>BSBN01000627.1:18941156-21831735 GCA_027924645.1 Cunninghamia lanceolata
TGAGTGGAACTTATCTTCACAATACTATCAAAATTGATGTGACCCAATCTTTTATGTCATAGCCAATTGTCATCACTCTGAACCAATAAACATTGTTCACTAGTATCCTTCAAATGATAGATATTATATTTGGTCTTCATACTAGTTGCTATTACTGTTCCAGAGCTTTCCAAGATCTTACATCCATTGTCCTTGAATCTAAGATCATATCCTTTGCCACACATCTGACCAACACTCAAGAGATTATGTTTTAATTCTTTCACATACAAGATATCATAAGTGTTATGCTTGCCATCAAAAGAAATAGATCATTTTCCACAAATCTTACCAGATGTATCATCACCAAACTTAACCAGTCCTCCATCATACCTTTCCAAACTTATGAACTTGCTTTTGTCACCGGTCATATGATGAGAGTATCCACTATCAATAACCCACTCATCCTTATCTTGCACAACCTGAACTACCAATGCACTTTCCTCCACTGATTTTTCTTTTATTTCACAGCTAGCAAGATTAGTAGACATAGGATCTTCTTTAATAGTAATGAACAAGCTTTCATTTCTAGTAGTACTACCATTATCTAACTCATCATCAATAACTCCTTCATCATCCAAATCTTTGACATAATAACATGTCTTTGGAATCCTAGGTCTATTTTCAGACCTCTTGGGAATTCTCTCAGGATATCTAGATGCATAATGACCAATCTTAGCACAAGTAAAACATTTGAAAGGTAATTTTCCTTTGTACTTACCAGAACCTCTGGATAGAGTGCTGACAAAATTCACCTCCAATTCTTCAAGCTCATAATCTGGTTCCACTTTGTACTTATCAAGCTTGGAAGGTCTTTGAGAAGTGTTGGCTTTGAATGCAATTTATGTCTTAGGGAGTGAATCACCAAGTTCTCTCATTTCAAAAGCTGTTAGCTTTCCAACTAGCTGGTCTTTTGTAACCTTTTGTATTTCATTGAATTCTTCAATAGAAGCTACCTTATGACTATAGGATTTGGGCAATGATCATAGGATCTTATTTACCACCTCAGACTCCTCGATTTTTCCTCCCACATTTTTGATGCCGCTTACAAGTTCATCAATATTTTGTATATAGGATGAAATTTTCTCATCTTCCCTAATTTTGATACCTTCATACTTCGACCTCAAACTTTTTAACTTGGTGCTTTTGACAGCTTCATTTCCTTCATACAGCTTTTCTAATTTATCCCAGATATCCCGAGTAGTGACTAACTCAGTGACCTTAATCATTTCTGTATCAGATAGAGCGCTCAATAGGGCATCTTTGGCTTTGATGTTTAATTCATACTCCTTGATATATTCTTCAGTAGTAAGACCGGTCTTTGGTACTTCATATTTCGAAGTGGTCATCTGCCATACATCATGATCTAAGCAAATGAGATGAGTTTGCATGTGAATCTTCCAAAGAGAATAATTTCTTCCATCGAACCTTGGGCTCTCCTTCTTGTCAGACATTTTGGATCTACCTCAAGCAGTTAAGCTTAACTCTGAGGAACTTAGCTCTGATACCAATTGTTGAAATAAGCCAAACAACTAAGAGGGGGGTGAATCAGTTGTCCAAAACTTTAACTATTTCTGTACCTTAAAGCATCTCAGTCTTGTTCATAGATTGATATGATTAACCATGAAAGCATATACTTAGAAACATAAACACATTTGCAAGAGCATACACATGAGACACTAGATTTTTATGTGGAAAACCTTGTGAAGACAAAAACCACGATGGATGTTGGTCCACAAGATATATAAGTTATAGCAATACCGAAAATTAGAGGCTCACTGCCCAGAGAAGGCTAACTACAAAAGGGTGGCTCACTGCCGGGGTGTCTCACTAACGGGGGTGGCTAACTGCCAAGTGTTTGAACTATAATAGTAGCATCTACTTCATGCTTGAGTACAGTTCCATTGAAGCGCACTGTTCTTCCTCTGCTCTGCTCTTTTCTCTTCTCACCTTTGCATTTTTTTCCCAAGTACATCATTTCGCAATCCAAATTACAAGTATATATATCATTCATAAATCTCAGAATGTTCATCAAAGTTGGCATTACATTCATCAACCATTGGAGTAATCTCCAAGGTTGACATTGTAGCTTGGGAAAATTAGATTTAGTGTTAAAAACAACAAACTAACTAAACCCTAACTATGCACCATGAAGGACAAACTAGCATGAAAATAAAAACAAAGAAAATCAAATGCAAACTGAATCCACACTAGACTTGATTGATCTCCATGGCTCTTCTCGATCTTGCGTGAGAATGTATGATGTCGAAGGGTTGTTGATTGCTCATAGTTGTAGCATAACAATAAGATGAAGATGATAGAGGAAAATAGATAGATAGATGAGAGGATTGAAAGAATTTTGGTAGAGTGAGGATACTAGAAGAAGATGGATCCAAATGGCCTGTGTGAGGCTAGATTTATAGGCAAGAGCTGATATGATTCAATGGCCAAGATTAAAAGTCAAATGTGTGATGTGTATGGCTAGGATTAAAAGTTGATTTTAGTGCCTATGACGCACATTAAGTGTGTTATGACATGAGGCTAAAAATAGGATGAGAGGAAATAAGTGGGATTCTTTTATTTATTTTGAATAGAAAATGTCTTATGACGCACAAATAAGTGGGACTAAAAATAGGATGTGAGGGGAATCTCATAATTTAAATAATTTCATTATTTAAATTATTTGTGCATGTTTGTAGTCATGTGACACATGGATGAGGGATTTGATTTAATATTTAATTTAAATTGTTTGTGGGACATGTGAAGAGGGATTAATTCAAATATTAAATTTGAATTATTTTAAGACATGTGAGGAGGGAATTAATTAAATAAAGAGGTTTATTTAATTAATTGGAAAGGTGATCAAGTGGGATATTGTAAGTGGGATAAATGGGATAATGTAATGGCCTAGGATAAAATATTACAAGATGTTTTACAAGTTCAGGTATGATTAGATGATGTTATGACATGGACAATTTTTTGGTGTTTACAGACTTTACAAACAATTACAATGAAATTAAAAAATTAGTCTTGACCTAATACAAAATTGAGCTAAGGAACATTAGTAAGAATGCATGCAGATCACGCCACACCTTAGCTGGGACCTAAACACAATCTTCCACGCCACGACATTCTTCTACAATCTTCTTTACATCTCTACAATCATTGGGGTTAACCAAGCCGGTTAAGACTAGTTACACGCTACGCCAACTGGGAATGATCTTCAAGCACGATGTCTATTCCTTAATGCAGACCAAAGAAAATGTAGGAACAAGATCAAGAGGCATCCACAAGCATGTTGTAATCATTAGGATCAACTACACAAACTCTAGCCACTTTATTCATGAGATTCTTCATACCGGAACACTTGAACTTCACTATCTTCAACTGTCATACAAGAAACATAGCTTGCGGACCACCAAATCATGAACCATTAGAATTGTAGGCACTTATTATCATCCCAAACTTCCTTCTAGAACCACAAAGAAAAATATCCTATTGTGGAGGAATGCAGAGAAAAATACTTTCTCCCTGTCACCAGTGAATAAGCAGAGAAAGCAGGTTTCATTATGGTGAACAGTTCTCACTCAATCTTTCAGACCGGAGGCTCAAACTCAAGATTTATTCTCTATAGAAATGCCTTTAAATAACTTCCAATCCATAGCCAAAAATATTCAATCTACAAGAAATGCAGAGCAAGTTACTGAGTTGTTCTTCTATATACATCTCCACTGTGATTCACTATTTACTTTCTGATCTTTCTGGAGAGACTAATTTTCTCAATATCCTCAACATATAAGACTTTTAATCAATCAATAAATAAGGATACAGTTGACATCAATGACAACAAAGATATGTTGACATCAATGACAACACCGATTAGGCACATACTTGCAACACCCTCAACCTTAAACCCTAATCTGTCAACCCTAAACCCTAATCCCTCAACCCTAAACCCTATCTCTAAATCCTCAACCCTCAACCTTAAACCCTAATCCCTCAACCCTAAACCCTAATCCTTTATCCCTAAACCCTAAATGCTATCCCTAAAGCCTCAACCCTGGACATTATACCTTAAACTCTTATCCCTCAACTGTCAACCCTAATCCCTTATCCCTAAACCCTAAACCCTAGCCCTAAAGCCTCAACCCTTATACCTTAAATCCTAAACCCTTAACCTTCGACACTATACCTTAAACCCTTTACCTTATCCCTAAAGCCTCAACCCTCAACCCTTAAACCTTAAATACTAAATCCTATCCCTAAACCCTCAACCCTTAAACCCTAATCACTTGACCCTTAAACCCTAAACCTATAAACCCTCAACCCTTCTCCACCCCTTTCCTCCCCTATCTACCTCACCTCCATCTCTGCATTATATCTCTCACCCCTCTCTCCCTAGGTTGTAGGTCTCTCAATTGTATATCTCTCATGGCTCTCTAGATATTTCCCTTCCTCTCCACCTCTTTCAACCTTGAACATTATCCCTCAACTATAAACTCTCAGTTACCTCAACTCTATACCCTCAACCATACACTTAAGCCCTAATCCCTTAATCTTCAACCCTATACCTTAAAACCTGAAGCCTACACCCACAAACCCTCATCCCTATACCCTATAACCTCACCCTTATACCTTAAACCCTAAATATTGTGCCTCAACCTTATACTTAAATTAAACCTAAACCATACACTCTCAACCCAAGTCACCCTATCCCTTATATACCCTCAATACATATCATAAACCCTAAACCCAATATTCTAAACCCTAATCCCCATGCCTTACACACTTAATGTTAAACACTCAACAAGCTGAATATTAACCCTCAATTGTAACCCTCTAACCTCTACCCTCTACCTATTACTTAAGCCCTAATCCCTCAAACCTCAACCCTATACCTTAAACCCTAAACCCAAAACCCTTACATACTGTTGGTTAACAGATTTGTCCTGGTTTTAAAATGTTTTATTTTGACTCTATAACCCTTTCTTTTCTAGAACAAATAAGTTAAACAACAAATGGGTGAACTATCAGAAATAATTCCCCTCTGAATTAAGGTATAGCTCCCTTTTTGATCTTCAATGAATTCAAACTATTCTAATCATTTAGACACACTTTTAACCAGAAAGTGTTTAAGGCAAACTAACATCCATACATCACCATGCTATGAATACAATATATTTCCTCCATATAACATCATTTGGTAATAGAACACACAGATTCTATCTTCAACAATAATCAGATATATAAATATGTATATTATTGAACCAGTAAATGATAAAACATATATGATGAGTCATCCAATAAAAGAATAATTACCATATGAAAGAAGAGTTCACATAGAAACCCAATTTCAAGTACTTAAACACACAGATTTAAGTTTGCAGCAATCATTTCTTATTCTCATTCACAGATGAAAATATTTCAAACCAACATCACACATATCGTAAAAACCCAAGTTCGGCTCCAAAATTTCTTGTATATTCTTCCTCTCCTACTGCATATCAGTTTTAACAACTAAAAACATATATCTAGTTACCCTAATTAACTGTTCTTTTAAACCTAGAGTTAAAACAAACTCTGACCCATACGGAATTTAGTTTCTTTCAAGCTAATTAAAAGACAATTTTTTTTTAAACATAATTCCAACTGAATAACTAAATAAAGAGATTGTGTAAGCAAGCTCAAGACTGGGGCAGCTGATTGGAATCTCTGGATTTGTTTTGTTCTGCTGAGGAGAGACGTTGCACTTTCCATTCCTGATGCGCGGTAACAAATTCCTGGATTTTTGAGAAGTTGGGGATGCCAATGTGTTTAACCCGTTCTTTCCAAACATCTTTCTCTCTTTGAATTTTCACCACTTTTTTTGCATGTTCTGGGAGTACATCAACACAGTGGTGAAGAAGTGATTCTACTTTTGAAATCCGAGAGAAATCCTCAATTAATAGGTTATCATTTTCTTTAACGAAACAGATTTTCTCTCTGAAGGATTGAACCACAGTATCGATATCCTTTTTTGGCTCCCCATCATCTTTTATATATTTCACATTAATACATTGTAAATCATGCTTTAAGGATTGAGTGAACTCAGTTATTTCTTTGATCATTTTTGTAAATTCAATTCGTCCTTGTCTGGATACCAAGTTTCTCCATTCGATATTTCTCTTGCTTACATACAATATATTATCATTTAGACTTGTTATATTTTTCTCTGATAAAAACTTCATTACCCCATACTTTTGAACATCACCAATTTGATTTATCACATTCATCCATTTTCCTTCCTCTTTTTCCCATGAAGCATTCTGTGTTTTCAAATCTTCAATGGTAGCCATAGTCTCATCGTATATATTCTTCAATTCATTAATGTATTCCGTACCCTTCTAGATAATACCACCCAACCAATCATCAAACACTTTAGTCACCATTTTGTTTCTATGTATCTGATCTAGCATTTTTTGGTTGACCGGAGATTTTGGGTCAAAAGACAAAGGAAGTTGAGAAACAGGTTGTGGGTTTGGGTTATGAATGGCATCGATATACTCTGTCATTGATCGTAAGGTCTGTTTCAACTCCTTATCTTTTTCATCCTTCCAGGTATGGCTAACTATCCTTTTGGTAGATGCTTCAAGATGATGCAATTCCACGGCACATGATGCAGTCCCAAGATCTATTTTTTCTATTGTAAAATCCTAAACTGTGGGATCTTAAACTTCCTCATCAATTGTCGGTTGGGCTATTTCTGCACTCCAGTTCCCTGTATTAGGGTCAATGTCCACCCTGGATGTTGTTTTCAGCTTCTTATATTTAGGGGTCTTTCCTAGACACTTGCTAACCATGTCCTCCAATGGCAATGAAAATGGAACTATTTTTCTTTTATCACTGATTGAACTTTCCAACCATTTGGGTGTAAGGACCGGAACTTCTTTCCCAGGATTCAATTGTTCAGAAGGCACATTTGAAATCATCATCAGATCGGCAAAATCTGAAGCAACCTTTGTTTGTTGATTTGTACTAATCTCCTCTACCATTGGTGCATCAAACCCTTTATCACTTGTTGCTTCTCCCAAATCCTCTTTAGAGTTTAAGTCCACAACTATTATTTCAGAAATTTGCTTCTTCTTCCTGCTTTTAGTTCTTGATCTAGTGGCGCGAGGGGGTAGAATAGTTGTAAGGGCTTTCTTGAACTCTTTGATGACAGGACCCATTCCAGTTTTTGGCTTGGGAGTAACTGCATCACAAATAGTAATAAGCCGATTAGAAGAGCTTATTGGAGATGGTGATTCAGCCATTAATGCACATTGCTGGGAACCTTCATTTTGAACTTCCTTCAGTCTACATTCCCTCAACCATTTCTCAGTTCTCCTTATTACCGGGAGGGTTTTAACCTCAATCCAATCCTCTTCATCTTTATTCCAATCAATTTCTGGAATAGGTAATTGTTTTATCTGTTTAAATTGAGGATCAATCCCCTGTTCCTCATTATCAACTATTCTAGAAATATTCATATTTAAATTAAGGGTAACTATTTGCCCTAAGGAGAACCTACACCAAAGCCTCTTTCTAAATTCAAATTCATCTGAACAATCCTCCCAATAGTCCTCTATTTGAGGAATGTGTGAAAATCCCGTTCCAAAATCCAAATTGTCCCTAGCAAAGCCTTTGTTATCGAACTGGGATCTGGCAGTATAGTACTGAAAATTGAACTTTTTCAGGCCCACTTCTAAATTCAAAGCATCAAAAATTGACCGACATGAATAGTGTCCAAGTTCAACGGAAAAATATATACCAAATTCCTTCTTCATTGGGAATTTCTTATCCACATGGGCTAACTGTCTGCAAACTTCTATCAATACAAAGCAGTCAAAAACATACCTAGGTAGCTTCATGGGTTCGCCATCAAAACCACCGACTCATATAAGTAAATTTGGGAAACTAAATAAAGAAACTACCATAAATACTGATCAGCTACATAGCTTCATCAGACATTCTCTTATTAATGTTGTCTACCAATTCATGAGTCATTCTTCCAGTAAAAACATCATTAACTCTCCTATAATTCTCATAATAATTTTGCATCTGTAATTGTGAATAATAATCATAAATTTTGTTGTCTCCAACCAAGGGTACATGAGGTAGCCCTCCCCATTGTCTTGTAGACACCAAGCAATAGAAGAGATATGAGGACATATAAAAGTCCTTATTCCCCAAATAATTACTCAAACCCTGATGCAAACATTCGACTATGATTTCTACCCAATCCAAATAATGTTCTCCTTGGAGGATCACTTGGATGAAGAAATACATCCAATCTTCCCAATAAAATGCTTGAGAACTGCCTTTCACTCTGTGTAACAATACCATTATGTCTTTAATTTCCGGTATCATATGTTCTCTTGTTAATGCCCTAGGCAGTCTCGAACCTCCCTTTTGAAATTTCAGTAACCAATTTCTTGCAATTACACTACTGTAGTTTGCTTTCTTTAATGAAAAATGACCATAAGAGGAAGTAATATCAAGGTCAGAGTATGGCTCCTTGGGTGGGATTTTCATTACTGCCATTAGGGTTTGTCTATTGACGGGTAGTAGCACATTTCCATCCACATTTCTGATACACCTATTTTGGGGGTCGTATCTACTCATGCATTCCAGAACTAATTCAGGACATTGTACCGCCATGGGAAAAGCCGCAACTTCAAGTAAACCATTCTCCACTATTTTCTCCACCATAGGAGTTGGCATAGGATTTTTAACCCTCTCCTTAAAATCTTCTAAATCATATTGAGCCAAAGAGGTATCCCCAAATTTGGGAAGAGAACAAATAAGGCTTGAACCATGTTGAAAACCAAAATTGGCAGATTTCATGGCTACAGACCGGATAAATGTAATGGAAAATGTTTTGAACTTCTTTAATACTACCAGAAACACAAAATGATTTTCCTTTCCAACAAAGTAATGGAATCAGCTATAGGAAAGTC
This sequence comes from Cunninghamia lanceolata, assembly GCA_027924645.1. Taxonomy (NCBI): domain Eukaryota; kingdom Viridiplantae; phylum Streptophyta; class Pinopsida; order Cupressales; family Cupressaceae; genus Cunninghamia; species Cunninghamia lanceolata. The sequence goes on from BSBN01000627.1 coordinate 18,950,171, forward strand.
GAACTCACCTTCAATGGATCAAAAATTACTGTCAAACTGGGTAATAAAAATCTTATACCTCCAACGCTGCTCTCCTCTTGCATCACCCTATGTGTTTACTGTTAAAATTGGCTTGTTCTTTCTTGATAAATGCATTAAATCAAGTTGAATAATTACTAGCTCAAATAATTCGTGCTGAAAATGCTTGACAAGACATGAACTCTGACAAATGCATTAATTGCAAGCATTTCTCGCACACAACCTTGATGTGTAATTATTACTCGTAACCTTTCGAAAGTTAAAACTTTATGCTTCATAATATGTTCCGGATATATTTCCCTCTAAATCTCCTGCAAATTTTTGACTTAAAGAAGGCTTCAAGGAAAATGAGACTATAGTGAGGGAATGTTGAACCTTTCAACCTTTGAACCTTTGAACTTCCGATAATGAGGTTCAACTCGAAAGTTCAAAGATATAAAATGAATTACACAAAGGGGCCAAGAGTACATGACTTTTCAAGAAGCATTGGATGTTGAATTATTGAACTTTGGAACTGTTGAACCCTTAAACCATTGAACTCTTGAACCATTGAAAAGGGTTCAAGTTCAAAGGTTCAATTCTATAGTAATTTTGCAAATAGGACGACAGGCGGATGTATTTTTAAAAATAAAGAGCCGACTTAAGAGACAAACACATGACCAACAAGGGAAGATGGTAAGTCAATTTTTTGCTAAGAGAAAGATCACGAAAAATTGAATAAGGGTGGATGAAAAGGTAACACATACATACATACATTACATACAAACATGCATACATATATAAATACATACAAGCATGGATACATGTACATAAATACATACAACCATACATACATACATACAAGCATACATATATACATACATCAAACATACTTAGGAACCTTGAACATAAATCCTTCCAAGTGAGACATAACGCGAGTGCATTATAATGCACTCTCGTTATGTTGAACTAGGCAAACATCAGACAAACCTGTAAAAATGAAAGAAAAAAAAAGCAAAACATAATGTGAGCACGTTATAACACGCTTGCATTATATTTTGCTTTAGGAATCCCAAGCCTTAGGCTTGGGATTTTCTTTGGATTTCTAACCCAAAGGCTTGGAGTGCCTTCCCAACATCCAAAGGCATGTTTTTGCATATTCTATAGAATTTCACATAATTTTGTTCGTGCTAACTCTCAGATTTGCATGTGTTTCAAAGTCGAACAAATCAAACAGCTGGGTAATGTTAGGCTTTCTCTTAGGTATTCAACAATGTAATTTTTTTCACATTTTGACAATGTTAAGCCTTTCATCTTTAAATTCTTTTATTTGTGTGTCTGTTTTTGGTCAAAAACTAGTGTTTGGTCTTTTTTTCATTATAAATTAACCGTTCATTGAAATTTCAAATAAACTAGACTCCATTCTACACATATTTAAAAACAAATTAGTTTTCAAAATTTACAAGGGTGGCATGGCCAAAATTTTGTTTTTTAAGATGTGTCCACTTTGAAAATTAGTAAAAAATCAAATATTCATTAAAAAATTATCAGAAAAATTGGGCATAAACTACATGTTGTTAGCTAACTTCTTACCAAAGCAATTTTAAAAATACCAAAAAAAAGTTAACGTTTTGAGGGAGTCACAAAATACGCTATGTTATGTTTTTTTGACAGAAAGAACACCAAATTATGTGACTCCCTCTTTTGAACCCCTTAATCTATACCATTTTCAAAAAAAAAAATTAGTTTAGAAAGGAGACTCGGAGCACTACAAACATTGTTTTTATTGCATCTTAAAATATTGAGTATAACTATGCTCAATTTCTCATCCAAAGTCAGTATTTCCTGATTTCAAAAAAAAAGTGGCCACTTAAGACCCCTTTTTGGGCCCCCATCTTTTTGCAGTTACCCTTATTTGAGGAGATATCATGGGTTTTACTATTCACCCTTCTGTGATAACATTGGGTAAGGATAATTATGAGTCTTGGCAAAAGGGCATCTTGACACATCTCAGTTGGCTTAATCTTTTGCCTTATCTTTATGGACTCATACCTAAACTAGATACACCTGAGAGGATATCTGCATGGGGAAATTATATTGATCAATTATAGGATTGATTGGTTCTAGTGTTGATTATGACACTGTGTTCTATCTCACATATTGAGTGCCCACGCACTCTTTGAACTAGCATTTGGGAGATCTATGGAGACCCACATATCTCTCCATTCCCATATGATCTTGCTATGGATTGTGACATACCCCTTGAAGATACAGATTGCATACCTTTTGATGATGATACAGATGAGGAGCTTTCATGTTTGGCAGGTCTTGCTAGGTCAAATGACACAAAGAATTCACTTGCTTCTCCTTCTCCTCTTATCGAGATCACATCTTTATTACTTGTTGCTACATCAGATTCCTTGCAACAGGACATTATCAGTCTTCTAGAGATAGCTCATTGGGACACATATCTACAAGATATATCTTTGTTGTTTTTAGAGCCCCATCTTGTAGATTTGGAGGACCACATTAAGGACATTTTTCTTCTCTTTGATGACAACTTCAATGAAGTTGCATCACCATCATCTACTTCAAAGATTGTTCTTCATCCTCCTATTCAGTCACAGTTTTGCAGTGGATTGGAGCCATTTGAGCAGTTTTCAGGAGTATCATTGTTGTCTTTGGATCATGTGTAGAGTTTAGAGGAATTTATCCTTCTTCCTGTATATTCCTATCTGGAATGGGAATACATTATGCACACATTTGTATTTTTATTTCTTCCCAAGGGGAGGACTGTTGTTTGACATTCATGGGTCTTCATATTTATTTTGTGTCAAGCATCTTTCAGCACTGCAAGAGTCATCTTGAGGAGCAGTTGCATGGTCTCTCTTCTCATCTCTATTTTGGGAGGGATCATTTCCTCGCATGGGGTTTCATCCTTCTCACTTCTAGGGGGTCACCAGATCTTCCCACTACATCCTCTCTTATGGGGGGTTGTTTATCTATTGATTGTACTTTTGTGATGGATTCAGTTCTTGGGGGGTCTTAGTGTTAGTCCTTCTTCCATCACATGTTCATGTACTTGTTTTTTCTCTCTTTTGGAGAGGAATTTTCTCCCACTGGGTTTTTCTCCTTTTTCTCTACTTTATGAGAGATTCTTGTTGTTCATGGGTACCTAACATGGCCTTGTAGCCAGGACCTATTCTTGTATTAGTTGCATGTTTTTCATTTCTCCTTAAGTTGCACTTAAGGGTGGGTGTTGGTGTAATTAAATTTAATTACACTTTATTAAGTTTACTTAGGGCTAATTTTAGTCTTAGGTTATTCTTAAGTCATATTAGGGTTTTTCTCTAACTTACAAATATAAAAACAAGTTCTCACATGTAATTCATTAATCCATTTCATTAATTGCATCCCTATTGTGCAAATTATTCTTCTTTGTTGTTTTCTCTTGTGGAAGGTAAATCTTAGGTTTTGTAGGTGATCCTGGTGTTTCAATTTAATCATAAACTCTCACAATAGAATCAAGAATCACCTGCACCACCATGAAGAGTGCGAAAAATAGATTAAAAAAAAAGCTCAGGAAACGGAGACAAAATGAGCCTGAACGGAGTCTCCAAAGTTCATCATCTAAAACAGAAACTCCAATGGAGAGGGGTCTGTGAGAAAAACTTGATCTCCACCAAAAATGCCTCCAAATTTAGTGGTGCCACCAAATGTGGAATACTGCCAGGTAGATTTAGACCTCTGCTAGTTTGGAAGACCTCTAGCTAAAGTTAGATATCTGCTAGTTTTGGAGTGCTGCCAAAAATCTACTAGATTTGACACTGCTAAAAATAGCAAAATCTCACTAAAAATAGTTATTTGCTAACTTTAGCAAAATGGCATAAACACTATTAAAAAATAGCACAAACGCCAAAAATGGCATGCAAGCTAGTAACTTTTTACAAAGGCCAAAAATTACAGGGGTCATATTACACAGATTTGAAATTTTAAAAAAATATTTTAAGGCCTTAAAAGTTTGAATGGCATCCTACAAGTTGAAGGCCTAAAGAAGGGTAGCGGGGGCCATTGGCCACTCTTGTGCCCACAATAAGGGTGGTGGACCCCTTATGTGGGTCACACCCTTAATAGAGGGCTCGATCCCTATGAGGAGGCTGAAGCCCTTACATAGGGCAGAAAACCCTCTTTTATGCAGTGCTTAAAGCGCTTTGAAACAACGGTTTTTAGCACTTTATTTATTTATTTATTTTTATTTTTATTTTTTTTGAAAATTTTAATAAAAATTGTAGGAAATTACAAATTTTTTGCATAGAAATGCATGTTGGGAGCTAAAATGGCCTTCGGCAAAAATATTTTGCCTTTTTGACTCCCGACATCAAAATTAGACAAATTATATATGAAAATCCACTTGCGAGGCCTTCCGGATGCAATGGCAAGGTCCTTTTGGCCTGAAAATTCTCTGATTGAAAGTTGTTTTCTAGATCTAAGCTTGAAACCCCAATTCTGCAATTGTGTCAAACGATCTCTGATTTCAGTGAAATGAAAGTCAATCTTGACTTTCTCAAGCCTCTTGGATGCATTGGAATAGCCAGAATTGCCTCTGGTATAACCAAAAATGCTACAATCATCTAGATCTCACAAAACACATATGCAAACCCCAAAAGTTAAAAAGTTTCCATCAAACTTTTCTGATTCTCCAAATCATCCAAAGACGCAAGAGAAGAGCATACCGGGTTTTTGGGAAAACTTGCAATAAGCTTTATTAGCCCTCTCTGAATCTCTCAAATATGAAAACTAAAATCTACTCTTGCACATAGAAAATCTTTGATACTATGTTAGAATCTGAAAAGATGATTAACCTAGAAAACTAGTGCAAAAGATTAGATATCTAAACTATGAATACAAATGATATGAAATCAAAATAGCAGCATAGAGTTGGTCTCTGAGAGTAATGCAAATTCTAGAAGCAAAATAGCATTAAGAGGATGCAAAAGCAAAGGATACAAAATACAATCTAGGTAGCATGCTTATATAGACTAGGGAAAGGGAGGAGATGGCAACACCGACCAATGAGGAGCAACCATCTATCGAACTAAAGATAGAAAAGTATCTTCCCGAGATAGCTAATGGATGCTCACATATAGGAGGGTGACACCTCACAATCCACTCACCTAATAAGACATGCTTTATTAACCTAAGAAAGATTAATAAAAGTGTAGGAAAAACCTAGGAATAAAGGGAAAATAAATAACCCACTTAGGAAATAAAAACCTACACTAACATTCCTTCCATTGGAAAATCCACATATTGTGTTTCATTTATTGATGATTATAGTAGAAGGACATGGGTATATTTTCTAAAGAGTAAATTTGAAGTTTTTAGTTTATTTAAATAATTTAAAGCAATGGTTGAGTTGTAGATTGGAAAGAAAATAAAATGTTTGAGGACTAACAATGGTGCTGAATTTTTCTCTAATGAGTTTGATAAATTCTATAAAAATTGTGGCATTCAGAGACAAAAGATAACTCTATATTCTCCACAACAGAATGGAGTTGTAGAAAGAATGAATAGGACACTCATGGAGAAGGCCAAGAGTATACTTAGTGGTGTTGGTCTAGAATAAAGGTTTTGGGCTAAAGTTGTTGCCACTACTTACTACCTGATTCACAGGTCTCTTACATCATCTCTTGTTGATAAAACTCCTATGTAGGCGTGGTCATGGCACAAGCCTTCACAAAGACATCTTAGAGTTTTTGGTTGCGAGGCATATGGACATGTGCCAAAGGAGAAACGAACAAAGTTGGAGAACAAGGCTGTGAAATGTATCTTCATTGGGTGCAATTATGGTGTGAAAGGATACAAGCTTTGAAACCCTATTGCATGGAAGGTAATATATAGCAAAAGTGTTATTTTTAGAGAAACTAAGTTTTCTTTTGTTACATTGCAGCCAAAACAAAGTGAACAGAAATATGTGATTCAAGTCCCTTCTATGCCTGAGAAAGTTAAATCGAGGCCCCTAGACACACAAGAAGTTGAGGAGAGCTCATCTAGCTCTAAATCTTTAGAAGAGGAAGAACCTCCAACTTAGCTTGTTTTAAGTCTATAAGGCATAGACAACCCCCTAAAAGGTATTCACCTAATGACTCGAGATGTATCTTTGCTTTGAATACTAACATAGATGAACCTAGGTTTGTAGAAGAGGCATTAGGTATGAATGATGTAGAGTCTTGGAAGATTGTTATGGATGAAGAAATGGTAGCTTTGAAAAAGAATGATACATGGGACCTAGTACCATTTCCTGAAGGTTAAAAACCTATTGGTTGCAAATGAATGTTCAAGAAAAAAATTGGTTAAGATGAAGCTATTGAGAAGTACAAAGAATGGTTGGTTGCGAAAGGTTACTCTAAGGTTGAGGGTGTTGATTACGGTGAGATATTTTCTCATGTTACAAAAATGACATCCATTAGATTCTTACTTTCTCTTGTTGTTGCTTATGATCTAGAGGTTGAGAAAATGGATGTGCAAAAAACATTCCTTCATGGTGATTTGGAAGAGGATATTTATATAACACAGCTAGAGCACTACGTGGTGAAATTTAAAAATAATTTGGTTTGTAAATTGAAGAAATATTTGTATGGCCTCAAACAAAGTCCTAGGATGTTGCACCAAAAATTTGATACATATGTGTTGAATTTAAGATTTGAGTGTTCTAAATCCAATTATTGTGTTTATTATAATCTGATAGTGATCATTTCATGTTTATTGCATTATAAGTTGATGATATGTTATTTTTTGGTAAAGGTAAAGGGATGATTTCAGAACTAAAGTCTCAACTATGTATATATAGCACCCTTCTATAGAAGTGGTCTTGTGGAACTCCCTAGGCAAAACAATAAAGTGGAAGCCATGGATAACAAAAAGGAATAAAATACAAAAGTATGGAGAAGGAAATAAGAGCAAGAGAAAGAAGAATCTATGCTTGTTCAAAACACACTTCATGCACAAGTGGTATCACCTAGTCCATAAGGAGAAATACTCCATGGAGAAGCTAATTCAAGATAGATCAGCTAATGCATATTCTATATGAGCATTCCATTGTCATTGATCAAAGGGGAAGAGTTATAAGAAAAGAGAATAATTTGGTAATAGCAGACTACATACTAGAAAGTCACCTTATCATGAAATGAAGGAGAATTGATGTCAAGATGAGAGAGACCCTAGAAGGCTTGAGTCAATGAAAGAAGGGAGAAATCATGATAAAGACACTTGTAAGAATATAATTAATGAGAGAAATTTCCAAAAACCTAACAAGAGGATGAAAATGATACAAAAGAGTCCTTCCCTCAAGAGTATGCTTGTAAACATTTTGCTAGAACACACAAGCATGTGTTGACAAAAGCAAAAGAAATGATAGTGGTAAGTTGGTACTTATGTTCGTGTTCCTATTGATAGAATGATGCCATTAAAGTCAAGGAGTAAATACAGATAGGGGGAGATTCTTTGTGAAGAATTGAATTTATAGAGGAAGCATATCGTTCAAGTTACATAGAGACAAAGGGGAAGCCTTACAAACAAGGGGAGCATCGTAGAAAGATTCACACCATGAAGAAAAGAAGTCGGTTACATCCCTTTACCATCGATGTCAAAGGGGGAGAGATAAAGTAAGGGGAAGCATAGCAAAAGAAGATAATTATGTTTGTGTTGCCATCAATAATGAAGGGGGAGATTGTTAGAAATTTTGTCATTGATGTCAAAGGTGGACAAGGTTGTCATTGATGTCAAAGAGACGATTAGGAGATTATTGGATTAGTTATCATTGATTGTCCAAAATTGATGGCAAGATATATGGATGAGATTGTCAAAGAGATTTCAAAGAAAGAATGAAGAGATTGTTACTTGTCATCATTGATGTCAAGAAGGAATTCACATTGTGTTGTCATTAATATCAAAGGATCGACTAAGGATATTTAATGATATGATATGTGAAAGCAGTGCCTATAAATATTCAAGGGGCAACGATAATAAATAGTTTAAATTAAAGATTTAAACTATTCCGACATCTTGAGTTTTAATGCCATTTTTATGGTTGACAAAAATAAGGATTTAACATTTTCCTTACAATGGGCCTGTTGGTTCCCAAATTGTAGCTTGCTAATCCTAAGGGTATGTCAGGTCCTATGGTCAGACTAACAAGGTTTTGGCCAACGAAATGGAGTGACCCTATATGGTTTGAAACTCCCTACTCTTCAGGGTCTACTAGACCTAGGCAGGTGCACCTTGGTAATGAAATAGATTTAAGGGTTGTGTGTACTTTGACTATGGCAATCTATTTCTTAATGGCATGCAAGTATGAAATAGATGCAAAGCTACCAATTAATCCTACTGCTAATGTTTGAAATTTGAATGTGTGAATAAGGTTTTTATGAAGTATTGCTTTAAAATGAGTATGATCAGTGCCTATTCCTATTGGGTAAATGGAGTCAAGATGTGTATAATAAGTGGATCCTCTCTCTTAGCTTAACTCTAACTATTCAGCACTTTTGGATGTTTATACTTTGTAGAAACATGCAAGTTTGTCAATTATCAAGCTCTTCTTGAAATCCCAGTGATATCTTCCCAAGTTACTGTGATATTGGAAAGGATTTTAATTCTTGCTAGAAGGAAACCAATTAAGAAGATTGATTTAAAAGGATTTTAATTCTGGGCAAAAACCGATTAAAATGAATCTCTTAAGAGGATTTTAATTCACTTCTCACAGAAAACCAATCAATGAAATCACATAGAGGCAGCAAATGCATGTTGACAAATTAAAAATATTTTGATACACTTAATTTGAATAATAGAGAAAGACTACTTTGGAGACAACAAGATAACATATATGAATTAAACATCAACAGAACAATTGAACACCAGAAATTGGATCACCAAATTAAACTTTCTTCTTCATTAAATTTCTTCAAAATTTATATCAAAATATAGTTTGCATCTTCTTCTATAAGTATGACTAAAGATTATTATGATGTATAAAACTCGGCCTTGGTTTCCCTTATATACGGGAAGCAACAAGCTTTAGGTCGTTAAGTCTAAAGTGGTGACTTTTCATGAACATTGTAACAAACATAATTAAAACCTTAACAACTGAAAATAACAAAGAGAACAATGAAGTCCACAACAATGGTAACGCCCCAATCTGTTAATCTCCATGGGGTGCCCGTGATCATTCAAAATTTGTTCAAGGTCCCTTCTCCATGATAGCTTAGCTGATCCTAAGTGACTTCGATAAAGCTTCTAACCCCAATATTGCTCGAGAAATGAACATGTTGATCTTAGAGAGATGATCGATATATTCCTGGTTGGCACAAGTATCTGTAGTAGTGATTATATCTTTCATGACGAATTCCAAAGTGAAAATTTGCTCTAACTACTCATGTGTATTTTCCAACACCACTAATTCATCATTGACTTTATCTAGGGCCACTGGTAATAACTGAGCCAGTTCATTCTCCCAAATGCTCTATTCTTCTAGTTTTCCTTCATCATCAAATAAACTGGGAAAAGCCATATCCAAGGGCTAATCAAAGTCACCAAGCTCTTGTGTCAACACAATATTAAACTTCCCATGCATGTCAATCAATTCATCATAAATTTTGAACACTTGCTTGTCAACATCTCCCTTGGCTATTAATTCTTCCTTCTTTTCCATCATCTTAAGATGTAGCCTTTTGTGTTCTTGGTAGGCAACATATGTCTTACTATGGATTGCCCATACCTTGTCAGCATTCCTAAGCATCTTTTCAAATCTTTTCTTTATCAGTTCTAAGATCATTTTGTATTTGGTAGATTTTATTTCCTTTATATAAAACGAGATGCATAAATAAATAATAATGCATAAATTTGATAGCTTCACCTCCATTTTTGACAGAAACAAGATTATTGTGAAGTTCATTAGCTAGATACTCAGCATAATCAAGGGGCTGGGCATCTTGCATTTGCACATCAGTTGTTAAGACCATGGATGCTATTTCCATGAACATAGGGGCGTCCAAGCCAAGTACTTGACAAACAGAGTAGTAGGTGTACTGGTAGTATTCCTCAAATAAATTCACAGCATATGGAGGGTTTTCTTCCTCTAGAAATACTCTTATCCAATCTCCCTCATCTCGGGGCCTATGTAATGGTAGCCTCCACCTTTTATAGCTATTTCTCAAATTGTGGTATTCATTTAGGAGATCTCTAATCTTAAATTTCATGTAGTTCTTAGTAACATGAATGAAGGAGGACCCATCAGCCAATTCAATCATGTGAGTCTGGGGATTGTATTGTTTGGCCAATGCTTTAATTAACTCCACATTAACGAATACATTAGGTACCACTAACTTACCAAGATTCAGTCTCCACGAATTAAAGACCAGTTGGTGCCTATGCATTTTCCTGTAGTGGTATAAAAACAAGTCATATCCTCTTATTAGGATCCATGTATCACACACTTGCCTATTCCTATCTTCTAATTTATCCGCCTGAGGATTCAACTGAGAATTCCTCCTGGACCTTTGTCTAGAGCCAGGACACCGGTCTATCAAGTCTTGATTTAAATGTCTCTCTTCCAGTTTTTGTCTCTTCTTAGGGTTTTTAGTGGAACTTGCCATGATATGAGTTTTGGGAAAAGAAAAACTCTACTTCTATGCTTCAACAATTTGAACTAGTTTGCAGATATTACAATTTTCAGCTCAGGCTTTGGGTACTTACTTGGATGATGCTTTGCCTAATTTTGGTGCCACCATCTACTACTACGCCCTTCTCTCCTTTCCTTTGGTTGCTTGATGATTTTGCAATATTCTCATAATTTTCTTCTTAATGCATTTAGCTCTGGTTCATTAATGTCATTTGATGGCAAACTTCATGTCATCAAGAGAGTAATTAATTATTTTAAATATAGGTCGTTTAATCTTTCATCATCACCATTAAATTGTCTCTTCGTCATGCTGTGGTCTTGTCAATATTCTTACTTCATTGGGATGACAAATTTCTGATCTCACTTGCATTTCCCCTTCTCCCCGATATCCTTTTACTAGTATATCCTTTTATTTCCTTCATGATTTCGAAGGGACCCCATATGACTTCATACCAATATCATAATGTCCTCTCGAAGCCTTCCTTGTGGGTAATCTCTTCGATATTTTCTTATCACTCTGAAATGTTAACAAGCTTATCATACCAAGTGTTATCATTTTATCAATGGACCAGTATCATTGTTCTTCCAATATGTATTCTTCCCTTTGACAAAGTCATCAACCTTAGTCGCCTGCTTATTTGTTTTAGGGATGTCGATGGGACCGATATTTGGGTCTCTCCGATATAGAATTCACCCTTCGGCATTGCTTCATTTAATAGCTATTTTTCCTTTTTGAAGGGACTATGAATTGCCTTACTCTGATATTCTGGAGTCCTATTGAAACCCTTTTAATGTTTCTTTGTTACCCTTTATATTAACTGTCATCTCTTTATCGAAGGGACAAATTCCCTTGTCTCATTGATGTCTATATTTCCCTTCGATATCTATTTTGTATGCTTTATACCTTGTGACCTTAGCATATGAGTCAAAAAAATTTCAAGGCCCACCTTATCAGCATATTGGAGAGACTTCTATAATCTCCCACCGATATGACATTTTCCCTTCGATGATGTTAAAATGTATTACATGCTTGTGTGTATCAGTCCATCAGAGAGATTCATCAACTGATCATTCCGACATGGTAAAGTCTCTTCGAAGTTAAGTGTTTCATACATCCTCCCAATTTCCATTCGTCTGCTCGATGAGGTATCAATTACCTTTATTCAGGAAAACATTTTAACATGTTATTCAAAAAAACAAAGTCCTCTCGATAACTTAATGAATCCACCTTTTTGTCTTATCGAAGGGAATATGTAATATGTCCTACCGATAATAGCTAGTATCTTTGATAAGTCTTCAGTTGGATTGTCGAAGGGACAGTAAAATGAGTTCCTTCGATATGCTATTCTTTCCTCGATATTATCCATAGTGCTTCTTCGATGTAACATTTTCGGGTTATCAAGGAGTATTAAGATATGTCCTTTTGATAATATTCATTTTGACTTGCTATTGACACATCGAAGGGAGCCTAATATGACTCTCTTTGATATGGTATTATCCCTTCGATGTGTGTTATATTATGTATGGCTTAAGGATAAATGCAAAGGTATTAAGATGGTGATTGCGAGAGGTGAAAATGGGGTTTTTTAGATAATGAATTTTATTTAAATGGGTACCCTAAGTGGGATAATGGCCACAAATTATTGGGGTTGAGATTTTGTGGTAAATTGAAGGTTGCTAGTATCGACAGGACATGTAAGTGGGATATTTTGAAAAGTAAAATTCTAAGTGAAAATTTAAATGATAGGATTTTGAGGGGATAATTGAGGACTAATTTTATTAGTCCTAACAGGGCCGACCCATGTTTGGCACCCAAGATTGGAGTTTAGGAATTGAAAAATAATGGAGTTAATTTGAGAAGATCGACTCAAAGCTGGAATTTAAAAGAGTTAAATTAAAATAAAATAAGTTTTAAAAATCTAACTATCCCATATGTTATGGGCTCCATATAAGACAAATCATATATATCAAAAGGCACGATAAGAGGTGTATAAGAAGTAATGTGAATGTTAAGAGACCTAATTACCACTTAGTGGTGCAATTAAGGAAAAAAGGTAGTACGATCTGCATTTATAATTTAAAGGCAGAGATGACTATTCAAAGGAGTTTTTAATTATAATAGAAGGTAACAATGACTATTCAAAGGAGATTTTAATTTTAACGAAATGCAGTGATTGATATATATTATGATGTGCGATGTGCATAAGGAAGAAAAGTAATACAAGTTATTACATGTTAGAGACATCGCTTGAGTAAAGAATAAAAGGGACTATAATATAGTTTCAAAAAGATGTGATCACTTCTTTATAAAAGGTGATGACTCTTTAGAGAGTTCTCTATTCAAAGAGATGTGTTTCTCCATATAGATATGATGATATAAATACAGTTTATGTATGTGAAGAAGATAGAAATAAGTGTGTGTAATAAATATCATTTGAATATAAGAGCAGATTGAGAGGAAGATAAAGAGCAGAAAAATGAAGAGGAACTCAAATTTATATTGAGGAATATATGTTGCCATGTATGAAGGACAAATGCAAATATATATGAAAAAAAATGTGAAGATTAAGAGTTGAATGTTAAGGATGACATGAGTAGAAATTCATATGAACATATTGATTTGATTATGATCAATTTTGTGTAAAGAAGTTGTGCTTGATTTGGATTAGATTTGTGAGGAAAGTGTGTGATCATATTTTTGAGGGAAGAAAATATGTGTGTGAACCTAATTTGAAAAGGAAAGACTTACATCATACAGAATTAGAAATAATGATCAAATTATGAGTAAAGGAGAACGATGTTATCCATTGAAGAATTCATAGGTTGGTGCCTAGAGATTGGTGTCTCTTACTGAGTTGGTGCTCAATTGTGAGGGTTGGTGCCTACATATTCTACGAGCGGGGATTGGTGTCTCCAGTGGGTTGCTGCTCACAAAAGAGAAATTGTAAGAGAAGTTGGTTGGTGCGTACAGAACAAGAATCAATACATATATAAACAATATTTTGCCGTGGTTTTCTCCCACAAGGGTTTCCACATAAAATCATGTGTTCTCTTTGTGTTGCATAATTGTTAAATCTTGTGTGATTGATAATATTTTGGTTAAGTGTTGAAAAGTAAAAGATTGTTTGATACTGATTCACCCCCCTTCAGTATCACTATGTGCTCATCAATTGGTATTAGAGCGGGTTCCTTCAAAAATAGTTTAACCACTAGAAGGAAGAGTTTAAGAGCGCATATGGGAAAAAGAAAAGGAAATAAGGGAAAAGGAAATACTAAGCAGAATGTTGATCAACTAGCAACAACAAAACCAAATGCAAGTAATGACATAGAAGCAAAAAAAGGTGATGAGGTGACAAATGATACACACATGGCAATAGGAACAAAGAATGATATTGTGATAGACAGAGACATTCTTGTGAGTGAAAAAAAGAAAAGTTAAAAGGGGAAGAAAATGTTGATATGGAGTTAGAAGAAGAGAAATCATCTAAAATAGAGGCAGGGTTCAAAGCATCAAAGGAGATGAAGAATTCAAAGCATGAATCAAGTGATAGCTCCAACAATGAATCAGATGCAAAGGAAGCCCATGTTGATAGAAATCTCAAAGAATCTGACATATACAAAGGTAAGTATAAAAGTTTTAATTGTGGTAAAACTGATCATTGTGTTTCTGAATGTGTGCAGGTCCAAAGTGAAGACAAAAGAAAAGAGGAAAGATTCAAAAGAAGATTATGATGAAGATGATAAAGAAATGGATCTTGAGGAGGAACTCCATTATGCATACAGTGAGATCAAGAGGCTTAGAAAGGAGAACCTAAAACTAAAGCTAGAACTTCAAGAGAATGACGGATCTAATGTAGATTTAGTACGAAGCCTTGAAGAATCCGAGAAGATAATAATTGAGCTAAAATTTTAGATCAAATAAGGATACAAGAGGAAAGAGGAAGTGAGTCCAATTAGAGAAAAAAGAGAATTGTGAAAAGTTAGAATTTGAAATTGTCTCCTTGAGAAAGGAATTGGAGAAAGCAAGTACTCAAGCAAACAAAGATCTAAAAAATGAGAAGAGTATGGAAGGTGGTATTGACTATGAAGAAAGGCAAAGCTCAAATCCCAATGAGTCTGAAATTGGTTACCTAAGGAAAGAATTAGAGAGAACAACTACCAAGCCAGACAGGAGCCTCAAGGTTGAGAAAAGTAATGAGATCTTGGATGATATTATAAATGGGAAAAGGTCATCATACATAAAGACAAGTCATGGTTATGAAGCAAATGAAGATCAACTTTCAAATGAGCCACCAAAGAAAGGAAATGAGGAAAAACCAAAAGGTTATGCAGATGTTCTCAAGAGTTCCATCAATAATGAGAACAACAAGAGGAAGGAAAATAATGTCCCACAAAAAACAAAAGAGAAGTCCAAAGGATATGCAAATGTGCTTAAGAGCTCCATCAATGGTGATAGGTCCACGAAGAGAGAAAGTAATGTCACTCAGAAAATCTATATTCATAAAGGCAACAAAGAATATTTCAGAAGACCATTCCCTCCATGGCAAGCGCAAATAAATAATTTTCAACATTCATTTCATGGTTATTGTTATTCTTGCAATAACTTTGGTCATAAAGCAATAGATTGTTGGACACGTGTAAGAAGATTTGATTAGAACAAAAATAGTTCTTATGGATTGTCAAATAAGAACAACAACTTTGGCCACAAGCCAAGAGATTGTCAAAACACAAGCAAGAAATTTGGGATGGAACAAGAGTAGAAGTTTGTATGAGTTTCCAAGAAGAAACTATAATTCGTTTACTCCTTTGTTGGATTACAATGTTGTGTGCTACAAGTGCAACAACTATGGACATATAACACACTTCTATAGAAGTGGTCTTGTGGAACTCCCTAGGTAGAACAAGAAAGTGGAAGCCATGGATAACCAAAAGGAAGAAAATACAAAAGTATGAAGAAGGAAACAAGAACAAGAGAAAGAAGAATCTATGCTTGTGCCAAATACACTTCATGCACAAGTGGTATCACCTAGTCCATAAGGAGAAGTATGAGTTTAGGAGGAGGTAACCGTTGCATTATTTTTTAGCTCCATGGAGAAGATAATTCAAGATAGATCGGCTAATGCATATTCTATATGAGCATTTCATTGTCACTGATCAAAGGGGAATAGTTATAAGAAAAGAGAATAATATGGTAATAGCAGACTACATACTAGAAAGTTACCTTATAGTGAAATGAAGGAGAATTGATGTCAAGATGAGAGAGAGCCTAGAAGGCTTGAGACAATGAAAGAAGGAAGAAATCGTGATAAAGATGCTTGTAAGACTACACTTAATGAGAGAAATTTCCAAAAACCTAACAAGGGGATGAGAATGATACAAAGGAGTCCTAGCCTAAAGAGTATGCTTGTAAAGATTTTGCTAGAATACACATGCATGTGTTAACAAAAGCAAAAGAAATTGATAGTGGTAAGCTGGATGGTTATGTTGGTACTTATGTTTGAGTTCCTATTGATAGAATGATGCCATTAATGTTAAGGAGTATTAAAGACGGGGAGATTCTTTGTGAATAATTGAAGCTATAGAGGAAGCATATCACCCAAGTTACATAGAGACAAAGGGGGAGCCTTACAGACAAGGGGAACATCACAGAAATAATCACACGATGAAGGAAAGAAGTTGGTTACATCCTTTTGTCATTGATGTCAAAGGGGGAGAGATAAAGTAAGGGAGAGCAAAGCAAAAGAAGAGAATTATGTTTGTGTTACCATCAATGACAAAGGGGGAGATTGTTGGAAATGTTGTCATTGATGTCAAAGGTGGATGAGGTTGTCATTGATGTCAAAGGTGGATGAGGTTGTAATTGATGTCAATCAATGCACAATGAAATAAAATACAAAAAAAATAAGAGTCTTAAGACGGATGACACCATCAAAATGGATACAATCGCCCATACCTAGGACCTCAAAATATACACCAATCACTCACACATGAGAGCCTTCAGATGTACGTCGATCTCTCTTAAACACATTTTACTCACGCAAACTCAAGAAGCACTTCTTCAGCATAATCCTTGCCTCCAACCTTGTCCAATGAGTTGGGTAACTAACCATCCCACGCATCTTATGGATAACCCCATATCCCACACAATTCAAGGTACATTTTTCAAAGAACCCAAAAATTAGGAAAGTGGTAGTTTTTCTGGAAAACACACTTCCCATTACACATAAAATTTAATTTATGGGAGAAACCACTATTTTACATAACATGCAACTTTCAGAAAATCCAAATTTTCATAAAATTAAATAAATAGTTTTCACAATTATACAAAGTCCAAATCTTGAAGCATCATTTCCAAAATGCTTCCCCAAAATTTTCCATTTTTGAAAAACACAAAATTTCAAATTTCTAAGAATACCCTTTTTACCCAAATTTGCTCAACAACATAGTTTTCAAATCATATAAACTTTTTGAAAAGATTTGATACGATAGAGCAAGAAAATTCACATATTTTTTACAATTCTCAAGAAATGCAAAAACTAAAAATGTAACAAAACCCTCTTGTTCTATTTCCACCCAACAACTCAATTTGCATTTTTGGAAAATTTCACCATAACTTTGGTGAGAAATTTATTTTTTTTAAATTAAAAATTCCTATAACTTAAATTTTGAAATAAAAATTCCAATTTAAATTCAAACAAAAAATGAATCACCTTAATGGATTCAATTTCCATTTCCAAATGATTCTCTTTCAAACAACTGTTTCAAGCAACTTTAAGCAAGCAAAATTCAAATTTCTTCAAAGGGTTTGAAAATGAATTTTCTTCTCTAATTTGCTCTTCAATTTCTCCCAAATGCATAGTATAATTTTTTAAATTCTTATATGCAACTAATTAGATTTAAGCTTAAACTATTCACTTATTTCCCACAAGCATGTCACTCAAGGCAATAATCCATAAATTAAATATTTCTAACAAATAAAAAATAATCTATTTACCAAACACAAGGCAATTAAATACAAAGCTTTTTCAAAATAAAATAATCCTACACCCTTAACAATCTCATAATTTCTTTCCTCTACTTGTAATAGATATTTCTAACTTAAGGAAAATTAACCTATTTTCCTCAACATATACCAATCAAATATAATGTCTTTCCAAAAATAGTAACATATCAAATTACAAAAAATAATTCTAATTTCATCATACTCTATAATTGGATTAGAATGCATTTCACCAAAAAGCATCATTTCCAAATACATTGACTAATCTAACTCTTTTGATCAAACACTTTCTAATAGCATAAAACCACTTAGTCAAAGGAGCTATTAAATCATTTTTGCACATATCAAGCAAAAACACAAATGCATAAGCGATAAACACTTTTTTCGTTTCCCAAAATTAACTATTTCGAAAGACTAATAAACCTTAACACATATCAAGCAGTCGCAAAAGCAATAATTAAAATCATCCAAGAAGACACTCATGAGTCTAACACAAGAGGATCTAGAATCACCATCGACTCAGATATGATTTTCACATATTTCGACAACACAAAGACAAAAGTGAGATGGTTAAGCGCCATTCTCCACATTCCACTCATTAGTCAAACACTTGTAAGGAATAGGGAAAACAAAAAATGTCATGCAAGCACAAAGAACAATTATTTTTCAATGTAATGAAACCCTTAGGATGGGCAAATTATCAACCCCTTCGTCTAGAGTATGCAAGGCAAGGAAATCAAGGATACAAATCATACCACTATGCCTCCTAGAATTGGTGGACAAGGGGAATCTTCAACTTCACCAACAAATCAAAACACTTCAATGAAGTTAACAATGGGTATTGGAAACAATCATTATTTTTGAACTATAACTTCAAAGCCTGTAACAACATAAAAAATAGTTTTGAGCGGCATTCTGCGTTTCATGGCTCTTTAGGGTTTTTTAGGTCTGATTGCTTTTCTGTGACAATGGAGGTTGCTACCTCGGGCAGTGCCTTTGGGAACCAGAACTTGATGGAGGAGGATCCTTCCAAAGGATGGAAAGGAGCGTTAACAGGGAAGAAGATTTGTTCCCCTAAAGGCGTGTCGAGGCTTCCAGTCAAAAAGGATTATGTTGAAGGAATGGCTTTAGATATTCCGGATGACTTGATTGAAGAGATAGTGGCGGCCATGGATCTTGCACTGGTCAGTAAGTTTTTCTCCTTCCATCCTAATATTGAGATGGTTAGGAAGTGGGTGGTCACTCGGTGGAGGATCAAAGGCAGTGTTTCAGTCATTGCTATGGCAAGAGGGTTGTTTCTATTCAAATTTATGAATAGGGAGGATATGATAGCTATTCTTGCAAGAGGACCCTGGCTTTATGGTACCCATTCGCTTGTTTTGTGCCCTTGGAAACCTAGGTTTGACCCTAGCACAGACCTCAATAAGTCAGCTCCTATTTGGGTACGATTGCCCGGGTTCCCCTTGGAATTCTAGGATGAAAAGATATTTTCTGCTATTGGCAATACCTTTGGCCAGTATGCTACTATGGATCATACCACTCGCATCCAATCTAGGTGTGTGTATGCCCAGTTTTGTGTTAATGTGGAGATTAACCAAACCCTTCCCATGTCCATAGAGTTAAATTCTAAATATGGGATTTGGACTTAGCCGATTCTCTATGAAAATGCTACTACCTTTTGTCAGATCTGCAAGAAGAAGGGCCATTTAATGACCCACTGTAAGGCGACGCAAATGGGAGGGAATGCTGACCTTCATAATGAGGCTACGGAGCACTCATCCAAAGATGTTACCCCTGTTAATCAGGGAATGGGGGGTAATGAGGAAAATGTTATCCCAGAAGATTATACTAAGAAGGATATGGAAAAAGATTGTCAGAATGTTGTTTTAGATATAGATAACTATCTGGACCAACAGACCAATCTGATTGAGGAGGGTGAAATACGCTCCCAATCGATGGACGGTGATGTTGAAGGAGGCAAGGCTTTGAGTGATGATTATCATGTTCAACCCCCAAAAATAGTTGGCACTGATGGGTTAGTAACCTTCAGTTCAACTCAGGATCCTTCCCTTGCCACGGAAGCAGGAGACCAGCCAGCTAATCCATCATTGACAGTTGAAATAGGACCAAGTGGTAGTGGCAACAAGCAGGAGGATTGGATCACCCCTAAGAAAAAGAATCGTAGGGGCAAAAAATCTGCGAATGTAGGCACTAACTCCAAACAAGTGAGACTGACCCTCAAAGAAACAAGGCAAAGAGAGATTGCCAGTGGTAAGCAAAAAACACTGGAGGTCCAATCCCTCAAACCTTTTAAATGAGAATTATATCTTAGAATTTGAGGGGCTTCAATAGTCCCACCAAACAGTTCGAAGTAAAAAACTATGTTTTGGATAATAAGTTAGATATTTTGTTACTTCAGGAGGTTAAGATGAATGAGGAGAGCTTTAAGAACATAGCTGACTACATATGGCCCAAGGCTGCTTTCGACATTAGCCTGGCTATAGGGGCCTCTGGCGGGATTGTCACTATGTGGAACAATGCTAAACTCCAGGGTTCTCTTGTTACTTCTAGTAAGCATTTTCTGATTATTAACTTCTCTTTGCCTTCCTTAAATTGGTCCTTAATCAATATTTATGCCCCAAATACTAGAGCTTTGAGGCAAACTTTATGGACAGATTTGAGTACCACTCTGTCTAATACCCCACGCTCTAGATGGATGTTGGCTGGTGATTTCAACACTCCCTTATATCCTTCTGAGAAATCTGGGGGGATTCTCGATTATTCTAATAGCATGTTTGACTTTGTGGAATTTATCAATGTTTTTGGTTTGTTGTATGTGGAGCTGCAAAATCAAAACTTTACCTGGTCTAATAGAAGAAGAGGAGATCAAATGATCCAAGTTAAATTAGACAGGTTTCTTATTTCTAGCAATTGGGATAATCATCATAATATGAATCTGCAGGTTTTCCTAGAACCATGTCTGACCACTGTCCTATTTTCCTTAATTGGAAAGATCAGTGCCAACGTGGTCCTTTTCCTTTTTGTTTTGAAGATATGTGGATTAAACATAGAGATTTTAGACAAATGGTGGCTCAATGGTTTCAAATTCCCATCCAGGGTACTCCTATGTTCAGGTTGGTTAAAAAGCTCCTGCACATTAAACAAGAAGTTCGTGGGTGGAACAAATATAGTTTTGGTAATGTGTTCTTTCAGAAGAAAAATATATCTGGGAAACTAGCAGATCTCCAACAGCGGATTGCTCAAGGAGATGCTTCAGAAGATATTATTAAGGATTGTGATCTGATTTCTGACTGGAAGAATCTTATGAGCAGAGAAGAGGTTTTTTGGAAACAGAAGTCTAGGATTCAGTGGCTTAAAGAGGGAGATAGGAATACGACTTTTTTCCATCTCTCAGCCATGAAACATAGGAAGGCCAACTCCATACCAAAATTATGTTTGGAAAATGGCAATATTATCACTGAGGATAATGAGATTAGAGATCAAGTTGTGTTATTCTTTCAGAATTTGCTGACTGACCAAGCTAACAATGATGGGAATGGAAAGATTATGGACCAGTTCATTAATAAAATCCCCTGTCTGATAACTGAGGAAGACAACTTGGAAATGTTAAAACCTATTTCTGAGGAGGTTTGTGCTGTCTTATTCTCTATGGGCCCTTTCAAAGCTCTTGGCCCTGATGGCTTCCCTCCAATTTTTTTTCAGGAATATTGGGATATTGTGGAGGCTGATCTCACTGCTGCTGTTAGAGACTTCTTCAGAATTGGTAAACTTTTAAAGCAGATTAATAATACTTTTATTGTCCTTCTCCCTAAAAAGTTTAAGCCTACTCATCTTTCTGATTTCAGACCCATTAGCTTGTGTAATACCGTCTATAAGCTTTGCACTAAAGTGATTGTCATGAGACTTCAACCTTTTTTAGATAAA
This sequence comes from Cunninghamia lanceolata, assembly GCA_027924645.1. NCBI lineage: Eukaryota > Viridiplantae > Streptophyta > Pinopsida > Cupressales > Cupressaceae > Cunninghamia > Cunninghamia lanceolata. The sequence continues at coordinate 18,971,788 of BSBN01000627.1, forward strand.
ATTATTTCCCCTTCTCAGAAAGGCTTTGTCCCGGGTCATCAAATTCTTGATGCTGTGATCTCCACTCATGAAACTATTCATTCCATGGACAAGAGTAGAATCCCTGGTATAGCTCTTAAGTTAGATATCTCTAAAGCCTATGATAGGGTCTCATGGACTTTTTTGTTTTAAGTCATTAGAAAATTTGGTTTCAATGATAAAATTTATCTTCTCATTCGGGAGGTTGTTTCCACTACTAAATTTTCGGTCCTAGTTAATTGGAGTCCCTAGGGGTTTTTTCTCTTCCTCGAGGGGAATCAGACAGGGGCATCCCCTTTCTCCTTACTTGTTTATCATGATGGCGGAGGCCCTTGGGAGACATATTCAAGCTAAGATCTCATCTAAAGAAATCATGGGCATTAAACATGCTTCCTCCCTTTCCCCTATGTCTGTGCAGCGGTTTGTTGATGATACCATCCTCTTTGGCATCTCTTCTGTGATAGAAGCTCGGAGTTGGAAGAATATTTTAAATGACTATGCCAAAGCTTCTGGCCAAGGCATAAATTTTCAAAAGAGCATGTGTATTTTTTTAATACTCCTAATGATCTCTGGCAAAAAATTATTAATATCTTTGACTGTGTTGAAGCTAATCTTCCTACTATTTATCTTGGCCTCCTTATGGTCAAAGAGGTGTCTCAAGGTTTTTGGAATGGAATCTTGGAAAGAACTCAGAAGAAGTTGATTGGCTGGAAAGGGAAATTACTCAGTAGTGCGGGCAAATTACAGCTTCTTCGTGCCTCCCTGCAAGGTATACCTACTTACTTCCTATCTCTTTTTAAGATACCTAGTTCTTTTGCTAACAAATTGGAACAAATTCAAAGAAAATTCTTATGGATGGGGGTGGAAGACAAACAGAGAATGTCTTTGGTAGCTGGGAGAAAGTGTGTCTTCCCAAATCCCATGGTGGTCTCAATATCAGATCTATCCGGAATAAGAATAAAGCCCTCCTTTCCAAAATCAACTGGAACCTTATCCATAACCATAAAGATTGGGGAGAAATTATGCAAGCCAAATATCTTCATGGAACTGATTGTTCCAGTTTTCTCCAACAGGGAGGGATACCCCAGGGATTTGTTATCTGGAATAAAATGTTGAAGTCCAGAAGCCTTCTTAAGCAAGGGCTTAGATGGAAATTGGGGAATGGTACTTCTATTAACTTCTGGAATGATATTTGGATAAAAGATGAGGCTCTTATTACTCAGGGGGATTATGGAGTTATTGTTGGCATTACTACTCAGTTTTTTGGGGATAAAGTCTACAATTACATGTACAATAATAATGGTATTAGGAGCTGGAAAAACTTATTGGATTGTTGTGTTCATCGCCCTAATCTCACTCCTAGGTTGCGAGTTGTTCAACATTTGATGCAGGGGGTTAGAATCCCTCTTTTCCCTCGCGAAGATGAGCAGTATTGGCGGCTGGATAAGCTTGGTCATTTCTCTGTCAAGACTGCTTACCATCTGTTGGTTCCTGAGGTGCATAGAAATGAGATCTGGAGGAAAGTTTGGAATCATAAACTTTTACCAAAAATCAATATGTTTTGGTGGGCTACTGTTCATAACAAAATTCTAACCCAAAACAACTTACAGAAGAGAGGGTTTACTTTGGTCAATAGATGTTGTTTGTGCCGTGTAAAGGAGGAAATTGTCTCTCATTTATTTATACATTGTGATTTTGCCAGAGAAATCTGGAACATAATCTTAAGGAATTTTGGCATTCAATGAGTTTGTGATTCTGATATTAAGGAAGTCATTACCAGTTGGTGTCCTACCTTTTCTCATCCCTGGCTTATTGAGCTATGGAACCAAACTCTGCCCTGTCTTGGTTGGACTTTATGGAAAGAACGTAATCACAGAATTTTTAGGGATACTGCTAGGGATGCCTCTCAGGTTCTTCATTCTTTTGTCAAGACCCTAATGGAAAGTGTCACTAATGCCCACATCAAAATTGCGGAGAAACCTCTTTCTTATAAGGAGGAACAAATTGCGGCTAATTGGAAGATCTTAAAACAAATTCATGTTCATAATAATTCCAAAAAGTTGCAGAGGCTTAACACTAGATGGATTCCCCCGAAGCCTAATTGGCTCAAACTAAATTTTGATGGGGCTTCTAAGGCAGATGGCAAGGCTAGTGGTGGAGGGATTATAAAGGATGACAAAGGGTGGATGGTTGCTGTCTATGCTGGCGGGTTAGGTTGTCAAAGCAATAATTATGCTGAAGCCACCACTCTTCTATGGGGGGTTAAGTTGGCTATCTCCCTTGGTATTAGACATTTGAATATTCAGGGGGACTCCAAAATGGTTATTGATGCGGTTAACAATGTGTCGACTGTTGGTGTTAAGCTGAAAGATATTATTGTGAATATTCAGATTCTTCTGTAGAAGATTCCCAGAGTGGATATCTCTCATATTTATAGAGAGGGTAATGGGGTTGCGGATACCTGTGTAGAACTTGGCCAACAATATTCAAATTGGCGTTGTTGGCGCCAAGTCAATCACATCCCTTTAAACATAAGGGACCTAATTCAAAAAGAGGTGACGTGTTGAGGATGAGTCAGAATTTTTGAAAAGACAGCTCACTTCGTCAGCTCTATTGGAAGGTGTTGTCGTGCATCTTGGAGTACGGGATTTTTTGTACTTACTTGCTTATTGTCACTTATGCCTTATTACGCCCCCTAGTAAGGCAAGCTGCTTACCTGCTCATTATAGCGTGTGCCAAGAAATCATGATCGAGCATGGGAAGAGTAGGTGTCATCTTCGTAAGGTGGCTCTCATTAATGATAATGCATGTTGTTTTATTACCATTGTCATTATTCTCGTTCAAGCGGTTAATGTTACCCTGTTTACGAACTCTGTGAAACTTGGGGGTTTCTGCGCTTTGCTCTGTAAGTCTAACATGGGTGGCGATAGAATCCGAACGGAACCCGTTTCCTGTTGCGAGTTTAAAGACAACCCTGTGGTCTGGCATTATTGTAAGGAGGGTGGTATCAGTCCTTATTTGGAACGGCTCAATGGGTATGATGAAAACCTTTCTTAACAGTTCACTAGGTCTTGGCAAAACCGACGTGTCATTGTGGTGAGAATTGGTTTCGAGATTTCTAAAAGTGTTATTGCTATGGCGTCTGGCATGTCGACACAGGGGATCAAACTGCAGAGGAAAGCCAAAGTGGCGGACCATTCAAACCAGAAGCTTTTCCTTGGGGACGGTGAAGAACTCGTTCCTTATCAGGGAGGATTCGAACGAGCTAAGCTGCCTGAGCCTTGGGACGGTGTGTGTTTTCTCCTTATGAAGTACTTCACTCTGGAGGGGCGCTTCACCAGGTTCTACAATTATCATCTTCCCCTTCTGAATCACTTTAGACGCAATGCACATAATAGTTTCCCATTTTATTTAGTGTCTTCCCTTGAGCATTCGGTTCTTAGGGTTAGAGCTAAGTTGGCCAAGAAACCCATCCCCCTGCATCAAGGCCTCATCCTCTGCCTTTACAACTTCTACCTTGCCCTAGAGCCTTCTAAGTCTATTCAGACTAATAGTGGGGAAATATCTTCTAACCCTGATGATACTGTTGTTGCTAAAGAATCGTGCCCTTCCCTTGTTTCTCCTAAGACGAAAGGGGTTTCTTTTTCTACTACTGAGGAGATTCCCATCATAACCACTACCAACACTCTGGTCTCTACAGTTAGTACGAAGAGCAAGAAGAGGAAGATACAAGCTGTTGAAACAGATACTGTGGGGGCTATTGTGGGGACCCCTAAAAATCTCTGCAGTACCCCTGTGGGGCAGGGCAGCAAATCTCATCCGTCTGCGAAGAATATGAAGGAGGGCTTTTCCTCAGGGGTTAGGCAGTTAGGGAGGATTACTGGAAACCTACTCCCAAGGCCAAACTTATTGATTATTCTAAGAGCGCATCTAACGAGTCCACCCAGGGTGATGAGGCTAAGGATATGGATGTTCAGGAGATTTCTGAGGATGCTTATGGTAAGCATGAGAATAAAGAGGTGGAGGCTACTGGTGGGGATGTTGGTGACTCTGTGGGTAATGCTGGCAAAGCGGGAAAGATGTTCGTGGAGGAAGTCGATGATGAAACAAAAACCGATGCTGGCTATGGGACTGACATTGCTGTTTTGAGGGGCCGCATTGAGAAGCTAGAACAGACTTTTTCCATCGTGCTCAGGGGTACTCTTTTACTTAATATTTCTGTGCCGCAGAACCTTGGGGCTACCATTGCTGTTGACACTGATGAGAACTCCAAAAAGTTGGATGACTTCATTGAATCCATGGTTAAACAAGGAGAGAATCTTCCTCCTTAGTTCTTGTTTTTATATTGGTGATACTCTGTTACTTCACATATACTATCTTAGTCTGGTGTTGCTCTCTATGTTGTTTATGCTAGGTAAGTAGATTATGTTGTATCTATTTTGAGGCTCTTTTGTGCTGATGCCTCTAGGGTTTCTTTTTGCTGTTTTCTAAGGGTTCGGCCCCTCGTTTAGCCACCTTATATTATCAAAAACAATAGGTATTGGATTATCAAGAGTCATGTTTTAGGGAGGAAGCTATAGATGAACAACAAGAGCAAGACTTAGATGCTCTCCATTTAGAATACGAGACAAAGAGTGTTGAATTTTGAGTGGAAATTTTCTTTATGAACCTCTACACATTGAAATCAAAACCCAAAACCACAAATAGAAATAAACTTACATTGAATAGACCTTGTAAAGATTTAACAAATAAGAGTAGAAAATTTGACTATCCCCTCATTTGATGGGTCCAACAGAGCCTTAGCACAAGCTTGGATCCAAAAAGTAGCACTTCTCTTTAAACCTTACATAGAAGGAAATAATTAAATTTGCAATCCTTTGATTGGAGGGGGGTTGCACATGAGTGGCAATGTCACAATTCAATCACTCAAGGCACAACCTTATTGCCACCTATGAGGAGTTTTGCAAGAGATTTATAAATCAAGACCCTAAGGAGCATTTCAGAGAGTTGGCTCAATTACAACATTAAAGCTCAAAGAATGCAAGACTTTGATGCTCTCCGTGTAGAATACAAGACAAAGAATGTTGAATTTTGAGTGGACATTTTCTTTATGAACCTCTACACATTGAAATCAAAACCCAAAACCACAAATAGAAACTTACTCTAAATAGACCTTGTAAAGATTTAACAAATCAAAGTAGAAAATTTGACTATCCCCTAATTTGATGAGTCCAACAGAGCCTTGGCGCAAGCTTGGATCCAAAAAGTAAAACTTGCTTCTCTCTAAACCTTACATAGAAGGAAACGTTTAAATTTGCAATCCTTTAATTGGAGGGGGTTGCACATGAGTGGTGATATCACAGTTTAATCACTCAATGCACAACCTTATTGCCACCTATGAGGAGTTTTGCAAGAAATTTATAAATCAAGACCCTAAGAAGTATTTTAGAGAGTTGGCTCAATTACAACATTAAAGCTCAAAGGATGCAAGACTTAGATGCTCTCCATGTAGAATATGAGACAGAGTGTTGAATTTTGAGTGGACATTTCTTTATGAACCTCTACACATTGAAATCAAAACCCAGAACCACAAATAGAAATAAACTCTTTGAATAGACCTTGTAAAGATTTAACAAATGAAAGTAGAAAATTTGACTATCCCCTAATTTGTTGAGTCCAACAAAGCCTTAGCACAAGCTTGAATCCAAAAAGTAACACTTACTTCTCTTTAAACCTTACGTAGAAGGAAACAATTAAATTTGCAATCCTTTAATTGGAGGGGGTTGCACATGAGTGGTGATATCACAATTCAATCACTAAGGCACAACCTTATTGCCACCAATGAGGAGTTTTGCAAGAGTTTTATAAATCAAGACCCTAAGGAGCATTTTACAGAGGCTCAATTACAACATTAAAACTCTAAGGATGCATATGTAGCCAATTTCTAGAGGATAGCATTGATGGTGCTATGTGTCAAGGAGGCATCTAATATTCCTTTTTATGGAAGGGTTGAAATCACCCTCAAAAGGCCTAATCAAAACCCTTGAAACAAATTCATTACAAGTGACCGTCAAAAGGGCCTCGACATTAAACACCACTAGACCTAACAAATCCTTCCAAGGGTCTACCTTAAAATCACATCACAACATCAACATGAAATTGCATAAAACCTTTTCTACAAAAATTGGGGGCTACACCCTCTTGACCCACTAGTCATTAGGGGACTAGGTCCACCATTAAGAACCAACAACCTACAATTAGTTGCAAAGGATATAATATACTAAGGCATCTCCAATCATTAAGAACCACCATTTGGTTAAGGTGTATTATAATGACAAAGGAGAATTCAAGTCAAGCACAAAGACACAAAATGTTGAAACGGATGGAGCACTGAGGTATCACTCCTAATTTGAGAGCACTAGACAACACATCAATGTCACCCTTTGATGGGGGAGTGACTCACAACTTCATCAATCAAGGGGTGTTAGCTTGTTTCATATTGAAATTCAAGAGTTTGCAGATTTGAAGTGGCAATAGCAAATGGTTATTCATTGGCTTGGAAGCAAGTGTCCCATCAATTATACATGGTATTAGATAGGCATACCATCACCCATAAATTTTATTTCATTTCATTAGGTGGAGCTCACATGGTTTTAGACATCCAATGGTTACATTTGATTGGTGAGTTGACACATAACCACAAACAATGACTCTCGACTTTGCCAATCAAAGACAACAAAACCATCAAGAGTGTCATGAATGCACTAATACGATAAGTTTCAACTCATTGAATAGAGAGGCCTTTGAGATAGACCGAGTTGAATGACAATAAACTTCATTAAGGGGCTACAACTCGATACCATGGATTCAAGGGAGGATGAATACCCTCAAATATCTAAGTTTTGTTAGATAAATATGCTTGTGTTTGGATACATGCATAAGACTTCCATCAAATAAGGGTTTTCCAACACGCTATTCAATTGCAAATACAAACAAAATCTCATTATGACTCCTTATCAACACCCCCCTGCTTTCAAGAATGACATAGAGCAAACTATGAGTTGCTTAATTAGGGACACATTAGACCCAACACAAGTACATTTGCATATTGAAGGGTCCTAATGAAAAGAAATAAGGAACATTAAGCATGTGTATAGATTACAAGGTTTTGAATAAGAGAACCACCAAGCAATACCCCATATTGATAAGTTGTTTGGTGTGTTACATGGGATATCTACTTACCAAAATTGACTTGCAATTGAGTTACGACCAAATAAGAGTTAAATTTAAGTATCATTATAGGCACTTTGAATTTTTGGTAATATTTTTCAAGCTTACCAATGCACCCACCACCTTCCAATCAATGAATTTTGTAAATCATATTTAAGGAAATTTGTTTTGGCCTTCTTTGATGACATTTTGTAAATCGTATTTTAAGAAAATTTGTATTGGTATTCTTTGATGACATATTGATTTATAGACAAACATGGGAGGAACACATAAAACACCTAGGTTTAACGTTAGCTATTCTACAACAAGCAACCTCCACTAGGAAAGGCAGATGTGAGTTTGAAATGCAAAAGATCTTATACGTAAGACACATAATCAACAAAGTGTAGAGATGGATCTAATCAAAATGCAAGCCATCCAAGAATTGCCTACTCCAAGGACACTAACACAATCACAAGGATTCTTGGGCCTTTATAACCACAATAGAAGATTCATTAGAGCATTCTCACAACTAGCATTGCCCTTAACAAAGTTGACCAAGCAAGGTGTCTTCCATTAGTCCATAGCAACATAGGGGCATTTGACCCTTTAAAGAAAATAATGTGCATTGGTTTTATTCTTACAATGCCTAATTTTTCACCACCTTTTGTGGTCAAAAATGACACTCTTAGCAAGAGTCTTAAGGATTGTTCTTATCTAGAAAAGACAACTCATGTCATTTGAATCAAAAATTGACAAAGGTCGAACATATTTTCTTTATACATGATAAGGAAATGTTGGTGGCCATGCACGGTACCTAAATTCAAACAATATCTACTTTATGAATGTTTTGTAACTCACAATTTGAAATATTAAAATCACACCGTGACCGCAAGTAACAAAAATAGGTGAGAAAATTGCAAGCCTATAATTTTGACATCAAATACACTCTGTAAATAGAGTCACAAATTGCAACATTCTACGATTCTCCACTTGCTGCTCAAGCAGAATCTATCAAAACTTACAAGCAAGTTCAAACGTAGATACACTTGGAAAGGCCTAAAAGGGGATGCATTGCAACATGTACAAAAGTTTGAAGTGTGTCAAAAGACGAAACATGAAACCACATACCCAACAAGTATGCTTCAAACCCTCCTCATTCCCTAAAGGAAAGAATTGTATCTTTGTGACAAAGTTCGCATCATTTCTCCAATTCAATAGATTTATAATGTGGTCAAGAATAAGGAGGCACATTTCCTAAGTGCCTTTCAACAAGAATTATTCAACCCAACAAGGACAGAGTTGACACCTAGCACTAATTATCAACCATGAAACAAAAAGGCAAACAAAGATTGTGAACAAATGAATTAAGGGTTATAAAGGAGTTTTGTGACTGATCATCAAACACCTTAGGTGTAATGGCTATACCTAAAAGAGTATTGCTACAATACTACCCTACCAAGTGTCAATTGCTCTCTTTTATGGCACTATATGATTGTAATGCTCCAAACTTTTGTTGAATCAACACTTCAAAGAGGCACTACCCATAGAAAGTTATTATTAGCAACAAATAATATCTTCGAGTGATCTCACCCTTTTATGATAAAATATCTTCGAGTGATCTCACCCTTTTATGATAAAAGAAAGTTATTATTAGCACCCAAGCATATACTTGGGCCTCGAGAGAAGCAATTGCAAAACCAAGCATACCCTGAGTTATTAGTGCAACGGAAAGGGTTTTCCTCACAAGGATGCTACTTGGGAAACAGCTAACATCCTCAATCACCCAACCTTGTCTCATTTTTTATTAGACTAGACCTTTAACTAAGTCCATGTTCATAGTTAGAAAGAAGGGTGTCTTTCAATTAATGCAAGGCGACTGAGTCTTCCTATTAAGGAGTTGCTTGTCAATTAGAAACCACCAATTAAAGAATTGATCAGTTAGCTGCCAACAATTGAGGATTTGGTTTCCATTGATTTAGAATCGCTTGAGTTGAACATACGAAGCACCAGCGAAGGAGGAGACGGCATCATTAAATTTTGCAACAAAAATCATTCATTTTCCTCAACTAGTTGTAGTGTTACACAAATGTAGCGTTTCAACAACCATGGCTTGGAGGCAAAACCCTTTAGGTGTGTTTCCTTCAGTTTTCCTGTGTGTTGGTCACATTTGGTATTTCTCACCATTCTAAAAACTCTCCTATGTTCAAAATTTGCAAAATTTGAAATTTCGCCAATTCTCTATTTTCAAGGCTCCGTGGTTATTTCTAAAAACCCATGAGATGGAATAAAACCCTTTTGCAAAGGCGTTATTGGAGGTACTAGCCTAACGTGCAAAAAGAATCAAAATAAGATTTTAATGTGAAAGTTCATGTTAACAATTTTATGGAAAATTTAAAATCTCATGATTCTGAAGGTTTGAATCAAAATCCTTCTGAAGAAAACCTTGGGATGTTATTAGGCTAGACCTTTAACTAAATCCATGTTCATAGTTCAATTAATGCAAGGCGACTGAGTCTTCCTATTAAGGAGTTGCTTGTCAATTAGAAACCACCAATTAAAGAATTGATCAGTTAGCTGCCAACAATTGAGGATTTGGTTTCCACTGATTTAGAATCGCTTGAGTTGAACATAAGAAGCACCAGCGAAGGAGAAGGCATCATTAAATTTTGCAACAAAAATCATTTATTTTCCTCAACTAGTTCTAGTGTTGACAAATGTAGCGTTTCAACAACCATGGCTTGGGGGCAAAATCCTTTATAGGTTGTTCGGAATTTGCAAAATTTGAAATTTCGTCAATTCGCTATTTTCAAGGCTCCGTGGTTATTTCTAAAAACCCATGAGAGATGGAATAAAACCCTTTTGCAAAGGCGTTATTGGAGGTACTAGCCGAATGTGCAAAAAGAATCAAAATTAGATTTTAATGTGAAAGTTCATGTTAACAATTTTATGGAAAATTTAAAATCTCGTGATTCTGAAAGTTCGAATCAAAATCCATCTGAAGAAAACCTTGGGATGTTATTACAAACATAATCCTTCTGGAGACCTTGGGATGTTTATTCCAGGCATACTCGTCAGTTCAGGTAAAACACAGAACTTTGAATTTTCCCCTTATTGGCACCCAATTTCGTGCATCCTGTCACAGTTGCACAATTGGATTTCCTTCAGTTCAGGTAAAACAGATAACTTTGAATTTTCCCCTTATTGGCACCCAATTTCGTGCATCCTCTCACAGTTGCACAATTGGATTTCCTTCAGTAGTTGAGCACCTTCAAACATGCACTGGTCCAAATACAAATGGCATTCAATGTCATTCCTCCAAGTCGGAGTCAATCTTGAGTTTGGGGTAATTCAACGGTCCAGACATGGAGAAACGGCAGATGAATGGAGAAAGAACAATGGAATGAACAAATGGGTGCAGAGAATGGTCAACCAGAACAAGGAAACAAAGAAATGTACATTGAAATTGCAGAGATAAGTTGAAAAAGGATAGAAATCTACACATATTTGCTTTGAATTGCCTTGCATAGTGAAGTATTTGTAGAATGAAAATTGTGTAATCTGTTTTTGACTAAATTTGCGCATCTGAATTATGATTTCTATACTTGTTATGAGCATTTGAATCAAATAAAATTAAGATTCTGTGGTGTTGCAATTTGAGTTTTGCTTATCTGGACAGAGCATCTCTGTTTTGTAAGTTTGGAGTGAATTGTTTATGTTTTTGTCAAGAGTGGAATACCCTAATTGTTAATGTTTTTGTCAAGAGTGGAATACCCTCTTGCTATTAAGCAGAAATTACTGAACAGAAAAAAACATATAAAGTATTTACTACTGTAGTATTTCTGGGTTTGTTTCATTCCCATACAGAAAGCATGCTATTAAGCAGAGTTTACTGAACAGAAAAAAAAAATACAGAGTCCACTTCACCCCCCAATCATTCTTGATCCAAGATCAAGGCCACCCAAGTTATAGAAAAAACATTCGATTCAAGAATAAGCTGAACGCCAACTCTAGCCAAGTTATAGAAACAACATTCAATTTAAAAATAAGTAGAATGCCAACTCTTGCACAAAAATATGCAAATTGAGCATTAAACTAACATAGACCATTACATATAATAACAACTAGAGTGCAGCCTCAAAAGAGTCTGAGGATGGCCTACAACAAGCAAAACAAATGAAGTAGAGCCTCAAAAAATTATATCTTACGATATGGCCTAGGACAACCAAAACAAATGAAGCCTCAAAAGAGTTTATCAAGATGGCTGTTTATATCTCTGATTACACCTTTTAATTCTGCTGCTTACCTTCTGCAGCTTGAAACTGGAAAACTTTTGGCAAGTTATTTAATTGTTTTAAAAGATTAACTCTATTGCCAAACTTCAAGTTTAAAAATTAAAACTCTCATTTCAGGACACAGGTTCTGGAGTGAAATGTGTATCAAACCCAAATCTAATGACACAACTAAAAAAGGGTTAATCCCGTGCCAAAACATGGCAAGAAACCTACTCATTGGTTCAACCAAGTGGCTAAGAAAAAATAAAATATTGTACAAAAATAAGTACACATAATGAACTAATCAATTAGCTTCGATGTTACTCTTTTAACAAAGGCAAGATGAATGTCAGTCATTACGTTTAATCTCAAGGAGGTCAGTTCCAGTATTTAATTAATAAGTGGATTTAAGTCAAACAGTGTAATTGACACCACTTCCTTACAAAGACTGGGTAAACACAAAAAGACCTTAAAATACCGATAGTAAGCCAATTTCCCATCACATCAGAATCATTCCATTCACACATCATGGGTTCTTTCTAAAAGTATGTAGTTATAAATGTCGCACCGTGGATTGAAACTGCTGTCATGAGTATAACCTACAGTGATTCACCCATTAAACAGTGCAAGTAATTTCCCTGAAGTTGACGAAAGACCAGTTCATTATTTTTCATTGGTCTCTGCTTTTTTCTCAGGGGCATTGAAACACGCAATAAAATAAGATAAATAACAAGCTCCAAAAAATGAAAAATCAAAATAAGATAAATTGAGAATTGGGAAACTGTCTGGTTGCACAGCAAAATCAAACCTTCTACACTAAACATCGAAAACAGTACAGTACTCCTGAGTTTCGATGCTTACTCAATCGTAAGGAATAAAAATCATACAAGCTAAAAGCAATAATAACGAAACTCTGCAGATTTCAAAGACCCTAAATTACATCATTCAATTTCAAAGTCAAATATTACAAGTATGGTATTACAGCAACATTTAGGTGAACCCTGCATTATGCCTGTCAACTGGCCTCAGATTTGCAGAAAAAATCAGCACGGCCTAAAAGCCAATAAGTTCCGAAAGATGGTGTGATTTGCTATTTCATCACTGGCCATTGCAGCCCTTAATACCAAAACCAGGGCTTAGGGTTAGCACCATGAAATTTAAGGTAAATGAAATCAAACAAACCTTACAGGTTACTACACTGGCAGAGGATTCCAGTGGATACAGATTCTATATTATAACGACTTCGGGTGGATAGAAGTTAGAACACACAACTTATCCTCATACCCGCCGTCCTTGATTTTCAATAATATGTCCAATATAAATTATTGAATACTGTATTAAACCAACTTGACACATCATGAGGTGGAAAGCCTGCTTTGGGATCAATGATGATGTTAGAACAAGCCCAGATTCTCAAAACCTCAAAATAAGGGTTTAGAATTTTAGAACCTAAAAACCAAGTTTGGGGTTTCTAATTATCTAAGCTCAGCGCAGTAGACTTCGGGTTCAGCCTTTTTCTTAGATTAAGAGCTAATGTTTCAAAAGTAGGAACCAAAACTTAAAACATTAGATTCACGCATTCAGATTGATCAGACGCCTGCTAACATCAGAGGTCAGAAGTCCTAAAATCATTCCAAGCTGCTACACAATTGAAATGTTCTTGAAGACTTTACATAATCTAACTCGCGAAGCGTTTGTCGATGAAAATAAAATAAAGAAGTTCGCATCAACATAGAGGCTACCAACGAACTTAAGTCGCAAAAAAGCATAAACGAAAAATAGAAAAAACAAAACAAAGAAAGGATGATAACACAGTGCGCTTATTAATGCCATTGATCAGATAATTGTAGTCTGATTTTTTCGAAATACACGTTGTGATTCAGAGAGAAAAAATCATCACCTCAATGGATTTCCACAAAAGGCTCAGCAGGATCCATTGGTTTTTGAATTCTTTGGGAACATTTATTTCATCTCCCTCATAAAATAGGTAATTTTAACATCATTGCCTTCACCAGTGAAAACCCTAACCTGCAATGCACCATATGCCGCAGACACAGACAAACCCTAAACCAAAGAAACAACGGATTAACATCCATACTCAATCGACATTTTGATGAGCCGTGATATGAAAACTTGAAGCCCTAACTACGATTATATAGAATTTGGGCAAGCTTTTTCTAGGGTTTGTTTACTTATGATTCTTGGCATTTTTTCGCTTATCTAGGGTTTCACTACTTGTTCGATGGTCGTCACAAGTTTTCCAAGGTGATATAATATAATTTATTCCCTTCTACTAGGCAATTCTACTTAACAAGAAGGTGGCTTTGCTGAAAGGTAATTTCAACTGCCATTTCCATTGTTAAACCAAGGTGATTTTAATCTAACATTTTATATCTAAATGGTAAAAGTGGTTCTCTCTATTGTTTTATCACCCTTATTATTATTTTTAATTTAGAATCTAAATGAAATATAAAGAATTGGAAAATATTTAATACATTTTTTATATTTTAAATTTAAAAAAAAAAAAAATTGTTGGTAGAATTGAAATAAAAAGAAGGGAGATTTAGAACGCTTGGTTGTTGCTTTAGATTGTGTTGGATCAAAAATGATATTAGGAATCTATGTCATCGACTTTGTTCCTTTGCTTACTACTTATATGTAAAGAGGATGTTATCTTGTTTAATTTGGTCGATAGGCCATTCTATATGTGCACACATCTTGTAACTGCCAAAAATTTGGTAGTCCAATAATTTTTCGTCGTCCATAGAAAAATAAAATATTAATAGTTCAAAATTATTTTTTTCATCGTCCGAATAACATTTGAGGTGTGTGTTTCACCTCCTCAAATGCATCAACAATTTTATGCTCTGGCGCAGAGTCCAAAAAGCGTTACAAATAAGAAGTTGTAGCAGAGACTTTGTATGGAGGGTTCGAAGAAGCAAGCGTACACTGAGCGCATCGCAGTCGGATTGTTGGAAGATCGCTACAAAGGTGCAAAATGTCTGAAACATTGCAGCACCACTCATGTATTCATCCGATTTGGAATGATCAGATTGTGTGAATGATTAAATTGTGTGGCGCAGGCAATTTGGGCGAAGGAGATCAATAAATGGCGGCGAGATGATGTTTTGGAGCAGATTGGGATTGGGATTGGGCCGGGGTGTTGCAGAACGCAGATGACTGAGATGCATGGAAAAAAAATTAGAGATTGATTTGGAAGGTGATTAATTTGCGAAAGGTAAGACCGAGGGTATTTTTTGAGGCGTTTCTGACTTTGTTGGTATGGTGCCCTCCATTACTGTAGACCTTGAGAAACTGAGCTCCAACTGCATCACTCACTCTAATCTGGTTTTGAAGCTTCCCAAGACTATCGTGCATTCAGAAAGGCATACATAGGTTTTGATTTTCTTGTATGTAGGCCTAAGAACTCCACTTCTGTTATCAAAGTATTCTAATTATCTATATGTTCTGCGCTGATTTTTGTGGCATTTTATACACAGAGATCGTTTGAGTTGGATGATGTGCTGGATGAGAATCAACCCCTAAAAATACATAAATAAAATAGAAGTTGTGGTTCCCTTTCGCTTTGGTCTTCTTAATTTTTTTTTTAAAATTGTGTTTGATCCATACTCGGATATACCCTGTAAACTATATTATTTTTCATTTATTTCAGCATTAATGAGTTTTCTTGCAAATATTATTAACAGCTCTAAAACTATAGTCATAGGATTATGATGGTGGTGATATGTTACTGTGACTTTTGTGGCCTTTTCTTAATGGAGTTTAATTCAATTGGATGATTTACCAATTTAGGATGAGCCCCTGGAGCTTACTTAGATTGATAAAAATTACCAATTTTTTCATTCTTTATAGTTTTGTAATCTATCATAATATTTTTTCTTCTTTCCATGATGCCTGATAAGGTGTTGGCATTTTCAATAGGCCTTAAATGATTTCAAAGAAATCCATTTTAGCATCATATATTGAAATGATGCATAGCCAAATCCAACTATAGTTAGATCCTAGCCGAATTGGAATATATTTGCTTGAAAGATATATCCAGTTGCCAGAAGTACAAAAGTTCTTGTAGTATGACTGATTGTTATCTTTGAATCATCAATAAGAATTAGAAACTTCTAAAAACTTTTGTTCCATCTCTGAATTAGCTGAACAAGATTGCTCTATGCTCATTTTTAATCCTATTAGGGGAATTAGTAAAATCTGGTTTTCTTTCAAAATCCTTGGGCTCTACTTCCAACACAATACCTACTTCGGATCTTAGTTTGCAGGTATATGGGTTTCTTTGTTTGAACTACTCAGCTAGTAGATAATCGGGTGATTAAACACAAAAGCTGTTGGTTTGCATTGCATCTTTTTAAGTAGGTGTATTCATTTTGATCTTAAGAATTTTGAGTATATGTTAACTGGTTAAGGGATTTAAAGTTTCCTTCCACTGTTTAAATGTTTAATTGGGGCTACAGATTTATTTATTTTTAAATATGGATTATTAACCGATAGCTTTATGTGCGGGCTTACGCCCACCAATGTTCAGTCCAGTAAACTATATCATGTCATTTTTTATTTCATTTGCCAGATTTTCTTAAGAGTCGCTAGAATTGTGTGTGATAAATATTTTTGTCAACTTCCTCGCTTTATCAGAAATTCCCTCCATGACAACTTTGCAGAGACTTCTATCCATTTGGAATTTGTTAGCTTGTCTAGTGTGCAGTGTTTCAATCCTGATCTTGATCATGTCTCCAAGCTTTTATAGGGGTGCTTGGCCATAAACTCTTCGTCACACAGAAATATCTCACATTAAATCAGATTTTGACGAGACTACTCTGATTTAGGTGAGCTAAGATTGCTCTGAATAATTAGCCAATAGGCTTTGTAGTGTGAGATTCAGTCCCTGACCTGCCAGTAATATTATCTCAGGCCACTTTTTTTTTACATTCGCTACTTTGTTTTCTGTCGCCAGATCTCCTAGGCAAAAAGAAACCTTATTGTTCATAAATAAAGATTTCAATCAGATCAAATTTTAGAGCTGAGTAGGTGAATAACAAATTTGTTGGGTCGGTGGAATTTTAAATGGCACCTCTAATTCCACCTCCCAAATTACCACCGTATATTTTGTCTTTAAATACAAGGCAACGCAGGCATCCTAAAGGACCGAGGCAACAACAAAATGGTCTTTCCAATATATACTTCCAGGTAAATATGTATGGTGATTTTTTTTTCGTGGTAGATGTTTACACCAACTATTAGTAATGCTGTCGGTAAAGACTCACTCTTGGTATTGCACTGTGCATAGAGAGGGATAGTTTTGTCTCATTCCCCCAACCATTATCGACATGGCCCAAGTTCTTATCTCCTGGAAGACTTTGGAAGGGAATGAGTATCAGCAAGGAAGGAATTGATAAATATGGAATGATATTAGCATCCAATACTGAGGCAATTCAATCTATGTTATCCCTCACTATAACTTGTGGCCTCCTCCCTCGCTTCTACTTCGCCGCCTACCACATCCCCTGCACTTCTTCAAAAGGCTCTTCCACTCCATTTAATTGGGCTTTTACTGTAATTTATTTGTTTTAGCTCAATTTTTTGAGGTTTTTTCTTAGGTTGTATACTGTACAGAATTGAATGGGAAATGTGATAATTTGTGATGTTGTTTATTTTACATAGGGTTTCAATTTGTTTTATTTGTGATGTTATTTGTTATTTGTAATACTGGTAATTTTGAGTAGATGTTAACTGGATAAGGGATTTAAAGTTTCCTTCCACTATTTAAATGTTTAATTGGGGCTGCAAAATTTTGTTATTGCTATTTCTCTTTCAGGTAATGGCTATTTAAATATTGGGATAAATAGGAGCATTTGGGGCCAAAGTACCACCCTACATTATTGTTGCATTGCTTTCCTCTGGTATCAAGTTAAATATTGGATTTACATGAGTGCGATTGGGACTAATATTAGGCACAAAAGAAATTCCTCATTGCCACTTTGCTTTTGGCTAATGTCTGATTGAGTATTGCAATGAACGAAGGCAATTAAGGTTAATTTGAGAGACTGGGATGAAATGATCCTTGCTATGCAAATTGTGTCAAAATGCATACTAACAATTCTTGGATTTTGATTCCTCAACCTGTGTCTAAGACTTCAACATCCCCATAGGTCAGATTTCCCAATCTGTCTATTCAATTTTCGAGGACTAGACTGTTGCAAATTTGAAATTACTGAGAATTTCTAAAACATCTTTATTTCTGCATGGACATGCATAGAAACAACCTAATAGATATGAAGAGTGGATGGATTCAAAGAGTATGTGATCTTAGAATTCCAAGGGAAAGATTAGCATTAACACAGAAATTGCAGTATTATAAAAATGTAGTTTTCAGATGTTATTGGTATCATTCATATGGACAGATTTCAGTTTTTTCCCTTAAATTCAAACTAGTCTTCTTGTCTTGAATCCAAACATGATTGATAATTCTTACATGGGATTTGGGGATACATTTGAAAATTTGGTTCTCAACAGGCCTAGAAAAAAAATGAGACAAAGTCCTGCAATATAATTTTGGTACTAAAAAGAGAGCATAGTTGGCAATGCAATACTCCCATAGGACCAAGATATAAGCACTCTACCCATTCCTTAGAAAAGTAATTTTTATTGTAAATTATCAAATGCAACACAAGGCAAACACCTCTTGAAGAAAAAAAAATGCTAGCAGGGTGGGACATCATTTTAATGAAAAACACAACAATTACCAACATTCTTCAGGAAAGGCTATAGAGTTTGGTGGAAAAAATGGAGCAATCTATTCATTTTCATTCTGTTTTATAACCAGTCTTTGATGGAAAAAAATGGATTTCTATGAATAAATTTAAGAAATTAGCAGCATCTGTGTGACAGATCTTCTTTGCAAAGTGGCTTCGAATCCAAATGTGAATTTTATTTGTCTATTTCATTGAATTGAATGTATAATACCTTATGTAGCAGGGCAATGATTGGGCAGCAGTAGCAGCATATAGATGAGGATCAATCCCATTGCCCTTCAAAAACTCCAAAGATGCAAGGGGAAGTGCTAGTGCTACTAGTAATGATTCATCCACCATGTTTCCACAATTTACATAGTGTTGAAATTTGTGATCTGTGATGTACTTATTTTTAGTCTTCAATTTCTCAATTTAATTATGGTATGTACCTATTTATGGATTTAAAGTCCAATAAAGTACAACCTAGCATAGTTTAAAGCATTATAAAGTATCATAATTTAATAGAGGTAAGGTTTAAAAATATGCTATGCACTCCCCTAAAGATACATGATATTTTAGAGACTGGATAGAGAGCTTTCTTCGATACATCTTTGTCTTAAGATTTATTATAATTTGTGGACGTGTAGACTAGGCTATTTTGTCAATTTTGATAAATACTAATACACATATGTAACACTTAAAAATTCTAATAATATGTCTCTAAGGCTTTGTTTTCCTTTCCTCTAAAATTAATGGTTTAATTCATTCTCACAAGAGTTAAGACTCCACAAAAGAACTTACCCTTAACATTCTCAATCTTTCTTCAAATGTACTATTGTGTATTGCCAATAAAATTAGAAGTTGTTCAATTGTGGATTTGAGAAATAACAATTTATCTGAAATTTTGTTTGTGATACAGAATTAGGAGAATGACTTGGAAATGCTTGATTTGAGTCATTTACAAGGTCCTTGCCTAATGATACTTCTCTGTTTTTAATATTAACCTATCTGAATTTATCACACAAAGTCTTAGAAGGTCCTCTTCCTCTTGTGTTAGGGACATATTCTAGGATTAGAACTATTGGCCTAAGCTTCAACTTGCTAAATGGGCCTCTTTTGACAAACCTTTTTACTTCACCTACCTTGGCGCATGCATGAACAATAAATTTTAAACACAATAAAATACAAATAGACACATAAAGTGAGTGCCAAAGTAATAAACTGAATGACAAAATTAACTTTCAAACAAACACACACACACACACACACTTCACATGAAGTGAATGCCAAAGTTAACTTTCAAACAGGCACACAATGAATGTTCAATTTATTCACACACACACAATGAAAGACAAAATTCATTCAAACACACAAAGACTCACAATGAACATCATTGAAGTTTGTTTGTAGACACATTCCACACAAATTGAAAATCAAAGTCTATTCATAGATAATGAAAAATATTTAGTGATAGGCCTATAAATATTTGTGCCTATCGGCCATTTGATAGCACCTTTGGTGCTTTTACTAGTTATGTCTTTATTGGCACAATTGCATTTGTATGCCCATGGTAGTGTCCTTCAACTATAGTGGTGTCCTATATGGTCACAAGTTCATCATCTAAAACTTTGTACTTTATCACTTATAGTAAAAGTTTGATATATGCATTGGATAGTGTCGTTGGCACCTTTGGGGGATTGTCCTAAGGTAGTTGAATAGTAAAACTTCCTCAATAATGATCAATCTCCACATATAGATTAAGAAGATTTTTATAGTGGATCCTTGGGAAATGTGCAAAGTTTGGAAGTAGGATGTGTGGAGGTACAAGTGTAGTGATGGCTTCTATTGTGTTATGCTTTGTTTTTGCGTATTGTTGCTTATTGTGTTTAATGATGTTCTAATGTATTTCTTGTTATTGATTACTTCTTATTTCTACTTATTTGGTTATGTAATAATCTTCTTCTCAATAAACAATTTTTGTGACCATTTATGGTTGTTTGGGTGATCTAGAGTGGAAAAGATAGGTGTTGGAATTAGCAAAAATAACTTTTAACTATTGGGGATGTTGTTATGTGTGGTCCTTTCTAGCTGATATAATTATGGGCACAATGGTGTCCAGGGTGCTCAAATAGTTCGATTTGAAGTGGAGTTAAGTTATCATAGGTTAAGAATGTTGGATGTGTATGGAATTGTGAGATCAGAATCAAATTGTGCACTAGTTGAAGTAGACATTATGACATTTATTAAAGCCAAGGTGTTGGGAAAAGTTGCCATTAACTTGCAATCCTAACCAATTCATGTGTCTCTAAAGTTATTGGAATGTGTTCCCCAACAAATTAGGACTTTGAGAGATTAATTATTTATTAATTATATCACTTTGACTTTTGCAATTAAGTTCTAAATGGATAAAGCCAAACTTTGGCGTCCTCTTTGAGATGGGAGCCATGAAGACTTTGTTGACTTCTTCTAAGTCTAAATTTAGAGTTTGATAACTCCTAGTGAGTGGGAGTTAAACTTCGGCATCCCCTTTTTCATGGGACTTATATTTAGACTTGGAGTTGTGCTTTTTATGTAGATGAGTGGATAATGTTGAGACACCTTGCATGGATATAACATTGGAGTTAACTACATTGTTAGAGATGTATGAATTGGATATTGCTTGCATGTGGTCAAAATAGATTGCATGGACTTGCATGTTTTTGCTTGTTACTTGCATGTTGTTGCCTGTTATGTGCATGTACTTGCATGTTGCTCCTATGTTGTTGCATGTGCTTGCATGTTGTTGCATGTCACTCCTATGGACTTGTATGACCTTGCATGTTGTTGCATGTCAGTTACATAACCTTGCATGTTGTTGCATGTCAGTTTTGTGAGATTGCTTGCAGAACACTCCAGCTCCAGAAACTTGTAGGATGGCACATCTCAGTGTTTTAGGTAATGGGTATCAGTTGCATGTTGTTGAATATGCTTGCATGTCAATTTTAAGATATTACTTGCAAAACACTCCAACTCCAGAAAGTTGCAGGATGGCACATCTCAGTGTTTCAGATAATGGATATCAGTTGCATGTTGAATCAAGTGTTTGCATGTCTAGAACAAGGTAATTCAGAATAACCTTGGGGACATCAATCTTGCATGTTGTTTGCATGAAATCAATGTGTATTGATCACTTTAGTCAACAGAAAGTGATTAGGCAAATATGGACACCCATTTGGAAGACTTTCTATTGTTGCTTTTATTTGGAAATATGTTTGATGTTGGAAAAGTTAAATTGGGCAATCTTGGGCGCCCACTTCTTGGACAGCCAGTTAACTACAGGCTTGGACTTTGTTTGACTTCAGCCTTCTCAATTTGGAATGCTTGGTTTTTGCATGAGCATTGGTTGATATGTTATCAATTACAATTTATTATAATTTGACTTTCAAGCTTTTGAATTAAGAAGCTCTTGAATTAAAGAAGCTTTTGAAATAATTGAAAACCCCATACATTTTCTAGAGAGTTAAAAAGGTGAAGAAAGCTTAGAAGAAGAAAGTAATAAGTTTTTTGTAGACTTACAGAAAATAGCAAGAAATTTTTTTTTGTGAAGTGCATCAAGGACTTAGAGGAATTCCAGTATTGAGTGTAATCTTTTCCAAAGAGATTTAATACAAGCAGGAAACATCTTTGAGTGTGGAGTTTTTCCCGAAAGGTTTTCTCCACGTAAATACTTTGCAAGCTTCTTCTCTTCTACATTGGATTGAAAATGCAAAATCACTTGTTCATTAATTGTTACATAATTAATCTTATTTTAGCTTTACATATACAAAATTTTAAAGTTTATAGCAGCAGTTCTACCTTCATTTTCAACACTAGGGGCTAGAAGTGGATGTCAAATAAGAGGTGAAAATGATAAGTAGGAACTTCTCATCTCTACATTTTGCCCCCACTTTAGCATGCACATGAGCTTAAGCGAATTATGTATATTAAAGTAAAAATTGTACTTGTAAGTGTATACTTGATTCAAAAAGATACATATGAATTTGTGTTTGTGTCACATTTTCCATGCATTTGATCAAGCAATGTCTCTAGATCTACAAAATTGTGGTGTTGTAAATTATCACCACTCACAATTTTCACACTAGACTTGGCCCTTGATTAGCGTGCATGATTAACACTGTTCGTAATGTGATCGTCCTGTTGCTTGCATAAGAAACTATGTTGAACCACTTAACAACTGACCTTTCAGGGAAAAATTAGGTCTACACACTAGCGCCTAGTGCTAGGGTCTTGCCCGTTGGCCCCAAAAGTTTGTAAATTCAATTGTGGATTTTATGTGTTAAACGATGCATCTTGTTTGTCAGCCTCAACATACGACTCTTCAAAAGGATGTTTGTTTCATATATAAACAAGTCTATTTCCCTCATTTGATCTCTAAGGAATCTTTAGGACATATTGACAATGCGACATGATATGATCTTGTGAATTCTACCACAACGAACCTTTGACTTTATTAAGCTCTCTACTTGTGATTAACATTGGCACTAACCTTTTTGCCAGTATTTGATGAAGCTTCTTCATCTTTTATCGACTCCTCGTATGTGATTGTGTTGTGACACTAATCCAACTAGGGTTTCATACTAAGGTAAATCTATTTCAGTTACAATAGTATTTATTACTTTATTTGCCTATGTTCATCACCAACATGCACTCTATATCAATCAACATTTATTACTTTATTTGCCTATGTTCATCACCAACATGCACTCTATATCAATCAACATTTGTTGTTGTGGAAGTGGGAACACTTGTACAGGGTTTGGCCAAGGCAAGCCCCTATATAGCACAACCATTTTCCCTATTTCTTGTGTGCAGATTCGGAGACAAAACTTGTGACAATGACAGAAGACAAGAAGACGAAGGATCTCTAACAGAAGATGCTAGACAGGAATTCAGGCCAAACCCTTAGGACTAGGGCACCCAGCACTAGAGTCCTCCTAGTTCTGCTCCAACTTCTGATGACAAGTTCCCCCTGATCTGCCCTACTCTGCTCTACTCCTATTTATGTGTTCTATTACAATTTTTTGTAGATTTACTTAGTTTGTCAATTAGGTCTCCTCATTACATAGTTTAGTCAAATCATTGTTTATCAATCTTTTCTCTTTGGAACAAAGGAACATAATCTAAATAGTTCATCTCTCCCTAGAGGATTATAGCCAAACACTAAATTCTTCGGTGATTTGTGTTCCAATGTGACTTGGAGAAAGCTTGATCTAGGTTAATTCATTTGATTAGACTAGGTCTCTTTTACTGCATCACATTTTGGTGAACCCGATGTATCTTAGGGTGTATGTACAAAGTTGTGGGACCAAAAAGTCACCACCTTGGCTTTTTGGTCCCATGGAAGACATAACATGAGCGCGTTATAACATGCTTGTTATATCTTACATAAAGTTAAAAAAAATAGATTACCCACAACCATTCCTCATTTGCAAGTAAAAACAAGTCACAAGAGCATAAGCGCATTGGAGGAAGGAGAAATCAAGCAAGGGAGAAGTGTAATCGACATTTTCACCATGCCACCTCACCAATCCTGCTCTCGAAGATGCAGTAAAGGAAATGTAGAGGGTGTAGCAGTCGAAGAAGGTAGGGTTTGATTATTTTTGTGAGTTTGAAAATAAATTTTTACTTTTGCAATGTTTGATTGTTATTTTATGTTGATTTTACAATCAATGAGGCACCATAGAACACTAATCCAACAGAGGAAGCTGAAAACAATCCCCAAAACCCTCAAAATCCCCCACCTTCACATCCTCGCAATGAAAGAGACACATAGGAAAACTATTTAGGGCAAATTGAAGAAAATAAAAAACATCTTCAAACCCTAATTGAATCTTTAAATAGTCCAAGTGCAAGCATCGATCATAGGAGAACGTTGGCCAAGTCATTAGAGGTGATTGTTTCTCACATTAAATTGGTGACAAACCAAATCACCAAATGGAATAACTGTAGGGAGAGGTGTCAGCAATACTATGCCAACAAATTATCTTACAAACTAGTGAAGGACCAAAAAATTACAAAATTTGCACTATGTTCACAATTTATCAATCCTAAAACTGGCCAAACATTAAAAGAGACTTGCAAACGCTTCCTAATTAATCGGTGTAGGAACGAAGATATATCCTAAAACTTTTCAGATAGATGGTACATGGTGTTTGATGAGCATCCATGTAACAACAATGAGGTGCCACAATATTTCTTGAGGAAACTCTATTGTGAGTTCATCCTTAAGAAGATTCTTAAATTATTTGACATTAGAGAGTTCCAGGGCAAAGGTGGTGGGTCTGTCCAAGATAGAGAGGGGGAACAACGAGACCCAAACCTCATACCTAGACCCTTGATGAGGCTAGTGTTGACTCCCAAAATTGCAACTCCACTTCCTAGGACAAAAGCACACTCACAAGGCCAGGGAATGTCATCATGTGAGCATAATCAGAGCATCAACATAATATGGAGGGTTAAAGGACAACCTACGGGAGTCAGTTTCATCCCCTGCACTTTGAGCTCAGCTTAAACTCTAGAGGGATATTCAAAGGGGTAAACCTGAATAGGTATTAAATTCAAATGAGATGAACAACTAAAAACATGGACAACCAAACCCAACTCGCCTTCTCAGCCTCCAAATTTGTCACTAAGATAAGAATAGATGGCTGTCTAAAACCCCTATATAGTTGATTCAACTATGCGAATGTACATGCACAGGAAAGATGGTTTTTACCTTGAACCACATGTGAAAGATTTGTTTGATTTAAAAGAGTGTTTGACCCCTCTCTAATATGGACCAATGCCTACTCTATTGGGCAACAAAGTCATAAATAATAAAGAGGGAGGAAAGGGTAGAACCAAAATCAACAAAAAACTAAAATGTATTCACATACATTTTTTAGATTATATTTCACATTTTGGACATACTTAATGATCTAGAACCAAATCACAAAGACCCATTTGCAACAAAGAGATGACTCAAAACAAAGCTTGTACTGAATTTAAATGTTGTCACACATTATCAAATCTCTATTGCAATCACACCAACAAATATGGTGAAAGAAAACATACAACTGTGATTATATACTTTCCTGAATCTTTACAAATGGCCATGGAGACATACCAATGCATAAAATATGCTTTACAATACATTCCTACGCTGCCCAAACTTTTTTCTCTTCTTGATGCCCTAAAATCTCCTTAGGCATTTTCTAGACAAGAAAATTAGCTCAGAGACCAACCCTTTTTACATCTTCAATTCATGCATATATAGCATCTAATTTTACAATAAATTGCCCCATGGGCCATGTTAGAAAATATCTCAGCCAAAAGGGACGTTCATCTACCAACCATAATTGCAATAAAAAAATCAGGAAGGGGTAGCTAAGAAGATGAAAAATCTTCATTAATTGACCCTTGAATACTTCTTCTATCTTGAACCTACAATTTTCCCGCCTTCGGGATGCCTGGGAGTCACCTTTGAATAATGACCGTGGATGATTCTACATTAAGAATCGAAGGCTGTCAAAGTTCCCTTTTTGATTTTGCATTGAGACCTCAAGCGCAATATGCCACGTGTCACCATATTACAGCCACGTGGAAAAATGTGACAACAACTTTTTGGTTCTACGCAGGCGCGAAAAAACTAGCACATGGACCTCCGTCCATTCCCCCATTAGGAATCAGCATCTTGAGAAGATTCCTTGTGGGTAGGCGGGGAACAATGAATTTCGATCCCTTTGAAAATATGCACTTCCCTTTGACCTTCGTGACCTAGAAAGCCACCATGTGTCCCATGCTCGACGTTGTCCTCATACCTTTCAACTGTTCCTTTCCCCACTACTCCACCGAAGAAGGTGACATCATTTGATGTAAGCAGTGGGTGAGCAGGAGACTACCACGTGGCACGGTAGAAGATGTGCCTGGGAGGCAATGAGCAAGTCAGAAAGTCAAAGCTTTTCATAACTTTATAACCTAAGTTGGGAGGTTCAAAATTTTTGAAACCTCCCGACCTCGCGACAACAAGGGCTTCTTCTTTAACAAGTCAGGGAGTCAGAGATTTTCATAACTTTATAACCTCCGACTAAAAGGTTATGAAGTTCGAGATTCTAGCGACTTAGCGACAACAAAGAAAAAGGTAAAGGCAGGGCAAGTCGTGGAGTCGGGCGGTTCACTAACTTTCAAACCCACCGACTTAGGTTTTAGAAAATGAAGATCCCGCAACTTCAAAGGAAAACAAAAGGCGGGGCCGGTCACTTCACGGTTTAAAAAGGCTCGAGTGAAAATGTAAGCGACCAGCAACCAGGATAAATGATCAACAAAGAAATAGAAAATAAAGTAGAAATATTATTGTAAGCCTTAGGGTTTTGAAGGGAAAAATATGAAAATAATT
This sequence comes from Cunninghamia lanceolata, assembly GCA_027924645.1. Lineage (NCBI taxonomy): Eukaryota > Viridiplantae > Streptophyta > Pinopsida > Cupressales > Cupressaceae > Cunninghamia > Cunninghamia lanceolata. The sequence continues at coordinate 18,998,457 of BSBN01000627.1, forward strand.
AAGGGGATTAACTCAAAACCCTAAAACCTAGAAAGGTGATAGCTAGCACATGTGTCACTCCCTTCAACTTTAAAGGAGAGTGTTGAGGTGGAGACACTACATTCATTGAGTTCTCTCATGCAATCTCTAGCACATCACGATGATGATCTCACCCAGATCGATGAGGGTGAGAGCAACATACATCATTTGTCCCCACATATTCACAGTTCATGTGGGAACTTGTGTGATTATGGGACACAGGACTCTTGGCAAGATGTTGTGACGTAGGGGAAACAACTAGTGATGGACACATCCATATTGGATGATCTTGTTCTCACAAATGATGTCTTATAGTGTACATTTGGTATTGACACCCAGGTAATTTTTTACAAGTTTCATCTTGATTTAATATATTCTTATTTGAAAATTGTAAAAAAAATTATATGACTAGTTATCTATATTTTAAGTCAAAATTAGTGTATGTAATTGTCTACGCAATGAAATTCCAGGGTCAGAGTCTTCATCCTGCCTATGTTAGCTATCCAATGGCGGGTTAATAGAGGAGGATGAGTTAGCAGATATGTAATTTATCACATGATCGTAAATATAGTACATATATCAATGGTAATCTTATTTAGTGACAATTTGATAATTTCAACAGGGAGCTTCAGCAACACCTCCATGATTTCCTTGGTCCCCTAGACATAGAGTCATTTTTACAGAGGTAAATCTAACCATTTGTAATCATTATACATTTAAATAATGTTATGTATCGATTTTGGTCAAATAACCTTGAACTCTATTTTTAGATGTTGAATATGGAGACTCCTCCTCATCTTCATGAGTAAGTGAAGGTAGTTATTGCTATGTAGTTGTGTTGCCTTCAAATCCTTTGACCGAGGTATGAGCTAGTAACATGTAAATATCATTTTGTATTTCTTGTTTTATCTCATGTCATTTGACGCACATAAATGATATTTATGTTTAGTCAATTTTGTTGTTTGATGCTTCTCACAGGAGGTCACAACTCCAACCCGTCCAACTACAGACAAAGAGAGAGAAAAGATGATCGAGAAGGATCATCAACTAGTGGTAAGTGATCAATTACATATTTGATGTTATATATTTCATGTTTTCTATATTAATGTGAATATTGTTTGATTGTATTAACAAGTTGAGTTGCAAAAATCTCTATCGAGGAGGTCTAGTCGACGAGAGAGAGGATAAGTCATTGATTGGCTCTCCATGTTCATGGCCAAGCAAGGGCCACATATTATTTCATAGCAGTTCATAGGAAACTAGATTTTGGGACATTTTTTTGTATTCCTATATGGCTTTGTATACATACTTTTGTATGTTACCGATGTATATCTTTGTATTTGCCTGTATGGATTTGTTTGTACATGCCTATATGACTTTATATATAGACTAGATGTTATGTTCATGACATTATGTATATGACAATTTACATTAAATATTTCATATGATGACCAATTATCATTACATGAATTTGGTTTAACACATGCCAATTGCATTTGCTTGAAAGTTTATAAATTGTTTTCAAATAATTCATTTTGTGCATATCTTACAATCATCGCATTCCATGAGACTGTGCATTTCTTTGAGCATCATGTCAAATAGTTCACATGCCTTGTCTATGCTTCCACACTTTGCATACATGTCTACAAGGGCACCTGCAAATACAACATGTGACAAAATTCCTATATCCTTTATGCTTTGATGGTTGTCCACACCCTACTCCCTAGATCCCATTTTGGCATAGGCAAGGAGGATGTTGGATAAGGTTGTGCAATTTGGTTTTAAACGTGCCAATTGCATTTGGTTGAAAGTTTATTGTGTGCATTTGCTTGAAAGTTTCTAAATCCTTATGAAAAATCCATTTCGTGCATAACTTACAATTATTGCATTCCATGAGACAACATTTCTTTGAGGCATCGTGTCAAACAGTTCACATTCCTTGTATATGCTTCCACACTTTGCATACATGTTTCGCAGAGTAGTTGCAACTACAATATTTGATAAAATTCCCATATCCTTTATGCTTTGATGGATGTCCATACCATGTTCCAAAGATACCATTTTGGCATAGGCAAGGAGGATGTTGGCCAAGGTTTTGGAATTTGGCTTTACACTTGCTAATTGCATTTGCTTGAAAGTTTCTAAAGCCTTATCAAAAAATCCATTTTGTTCATATCTTTCAATCATGTTGCATTCCATGAGACAACATTTATTTGAGGCATTGTGTCAACAATTCGCATGCCTTGTATATGCTTTCGCAGTTTGCATACATGTCTCATAGGGAGTTGCAACTACAACATTTGACAAAATTTATATATCCTTTATGTTCTAATGGATGTCCATGTTATACACACATGACAACTAAGAGGGAGGTGAATCAGTTGTACATTGAAACATCAACCCTCATTAACATTCAACCCTTAATCAAATTTAGCATGAATGTAAACAAATGAAACAACACATCAAAACACCATGCATAGTAGAACACTGGATTTATGTTGAAAACTCAATAAGGGAAAAAACACGATGATGATTAGCTTACAATATAAATGAATAACAACATCGAATAAAATAGGCTCACTGCCAGAGTGCTCACTACCCAAAGGACTCATTGTCTAGAAAGAAAGAAGGGATCATTGCCGAATTAGAAAGAAGAAAGAAGAAGATTGTTACAGAGATAAATCTATCTCAGAGTAATAGGAGGATCCACCAGAACAAATCTACACCATCCTCAACCTTCAGCTCACTACCTCTAGTAACTTCAGGTACACTAAAATATAGACACCTCCTGCTCACTGCTTCTTGTAGCCTTAATCGTTAAAGCTCACACTTAGATCACAACACTTGATCACATTTCACTCCACTACACCCCACACATCTTCTCCAACAATTTACCTTGCATTTATACCATCAACAACTTAAAATCTTCAAGTTAGCTATAATGAAATGTATGCACCTCAAATGTGCAAACACCAAGTAGGTTGTCCCCAAACACCTTCGCAGTGGAAAGAAGTGAAGGCGGACCACACCAAGGGTTAACTAGGACCCAAATCTACACTGACACGCTACACCATGCTTCCACAAGCAACAAAGCACATCTGCAATTAGCGCTAGCACGCTAGGTTGGCCAAACCTGCATTAATGCCCTTAAGCAAATAAGTTTATACTTCACCAAGTCCAGAAACAACTTGCAGACCGTTTAATAGCATCACAAAACATTCTAGAATATTCCAATACCAATGTAATATCCAACAACACTGCCACAACCACATACAACTGATGAACACAACCATCCTATGTAACCAGTCAAATTGCCACATACAATAATTCATGAATCCAACCTTGCAAAGCATCTAAATGTGAACCACTCCAAGGGAAGATAGATATAGATAATATTAGCACGTTCCCAAATCTGCACGATAAGAAACCTCAACGCAAAGAAATGTGGAACAATTCCTTCTCTCCCATACAACTTGCTTCACATTCCACACACTAGTGAACACAACTTCTTCTGCCACATGATCTAGGACATCAAACTCTGGATATAGCACCTCTAAACATCTCTGATCAACATATCCAAACCACACAAGCACAAATTTAAGACTGAAGAAATGGGGAGCACAATACAGAACACCTGTCTATCACACTATACACTCTTTATTCAAATTTTCTCAAAAGCACTTAGAAGCTAAGCACCAAAAACATTTTCTCAATACAATTACAACATCTGCAATACCTTCTTGTTAATATGCACTGGACAACTAAAAGGGGGGTGAATCGGTTGTCTTGAAAATTCAAATACTTATGCATTAAAACATTAATACTCAACCGCAATGATTAAGATTTAACCATGAAACCACAAAATTAAAACTTCAACCACATGTGCAACAACAAACACAAGAGACACCAGATTTATGTGGAAAACCCTAAGGTGGGGAAAAACCACGGAGAGGATTAGCTCTCAATATATATTGTAATCTTGAAATAATGATGATCAGGCTTGGTCACTCCACGGGCATAATCATATTGCCTCACTGTCATGAAGAACAACTAGGTCTAGCAGGCTCACTACCTCAACCCTAAACCTAGCAAGATTAAAATAAGGGATGTTAAACCTTGAGGGCTGTTAAACCCTACAAAAACCACGATCAACACCTTTACAAATATATTATTGAAATACAAAAGTTCCTTCACTCTGCTTTGTCTCTTCTACTCTATCTCTTCTCTACTCTTCCTCTTCTACTCTCCCTTTGGACCTTTCTTAGAATCTTATCATTTTTTTCTCAAGGACCACTTTTCCATGACTCAACTACAAGTATTTATACACTACATCAACCTTGGAACGAATATCAAGGTCAGCATTACATTCATCAACCATTGGAACAATCTCCAAGGTCGGTATTACAAGCATTTACAAAATAGGTCCTGTCCTATTACAACTTTATGTAAAGGGAATGAAATGCGGATCATGCCATGCCTTAGATGGGACTCAAACATGATCTTCCACACCACAACATGCTTCAACAATCTTCCAGAGATCTTCGCAATCACTGGGATCAACCAGGTCGGCCAAGAGTAGTTACACGCTACATTATCTGGGAACATTCTTCACATACCATCACAATTTCTTAACGTGGACCAAAGTCCACATAGTAACATGATTAGAGACATCCACAAGCATGCTGTAATCATCAGGAGCAACCGCACGAGCCTTAACTACTTTATCCATAGGAATCTTCTCACTGGAACACATGGACTTCCCTGTCTTCAACTGTCATAAAAGAAATATAGCTTGCGGACCACCAAACCATGAACCATTGGAACTATAGGCACTTACAATCATCCTAGACTTCCCTCTAGAACCGTAGAGAAAAATACTTAATTACAGAGGAATGCAGAGCACATTACTTTCTCCCTGTCCCAACTATTCTTCCAGAAAAATGTAGGCTTAACTCTGGTGAATACAACTCTCTCAAATCTTCATACCAGAAGCTCAAACTCAAGATTCAACAACTTCAGGCAACCATTTGAATATCTTCCAATCCATATAGCAAGATCTTTACCCAGAAAGAAATGCGGAGAAGCTTACCGGAGGATACAACTCACTGTCTGTACTGCACTTCTCTGCAACCCACTTGTTTCTTCTGGAGAGGCTAATTTTCTCAAAATCCTCAACATACAAATCTTCTAAACAAGTAATATAATAAGATACAGTTGGCACTAATGACAACAAATATACGTTGACATCAATGACAACACCGATTAGGCACATACTTGCAATAATCCCCCCCTTTATCATTGGTGGCAACATATGATGTGAAAAACTGCAACAACCATCAAGACAAGATTCTCCCCCTTTCTCTTTACACATCTACACTCTTTCTTTCTATAGGATTCTCCCCCTTTATCTTTTCACTTCTACACTCTTTGTCTCTCTTAGTTTTTTACATGACTTCTCTCCCCCTTTGACATCAATGGCAAAGGGCACATACTTGCATTCTTCTACTTCAATCTCCCCCTTTGACTATTTGACTACTTCCCCTTACTTGATGCTTTCACTGACTGCAACTTTAATTCTTCATGTGAAGTTCTCTCCTTCTTGGTTTGTCAATTCTATCCTTAGGATCTTGCTGCTATTGCATTGTTTCCTCTGTCAACAACACTGCAATACTTTACTGCTCTTTATCAGAAACTCATATCAGCTACTTGCTTCCCCTGAGAGGTAACTTCATAGCCACTCTGATTACTACCTACACTGTTATGCCTTTTTCCTTTTACTGCTCTAACTACTCCCCTTCAGGAGTGCACATTAGACGGTATCTAGCTCACATTAGAACCTTCACATTAGCACTTCTCAATGATCTTTCCTCGACTCTTATTGTAGCACTTTTGACTTGAACTCTCATCTACCAGACCTTAAGCATTAGATCCTCAGTTGTATCTCATTCTCAATCATTGCCTTGAAATCTCATCTAGTTCATAATCATTCAACTATGAGTTTATCTGTAGATTTTTAAACCATTTCCAAGAAAACTGCTCTATACTGAAAACAACCCTGTACTTCTGTTACTCATTATTTTCAAGCTAATTATCAAAATCAGACAAACTTATGTATGTAGATGTAATCATTGATCAACAACCATATGTCAAAACTATAGGGCATTAATGGTGGACTTAAGCGGACCAGAATACCAAAGCCCTGTCACTTGATTTTATTAGTTAGATGCTTAGCCAAAATTCATGACCTGTCAGCTTGTCCCTTAAGTGTATACTTGACTAATTCATTTGTCATATCATAGTTCCTAATGCGGATCACATGAGACTCTAGAATTCATATCCAACAACCATCCTTGACTTCTTAACATATCTTCAAAACCGCAAATCAAAATACTCAATAGCGGGGAAATGCGGACCAAAATACTTAGATACTTTACACTGTCTCAGGCTTAACTTTGAACCACATATACTGATCTTCAACTGTGGAGGCATACTGATCCAATTTCTGTTACTTACTTTATATACTCCTCATACTTTAGTCATTTTGGGCTTCTAGACTTGAATCTTGATCTACAAGGTTCCTTTCAAGCAATCTACCATATAAATCTTCACATCATATCTTTGTGCCAAATCTCAGTACTAACTATCTGGCTAGGGAATTTAGAATTTTCAATATAGCTCCCCCTAAGCCAGAGTTCCCTGTTTACCTCCTGGAGCAAGTATCTGCTCCAGAATCTGGTGCAGTCTTATCTCTGACTTCATTTGCTTCTTTCTTGACCCAGACCTTGTTCATCTCCTTCTTGACTTATGTCGAATCAACCTTTTCCATTGATTTCTTCAATTCTTCTTGATTATCCTTTTCCATGTTCTTCCTTCTGTTAAATCTTGCAATATGTCCAAGCATGTTGCAATTAAAGCACATAGTGTTTTTTTGACCATTGTTCATTTCATTCATCCTTGACCTGCATAGGTTAGCTTTATGCCCAATTTTATTGAATATATAATAGTGGCCACTGAAGGATTCACTTGTCCTAATCTTGCCATAGCCGTTTCTCACTTGACTTTTACACTTATTTGCTCTACGTCCCATTATGTGGCAATCATAACATCTAATGAAGTTCTGGCTGGAGAATGATGGGTTATTTTGATTCATCCTATTTCTACACCAATTAGTCTTGTGACCAAATTTGTTACATAAATTGCAGTAGCCATTGGAAGAATAATACCTTTGAGCATTTGGCTACCTAATTGATGGTCTTCTGCTTCTTTGATTCTAAACCTGTCTAATTTTGTCCTCTTCCTGATTTGTCCTAAACCCTTTGTCTTTTCCAAATTTTATGCCTTCTCTGTCATCATTTTCCAATTCTGCCATTGACTTATCATATTTAGCAGCATTCACACTAAATTGATCTCTTTGAGCCCACACATGTTTCAGATCAGCTTTCAAGTCTTCAACTTCTTCTTCAAGCTTCATACAGACTTTAATTTTTTCTTTTAGACAGTTCTCAATTTTTGTCTTTTCTTCATTGTTTTCTTTTAGAGTTTGTTGTAACTACCTGATTTGCCTTCTTAAGTCTTCTTTCAAATCCATGTCTTCATCTGTAGTTTTTGAATTATCACTATCAATACTGGCAATTAGGCACATATTCATTTGATTCATAGCATCTTTATGATCTTCCATAACACATTCTGTGGTCTGGGAACCTTCTTGTTCATCAGCTTGCAAATCCTCATTGGCTGAGACTAAGTTCTCCTGAGTGTTCTCGATAACTTTAACATTTGTGCTTTCAATGACCTTTCCCAATCTATTGTTGTAACACTAGTAAGCTTTGGTCTAGGATGAGTATCCAAGAAAAATCCCTTCCTCATACTTGGCATTGTCCTTTTCCATTCTGATAAGACATTTGCTCCCAAAGATTTTGAAATATTTCACAGTGGGTATTGATCCACACCACAACTCAGCAGGTGTTTTCCTTCTTTAGTTGTTATTTGAACTCTGTTTAGAGTATAGACAGTGGTTTGAATTGCCTCCTTCCAAAATTTATCTAGTAATTTTGCTTCTCCCATTATTAATTTTGCATTCTCCTTAATAGATTTACTTGCTTCTTCCATTATCTTATTTTTTGCAAAAAGCTATTTTTCTATCCCATAGGTTTCACAAAATATATTGAAATCATTGGAGATAAATTCTTCTTCTTTGCTAATTCTCAGTCCTTTGATGTTCATGCTTAGCTCATTCTCAAGGGTTTCTTTAAAAATTTTGAGTGCCTCTAGAATCTCTGATTTATCTTTTAAAAAACTGACCCAAGTCATTCTAGAAAAGTCATCAATAAAAAACATAAAGTACTTGTGATCATGGAGGCTTGGTATTTTTGTAGGACTGCAAAAGTTTGTGTGAATCAATTCCAATCGTTCGGTGGAGGATCTTTCTTTATCTTGCCATGCTTTTCTTGATAATCTTTCACATTTCTTACAACTGTTATCACTTGAGTAATCAATCTTTGGTATGTCCTTCACAATCTGAGCTGAGTTTCTTAAATCATCAAGGTTTGTATGACAAAGTCTTCTATGCCAGATCCAGATTTCATTGGTTTGTGATGTGTATCCAAGAAAGTCACTTTTTCTGAGATGATAGAGATTCTTTTCTATTATTTTTGCAATTTCTATTGTAGCTTTAGATTTTTCTTTAATTTTAAGAGAATCATTTTCAAATACAAACTTGAATCCCTTACTGCATAACTATCCAATGCTTAAGAGATTTTGTTTCAAACCTTTTATATAAAGAACTTCAGAAAACTATCTGTTGCCAAAATTTGTCGAACCCATTTTGTAGACTTCAGCAGTGCAGTCATCTCCAAACCTGACTAGCCCTTCATTGTATCCTTCCAAACTAATGAACTTACTCTTATCACTAGTCATATGGTTTGAACCACTACTATCAATAACTCAATAGTCTTCATCTCTGATACAAACTTCAGACCATCTGTGATGATTGTCATTTTGTTCTTCATGAACTGCTTCCTTGGATAATCTGCTCTTATTGTCACTTGAGGAGCATTCGACTATATCTGAGAGTCTATATTTTCCTTTTGTTTCCATTAGGATCTCCCTCGAGTTGTTAGACTCTCTTCCAAAAAGGGACGTGGCTTTGACATTAATTGTTCATATGCACCAGACAACTGAGGGGGGGGGTGAATCAGTTATTTTAAAAATTCAAATACTTCTACATTAAAACATTAATACTCATCCGTAATGATTAAGATTTAACCATGAAACCACAAAATTAAAACTTTAACCACATGTGCAGCAACAAACATGAGAGACACCAGATTTACGTGGAAAACCCTAAGGTGGGGAAAAACCACAGAGAGGATTAGCTCTCAATATATATTGTAATATTGAAATAATGATGATTAGGCTTGGTCACTCCATGGGCCTAATCATACTGACTCACTGTCATGAAGAACAACTAGGTCTAGCAGGCTCACTGCCTCAACCCTAAACCTAGCAAGATTACAATAAGGGCCGTTAATGTAGTGCCCCTCCGTTTTCACTTTGGTTGTGTCAGGTATGTTTGACATTTGGTTATTTGGTTTGGATTGTTCATTTGATGCTATTGGTTAATCATGGCATTAAAATAATATTAGTAGTCATTAAAACATTTTTGATAATTAAATAAATAGAAATGCCTTTATGCAAATTTAGTGCTGAAAATTTAAAAGGGTAAACCCAAATTTATAAATTATTATTTTAGGCCCCTATATTATTTATAACACTATAGTTTATTAGCTATATTAATTTGTTACATTTTCTAGAGGTTATTTTATATTATTGGTGAGTGAAACCTTATTTTATATAAGGAAACCTAATAAAATATAATGTTATTAAATATTACTTTAGGATACCTAATTATAATTGCTTGAGGACAAGCAATCTTGAGTGGGGAGGGTTGTCATGTCCCTATAACGATTTATAATTGAATTGTTTATTTAAATAATAAGTTAGCCTTATATAAACTAAATATATAATATATTTATTTAAAATATATTATTAATATGTATTATTTAATAAATAATATTATTAATTTAATATAATTTAAATATTATAAAATATATGAAATACATATATTTATATTTTTATTAACTAGATATATTATAAATATAAATATTTTAATATAATATTTATGTCAGTAATTAATAAGATATATTATTATATATAAAAATAAATATTATGAAGAGTCTTACCTATTAAAGCTAGAAAGTAAAGTAATTTAGAAAGTAAAGTAATTTGGAATAAGACAAAGTAATACGGTTAAACAAAAGGTTAAATTCAAAATAAAACCATATAAAAATAAAAGTTTAATAAGACAAACATTATCCCACCATATTATATGCTTGGAAATAAAATAAAATAAAAGAGCTCCCGTACTTAATAACAAAAGTATTTATTTATACTATATATATTATATAAATAATGTACTTTAAAAAGATTAAGGGGAGGTCGAAGGAAGATATTTATAAGTGCAGCACATTAATAAATAATATATTATAAATATATCTAATAATATAAATACAAATATTATTATTATTATTATCTTATATTGTAATATAAATATAGATAATATATCATTTATTATAATGATATAATATAAATACAAATAAGGTAAATAAATAATAATAAACATCTTTTAACCTATCCTCTTATGATAAGGGAGTTACGTATGGTTAGAACTAGTTTTACCACAAAAGGGAATTAATATAAAGTAATAAAAATAATAAGAGACATATCTCTTCGAACATATCCCTTGAAAGGGAAATAAATAAAGGTTGTGAGATAGAAGGAAATGATCATCGAAAGAATGAAGTAATAAAAAGAAATAAATAAACAGCTGTGAATTCAATTAAGGTAATAAAGAAGAAACATCATTTGAATTCATCAAAGACACAGCAAGAAAATATCACAAGGAAGACACGAGGGCAGCCAAGGAAAAGGATCATGGGGAGAAAATATAAAAAGAGTATGGGATAAATACATATATTTAGATCTACATTTTATAACAGCAATACAATAAAGACTATATTACGGCAGCACAGGTAAGGAATCCCAGGTAAAGCAGGTAAGTAAGTATTTATATTTACTTATTCAATTTATGATTTGTAAGAATTTATAATTACTTGTTCAATTTATAACTTGAAAGACATAAATAATAAGGTTATTAAGTAGAAATTGATATATGTGATATATACATTTATGTCTGAAATTTATATTTTAAATATGTATCTTGTATGATTTGAATTCATAAGTTGTTAATAAATGACGTATGAGAGATAACAAGTATGTATATGTATAGATGAAGATTAATTAAGGCCTTAGGGTAAAACCTAGGGAGAAGGCTCTAGGATAAAACATAAAGATTAATAAAGGCATGAATTCCTAAGGGTAGATACGAGACTTACTAATTAACCACCTAACACTAAGAAGGTGGGGTAGATAGTTATGGTAGGTATTGATCATTCCATGGGAATGGGCCTTGATTGACGAATCAATGATATTATGGGCCTTGATTGACGAATCAAGGGTATTACTATGGACCTTCGATTTAAGTATCGAAGGAATGGGACTTAGTTGACGAACTAAGGAATTATAGGCCTTAGTTGACGAACTAAGGAATTATGGGCATTGGTTGACAAACTAAGGAATAATAATATTAATGGACCCATAGGATTGAGATGACATCACCTACCTAACGAATCTTCTCTCACAAGGTGGAAGGTGAGGTTAATAAGAGGCCTAAGGATTATCTCACCCGAGGAGAATCATGATGTATGGAAAAATGAATTTATGAAATGGCAAATAGTATATGGTTATGTTTATGATTATCATCAAGATTAAAAGGAAATGAAAAATGGAATACTAATGTTCTCTTTTGGTAAGTTGAAATTGTTTGCAAGGGTGCAAAATTTTTGGCTTGCTAGAAGGGGACATTACAGTTAAACCCTACAAAAACCATGATCAACACCTTTACAAATATATTATTGAAATATAAAAGTTCCTTCACTCTGCTCTGTCTCTTCTACTATGTCTCTTCTCTACTCTGCCTTTGGACCTTTCTTAGAATCTTATCATTTTTGCTCAAGGACCACTTTTCCATGACTCAACTACAAGTATTTATACACTACATCAACCTTGGAATGAACATCAAGGTCGGCATTACATTCATCAACCATTGGAAAAATCTCCAAGGTCGGTATTACAAGCATTTACAAAATAGGTCCTATCCTATACTTTATGTAAAGGGAATGAAATGTGGATCATGCCATGCCTTAGCTGGAACTCAAACACGATCTTCCATGCCACAATACGCTTTCACAATCTTCTAGAGATCTCCGCAATCACTATGATCAATCAGGTCGACTAAGGCTAGTTACACACTACATTATCTGGGAACATTCTTCACATACCATCACAATTTCTTAACACGGACCAAAGTCCAAATAGGAACATGATTAGGAGACATCCACAAGCACGTTGTAATCATCAAGAGCAATCACATGAGCCTTAACTACTTTATCCATAGGAATCTTCTCACCGGAACACATGGACTTCCCTGTCTTCAACTATCATAAAGGAAAGATAGCTTGTGGACCACCAAACCACAAACCATTGCAACTATAGGCACTTATCATCATCCCAAACTTCCCTCTAGAACTGCAGGGCAAAATACTCAATTGTGGAGGAATGTGGAGCATATTACTTTCTCCATGTTCTAACTATTCTTCCAAAAAAATGCAGGCCTAACTCTAGTGAATGCAACTCTCTCAAATCTTCATACCAGAAGCTCAAACTCAGGATTCAACAACTTCAGACAACCATTTGAATATATTCCAATCCACATAGCAAGATCTTTACCCAGAAAGAAATGCGAAGTAGCTTACCGGAACATACAACTCACTGTCTGTACTGCACTTCTCTGTAACCCACTTGTTTCTTCCAGAGAGGTTAATTTTCTCAATATCCTCAACATACAAATCTTCTAAACAAGTAATAGAATAAGATATAGTTGGCACTAATGACAACAAGGATATGTTGACATCAATGACAACACCAATTAGGTACATACTTGCAATACTTCTTAGCATCTCAACCATACTAGAGGTTTTCATCCATAAGCACTTATCACAGCTACACAAGAGGTTGACATCAATGACAACACTAATGACAACATAGTGCAACACTTACCAATAGTCCATACCGTGTTCCAAAGATACCATTTTGGCATAGGCAAGGAGGATATTGGCTAAGATTTTGGAATTTGGATTTACACCCACCAATTTCATTTGCTTGAAATTTTCTAAAGCCTTATCAAAAAATCTATTTTGTTCATATCTTACAATCATTTCATTCCATGAGATGACATTTCTTTGAGGCATCATGCCAAATAGTTCACGTGCCTTGTCTATGCTTCCACACTTTACATACATGTCTCCGAGGGCAGTTGCAACTACAACATCTAACAAAATTCCCATATCTTTTATGCTTTGATGGATGTCCATACTGTTTTCCAAATATCCCATTTGGGCATAGGCAAGGAGGATACTGGCTAAGGTTGTGGAATTTGGCTTTACACCTGCCAATTGTATTTGTGCTTGAAAGTTTATAATGCCTTATCAAAAAAATCCATTTTTTCATATCTTGCAATCATTGCATTCCATGAGATGGCATTTCATTAAGGCATCATGTCAAACAGTTCATGTACCTTGTCTATGCTTCCACACTTTGCATACATATCTACTAGGGCAATTGCAACTACAAGATCTGACAAAATTCCCATATCCTTTATGCTTTGATGGATGTCCATACCATGTTCAAAAGATCCCATTTTGCCATATGAAGGGAGGATGTTGGCTAAGGTTGTGGAATTTGGCTTTACACCTCTCAATTGCATTTGCTTGAAAGTTTCTAAATCCTTATTAACAAATTCATTTTGTGCATATCTTGCAATTATTAGATTCCATGAGATTGCATCTCTTTGAGGTGTTCTGTCAAATAGTTCATGTGCCTTGTCTATGCTTCCACACTTTGTATACGTATCTACTAGAGTAGTTGCAACTACAATAGATCTAACAAAATTCCCATATCCTTTATGCTTTGATGGATGTCCATACCTTGTTCCAAAGACCCCATTTTCGCATAGGCAGGGAGGATGTTGGCTAAGGTTGTGGAATTTGGCTTTACCCCCGCCAATTGCATTTTCTTGAAAGTTTCTAAAGCATTATGAACAAATCTATTTGTGCATATCTTGCAATTATTGCATTGGACATGAGATGGCATCTCTTTGAGGTGTTCTATCAAACAGTTCACGTGCCTTGTCTATGCTTCCACACTTTGCATACATGTACTAGGGTAGTTGCAACTACAACAGACTGACAAAATTCCCATATCCTTTATGCTCTGATGGATGTCCATATCGTGTTCCAGTAATCCCATTTTGGCACAGGTAGGGTGGATGTTGGTTAATGTTGTGGAATTTGGATTTACACCTACCAAACACATTTGCTTGAAAATTTCTAAATCCTTATGAACAAATCCATTTTGTACATATGTTGCAATTATTGCATTTCATGAGATGGCATCTCTTTGAGGTGTTTTGTCAAACAATTCACATGCCTTGTCTATGCTTTGACACTTTACAGTATTAATATTGAAGCTAACTTTTATTTGGCTAACAAATAAATATATTGTGAACCTATTTGCAACAACTTATGATATGGTTTTTATACAATTAGTTTTTGTATATAAATTATTAGTTAAATTTTACACTTTTATGTTAAGAAAAATATGGAATATGAAACATACAATAAAACATTTTTGTTAAGAGAATGGTGGGTACAAGGAAAGGTGCATCCAACATGGGATTTATCATTTAGGCCTTTATAAGTTTTTTTAGATGAATCTAACAATTCATAGTTTGAATCACATAAGGAAATATAATTTGCTTATGCTAAATTATTAAATTGATGCTAAGTGTTAGTTAACATATTTGTTGTACTCTTCTTTTTGTATACATCTCATAACAATCATGATATTGAAACTACTAGATTTGATATAGAAACTACTAGATTTGATATGATAATCATAGATAATTTCTCATCTTACATGTTAGACATATCCTCTGTCATGTCCCATTTATAGTAAAATTAAATTGGTGAAATTATTAGCCCATTCCTATTTTCCCTTGGGCTAATGTAAATCAAAAGGAAAAATATTTTATTTAATATTTTAATTGTAATCCTGCAAATTAAGGATTTATTATTTTTGGGAGCAATTAAATATTAAATATTTCTATTTAATTGCACAAGTGGGGGCATGGGGTTTAATGAGGTGTAATTATAACTCCCAAGAGTGAATTTAGAATATTTTATGACAGTTATGACAAGATTCTATGACATCATCTATGACAGGTTGTCATAGTGGGAGTTATTTTCTATTTTTAGACAAGACTCTTGCATGGGCTATTTTGGTGAGCATCTTTGGAGGGAATTTGTTGGAAATTAAATTGTTTTAATTTATTTTTTAAGACAGGGGCATTTAGATTTGGATCCATTATAAATATGCAAGTATTTTCTTTTAGGAGGACCTTTTGATCATTTTACAACCCAATTTTATGAATTTGAGCATTTGTGCTTGGATTTTCTTCAGTGGACGAAAACCCATTGGAGGTTGTGATTGGTGGATGAAAACCCATTGGTTTTAGGTATCAGAGGACTAAAAACCTTTGGTGCATGAGGGTTATCTCATTCAAAGATTACATTGGAGCTTCATAGATTTTCAGATTTCAGTATTTAGTTTGGTATGTGTGTTTGCAGGTTTTGAAGTGTGAGGTTGGAGCAGATTTTAGAGTGGTGTTTTCAGATTTGTTTTAGTCTGTGCTTCCTATTGTTGTGATTTTACATCAGTCCCATTTCACTATACTTTCATCAGAAAATGAATTAATATAATCTTGGGTTCATTCATTATCATTTATGTGCTTCCGGGTGAAATCAGGTGTAGTGAAATTGTTAGTTTTGTATGCAGATTTGTGTCTATGATTAAATATAGAAAATTTATGATATGTAATAGCATGAGACCATAAAATTACTGAAATTTGAAGATAATTATCAGTATATTATATTTAAATAAGTTTCCCTTTGTATTTGTGCTAAAACTGTCAATTTCGGGATCAATCAGTATAGGGGAAAATTGGGTATTTGTGATGATAATTAAAACATACAATCTCAGATCTGATATAGTTACAAATATTTTTGTCGGGGACATTATATCCCGATTTCACCTTCTATATGTTTGACATCATTTTCCTACCTTCATCTCACATTAGATATATGTTTGACATTATATATTTAGTTAGGGAGAGACTTAGAGAGAGACCGATAGGGAGATGGTATGTTTGACATTATATC
Source organism: Cunninghamia lanceolata (assembly GCA_027924645.1). Taxonomy (NCBI): domain Eukaryota; kingdom Viridiplantae; phylum Streptophyta; class Pinopsida; order Cupressales; family Cupressaceae; genus Cunninghamia; species Cunninghamia lanceolata. The sequence continues at coordinate 19,014,929 of BSBN01000627.1, forward strand.
CTCATTTTACCTTATATAGGTCTAGCATACCCTCATTTCACCATCTATATGGGTTATAAAAAGAGCAAAATGAGGAAGAGGGGAAGACAGAGAGACATAGGAAAAGAGACATGTTTGACATGATTTGTATATCCTCATTTCACCTACTATATGGGTTTTGGATGCTTTGCATATCCTCATTTCACCTTTCTACACTTGCTTTACACTTGCCAATTGCATTTGCTTGAAAGTTTCAAAATCCTTAACAAAAAATCCATTTTGTGCATATACCTTGCAATCATTGCATTCCATGAGATAACATTTCTTTAAGGTGTCATGCCAAACTATTCACATGCCTTGTCTATGCTTCCACACTTTGCATACATGTCTAAAAGGGCAGCTGCAAATACAAGTGACAAAATTCCTATATCTTTTATGCTTTGATGGCTATCTATACCCTGTTCCAAAGTTCCCATTTTGGCATAGGCAAGGAGGATGGTGGATAAGGTTGTGGAATTTGGATTTACATTTGCCAATTGCAAGGATGACATTTTCATGTTTCCAATTGTCTTGCAGGTCAAGACATCCATTTAAATCATTTAGATAAGGGTTTCCCATTTTCCCACCAAAATAGACTATTTGAAAACTGTGATGATTCTATGAGGTGTAATATACGTGAACATACCTAATCCAATGAGTTAGACCCCTTGAAGTAACTTATTTTGCATTTTATATCAAACTAAGTACTCTCGACCATTGAGGGGGTACTTTTAGTAAATTTTAACTTTCTCCCAATTCCACCATATGCAAGTATATATAGAGCTACAAGAAAGATTTCAGAGGTTGGTCACACATGTAAGTTCTATTTTGAATAAGCCCTACTCTATTTGGCCTAAGGAGACCTTGTTTTAGTGTATTTTGGGGAATACTTGTGTTGGGTGAGTGATTTTTGAAAGGGAAGTGTTTAGACATGTTATATATGCCTATTTACACCTTCCCTATTAATCTCAGAGTTTAAATCCATGTTCAAGTCTTTGTTGTTACGTTACAGTCCCCAAAACAGGCCTAATTTGACTGTAACAACCCAATTTTTTCCTATTTGTACAAAACAACCCTATCTCATTTTCACATATATTTTACAATGACCAAAAGGGTATCCAAATCAGGTCTTAGATCTCCATTATCAGGTTTATGAAAGAAGTTAAAATGACAGGAAAGGTCTTTGAGAAGGGCTACAAACTCCTAGGCCACTTACAAGGCAAGCACATGTGGATTTGTCTTTCTCTTGCAACATGAGGAAGAGAGTAAGAGAGAGATACATTTGGCATGATTCACATATCCTCATTTCACTTTCTATATGGTTTCTATGCTTTGCATATCCTCATTTCACCTTTCTATATCTACTTTACACATGCCACTTTGCATACATGTCTATCAGGGCAATTGCAACTACAAGATCTGGCAAAATTCCCATATTATTTATGCTTTGATGGATGTAATTAGAACACATTCAATACTGCTTGGGGTCAAATTGACTGTACCAATGCATTGGGGTGGGAGGGTGAATGCTAGGGGAGGTGTCTTTTCAGTGGCGAAGCCTCTTGGTCATTATAAGCTACATTGAACACAAAGAATATCTCAAGAGCCCTAAGACAAAAAGGTGTCAAACTTTGGACTAGCTATTCCATAAAACCATGACATCTAGGAACATCTTATTTGCATGTATAGGTGGATGTTAGGTCCAACTACAAATACCTACCTCAATTTTTTAAATCAATTTTGTTTGCCTATGGTAGCAAGGAACACATTGTTCCAAAACGCTTCAGTTTCATGTAGTGGAAAGGTGCTAGGAGTGACATTTTGCATTCCACATCTCATGGGGCCAAATCAACAGTTCCAATGAGTCAAGGTGGGTAGGTAAATGCTAGGGAGATCTCATTTTGTGCACCATGTGTTGCGATCCTTCGAGGCAACATGCTACCGACAAAGTCACTTAAGATCATGAAGAGCAAAAATTGCCAAATTTTGACGGATCCGTTCTTGGAATTCGTGGCATATGGGAATGTTCCATTTGGACCTACAGATGCATATGGGGTCCATCCATAATAATCTCTCTCAGTTTTGGTCAACTCCAATCTATTTGACTGTGTCGAAATCAAATGTATTCTTGCAAAATGCTTCAGTTTCATGCAGTGGAAAGGTGATAGGAGTGATATTTTACATTCCGTAGCTCATGGGGCTAAACCAACTACACCAACGCATTAGCATGGGTGGATAAATGCTAGGGGAGGTCTTGTTTTGTGCGCCAAGTGTCCCAATCATTCAGGGCAGCAAGCTACCAGCAAAGTCACTTAAGCTCCTAAGAGTAAAAAATTGCCAAACTTTGACGGAGCAATTCTCAGAATTTGTGGTAGTTGGGAATGTTTCATTTGGACCTATAGGTGCATGTGAGATTCGTCCACAATAACCTCTCTCAGTTTTGGTCAACTCTAATATGTTTGACCAAGCCAAAATCAAATGCATTCTTGCAAAATGCTTTAGTTTCATGCAGTGGAAAGGAGCTAGGAGTGACATTTTGCATTCGACAGCTCATGGGGCCGAACTGATAGTGCCAATACATCGGGGTGGGTGGGTAACTGCTAGGGGAGGTCTCATTTTGTGTGCCAAGTGTCTCAATCATTCTAGGTAGTAGACTACCGCCAAAGTTAAAAGGTGCTAGGAGTGAAATTTTGCATTCCATAGATTGTGGGGTCGAACTGACTAATCCAACATGTCGGGGTAGGTGGGTAAATGCTAGGGGAGGTCTCATTTCATGCACCAAGTGTCTCAATCATTCTAAGCTACAAGCTACGGTCAAAGTTGATATTAGAATCATAATGAATAATCAACATGATGATTGTTATGACAAACAAGCTACGCATAATACCGTTATAAGGACTAAAAGTGTTGAGTTATCACAATCAATGAATACAAATCAATCAATTGGTAGTAAAGAAGACATTGAGTATGATGGCACATCTAGTCCCAAGATGAGCATGAGTTAAATGGTTTATATGTCATTATTGAGAGTGGAAATGAAGAGGGCTTTTATGATTAGGATTGTCTAATAAATGACTCCAAACTTATTGATTTTGACATGATTATATTAGAAGTAAAATGTGTAATGACAGTTTAGGCCTAGATATTCTTGATGACATAGATGAGCACATGTTGATTGTTGATCTCATATTATACCATGATCAAACTCTTAAAGTTTCAGCTCTTTTTTGTAATCCTAACTATGGCGCAATCTTCAAAAGTTAGGTGAATATCCTTAGTTTGACTAGTAATGATGCGACAATTGGTCTAAGTGGTAAGACACTAATCAAGGCTCCTTGCCTTCAATAGATATGTCCAAAGAAATGTTGAGAGACAAAATGCTAACTAACATTAGAAACTAGCTTTATGATGCAAGACTTGAAGAAAATAATGGTGAACATAAAGAGCATCAATTATAGTTTGAATTAGCTATTCAAGATAGCCAAGGGGTGAAATCATCAAGAAAGGAGTGGTTTTAAGGCTAGTTATGATGACATAGTTGTTGGTGATCTTTTGACTAAGTTTTACGATGATAAAAAGACTAAAATACAGAGTTTATTGTAGCTTAACTACTTTGATTTCTTGGAGAAACCTAGAGATGGTAGTCCAAAAAATTTAGAGGGTACTCAAACAACAAAGAACTTATCTAGTATATGTCCAATAAATGAAACTCAAACTATTTTTTTAGAGGTAAATGGGCAAGAGTATGATAGTGAAAACTCATTACTAAATGAGGGCCAATTATATCATATTTGTAGCATCAATAACACTATATTTTATGTTGATACAACCAGTTACATTAGAGAGAATGATGATAATACTTTGTTATAGGGAGGTATCAATGACATAGTTCAAATTGAGAGAGTATGCAAGAGTCTTGAATGTCATGATGTTGTTTCTCAAGGTCATGGTTCACTTCCACATTGACAAGAAGAAGAGTCAGGGATGTGTACTTACAATTTTGACAATGTTTAAAATTCTTTAGAGTTAACTAATAAAGATACAACAAATTCATGTTTATATCATATTTTAATTATTCTAATTCTATTAATACACATAATGATGACTTTTTCAACTTAGATAGTTCCACTTTTAGTAATTGTGAGTGTTTTAAAGAACATAAAGTGAAGTAAACGAATACATAAAGAACATACCTTAGATTTTGAAATTCAAGTTGCCCAATCCTCCAAAATTTAGCTTCAAAATCCTGAAAAAATTGATCTTTTTGGCAAGTTCCTTCATATTCAATATTGAATTCTATATAACTGTAATAGGATTAATGAAATTTATGAAAAAATAAACATATATCATCAAATTCAATCTAAATACATGAAAATTAGCATTGAAACAATATGAAACATGAAACTTTTAGTGTAAATAATCAAATTCTATCCAAAAACTTGTAATTTGCTTCTTCTACTTTGAAAAACCAAAAAAAGTGGTGGATTAATCAAACAATGATTCTTAAAAGGTCAAACACCATGAAAAAGCATTGTCTTGTCTGATAGCATGCATGAAAAGTAGGGAATAATAGGCATGTAGGGTCTGAATCATGGATCCCACATGCTTTTTGTTCATTTTTTTGCTTTACCAAAACGCGCTCGCATTATAATGCAAGTGCATTTTGAAAAGCATGAAAAATTTATGTGCTTTCATGCATGGAAACTTATATAAGTATTTTTAGTGTTTTAAGCATTTAAAGAGGGGAGGGAGAGAGATCAAGATAGAGAGACTGCTTTTGACATGTGATCCTAAACCTGAGCAACCCTAAACCCTAAATAATGCCCTTAAACCCTAACACCTAACACCTAAACCCAAGCAACCCTAAACCTCTATCTCTTTATCTCTATCATACTCTACCTCTCAATCTCTCTCCCTATGTCTCTAGGTATTTCCCTCACTCTCTATCTCCCTATATCTCCCTCAGTCTCCTCTATATCTCCCTATTGGTCCTTTCTCTAAACCCTAAACCCTATACCTCTAGACCTTAACTCCTAAACCCTAAACCCTAAATAATTCCCCTAATCCCGAGCAACCTTAAATCCCTTAACCCTAAACCCCAAACCCTTGAACCCTAAACCCTAAACCCAAGCAACCCTAAACATCTATCTCCATATCTCTCCCCTATCTCCCTATCTTTATCATCCCTTACTTCTCAATCTCTCTCCCTATGTCTTTGGCCATGTCTCTCACTCTCTATCTCCCTATCTCTCCCCTTAGTCTCCTCTATATCTCCCTATTAATCCTATCCTCTCTCTAAACCCTAAACCCTAAACCTATAAGCCTTAACCCCTAACCCCTAAACCCTAAACCCTAAATAATGCCCCTAAACCCTAAACCTAAGCAACCCTAAACCTCTATCTCCCTATCTCTCCCCTATCTCCCTATCTCTATCATCCCTATACCTCTCAATCTCTATCCCTATGTCTCTGGCCATGTCTCTCACTCTCTATCTCCCTATCTCTCCCCTTGATCTCCTCTATATCTCCCTATTGATCATCTCTCTCTAAAACCTAAACCCTATACATCTAGACCTTAACCCCTAACCCCTAAACCCTAAACTTGAGCAACCCTAAACCCTAAACCCTAAACCCTAAACCCAAACCCTTAAACCCTAAACCCTAAACCCAAGCAACTCTAAACCTCTATCTCTCTATCTCTATCATCCCTCTACCTCTCAATCTCTCTCCCTATGTCTCTGGCCATGTCCCTCACTCTCTATCTCCCTATCTTTCCCCTCGGTCTCCTCTATGTCTCCCTATCAATCCTCTCTCTCTAAACCCTAAACCCTATACCTCTAGACCTTAACTCCTAACCCCTAAACCATAAACCCTAAACCCTAAATAATGTCCCTAAACCTGAGTAACCTTAAATCCGTAAACCCTAAACCCTAAACCCCTGAACCCTAAACCCTAAACCCAAGCAACCCTAAACATCTATCTCCCTATCTCTCCCCTATCTCCCTATCTCTATCATCCCTCTACCTCTCAATCTCTCTCCTTATGTCTTTGGCCATGTTCCTCACTCTCTATCTCCCTATCTATCCCCTTGGTCTCCTCTATATCTCCCTATAAATCCTATCTCTCTCTCTAAACCGTAAACCCTAAACCTCTAATCCTTAAGCCCTAACCCCTAAACCCTAAACCCCAAATAATGCCCCTAAACCCTAAGCCTAAGCAACCCTAAACCTCTATCTCCTTATCTCTCCCTTATCTCCCTATCTCTATCATAACTATACCTCTCAATCTCTCTCCCTATGTCTCTAGCCATGTCCCTCACTCTCTATTTCCCTATCTCTCCCCTCGGTCTCCTCTATATCTCCCTATTAGTCCTCTCTCTCTAAACCTTAAACCCTATACCTCTATACCTTAACCCCTAACCCCTAAACCCTAAACCCGAGCAACCCTAAACCCTAAACCTCTATCTCCCTATCTCCCTATCTCTTCCCTCTACCTTGCAATCTCTCTCCCTATGTCTTTGTCCATGTCCCTCACTCTCTATCTCCCTATCACTCCCCTCAGTCTCTTATATATCTCCCTATCAGTCCTCTCTCTCTCTAAACCCTAAGTTACCCTAAACCTCTAAACCTTAAACCCTAACCCCCTAAACCCTAAACCCTAAATAATGCCCCTAACCCCTAACCCCTAACCCCTAAACCCAAGCAACCCTAAACCCCAAACCCCTAAACCCTAAACCTCTATCTCCCTATCTCTCCCCTATCTCCCTATCTATATCTTCCCTCTACCTCTCAATCTCTCTCCCTATGTCTCTAGACATGTCCCTCACTCTCTATCTCCCTATCTCTCCCCTTTGTCTCCTCTATCTCTCCCAATCTCTATCGATCCCCCTCTCAATCTCTCTCTAAACCCTAAACCCTAAACCCCTACACCCTAACCCTTAAACCCTGAACCTGAGCAACCCTAAACCCCTAACCCCTAACCACTAAAACCTAATCCTGAGCAACCCTAAACCCCTAAACCCCAAATAATTCCCCTAAACCATAAACCCTAACCCCTAACCCTTAAACCCTTAACTCGAGCAACCCTAAACTCATAAACCTTAAATAATGACCCTAAACCCTAACCCCTAAATCCTAAACCTGAGCAACCCTAAATCCCTAAACCCTAAACTTGAGCAATCCTAAACTCATAAACCCTAAATAATGCCCCTAAACCCCTAACCCCTAACCCCTAAACCTGAGCAACCCTAAACCTCTATCTCCCTATCTCTCCCTTATCTCCCTATATCTCTATCGTCCCTCTACCTCTCAATCTCTCTCCCTATCTCTCTAGACATCTCTCTCACTCTCTATCTCTCTATCTCTCCCCTGTCTCCTCTATCTCTCCCTATTTGTCTCCTCTCTCTACTTATCTATCTCTCCCTTTCTCTCTATCTCTTGCCTCTCTATCCCCTATCATTCCTCTATCTCCCTATCTCTCCCCTCTATCTCTCCCTCTCCCTTATCGATGAAAGAAATGAAAAAAATAAAAATAGGACTCTCTCTCTCTCTCTCTCTCTCTCTCTCTCTCTCTCTCTCTCTCTCTCTCTCTCTCTCTCTCTCTCTCTCTCTCCTCCATCTCCACCCTCTCTCCCTCTTCCTCCCTCTCCCTCTCCCTTATCAACAAAGAACATGGAAAAATAAAACTAGGACATGCAAAGATGGATGAGGATATAAATTGGGAGGATGAAATGGAAACAAGATAAACCGAAAGTTCATTAGATGGGAAGAACGATGAGAGGAGAGGTGGAAAATAGTAAAATAGGGCAAAATTGGTGGGATCTAAAGGAAAAGGAAAACTAGGAGGTAGATAGGTCAGAGAGAGAGAGAAAGGGGAGGGAAGTAGAGAGCAAGAGGGGAGGGAAGTAGAGAGTGAGAGAGAGAGAGAGGAGGGAAGTAGAGAGTGAGAGAGAGAGGAGGGGAGGGAGAGATGTAGAGGGGAGGGAAAGAGAGAGAATACTAGAGAGAGGGGTAAGGAGGGAGGGAGCGACATGTTTTATTTCACCATAACGCGAGCACGTTATAACATGCTCATGTTATGCTTTGCCTTGGTAATTTCCAATTCTTTGGCTTGGATTTGCCTTGGGCTTCCAACCCAAAGTCTTGGACTGTGTTTAGGATGTCCAAAGACATGTTTTTTCTAGATTATAACAAAAATCACTAAATCTGGAGCGTGCTTCCCATTAGGTTTGCACTTTTTTCACTGACAAGTTGAAAAAAATACCACCATAATCTTAACCTCTCTATTAGCTTTCTAACCATTTTTTTTTCACGTTTTGAGTATGTTAAGGATTTCATCTTTAATTTCTTTTGTTATTGTATCCATTTTTTGTCAAAAACCAGTGTCTAGTATTTTTGACTTTTTTTAACCGTTCATCGAAATTTCAAATAAATTATATTTTTAGAAACTAAACGCCATTCTACACATTCAATTTTTTAAAATTTTTGATTAGTTTTCAAAAAATTTAGGTGGGAGCATGCTCAATTTTTTGTTTTTCAGGATGTGTCCACTTTGAAAATTAATAAAAAATCAATTATTCATGAAAAATTTATTAGAAAAATTAGGGATAAACTACATGGTGTTAGCTAATTTATCATCGAAGCAATTTTTAATATTAAAAAAAGTTAACATTTTAAGGGGAGCACACCAGACGCTATGTTATGTTTTTTTCAAAAAAACAGGACCAATTTGTGTGCTCCCCCTTTTTTAACCCCTTAATCTCAACCATTTTTGAAAAAAATAGTAGTTTAGAAACTAGATTCAGAGCACTCCAAGTCTTTTTTTTTTGTATCTTCAAATTTTGAGTGTAACTATCTTCAATTTCTCATCCAACATTAGTCTTTCTTGATTAAAAAAAGTGGCATCTTAAGACCCCCTTTTGGTCCCCCATCTTTGTGCACTTACCCCTTACACCTACACTTTTAGATCTCATTGATGTGTTTGATTAGTTGATTAATTGATTAGACACTTATATTGCAAGTCTTCTTTTATTTTATGTGTGTAGTTTAGAAAACAAGCACACTTAAACACACTTGTTCTTGTCTTTTAGATTAGAAAACAAAAACATAAACAAAACCTTCTCTTTTTTCAATCCCTTAATCAACATATACGTATTATCATCACTCTCTCTTCTCTATCGTTTCCTAAGAGCACATGCGTGTTGTAAAATTAATGATTGCTTTATGAGTTTCACAACTCAGTGCTCTGAATATGAACATCCTGTAAGAAAAGTTGTGGAATCCTAATGGGTTCTCGTCCTGTAAGAAGCTCTAGTCTTCCAACATCAGAACTTGATTTTGATAACCCATTCCTCCTAGGAAGTTTTGGAACATGACCATCCTTAGATCACATTCCCACCTTGCCAATGGTCTATGAGACACAACCTTCTCTTGATTCTCTTGAGAACTCCATTGCCCATGTTCTCGAGGCTTGAGTTCAGGAGCTAGACAGAGAGTTGGCTAGTTTCCAACATTTTTTGGGCATGGAACATGTGGCTAGGGAGGTGGTCCCCCTCACAGAAAATCTTAGAAAGTTGTTACTTGAAAATCCACAAGGTGTGGAAGTTCTACATAGCCTAGCCCACATAGTGGATAATAACATTATGTTGTTGGCTAGCTATTCAAAAATCCTCAACAATGTGTCCTCTCAAAACCAAATGGGGACATAGGTGTCAATACCCATGTTGACATATTCTATTTCAAAATTCTCACTTCTTTCATTGTCACCACCTCTGCACAATCTGGTAACAGTACTAACACTTGTTCTAGGGTAACAAGCGAGAATCCTATACGTAACAATATAGCTTTGTCCCACCTTCCTCTACCCTCCAGTTTACCTATCAAAATGCTAATCTAAATGTTTCCCAACATGCTCTTAACTAGTCTCATCCACAATTGTTGTCTCTCAGATTTGCACCCTTGCTAAGTTGCAAAACTTAGCATTCTAGAGAAACACGGGATCTTTCTAGGCCTGTGGGTCACCTGTGATGGAAAGAACCTCTAAAGAAGGCCAGCTTCCTAGCTGGTTATCACTTAGAAACTACTAGATTTGTAGAGGAAAAGGGAAAAGGAATGCTTTAAAAATGAAAGGTGAAACTGGAAAATAAGAACGAGGGTGATACAACAAACTAGATATGGTTTATGAAACTTAGATTTGCATACACTTGGCCATAGACAACAGAAACTAAACCTGCACAACCTATTATTGTATGTTTTGGAAAAATACTTCACAAAGATGCCTAAATGCATTAACTTTTTTGAAAGGAAGGTAACTTCACAGTTTAAAAAGTCATATACCACTTTAAGACACAGTTTGCAACTTGCATAAACACACTTTTTTGCATAAAAAGGTATTGAAACATGAGACAAAGTGACAAGGAAACAAAATTACGTCACAAATGACTTGATCAAATACTTGATGATACACAATACTACAAAAATAAGAAGGCAAAATCTGACTATCAATGGTATCCAAGGTGTTCTTTGTATCTCATATGCCAAAAGGGTTGCAAAACATACTCAAACTGAGTAAGGACTGCAGAAAAATCACTAACTCCAAAAATTACATGGAAAAGAACCCCCTGTGTTAATGGACTATTGTTTTGACAAGAACTGTTGTCTGATCTTACTATCTCAAATGCATAATGCAAAAGACACAATCCTCATTTGTATACCTTGTATCTATACTCTTTGTTTATGAAGCCATGCTTACATGATGTCATACTTACATTTATGTACAATTGATGTTTAAACTTGTAACGTTCTAGGATACATTGCTCCAATCCTTTGAATGTGAATCCCCTATAGCTGATTATGACATGACTTTTTATAGACCACTAGTACCCTTGATGACTCATGGCAAATGTTGGATAAGCTACCTCCCGTAGCTGTAGCATAACATTGATATGGTTGCCCCTGATTTTTGAGACTATTGTAGCATCTTAATGAACATCTGAAACTTGTGTATACCCTCTTATGATGGAATTGTATTCATGTTTCTATAACATATTGGTGTTTAAACTTGTAGATGATGAATTGAATGCATTGTTGTTATACTTCATGATACTTATTTGCAAGCTTTTACATGTTGATACTATACTCTATCTATCCTAGAATGATGTGTTAGACCAAAACTACCATGTTGGCACAGGATAATGCACTTTTCACCAGCACAGAGGTGTTGTCATGTACTCATAAACACTTTCAATTGATGGATTGCAAAATGATCTTTAATTGGATATGCTTCTTCATCTGAAAGGCTATCACAAGATCTCACTTTTGTCTCTGAACTTTCTGAATGTATGAAAATGAGAAAACATCTGCATTATATTTGAAATTCACTTACTCAAATAATTGGGCAACCTACTTGCTAATTTGTGGTTGTCACTCCATCCTCTCTTGGACTGTCAATCATAGATGAGCATTTGCTACTCCACTATTCATCTCTAAGGCACCTGATTGTATCTTCATTTGTTGAGATGTGATTTCATTTATACATAGAAAGTAGGATATCTTTAAGATGAAATGATGCATTGTTCTTTTAATTCTGTAGCGACATTTACTCCATTTTAATGCTGCTCCAATCTATGATGTCTTTTCAAGCATATTGATGTTTCATTATTCAACTATTCTATCTATGGGGTATATTTGAATAGCAAAATTCACACTTCAATCACAGCAAATAGATGGAAAAATACCTTTTATGGCTGCACTTCATTCTTGTGCTTTTCTGGTATGACAAAATCATATGAATAATCCTTCTATGCACTTGATACTTGATTGTCCATTTGTTGGCTATACATGCTGTTCAAACTACACATTTGCATCTCAAATGACTGTAATAGCCAACTAAAAATGTGCATTCTTCATTGGTGACTTTACATTATCAAGTTGATTGTATTTGCTCATCTAATTTGTCAATTCCACCTTAACTATTCTTTGTGGCTCTCTTGATGGCATGATGGATTCTTTATAGCTATTCTATACAGCAATTTGACTTAGCTATTTCTCATGCTTGTAACTGGTATGGCTGTTCCTTATGGTGACAATGTACTCCATGACATTCTCTTCACGGACTGCTTCTAAGCTATTGGAAGCTATCCATCTATGATCAGACATGGCTGTCCCTTATCAGATGGAACACTTCTGATATGAATTTGCTTCCTCCTGAAGATGATGAATTGAATGCATTTGTTATACCTTCTGATACATAATTGCAAGCATTTACATGTTGCTACTACTTGTTTACTATCATGCATTGACTATTGCCTCTTTGACAGGCCTTCAATCTTCATCAACATATGCTAGGCCTTGACTTTCAACATTGCCTATTGTTGTCTTGTTATTGTGCATATTCCTGTACTTGCTCTTCTTGATTATCATTTTGCATTGATCACTGCACTTTTGGTCTTGTGGCATATATCCTTTTGCTGCACCAGTCTATGATGTCTTTTCAAGTATACTTCCATACATATCATGCCAAATGATTGATGTACTTGTTCTTGACTTGTCATGAAGTTTTAGACGTTGCTCTGTGATGTAGCTGCACTGTATCTTCTATGGCACTTAGATTATATTCTTCTGGTGGCTGTCCCACATAGGCATCATGTGTTTGTATACCTTTGATATAGCAGCAACATGTATATGATGAAAACATCATGATGCTTGGTCTATTGAATATCTCTACATTAATGTCATTACTCCGAGCATGTTGGGCTCAACCCTTATGGGAGCCCATTTTCTCCACATGCCATTTAATAAAAGATGAATCAACAAACTGATTTCTCATATACCTACACAGGAAGCTAACATGTTAACATATGAAACATACCTTTGATTCATGATGTGGGGTTACTTGTATGGAACTATCTCTTTCTAATATAGCACTTGTTTGCTCATTCTAACCTTTGTTATGCTGATATGATTATTGATATACTGCTGCTACATAAAAGTGAATGGTACTTTTGAAGTTCTGATTATGTATGAAAAGACTTGGTACCCTGAGCATTAACAAAAATTGTTTTCCAGGTATGTTAGAGCTCAAACGGATGGAGGAAGATAGCAGCTGACTCCACCACGAGATTCGTCATTCACAGGCAATGACGGGTCTCCTTTCTTTTCCTATGCATTTCTTTACTTTCAAAAGTAAAATTTACTTTTATGTTGCCTATTTCAGTTACTCCTATGGCTTGTGTGGGAGCATTTCATTTGACATTCATGAATAATGAAAAAGCCTTTTAAAATATGCAATGTTGTATGATTCTTCTTGATTATAAACAATTGCATTTAATTGAAGTTCTTTTATGGCATCTTTCTCTTGGCAAAACACTCATTAATAACAAACATGCACCCCTTAAAACTATAAAACTTAACCAACTCCACTTGATTGAGCTGGGAAATAAAAATGGGTAACATTTTTGGCGACATCTGCATGGTGCTTGCCTGCTAAGTACCCAAACCGGCTGCCTAAAACTATTTGTTGGGCATAGAGTCACTCATACTTGACCAAACCTCAAAAAATATTTCTTTCCATTGCTACAACTAACTTCAGACTGCAATCTCTTCTAATACATCAAGTGCATGTGTATGTTTGGTGATAGTGAACCAACAAAAATCACTGCCATTAATGATATGTATCTACTTGATGGACTAGAAGGGGATAATCAACAAGAACACCTCCTTAGCAAATTGTTGCAATTTATTATAGTTCTATGAGGGAGTTAAGTATGATGTGTGATAGCGAATACATGTATTCATTGTTTCATATGATGGTTGTCTATTTCATACAACTGTAGTACATTACAACATTTTCATCCCTTGTGCACAACCAGACCCAGGAACAACTAACTAACCTGTGTGCAACCGCACTTAGGGAAATGAAATCTGCATCTAATCTATTGTGCAACAACACTTATTTAACATCAAAAACTTCATGAAATATGTACAAACATGTAAGATCATACCTCAGAAGCAATGCTTGAGGTGAATCCCATTGACTGGGATTGGCTCCATGTCACCATCCAGCCTAGACAGCTGGAAGGCATTATGTTGTCTAAATTCTAAAACAATATAGGGCCCACTCCAAAAAGCATCAAACTTAGAGTGCTTTCTAGGTTTTCTCTTTAATTCATCCCATTTCAGCACTATGTCACCCTCCTGGAAAATTATTGGAGATGCTTTTTTGTCAAATGACCTCTTCATTTGAGCTTGATGATGCTCTATATTTCTCATGGCATCATTCTCGGTCTCTTCAAGCTCAACTAGTTGAGCTAGCCTTACTATCATAGGGCCTTCTTCTAGCATGTCCAACTTATTCACCAAATCAAGTGTTGATAACTCAAGTGTGATAGGAAGCCTTACCTCCTTGCCATACACCAACATGAAAGGTGAATGTCCCGTTGACCATTTTGGAGCGATTCTATCAGCCCACAATGCTGACTTTAATTGTGTATGCCATGCTCTCTAGTTATCCTCTATGGTCTTCTTGATAATTATGATCAAGTTCTTATTGGTGGATTATGCTTGGCCATTGCCTTGTGGATAGTAATTGGCAGATGTATTTAGATAAATTTCATTTCTTATAGCCCAATCAGAGATCTTGGAACCAATAAAGGCAAGGGCATTGTCTAAAATAATCAACTCAGGGACTCCAAATTTGATAACTAGCTCTTCATAAAAATTTAGAACAACAGACTCATTGGCTTCTTTAAGTGCGACTACTTCAGTCCACTTAGTAAAATAATTAGTGGTTGTAAGAACCCACTTATGACCAGCACTAGATGGAGGGTTTATAACTCCAATAAAGTCTAACCCCCACCTCATAAAGGGTTGTTCAACCTAAACCGACTGCAAAGGTAAGGCTGCCAACTTCTCCTTTCTAGCAAACAAAGCATATTCCTTGCACTTTCTAACCCACAAGTGTGTATCCTTAAACAAACTGGGCCAATAATAGCCACCCTTCATCACCTTAAGAGCTGTTGCTCTAGGTGAAAAATTGCCTCCAGCTGACCCCTGATGAAATTCATGCAACACTCTTTCAACTTGGTTAGGTTCGATACATCTCAGCAATACTCCATTGAAATCTTTCCTAAAAAGCAAGCCATTAATGAGTACATAAGGTATAGACTACAATCTGAAATACCTTCTTTTGGTTCTATCCAATCCCTGAGGACATTCACCAGTTTGCAAGAAATAAACCATTTCTTGCACCTAACTAATAACATGAACTAAAACAACTGTTTACTCTTGATCTTGCAATGATAGAACAACTTCTTGTTCACATTCTTCTTTACTGGTAACACCATCAGCAAGCTGTTCACACAACCCTTTGCCCCTGACCAGCTTGGTAACTTTAATGTCCACATCATATTCCATTACCTCAGTTACCCAGCCAGCTCTCTTATCACTGAGATCCTTACTCAACAGAAATTCCTTCACACTTAGATGAGCAACCATTAGATTAATCTTATTATTTGACATGTGTTTAAACTTCTTTAAACTCCTTATAACAACAAGCACATGTTTCTCTACGAAGGTATACCTTAGCTCATAATCCTTCAATGCTTTACTGAAAAAAAGCTAAAGGCTGCTCCGAACCTAAATCATTCTTCTACACCAACATAACAGAAATAGAGTCAACATTACCATAAGCGTACAACATGAAATCTCTAGAAAAATCAGCATTTAGAAGTGTAGGTGCAGCTGCCAATGCCTCTTTAATAAGCTCAAAGCTTTGTTTTCCTTCTCTAGTCTAGCTGAAAGACACATTCTTTCTCAACATAGCAGTTAGTGGATTTAACAAATCAGCAATATCAGGGATAAATCTCTTGACGAAGTTGATTCTAGCAATGAAACTCTGCAGACCTTTCTTGTGTGCTAGTAAGGGGAGAGCCAAAATCACACTTATTCTTTCAGGGTCAATGGTAATACCCTATTTTGACACCGCATAACCAAGCAATATGCCCTCATGGATAGCAAATACACACTTTTTGGGATTAAGTGATATCCCAAACTCCCTACATTTCTCAAAAATCGGCCTTAAGTGGTTTAGATGATCCTTAGCCTCTTTGGAGAAAACAGTAATGTCATCAAGGTAGACTAAGACAAACTTGTACATTAACCCCTGAAAGGCCATATCCATAGCCTTTTGAAAGGTTACTCCAGCATTGGACAAATCGAAGGGCATCTTCTTGTAGGCCATAGTCCCCCATTTTGTGGTGAAGGCTATTTTGTACTGGTCTTCCTCTTTCACTAATATCTAATTGTAATTAGAATAACCATCTAGTAAGGAAAACCTCTCTGATCCTAAGACTACTTGAAGTATCTATTCCATGGAAGGCAAAGGATGACAATCTTTCAAGGAAGCTCTATTCAAGTCACGAAAGTCTACACACAGTCTTATCTCTCCATTTTTCTTCCTAACTGGCACAAGGTTGGAAACCCACGAGGTATGCTTAATAGGAAAGATTATGCTACTCTCAATTAGTTTGTTCAGTTCTTTCTTCATAAGAGTCTCAAACTTAGGATTCAATGGCCTCTGTTTCTACCTAATAGGCTTGGCATTAGGCTTAAGTTCAATAGTATGTTAAGCAAGTTGGGGATCAAATCCTTTTAAATCACTATACTCCCATGCGAAAATGTCACTAAATTCTTGAAAAAGATGAATAAATGCTTGCTTTTCTTTTGCTGTACATACCTTGCCCAGTTTAAGAAGCTTACCCTTGAAGATCTCAAACTCTTCATAGTGATCTTGTTGAACTTGTATGCTGGCCTTAGGTTTTGTAGCTTCATCATCAATATTAAAAATGGACTCTAAGGTGACCAAACCCTTTGGCATCTTGTTATTCTTGAGCTGAATGATTTGGTCACTGTACTAGTGTTGTAGCCTCTCTTGGTTAGTATGAGAGAATTCAACTTCTTCTCTTAAGAAGTTCACAATGTGCTGGTCACTTTCAAACACTTGCCAGTGTATGTTGTTATTAGGTACAACAGGCCTAACAATAACCTTGACATGCTAATTAGTCTTATCACTACTTATCTCTTCTGGAATATCATATTCATCCCCTACAGTAGCCAACCTATCAGCATGTTTGTTCTGATTTCTAGGTATGGATATCAAATTAAATGCATCAAATCCCTCCAAGAGGTCCCATACCCTATGCTTGTAAACTCTTGTCTCACCCATTTCGTTGTCCCCATAAACTTTTAGACAACCAATACCCTTTTGTCTCACCCATTCCAAACCTTGAATAAGAGCTTCGTATTCAGCCACGTTGTTAGTACAACTGAAACATAATCTAAAAGATGAGTAGCACTTCTCACCCTTTGAGGAAACAATCATACATCCACCACCAACACCCACTTTACTCCTTGATCCATCAAAAAATAGCTCCCAGACCTCATTATCTTGCTGCCCATCTTGTTGTTCTATACTTTTTTCAATGTTAGGCATAAATGAATTAGCTTCATGCATCATATACATGCCCAAACCAACCTCTTCTAGGTGCTCACATGGAGCAACCACATGAGTCAGATCTACCCACTCCTCAAGAAGAACTTCTAGTATACCTTCAATTTGTGTACTACCTTCTTGAACAGTGGGTTGCTCCTCTTGTTCACTTGCAACCAAGTTGGCATTGATGGGACGTGGAGTGTAAGGCTCAATATGGCCTTTGGCAATGGGTTCTGATTTGATAGTCACCTTAGTGCCATACCTGGTTCTAAACAACATATGAGACCAATTTGAGGACAAGTAACCTCCTATTTTTGCAGTAAAATCCCTTGACAAATAAATAGTGAAATAAGGAGGTAACTCAATGACATAGATGTCCTGTGGGATAGAGAAATTTGGACAGGCATGAAGAGTCAAACTCAATCCTCTTATGACACCTACTGTACTAATAGCAGTCCCATCTAGCTGAACAACTCCCTTCTCCAATGGCTCATATTCAATTCCTAACTTATCAACAATTTGTTTGGGCATGACTGAACTGCTAGCACCTGAGTCAATCATGCAGTTATGGACTAAATGACCCCCTATGATCAAAGACACATAAAATGGTGGGGGCTTAACCTTTGAATCTTGTTGTTCTTTATCTTTTCCAGCAGTATTTGTCAACACAGCCTTAGACTTATCCATACTAGACTCTTTAGACAAACTTAAATTTGATAAGGCTGATTGAAGCAAGTCCTTTTGGCCAGGGATACTTAGGGAATACCACATAGACATAGATACATTCACTTTTTTCATATGCTCAAGGATATTGAAAGCAGATATACCTGACTTAACTTGGCCTTTGGGGGCAGTCACATCACCTTGAGTAAAAACTGGCTAAATTGGTGGATTAGGTTGCTCCTTGCCTACCAAAGGTTGACTTCTTAGTAAAACTTGAGTTTTCTCAGCATTTGATGGGTTAGAAACACCTTGATCCATGTTTGGCACTTGATGCACATGGGTTTGAACTTTATCAAGTTACTGCCCTTCATCTATAGCCCTCTTCTTGCTGCGTGTATTAGCTGCAATTGAAGAACCAACTTGGTTCATACCACTGAATTCCTCTCCTTGCTAGTTTAGGAGTGTTGTCTCATGTACCTGTTCTTCTTGTTGCTGGACAGGAGCTTCTACAGGCACATTAGACTACACTGCTGGACTATTTTGAACCATCAAAGCTTGGTTAATCACCCCATTGGCACATGTATTTTGGTTATGGGGCTGATTATAAGGAAAGCACTAGTGATAGTCCTGAGCCAAATTATTTTGCATGGGTACAATTTCCTTCGAGGAACTAGCAATGTTTGGGTTATAAGCTTGATAAGGCCTAGAGTTAAAGGCTTGTCTTAGACCTTGATTACTTGGCTGATATCGAGGCCTATTTGACTGGTTTTGCTGGTAATTAGATTGAAATGGGGGATGATAAGGTCTGAAACTTTGACCTTGTTGCCTCTTAAGGTTCACTATCTCGTTACCAAAAGATTGTAACATCCGTTTGATCTCCTGTAACTCAAAAGATTGAGTTTGAACAATATTTTCCTAGTTATTGGGTTGGATATTAGGTGCTGGTAACGCTGGTACAGTGGGTATAACAACGATAAGAGGCACATGCATTGGTATTGGTGGCTAAATAGTAGGGAATATTGGCAAAGGAGGTCTAGGGGCAATTTTACCAACCTGTATGAGGTTGTTCTCAGCTCTTATAGCTATAGCATAAGCTTGTGGTAAGGAAGCTCCTCCCACAGATTGAACCATAACAGAGATATCACTATTCAAAGCTCTCAAATAATATAAGAAAGCATGGTTAGTAGTAGGCTTTACTATTGGTGGGATTGTATCCCATGTATTCTGAAAACGGTGGTTGAAGTCTGACATAACATCGTGGGGAGCCCTCTTAATTGTAGACAGCTGCTCCACTAATGAAAAATGGTCTAATTTGTCTTCGAAGAAACTACATAGCTCCTCTCCCAAATAATCCCATGAATCTATGGAGTTAACTAGTAGGCTTCTGAACCACTGCAAAGCCTTCCCTTTGAGGGAAGCTGCTAACAATATGATTGCCACATTTTCTTCTGTCACATGATGGACAACACATAGGTTTGCAACATCTTTTATATGCTCAGCCATAGTAGTTTGATCTTCATGATTAAAATATGGTAAACTTTTCAAAGTAGCTACAGGAATGTCATCATGTTGAGATAAATTCAGTGGGCTGTCTTGGTTGAATGCAACAAATGGCTGATTTATAGCTCCAGGAATCATTGTAACTGGGATTCTTGGGGCAGTATGAGTTCTAACAGCAGGAGGACTAGACTTGGCTCTCCTAGAATAAACATGATTTGTCTTGGGTTTCTGATGTGTTACGCCTCTTCTCCCAGGTGGGGATAATTGCAAATGCTCAAAGGATGAAAGACTACTCTTGGTTTGTATCCTTTTCATAAGCTGAAATGCACTGATTTTACCAAACAAAAGCTCAGAGTCACCAGATATGCAGATTTCAACCTCTTACAGGTCTAAAAACTACTAGTTGCATATCAAAACCAACAATAAAATGTAATATTTGAACTATTTTGATTCTAACTATCCCACCGGGCGTGCCAAAAACTGTTGTCTCTTAGATTTGCACCCTTGCTAAGTTGCAAAACTTAGCATTCTAGAGAAACATGGGATCTTTCCAGGTCTGTGGGTCACCTATGATGGAAAGAACCTCCGGAGAAGGCTAGCTTCCTAGTTGGTTATCACCTAGAAACTACTGGATTTGTAGAGGAAAAGGGAAAAGGAATGCTTTAAAAATGAAAGGTGAAACTGGAAAATGAGAACGAGGGTGATACACCAAACTTGATATGGTTTATGAAACTCATATTTGCATACACTTGGCCACAGACAATAGAAACTAAACCTGCACAATCTATTACTGTATGTTTTGCAAAAATACTTCACAAAGAGGCCTAAATGCATTAACTTTTTAAAAAGGAAGCTAACTTCACAGTTTAAAAAGCCATATACTGCTTTAAGACACAGTTTGCAACCTGTATAAACACACTTTTTTGCATAAAAGGTATTGAAACAT
Organism: Cunninghamia lanceolata; assembly: GCA_027924645.1. NCBI lineage: Eukaryota > Viridiplantae > Streptophyta > Pinopsida > Cupressales > Cupressaceae > Cunninghamia > Cunninghamia lanceolata. The sequence continues at coordinate 19,035,542 of BSBN01000627.1, forward strand.
GAGACAAAGTCACAAGGAAACAAAATTACCTCACAAATGACTTGATCAAATACTTGATGATACACAATACTACAAAAATAAGAAGGCAAAATCTGACTATCAATGGTATCCAAGGTGTTCTCTATATTTCATATGCCAAAAGGCTTACAAAACATACTCAAATTGAGTAAGGACTTCAGAAAAATCACTAACTCCAGAAATTGCATGGAAAAGAACCCCCTGTGTTGATGGACTATTGTTTTGACAAGGACCGTTGTCTGATCTTACTATCTCAAATGCAGAATGCAAAAGACACAATCCTCATTTGTATACCTTGTATCTATACTCTGTGTATGAAGCCATGCATACATGATGTCATACTTATTTCTATACGTGGGGTATATATGAACAACAAAATTCACACTTCAATCACAACAAATAGACATAAAAATACCTTTTATGGCTGCACTTCATTCCTGTGCTTTTCTGTGTATGACAAAATCATATGAATAATCCTTCTATGCACTTGATACTTGACTGTCCATTTGATGGCTATACGTGTTGTTCAAACTACACATTTGCATCTCATATGACTGTAACAGCCAACTGAAAATGTGCATTCTTCATTGGTGACTTTTCATTATCAAGTTGACTATATTTGCTCATCTGATTTGTCAATTCCACCTTAACTATACTTTGTGGCTCTCTTGATGGCATAATGGATTCTTTATAGCTGTTCTATATGGCAATTTGACTTAGCTGTTTCTCATGCTTGTAACTAGTATGGTTGTTCCTTATGGTGACAATGTGCTCCATGACATTCTCTTCATGGACTGCTTCTAAGATATTGGAAGCTATCCCTCTATGATCAGACATGGCTATCCCTTATCAGATGGAACACTTCTGATATGAATTTGCTTCCTCCTGAAGATGATGAATTGAATGCATTTGTTATATCTTCTGATACATAATTGCAAGCATTTACATGTTGATACTACTTGTTTACTGTCATGCATAGACTATTGCCTCTTTGATAGTCTTCAATCTTCATCAACATATGCTAGGCCTTGACTATCAACATTGCCTATTGCTGTCTTGTTATTGTGCATATTCCTGTGCTTGCTCTTCTTGATTATCATTTTGCATTGATCACTGCACTTTTGGTCTTGTGGCATATATCCTTTTGCTACACTAGTCTATGATGTCTTTTCAAGTATACTTCCATACATATCATGCCAAATAATTGATGTACTTGTTCTTGACTTGTCATGAAGTTTTAGACGTTCCTCTGTGAGGTAGCTGCACTGTATCTTCTATGACACTTAGATTATATTCTTTTGGTGGCTATCCCACATAGGCATCATGTGTTTGTATACCTCTGATATAGTAGAAACATGCATATGATGAAAATATCATGATGCTTGGTCTATTGAATATCTCTGCATTAATGTCATTACTTCGAGCATGCTGGGCTCAACCCTTATGGGAGCCCATTTTCTCCACATGCCATTTAATAAAAGATGAATCAACAAACTGATTTCTCATATATTTGCATAGGAAGCAAACATTTTAACATATGAAACAAACCTTTGATTCATGATGTGGGGTTACTTGTATGGAACTATCTCTTTCTGATATAGCACTTGTCTACTCATTCTGACCTTTGTTATGCTGATATGATTACTGATATACTGCTGCTACATAAAAGTGAATGGTACTTTTGAAGTTCTGATTGTGTATGAAAAGACTTAGTACACTGAGCATTAACAAAAACTATTTTCCAGGTACATTGGAGCTCAAACAGATGGAGGAAGATAGCAGCCGGCTCGACCACAGGATTCATCATTCATAGGCAATGACGGGTCCCCTTTCTTTTCCTATGCATTTCTTTACTTTCAAAAGTAAAATTTAGTTTTATGTTGCCTATTTTAGTTACTCCTACGGCTTGTGTGGGAGCATTTCATTTGACTTTCATGAATAATGAAAAAGCCTTTTAAAATATGCAATGTTGTATGATTCTTCTTGATTGTAAACAATTGCATTTAATTGAAGTTATTTTATGGCATCTTTCTCTTGGCAAAACACTCATTAATAACAGACATGCACCCCTTAAAACTATAAAATTTAACCAGCTCCATTTGATTGAGATAGAAAATAAAAATGGGTAACAACAGTTCCATATCAAAATGCCAATCACCTTGTTTCTCAACCTCTTGTTAGCTCCGCTCCTTCATATTCTAGTCATTCGCAAGTTACTCCACCTTATGATCCTGTCATAAACCAACTCTTGCAAAATGTAAACTCCTTACAACAACAATTAGCAACCATAAGTCAAGGTCAATCTCAACCTACCATCCTGTTAGCACTCATTTTGACCTGGGGTTGATTTGTCATGATCAGGAGGTTTCTTCATTTGAAGCCTTTATCTTTTTGCCCAATTTTTCTAAGTGTTGGACCTCCTCAACATTTTTCAGCTGCAGCATCATATTTTCCTGAGGAGGAGGTCATCATCATCATCTTGTCTTCGATGATGGTCTGCATCATCATGTTCTTCGTCGGCCGGTTTCTCATCGTCATCATCATATTTCAACTATCAGGTGATGTTTGGATATCATCCTGATGATACTGGTGAGCTACAGTGCGCCCTCAGTTGCTTGCGAGGGTGATTTTTCAAAGTATCCGGTGATCTTCCATTTATCACCTTGCTCAATCATGATGATGATGTTGCCCCGATATCCCGAAGGTGTTATTCTCTAAGTGTTCGACCTGACTTGATTTTTCTTAAGGGTCGTCATCATCATGATATTTCCAGTTATCATCCTGCTGCTTGCGGAGGTCATCATATTTTCTGCCTTCATGATATTTCGCCGGGGTGATATTTTTATCATCGGGTGATCTTGGTTAATATCATCCTGATGATGTTGTTGAAGAGTTCTAAGTGTGACCCGATATTCACTAGGGTCATCATATTTTGAACGTCAGGATGATCTTAGTCAATATCATCCTGATGATATTGTATTACTTCTTGTTCGTTGTTTCTCATCTTGATGATGCTGACGTCATCCTTATATCAGGGTGATATCCATTTCTCTGCCTATCTGCATCATGATATTTCCGAAGGAGGGGGTGATATTTTCATATCACCCGGATATATGTTTGTTCGAGCATCATGATGATGCTGATATCAAGGAGATATCCGCCTGCCGGCTTCGCGCATTATCTACTGGGGGTGATCTTTTCAAGCATCATCATCATATTCAGTTATCGCCCCAATCTTATGGTGGAGCTACAGTGCAACCTGATATTTGTGCATCAGGAGGATATTTCCAAATATCCGGTTGTCTTCTGAATATCATGATGATGTTAATATGATGATGACGTCATCAAGGTCCGGGAGGGTCATATTTCTAACACTGATCATCTTGAAGAGACTTCCTGATATTTGCAAACATGATGATGACGTCATCCGGATATGAGGAGGTGCGCAGTAGGCAAATATGATGATGACGTCAGCAAATATGATGATGACGTCATCCGGATGTTCATCGGCCAGACTTTTTGTATAAGCTCAGCAGGAGGATGTTCTTCCGATGGATCAGGTTGTGCCGATTATCATGAAGGTTATATTTCAAATATCATGATGACGTCAGGGTGATATTTCGAACAACAGGATATCATGCTGCTGGAGGATGATGATGATGAGGTTTTATACTAGTGTCGTCAGGAGCAAAAGCACCGACATGATATATGCTCATGACCTAGTATATAAAGTGTTATTGAGGTCATCGCGGGGTGCATGTGGGATATTGATATCCTGCATTTTCAAATATCATGATGATGAATCTCGGCGGGAAATGGTTGCGATTGCAGATTTGATGATCTTCCCAAGGCCGCGGGTTGGTGCGCCATTAATGGCGATTGTTGCAGAGGTATGGGCGATGGCGTGGGCGGATCCTGTACCCGACTGAAGATGTACATCAGCGGATAGTGGCGCAGGGCTCAAGAAATTTTCCTGTCTCCTCCCCTACCTGCTGCATTCAAGTTTGGGCGCCAATCTGGTTGTGTTTGAGCGCCATTTTCCTGGTACTGTGTATCTGGCGAAATTTTGGTCAACCATGTAATTAATTGCTGAGCACCTACCTGGCTGTTATAAGCAGGTTGTCTTGCTCATTTGAAAGGTTGTTGAAAGTTGATGATTTTGGCTCTGTAATGCATAACGAGCTGATCTGGTTGCTCTGTACAGCTTACCTGTGAGTTTATGTATCTCTTGTTGTATGTTTTTGGCATGAACCCACTGATTTCATGATTAAACTTATATGAGAAATGCTGTTTGGCATGTGTTGTGTTAATTCTGTCTCCAGTATTGCATGTATTCTTCTTCTGAATCTGGATGTTTGGTAATGTTTAGATTCTAGAGCATAGAATTCTTATGTTGAATGTCTGATCTTTTAACCTCTGCTCAAGGGGTAGATTAAACTATTTTCAGGTTGAACATTGGGAAGGGTATACTGCAGTAGGGATACCATAAGTAGAGATAACCTAACACTCTGTATTGGGAGATGTCTGTAAGGCAGGTATCACATATATCCCCTTGAAATCCAGTTCTAGCTGTTCATGCTGATCATTCACAGGTGTATGTCTACTGACTCCAGGCCCTGGATAGGCACCAATCATGCTTTGTTTTGTGTTATAACCATATCCAGCTTTGCATCCACACTTAAAATCCAAATCAAAATCTAAAACCAACATTAGGACATTAGAGTTAGTTTTAGGAACCTCAGTCCTCTATCTACAACTGCAAATAGGCCCAAAGCTAGCCCCTTTGCTCTTATCTTTCAGTTTTGGTCTACTTACAGGAGGACTCATCTGCTTTCTGTCAACATCCCAGCCTTGCATGCATATCCTCATGGATGTTGAGTAGGGAATACCCCCTAGGTCTTGCAGAGCCTGAAGAAGAAGAGGAGATAAAATATAGAGTCTATCTCCTATACTGTTGACCCCCTGGCCCAGAGATCCTGTTGATCACTGTTGGCTACCTTGTAGGGAAATCTGGGAATAAGCATCCAGTCTGGGAACAAGTCAACACATCCCATCCTACTACACTCATAGCCCATTATCGCTGACCATCTTAAAAATTCCTATGCCAGATAAATATGAAGCATCTCGTTTTAAGAAGTACTCTAGAAAAGGAGACCTTAGCAATGATGTGTCAGCCTTTATCAGATTGTGTAGTGACTTTATTTTTGAAGATGCTATCTTAGCTAAGCTTTTTCCTCGGTCATTAAAAGACACAACCTTGGATTAGTTTTGTTCACTACCTGAGAACTCAATCCATTCTTTCCAACAACTTATCAATCAATTTATCCAACATTTCTAAGACAACATTGGACCTTAAGTCACATTTACTGATTTGGTTCATTGTAAATAATGAGTGAAAGAGAAAGTGACTGATTTCATTGGGTGTTACCAAGCCCTCTCTCTCAAATACCATATTCTCTTCCAAATGCTGATGTACAAAGGGTTTTCATTAGAAATCTGTAACCACAAATCTGTGATAAGATACTATTGATGCATTATCCTTCATTCACACATATTTGCACAGCTCTTCGTGATTACCAATAGTCGGTCAGCCAGTATGAGGGATCCTCCTCATCGGCTCCCATTGGCCAGTCCAAGGCTGCTACTCCACATTATCAAAAATTTAAGAAGCAAAACAAAATATTTATCAAAATCAACTCTCATTCTTCAAACAACATTCAAGCACAAGTTATAGCTACCGCACCTCCTATTGTGGCCCCCTATAAATTCAAACAAAAGAATAAAAAATTCTCTAAACTTTATGAGTCTCTTCATTCCATAATCTTACAAATCCTTAACAATAACCTCATTCAACTTCCTCCTATTCATCTTGTTGACACTTCTAAACCATCATCTCCTTCTTTCGACCTGAAGGCCTTTTGTCAATATCATCGAACACCTGGGCATGACACTAAGCGATGCATGCATCTTAAACATGAAGTTCAAAACCTCATCAGCTCTAATATTATCTAGGTAGCTAGTGAGAATGACCAAGGGAATAAATCCATATCTCCACCAAATCAAAACTTACAAATCTACACAAATATGCTACCCCACCATTCAATTAACCTTATGGAACAACCTGTTGATAGAACACCTACTTCAATAACTTCTGGTCACAAAGACAAAAGCCTAGATGACCTAATTTCCAAGGTGGATGCTCACCCTTTCCAAGAGATAGTTTGAAATCTATCCAACCATCTCATTCACCCACCATGATGCCTATTTTTGTGCACTTGAAAGCCATCTCTACATTATTGTCAGGATTAATGACAAACCCACAAGGGGAGTGCTCATTGATCCTGTATGCCTGGCAAATATAGTCATGGAGGAATTCCCTATGTGCATGAGTTGTATCGAGACAAGTACAAGAAATCAAAAATCTTAGTTGGAGTACATATGGCTCCACTCATCCTATTCTTGGTGCCTTAACCCTCTCTATCCAGGTCGGACCAAAATTCATGGATGTGTCTTTTGCCATTATTCCAATCTTAGATTAGTTTCATGTGAAGTTGGATTATCAGTGGCTCGCTTCCATGAAGTTAGTCCCCTCCATAATCCATAAGTGCATAAAATTTCCTTCCTAGGGACAAGTGCATATTGTATATCATAATGGGTTCTAGCCTTTGTCCCTTCGTGGAAACTTTTCACTTGATTTCTTATGGCCATAGCTAGTTGAGCCTATTCAACCTTGCAATGACGTTCTATTTCTCTCCTATCAAAAATTCAAAGAAAATTGAATTGCTCAATTGTCTTTTGGTGCCTCTTCTCATGCTATCCTGACTACTACCCTTAAGGTCCCTTGATCTTTCATTGATGTGACAGTAGTTCCCTGTTCTACAAGTGGTGGATGAACCACATTCCAAATTAAGAATCCTTCCCCGACCCCAAGCATCTGGTATATATGTTGAGGTTCCACCTTTGTCATACTACCTTGGACCACAAGCAAAATGCTATGCACATCCATACCTCCTTGCATGTCAAGGATTGTTTTTGTTCCTCTTGCTCTCTTAGAGTCTAGAGGAAAGCAATCTGTTACACGAGAGCTTTTACCTATGGCTTCTCAATTGATTGTGGATGTCTCAGTACCTCTGCCTATTCCACAGGCTATGAGAGAATGACATTTTGCCTTGAGAACCCCTCCTCCTATTGTCTCCCAACCTCCAGTGGTTTCTTCTGTTCCTCCTCTTGCTCCTCAAGCAAAGGAAGAAAAGGAACCCATGTCAAGAAACACCTAGGTTCCTCCCAAATATGCTTTGAACCGCACATGACGAAATCAAAATGTGAAAGAGCACAAGAGAAGATGTCATGCTAGGGCTTGTCGGCTTGAAACAAGAAAGGAGAACCTTCCTCCCCATCCTTCTTCCATGTAGTCCACCCTGACAAATAGTTGCCTATCTCTTTAGCGACTGAGTAGGTTGAAAAGACTGTTCTTGCGGTTCAAGTATTCCTAGCTCCTTCTACAAAGAGTCCTATCCTCTCTTCCATTCTAGATATTCCACCATTTATTGAGCCTTTGAATCTACACAACGTCATAGTTGTTTTGAGTGGTGCTCTCTCGCAGATAGTTCCATTCCAGTATTCCATTAACACAAACATTATGTGTCCAAAGTGTAAGCATGAGCCTTACCCTCACCAATCATTCCAAATGCCTAAGCCAGAACCACCTCTTGGAGCTTCTTCTCCTCCTATGACTGATAGTTCTCGCAACCCCACAATTAGCATTGTCATATCACCCATAGTGGTATATTTTGACAGTGATTTAGAAGAAACCTTCAAACCATTGGAAAATGTTACATAATTGTCCTCGATTTTCACATAGTCGATGGACTTAGCCTCTAGGGGCATGTGTGAAGATCCTTCCATTGTGATTGATTCTACACATCATGAACTAGGCACTGTTCCTTGTATCACACTTGTTGTAGCCCCTCTAGCATCTTGTCCTCCATTCTTTATGATGAGCAAGATTGGGAGGCAGATGACTTTCTATAGTTTGACTCATGAGGGCATTACCTTCATTTCATATCTTATATTTGTCTTATGCTTGTATGTAATGTTATCCCTACACATGCTACTTGACATATATTTTATTTGTTAGTTATCTTTGGATGACCCTTGACGCTCTTGTTGGCGCAAGGATACAAGGGGAACAAATCTATCATGACATTCATATTTATGTATCTTCATTCTTCTATTTTTCATAAATTACAATCTTATGCTTTTGGGGATGATGCAAAGTGTCGGATGATTTAGCATCCTTCCATGTTGACCCAAAATTTTAATTTTAATTTTTCTTTCATATTATATTTCTTCCTCCATCTTCATAGTTCTACTAAATGGTGGATGATGACAGTTCCAAAAATGATTGTCCCTTTTATACAACCATTCATATACTGACTCTAGTCAAGTAGATCCCTTTATGCTATTGTATGATCTTTCTTGTTTTATCTGATGCCTTTTTACAATGCTTGGTGGCATACTATGATTACATAAGCCTCTATGTATCATGCCTACAACATCACCTTAGTTTTCCTACCATGGGGGCAACCCTTTGTCACGATGTAGCTTTTGGACACATATCATTTGGGCATGTGCTTCCCGAAATCTCTCATGTCTATTTTACATATATCACTCTTTACCTTAAAGGCAATTTCTCCCTCATAGTGCTAGAAATTACTTTAAGGTGGGGGAATACACTCTACTATGAATGTCACTTTGTTCACACACATGTGGACATTTTGCTATCGCAACACACTTTTGATCATATTTTATATTACCTTACCATAATTACCCAATAAATAACATTGCAATCACCAGTATGTTGCATTGTATGCTTTTGTGTCGAAAAACTGAGCTATGTGCCTTTTAACCTCTAGCCCCACCAGTATGTTTTGTTGCCAATGTTTTCCCTTGAACCCTGGTAACTCATTAAAAAAATAGAATGTAAGGCAAATAACCAAAGTATCATACCAAAAATTATAATTCGTGTCCTTGATCTTCTGGAAGTTCTCCAATAGTTGTTGGTGCATCACCTCACAAAGATTGAAATCCTTTCATTCTTTCACCATTTGATAGGTGGTATGGATGGTTGTGGTTATGGTCAAACCCTCTCGATTAGCATAGTAGACCTTGTATGCAATGCCCATGGTAGCATATTTCACCTATGGATCTATGATGTCCTTGACATGCATGTTTCTCCCATTTGTTGTCGCTCTGGTTGATTCCATCACTTGGTCCATTCTTACTACCTTCATTGTTGGTAGGGGTCTTATTGCACTTAACCATGTTACTACCCTAATGGCCTCCTTTGTGATTATGTAGGGTTTGTACAAATATATGAATTCATCATGGAGTCTGTTAAAATGATGCTTACCCATTCTTGTGCATCTGTGAAGTCAAGGAAATCCTTCCACATGTCCACTTTCTTTTCCAGTATGTTTACATATTCAGGTAGATACCTTGTGTCTCTAAGCAATGTGTCTCTTAGCTCCTCAAATTTCATGTGATTGATCTCTGCCAAGGTTTTGTGAATATATTTCCTCACATCCTCTGTGTATACCACATCTACCGACACATTCAATAATTTATCATCTTTATCCACTTCTAGGGCTTTCCAACGATACTTCGTGAACTTTGATTGTGGCTTGTGTAATGTCAATTAGCTCAGGAGTTGTCATTGTGTATTCTCTGGTTGCTTGCGTTCTTCTACTCTTCATTGCTTCATTCACCACTTGATTCTTCTCTCGAAGCTCGAATTTTGCCAAAGTCTGAATGCAAAGTGAGGTTCCTCAAGTCTGATTAGGTTTAAATACCTTTTCTTTTTTCCCTAATTTTCTTGATTTCCCTTTTATTCTTTCTCTTTGTTACTTTATTCCTTTGCTCCTTATGACTTATGTTCTACCCCTTGTTAGTGGCTAGTCTTTGATACACTATGTTGCCATGGTGGAATCTCTCTGCAATCAATTTCTTTCTTCCAGAGATTGATGATCTAGTTGTTTGGCTTTTGGAACAACCTCCTCATAATGTTTTCCTTGCATCTTTTCCCCCTTTCCTCTTCCTCTTTGCATGTGACTATCTGGCATGTATCCTTGGTAACACAATTGTCTTGATATGTCGATTCCTCTTCTTTCTTTGCTTCATTTGTTGAGATTTCTAGGATATAATCTTATTGTCCTTCCTTGATGTGTCACACATGATTTGTGGTGGGTTTTGATGAAATGCAAAGGATTGGCGTTGTCCTATTTGCCAGTTTTGATTAAAAAATATGCTCCAATAACCAAGCATTTTCCTTGTTTTTAGTTCTAGTTCATCTCTCAGCCAAGCTTCTAGAACTTCCTCACTATTTATGTTGTAGTGACCCTCCTCTATCTCCACTTCTCCCTTAGAATTAGGCTCTTATGTTGTCTCCTTTGCATCTAACCTTGTAATTGTGTAGAAATTCTTTGCATGCTTATCGCTATCTTAAGTATGATTGACTTCTTCTATGTATGATTCCTCCATTGATGATCCCAAAGGGATATTAACAGTATTGTTCTCATTAGAAAATGATAGCTCTTCTTTCTAGGAGTATGATATCATTTGCCTCCACAAACCATCTCAACCCTAAAAGTGCATTAAAAGCTTCTCCTTGATCCTTCATGGCTACAACAATAAGACTTGTTTGACCCCCATTAGGTTAATATCTACTTGATTCCATATTCCTATTGTCTGCATGTTGGATCCATCTACTAAAATTACATTGTAAGTTGCCTCCGCTAGCTTAGGTCTTCCTAACTGCTCCCACAACTTTTTTGTGATCATGTTGACATCTACTCCCAGATCTATCATGACATTCTGGACTTTTCTGTGATTGATGTAAACATCCACCACAAGTGGTTTTGTCTTCCATTCTATATTTGTTCTTGCCAACCTCTAAATTTGACTCTTCTAACCTTGCTCTTACTCCAATATTTTGTAAATTGCTTTAGTTTCTCAACAAGTCTATATTGTTGTGTCAATTGTGCTAATTGCTTAAGAGCTTCTACTTCTCCTTCGATGAAAAATTGCTTGTATTGCTTCTCCTTTTCTTGCTCCTTCGTTATTGTTTATTTAGCTTCCTTCACAACTTCCTCATGTTATTTCCTAGAGAGAACAAATTCTTCTTCCTCCTCACTATCTTCCTCTTCTGTCTCAGTGACATAGTGCCTTTTGGTATTTGTTCCTTGTCTTGTCATCACCACAACTTTCTCCTTTTTTCTTCTCTTTTTTACAGTGTGTTTTGGCTTGCTTCTTCGGTAGTATTCTTCTTCTTCTTCTATAGATTCAGTTGAAGATATGTTTGTTTCCTCTCTATTATTCTTTCGGCAAGTTCTTGCTCCTTGGCCCTTTGGTTCCCTTCTTATGATCCGAGCTCCTTTTTTATTGTTAAGGTTTTGTAGCTCATCACTCTTAGATTGTGGTTGTGCATTTCAAAAGTACTGTTGTGCTCTTTCACAAGAAAATAGATCATACTCTGTACTATTATAAAATAAACATTGTGTTTTCCTTTCGGCCAAACATTCATTAGCAAAATGCCCTAGCTTATCGCAATTGAAATAAGTGGCATCCTCCCTCCTCAATTGACTTCTTCCATGGCCTCTGTCTCCTCTGTAACCTCCAAATTTCTCGCTATCATCATTATTGTAGTTGTTGCAATATGATGGACCTCCAGAGTTAGAATTTTTTATTGCATTGATATTCTTCTGATTTCTCCAATTTGGTTGTTTGTAGCCTTGATCATGTGAGTTTCTTTCTACATATGACATGTTTCTCTCTGCTGAGTTAGTGTACCATGTTTCCTCTTCTTCATCAACAAATTATCTTTTCCTTTAGAAGTTCTGTGAAGGACATTCTAGTGTTTCATGGGCATCCCATTCTCTGCATAATCCATAATACTGAATTGATTCTTTGTATTGTTGCTTTGATGTCTACTTTTATTGCAACATCTTGTCTTTCATGTTTCATCCTAGGGCATTCATTTCTCAAATTATCTTCTCTTGTATATTATGAGCACCAAATATTAGGTCTTTGCTTCTATGTATTATCCTCCTACTTGGCCAAGATCTCTTGCCTTAGCTTCAACTTCTCTAATTTTAATTTTAGTTTCTCCAATTCTAGGTTTTCTTTCAACTTATCTTATTTGCACCAAGATTGAGACTCTGTCTAATAGGCTAGTGTCACTGCTTCTGCATATGTTTCAAATAATCTTCCATCTAAGGCTAACCTTATTTCAGGGTTTATTTAAGAAATAAACCATTCTATCTTTTGATTCTTAGTCAGTGGTTCCTCTAAATTCCTAGTTGTCTCCTTGAACCTTCTATCAAAGTCCTCTATTAATTCTCTGTCCAATTATATCAAATCTCTCATCTTACTTACCCCTTTTGTCGAAACATCTGGAACTCCAAAATTCTCCAAACATAGCTTCTTGATCTCCTCCCATTCCTTGTCACTATTTGGGCATGTCTTCCTATACCATTTCAATGCTTCATTCCACAATGTGCCTATGAAGTCAAACAACTTAATTTCATCTCTTGTTACTTCCTTCCAATTCCTATTTAGGGTGAAAAATTATAGTTTGTTTACTAGGTTGAATGTTACCATTTCTCACTGCTAAGCATTGAGGAGACAAAGATTGGGCTTGGAACAGATTCCTAATCACGTTGCCTCCCTTTGTTTCTCGCGTGGTTATGAAACCTAAGGCCCTAATCAAGATTTCACCAAGTGTTTTCCTTTTAACCAATTAAAACCCTAATTATGACTTATACCAAGAATAGACAGAAACTGATTCAACAACTGACAAAACTGATTACAGAAGTGCAGAGGAGAGGTTCTAGAGACACAGTATCCAGATTTTGAGGGCTACTTGGACTAGGGCGCCCGCTCCAATGTCCTGCAACTTTCTAAACACCAAAATCTTCTAAACAGGGTGTCAGGGACTGCAAAATGGTTTCCAGATCTTAGAGGAAACACCTGGTTGGACTAGGGCACCCACTCCAATGTCTCGCAAGTCTCAGAATCTAAAAATCTAAAAATCTATTGCGACTATACCTATAAATATAAGAATACTTCGAAATAGCTTCAACAAGTCACTGATCTTCAATGGCAATTGCGGTAGAGTTTTGGCATCAAGCTTGCATAAGAATTGTGTGTGATAAAATGATTTGCAAATGTCTTTTTATATCAAGCTTTAGGGAATTCAAATTTTGAAGTAACATCTCGTTATCGCATGAAAACTGAGAATTTGAAAACGGAATCTCGAGGCACTCGGTGGGAACCGACACCCCGCCAAAATTCAAAATCCTGTGAAATCAGGGAGGACTAGGCCATGGGCGCCCAAGTCCAAGCCCCCAATTTCAGCTCAGATCTGCATTTTTGGGGGTCCAAGGGACCCTATTCTCAAATCTCTTTCCAAGTTTCATCAATCAGTTACCTTAAAAAGTGAATAGATTGCTCCTAGACTAAGTCAATCAAGGTTTTGGGAAGGATGAAAAAGAAAAGGTTAAGAGACAAAACTGAAGGAAATTGTACCATTCCATACAGGAGGACAATTTCTGACGTTACATTTAGCCCCCACTTTAGTGGCCATATGACACTATGTGCATATGTAACTAAAGGAAAGTAAATACATCAATCATAAAAAGGATACCCAAAAGGATACTGTAGAGGAAGCCGTAGTGTTGTTGATGGACAGGAAGAAGCTCCTGATTCTGCAATCCTTCAAGACCACAAAGTTAGGAACCACATCCAACAAAGGAACACTTGTCAGAAGTAAAAATCAAATCAACCTGCAACCACCACCAATGAGTCAGTATCAAAATGCTAAGGGGGTTGAGTGATGGAACATGGTGAGGGAGGAAATCGAGGGAGATATATGCCCCCCCTTATTTCTGCTTGCTTAGTCCAAGAGTAGAAACAAGGAGATATCACACGTCGATTTCAAGGGAAATGTGTTGTGAGGGTTATTTGAAGAAACACGCTAAATGCAACACATTGGGTGAGAAAGAGAGCGGACCCAAGATTCTAATGCAACAAACGACATGAAGATCAAAGTTCGACAGCTCAAGAAAAGGGCTCCAGAGTGAAAGAGCAGACTGTTGCACCTAGTTAGGGATAGGATTTCTCACTTACTTTATGTAAAAGGAGTTGTCACTTATCACTTAACTCATTCTAGTTTCTTGTTATTAGAGAGAGAGAGAGAATAGGAGAACGATCATGCCAAGCCGACATCCATACCATCCACCGCGATTGGAGATGCTTCGAGCCCAAGTGGTAGAGAGACGCTTCGAGGCCAAGGTAGGGTCCTGATTCCATCCCTCTGTTGTCTTTCATCATGTTTTGCTTTTTACATTTATTGATGGCTATGCCACGGGGGGAAGGTGGACAGGGTTCCCAAATAGGGGCGCCCTAGTCCACCTAGGGTGCCAGAGTCCCTCTGGGGCACCCTAGTCCCACAGGGTTACCAGTGTCCTTCTAGAGCACCCTAGTCTTCTTGGGGCACCCTGGTCCACAGAGGACACAGGCCCTAGGCACAGGCATTGTATTCAACTTATTTTGGTTTCTTATGGGGATTCTGATACTCTTGCTTTCCTTCCAATCTGTAGGATGTCCCTAAGATGCGGGAGCATATAGGTGGTCGTCTGATGGCACTTCTGCGAGAGCGTGCTATTGCTTTGACAGCCACAGAGAGAGAGCACTTATAGACAGTGGGCCTGTGGTGGGTTTTTGAGATGCCCACGATCATATTCCACTGTGCAATACTTATGGTACTGATGGAGAGATGGGATGCAGACACCTCCACATTCCATCTACCAATTGGTGAGATGACCATCACACTGGAGGATGTATTTATGATCCTTCGACTGTCGATCCGAGGAGAGATAGTGAGGGTTGTTAGACATCACTCAGGGGAGTATACTTGGGAGAGTTAGTTATACTGTTTGGGTCACACAGTGTCCCAGGCAGAGCGAGGACACATTCAACTCTGTTTGCTAGAGCAGGGATGTAGAGACATTCCCTTACTATGGAGGATCATGATTGTCATAGTCACACTAGCCATCGCACTAGATGGACGAGGCACTCACCTTCACGTGGGTCTCGTTCATACTATCAGAGCGATGGAGACTCATCAGACTGTCTACGCATGGGGGTGTAGTATGCTTGCGCACCTATATCGCGACTTAGGGCGATATGTCCACTACGAGATGTAGAGTCTGATGGTTTACATGTTATTATAGGTTTGGGCCTTTGAGCACATCAGGTGCACACAACTGATGAGTTATCCCTTAGAGGTAGTGTTTACACGTTTGTGTGTCTATGCCTACCCACTAGTCAGGTGTTGGAGGCACAACAATCTATTATAATGGAGAGTGGTATTTGATAGATTACAGCCTGGTGACATCATCTGGAGACCATATCGTGGCTTCATCAGATGGCCTAGCGAGCCGAGGCAGTTAGCTTGAATGCAGAGGGATCAACTGATGGCCGGTCGCCTTGATCACACTGTATCTTGGTTTTACTATGACAGGGTGGCACAATAGTTTGGACAGGTAAAAGATGTTCCTGCAGTTCATCTGAGCTATGCATGTGTAGCTCAAAGTGTAGTTAGAGCCAATACTGTTCAACGACTGACTATAGCAAACGTACCACTTAGCGATGACGAGGGTCCTGAGGATGCAGAGCCAGTATTAGGTAGAGATGATGTCAGGTGTACCTGAGCATGTTGGACATGGTGGTACACAGCACGTCCTGCACCTATCTTTCCACCTGGGCATCCTACAAGATATGCCCGACCTTGGCTCGGTCACGTGAGTGACACAGGGCTAGAGGACGACGTCAGTGACTTTGCGGGATACTATGATCTCAAGGAGGGTATGAAGGAGGACGAGGATGATTCTGAGGAGATCCCATCATAGTACGTCTTTAGAGTGAGATCATGACAGAGCCAGCAGGAGGTGGGTACTGACAAGGAGATTGAGTTGAGGCCATGGTCCAAGGCTCGTGGTCCTACTCCCATAGACGATGTGATGCCCAGTTAGACAGAGCAAGGGGAGAGTAGTAGGCCCGTGCCCCCAGTCGCATATCAGACAACACAGCTCATCACACCATCAGCGATTCGCGATCCATCTTGGCAAGAAGGAGATCTAGGTAAGGTTTGATTTACTAGTTTTGTACATAGTTTATTACCTATGATTTTTTTTTATATATGGAAGTCTAACATCTATCTCACTCTCTATCTTGCAGTTGGGACAGATGCATGGCGGGACTTTGTGAGTTGTGTCATAGGAGACATATTATCGATAGATGCCTCAGAGCAGTGGGTGCAAGCAGATCATTTGCCACGATCATTCACTGGGCGGCATGCTGAGTTATTTATGCTTGTCATTAGATACAGTACTGCTACAGAGGCCATGTTAGAGCAGTCTGCATGAGAGAGAGAGGAGTTTTGATAGAGAGCTGAGCGTGCTGAGGCTAAGTTCAGGGCACAGCGAGAGCAGACGGTAGAGTTTCCTACATCGAGGGGAGAGCTAGCTGTCAGTGAGTTCTTTCTGCAGGAGGTCCAGCATGCAAGAGCTTATAGAGACAGTGCTCAGGCCAAGAGAGACTGGTACCAAATGATATACTAGGAGGCACATGAGCAGATGATAGAGATGAGAGGCGAGATCAGGGGGTTATGATCATGAAGCATCTCTACGAGTCATTTGCGGTCCGTAGCCACACATGGTCAGGCTTCTGTCACCGCACACCACGAGGGCCTAAGGGTACTATCGATCAGGGTTCTGCTATCTAATTCCTAGACATTAGGCATTATGACATCCCATTTTGTTTTGAGGGATAGTTAATTTTGATGTATACATGAAATTGATATATATATATAATGATGATTATTTCTTTTGATCTATGTGTAATGGCTTTTGATCTATCACATGTGATTTTTGTAAAATGCAACTAGTGATGATGTCTAAATGCTATAATTAATGCTATTGTGATATACCAACAATTCTAAAAAAAGAACATGTTGTAACAAACACAATGATTAATTATTTTACACATAACTTTAACTTCCATGCTATATTCAGTTAATACAAAAGTGATCTAAGCAATGAATACTTAAACACAATGCAACAATGACTAACTGAATAAAGATATAACGCTAAATGAATTAAGACAAAACATTAATAGCTTGTCGAAATTGAAGCTAATCTATGTACTAAGTTAGCTTATAAACATTTAACATTAAGTCTTCAAGCATAAAATCTTTTGAGGTGTGCCGTGTTGATGGGTTGTTTAAGCGGCGTACCTTGCTCATCATCTAATTTAGATGCTCCGGATCCAAAGGTTTTAGTGATTATATATAGTCTGAGCCAATTAGGGCTGAATTTACCTTTTTCACCAGGTGGTGCATTTACATTGCGTTGATTTTCATACATAACTAGGTCCCCAACATTGAATGAGCATTGTATGACTTGTGCATTATAGGCCCGTTGTATTCCTTTTTGATAAGCCTTGAGATGTTTAAGAGTGTTAATACGTCTTTCATCAAGCATCTCAAGTTCTTATAGTCATTTCTCTCGTTCTATGTCATCGTCCATAATGTCTCTTAGGGAAATTCACAAGGAAGGAATTTCTAATTCCAAGGGCATTATTGTGTCCGTGCCATAGACAAGATTATATGGTGTGTTGCCTGTAGTTGTTCAAATACTTGTTCTGTAAGCCCATAGTGCATAGGATAGTTGCGTATGCCAATCTTTTTGATGTTTATTAACAGTTTTCCTTAGAATTTGTCTAATAACTTTGTTTGAAGCTTCTGCTTGGCTATTTGATTGAGGATAATAACGCGTAGAGAAGTGATGTTGTATATGATATTTTTTGAGGAACTTTCTCACATCCTTGTTCTTGAATGGCGTACCATTGTCTAACACTAAGGAGGAAGGCATTCCAAATCGAGAAATTATGTTCTCTTGTATGAACCAACAGATTACATCGGCGGTCGTGGATTGCAAAGGGACTGCTTCAATCCATTTTGTAAAATAATCAGTAGCAGTAATGATGAACGTGTGTCCTTAAGAGGAGGGCGGGGAAATCTTACCAACAAGATCTAAGCCCCAAATAGAAGATGGCCAAGGTGACACCTAGGCACGAAGCTCTTGAGCAGAAGCATGGATCAGGTGTTTATATTGTTGACATTGCAAGCATCTCTTGACGTAAGTGAAGGAATCTTGTTCCATATGCTACCATTAATACCCCATACGTAACAATTTTTGCACCAACGATTTTCCACCAAAATGTCCTCCACAAGCACTAGAGTGAGCTTCTTCTAAAGCTATCAGAATCTTTGCATTACTTAAACGTAAGAGTAAAACACCATTATAACTTCATCGATATAAGACATTCGATAATATGATGTATTGCGTTGCTAGTTTGTGTAAACAGAATCGGGCATTCTTAGATGTTGAGTCTGGAATGGTTCCATCACGTAAGTAGTTGAATATATAGGAGAACCATTCATTGGTGTATATATTACCATAGAGTTCTGAATGCGCCACTATAGGGCTTTCAATTATCGATGTCTTAAGATTATGAACAATGAAAGTAAATTCCTTAGGAGAACCATCAGGAGATATAAGGAAAGCTGCGCTCGCCATTGCATCTGCATGCCAGTTATCCTTCCTAGGAATGGTATCGATCATATATGATTCAAATTCTCTTAAGAGAGATAGTGCAAACTCACGATACTGAGATAATTTATTGTGCTTAGTTTGATATGATCCTATTATTTGCTTAACAATTAACTAAGAATCTCCATATATTGTAATATTCTTGATGCTAAGAGCCAAAGTTGCATGAAGTCCAGCTATAAGAGCTTCGTATTCAACTATATTGTTTGTGCATAAGAAATCTAAACGGTAAGATAAGGGGATCAACTTTCCCATGGGAGGTATTAATATAACACCAGCTCTAGAGCCAGATCAACATTTTGATCCATTGAAGTATAATTCCCATTTCTCTTCCGTAGAGATTGTTAGAACCTGGTCATCAGGAAAAGCATTGACATTTTGTATAGAAAAGGGCGAGGGAGTGTCAGCTAATTGGTTAGCTATCACTTGCCCTTTAATTGCTTTTTGTGAAATGAATTTAAGATCAAATTCTGTTAATAGCATTACCCATTTAGCAAGGTGACCTGATAAGTCTATTCTTGCAAAGAGATGTTTCAAGGGGTAAAATTTTACCATAACATGCACTTCAACATTTAAGAGGTAATGTCTAAGCTTTTGAGTAGCAAACACTAAAGCTAGGCAATGCTTCTCTATGACTATGTATTGCACTTCATAATTGAGCAAAGTACGACTGATGTAATAGACAACGCATTCTTTGCCTTTATCCTTATGTTGCACTAACAAGGCTACTAGGGCATTGTTAGATGCTGATATGTACAACATAAATAGTTTATCAGAAACAACGGGTTGAAAAACAGGCAGATTAGCTAGGTAATCATTTAGATCATCAAAAGCTTTTTGACATTCATAATTCCATTAAAATTGAGAATCTTTCTTCAGTAGTTGCGTGAAGGGACGTGTCCTATCCGCGAGTTGTGAAACAAATCGGCGAATGGCTTGTATCTTTCCCTGCAAACTACGAAGTTGGGATATGTTCTTAGGTATTGGCATGTTAACAATTGCATCTATTTTTTTCGTGTCAACTTCTATACCTCGATTTGAAACGATAAATCCAAGTAACTTTCCACTATCCACACCAAATACACACTTACGGGGATTCAATCGCATATTATATTTTCGTATGCGCTCAAATATCTGTCGAAGATTTGTAACATGATCCCTACGATGGATAGACTTCGTTAGGATGTCATCAACATAGTCTTCTAGAATATTGTGCATATAGTCATGAAATATAAGTGTCATGGCACGTTGGTAAGTAGCTCCTGCATTCTTAAGTCCAAACGGCATGACTACCCAACAAAATGTACCCCAAGGTGTTATAAAGGTTGTTTTATACTGATCAAGAGGATTTATAAGGATTTGATTATATCCCAAAAATCTGTCCATAAAAGATAGCAACTCATGTCCGGCGATGGAATCAACAATCATATCGATATTAGGGAGTGGAAAATCATTTTTTAAAGATGCCAAATTTAAATCTCAGAAATTTGTGTACATTCTTATATGACCATTTGGCTTTGCAACGATGACAATATTTGAGATCCACAGAGAGTAATCAATAGGTCGAATAAAGCCTTCTTGTAGGAGTTTTTCTATTTTAGTTTTAACAAGCAAAGCAATCTTAGGATTCATCTTGAGAATCTTTTGTTTGAAAGGTTTAATATCTGGCTTCAACACAATGTTATGCCTTACAATCTGAGGATCTATACCAGGCATGTCTAAGTAATTCCAAGCAAACAATTCTAAGAATTCATTCAACAATTTAGTCATTTCTTCTTTTTCTTCCATATCTAAACAATCACCAATAGGGATAACTTTTTTAGGATTATCCTTATCCATAGCAATATCAATAGTCTTTCTGTTAAGGAGAGTACTATGGTCAGGGGGATTGTAAGATTGTAATTGTTCTTTAAGTTTTTCGCCATGTTCTACTATAGTAGTTATTGTGCTAGTAGTCTTTCCAAAGTATGCGTCATTGTTCAAATAATAAGGTAAGCCACGTTTATGATGATAATGAGGAATACCATCATAGGTATCTAAGAATTCCATTATCACTTCATCCGCCATAAACACATCTAAAGGAAGTGATCCTGGAGGATAATTGGCGTCAATCATCTCAGGGTATATCAAACTAAGTGTTGATATTGTATTCACATTTAGAGAAGGGCGTTTGCGGGCTTTAGATTCCTTGAAAGGATTGTATCCAATGCCACTAGAGTAATGTTGCGAAGTGGATTCTATAGGGACTTTGATTCCTTGTTGATTTATGCCACAACCTTTACCTACATAGTCACAGTTTTTGTAAAGGATTCAAAATCCTCTGCCGTAAAGAGAGACCATTTCTTTCGAGGAAGGCGGAGCTTCATAAGTCTCATAATTAGTAGTATAACTAAGAGTATTATCCTTATTTATCAATAATGAGATCTTGTGCTTATCATTCAAAACATGCGATGTGATCGATGCAATATTTGATGTTTCAGGGACGGGGTTTTTGAGTTTATACTCTCCTGTAGAGGAGGATGCGAAATCTAACAAACCCCAGTCATCACCAACAAATGCATTTGACTGCTTGGAATCTTGCTTAACATTTTTAGAGGCAAGAGGAGATGACAACTCGGCTTTCAAATTGTTTAAAATTTTAGGACCAACAACATGTTTGTGCACTTCCAATTGCAAACAATTATCAGGTTCAGGATCCGAATGGATAGTATGCAATTTTCCTTTAAATATAAACTTAATCAAACGGTGTAAAGTAGAAGGGACTGCTCCTAATGCATGTATCCAAGGTCTACCGAGAATCATGTTATAAGATAGAGAACAAGGCATTACATGAATCAAGGTAGGCACCGTCACAGGTCCAACTTGTATAGGTAAAGTTATAGTGCCCACATATTGTCGCCCAACATTATTAAAGCCATGGATACTTAATGATTCTAGTTTGATAGCAGATATATCAACTTTAACCTTATGCAATAAATCAATACCACAAACATTAAGGGCTAACCCATTATCAATCATAACACTTTTAACCAATTTTTTATTAATTGTAATAAAGATAACCAAAGGATCATACTACTTCTGAACTTCAAGAAATGGTAACTCATGTTGTTGAAACAAAATATCTATTTTTGTTGCATGCATACAATCTAGTAAAGCGGCAACATCATTTTGTTTAACAGTAGGAGGAACTATCACCTTTTGTAAAGCTTCTTGTAGCATTCCATGGTAGGTAGGTGAAGTTTGTATAAGTTCCCAAAGAGATATTTTCGCAGGGGTAGCACAGAGCTATTCAACAAGATCATAGTCTCTACCACCTTTATATGTCAAACAAGGTGCTTGAGGAAGCATAGGTTGAGAAGCTGGTAAAGATATCAGAACATTTGTTTGTTGTGTACTTTGTTTATTATTTCAAGTGTTATACACATGAGCAACCACATTATGATTAGTTTGTGAATCTTGTTTCACTATTTGTTTAATCATAAATGTGATCAGGAGATTGAGAAGAGGATGAAAGACCTTTAACAATAAGCATAGGTTTAGAAGGTGGTTGAACCACATTTGCACATAGAGTGACCACAATTTTTGGTTTTTCAATCTCTTCTTTATGTTTAGGAACATAAATCACATTTACAAATCTTTGAAATAGTGACAGCTTAGAGGCCGTAGTAGAATGTTCAATTGAGATAAAGTCCTCAAGGGCTTCATCTAACATATCGAAGTCATCACGACTAAACGACTCATCATAAACATGAAAATCTTACAAAAAGTAATCTGACATTCTAACATGCTCTATTTAAACCAAGATTTAAATGCACAATGATGGCCTTTTTAAATGAAATATGACTTTCAACAATAAATGATACTTTCCAACTCTTTTAGTGAAAAGATAAAGAATGTAATCCACTAATTTAACGTATGCAATTTCACTAAAGAGGTTTTCCAATCCAATTATGCTTTATAACAACAAATGGTTTCAGATCGAAAGTTTAAAAGGATGCAAATTCTTTAAAGCTTGGGTTCACCAAAATGTTTAGGGTGAAAAATGATAGTTTGTTTACTAGGTTGAATGCTACCATTTCTCACTACTAAGCATTGGGGAGACAAAGATTGGGCTTGGAACAGATTCCTAATCACTTTGCCTCCCTTTGTGGCTCACGTGGTTATGAAACCTAAGGCCCTAATCAAGATTTCACCAAGTGTTTTCCTTTTAACCAAGTAAAACCCTAATTATGCCTTATACCAAGAATATATAGAAACTGATGCAACAACTGAGAAAACTAATTATAGAAGTGCAGAGGAGAGGTTCTAGAGACACAGTACCCAAATTTTGAGGGCTACCTGGACTAGGGCGCCCACTCCAATGTCTTGCAACTTTCCAAACAACAAAATCTTTTGAACAGGGTGTCAGGGACTGCAAAATGGTTTCCAGATCTCAGAGGAAACACCTGGTTGGACTAGGGCGCCCACTCCAATGTCCCCTAAGTCTCAGAATCTAAAAATCTGAAAGTCTATTGTGACTGTACCCACAATATCCTTCTTCCTGTAGCTTCTTTTCGTCAAAACCTGTGAAACACGATCTGCACATACAAAATAAGGAAATTGTTGCGGCTATATAGGAGCTTGCCTCAATCAAGCCCCATCTTCGGTATCTCTACCTCAACAATAGCCAAAGGAAAAGATTTGCAGAAGTGTGTGCAAACCTAGCAATGTGTGTATCCATAAAATCAAACCTTAGATGTCTCAATCAAGGGAAGATCAACAACTTGCTTTGCAACAATAAATACATACAACTTCACCTCAAGGAGATGAAACAAATGAAGACTTGCATGAACAAGAAGGCAAATCAGCAATGTTCGCGGAGGATCTCCAAGCTTGTTGTTGGAGGCTTCAACCCTTCTCCCGATCATGCAAAAGGTGTACAAACCCTAGGAAGAGCAAGATAGACTCAAGATCTTGATTCCTAACCTTCATCCATTGTCTCCAAGATAACAAATATAAGAATACTTTGAAATAGTTTCAACAAGTCACTGATCTTCAATGGCAATTGTGGTAGAGTTTTGGCATCAAGATTGCATAAGAATTATGTGTGATAAAATGATTTGCAAATGTCTTTTTATATCAAGCTTTAGTGAATTCAAATTTTGAAGTAACATCTCGATATCACATGAAAATTGAGAATTTAAAAACAGAATCCTGAGGCACTCGACGGAAACTGACATCCTGCCAAAATTCAAAATCCAGTGAAACTGGGGAGGACTAGGGCATGGGCGCCCAAGTCCAAGCCCCCAATTTCGGCTCAGATTTGCATTTTTGGGGGTCGAAAGGACCCTATTCTCAAATCTCTTTCAAGGTTTCATCAATCAGTTACCTCAAAAAGTGAATAGATTGCTCCTAGACTAAGTCAATCAGGGTTTTGGGAAGGTCAAAAAAGAAAAGGTTAAGAGACCACCAAGAGTGAGGAGCTAAACTGAGGGAAATTGTACCATTCTATATAGGAGGACAATTTCTGACGTTACATTTAGGCCTCACTTTAGTGGCCATATGACACTACGTGCATATGCAACTAAAGGAAAGTAAATACATCAATCATAAAAAGGATACCCAAAAGGATACTGTAGAGGAAGCCGTAGTGTTGTTGATGGATAGGAAGAAACACCTAGTTGGACTAGGGCACCCACTCCAATGTCTCGCAAGTCTCAGAATCTAAAAATTTGAAATTCTGTTACGACTGTACCCGCAATATCCTTCTTCTTGTAGCTTCTTTTCCCCAGAACCTGCGAAACACGATCTACACATACAAAATAAGGAAATTGTTGCGGCTATATAGGAGCTTGCCTCAGTCAAGCCCCATCTTCGGTATCTCTACCTCAACAATAGCCAAAGGAAAAGATTTGCATAAGTGTGTGCAAACCTAGCAATGTGTGTATGCATAAAATCAAACCCTAGATGTCTCAATCAAGGGAAGATCAACAACTTGCTTTACAACAATAAATACATACAACTTCACCTCAAGGAGATGGAACAAATGAAGACTTGCATGAACAAGAAGGCGAATCAACAATGTCCACAGAGGATCTCCAAGATTGTTGTTGGAGGCTTCAACCCTTCTCCTGATCATGAAAAAGGTGTACAAACCCTAGGAAGAGTAAGATAGACTCAAGATCTTGATTCCTAACCTTCATCCATTGTCTCCAAGATAGCAAATATAAGAATACTTTGAAATAGCTTCAACAAGTCACTGATCTTCAATGGCAATTACAACAGAGTTTTGGCATCAAGCTTGCATAAGAATTGTGTGTGATAAAATGATTTGCAAATGCCTTTTTATATCAATCTTTAGGGAATTCATATTTTGAAGTAACGTCTTGATTTCACACAAAAATTGAGAATTTGAAAATGGAATCCTGAGGCACTCGGCGGGAACCAACACCCCGCCAAAATTCAAAATCCTGTGAAACCGGGGAGGACTAGGGCGCAG
The DNA here is from genome assembly GCA_027924645.1 of Cunninghamia lanceolata. NCBI lineage: Eukaryota > Viridiplantae > Streptophyta > Pinopsida > Cupressales > Cupressaceae > Cunninghamia > Cunninghamia lanceolata. The sequence goes on from BSBN01000627.1 coordinate 19,060,769, forward strand.
GTGCCCAAGTCCAAGCCCCCAATTTCAGCTCAGATCTATATTTTTGGGGGTCCAAGGGACCCTATTCTCAAATCTCTTTTTGGGTTTCATCAATCAGTTACCTCAAAAAGTGAATAGATTGCTCCTAGACTAAGTCAATCAAGGTTTCAGGAAGGCTGAAAAAGAAAAGGTTAAGAGACCACCAAGAGTGAGGAGCTAAACTGAGGGAAATTGTACCATTCCATATAGGAGGACAATTTTTGACGTTACAGTTCCAAATAGACTCCAAGACAAAAATGTGCTTCGTTGCTTCAGTAGTGTCCTCAAAAATTTGTAATTTGATAGGAATATCCATTCTTGATCTTTTTAATGTCTCTTGTGATTTGCAATAGTTTTCCCCCAGTCTGCTCCTCTAATTAGACTGTCTTCTATCAACTCACTTTCCTTCTCTTCCCTTGTCTCTTTATAGTCAGAGATAAAAGTACTCCTCTTCTAGAACCTCTGCAAAATTAATTTAGATCTCTTCTATTCTCTCTGCTTCCTTTGTTACTTGAATATCATCCTTCTCAACTAAAATTCTTTTGACTTTATATGGCACTCGGGGTGACTCATTGTCCAAGGGTTGTGTCTCTTCATAGTGTATCTTCAAATTAGAGGATACTCTTTCATTTCTAAACAACATCATGTTGGCATCCAATGATGATTGAAATAACCTTCTAAAACCCTCAAAACTCCTCTCAATGTTTACCGCATCTCCTCCTCCTCCTCTTATCTCCTTTATGCTTCAGCAAATTAACTCCTCTATATATTCCTCATTCATATTCAAAATTTATGGTGTTAATTCATGTTTTCTGATAGTCTACAAGATAAACCCTAATTCACCTCTTTCTTCTTTTTCCCTTCCGCACTCTTCTCTAGCAGCAGCCATAGTGGTGCACTCAATAGCATCATTCACAGTATGCTCTATCTCTTCTCTTTCTGACCTCCTTCCTCTGCAGCACCCACATTGGTGCGCTCAACATAATCCTCCATGACACACTTGTCTTCTTCTTCCCTTTCGGCAACACCCTCCTGTTGGTAATATGTGTTGTCATTGATGTCAACTCTATATGTTTTGACCTGAGGTTAGAGATGGGTGAAGTTGATGGACAATGGAAGAGTTGAGAGAGCCAATTTGACTAAGTTGAAGACATAGAAGTGCATGCTTAAGGGAGGTTAGTCCAGAAAACTTAGCAGATGGAGAAAAACTATCCAAGTATAAGAATGGTAATCTTCCTGATGTCTAAATATGTTGTAGAGGTGTATAAACCTGTTCTAACATGTTTTCTACATATCTACAATGATATCCTATCAGTTTGAAGTACCACACTTAGAGAAAAGTTGCAAAAGTTTGGTTAAGGCTCTCATAGTGTATATCCTAAGGCAGAGTTATAATATTTTGGTTCACATTACTCCACAGTGCAAGATTTAGTCTCGTAGTTTAGAAGATAAGATTATCTAGATATCAACATTCTATATCCAAGATTTTAGTTCATTACACCTTCAACAAAGAATGTTATCAATAACAGTGTTTCAGACTATGACTTGATAATCAAAAACAATGGTGAAGATCTATTGGAATGCTCTGCATTCCTTTGGAAGATAATTTGTACCATGTGGTTTTGGGAATATGTTCAGAGATGTGTAATGTATGCTTCCTCACAGTATCAAGTGTTCTTATGGTCTGCAAGATCAGATTTCAAGTGACAGAAGTAACACAGTCTGTTTCAAATGATGAAATACTCTATGGAACACATGTTTGAGTACTTGTGGAAGATGGAAAGTATACAAATCAACTATAAGAACTTGTGTAGAGATTCTACATGCCTTAATGTATCTCAAGTTTGAACGACATGCAAATCTTTCTTATCTCCTGTACCTTATAAGGTATTTAAGTCAGTTAATGAAGAATTGCATATGTGTGTCCTCTGGATTGCAATATACTTTAGTCAAGTTTTTGATTTTCTTTGAAAATAATAAATAAGGATGTGCAGATCTAGGAATATATGCATAATGATGTATGAGTTCCTTCCTAAGAGTTTCAAATGGTTTAATGTAATGCAAGGTGATATCTCAAGTTTGGATGTGTTACAATATGCCCGGAATGATCTGTCCTCATCAGTTAGGTATGTTCCTTGTTTTGAGGATGCATAGAATGATCAAATACTTTAGGTGAATGGTGTATGGATAGTGTTGAGAAGATACATGATTGAAATCTTTGTCCGCATAATATTTTTGGCTTCTCCCCGATGATGTGAAGATGGATAGTTAGTAGTGGTAGTGTTGGTTGAGTCGATAACTTGGTTTCCTGCATGTGTGGAGGATCCTGATCAGTGGTTATAGTATTGAAGGATGTGTTATGATGCAATTAACCTTGTTATGTTGTGTGAAGTGATCCACAACTCAAAAATGTGTTTGTTCCAAGTTGACCCATACAAAATTATATGTTTCATCTTAAGGTCTTTCTAGTGCTAACCTAATTGAGGTTTTAAGTGGTTGTGGAGGATATATATAAAAGAACAACTTCATTTGTGTATTGTAGAAGTGAGTGCAAATGTGATAGAGCAAAATGAGAAGTATGAAGTGTGCATAATCAGTATGATGGAGTAAAGAAGACTGCAACATTATCATAAGTCAAATGCTTATTTCATAGCAGTTCATAGTTATGTTATCATTGTAATTCTTTATAGCAGCAAGCTTTCTTCAGGGAGTAGTAGCTTCCTTGGGTTGCAGCCCTAAAACAATGTTGTAAACTTTTATAAGCAGTGAGCATTATATTGTGAGCTAACACTCATCGTGGTTTTTCCTAAATTTGGGTTTTCCACGTAAAAATCCTTGTGTCGATGTGTTGATTAATGTGGTGCATGGTTTACTTTCTGCTCTCTAATTAATTTGATTTGTTCTGCAAACAAAGTAGTTAAATTTTTGTATATGTTGATTTAACCCCCTTCTCAGCATCTCTGTGTGTTCAACACCTCCATGACATGCTCAATGAATTCTTCCTCCTTTTCTTCTACAACTTCTATTGTTCCTCCCATTTTCCATCTCTTGTGCCCTTTCCATCCTTCTACGATAATGTTCTTGTCATTCTTGAGTCTGCTTCAATCTCTCTTCCCTACTTATCTCCATTCTGGTTCTAATTTTTTCACCGATCTCTCTCTTCCTCTGCTTCTCCCCATTTGCCATAGGTTTTCTTGGTTTGTATAATGTCCCCATTTTCTGGTTCTCTTGCAACACAGTTGGAGCTGACTTTCTGGGTTTGTGATAGCTTGATTAGAGGAGTATTTTGATGTCACCAGTGTACTCAGGTGATCCAGTGGAGCTGTATGACACTTTCCAGAGGGATTTTGGATAACTTGTACATACTTACTATTAATAGTAAGTGCTTTCATGGTGATAATCTTTCTGGGTTTTTCTAGGTTTGTTCTCTTTGGTCCTCAGAGAATACTGTTATTTATAGTAAGTTTTAGTTTGGACACTGTTTTGGTGACATGGCAGTTCGGCCATCTCAAGGCCTTTCCAGGTGTTGCATTGAGCTTAGTAATGTCAATAGGTTCACGGTGATGTCTTTCCAAGCATTTTCAAAATTTTTGAGCCATTCTTACTATTTTTATCAGGTTGTTATTTTTTAGCAGGGTCTCCGCTTAGCACCGACTTCTCATGTGGCACAGTTTCCATGTCACTACATGATTGGTCACTCTTTCAGTTTCCCGTCAGAGTTCGTGGGAAAAATTATATTATTTTAATTAGCATTAATGTTATTTTAAGTTAAATTAAAGAGGTAACTTAATGTTAATTAAAATATTAAAGTGACTTCAAAAGGGGTGTTGGGGAAAAAGAATTAAAAGGCATATTTTATAAATTTAATGTGGAGCGTTTAACCTTGCTAAGACGTTATGTTATAAAGTCAAGTTTATTTCCTCCTCAAATGTGGCATTCAAATTGAGGGAGACATAAGGGATAGAAATAAAGTAATTAAAATAATTTTAAAAAAACCCAAGTTGAGTGTGGGTTTTTGAGGAGAATAAAAGTAAGGTTTTGGAGCTCATTTGGCATGCATGCTTGACTTGATATTTGTTTTTCTTCTTGCTGGAGGAGCTAGTTATCCTCAAGGGTTTGTAGAGACAAAAACCTCTGCAGATACCACTTTCTACATGGTTGATAGACACTATCTAGGGAGTTGCTGATGATTCTATATAGGGATCATGCTTGGGCATTTAATGAAGATTTTTCTATTGGTTTTTCTCATGATTTTAATGTAGATTTTTAGAGAATGATATGAAGACAAATGTAGTTGTATTGGTAGGAGATTGAATGTGTTTTAATGCTACAACATTCTCTATAGGGGCCATACCATTTCCTTGTCTTGGTCGCCATTGATTGCAATAGTCTAGAGTGTCTTTCTTGCTGGTTACTCTGCCATAGTTGGCATCTCATTCATAATAGCAACAAGGTTGATTTTAGTAGAGAGAATGGGCAGTTTGGAGTAAATAAATTGTGTTTCATTTGTTATTCACCTCTACACATAGGCCGTACAACCTACAAACTTAGGTGTGAGGAATTTCCTAGTTGGTCGCCTAGGGTTTTGGGCTCCAAATCACCTCTTTGGTGTCATAACTGATGTGTGGTTGTTTAGATATCATTCTATGAAGAAAATACTTGGATGAAAGATCCCTGATGGATCCCTTTGCTGAAATGAAGTGCTGTTTTTGTGATTTTATTTGTTTTATGATTTTAATTAATTTTTTGTTTTCTTTCAGACTAGAGAGGAGATGCAGAAGGGGTTTCAGTTTTCTTGAGATGTGTATTTGCCAATATGGCAAATAGATATACATACAGCTGCAATCTCAAATAAAAATTGACTAAAAATAAATATTAAATGATAGAAAGATACCAACTAAGAATTTGAGGCACATACCCATCAGATCTGTATTTTATATTCAATGTAAAGCCTGGTTTGCATCCCTATTTGCATACAAAGGTAGTATTGGCCTAGAAGAGGCTATACATGCAACTGAAGATGAAGGATCTGAAGAATAAGGCTGATTTGGTACTGCTGCAAGCTTAGATCTGCAATAGAATGCCCTGGAACCTGTCCAATGATGCACAAATGAAGACCCAGAGTAGGCCTCCCACAAACATGAACTAGGTTGTCGTCCAATTCACCAAAATCCTTGAGAGTTTTCGTTCCCAAGAGTCTAAATGCTGCTGCCCCCTTCCTCAGAGTTCAGAGCTGCCATGAAGCTTCAAAAGATATGCAAAAGATAGATCCAAAAAGCACTTCAAAGTCACTTTATTCATTTCCCAAAGTGGGCGTCCACTTTAGGGTTCCAAAAGGCATCAAAATTAAGAATCTTTGAAAGATTCTTTTATTAATGAAGTCTCACAAGTTGGGCGCCCAAGTTGAGGGCCCAACTTCATTATTAAAAGACCACTTTTTAAACACAACATTGTGTCAACTAGGTGGGGGTCTTTTTAATAACTTATTAATATAAAGTGACATGTTATTCACTTTATTTTATTTTATTTTTATTAAATATTAAAGCCACACTTTAATATTCAATAATTATTCCAATTCCATCACCTGGCCATCCTGAACTGAGAGCTGCTGTAGCCCACGCCACTGGTGATGTCGCCACGTGTCATGCTAACTGACAGTGCCTCCCTAAAATGTAGGGATACCTCCTAAAAAATAGGGAAATTGACCAAAACTCCAAAAATGCTCCTGGAGGTCCCTTGATGCCTCCTGGTCAACTCTCGGTCAAACCCTAAAAAATAGGAACCCTTCCTAAAAAATAGGAAACTGTCACAACTGTCTGGAAAGGCCTGTAAAGCTCCCTACCAAGCTACACTGCCTCAAGATAGGTCCCCTAACCACTCCGCTGACCTACGGGAACCCGGATGATAGGTCAACTCTCATGTCTCTGCTAGACAGCGCTAAAGAGGGGACATGACAGTTGGCATCTCATTCATAATAGCAACAAGGTTGATTTTAGTAGAGAGAATGGGCAGTTTGGAGTAAATAAATTGTGTTTCATTTGTTATTCACCTCTACACACAGGCCGTACAACCTACAAACTTAGGTGTGAGGAATTTCCTAGTTGGTCGCCTAGGGTTTTGGGCTCCAAATCACCTCTTTGGTGTCATAACTGATGTGTGGTTGTTTAGATATCATTCTATGAAGAAAATACTTGGATTTGATCATTATTGAAGAGCTTTTCTAGCTTTCCATTCTCTGGTAATGTTCATAACAGTCTTATAGAATGAAAGAGCAGCTGATGGGTATGTTGGATTTGCTATTGTAATTTCTATTTTGCATCTGAGTATTTCTAAGTTTTCCAATATATTGCATTCCCATTGCTTTCTGGTTATGGGTGTTTAAAATATTGCTTTGTAAGAGTCATTTCAATCTTTATACATTTGCATGCATATATTTATACACATATACTGTGAAACAAATCAACATACAAACACAAACAAGAGAAAACAATCTCAGAAAAAAAAAATTAGACCCAAGGGTATATACATTATAGTTTGGTGTTCCATTAGTCCTCTTATATCCCATGGGATCCTTGTTTGAAGAGTCACATCATTAGAAAGGTCCTTGCAGACCATACCCCCTTTCCACTCACCATCCTCTTAAGTCCTTGCCCCCCTCTCGCAAAGGTAGAAACTTAATGAGACATAAATACCTTTGCAATTTGAAAATTTCCTCTGCCAACCTTGCCTTCTCTTCTCTCCAAAACTCTGCACTACTCCTTTGAATGTTTTGCCCCTTCAATCTTTAACTCCCTTCTTCTAGGGTTCCGACAAAGAAACGCAATGTTAGCAAGAAATGTAGAGGGGATACCAGTCTAGGGATGTAGTCCTTAGTCAAATCTTTGTAGTCAGTTTATATCCTGGTCAAATAGCTAGAGATTGATAGAAAAACATAAAGAATAACAAAATAGAGCATCACATACACATCATAATAACAAGACAATACATAAGTACTCAGTATTGACTTATCTCCATATATATATATATATCAAATGTCATACATCCATCCTTTGGCAAGTCTAAGTCTCTGCCTCATCCATCTATATACATGACTTCTATGTCATTCTTTACATCAGAATCTATCTCATCTCATACTCCTATTCTCCTATCCTATATCATCATATTTTATATCTATATATACTATATCTATTACATATAGGAATGTGTTTCCTGTTAGCTCTAGCCTCCGCATAGTGTGTGCACTAGCTTCTGGTTGGCTCTGCTTTATGCTCTGCACCGTGCTAACAATCACTTTGTACGTAGATGATATGTTATTTTTAGTAATGTTCAGGATATGATTTGTGATTTTAAGTCTTGAATTTAGCATAGTTTGATATGAAGGACCTAGGGGTCACTAAGTATATCTTGGGTATGGAGATTAGAAGATATTGATCAAACAAAAAGATTTGGTTGGTCCAGAGTAAGTATGTGAAATCTATGTTGGAGGGATTTAATATGTCAATTTGCAGACCATTAAGTGTTCCTATTGGATGGAGACTAAATTATATGTATAGCAATGTTCATATAAACCTAGTGAGATGTAATACATGGACTGAGTTCCTTATGCTAGTGTTGTTGGGAGTTTGATGTATGCTATGGTTTGTACAAGACAAAACATTGCCTAAGCATCGAGAGTTCTTAGTTGATTCATGGGTAATCCTAGACAAGATCATAGGGATGCAGTTAAGAGGCTCTTTAGATATTTATGGGATACCTCTAAGTATATTATTTGTTATCATGGTGATTCCATAGGGGAGAAACACACAATGTATATTCATGGATTCATGAATTCAAATTAGGTAGGTGATGTTGATAGCAAAAGATCCACAAGTGGTTGTGTTTGATTTATTTGGTGGTGCTATTAGTTGGATGAGTAAATGATAGGCTATGGTTGCTTCGTTTACTATAGAGGATGAGTACATGGTAGCTATCATGCCTATAAGGAGGCCATCTTGTTTAAGAGATTGCATTTAGATGTGGGGTTGAATCAGAGAGTTATCAAAGTTCTACGTGTTAATTAAAGTTTGGCAAAGAACCTAACCTTTCATGTGGGGATGATGTACATAGATGTCGATTACCATTGATGACACGGTGAGGATGGGAGGGTGATACTAGAGAAAATTGACACTTTATAGAATGTTGTAGATGAACTTGTTGGTATTTATTTCTGAATCAATAGTGGGTTTGCCAGTTCCAATGCACAGGCAGATTCGGCCAACGAATATAGGAGGTTGTGTGAGCTGCCTCCCCTTCACTTCTGGTTCTACCACACCAAGGGGGTGTCCCTATTTGCTAAATATGTAACATTGACTTGCCCTATGACTGAAAGATTTAGCTTTGTGATAACAGGCAGAATACTCTCATGTGTGGACCAAGATTTGTGTGACAAATCACAAGGTTAGCAACATTCTTGGACATATGTGTCTGGTTATGGATGAGAGTATGCAGGGGCTCCTAATCCTACTCCTACAACTAACGGGTTTTGGATGGTTTGAATTTGATGGTTTGGATGCAAGACAGGGGTTTTAGATCATAACTACTAATCCAGCAGCAGACCGGTGCCTATCTCAGGGCAAGGAGTCAACTAGACATATACAAGAGAATGGCTTGCAACTGTGATTCAAGTTTCCGGGGGTCAAATTTGATGCTTGCCTTACAAACACCACCCAAGAAAAGGTATTTAACTATCCATACTTACAGATATCCTAGTTGACATACATTCTTCTCCATACCTTAACCTAAAACAATTTAATCCACTCCTTGAATGGAAGTTAGAGATCAAGTATGTGATACAACAAAACTATACCCTAGAATCTGAGAAACCCTTAGCAACTAGATTCAAAAGAAGAAAATGCATGCAACAAGTGGAGATAGACAGATAAATACATGCAATAATGCATTTTTCATATACAATTGCAATAAAATAAACATATGTGCAAGATACATTACAGATGCAACACATAAACTCCACAGAGATAAAACAAACAGGAAATGCTCTATTTTTTGTTATTCACACAAAAAATTGCCCAAGTCTTCAACAACCACCATGAGTAACACAGTTTTGCTTTTATACCAAGACTGTGAACTCAGCAAAATTAATTACATGGCTGGTCAAAAAGTCGCCAGATACACTGCATGAGAAATGGCGCTAAAAAACATCAATGCAGCAGAGAGACAAAGAGGAATGAGCAGGTGAACTCAGGATTTGCACCGCCGCCCGGGGATTTTCTTCATCAATCAGGTGGTTGACTTGTGAACTCGATCGATCATCCTTTGCAAGTCCACCATTATTGCCTCATCTACCAGCAGGGCCCTTTGAAATGTAGCAGCGGATGCATCTGTTGTTTTCCCGCTCAATACACCGCCTATGTATGCAAAGAAAACCCACGCATGAAACTTTAAAACCTGGCCATTGATCTTGATTCCATCGTTGAGATTTAACGACTCCAAAACCTGCTGAAAAGTCACCCACCAATGAGGTCATGCCACATCGGCACCTTATGCATCCATCACTGACTTTTCCTGTTCTCATTTTGCCTTTTTCGCCCTTGTATATGCATGTTCATATGTGTTGGCTAACAGATTTGTCCTTGTTCTGAAAATGTTTTATTTTGACTCTATACCCTTCTTTGAAGAACAAATGAGTTAAGAAACAAATGGGTGAACATTTTAAATTAGTTCCCCTCTGAATTTAGGTACAGCTCCCTTTAAGATTTCCAATGAATTTAATCTATTCAACTATCCAAATGCACTTTTAACCAGAAAATGCTTAAGGCAAACTGACATTCATACATAACTATGTTATGAATGCGGTAAATTTATGCAGTAACAGTGAGTAATAGAATGCACAGATTCTACTTTTGATACATTCAAATACATGAACACATACATATGAATTTGCTGAACCAATAAAAAATAGAACACATATGACGAGTTGTCCAAAGAAAGAGCAATTACCAGGTGAAAGGAGATTTCACACAGAAAATCTAATTCCAAACACTCAGACGCACAGATCTAAGTAAGCAGTAATTGTTTCTTCTTCTCATTCACAGATGAAAAATTTCTCAGACAATCATCACATAATGTAAAACCATAAAATAGTTTAGCTAAAATTCCTTTTTCTTCCTTTTTCAGTCTCTCTCCCTCCCCCTGAAAAGATTTAAAAAAAAAACCTATATATATGAGTGTCCTAATCATATATTCGAGTAAATCAAACCCAGAGTTAACATAACTCTGACCCATACAGGATTTAGTTTATAACAACTGATTTTAAAGATCAAGTTTGTGGAAATAGCATAAAAGAGGAACTGAAATAAAGAAAGTGAGCCAATAAGATCATGACTGGGATAACGGATTTGCATCTCCAGATTTTTCATCGGTGGCTGGGGAAGCACGTTGAGTCTTCCACTCCTAAAAAGCTGCAACAAACTCCTGAATCTTCGGGAAGTTGGGAATGCCTATGTGTTTCAGTCTTGACTTCCAAACTTCTTTATCCCTTCACATTTTCCCAAATTTTTCTTTGTGTTCTGGAAGTGCGTCGATACAGAGGTAAAGTAATGACTCGACTTTAGAGATCCGAGAGAAATCCTCAATTAAGATATTGTCATTTTCTTTGACAAAGCCGATTTTATCTTTGAAAGATTGGACCACTGCGTCGACATCCTCCTCTGGTTTCCCATCATCTTTTATGTATTTAATATCAATGCATTGCAAGTCATGCTGCAGTGATTGAGTGAACTCTGTTATCTCCTTAATTAACTTTGTAAGTTCAAAGCGTCCTTGCCATGATATGGAATTCCTCCATTCAATATTTTTCTTATTCACATATAATAAATCTTTGTCCAAACCAGTCAGGCTCTTTTCTCTCAAAAACTTTGCCAGCCCATGTTTCTGAACTTCATCTATTTGGTTTATTACATTCACCCACTTACCTTCATCTTCCACCCAAATAGCAACCTGTGCTTTAAGGTCCTCAATGGTGGCAGCAACCAGATCATATATGCTCTTGAGTTCACGAATGTATTTAGTTCCTTTCTGCTCAATGCTATCCAACCAACTGTCAAATGTCTTAGCCACCATCTTGTTTCTTTGAACCTGATCCAACATTTTCTGATTAACTGGTGATTTAGGATCAAAAGACAGGGATAGTTGTGAAACTGGCTGCGGGTTGGGATTATGCATAGCATTGATGTACTCTGCCATTAAATGCAGAGTCTGCTTCAATTCCCTCTTGCCCTTTTCATCTTTCCAACTCTGACTAACTATCCTCTTGGTTGATGCTTCAAGGTGATGAACATCCGCAGCTCTTGACACAGCATCGAGATCCACTCTCTCAACAGTGAAATCCTACACTGTTGGATCCTGCACTTCTTCCTCAGTCATTGGTTTGGCTATCTCAGCACTCCAGTTTCCAGTACTTGGATCGATGTTCACTCTGGATGTCACCTTCAGCTTCTTAGGCTTGGGTGTTTTACCTAAACATTTGCTCACCATGTCCTCTAAAGGGACTACAAAAGGAATTATCTTTCTCTTGTCGGAGATAGAACTCTCTAGCCACTTTGGTGCAAGGGCTAAGGTTGTCTTCTCAGGGTTCAATCCATCAGAGGATACATTTGAAATCATTAATATTTTAGAGGTCTCTAGAATGGCCCTTGACTGTGACCTAGTGTCAACTTCCTCTGTTCTGTGTGGACTTAGTTCCTTGTCACCCATAGGTTCTCCTGAATCTTCCTCTGAGTTCAGATCAACAACTATTGTTTCAGAAACCTGTTTCTTTCTTTTACCTTTGGTCGTCAACCTGGTAACACGAGAGGGTAGAATATCTATGAGGACTCTTCTGGACCTCTTAGTGGTAGGGCTTCTTTCAGTTGATGGCTTGGAAGCACCTGCACCACATATAGCAATAGGTCAGTTAGAAGAGTTTATGGGAAGTGAAGATCCAATCATTGAGGTGAATTGTTGGGCATTTTTATCCTGAAGCACTTCCTGTCTCTTTTCCCTCAACCATTTCTCAGTTCTCCTTATCACTGGAAGAGTTTTAACTTCAATTCTATCTTCCTCGCTTTTGCTCCAGTCAACTTCTGGAATAGGTAATTGTTCTACTCTCTCAAACTGTGGGTCAATCACCTGTTCCCCATCATCAATAATTCTAGAAATATCCATATTTAAATTGAGAGTAATTATCTGCCCTAAAGAGAACCTACACCACAGCCTTCTCCTGACCTCAAATTCATTTGGACAGTCTTCCCAGTAATCCTCTAGCTTAGGAATGTGTGAAAGCCCTGTTCTAGGATCTAGGTTATCTCTGACAAATCCTTTGCTATCAAATTGAGACCTAGCAGTGAAGAACTGAAAATTGAACCTTTTAAGGTTCACCTCCAAATTCAAAGCATCAGATTTTGACTGGCATGAATAATGCCCAAGTTCGATGGGAAAAGAAATACCAAAACCCTTCTTTGTTGAGAACTTCTTATCTACATGTGCTAGCTGTCTACATACCTCTATCAGCACGAAACGGTCAAACACATATCTAGGTAACTTAACAGGTTCACCATCAAATCCTCCAACTTTGATGTAAGTGAACTCAGAAAATTGAATGAAGAAGCTACCATAGATGCTAATCAGTTGTATTGCTTCACTGGACATTCTTTTACCCAGATTACCTGCCAGTTCATAGGTCATTTTCCCAATGAAGACATCATTAACCCTTTTATAATTTTCATAGCAATTCCTTCTCTGCAATTGTGAATAATATTCATAAATCTTACTATTCTCAGCTAAGGGTGCATGAGGTAGGTCAAACCATTCTCTTGTAGATGCTAGACAATAGAATAGGTATGAAGATATATAAAAATCTCTGTCACCTAGACAATTACTCAAACCCTGATGTAGACAATCAGTCACTATTTCTGTCCAATCTAAATATTGTTCCCCTTGAAGAATAACTTGTATGAAAAAGTACATCCAATCTTCCCAATAATACGCATGCTGACTGCCCTTCAGTCTGTGTAACAATACCACAATATCCCTCACTTCTTTAATCAAATGATCCCTAGTAAGTGGCCTGGGCAACCTTGAACTGCCCTTCTAAAATTTCAGCAGCCAGTTTCTTGCTATTACACTTTTGTAAGTTGATTTCTTCTCCGAGAAATGCCCATAGGAAGAAGTAATATCAAGGCTGGAATACGCCTCTTTAGGCTGTATCTTCATTACAGACATGAGGGTTTATCTATTGACATGAAATAACACGTCACCATTTGTATTTCTAATGCATCTGTTTTGGGGGTCGTACCTATTCATACACTCCTGAACCAATTCTGGGCACTGTATAGCCTAGGGAAAAGCTGCAGCTTCAACTAAACCGCTGTCTACTATTTTCTTCATCGTAGGGGTTTGAACAGGGTTTCTAGTTCTTTCTCTAAATTCTTCTAAATCATATTGTATCAGTGTAGTATCTCCAAATTCAGAGTGAGAATAGGTAAGACTAGGACCATGTTCATTCCCCAAACACGTAGATTTCAAAGCCATACTTGGAGGATTACAATAAAAACACTTCAAATTTTGAAAACAGTAGAAATTCAAGAGATTCTTCTTTCCAGCATAAGAACTAGGAATAGCACATAGGAAAAATAGAACTCACCTTTAAGATATCTGAATTCACTGCGAAAATTTGAATAACAAGAACCTTACACTTCCGGTGCTATTCTCCTCCATGTTGCACAGTATGTTCATTTGCTAAACTTGGCTTGTTCTTAGTTAATAATGGCACTAACCAGATTGAATAATTATTGCTCGGAACAATACGTGCCAAAAATATTTGAAAAGACATGAATTCTGACTTCTTCATTAATAGCAAGTATTATTCACACGCCATCATGATGTATAAAGATTATCCGTAGCCTCCGCCAAATTAGAACTCTCGGTTTCATAATGAGTTTCTGACATATTTTCCTCCAACTTTCCCGCTAAATTTGACTTAGAAAGCTGTGGGAATAAATGAGACCAAAATCACCAAATCTTTGAACTATTGAACCATTGAACCTTCAGGACGTGGTTCAATGCGGTGGTTCGACCATACCAATTGGATCATATAGATGAGCAAGGGATTCACTTACGGAAATATGGAACTTAAGCTCATGAACCGTTGAACTTGTAAAGATATGGTTCAATACGAAGGTTCAAAGACGCAAGGGTTATGTAGACCAATAGACAGTTACGTGGCTTTTGTAAAAAGGTTTCCAACTATGAGATAGCGAACTGTTGAACCTTGAACCTTTGAACTTTGCTATAGAGTACGAGCGGATGGTTCAACGATACATTATTTACGCAAGGTAACTGCATGACATGACTTGTTAGAAGGAAATGAACGTTGAACCTTGGACTGTTGAACCATTGAACTATTAAGAAAAAGGTTCAAGTTCAAACTGAAAGTTTGAAGATGTTTAAGATATACAGAACAACAGCTTGCTTTTTGAGATACTTCAGACATATCGAACCATTTGAACTTTGAACTTTGAGAATGGGATGCTTTGCACACAAAACAAGACCTCCCCTAGCATTTACTTGCCCACCCCGACGTGTTGGTGCAAACCGTTCGGCCCCAAGACCTGTGGAATGCAAAATTTCAATCCTAGCAACTTTTGACTTTGTCGGTAGCTTACAGCTCGAAACGACTGGGACGCTTGGCGCACGAAACGAGACCTCCACTAGCATTTACCCACCCACCCCGACGCATTGGCATAGTCTGTTCGACCCCACGAGCTATGGAATGAAAAATGTCGCACCTAGCACCTTTCCACTGCATCAAATTGAAGCATTTTGCAACAATGCGTTTGATTTCGGCACGGTCAAACGGAATGGAGTTGACCAAAAATGAGAGAGGTTATTGTGGAAGGATGTCACGTGCACCTATAGGTCCAAATAGAGCATTCCCAACTGTCATGAATTCTGAGAACTGCCCCGTCAAAGTTTGGCAGTTTTTTGGTCTCAGGGATCTTAAGGGACTTTGTCGGTAGCCTCTTGCCCGGAATGACTGGGATGCTTGGCACACAAAATGAGACCTCCCCTAGCATTTACCTGCCCACCCTGACGCATTGGCGTAGTCCTTCGACTCCACGAGCTATGGAATGTAAAATGTCGCACCTAGCACCTTTCCACTGCATCAAATTGAAGCATTTTGCAACAATGCGTTTGATTTCGGCATGATCAAACGGAATGGAGTTGACCAAAAATGAGAGAGGTTATTGTGGAAGGATGCCACGTGCACCTGCAGGTCCAAACAAAGCATTCCCAACTGTCACGAATTCTGAGAACTGCCTGGTCAAAGTTTAGCATTTTTTGGTCTCAGGGATCTTAAGGGACTTTGCCGGTAGCCTCTTGCCCGGAATGACTGGGACGCTTGGTGCACAAAACGAGACCTCCCCTAGCATTTACCCACCCACCCAGACTCGTTGGCGTAGTCCGTTCGACTCCACGAGCTATGGAATGAAAAATGTCGCACCTAGCACCTTTCCACTGCATCAAATTGAAGCATTTTGCAACAATGCGTTTGATTTCGGCACGGTCAAATGGAATGGAGTTGACCAAAAATGAGAGAGGTTATTGTGGAAGGATGTCACGTGCACCTGTAGGTCCAAACAAAGCATTCCCAACTGTCACAAATTCTGAGAACTGCCACGTCAAAGTTTGGCACTTTTTTGGTCTCAGGGATCTTAAGGGACTTTGCCGGTAGCCTCTTGCTCGGAATGACTGGGACGCTTGGCGCACAAAACGAGACCTCCCCTAGCATTTACCCATCCACCCCAACGCATTGGCGTAGTCCGTTCGACTCCACGAGCTATGGAATGAAAAATGTCGCACCTAGCACCTTTCCACTGCATCAAATTGAAGCATTTTGCAACAATGTGTTTGATTTCGGCATGGTCAAACAGAATGGAGTTGACCAAAAATGAGAGAGGTTATTGTGGAAGGATGTCATGTGCACCTGTAGGTCCAAACAAAACATTCCCAATTGTCACAAATTTCAAGAACTGCCCGGTCAAAGTTTGGCAGTTTTTTGGTCTCAGGGATCTTAAGGGACTTTGCCGGTAGCCTCTTGCCCAAAATGACTGGGACGCTTGGCGCACAAAACGAGACCTCCACTAGCATTTACCCACCCACCTCGATGCGTTGGCGCAGTCCGTTCGACCCTACGAGCTATGGAATGAAAAATGTCGCACCTAGCACTTTTCCACTGCATCAAATTAAAGCATTTTGCAACAATGCGTTTGATTTCGGCATGGTCAAACGGAATGGAGTTGACCAAAAAATGAGAGAGGTTATTGTGGAAGGATGCCACGTGCACTTGTAGGTCCAAATAGAGCATTCCCAACTGTCACGAATTCTGAGAACTGCCCGGTCAAAGTTTGGCAGTTTTTTGGTCTCAGGGATCTTAAGGGACTTTTCCGGTAGCCTCTTGCTCGGAATGACTAGGATGCTTGGCGCACAAAACAAGACCTCCCCTAGCATTTACCCACCCACCCCGACGTGTTAGCGCAGTTCGTTCGACCCCACGAGCTATGGAATGAAAAATGTCTTACCTAGCACCTTTCCACTGCATCAAATTGAAGCATTTTGCAACAATGCGTTTGATTTCGGCACAGTCAAACGGAATGGAGTTGACCAAAAACAAGAGAGGCTATTGTGGAAGGATGCCACGTGCACCTGTAGGTCTAAATAGAACATTCCCAACTGTCACAAATTCTGAGAACTGCCCCGTAAAAGTTTGGCAGTTTTTTGGTCTTAGGGATCTTAAGGGACTTTGCCGGTAGCCTCTTGCCCGGAATGACTGGGATGCTTGGCGCACAAAACGAGACCTCCACTAGCATTTACCCACCCACCCCGACGTATTGGCGCAGTCCGTTCGACCGCACGAGCTATGGAATGAAAAATGTCACACCTAGCACCTTTCCACTGCATCAAATTGAAGCATTTTGCAACAATGCGTTTGATTTCAGCACGGTCAAACAGAATGGAGTTGACCAAAAATGAGAGAGGTTATTGTGGAAGGATGCCATGTGCACCTGTAGGTCCAAACAAAGCATTCCCAACTGTCACGAATTCTGAGAATTACACGGTCAAAGTTTGGCAGTTTTTTGGTCTCAGGGATCTTAAGGGACTTTACCGGTAGCCTCTTGCCCGGAATGACTGGGATGCTTGGCGCATAAAATGAGACCTCCCCTAGCATTTACCTGCCCACCCCGACGCGTTGGCGTAGTCCGTTTGACCCCACGATGAGCAGAACAAAAAATATGGCACCTGGCAAGGTTTTTGCTCTTAGGATCTTAAGTGACTTTGCTCTTACGGAACAATGTATTGGCAAAGACCCTAGTTTTCATAAGAAGAGACATGTGATTTTAAGAGGTTTTTGGGAATGTGACTTTAGCCTTCCACTCCTTATCTAATGACGACTTTATTCTCAGAGTTTGATGGCTTTTATAAGCATATACACAATGTTGTTTTAGGATAGTCATAAACCCTAATGCAACTTATAAACCCTCTTTGCATAGTAATTTCATGAATGACTGTCTTGTAGGATTTACATACATACATAAATATATGATCTCGCAGGCATCTAGGTTTCATACACAAATTGTAATAGTTGTAGAGCCAACCACCTATCAACGAGAGTTGAATAATAGTAAATAGAGAGCTTCTCGGCCATAAATGGGATTTGCATACACACACACACCCAACTGAAATAGTATCCTTATTGGCCTTATTGGCACCTCCCCCCAAGATGTAAGTTTTTTATGTTTATAATGTGCCCCCAGTGTCCTTGACATAGAGTTTCTTGACATTAATTTCATTCAAACATGTCTTCAATTCATCTTCAAAATGTTTTCAATACATCTCCAATGCCTTTTCCATGAAGGTTTATGCATATTTATACATGATTTGAGGGAAACCAATAGTCTCCAACTGACTCTTGAGTACTTAACTATTCATCTTCCATACTTTTGCATTTTTTTTACATTTTTCATATGACAACTTGGACATATTTACAAAATTTGACAATAAAGAACTATCATCATAATAAAGAACTATGACAACCAAAATAAAGAACTATCATCATAATGTATGGCATCATGGGAAGTATCATGACTTGCACATAAGGAATTTAAATTATATTGTATATCAAGGTGTATATACATTAAAATCTAGTCCATAATGGTAGACATATACAAAAATTTGGCAAATATGCCAACTCAAAATATTTTTTACAAAATGTGGCATATGCCATGTCTCAAAATCTATATACAATCTACATGCCAAATAGCTACATCAAATACTACAAGTCCGCTTGACTCTCAATCTGTGATGGATCCTGAAAAAGTGTCCTCTTTGTACCAAAATGTCTAGTAATTGATGGAGGTGAAGTTTCCTGCATTAACAAGTCAAAACACAAATTTGATTAATCTCTTCAATGGTAAATAAAAATAAGTTAAATTTAGTAATAGATTCTTATCTACTACAATTAAGAACTTTCATTTATTAACATACATCTAAATCACTACAATCAACTATAAGACCTCTAGATAAACTATCAATTATTTAGAAAAATTCAATTCAATTACCTCGACTCTATGTTGTTGTTTGGACAATCGTTCTGCAAATAATTTTCTCTTAAGACAATCAGGTGTCCTAGTGAAGCATGATGGCAAAGGTGGCACATCACTCACATTCTCAACAGACTACATAAAAGCAAAGTGACATTGAAATAAATTAATATATAATTATTAAACAAAATAGGAAATGCATACTTTTAAAATAGGAAATGCACTACACAAAAACTTATCTACTAGAAAACAAGCACATACCACCATCGAGGCCTCCTGCATCAATTAAGAAGGACAAGAATGTAAGACTCTAAATGAATATAATCAAATATTTAAGTTTTCTAAATTATCAATTAAAGTACAATTCAATCAAATTACCTCCACCCTTTGTTGGCGTTGAGAAAGCCGTTCTACAAATGATAGTCCCTTGGGTCGATTAGGAGTTCGAGAAAAGACTATTAGCAAAGATGCCACATCATTCACATCTTCAATTGAGTATAAAATAAAATTAACATCAAGATATAAATTAATATATAATTACTCACAAAGATAATTAATGCATAAAAAAAAAAGTTGATGTGTACAACAAATTATACTGGCAAGTCCAAGCCAAATTGGATGGCAGACAAAGTTCCATGATGAACTTCTGTCAACTCCCCCTCTGTCATCAACTGTTATCCCACTTAGATACATTAGTACTAATAAAGTTGTTTATATATTCAAATGGAATAGACCATAAAATTTAACTTTAAATTTTACCTGCATAAAAGATTGCTCATGCATTTCTCCTTCTCTAATGTTTACTGATTCGGTAGCTTCCACTCTTGTCCTTGACCCCTCAGCTTGAGTTCTGGACCCCATTGCCTCATCTCGTGAATGGAGATCATACTCTGATGTGTTCAACGGTGGCTCACTACTCTCCATAATAGGACCCAAGCATAAATGATTGCAAGAAATGCAATGATGGGGCACACATACATGTCTGGACGACGACGGTCTAGTAGTACCAAGTGATCCAATATCATCACCTTCATCATGTGCTTGTGCAAACTGAGATGTCTGTATAATCAAATGCTCGGTCAAAGAGTGTATGGCACTAAGGCCCTGTTGTGTTGCATTTGCAACAACGTCTGGGTGCTGCATTGGGGGTGGAAAAGAGATAGCAGGAGGGGGAATATAGGAACCTTGTACTTGTCTAATTGCCCCAGGTCTATCTTGAGGCATTCCTCTGCCCACTCCTTGAAACTCTCTAAAATCAAAATAATTAACATGTTGACCCATGACGAAATCTGCATAGAGTTTATGGAGGAAATACAAAGGCACATCTAAATTGTTGTTGGGTGGTTTATCAAAAACCATCCACCAACGATCCCAAAAGTTTTGACTAATGCCATCATGAATACACCATTTGATTAAAAATTTGGGCTTACGGACATCAACATGCAATCCGGTTTTAGGATTGACAAAGTGTTGGGCTAACATAGTTTTTGTAATCTCTAAATCTTTGACTTCCTCATATGACAAACCGTTAGCATATTCGGCCTTCTTGGCTTCTCGCCATTGCCGAAATGATTCGTGTTGGGTTGACAAGGTTTGAATATGATTAATGATTCCCTCTAAATTTGATGTCATTATAGACAATCGAGGGTGGCGACGATACATTTATATGATCCTGCTTATATGATCAATATTTCTTTGAATATTCTCTTCTATTGTTGGAGGGGGAGGGTTTGGTGGTGGAGGGTTTGGGTTTTCATTTTGTGCATCCATTTTACCTAATTAAATTATAAAACGTACCCACTTAGCATAAAAACCAAAAAAATTGCTTGAAAATACAAAACAAACCAAAAAATTGCATGAAATCTTACCTCTTTGGATCGGATATCCGTTCCTTTGCTCTGATATCTATTTTTTGAAGATGAGACTGCGTTTTTGCAAGCCGCGGGTTTGCAAAAATGCAGTCTTTTTTTTCTTTTTATGCTCTCCAAAATGGATATCCGTTTTCTTTTTCCCTATTGTATTCATTGTTTTTTATTTTATTATTGTAGCATTTTTAGCATTTTAAGTATTTAGGCATTTTAGCTATAAAATACAAGCAAATTTATAAAGGATTACGATGATATTTAAGCATTTTAGGTATAAAATACAAGCAAATTTATAAAGGATTATGATGATATTTAGGCATTTTAGCTATAAAATACAAGCAAATTTATAAAGGATTATGATGATATTTAGGCATTTTAGCTATAAAATACTATCAAAATTTATATAGGATTATGATGATATATATATTTGATTTTTATATGCTTTACTTATACTAAGGTATCTCATAGTATTTTAAAGGCACTTTTGAATAGATACAGGAGAGAGGTAGATGCGGGTTAGGGGTTAGGGATTAGGGCCATTATTTAGGGTTTACAGATTTAGAGAGAGAGAGACTACTTTTGACATGCAACCGTAAACCCTAAATAATGCCCCTAAACCCTAAACCCAAGTAACCCTAAATAATTCTTCCAAATACTAAACCCTAACCCCTAAACCATAAACCCTAAATAATTCCCCTAGGCCCTAAACCCTAAACCTGACAAAGGGAGTCCTAGTTTTCTTGTTTCCATTTGCTTCGTCGATAAGGGAGAGGGAAAGATAGAGGGGAGAGATAGGATATATAGGAATGATAGGGGAATGACTGGGATGCATGATTAAACCTAACCCCTAACCCCTAACCCCTATTTCCTAACCCCTAAACCCTAAACTTGAGAAACCATAAACCCCTAAATCCTAAACACTAAACCCAAGAAACCCTAAACCTGTATCGAGCTCTATCTCCCTATCTCACTATCTCCCCATCACTATCATTCCTCTACCTCTCAATCTCTCTCCCTATGCTTTAGCCATGTCCCTCACTCTATATCTCCCTATTGGTCCTCTCTCTCTAAACACTAAACCCTAAACCTCTAAACCTTAACCCCTAAACCCTAAACGTGAGCAACCCTAAACTCTATCTCCTATCTCTCCCTTATCTCCCTATCTCTATCGTCCTTCTACCTCTCAATCCTTCTCCCTATTTCTCTAGACATATCACTCACTCTCTATCTCCCTATCTCTCCCCTTTGTCACCTCTATCTCTCCCTATCTGTCTCCTCTCTCTTTCTATCTAGCTATCTCCAAAACTGAGAAACCCTAAACCCAGGTGCACCCTAAATCCAATCAACTCTAAACCTATATCTCCCTATCTCTCCCCTATCTCCCTATCTCTATCATCCCTCTACCTCTCTTGATCTCTCTCCCTATGTCCCTGGCCATGTGCCTCACTCTCTATCTCCTTATCTCTCTCCTCCATCTCCTCTCTCTATCTCCCTATAATTCCTCTCTCTATAAACCCTAAATCCAAAACCCTAAACCTCTAAACCTAACCCCTAACCCCTAAACAATTTAAATCCTAAGCCCTAAATAATGCCCCTAAACCCTAACCCCTAACCCCTAGACCTAAGAAACCCTAAACCCCTAAACCTTAAACCCCAAACCCCTAAACCCTAAACCCAAGTAACCCTAAACCACTATCTCCCTATCTCACTACCACCTGTGTCCATCTACCTCTCAATCTCTCTCCCTATGTCTCTAGCCATGTCCCTCACTCTCTATCTCCCTATCCCTCCCCTCAGACTCCTCTATATCTCCCTATCATTCCTCTCTCTTTATAAACCCTAAATCCAAAACCCTAAACCTCTAAACCTAACCCCTAACCCCTAAACAATAAATCCTAAACCCTAAATTATAATGCCCCTAAACCCTAACCCCTAACCCCTAAACCTGAGAAACCCTAAACCCCAAACCCCTAAACCCAAGTAACCATAAACCACTATCTCCCTATCTCTCCCCTATCTCCCTACCACTTGTGTCCCTCTACCTCTCAATCTCTCTCCCTATGTCTCTAGCCATGTCCCTCACTCTCTATCTCCCTATCCCTCCCCTCAGACTCCTCTATATCTCCCTATCATTCCTCTCTCTCTATAAACCCTAAATCCAAAACCCTAAACCTCTAAACCTAACCCCTAACCCCTAAACCTGAGAAACCCTAAACCCCAAACCCCTAAACCCTAAACCCAAGTAACCATAAACCACTATCTCTCTATCTCTCCCCTATCTCCCTATCACCTTTGTCCCTCTACCTCTCAATCTCTCTCCCTATGTCTCTTGCCATGTCCCTCACTCTTTATATCCCTATCTCTCCCCTCAGACTCCTCTATCTCTCCCTATTGGTCCTTTATCTCTCTCTAAACCCTAAACCCTAGACCTCTAAACCTTAACCCCTAACCTCAAAACCATAAAACCTAAACCCTAAATAATGCCCCTAAACCCAAGCAACCCTAAACTTCTATCTCCCTATCTCTATCATCCCTCTACCTCTCAATCTCTCTCTCTTTATGTCTTTGGACATGTCTCTCACTCTCTATCTCCTATCTCTCCCCTTTGTCTCCTCTATCTCTCCCAAACTCTATCAGTCCCCTCTCTCTATCTCTCTTTAAACTGTAAACCCTAAACCCCTAAACCCGAGCAACCCTAAACCTCTAAACCCTAAATAATTCCCCTAACCAACCTCTAAACCACTTCTCTATATAGGTGCTTGACTAATACCACTTTTTCATTGTTTTCCACATTTAATTATATTCTTTTCCATTTTCCAAGTCCTACATGTGTCCAAGTTGTATTGTTTGTCAAGTTTTTAGTCTAATTGTTAGTCCCAGCTCTCATGGTTATTAAAATGTTAGTATATTATAGTTAGATTTATCCTTCAGTAACATTAATTTACACATTGTTGCACAAACAACCACACTGAAACATAACCTTACCTAATTAAGGTTAACCTTTTAAAAGGTTCTTTCATAAATGGCGAGCTTAATAGATCCAACTAGTTCAATGTTCTTATAGTCCATGCTTACCCTTCCAAGAGAGTTTATGCCATGTTAACTTTTCATTATGTCCTAACATATCACATGAAGGACATCATCATCACAAGGAATAACAATGTCATGAAGGATTAACGAAGGTGTAGCTTCACCACATAAAGTATCATTCATAATTTTATCACTAGAGGGTAAGGGTATTTCATGTGTATCCTTCTCAAACCATGTATCATGAATCAAATCATATGAAGGATTGCGTAAAGCAATTTAGGGCATGAAATCCAAAACGCCCCAAAACACAACCCCTGCTGCCCCACCATTCCTATCCCCGAAATATTGGAACATAGTCTAGAAAAGTGATTATTTCACCTGATGAACAAAATTGAATATTTTATTATTGATTATTTGAGTAATTCATTAGTGATGATTCTTAGTGTTTAACAAATCCTTATGGATCAATGTGTAAAGAAGCTACCAATGTTAATTTGCCCTCCTCCTTCACTAGAAACGGTCTTTAAGGAGGTTCATATATTGATGGGAGATCCAAGATTTAAGAGGTATATTTTCAAAAAGAGTAAAAAGCCTCCCCTCTTACCCCATCATGATTTCCTTCACTCTTAGTCAATTTCTCTTCCCCATCCTCCCCTCTTACCCCTCCCCTCTCTTTCCTGACCTGATCTTGTTAGCTCCCCTCTCCCTTCTCCTATCTTTGTCCCTTTTTCCCCTCTTTACCGGTTCTTGCCCCCGCCCCCCCTCTGTCCCCTCCTTGTCCCCTTTTGTGGGATTGAGTCTTTTCCCCTCCTCTTTTGCCCTCATCTTATCCCCTTTTCCTCTCCCTCCTAGGCTCCTCTCCTCCCTTTCCCTTTGCTCCTTGTCCTCCCTCCTCTTTACCCTCCTTGGCCCATTCTCACCTTTTTATTTCTCATACTCTTGTCCCCTAGCTTAACCTCCCGTCTCCAACCTCTGGATCTCGTTGCCCCCTTCTCCCTCCTCTTAATTTCTAGGTTTTTAACCGTATCCTTCGTTTCTTGTTGCCCCCTAGTGCTCTGTTTGTGGCTTGGAGTTTGTTGTGAATATCTATTTATATATATTATTTGGTCGTTGTAGCTTGTCTTCCCTTTTATGATTTACTCTTCTCTCTTATGCTTTCTCCCAGTTAGTTTCTTTCCTCCTTTGGATAGTTATTGGCTTACCTTTCTTTTTTGTTAGCCCCCCCTCCTTTGCCTTCATAGTTCACCCCTCTCTCTCTTTTAACTTGGAGCCCTCTCTTGTTCTTTATATGTAGCTTTTCCCAATCTATCCCTCACATTTTAACCTCTTCGGTTGTACCCCCCTTTTTTTATTATTTATTTAATTATTTAATTATCTTATCTCTTTCATCCTCGGTTTGTTCTTTATGGTTGATTGTCTTACAGTTATTCCTCTTTTTGCTCCCTTCTAATTTGTGGCCTTGCTCCTTTGTTTGCTTTTTTAATTTTCTTTACTTGGGTCTTCCTCTCATCCTAGTTAGTCTTTCTTTGTTTGTTTTGTCTTAGTGTGCCTAGATGTCCCCCACTCCTCTTTGTCCCTCACTTCACTAGGTTTGATAGGCAGCTATCCTTCTCCCTTAATTGATCTTGGTTTCCGCCTCACATCTCTCTCACTCCTTTTAAGTGGTCTTAAGTCTGCATACTGTCATTCATGTTCTCTCTTCTCTTGCTTGCTACCAGTAAAAAGCCTTTTTCCCAAATTTTTTTCAAAAACGAATATCCATTTTTCTCAAGTAAAAAGCCTTTTTCCCAAATTTTTTCAAAAATGGATATCCGTTTTGAAAACGGATATCCATTTTGGTTTGGTATCCAAACCAAAACAGATATCCGTTTCAAAGTCAAACTTTGCCAAGTCGCGAATTTGGCTAAGTAAAAACGCGATTTTTTTCCTATTGCCACTGTTTGGCCAGCGATGATCCTGCACATACCCATGAGGTGTAATTAACCTCATTTCATAATAAATCATATAACCCCTTCTGTGTCACCCAATTACCCAAACCATGCCAATTTACTAATTTTATAAGTAACATTTTGTTTATTTTTGATAGAATGATGTACAAATCTTATTTTTCCAATTGATTGAATTTTTCCACTAATGTTGACATGATCATGTGTAAAGGTTTGTGTATTTATGTAGATTTTTATGAAGAGCCTAGTGGAACTTAAAAGCAACTGAAGTCAACAGTGTCAGAATCTTAGGGCTCCGAAAATCTAGGAATACATGATCATATACTTTGTCGATAGTTCTTTTATTTTCTATTAAATATACTTAAGATATTTTATGACTCCACTCAAAGCCTTTGCTATGTTGAACCTAATAGACATCCAGTTTAGTTAAAAGTTTGTTTTTCTGTTGAAGACTTCTTCAAGTGGCATTTATGCGTCACTTGAAATTTAGGATTTTGGTAGTATAAATATTGGGTAATCTCAAAAATAGTTATGTTGTGTGTTATGTTATGCTATGTTTTGATAAACAATATAGAAGTTCAACTATTGTGTTCTGGATGATTTTCTATGAAATGGATGAATACAACCGAGTTTATTCTGAGTAATATATTTTGAGCAATGCAAATGCAAATGGAGTTACCTTGGTACTATTAAAGATAAAGCATGTGATTTGAACCGATAAGAAGATCTCCTGAGAGCTGACCACTCGAAGGATATAGGATAGATAAGTGTATCAACATTGTGCAATTGTGTTGTTCAATTCTGTTTAGTAAATGTTTTGTTTAGATTAATGTAACTTTCTATTTTAAGCAACCCTTTATTTTAGCATTGTTATGTGTCCCTGTAGGATATTGTGTTCAAGTTAACAATCTTCGAGTTCTATTTGTTATGCTAAATTTTTTGGAGCATTTGTTTCGTTCATAAAATTTGCTATCAATTGTTAGCTCAAGTTTTAAGCTATTTTCAGTTAATAGTTAGCTGCCTTTTCAAAATTCATAGTTAAAAAAAATGCACGTGTTGATTCCTAGATAGTTTATATGCTTTCTAGATTAAAATTCAAAATGCTTTATAGATTAAGAATTGTATGCTTTCTAGCTTAGATTCATTCTGTTAAAGTCTTATTCAAAAACTTAGAAAACCATTGCTAAGATGAGATGTTTGAATCCATTTCCTATTGTAGACTGCCTTGGACACTACTTGGTCGATGTAATTGACATATTTCAACTAAAGTGTTAGGACCTCAAGACAGCCTATCAAGGACTGTAGGCAATTATACAAGTCTTGGTTGGCTTATATTCTAATATTGGATAGGAAAGATTGATCTAATTAGTGTATGATTGATTAGACTCTCTTTTCCTATGTAACATTTTGGTGAACCTAACATATCCTACACTTGTACTTATTGATTTCATTACTCAAATCTGTATGTATTTAATTAGTTGATAAATCTAATTACACATTTATGTTGCATATCTTCTTTTATCTCATATATTTAATATAGAAAACAAAACACTTATAGATCTTCATTATTGTGGTTACTAAAATCTTACCTTTTGACAAATCCAATGCATTCTACATTTGCAACTTTATGCTTTATTATATCAAATCTGAGTAGTATTGAAGTGATTAAACATTTCCTATTTGCACATCTTGCATTTGTACTTCTTCATTGTTGTTGTTACCAAAGACCTCACCTTTTTGGTAAACCCGGTAGTCTCACACTTAGTGGTCATGATTGCAAATCTTATTTTAGATCTTTTCTATGTTGATTAGTTGCTAAATCTGATTACAAATTATTGTAGCATATCATACTTGTCATATGTGTTTAATTTAGAAAGTAAGAACATTCATACATCTATATTTCTTTGAGATTTGAAAATAAAAACATAAACAAAACTCTCTAAGTGCAAACATGTTCTCTTCTTTTCTTATATCATTATCCACTTTCACTCAAATAGTTGTTCCATCTCGTCAGGGCTTAAATTTGACGGTCGACTTTGGCTGTCAAGCAATTTTTTTATGATAGTTATCTATTCAATGTTGCCTTTAAAATACTATGACATACCTTAGTATAGGTAGATTATATAAAAACCATATATATATATCAGCATAATCCCATATAAATTTTGACAATTTGTCCAAAAATCTCTCCTTTCATATGATACAGTCTTTTTAAAATTTTGATTGTATTTTACAGCAAAAATGGCTAAATACAGCTATACAACTGTCAAATTTAACCCCTGCATCTCATAGACACCCAAAATTAACATAAACTATTATTCTGCCTTGTCGATCACGCCTTCTGTAATTCTTCTAATTTCCCTTATTTAAATAAATAATTAAATAATATTAATTATTTAGTTAAACCTGATTATTCTTCCATTTCTTCTAAAAATTAAATAATATTAACTATTTAATTAAATCTAATTATTCCTCTAATTCAATTATTTCTCCTCTTTCTAAAATTAATCAAATCATATTAATTATTTAATTAATCAAACTATTTCTTCCAAAGAATGATTAAATTAAATTAAATTATTTATATTTTATCCCTCTCCTAATAATTAAATAAATAATATTTATTTATTCTCTCAATATTTCATCTCTCATGATTAAAGAATACAAAAATTATTTAATTATTTATTCCTCTTCTTAAATTAAATAAATAACTCAAATTTATTCAATTTCATCTCACATTGCTTTTTGAAATCAATAAAATATCTTATTTTATTTCCTCCAAACTTTTATTTATTTCACTTGAATGATAAATAATAATAATCAACACATGTCTATTTGTCTCAAAATCTCCACCTCTCCAAAATTGACTTTGAGTTAACAAATCAATTTCCTTGATTTTTCGAATACAACTCCTTGCAAATCCTTCTTTTTTGGAAGCTAACTTAGTCATCTCATGTCTACTCCTTGATTTTAGAAATCAACTCCTAAGTTAACTCTTGAAATCCCTTGATTTGTGGAGTTAACTCCTTAATTCTCTCTTGGCTTGTTGTCTCATTGATTTTCGACCATTGATCATAATTTCACTTCCTTTCAATCTTATCCCTCCGTTATTTTCGAAGAAAACTATATATACATGTATATCTTAAGTCATTTTACAACACTTCTCAATTGCAACCTCAATCTATGGGAATCTGAGAGTTCTATCATGAAGACCATGATATTAAACAATAAAGATTCTGGTTTGATTGTTCATAGTTTGTGTTGCATTCATAATTGTATCTCTGCTTTATTGCGTACTTTAGATCTGTAGTAATTTCATTGTTTTCATATATTTAGTATTGATAATCTACTTTTATAAGTGTTACATTTTGGCACCCACCGTGATATAGTTTGAAGAACCTCTGTGTGTCGTAGTTACGAAACCAAATGTGTAAGGTGCAACTTCAATCCAAATAATATTCTGATCTACAACAGACTAGAGTTCAAATCTTCCCTACTGATTGTTGCTCATAATTGAGCTCTGTGTTTCGTCGAAGTGAGAAACTACAAAAGCATCCACATGCCTCTGGTTTCATTGAAACATTGTTGGCATTCAAACTCAGACCACTTGCGCAGTTTATGTTTATGTTTAGATTGTTCCATATCAGACGGGAGTGGTGTAGTTTTTAATTGTTCCATATCTGATCCTTGTTACTTATCATCATTTGGAAAGCTATTATCATTTGGAGCAGCTTTTAGAGGATTAATCATTTCTCTTCTACAGCTCAAATCTTCTCTGAGAGCTATCCCAGCTCTGCTGTTCTACAGGCCGCGACTTCCAAATCTCAAGCTGTGGGTGGGCGACTTATAAATTTAGATTTCCATTTAGGCTTTAATTTAATACTTAGTTTTCTCTTCATTGCTATATAAATTTAGATTTTAATTTCATTAGTAATTTTAAATTAGCTTTTTCATTTAGTATTAATTTAGCTATTAATTTTAGATTTTAATCTTTCATTTAGTTTTTTATCTAGCATTACATTTAACTTAGCTTAATATGTTTATTTTTTTTTTTCACATAGTTTCATTTTTTTAGCTTAACTAGTTTATTTTTTTCACAACATAGGCATTTTTTTAGTTCTAATCCCTTAACAATATAATACCTTTATTATTTTTGTTAGAATCTTTTGTATTTTGCCTTTGTTTGTTGTCTTGATCTGTGTGCAGGAAAAGATTTTGCCTCAATCATTCTACATCAAAAAATCGAATCTATTTGCGGGAAGCTAAGGAGAAAACACAAGGTGCATTCATTCCAACTTTCTATCTCTAGCATAAGAGGCTGCTTGTATAACATTTCATTTTGGGATTTTAAACGAACAAGTGTTTCGTGAAGAGCTGTTGGCCATCCAAGATCAGTGTGTATGCTCTCCTCTTGCATGCTTAGCACGATCTTAAGGATAAAAAACACTCTCTTACACCTTCCTCTTCACATTTGCTTTTGGGTTTTAAAACGAACTACTATTTGTCATGTTTGTTCAACGTTTGTGAACTGCTCAAGTTCGGTGTGTATGCTCTCCTCGTGCATGCTTAGCACGATCCTGAGGATCAAAAACACCTTCTTACATTCGTAACTTTGCATTTGTCTTGTTATCACACTTTGCTTCAAGGTTAAAATGAGCAAAATGTTTTGGTAAATAATCACGTCTTTGATCTCCTCTTACGTGGCTACACAATTTTGAGGATAAAAAATAGTGTTTATTTTACCCTTTGTAACCTTTTAGGAAGGTTTTCCTAGAGAAGTGATTACTCTAGGGATGACCTTAACTCCAGTGTTCCGACAGAGTATAAATAGCAAGAGGTGAATCGAAAGACACCTCTCTTGAATTTGGTATATTATCATTATAACTAAGCCCCCAAGAACTTTATACCATGAGGAAGTGATAGAAGAGGGCGGGTTACCCTATCCTCTCAGTTATTGTGAGGATATCCTTATTCATCTATGGATTTGGGACTCAATGTACCCTCAAGGTATATAGATGACACTTTCATTAGTGAGCTTGTTCAATCCTAGTTGAGCCATCCAGCCTATCTACCCTCTTATCCCTAGGATTGTTGTTGTGTCTGTTGTATTTTGTAAGACAAATATCATCATTAGATCTATATCAAGTGTTTGTAAGTGTCTACTTTTGTTTGTTTACTTTTCACATTACAAAAATAGAAGTCAAAAAACCAAGGTCTTAGTCAAATTCTAAACTAGTCTAATTCAAAACCTTTTAAACTCTTTGTTCTGGGTGGGTTTATTTGTTGGTTTTTATCCATTTGTGACATAATTACTTTGCCAAAAATATCTTAAAAACCTAATCAACTTTAACCAATTCAAATATTCCCTAATCAACTTTAGTCATCCTTAAAAGAAAAGAAAATTTCTATAGCAATCAAGGGATCTGTATAGGAAACATTTTGAAAAGTGATAGATTGTTGCCCTTATCTTTATCATATATCCAATTGTTGAACATATCAAGATCTTTCTAACTATCAAAATCAACTTGAACCTATCAACTTATCTATATCATGAACATATCAAAGAGCACTAGATCTCTCCATCATATCATATCATATCTATTGCATATCAGTTTGCTTGGACTCATAAGTATAGTACAAGTAATCATTATCATATCTTGAGAAAATTATCATATCGGGATCATATTTGTAGCATATCAGTTTGCTTGGACTTAAAAGTCTAGTACAAGTGAACACTATCATATCTTGAGCAAAATATCATTATCATTATCACATCTTATATTAGTGGAGATCTAGCATATCTTTAACTTCCTTGGTTTAGATTAAGTCTCAAATTTGATATTTGAAACATATCCAGACTTGATATCATTTTAACAATAGTATATGGTTAATACAAGAGCACACTCTAAACAAGAAGAAATGGATCCTAGAAGAATATCCATCAATGTCTTAAGAACCTTTTATGTTTCACCTACAAACACTACTTTTGAAGAATATGGCATGCCATCTATGACATCACCCTTGCCCTTGGAACAAGTGCTTGTGGAAGACCTAGATGACATGCCTACTTCGAAGGAAATAGAAGACTTTGTAGTTGATCCAAGGGGTTCTAAACTCATTAAAATATTGATGGCTAGACACCCTGATTACTATATGGAAATGTTGCTAAAACAAGGGGCTAGAATTCCCTCTCAAGACGAAATAAGACCCCTTGGGGATAAGGTACCGTCATTAGCCAAATTTATACCACCATGGACCTCTTAATGCCTACTTTTTCTAAAAGTATCCCACAAATGGAATCCATGCCTATGCCCAATCTTTGAATTCCATGTTTACCATTCACGGTTTGTCCATGCCTTAGCATACTCATGTTCCTAGCTCAAACATCAATCAAACACACTATGGTACCCAAAATCCTTTTTCAATACCTCTACCAATATCCCTCAAACCCAAGTTCAAACCTCATCCTCTATTCCCCAAGGGCCAAATTTAATGTCTTATAATAACCCTTAGATCAAAATCCAAATTCTAATCTTAATCCCCAAATTGATGAAGTAATGATAATAAAGCAACAATTTCAAGAATTTCAAAAACAAATGATGGACCTTCAAATGGGAAGTACCAATAAGAGTTATACTTTAGAGGACATTTGTCCCTACCCATTTGATAGATCCCTTAATATGATTTCATTCCCTAAGAACTTTGACATCCCCAAATTTGATAAATATAAGGGTAAAGGCGATCCTAGAAAACATGTGAGAGAATTCTATTTAGCTTGCATGGAAGTATCCTATAATGACACTTATCTCATGTGCCTATTTCCTAGAAGTCTAGGGGGACAAGGAATAGAGTGGTTTTATCACTTGCCTCAAGGGATCAAAAGTTTTCAAGAATTGGCTGAGAAATTTATCCAACATTTCTCCTATAACATTGAACACGAAACCTCAATGACTGATTTGTACAGTACCAAGCAAAATAATGGTGAATCTTTTGCTTCATTTTTACAAAGGTGGAAGAATTTGGCAAGTAAAATTCCTTGGTCAATTCTCGAAAAACAATTTGTCAACATCTTTACTCAAAATCTAAATCAAGAAATGAGCTTCCATGTTCAAGTTCAAGGTCCAAATACCTTTTCTGAACTCATAGAGAGGGGTATGACCATTGAAAGAGCATTTATAGCAAAAGGTCTTGTCAAAATCTATAAAGAAGATAAAGGAAAATCCTCAAACAATAATAATAATGATCAATCTAAATTGTGGATTAAAAATAGGAATGTTGTACATGATGGAGTGGTTGATGCAAGGACTATTCAAATGGACCTATCTTCATCACATACAACATTTTCAACCAACCCTCAAGATAATGAACATCCTTATAGATCATTCTTTCCTTCAAAAAGGAAGTTCACACCCCTAGGGGAACCTATTGAAGTGGCCTTGTAAAAGTTGGTCAAATCTAAATTAATTGATCTACCCGAATACCAAAATGTTGAACCCCAAGTAAAACCACCTTGGTAAAATGACAATGAATTTTGTGACTTTCATAAGACCAAGTGTCACAAAACTTCTAGTTGTATGAGGCTCAAACACATAATACAAGACCTCATTGACCATGTGGATTTAATTTTTTAATGATCCTATGCCTAACCATGGAACATGACATGCGAATAACCAAGGTAATTCTCATAAAGATGCCAACTACACCAAAGTAGGCCATAATTATGTAGTAGCCCATTTAAGACAAGCAAAAAATCATGTCTCCACATTGACAATAAAAAAATTGGCAATTGATTGTAATGCAACTACCCAAAGAAGTAGGGTCACTATTTAGGGACCTTCTACTTCATCTAGGCCTTCATCCAATTATAACCTTGAAGTTCATTTGAACAAAACTCTAGCTCAAATCTCTATTCTTGAACTTCTAAAAGCATCCCCAGCCCATCGTGTAATCCTTGATAAAAATATCTAAGAATCAAATGTGTCTTCCAACATAGATGTCAATGAGTTTCAAGCCATGGTCGATAATATTGCCTCTACACATCAACTTGTGTTTTCTAAAGAGGACCTTCCACCTCTTAGCCCCAAATATACCAAGGCCTTGTACTTGGAAGTTCTTATTCATAAACATAAAGTCAAAAGAGTCATGATTATGGGGAAGCTAGTTTAAACATTTGTACTCTAAGTTTGATAAAAAATTTGGGGTATTCCGATGGAGTAATAGATGCCTTAAAGAAAATAACCATTAAGGGTTATGATGATGCTGAGAGAGAGTCAAATGGAATTGTTGAATTGCCTATTCAAGTGGGCCCTATGTTAATAACAACTATGTGTCAAGCTTTGGACCTTGATCTACCCTATAACATCCTTCTTGGTCACCCTTGGATCCATGCTATGCAAGTTGTCCCATCCACTTTCCATTAATGCATAAAATTCCCCCATGGTGGCAAAGAAATTACCATCTATGCAGATCTTCAACCCTTTAAATATTTTCAAGATTTAGCTGAAAAATACCAAGAGAATCATCATATCCCTATTAACCATGAAGCCTCTCCATCATCATCTTATGTAGACCCATCCACATTAGCCTCATCATCATCCACTTCTTCCACTTTGAATCCATCAACACCCGAGATCAGGGTCAAAATTCATGACAATGGTTGTGGAGAATATAAAATGCAATGTTCCTTTTGTATAAGTCAACTTTCTCTCACACCTAAATCTTATGGTAAACCTAAGGAGGGTCTATTGAAGGTCATTTCCAAGCAACGGTTCCCCAAGTTTCGCTATTCCAGGGTAAGTTGGAAAAAGAAGACATTCAAGATGATGTATCATCATGGCTCTATAAAGAAAAAGAAGAAATCAAAACTCCTAAATTGAACCTTCAGAGCTATCCAAAAGGTCTTCATATCATTAAAAACATGGGTTATAAAGGAAAAGGTGGTCTTGGGCATCAAAGTCAAGGTATCATTGAGCCTGTCTTTCAAGTTCCTCGAGGTAATCATGGAGGGTTAGGGTATGGATCTCCTATGAATGTGCCCTAATATCCACACACTCTCGATGAAGTTGAACCTCCCCCTTCGTCCAAAAACCTTAATGTAGACATTCAAGAAGACTCTTTCTTTGATCTAAAAAACATTTTCCAAGACATGTCCATTTGTACCATAACACTCGTGCCATCCACTTCTCAATCCCATTGTGTTTACCTCGTATATCCTCAACTCATTGGTTGGGACCAACAAGGACCACCTTCTTTGGACCTTTTTCAAAATGATGAAGCAATTGCAGAATTATGGGTCTTAGGGATGGAATTCCCTTAGGTGATCACAAAGTAGGTTTTTCCATAGAATTAGATGCAAAAGCTTTGGTGCAGGAGCACCTACCTGACAGCTGGTCATGATAAGGCAGTTAGTAGTTTAGGTCTTGTTTGTGTTTCCAAGAAGGTCTGTTAGACCATTTGCATGTAATAAGGTCATGCTGATCAGGATAAGATCATGCTGACCAGGCTTTTGCTATTTTTAGCTAGTTAGTTATAACAGCTGTCATGATGTATGTTCGGTGGGATCTCCCAGCCACTTGGAGAGTTCCCAGCCGCTTGGAGTTGGGTCAGTAGTACTCATAGGGAAATCTATTTAAGCAGGCAGATCGGTTGATTGTAGATCATCGATCAGCAGTATAGTCTTGCATCAAGCAGAGGAGTTGAGTGTTCTGTGTGAGGAACATCATATTGTATTGCATCTTTGAGTCAATAAAGATCCTGTTTCATTTTCTGTTTGATCTCCTTCCTGTAATCGATCGCGGGTTTGAGAGTTTTTCATGGATTTCCTGATCCATTCCACTGGTTGACTCACCTGATCGGTGGAATGGCAATGTACAGTAGGTTAGTAGGTAGTTTGTTTGTTTGCATGCAGGTGTGCAGGATCGCGGTCGACAGATGCTGAGAAGCCTAGCATCCTCATGTGCTAGGTCAAGTCGATAAACTGGAGTTGGAAGATCACCCTGAGGTTGGATCGGGTCATCCCTGGTGGATCGGCGAAGAGAGATTTCGCTAAGTACAGAAGTTCGTGAAGACGGCAGCATCAGGATATTTCTGCAAATATCCTGCAGTCAGGTTAGGCATCATCATCCGGATAAATGAAGATGAACATGATGCAGTTGAGCGCATGAAGTGCGGGTTCGTCGGGGTGATCATCAGCAGGAGGAGCCGAGGAGTGTATCGGCATCAGGATCATCATATTGGGAGTGCCAAACATCCGCATATCGCGAGTAGGTGCGGGAGAGAAAGTTCGGATTTTTGACTAAGTGTTGAGAAGGTCATCAGGATATTGGGTGACGTCATCGTCATCAGGATATGACGTCATCGTCATCAGGATATTGAGATATCCCCCTGTGCGAGTTTATCCTGCTGTCGTCAAGTGTTAAGGTATCGGCGGAAGTCTGTAGCAGGAAGTTGTGTTAACATCATCATCAGGAGGTTTCGAAGAGAACCGGATAATTTATATCATGGTGCTGTTGCTTGTGTCGTCGGGTAGCGGAGCGTCGAAGGTAAGCTGCTGAAGGTGAACGTCATCAGGATATTTGGAGCAACCGGATATTTGATATCCTGCTGACGAAGGTGATGTTAAATATCATGATGAGGTCGCTAGTGCTTGGCGCCCGATGAACAGTGCAACCGGAGGATGTTTGCGCCTGTTCAACATCATGATGATGTTGAAGGTAGTGAAGACGGAAATTGTCGGGGAGGTGAACAGTGGACGTCAGGAGGATGTTCGCGCTAGTCGGACATGATGATGCTGCCGATAACCGAGTAAGGTGATGCTGTTGACAGGCGAAAGTGCGAAGGCTTGTCTGCAGGAGGATATCGGTCGGCAGGTGAAATATGATGATGCTGTTGGTTTTAAGAAACATGATGCTGACAGAGTAAAGCCGAAATATGATGATGTTGATAGTTGTAGGGAATATGATGATGATGGCGAAGATGATGATGATGAGGTTGGTCTGCAGACATTCATGCTATATGCGCAGGTTATAGTGTGGATGCCTCTGCATCAAGCTTATTTTGGGGAAGATGCTAAAAGCATAATTTATAATATGAAATCCTATGACAAGGAAGAAGACAATGTAGGACTTCCAAATATGGCTCAATATCTAGAAAGATCCCCTATCATAGCAGAAGAAGCTCAAGTAATTTTAATTTAGGTACCCAAGAGGATCCTAAAGATACATTCTTTGCAACATCTTTAACCCCTTAAGAAAAATAAGAATTTACAACTTTCTTTGAAGGAAGGAAGATCAATTTTGCATGGTCCTATTCAGATATGCTAGGTCTTGATCCTACCTTAGTGGTGCATCATTTAACAATTATGCCTAATGCAAAACCAGTAAAACAAAAGTTCCATAAGATGCATCCCCAAATAGCTCTCTTGGTTAAAGTAGAACTTCAAAAACTACTGGATGTGGGGTTCATTAGGACCATTGAATATCTTGAGTGGGTCTCCAATTTGGTTCCAATCACCAAGCCTAATGGGGGCATCAGAGTTTTTATAAATTTTAGAAATTTAAACAAGGCATGCCCTAAGGATGATTTTCCCCTTCCTAATATAGACATCATTGTGGACCTCATAGCTCGCCATGAAATGCTTTCTTTAATGGATGGATTTTCCAGTTATAACCAAATCAAAATAGATGTTGAAGATCAACATAAGACCGCCTTCACATGTCCATGGGGAACTTATTGTTAGAATGTTATGCCCTTTGGCATTAAAAATGCAGGGGCCACATATCAAAGAGCTATGACCACCATTTTCCATGATCTTTTTCATACTATTATGGAGGACTATGTTGATGACCTTTTGGGAAAGTTAATAACAAAGGCAAGTCATTTAAAGGTCCTAGAGCAAATTTTTGACAGATTAGAAGCATATAAAGTCAGATTAAATCTTAAGAAATGTGTCTTTGGGGTCACATCAGGAAAGTTGCTTGGATACATCGTATCACGAAGGGGAATTGAGGTAGATCCTGCTAAAGTCAACGCCATTGTAGACATAAAAATCCCATCTAATCTAAAGCAATTAAGGAGTTTTCAAGGAAAATTACAGTCAATAAGATGGTTCCTATCTCAATTAGCAGATAAATGTCATCCTTTTACTCATTTGTTGCATAAAAATGTGGCCTTCCAATGGGATGATAAGTGTCAACAAGCTTTTTAACAATTAAAGGAATATCTTATGACACCTCTAGTCTTAATGCCACCTATCCAAGGTAGACCCTTGTTATTATATATCTCTACCACCTTAGTAGCTCTAGGAGCACTCCTTGCTCAACATGATGATCATGGAAAGGAAAGAGCTATTTATTATGTCAGTAGAACTTTGGTGGGTTATAAATTAAACTATAACTTCATAGAGAGAGATTTCTTCGCAGTTGTTTTTGCTTCTCAAAAACTTAGGCACTACATGCTAAACCAACAAACTAAGCTCATATCAAAAGTGGATCCTCTCAAGTTTCTTTTATCTAAGGCAGCCCTAACAAGAAGAATGGCTAAGTGAGTTATGATATTAAGTGAATTTGATATTGAGTATGTGGATAGGAAGGCTATCAAGGGTCAAGTCACAACAGATCAATTGGCAAATTTTCCATAATAAGTTGATCACCCCATAGTATCAAAGTTTCCTGATGAATCAGTCTTTGCCATGGAATCTTCATCTTTATGGAAATTATATTTTGATGGATCCTATGCCAATCATGGATCGGAAGTAGGAATTCTTTTTGTTACCCCTCAAGGAGATTGCATACCTAAGTCATGCCGCTTAGCTTTCACAAATAACATAGCAGAATATGAACCTCTAATATCAAGACTAAGAACAACTATGTCATGGGGTATCAAGGAACTTCAAGTTCTAGGGGACCCTCAATTGGTCATTAGACGAGTAAATGAAGAATATCACACAAAAGATGAGAAGCTAGAGCCCTATAAGAAAATGGTAGAAATGATAAGGGAATATTTCAAAATGATCATATTTGAACAAGTAGCAAGGTTAAACAATAGGGCTACAGATGCAATGACCACTATTGGATTTCTTTTGGACATGCCTCATAGTGATCAGCACTATGAGTTCCTAGTTGAGCAGCTTTTCATACCAGCTTATGAGATGCCAGAATTAGAAATGGTGTGTGTCCTTGTTGGTCCTAATTCCCCTTGGTACCAAGATGTATACACTTACCTCCATAATAACACTCTTCCACCCAATCTCTCTAGCTCTGAAAAGTGAAACTTTATTTACTGATCCATTCGCTTTACCATCGTTGGCGATACCTTATACAAATGAAGCCTAGATGATATACTCCTTAGATGTTTAAACCTTGAAGAATCCAAAACCTCTTTACAAGAAGTGCATGAGGGGATTTATGGGGCACATTCTAGTGGGTTATCCCTAGCTAAGAAGTTATTAAGAACATGATATTATTGGCCAACTTTGGAACAAGACACTCATGAATTTGTCAAGAGATGTAAACAATGTTAGCAACATGGAGATTTAATACATGCACCCGCTCAAGAGTTACATCTAACCACTACTCCTTGGCTTTTTTCTCAGTGGGGGATTGACCTTGTGGGCAAAATTCACTCTCCTTCTGATGGTCATACCTTTAGCATAATTGCCACTAAATATTTTATAAAATGGGTAGAATCCATTCCCTTGGCTAATATTACCAGTAAACAAATCTCCAAATTTATCCTCAATTACATCATTTGTCGATACGATATCCCATCTGTCATTATTATCGATAATGGTAGGCCCTTCAAAAATCAAGATGTCCACGAACTTTGCTACACCTTCCATATCCAACACCATTTTTCTACCTCTTATTACTCACAAGGTAACGGTCAAGTTGAGCCTTCAAATAAAACTATCCTCAAGATCCTCAAGAAAATAGTCAATGACACTGGCCGTGATTAGCACTTGCAGTTTAATCTAGTTTTATGGGCCTATCAAACTAGCATCGATAACCCTACCAGAACCACTCCCTATTCACTTGTTTATGGAACTAAAGCCATTTTTCCCATTGAGGTTGAGCTCCCATCTTTAAGAGTGTCATTGCAACATGTGATTGATGAAGAAGAATATCAGGTATCTAGATTGCATGAACTTGAGATCCTAGAAGAGAAGTGTTTACAAGCTTTGAATCATTTGCAGTCCTATCAAAATCAACTACGAAGAAGTTACAACAAGAAGATCAAAGTTAGAAGTTCTGAACCTGGTGATTTGGTACTTAAGGAAAATTAGAAGAATCAACAAGAAAGAGCAAAGAAAGGAAAATTTGAGCGTAATTGGCTTGGACCTTTTGTGATTATATCATCTTATGGATCAGGGGCATATAAATTTGCAACTCCCAAAGGGGAATCTTTGGATGAACCTATCAATGCCATGCACCTTAAGAGATTCTATGCTTGATCCTTTAGAACATACACAGTTGATGTGCAATATTCCTACCTTGAGTCTTGTAACTTTGGCATCTATGTTTCCCCCATCCATTTGGTGTATCGTTGTCTCTTTAGTATTACATTATTAGAAGCATGTCTTTAGTATATGGTTGCGGATATGGATCCTTGAAACAAATCTAAAAACATTTTAAAAGCTAATATCCTAACTTTCAAACACAAACAAATTAATAAGCAAGAAGCCTTGACCTTAAAAAGATTGTTGTAAATTAAGTTAATCTTCAAACCTTGTCTAAAAAGCCAAAACCTTTCAAAAATCCAAATTTAATATTAGAATCATGACACCTTAATAGGATATATCTTTCTTATATCAGGCAATAATCTTTTTTTCAAAATCTTGAGCTTAATAAACTGGCAAACGACATTGTGATGTTTTTAACTTGTTTTATTTAGGGAATTTTTAGGGCCATTTCTATTTTCTTTCTTCTTGGTATTTTGTTGTGTTGGTAGTTAGAATGTGGTTGAAGAATGTTGCATGTGTGTATCAAAATCATTTTATTGTCATTTTTGTTGATAATTGAGAGGGGGGGTGAATCAGTTATCTTAATTACTTCAACTTTTTGTCCTTCTTTAATAATTAGTGCAACATCAAATCATATAAGCAAACAAAACCATGAAAGAAGAAATAACATCAATACACATAACACAATGATTTTGACGTGGAAAACCCTATTAAGGGAAAAACCATGGGGTGACTAACCCAAGATTGTATTCTCTGTTAAAAGAATAAGATAGTTCGAAATGGCACTTGCCAATTAGGGCTCACTACCTGAGCACATTGCTCACAAGAGGCTCACTGCTTACAAGAGACTCACTGTCTACAAGGTACAAAGAAAGTAACAAGATACTTGAACTGATGAGAAGCATCCACATATGATGAGGTTCAGTTCTGGTTAGGCTCAGTATACTGATCTACTGCACTTCATTCTTCCTCTTCTTTGGTGCTGCTGTCCTGTCACATACCGGACCTGTATTACTGCTTCTACACTGCTCTCTACTTTTCTTCGCACACTACTACACACTACACATGCCTTCACATATAAATCCATCTGGTATATATATCTTTACCAATGATTTCAACACCTTTCTAGTTGGCATCCGGAATACTCAGTATTTTCCCAAACTCTGATCTGTCAGCTGAATCCTTGCATACCAAGTGATGGGTACCAAAGAGATACTTATAGAAGTTATCAATCATGTCGGCTAACCATGAATGATTCCTCAAGAAACTTGATCACCATCAATTTCTCATCCAGATTAAGGTCTGATGTTTTGCCGGTCAGTTCTTTCTTAGTCTACTCTGCCAAACAGGAACCCAACACTTAGGTGCTCATATCTCTTCACTCTTTCATCACTAGAGGCTCAATCTCTGGAATGTATCATTCATGGTACTCCTCTTGACTTCCCCAAGTCCGTACTTTACTGAGATACTTCTTCTAAGAGATCCAGACCTGATTGCTTGACCTTGCTGTATACTCTGTTCTTGGTCACCGGACCAAAATACTCTTCAACCTGACTTCCGGTATAGACATACCATGTCATGCGGATGTGTGGGATGGACTTTGTTGCCATCAATGACAACATTCATGAAGCCACATAGCGTCTCTTTCCAACAATCTCCCCCTTTGGCATTGATGGCAACACTTAGTGAAAAATGACTAAGTGTCACACTACACTCCCCCTTGGCTGATGCTCTATTCTAAAGTACACTTTTCTGGAGCTCACCCTTAGCTAGGTTCCACATTTTTCACTGCTCCTCACTCCCCCTTTGACATCAATGGCAAAGGGTAGAATCTGCACATCAAAAATTCCAAAAATCCAACTATACTTAGCCGCATAAATATAGATACATGTTATACTTACATATACTGAAGTATATCTGCAAAAGTTGTCTTCAACTAGACAAATTCTGTTGCCCAACTCTGCTTCATCCCATCCAAAATTGAGATGTGACCACTCAATAGGAATGCAAAAGCTTCTGCCCTCTTTAGATCTATTGGATCACTGGTCCGGGCTGTGGTCTGAGCATCTGTTAGGGCCTCATGCATGGCCTCTAATTTAGGGATAATTATCCCTCTAAGTTCACCCATCCTACTTATTATATTCTTCCTTTCCTTTTCAAGTTTCTTTAGTTCATTTAGAATGGCAATAGTCTGACATTTCTGATTTATTATGGATGTGGTGAGAGGATCAAAATTCTAAGATATACTTGACAGTTTATCCTCTTGCTCTTTCAATTTCTTCTCAATATCCTATGTCACTTTAGACCAGGATAAATAAAATTTATATATTTCTCTGCCATCTTTAAGAGCATTTTCTAAGCTCTTTATCCCAATATCCATAGTTCTCCTATCATTTGTTATTAGCCCTTGTACTTCAGAGAATCTCTTACCCAAAAATTCTTTCCAGACCTTCTCTTCTGTTGCTTTCTCTAAAGAATCAAAATGTGTATGAATAGAATTAACAAGAGACTTTAAATTACCAGATGTGGAGGCCGAAGGATCCTTTTGGAAGGATGGCATGATTTTCTCTAACACACCGGATGTAATCTCTATTAGCTCACAGTCTTCCATGTGAGACTTCAGAAGTTTTTCTTTTGCCTTTGCTTGGGAAAAGGATGCTATCTTCATTGTTTGAACCGAGGAGAGGGAATCAAAATTGAATGGTCCTTGCAACAGTTCCGGTTCATCAATCTCCATCATTTCTTTGGTCAAGAAATCTTTAACTGTTTCTGCAATGTCTCTTTCCAGAGACAGAGTCTTCTTTCCTTCTGCAGCTTTAGAACTGTCACCAGGGGTCTTCTCTATTTAGCCTTCTTCTCTTCCCTTCACTTCTTCTCCTTGATTGATGCTCTCTTCTTTTCTTTCTTTTCCTTCAATTCCGGAGTCTACAGGGGGATCCGGAAGAGAGGTGTCTACTTCTCCATGAACTTCCTCTTCTGGAATAGAGGAATCTAAGTCCTTAGCTTTCTCTTTACTTGTCTCCTTTGTCTCTTCTGCAACTGTCTCAGTTGATTCTTCTTTGTCATCCATGGCAGAGGGTTCATCACCTAAGTCCTCTATAACAGGAAGATTGAATCTTTTAAAAGCATTCCAGAGGATATCTTATGTTTCTTTAGCCACCAGACTAGTCTCTCCGAGCATAAGCTTGTTCATTCTGGCTTTGCTCCGGAACTCATCCTTGCAATCCTTGAAGATCATGTTCTTTTGTTAAGGAGTGATGGAAGGATAGAGTTGGATAGCAATCTACTCCCAGATTTCTAGGTCTTTTGCCATGGCATTGTTCTTTCTCATTTCAAGTTCCTTTTTTAAAATTTTAGGAATCAGAGATATAATTTCAATGAATTCTTTGTTATAGATGTTAAGATACCTGACTTCAACATCTTGCAAAATCTTCTGGTCAGCTTCATTATATTCATCATAAAATTCAGTCATTAGTTTCAAGTTCCCATCCACAGTGACTGATTTGATGATATCATCAATGTAGAGGGTAGGCTTTTCAACGAATTCTTCTGCCTCTTGTTTCTTGTTATGACTGGTAGAAGGTTCACCGGAAGTTTTCTTCTTCTTCTTCATTTTCTTTACTTCCTCATCGGTCTCAGTTTCTTCATCATCCTTCTGACTTGTATAGGACCTTGTTGCCTTTTTCTTAGTTCTCTTCTCTCCCTTTCTGGATGTCTGGGCTTCTAGTTTTGATGCTTTTTAGGTCTTAGAGGTGGTAGGTGCAGAGCTTCTAGAGGATTTGGTCTGGGAGGGGGCTTGCACTGGAGCATTTTATTTTTCTGTTTCTTGCCTTTCTTTCTCTGCCCTTTCCATCTTCTCTCTATTTGCATCGAGTGCTTCTTTTGAAATGCCATACCTTTTGGCAACATTATCTACTTCTTTTCTCACTTTTCTTTTCATCTCCAGTTGTCTAAGCTCCACATGAATTTTTACACTCAATTCTTCAAAGGTTCCAAACCTTTCTGCCTCAGGGTCCTTGGGCTGACTCAGCAGGTGTTGAATATGCAGCTCTAGAATTTTCTCATCAACTTCATACCCCATTGGCATGATCCAGACTATTCTCGGTTCCACTGCCTCCATCAGGCATTGATCAGTGTCTACCATAAAGCACACTATATCCTTGTACTTCTCAACCAATGATTGGGGGATTCTTTCTCTAGCTTGCATCATACTTTGAAAGTTCTTAAAATAGCCCTAGAGTGTTGTATTTTGTGCCTTGGTATTACCAAGCCCATGCATATAATCTCTGATTTGAATGGCTACTGGTATGTCATTTTGCCATATCCAACCACTAGATCCGGGGAGCTCATTCATAAAGTAAAAGAATAAACATAATATCAACCCACCATACTTGAATGGGTTCTTCTTGTCCTTCTTAATCTTTTGTAGGTTTTCCAATAGTTGGCTTAGAAGAAGCTCACAAACACCATAATCTGCATTTTCTCTTAACATCTGATAAGCAACATAGATTACAGTTTCGGATACGGAATTCTCCCTGCTGGAGTGATATATCTTATAGCCAATTATCATAGATGCAAACTTGATATCCGGATCAGTCATATCTTCAATTGTCATTGCTCTCTTGTCAAATTTTGATCATGTTGCTTCACTCACTGTCTGATTCTTGACGGATTTGAGAGCAGGTAACCCACCAGATGAGTGCATCCGGTAACTACCCTAATGGTATCCTTGGTTATTTTGAATGGCCTCATCAACCACATAAAGTTGTCATGCATTCTACTTAGAACATACTGGACCCATTCATCTTTTGCAAAACAGGGGAAATGGATACAATGTCCAAAATTCTTTTCCTGGATAGCCTTGTACTGAGGTTTGAGTTCAAAAGAAT
Organism: Cunninghamia lanceolata; assembly: GCA_027924645.1. Classification (NCBI taxonomy): domain Eukaryota; kingdom Viridiplantae; phylum Streptophyta; class Pinopsida; order Cupressales; family Cupressaceae; genus Cunninghamia; species Cunninghamia lanceolata. The sequence continues at coordinate 19,105,607 of BSBN01000627.1, forward strand.
CATCTATTAACTAATTGTGATAGATATCCATTAGCTTGGATTCCCCAAATTCCTCAATGTTTGCATGAATATATGCCCTAACATCTTCTACATGCAAAACCCCATGTGGAATGCCAGAAAATGCACCTAGGGGATCAACTTCTAGGGATTTGTATGGATGTTTCTTGAATTTAGGGTGTGGCCTATCGGTAATCTTCACAACATTCAGAGTAGCCATCTTTCAAAAGATTCAGAGAGAGATTTAAGAGTGAAAATAACCTTTTACGCTTTTAGGGTTCACGAAATGAGCCAGATCGAATTGCTGGATAAATCAATTTCTGTGGTTGATCTTTGAGAGGTTTGAGACAATTTTGTTGCAGAGCTCCTTCTCTCTTCTTTTCGAATGCAAATGTGCAAATGATGAACAAAAGATCCCTTTTATTTCTGCGTAAACCCTAATTCCATTCTACAATAAATGCACAACTTAAGTTATTCTGGTTGCCTTGTTTTCTTTGTTCTGAGAGAGATCTTTCCGGATCACTGAGATGCACCTAGAATGATAACTTACAAAGTATCTTCCTTTCTCCAATCATTCCATCTAACTGTAGATCCAAATATTTCAATTCTGAATTATATCAGATCTAACTGTGAAAGACCTACTTTTGCCGGATGACTGTCAAACCAGATTAATCTTGGATGATTAACCTTTTCAAATTCCTTGCGGATCTTTCATATCTTTACCAAGGGTTATTTAGATGTTTCTCTGAGAGCCCTTTTAGTCCGTAACTTTCCACGTGCCAATTTCAGGCACCAATTGACTGGCTGGGGGGAATTGTTTTCTTTTGTGACTCCCCCTGAGCCAGAGCTCATCTATTTAGTTTCTGGAAGGAATATCAGCACCAGATTTAGGTGCGGATCCATCCTCAGCATTTTCTGTACTCCTCTTCACCCAAATCTTGTTCATCTCCCTTTGAATTTCATCCGCATTCACATTTCTTTTTCCTTTGTCTTGGTTTTGATTATGATGCACTGGACCCTTTTTGTCCTGATTCTTACTTCTGCAGAATTTGGCAATATGACCGGATCTATTGCAATTGTAGCAAACAACATTTCTTTGCATATTTGATTGGTATCCTCTTGATCTACATTGATTAGCCATATGTCCCATTCTATTGCATTTAAAGCATCTACCATTGAATGAGTTGTTTATTTGCAAATTTCTACATTCGTGAGATTTGTGACCATACCTTTTGTAGTTAAAACATTGTCTAGAGAAGGATGAATTAGTCTGATTCATTCTTCTTCTGCATTGATTTGCTTTATGACCAAAGTTATTGCAATTGTGGCAGTATCCATTGAAAGATGGATATTTTTGAGCATTTGGTTGCCTTACCAGAGTTCTTCTGGGCCCGTTCCTTGGATTTCCCGATCCAAAGTTCTTCTGACCAGATCCAGAGCTTTCACCTTTCTCATACCCCAAGCCTTGCTTGTCATCTACCCTCTTTTGGATTTCAAGAAGAACTTCAAGTTGAGCAGAGCTTATCTTGAATTTCTCTTTGTATTCATTTTCTATTTGAAGATCCCTTTTAAGAGTGTCAATCTGATTCTCAAGTTGTTCTTCATTATCTCTAGCTTCTTCAAGATTAGATTCTAGATGCCTAATTATTCTATCCATTTTGTGGTAGTCTTCTGACTTTTCTTTGAGAGATTGTCTTAGATCATCTTCAATTTTTCTTTTCTCTTCAATTTCTTGGGTGAATTTCATAACCCCTCACTCCATTTCATGTCTTACCATAATGACCTCTTTTGATAGCTTCTCACATAACTTGTTCTTCTCATTCAAATCTTCATCAGTATTATTGGCTTCACTTTGACTTGCTAGTTGTTGAAGTAGTTCCTTTCTCTTTTTCATAGAGATAATCAGTTTCTTTTTTAGTTCATTTATGAAATCATCAGCTTGTTTGAGTCTTTTCTTTAAGTCATTGACTTCAGAGTGAGATTGCTCAAGATCATCTAAGGCAGACTGAAGTTGTTGCCTCAAACCATACATATCTATTGAGATTCCCAGATCTTCCTCAAGCTGTTAGGCTCTGTTTGGAGGAACTTGGCTCTGATACCAATTGTTGATAACTGAGAGGGGGGGTGAATCAGTTATCTTAATTACTTCAACTTTCTGTCCTTCTTTAAAAATTAGTGCAGCATCAAATCATATAAGCAAACAAAACCATGAAAGCAGAAATAACATCAATACACATAACACAATGATTTTGACGTGGAAAACCCTGTTAAGGGAAAAACCACGGGGTGACTAACCCAAGATTATATTCTCTGTTAAAAGAATAAGATAGTTCAAAATGGCACTTGCCAATTAGGGCTCACTACCCGAGCACACTGCTCACAAGAGGCTCACTACCTACAAGAGACTCACTGTCTACAAGGTACAAAAAAAGTAACAAGATACTTGAATTGATGAGAAGCATCCACATATGCTGAGGTTCAGTTTCAGTTAGGCTCAGTATACTGATCTACTGCACTTCATTCTTCCTCTTCTTTGGTGCTACTGTCCTGTCACATACCAGACCTGTATTACTGCTTCTACACTGCTCTCTATTTTTCTTCGCACACTACTACACACTACACATGCCTTCACATCTAAATCCATCTAGTATATATATCTGCACCAATGATTTCAACACCTTTCTAGTCGGCATCCAGAATACTCAGTATTTTCCCAAACTCTGATCTATCGGCTGAATCCTTGCATACCAAGTGATGCATACCAAAGAGATACTTATAGAAGTCATCAATCATGTCAGCTAACCATGAATGATCCCTCAAGAAACTTGATCACCATCAATTTCTCATCCGGATTAAGGTCTAATGTTCTGTCGGTCAATTCTTTCTTAGTCTACTCTACCAAACAGGAACCCAACACTTAGGTGCTCATATCTCTTCACTCTTTCATCATCGGAGGCTCAATCTCTAGAATGTATCAGTCATGGTACTCCTCTTGACTTCCCCAAGTCCACACTTTACTGAGATACTTCTTCTGAGAGATCCGGACCTGATTGCCTGACCTTGCTGTATACTCTGTTCTTGGTCACCGAACCAAAATACTCTTCAACCTGACTTCCAGTATAGGCATACTATGTCATGCAGATGTGTGGGATGGACTTTGTTGCCATCAATGACAACATTCATGAAGCCACACAATGTCTCTTGCCAACAATTTTATCGTGTTGTTTACATTTTGTATCTTTTATCCATCTATTTTATTATGATTATCTTCTTTTGTCCTTATTATGAATTTTTGTCATTTATCATTTATCATTATCATTTTCTCATTTTATATCCTTTATCTTATCTCATATCTTATCTTTTTATCTTTTATCATTTTGTCATTTGTATCTTTTGTCTTATCTTATACTTTAGGTGATTTTATTTCTTTATCTCTCTATCTTTCATTATTTTATGTCACATTTTGAGGAAGCTTGACGAGCTCTACACCATGATGTGTATGGAGAGTGAGGAATGGGGACATGATTGCATGTGTATGTATGTATGTAACCACTCTATGATGAAAAATAAAGCATAACCAAAGCATCCTAGATGGATCTATTCTATTCTATGAAGGAAATACAATTAGTACAAAACCATCCATATCGATATACCATTACATCAATATCCAATCATCAAAACCATAACCTTATCACATAGTCATTTTATCCCATTTTATTTTCATCTTATATACTTTGCCTTGAAATTAACATCTCTTCTTTTCAAAAGTTTGCCTTGTGTCCTCCAAGTCAACCTCCCGAGGGGGCATCATCACCGGGGCATTCTTCTAGCTTTTTCTTCCAACTTTTTCATCTAGCTTTTTCTTCCATCTTTTTCTTCAATATTATTTGATACAATGTCACATGGGCATAGCATTATATCAAAGAGGGGCAAAATGTAGACACCCAAATTAACATAAACTATTATTTTTCCTTGTCAATCACGCCTTGTGTAATTCGTCTAATTTCCCTTATTTAATTAAATAATTAAATAATATTAATTATTTAGTTAAACCTAATTATTCTTCCATTTCTTCTAAAAATTAAATAATATTAATTATTTAATTAAATCTAATTATTCCTCTAATTTGAATTATTTTCTCCTCTTTCTAAAATTAATTAAATAATATTAATTATTTAATTAATCAAACTATTTCTTCCAAAAGAATAATTAAATTAAATTTAATTATTATATTTTATCCCTCTCTTAATAATTGAATAAATAATATTTAATTATTCTCTCAGTATTTCATCTCTCATGAATAAATAATACAAAAAATATTTAATTATCTATCCCTCTTGTCGAATTAAATAACTCAAATTTATTTAATTTCATCTCACGTTGCTTTTTCAAATCAATAAAATATCTTATTTATTTTTCCCCCAAAATCTTATTTATTTTCCTCACATGTTTGAATGATAAATAATAATAATCAAATATTATTATCTTCAACACATGGCTATTTTATCTCACTCAATCTCCACCTCTCCAAATTGACTTCAAGTTATCAAATCAATTTCCTTAATTGTCGAATGCAACTCCTTGCAAATTCCTTCTTTTGTGGAAGTTAACTCATGGACTCATGTCTATTTCCTTGATTTTTGAAATCAACTTCTTAGTTAACTCTTGAAATCCCTTGATTTGTGGATCGGATTCCTTGATTCTCTCTTGGCTTGTTGTCTCATGAATTTTTAGCCGTTGATCATATTTGAGTCCCTTTGATCTAAGCCCTCTATTATTTTTGAAGAAAACTATATATACACGTATTCTCCTAAGCCATTTTACAACACTTCAAATTGCACCCTTACTCTGTTGTTTTGATTCTCAATCCTTTAAAGCATTTTATCACTCGATCGTTCAAGCCATCTTGTTATGCAAATATGAGAGCAAGTTCTATCACAAAGATCACTATATTAAATAATAAAGAATTTTGGTTTGATTGTTCATAGTTTGTGTTGCATTCATAATTGTATATTTTCTTTATTGTGTACTTTAGATCTGTAGTGAATTTGATTGTTTTCATACATTTGCTATTGATAATCTACATTTCTAAGTGTTACACATCCAAGGAATATGATCGTGACTTAGTTCTTCCTATGTCACTGTATGATTGTGATACCTCTCCCAAAATCATCCCTACTTGCGAGGGTATTTTGGCGCAAGAGCATATAATCAATATTTTTCCTCCTCTCATTCCAATGCCCTTCCTTTTGGACATGTGGTATTGATGTATGGAGAGTCTCACCTCACATTGGATGAACACATCACTTTATCTTCTCTTCATTTGGATGATCTATCTTCTAGAGATGAGGCATTAGTAGATGTTGAACACATGTCACTTCTACTTCTACCACATCTTCCATAGTCCATGATGATCTTCCTCCTTTAGTTACATGTTCAAGTTCCTTGGATATCACTAACGACGGGAAGATCGCTTCTCTTCCTTCTTTGGTTGCATGTTCAAGTTCCTTGGATATTACTAAGGATGTGAAGATCTCTTCTCTTCCTCCTTGGGTTGCATGTTCAAGTTCCTTGGGTATCATGAAGGATGTGAAGACTTCTTCTCTTCCTCCTTTGGTTGCATGTTTAAGTTCCTTAGATATCAATAAGGATGTGAAGATCTCTTCTCTTCCTCCTTTGGTTGCACGTTCAAGTTCCTTGGGTATCGCAAAGGATGTGAAGGATTATTCTCTTCCTTATTTGGTTGCATGTTCAAGTTCCTTGGATATATCTAAGGATGTGAAGATCTCTTCTCTTCTTCCTTTGATTGCATGTTCAAGTTCCTTGGGTATCACGAAGGATGTGAAGACTTCTTCTCTTCCTCCTTTGGTTGCATGTTCAAGTTCCTTGGATATCATTAAGGTTGTGAAGATCTCTCCTTTTCCTCCTTTGGTTGCATGTTCAAGACCATTGGATATCATTCACAATTCAATCATAGACACTTTTGTCAACATCACTTTACCTAATCTTTATTCCAATGATCTCTATTGTAGAAATGAAACTTCTGTGAAGGAAGAATCAAATCTCACATTGGGTTCCACACGAATACATAATCTCAACAACCAAATCAACATAATTTATGTTTTTGATTCCAAAAAAGAACCTATGAAACCTCAAATTGTTGTGCATCTTTGTTCTAACCCTATAATCTCTGTTCAAGGTGTTCCAAACCCACCTTGATCTCTTGGTTACATTCTCATCTTTGCAAAACAACTTACTCAAAATAACCATTTTGTTCAAAATATGTCGCAACAACCTAGTTACCACATGGTTTCTCACATGTACAACACTTGTAACAACAAGAAAAATAACAAGCACTAATTGTTCCTACTTCTCTTCCACCTTCTCAACCTTTTCTTCCTCCACGACCTCATCTTTCTCAACACACTAACACAAAATATGATCTTATTGAGCTGCTTCACACTACTTTGACTATGATCTCACTCTGGGAATTAATACAAACCTCACCTACATACCACAAGATGCTCCAAGAGGCTCTACAAAAGGTGACCATTCCACTTTTTGATAGACCTAATGACGTAGCAATCCTATTAGATTATATGCATGCAATGAATTTGCATATTGTATTTCATCAACATGAATTACCTCCTCTTGAAGTTCAACAACAACATGATGCACTCATGATTTTGTTTATCGTTAATAAAAGTGGAAAAAAGTGTACTCTAATAAATAATGGACTAGGTCTTAATGTTTGCAACTTAGACCTTTTGCACAACATCAGTGTAAACACGTCTCTCATTAAACCTAATACTCTTTCTATTTGTGGCTTTGATAACATTGGTAGATGATCATTAGGTACAATCACACTACCAATTGAGGTTGGACATGTGATATTGCCTACTCTTTTCCATGTCATGCCCGACTCTCTTTCATATAATCTTCTTCTTGGTAGACTGTGGATCCATGCCATGGGAGCAGTCCTGTCTACTCTTCATCATTAATTTAAGTTCATCTCTAACAACAAACTCTATACAGTTGAGGGTGATCTGAATTTGGATAGTTTCTTGCAAGTAGAAACTAGATATCAACCTCCTATCTCAAAATCTCTCAACACTTTGATTTCTTCTTCAACAAAATCCAAACCACTATTCTGTGCTGCTAACAATAGTGATGATCAGAATAGTGCTTTTCCTTTGAGTGCATTTTTTGGTGACGATTGGGGTTCACTAGATTTTACACCCTCCTTCATTAGAGAGTACAAAATCCCACAATCTAAACCTGAGATCCCAAAGGTGGCTTTGGTTTACTCTACACACTCTATTCCTTCTTCTAAACTCACCACTTAAACTTCTTCTACTTCAACAAATTACCAAACACTTTCCTCACATTCTATTCATGATTACGTACGTTCTTGCAATGCATGTCTTGGTGATGGTTGGAGCTCTTTAGATTTCATGTCTCATGGGCCTGTTGAATCTAAGGTTGACCCTCCTTACCTTGACATCTCAACACTCAATATGGATCTGCATCCTTGCAAAAGGATTGATCCTCCTTATATCAATTCTGCTACTACTTCTTCTTCAACATGTGATCATGCTTCTCATTTCAACAAAACTCATAATGTCGCCTCTCCTCCTCTATCTAACTTGGAGACACATTATGGGCTTGGATTCAAAAGTATTTCTAAACATGGATACAATGGAAATGGTTTAGGGTGTATGGAACAAGGAGTTAAGGTTCTTGTGAAACCGACACCACACTTTTCTAAAGTAGGTTTAGGTTTTCATCCTTCTCCTATGTCTACATTTCTTCCACTATTGTCTAATGTCTCCATGACTAGTCTTCAAACATCAAACCTTCCTCCACAAGAGAAAGGGTTGCTTCTGTTGATAACTGAGAGGGGGGTGAATCAGTTATCCTAATCTTGCCTCCAATTCAAACACTGAAATCCACTTTGTTATTTAATAGCATAGCAATTAATCATTCATGAAAGCATAAAGCATAAACACCAGAGCAGATACACATCAACACATGAGACACCAAGATTTTGGCATGGAAAACCCAGTCAAGGGAAAAACCATGGGGTGATTAACCCAAGGATTATTCTCTATTAGAAGAATAAGAAAAATGGATGGCACATGCCAATTAGGGCTCACTGCCCGAGCACACTGCTCACAAGAGGCACACTACTCACAAGAGGCACACTGCCTACAAGAGACACATTGTCTACAAAGTAACAAGTATCACAAACTTGAACTAGAGATTGACATCTTTACCATGCCTGGATCAGTTCCATTTAAGCCCAAAAACTTCTGCTCTGCCTTTTGCGCTCCTCTTCGCTACCACACTCATCACACCAAGACACACTTCAAAATGAATTTACAATCCCTTATTTATACAAGGCATCGACTTAGGAACAATCATCTAAGTCGGCAAACGCCTACAAGATCATCCGCAAGATGTGTAATACATCTGGTCGGCCAGACTCAGGAAGAACACCAACAACCGGTGGTCTTTACATCAAATCCAAACTCTAACTTCAATGCGAACTGCCAATAAGACTTGTACACGATCCAAGGATCACCAGAACCTTTCCTGAGTCAACAAGAACATCCGCACTTTATCAGCTTACTGGAATTCTTCTCTTCTTCATCCAAAACTTCAAGAACACAGTTTATCGCCACTGTCACAATGAAAAAGGGGCTTCCAGACCTCCAAACCATGAACAAATCTAGTTATCACTTCACACTGACTTCTTCAACATTCTCTCCAATCCACAGAATGAGATAATGCAATTCTGGAGCTCACCGGACCAATCTGTGACACTCTATCACCACTGAACATCTGCTAGAATCAGTTCTACTGGAGCAACCATAACTTCTTCAGATCTTCATGTGGACCTCTGAAATCTTTACTAGAGCATCTCAAGACTCATATCTGAAAACCTTTTAAACTGCATCCTCTGATCTTCATCTTATCTTGGACTTTTATCTTAATGTCATCACTGTTCTTCATTGTTCCTGATTGAGGCTAATTTTCTCAATATCCTCAACACACAGCGCATCCAATCCTTCTCATTAATGCAATATGAGTATGTTGACATCAATGACAACACTAGTTATCCTCATACTTGCAACAGCTTCCTACTCCACTCGCTTCTTCTTGTCTATCTCCACAAGAGTGTATTTTGCCGAGTCTAATCACAGACCGCTTTATCACTCTTCCTCCAACATGCAAAAAGTTTCCACAAAACAATCAATCACACTTCCTTTGTGTGCATATCATCAGGTGCTTGGTCATTTCACTAGTGAATGTTGAACCTTGCATGACAAAATTCAACACCTTCATGACACATGTCCTCACACCTCCCTTTCTATTGTAGCACCTCTTCTTTCTTCAAATAACATTCTTCTCTCTACATAATCATGATTGAGACCCACCTCTATCGAGCTCACCTAGATCTTCATACTTCTTTCACACTTAACATTAGTCACCTCAATTGTGATGTTACACTTCTCTGTTCTTTGTGGTAAGAAGTTATTTTCATCCATTGATGCTAACCCTACTTTTTTTTTATGCTTCAAATCTACCCTTGGAGATCCCTATTCATTCTTTTTGAGATGTACATTTCATTAATCACTTCACTATTGATATGGCAATTGTAGCTTTTCCTTATTAGCTCATTGTTATGCATGGTGATGCTATATCATATATTTCACTCTAATAAAAAAAATTCTTTTTCATGGTTGTTCTCACCTGTACTTTGGGGGGTAGGAGGATAAACTCTTAAAGGGGTAGGCATTCTTTTTAAGGATCTCCCCTCTTCTTATATTTTCCCCTCTTCTTTACCTTAAAACATTTGCATATTATACATGCAAACATTTTAAGGGGGAATATATTCCCTATTCACTTGTGCATCCATACATGCACCCTTGTTCATTCATTCCTCTTGAGCTTTAGCATATTGATGTACCCCTTGTGGTGGTGTTTTTCATAAGCACCTCCTAAGGCATGGTTATCAATACTCTCCCTAAGATGTTTATTTTTGCACTCCATGAAGCATCATGCTCCTTGATGCATTATTTATTCATGCTCCTTGAGGTATTGATAGTATACGGTCACCTAGCATAATGCAGATTGCTAGCATGTGATTCATATAGTCTCTGAGTCGCCTAGCATAATGCAACTTGCTAGTTTGTGTGCTTCATACAACCTAAACTAATGGTCACCTAGCATAATGAAAATTGCTAGCCCATGATCCATGAGGGTATCTTGATTTACATGACCCCTACTAATAGAGAAAGCTAGTACCAGAGTCATGTACTCCTCTTCATTCAGTTGATCCCTATCTATTTGTTTACATTCTCTCCTTGTAGCATTCAATCAACTCATTACATTATTCTATCTATTTTTTAGAATTCCTCTATTTTTGGTTTTCTTTTGGGGATGATACGAAGTATTGAGACATCCTTTCAACCTAGGTCTCCTTACTTTGTTGACTTAAAGTTTCTTTTTTTCATTTTCTTAAGTGTATGCTTTATGCTTCATGTATGCTTCATGTTTTCTTCATGTTTCCTTCATGTTTTCCATGTGTTTGCTTTGTGCTTTCCATGTGTTTACTTTGTGCTTTCCATGTGTTTGCTTCATGTCTTCCATGTGTATGCCTTGTGTTTTCCATGAATGCCTCGTGTATGTTCCATGTGTATTATATATATATGATCTTTGTTATATGTTTTGTGTATGTATAACCTCTTTATCTAGATATTGTAGACTTGTAGGATCCTAAGATTGGGGTCTATTGCAACTCTCAACTTAGCAACATTCTATGACATCAACTTCTTGGCAAAGAGATTTGTCTTCTCCATCCTTTAGCGAGCATATGATAATAAGTTCATACCCTCACTAAAGTGGGGGCTAAATGTAGCATCATAAAATTGATACCTCTTATAATTTTACACTAGATTTGGCACTCATTGTGGCTTATGTGATCATCTATGTTTACAATATGCAATTTCCACCACCTTCAAGAGATGCAAGGCTTAACCCTCTATCATCTAGCATTTAGATAGCCTAAATCACTAGGACTAGGGCGTCCAGTGCTTGGGTCCTAGCAATTTGGCCACGACAACTTATATTTTATTGTTGGCCTTATGACTTAAGTGATTCACCTTGTCGGCCTTAACTTTATTGGGCCCTCGAAAACTAATTGAGATGCATAGATAAACAAGTCTCTCTCACTCATTTATAGTAGATGTTCTCTATGATGATTCTCTCTAACAAGCTATCTCTTTCTCTATCTCTCTACATGTGTACTAACCCTTGCAAGTCTTTGAGGAAGTTCCTTCCTTCTCCTTCAACTCCTTGTGGATTGCTACATCCATTCAACTAGGGTTTTATGCTCATGGTAACTCTATTGCATTCTATTTCATTATTATAGTCATTATAACATATTTTTCCTCTACTCACCAAGAGCACACACTCTCTATCACACTTATCCTTGTTGTTGTGGAAGTGGGAACACTTACATGAGGTTTGACTGAGGCAAGCCTCTATACAACACCACCATTTTCCCTCTTTCATGTGTATAAATCACATCTGGGGTCTTCGGTGTGAAATAGCGATATAAAGATGAAAGGATTTGGGATACGGATCGTTGGGCTGAAATTTAGGATAAAACCTTAGGACTAGGGCACCCAACATCTGAGTCTGGCACTTTTTGACCTAATTTTTAGCTATAGGCTTTGTCTGCTCTACACATTCCTAATTTGCCCTCAATTCTTGCACAAAAGTTCTGTAACACTTGTAAGTTGTCTATTTTGTCATATAGGTCACTTAAAACCCTAGAACTTTCTATAATCAAATCAATCTCATCTATTACAATAGAAATAAGTAAGCCTAGACCACTTGGATCTCCCTTGAGGACTATATCCAAGTACACAAGTCTTGGTTGGCTTGTATTCTAATGTTGGATAGGAAAGATTGATCTAATTAGTCCTGGCAATTTGGCCACAACAACTTATATTTTATTGTCGGCCTTATGACTTAAGTGATGCACCTTGTTGGCCTTGAGTTTATTGGCCCCTCAGAAAGTAATTGAGATGCATATATAAACAAGTCTCTCATTCTCTCTAACAAGCTATCTCTTTCTCTATCTCTCTACAAGATCTTTATTTCTATAGATTATTGCTGTGTACTAACCCTTGCAAGTCTTCGAGGAAGCTCATTCCTTCTTCTTCAACTCCTTGTGGATTGCTACATCCTTTCAACTAGGGTTTTATGCTCATGATAACTCTATTGTATTCTATTTTATTAGTACAGTCTTTATTGCATGTTTTGCCTCTACTCACCAAGAGCACACACTCTCTATCACACTTATCCTTGTTGTTTTGGAAGTGGGAACACTTACACAAGGTTTAATCAAGGCAAGCCTCTATACAACACTACCATTTCCCCTTTTTTATGTGTACAAATCACATATGGGGTTACCGATACGAAATAGCGATAGAAAGATGAAAGGATCTGGGATATGGATCGTTGGGCTAAAATTCAAGATAAAACCCTAGGACTAGGGTGCCTAACATCCGCGTCTGTCACTTTCTACCCTAAGTTTGAGCTACAGGCTTTGTCTTCTCTACACATTCCCGATTTGCCCTTGGTTCCTCCACATAAGTTCTGTAACACTTGTAAGTTGTCCATTTTGTCATATAGGTCACTTAAAACCCTAGATCTTTCTATTATCAAATCAATATCATCTATTACAATAGAAATAAAAAAGCCCAGACCACTTGGCTCTCCCTTGCAGATTGTAGCCAAGTACACAAGTCTTGGTTGGCTTGTATTCTAATGTTGGATAGGAAAGATTGATCTAATTAGTGTATAATTGATTAGACTCTCTTTTCCTATGTAATAATAGTTAATAGTGTTAGCATTCCCTTTTCTCTTTTAAGGCATGTAACAAGTGGGAGAATGTTAGAAATAATGTCTCAATATTGCATCCTAATGTTAAGAATAAAATATTACAATTTCTAGGCCAAAGAACAAAATTTTCATTTTTAGGGCTCTATAGGTCAAGTTTGGCCTCAAAAAATGTTGAAATGGGCCTTAACTAGAGCCAACTAGTTATGTCAACATGGATCTTTTTGATATATTCAATTTGGAAAAATAGGTTCAATTAAATTTCTAGATCCAAAGTTATGGCCTTTGAAAGTTGGGCCTCTCACACTAGAAATGTATGAGCATCTATGACACATAAGAGAGTTGTAAGAGGGAGTTATACTTGTTTACCAACGTCTAATGCATGCTATGACATATTAAGACATATTTGAATGGAGATAATGGATCCAAAATAGAGCACCCAAGTTAGTGAGTGGATTATGAATAGCTTATGGTAGGTCTAAGGAATATACTATTTTTAGCCTATGGACTCATCTTGGGATTTGGATGCACATTTTGGGTGGTTTTATCCCATGGTTTCCTAAGTACCATTTTATGGTTTCATGTATTACTTCTCCTATTTATTCGGTGCTTGAGATAGAGGTTTCATAGTGAGTTTTATAGGTAATATTGTGATGCCAGAATTACTCAAGATCTCTTGTTGGTGACACTCCTGTAAAAGTTTAGACTTTACAAGTGTATTGCAACCATTATTATTGAATAAAACATTGAGTTTCTTTGAAGTGCAAGGTTTTGCTCTAAAAAAGGCTTTCCCCATGTAATCATTACGTTATGGTATAATATTTCTATGTTTATTTCCTTGTAATTATGTGACCAATTTAATTTTTGTACATACCTCCTCTCATCGATGAGTGTAGGAAGTATAATTAATACCTCTACTTCCTTTCTCACATCACACACCACTTGTGCATATCTTGCCTCCTAGGGTTTTATCATTGTGAACAATATTTTTTTACACATGCCACTCACACATCATCACTAGGTTTGCACACAAGTCCCCTATTTCCATTTATGCTTTGTTGAGGTTGAAATACACCATCTTGGGGACTAACTAAGGAAATATCTTTAATATCACATACTTCTCTCTTATTCCAATTTTCAACTCAAATTTTCTCACATTTAGGCTTAGATGTGCTTATTCTTCAAGTTGGAGAAGTATCCAAGGCCTTTAGTGAGCAACTCCAAAACTTTTTAAGGCCATCAAACTCACATACATGTGTGTACCCTTGACATAAAACAACACATAGAATGACATGCTACAATGCCCAACCTAACCTACAACTATGTGTATCCCTGACATGTAACAACATCCAAATTTGAAAGTTCTCTGATTGAGTTGAAAATTTGACTAAACCATTCTAGCCTCTTGAATCCATTTTGGCTACCTATTCTTCAAATTTCATGTACACCTACTCCATTTATGTATTTCTTTTGTGTATCCTTTCTATTTACATTTAGTATTATTTAGCTCCTATACTTGTTATTTTAGATCAAATTACAATAGTTCCATTCTATATTTTCTATTTGTTAGAGTAGGTGTGTTGTACACCTTGTATAACATTGGTATTATTTAATTATGTAAAATAAATATTTGTTTGTGGTGCATCATGTGTGATGTGTTTAGCCACATTAGATATTTATTTTGTGCCACTTGTAATTATTGTATGTAACATTGGGTTAATTATTTTGTGTGTGGGACACATAGAGTAATTAATCATTTATTTGTAATTATTTAATTATTGGAAAAAACTTAGTAACAATAATTAAGTGTGGGAGTCAATGGTTTTGTAGACTCATGGTTTTGTGGAAGATGGTTTTACCATACCACATATTGTATTTGTGTGAGCTTATCTTTATAAAAGCAAACACACGGGTAGTTCTAGAGGTTGGTTGTTTGGCTTGTTGGCTATAGGTTGGGTTTAGCTTGTTTGAGCATCTCTTGCAGGTTGCATTTGTGAGGGTTTGACACATGGCATTGGATGTGTGGTTACATGCTTGTTCACATGGAGTGCTAGTAGAGAGCTTAGTGATTTAGGGTATTCATTGTGTATTGTAATCTTTATTACTGAATAATACATGAGAGATGGATGCTTTTGGAGGCTGGGGTTTTCCCTCTATGAGGGTTTTCCTAGGGTATATCTTGTGTCACCATTGATGGTATGATTGTATATTCTTTTGCCTATGGATTTTTGGTTATTTCTACATATTAATCTCTCATTAGGTTATGAGGAATTAGTCTTTATGGCTGCATATTTCTAACATTTGGTATCAGAGCTTTGTTGCTTGGTTGTGGGAGGGGAAATCCTTGTTTGATAACCCTAGCTATGAGTTGATTTTTTTATACATATAGTGGAATCCATGGATTTACAGAAAAGAATGAACACATTTTCAGAGTTACAAGGCTATTTCCAGACTTGGGTTGTTGCAGATCTAGGGTTTGATGGAAATTTGGTTGGTGGGTTTTTGTTTTGGGCTCTTTGTATGGGGGTTTTGGAGGTCAAATTTTCTAGAAAGCCTCCTAGGCAAAAATGAACCTTTCCATTAGATTTAGAAGGCCCGAGAGGTGAAGAAAAACATATAATTAGACTATGTTAGGACACAACAAAAATTTGCCCTATTTTACCCTATGTGTGGTTACATATTTGTTCACATAGAGTGTTGGTAGAGATCTTAGTGCTTCAGGGTATTCATTCTGTATTGTAATCTTTATTGCTGAATAATACATAAGAGATGGATGCTTTTGGAGGCTGGGTTTTTCCCTCTATGAGGGTTTTCCTAGGGTATATCTTGTGTCACCATTGATGGTATGATTGTATATTCTTTTGCTTATGGATTTTTGGTTATTTCTGCATATTAATCTCTTGTTAGGTTATACGGATTTAGTCTTTATGGCTACATATTTCCAACATTTGGTATCAGAGCTTTGTTGCTTGGTTGTGGGAGGGGAAATCCTTGTTTGATAACCCTAGCTATGAGTGGATTTTTCTTTTTATGTATAGTGGAATCCATGGTTTTGCAAGAAAGAATGAAGGCATTTTCAGATTTACAAGGCTATTTGCAGACTTAGGTTGTTGCAGATCTAGGGTTTGATGGAAATTTGTTTGGTGGGTTTTTGTTTTGGGCTCTTTGTATGGGGGTTTGGAGGTCAAAGTTTACAGAAAGCCTCTGGGCAAAAATGAACCCTGCCATTAGATTCAGAAGGCCCGAGAGGCGAAGAAAAACATATCATTAGACTATGCTAGGACATAGAAAAAATTTGCCCTATTTTGCTCTAGATGGAATCTTGTGAGAATCAAATAGTATGGTCGTATGACCATACGATGTCATAGGCATTAGCACTGTGACCTGAGTAGGTGCAAGTACAATCCATAATAATCTTTAATTAAAAAAATACATTTTTGGTTTGCAGGTTTTAAGTTTAAAAAAATTAATTAATTAAAAAAGTGGGACCGACCCCTGGTACAGGGTTGTAAACCCCTATACCAAGGTAGTCAACCCCTGGCTGATAAGGATAGGCCAGTTGACAGGGTTTTACGCCCTGTCATCTCCCGTGCACCCTGACTAGTGAGCCAGTGGGCTTAAAGCCCGATCGAGGCTCACCAGTCCGGGGAGTCTCGGTTGGTCTGGCATGGACAAAGCCCGACCATCGGGCTCGTATTTTTAGATTTTAAAAATAAAAAATTTAAAGACTTTAAACTGTGTTTTAAAATCTACCACAAGAAGTACCAACGACATGCCACTGCCACTGGCCACCCACCCACCTGCCACCAGAGGGCCACTAGGGCCAGACTTATAGGCTTATTGGGCTACTTTTTTTCCAGAGGCCATAACTTTGTCATACGAAGTCAATTTTTCAACTTTTTATAGTTGACGAAAAGCTCTTTCCAAGTACTACACTATGATCTTAGAGATTTTTCCATATTTTACCATTTTGATAGGGTCTTTCTAGTTGGAAGCTAGATTTGCGGTTTGACCTTTGACCAGGCATAACTTGTGCATATGGAGTCGAATTTTGGACTTCTTATAGGAGTTGGAAAGGTATTTTTGAGCACTATGCAGTGGAGTAGGTTTGGAGATGATATTTTGATGTTTTCTTAGTTTGAGATATTTTTAGTCCCTTTGACTTATGGTGCATTTCTGAGTTGATGGAAAATTGAATCTGAGGTGATTTGGTGTTTGAGTCATTGTATACTTATGCATATTTCTGATTATCCTCATTTGACATGGTTCCCAGTATATTATTGAATTTGCATGTTGCATTGTGAGATCTACAAGTTGTGCAATATTGTAGGTTGTCTATGCTTATAGGTTGCATATATGACTTGGATGTGGGTTGTCTATGCCCATAGATGTTTAGTGTTGATGTAGATTCTGATTTGTGGCTTGGTTTAGTCACATGTTTTCATTGGTTTGCTTGTCATTATGAGATATAGAGAGAGATGGTATTAGCTAATGCATTCATGATATGGAACCTATGTTTGTTGACTAAATGGTACAGTTGTGTGAGACTTGATGGGAGTTTGGTGTAGGTACTTTGGGTGGTGATCATGGTGTCATGGATGTTCCTTGTTTGGTTAGGACTTTGACACGACATGATTGTTATGTAGGTGCAGTTTTGGTGGTGTTGGATTGATGTTTGGTTTACATGTTTTGTTCATCTTCTTGGTTTGGAGATTATGGTTTACTCAACCTTTTAGGAGTTGATGTTGTTATAGTGGGATTTTTTATTGTGTTGGGGCCATGGATGATCTTCATTTAGGAGATGGTTATCACAATGTCATGGATAGCTTGGTTACATATTTCAGTGGGATTTTTTGAAATGAAGGTTTGATGTTTATCATGTTGCCATGTAGAGCTCAGTATCACAATTCAGTGGGAGCTTTGGAAGGATATGATTATCTTCATGTGATTTGGAGATGTTGACATCTTGGTACCATGGAGGACTCTTAGAGTCTTTGGTTGAGGTGTTGTTTATGGTTTGTCAGTTTTGACAAGTGATCCTTGCTTACATGATGGTTGGTATTGTGTCTTGGTTTACTCTTGATCATTTGTTAGAGTTGTAGCTATGGAAAATTAGATTTAGTGTTAAAAATAGAAAACTAACTAAAACCCTAACTATGCACCATGAAGGACAAACTATAATGAAAATGAAAATAGAAATGCAAAGAAAACTAAATCCATGCTATGTTTGATTGATCTCCATGGCTCTTCTCGATCTTGCATGAGGATGCATGATGTTGAAGGGTTGTTGATTGCTCACTTTCGCAACATAATAGAAAGATGAAGATGATAGAAGAAAATAGATAGATGAATGATGCAAAGGCTCAATTGGGATTTCGACAGCGTAAAATTACTTGAAATGCAATATATGAAAATGACTTGGATGAGAGTTAATTTATAGGCAAACGCTGATAGGATTGGATGGTTGGGATCAAAAGTCAAATGTGTGATGTGTAGGGCTAGGATTAAAAGTTGATTTTAGTGCCTATGACGCATATTAAGTGGGTTATGACATGAGGCTCAAAATAGGATGTGAGGGAATAAGTGGGATTCTTTTATTTATGTGAGAGAAAAGATGCTTATGACACACAAATAAGTGGGGCTAAAAATAGGATGAGGGGAATCTCATAATTTAAATAATGAAATTATTTAAATTATGTGTGCATGAGAAGAGTTGTAGTCATGTGACACATGTCATAATGAGGGATTTGATTTTATATTTAATTTAAATTGTTTGTGGGACATGTGAAGAGAGATTAATTAAATAAAGAGGCTTATTTAATTAATTGGAAAGGTGATTAAATGGGATAATGTAACTGGGATAAATGGGATAATGTAATGACCTAGGATAAATATTACAAGATGTTTTACAAGGTCAGGTATGATTAGGTGATGTTATGACATGGACAATTTTAAGTGTCTACATTTTGCCCCTCTTTGAGATGATGTTCAAGATGATAAGATTTATGTCAAGTAACATCATTTCAAAGAAGTTAAGGTATGGATAGAAGATGAAAGGATAGGATGATGATTCCCCCTCGAGAGGATAGGTGGGTTGGACAAACAAGGTGGGTTGGACAAACACGGGTAGGCTCTCAAAATGAAAGGGGTTAGGCAAGGAAGAAAAATAAGGGAATGGATAAAGAAAAGGGAAAGATAAGTTATGCTGCAATGAAGGTGAGCAACCATAATGTTTGATATAGCACTAGATGTTATGCACCAAGGTATAAGGACCAAGGTGATGATGTGTCTCGTGCCCCAGCATAATACAACCTTGTCTAGATACAAGATATGAATAGTAGCTTGGAATGATTCAGATTTGATACAAATGCAAGATAAAATGATAACACACACAAGCAAGCAAGAAAGCATGCATAAATGATTCAAAAACAAACAAGGTATTGCCCTTGTCAAGCCGTAATCCAATGATTGATTGATTGATGATGATAATGATTACGTTGTTGATGTGGGAATGATTTATCCTGAGAACAATGTGAGGATTGTGTTGTTGATATGGGAATGATGTATCTCGAGAACAACACTAGGATTGGGGATGATAAATCCCATTGATTATGATGATTGATTGATTGATTAATTTGGTTGACAACAAGATTAGAACAAAACCAAGGATGCAATTAGATAATTTAGTAGGATTGATTGACTTGATTGGTATTGATTAAAGATGATTTGTGTTTAAGTTTGTTGCTTGGAATGATTGGATGATTGGATTGAATTGATTGGATTGAGTTGATTAGAAGAAGTAATTTGATTTGGAGGAATTTGATTGAATAATTTGATTTTGATGAAAGTTGATTGGAAGAATTGATTAATTTGATTGATTTGATTTGAGTGATTTGAATTGATTGGAAGAGTTGATTTGACTGAATTGATTTGAAGAGTTGATGGTTGGATTGATTTTGAAGAAT
This sequence comes from Cunninghamia lanceolata, assembly GCA_027924645.1. Lineage (NCBI taxonomy): Eukaryota > Viridiplantae > Streptophyta > Pinopsida > Cupressales > Cupressaceae > Cunninghamia > Cunninghamia lanceolata. The sequence continues at coordinate 19,125,484 of BSBN01000627.1, forward strand.
TGATTTGAAGAAATGATTAATGATTGGGTTGATTTTATTGCTTGGATTTTTGGAATGTTGTACTATTTGATTTTTTTTGGATTTTGAAATGTTTTGAATTTTATGTGGTTTTTGAAAATATTTGATTATTTTGGATTTTGAGAATATTTGATTTTTTGGATTTTGAGAATGTTTGATTTTTTTAGGATTTTTGGAAATATTTTGATTTTTTTGTGTTTTTTCAAACCTTTTTCTATTTTTTTGTATTTTGAATTTTGAAATGTTTTGGGGAATGGCATTGGATGACAAATTGAGTATCCTTTGTGCTAGGTACCAATGACAAGGGAAAACCAAGTCTAGGTGCAAGGATAATGTAGGATGATGGATAGGCAATAATTTATGGGATAGAAGGCTCATGATAAAGGGATGGATAAAAGGACAAGCAATAGTGAATGGGGTAGATGCATCATAAAGGAGCAAAGATGTGATCTCTAAAGACTATGTCGCATAGGAATAACATGCCCCAATCTAGGTGTAATGCTTAGGATTTTTCAATGACAAAGCTTATGACAATAGGATAATGATAGGCTTGTTTGGAAGGATGATGTGTATCAAAAGATATCCAAAACATGTGTCAATAATTTGCCCCCAATCTTTATCAAGATCAAAAGGAGGAAGAGAGGATAAGTGGACTCAATCTGATAGGTATGTATGATGGCTAAAGATGGCAGGTAGGATGGAAATGGTGGAAAATGATAGAAAGCGATATGATAGGATAGATAGTGTGGATGAGACAATGTGTCCCCAAGTGTAAGTGACATAGAAGATCAACCTACACATGACGCCTGTTTGCCAGGTTTTCATCATGGTACTTATCCAGGGTGCTTGTTTACCAGGTTTTCACAGTTGGATGAAGGGATTTCTCTTTACTTTTTTTTTTCTTTTTTTTTGATTTTTTGATTTTTTGGAATAGGGGAATATGGATGGAAGGGACTCAAGTGTCTAGTTCCATGAAAGGTGATAGTCCCATTAGAAAGAAATGTCATCACATGGACCATGTCAAGTCATTATGCTCATAGATATTGGTAAGGGATTGTATGAAAGTGAGATGGATAAGGTAGATAGTGGATTATGGAAAGAATGATAGTGGATTATTGTAGACTTATGCAAAGATGGATGAAAGACTTATTCAAAAGCATGGACCATAGGGATAGGATGAGGAAGATATGTAGGATAGTAGTTGAAAGATGGGGTGATGGAGGTATGTGGAAATGTTGTGGAATGGAAGGGAACCATGACCAACGGTTGCACACACCGTGTTAAACATTTAAGTTTTTTATTTGGAGGTGGTGTAGGAAGCAATGGAGATGTTTGCCTAGGAGATGGATGATGTAAGCATTTAGGTACCCACATAGACTTAGTATTTTTATGATTTTTTTTTTGCTCGTGGGATTTAGGAATTTGAGAATTTTGCATGGAATGGGACTTTTGGATGGAAGAGGATGGTTGGGATTTTTGTGATGTGGATGCCTCATTTGACTTACTTTCTTTTTGCTTAGGTACCCATACCATTTTAGTTTTAGACTTTGCTTGGGAAGGTATGGACTTGGGTAGCCTTTTAGATGGATTTTTGAATATACTTTGCTTTGAATTTTTGAATTGATGTCCTAAGGCATTAAAATGAGCTTAAAATGAACCATATGTTACTCGACATCATTGAAATTGAGAAGAGCCATGGAGATCAATCAAGTCTAGCATGGATTCAGTTTGCATATGATTTTCTTTGTTTTTATTTTAGTGCTAGTTTGTCCTTCATGGTGCATAGTTAGGGTTTAGTTAGTTTGTTGTTTTTAACACTAAATGTAATTTTCCCTAGCTACAAGAGTGTTGACATGATACATGTGCTCTTTAGGGTAGGATATATTCTTATGAGACATAGATCATCCTTTGAGGATATGATATTAGATCATGATGTCATGAAGTGTTCCTAGGTTATGTAGACGTGCAGTGGGAGCTTTGACTATGATCTTGATGGTCCTCTTGGTATTGAGTACATTGATCATTTGATTTTGGAGTTTAACATGGATTGATCATGGAGGTGCTCATGGATACTTCAAGACTTAGGTGAGGTTTGAGTTCTCTTGGGATTAGAGATAGGTGTTGAGATGGTTACTCTTTGATGAGGATTTCAATAGAAAGACGAAGGAGCCTACACCTTGGTTGGACGTGAGTTCAATATGGACCTATTGAGGAGATTATTCTTGGAGAGAGCCTTTGAGGCTTGGTGCATCTTGGAGGAGAAATCTCATCCCTACTCTTGGTCCACTCAGCAGTGAATGATTTGACAGGTATGCACACCTATTTTTCAAATGCATTCTTTTTTTATATCTTATCTTCTCATGCTTGAGTCTTGAGCTATGGATTATGGTTGTGAGGACTTGTTCGAGGAGTAGATACATGGATATGATTAGTTATCTCATTATGTTTGATCCTGAGTTGTTATGAGATCATTGTGTGTAATGGAGATGGTTAGTGGCTTTGGGCTCATTTCTATTTTGGGATGGTTATGAGTTTGATCTACTTTTGGTTTGAGAGGCTTGCATCTTGATTTGTTAGATGTTGAGGAGGCTTCTTGTTTTGGGGTTGTAAAGAAGATCATGCTTTTGATAGCTATAGCACATTAGTGTGGATAGAAGGACATGGTTATGATTTGCAAGTTCTCTCTTGATTGGTCTTATTCTTCTTATTCTTGGATGTTTATGTTCACATGACATTGGAGTTGAGATGTGTATGGAGCTATTGAGACTCTTTGACTTATTTCTTTTATGATGTGGAGGATTTGGAAGAGATATGGACTTGAGGTGAGAGTTATGTTGAGGCTATTTAGTTTGCATATTTTGCATATCTATGTGTGTGTTTTTTAACACTATGTGATAAAGGATTTAGCCACATCTTCTATGTGAGTGCTATTATTGGTTATTTAGATCCCTTGATCTATTTTTAGATTTGACATTTACTTATGCAATGGGAGTTTCAAGATGTATATGATTCTTTGTTGGATGTTCTCATTATATTGTGGTATGGAGGGTCTTGAGGTTTTTTTATCACATGCTTTGTGTTGTTACCTTGGAGGACTTCTTTATGCAGGATTGGTATATAAAGGGACTTGTTATCATTTTGATTTGAGTTGGATATGTTGATGACATAAAATCTACTTGTTGTATTTTTTATACCTTGGTTTATGGTTAGTTGATGCATTAGCAACTAGCTGTGGTTGCTATTTCAACTATGATGATTGATTCTTATCAGCTACTTGAGCCTATTTGTTACCATTGGATTTGGTGTTTGTGTTTGGATATTAGTTGATGCAGGTTTCTTGCTTCTACATGACAAATTTAGTGTGTTATCTCTGTTACCTAAATTTCACTGTAGCTCATTCAGGTAGAGTTTTGATTCAAAGTTTAAAAGGTACATTTTATCTGATCCTTATTACATTACATTCAAGTGTATAAATGAAATAATTCAAAAGATTATGATTATCAAATTACTACATTTATCTAAGTGCATGTAACATAAGAAAGATTTGTACAAATCTTTTGAAACAAATAAATAATATTCATTGAATGTAAAATGTACATTGTCTCACACAAGCTGTGAGATTAACTTTCTTATTCCATGAAATTGAAGAGCAATTTGTACATGAATAAGTCAATGAAAGTAAAAGTGCATGTAAGGATAGAGGCCAGTCATTGCCTGAGAATGACTAGTTCTGGTTCATGTGTGTTGTCCTGTTGCCCCAAATTATCTTTGTCCTTCCTAGTTCATGTCGTCTCTAGTTCCTGCATCTGTAAAAAGAATGATGTTAGAGTAATACTCTAAGCAATGAATGGTCCCTAACCTAACATGAACAGGTACCTATGCATGTATAAACTGATCCTCAAATGCAATAAACAAGAAATGTATACTTTGGATGTCCTAGAAAACAAGCAAGTCATCAAACACATCTAGAGTATGCATTTATTTTATAACAAGTTTACTTCATGTACAAATATAGGTGAAATTGTGTTTTTGAGTGATTCATCATTTTATATTATGAGTGGAGAAAATGTGGCTCCCATAAGGGTTGAGCCCAACTCATAGCTATTATAGAGCATGTCAGGTATATTCATCAAGTACATATGAACTATTGAAGATAATCATAGTTATATATCAACTGGTGGCAGGATAGTCATGTTCAAAAGATACAGCTTTTGATAAGAACAACATGGTTTAGTGCCAGTTGATAATTATATGAATAGTTTGAATTGCCTTGCATGTGTAAACTATCTTGAAGAATGATCATAAGCAGTCTATAATGGTGGCAAAGGTTATTTTTGAGATAAGTATGTCTACTACCTTCCTTCCCAGCTGCCCCTTTCCCATCTATGATAGAGACTATAGAGGATAAGAAACATGAAGAGTAGTCTTAAGTGACTATCATAGAATGACAAAGGGCAGCCTACAGTCATGCATTTGACAAAGTATAGAAGCCAATGAGAATGCTATGAATAACCTACAAGGGCATGCTCAAGGTGTGCATGCTGAATAGTACAGAGATATTCTTATTCATATCTAAGACTCATTCATGTCTAAGCAGATGAAATGTCAAAGGAACCAATATCACATACTAATCAAAGCAATCATAGCAGAAAAGTGCTAAATATGGCAGAGAAGACAGTCTGTAGTGTTAGAAGAGAGCAGTCAAGTAAAGTGACTATCAAGAGTCAAAACACAAACAATCACTCTATTGGTACAACAGAGTTACAATTGAACAAGAACAAGGTCACTATAACATCAAAACATGGACAATCAAATAGCAGTCAAAGTATTAAGATAGCCCTGAAAGTCATTCGAACAAGACTGTCACAGTCATATAGAGAGAAGGAACATGCATTGGAAAGAAAGTGTCCTAAGGAGCAATCAGGAGATATAAAGTCTTGAAGAAAAGTCATAAGATGACTGCAGTGGCAATTTTTAGGGACAACCATAATGACTATAATCACAAGGAGCAGTTCATCAAATCAAAGTTTGACAATAAAGATACTCTACATTGAAAACATCTATCAATTGAAAGGGATAGTGAGATAGTCTTTCAAAACTTTATCATCTAAAGACCTACCACATATTATGAGGAAGAACAACATGCAAGATAGTTTTCAAGAGTTTAGGAGTTAGAGAAAAGATCAAAGGATGAAACCTTGATTGTAATGGAAAGATACTGCAGAGATCTATAATATATAATGATTGGTAGTGAGGTGTTGTTTTTTGCAAATGTCATACTCCATAATGATTAAGGGGTTGCAAGATTTTTGCTATTGACTGTCACAGTCAAACCTTCAGGGTCCATGTCCCAGTCACCAGCTGTTGTTTGAGAAATATGCTTGAACAACAATTATGGATAAGGGTATGAATGACAAATTGCTTTAGGAACCCAGAAGCTGGTAGCCTTTTTAGAAGTTTTAGACCTCTTCACAGTCAAACTATTTAAGGAACCGACAAATGGCAGTCATGTCACATATGTGTGTTGACAGTCATATGAAAGGCACATGCTCAACAAAATAGTCACGACTAGCCAATTTTCTTATGGAACAGTTATATAGAGGGACTATTTGACAGTCATAGCATATATTTTGATTGTGTTATAGTATAATGATTAAGGAAATAGCAGCATCATCATAAGACAACAGTCCTACTTAGAACAGAGGTAGAAAGTATGGTCAATAGACCTTGACAGTCATGCTCATGAGAAAGAGTATACCGAGATCTTCAAGACAGAGTTTACACATCACAAGGGGATCATGGATTTCATCATTGCAAACCTTGAATGCAAGTGTGTTTGATAGTCACATATAGCCATCCTTGAGTAAAGGAGGAATGACAGTCATAATGATAGTGAAATACCTTGTCCTGAGTCAATGTATGCAGAGATGAAAAACTCTTTTCATGCTTGAAGGAACAATCATAATCAAGGATGATAGAGTACATAGCAAATGAGAATGCTATGAGTAATATACATAAGTCATTGTCAAGATACCTAGATAGCATACCCAGATCTTATGCATTATGTCCATTATTGAACAGTTATAGGAACATTATTGCTACTGCAAGAGCATATACCAGAAATATTTCCAAGTTCATGATAGGTAAAGGAAAATATGCTCAGAAAGAGTAAGAAGTACAAAAGTATATAGCTAAGAGTAATTGTCAAAATGCCTTCTTCTGACAACCAAAGTCAGAGAATCTCATGTAGGAGAGATATATACATAGAAAAAGTAAACACATTAAGGGTTTAATGTCATGAAAACCCTGAGTTTAAAAGATCTTCATTCTTCACTGATAGAATAGAAAGCAAAGAAACCAATAAGAGCTACAACAACTATTGTTATATTTCATGGTTGTTCCCAAAAGGTATTGAGGGTTTGGTTTCTGTAGAAACCCTAGCTCAAAAAGGAAGCCCTAGTGTTTTGTTCAAAATGCCTTTTCTGTCAACAAAAATTGAAAATAGTTTCAACTAACAAAGCCATATATAGGAAAATTAGAGATAGAGTGATGTTTCTGAATAGGAATGACAAATCTTGTTAGTTTCTGTAGCATCATATCTGGAAAAGATAGTTATATATGTGTGCAATGAAACCAAAATTATAACCATCACAAAAATGAGCATTTACAACATATATAGTGGTAAATAGCAGCAGAAATGATGAGTTTTTGTAGTATTGTTTCAAGACAAGAACTTCATTATGCTTACCTTTAGTTTGGAGCATAAAATCCTGAGAAATACAATGAAAATGCAGTAGAAACTGTTCACTAGAAGCTCAAGCATTAAACCCTCATGGCAACTAAGAGACAACAGAGTGAAAATATGCAAAAATGTAAATTGCAAAATGTGAGGTCAAAAGTTCCTTTTGTGTTATCGGGTTTCATAGCCTTAGAAGCTCGTTGGGCTTTCTTTTACTTTTGTATTTTATTTTTGCATATCATTGAAAGGTCCGTGGTCAAGACATTAAACATGCAATGCCTAGGTAGTGCCACAAGTGGTCGAATACATGTTAAGATTTTAAGAAGTCTTTAGTTCTCTTTGTATTAAGCAGAGCACTTGGTACCTTTGTTGTTTTTATTTATTTTTCTATTGATTTGTAAATCAATAACTTCAAAATGGTGACATTATTAACCATTTGAGGGATGTTGTTATCTTTTGAATGCAAAGGGGAGTGAGGGATGAGTCCTTATTGCCTTGGACACTATGCATCTTTGAGTTGTGAAGATGTGGCATACACATGCCAAGAGAATAACATTTTGTTGTGCCTTGAAGCAGAGAAGGTTTGACTAGGTCTTGAGGGCAGTTAGTAGTTGGTTTGTCTAGGGAGGGTATCTAGGAGTGTTTTGTTACTCTTAGAGTCCTTTTTGGACTTGTTTTCATGACTCTTCATGTTTGACTAAGTCCTGATGGACTTTTTCTTGCATTTTGGACACTTCTGGAGAGGATATAGGCCATAGATTTTAGGCTTTTTAGGGGCATCCGACCCCAATAAGTTTGAAATTCCTTCTATTGTGGAAGCACTTGGATAGTGGTGGATATAGTCACTCTTATGACTTTTTTGTAGTGAGTTCTTACATATAGATTTCAGAGACTTGTGATTTTTATAGTCCTTGCTTAGATTTTGACAGTTTGTAACTCATTCATCTTTGGACATGGAATACAGTGGATACCTTGGTTATTTCTGGTGATGAAAACTCTTTCCTTTCTTTTTGTTAGTGTAATCTTGAGTGTGTTGAATGATTGATCAAGTTATTTGTGAAATTGTCTTAGTTTCCTTGTAGCTTTGTCTCATATATTGTACCTTTGCTACAAGTAGTAAGCTAATGCAGGTTACTAGTTGTGTTGATAAAATGCATATAACTTGATAATTGTGAAGTTCTTTTCCTTTCACAACTTATTTTATCCTTAAACCTTTTAGTGAAATATTTATACAAAAGCATCCATAATAGATTATGCAAAAATTAGTTTTTATCAGTTTGAGCTAAGTGTAAACAAGTCTGAATTTCATCGTCTTTGTCAGTTCAGTGTATCACCCTTTTGCTTTAAGTTTTCATTTTAGTTTTTTGAGTTTCCTCCTTCCATGTTCTGTACAAAAAATCATTAGTTTAGGTGATTACCAACTAGGAAGCCGGCCTTCTCTGGAGGTTGACCTCTACTTTTAAAGATACCCACAACTTTAGAGGTCTTCCCATGTTTCAGTAGATTGTTAAACTTCACGTTTAACAGCGTGCAAATTTCACTGATAACAATTTTTGGCATGCCCGGCGGGACCAATTGGACTATCATAGTCCACAAGTCCTTTATTCATTGTTGATATTTGGTGTGTATGTCAACAACATCAACCTTTGGAGGCAATATTCACAACCTGATGACTCTACAAAAGAAGAATCAACTGGTTTTAGCAGTCCAGGTACAAGCAACTAATGAGGTTGGTGCTACTTGTTAGTTTTATAGCATTTGAAAGTACTTTCTCAGTACCTGGTGACTCTATTTGGTGTTATAACTCATTTCTTAGTGTTTCAAGACCCTGTTGCCTATATACATTCCAAATCAATTATCTAGACTTGCCTATGTTTCATGTTTTACTCTTGCAATGTCTAGTTATCAGCACTGTGATGGTTTTTCACCTCCATTCCATGAAAATCATACATATATGCCCTCTTACCAATCATATCACACATAACAACTTGCTAGTTTTATTCCAAATGATCCTGTAACAGTAGATTACCAGCAGTCTTATCATGTTTTCCACCCTGCCATCCCTGCTCAATCTCAATATCAGCTGATATATGATTAATATCAACCCCAAGAAGAGGTTTTTGATGCCAAACAACATGATTATTCACACAATCAGCCTCAAGAGCACCCTTACTAGAATGTGCTGGATCTGATCCAAAAGTTTGACTATGTTTTGTGGGATTTGAGCCAAAAACTTGAACATATGAAGATTAGTGACATTAGTAAGGAGTTCTCACACATGTATTGGATGTTGGTTGACATCAAGAAGTAGAAAAAGATTATCTTACAGTAGCAAGAGTTGGCTGAGCAATCAATTGTTTATGATCAAGAGTGGGTGATGAAAAGAATATAGTTTGAGAGAAATCTTGAAGGAGAGATAGTTGCTAAAAAGGAGCAAATGAAGCTTTTGTCTACTCAGGTGCAAAATAGTCAAGCTTACTTAGATTATCAATGCCAAAAAGGGTGTGAAACCCAGGTAGCCCTTTCCATTCCTAGTTTTAGATCAAATCTTCCTAACATCCAGAAAGCAAAAGAAGAGCTGACTTTTGACTATCATAGCTCACTCAACATGGAGGAAAGTAGAAATATAAAATTGCTGCAATTACCTACGGAGGAGGCTAGTCGTGAAGAGCAGTTAACAGTTTGGAATGAAGAAGGTGTGAGTTTTTCCACTCCAACAGCAGTTTTAGAACAACAAGAGGACATCAAACAATCCAAGTTGTTGATTGACAATAATCAGTATGGACATGGAGCCTTGGATTATGAAGAAGAGCATAAATCTAAATCTTACACCATTTTCCAAGTTATGAGCTTTGATATATTTGAGCATGTTGAGAAAGCTAATGTTGAGCTTTTTGGAGAGATGTGTACAAGCATAATTGATCAGTTTTGTTCAATGTTGGTTTACAAGGAATCATACCTTTTAGGAGAAGTTGACAGTCATGATGAACTAGAACAACAAGTTCGCAAGTGTGAACAAGTGCTAAAGCAACATGAGGAATATGGTCCTAATAGAGAGGAGTTCATTTTTTCAAGTCAAGAAATTTCTCATGAGTTTGATTTGCAAGATCTCAACTGGTTAGAGCTTCCTTTCTGCTGTACTGAAGAACTTGAAGCTGACGCATCAGTTAAAAGTTTTCTTTAAGAGGCTACTTCAATGTTTGAGTTTTTGCCTTCCTTCATTGAAGAAGAAACTCCTAATTTGAAGTGTACCTCCTTGAGTGGTAACAAGGATTTTGAAATTGAACTAGTTGTCCCTAAGAGCCTTCCAAGAGATGATAGGTTTGAAGCATTGTTAGACACCCTAGTGGAAGAGGATTGTCCATTGACCATGGAGGAGGAATCAACATGGCAACTTATTATGCAAGGTGAAGGTAATGCTATTTTTTCTAAGCATCCAGATTATTTTACCTATAATGCAAACTTAGCCATGAAGCAAGACAACCATGAAAAGATGGAAAAATGTGAAGCAGCTAATAATGGGAGTCCAAGTTTTATCCATACTAGGGGCTGTCCAATAAGATATTTAGCTAGTATGGAGGCCACTGAAGTATCAGAGATCATGCTTGCACCCAAGTATGAAGATATGATTGAAGAAGAAACTGATTTTGGAGTTGCAACTGAAAGTGATCAAATTCAGCTCACTTGTCCAATCCAGGACAGCAATAGGCATGATCAAAATCAAGGTGTGAGTAAGTTTATTTGCACCTTTCATGAAACATTGCAATAGCATATTGAATATTTGCATGTGTTTCATGTTCTTTCAGCAATATATAATCATGTAATGCATCAGTTGTTGATTAGAAAGGGGTGTTATTTTGTAAATCCAGATGATGGTTTTGTTTGACCAGCTGCTTTGCTGGTTAGGGTAGGTTAGAATAGGTTTCCTGATATAGTTTTCAATTCCCTAAGTGCTGTCCATCACAGTTAGATAGGTTGCTTTCTACTTTTTGCTTTTTGGTTAGGCTTCCAAGTGTCTTTCACTACTATTCTAATGAGTTATAGAAGTCAAAATTATTTGTCTCAAGTGCTTTAGAAAGTCTTTGAGTGACCCTATGCCCAATGGATAAGCTTCAGGCAACTGGTTTGATGTTTAGTAGGCAAACATATAGCAGATGTCACCAAAAATGTTACCTAAATTTCACTGTAGCTCATTTAGGTAGAGTTTTGATTCAAAGTTTAAAAGGTACATTTTATCTGATCCTTATTACATTACATTCAAGTGCATAAATGAAATAATTCAAAAGATTATGATTATCAAATTACTGCATTTAACCAAGTGCATGTAACGTAAGAAAGATTTGTACAAATCTTTTGAAACAAATAAATAATCTTTATTGAATGTAAAATGTACATTATCTCACGCAAGCCGTGAGATTAACTTTCTTATTCCATGAAATTGAAGAGCAATTTGTACATGAATAAGTAAATGAAAGTAAAAGTACATGTAAGGATAGAGGCCATTCATTGCCTAAGAATGACCGGTTCTGGTTCAGCTGTGTTGTCCTGTTGCCCCAAATTGTCTTTGTCCTTCCTAGTTCATGTCGTCTCTAGTTCCTGCATCTGTAAAAAGAATGATGTTAGAGTAATACTCTAAGCGATAAATGGTCCCTAACCTGACATGAACAGGTACCTATGCATGTATAAACTGATCCTCAAATGCATTAAATAAGAATTGTATAGTTTGGATGTCCTAGAAAATAAGCAAGTCATCAAACACATCCAGAGTATGCATTTATTTTCTAACAAGTTTGCTTCATGTACAAATACAAGTGAAATTGTGTTTCTAAGTGATTCATCATTTTATATTATGAGTGGAGAAAATGTGGCTCCCATAAGGGTTGAGCCCAACTCAACTATTATAGAGCATGTCACGTATATTCATCAAGTACAATAATGCCAACAGTGTAATATGAACTATTGAAGATAATCATAGTTATATATCAGCTGGTGGCAGGACAGTCATGTTCAAAAGATATAGCTTTTGATAAGAACAACATGGTTTATTGCCAGTTGATAATAATATGAACAGTTTGAATTGCCTTGCATGTGTAAACTGTCCTAGAGAATGATCACAAGTAGTCTATAACGGTGGCAAAGGTTATTTTTGAGATAAGTATGTCTGCTACCTTCCTTACTAGCTGCCCCTTGCCCATCTATGATAGAGACTACAAAGGATAAGAAACATGAAAAGAAGTCTTAAGTGACTATCATAGAATGACAAAGGGTAGCCTGCAGTCATGTATTTGATAGAGTATAGAAGCTAATGAGAATGCTATGAATAACCTATAGGGGCATGCTCAGGGTGTACATGCTGAATAGTACAAAGATATTCTTATTCACATCTAAGACTCATTCATGTCTAAGCAGATGAAATGTCAAAGGAACCAATATCACATACTGATCTGAGAAATCATAGCAGAAAGGTGCCAAAGATGGCAGAGAAGACAGTCTATAGTGTTTGAAGAGAGCAATCAAGTAAAGTGACTATTAAGAGTCAAAACACAAACAATCACTCTACTAGTACAACAAAGTTACAGTTGAACAAGAACAAGGTCACTATAACATCAAAACATGGACAATCAAATAGCAGTCAAAGTATTAAGATAGCCCTGAAAGTCATTCGAACAAGATTGTCACAGTCATATAGAGACAAGGAATAGACATTGGAAAGAAAGTGTCCTAAGGAGCAATCAGGAGATATAAAGTCTTGAAGAGTCATAAGATGATTGTGGCAATTTTCAGGGATAGCCATAATGACTGTAATCACAAGGAGCAGTTCATTAGATCAAAGTTTGACAATAAAGATAGTTTACATTGAAAACATCTATAAATTGAAAGGGATAATGAGATAGTCTTTCAAAACTTTATCATCTAAAGACCTACCATAGATTATGAGGAAGAACAACATGCAAGATAGTTTTCAAGAGTTTAGGAGTTAGAGAAAAGATCAAAGGATGAAACCTTGATTGTAATGGAAAGATAATGCAGAGATCTATAATATATACTAATTGGTAGTGAGGTGTTGTTTTTTGCAAATGTCATACTCCATAAAGATTAAGGGGCTGCAAGCTTTCTGCTATTGACTATCACAGTCAAAGCTTCAGGGTTCATTTCCTAGTCACCAGTTGTTGTTTGAGAAAGATGCTTGAATAACAATTATGGATAAGGCTATGAATGACAAACTGCTTTAGGAACCCAAAAGTTGGCAACCTTTTTAGAAGTTTTAGACCTCTTCACAGTCAACTATTTTAGGAACTGAGAAATGATAGTCATGTCACAAATGTGTGTTGATAGTCATATGAAAGGCACATGCTCAGCAAAATAGTCACGACTAGCCAATTTTCTTATGGAACAGTTATATAGAGGGACTGTTTGACAGTCATAGTAGACATTTTGATTGTGTTACAGTCTAATGATTAAGGAAATAGCATCATCATCATAAGATGATAGTCCTACTTAGAACGGAGGTAGAAAGTATGGTCAATAGACTTTGACATTCATGCTCATGAGAATGAGTATACATAGATCTTCAAGACAGAGTTTGCACATCACAAGGGGATCATGGATTTCAACATTGCAAACCTTGAATGCAAGTGTGTTTGATAGTCACATATAGCCATCCTTGAGTAAAGGAGGAATGACAGTCATAATGATAGTGAAATACCTTGTCCTGAGTCAATGTATGTAGAGATGAAAAACTATTTTCTTGCTTGAAGGAACAATCATAATAAAGGATGATAGAGTACATAGCAAATGAGAATGCTATGAGTAATATATAGAAGTCATTGTTAGAATACATAGATAGCATGCCTAGATCTTATGCATTATGTCCATTATTGAACAGTTATAGAAACATTATTGCTACTACAAGAGCATATACCAGAAATATTTCCAAGTTCATGACAGGTAAAGGAAGATATGCTCAGAAAGAGTAAGAAGTGCAAAAGTATATAGCTAATAGTAACTGTCAAAATGCCTTCTTCTGACAACAAAAGTCAGAGAATCTCATGTAGGAGAGATATATATACATAAAAAGTAAACACAGTAAGGGTTTTATGTCATCAAAACCCTGAGTTTAAAAGATCTTCATTTTTCATTGACAGAATAGAAAGCAAAGAAACTACTAAGAGCTACAACAACTGCTGTTATATTTCATGGTTGTTCTCAAAAGGTATTGAGGGTTTGGTTTCTATAGAAACCCTAGCTTAGAAAGGAAGCCCTAGTGTTTTGTTCGAAATGCCTTTTCTGTCAACAAAAACCAAAAATAGTTTCAACTAACAAAGCCATACACAGGAAAATCACAGACAGAGTGACGTTTCTAAACATGAATGACAAATCTTGGTAGTTTCTATAGCATCATATCTGGAAAAGACAGTTATATATGTGTGCAATGAAACCAAAATTACAACCATCACAGAAAATGAGCATTTACAGTTGTATACACCTAAAATTGGCTCATGTCGAATTAAGTAAATATTTTAATATTTATCTTAATTCTTATTTTCTTCTAGCAATTAATTAAATATTCTAAGTTTATTTGATTGGTTCATTATCCTATAATTAAATAAAAATCAATTTATTTAATTAAATTCCCTAAATTCTTCTAATGTCTTACATAATTAAATAATCCTAAATTATTTAATTAATCCTAAATTCCTCTATCCTAAGTTGTAATTCCATAAATCCACCTCACCAATCCACCTCACTAATCCACCTCACCTTTTCCACCTCACCATGTTGCACATGTAATTAAATATTTTAAATATTTAATTAGGTAATATTCCCTCACCCACATGTCCTATTTATCCTCCAGTCAAAATTAGTTAACTCATCAATCAAATCTGTTAACTAATTAGTCATTCGAGTTCACTAATCAATCAAATCTGTTAACTGATTAGTCAATTCAGTCAACTCCCCAATCAATTCACTTAACTGATTGGTCTATTCTGTTAACTCTTCAATCTATTATGTTAACTCCCCTATTGCATGATGGAGCTTGGACACTTGTCCTCTTTCTATTCGCGCACATTCCTTAATCATCCTCAACCGTTGATCTTTTTATTTCTTCTCAACTGTTGATCTCATCTCTTCTGAGTCTATAAATTGAACCTTATTCTTCCATTTCTATCTTCCAAGCTTTCAGTACAATTACTTTGTTGAATTACTAGCGCACCTTTAGCACCCCATTCCTATCCATTTGCTTGAGATCACCCCCATTGCTTTGAAGCTCATATTCATAACAATAAAATATCACAACCATTTCTCTATCACCATCTTGACGTACGAAACAAGGAAGTGCACTTCCTGAGGGCAACTTTCATCACAAAAGATCGATTGAGATTGGGCGAACAATGGAAGCCACAGGATAACAAGGTTTGTGAGGTTTGTGTTTTTATTTGTTCAATCTTGTTATTCGCAATTTCTATTGATGTTCATTGGTTTATTAATAATTTTATGCTGTTAACCACAAATCCTGATAATAGGGGAAAAATAACATATAATTTGCCTACTTTTCGTTACTTACAAATTTTAGATTTTTTTTAAATTTATTTTTGCATTATTTTTTGCAAAAAAAAACAAAAAAGAAAAAAAAAACATTATACACGAAAAAAGAAAAACAAAAAAATTATACACAGAAAAAACAAAAAAAAAAATTATACACAGAAAAAAAAAATACACAATAATTTTTTTTAGATTGCATTTTTTTTTATGAAAATGCAATTTATCTATTTAAATAAAATAACACTTCAGAAAAAAATAACGGGTGGTTAAAAGGCACACCCCAAGAGTCACATGGGCTAAGCCCAGAAATATCTAGAACAAAGTATCAAAGGGTACATGACCCATATAAAAACAAAGAAATAATAGAATTAAGTAGCCAATGCCATTCCTGCAGATGGCGGATCCCTGTCATCCGATTTCCCCCAAATGTCTGCGGGGTCTGGGTTGACATCAGGCATAGCCCAGCCATCTTCATTTTCCTGTTCTTCTTTCTGAACATTTGGCTCCTCGTGCTAAGGTGAGATAGCCAAATTTAACCGAGGGAAAACCTTAGTATTATCCCACCCTGTAGATGGTGGATGTGAAGAACTAGGAGCATTCTAGCTTGCATTGTCCATTGCAGGCCAACCAACATTACCTGCATTATCCATAACGAGCCACCTTCATTTTTTTTAATTGTTAAACATAAATTAAAATTTAAAAAAAAAAAATTTAAAACTTTAAACAAAAAAAAACAAAGCAAACAACACAAAATTTTTATAGGCCTTTTAGCCTACCCTCCCGCTTACCCCTACCCACCTTTGTCCCCATCCCTCCCTACGGCCTTCCCCTGTCCCATCCCCGGCCTACCCAAATCCCCCTCCCGTCTCTCAGCCCCATCCCCATCCCCCTTCCCCCCTATCCCCTGCTCCCCCTTTCCCTATCCCTGCTCCCTCCCAAACCCTACCCCCCTACTCCCTCTATCCGCTGTCCCTTCGCTTGCGTGCTCCCCTACCAAAAACCCTCCCTCCCATCCACTCCCGTCCCTTCCCCCGCCACTCCTATCCCTTCCCTCTGCGGATCCCTCCCCCACAGATCCCTCCCCCGCTACTCGCCTCCCTCTATAATCCTATGGCCACCGCCGCTCCGCCAACCTGATGCTGCCCTCTGCCTGCTTGTCTGTCCTCCAGTTGCCATCGCCCCGCCTCTGCACCTTCTCTCCCTCTACACCTAGCCATCGCCACCCTGCCTCCTCCACTCCTGCACACACACATAACACATTATAAAATATAAAAACAAACTAAAAAAATAATATAAAACCAAAAAACCAAAAGCAAATATAAAGACAAAACAAACAAAAAAAAATTAGGGTTAGGTTATTTATTTTAATGTTATAATTTAATTTTTTTTAGAAATTTTAATGTTAAAATTTTAATCTTTCTTTTATTTGTTTATTTAAATTTTTTTTTAAGTGATAATGTTGTCAAAATAGGGCTATTTTTTTTCTTTTTAGCATAACTTTTTGCAAGAAGGTCTAATTTTTACAAATTTATAGTCGTTGGAAAGCTGATTCGATGAACTTTGTAACGATACATGTATCTTCAGCCCACTAGGTTAAAATCATTAGGTATTATTAGTCAAAGTCAACATTAGCTTGTGAACTTCAAATGGCCATAACTTTGGCATTTTTTATCAAATTTTCATGAATGTTTTTTGAAACAGCATAGAATTTCATGTAGATTCTAATTTTAATATCTATTTTACTATCAAAAATCACATTTTCATAAATTTTTCTAGATTATGTGTTTTTCACCTAAACATTTGATTGGCAAATGTCTTGATTCATTTTTATTTTCGTGGACCACATGTGGATATCAGGAGACTACTAGTCTGGTTTTGGTGTAAAATGTCCACTGGAGACAATCATTTTTTTCAATAAGTGTTGAATAGGATTGATTTAGGTATTATCATGCAACTTGCATACAATTTCCATCTAGTTCTAATTAGGAAGGAGTAAACCATTGTTCATGCAACTTGCATACAATTTTCATCTAGTTCTAATTAGGAAAGAGTAAACCATTGTTCATGCAACTTGCATACAATTTTCATCTAGTTCTAATTAGGAAGGAGTAAACCATTGTTCATGCAACTTGCATACAATTTTCATCTAGTTCTAATTAGGAAGGAGTAAACCATTGTTCATGCAACTTGCATACAATTTTCATCTATCTCTAATTAGGAAGGAGTAAACCATTGTTCATGCAACTTGCATACAATTTTCATCTAGCTCTAATTAGGAAAGTAAACTGATTCCTTGCATACAACTTACACTTAGTCCCATTTAGGTGGTTAAAAATTGAACAAATCTTTCAAGTCAATCTTACAATTACAAATCTCTCATCTAGCTTAACTTAGGGGAAAGTAACTTGTTTTCTTTTATTCTGTAACAAATAATCTTCACATAGATCCATTTAAGGGATAAAATGAACCACCTTTTCAAAGTTATTGCTATCTAGTCAAATGGATTGTTCTTGGTAGAATAACACATTTAGTTTTCTTTCTTTTTAACTAGGGATTAAAGAACCACTGTCTTTCATGTTTTTGGAATGATACTAGGCCTATGCTCTCCCCTATCTTGGGTGACCAAAATTCCAAACATATCATTTCGCATGTGTTAAACCTTTAGAGGGGCCTACTCTTGGATATCGTTCGTCCAAGTAGGAATGACCCTAAGTGGTAACAGGCTAAAGCCAAGCCCTACCAGGCCACTCAAAATAAATTGTGTTTAGAGTGAAAGCTTCAAAATACGAGTGAAGTTGTGTTACACTGACAACCAACCTCCCCCAAAACCCTCCAAGGCGTAACCCTTGCAGGCTGGGAGACTCCATAATGGAAAGTAGTGCTGCTACATGGGTAACCACTCGAACGGTTGCCCTCATTACATATCCTTTGTTTAGTAGACCAAAATCATTCTATTTGTTGGTACAAAAGATGGGACCTTTGAAGCCACCCTGATTCAAGTGGTTCTTAGTAGAGATAGCAGAGACAATCCTAAGGTTCGGTGGGGGTACGAGCCTTGGGAAACTTAGATCTTGGTATGCATGAGAAGTGTGTGTCGTGGAGAGGAGCTGGTGTTACCAAGATCCTGAAGCTATCCACTTTGAATATGCACAGCTAGGGGATCTGACAAATACTATCTTTTACCAGTCTAGGATTGTACTTATTTTTCAGTAAAAAAGAGTCCAAAATTTTTCAAAAAAAATTAAAAAGACCATGAAATCATTCTATGTGTTTGCTATGTTTTCTTGCTATAATTGATAAAATCAAAATCACAAGACCAACCTACACCCAAAAATCCAATGTTTTTTAAAAACGTGTCAAAAAACTTTGTAAAAACATTCAAAAAATGAGAACTGCACATTTGACTTATGAACCTGCGCATCTGCTCAGTCTTTCTGCGCATCTGAACCGACTTCCTGCTCATCTGGTAGCTATTACTGTGCTTTTGAAATTTGCCAGTTTGGCACATTTATTCTGACTTGCTACGTTTTTACACACTGTTCCTGCACATTTAATTCCTGCGCGTGTAAAATAGAGAGCATCTCCACACCTTTTGAGAGCAAAATTTTACCACTTCTAAGTACCCATTTCAACTGTATTCCAATTTTTGAGATCATCTTTTACCGTGCAAACACTTTTTCCATCCAATTCCATAGTAGTTCGCAAAAGTTCTCAAATTCAACAAGTGTACCAAGTATCAAAAATTAGGTTAGGACAAACAAATTCTAGATCAATTCAATTTCAAACAAACCTAGAAAATATCCACAACCAAGGATCAATCATCCTTTGAAACTTCTAGGAGCTTGTGCAAGACTAGTCAGTATCAAGTAATCAGATATCAACATCCTTACTTTGACTATCATTTTGTATCTACTGTCTTGTTTGACATAATTGGTTCAGGAGTTCCCTTGTTCAAACCTTGCCACTACAAGTTTTCACTTCAACGTCATCCCATCCAAAACTCACATTTGCATGGTCCTAACAAGATCTCAACACAAAAAACAATTAGAAATGGCAGGCACCTTTGAAAAATTTGTTGCCACCCCTCACGATAGTGATGAGGAGATTACTCAAGAAGAGCTGCTACAAATGCAACAAGACCAAAAGTTCCAACGACTAATGGATAAGGTGCTCACCCAAGACCCTACTAGATTCTTGCTTTACCTAACAAGTCAAGGAGCAAAACTACCCAAGGACTTCGATGTTAGTGCCTTAAAAGAAACTGAAGATGAAAGAATCCTTGAGGATAGTTCAAGAGAAGAATGAACCGTAGACAAAGGGAAAGCAACCATCGACTCCACCAATGCTTTAGGCTTAATAATGCAACAAATCCAAGTCTTACAACAACAGTTCATAGACATGCAAACTGGAACATCAATGAAACATTACTCTCTAGAGGATATTTCACCATATCCTTTTGATAAATCATTAGTCATCATACCTTTTCCCTATAAATTTGAGGTACCCAAATTCGACGAGTATCGAGGAAAAGGTGATCCAAGAGACCACATTAGAGAGTTTAGTGCAACATGCATAGAAGTCGCCCAAAATGATATGCACCTAATGCAACTATTTCCTAGAAGCTTGGGAGGACAAGCATTGGAGTGGTTCTCTAGACTACCCCCTGTTATCTGAACATTCAATGAACTCGTGGACAAGTTCATCCTACACTTCTCCTATAATATTAAGCATGACATCTCAATTTTAGATCTTTGTAACACCAAGCAAAAAGGTGGAGAATCATTCGCCGCATTCTTACAAAGATGGAGACAATTGGCGAGCAAATGTATGCACCAAATACCTGAAAAGCAAATGCTTTAAATGTTCATTCATAACCTCCACGCTGACCTCAGTTACCAAATCCAAATACAATGTCCTTCCTTTAGCAAGGTCATTGAGATGGGCTTGATCATTGAGAAGGCGTTGGTAGCGAAAGGGCAAATCAAACTGTACAAAGACACTCCAAGTACAAATACCAACACAAAAAACCACGCTTCTGGACCAAGAACAAAAATGTTGTAAATGATGGGGTGGTGGATGCCAAAACTGTGGCGCAAAAACAACCAATTTTCACTTTAATGAGCCCACAAAACAATCCCCAACAAAACAAACTGCGAAACACTGAATCCCGGTTTACAAACTATCAACCTAGGAGAAAATTCACACCCCTAGGGGAATCATTGGAAACCAACCTACAGAAGCTTCTAGCAAGTCAACTCATAACACTTCCGGCTGCACGGGATTATGAACCAAAGGTCAAACCTCCTTGGTGGAATGACAATGACTTCTGTGAGTTTCACCAGAACAAAGGACATAAAACTAATGATTGTATAGCACTCAAACATGCAATTCAAGACCTATTGGACCAGAAAAAGGTGTCACTCAATAGACATGCCTCTAACATTGATCACTTGGCATTCAAGGATCCACTTCCCAATTATGAGTAGGGCAAGGGTTCCAGACAAAATAACAGTGGTAATAATAACGCTAATTATACGCACATAGGATTTGACTATGTGGTTAACCACATTTCCAAAAGAGAGTCACATTTCAATACCCTAAATAATACTCCTGATTGTAAAGTGACCACTCGTAGTGGAAAGGTTACACTTAAGGGGGTCCCATCCAAGCTGTCCTCCTTGTTCAATCAGTATAATGTCCTGGATCAACTCCATAAGACTCCTGTACATACCTCCATCTTGGAGGTTTTGTGTTTGTCCCCATCTCACAGAGCCATACTGGATCAAGCTCTTTCCAAAGCCACCGTGTCAACAAATCTCACCGAAGAGAAATTCCAGACCATGGTAGGTAACATTACCACACCTCACTCCCTATCATTCATTGAAAAGGATGATAGGTCTCCCACTCAACCTCATAATGCCTCTCTCCACATTGAAGCCTTCATCCACAAGCACAAAATCAAGAGGGTTCTAATTGATGGAGGGACCGGTTTAAATATTTGCACTTTAAAGGTAATCCTTGCATTAGGGTTTTTCAGAGAAAGGTATCGATCCAAAAAGGAAAATTACCATCAAATCTTATGATGAAGAGCAAAGAACTTCAAAAGGAGTGGTTGTTTTACCTATCAGATGTAGTGTGTTAAGTCCTTGATATGGAGCTTACGTATAACATTCTTCTGGGGCGACCATGGATACATGTTATGAAGGCAATACCTTCAACCTGCCACCAGTGTATAAAATTCCCCTTTGAAGGCCAAGTAATCACCATCCAAGGTGATTCTAATCTGTTTCAGTATTGTAATACTGTGCACTCTAAACCAGAATATGTGATTCCTCATAACCATGCTTCTACTTTGTATTCATCCCATGTCGACCCAACTTCACTCCCTTCCACATCGAAGGCACCACAAACCAACTTCAAAGTCAAAGACAAGGGCCTAGGTGAGTACACAATTGTAGAATCCTTTTGTTTATCACAGCTCCCTATCTCCTCTAGATCCTATGGAAAGCCTTCCATGAGCAAGCCTAAAGAAATAACAACTACTAAGGGTCCATTTGTCAAATGGGGAAGCCTCGAAGATGAGAGTGATGAAAAAGACATTCTGTAATGGTTATATAAAGATGAAGACCATCTATCCCAGCAATAAGACCATCACTCCATAGTACAAACTGCACAGTATGGTCAAGGATTCTCAATACTACAAAGAATGGGGTATGAAGGTCATGGTCCCATCGGATTGAGACAGACATGTATCACTAAACATATCCAACCTCTTACGTTAACAGCTCGTGATACTACAGGGCTAGGCTACACTGGCAAAGCAAAGACCAAGGGATCAAACAAGCATAAAAACAAACAACCAGAAACATCTACTACTAACATAGTAGATCAAATTCACCAACTACAAGGATGGAGTGAGACAGACTCCAATGAGTATGAATGGGATAGTCTCTCTGAACTATCTTGTGATGAAAAATATATTGATGTGGTCCACGAGTATGTCCCTACCCATGCAACTAATGAGGGACAAAGTTCAAGGGCTAGACCGTTAGAGTTCAACCCGCACAATAACGATAGTGCAATTTGAGAGGAAGGAATGATACTAAACTTGATAGATCAATTAGTGGAGAGTACCATTGTAGGCATTGCCAATGCTTATAATGACCCTCTTAACTCCTCAATCTTGACCATCAATATCCTAGAACCAAATGAACCAAATGACCCTCTACCACTGGTATACCCGGAACTAATAGATTGGGACCTCCAAGATACTACTCCCAACCTAGATACCTTCCAAAACGATGAGGCCATCATAGACTTTCTAGAGCTTAGAGATCATATACCCATAGGGGATCATAGGGCTGGCTATGCCATAGAACTCAATGACAAGGCCTACTTTGGAGAGAGTGCCAAGCCTTTCAGTCTCAAAAATATAAAATGAAAAATAGGTCTAATGGTGAAAACTGTTCTGTAGCAGTATTAGATCATGAAAATAGTAAAAATATGAAAGACGTATCCAATGGTGAAAACCTCTCTAAGGCACTATAGGATGGAAGGCTTGACCCTCTCCCCAATCTAACACATTAGGAGAGATCATCAATCTTGATAGAACCAGTAGAGCAGATCAATGTCAGCACAGGTGATAATCCAAGGCTGATCCATATGGCACAATCTCTAACTACATAGGAAAAACTAGAGTTCATTGAATTCTTCAAAAGGAAACAAATAAACTTTGCTTGGTCATATGCAGACATGCCAAGACTGGATCCGAATCTCATAATGCATCACTTGTCCTTAACTCCAGGAGCTAAACCTGTTAAGTAGAAACTCAGAAAGATGCACCCGCAAGTTGCCCTCATGGTAAAAGAAGAACTGAAGAAGTTGCTAGATGTTGGGTTCATTAGACCAATAGACTATCCAAAGTGGATCTCCAACATCGTGCTTGTCACCAAACTAGATGGGAGAGTACGACTATGTAACGACTTCAGAGACCTAAATAAAGCTTGCCCAAAAGATGATTTCCCACTACCAAACATAGACATCATTATAGATCTCACAGTAGGACACACTATGTTGTCACTAATGAATGGTTTCTTGGGATACAACTAGATCAAAATTGCACCTGAGGACCAACACAAGACCGCATTCACATGTCCATGGGGCGCCTATTGTTGGTGTGTCATGCCATTCGAATTGAAAAATGCAGGGGCAACATATCAAAGAGCTATGACCACAATCTTTCACGACATGATGCACACCATAATGGAAGATTATGTGGATGACATATTGGCCAAATCACTCACAAGAGAAGGACACCTGGTAGTGTTAGATAAAATCTTCACAAGATTGGAGCAGTTCAATGTGCGCCTTAATCCAAAGAAATGTGTATTCAGAGTCACGTTTGGCAAACTTATAGGGTACATCATATTAGGAAATGGAATTGAAGTAGACCCATCTAAGGTGAAGGCTATCATGGAAATGCCTCCACCCAAAAATATCAGTCAACTAAGGTCTTTACAGGGTAAACTGTAATCTATTAGAAGGTTCATTTCTCAATTGGCAGACAAGTGCCACCCATTCACACACCTCCTACATAAGAATATTCCTTTCAAATGGACTGATTCATGAGAACAGGCATTTCAACAGTTGAAAGAGTATCTCATGAACCCACTGGTATTGATGCCACCCATCCAGGGTAAACCTCTGTTACTTTATATCTCTGCCACACCAACTCTGGGAGCTCTCCTTGCACAACAAAATCATGAAGGGAAAGAACAAGCAATATATTACATCAGCAGAACATTAGTTGGATATGAGTTGCAATACACACCAATTGAAAGAGCATGCCTTGCGGTAGTCTTCGCTTCAAAGAAATGGAGACATTACATGCTATCACATTCCATCAAGCTAGTAGAAAAAATTGATCCACTCAAATATTTGCTCAATAAAGATGCTCTTATAGGTAGATTGTCCAAATGGGTTATGCTTCTCAACGAGTTTGACATTGAATATGTAGATAGGCGCACAATAAAGGGTCAAGTACTTGTAGATCAACTGGTAGAGGCACATTTAATAGATGATAATCCTTTAAATTTTGAATTTCTAGATGACTTCATCTTTCATATATCAACGACAACCTGGAAACTATAATTTGATGGTTCCTACACTCAGCATGGATTGGGGGCAGGTATCTTATTGGTCACACCTCATGGTAACACCATCCCAAAGTCATATAGACTGCTCTTCCCTTGTACCAACAATGTGGCAGAGTATGAAGCCCTGGTCATCGGCATCAAGTAGGTAGTGGAATGGAACATCACAGAGCTTCAAGTATATGGCAACTCACAATTAGTTATCAACCAAGTGAACAATGACTACCAAACAAAGGATGAGAAGTTAATACCCTACAAACGAATGGTATATGACTTCAAGGAATACTTTGTTGAGATCTCTTTTGAACAAATACCAAGGATAGAGAACAAAGAAGCTGACGCCATGGAAATGATTGCATCTCTCCTCGACATCCCTCACAACCAATCACGTTATGAGTTCTTGGTAGATCTAGTCTCCCATCCTACATATGACTCTCCCGAATCCCATATCATTTGCCACATTGTAGGACCTGAATCCCCCCTCTATGGACAAATATTTGCCTATCTCAAAGACAATATCCTACTGCCAGATCTCTCAAGTAACCAAAAATAAACCTTCATTCATTAGGCATCTCGTTATTCTATTATCACTGATACCTTATATCGACGCGGTCTCGATGGTACTCTCCTTAGGTGTCTCGATAGCGAAGAACATCAAACTGCCCTGAGCAAAGTGCATGACAGTATATGCAGGACCCACTCTAGTGGTCCTACCCTTGCCAAGAAACTCATACGCATGGGATACTATTGGCCAACAATGGAAAATGAGTCCTATCATTTTGTAAAGAAGTGCATGAAATGCCAAGTCCATGGGAACCTGATACATGCACCAACACAGGAGTTGCAACCTTTATCTACTCCTTTGCCTTTCTGTCAATGGGGACTTGACTTAGTGGGCAAGACACACCCTTCATCATCCAACGGCCATAAATTCATAATCACCGCCACTGAGTACTTCACGAAGTGGATTGAGGCCGTACCCCTTGCCAACGTCACAAACAAACAGATTGCCTCTTTCATTCTGAACTATATCATTTATCACTATGGTATCCCCTTATCCATTATCACTGATAATAGATGACCATTTCAAAAACTAAGATGTTAAAGAACTGTGTGACAAATTCCATATCCAACACTGCTTTTCCACCTCGTATTACCCCTAAGGAAATGGCTAAGCGGAGGCATCAAATAAAACCATCTTAAAAATCCTCAAAAAGATTGTCAATGATGCCGGTCATGACTGGCACGTCCAATTGAATCCCGTGTTGTGGGCCTATCACACAAGCATCTGCACACCCACAGGTGCAACACCATACTCCCTAGTCTATGGATCTGAAGCTGTTTTGCCCATTGAAGTCGAGATCCCCTCCTTACGAGTATCATTAAAAGGCCTCATACCAGATGAAGAGTACCGAGTATCCAGACTTCAAGAGTTAGAGCGTCTAGAAGAGAGAAGGCAACATGCCTTTAACCATCTCAAGGCTTATCAACAAAGGATGTCCAGAAGTTACAACTACAGAGTAAAACCCTAGGTGTTTCAAGTTGGTGACCTGGTACTTAGAGAAAATCCCAGAAATTAGCAACATAGAGAGAAAAAAGGCAAGTTTGAACCCAACTGGTTGGGTCCCTATGTCATCATTGCTGCCTATGGGTTAGATGCTTATCAATTGGCTACATCAGAAGGTGAACTGTTTGCTGATCCCATCAACAACATACATCTTCGCAAGTTCTACACTTAAATCCCAATGCAAGGGAGTCAAAAATAACAAAAAAATTTAAAAAATGGCAAAAATAACAAAAAAATAAAAAAATGGCAAACGTAACAAAAAAATAAAATAAAAAATTAGAAAAACAACAAAAAATTGTCCTCTAGTGAAAACCTGGCAAACAGGCACCTTGGATAGGTACCATGGTGAAAAGATGGTAAATAGGTGTCATGTGTACTTTTATCTTTCGTGCAAATAAAAGCAAGTGGTGAAAACCTGGTAAACAGGGGCTCCTTGTGATGAGCCACCTTCTCCATCTTTTTCAACCTTGTCCTTCGTTCATACCTCCAAAAAAGCAAGTGTCCATCCGATCACCTCTGTGTACCTACCATGGCTTGTTGTTCACTCATCCTTATTGCTTTTTTCCCCTCCGTACTTGCATCCATTGTGTCATCTATCTTGCGATCCATTGAACGGTTGTCAAACTACATCACCTCTAAGCTATCACATAGGCAAGGCCATCATCGATGCACCCTCGAGGCTCCTTTCCCATCCATGCCATCCTATCTCACCTATTCTTTTGTCCTTCTGATCCTTAGCTCTGTCTATCACCTAGGTCTTAGGTCCACCAAGTTTACCCCGAACTACGTTGCCTCTATGTCATCACGTAGGCAAGGCCATTTAGCAATGAGCTCCCGAGGCACTAGGTTAGTCCTTTAGGGCCCATCTCTTCATCTCTGTTTGTCAGTTCATCCATAATAAGTTGATCCTTTGTTTGATTGGGGGCAAGTCCTTGACCTGGTTGTAGAGTTGGATTCTTGAAAGCCACATATGCTAAGAGGACACCTTTCACTATGAAAAACACACACGTGACAAAAACATGCTTCCAAACTAAAATCTTGACGCAAAAACATCAACCTTATCCAAAGCAAATGAAGACCAAAAACATATCAAAGCAATTTTATCTATACTATAGCAAGAAAGCACATCGAATCCAAGAATGTTTTTTGAAAAGGGTTAAGTTAGAAGGTCTTCACTTCTGTTATCATGTTTCCTATGCTACTCAAGGATGCCAAAAGCTAGAGATACTATGATGGGGGCATGATTATTTTCTTTACTTGTTGTTTGTGGATTAATCTTTAGTAATGTGAAGCCTTGTCTAAAGACATGATCGGCAAAAGATCATCGAGGACATCAAAGGTCTAACATGAAAGGGGGCAATCCTTGTTTGTTGACACACAAGAAATACTCAGGTCATCTTGGTTCAATTATAGCTCGATGCTTGTATTAACTTGCTAAATCAAAATCCATGTAAGCAATACTTAGGTCATCTCAGTTCAATTATACCTAGATGCTTGTATTAACTTACAACATTTGGAAAAAGTACCAAAAAAAAATCGCCCAATGATGAAATAAGCACTTCAAAATACTTGCAATATCAAGATGGCAAAATCCATTTGCATTCCATATCCAATTACATTCCATATCCATATCCATACCATATCCAATTGTATTTCATATCCGTATCCATATCCCATGCAATAAAGATTCTATGCAGAGTATCAATGTTTACAATTCAAAGCTTGTGATTCCTTCATTTGTGTTTTCTTCTATCAAATCAAATTTCTATCTATCATTTTGTCTCTCATCAACAGTTCTAGTTGTCAGTCTGAGCAATGATCCAAATGTAGGTCCATCCTTATTCCATACCAATCAAGTAAATCAATCTTGTCAAATGATCCAATCACAATCAGTGGTCTTGATCCTTGTCTAGTTGTAAACCAACTCAATCAATTATAATCAATCAATTGTCTTATACAGGATGTTGCATTGTTGAAATTAGACCAACACACGCATCTTACATGACGTGTTTCATTTCCTGAAACCAGACACTATCCGATCGGGTTGCTCTAGGGATCTATCATTCCTCGCCCTTGACAACACTGTCGTATATCATTATTAATTAATCATTGGTTTACAGCCAGATAGGGGCAATACCTTGTTTGTTCTTGTATCATTTGTGCATACTTGCTTGTTTGCTTGTGTGTGTGTTATCATTCTATCTTGCATCACATATCATTTGGCTCTTTCTTCAACCAATTTCTTCATTCTAACCTATTTTTCACCTTCTTCATCGTGAGATTGTCTGTTTCACGCCGTCCACCTTGGCTTCCCCATCCAATCTCCCAAGGGGGCATCCTGTCGTCAAACTTGTACCAGGGGCAAACTGGGGCATGTATCATTGTCAGAAAAATTCTTATTCTTTGAAACAACGTGATAAAACACATTGCTTCAAAGAGGGGCAAAATGTATATACCTAAAATTGGCCCATGTCGAATTAAGTAAATATTTTAATATTTATCTTAATTCTTATTTTCTTCTAGCAATTAAATAAGTATTCTAATTTTATTTGATTGGTTCATTATCCCATAATTAAATAAAAATCAATTTATTTAATTAAATTCCCTAAATTCTTCTAATGTCTCACATAATTAAATAACCCTAAATTATTTAATTAATCCTAAATTCCTCTATCCTAAGTCCTAATTCCATAAATCCACCTCACCTTTTCCACCTCACCATGTTGCACATGTAATTAAATATTTTAAATATTTAATTAGCTAATATTCCCTCACCCACATGTCCTATTTATCCTCTAGTCAAAATTAGTTAACTCATCAATCAAATTTGTTAACTAATTAGTCATTCGAGTTCACTAATCAATCAAATCTGTTAACTGATTAGTCAATTCAATCAACTCCCCAATCAATTCACTTAACTGATTGGTCTATTCTGTTAACTCCTTTGTTGCATGATGGAGCTTGAACACTTGTCCTCTTTCTAGTCGCGCACATTCGTCAACCATCCTCAACTGTTGATCTTCTTATTTCTTCTCAACTGTTGATCTCTTCTCTTCTGAGTCTATGAATTGAACTTTATTATTCCATTTCTATCATCCAATCTTTCAGTACAATTACTTTGTTGAATTACTAGTGCGCCTTTGGCACCCCATTACTATCCATTTGCTTAAGATCACCCCCATTGCTTTGAATCTCATCTTCATAACAATAAAATATCACAACCATTTCTCTATCGCCATCTTGAAGTATGAAGCAAGGAAGTGCGCCTCCTGAGGGCAAGTTTCATCACAAAAGATCAATCGAGACTAGGCGAACAATGGAAGCCGTAGGATAACAAGGTTTGTGAGGTTTGTGTTTTTATTTGTTTAATCTTGTTATTCACAATTTCTATTGATGTTCATTGGTTTATTAATAATTTTATGCTGTTAACCATAAGTCCTGATAACAACAACATATACAGTGGTAAAAAGCAGCAGAAATGATGAGTTTTTGCAGTATTGTTTCAGGAAAAGAATTGCATCATGCTTACCTTCAGTTTGGAGCAGAAAATCTCGAGAAATACATTGAAAATGCAGTAGAAACCGTTCACTGGAAGCTCAAGCATTAAACCCTCATGGCGGCTAAGAGACAGTAAAGTGAAAAAATGTAAAAATGTAAATTGCAAAATGTGAGGTCAAAATTTCCTTTTGTGTTTTAGGGTTTCAAAGTCCTAGAAGCCCGATGGACTTTCTTTTACTTTTGTATTTTATTTTTGCATATCATTTAAAGGTATGTGGTCAAGACATTAAACATGCAATGCCTAGGTAATGCCACAAGTGGTCGAATACATGTTAAGATTTTGAGAAGTCTTTAGTTCTCTTTGTATTAGGCAGAGCACTCGGTGCCTTTGTTGTTTTTATTTATTTTTCTATTGACTTGTAAATCAATAACTTCAAAATGATGACATTATTAACCATTTGAGGGATGTTGTTATCTTTTGAATGCAAAGGGGAGTGAGTGATGAGTCCTTATTGCCTTGGACACTATGCAGCTTTGAGTTGTGAAGATGTGGCATACACATGCCAAGAGAATATCATTTTGTTTTGCTGTGAAGGAGAGAAGGTTTGACTAGGTCTTGAGGGCAGTAAGTAGTTGGTTTGTTTAGGGAGGGTATCTAGGAGTGTATTGTTACTCTTAGAGTCCTTTTTGGACTTGTTTTCATGACTCTTCATTTTTGACTAAGTCCTAATGGACTTTTTCTTGCATTTTGGACACTTTTGGAGAGGATATAGGCCCTAGATTTTAGGCTTTTTGGGGGCATCCATGCCCAATCAGTTTGAAATTCCTTCTATTGTGGAACCACTTGGATAGTGGTGGATATAGTAACTCTTATGACTTTTTTGTAGTGAGTTCTTACATACAGATTTCTGAGACTTGTGATTTTTACAGTCCTTGCTCAGATTTTGACAGTTTGTAACTCATTCATCTTTGGACATGGAATACAATGGATACCTTGGTTATTTCTGGTGATCAAAACTCTTGCCTTTCTTTTTGTTAGTGCAGTCTTATGTGTGTTGAATGATTCATCAAGTTATTTGTGAAATTGTCTTAGTTTCCTTGTAACTTTGTCCCATATATTGTACCTTTGCTGCAAGTAGTAAGCTAATGCAGGTTACTAATTGTGTTGATAAAATGCATATAACTTGTTAATTGTGAAGTTCTTTTCCTTTCACAAGTTATTGTATCCTTAAACCTTTTAGTGAAATATTTATGCAAAAGCATCCATAATAGATTGTGCAAAAATTAGTTTCTATCAGTTTGAGCTAAGTGTAAACAAGTCTGAATTTCATTGTCTTTGTCAGTTCGGTGAATCATGCTTTTTCTTTAAGTTTTCATTTTAGTTTTCTGAGTTTCCTCCTTCCATTTTATCTACAAAAAATCATTAGTTTAGGTGATTACCAACTAGGAAGCCAACCTTCTCCAGAGGTTGACCTCTGCTTTTAAAGATATCCATAGCTTTAGAGGTCTTCCCATGTTTCATAAGATTGTTAAACTTCACGTTTAACAGGGTGCAAATTTCACTGATAATAATCTCTTTGGAGGATCTTATCCTTCATGGTTTGGCATGATGGTGGATAAGGGGATTCTTGTTTGAGATGGACACCTTGATTATTGTTGCAGGTATCTTGGAACACATGGATGTTTATATGGTACATGTTGGGCATATGGATGGTTCCCTTGATGTTTTTAGTTTACTTGTTGATCCCTTATGCAATGTATACAACAAGTGGGAGAATATTAGAATAGGTGTGTTATACACCTTGCATAACATTGGTATTATTTAATTATGTAAAATAAATATGTAATTGTGGTGCATCATTTATTTATTCATTTATTCAAGTGTTGCCATGTTGGTGCTGAAATGTGCCACAATCAAATTAGGTGTCCCAAGCCAAACCAAAGAAAGTGACAATACAGAACCTAGTGGAAATAGATGTAGAGTATGATCTAAAGACAATGAAGGCAAGTCCTCCAAATGCTACTCAAGGATCTCCAACCCAATGCCAAACTGTGAAAAATGAATAGGAGGAGAAAGAATAAGAGGGTCTAAATGTGCTCTAATCACATCTAAAGAAAATGATGCGAGATAACATCAAAACGGAGATGAATAGCCTAAATAATGTCCTCCAAATCTACAAGATAGGACTCACAAAACAAACCTGCAATGTATGTCAAGTACTCATCCCAAGTAGTTTTATTTAGAAGATGATGATCCTACAACATTGAATCACTAGAATCCCCATATGAAGCAACACTAAACTTTGTGGAAGCAACATGAGATGATGGAGGAGATGGAATATCAACATGTCTCTAGAACCTTAGTTGATGAAAGAACACAAAGATTCAAATGACGATACTTTATCTCCTCAAAAGTGTCCACACTATATACCCGAGTGAACATCAGCTGAAGGAACAATAGGAGAAAAATGTGAGAAAGTGTATACTCAAGATCAATGATCTACCTCCCCAGCTACAATAATATCTCTGCTATGCAAATCCTAAATAATCACATAATCTAGTTTGAGCTCAACACTCTTCCCTACTCCACCATGTGTGATCTAATAGATAGAAAGAACATTGGTTGACAATGAAGGCATACAAAAGACATCATTGAATGATCCATTGTCTATATTAATAGATCCTTTCCCATAAACACACATGTATGTGTTGTTAGACATCAAGATGTGTGGTGATGAACATGTCTCAAATGAAGAGAACATACTCTGTGATGAAGCCATATGATGTGAAGCTCTAGAATCAAGGATCCATCTCCTTGACTTAGAATCTACAACTACAACAAGTACTTTCCCTTTCTACCTTTCCGACTTTGATGAAGAAGAAGAATATGATGATGAACCAACTAACATAGGTGAAAGAAAATTGATTTGATTCTTCTTTAGAATATGCTTCAACTCATCAATTTATTTTGAATGACATTGATGTTCATCATGCCCTAATTTCTTGCAATATGCAAATTTGGGCTCCTCCTTATTAGATGATTCCCCGTTGGAAGAGTAATTTTTGTGTTCTTCTATGGAAGTGGATGTGGATTATTGTTATGTGTTCTTAGGCTTGTTCTTTTTCTTCTCTTTGCCACTAGAATCCTTCTCATCCTTTGCAGTCAAGGCTTATGATTTGGAAGACTTCAAGGTGCCCATCTGAATAGGATTATCTTGCTCCCTAGTGAGTGACAAAAAAATCCTTAAAGGAAGGTGTAACACCAGAGAATGTCCCCTTCAGGGCTTTTCCCTCATAAGGTTTAGCTCCTAGGTCGTTAGTGTGCATTTAGGACATTTTGCATCATATTTTAACATCCCGATGAAATGAACCTTGGGTTTTATGACAAATGGGACCTAGGGGGATCCCTTGAAGCTAATCCCTGACCAAAATGGGAGGGAGGACTTGGGAAACTGTGCCCTAGTCCTGCCCTATTTTGGGTCAGTCCCAAAATTTAAATGTCAGCTTGTGACCATTAATTAGGTCCTATGCTGACATGGTAAGTTTGTATTATGAAATTCTTGGCCGGAATGTTTGTAGTTGAATATAAAAGCATGTTTAGGCATTCATTTGTAAAACTAGATGACTAATAGATGATTATTGTGATCTTTTTGACATTCTAAAGGTGATTTAAGGCTTCCATTGTGTTGCAAGAGTAGATTTGTGTTGTCTATGTGTTTGTATTTGTAGATTTGAGCAATCATCTCCTCATCCAATGAAAAGCTTCTTCCTTTCATGAGATCTTCACTACAAGGTGACATCTATTATGTTTTTGAGCAATTATCATTTGGTTTTTGCCTGTACCTCCCAAGGGGATGTACTCTCTATCTGACAACGGTGTTCAGAAGACTTGAATGTCTCTTCGAGGCTTGACTGAGGCAAGCCTCTAAACACCACAACCCCCTCCCAAAGTTTTCATGATTGCAGGTTACAGGTTAAAGATAAAGGAAAAGTGAAGTTGCAGGAGGGTATCACAGAGTGTCGGATTTGTAGATTAGAGCTGAAAATAGCACCCTGGACTTGGGCGCCCTCTATCTAGTCCTCCGAATTCCATGGTGGGAAAATCTCTGGTACAGTAGGAACGGGTTACAGATCAAGTTTACAGATCCTGACAAAATCTTTGGCATTGGACTTGGATGCCCAATCCTTAGTCCCCTAATTTTCTACCTCTAAACTCTAAAAATAGGTGCACTTTCATTTGTCATTTTATATCTCTCTGTAGCAGCATTCTGAATAATTTATCTGTTTACTATCGTATTTGCATAATTAGGGTTTTGAGGTATAATTGAACATAATTGACAATCAAATCATACAAATCCAATCTTCCCTACATCTCATAGTGACCAAAGGTCTGATAGTGCATTGCCACTCAACCCAAAGCCCTTGAATGTAAGTGTTGAAAGGAGGATAGACATCAAACACCCACAAACCAACACTATCCAAAATTTTTACCTCATTACATTTTGGTGAACCCGTGTTGTTGGACTTGTTTGCACCTTGCTTAGTGTTTTTAATTCATAGTTACATTGATTTCATTCATTCATATCAACATTCATCTTATTGCATTGAAAAAATTACAAAAAATTTGAAAAACTTGAATTTTTTTTTTTGGAAACCCCATATTGCATTTTCATATAGGTTTTTATTTTGCATTAATTAATTGGAATTTCATCAAATTTCTAATTTTTGAATTATATTTGAGATAAATTTCATAAAATTACAAAAATTCAATAGGTTGCATTGCATTTACATCATAAAATTGCTAGGGTTTTGTTGAAAATTGTGAATTTTCTGTATAACCTAGTAATTCCAAAATCTAGGGTTTGTAGGTAAAATCTTGTTTCAGATTTTTTTACTGATGTTAGACACTCATTCAAATTTTCATTTATCTGTAGTGTTGCATTTTAGTGTGAATTTGCATTTAGATCTTAAGATTTTGCATTTTTACATAGAAAATTTCAACAAAAAAACTAGTGTTTTCATTGATTTTTCATTAGATTTGCACTTGCATTTTGCATGTTAGGGATTGGAAATAATTTTTAGATATGAGTACATTTAATTTTTGTCATAAATAATATTTCAAAACATTCATATAGCATTTTCCATTAAGATCTCAAACCTAGTGCTTCAAAAACCTTGATTTTCACTAGATTTGGCCTTATTGACTCCCTAGATTTGCACCATAGGTGTGTTGTGAAGAATATTTTTGCACTAATTTATTTTTATTAGGGTTATTATCTACTTCCCCTCCTAAATCTTCACAACACCTCTTTATTGGGCTCTTGTATTGAAAATTTGGTGAAAAATTGCACATTTTTGCTATATTTGCCCTAGGGTTTGACCTAGTTTGCACTAAAAGTGTGTTGTAAAAGATTTTATGATTATAGGTGACTAATATAATTGCTATTATTTTCTTCACCTCATAAAATTCCTTACAACACCTCTTTTATTGGGTCTTGGGATTGAAAAATTATGAAAAATTGCATATTTTAGGGCATTTTCACTAGGTTTTAACTTGTCATCATTGTAGATTTGCATTAAAAGTGTGTTGTAAAGAGTTTTATTGTTTCATTGGATGGAAAATAGAGATATTATTTGCTTCCCCTAATCAAAATCTTTACAACACCTTTTCTTTCATATATTCACATTAAAAAAAAAGCACAACAAATCAAGCATTTTAGGTCATTTTTGCATATAGTTTTGCACTTGTCTTTTGCATACTTCTAAAAAGATTTTAAAATCTGATCTCACATTGATTTGAAAGCATATATCATGTCTATTTCTTTGAAAGATTTGTTTGCATACATCATAGACATTGATCATTTCTATAAATTCACTGCTAAACATCCTCAAGTTCTGGAACAAATAGCATACATACATGATGTTGATCTCTCTATGTGCTCCACATATCAAATCATTTGTTATATATCTTATTTTGATAGCTTCACAAATCTCACGGGAATATATCCTTTGATATTAGATGATCTCACTAAATTCATGATCAATAATAAATATAGCAGTGATGATCTTAAAATGTTAGATGAAGCCTTAGATGATTTTATGGAACATTCTGATTCAACACCTATTGCTAAAACATGTGATGATAACTTAGTGGTATCCTATGATCCTTCTCCCAAGTTTGTGCCTCCTCATGGGGACACTTTAATGCAAGAGGATGATTTCATTGATACATCTCTTAACATCATACCACCAAATCTTCATTCTAATGCTCACTCTGGCCAAGATGAAGCATTAGCAAATGAAGACCCATCACCACTTTGCCATTCTAATGCTCTCCCTGGCCAAGAGGAAGAATTAGTGAATGAAAAACTCCCTTCAACAAAGAACATTCCATGGGTAGACAATGAGCATTCATTTAATAATAATCAAAATCCTACCCTAGTGCATGAAACCTCTATGGATCATCCCATCAACCTTCTTCCTTTAGTTGATTGTTCACACACCTTGGATTTCACTAAGGAAGAGAAGACCTTTAATGTCCCTCCTTTGTTTGAATATTCAAATCATTTGGACATCACTAAAGATGTAACACTAGGGGATGAGGAGAAGTCTCTCACATTAAATCCCTCAAGGATGGATGTTGAGATCACTCAAAATAATTTGCTTCTCCCACCACCTAAGAGGATAGCGAATATGTGTACTAATGAACTTCAACAAGAAAATATTTCACCTAACATTGAGTCAAACCAAGAAGCATTTAAGAATGAACAAAATAATAGTGACAAAAACTTGGCAATGGTACCTTATGTTTGCGACTGGGAAGAGGATGATTTGATGGTTGATAACTTCTAGCATGGACGTCTCTACAGGTAAGTATTCCTAACCCTTTATCTCTTGTGATGTGCTTCCCCCATGATGTGTTATGTGTTGTTTATGCCTCCTGGGATGACCTTGGATTCTCTTGTAAAGTCTGGGATACCAGGAGACTGCCTCTATTGTGACCTTCTTCTATTTGTATCATCATTCTTCTATATTGCGTCTCTCTCTGATTTCATTGTTGTGTGTTGTGTCTTACGGACATAGCATTGCAGTTGGTGAATTTGGGCCACCCTCCTACATGACTGTCCCTAAGACACTTGTTTCTCCTCTCTTATTTGTTATTTCCCTTCCTGTAGTGTTTCTATCTAGTGGGCGGATGACAAAAAACATTTATACTGATGCGGACCTAGAGTCCCTTTAGTGAGAAATCAAAAATTAGACTTAGTTCCTAATATGATGACCAGGTTGTAATAATTATCTGATGCTTGGATAGTAGAAGCACTCATGCTTTCTACATAGTGATTTTGATGATGTTTTTATCTCACTTACAAACCTTAACAATATTGCTCCTCTGCGCACTTTGGTTGTCTTTGAATCTCGCCTTGGTTGTACTTAGTTTGGAGATTTTTGTGATATAGCCCCACGGTTATCCTTGATCTTTGAATTCATGGTATAACCTTGGCTCTTTGTGTGGTTAATCATATGCATTGATGTTGTTGTTTATTAGGATTATGTAGACACTAACATATTTCTTGCAAGGATGTGTCTGTGAGAACATTTGGTGATTGTAAAGTACATGTCACCTCCAAGGGGCATGGGCTTTGTGAAATTCTGTGTTCCCTTATGTGATTTCTTCCTACCTTAACATGCTTGATATCGATGCATGATATCAAACACCTTAAGGTAGGGGTATACATAAGATAAGCTGTCTCTTGTAGATGTTAGCAGTGTGCTTGTCCTCAGGTGCAATTTAAAGACTGGTGGCGATGAGTCCCTTCTACAATCTAAGTTTGTTTGCAATCAATCAATCAATCAATCAATCATCTTAAGCTCTCTACGGAGGAAAGGATGGTGTACATCTCAGAGCAGATTGCATCATCCTATCATTTTCAAAAGTCCTCTACAGAGGTGGGGAATGGTTCTATGACTAACTCAACCCTTAATCATGTCTTCAATGATTGTTGTGGTGAAGCCCAATCGTCGATGTGTCCCTATAATGTGCCTGAGATGGTGATGAGCCTAGAAATAGGAACACTCCATCGCTTGTCTGTCATGTTTTCTCCGTGTCTTCAAAGTGTGTGTGTCTATTGTGCTTGCTTTGTTTGGTGTGTCTGTTGCCCCACATGCAGTCTAAAGACCAGCACGATGAGTGCTTCCTGCATTTTGGGAGGTTTGGTGTGTCTTGTGTGTGTTGCCCCATATATGCACAGTTTAAAGACCATCACGATGAGTACTTCCTGCATTATGGGAGGTGTGTTTACTTTCTTGTACTTGCATCTGCATTTCATATATATGAGAAAATGAAAAGAAAAGATATCATCTTTATCCTTCATGCATTAACTATCTTCTATGCATCTGTTGTCTTCTCCATGTTTTGCGTGACTGTAACTATCTTCTCTGTGTTTTGTGTGCCTATTACTGTCTTCTCTATGATTGGTGTGTCTGTTACTGTCGTCTTTGTGATTGGCGTGTCTTCTTTGCGCTTGGTGTGTTTGCTGTGCTTGTTGATCGTACTTTAATGCATGTATTGGCCTTGCGTTTATACATACATTAAAGTGGGTGCTAAATGTAACATCAGAAAATGTCCCCTTGGGGGCTTTTCCCTCTTAAGGTTTAGCTCCCAGGTCTTTAGTTGCATTTAGGACATCTTGCATCATATTTTAACATCCCGATGAAATGAACCCTCAGTTTTATGACAAATGGGACCTAGGGGGATCCCTTGAAGCTAATCCCTGACCAAAATGGGAGGGAGGACTTGGGCACCCACGCCCTAGTCCTGCCCTATTTTGGGTCAGTCCCAAAATTTAAATGTCATCTTGTGACCATTAATTAGGTCCTATGCCGACATGGTAAGTTTGCATTATAAAATTCTTGGCGGGAATGTTTGTAGTTGCATATAAAAGCATGTTTAGGCATTCATTTGTAAAACTAGATGACTAATAGATGATTATTGTGATTTTTTTGGCATTCTAAAGGTGATTCAAAGCTTCCATTGTGTTGCAAGAGTAGATTTGTGTTGTCTATGTGTTTGTATTTGCAGATTTGAGCAATCATCTCCTCATGGCATGAAGAGCTTCTTCCTTCCATGAGATCTTCACTACAAGGTGACATTTATTATGTTTTTGAGCATTTATCATTTGGTTTTTGCCTCTGCCTCCCAAGGGCATGGACTTTCTATCTAACAACGATGTTTGGGAGACTTGAATGTCTCTCTAGGGATTGACTGAGGCAAGCCTCTAAACACAACAACCCCCTCCCAATGTTTTCATGATTGTGGGTTATAGGTCAAAGATACAGAAAAAGTGAAGTTGCAAGAAGATATCACAGAGTGTCAGATTTGTAGATTAGAGCTGAAAATAGCACCCTAGACTTGGGCGCCCCCTACTTAGTCCTCTAGATTCTGTGGTGAGAAAATCTCTAATACAACAGGAACAGGTTATAGATCAAGTTTACAGATCTCGACAAAAACCTGGGCATTGGACTTGGGCGCCCGCTCCTTAGTCCCTAACTTTTCTACCTCTGAACTTTCAAAATAGGTGCACTTTCATTTGTCATTTTACATCTATCTGTAGAAACATTTTGAATAATTTGTCTGTTTACTGTCGTATTTGTATTATTAGGGTTTTGAGGTATAATTAAGTATAATTGAACATAATTGACAATCAAATCATAAAAATCCAATCTTTCCTACATCTCATAGTGACCAAGGGTCTGATAGTGCATTGCCACTCGACCTAAAGTCCTTGAATGTAAGTGGTGAAAGGAGGATAGACATCAAACACCCACAAACCAACATTATCCAAAGTATTTACCTCATTACATTTTGGTGAACCTGTGTTGTTGGATTTGTTTGCACCTTGCTGAGTGTTTTTACTTTAGATTTGCATTGATTTCATTCATTCATATCATCATTCATCTTATTGCATTGGAAAAATTACAAAAAAATTGAAAAACTTGAATTTTCTTTTGGAAACCCTAGTGTAGACACCCAAATTTGTCCCAAAATTGTCCATGTCTTGCAACACCTTATTAAAACATTAACCTAGACATCTTGTAGCATTTTGTCCTAATTTCCCTAATCCATTAAGCCAATTAATTAAATAAATTTTATTTATTTAAAATCCCATTCAATCCCATCCTCATCCTACTTAGCTAATTAATTAAATAAATTTTATTTATTTAATTAATTTCCACATCATATCCCAATCATATCCTAATCCCACTATCTAATTAATTAAATAAATCTTATTTATTTAATTAATTTCCACATCATATCTTATCCTATCCTATTCATCTTCCCAATTAATTAAATAAATCTTATTTATTTAATTAATTTCCAACTCATATCCCAACTAATTCAAATAAAATATTTAAATTAAGTCCTCACCTCTCACCACATTCCAACACTTGTCCAGTCAATCATGTGTTACAACTTTTATCTTTCACATGCACAACTAATGGGACCTAATTTTAGTATTTATCTACACAAGCACACCTAAGCCTTATCTTCCCTTGCCACATGTCACATGACTACAATTTCTTGATGTGCAAGGAAACCTAACTTAATCCTATCCATCTATTTCATCTAAAGCCCTAATTGATCCTAGCCATCCATTGGAACCAAGCTTTTCCTATAAAGCAAGCCTCTTTTGAGCCATTTGGGACATGACATTAGATTAGAGAAGAGATTAGGAGATTAGAGGACATTAGAGAAGAGATTAAAAGAGAATTCAGGATTCTTCTTCATGCAACCTCACTCTGCTGAATTTTCATCTCAAGCCATTATCTATCCTCTTTCATCTACCTAGCTTGCATCTATCAACCACCAATCATCCATCATTTATCTTCTTATCAACGTTATGCTGTGGAATCAAGCAATCAACACAACAAAGCAATCAATCAATCGAGCTCATCTTGCATCTTCGAGGTATTGAATTATTTGGGTTTAGGTTATGCATTTCAATTGTTTGATCATTTCCAATTATAAATCCAAATTTTTTGATATACACCTAGATTGCATTTTCATATAGGTTTCTATTTTGCATTAATTAATTGGAATTTCATCAAATTTCTAATTTTTGCATTAGATCTGAGATAAATTGTAGAAAATTACAAAAATTCAATAGCTTGCATTGCATTTTCATCATAAAATTGCTAGGGTTTTGTTGAAAATTGTGAATTTTTCGTATAACCTAGTAATTCCAAAATCTAGGGTTTGTAGGTAAAATCTTGTTTGAGATTTTTCTACTGATCTTAGATAATCATTAAAATTTTCATTTGGCATTAGTGTTGCATTTTAGTGTGAATTTGCATTTATATCTTAAGATTTTGCATTTTTACATAGAAAATTTCAACAAAAAAACTAGCATTTTCATTGATTTTTCATTAGATTTGCACTTGCATTTTGCATGTTAGGGTTTGGAAATCATTTTCAGATCTGAGTACATTTAATTTTCATCATAAATCAGATTTCAAAACATTCATATAGTATTTTCCATTAAGATCTCAAACCTAGGGCTTTAAAAACCTTGATTTTCACTAGATTTGGCCTTATCGACTCCCTAGATTTGCACCATAGGCGTGTTGTGAAGAATATTTTTGTACTAATTTTATTTTATCAGGGTTATTATCTACTTCCTCTCCTAAAAATCTTCACAACACCTCTTTATTGGGCTCTTGTATTGAAAATTTGGTGAAAAATTGCACATTTTTGCTATATTTGCCCTAGGGTTTGACCTAGTTAGCACTCCAAGTGTGTTGTAAAAGATTTTATGATTCTAGGTGACTGATATCATTGCTATTATTTTCTTCACCTCATAAAATTCCTTACAACACCTTTTTTATTGGGTCTTGGGATTGAAAAGTTATGAAAAATTGCATATTTTAGGGCATTTTCACTAGGTTTTAACTTGTCATCATTGTAGATTTGCATCAAAAGTGTGTTGTAAAGGGTTTTATTGTTTCATTGGACTGAAAATAGACATATACTTTGATACCCCTGATCAAAATCTATACAACACCTTTTCTTTCATATATTCACATTTAAAAAAAAAAGCACAACAAATCAAACATTTTAGGTCATTTTTACATATAGTTTTTCACTTGTCTTTTGCATACTTTTGAAAAGATTTTAAAATCTGATCTCACATTGATTTGAAAGCATATATCATGTCTATTTATTTGGAAGTTTTGTTTGCATACATCATAGACATTGATCATTTCTCTAAATTCACTGCTAAACATCCTCAAGTTCTGGAACAAATAGCATACATACATGATGTTGATCTCTTTATGTGCTCCACATATCAAATCATTTGTTATATATCTGATTTTGATAGCTTCGCAAATCTCATGGGAATATATCCTTTGACATTAGATGATCTCACTAAATTCATGATCAATAATATATATAGCAGCGATGATCTTAAAATGTTAGAT
Organism: Cunninghamia lanceolata; assembly: GCA_027924645.1. Classification (NCBI taxonomy): domain Eukaryota; kingdom Viridiplantae; phylum Streptophyta; class Pinopsida; order Cupressales; family Cupressaceae; genus Cunninghamia; species Cunninghamia lanceolata. Next base: position 19,167,479 of record BSBN01000627.1, read on the forward strand.
GAAGCCTTAGATGATTTTATGGAACATTCCGATTCAACACCTATTGCTAAAACATGTGATGATAACTTAGTGGTATCCTATGATCCTTCTCCCAAGGTTGTTCCTCCTCATGGGGACACTTTGATTCAAGAGGATAATTTCATTGATACATCGAGCTTAACATCATACCACCAAATCTTCATTCTAATGCTCACTCTGGCCAAGATGAAGCATTAGCAAATGAAGACCCATCACCACTTTGCCATTCCAATGCTCTCCCTGGCCAAGAGGAAGCATTAGTGAATGAATAATTCCCTTAAACAAAGAACATTCCATGGGTAGACAATGAGCATTCATTTAATAATAATCAAAATCCTACCCTAGTGTATGAAACCTCTATGGATCATCCCATTAACCTTCTTCCTTTAGTTGATTGTTCACACACCTTGGATTTCACTAAGGAAGAGAAGACCTTTAATGTCCCTCCTTTGTTTGAATATTCGAATCATTTGGACATCACTAAGGATGTAACACTAGTGGATGAGGAGAAGTCTCTCACATTAAATCCCTCAAGGATGGATGTTGAGATCCCTCAAAATAATTTGCTTCTCCCACCACCTAAGAGGATAGCAAATATGTGTACTAATGAACTTCAACAAGAAAATATTTCGTCTAACATTGAGTCAAACCAAGAAGCATTTAAGAATGAACAAAATAATAGTGACAAAAACTTGGCAATGGTACCTTATGTTTGCAACTGGGAAGAGAATGATTTGATGGTTGATAACTTCTAGCATGGACCTCTCTACAGGTAAGTATTCCTAATGCTTTATCTCTCATGGTGTGCTTCCCACATGATGTGTTATGTGTTGTTTAGGCCTCTTGGGATGACCTCGGATTCTCTTGTAAGGTCTAGGATACCAAGAGACTACCTCTGTTGTGACTTTCTTCTATTTGTATCATCATTCTTCTATATTTCCTCTCTCTCTGATTTCATTGTTGTGTGTTGTGTCTTATGGACATAGAGTTGCAGTTGGTAAATTGGGGGCACCCTCCTATGTGACTGTCCCTAAGACACTTGTTTCTCCTCTCTTATTTATTGTTTCCCTTCCTCTAGTGTTTCTATCTAGCAGGCGGATGATGAAAAATATTTATACTGATGCAGACCTAGCGTCCCTTTAGCGAGAAATAAAAAATTGGACTTAGTTCCTAATATGACAATGGGGTTGTAATAAATTATCCAACGCTTGGCTAGTAGAAGCAATTGTGCTTTCTGCATAGTGATTTTGATGATGTTTTTATCTCACTTACAAACTTTAATAATACTACTAATCTTTGTGCATTGTCTTTGAATCTCACCTTGGTGGTACTTGGTTTGGAGATTTTTGTGATATAGCCCCACGGTTATCCTCGATCTTTGAATTCGTGGTATAACCTTGGCTCTTTGTGTGGTTAATCATATGCATTGATGTTGTTGTTTATCACGATTATGTAGACACTAACATATTTCTTGCAGGGATGTGTTTTTGGGAATATTTGGCGATTGTAAAGTACATGTCACCTCTGGGAGCATGGGCTTTACAAAAGTTTGTGTTCCCTTATGTGTTTTCTTCCTACCTTAATGTGCTTGATATCAATGCATGATATCAACCACCTTAAGGTGGGGGCATATATAAGGTAAGCTGTCTATTGTAGATGTTAGCAATGTGCTTGTCCTCAGGTGCAGTTTAAAGACTGGTGGCGATGAGTCCATCCTACACTCTGATTTTGTTTGCAATCAATCAATCAATCAATCAATCATCTTAAGCCCTCTGTGGAGGCGGGGATGGTGTACTTCTCGGAGCAGATTGCATCATCCTGTCATTTTCAAAAGTCCATTGCGAAGGTGGGGAGTGGTTCTTTGACTAACTTAACGCTTAAGCATGTCTTCGGTGATTGTTGTGGCAAAGCGCAATTGTCGATGTGTGCCTATAATGTGCCTAAGATGGTGATGAGCCTAGAAATAGGAACACTCCATCGATTATTTGCCATGTTTTCTCCATGTCTTCAAAGTGTGTGTTTGGCGTACTTGCTTTGTTTGGCGTGTCTGTTGTGCCATATGCTATCTAAAGACCAGCACGATGAGTGCTTCCTACATTTTTTGAGGTTTGGCATGTCTTGTGTGTATATTGCCCCATATATGCAATTTAAAGATCAACATGATGAGTGCTTCCTACATTATGGGAGGTGTGTTTACGTTCTGGTACTTGCATCTGCATTTCATATATGAGAAAAAGAAAAGAAAAGATATCATCTTTGTCTTCCATGCATTAACTATCTTCTATGCATCTGTTGTCTTCTCCGTGTTTTGCATGCCTATTATTGTCTTCTCTATGTTTGGCATGTCTTCTTCATGCTTGGTGTGTTTGGTGTGCTTGTTGACTTTACTTTAATGCATGTATTAGCCTCACGTTTATACATACATTAAAGTGGGGGCTAAATGTAACATCAAAAAATGTCCCCTTGGGGGCTTTTCCCTCATAAGGTTTAGTTCCCAGGTCTTTAGTGTGCATTTAGGACATCTTGCATCATATTTTAACATCTCGATGAAATGAACCCTGGGTTTTATGACAAATGGGACCTAGGGGATCCCTTGAAGCTAATCCCTGACTAAAATGGGAGGGAGGACTTGGGAGCCCACGCCCTAGTCTTGTCCTATTTTGGGTCAGTCCCAAAATTTAAATGTCGGCTTGTGACTGTTAATTAGGTCCTATGCCAACATGGTAAGTTTGCATTACAAAATTCTTGGCAGGAATGTTTGTAGTTGCATATAAAAGCATGTTTAGGCATTCATTTATAAAACTAGATGACTACTAGATGATTATTGTGATCTTTTTGGCATTCGAAAGGTGATTCAATGCTTCCATTATGTTGCAAGAGTAGATTTGTGTTGTCTATATGTTTGTATTTACAGATTTTAGATTTGAGCAATCATCTCCTCATGGCATGAAGAGATTTTTCCTCCCATGATATCTTCACTACAAGGTGACATCTATTGTGTTTTTGAGCAGTTATCATTTAGTTTTTGCCTTTGCCTGCCAAGGGCACACACTCTCTATCTGACAATGGTTTTCAAAAGACTTGAATGTCTCTTTGGGGCTTGACTAAGGCAAGCCTCTAAACACCACAAGCCCCTCCCAAAGTTTTCATGAAATCTTCCAGGTTATAGGTCGAAGATACAGGAAAAGTGAAGTTGTAGGAGAGTATCATAGAGTGTCAGATTTGCAGATCAGAACTGAAAATAGCACCCTGGACTTGGGCGCCCACTACCTAGTTCTTCGGATTCTATGGAGGGAAAATCTCTGATACATCACCTGAACAGGTTACAGATCAAGTTTGTAGATCTTGACAAAAACCTGGGCATTGGACTTGGGCATCCGCTCCTTAGTCCTTGACTTTTCTGCCTCTAAACTCTGAAAATAGGTGCACTTTCATTTGTCATTTTACATCTCTCTGTAGCAGCATTCTGAATAATTTGTCTGTTTACTGTCGTATTTGCATAATTAGGGTTTTGAGGTATAATTGAGTATAACTGAACATAATTGAAAATCAAATCATACAAATCCAATCTTCCCTACATCTGATAGTGACCAAGGGTCTGATAGTGCATTGCCACTTGACCCAAAGTCCTTGAATGTAAGCGGTGAAAGGAGGATAGACATCAAACACCCACAAATCAATCAACTATCCAAAATTTTACCTACTTTATAGAAGGCATCTTAAACTCACTGCCCAAAGTACTCTTTTTGTAGCATAGAAAGTAGACACAAACACTAAATAATCAGGTCCCAGCTTAGAGAGAACACTTAATATCAACTATATATCTAGTTTTTCAATCTTAAAATCCTTGAATTATGCTCTTAGTGACTTGAGTTTGGTGATGAGATCTTGTATGTTGTCAAAATTGCATGTATTGAGAGTTATTGGTTCATTTTCCAACAATTGTCCTTGGATTCCATTTATTTCCCCAAACAATTTTGACAATGGAGTCCACATAGCCATAGGTGTATCTAGGTGCTCGATGTGAAACAACTCATGAGAGACATACACGCATAAACAAAAATGGTTTCTTCACAACTATTCAACCACTTACTCTTTTTAATTTCATCATCAAGCCCATGAACTATCCTACAACCTTTTAACTCTTAGCAATTTGTTCATTTCAGATTTCCATTTAGGATAGTTATAAGGTGTTAGAAGTGGAACCATAGATTGCTCCATGATGAAACAAAAAAGGACACAAATCAGGAAGAATGCAAACACAAACACAAGAAGATCATCCCTCCAATTCACTCAATCAATTATCCCCCCAACAAAATATGATCTTGGCACTTATGGTTAGTGAGATTACAAATACCACTTATCAAATTAACAAAGTGGTCTTGATCTTAGTACATGCAAATGTTAAATTAGGCTACAAACGAAAAGTACAAGTTTGATACAAAATGAGATAATTCAAATTACACCAATGTGAAGCACATGAAAAATTATGCACTTTCAAAAAGAATTGCGCCAAAAAATGTTACCGTATTAGCCCAAACAAAGCCGTGGAAGTTCTCAAAATGAGAATGACTCAACAACAACTACTAAATATGTAATTTCTGGAAAAAATAGAAACCCAAATTAAAAATCATCTACACCACTGCGAAGCTTGTGAAATTCTACCCCAAATAAAAATATTACTAGCAAAAAAGTGCCAATATAATTGAGAATGTGGCCTCTAAAGTTGAGCACCAAAAATTAAAATTGCACTGAAGTAAGGGGGCTGATTGGAAGTGGAAGGGGTCCATGATGGTACGCTGATGTCAGCAAATACCCAATGCCATATTCTCTCAGGTGGATGGAATATGTCTTCTGATGTCAAAACCAACCTTGGATTTCTAAAACCACCTTTTCGTAACAAAAAATGGTTTTTTTTTTTTTTTGAAATTGCCTTATAGAAGTTGTAAAACCACTATTGACTTGTTGATGCCGGTTTCAGGGTGTGGAGCACTGTTTCACAGGGAATATTTCCCATTCTATGTTGTCGATGGTATGAGGAGACTGTGGGTGGTAGGAATCTACTGTTGAGCTAGATTAAATTCTTGTTGATTGACAAGGGACCATGCCTATTAAGGCACCCATCTAATTAATGGTACCAAGGGTATGAGAATGCTACATGTGGTCAGGTTTGTGGACCTACCATGATCTAGTACTTATTTACACAAAATCTACCAATTTTTTTGAAAAACTATTAATAAAAAATATAATTTCAAAAAATAAAGCCTTTGTACCTGTGCGATGATTCTGCAAAATATTCCTCTTGCATAGGGAATATTCCCTACAATCCATACAACTAAGAAGGGGATTTTTTTTAATGGCCCAGAGAAAAGTGTCCAAATTTGATGATTTGACAATTAATCGTTAGGTTCTTGGGCCTATTCGATGCGATGGTAGGGTTGGATTTGACTAAAAATACTCAAAAAATGCAACTACCTTCTAGATCTAGCAACCACCTCCCAAGTTCAAACCCTTGTAGATCTGACCTCCAATATCTAATTTAGAAAAATCAAAAAGAAAAATTGACTTTCTTGGACACCCTAAACTTAATGGTGGGCTTAGATTTGCTCCAATATGCTTCAAAATGAACCTAGAATATAAAACCACAAAAAGTAAACCCTCCAAGTTTTGGTATTTCTATCAAGTTTTTTTGATTCTCCAGGACATCATATTATGCAAAAGAAGAGTATACTCAACTTTTCAAAAGCAACCAAGATTGGCAACATGGATCTCTCAAAAGACTAGCATGAAACAATCCTACAATCTTTGATACGATGTAAAAGTTGGTATAGAATGCTCTATACCATGCAAGATTTGGCTATGAAGGTAGTCACCCAAGATCTAGGAGCTTCAATGAAAGCATAAGAGAGACCCAACATGAAAGAATAATTCTATTATATCAAAAGATGAATATACTACATTATGTTCATCAAATACATTATAATTAAATTAGAATGAGAATCCTATGGTTATATAAGCCAAGGTGAAACATAAGACAACATAAGATTATGACAAGTGTCTTAGTCTTATGACTTGAGACACGAAAATATAACTATTTGAAGTGTTCCCTAAGTATGCTCTAAGTAAACTTAACTAGACAAGTGTGAATATGACCTATGTGAAACTAGTTAGGTAATATATACCCATTTCACACCAACAATTGACCTTGTGTTTCATATGGTATGTTGGTTGGTTAACCTATCCTATTCAATTCTGAATAAAAGGATATTTTTTATTTTTATCCAGTTTGCCTCTAATCTAAATCATTTATGATTCTAGATCCCTATGTTGTGTGTAAACCTATAAAGTGATTGTGTCCTTTACATGAATCTAGTTAACTTGAATTCTCTTTCACTTTATTGGCTTTTGGAAATGCTTTCTCTAAAGTGTCTATAAATAACCCTCATACTTTAAATAAGAAGTCGAATTAACTTAATTACCATAGTGGAATGGTCCTATGCATGTTAATATTATGATATTTCAAAATGCATTATGAATTAAAAGACTACTTGGGCTTTAAGCCATAGCCAAATTAATTTAATCCAAGTATTAATTTAATTCATAAAAGAAATGCCTATTTGCATTAATTTTGGAAGTGTTATTAATGATAGCATTTTTCCATAAAGGTTTATTATTATATGAAAATTGGCCTTCTTAATTAGTTAGAATTCGAATTAATTTGTAAATGTTAGAAGGAAATATTTTTTAAGTTATTTATATTGAATAATTTTGTTATTAAGAATATGGTTTAGAAAATAGATATTTTTGTAAAAGACCTTTTTGAAAATAATAATCTATGCAAAAAGAGATAAAAGGGAAAAAGGGTTTCATATTTTCATTACTTCTCTTTGTTTGAAAAATGGATCTCTCTTCTCTTCTTTTCAAAATGGTTGCAATATAGAGATGTTTTGCTTGGAAGTGGATTTAGCTTGGATTTGGATTGCATAATAGTAGCAAAAGGATTGCTTGTGTGGGTATGTGCTCCAAAGGGATTTTCTCTATTGTTTACAAGTTGAAGTTGGAAAGGTATTCCCCTTTTTATTTATGTTTTTAAGTCTTTCTCTTTCGTCACTTTGAATCGTGTATTGATGTGCATGCCAAGTGTGTCATTATTGATCATTATTGCACCTTAGGTATGTAAGAGTGTTGTGTGGCTTGCTCAATGCCACTCTTGTATTGCAAAAAATGTGTGTCTATTTTTTGTTTGTTGATGTCTTGAGCATAAGATTGGGGCATTACATTTATCCCAACACTGTTAAGGTTGTGATTATTGATTAATAGTGTGTTGTAGTAGTCATGTATACAAGGTGACTCTATGTGTGGAAACATCATACTTGGTGATGTGTAGTAGGCTGACATAATGTTACGGTCAAATTATAGTTGCATGACTCTTAGTATTCTTTAGGTTGGTTGGGCAATTAGACAGTTGGTTTTCCCATGTGTACATCTATATGTATCATCTTATGTGAATAAATAGAGGTTAGATAGTCATACAAGTAGAAATGATAAAATTTAATTGAACATTGTTTGGTGTGAAACCTTAAAAAGATTGCAGAAGAGCATGGTATAAATTGAGACTCTATTGTAAGACCTTGTTGTATTGAATCTTTGTTGATTCTGTGTAATATAACAGTGAACATCTTTTAGTGATGGGTTTTCTCCTGCAAGGGTTTCCCATATAAATATTTGACTCTATTGCAAGACCTTGATGTATTGAATCTTTGTGAATTCTATATAGGTTGGTAGATAGATTTTGCAAGTGTTGTTGATTATTATTTGAATATATAATCTTACATTTTATTCATCCCAATCTATCAGCTGCCTACAACAAGGGTGCAAATCCCGAACGTTTGGTATCAGAGTGCAAGGTGTTTATTTGGTTGGTTACTACTTTGTTGGGAATCCAAACACTGGCACGTGTGGTGGTAAAGCCTACAAAAATTGGTTTGTTGTAGTTCATGTATAATTGGACACAAAATAAGACTTTGAAGGATTTTGTGAGAAAGCAAAACAAAGTTAAATCTATGGCTAGCATGCCGAGGTTTGAAATTGATAGATTCAATGGGCAAAACTTCAAATTATGGAAGTTGAAGATGTAGGATCTTCTAGTGGAAAGAGATCAACGGGCTGCAATATCTTCTTTAACCAAACCCTCAAGTATGTTTGATGAAGTCTTGGTAAAATTGGATAAGAAAGTAAGAATTATTTGGTTACGTCCGCCAAATTTTATGCTAATGAATGTGTTTGAGAAGCAAACTGCAAATTCATTGTGGAAGAAGATAGGTACGTTACATCAATCAAAGAATCTGGTTAATAAACTTGTATCTAAAAAGAAATTGTATTCTTTAAAAATGAGAGAGAGAGACTCAATAATTGATCATTTGAATAGCTTTAATATGATATCAAGTCAACTTGTGTCAATAAGAGTCAAGATGGATGAAGAGGACAAGTGGATTGTAATAGTTTGTTCCTTATTCAATTTATGAGAAAACTTGACAATGTCTATCAACAGTAATGTCGTGTCACTAAAATTGAAAAATGTCATTAGCATTTTGTCAAGTGAAGAAATTAGGAAAATTCCATGGATGGTAAAATTCTTTTGATGCCCTAGTCGTTAGAGGTCAATCTAAGGAGAAGAATGGTAAGAAGTAGCATGGAGGTAAGAAGTCTAAGGGTAAGGATATGTCTAAGTCTCTAGGTAAGTCTATGTAAAATGTTGGATTTGTGGCAAGAAAGATCACATAAAAAATGATTGTAAGTCCAAGAAGAATGTTTCTTTTGATAGGTCCTTTGACAATGATGAATATAGTAGTGATGCATTTACTTCTGCTAATGTCATTGGTGATGATTCCTGATTGATTGACTTAGGTGCACCTTTTCATATGACACCTCATAGAGAGTAGTACTCTGATTATACCAAGTGTAACAAAGGACAAGTTTTTCTTAGTGATAACAACTCTTTGAAGATAGTTGTTCGAGGAGGGGTAAAGGTTGCCTTCATGGATAGTAAAGCAAGGAGACTCTCATATGTTCTACACATTCTAGGTTTGGCTTGGAACCTTGTGGTTGTGTCTAAAATGGTTGACTCAAGAATACATGTCACATTTGATGGTAGAAGTTGTAGATTAGCAAGAGGTAATCTGGTGCCTGTTAGGGAGTGTGATATGGTACTTTGTATAGGTTAGATGCATCAATGTTATCTGGTTGTGCAAATGTAATTGCATCTAAATCGAGTTTGTTGTGGCATCTTAGGTTGGGTCACGGTCTAAAACCTTGATAAGTAAAGATATGGTAGATGGTCTTGTTGATTGTTCTGTTGATATAGACTTTTGTGAGAATTGTGTGGTTGACAAATTTAACCTTATTTGTTTATAATCTAACCTTATTTGTTTATCTGTGACTTGCTCCCAGAAACACCATATTCTTTGTTTTTTCATTAATTCTGTAGGAGTGAAGGCATTCAAGTCATTCAAAGCATACCTGAGGGTGAAGTCCTAGACCAAAGGCCCGCCTGAAAGACTTTGAGTGGGTTGAGACAACGAAAAAGGTAGAGTTAGTGCAAAAGCACACTAGAGAGAATTCAAGCATCTCTAGTCAAAGTTAAACAAAAATGGTAAGACCAAAAGCATGCCTGAAGTAGTAAACATGCTGCTGCCAAAGGAGCATAAAAGAGGATATTGTAAAAGCACTCCAGAGGAAGAAAACAAGCACCTGAGCATTCAAGAGTAAAAGTGCACCCAGAGAAGTTTCCACGCGCTTATACAAAGAAGAGATTGCAGAGACTTAGTTTAGAAGCGTGCCTCAAGGAGATTGAACACACGCTAACAAGGTCTAGTTTATATTCACATGCCTCCACAAAGTAGAAACATGTTTGAGGATATTAGTGGAAAGACAAGTCTAGTAAGGATCTAATACACCTTCTAAAGATTTGATGTGCCATGACAAGAATTCGAGACAAAGTAAAAGTGTGCTCTAGAGAGGATTTGAGCACCTTTGAAGCACGCAACAAGAGGATAACTCAAAATTCAAGTGCATTTTACTCTTGATCCATGCACCTAAACAAGGAGTAGATTTGACAGCAATCATTTCAAGAGATTACAGAATAAAAGCAAGGGACTCAAACAAAGGATATACGCGCTGGTCAAATCATGAAGAAGCATCTGCCTTTAGTATCCCATACCTTATTAATAGAGAAGCGCACATCGACCCCTTCCCATATGCCTTTACACAAGAGGATGCAATGATGAGGCATATCCTATGTCATCTAGGTACACTTGAACAAAGCACTTATAAAGAGAATGCTAATTTTAAAATTTGCAAAACTCCAAGTTTTAGTGCCTATTTATCATTGACCTAGCTTCAGTTAATTTTAGTCACTTCTCTTCATGTAACCGGGTCATGCCTTTTTAGAAGGCTTCTTCTAAATTCAAAACTTCAGTTCTAATTTTGTATCCAAAAAAAAGGCAACACTCTCTTTATAAAGAAGATTTTCCTCCTTTCTTCACAAACAACAGAAGAAGAAATACAAAAATTTTGATTTTTCACAGCAGGAATGGAGGCAAGAGAGTAGAATTTTATATTTATACAACGAGATATAGAGCAAGAAATTGATTTGCAACAATACAAAAGGTAGAAATTTCATTGTTTTTAGCAAGTACAACAACATTCAAGAGCATATTGAAGACTAAAATCAGACTTTTTTCATTGAATTGGAGGTTTAGATCAACAAATCAGAGGTAGAGTTTTTCAGAAAAAGAATTTTTTGAAGCAAAGCAAACAATTTTTGTGAGATTTCTCAGTGAAACCAAAAGTCATAAAGGAGAATTTTTTAGCAGAAAACTTCACAACAACAAGAAATTCATTTTCAAACTTCAAATTTTCAAAATTTCTTCTCACTTTGTCCAATCTTTTTGAAAAGATTTAAAATTTTTGGTTTGAAGAGCCTTAAAAAATGCAGTGACGAAGGAAGTGGTGTAAGGGCAATCTTGCATCACCCAAAAATATTTGAAGTTGTTTTGAATTTCTATATTTTTGTAGGTTTAATTTACCCCAAGAAGTGGAATTGTAAAAATAAGTAAATGGTGAAGAAATCATCTGAATATCATTTATAGTTTGAGAGATATTAAAGTTTCCATCTTAGAAAATTGCTTTTAACGAACTTCATATTTGAATTTGAGGCCCTTAGAAGCCTTGTTAAGAAAAAAAAGGGGACAAAATGAACTTTAGATGATTTTTTGCATCGTAGATCTCTTCACAAGCTTTCCAACACCTGGTTCTGTTTGTCAATGGGACGCCCAATTCAAAAGTTATGGCCCCTGGAAGTTGTGTTGCAAAATTTCAAAAACTTTAAAATTTTCAAATCTCTAATTTCTTGGGTGGGAAAATGGATAGCTGGACTTGGCGCCCAAAAAGGGGAGTTACACTTTCTAGAACATTCGTGAAGGTAGTGGAGAAACGACATGGAAGTTATTGGTGCCAAATAAAAAGGGGAAATGGAAAGGTTATGAAGAACAATTCTATATGTGCAGCTCCAGATTGTAAAAATCTTCATTCCTCACACTTTTGGTGGGAATCTTTGTTGTTGTGTCATGTGTGAGTGTTGTGTGAAGTAGCCCTTCATCAAGTACTCAGCTCTCACCATGGATATTCAATCCATTTTGGTACATGAGTTCCCAAAAGTTAAATTTGTGCCAAGTCACGTTAGAAGGTTAGAAGGGTTTGATCTCGAGGCCATGGTCAAGAAAGGGAACAACACGGAAAAGGTATTACTTCACTCTGGAATTGTTCAAGTGGGCTTATTTCCTATCGAAGTGCAAAGTCTCAAGGTCATTCTTGCTTGTATTAAGCATTACAATTCCGAGACCAAAGAGATAAGGATAGTTGATGGACGTACTCTTTATAGCCTCAAGTTTGACGACATTGAGCTGACTTTTTCCATCCCACTTTTTGAAGAGTCCCTGGAAGTTGATCTTGCTAAGTGCGAAAAAGTATGGCACAAGCATGTAGGAGAATGTCAAAATAAAATGACAAAAAGGTGGTTGAAGGGGAAAAGGGTTACACTACTAAAGAATGTGAGTTAAAGGATGAGATGGCCATCATGGTTATATTACTCAATCGAGTCACTAGGTAGGCAAAGGCGAGGAGTTTCAAGCCTTGGATGTTTTACCTTATTGGCAATATAAGCAATGACAAGAAATTTGATTGGGTACCTCTAGTCAGTGATAGTCTCCACAAGCAGATAATCAAGTTTCCCCAAGCTCGTGAGTTCAAGATGTCTTTGTACCTAGTGTACATGATGGCTCATCACGACAAGTTCAAGGGGTTGAACTTCATAAGGTCACTTCAATGCAACCGTATTGTAGTCATTTCCCACAGTTGGAATACTCAAACTCTCAAAAGCATTTCAAGAGGGTTAATGATGCATTTCTCATGCATCTAGTATGAGACATGGAGAACCGGATGGACATGAGGATTTTAGATGAAGCCATGGTAGTTATTTTTGATTGTACATATTGGTTCATCCAATTTCACACTTTTACCTACATCAGGGTATATGGCTTTTGATGTATGCAACTGACAAGGTCATCTTCATGGAGTATTTGTGCTAGAGTTCAGAGGTGCATATGCTTTTACCATGCCGACATAAACATGGGGTTGGTTTTTCAATCTATTGGGCATTTATAAATGCAAGACCATAGTAGATACCAAATTAATTGGTGAAGAGATGGCCAAGTTTAACTTCAAGACTCTTTGTGAGAAGTGCACTTATGATCCAAAGGAAGTCATGTGATCAAGGTTGGGAAACAAGTTTGCACACATTCTAAGGATTGATGATTTTTGGGTCAATTGTGAAGATGAATTTGAAGTGCATCGAAGAGATTATGGTAGGTTCATGGTGCGCCAGACTGCAGAGTATTTGTCAAACAATATTGAGGGCCTTTCAAATGAGATGGAAATCTTTTGTCACCCAAGTTTGTGAGGGACAACATTGAACAATAGTTGCTGTAGGTGGATTGGTTAGTGAAGGGACTTCTAATCAAGAGAGGACCGGTGATGTTGTGAAACACAGTAAATTCTTCTTAAGTTCCAAAATGACTAGAAGAGTAAAATTGCCTAAAGAGAAGACCCCATCTTTAGAGTCACCATCATGAGGAATATTGGTTCAACCTCCTAGACTTATAACCAAGTTAAAGGAAAAGGTGGTTTAGGAAGAGGAAAGGGATGATAGTCTTCCTAAGATAGGATCTTGAGGAGAATTTAGAAATCAATAGTTAGCATTGCCTCACCAATATAGTATGAACAACCCGTGTTAACCACTTCACCACTAGTAGAGCCTTCTCCAAAGATTACTACACCCACTCCATGACAATCAGAGCTTGAGTCATCATCCCCTATGCAGAATGTTTCCATGTTGCTTGACTCATTAGGAGTTGAAGAGATAGAGGAAGGTGAAGAGGTTCCCTCTTGTTTGCACGAAGTTGTTGGAAAGAAAAGGAAGAAGCCCTCGTATCAGATTAATTTTGGCATGTTTGACAAAGTCTTCAAAGAACTAATAGCCAAAAGGCATAAGAGCCAAATGAGAATATCGAAGACATCTAAAGGATATTTGGTTCTTGGGACAACTATTCCTCCTAAGGATAAGACTATTCTCAATGTGGAGCTTGATGAATTTTAGATAACTAGGGTCAATTTGGGCTGAAGTACTAGGCATGTTGATGTCAATATGTTGTAGGTAGTGGCAGGAAACCTCAAAGAGAGAACCATCAAGGACAGAGAAGATAAAGCAGCTCTGAAGGCTGAGGTGAAACAACTAAGGGAGTATATTTATCATCTTCTACATTCCACTTTAGAATTGACGTTTCTGTCACAAGTCCTAAAGTCTATTGATGACCAGAAGCAACTAAATTAGCTAGTTGTTTATGGCAAACACTTATAGGATTGGCTTGAGGATTTTGTTAATAGAGGTACAAGAGTACCTGCAAAATTATTTCAATTGGTGGTAGTCTCTAAGAGGGTCATCCAGGACATGGCTAATAATGAAAAATATATGATGGAGATGTTGGCCTCTTATGAGAAGATTGCTGAGAAATTGAAAGAAATAAGTGCACAAAAATTGACAAAGGAACAAAAAGATAAGGTTTTGAATGGAGGGAGCAATATGCCTTCTCGATGAAAATATTAAATGAGGTTGCATCGATCTTCATTGAATGGAAGGAGAAGTTATTTCGGGTTGAAAAATTCGTTGCCGAGTTTGTACAACAAATTCTGTTATCAGAAAAATGGGAACAATATCAGTATAGCAATATAATCCAATAACTCAATAGAATTGAAATAAACAAGATTAAACACAAAGAATACAATACCTTGAAAACCTTACTATTTCGTGACTTCCATTGGTCGCCTATCTCGAATTGATCTCGTGTATGAATAGAGCCCTCAGAAGGTGCACTTCCTTGCTTTTTTCTAAGATGACAATGGAGAATGGCTATTGATAGGTTTTTCAATGAAGAGGATCTTCACAACACAATGATAATGGTGGTAATGGTGTGATAATTGATCTCAAGCTATGGAGTGGTTTGTGCCAAAGGCACGCTGTGATTCTTGCAGAGTAAGTTTACTAAAAGCTTGGATCCTTCAAATGGAGGAATAGGGGTTGTATTTATAGATTTGTGAGAGAGAAGATCAATGGTGTAGAATGAATAAGAAGATCAACGGTTGAGGAAATTTGAGAGGATGTGCATGAATAGGGAGAGGACAAGTGTCTTGCTCCTTCATGCACTAAGGGAGTTAACAAAATAGATTGAGGAGTTAACTGAGATGATTGACCAGTTAACAAAATTGATTGGGGAGTTGACTGGATTGATTGATCAGTGAACTCAAAAGACTTAACTAGTTAACTGATTTGATTGATGAGTTAACTAATTTGACTAGAGGATAAATAGGATGTGGGTGAGGGGGATATTAGCTAATTAAATATTTAAAATATTTAATTACATGTGCACATGGGCTAATTGAATTATTTTTGGTATTAATTTAATTTTGGAGGAAATAGACAATTTAAATAAATATTTTGGATTTATTTAAATATAGAGGATGATTTGATATTTAGAAGAACTAATTAAATAATTTGGTATTATTTAATTTAGAATGATTTTGGATGATTTTGGATGATTTAATTAAATGATTTTATTTAACTTTTTGGAGAAATAAATAAATTGATTTATTTATTTATTTATTGATAGAGGAAATTAAAATGAAATAAATATTTAAAATATTTATTTAGATAGAGTCGTGTCATTTTTAGGTGTATACATTTTGCCCCTCTTTGATGCAGTGTGTTTTATCACGTTGCTTCAAAGAATTTTTTTTTTTGCGATTTGATACATGCCCTAGTTTGCCCCTGGGACATGTTTATGACGCTAGGATGCCCCCTCGGGAGATTCGACGGGAAGAAAATGCAGAAGGCTGTGAGATGGACAATCTCATGATGAAGAAGGTTAAAGAATGTGTGAAATGGTGGAGAAAATAGGTTACGTCTTGAAAAAGATCGAGGAGAAAGGACACGGAGAGTTGGCAAGGTCGCCACACAACTAGGTGGGTTGGCATGTCTATATTTAGAAGTTTGGTCCATAATCTTAGTCATTTGCACACTTGTCACTTTGTGAGAGATATTAGGAGATTTGCAGAGTGGAGGAGCCAGAGCAGCCGGCAGAGAGATGGATATTCTGATCGAGGAGCATCGTTTCGAGCGAGTTCGACGATTTAGATGGGCAGCGGAGGCAGGACCCCCGGTACGTATGTAAAAATTTTTAGTCTAGGTGCATTTATTAGTGTAATAAATGCATGTAAAAGTCAATGAAGCATATGCGCAGTTTTGAGTTTTGGCACATATGTGCCCCGAAACTGCGCATATGCTCTATTTCAGCGCATTTGTTTATTTTTGCTGCACATTTGTGAGTTGGTGCACATTTAGGTCATGTAACTGCGCATGTGTAGAGTTTCAGCGCATCTGTGTTTTGTTGCTGTGCATTTGTGAGGTCCTGTGCATTTATGTCTTTGTGTGGCGTATTTATTCTATTTCTATGCATTTATGTCTTTGTGCGACACATTTGTTTTGTTTTTGCGCATTTATGTCTTTATGCAGTGCATTTGTTCTGAAGCTACGCTTTTGCTCTCATACTGCTCAAATGCTACCTGGAACGACGCATTTGCTTAGGATACTCAGTTACTTAGCAAAATTGACTCAATTGGCATCTTGATCGATGCAACAATTGATAAGCGATCTCCTAAGATTGATAGAATCTAGACAGGAGATGATATGCTTGGTTTGATCAATTTGATATGTTAAGTGATTTTGTAGGTTTGATAGTTGAGTAGGTTTGCATTGATACGATTATGGTTGATGCTTTGCTTTGTTGATGGCAGGAGAATATTTCAGACTGCATCATGTCTCGGGAGCAGTTCTCGGTGACCATGCGGCGATGACACATGCTAACAAAGACAGATCATTTAGTGCTTGGAACTATTGGATTGTACTATGTTTGCTTCATGCCTGAGGTTCGTGCGAACCTCAGTCTATTAACTACTCTGGTAAAGCACTTTCACAGTGAGGATGGGACATTCCACCTCCCTACCGATGAGATCACCGTGACTTTGGAGGATGCTTTACATGATCTTGCACCCACTTGTAGTAGGGGAGCTGGTAGAGTACAACTCTCAGCGTGACATTGGGCTAGCTAAGTGCAAGAGGATATTTGATGATCCTGACATAGAGGGATTAGTTATTAGCTGGCAAGACATGTACGACTATTATGACTACTTCCCTGGGATTGTAGCTGGCTTGGTCAGAAAGTGTTGTATGCCCCGATCAGAGATCACATGGTTTTGTAGTTGGCTAGGGTTAGACCCTAGAGAGGATGTTGATTGAGGGCACACATTTTGCATGGAGTGTCTATGTTCTGGCTCACCTGTACCATGATATGCATCAGGTTGTGTACTGTGGAGCGGCTAGTCTATCTGTAGGTGTTTCTTTGTTACAGTTCTAGTCTTGGGAGCACATTGCAGTGACATGGCCTATTTGCACATTTCACCGACAGAGGGATGAGCCATACTCCTATGGATATGCTGGTGTACTTACTCAACATAGACTGGGTAAGTTGGAGAACTGATGTCACACGTTGGATAATGTGGATGAAGTTGTGTGGTGACCATACTTGGACTGCGAGGTATGGGAGGATGAGGACGACAAGCTACCATATGTGTTTCAGATGCGGTGGTTGATTGGCCGGACCCCACACATTTTGGAGAGGTAGATAGTCAGCCATGTCTTCCGGTAGTTTGGGTGGATTTAGGGTATGCCACAAGGGCAAACACTATTTGCGAGGACCTGGGCAAAGCGGTGGCAATGGGGTCTTGTGGCTTCTTATGAGGAGGCCTGAGAAGATTTTGGATGCAGGGATGATGCAGGACTTTGAGGATTGGTTTGCGGCTCACTCGTTCTCTAGGTACTCAGAACTGGGAGAGCTAGCTCCTTACCTAGAGGAGGTGGATTTGGAGGAGGATGATGGAGGTAGATGGAGGAGGAGGCGGAGGAGGAGGAGAGGAGGAGACAGTGGCAGAGGAGATGGAGGAGGAGGAGATGGCAATGAAGATGGAGGAGGAGAAGGCAGGTCGAGACAACGATAGAGAGTGGGGCAGGCCCCACCTCAGCAGGTGGCACAGCAGGCAACACCAGGAGTTGCTCCATAGGTACATACCTGATCAGCCTGACCCACAGCAGTAGGTGTAGGGGGATGCAGTTGGTATGTTATGAGGCCAGCTGAGACAGGTTAGAGTACAGTTGAGAGCTACCAAGGCTTAGATACAGGGAGATGCAGGGGTCATTGTTGGCATCGTTGTAGAGTGGGATGCCGCACTGGCTAGGGTACATGCACTGACAAGAGAGAGGGATGCAGCCATAGCTGCTTTGGGTACTGACGTGGCTACAGTACTTCTGGTTACACAGTTGTTGCAGGCGTAGGCCCAGGTTACACAAGTGCTGGGAGAGTTGGCTATAGATCGAGCACATACTCAGTATTAGAGAGGGCTATACCATGAGGCAGTGCCAGTAGATCAGAGGGCACCGAGCTATAGGAGCCAGTCAACGACTGTATCCTCATGGAGGGCAGGGGTTCTTGGTCAATGGCCTAAAGCATGGGCCCACAACAATTTGGTGTAGGCTGAAGTGGAGGAGGGAGAGAGGGTAGTGCTAGGAGTAGTATCCCACGGCCGCAGGGCTAGCTGTGACTTTGTACTAATTTTTGGTCTGTGCATACAATATTTTTTTTATGGCTCATGAATAGCTAGACTATGTATATATCACTTTTACTTTGTACAGCTACTAAGACATGTATCATTATTATTGCGATGTATGTATACACCTTATGTGTTTTGACTCATGGATGACAAACTTGATTTTGTACTCTATGGACACTTTTATGTTTTATGATGATATATGATGATGCAGTTATTATGGCCTACTTGCATTTTTCTATGTGATGACCATGGATGCACTCTATTTTGCATGTGTATATGCTATGCACATGTTTTTGATATCTAATATGCAGTTATGATGGCATACATGCATGTTTTTAAGTGATGATCCTGGATGCCTTGTAGTTTTGATGCTTATATGCTATGCAAATGTTAATGATATCTAATATGCAACACCTATTTATGCAAATAAAATGGTATGAGATGATTACTGACAACTATGTTTTTGATAGTTTTCTGATGGGATATTATGTATGCTATGTTATGCTGAGACAAATGTACATGGATGAATTAATGCACCTATATATATGTGAATGATTTAATCAATTTAATGACTATCTCACCTAATATGAAATGTAAAATGATGACACATGGATGATTTAATGCACCTATATGTATGCAAATGATTTAATCAAATTAATGACTATCTCACCTAATATGAAATGCAAAATGGTTACATGTTTTTGTTATGTCCAAGTGTACTGTTGATGATGATGATGAGTCATAACAACATGCATAAAAATTTGTACATCAAACCTTTATTATCTTGTAAAGTACGGTCAACTTAGGATAAGTTGATGACTCCAAGTCTTCGTTGATCAGGTCATGATCATCTGACGTTACTCAGAGGTTGATGTGACATGCTATTTTCCATTTGAAGGGGCCTTACGTTTGTTTGAATGATCAGTATGATTCTATTTCCTGTAAGTATGTTGTACAGAGAGGTTATTTCTACTCTATTTCCAAGATAGCTGATGTATTTGCAAGTTTAATCAATTCTTCTAATTATTGATCATCATGATCCTGTTCTTTCTTTTGCACAATGTATTTTCTCAAATAATGCGTCCGTAAGTAGATATATGCATGAATTTCATGGATTTATGTATGAATTTGCATGATATTTGTCAATTTAACATGCTTTTACTCTAAATATGCTATGTATTTCCAATTATCTACGAGATGCTAGCATATTTCATGTTATTTGCTTTTAATTCTATGTTATTTGCAATTGTGATGATGAGTTGTTATGAAATTGAAAGAAATTTAAATGAATACTTCTAATTTTTGGTGAATCTTTAGCTATTGGACCACATACATACAAGATACATTCATGAGGAGAAGAAATCAAACCATATTTTCACCAGGATGTTCCACAGCTAGATACAGATGATGCTAACTTCAAAGGATAAGGAATGAAAACAATACATGCAGACTGACAAGCACTCCAAGGGACGCGGCTGATCAAAGCATGTATCAAGATTTCAAACATAGATTACTCAAGATTTATGATGATTTGTAATCAAATTGTCTTCTCTTTCATTCAATATGCATACATGTAAGTTTTCAATAGCTTTGAAATAAGTCCGGATGTTTCAACAATCAAATTTCAATTAAGCTTCCGAATGTTCAAAATAAGGCACCCTTGCACCTTTTATAGAATAAGGTGAGGAGGAAGTTACAAATGACCTACGGTCAGGATTTGTCAATTAAGATCAACGGTAGATTACATTCTTTGACTCAGTCAACTATCCTTCATGGCACATGTTTCTAGCTAGCAACCATCTGTATGACTCATTATCTTATGAGCACCTGATGCATATGTCTCCTTTGTGGTGCATCTCTATTCATTCCTCGGGTTCTTCCTCATGTTCTTCTTCTTCATCATGGTCATCATCTTCATTGCTTTCTGTATCGCTATCGCCCTTATGAACATCATCTTGTATATGGACCTTCATTGCCATCCTGATATTTTCATAAGCCTGTACTATTTTATCTACCTCTCCACCATCTTGGGTCTTAGCTTTTGTTATGGCGTGCTTGTGAGACTGGAATTTAGCTTTGATTGCCTCCAGCTTTCCTTTTCTATTATTTAGAGTCTCATTGTAATTCTCCACCTTGACCTTGATCCTCATGATCTTATTCATAACCTCCTCGATCAAGTGGGTGAGGGGGTCATCAGCCACCGGTTAGAAATTATAATGTAGGTCTTTGATAGCAAAGTCTGCGTCTTGATTTTCAATCTTCCCCTCTACTTTTCCCTCCAAAGCTTCAAGGATTTCTACCTCATGTGCCATCATGCTGTGCAGCTTTATACTGATATCCCTGAGCTTGCCACTGCACTTCTTTAGGATATCACATTTGAACCTAATATCTTCATACCAAATGTCTATTAGCAGGGCATTGTTATTATTTAACACTTGATTATTTATTAGAATTTGAGGATCAATCCTCTTTATTTCACTCAAAGCAGTCAGATCCTTTTCCAATTGAAATGACCATCTTCCTTTTTCATTCTGCATCCTATCTACTTTTCTCTTCAATCTGCTTAAAGATTTCCACCTTTGTAAAGAGGTTCTCAATACATCCTCCGCTCCTGTAAGGGATGTTAGCATCCACTTATCCATGATCATGGCCTGATGCTTCATGAGGTCCAATTTATTAACTTCCTCCTGGGAGATAACAGTTAATGGGACTGCCAGATCCGTTGGTGTACTATCAGGGTTAATCAACCCCTTTATATATGCATGTAGCTGGGCAACGTGCTCCTTATGCTACTTATTTTTCTCTTTCTCCTTCTTTACCCTTTGGGTCAAAGAATCTATGATATCCTTCCCTTCCTGACCCTCTTGGTCTTCATTGGCAAAACCCAAATCCACTGTTGTGATTTGGAACTCTTCCATGGTGATTTTGCCCTTTTCTTTCTCTACAGTGGGAAGTACTACTTGGGCAGTCCTTCTACTTGTAGCAAGATCTCTTCTGATAGCCGATGTCAATTTGGCTTTCCTCTTTGGCTTCATGATAGTCTCTGCAAACAAGGTAGAAACATCAAATTTCTGAATTTCAAATCCTTGTTTCGTACCTATTTCTTTCTCCAACCACTGAGGCACTTCATCTCCGGATCCTTGTTGTCTTTTGTCATCATCATGTCTGCCATGATCTCCAGTATCTATCTCTATTCTAGGTGGAGAAGGCAACTTCCTAGTTTCTTCCTCATGGATTTCCTTATGAGGGGGATCCTATTGCATCTCTTCTTGTTGAGGGGCCTCCTTCTGTGGGGGAGGATCCTATGGAATGTCCACATGATGATCCTGTGCTTGATCCTGCACACCCTTTTTTTGCATTTCATCCACCTTGGTATTTTCCTCATCTTGAGGTCTATTGGTATCTGTGGCTGTTTGTGTGTTTGGGTCCAGTGTATCACCCTGATCTTGTACTTTTTGTTCCACACCTGATGTACTGATATCTTGTGCCTTAAGGTCCTCATGACCTGATATATCCTTTTCTATTGTATCTCCTTGAGTCCAGGCGGTTTCATTACCTGACGTATCTCTATCAGCTTTGCCCTTCTGTTGGACCTCTACTATCTTTGGTGCAGCGGGTATCTCATGTTGTTGCTGGCCCATAACTGGAGCATTGCTCTTTACCTTAGCCTACTTGGCTACTTCAATTTTCTCTGTGGCATCAGGTGCACCTGCCTTGTCTTTGGGGCTCACATCCTCCCTGTATGTCAAATCTATAATGGCAGGGCTAGTCATCTGATCTACCTGTTGACCTATTTTTCCTCTGGCCAAGAGTCAAATAGTTCACCTTGAATATTCCTTGAATATCCTTTAGAGGTGACCTTACAAGGCTTAAATCCTTCAATTACTCATGCTGTGCCTTGCCAAAAATCTCAAAAATTGTGCCTGGAGAATCCTTGCAAAAAACCCAGAAAAACCCAGAAATCTTGTCTTCAAGTGCCTTCCATTGCAGAGATTTCTCAGTTTTATACTTAACCACTTTTCATGTATATGATGATGATGTCATCTTTGTCTAAGGGTTTTCTGTCATTTGATCGTTTTGCATCTCAGATACAATTTTTCCTTGTATCTTGGTCATGTAAAAATGTTACTGTACATCGGGTCCCTTGTATGTATTGTTGCATATATTTTTGTTTGCAAAGGCAATATACAAAGGTGAATGTACATCGACAAGATGCAAGGCAACATGCAAAGGAAAAGATGCAAAAGATTTTTTCGGCGTGACATGCATATTGGCAGCTCAACTCATAGTCTCTCCGATGGCCGATGATGCATAGGCAAAGGTACATCGGAAACATACAATGAATGCATGCAAGGGGAAGATACAAGAGGTGGAATATACAAAGGAAATGTACATCACCAGGATGCAAAGGCAAATATGCATTGGGTTACAATTGTATATGCAATGCAAAGATGCAAGGGGAAGATGCTAAGGCATATGCAATGCAAAGATACAAGTGTCTTCGGTGAGGCTTTGCATATTGGTGACTCAGCTAAATGTCTCCCCGACAACCGATGCATGCACACATACAAAGGGTGGGGTCCACTTTTTGCATGTATATGCGACTGTATCTTTGCACATACAATCACATATACAATGGAATATGCATTTCTAAGATACAATCCCGGACCCAAAAAGATAGTGCATTTTGTTTTTTTTATAGGCAACAGTGATTGTATATGCTTTCTTTGTATGTATGTTTGCGTTGTATGTGACAACATGCAAAGGTCATATACAAAGCGACATACAAAGGATAGATACAATGTTTGTATGTGCAAGTGTTTGCATGCAGTTTTGTTTGTATATTTCGCATTGTATATGTGATATACAAAGGTTATGTACAAAGGCAATATACAAAGCGGACCCGACTTGAAAATGAAAATTGGCAAACTCAAGGGTGGGGTCTGCAGTTTGTATGTTGAGGTGCATTGTATATGTCAATATGCAAAGAAGAAAAGATACAAAGGCTGAACCTTTTCTAAAGTCCCAATATAGTTGATAATCTCCTGAGTTCTGCATTGTTTGTATATGCGATTGTATCTCTTATACAATCAATATACAAAGGGTCGCATACGATGGTTTTCGGCGAGACTTAGTGCATCGGTGGCTTAGTCTGTGGTCTTTTCGACAGCCGATAAGGAGGATGCAATTGTTCAGTGATGGGTCCCAGGTTCAACTCAACGGTAAATCAGATAGTGCCACATGTTAGGGCCAATTCAAAAGATAAAGACCCGCGATTAGATGCTAAGGTAGATGCAAGGCGATTTGAATATGCGAAAGGAGGGAAGTTGCATAAATGCGTAAAGTGAACCCAGCAGTCAAAGTGCAGTTGTAGTTGTATATACAATTGCAAGATACAAGCATAGACAAGGGCAGATATGCAAAGCGATATGTAGATGGAAGACGTAGTTGACCATAACTTTGACCGCCCATATCTCCCTCATTCTGGCGAGTTTCAACATGCTTTAAAAGACAAAAGTGCTTATTTTTGCCTCCTCTTTCATCTGGCTAGATTTTGAGGGGATATTTCTCACTTTCAAAAATTGGATTTGGCTTTGCATGCTCGGTCGACTGAACATTTCAGCAACCAATTTGACATATGCAGATGCAGATATTTGTTGCATTTATGGGTGCAGGTCGATGATTCAGCAGCTCACATTGAAGATTCAAAATATGTTTCATCTGCGCCTATTCCAGATCTTTTATGCCATGAATTCTTGCAGGTGGACGTCCCTTCAGAGGCAAATATTTTTTTTGACAGAGCAACAATTTTCTAGAATTCATTATAACCAACTTAGGTCAAATGCAAAATGCTATATATGCATAAAAATGAGATGTAAAAATGTTGGACGTTGGAAGATTTAGTATATAGGCTTCTGATTCCAAACAGAGCATTCCTCTACTGTAACCATGCCTTCTTATTGAATATATGCAAGTTATTTTACCTCTTTTACTAATTTTTAGTTTAGTGTGAACCTGCATATGATTGTCTGTGAACATTTTGTTCCTCTCAACCATTTTGTTTCTCACCTCTGCTAAGATCATCTGAATCTGTGTATGTCTACTTGTTGTAACTGGTTGTGTTGTGCATCTTCTCAGTTCTGTAAGGGCTCTTTTACTCAACTTGGTGTATCACCTAATTTCTATTTATGCTTTCTTCTAACTCTTTTCCCAGCGAGCATTAGCACTACGTTTAGATATATTCCTCTAAGCATTAGGCTTAGCATGAGGAACCAACCTTCTCTAGAGGTCTGATCTCAATTTGCAAAGTCCCAGACTTTCGAGATCATTCCCATTGTGTCATTAGAATGCTTGGATTCTCTCCAAGCAGGGTGCAATTCTACGTGATAATAGTTTCTGGCACACCCGGTGGGACTGTGGAATTAGAAATAGTTGAAATACTACCTTTTATTGTTGGTTTTGATGTGCAGCCAGTGATTTTTAGACCTATAAGAGGTTAAAACCTGCATATCTGGTGACTATGAGCTTTGGTTTAGCAAAATCAGTATATTTATGCTTATGAGAAGAATACAAACTAGAAGCAGTTCTTCATCTTTTGAATATTTGCAATTATCCCCACCTAGGAGAAGATGGATAACAACTGTCAAACCCAATAAGACTCGTGTCTATTATAGGAGAGCTAAGTCTACTCCTGTGGTTGGAACTCATACTGTCCCAAGAATCTCAGTTACAATGATTCCTGCAATCAGAAATCAGTCGTTTGTTGCATTCAACCAAGGCAGCCCACTGAATTTAGCTCAGCATGATGATATTCTTGTCATTGCCTTGAAAAGTCTGCCATATTTCAATGGTGAAGATCAGACTACTCCAGCTGAACACATAAAAGACATTACAAACCTATGTGTTGTCCATCATGTGATAGAAGAGAATGTTGTGATCAGGTTGTTGGCAGCTTCCCTCAAAGGGAAGGCTTTGTAGTGGTTCAGAAGCCTGCCAGTGAACTCCATAGATTCATGGGATCATTTGGGAGAGCAGTTGTGCAGCTTCTTTGAAGATAAATCAGACCATCTGTCATTGGTAGAACAATTGTCTACAATTAAAAGAGCTCCTCACGAAGTTATGTCAGACTTCAACTACCGTTTCCTTAAGACGTGGGACAGAATCCCACCAACGGTAAGGTCTATAGATGACCACACTTTCTTATATTATTTGAGAGCTTTAAACAACGATATTTCTATCATGATTCAATCTATGGGAGGAAATTCCTTACCACAAGATTATGCCATAGCCATAAGAGCTGAAAATAGCCTCATACAGGCTGGTAAAATTGCCCCTAGGCCTCCTCTACCAATATTCCCCACTATTTAGCCACCAATGCCAATGTATGTGCCTCCTATAGTTGTTATATCTGCCGCACCAGTGTTGTCAGCACCTGATATGCGGCCCAATAAATCAAAAAATGCTGTTCAAACTCAATCTTTTGAGTTACAAGAGATCAAAGGATTGTTGCAATCTTTTGGGAATGATCTAGTGAATATCAAAAAACAACAGTTCCAGAATAGACAGCCTTATCAGCCATACAGTCAAGGGCAAAACTAGCCATACCAAGCTAATAGGCCACCTTATCAAAGCAATTACTAGGGTGCTAGGCAGAATATGAACCAAAGGCCTTTCCAGCCTTACAATCCTGCACCCATTAATGTAGTTAGTGACCTTGTCCCTATTCAGAACAACCTTGCAGCTAAGTATGAATGGTGTCCTCCATGTAATCAGCCACACAGTCAGGCAACCTATTCAAATGGAGTGATAAATCAGGCTCTAATGGTGCAAAATGTTGCAGTTTCACAGCCACACACCCCTAATGATAGGACTGTACAGCAGCAAGAACAGCCTCAGAATGATACTACCTTCATAAACTGGCAGAAAGATGAGTTATGTGGCATAAACAAAGATGATGCTCCAGTTGCAGCAAATATGAGAGCTAAAAAGAGGGGTTATGAGATAGATCAAGCAACAAACAAAGGAAAAGGACCTGCTGATCCTTCTACATCCCAGATTCCCCATATTTTGCAAAGGAATACTCAAGCAACTGCCAGGGAACAACCTCATGTGCAGGCTAATGTTGCTGCTGCAAAGTCGCATCAGAAGGTAAACATCCCTTCACCTTTTAATATCATTGAAAATATGAAGAAAATGAATGTGACAATATCTATGTGGGATTCCTTAGCCATCCCAAGTCAAAAGGACATGTTACAATCTGCCTTGTCTGATTTAAAAGTGTCAAATGATGTAACTGTGCTGTTCTTACCAATTCATCCTAGGACAATAGTAAACAACCAAATAGGAGTGCTAAACCACTTCCATTTTATGTATCATTAATAATAGGAGACAAGTTAGTACATAACTGCACGGTGGATAGTGGTGCAAGTAGTTCTGTAATGCCAAAATAGATTGCAGATCAATTAGGATTGAAATACCAACCCGTAGAGAAGGGTGTGCTCCAGCTAGATGGCACAGCTGTTAACACTGTAGGTGTGATGAAAGATCTAGGTTTCACTCTGCATACCTGTCCAAACATTTCCATTTCACTAGAGGTGTTCATCATAGATTTACCTCCTCATTTTGCCATGTGTTTGTCAAGAGAGTTCACAGCCAAGATAGGAGGATATTTATCCTCAGACTAGTCCCATATGCTCTTTAGGACCTGATATGACACAAAAGTGACCGTAAAATCTGAATTTCTTGCCAAATATCATATAGAGCCTTATGTCCCAAGTGCCGTTAATGCAAATTGCATTTTTTCTGAGGATCCCGAGTCTGTTGCTGCTCAAGAACTGCAAGTTGAGAGTATACCAGAAGTACTATTAAAGGAGTGGGCCTTAGAAAATATTGTAGATGATTCTAAAGGACACATTCAAGAAACTAGTATGGGGGTTTACCTTAGAAAATATTGTAGATGATTCTGAAGGACACATTCAAGAAACTAGTATGGGGGTTTACATGCTGCACGAACCTGAAATAATAATTCCAAACCTTGTAAAGAGTGCAGAACAACAAGATGAGGTATGGAAGATGTACTTTGATGGGTCTAGGAATAGGAATGGATTTGGTGGTGGTGCAATGCTTGTGTATCCACAGGGTGATAGATATTATTTTGCCTTCCATTTTGCTTTTTCGTGTACAAATAACACTGTTGAGTATGAAGGGTTGATTCAAGGTTTGCAGTGGGCAAGGAAGAGGAAAATTGGTTGTTTGTAGGTGTATGGGGACATCGAACTTATTGTGAATTAGGTGAGGGGACTGCATGTTACAAAGAATGATGTCTTAAAATGCTATAAACATAGGGTATGGGATATGATTGAGGAGTTTGATGCTTTCAATCTAATCTCTATTCCAAGAAATCAAAACAATCATGTAGATAGGTTAGCTGCAATTGGGGCTCAGTTCGATATCCCTAGTGATATTCAAAGAGAAAAGATACAGCCTCATGTAACGATGGTTGATAGGCCCTCTATTCCTGACAATAACATTCATTAGCAGGTTTTTGAGAGTGATGAACAGGTTCTACGTTTCCTATTAGAAGAGGATGAGTTTTCTATGATGAATCAGAACAAACTCAAAAAGCAATATGAGGATGATCAAGTTGTTTAATTAAGGACTAATAAGCTGCCCAGAGGGTTAGTAACCGTGGAATCCATTTTTGGTACTGACGATCATCATAAAAAGAGCAAAATCAACATGCAGGTCAAAGAGGAACATTATGAGGAACTAGAAATTTTTAAAGGTAAGCTTCTCAAAATTGGTAAAATCTATTTGCCTAAGGATAGGAAAGCTTTTATTGCTCTTTGTCAAGAGTTTGAGGATGTGTTTTCTTGGGATTACTCAGACCTAAAAGGGTTTGACCCTCATATTGCCTAGCATGCTATAGAGTTAGAGCCAAGTGCAAAACCTGTGAGGCAGAAACAAAGACCTTTAAACCCAAAGCTTGAGCCCTTGATGATTAAGGAATTGACCAAGTTGATCAAGGGGAATATCATTTTTTCGATCAAACATACTTCTTGGGTCTCGAATCTTGTTCCTGTGAGAAAAAAGAATGGAGAGATTAGGCTGTGCATTGATTTTAGAGACCTTAATAGAGCCTCCCTAAAAGACCACTACCTGCTGCCCTCAATGGAGTAAATTCTGCAAGTAGTAGCTGGTTCAGAAAGATTCTCCTTACTTGATGGATATTCCGGTTATAATCAAGTGTTAGTCAAGGAGGAAGATCGGTTTAAAATTGCTTTTACCACCAAATGGGGCACCATGGCCTACAAAAGGATGCCTTTTGGTCTGTCAAACACTGGCTCTACTTTTTAGAGAGCTATGGATATGGCTTTTAAAGGTTTGCTTTATAAATTGGTACTTGTATACCTTGACGACATCATAGTTTTCTTTAAGGATGCATCTAAACATTTATCCCACCTAAAACAAGTATTCGAGAGATGTAAAGAGTTTGGGATATCTCTCAATCCCAAGAAATGCATTTTTGTTGTGCATGAAGGCAAGCTTTTAGGACACATTGTGTCAAAAGAGCGACTTATCAACGTGGTATGTAGTGGGTATGAATCCCACATGGTACGTGGTTGTATCTGACTCCATCGTGTGGGGGGTGTTAGTGTAGCGACTATATCGACAATGAGATCCCTCTCCACCAAAGATCAGGTGATATTCAAAATATGACCCCCTTTGTATAAAATGACCTTCCGCCTTTGAGCGGAAAAGCTAGTGCAAAAGAATCGGATGATGTGGTCAACGTTGACCCTATGATTATTGGGTCATGAGTTTAAGATTAGGGAATGTTTAAAATATGACCCCGCGACTAAGATGACCCCCCTTGGAAATATCGGGGTGACGTCAGCATGTTATCGACCTTGTTCAAGCGTTGTGTTGTAATGACATCACCGTCATGTTATCGAATATAGTGGGGATCGGATATATACCTCCCCGGGGTAAAATGAAATGATGACTTCATCATCTGGGTGATATTCTTTTTCATTGGTTTTAAATGACGTCATTGTCATATTGGCATAGGGTGATATTTTACGATGGGGGTGATATTCGTAAGATGACGGATATTAAAAACATGACCCCCCGCAAAATATGTGAAGTCATTTGATGGGCAGATAACAACCGCTATGTAAAATTGACGTCCAGACCTTGTGGACCCAGTATCCCTGACTATTCCTCTTCGGAACCCCAAAAATAGGTACTCAGTGATTTGGTATTTTACTCCTGTCTGCAAGAGCTTTTTTTGTCTTTCGTCAATTTGTTGTCGTATTTGCATAATTAAGGTTTTAATGGTTAACTTGGCATAAGAGAAGTAAAATTAATAATTAAATTCCCTAATCCAAATTTCCCTATATCTGAAAGAGACCTAGAGTATGATAGTGCTCGCCACTCAACCCTAGATCCTTCAATGTAAAGTGGAAAGGAGGATTTAAACGTCAAAACACTAAAACATTAACAAATCTAATTTTCCCCTAAACATTTTGGTGAACCCATGTTTTTGGACTTAAATTGAAACATGCTAAGTGTGTGTCTTCAGATTTGGATTTCATTCATTCATTCATATAGTCATTCATTTTATTGCATTGAGAAAAATTCAAAAAAATTGAAAATTTTGAAAAATAAAAAAAAATGCATTGTTTGGCTTACTAAATTGCATCAGTTCTTTCTAAATTTTCCTAATTCATGATATTTGCATCAAATTTGATATAAAATACACAAAAAAAAAAAAAAATGAAAATTTGCATTGCATTTTCATCATTAATTTGCTAAGCTTTTGTAGAGATTTTGACAATTTTCACTAAACCTAGTAATTCCAAAATCTAGGGTTAGTAGGCAAAATCTTCTTTCATATTTTTCTACTGATTTTAGAAGCTCATTCAAATTTGAATTTGTTTGTAGTCTTTTATTTTAGTGTAAATTTGCATTTAGATTTAAAATATTTGCAATTTTGCATAGAAAATTTCAACAAAACTAGCAATTTTGATGCATTTTCATTAAATTTGTATGGGCATTTTGCATGTTCAAGCTTGAAAATCATTTTCATATCTGAGAGTAATTCATTTCCATCATAAATCAAACTTCAAAACATTCACATAGCATTTTGTGTCAACATCTAAAACCTAAGGCTTTAAAAACAACGATTTTCGCTAAATTTGTCCTTATCGACTCTCTAAACTTGCACCATAGGCATGTTGTGAAGAGTATTTTTGAATTAATTTTCTGTTATCAGGGTAATAATTTTCTTCCCCTCCTAAAAATCTTCACAACACCCTTTTAACGGGCTCTTGTATTGAAAATTCGGTGAAAAACTACACATTTTGACTATTTTTGCCCTAGGGTTTGACCTAGTTTGCACTCCAACCGCGTTGTGATCAATTTTATGGATTGAGGTGATTGATATCATTGATTTTATTTGTTGCACCTCCTTAAATTCTTTACAACACCCCTTATGCTAGGTCTTGGAGTTGAAAAACCGTGAAAAATAGCCTATTTTTGCTATATTTTCACTAGGGTTTTACCTTAAGTGGCACTAAAAGCATGTTGTGTGGGTTATTTTAGCACCAAGTGGCTGTTATTACTGATATTATTTTCTTTCCATCATAATTTTCCTCACAACACCCTTTGTTATGCTCTCTTGCATTGAGTTTTGGTGAAAAAGTGTATATCTCGACATATTTTCACTATAATTGACTTGGCATTATCTTGGATTTGCATCGAGAGTGTGTTGAGAAGGATCTTATTGCTGTTTTGGACTTATATCAGACATATAAATTTCTGCCCTTGATCAAAATCCTTACAACATTCTTTGTTTCATTCATTTGCATTGGAAAGAGTACAAAAAATCAAGCATTTAAGATCATTTTTTGCATATAGTTTGCAATTGTCTTTTGCATACTCTTGGAAATTGTTAGAATCAGATTTTTCATTTCATTATGGCATCTTCATGTTATTCATCTCTGAAATATTTGCATGAGTATATCCTAGATTTTGAAAATTTCTCTAATTTCACTAATGAGAATCCTCATATTCTAGGACATATAGCTTATATCAGTGGTATTGACGCTTCTATATGTACTACATATGAGTTGCAATTACTTTGTTACACACATGATTTTAGTAGCTTCACTTTACTCATAGGAGCATATCCTTTGATATTAGAAGATTTAACCAAATTCATCTCTAGGAATACTCATGAGAAAGATGAGAGGGAAAACCCCTTTTCCACCACAAAGTATGATGATGATGATGATGATGTACCTTCCTCTCATCCCACTACTCTCCCTGGCCAAGATGTAGCATTAGTGGATGAGAAAAGGTCTCTCACATTAAATCCTTTGGGGATGGATATTGGGTGCAATCAAGAGGGAAACAATCTTAATTCAATAATCGTTAATAAATTTTGTAGCAATATTCCTAAGATGATTGTCTGAGGGGCACCTAGTGCACCCTCTTGCTTAAAACTGGTGATTACTATCCAAGGTGCTCAACAACCACCTAGACTAGCAACCGTATTGGATAGTATGCATGCAACAAAAATAGATATACTCTTTCAACCACATTAATTACCATCAATTGAAGTTCAAAACCAATATGATCCTCTTATAATCTTTGTCACAATAAATAAAATGTTGGTAAAATGAGTTATGATTGATAATGGATCAGCTCTTAATGTTTGTGGCATTGACTTATTACATAAGATTAAAGCTAATACATCACAAATAACACCAAATGGCATTAGCATTTGTGGCTTTGATAATGTTGGACGACAATCCGTGGGCATTATAATTCTACCTATACAAGTAGGATCTGTGCTTGTGCCTATTCTGATTCATGCCATGCCTTGTTCTTTATCTTACAACATGGTTCTTGGTAGACCTTGGATTCATGCATTGGGGGCAGTCCCTTCCACCTTGCATCGTTCAATCAAATTTATATTCAATGGTAAACTTCATACTATTCATGCTGACCCTGAACCAGATAACTGCTTCCACATGGAAAAGCAAAAATTAGTTTACAATCATACGGGCTTAAATAGTTTACGAGATGATTCATCAATGCCTCTAACCACAAATAATGTTGTGCAAGACTCTCAACCATTGAATGCACTTGTTGGTGATGATTGGGGTTCATTAGATTTTAATCCTTGCAGTATAGGGGAATACAAAATTAATAGCCTTGACACATCAAAAGTGGCGTCAATATCACCTAAGCAATCTTTTCAAGCACCTAAGAAACCTAAAGTCCCCTTGGTAGAAAATAAAAACAATACTCTCACTTATATCACAAATTATGACACCTATGAGGCTTCACCATATTCTAAGGAAATGACATCCCTTTATGGTCGAGGATTTAAGATCCTTTATAACAATTGTAAATATGTAGGAAAGGGATGTGGTTTATATCAACAAGGGATTCAAGTACCTATAGAATCCACTTCAACACATTACTCAAGCAGCATTGGATATAATCCTTTTAAAGAAAAGAAAGCTGCTCGTCATCCTACACTTAATGTTAATTCAACAAGATCAAAACAACATGATAGATATCCTAGATATGTAGGTTCTTAATGGTGGTACCCTAACAGGTAAGTATCTCTAACTCTTTCTCTCTCTCATGATGTGCTTCCCCCATGATGTGTTATGTGTTGTTTAGGCCTCTTGGGATGACCTCATATTCTCCTGTAAGGTCTGGGATACCAGGAGACCACCTCTTTTGTGACCTTCTTCTATTTGTATCAGCATTCTTCTAAATTGCCTCTCTGATTTCATTGTTGTGTGTTGTGTCTTATGGACATAGCGTTGCGGTTGGTGACACTGGGGGCACCCTCCAACATGATTGTCCCTAAGACACTTGTTTCTCCTCTTTTATTTATTGTTTTCCTTCCTCTAGTGTTTCCATCTAGCGGGCGGATGACGACAAACATTTATACTGATGCAGACCTAGTGTCTCTTTCGAGAGTAATCAAAAAATGGACTTAGTTCCTAATATGACGATGGGGTTGTATATCTTATCTGACGCTTGGCTAGTGGAAGCACTCGCGCTTTTGATTTTGATGATGTTTTTGTCGCATTTTGAAACCTTAATGATACTGCTGCTCTATACACCTTTGTTTGCCTTTGAATCTAGCCTTGACGGTACTCAATTCAGAGAGCTTCGTGATATAGCCCTATGGTTATCCTCAAACTCTGAATTCATTGTATAACCTTGGCTCTTTGTGTGGTTAGTCATATGCATTGATGTTGTAGACACTAACATGTTTCTTGCAAGGATGTGTTTGTGGGAACATTTGGTGATCGTAAAGTACATGTCACCTCAAGGGGGGGCATGGGCTTTGCAAAAGTTGGTGTTCCCTTGTGTGTTTTCTTCCTACCTTAACATGCTTGATATCGATAACTGATATCAACCACCTTAAGGTGGGGGCATATATAAGGTAAGCTATCTATTATAGATGTTAGCAATGTGTTTGACCTCAAATGCAAAGACTTGCGCCCCAAGGTAGTGCACCATGCATCCTAAGTTTGTTTTCAATCAATCAATCAATCATGTAAGCCCTCTGCGAAGGTGGGATATCAAGCATATCCTTTTTCTTAAGCCCTCTGTAGAGGCAGGGATGGTGTATTTCTTGGAGCAGATTGCATCATCCTGTCATTTTTAAAAGTCCTCTACAGAGGCGACGAGTGGTTCTGTGACTAAATCAACCCTTAAGCATGTCTTCGGTGATTGTTGTGGTGAATCCCAATCATCAGTGTGTCCCTATAATGTGCATGAGATGGTGATGAGCCTAGAAATAGGGAACACACCATCGCTTGTCTACCGTGTTTTCTCCGTGTCTTCAAGTGTGTGTGTTTTGGCATGCTTCTTTTGTGTGGCGTGTTTGTTGCCCCATATGCAGAGACCAGTGCCCTCGAGTAGTGCTTCCTACATTTTGGGAGGTTTTACGTGTCTTGCGTGTGTATTGCCCCATATATACAGAGACCTACGCCCTAGGGTAGTGCATCCTATATTATGGGAGGTTTGTTTACTTTCCAGTACTTTCATTTGCATGTCATATATATGAGAAAAAGAAAAGAAAAGATATCATGCCTATCTTCCATGCATTAATGTGTCTTCTATGCATTGATTGTATTCTCTGTGTTCTGTGTGACTATAATTGTCTTCTCCATGTTTTGCATGTCTGTTACTGGCTTCTATGTGATTAGTGTGTCTTCTCCATGCTTGGCGTGTTTGTTGTGTTTGTGACATTACTTTAATGCATGTATTGGCCTTGCATCTATACATACATTAAAGTGGGGCTAAATGTAATGTTGGAAAATGTCCCCTTGGGGACTTTTCCCTCATAAGGTTTAGCTCCTAGGTCTTTAGCATACATTTAGGACATCTTAGTTCATATTTTGGCATCCCAATCAAATGAGACCTAGGTTTCATTGCAAATTGGACCTAGGAGGACCCCTTGAGCTGTACCCTACCCAAAATAGGGGGAGGACTTGGGCGCCCGCACCCTAGTCCTACCCTATTTTGGGGCAGCCCTAATTTCTAGGTATCAGTTTGTGACCGTTATTTGGTCCCTTTACTGACACGGTAGATTGAATTACAAAAATCTTGGTGGGAGTGCTTTTAGTTGCATATATAAGCATGCTTAGGCATTCATTTAGAAACTAGATGGCAATTGTGATGTTCATGAATTCTAAAGGTGATTCCAAACTTCCATTGTGTTGCAAGAGTAGACTTGTGTGGTTTGTGTGTTTGTATTTGCAGATTAGAGCATCAATCTCCTCATGGAATGAAGAGCATCTTCCTCCCATGAGAGCTTCACTACAAGCTGACATTATATTGTGTTTTTATCATTGATTCCTTTGGTTTTTGCCTCTTCCTCACAAGGGCACGTACTCTTTATCTGACAACGGTGTTCGGAGACTTAAGTGTCCTCCAGGGTTTGACTGAGGCAAGCCTCTAAACACCACAAGCCCTTCCCAAAGTCTTGTGATTGCAGGTTACAAGTGTCACATTTGGGAAAAATGGAGTTGCAGGAAGGATCAACAGACATCAAGGATTTGGGATCTAAAGAGTTGTAGGATGCCGAAGCATTTCCAGGACTTGGGCGCTCGCTCCAGTGTCCTTCACAAATAAATTTTTAAAAATAGAAGTTACAAGGCTGATCAGTGTTAGAAGGAGGTCTGGATCCCTTGAAGAAACTGGTACCTTGGACTAGGGTGCCCGCACCAGTGTCCCTGACTATTCTGCTTCAAAACCCTAAAAATAGGTACTCAGTGATTTGGTATTTTACTCCTGTTTGTAAGAGCTTTTTCCATCTTTCATCAATTTGTTGTCGTATTTGCATAATTAGGGTTTTAATGGTTAATTGGGCATAAGAGAAGGAAAATTAATAACTAAATTCCCTAATCTAAATTTCTCTACATCTAAAAGTGACCTAGGGTATGATAGTACTTGCCACTTGACCCTAGATCCTTCAATGTAAAGTGGAAAGGAGGATTTAAACATCAAAACACTAAAACATTAACAAATTCAATTTTCCCCTAAATAGTAGTAACCTGGTTTGGATAGTTTGATTTGTTCTTGGGAAGGTTTGTGAAATTTTGACAAGGTGATTGGTGGAAAAAGAGGGTACGCTGCGGAAATGAATGGGAAAAGTGACTGCATGGTTAATTTAACTGCAAAAACTGATACAAGACTGAAATGGGTGCTCAAAAAGCTAGGTGTTTTTCTAACAAACTATAGGAAGTGCTCACTATGATAGATGCGTAGCAACAGATGCACAAGAACAAAGTGTATATGCATAGCAACAGTAAACAGAAGCACGGTTCTAGTGAAAAAGCAAATGCACCAAAATAGAGTACAAATATGCAGCAATAGGAAGCAAAAGTGCAAGTCTGGTGAAAAAGTAGATGCATAGTAGAATTGCATAAAAGCGTAGCAGAATAGTGTAATTGTGCAGCAGAAAACAGATACGTAGCAGGGTGAATCAAATGCGCAGCAGGATGAAGCAATTACGCAGATCTATTTGTTTTTCTTGATTTTGACTTGGTAAAAGCATGTTTTTCAATGTTTTTGGGTTCTTTGCTTTGAATGTTGCTCTTGTTGATTTGTTTCTTTGATTATGGCAAGAAAGACACATCACACATAGAATATTTTCATGATTGTTTGATTTTTTTTTGTTTTTGTTTTGAGTTTTGACTTTTTTGATGAAAAGCAAGTACAAATCTTAGGATGGCAAGGGCAATATATACCGAAATCTCACTTGGATTGCTCTAGCTACACTATTCAAAGTGGATAACTTTAGGAACTTGGGGTACGAGCTCCCCCTTACAAGTGCACAAACTTCTCACACCAAGTTCAGGGTTCCCAAGGCTCGCAAACCTTAGGATTTCCCTGTTATCTCTACTATTGAACCGTAAGAATGTGAGGGGTCTTCGAAAGATAATAATCTTTCTTTCCTGCACTAATAGATAGGGGTTTTTGGCTTCTACAAACAATGGATATGTAGTAAGGGCATCCGTTTGAGTGGTTACATGTGCGACAACACTACTCTCCATTATGGAGCCTCCCAGCCTGCAAGGGTTGCGCCTTGCGGGGTTTATGGGGAGAGGGGATGTTGATGTAACTAATCTGCACTTGTTGCTTGAGACTTTCTCCTCAAACACAATTTATTTATAGTGGATCAAAACAGCTTTACGTTAGCTCATTACCACTTAAGTTTGTCCCACTTGGAAGGAAGGAATTCCAAGGGCAGACCTCTCTAAAGGATACACATGCAAAATGATGATTCTGACATTTTGTTCACCCAATTAAGGGGAGAGCATAGTCCTATCATCATTCCAAACTCACAGAAAACACCGGTTCTTTCCTCCTAGTTAAAAAGAGAAAAACTAAATGAGTTACTTTATTTGGCACACAAGATTTGTTAACTTTGAAAAAGCTTTTGAAAGTAGTTGTTCAAATTTAATCCTCTCAGTTGGGACTATGTTCAAGTTGTGATGCAACAAGTACAAATTACTGCCCTCCTATTTAGATCTAAGTGAAATTTGCATGAACAAGCTCAATTACTTCTTTTTCTATTTAGATCTAGATGAGAGTTAACCATGCAACTATATGCCTAACCAGCTCTTAACCTACAAGGTGGATCTAAGAATATTCCTGCAAATGATGTTAGTGTTAGAAATTTCTTAAGAAACAACTCAAAAACCCTAGCAGAATGAATGCACAGAAATAGATGCACATTAACAGAGAGTGTATGTGCAGTAATAGTGAATAGATGCACGGATCTGACAGATGCGTAGTAATAGTGAGCAGATGCACCGTAACAGTGAGTGGATGCGGAGATCTGATAGATGCATAGTAACAGTGAGTAGATGTGCGGCAGAATGTGACAGATGCATAGAAATGTCCTGTGTACGGATTCTAACACACAAAAACTTAATTTTGAAGTTAAATTGGGGCAAGTGCTCCATGGTGGGCACCAAAAATGTTATTAGAAAAATGGGAACAATATTAGTATAGCAATATAATCCAATAACTCAATAGACTTGAAATAAACAAGATCAAACACAAAGAATACAATACCTTGCAAACCTTACTATTTCATGACTTCCATTGGTCACCTATCTTGAATTGATCTTGTGTATGAATAGAGCCTTCAGAAGGTGCACTTCCTTTCTTTTTTCCAAGATGACAATGGAGAATGGCTATTGATAGGTTTTGCAATGAAGAGGATCTTCACAACACAATGATAATGGTGGTAATGGTGTGATAATTGATCTCAAGCTATGGAGTGATTTGTGCCAAATGTATGCTATGATTCCTACAGAGTAAGTTTATTAAAAGCTTGGATCCTTCAAATGGAGGAATATGGGTTGTATTTATAGATCTATGAGAGAGAAGATCAATGGTGTAGAATGAATAAGAAGATCAACGGTTGAGGAAATTTGAGAGGATGTAGATGAATAAGGAGGGGACAAGTGTCTTTCTCCTTCATACACCAGGGGAGTTAACATAATAGATTGAGGAGTTAACTGAGATGATTGACCAGTTAACATAATTGATTGGGGAGTTGACTGAATTGATTGATCAGTGAACTCAAAAGACTTAACTAGTTAACTAATTTGATTGACGAGTTAACTAATTTGACTAGAGGATAAATAGGACATGTGGGTGAGGGGGATATTAGCTAATTAAATATTTAAAATATTTAATTACATGTGCACATGGGCTAATTGAATTATTTTTGGTATTAATTCAATTTTGGAGGAAATAGACAATTTAAATAAATATTTTGGATTTATTTAAATATAGAGAATGATTTGATATTTAGAAGAACTAATTAAATAATTTGGTATTATTTAATTTAGAATGATTTTAGAAGAATTTGGATGATTTAATCAAATGATTTTATTTAACTTTTTGGAGAAATATGAATCAAATAAATAAATTGATTTATTTATTTATTGATAGAGGAACTTAAAATGAAATAAATATTTAAAATATTTATTTAGATAGAGTCGTGTCATTTTTAGGTGTATACAAATTCCATTAGGTACTTCAATGAAGATGGTCATGTTTGTGACTTAGATGAAATTCAAGGAGAGTTTCAACAATTGGTAAGAGAGGTTTTGCGACAATCCTCAAATTGATAAGATGTACCTCTTGGTGGCAATGATAGTGAAGTTCAAGAGGGAAGGGAAAGAGTCTGAAGAAATCA
This sequence comes from Cunninghamia lanceolata, assembly GCA_027924645.1. Classification (NCBI taxonomy): domain Eukaryota; kingdom Viridiplantae; phylum Streptophyta; class Pinopsida; order Cupressales; family Cupressaceae; genus Cunninghamia; species Cunninghamia lanceolata. The sequence goes on from BSBN01000627.1 coordinate 19,206,591, forward strand.
ACATGATAGTTAAAGAAGGTGAAATTGTTCTCCAATGGAAAATTGTACACTTAGACTCTGTAGTGGTGGTGAAGCTAAGGTGACAGAGTTTTAGCAAAGTTTGCAATCCTAGACTTAGCCTAATTCAGTACAAGCTCCAAAATACTATTTTTGGTTATTTTTGATATTTCAAAGGATCTATTTTGAGAACTGTAGTTCACTCAAAGATAAATCTATTTTTGGATTCTTCTTTTCATGCAAAAATGGAACTTTAATTGTTTATTTGATGTAATAAAAGCAATTGTTAGTTTAATTGATTATTGCATGCTTTAGATTCCCTTTTAGTAGATAGCTTTAGTTTGAGAATAAAACTTGCATGCATGTGTCTAGTCTTAGATAGGGAGTATTATTCAAACTCCTTTCTGTTTCATGCAATTCTTTGTAGAGGATATAAATAAGTGCTTCCTATGCACTTAGTTTCTTAATGGTAAATGATCAATCTTTTTGTGTTATCTCTTGCTATTCACTTATCTCTTGTGCAATCTATTGTTCATTTTGGGTTGGATACTCTCTTTAAATCTTAATAAACTTTGTGTTATTAAGATTATGAGAAGAATAATTGTGACTTTGTGCACAATATTTCACTTTCAATTCATTTGTGATATTTGTGAGTCCCAATTTGTGTTCATTCAATTAAATTTTTTGTCTATTTGTATCTTTCAATCTCTAGATTTAATTGAAAGATATAAACATTGTAATAGTAATAATTTATATTTTTGTAGTAGATAGAGTGCTTATATAAACAAAATTCTCTTGTATTACAAAAGTGTTGAAAATAGCCTTGTGCTCATAGCTGAGAAAATAAAAAGATAGGAGTTATTTAGTTTTTTTTCTTTAAAGTTTGCAAGAGAGAGCTTCCACTCCTAATTTGAAGAATAGTTCTACTGTACACATTGTTCCAAGATACAAATTAAAATGCTAATAGTTTTTTATGCCCACAGTGGGGCACAGGTAAACAAATTTTAGATAATGCTTTATTTCATCACAAATAAGAATTTGACATCCTGTTGCACCTGTTTTGTAGCCTAATTTGAATTTAGTTCAATAGGAGCAAGAATGCTTACACTATTTTGAGCGTTGCTCATGAAGATGTTGCAATGCATTTGTTTTTTGAGACTCTAGTTGGAAATACAATTGATTGGTTTCATCATTTGGAACCTAGCAGTATTACAAGTTGAGAATCCATGAGTGACAAGTTCGTAGCAAGATTTAAACCAGAGGAAGATAGTCACGTGCTATTTGTGCAACTATCAAATTCAAAAATAGAAGATCATGAGTCCATGAGAGAATTCATTGCAAGATTTAATCATCTCATAACAAGACTTTTTTTACTCTAAATCCTTCTAATTTTTTTTTGAGTAGTTTCATAAATGCTTTGTTGTTTGAAATTGCTTTCCTTCTCAAGTCATTGCATGAAACAAAATTATATGAGGCTTAAGAACATGAGATTGAGTTGGAAGATCACATGGTTACATCAGGAAAGATACAGAAGGATTCCATCAGATCTCTTGTCAAGAGCTATGTTGGTCTGTTAATATAGAAGGTAGTTAATGATGTCACCATCATGAAGAGACAAATGCCACAACAGGGACAACTTGCTCAACAATATCAACCACCTCCTATAATAAATGACTTTGAGCCCTATAATAATAATTACAGGCCATCATTGCTAGCTCCACCAACTAGACTAGCTATCAAAGCTCCCCCACTGATTGCTTATTTTTATTCTTTTCATGAGACATATGCATACAATGGAAATACATGCCCGGAGAATCAAAGAATGAATCAAATCATGGGTTTTGTTGATTTTGGACCTTCAAGTTTAGGTGTTATCCAACCTCAATTAGATGACCCTGATGGCAACTCTACAAGTTTTATTGAATATGAATCCACATACGAAGAAGAGGTCGATGATCGTGATCGATACTCTCTTGCTGTGAATCTTTAGAATCAATAAATGGTTGTTTTCACTCATGCACAACACTTAAAAGCATAGAAACAAGAACAAGGAAGGTTGAAAGCTAAGGAAAAATCCAACGAAGTTCTTGTAGCTTCGACTTCTAAAGTACCACATGAGAATGTCAAGGTGAATACTCAGGCTACACCTTCAACAAATTTTGACATCGTTGATTATATGATGAAGACCAAGGTTTAGATCTCATAGCTGGAATACTTCCAAGATCATCTTGATCAGCTGGATAGAATTGTCAAGTATGTAAGAAAAGAAACTCATCCTATTCAACCCACTCTTCTTGAATCCTTGACATCAATAGGAGAGAAGCCAAACCCTTTCTATATATCATTATATATCGAAGCTACAAGCTAAGTAACTACATTATTGATTTTGGAACTTCAAACAATGTCATGCCACTTCAGGTGATGAATGCATTAGGATTACCTTGCACAAAAACTCAAGGCAAATGTTACTCACTTGAGTTAAAATCTATGCAACTAGTTGGATAGATAAAAGAAGCTCAAGTAGCTCTAGTGGTGTTCCTGATAAACAAATCATGATGACCATTTTGGTAGCAAACATTCTAGCTAGCTATGGGATGTTGTTGAGCCATGGTTTTTGTAAGGACTTGAGGGGAGAGATTTAACTAGATTGGTCATCTACAACCATTCCAGTCAAGGATGATAAAATTAAATTGGAACTTGAACCAAAGTCTCGTTTCATAGTTGTGAAATCTCAAGATTCTAAAGCACAAATTTTGTATCAAGAAATAGGTCTGAGTACCTATATGATGATGGTTGATAACGAAGTTGAAGATAAAGTCATCATTTGTCTGGAGCAAGCAAAGAAGAAGGTATTGTTTTAGAGACCACGCAATTTGATGGTAGCTACTCAATAGCAAGGTCAAAGGCTAGAGTCGTGTTAATATCCCCAAAGGGTCAACTTTACCCTTTTGCTTATCATCTACAATTTGATTGTACCAATAATATGGTAGAGTACAAGGCACTATTGTTAGATCTCAAAAATGCTCATGACATGGGGATCAAATTGTTGAAAGTTGAAGGAGAGGTTGAATTGAGTGTCAAGCAAATCAAAGAACAATTTCAAGTAAAAAAGGATCATCTTCAACGTTATAGAAGTCGAGTGTGGGATGGAATATAATGGTTTGATGCTTTTTCCATTGAGTACATTCCATGTATAGAGAGCAGTATGGTCGATGCTCTTTCCATGTATGCCTCTTTGTTTATGCCAAATTCAAACTTTCATTAGAGTGCATTTGCCATTGAGTTGATCTACAGGACAATAGTACCAATCAATTCAGAAAATTGGCAAGTTTTAATGATGATGAACATATTGCTAATTTTATCGAAGTAGATGATCATTTTAAAGGATTATTCTTCGAAGGGAGTTCTTCACCTTATCAAGAATCACTCGTAGAAAGTCAAGAAGCTAAAGCGAAAGAGAATATTGAAACTGAAATAATTCAGTTAAAAGTCAATAAAATTCCAAAGGGTTTGGTGTCCTTGGAAAACATCTTTGATAGACATGGCCAATGCATCCAAGATCAGATGAATTCTCAAGAGATAACTTCAATAGAATATAATCAAGTTAACTTGGTACCATCAAGGAGCATTGGCTTGTCAACTTGGGTAAATGTTGTTCTCTTGAAGAAAGTGAAAAATTTATCACTCTTTTAGTAATACATGGATGTGTTTTCTTGGTCATACGAAGATCTAAAGGTCTACACTCCAAAGGAATTGTCTCACATGATTCCCCTTAAAACAAAAGTCAAGCCATTTAGACAAAAACAACGTCATTATAACATGCGGATACAAGAGACAATATATGCGGAGATTCAAAAGATGTTGGCAGCTAAAATTATTTTTCCAATTCATCATTCCACTTGGGTATCCAACATTGTTCCTATCTGAAAGAAGAATGATGAAATCAAAATCTGTGTATATTTCAGGAACTTGAATCAGGGATATTTGAAGGATAACTATCCCTTGCCGATCATGGATCATACACTTGAAATAGTCGCTAGATCAAAGATGTTATCATTGTTGGATGGATATTTAGGATATAACTAGATCCTCATTGCAACTGAAGATTAGTATAAAATGATGAGCACATGATTATACTGAGAGGGGGGTGAATCAATATAATACAATCCTTTTACTTTTCCAAAACTTTACAACCATAGCAATATCAACCACACATGATCTATCAATTATGTAACATAAGGATAACACAAGATTTACGTGGAAACCCTTATGGGAGAAAACCATGGAAAAATATTGCTTATATAAAACTCTTTTACAAGATTCATAGGCACCAACCTATAGGAGACACCAATCCCCTCAATTTGTAGGCACCAACCTACTAGAGACACCAACCCCCACAATTTGTAGGCGCCAACCTACTGGAGGCACCAATCCCCATTGCTAACAACCAACTTAGCAAGAGACACCAATCTCTCCTTTAGGAAGCACTAACTTCCTCAACAAAGTTCCAGCTTCTCATTTACCACAACATAAATGTACTTGTATGATTGTATGTTCTCACTTTATACTCTTCTTATCTTGTCCACATTGAATGATCTACATATATTTTCTATTCATTCTCCCACACTTATATCTTCTTCATTCAATCTTCAATCATATTCAACCACGCACATCTTTTTCACTTCTCACATCTGCTCAAAAACTCTTCACACGTTTGCTCAAAAGGTCTTCATAATATGCCCATCAAGCCTTCACAAATCTGCTCTATTCTCCTTAAATCTTCTCAAGTAATCTCTCCAATATGCTTCATGAATTTGTTCAATCTCCTTCAAAAATTTTGTTCTAAATCTGCTTATTCACTCTCTACAAATCTACCTTGACCATATATCGATTCTTTTCTTCACACAAGGCTGCTAGTGTACATAAGATATGTCTTCTAATCTACACAAAGCTTATTCCTTTTATATCCATATAATCCTCTTGAAAAGATGCATCTTCTCTTAATAGAGACACCTCTTCTTAATAGACATACCTTCACATAATGAATCATTGCTCCTTTAATTATATTCGCTACTCTTTTTAATTCTATTTGCTAAACCTTTAATTCTATTCACTGCCCCTTTATATATGTGTGATTTCAAATTACTTACATTATTCTTTGGCACGAAAAGGTGGTCAACTTATATGCAAAAACAAGAAGGTCGACCTCTTTTAGAACAAATATATATTTTGTCTGTTTTAACTTTATTTCTAAATACAAAAGGGACACTTCTTCTCTAAGTAGTCGGCCATATACAACTTGAATCTTAGGTTGGCTATATCAAAGGGAGTCAACCTCATAGAATTTAATTGCAGCCTTTTCAATATTCTCATTAGCATCAAATCGAATGATATGGATGTCGACTCCATATGACAAATTGTTAATTCCATGAAAGTATCCTCCTTAAAGCACAATTTTTAGTATAAAAAACCATGAAAGATATGAGGCAAGGCGATGTTCTATCCTACTCCCTTGGCTTTATTGGCAATGCTCCTTTCTTCACAAGAATGGAATTTGATGAGTTGTTGCATCTACAAACCCCCTAATTTAGTTGACTCAAACATTTTGTTGACATATCATTTCCTTGGTGATGGATGTCTTGTTTTATGTTCATTTCATGTTCCACATGAACACATTCACATTCATCTAAGTTTGAACATCTACATCAACTAGTGTCATGTTTCACATTCCACGTTTATGTTTGGTTATGTTGTGTTGGGAATGGGGTACTTTTCAATGATCTCTTGAGTTATCACCCATGGTGCATCTGGAGGAACTATTTCATCCTTTGGCATCAATGACAACAATCTTCTCACAATCTCATTCATATATCAATGATAATAAAGTTAGACAACTAATCCTTTATTGAGTGATCACCCACGGTTCCTCTACTCAATTTGGCGAACCCACCCACACTATGACCAGCATGGAAGCCACCAAGGCTCAAAAGGTTAACACCTCCCAAACTGTTACAGTGAAAATGGAAAAATGATTCTTCGCAGCATGAACATTCCCCAATTTGGCCACTCTGCTAATCCAAATGCGGAAGAGCAAGTTAGAAAACCCCAGCTCAAGAGCCACAAGAGGTCTATTGGGGAGGGGACCTATCAACATACTAGTGTCAAGAGTGCTCATCCTACCACCAAAAAAAGGAAGGGAAACAGAGAAGAAAGTTTTGACGAAGATGTCATTATTCTTGATATTGAAACTGATACTGTTATTTTTGAGAAAGAGGATAAAAGCAAAGGTAGTTTGAAGACTCCTATTCAAAAAAATAAGGGTAAAAGCATTCTCAAGGGCTCTAAATGAACCAACTCTGTCAACACAGATGATTCCCCCCTTAAGAGGAACAAGAAGTCAATGGAGAAAACCCAGGAGGATCAAAATAGTGAATGCAACTTGTGCACCAAACTTATGGATAGGGTGGCCACTCTATTTTAGGCTATGGACCTTCAAAATCAAGTGCTCAAGTGGCAACTCGCTCATCTCCATCATGCAAAGAAGAAAATCCAGTAGCTTGAAGTTATTACCTAGCTGGAAACTGAGTGGCCTAAGGAAAGTCACGATGAGCTGTGGGGGCAGATTGAAAAGATGGCTACTAAGTTTGATAAATTGGAAAGGATGGAGGATGAAATAGGGTAGATGAAAAAGACTTAGGATAACCTAGATAAGAAAGTTTCTAAGTTGGTCAACTATATCAGAGAGATGGTTAAGAACTCAACCACTACTTTATGTGCTGAAAGAGGAGCTAGAAAGAAGGAAAACTGTGACTGAGGGGTCTATGGGTAAGGTGAAGCATCAGGCCCAGAAATAGGGGAAGGTAGAGCAGGCCAATGACAGCAGCAGCAAGGGTAAATGGGTGACTCTCTAGAGCCATGATACTAAGAGTGTGGCTAAAGACAAGCAGATGATACAGGTTCGACAGGATCTTGATGAAGAGGAAAATTCTTTCTTAGAGAAGCTGGAGTTTTTAAGCAAGGAATGGCAAGCTATAAGCTATCTTAAGTCCATGGACAGGTAGTAGGCTGGTTGGTTACTGGTTCTTCTTGGTTTGGCTGGCCCTGTTGGCCCATCCGTATTTTTTTTTGTTTTGTAGTTGTTCTCTTGTTTTACCTCTTGTAAAACTCATCCTTTTATGCCTTTTTGGCCTCTATATATGGGTTCAGTCCCTTCCCAGTTACTTTTATCAAAACATTTGCAAAAATCTCTGATACGCCTTTTGACATCAATGACAATATTGCCAACATAAAACAACATTCACTACCACATGGGGTATGTTTGCTTATGAGTGGATGTTGTTCAGACTCATCAATGTTAGTGCTACTTTTTAGTGAGCCATGGATTTAGCTTTTGATGATTTGAAAGATATTCATTGTGGTGTATTTAGATGATCTCATAGTATTTTCTAAAAGATGTTGTCATCATTTCCAACAATTGACAAATGTGTTCAAGAGATGTAGATTTCATGGCATCTCTATGAATCCAAATAAATTAGTTTTCATAGTAACCAAAGGAAAATTGCTTAGTCACATCATCTCCAAGGAAGGTACTAGGATTGATCCTAGTAGGGTTGATGCCATCCATAACCTATCATTATCTACAAGTAAAACTAGTGTACAATCCTTCTTTGGCAAGGTCAATTTCTTACGAAGATTTGTACCAGACTTCATAGAGCTCACTAAGGATATAACAACTATGATGAAGAAGGCTTCAATATTGAAATGGACAGAAGAAAAAATTCAGGAGATGAAAAGTCATCTTCCACCTTTTGCCCTGGTTGCCTCTCTCCTCTCTTGTTGGTGCTTACTTGGTCTTCTTTGTTTCCTTGTATCTTGTTTGGTGTTATTTTGAGTGGTTTTGTGTCTCAGGTTGTGGTCATTATAATGTCCTTTTGCTTTGTTGTTTTTGAATTAGTTATATCTTACCCATTACCCATCGAGCATTAACTGGTGGGTTCTTGGGAGCTACCTTAGGTTATGGAACGAAGTGAGTACGATGAACAAATAGAAAATAGATTGGATAAAGGGGGAAGTACTAAGGAAAAGAAGACTTACAGAGAAATTCTTGAACAGGATAAAATGATTGCTCCAACTAGTACAAGGTTTGAAGTGTAGATTGATAGAGATGGAGGAAGAACCATAGGTTAAAAAATCAAAGGAGAACAAGGTAAGTCATCCTCTCCTCCCCACATTATTGTGGTTGAGCCAAATTTGGATATGTCCCAAGCCCTGGATAAGGAGGAAAGTAGGCTTAGAAATATTATTTTTTTCTTTGCTACAATAGATGTAGATTCTATTCCTTTAAGAAAATTTTTCGATGAATGGATCAATAGTGTCTGGGGGAAAAACTTGGTATATATGTTTCGTTTTGTAGGATGATTCAAAGAGGACTTTTAATTGTTTTTCTTAAAAATCACAATAATCAAACTAGGGTTTTGAACGGATAATTTTGGAATGTGGTAAACTCTATGTTCAAAGCTATAGCTTGGGTTCCAGAGACCAAAAACGATGAGGTTATGTTGTCTACTATTCCAAGATGGATAATTGTTAAAAACCTACTGCCTCAATATTGGGTTTTAATACCTCATATTTTGCAACCTGTAGGTAAAGTCCTGCAAGTTGAGGAGACAAGAGCTTCTTTACCCCATTTGGATGCTAGGTCATTGATCTCCCTCTATCTCGGAACTATTATGCTAGAAAAAATAACTATAAACATGGAGGAAAGTCTTTAACATATGACATTGAACTATTAGGGGATTTAAATGCATGTTTTTTATGCAAAAGGGAAGGGCATCAAAAGAAGGATTTCCCTAAAATCAATAAAAACCCTATCAATCCAAGATCAAATTTTGTGACTAAAAGCAAAGAAACTAAAGAAACTGCTGAGAAAAGAGAGGTAGAAACCAAACTCAATGGGGAACATAATAATACCTCGGTCAAAGAACAAGGGAATAGAAAGAATGGGTATGTGGTTGTGGAAGAGGTGGCCAATAATTTGATAGAATTTCAAAAAAAGATTGATAACTTCAAAAAACTCAAAGGAGACAATGCATCTCCGTGTTCTGATAGGAATATCTTATTAAAGAAGATATCAATATTCAGAATAAGAAGAAAAATACCGAAGAGATTGTGTTGGATAAAATTAGAGAACAAATAAAATCTAACCAAGTTTGTGGGGACAGTGTACCAATAGAAGAACCTCCCAATTCTATTACACTAGAGCCAATGGATGAAGACAAAACTTTGTTGAATAAGAATATCATGGGAGATGGGGAATAGCATATTGAAGATGCTTCTCCTAATTTCAATGAAGCTAAATTAGCAATGGAGATTGAAAAAATGTTTGATAAAATTGAGGACAAGAGAAAGAGGCCAAGGAAGCAATTGAGTAGAGAAGATAACCCTTAGAAGGGTAATAAGAAAGGAAAAGAAGAAAAAATGCCCAAGTCCTTTGATAGATTATATAAAAATCAAAAACCCCCATTGACCCATTCAAAACTGATAACACTAAGAATTCTTAGTTGGAACATCAGGGGACTAGAATCCTTGATAGAAAATATGTTAAAAGATTTTATAAAGAAAAGAAAAGAATTAGACTTCCTATTTCTGCAAGAGGCAAAAGCCAAATACTTTCAACTAGAAACAAATCTTAAGATCATCTAGAAATATGCTATACAATTTGTTAGTAGGCATGAGAAAGGAAGGGGTGGTGTTGCTATACTTATAGACAATAAGTGGTCCAAGTGGGCTACTGACTCTAGATGTTCTAGTTGCAATAGAGCAATATGGGTGATTATTGAGAGAGACTATGAGAAATTTGGACTTTGTGCCATCTATGTTGCTAATGATTATAGGTAAATAATTAATCTTTGGAAATGAATTGATTCTCTTCCTAGAACTCCTTGGATCCCAGTTGGGATTTTAACATGATTGAGCAGGGGAAGACAAAATTGGAGGTCTTGACTAGAATTGGAAAGGTAATGACAATTTTTTTGGTCTAAGATGAAAAATAACCTAAAGCTCTTTGATCCTTTGGAAAAAGGTAAAAAAGACAACAAAGATATTTGGTTTACTTGGTGTAATTACCAGAAAGGAAGTAAGAGGATTGACAATAGGCTTGATAGATTTTATGTTAATGGAGACTCTTTCAACTTTGAGCCCAAGGATAATGGCAATAATGTGATTGTTTACACCGAAACCATGTCTGATCATTATCCTATTGAAGCTAATATTGTAATGAAAAGACATGGTTTGAGGGATAAAATAAGGAAATGTAATCCTTTTAAGCCTAATACAAATTTGTTGAAATCCTATAATTGTATGGATGGGGTCCTCACATTCAGGAATATAAATAGAACTATGTTGAAAAATTTGTCCCAAGTAGAGATTTGGGAAATAAATACAGAAGGATGGAGGAAGAATTTTCAGACCATTGGAAAGAAATTTGCACTTGATCAAAGGAAAGTTGAAGATGAGATTCAAAATAGGTTACATTCAATTGAAGGAAGGCTCCAAATGATGATGATTTGGTAAAGGATTTGGCCACCATTAAACATCAAATCAGAGCAAAATTAAACTGGCTTAAGGCTGGAGACAAAGGCTCTAAATTCTTCTTTAACTTTATTAAAACCTAAAACTGTAAAGAGGAGATTGGTCATATTTGGATTGACAATGAAAATATAGAAGACTTTAATAAGGTTAAAGAGGAATTTAGAAGTTTTTACCAAAGTCTTTACTATGCTAATGATAACAACTTGAATTGCATCAATGCTCAAAGAGTTTGCAAGGAGCTTATTCCTTTGAAAATTATTGAGAAGGATGCCAATAGTTTGAGTAGTGAGATCTGTAAAGCTGAGATTATACATGCTATCAATATCTTCAAAAATGATAAATCTCCAAGGGTTGATGGCTTGCCTACTGAATTTTACAAAAAGAATGTCAACTGGATAGTGGATGATCTTTGGTTGTTGTATGATGAGGTATTGAGAAATGGTTCCTTGGGTAGTCATATTAATAAAGGAATTATCAAACTCCTACCAAAGGATGGTGACAAAGGGCTAATAAAAAATTGGAGACCAATCACTTTACTCAATATATCATATAAAATCTTGGCTAAAGTATTGGCTCTCAGATTGAAAAAGATTTTACCAAAATTTATCAATGATTCTCAAACTAGTTTTGTCAAAGGAAGATATATTTTAGAAATTTTAATTACTAGATGGGAAGCAATGCATTGGGAAAATCAAACTAATCAAAATATTAGCATGCTCCTCCTAGATTTTGAAAAAGCATATGACAGGGTTGAATGGTCTTTTATCGTCATGATGCTAGAAGCCTTTGGTTTTCCCAAGAAATTTAGAGATATGGTCAAGGTGCTCTTTCAAGATGTTGTTAATGTGGTTGACATTAATGGATCATTCTTTGATCCCTTCACTCTTCAAATATCTATTAGGCAAGGATGCCCATTGGCTCCTGCCTTGTTTGTTATTGCAGCAAATGCTATGCATTATCTTTTGAGGGTCTTCATTACATGTGGAAAAGTGAGAGGACTCTCCCTACCAAATGGGGATGAATTAATTAATAAACAATTTGCTGATGATACTTCCTTATTTGTAAATATGGAAGAAAATAACTTTAAAAACATGTTGGGTAAATTGGATATCTTCTGTGAGGCCTCAAGAAAAAAAAAATTCTATTCAAAAATCTGTTCTTCTCAGCCAGACTAGTTCTCCTCTTGATTGGTTCAATGACTTAGGGTTTGATTGGGGAGGACCCAACAAGCAAGTCAGATACTTGGGGATGCATTTCTTTGTAGACCCCTCTCTGAATGATATGTGAAAATGGGTGGAAGAGAAAATTGACAAGAATCTTGAGAAACAGAATCACCAATTCCTATCATTGGCAAGTAGAATGCAAGTCTGTCAGAAAATCCTGTCCTCCTACATTATTTACTATTCATCTGTGTGGTTCTTCAATAGCTGCCATATCAATGATGTGCATAAAAATATTAGGGATTTCTTATGGTCTGATGGAAAATGGAGTAAAAAGAGGGCAGCTGTCAAGTGGGATTGGTGTTGTTTGGGGAAAGACTGTGGGGGTCTTGGTTTGAAAGACCTCAAGACTCAAGGTATTGCATTCACCATTAAATGGATTTTGAATTTTGAAGGAAGTGAGCCCTGGAAGATCCTATTCAGGAAAATATATACAATTGGTAGTACCAAAAAGGGCAAAATACTGGAGGAATCTTCATCCACATGATGTTCTTTTCAACAAATTTGTTGTTCTGACCTTTGGCTCTAGTGTATTTAGAAGCATTTGGAAGGCTTGGGAAATGGTCAGACCTCTTATTGAGAATGGTAGTGCTTGGATCAATAATGGGAAAGAAGTGTTTAGTTTTTGGCCCATATGGTGGAATCTTCAATGGAAGAACAAGCCCTTAGCCTTATTACAAGGTTGCTTTGCAAAAATCTGGGATAGTAAAGGGATCAACAGTTTCGATGATATCTTAGAAAATGGAAAACTGAAATTGTGGAATGAATTGAGAGAGATATTTGATATCCCTAATTCTCAAAGGAAAACTTACTCTATTTTGTGAAAAACTCTATAAATTGCAAGTATCTGTGAGTCTTAAATTCAAATTGAAATTTTTGAAGACTTGAAATGGACTGATGCTTTTGAGATTTGCAAAGGAGGATAAAAAAATCTATAACGTCATTTCTAGCTCCTTGGAACCCATCAGTTATGCTAACAAGTGTTGGTATGTTAACCTAAGCCCTGTCCAGTGGTCTAAGATCTTCAATAGGTGTTGGTACAATATACTAGAACCTAAAATATCTTGTTCTAGATGGTTAATTTTACTTAAGAGATTGGTTGTTGGTACTATTTGCTTTAAGTCTGATCCCAATAAGATTGTGTGTAGTTTTTGTAATTAGCCTGAATCCATTGAACATCTCTTAAATTTTGAATGTGATTTTGTAAGTATGTATGGTTTATCTTTCTATTTGGCCTAAAAGGGTGGGATCCAAAAGAAATCTTTACTTGGCAATAAATATTGTTTGGTTATGTTAAGGGACTTGATAAAGTGTCTAATAATTTTTGGTTGATTCTTTTTATTGAAATCCTATGGGCCTTGTGGAAACTTAGAAATTTATGAAGAATGCTTTCAAGGGAGGAGAATAGTTCTTACTAAGTCTTTTATAAGACTCATATTCCACAATGTTGTTGTGTAGGTCCAGATGACTCTAGAGATCTCAAAAGAAAAGTTCCTAGAGCTGATGGATGGTGGTCAAACAGTGTTGAAAAGGTCTAAGATAATAACTGCTAGTTTTTGGCCACATGATGCAAGAGCTATTGATGAAAAATTTGTAAAAGAGTATATGAGGTTTAAAGAATGATATAATAAGAATGTTACATTTGATAAACTACTTGAGGACATGGGACTAAAGAAGCCTACTTTACCACCTGAAGCTGCTCTTGAAATTGTCAGAGACAATTTCATTTCAGACATTGACCCCACCCTATTGGTGCATTTGGAACAATTGACAAGTACAATGAAAGTGGAAATATGTAGAGGGATTTGTGACCTATTTCTTACTGCCTCATGACTTGACATGCGTGCCTCACTTACTAGTTTTTTGATATGATAGTATTGCAATAGTTGATATACTGATAAAATCATCTTTTTGTCACCTATTGTTGTGGAAAATTTTTAGAAATATGGGTGTAGGTGTTTGATAATGATACATTTATAACAAGTCTCTTTTTACAATACACAGATATGGTATACTTAGATATGGAGGCTACTTTGGAAAAACAAGTTCCTTTTTGTAGATTGATGGTATACTTAGATATGGAGGCTACTTTGGAATAACAGATTCCTTTTTGCCATCTGATGGCCACAATGATGTTCTTTGATTGTGTATCCTCTTGGGATTAGCATGCAGATGTACTATTACATGGTTACTTTGTTTGGTTTTGAGTCCCTTAGTGATCTCAATGTTGATATGGATCATTTAAAATTGTTCAAAGCATGATGTAGTCTTGATTAATTGATGCCCTAGGGGGTAGGAACTCATGTTGTACTCTAAATATTTCTCGTAGTAATCTATAATCAATTCAAAAAGAAAATCATTCTCTACTACTATGCTTCAAACATACCATGTTTTTCATTCTTACACAAAATTTACATGAGGAAACCGAGTCCCCTATAACTTTCATGAGTAGCAGATTTAAAGATAATGAAATGTGATATTCACAAATTGAAAAGCATGCATATGTAGTGGTTAGAGCTATTAACAAATTTAGGTTCTATATTATTAATTCTCATACTATAGTATTTATACTTGATCCAATGGTGAAAAGTGTCCTCACTCAACAAGAGATGGGTTCTAAGCGTGGAAATTGGGTCGCTAAGGTTCAAGAATATGATCTAGACATTAAGCCTACCAAACTAATTTGTGGGAGAGGTCTTTGCCAACTCTTGGTTGATGATGGAGGTAAGAATAAGGAAGATGACGTTGATTACATAGTAGAAGAGCTCCCCTTGGTATTGTTTATAAATTCTACAGAAGAATGGTAGACATACATAGTGTATCACTTGACACATGGAGATTACCTAAGTCATATGGATAAACAATAGAGAAGAACTTTTAAATTGAAAGCACTCAGACATGTATTATGGAAAAATGTGTTGTACAAGCAAGGACTTGATGGTACATTTTTTAGATGCATAAATAAGGAGTAGTAATGAAAGTTGTTGGAAGGTTTTAATGATAAAGCATGTACAACCCCTTTTTGTCTCGGATCACATCATTCAAAATTTTACGAGCACAATATTATTGGCCTACTATGTTTCGAAATGCATACAAGTGGGTACAAAAATCAAAAACTTGTTAGAAGTTCAAATTGGAAAGCTAAAGTTGGCAGCTATGCTACTCAGACCAATCATTATTGAAGTCCCTTTTCAGCAGTGGGGGATAGATTTCATTGGGCCTCTAAATCCTAATTTCAACAAAGGACATGTTTATGTTCTCACAGCCAAAGATTATTTTACAAAATGGGTTGAGGCTAATCCTACCAAGTGGGCTGCCTCAAAGTTCACGTGTGACTTCCTGAATGAAAACATTCAAGCATGGGGTGCCTCACAATATTATGATAGATAATGCAACAAGTTTTTCTTCAAAAGAAATTTGAATTCTATTTTGACTATGGAATCACTTTGTCTCATTCCTTAGATTATTACCCTCAGCGAAATGGATAGGTGAAATCCTCAAATAAGAACATCATCACAATCATTCGTAAGTTGGTTGATACCAATCAACATACTTGGCATAAGAAATTGTATGATGCCTTGTGGGGAGACAAGATCACTCCAAAGAGAGCCATCACCACCTCAACATTCATCATTATGTATGGCACAGAAGTGGTATTACCGATCACACTTGAGCTATCAACATTGTAGTTAGTCCCAACCAATAGTTGAAGATAGTCAATTCAAAGATCCCATCAAAAAGCACATAATGTCCTGACCTAGATTAAAGAAGACAAATCAGAGGTGGTCAATAAGATCACTTATCATCAAGAGAATGTGAAAAAAGTTCTTCAACAAAAAGGCTTGCTAGAGGAATTTTAATGTTGGAGATCTTGTCCTCTTGTGGGAGGAATAAGCCTAAAAGAATGCATGGAAAATTTGACTCCTTATGACTTGGACCTTTCAAGATTTTCTAGCTCAGGGGAGACAATACACATTTTCTCACACTTGGAAGGTACTCATTGTCATTGCTCTATAGTGGGCAATATATGAAACACTTCATTCCTTAGGGTTTGGAGGGGTTTCCCTCTTTATGTTTTGTGTTGTGTTTCCCATTTCTATGATGTGTTCGTTATGTCGTATTGCTTTTCCCTTTAAGTACTGTGTAATGTAGTGTTCTATTAGGAGATCTTGAGTTCCATTTTTAGGCGATTTAAGAAATATCCTAACTTTATTTCCCAACCAATAAGACACCGCTCTACCCTAAAACTAGAGATTCAAGGTCCTCTAATGCCACAAGTATATGCCATGGTCCCAGATAGAGCCAATTGTTGTGCCCATACAAAAAATTTTGTATGTTTCTAGATTCAGCAAATTTAACCTTATTTGTTTATCTTTGACTTGCTCCTAGAAACATTGTATCCTTTGTTAGTTTCATTATTTCTATAGGAGTGAAGGTTTTCAAGTCATTCAAAGCATACCTGAGGGTGAAGTCTCAAAATGAAGGCATGCCTAAAAGACTTGTTATAGCCATACAAAAATTTTCATCTATGCATACAAACACCCTAAAAAGATGCCTAAACACACCTCCCAAGCACCATGTAGCCTTGTCATTATTTCACTTACCCTGCAAGTATAAGACATATCAAACAAGGATGATCCAAGGCTTGAATGGAGGGAGATTCTGGCAAGCCAATCAGGGCCCGAGTTGTGAAAGATCAACTAAAAGAGGAGGTCATAGTGATGGATCGAGGACCAAAATGACATAAAGGAACCAAGGAAAGCGAATGCAAACACATCTGGGAAATCAAAATTCAATTTTGAAAATTTGAAATTTTTTGAAAATTCTTCCAAGGCATTTTGGAGCATTTTTGGTGAAGCATGCTTCACCTTGGAGCGCACTTCAAGGAGAAAGGTCTTCAATGAGAGCTTTGGATCATATGTGCCTAATTTCCAAACTTTAAGACTTTCCGTCATCAGATGAAGAAGTTATGGCAAAAAGAAGCTTCACTGGTAGAGGCAAATGATAGTGATCCAGGCAACCTCCGTCAAAATGGCCAAGGAAAAATTCAAAGTTTTCCAAGGTCAAAAGTCATGGTGAAAGAGCATGGAAATGGTGAATCAATCACAAGGTTTTCACAAAAATTTCAAGGCGAAGATCAAGAGTTTCAAAAGGCAAAATGGGCGAAACTTTCTAAGGCAAAATGCCTTGGCAAGAGCAATTCTCTTCCACCTCCAAAATGAACTCATTCTACCCAAAACCCACACCTTTTTAACTCTCTCAAAAGGATCTCATTCTAGCCAAAACCCATGCCTTTTTGACTCTATCAAAAGGCGCCCATTCTAGCCTAAACACATGCCTTTTTCAAACCCCAAAAAGGCACTCATTTAATGGATATCCCATGCCTTTTGGAAACTTGAAAAAGGTGCTCTTTTTGAGGAATATGCACGCCTTTCTTTAACCTCCAAAAAGGCGCTCTTTTGAGGAAAACACACGCCTTTTGAACCATGAAAAAAGGTGCCCATTTTTGCCTTTTTGCACACCTTTTTGAGTCTTCCCACAAATGCTAAAAACCTCATATTTGGGCACTCAAATTTGCATGAGGTGGACATTTTAGAGAGAGAAGAAGGGACGCCTAGGAGAGAGAAGCATCAAAGCTATAAATAGGCCCCTCTTCTATTCTTATTTCACTCATTATTTTTGCATGATTGGAGAAGAAAAGCAAGGCTAAAGTTGGAAGCAAAACCTATTTGAAACCCTAATAGGTACTTTGCCTCTATAAAGGATGTATTTACACATTCTATTTATCGTTTCCAATGCCACAAGAAGGGTTTAGAGGCTGCACACAACTTGGAGACTCCATTTTTGAAAGCTTTGAAGCTTTAGAAGGCAGATTGGAAGGATTGAAGGAGAAGTGCTTCACCTAGAAGGCCAAGATATCACTATTTTGCATCATTCTATCCATATTTCTTTCATTCCAAGACTTGTTCATACCCTTGAGGGACATTTCTTCACATTGGTAGCCATTGTCAAGGGTTTCAAGCTATTTATGACATGTTAAAGACACTTTTTGGGCCAACAAACCATCCAAGAGGTGGATTGGTCACTCTAAGGCACCATTTTCTTCATTCTCTATCATCCCAAGGCCCATTTTCATGCATAGAAGACAATGCCCAAGTCTGAGGAGGCATTTTTGAAGGTTTTTTAAGCTTTTTCCTTGCTGGTTATGACTGTTCCAGCCCAAAATCACCACATACAACCAAAAGAAAAGTGATTTTTGGGGCCTCTATGTTTAAATTTTCTCATTTCTATCACATGCCCACCTCAGCAAAATGCATTTCCCATCATCCTTGATCATCTAGAGCTTAGATCCGGTGAATATTTAAGGTTGCAACTACAAATTTTCACTTTCCAAAGCTAAAAATATATATTTTTCACAAAAATCAAAGTTTGGATAGCGAGAAGGAAAGCCTGATTTTCTTGGATAGTGAGCATATAGAGGTCTAAATCAGCCATTTTCAAAGCAAGGCAGCGTCAGGGAAGACTCCTCCAAACCAAACAAGCAACCATGCAATATTCATCGGTCACCATTGAGGCCAAATCTCTGCTCAAACATAAATATTCCAAAGTCATAGACAAATTTGTGCTAGGTTTCACCTGAAGGTTTTGACTTGGAATCCTTGATAAGCTCAGGTAATACAATAGCAAAGAATTTGAAGAATTCTAGGCTCACTCAAGTTGGTTCATTTCCCATAGCCACTCAAAATCTTGAATTTGTGCTTTCATGTATAAAACACTATGATCCTGAATCTAGATAAATTAGAGTAGTGGATGGAAGGCTGATTGCAAGCCTGAAACCTGATGATATAGAGTATGCCATCGATATCCCACCATTTGAAGAATCACTCAGCCTTGACCTTGAAGAAAGTGACAGAGTGTAGAGCTTGAGTGTTGATAAGTGTCAAAAGATAGCCTGCAAATGGCTAAAGGAAAGAAGAAATACACTCCCAAGGAATGTGGGTAGAGGTCAGTTTAAGGATGAATATGCAATCATGATCACATTACTCAACCACATTACATGCCAAGCTGAGGGAAGAAGTTCTAGGACATGGATGTTCTACATCATCAGCACCGTAGCCAATGGAAGTACAACCTATGAGTGGTCTGTTGAAGACAATGAACACTGAGAGGGGGGGTGAATCAGTGTTCTACAAAACCATTCATTCACTCTTTCCTTTATCCATTTACCAAACTCATTTAGATGAAACCAGATTAAGCATATTAAAAGCAACCACAAAGACATAACACATGAACACCAGATTTTTTACATGGAAAACCCAAAAAGGGAAAAACCATGGAGAGTGTAAGCTCTCAAAATATTATTATGGCTCAATGCCGAATTACAAGAGGCTCACTGCCTTAGGGCTCACTACTCGGAGCTCATTTATCAAAAGAATGGCTCACTGCCAGATAAAGAAGGAAGAAGGAAGGATGGCTCACTACCAAAATGAACTGCTCAAATTGCATCTACATATGCAGGATCACAGTTGCATTGAAGCACAAATAAATTGACTCAAAGATTTTCATCTTTCCTCCTCTGTTCTGCTACTCTGCTCTTTACATTCAATTTCTAAACTTCTGCACTTTCTTCAATCAGCTGTGACTACTCTATCTTTGTATACTTCACACACACACCAATTACTAAAATTCATCCTCTATTTATATTTGGAAATTAATCAAATTCATAATCAGGTCAACAAGAAAGTTATGAGACGTGTACACAAAATGCCATACCCTGTCGGCTCAGACTTGTACTCAAAATTCAATGTGGATCCAAACCCAAGTAAGCATGTCTTCATATATGTCAGCTCTAATCATACAACCATTCACATTTATCATCCAATTCATAATTCTACTTCGCACAGGGATCTAACCAGCCTATTAGCTTGTTCTTCCATAACATATATGATAGGTTCCTTAATCTCTTTACAACTTATGTTGTGGACCAAATGGGACTTCATGGATCATATCTAGCAATCACTATTGACTTTTTAACACATCTTTAGCACTGCAGAACAATATGAATCTGTATGTCAAAATGTGATCTTTTGCACTATTACCTATCATAATGTATCTCTGCTAAACTGGATGCCAATATTGTTGATCTTGTAGGATGAGATATGTTGCACTTTCAGAGCTACAATCCTAGATTCAGGCAATCATGACATATTACTAACATGCTTTAGAACTACAGATGAAAACATGCTAATGTGGAGGAATGCGGACCACTTCATTCTATGTTGTTCATTGTTATTGTCACAACTCTGCTTATCCAGACTTAGTTTTTTCATCGAATGACTTCTAGAGGAAGTCATGACTTGATAATTGGAACATAACATCAGTAAATATCTATGAACATCATACCTGAACCACATCTTTACTTGCAGAGGAGTATTGGAGATTTTACTGACTCATACCTGAACACTTCTCATACTTAGTCAATTTTGGGGCTCCCGGACCAAAATGCCTTATGCCATATTGCCAGATTGGGACTATCTTTCAGAGTAATGAATCTTTTCCATTGTGATGAATGATCTTTTCTTTGTTTCCATCAATGACAACACTTGAGTCTTCTATAGAGCAGTGTCTGTTGCCAACAATCCCCACTTTGGCATTGATGGCAACACTTTGTGAAAAATGTGTCTGCTCCCCCTTACTATATACACCCTACTGCTTATGCATTTTTCATTGGTCTCTTCTCCCCCTTTGACATCAATGGCAAAGGTGGATGTATAGGAATCAAAATTTGTCAAAGTTGCAAAAAGTTGTCATACTCTGCCGCCTATGTACAAATACAATCTTCATTCTTAACTTACATATGTTGGAGGATATCACCAAACATGTTTTTGATTTGTGACAATTCATTGTCCCAGCACCTTTTGGAATATTCCAAAACTTCTATATGTCTGCTCAAGAGGAAGGTTAGCTTCTCTACACTTGTCAAATCTAAAGGAGTATTAGCTAATGAAGGTACTTGTGCTACTGCTAGATTGAACATTGAGTCCATCTTAGGACAGATTAGTTTTCTTAATTGACTCATTTTATTTTCATTTGGTCTCTCTAGTTTAACTGACTGCTTAAATCATTATGTATGTTGATGGCTTGGATCTCTTTGCTGCTAATTGATTCCATTATAGGATCAAATGTTTTGGAAATGTTTACAAGTTGCAACTCCAATTCTTTAATTTTGTCTTCAATTTTTCTTGTCACCTTTGGCCAGGACAAAAAAAAATTTGTACATATCCCCAGCTTTTTTAATAGCAGTCTGAATACTATTTATTCTATTGTTTAGTTGAACCTTGCCATGGGCAATCATTGTCTTTAGTTCACTCAACCATTTGTCATCAAATTCTTGCCTTACCTTTTGTTCTGTAGATCTTTCAAAATACTCAAAATGTTTGTTGATAGAATTTATTAGACCTTTGAGTTGGTTTGTGGATGACATGGATGTATCTTTTTGATAAGATGGCATTAGCTTTTCCAAAATGCTAGATGCCTCTCTAATAAGCTCACTGTCCTCAATGTGAGATTGAAGCATCTCTTCTTGTGCCTTGGCTCGTAAAACTATCACCAATTTCAGTATTTGTACTGGTGGCATTTCCTCCACATTGATTGGATTTTGTAGAAATTCAATTTCATCCAAAATCTATTTTCCTTTATTCAAAAATTCTTTCACTGATTCTATAGTGTCTCTTGCTTTGTCAAAGACTTTTTCTTCTTGTCTCATCCCTTGATCATTTGGGTCCATGCCCTTATTGACATCCTCTTTTTGTTCTGGAGAGAGGGTTTCTGAATTGCTTTGACTTCTTTGAATGCAATCACTTTAAAAGGTTCACTTTGATGCTCTTGAGTGCTTGAAAACTTGAATGCAAAGTGAGTTGGAAGTTAGATAAATCTCTTTTATCCCCCTCAGAACTGACCTAGTTGTCATAAATGCTCATTTTTCAAAAGGTTGTCTAACTCTATCTGATAGGTACAGTTCATTATAATTGCTCCAGAATTTGCCACATTGAAACTATTTCTTCTGGTTTTTCTCTTACAAGATTCTTCATGTCAAATTCCTCATTATATCTTTGTACCAGATCTAAGCACTAATTATTGGCTAGGGGATTAAGATTTGTAATGCAGCCCCCCTGAGCCAAAGCTCCTAATTTACTTCCCGGAGGAAGTATCTGCACCAAATGCTAATGCGGATTCATCTTGGATCTCTTTAACATCCTTCCTGATCTAGATCTTGCTCATCTCATTTGTTTCTACCAGATCAAGCTTGTTCTTGTCTTTGTCATTTCTTTGTTCTATTTTCCTTTCTGCTGTAGGATAATCTCTTTCCACAATTTTGCTTTTGTAGGATCTAGCAAAGTGTCTGAATTTGTTGCAATTGTAGCATACAACATTTATCTGACCCTGATATATTATGATATTTGAATTTGGCCTTGACCTACATTGATTTTCCATATGTCCAAATCTATTGCATGCAAAGTACTTGCCACTAAAAGATTGACTGATCCTTGAATAATTTGGCACATTCCTTGACACACTTTTGCACTCATTCGCTCTATGACCAGTGTTTTTGCAATTAAAACATTGACTAGAAAAGGATGAAACATTTTGATTCATTCTACTCCTACACTGAGTAGCGCTATGTCCATATTTATTGCATTTGAAACAATAACCATTGAAATATGGGTACCTTTGAGCATTGGGTTGTCTGACTAGAGGCTTTCTAGGTCTTCTGAAAGGAAGCTAGGTGTGTGAAAATCGCTTCCTACACTAATCTAATGAGGAGAGGACGATGCGAATTCAAATTAATCCTTACAACTACATCAACATAGAACATCTAAATGAGATATTTGCAGCAATACACATGAACTAGAAAGAAAGACAGAAGAAGAGAGACAAAGATTTACGGTGGGGAAAACCCTTATGAGGTGAAAAACCCCACACTCAGAAACCTGCACAATGTATTAACAAATCTGAAAGAATGTTTACAATACACTTGTAATGCAAGCTTCAATGGTCTTCGACACTTGTATCTGGAGTCAATCCAACAGCTAACAGTACCTATAAACCTGTGTTACAACTCCCTCTCCAAGCACCTGTTTATATAGAATATACAAGGCAATATTGGACCTATCTTGGGATGGGCATTCAACTTGGCCTCATGGCCCAAAACCCATGCCTAAGGACACTTGGTCAACATTGTAGAATGTGCCTGACACTTTTCCATAGCTCCCATCCCAAAGGGGTCACCTATTTCCAAAATGGGCTATGACACATGCTCTTACGAAACTTACGACTGTCATAGAATCTGTCATAGCAATTACAACTTACAACTGTAAGAGAATCTATCATACACAGGCTATAAATATCATATTATCTTACAACATGTCATAGTCCACCTTGCAGCGCCCAAATATGCCTTTTTCAAAGATGCTTCACGACACATGTCTTCACCTGTCTTACATGCTTCTATTTCTGACTCTTACATGTCATAGATTCGTCATAGGAATCCGTCATAACTGTTTTGGTCAAACATTCCCTTACACAACATGAAAGATGCCGACACATGGCAAAATGCTCCTACCACAAAGTGGGATGCCTATCTCCTCATGTGAGGATAAAATTACAAGTTGTCATCTTCCATGTAGGATGACACATCACTGTGCCACATCCCACAACATGACAATATAGAATTTACAATTTATTTACAACATAGGCATTAAATTAATATATAAAAACATAAATAATGCAAGGAATTACCAAGGTTGAGACACCTTAATTCCCAACATTCTCCCACTTGTCGAACACCTTGTAAGAGCTAATAGAATAACATGATTTAACTGCTATACGATGAGAGGCCCATAGACTCCGAACACTATCTGAACTTCTCTGTGCTCACTGGTTTCATCAATGCATCTACAACATTCTTCAAAGTATCTACCTTCTCCAAATTTACCTTTCCATCCTTAACCATGTCTCACACGAAGTGAAACTGAACATCAATGTGCTTTGTTCTAGCATGGAAAGTTAGATTCTTCGCAAGGCAAATAGCACTCTGACTGTCACAACTGATCATGATCTGACCTGCATCAACACCAATATTTGAACACAATCTCTTAAGCCAAATGGCTTCCTTACAAGCATGAGTTTCTACCATATACTTAGCTTCTGTCGTGGACAAAGCAACCACATGTTATCACTTACTCATCCAACTAATAGCACCACCAAATAGTGTAAACACATAAGCACTGGTGGACCTCCTGCTGTCAATGTCACCTGCCCAATCTGAGTCCACGAATCCACGAATGTCAACAGAATGTGGAGGTCTTGTAACATTACCATGATAGCATATGGAATACTCAAAAGTACCTCTCAAATATCTAAACACTCACTTAATTGCATCCCAATGAACCCATCCAGGATTAGCCATAAATCAACTAAGGACTCCCACTGCTTGGGCAATGTTTGGTCTTGTGCAGACCATAGCATACATCAATCTGCCAACAACACTAGCATAAGGTACTCTGCTCATGTCCTCCACCTCACTAGGAGATTTTGGACAATCCTCAACAGACAACTTTGTCCCCAGAGAAACAGGAACACACAATGGTCTACAATCAACCATGCTGAACCTATCCAACACGGTCTTCACATGCTTACTCTGGCATAACCAAAGTTTTCTGTTGGTTCTATCTCTTCTGATTTCCATTCCTAGAATGTACCTAGCTACCCTTAAATCTTTCATTTCAAACTTGGCTGACAACTGAGATTTAAAATCAGAAATCATATTCTTACCCTTCCCAATGAGCAACATATCATCAACATTGAGAATATGATCACCATCAAACATAAAGTACACACAGTGATCCGATTTTGATCTCACAAATACAATTGACAACACAAAGGCATCAAAATTCAAGTACCATCTCCTAGGGAATTGCTTCAAACCATACAAAGACTTCTTTAACTTGCAAACCAAATTTTCTTTACCTTTCACCATGTAATGCTCTAGCTGTGACATGTAGATTTCTTCCTCCAAATCACCATGAAGGAAAGCTATCTTCACATCCATCTGTTCTACCTCCAAGTCATAAGTTGATGCGAGAGACAACAGGAATCGAATGGATGTCAGCTTTGCAATGGGAGAGAAGATCTCACCATAATCTATACCCTCCACTTGTGAATACCCCTTCGTAACCAATCTGGCCTTATACTTCTCAACATTGCCATCTGCACCAAATTTCTTCTTGAACACCCATTTGCATCCAACAAGTTTTCGTCCAGAAGGAAAAGGAACCAAGTCCCAAGTTTGATTCTTTTCCAAAGAAGCCATTTCATCCTCCATGGCCTCCTTCCAAGAACCTGCATCTTTCATTTCCATAGCCTCTAATATAGTTCTAGGTTCATCACTGTTAGTAATCAAAGCATAAGCACAACTAGAATCAAGCAATGTAAAACCAAATCTTTCAAGTTGCTTTCTTATCCATGTAGACCTCCTCAAGAGCTGAGGTTGAGGTTCAGCTTCTTCATCTGACCTTTCAGAGATGCTAGAGCTCTCCTCATCATTAGGTCCAACATTGTCTTTATGTTTAGTCTTCTCAGGGGTAGCAGGAAATTGAACAACATCCTCTTTCTTTTCTTTTCCTTTTGGCTGTAAAACAATGGAAGGTGTAAGTTCTCTGAAGATGACACTTCTGCTATACAACACTTTTTTAGCCATAGGGTCCCAAAGCTTGTATCCTTTCACACCGACACCATAGCCAATGAAGATATACTTAACAGCCTTGTTCTCCAACTTTGACCTCTTCTCCCTAGGCATATGTGCATATGCCTCACAACCAAAAACACGAAGATGCCTTATTGAAGGCTTTCTACCAGACCACACCTCCATGGGTTTCTTTCCAATAAGAGTTGATGTAGGAGATCTATTAACAAGATAGCAAGCAGTGGCAATACATTCAGCCCAAAACTTTTGTTCTAGGCCAGCTCCACTAAGCATACTCCTAGCCTTCTCCATCAGTGTCCTGTTCATCCTCTTTACAACTCCATTTTGTTGCGGGGTGTATGAAGTTGTCTTATATCTTTAAATCCCAAGTTCCTTGTAATATTTATCGAATTCTATAGAATATAACTCACCACCATTGTCAGTTCTCAAACATTTAATCTTTTTACCAGTCTGATTTTTAGCAAAGGCCTTAAACTCCTTAAACTTGCTATAGACTTTAGATTTGCTTCTAAGAAAATAAATCCATGTCCTTCTACTGTAATCATCGATAAAAGATACAAAATATACAAATTTTGATAACAAAGGAACATTAACAGGACCAAATACATCAGAATGAACAAGGTCCAACACACCAGAAGACTTGTGAGAACTTGAATAAAATTAAACAAGGATTTGTTTCCCATATATGTAATGTTCACAAAAGTTGAACTCAAGATTACAATCATCTAACCCCTCAACGAGGTTTTTATTTTTCAGGGTACATAGACCCTTCTCACCAATGTGGCCAAATCTCTTATGCCATAACATTGTCTTTTCAACATGAAGTTTAACTTCCAAGGCATGATTACAAACATTAGAACTAAAAACAACAGATCTCTTAACTACTCATTTAGATGGTGGGGATGAAGTGACTTCTGCCCTCTTCCTTGAGTCAGAATAACTATTGCATTGTGAAATGCATGCCTCCAGCTGAAACAGAGTACCTCTCCTGGTACCCTTAGCAAGTACCATAGCTCCTCTAGTCATCTTGCATCCTTCTTTCGAAAAGACAACCTGCACACTTGCATCATTCAAACTACTTACAGAAAGCAGGTTCCATGCTAAGCCTAGGATATGCATAACCCCAGAGATCCCCTTCACTCGATCATCAGGGAATCGGATAGAGACTCTTCCACGATCAACAATCTTTAGATGAGAGTCATCACCCAGATACATCTTTCCACCATCAAACTCCTCATACTTAGTGAACCAGTCTCGATGTGATGTCATGTGGAATGATTTACCAGAGTCGATCAACGACACATCATTAGATGCATGGGTTGCCAGGGCTGCGATGAAAGCATCACCATCATCTTGTGATTTGTCAGAATCTGAGTCAGGGGATCTCTTCTTCTTCTTCTTCTCCTCTTTGCATTCCTTTCAGAAATGCCCAGATTTACCACAGTTCCAACAGATAGCCTTGGACTTTCTAGGAGATTTGGATCTCCCACGGGATTTGGATCTACCCTTCTTAGCTTTCTTATCCTTCTTTTTCCCTTTCTCCTTGGGTCTTCCATGAACCACAAGAGCCTCTTTGGCTGCATCAGAAGACTTTCTTTGGATCTCTTCAGATAATAGCGAAGAAACCACTTCATCCATTTTGAATGTGGATGTGGTGCTTCCAATAGCCATGACAAGGTGATCCCATGAGTCTGGCAAAGAATAAAGCATGGTCATACACCGATCCTCCTCCTCCATCTTCACACCAATAGATGTCAATTGTGCAACCAACATGTTAAAAGCATTCATATGTTCAGCGGCGGATCCTCCATCCTCCATTCGAAGAGAATACAACTTCTTTCTTAGAAAAAGTTTATTAACCAGGGATTTTGCTTGATACACATCTCCCAACTTCTTCCAAAGCTTGGTTGTAGTTGTCTCTTGATGGACATTTAACAACATAGAATCAACAAGACTAAGTTTTATGAGACCCTTAGCCTTCTAATTCTTGAGATCCCACTCATCTTGTGACATTGTAGCTGGTTTAGTTCCATTAGCACTTTCCCAAAGGTCTTGGTCAACAAGCATGTCTTCCATCTTGAGCTTCCATAGCTCAAAATTAGAGCCATTGAATTTCTCCACTTCAAATTTTCTGGATGTGCTTGTCATCTCCCTGCTGCAATAGAATTCAGAATACTCTACATAGACTCCCACTCAACTTAAGATCAGCTCAAAAAACTCCTACCCAACAGCTAAGACCAAAACTGGCTAGGCTCTAATACCAACTGAAAGGAAGCTAGGTGTGCGAAAATCACTTCCTACACTAATCTAATGAGGAGAGGACTATGCAAATTCAAATTAATCCTTACAACTACATCAACATAGAACATCTAAATGAGATATTTGCAGCAATACACATGAACTAGAAAGAAAGACAGAAGAAGAGAGACAAAGATTTATGGTGGGGAAAACCCTTATCGGGTGAAAAACCCCACACTCAGAAACCTACACACTGTATTAACAAATCTGAAAGAATGTTTACAATACACTTGCAATACAAGCTTCAATGGTCTTCGACACTCGTATTTGGAGTCAATCTGGCAGCATAATAGTACCTGTAAACCTGTGTTACAACTCCCTCTCCAAGCACCTGTTTATATAGAATATACAAGGCAATATTGGACCTATCTTGGGATGGGCGTCCAACTTGGCCTCATGGCCCAAAACCCACACCTAAGGACACTTTGTCAACATTATAGAATGTGCCTAACACTTTTCCACAACTCCCATCCCAAAGGGGTTGCCTATTTCTAAAATGAGCTATGACACATGCTCTTACGACACTTACGACTGTCATAGAATATGTCATAGCAGTTACAACTTACAGCTGTAAGAGAATCTATCATACACAAGTTATAAATAGCATATTCTCTTACAACATGTCATAGTCCACCTTGGGGTGCCCAAATATGCCTTTTTCAAAGATGCTTCATGACACATGTCTTCACCTGTCTTACATGCTTCTATTTCTGACTCTTACATGTCATAGATTCGTCATAGGAATCTGTCATAACTGTTTCAATCAAACATTTCCTTACACAACATGGAAGATGGTGACACATGGCAAAATGCTCCTACCATAAAGTGGGATACCTATCTCCTCATGTGAAGACAAAATTACAAGTTGTCATCTTCCATGTAGGATGACACATCATCGTGTCATATCCCACAACATGACAACATGGAATTTAAAATTTATTTACAACATAGGCATTAAATTAATATATACAAACATAAATAATGCAAGGAATTACCAAGGTTGAGACAACTTAATTCTCAACATCTTCTTCCTTGACTCCTTGCTGGATGGTTTCTGCTCCTTCCTTTATCTGAAGAACTCTCATTGACAAGGTGTCGTTGTACCTCATCATTTAATTTGTTTCTAGATGTCAAAAAACCAGGGCTGTGTCCATGGCTATCTGCGACTAGGGATTCTATAGTTACCAGTTTATAGCTAATCCTAACAGTTTCTACAATTTGAAAAGAGATTAATCTAACTGCTTGCTGAATAAATTTAATGGGTGCTGGAAAACAAAATAAAATAGGAAATTTACTCAAAGTAAAGAAACATTAACATGCATCTATCTATTAAAAATAGTAAACACTTTTATAATAAAAGATGAAGCAATAAAATAGTGGTACTAGCCTCCTGCCTTAGTGGTGAGAGTGGGCCCTTGCTCCACACCCTTGGGGCTGAAGGCTACAGTAGGAAATCAACACAAAAGATGATCACAACTAGATTCAATTCAATTCATTCACTCTGCATTCATGAAAATATTGCTAACACAGAACTGTTATCTCTGAAGAGTCAGAATAATTCAATCATTGTCTCCTTCTACTATTTCTGAGAGTATATATCAAAATGAGTGATGATATATCACTGAACTTATCTACCAGTCTTTCTATGAGATGACACCATCTCTTTATTGTACTTAACTGTCTAACTATGAAAAATAATCATGCGATAAAAGTAGACTTGAGTGGAACAAAAGTCTACTCAAGAGTCTAAGTTTGAGTCTTAATACACTTGAACATCGAGGCCCTGAAAATAAGGATATTGGATCAGTTCCATCTGTAACTCATGTAAAAACTTTGAAAAGATAAAACTCTGGTAGTTTAACTAAAGTTGACCCTTAACCACTCAGGTGATGATTTGAGTGAAGTGAGGGGTATTAAGATCACTGTTGAGAATGCCTGGTCGGCAACTCTGCTGGAATTATGCCCTGCTCTCAAGAGGCGCCGGAGATAATTGTTCCTGTCTGCAGCTCCGGAGATATGTTTGTAGCTCTGGAGATACTCCAGACTCTCACAGAGCTCCAGAGAGGCATTCCTCATTTCTTCAAAACTTCAGGTGTCATGGTTCTTTGGTATTGTCTCCAGAGATCATTGAAGACTATCTCCGGATATGCACAAAATTGTTGTTCCTGGCATCTACACCTGTTGATTCAAAAAGAGAGAAGTTTCTACATTTTTCCATCAATTCCACGCACATTAGTCACTCAATCAGAAATTCTAATCTTTAGTAATCTATCTCAATTAATCATAAAATAGAATGATCTTGCTAGCTTATTTGGGTGCAGACACTAGGAAAGATGAATTCAGAAAGGGGAAAAAGAGAGGCAAAAAGATGTATTTCATGAGTGCAACTTGGCACTTATCATCCCCCCATAAATAAGGTTTGGCAGGTCCTCCTACTTCTTACATTCTAGATTTATTTTGGCGAAGCAGCTTGTCAGTCAGGCTATAATCCTAGATATAGGTGGTCCAAGTTGTCCTATTGGTATTACCATTGCCTCTGTACTCATCAACCTGCTTCAACCAATCTTGCAATTTTTCATCTTCCATCTGTTTTGCCTAGACAGGGAGTGGTTCAATTATTAGAGGGGGCCTAAATCATCCACCTATCCATTCCTGCTTATGTTCGTCCATCAGTTTGGTTATCAACTTTTCCTTTCTCATGAATAATCTCAAGTTTGCAGGGGTGACCACCTCTCTAAGTTTCTATTTCGGGGTCAAAATATTCCATCTCCTCTTTGCTACAACAAGTATTAAATTTGTTGAATTGACCATAAAAAGACCAAAGTCAATGGAGCATTCCTGCAAACTTTTCAAGTATAATGGCAACATTCGGTTGTATTATTAGGATGATAGATAAGGGACCTAAATTGGGTCCGAAGACCAAAAAGATTTGGACATTCCTTCCTGATGAAGAGATCTATTTTTAAATCTTTCTGAAGATGATCTTCCATCCTTTCATTCTAGATCTAGTGGTTTCTCATTAGGGACATGAATGCTTTAAGCTGGCATTCTCCCACAAAGTGATTAAGAATGAAGGCTATATCATTAACACAGAACCCATGCAGGTATAATTCACATAGGAAGTTTTTGTCCTCATCATTACTTCTTGTGTAAGTTGTCATGAATCCTTCTACTGTTTCTGTATCCTCAATTAGGTCAAACATGACTAAAGATAGTTTCCTTTGCAGTACCCTTTCCTGTAAGAACATTGAATAGCTGGCACTTGGAGGCCTACAGGATAGAATTTCTAAAGAAAGGGAGGCCATTGTAATGATTTTGCCTTCCAAAGTTGCTATTCTCTTTGTTCTGGCAGTGACTGCCCTTTGTAACTACAACATAGGCTTGGAGGCCTCAAATTCTCTACACCTTTTCTCCCAATGAAACAGGGCTTTGGGAATGTCAATGGGGATTGGACCAACATAGGCATCTGTTTGGATTTCCTTCTCATTGGTTGCCCTTGGGCTAGCCAATTCTTGAATATATTCTTCTTGGTCATCCAGTCTATTATTGGCTTTGTACCTTCTCAATCAGTGCTGCCATTATTGTGAGGCTATTGTCTCTAGCCATGGTGAGCTCAGAAACATTCTGTATTGCTTCTTTCTCTTTTTCTTCCACCAATTTGGCTGCCTCACTTTTCTGTGCCTCCAACTCTGCCTCTTTCTCCTGGATGATTTTATCCTTGCTTTGGAGTTCTGTTTGGAGATTTGCAATGGTTTGTTTTTGCTCTAGGTTAGTAATAATCAAATTCTTTCCCCATATCAATATCTTTAAATTTTCAATTTCTTCCATCAATTGTTGTTCTGTTGAAGTTTCTACATCCTCTTGATCAGAGGGATGAGAGAGGGTTTCTACTTCTGCTTCTGTTTCTGTGGCTGTTGGTTGATCATCAAGGTTTTCCATGGCCATCTGCCCTGTTCTGCCCACTGTATGCATTTGCCCTGTTTCTTCTTCTTCAGACTACCTGTCTTGAGGATCCTCTTGGGGTTCCTCTACTTCTGCTGGCACTGATGAAGGCCCAGCCTTATCCTCACATGTTCTCAATTCCAGGAGTACCTTAGCGAGCAGGGCAGTATCCTTTTTAGCTTGTGAGAGCCATCTCTTCCTTTTGCTTCTCCAGAGCAAAGGTGGGGCAGGTGCCTCCGAAGCAGGTCTCTTCCTTAGAATCTGAGGAAATAGTAAAAGTTTGTATATTTTCTGCCTCCGGAGCACATGGTGGTTCTGAAACGGGGCTTGACTCCAGATGAATAGAAGGTGCTGGAGAAATTTCTCTTTGTTTCCTCTTCTTGACCAGAGGGATCTCATCTGAATCATGAGATGGTTCTTCAACCCACCAAGTTTTTTCTATGCCCTATCTTAACCTTCCCTCTATTAATTCATTAGGGCAAGATTCCTCAGTTGGAGTCATCTTTCTCCTAATTGATCGAGTCATATATAGGGTTTGTGTAGGAGCAGGTTCTACAATTTGTTTGCCTTTCCTCTTTTTGTCAGGAACAGGGGCTGCAAATGAAGTGGCCTCCTATGAGGGCAACTTCCCTTTGTGAACAACTGTGGAGGAGGTTGAAGGCCCAGTTTCCTCATCTTGGTGAGAAGGAGAACTCTCACCTCTTGGTTGTGCCATCTCTGATTCTCTGACCTGGGGGTTCTGCTCAAGAAAGTTTTGCAATAGTTCTTCCCCATTGGCCTGAGATAGGAAGTGGTGCTTGACTACCAGAAAGATGAGGCCATGATGTTTCATGGGTCCCTTATTTTGCTAATATTTCTTTGCAGTTGCCCTAATGGAAGAATACAGGAAATTAGGGATATTTATGCTATACTCAAGGTGTCTATTTCCATGTCTGAGAAAAATCAGCATTTTCATGATTGGCCCTAAAACTATAGAGAATTGGCTATCACAAGTAAAGTATTTCATTAACTAGGTGGCAACAGATGCCCAAGGGTTTGGGAGTGTGGACCTCAAAATTCCTTTAACTTCATTTTTATTCAAATGTAATTGAATAGCAGGTTCACCACGAATAGAGAAATTTCTAATTAAATCACTGTATAAGGTTTTCAAGTGGTAAAACCTCTCACCTTGTTTGGGAAGTCTAGAAATGTGGTTGATGGTGGCTGAGGAAAAATTAATTTGGACTCCTCGCATAGTCGTCTGGTTGTCTCTTAAATTTCTGAGGAATTCATCCACAATATCTTCTTGAAACCCTTTGAATTTGTCTAGGAAATCTAACCATCTAGCAGCCCTTAAAATGTTTGCTATAGCTGCATCCCTTAGAAGACCCACAGTATTTTCTGGCTCAGACTTCTTCTTGACTCCCATTACTGAATTGATTTCACCTTCTGTGCTTATTCTTTACCTCCCCAATCCACAGTCTATCTTTTCCTCTTATCTCAGTAGGCTCCGGAGTACTGCTCAAATTGCTCTGTAGACTCCGGAGGACTGTTCAATTTGCTCTGTAGCTCTGGAAATCTATTTATTTTACCCTATGCTTTAGTCTATTCCAGAAGTTTGAATGAAGGATGTCATGTCTCTCAGTTTAGGCTTATGCAGATGGGTTAGAGGACCAAGGCAGTCATAAATGTAGCAGACTAACAGGGCACTCTAGAGGTAAGGTGGTATTAAGGCATAGATGGCAGTATGCTTAGATGTGAAGAAGGAAATGATGGCAGAAGGATGTGTCATCGTGGTGGCACCCAAAATAGAAGGACAAGACAGTTACTAATAATGATTAATTAAAGATAGAGTTACCTGGATCAATTTTAATGATGAGGGCAATGTACATGTCAGAGATGCTACGTCATTTTGGAGACTGCATGTGTCGTGGCAATTGAGTAGCGGCTCGAGATGACGTCCACTATCCCATTTGTACACAACCTACAATCATTGTGTCGAGTGGTTCGAAAATCCACGCGCCTTGGGTGATGTTAGTGCTGGCTTGTGGATACTCCTGCAAATGATTATTATTCTAATTTAATTATTCTTTGTGATAAAGTAGAGGATGAGTCATGATGACCTCATCATGTGATGTGTCTACTTTACCCCTGGAGAGGTGGGTCCTTATTATTGAGACTGACGGCGTTATTGACAGAGTGCCAGAGGTGCTCCTAGTTGAAAAGCGCCGGAGGTGCTCTTAGTTGGAGAAGCATCAGAGGTGATTTAGTTTATTAAGCACCGGAGGTGCATTTGACCAACTCCTAGCAACTAATCATCTCCGGATCTCAATTATTTCAATTGTCCTGAAGAAGGGAACTGCCATTTTACTAGTTTTCAACTCCCTTGGTCGAGAAAGACAGCCATTTGTTGGTTTTCCATCTTTCTCTTTTTTTTTTTAAAAAAAAAATTTTAGAAGGAAGCCATTGCTGGTTTTCAACCTTTTTTTTTTTTAATCTAACACCGTGACAGAGGAGGTATCCCCTGTATCAAAACATAATTTTTTTAGAAACTCCTCTTTAGTAGATGGTCTTTTGTAGAGCCTGATTCGGTGACCATTTACTAGAAATGTGTCTGTGCTTCCATCAATAGGTTGCAATAATATAATTCCATTTCCAAACACTTTCTATATTTGATAAGGACCCAGCTAGTGAGTTTGTAATTTCCCCCTAAATTCCTTGAATTTAGAATCATAAAAAAGAACCCAATCACCTTGTTGAAATGTCCTCCTCTTGATGTGTTGGTCATTCCATTACTTCCTTTGGTACTGAACTAGTTCTATTTGTTGAATGGCTTCTATTCGAATTTCATCCAACTCATTGAGCTGAAGAATTCTATTTTGTTGAGTTATAGACAATGGCAGACCAACATCCAATACAGTTTTAAGTGTCTGGAGTTCAAATTCTATAGATAATATAGGCTTTTTCCCGTAAACCAATTCATATGGTGAGAACTTTGTTGTCGACTTCCAAGTGGTATTGTAAGCCCAAACTACTTCAGGTAATCTACTAGCCCAATCTTTTCTGTTCATTGCTACTGTCCTTGTTAGACTATTCTCAAGTTCCTTATTAGTCACTTCTACCTGTCCATTTGCTTGAGGATGGTAAGGTGAAGATTTCTTGTGCTTGACTTGGTATAAATCTGTGAATTCCTTGATTACCTGTGAAGTAAACTGAGGTCCTCTGTCTAAAACTATTGATCTTGGGGCTCCAAATCTTAAGAAAATTTTATTGTAGAGGAAATCAGCAACTTTTTCTTCTCTTGCAAACTGTAATGCTTGAACCTCAGCCCACTTAGTAACATAGTCTGTGCATACTAGAATGTACTCCTTGCCTGATGATGGTGGTGAAATTGGTCCCACAAAGTCTAGACCCCACTGCTCAAACAGTTCCATCATGACTTGAGGATGTAGCAGCATCTCCTAGGTAAAGGTTGGCTGCCCCATCCTTTGGCACTAGTCACAGTGCTACACATACTTCTTTGTGTCTTTATGAAGAGAAGGCTAGTAGTAACCAGCTCCAAGGATCTTGTGGACTGTCTGGTGGAAAGAGTAATGGCCACCAGATGGTTCATCATGACATGCTCTCAACACATCAAAAGTCTCATCAGCCTTTAAGTACCTGTGTAGAATGAAATCAGGACCACATTTAAATAGTAAACCATTCAACCATTTGTAAGATAAACTTTCCTTAACTAAACGTTTTCTTTATTTTGAAGTAAAATGGGATGGATACAAGCCTGTAGCTAAAAGATTATCTATATCAGCAAACCAAGGTGCAGTAGAGGATATAGCAAAAAGATGTTCATCTGGGAACTTGTCCTCCACTGGTTGGTTTTCTCCTCCTGTATGCAATCTTGACAGAAAATTAGCAACCAAATTAAACTTTCCTGGATTATCAACTATGGTAATATCAAATTCCTGCAATAGCAATAACCACCTGATGATGCTTGCTCCTACTACTAGTTTATTCATTAGGTACTTGATGGCTACATGATCAGTGTGTACAAATATCTTATATCCAGTGATATAATGCCTAAATTTGTTTATAACATAAATGACTACCAAGAATTCTTTTTCAGTTGTTGTGTAGTTCCTTTCTGCAGAGGTAAGGTTTTTACTGATGTAATAAATGGCATGCATACTTTCTCCTTCCTCCTTTTGTCCTAAAACTAGCCCAATGGACTCATTTAAAGCATCAGTCTGTATGTGAAATGGTAAAGTCCAATTAGGTCCTCTTAAGATTGGTGTGACAGTAAGCTTCTCCTTCAAGGTTTCAAATGCTGATTAACATTCTTCTGTCCACAGAAATTCTGTGTCTTTGTTAAGTGAGGTAAACAGGGGGGCAGCTATTCTGCTGAAATTTTCTATGAACCTCCTATAGTAGCCTACATGACCCAGAAAACTTCTGACGTCTGTCTGATTTTTGGGTGAAGGAAACTGTGTGATTACTTCTATCTTGTTTTGATCCACTTTGATCCCTTTCTCTGAAATATGGTGTCTCAAAACAATTCCTTCCTCCACCATCATAAAACACTTTTCATGGCTAAGGGACAATTGATTTTTCTCATAGCATTTTAGTACTTTTTCAAGGTTTGTGAGAGATTCCTCAAAATTATCCCCATACACAGTAAAGTCATCCATGTAGACCTCCATGCATTCATTAGCTAGTTCAGCAAAAATAGCTAGAACCAGTCTCTGAAATGTAGCTGGGGCATTGCATAGCCCAAAGGGAAGAACTTTGTAAGCAAAGGTTCCCCAAGAGTATGTGAAGGTGGTTTTATCTTGGTCTTCAGGTGCTACTTGAACTTGATTATACCCACTGAATCCATCTAGAAAAGAAAAATACTTTCTCCCAGCAAGGTTGTCCAGAACTTGGTCAATGAATGGTAAGGGAAAGTAGTCCTTTTTTATGGCCTTGTTGAGTTCTCTATAATCAATACACACCCTCCATTTCCCATTATTTTTAGGCACAATGACAAGGGGTGAGACCCATTGACTATCTGAGATTGGATATATGAACCCTGCTTGAAGTAATTTTTCTATTTCAGTTTTGACAATGTCCTTTAAAGCAGGATTCAATCTTCTTTGTGGTTGCCTGACATGTTTAATATCCTCAGTGTATATATGATGGGTACAGATCTCAGGAGGTATGCCTTTCATATCTTGGTATTCCCAAGCAAAAGATGTTGAATGGGAAACCAGAAGTTGGATAAGTTTTTCTTCCTGATTTGTTGTTAACTGAGTATTGATATTAAGTGTTTTCCCTGGTAGAATCATGACCTGTTTTGTGATTTGATCCATAGATGTAATTAATCCATACATTAGAGTCATGGTATTGAGAGGACAAGAATGTGGAAGCAACATGTGGAAAGTGGCTAAGTCCCTGTAAAAGGTTTCCCCACAAGGAATGATGTTGGTAAGGGTACAATGAGAAGAAGTAAGAAGTTCTCTCTAAAGATCTTGTGCGAGTTCCATCACATCCTTATTGATTAGGATGTGAGTGAAGTCATATATTGTATCATAGTATACTTCTTCTAATTCTCCCAGATGTTCCTTGATGGTTACCATAGCTACTGAGGCACTGTTGTCATTGTTCTCTGGTTCATCCACCCATACTCTTCTTGTGTAATGCACTGATGGTTTAGCTGGAGGATACAGAGATATTTTCTTTAGATCTATCCCATTAGAAATGACCATATCTCCAGTTTGACAATCAATAGATGCTACTGCAGTAGCCAGCCATGGTCTTCCTAAAATCAGCAGATAAGCATTTCTCTGGTTTCTAGGTTCTAGTATTAAGAAGTCCACTGGGAATTCCATGAATCTATCACAACGGGTACATCAGTGATTACTCCTTTTGGAATAGCTACTGACTGGTCAGCAAGTTGAAGAATTGTAATTGTGGATTGGATACCTAATAGAGCTAATTTGTCCATTCTATGAACTATCATCACATTAATTGCTGCTCCTAAATCAACCAGAACATTTGAAATTTCTACCCCTAAGATGAAAATAGTTATGACAGGATTTCCAGGGTCTCCATATTTTGGGAGGAGAATTTCTCCCATCAATAGATCCACTACTTTTCCTTCCACCTGTATTGTGGAGGGGAAGTTTTTCTTTCTGCCCTGCGTTTTGATACAATACTGTTTAATGAACTGATTTAGTTCCAGTACATCTCTGATTGCTTGAAGAAGAGGAATTTCAATGTTTAGCTACTTGATTTATTGGAAAAGTTATGATTCCAGGTTGGTTTGGATTTGTTTTTGTAGGATCTTTTTCTAGGGAGTATTTTGTTTAAGCCGTTCTGGGTATGGTGCTAGTTTTTCCATCTCTGGAGCTCTTGTCAGAATTGTGTTTAGGAATGTTCTCTGGAGCCGGTCTTTTAGGAGTAACTCTGGAGTCGTCCATGGATGATTCTTCTAGCACTTTTTCATTAGTAATCTCCTCTGGGGGTTGATTGGATGGATTTTCAGGTTCCTCATCATTGGTTACTTCAACTATAGTTGGAGGAGATGGTCTTGGGAATGCTTTCCCAGAATGCAGCTAGAGATTATTTGAATATATAGCATTAATTCCAGCTAGATTTTCTTGCTCTATCATGTAGACAGTTGCTCCCTATTTATTCCGTGGGTTTGGTATAGGCTAAGCTGGTAAAGGCAGTTAGCTAACTGGTTCATTTTGTGTTTGACCATGTGTGTTGGATGGTCCAGTTAGTAAAGCCTACTATTGAGGTTGGAAACATCTAGGTTGTCCCTGGTATTGTTGATTATATCCCTGTTGAGAACCCCATTGAGGTTGCATGTTTTGTGATCCAAATTGTGGTGGCCACTGTTGATTTCCCCAAGGCTGATTTTGCCAATTTTGGTTTTGCCAGTTTTGGTTTTGCCAATGTTGACTTGACCAATCTTGCTGTCCCCAAGGAGAATTATTTTGAGGGCCATGTCAAGTTGGATTCCACTGATTATTTCCCCAATTAGAAGGACCCATGTAAGAAGGTTGGTTTGGATACTGATTATAAGGGAAATTTCTAGTTTATTTTTGTCCTACATAGTTCAACTCCTCTTCTATTACAGCATTCTTTTTACTTAATCTTTTCAAGGCTGGAAGTTGACTACACTAACTGGTAGGATGTTCCCTATCACAAATCTGACAAATCTCTGATTTCTCCAAAGGGCATTCTCTCAATAGATGTTTGTTTCTACACCTAGGACAATAGATGGAGAGTGGTTCAGTTGCTCTGTTTTGATCAGTTGTTCTGGTTTTGCTTGAATCCCATCCAATGTGGTATTTAATTGGACCAGAATGTCTATTTTTAGATTTGCAATCTCCTCCATCAATTGTCCTATTTCATTCTTCCCTTTAAAAGTTTTGGATGACCTCACTCCATTTTGGGTTTTGGAATAGTTCCTATAGAGTTCCTCTATATCAGGTATTTCCATTTTGTTAATGTTCCCTTTTCCCATTAGGTCCAGTGCTTGTTTTGATTCTTTATCCAATCCTTTTATAAACAGGGTTCTGGCCAAGGAGTGATCCACTGGATTGACATACCTTCTCAAGGCAAAATTAAACTTATCCACATAGTCCTCTAAGGATTCTTCCTCCCCCTACCTAATTTTAAACAATTCTTCATTTTTATTACTGGATCTGCAGTAATCCTGGTATTTTTCCAAAAACTCTGTTTCCATTTGATCCCAAGAATGGATAGAATTCTGGGGTAAACCCATAAACCATCTCATCGTAGAATCTTTCAGGGTTGAAGGGAACAATTTGAGTTTCTGGTTATCTAATCCATAATCATAAGTTTGGTAGACTACTTTGAATTCAAACAAGAACTGATCTGGATCCTCAAAAGAAAGTCCTAAAATTTGGTAGGTGTACTGGTGAGATATTCTTCATAGGAGCATTATATCCAGCAGCCAAAACAATAGGATAAGAGAAGGTTCTTGGAGCCCGATTTTCCTCTTCCCCATGATTATCATTTTCCATGTTTAGTACTAGTTCTTCTCCCTGAGGTTCTAGGAAATTATGTTCTAACAAAGGATCTACCTGAAACTTTTGTTGTAATTCCTGGATATAATTGGCAAGTGGAATATTTGGAGGATCTAAGGGATTGTTGTTTTGAGGTGCAGGTTCCAAATTAGGCTCTAGGTTTCTTTCCTTAACAACATTTTGTACCACCCCACTGCTTTCCCCTATGGTTTATTGTTGGGGTGTATGCTTAATATATCTTCCTTTTAGATCTCTAGCTCTAACCATACAAATCTATCCTAAAAACTGTTTTAACTCAGTTTCCCTAATTAACACAAGATTATCCCTAGCAACGGTGCCAAAAATGACAAGGTGTCACTATACCTCATCATTTAATCTATTTCCAGATGTCAAAAAACTAGGGTTGTGTCCACAGCTGTCTGCAACTAGGGATTCTATAGTTACCAGTTTATAGCTAATCCTAACAATTTCTACAATTTGAAAAGAGATTAATCTATCTGCGTGCTGAATAAATTTAATGGGTGCTGGAAAACAAAATAAAATAGGAAATTTACTCAAAGCAAAGAAATAGTAACATGCATCTATCTATTACAAATAGTAAACACTTTTATAATAAAAGTTGAAGCAATAAAACAGTGGTACTAGCCTTCTGCCTTAGTGGTGAGAGTGGGCCCTTGCTCCACACCCTTGGGGCTGAAGGCTACAGTAGGAAATTAGCACAAAAGATGATCACAACTAGATTCAATCCAATTCATTCACTCTGCATTCATGAAAATATTGCTAAAACACAAATGTTATCTCCAAGAGTCAGAATAATCCAATCATTGTCTCCTTCTTCTAATGTTTCTGAGAGTATATATAAAAATGAGTGATGATATATCACTGAACTTATCTACCAGTCTTTTATGAGATGACACCATCTCTTTATTGTACTTAATTGTTTAACTATGAAAAATAATCATGCGATAAAAGTAGACTTGAGTGGAACAGAAGTCCACTCAGAAGTCTAAGTTTGAGTCTTAATACACTTGGGCATCGAGGCCTAAAAATAAGAATATTGGATCAGTTCCATCCGTAACTCATGCAAAACTTTGAAAAGATAAAACTCCAGCAGTTTAACTAAAGTTGACCCTTCACCACTCAGGTGATGATTTGAGTGAAGTGGGGTATTAAGATCACTGCTGAGAGTGCCTGGTCGGTAGCTCTGCTAGAATTATGCCTTGCTCTTAGGAGGCACCGGAGATAACTGTTCCTATCTGTAGCTCCAAAGATATGTTTGTAGCTCCGGAGATACTCCAGACTCTCGCAGAGCTCCGGAGAGGCATTCCTCATTTCTTCAAAACTTCAGGTGTCATGGTTCTTTGGTATTGTCTCTGGAGATCATTGAAGACTATCTCTGGATATGCACAAAATTGTTGTTCCTAGCATCTACACCTGTTGATTCAAAAAGAGAGAAGTTTTTATATTTTTCCATCAATTCCACGCACATTAGTCACTCAATCAGAAATTCTAATCTTAAGTAATCTATCTCAATTAATCATAAAATAGAATGATCTTGCTAGCTTATTTGGGTGCAGACACTAGGAAAGATGAACTCAGAAAGGGGAAAAAGAGAGGCAAAAAGATATATTTCATGAGTGCAACTTGGCACTCATCACTCACCCTTCTCAAATCCTAAACCTTTCTTATCATCTGGACTCTTTTGACTTGCAAGTAATTCATCAAGTTTTGCAGAGCTTGCTTTGAACTTTTCTTTTTAACTATTGGCTACTTCTAAATTAGACTTCAAAAGTAGAACTTCTTTTTCCAATTTGTGACATTCCTCTGACTTGTTTTTCACAACCTGATTAAGATGATTCTCAGTTTGATTCTTGTCTTCAATCAGTTTGAGAAAGTTCTGTGTAGATACATTGGCTTGATTGAGTTGTTCACATAGTTCTTTTCTCCTTTCCTGGGATTTGCTGAGGTCCTATTTTAATTTTAGAATACAATCATCTGCATCCTTAAGGTTTGCTTCTAACTCCTTGATGTCTGCTTTGGAATTGTCAAGATCTTCTAGAGCCACTTGAAATTATTTGTTATCAACATATACTTGATCACAAATCACAATGCTACCATGATTATCTATTTCAGGTTAAGTGAGATACGTTTTGGTTGCCATAAGTACTCTTTCCCAGATCTTCCTCAAGCTGTTAGGCTTGTTCCAAGGAACCTTGCTCTGATACCAATTGTTGAAGACAATGAACACTGAGAGGAGGTGAATCAGTGTTCTACAAAACCATTCATTCACTATTTCCTTTATCCATTTACCAAACTCAATTAGATGAAACCAGATTAAGCATTTTAAAAGCAACCACAAAGGCATAACACATGAACACCAGATTTTTATGTGGAAAACCCAAAAACAGAAAAACCACAGAGAGTGTTAGCTCTCAAAATATTATTATGGCTCAATACTAAATTACAAGAGGCTCACTACCTGAAGCTCACTGCTCAAAAGAATGGCTCACTACTAGATAAAGAAGGAAGAAGAAGGAAGAATGGCTCACTCCCAAAATGAACTGCTTGAATTGCATCTACATATGCAGGATTGTAGTCACACTGAAGCACAAATAAACTAACTCAAAGCTTTTCATCTTTTCTCCTCTGTTCTGTTGCTCTACTCTTTACATTCAATTTATGAACTTCCACACTTTCTTAAATCTGCTGTGACTACTCTATCTTCACATACTTCGCACACACATCAATGACTGAAATTCATCCTCTATTTACATCCAGAGCTCAATCAAATTCATAATCAGGTCGGTAAGTTATGAGACGTGTACACAAAATGCCATACCCTGTCAGCTCAGACTTGTACTCAAACTTCAATGTGGATCCAAACCCAAGTAAGCATGTCTTCATATATGTTGGCTCTAATCATACTCACATTTATCATCCAACTCATAATTTTGCTCTGCACAGAGATCTAACCAACCTGTCAACTTTTTCTTCCATAACATATATGATAGGTTCCTTAATCTCTTTACAACTTATGTTGTTGACCAAATGGGACTTCATGGATCATATCTAGCAATCATTATTGAATTTTTAACATGTCTTCAACACCACAAAACAATATGAATCTGTATGTCAAAATGTGGACTTCTGTACTATTGCCTGTCATACTGTATCTCTGCTAAACTGGATGCTGATATTGTTGATCTTGTAGAATGAGATATGTTTCACTTCCGAAGCTACAATCCTGGATTTAGGTAGTCATGACATATTACTAACATGCTTCAAAACCATAGATTAAAACATGTTAATGCGAAGGAATGCGGACCACTTCATTCTGTGTTGTCCACTGTTACTGTCACAACTCTGCTTATCCAGACTTAGTCTTTTCACCGGATGACTTCCGCAGGAAGTCATGACTTGATAATTGGAACATAACATCAGTAGATATATGTGAACATCATACCTGAACCGCATCCTCACATCTTTACTTGTAGAGGAGTACTGGAGCTTTTACTGACTCATACCTGAATACTTCTCATACTTAGTCAATTTTGGGGCTCCCGGACCAAAATGCCTTATGCCATGTTACCGGATTGGGATTGTCTTCTAGAGTAATGAATATTTGCCATTGTGATGAATGATGTTTTCTTTGTTGACATCAATGACAACACTTGAGTCTTATTCAAAATAGTGTCTCTTGCCAACATGTTCTACCCTCATAAGGAACTGTGTTCATCGACATATTATAGAGTTTTCCCGAACTCGCGAGTTTAGGATGACATCCTACTTGCTATTCATGGTGGCCAAGCAACACCATTTTACTGGGTTGAATTTCATGGGCTCACCGTAAAACACTAGGATCACTAGGCTATATCCTCACTTGGAGCTTTTAGAGTCCCTAAAGCATTTCCGTCAAGTCAATGACACATTTCTAATGCTCACTATGCATGACTTGAAGAACCTCACACACGTCAAGATTTCAGAAGAGGCTAGAGTGGTGATCTCATATTGGGTGAACTGGTACATTCAGATTCCTTCTTTTTCATACATTCGAGTGTATGGGTTCATATTTTATCCATATATGCTACAAAGATACCCTTCTAATGAAGTGGTCTTCACGGAGTTCCTGCATCAAAGTGAAGAGGTTCATAGTTTCCTACGCAGCATGCATAAATGGCAGTGAACTTCCCTATCCAGTTGGGCATCCTCAAATGCAAGAGTGCTTCTGATGCAAAAATAATTGGAGAAGAG
This sequence comes from Cunninghamia lanceolata, assembly GCA_027924645.1. Lineage (NCBI taxonomy): Eukaryota > Viridiplantae > Streptophyta > Pinopsida > Cupressales > Cupressaceae > Cunninghamia > Cunninghamia lanceolata. The sequence goes on from BSBN01000627.1 coordinate 19,250,666, forward strand.
ATGTCAAAATTTGGCCTAAAGACCTTCAAGGAGAAACACACTTATGATCCCAACGAGGTAATGAAGTCTAGACTCAGTGGAAAGTGTGATTAATGAATCAAAATGAAAGTAGAAATACTAATCAAATGCAAAAATACATGATTATACCTTCATTATGACTCACAAATCCAAGAGGAAAGGAGTTGCACCCGATTAGTCTCCTCAAATTTTACCCATGATAACTGAAATGTATGTGGATTGCTCAAGTGCCTTCAACACAATAGGATGAGTGATTGTTTGATGGATTGTAGATTAGATGGAAATGAGGCATGATTAGAGTGATTTTGGCATTATGATGGCATGATGAGGAGGTTGTGGAGAGATTTTGGCAGAGGTTTGATGCATGAAGAAGTCCCTCTCAAATGGCTTGGAGATGGTCTCATTTATAGATTTTTTGAAAGGAGGATGGAGGGTGAGGATTGAAAGATGAGATCAATGGCTAGGAATAAAAGTAAATCTTTTATTCATTTTGGGAAAAGGGGTGATAAATGAGGTATGGGTGTGAAAGAATGTGAAATGAATTAAAAATTTATTTGGGGAATGGGAAATGAATTAAGAATTTATTTGGGGATAAGAGATAATGAATGAGGATGGGTGAGGTAAGGGGTGTGTAAGAGAAGTAAATGTGATGTGTGATTTATTTCAATTTTTAATTTGGGGGATGTGGGGAAGGGTGTTAAACTAGGTTTGACCATCCAAATGAGAGATTAGGACTAATTAAACAAAGGTTTTGCTTAATTGATCCTAGGGCTAGGATGAGGTAGGCTAGGGTAGGTTAGGGTAGGTCAATTAATAGGCTAGATCAATTAGATAACCATGATTTATCTAATTAAAGATGATTAGGGAAAAGGAGAATTGAACCAAATAAATATTGGGAATATTTATTTGATTAATGAGGGATAGTGTTGTAGGGTCTTAGTGATAAATTAATTAAGTTAATTGATCACAAGGGATGGGCAAATGGTCAAGGTAGATAATGAGGGATAAATTAATTAAATAAAATGAATTTATTTAATTAATAGGAGGGATAAGGAGGGTGTCGAGACATGGGAAATTGTTTTATGAAGCAAGCCAATTTTAGGTGTCTACATTTGCCCCTCTTTGAGATGGTGTTGCAGCTAAGTAACATCATTTCAAAGAAGTTAAAACATAGAGTTGGATTGGATAGAAAAAAAAAATTTGGCTTAGAAGAATAGGGTAAGGTTTTGGGGATAATTGGTAAAGATGATGCCCCCTCGAGAGGATAGGCGGGTTGCAAGAACACAGTTGTGCTTTCGAAATGGATGGAAGAGATTGGTTGTAGTGGTTGGAGGATAAGGGGTGAGATGAACGGATGAGGATGTTGGGAGATTGATTGGTGGATGATCATTGTGTTGAAAAATGATTTAGAGCAATCCTAGGTTTGATATAGCAAAGTGGATATGTTTTCACCAAGGTATAGAAGACCAGGGTGATGATGTTTATACAATATTTGCATGGATTAGACACACAAACAAAGGGATGATCCCATGCATGCCCAAGATAGTACAATCTTGTCCTGATGAGGGAAGGGGACTCATAGCATAAGTCCTTAGTACAAAAAAGGTATGATGAACCTTAGATGCATAAGGGGATCAATATGCTAGAACCGACCCTATGATCAACAAGCTATGAATACTAGCTTGGAGTAATGAAAACAACCCACAAGCATAGCATACAAAAGCAAGACTATGCCCCATTCTAGATGTTCTCGCCACATACCATGATATAGTAAGATCAAGGTAGCTTTGATGTGATCTTCAAATAGGACAAAAGATAAAAATCAAAAACAAAAAGACCAACAAACCAAACAAGTAGCCATTGTATCTCTTACCAAAATGGATAATGATTTGATAGATTCTGCCTATTGTAGGAAAGATATATCCTAAGGCAGGAATTGATAGATGATTGGATCATGCTTAGTGTTGTAAGATTGGCTCAAGATATGATGGTGACAAGTTGTGGTTGATGTTGATTTGATAGTTGATGATTTTTGTTAAGGGACAATGCTTTGATAGGTGATGCGATGCTTGGATCTAGTGTAAGCTCAGTGGGTTGGATGGGTACATCTTATGCACCTGAGTACTAGAAACGTCCTTCGTATCCCAAACTGCCTACATACCTTGTATCCACGGGATCAAGGCACATTAAGATGCAAGTGGTTATGATATATAGTTCTGATTTGTGATGATGATGTGGGATGATGGAGGATAGATGTGATTATGTTGGAAAATGATGTGATGTTGATGGAGCAGTGTTGATTTTGTGATGGATATATTTTTGGGATTTTGTGTGTTTTCTATTGTTTTGTTATTTTTTGATTTTTTGTGATGTTTTTGGATTTTTTTATTTTTGTGATGTTTTTGGATTTTTTGATTTTGTGATGTTTTTGCATTTTTTTAATTTTGTGATGTCTTTGGATTTTTTGATTTTTGTGATGTTTTTGGATTTTTTGATTTTTGAAAAGGAATGGTTTATTATGAGATGGTTGCATTGGCTTTCATGTGAGTAACCTTTACGCTTGATACCAATGACAAGGGAACACTAAGTCTAGAGGTGAAGGTGATGGGGTTGGATAGGGGGATTGGATAGCTGATTCATGATAGATGAATGGACAAGTGATAGGGATGCATGTTTAGATAGATGGAAGATAAGGATGAGGGGTAGGATAGGTATGAATGATATATGGATGGGGGATTTTAGGATTTTCTCCAAGGGCTAGGTTGCAAGGAATCATATGCCCCAATGCTTAGAATCTTACATGATGTGTTCATGTTTGAATGGATGGACTTTGTAGTAGATGAATGGAGGATATAGTTGGAAAGGAAAGCATGTTGTTGATATTTTTCCCCTTGTCTTTATCAAGATCTAAGGAGGAGGCTATAGTGGATAGAATGGATGGGGAATGATGGGATGAATAGGGGGTAGTGGACAAGAATATGATAAGATAAGGATACATGGATAGGATATGCAAAAGGATGTTATGGATGTGGAGATTAGATGGTTTTGCCCCCAAGTGTAGGGATACAAAATGGATGGAGAAGGGATTACGTATGACGCCCACAAGGGGTTTTCATCAAGGTACTTGCCCAAGGCGCCACGAGGAGTGGTTTTCACCATTGTACGGATTTTTTTCTCTTTACTATTTTCTTGATTTTTTTTATTTTTTTGCTTTTTTGATGGAGTGGGGACTCTAGCGTCTGTTTCCATAGCACGGAGAAGATGGTCCCATGTTGGATAGAATTTTGGATGATGATTGCATAGTTGTTGGTAGATAGGAGAAGATGGAATGAATGGTGGATAATGGATTATGATGTGGATTATGTGGATTTATGCAAAAGCATGGACCATGGGAATGTGATGGGGAAGATATGTAGGATAGTGAACGAAAGATGGAGAGATGGGGGTATGTGGGAATGTTAAGTGGTGGAGGGGAACCAAGACCAACAGTTGCACACACCGTGATGTATTTGGAAGCTTGAATTTTGGATGTGGAGTTGGGAGTAATGGGGATCGGGATGGGGGATTTTTGAATGGTCGATTTGGGGTTTTAGGGACCCAAATGGACTTAGGATTTATGGGATTTTTAGATGGGGAGAGGGATATTTGGGATTTTTGGATGGTCGAGTGGGATGTGGATGCCTCATTTGTTTTGATTGATCTTTGCTTAGGGACCCACACCATTTTTATTTTTTCTTTTTCTTGTGATGGTGTGGGCTTTGATAGCCTTTGGGATTTTTGATTTTGCTTGGAAGGGGTAACATCTTTAGGCTTTTGTGCTTTATGAGTTGAGGCATTCAAATTATTACTTTTGAATACCATGGATTTGGGGGAAGCTTCATGTTTGAAAGATGTGTGCCTTTGTTGGTCTTGATTGAGAATTTTAGGGGATTTGTGGGTGGAGGGGTAAAAAGTGGATTTATGGATAAATGGATGAGGAGATTTGAGGATGGGGATATTAGGCGTTGGTAGGATAGGAGGCAAAGTGGATTTGATAGGGATATTTGGAGTTGGAAGTAGTGGACGTAAATTTGATGGAGGGAGATGGATGGTCACATGCTTTTGCAAATGATAGGATGATGGAGGAGGGATGGCGACATATGTTTTGGGAGTGCGATGAGATGCACCATGTTTGGGATTGGATGAATGGATTTTAGAAGGTGTGTGGGTGGTACCTGGTGGTTCCTGCATAAGCAATTAGGTTTTAAGCATTTAAATATGTAGACTCCTTCCCAAAAATCCAAAAAGTTCTATCTCTTTCGGCCTCTGCAATTGTAGAAAATGCAAAAAATTAGTTAAGGTGCAGGTGTCTTTGTATATACAAGGGTTTTTTGTATATGCATACTGGTGAAATATGCATTGGCAGGTGTAAAATCTCTATCGCCCTTTGAAAAATTGAGTTAGGTGTATTTCTGATTGTATATTGGGCTCTAAAAGGTGCATATACAAAGGGGGAATCTTTCACAGATTCTGGGGAATATTCCCGCTTTGTATATTGGGTCATATACAAAGCAAAATATATAAGGAGGTGCAAATATACATTTGCTATAGTGGCGAGGCAGAGATGCACGTGGTGGGGCCCATGGATATACAAGGTAGAATGTATATGCAATATACATTCGGGCGCACATACAATGGTTAGATACATTGTAGTAATTTTCTAGAGAAGATTCCTAGTTTGTATGTGCAAGGGAATGTACATTGAAAATTATACAAAGGCTTGCGGCATGCAAAGTGAACAGTGCAAAGGAGAGAGAAAATGGTCAGGCCCACCAGTTGTATGTGCATTTGTTTGTATGTTTGCACATACAAGCCAATATACGAAGAAGAAATATACATTTTGGACCCGAAGAGGAAATCAAGCTGCAATAGATAGATTTTTAGGTCCGCAGGTTGTATATCGCGTTTGTATATGCGATATACAAAGCAAAGATGCAAATGAAAGAGATATAAGCTGGACTTCAAAAGGAGGTACATTCTGATGCATAAAAGTTTCAGGTCCGCCTTGTATGTTGAGCAGTTGTGTGTATATGCATCCTGCATATACAAAGATTTAAAAAGGGATTTGTATATGCATTCGAACATGCATATACAAGGGGCGAAAAGGCAAAATACAAGGGGGAAAAGGCCAGTGATAGAATCATGGGATGCCCATGTGGCACGTTTTCACTTGCCGACGACTTTTTAACATTTTTGAGTGTCGTGGATCTCAGCAACGAGAAGTAGATTGACGGCCATGTTTTGGACCTTCAGCGATGGTTTTTCCTAAGCGTGTGCGGCCATTTTTTGAGCGGGAAAATCTCCAGATGTACCTATTGTTGCATCCCACGAGTGGATGGGGCTTTAATGGCAGATTGTGCAGAGAAGTATGGGTGAGGCGACAAGTGAACTACCAGGATTACGAAGAGAACCTTCAGGCGGCGGCCCAAATCCTGATTCCATCTGCTCCTTTCTCCTTGTCCCTCTGCTGCATTAACTATTTTGAGCGCCAATCTGATCATGCATTGTGTGAGGACCACCCCTTTTTACTTCTGTTGTTATGACTATTTACATTACTGTTATTGTTTTTTCTATTTGTGGGATAGCAGTTCCCGAAATTGTCAAACTATTAAACTTTATTATGATTTCAGAAAAACTAATTGGGTGATGTTTGGATAAGTTTACATTTCAGAAAAGTTAATTAGGTGATGATGGAAAATTGTAATATGATTTCATTTATGTTAATTAGAACTATGTCATGTTAATGCATGTTTTTAAGTTGCTTCGGCTATGATGATTTTATGTGGATACTGATCTTGTAATTTAGTGTGCAGGATTACTAATCGAACCACAGATATCGGAGATCATTCCGCACCTTGTTATTGTTATTCCCTGTTAAGCCGATCTGGCTTCCACAAGGAACCAAGATCTTTCTGTGGTTGATGAGATGTTGTAATGTGGTCTTTCGTATGGTCGAGTGGGTTAGGTTACCCTCTTGTAACAATATTTTATGAATTGTGTTGTAAAAAGATTGAATTTGAATTTCTTTATTTTATTTAAATCTTTGAGCCTTTTTATGTGCTTTACCTTGACCATGGGTGTCCTGGATGGGTTAAAGTTGACCCTGGGTTATACCCCATGGGTCCAGGGGCCCATTTGACATGGGTAACCCTTGAGTAACCTCCATCTAGTCATCTTAACTTCCCCCTGAAGTTAAGTGGCGAAAATTGGAGGTATGGAGGGGACATGATGGGTTATACCAACACCCAACCCATCCCCTCTACAATCCCCAAGGTAAGAAATGACTACAAGCCCATCCATTATTGAAGGATTGACTTGAAGTCACCCTCTCCATTAGTGAGATTCCCCCATGTGTTGTGGGGTCACCCATGTGAAGAAGGGAAGAAGAGGCATGGGTCACCTGTCTTTTTCTTCTTTAACTCCTTTTATTTCTCCCATGAGTAAGAGAAATGACATGAGGAGAGGGATAAGGAGTACTCTAGGGATGGGTGAGTGACATAAGCCACCAGGACAGAATAGTGGTTTTGGGGGAGGGTGAGGAGGTGACAAGTGTCACCTCCCCATTCCTCTAAACTGAAAAGAATTTGGGTTATTTGTTTCCAATTTTGGGATGGGAAGGAGTTAGTAGAATTTTGGGAAGAATTTCATTTTTGATTGCCAAAAATAAGAAAGTTAGCTTGGAGGAGAGGGAAGGAGGAGGGAGTTGGTGGCTAAGGTTGGAAGAGATCTCAGTGGAGCTCTGCAACAATTTCATTCCAGGAGGGCTTTGTAAGGTTGGGTTGATTTTTACCTTATTTTCGTATATTTGAATGTGTATGTAAAGTGTGAAAAATGCTTACTTGTTTGTGTTTTAGAATTGTTTTCTGTGGGGTTTGTTGTCGGGTTGTTTGATAGAGCTTCTCCCACTTGGGAGAAATGCTCATCAAGTTTGGGGTAGGGGAGGAGAGATCCTCCTCGGGTGCATACCTGTTTCCTTCTTTTGGGATGTTGAAAGCCTTGAGGGCTTGTATTTGCGACTGTATCTTTGACTTGAGAGACAAATACAGAGTTCTTAAAAAAATTTGTGATCAAACTTGGTTTGAGGCCAAGAAGAATTGTGTTGGTTAAATTATTTGTAAAGGTGACACTCTTGAGTCGAGTGTGTCCACTCTCCTGCCCCTTATGAAACTCACTGTAGTTGAGTTTTCGTGTTGTGAAATTTACCCACGGGTGTTTGTGTGCTTTGGGCTTGTTGTTGTCCCTGTTGTGAAGAGTAGTGCTTGAGTTACCCAGGTGTGAGTATGGTCTCCCTAGCTCGGGGGTGACCCTCTTGCGGGTCTACGGAAGGGAGGAGAGCTAGATGAGTGATGTTTTCTTCTTTGTTTGTCTTTGATACGCAGGTTTCCTCTTGGAGCTTATGGTTGGAGTTGGAGAAGTTATAATTATGAAGAAACAGTTTATTCTTCTTTGTCATGAGAATTAGATCATGTTCCTTTCATAAGAGTGTAAAAGAGAGCACCTCTCTTGTAATTTATTGTCACCCTGGGAGTGGAGGAAATAACCTCCCTGATCTTGTATTGGGTTTAACTGTTATTTGATTTTTACATAGCTTCTTTGTGTAATGGTTGGGAGAAGGAAGTCCTTATCTTTCATCTTGTTAATGGTAGAGAAAGAGTTAATCTTCTTGTATTGTATATGATGTAATTATTTACCTTAAATTTCAAATGTAAGTTTGAAGTGAGTTTGTATAGGAAAGTAAATCTTACTGTATTAAATATGATTTTGTTTATGAACTTAAAAGGATAAATCTGTTTAATTAGATGAAAATACAGTTTTAAATGATTAAGTTTCTTTATCATTAAATAATGGTTTCAGTTACTTTTAAAGTTTAGAGGAAGCCTAGTATGTATATACTCCTATTAAAGATTAGGATGGAAGAAATTGTAATAATGAAATATTGTAATTTTTTTAAAAAAAATGTGTAGTTACTTGGAAAATTATTCATTCATTTTATCTTATTGAGGAGTTTTGTTCTCTGTTAGAACAAAAAGAAAGGAGACTTAAAAGTGTATATATATATATATACTTCATTAAGTTCTTAATTATTCATTTTATAAGAATTTGAGAAACTGAATAAAGCACTGAATTGTGAAATTTGAGTTTTATATAAATATATATATGTATATATATATATATAAATATATATATATACATATAGATATATATAAATATATTTGAATTATTTTAGATTTTACCTTTTTATTTGATTATACAAAAATTTGAGACACTGTATATATTACTGAGTAATATCATGCAAATGTTATATATATATATATATACAAATACATATATATATATATATATATTTATCATTAATTATTAATGAGATGGGAATTTAAAATTCATGGGAATCAAAATTAGGATATGGAGTTTTCGCTGTGTAAAAACATAGTTTAAAAAAATATATATAAAAATAAAGATTACAATGTTGGCGGTGGGGTTTGAAACCCCACCGTAGTCCCTTTGAGGTGTGGGGAGGGGCGGAGCCCCACCCACACCCCACATCGTGGGATGTGGGTGGGGCTCCACCCCTCCCCACATCCCCATACCCTTGAGACCCCCGCAGAGCCCCTCTTGACGCAGCCTCCGCCCGCGACTGTTCCCTGCGCCCTCTCCTTCGCCCACCCTCCATTGCTCCCTTCGGCCTCCGCCACTCACCGTCTTCCACCCCACGGCCAACCTCCCCTCCGTCCCTCTGTTCGCTTCACCCTCTGCCATCCGCCATGCCCAGCGCCGCCGCCCCTGTCAAGAAATCCGTCCGCCGCCATGCCTGCAAACTACAACATGATATTTGATGAGAATTTTTAGGGTTAAACCCTAATTTATGTTGGAACAAAAAAATAATAAAATAATAATAGTTGGTGACAGAAAAAAAAAGCCACTATTAGCGGTGTTTGATGTCATATAAATAGATAGCTATATATATACATATCTATGTATATATATAGATATTTATTTATATTCAGATATAACTTTTGTAAATATATATTTATATATACATACCTTGTATATATAGATATGTATTTATATGTTGATATAAATTCCAAATATATATATATTTATATATATATATATATATATATATATATATATATATAAGAGTAAGGGACCACGTAAAGTTGCTAAACAAATTTAAAAGAGCATTTTCGTAATTTACATCTACATATATATTTATATGTATGGGAGAAGTTTTACGGGCCATTTTACTAGGCCCTCGTTTAAAATCCTGACAAAATTTGATACGTTAATACACAAAAATAAAATAAAAAATATATATATATTCACAGTTAGGTTTTATTAAGTGTTGAACAAAACAACCAAAGAATCCAAGTTTCCATGAACAGGGTTTTATGAAAAGGAGAGCCTCCTACATATACTAACAATGGTATAGGATTTACAATAAGAGTATTAATATTAATTATTAGTAATAATAACAACAGTAATTATAATTAAGAGAAAATAAAATTATAATTTAAAGAGAGCATAAAGGAACTTACTGTAATACTCCGGAAAGAGTTTCTCGGAAGTTTCCACTATCAACGCGATTCAATAACCGGGAAAATGAAGAGGAAAATTACACGTCACCTTACTTAAAAAGATCACTGGAAATAAACTTAAGAAGCCATCACAGACATTACATGTGAGGCCATTTTAATCTCAACTTTAGGAAAACGTCCAGATAAGTAAACCTGTAAGAGAGTCAGAAGAAAAACTAACATTGGAAAACACAGAGGAGAAAATGTGCGACATTTCCCTCATGGGATAAGAGAACTAAGTTCATGGACACCTCTGCAAAATTTGCTTAAGAACAAGTTTAATTAATACAAACGTGAAGGAGAAACCTAGAACGGAGAAAACTAGGAGACCGAGTCCAGCGAAGTAGTAAACCAGTCTTTATGACCTGGACCATCCGGGAGTTAGGATTAATGTCAAGAATAGATACAGTGATAACCCTGATTGATGTAAAATATGAAGAAAGGTCCGGATAAACATAAAGAAAGCATAGAAAATGAAAGAGAGAGAGACCGAAATATAAACAGACTAAATTATCAGAGAAATAGTTAAGGTAAGTTCGATAAAAATACAATCAAAATTAAGACCTAGAGAAAAGGGAAGAGAGAGCAAACGAACCACCTTGTTGAGAATGCTAAGTCGAAGGAGGAGTATATTTCAGGAAACAAGAGAGGAGACAGACAACCGTGCCTTGTTGAAAAATGATTAAATAGGGAGATCACGAGTCGGTTTAGTCGGAACAAGGCATCGTGGGAAGTTGTTAATCTATCAGTGAACCACGTGCGTAATATAGTGTTGAGTAATTCCCACTTACGCCGTAAGGTGTTATGCTGCCGGAATTCTGTTGAGATTTAGGTTTAGGAACCTGGAGATTATAAACTTTGTAGCATCGTTAACGGCATCGTAGAGACCCCCTTGTTGGTCTACTTGCGTCTGGTTGCATGCAATTGTACTTGCGCCCCGCTGACAACTGTAGTGTTTTCGCCTTGGGCGTATAACCACTGAGCATGCTTACGCATGCGAAGGGGTTTCTAGGGAGCGTGAGAAAAGTTTTTCATGTTTCGTGTCATAACCACATGACAGATGTGGCTATGACACTTGTGTGTGTGTGTTGTGACCACATGGAAAATGTGGGCATGACACATTGTATCTAGCAAATTTTTGATTTGCCTTGTAATTAATGTGTTGAGTACACTTCCTTGTTGTATAAGGAGGACTGTGTTACTCATTTTTGGTTGTTGAAGACCTGGGCATTTTTGTGTAAATAATGAAGAACAGGGCATGATTCTGGGTTGTTTTATCTCATTCTGGAGTTTATGAGTTGCATCATGAATGCATTTTGCACGTATGTTCAGTTTCATGTTAATATAGATGAAAAATGCTCTTATGCATGTGTTTATTTGTTTGTCTCCTTCGCTTCATGCATTTCCTTCTTTTGAATCTGGCTGCTAAGCGTTTCTCAGATTCTAGGGTATAAGTTTCTGTATCACATACTTTATCTCTAACTTCCATTCAAGGAGTGGATTAAATTATTTTAGGTTAAGCATGGAGAAGGTTGTTTGTCAGCAGGGATATCTGTAAGTAGAGGCAGCTAAATACCCATTCTTGGGTGATGTTTGTAAGGCAAGCATCAATCCAACCCCTTGAAACTTGAATGCTAGTTGTAAACCATCTGCTGCATACGTCTAGTTGACTCCTTGCCCTAGGATAGGCACCGGTCTGCTCCTGGGTTAGTAATTATGACCCAAAACCCCTTGTCTTGCATCCAAATCATCATATCCATCTTTCCATAACTTCCACCTATTAGTTGTAGGAGTAGGATTAGGAACCCCTGCATACTCTCATACCTGACCAGACAAATATGTCTAAGAACGTTGCCAACCTTGTGATTTATCACACAAATCTTGGTCCACACATGAGAGTATTCTACCTGTCTTTGTCAAGTTAAATCTTCCTGTCATTGAGCTAGTCAATGTTACACCTTTAGTTATAGGGATACCCCCCTTGGTGCGCCAGAACTAGAAGTGAAGGGCAGGTAGCTCATGCAACCTCCCGTACTCTATTGGCCAAATCTGCCTATGCATTGGAACTGGTAAATCGTCTGCCGATTCAGAGAAAATTACCAACAGTACCAACATGTTCATTTTGTTTATCTTGGGATGTATAGCCAAGGCCATGCAAGGATGGATGGAATGTGGTGTGGATGGGCTCCAAGATGCCTTGTTCATGAAGGCCTAAGCCTTTGCCTTGATAGTTCATATGTTGGAGCATGCGACATGCAATGGGATGTTTGGTGCTTTGGAAACAAGACGTGAGTCTATTATTTGTTGGAGAAAGATAGGTGGTGGATGGAAGTTGTTCACCTCTTACAAGGGAGTCACCACGGATGAAAGTGCTTGTGCCAAGTGGATAAGGGGATGGATTTTGGATGGGATTGGTAGATGGAGGTGAAGGATTCATGGGGGATGGTGAAGGGGTGGTAGAAGATGGGATGAGATCAATAAGTTGATCAATAGATGGGAGGGAATCGTGGATGCGATTAGATGGGATGGTTAGATCTTGATTAGGAGAAGGGGTTGATGTTTCAACATGCTTTGGATTTTATTCTTGAGATAGCTCATGTGCTTGGATAGAAGTGGGAGTGAGTTGGATGTATGTGATGGGTGCTTGGATGGATGTGATAGGTGCTTGGATGGATGCGATAGGTGCTTGACTTATGGGTTCTTGAACATGGCTGCATGATGGTTCTTGAGTTATGATAGGAGATTGTTCAAGAGGTTTGGTGGATGTTGGATTGCATGAGAGTGTTTGATTCCTTGCTAGTAGCCAATGGATGGTTTCCTTCATGAGCTTATGGGTTGAAGAACAATGTAATGGATGGATAATGATGGTGGATGGTGTAGGATTAGGATTGGGATTGGATAGGGGGTGATGGGATTAAGTAATGGTGGTTCGTGGGTAGGTTCAAGGATAGGTGTTGGACTAGATGGTGGTGTTGGAGGGGTGGGGGATTGGTGGGATTCCTTTGCTTTTCTTTCATTTTTAGGTGATGTTCTTTAGAGGAAATCCCACAAGGATTCTTTGGATGTGATAGTGTTGGGACTTGGAAGGTTTGATGGTGGATTAGATGGTAGATGGGTGATAGGGATTGGTGGATTGGGAGATACATAAGGTGATGGATTAAGGTTGATAAGGTTGGAGGGATATTGTGATGGGGGGATTGGAGGATGGGGATTAGGAGATGGGGGATTTGGTTGTTGATATGAGGTTTGGATTTCAGATATAAGGTGTGCTAGATTGGTGTTCCCTTGATCAAAGTTAGCATGACAAAGGTTGGGGGATGGATAAGTTGGAGGTATTGATTGGTTGGCTAAGTATGATGGCATGGGTGTGTAAGGGGATGGTGATTGATATGAGGGTAAAGGTTGATATGATGAAGGTTGATATATGGAAGTTGGTATGAGTTTGAAGGTTGATATGAGGTTGAATGTTGATATGATGAAGGTTGATACGATGGAAGTTGATATGAGTTTGGAGGTTGATATGAGGGAAGTTGGTATGAGTTTGAAGGTTGATATGAGGTTGAAGGTTGATATGAGGTTGATGGAGTGGATATGTAAGATGTAGGTTGGTATGAAGGTTGAAAGAATGAAGATTGATATGATGTGGATGGGGATGATGTGTAGGATGTTTGTTGATATGATGAAGGTTGATAGAATGAAGATTGATGTGATGTAGATGGGGGTGATATGTAGGATGTTTGTTGATATGATGAAGGTTGGGTAGGGACTTGGGATTCTCCAATGATGAGGTGTGCTAAGGGTATATCCTTAATGTCATTTTTTGCATTTTTCCTTAGCATTAGGATCCATGTTCTCATAGACTTTTCTAAGTCTTTGTAAGTGTTGAATTGCTTCATAAGGATCCATGTTGTTGGAGAGGGTATGGGATGATGGGGGATGATGGATGATTGTGATGTTGGGAATTAAAATGTCAAGACCTTAAGATGATTTGATTTGATTTGTTTTTTGTTGGATGGTTCTCTATGCTTTTGATAGACTAATGATCTTAAGCAAGAGGGTTGATGTGATCAACTAAGGTCTTGATTTTTTTGATTGGGTTGATTTGGCTTTTGGATTGGGATGATAATGATGTTGAGGGATTTGATAATGATGTGGATAGTTTTGGTTGGGCTTTTGTATGAGGGGATTGATGGGGGATGAAGGAGACTAGGTCCTTAACTGAAGTTTGATGTGCCAAGGATGATTTGTTGATTAAGGATTAGGAATTGGAATGTTTGATTGGAGTGGATAATGGAGAAGGGATGATTGATGTTGGATTTGATTTTGGATTTTGGATTTGGATGAGATGGGATTAGAATGATGTTGATGAATTAGATTAAGGATGATGAGAGTGATTAGGATAAGATTAGATTGAATGATTTGGATGATGATGTGGATAAGATAGGTGATTATGATGATTAGGATAGATGAGTGATTGGATTTGAATGTGTTGGAAGCATGAGGTGAATGACTTGTCTTATGTGTTTGATGTTTATCTTGATTTGGCAATGTTCAATGAAATGATCACACATATACAATCATGAATCACTCACACAAGACACAAGCAATTTTGAATTTTGAATTTGAAGAATATGATGATGATTCAATAAGCACATGTGTAAGACAAATCAGCATGCCCTAATGTCTAGTTTGATGTAAGGTATGGCCAATTAGGTTTGGGCAATGTTTACACGAGGTTGACTAAGAATTGAAAGTGAAATCCTGTCACACAGCTGGGAGAAGGGGGTAACCCACCCTTCACCTTCACTTCCCAAAGGTAGAAAGTTCTTTGGGGCTTAGCCAAGAGTGAGAAGATTTTGATTTCAAAGAGGGTGTCTTTTGATTTAGCCTTGAATGAGGTCGTCCCTAGGGGTGATGAAATCCTCTAGAAGGCCTCCTAGGAAAGGGTAAACAAAAGTGAATCAAGTGAGGTGTTTTTGATCTCCAAGGTCACCTTGCGGTGCAAGAAGAGAGCATACACACGCACACTTGAATCACACTCACACTTGGTTACTTGACCCTTAGAAATTGAAATGTAAGGAAGACAAGTCAAGCAATGATTCATTTTAAATCCCAATTTCAAGATGTGATTGAAGACACTGATTTGTTTTAAGCTTGATTTCAATGATGTGTGATCAAACAATGTTCCTTTTAGAAGCCCAAATTGAAATGTGTTTTGCAAACAATGATTCGTTTTATGTCCTAAAGTGAAGTGTGTTTGCAAACAAGATTAAAGATGAAAGATTAGAATGAATGCACCTAATTATTTTGCTGTCCAAATTGTTGTGTTTTCTGATCCTGATGTTGTTCCAGCCCCGAATGATCACCTGCAAGTCACAAAAACAAAAACGGAGCAAGTAGACTAGCCAAGATGATTGTTATGAGAAAATCAAGAATCTGTTAAAATCTGATGCAAAATAAACTAATATAGAGAAAAGAAGTGCATAAACAGATTCTACATGAAATCCTATGCGATTTGAAAAAAAAATTTGCTGAAAACCGATCAAAATTGCTCAAGTTATGATGATTTGAAGTTTTAAAAGAGCTTTGACTTTGACTATGAAAAAATGTTGCAAAATAGTATAGTCACCTAAAAATTTCCTCACAGTTATGAAGGTTGTCTTGTTAGCTTTCCATCGAGTCCTTATTTGCAAATTTTTTACTCCGTTTGCTCGAGTTATGATCAAAAGAAAAAAAATGCCCCTATGAGGGTATATGGAAGGCACAAGGCAAGCTAGTAGTTTAACATTGACTGATAGTGGTTTATAATAAAACTAGTCACATGTCAAGTTTTGATCCTAGCGATTAAGGTAATGCTGGTGGTTAGAGGTGAAATAGGCCCCTGATCGCTGATATGACCAGGGGCTAAATCCTGGCAAAAAAAAATAAAAATAAAAAAGGTATATGAAAGGGGCTTTTAAGCCCCCTCGCCTCTTTTCCCTCTTGGTCACTGAGGTGACCGGTGGTTCAGGTGTAAAAGGATTAAAGCCCGACGGTGCTGATGGCCCACCCAGACTTTGAACCCACCAAGATTCGCAATTTTAAATTGTCATGAAAAAGGAATAGAGAGCGGTTTAGGTCGATGGAGTTAGGGTTCCGTTAGGGTTTAAGGTAGACTATGTCTAGGGTTTGGTTGACAGGTAATTTGTGGGAGATGGCCAGAGGCAATGAGATAAGCAGAGGTTTATTGTGGTTGTGTATTGTTGACAATGAAGCTCTGAAAGTTACCTTTTTTCTGTGAATTGTTTCCGCAGAGGGAAGAGGGAGGTTGAGCGGCGGGAGGAATGAGGAATATGGGCAGAGGTCAGCTGGGAAGGGTCTACATAGTGGTGATTGGGGTAAGGAGCGGCGGGTATGGTCTCCACCACTGGAGGCTGCAGAAACACTGGGGGATGGAGGAGTGGTGGCGACGGGAGCAGAAATCAATAAGGAGTGGCGGTTGGTGGTTTGGTCACAGCTGTGGGGGGAAATCGGAGGGTTTTGCTAGGTTTGGGGTGGTGACGGAGCCACCAGTGGTGTCGACCACAAGTCAAGTGGATGGAAGACTTTTTTTTTTTTTTGGGCGAGAGATCGAAACACAGGCAGAGGTTAGGTTTCGACAGCAGACTAATGGCGACGACAGGGCTTTGTAATGGTGGCGACCGGGTGTCTAGGCAGTGGCGACGGATTTAACCAAAACCTGCAAAACAAACACATTAACCTTGCAAAAAAATGCCTTGCAACACCAGAAACTAGACAAAAAACCAGCGATTACAGAAAACAAACAATGCACAGATCAGTATGGTAGGGGTACGGTTCTGTACGGTACGGACTGTACCCTAAAAAAATTTCAAATTTTTTCAAAAAATTTTGTCACAGAACATAGTCAAGTTTACAGTCAAAATTCACAGAAGCAGCGTCCTGATCACAATAATGCAGTCCGTTTTTGCCCAAGACGTAACTTGCAACACTTTACCTCCAAAACTTGACAAAAACTGTTAGAAAAAGAAGATTTTGACAACAAAACCTTCAAAAACTGACAATTAGATCGAAGACCGGGTGTGCCAATGTGATTAATGAATCAAAATGAAGATAGAAATACTAATCAAATGCAAAAATACATGATTATACCTTCATTATGACTCACAAATCCAAGAGGGAAGGAGTTGCACCCGATTAGTCTCCTCAGATTTTACCCATGATAACTGAAATGTATGTGGATTGCTCAAGTGCCTTCAACACAATAGGATGAGTGATTGTTTGATGGATTGCAGATTAGATGGAAATGAGGCATGATTAGAGTGATTTTGGCATTATGATGGCATGATGAGGAGGTTGTGGAGAGATTTTGGTAGAGGTTTGATGCATGAAGAAGTCCCTCTCAAATGGCTTGGAGAGGGTCTCATTTATAGATTTTCTGAAAGGAGGATGGAGGGTTAGGATTGAAAGATGAGATCAAGGGCTAGGAATAAAAGTAAATCTTTTATTCATTTTGGTAAAAGGGGTGATAAATGAGGTATGGGTGTGAAAGAATGTGAAGGGGAATGGGAAATGAATTTAGAATTCATTTGGGGATAAGAGATAATGAATGAGGATGGGTGAGGTAAGGGGTGTGTAAGAGAAGTAAATGTGATTTGTGATTTATTTCAATTTTTAATTTGGGGGATGTGGGGAAGGGTGTTAAACTAGGTTTGACCACCCAAATGAGAGGTTAGGACTAATTAAACAGAGGTTTTGCTTAATTGATCTTAGGGCTAGGATGAGGTAGGCTAGGGTAGGTTAGGGTAGGTCAATTAGTAGGCTAGATCAATTAGATAACCATGATTTATCTAATTAATGAGGATTAGGGAAAAGGAGAATTGAACCAAACAAATATTGGGAATATTTATTTGATTAATGAGGGATAGTGTTGTAGGGTCTTAGTGATAAATTAAGTAAGTTAATTGATCACAAGGGATGGGCAAATGGTCAAGGTAGATAATGATGGATAAATTAATTAAATAAAATGAATTTATTTAATTAATAGGAGGGATAAGGAGGGTGTCGAGACATGGGAAATTGTTTTGCGAAGCAAGCCAATTTTAGGTGTCTACAGAAAGTTCACCCACATACCAACTATGGAGGATTTCTAGGCTAACTGGAAGATGAATACGAGGTTCACTGAAGGAGTTTCAGCCGCTTCACTTTGAAGCAGATATCGACTTTTCTTGATGAGGACCCTAAAGGCTTACGCAAAAATGATTCAATCTTATCTCCCAAATTCATCAAGGATGGAGTTGATTCACAACCTTTGCCACAAATTGATTGGTCTCTCCAAGAGATAACATCTATCACTGAAAGAACCAAAGGAGTGGTGAAACGAAGCTAGATGTTCATTAATTTTCAAAGGCAAAAGAGGACTAAAGCACCAAAGGACAAGGCTTCAACAGCAGAGCCGCCACCTTCACCTACTCACTTGACCACAGGGATAAAATCCAAGGTAGTGAGTGGGAAGGCCAAAGAAATAAATATCACCAAGGAAGAACCCCTGAGGGTGACCCAGAAGAAGAGAACTCAGTCTCAAGTCCCAGTGTAGCAACAACCAAAGGCAGTCTCTTTTCCACCAGCTGAGCCGAGTTCACCAACTACTTCCATTTCAACCTCTACTTCTTCTTCATCTTCTTCTTCAAAAGAGAAAAATTAACCTACATTCCAGAGGATACCTAAACCTCATCAGTCTCCCGTGCATATTACTTCAACACCAGTTAACTCATCAGGAGTTGAGAAGGAAGATGAGCTAGAAGTAGAACAGAGGGTTGAACCAGATACATTAATGGAAGTTGATCTAGGGTTTGAGCCTGACATAATGTTAGAGTTTGATCCAGAGTTGGAGTCACATTTTGCACCTCATGAGGTTGAAATCATGCTGAATCTAGAGGTTGAGGTAGAAAATCATCTAGAGCCAATATTTCAAAGTTCTACTCCTACTTGGATCCATGCAGTAATTGGTGACAAAAAGAAAAGACCATCTTATTAGTTAGACTTTAGTGCTCTAGCTAAGACATTCAAAAAGCCTTCAACAAAGAAGCTTAAAAAGCAGTCAAGGATTTTGAAGTCTAAAGAAGGCGAGATGATCATAGAAATCGTTGTCCCTCCTCAGGACAAAATGATAATGGATGTAGAGCCCAATGATTATCACATTATCAAGACTAGCTTGGGTCATAGCACCCAACAGGGGGTAGTAAATATTTTGGAGGTTGCTACTGATACCATGAGTAGAGTGTTAAAAGATGGAGAAGACAAGGTGGCCCTCAAATTAGAAAATAAACAGCTACATTAGTATATTTCACAACTCCTACATTCACCTTCACCGCCTTCATTCCTTTTGCCGCATGTGATGGAGTCTCCTGATGAATAGAGACAGTTAAGCCAACTGGTGGTATACGGAAAATACACAAAGGTTTGGGTTGAGCATTTCATAGCAAAGAGTGTTAACTTTCTAGCAAAGTTGACGGCAACAGTATCCAATTCAAAAGATATTCTCTTAGGAATTCAACACATGTTAGAGTGCATGATGAATATGGAGTCTATTTACAATAGGTTGTTGGTGAGATTGCAAAAGTATACTATTTTCTCATGGATTCATCAATACCCCTCCTTGATTTACACCTTGAAGGGTATAGCCTTGGAGTTGGCTATGTGGAAAGAGAAACTTCTTAGCATTGAGAAGTATGCTATTGATTTTGTCCAACACATTCCTTGCAGGTACTTCAGCGATGAAGGCATAAATTGCCTTGTTCATAATTTGCAGGAGTTTGTGCAGCTGATCTACAGAAGGTTTTTTGGTGATCCCCACGTGGACAAGATGTATCTCTTGGTTGAAATTGCATCAAAATTTGACAAGGCTAAAAAAGAATATGAAGATTTAGTAAAGACTATTGAAGATGCTGGCATCAACCTGCAGATGAGGACGGTTCATCTTGACTCTATCAGTATACCTGTTGAGGCCAGAGTTGATTAATTCGAGAGAAATCTCAATTCTCAGATAGCTAATTTTTCACTATCTGCAGGAGCAGTCTATTTTGGGCAATGGGAGAGATTTCCAAAGTAGTTTCTATTTTGAGAACTGACTTTTCTTTCTAAAGTTAAATCTATTTTTGGATATGTTTTGGAGATCATGCAAATTTTCTTTGAGTGGAACTCAAATTGTAAATACATGCAAGTTCAGTTAACTAAATTGCATGAGACCTATCTATTATTTTAATTGCTAATAAGCTTGCATGCTTGTGTGCAGCATTAGTGTTAGGGTGGAGAGTATTAGTTAACTCTTCCTTTTATTTCCTTGCATGTTTTTTTTTAGGGTATAAATAAGTGTATTCTACACACTTTACAGGGGATCAAGGGTAAATGATGAAGCTTTTATTACTCACATATTATTGTTCAATGGTGTTGCGTATTTTTATTACTTTGAGAATGAATATAAGCATTGTCTTTATGGAAGATTTTTGTGTTGTTGAGATTGAGAACAAGTGTTTATGAATTTGTGCTTAAACATTCATTTTAGATCTTCTTTGTTCCTAAGTGTTTTTATGTCAGATCAGCTCGTCAATGTTCCTTTGATTTCTTTGTGCTTTGGATTTACTTAGGGAGATCAAAAGTATGTTTTTTAGATTAGTTATTCTTTTGCAATACTTAGAAAACTTCTTATAGGATTGCAGAAGAGCTTGAATTCCCTTGTGCTCATGCCTTGAGAAAACAAAAATATAGGTTAATTGTATTGTCTTTTTAAAATTTCTTGTTTGAGGGAGCTTCCCCTCCTAATTCGAAGAACAGTTCTACTGTACACACTGTTCCATTTAGTGTCACACTGAAAGGTGTGTATTTAAACACTAATAGTTTTTGGTGCCCACCATGGGGCACGAGAAAATTACTTCGAGCTAATGCTCTATTTTGCATACATAACAATTTTTGGTGACTCTACTAGAGATCGACATAAGATCTCTGTCTTATCCCTTGCAAATTCAAAGGTCCAGAGTTCACTTAGTTTTTCCAGTTTCAGAGAAGGCTTCCTATTGCAGAACAAGGAGGCAATCACGTCAATAATTGTCAACCTCAGCCATGGGGATATCAGATCGGTCCATTTCAAGAAAAGGTTTTTCGAAGTTTCATGGTGATGGCAAGCAACATCCTAATGAGCACATTTATGTCTTCACCACTACTTGTGGGATTCTCAGTGTTGCACATGAAGATGTTGTAGTTCACTTATTTGTGGAGAGCTTGTGAGGCACAACAGTTGAATGGTTTAATCACCTCGCTGCCTGATATATCACTAGTTGGGAGTTGATGAAGGAGAAATTTCTTGCTCATTTCAAACCTACAAAAGACAATCATGTCTTGTTTGCACAACTCTCAAATATCAAGAAAGACAGAAGTGAGCTGATGTGAGAGTTTGTGGCTAGATTCAACCATCTAGTTGGAAAAGTGGCAAACACCCTGAATCCTTCATCAGAAATTCTACTCTATTTTGAGAACTGACTTTGTTTTCTAAAGTTAAATCTATTTTTGGATATGTTTTGGAGATCATGCAAATTTTCTTTGAGTGGAACTCAAATTGTAAATACATGCAAGTTCAATTAACTGAATTGCATGAGACCTATCTATTATTTTAATTGCTAATAAGCTTGCATGCTTGTGTGCAGCATTAGTGTTAGGGTGGAGAGTATTAGTTAACTTTTCCTTTTATTTCCTTGCATGTTTTTTTTTAGGGTATAAATAAGTGTATTCTACACGCTTTACAGGGGATCAAGGGTAAATGATGAAGCTTTTATTACTCACATATTATTGTTCAATGGTGTTGCATATTTTTATTACTTTGAGAATGAATATAAGCATTGTCTTTATGGAAGAGTTTTGTGTTGTTGAGATTGAGAACAAGTGTTTATGAATTTGTGCTTAAACATTCATTTTAGATCTTCTTTGTTCCTAAGTGTTTTTATGTCAGATCAGCTTGTCAATGTTCCTTTGATTTCTTTGTGCTTTGGATTTACTTAGGGAGATCAAAAGTATGTTTTTTAGATTAGTTATTCTTTTGCAATACTTAGAAAACTTCTTATAGGATTGCAGAAGAGCTTGAATTCCCTTGTGCTCATGCCTTGAGAAAATAAAAATATAGGTTAATTGTATTGTCTTTTTAAAATTTCTTGTCTGAGGGAGCTTCCCCTCCTAATTCGAAGAACAGTTCTACTGTACACACTGTTCCATTTAGTGTCACACCAAAAGGTGTGTATTTAAACACTAATAGTTTTTGGTGCCCACCATGGGGCACGAGAAAATTACTTCGAGCTAACACTCTATTTTGCATACATAACAATTTTTGGTGACTCTATTGGAGATCGACATAAGATCTCTGTCTTATCCCTTGCAAATTCAAAGATCCAGAGTTCACTTAGTTTTTCCAGTTTCAGAGAAGGCTTCCTATTGCGGAACAAGGAGGCAATCACGTCAATAATTATCCACCTCAGCCATGGGGATATCAGATCGGTCCATTTCAAGAAAAGGTTTTTCAAAGTTTCATGGTAATGGCAAGCAACATCCTAATGAGCACATTTATGTCTTCACCACTACTTGTGGGATTCTCAGTGTTGCACATGAAGATGTTGCAGTTCACTTATTTGTGGAGAGCTTATGAGGCACAACAGTTGAATGGTTTAATCACCTCGCTGCCCGATATATCACTAGTTGGGAGTTGATGAAGGAGAAATTTCTTGCTCATTTCAAACCTACAGAAGACAGTCATGTCTTGTTTGCACAACTCTCAAATATCAAGAAAGACAGAAGTGAGCTGATGTGAGAGTTTGTGGCTAGATTCAACCATCTAGTTGGAAAAGTGGCAAACACCCTGAATCCTTCGTCAGAAATTCTACTAAGTTGTTTCATAAATGCACAATCTTTAGAAATCTCTTTCTTTCTCAAGCAAAGACATGCTACAAAACTGCAAGAAGCTCAGGAGTACGCCGTTAAATTAGAGGATCATATGATCACTTCAGGAAAGATCCAAAGAGATTCAATCAAGTCATTAGTTCCCTTGAAGGTTGTGCCACTTTGGCAAGTTTCATTTTCTTCAAGTATACCAGATTCTTTCATTAACTACGTCAGTGATCAACCTGCTTTACCTGTGCGTCAAGTATCACCTATGCATCAAGAGGCATATGCGTCTTCTACAATACAAATCTATTACTTGTTTCATGCTACAAACCAACATGATGGGGAAATTTGCTCAGAGATGAGAAGATTCATGCAAATATTAAAAGCATCAAATGAAAATCAAGGATTTTCAGATAATCCTGAATGTCTCTTAGATGAATCTGATGGCGGCTCTATGAAGGGATTCACCCAGTCTAAATCAAATGTTAGAAGGAATCATTTTCCTAACTTTGTTTCAAACAACATCATGTGTTTGCACATGGAACATGAATGTTCATCAGAAGCTAAAAATTTGCATAATTTCTTTGAATATGAAGAAGGATCGTTGATGGAAGAACCTGAAGAAATGCACGACTTGCATACTTTCTCTGAGGAGGAAGAAGTGCAACACATCTCTCAAGAGAAAAATTATGAAGAAGAAGAAATTAGATGTTCTGAAGAGGGCAAAGATGAATCCAATTTGTTCCTATCATCTTTTGAAGGTTGGTTTGAAGAACCTGTGTCTGATACATTCAAAGGAGAAAAGACCAATGAAGCATTGCAACTAGAGCAAGAGGAAAATCTTCTTCATATTGAAGATAATTAATCATTGGAGGCATTTATCAAATCAGGAGATCATATGGAAGATTCATCATTGGATCTTGACAATTTTCTACATCACTTGGAGAGTGAATCTTTAGTTGAGGATACTGTCAATTTTCTTTTGTAGTTAGCCCATCTTCATCTTTATCTCAAGAGAATTTCATACACACCAGTGAAGAAGATGATGCTAAACCTTCTGAGGTTATCCATGAACCTGTGCAAGAAAAGGATGTCACATACCTAATCAAATCAATACAAGAAGCAACAAATGAAGAGGCTCATGTAAAAGAAAAGTTCATTGAATATTCAATCTTGGTCACCAAAGAGAATCATATGGAGAAGTCAGAAATTCTTGACAAGTGTGTTATGACATATGCTATGTGTGAGATCCATCAAGCAGAAGAAGAAAAACAAAGCTTAGAAGAATATGTGCTTGATCATGCATGTGTGTTAGAAGAAGAGAAGTGTGTTGTTGCCAAAGATGAGATGCTACCTGATCTCTACATTCATGGTCTCAAGGATACATTTATTGAAGGAGATTGCTCTATGGAAGCTAGTGAAACTCAATATGATGGGTAGCAAAGTGAACTACTAGATGGAGATGTTTTTCAACAGGTGTACTTTGATGATAATTAGATGCTTAAAGATTCAAATCTTGATGATTTTTCACATTCAGATTCTGAGGAGTGGATGGACGAAGACATGACCAATGAGAATGATGAAGTACTTGAATCACTAGACAAATTGATGATAACAATTGTGAATTTGGTAAGCCAAGAATCAGTGATGGAGATTATGTATGAGCAGCTCCAACCTTTTCCAGAGGATGATACATGGATTGAGTTCAAGGTTGTGTATGTTGAAGACATGGATGAAGAACATCAAGTTCTATATGTGGTGGTTACCATTCCCACAAGTGTACTTTGGCTGCAGGACCTTGCTTCATACCTTCAAAAGGAGGTTTTGTACCTTCACCTGTTGCAGAGGATATCCTCCATTGAAGAAGATGATCTACCTGAGTTAATGCATATCAATCAATTCATCATCAACTTCTCATGTTATGATCGTATCTACCCACCTGAATCATGGCTCTTCGTGAAGGTGTTGTTGAGGAAGAGAGATTACGTGTTGCTGAGACAAATTTCTAGCTCAAGAGGAGAGGTTCTTATTTTTCTGAACCTATTGATGGTTTTGTGTAATAGTTTTCATTTTCCTCATCCTCGCTAAAAAAAAAGAGTGTTTTGTGTGTCAAATTGTTTTGTATTGTGTTTCCCCTTTCAGTAATGTATTTGTTATGTAGTATTGTTTTTCCCTTTCAGGTTTTGTTTACTCGTCGTGTTTCGTTAGGTAGACCAGAGTTCCACCCTTAGTTGATTTTTAGGTAAATGTATTGACTCTATTGCCCAACTGATAAGACACTGATCTACACTATAAACCCAGAGATTCTAAGGTCCTCCTATGCCGCAAGTATACACCATGGTCCCCAAACAGAGCCTAATGTTGTACCCATACAAAAAATTTCATCTATGCATACAAACACCCTAAAAAGATGCCTAAACAGACCTCCCAAGCACCATGTAGCCTTGTCATTACTTCGCTTACCCTGCAGATACAAGATATATCAAACAAGGACAATCAAAGGCTCGAATGGAGGGAGATTCTAGCAAGCCAATCAAGCCTCGAGTTGTGAAAGATCAACTAAAAGAGGAGGTCAAAGTGATGGATCGAGGACCAAATTGACATAAAGGAACCAAGGAAAGCGAATGCAAACACATCTAGCGAATCAAAATTCAATTTTGAAAATTTTTGAAAATTCATCTAAGGCATTTTGGAGCATTTTTGGCGAAGCATGCTCCACCTTGGAGCACGCTTCAAGGAGAAAGATATTCAATGACAGCTTCGGATCATATGAGCCTGATTTCCAAACTTCAAGACTTTCTGTCATCAGATGACGAAGTTACGGCAAAAAGAAGCTTCATAGGCAAAGGCAAATGGCAGTGATCTAGGCAACCTCCATCAAAATAGCCAAGACAAAATTCAAAGTTTTCCAAGGTCAAAAGTCATGATGAAAGAGCATGGAAATGGTGAATCAATCACAAGGTTTTCACAAAAATCTCAAGGAGAAGATCAAGAGTTTCAAAAGATAAAATGGGCAAAAATTTCTAAGGCAAAATGCCTTGGCAAGACCAATTCTCTTCCACTTCCAAAAGGCACTCATTCTAGCCAAAACCCACACCTTTTTTACTCTCTCAAAAGGCGCTCATTCTAGCCAAAACTCACACCTTTGTTACTCTCTCAAAAGGTGCCCATTCTAGCCTAAACATGCGCCTTTTTCAAACCCCAAAAAGGCGTGCATTTCATGGATATCCCACACCTTTTGGAAACTTGAAAAAGGCGCTCTTTTTGAGGAATACGCATGCCTTTCTTTAACTTCCAAAAAGGTACTCTTTTTGAGGAAAACACACGCCTTTTGAACCACGAAAAAAGGCGCCCATTTTTGCCTTTTTGCATGCCTTTTTGAGTCTTCCCACAAACGCTAAAAAACCTCATATTTGGATGCCCAAATTTGCATGAGGTGGACATTTTAAAGAGAGAAGAAGGGACATCTAGGAGAGAGAAGCATCAAAGCTATAAATAGGCCCCTCTTCTACTATTATTTCACTCATTATTTTTGCATGATTGGAGAAGAAAAGCAAAGCTAAAGTTGGAAGCAAAACCTATTTGAAACCCTAATATGTACTTTACCTCTAGAAAGGATGTATTCACACATTCTATTTGTCATTTCCAAGGCCACAAGAAGGGTTTAGAGGTTGCACACAACTTGGAGACTCCATTGTTGAAAGATTTGAAGCTTTAGAAGGCAGATTGGTAGGATTGGAGGAGAAGCGCTTCACCTAGAAGGCCAAGATATCACTATTTTGCATCATTCTATCCATGTTTCTTTCTTTCCAAGACTTGCTCGCACCCTAGAGGGACATTTCTTCACATTGGCAGCCATTGTCAAGGGCTTCAAGCTTTTCATGATAGGTTAAAGACACTTTTTGGGCCAGAAGACCATCCAAGAGGTGAATTGGTCACTCTAAGGCAATATTTTCTTCATTCTCTATCATCCCAAGGCCCATTTTCACACATAGAAGACAACACCCAAGTCTAAGGGGCCATTTTTGAAGGTTTTTTAAGCTTTTTACTTGTTGGTTATGACTGTTTCAGCCCAAAATCACAACTTACAGCCAAAAGAAAAGTGATTTTTGGGGCCTCTATGTTTAAATTTTCTCATTTCTATCGCATACCCACCTCAGGAAAAGGCATTTTCCATCATCCTTGACTGTTTAGAGCTTAGATCCAGCAAATCTTTGAGGTTGCAACTACAAATTTTCACTTTCCAAAGCCAAAAATATATATTTTTCAGAAAAAATCAAAGTTTGGACAGCGAGAAGGAAAGCCTGATTTTCTTGGACAATGAGCATATAGAGGTCTAAATCAGCCATTTTCAAAGTGAGGCAGCGTTAGGAAAGACTCCTTCAAACCAAAAAAGCAACCATGCAATATTCCTTAGTCACCATTGAGGCCAAATCTCTATGCAAACATGAATATTCCAAAGTCAGAGAGATAGATCTATGCCAGGTTTCACCGAAAGGTTTTGACTTGGAATCTTTGATAAGCTTAGGCAGTACGGCAGCAAAGAATTTGAAGAATTCTAGGCTCACTCAAGCTGTTTCATTTCCCATTGCCACTCACAATCTTGAATTCATGCTTTCATGTATAAAACACTATGATCATGAATCTAGAGAAATCAGAGCAGTGGATACAAGGGTGATTGCCAGCCTAAAACTTGATGATATAGAGTATGCCCTCAGCATCCCACCATTCAAAGAATCACTCAATCTTGACCTTGAATAAAGTGACAGAGTGCAGAGCTTGAGTGTTGATAAGTGTCAAAAGATAGCCTACAAATGGCTAAAGGAAAGAAGAAATACACTCCCAAGGAAAGTGGATATAGGTCAGTTTAAGGACGAATATGCAATCATGATCACATTACTTAACTGCATTACAAGCCAAGTTGAGGGAAGAAGTTTCAGGACATGGATGTTCTACATCATCAACACAGCTAATGGAAGTGCAACCTATGAGTGGTCTATCCTCATAAGCAACTGTGTTCACCGGAAGATTATAGAGTTTTCATGAACTCGCGAGTTTAGGATGACATCCTACTTGCTATTCATGGTGGCCAAGCAGCACCATTTTGTTGGGTTGAATTTTGTGGGCTCACCGCAAAACACCAGGATCACCAGGCTATATCCTTAGTTGGAGATTTTAGAGTCCCTAAAGCATTTTCACTGAGTTAATGATGCATTTCTAATGCTTACTGTGCGTGACTTGAAGAACCTCATACACGTCAGGATTTTAGAAGAGGCTAGAGCAGTGATCTCAGATTGGGCTGACTGGTACATTCAGTTTCCTACTTTTCATACATTCAAGTGTACATGTTCACATCTTATCCATATATGCTACCAAGATACCCTTCTAATGAAGTGGTATTCATGGATTTCCTACGTCAAAGTGAAGAGGTTCATAGTTTCCTATGCAGCAGGCATAAAATGGCAGTGAACTTCCCTATCCAGCTAGGCATCTTCAAATGCAAGAGTGTTTCCAATGCAAAAATAATTGGAGAAGAGATGTCAAAATTCGGCCTAAAGACCTTCAAGGAGAAACACACTTATGATCTCAAAGAGGTAATGAAGTCTAGACTCAACAGTATGGAGGATTTCTAGGCTAACTGTAAAGATGAATACGAGGTTCACCGAAGGAGTTTCAGTCACTTCACTTTGATGCAGATACCGGATTTTCTTGATCAGGACCCCAAAGGCTTATGCAAAAATGATTCAATCTTATCTCCCAAATTCATCAACAATGGAGTTGATTCATAGCCTTTACCACAAATTGATTGGTCTCTCCAAGAGATAACCTCTATCGCTGAAAGAACCAAAGGAGTGGTGAAACGAAGCTAGATGTTCATTAATTTTCAAAGGAAAAAGAGGACTAAAGCACCAAAGGACAAGGCTTCTATAGCAAAGCTACCACCTTCACCTACTCACTTGACCACAGGGATAAAATCCAAGGTAGTGAGTGGGAAGGCCAAAGAAATAAATATCATCGAGGAAGAACCCTTGAGGCTGACCCAGAAGAAGATAACTTAGTCGCAAGTCCCAGTGCAACAACAACCAAAGGTAGTCTCTTTGCCACCAGCTGAGCCGAGTTCACCAAATACTTCCATTTCAACTTCTACTTCTTCTTCATCTTCTTCTTCTTTAGAAGAGGAAAATTCACCTACATTCTAGAGGATACCTAAACATCATCAGTCTCCCATGCATATTACTTCAACACCAGTTAACTCATCAGGAGTTGAGGAGGCAGATGAGCCAGAAGTAGAACAAAGGGTTGAACCAGATACATTAATGGAAGTTGATCTAGGGTTTGAGCCTAACATAGTGTTAGAGTTTAATCTAGAGTTGGAGTCACATTTTGCACCTCATGAGGTTGAAGTCATGCCAAATCCAGAGGTTGAGGTAGAAAGACATTCAGAGCCAATATTTCAGAGTTCTACTCCTACTTGGCTCCATGCAGTAATTGGTGAGAAAAAGAAAAGACCATCTTATCAGTTGGATTTCAGTGATGTGGCTAAGACATTCAAAGAGCCTTCAACAAAGAAGCTTAAAAAGTAGTCAAGGATTTTGAAGTCTAAAGAAGGTGAGATGATCATAAAGACCGTTGTCCCTCCTTAGGACAAAATGATAATGCATGTAGAGCCCAATGATTATCACATTAGCAAGACCATCTTGGGTCACAGCACCCGACAGGCGACAATAAATATTTTGGAGGTTCCTACTGATACCATGAGGAGTAGAGTGTTAAAAGATGGAGAAGACAAGGCTGCCCTCAAATCAGAAAATAAACAGCTACGTCAGTATATTTCACAACTCCTACATTCACCTTCACCGCCTTCATTCTTTTTGTTGCAGGTGATGGAGTCTCCTGATGAACAGAGACAATTAAGCCAACTGGTGGTATACGACAAATACACCAAGAATTGGGTTGAGCATTTCATAGCAAAGAGTGTTGACTTTCTAGCAAAGTTGATGGCAATAGTATCCAATTCAAAAGACATTCTCCTAGGAATTCAACACATGTTAGAATGCGTGAAAAATATGGAGCCTATTTACGATAGGCTATTGGTGAGATTACAGACACTCAACATGAGGCCTATAACTGCGGAGCAGAAGTCTACTATTTTCTCATGGATTCATCAATACTCCTCCTTGATTTACACCTCGAAGGGTATAGCCTTGGAGTTGGATACATGGAAAGAGAAACTTCTTAGCTTTGAGAAGTATGCTATTGATTTTGTCCAACACATTCCTTGTAGGTACTTCAACGATGAAGGCGTAAATTGCCTTGTTCATAATTTACCAAAGGAGTTCATACAACTGATCCACGGAAGGTTTTGTGGTGATCCCCATGTGGACAAGATGTATCTCTTGCTTGAAATTGCATCAAAATTTGACAAAACTAAAAAAGAATATGAAGATTTCGTAAAGAACATTGAAGATGTTGGCATCAACCTGCAGATGAGGATGGTTCGTCTTGATTCTATCAGTATACCTATTGAGGCCAGAGTTGATGAATTTGAGAGAAATCTTAACTCTCAGACTTAGCCAATTTTTCACTATCTACAAGAGGAGTCTATTTTGGGCAATGGGAGAGATTTCCAAAGCAGTTTCTATTTTGAGAACTGACTTTGCTTTCTAAAGTTAAATCTATTTTTGGATCTATTTTGGAGATCATGCAAATTTTCTTTGAGTGGAACTCAAATTGTAAATACATGCAAGTTCAGTTAACTAAATTGCATGAGACCTATTCTATTATTTTAATTGCTAATAAGCTCTCATGCCTGCGTGCAGCATTAGGGTTAGGGTGGAGAGTATTAGTTAACTCTTCCTTGTATTTCCTTGCACGTTTTGTTTTAGGGTATAAATAAGTGTATTCTACACACTTTACAGGGGATCAAGGGTAAATACTGAAGCTTTTATTGCTCACATATTATTGTTCAATGGTGTTGCATATTTTTATTACTTTGAGAATGAATATATGCATTATCTTTCTAGAAGCTTTTTGTGTTGTTGAGATTGAGAGCAAGTGTTTATGACTTTGTGCTTAAACATTCGTTTCATATCTTCTTTGTTCCTAAGTGTTTTTATGTCAAATCAGCTCACCAATGTTCCTTTGATTTCTTTGTCCTCTGGATTTACTTAGGGAGATCAAAAGTATGTTTTTTAGATTAGTTATTCTTTTGCAATGCTTAGAAAACTTCTTGTAGGATTGTAGAAGATCTTGAATTGCCTTGTGCTCGTGCCTTGAGAAAACAAAAAGATACGTTAATTGTATTGTCTTTTTAAAATTTCTTGTCTGAGGGAGATTCCCCTCCTAATTCGAAGAATAGTTCTACTGTACATGTTAATCCATTTAGTGTCACACTGAAAGGTGCAAATTTAAAAGCTAGCAAGACTATGAGTCCGTCTAGACAAGGAAAAAGTTAGATCTAGTGCAAAAGTGTGCTAAAGGGAAGTCAAGCATGTCTAGTCAAAGAAAAGAAAAAATGGTAAGACCAAAAGTGCACCTAAAGTAGTAAACATGTGCCTTCCAAAGGAGCATAAAATAGGATAATGTAAAAGTGTGCTAGAGGAAGAAAAGAGGTGCTTGAACATTCAATAGTAAAAGCATGCCCAAAGAAGTTTCCATATGCTTATACAAAGAAGAGTTTGCAGAGAGTTAGTTTAGAAGTGTAGCTCAAGGAGATTAAACATGCCCTAACGAGGTCTAGTTTGTATTCACACACGTCCACAAAGTAGAAACATGCTTGAGGATATTAGAAGAAAGACATGTTTGGTAAGCTATGCCTGAACATTCAAAATTGTGCTTGAAGGAAATATATTGCACCTGAAGAGGAGCTAAAGTTTTGAGAAGCTGCATCATTCTCTAATCCACACACCTCAAGCAAGAGACTCAAACAAAGGATAGGCGTGTCTCAAAAGGATAGGTGTGCTAGTAAAATCATGAAGAAGCACCTGACTTTAATATCTTGCAACTTATTAATAGAGAAGTACACATTAAACCCTTCCCATGCGCCTTTACACAAGAGGATGTTGTTATGAAGTAAAAAGTAACCCTATGCCTTTTTACCTCCTAGTTTAGCTCCTAGGTCCCCTCATTTACATTATGCATGCTTAATACTTATCTCAGAGTAATTTCTCCTAAAACCCATGTTAAATAAGACTTAGGGGTCCACTCTAAATGTTAATCAAGACCAAAAAAGGGCCTTGGGACTTGGGCGCCCATGCCCAAGTCTAGGCTCATTTGTTGGGATCGAGATTTCAATGTGTCGGCATAGGACCTTTAAAAAGGTTTCCTTTTGTCATCCTTTTGAATTTAAATTATGAAAGTTAGAGGGAATGCATATATAAGTGAGTGTATTTTTTCATTTTACTCCTAGAGGATTAAGGTGAACTTATGATTATTGAGCAAAGAGCATTCAAGACATTCATTGTGTTGCAGAGCAGAATTGTGTTGTGTTTGTTGTAGATTTGGCACCATCAACTCATCTCCTCATGATTTGAAGAATCTTCATCTCTGTGAGGGCTTCACCTCTAAGGTGACAACTATTTGTGCTTCAATCATTTTATTTCATCATTGCTTTGGCCTCTACCCTCCATTAGGCACACACTCTATCTAACAATGGTGTTGGAAGACTTAAATGTCATTCTAGGGCTTGACTGAGGCAAACCTCTAAGCACCACAACCCCTAAACCCCTCTCTTTGTGATTGTAGGTTACAGGTGTGGGATTTGGCAAAGTACAGATATAGAGAAGCAATTCAGAGGATAGAGATTCAGAATCTATAGAAAACTTAGTGAAATTCAACCCTACTAGACTATGGCACCCACCCCATAGTCCTCTTGACTAGAATCTCTAGAAATTTAGAAACATGTTACAGTCTGACACTACTCACTGTTCCAGATTCGTAAAACATTGTCATATGAGACTTGGGTGCCTGCCCCGTAGTCCGCAAAGTTTCCACCTCTGAAAATCTAAATTCTGCTATGTTTCTAATCCTTCCTAAGTGCCTTCCTGTGTGGTCATTTGTAGCTTTTTGTTCTTCTGTATATGATTTCATTATAATTAGGGTTTGAGGCTTAATCGATCTAGGGTTTGATAAATCTATTAATCTAATCTATCTTTCCATATCATTCCTTAGTACACTAACCTGTAGCTGAGTGCTCTTTTATTTGTAGTGTCTTGGCTTGTTTATGTCCTCAAATATTAATGTGAAAGGAGGGTTTTGATTGGATATACTTAACAACACTTTATCCCTATCTTCTTTTCGCATATAACATTTTGGTGAACCCATGTTTTTTCTGAACTTGCATCTTGCTAAGTGTTGTAATCAGTTTTTGTATTCATTCATATCATATTTGTCATTTTGCATTGCAAAATCTTGCCTACATTTGAAAAAATTAAAAAAAAAACATTCTAGTCTTGTATAATTGCATTGTTTGCATTATTTCCCTTGCAT
The DNA here is from genome assembly GCA_027924645.1 of Cunninghamia lanceolata. Taxonomy (NCBI): domain Eukaryota; kingdom Viridiplantae; phylum Streptophyta; class Pinopsida; order Cupressales; family Cupressaceae; genus Cunninghamia; species Cunninghamia lanceolata. The sequence continues at coordinate 19,283,707 of BSBN01000627.1, forward strand.
ATCCTTGAAAACATTTAATTTTATGATATTTACATCAGATTTGAGATAAATTACAACATCTAGTTATTTCATGATCTCATACCTTGCATTTACATACATTATTTGCTACGGTTTTGCTTAAAATTTGTATTTTTCATATAACCTAGTAATTCGAAAAGCTAGGGTTTGTAGCCAAAATCTTATTTCAAAATTTTCTACTCCTTTAGACACTCATTCAAATCTGATTTTGAATTGTAATATTGCTTCATTGTGTGTTTTTGCATCTAGATTTCAAACTTGTCATTTACACATTGTGTATTTCAACAAAAAATACCTACCTTCATCCTTTTGATTATGCATTGAGCATTGTAGGACTTTGGCATCCTTCTTGCATTAGATCTAAGATATTTTACACATTATACCTAATTAATTACATTCATTCATCATTTTGCATAGTTTCATAGCTTAATTTCAATATTAGGGTTTCAAAAATCCTTGCATTTTAGTGCATTTAGCTAATCTTCCACCTAGTGTTTTAAGATTGGTGTGTTGTGATGAAAATTACTGCATTATTGGATTGATTAAAGGGTTTTAGGTTGCTGTGCCTTATTATCCTCTTTGTCTCATAACATCTTTGGCATATTTACATTGAAAAAAGTGAAAAAAAATCAAGCATTTTAGGTTCATAAACAAGCATAAATTTGTATTGTTTCATTGCATTTGTCATAAATATCTTTAAATTTAGATCTTGCATTCATTTTAGACATATTTTCATTGATCATTTGAAAATTTTGCGTCATTTCATACTCATGCTTGAATATTTGCATATTTTTAATTACACAGTGTGTATTTCAACACTAAGTGTTTACATAGTTTATTCACAACTTTTTTTATTAAACTTGTAAAATCACTCATCTTGCCTTGTGTAGTACCTTTTCCTCCTTCCCACTTTGTTTTCTGTGAAATTCTTGTGTCTTTGAGCTCTTTCAATAACCCAATTTCCTCAAACAAGTATCTTGGTGTGAAACAGTCTCACATACATGGCTTCTCATTGTTATAAAAATGCTATGGTCTCTACCCGATTCTACAAGAAAAGGAAGACCCCTGAACCAGCCTTAATGTTCACACCACATGATAGAACAATTGGAGACATTGAGGGACCCCTTTACATTTTTGTTAAAATAATGGAGACTCCTACAAGAGGAGCCCTTATTGACCCAAACTGCATGACTAATGTTGCTACGGAAGAGTTTCTTTGTTCACATAAGTTGATGCAAGAATCTTATGAGCATACAAACATGATGATTAAAAACACATATTGGAGATTTCCTCCCGGCTGTAGGGAAGATTGCTTTGATGGTCCGAGTGCTTGATAAAGCTTTAGAATAGTCATTTGATATCATCCCTACATCTGACCTCTTCTGTATAAAACTAGGCCATCCATGGTTCAAGGCTATGAAAGTTGTCCCCTCAACAATTCACAAATGCTTAAAATTTCCTCACCATGGGTCCATGCAAACTATTCACCATAGTTGATGGCAACCTATGTGTTACACATATGGTTCCCAAGGTTGTTTTCATTGATGTCAACACTATCATAGAAGTATGATGAAGTTCATGGTTGGATGTCATGTTCCTAAAGAAGACACAATTCATGGTTGGATGTCATGCTCCTAGAGAAGATGTAGTTAATGGTTGGATGTCATGTTCCTAGAGAAGATGCAGTTCATGGTTGGATGTCATGCCCTAACTAGTGCAGAATTGAGTATGAAGCCATATTAATATGGGAATTAGAAGCATCAAGAAGAACCATTAACATGGGAATTAGAAGCATTAATATAGGAATTAGAAGCACTAAGAAGATCAAATGTGTTGAGGAAGTATTGTTGGTGGCCTAAAGTATGTTCCTAAGTTGTATGTGCTGATACAAAGAAGATTTGTCCTTCGCAAGCTAGTGACAGACTCTGTTCCAAAATGACTGCTTTTGAAGACTATCTGGAAGATTAATCCACATTCTCATTCTATTGATGTTGTGTTTCCACAGTTTGGAACATACCTTTATATAGTGTCATATTATGTATGTTCCAGGTTTCACAATGTTTTGATTACCAGAAGAGTGTTTTTCTATTGACAGTTTGAAGACAGCATGGGTTTTGTGAAGGTGTTCCCAACAAGGTAATGGAATTCTCCACATTCCTCCACATTTGCAGATATGGCTATGTGATTCTAAATTTATGCTCAGAGGGTAGTGAAGGTGATGTTTCCAAAGTTTTAGATCTTTTGTCCTGTTGTGGAAGTTATGCATGATAGAGTACTGGTATGTTCTTTGGAAGAATGAAGTCATGAAGAAGAACTATTGAAATGCTCTACATTCCTTCAGAAGTGAATGTTTGCCCTTGTGATTCTATGTACATGTTCTTGGATATGCATTACTTGTAGTCCCAAGCTTCTTGTTAGTCTGCAAGCTCAGTGTTTCTATGACAACATGATGAAGTGTGTTCTGGATGACTGGTTGTTCTTAGAGTTCATGGTTGAAGATGTGCGACATAGAATCCTTGATGTGCAAAGGTAAAAGAGTGTTTGGGGATGTTGTATGAGTCCTGTAGACTCATTTGGAGGATTTTCATGAATATCTATCTTGTTTCCAGTATTGCATAAGGCTTTAAGTTGTTGTGACTGTTATACTTCAAGTTTCATATGGTTTTGCTTAAGGCTGTCCTATTTTCAATTGAGCAGAGTGTGTGGATGTAATTCCTTGGTATCTAATGTTGTGAAGGATGTTTTGGATCTAGTTAAGCAAGTGTTGGTGTCCGCAAGGCATGGGTCTTCTACTAGTGTAATGTGTGGTTTTACCTAGGACCCATCTTCTACATGTTTCATATTATGTGTTGTCTGGCTGACTTGTAAATGTATTTTTCATGTTGTATCTAGATGACAAGCAATGTAATCAATGTAATATCTTGTATAAATTGTAAATCAAGTTGATTGAGATGAGGTATGATTGCATGTGATATGATAAGGTCTGCAAGCAAGATAAGGAGCATAATGAATGCATTATGATGTGAGATTGAAGGAGAAAGAGAAGAAGTTGTAGATGATGTCCTGATTCATCCTATAGACATATTTGTGACAATGTTCAAATATAGAGTGTGCCTAACTAATCAGATCATCAGAAGAAAGTGAGAAGAGGCAGAACTGCAGTCATCAAAGGTGAATTTCAATGTCAGTTTTCAGACAATAGAAGGACTATCATACTGTAATCTTTTATAAGTGTGTTATTTGTTGAGGGAGTAGTTGCTTCCTTGGGAGTGACCCTAAAATAAAGTCTTCAGGGAGTAGTATCTTCCTTGGGAGTGACCCTAAATCAAAGTTTACAGGGAGTAGTAGCTTCCTTCGGTTGTAACCCTAAAACAAAGTTGTTATTTGAGCTTCATTTATTGTGAGTTAATCCTCACTGTGGTTTTTCCCTTCTTAGGTTTTCCACATATATCTTGTGTTATGTGTTGATGTTTATTGTGTTAATCTTTCATGGTTATGTTAATACTCTGATGCTTAAGTTTTAATCTACTCCAAAGAAGTTGAAGTTGTTAAAAGTGAATATTGTTTAGATACCAATTCACCCCCCCTCTTAGTATCTTCATGTGTTCAACAATTGGTATCAGAGCCAAGTTCCTGTGAGGGAATCTTAACCTCTTGAGGAAGGTCCAAGATGGCACAAAGTGGATCCAACAAGATACCTAGGTTTGATGGAACCAATTATGCTTTTGGAAGTTAAGGATGGAAGGCTATGTCAACTCTCTTGGATGTGGTGTTTGGGAATCTGTCAAGACCGGTTACAAAATTCTTTCTACTATTCCTACAAATACAGATGAAGTTAAGAAGTATGATAACAATGCCAAGGCAAAGTTTTCTATGATGAGTGGGTTAGCTGATTTAGAACTATCAAAGGTAATGAGTTGTATTTCTACTAGAGAAGTTTGAGATAAACTTGAAACCATTTATGAAGGAGATAAGAAAGTGAAGGAAGCCAAGATGCAAATCTCCACGAGTAAAATGTCAGAGGATGAAAACATTGTTGGATACATGCTCCGAGTCAATGAAGTGGTCAATCGCATCACAGGTCTTGGTGGAGAAGTGAAGGAAGATGAGATTGTAAAGAAGGTTCTGAGATCTCTTCCCAAATCCTATAGTCATAATGTATCTGTCATTGAGGAGAATGTAGAGTTGGATACGTACACTGTAGACCAATTGTTTGGTTCCCTTACTACCTTTGAGATGAGAGAGTTTGGCAATGAGTCTCCAAAGAAAGAAGCTGCTTTCAAAGCCACTATGAAGACAAAAGGAGAAGTTGTTGATGAAGATGAGAGCTCTGATGAATTTGAAGCAAATTTTGTGAGAAGACTGAAGGAAGGCACTGGCAAATATAAAGGTAAGTTAACCCTCAAATGCTTTAACTGTGGAAAGCTTGGACATTTTCCTGCTAAATGTCCTTTCAAAGAATCAAGGGGTAGTAATAGAAGAGACAAGTTCAAGAGAAGTTTGTATTCCATAGAAATCAATTACTCTTCAGAAGATGAGGATCATGATGATTCAAATGATAAAACACTTTTCATGGCTTTGAGTGTTGGTAACAAAAAGGATGATGCTAGAAAATGTGAGAAGACTGATGCATTGCAAACAAATCAAAACAATGAAAGATCAATGGTTGTATGGACTACCTTTCATGCAAAAGAAGAATCCAAGGCTTGGGTAATTCACAATGGATGCTCAAGTCATATGACTGGTGACAAAGGAAAGTTTATTAGCCTTGAGAAGTGGGATGGTGGTGCTGTCAAGTTTGGTGGTGATGAGTCAGCACAGATTTGCGGAAAAGGTACCATGACTATTGATGAAAATAATAGGACTAGAGATTTCCTCTATGTCAAAGGGCTAAAGCATAATCTTCTCAGTGTTAGTTAGATGTGCATCAAAGGGTGTAATCTCACCTTTCATGCCAAGGGTTGTAAAATCAGGAAGGCAGAGTCTAGAAAACTAGTTACAGAAGGTTTCAAGACACATGGTGATATCTATCATCTGAAGGAGGTAAATGGAAGAACATGTTTATTGGATCAATCCAATGAATGTTGGCTATGGCACAAAAGAATGGGTCACAACTTTTTTGATAATATGGTAAAGATCAGTTCTACTCATGCTGTGAGAGACATGCCTAAGATAATCAATCCTACAAATACAATATGTAGAGAATGTCAAATGGGAAAGCAGACAAAGACAAGTTTCAAAAGCAAGGAGTATTCCTCTTCACAGCTATTGGAGCTAGCTCACACTGATCTATGTGGTCCTACAAGAGTGAAGAGTCAACAAGGTGAGAGGTACTTTATGTTGTTTATTAATGATTATTCTAGAAAGACTTGGGTTCCTTTCTTAAGAGAAAAATTAGATGCCCTTGATAAATTTAAAGTGTTCAAAGCTTTGGTTAAGAATGAAGTAGATACTAAGATCAAATACTTGAGGTCTGATAGAGGAGGTGAGTTTACTTCAAATGAATTTGAAATTTTTTGTGAAGATCATGGTATTAGGAGACATCTATTAGCTCCTAGGACCCCTCAGCAAAATGGGGTAGTAGAAATAAAGAATAGGACTGTGGAAGAGATGTCTAGGGAAATGTTGAAAGATACAGATATGCCTGACATGTATTGGAAGGAGGTTGTTCACACTACTGTTTATCTAATCAACAAAGTGCAACTGAGGGTCAACAACACCAAGACCCCTTATGAGCTTTGGTATGGAAGACCTCCCACTGTCAGATACTTCAAAATGTTTGGTAGCAAATAATATATTAGAAGAGATGAAGAAGACCTAGGAAAGTTTGATTCAAGAAGTGATGAAGGAATCTTTCTTGGCTACTCAACCATAAGCAAGGCTTATAGATGCTACAACAAAAGGTTGGAAAGATGATTGAAAGCATAAATGTCAAATTGGATGAAGACCTATATCATATCTCACAAGAATCAGAAGACTCCAGAACTGATATCTTTCCATGCATTGAAGATGAAGGAGAAGAGAAAGAAGAAGAGCAACAAGAACTAGAGCAGATGCCTAAGACTCTAGCAAAGTATGTTAAGAAGAATCACTTAGCAGATCAGATCATTGGAGATAAGGATGAAGGTGTGAAGACAAGGAGAAGGCTTGCCAAGTCACATGAGCAAGTGAACTTGTGTTTGTTGTCAAAAGTAGAACCTAAAACCTTTGCTAATGCTAGCAAAGATGATGGATGGATAAAGGCAATGGAAGAAGAGTTGGATCAGATTGAGAAGAATCAGACATGGGAATTGGTTCCCAGACCAACCAATAAAAATATCATAGGAACAAAGTGGGTGTTTTAGAACAAACTGAATGAAGAAGGTGAAGTTGTAAGGAACAAAGCAAGATTGGTATGCAAAGGATACACACAAGTTGAAGGCACTGACTTTGATAGCAAGGATGGAGGCAATCAGAATGTTTCTTTCTCTTACTACTCATAAGAACTTTAAGGTATATCAGATGGATGTCAAGTCAAAATTCTTGAATGGGGATCTAGAGGAAGAGGTTTATATTGAGCAACTAGATGGCTTCCATATATCAGAAGATTCGGATATGGTATGCAAACTCAAGAAGGCTTGAATGGGCTCAAGCAAGCTCCTAGAGCTTGGTATGCTAGGTTTGATAAGTACTTACTTCAGTAAGGATTAAAGAAAGGTACTACAGATAGCAATCTTTATATGAAGGAAGGAAGAGATATGATATTAATAGTTGCAGTAAATGTTGATGACATAAGCTTGGGTGGAGATGATGATATGTGTAAAATTTTTGCAAAGGAGATGCAAAAAGAGTTTGAAATGTCTATGATTGGTGAGATGTCTTTCTTCCTTGGACTTCAAATTGCTCATCTAGATGATGGTATCTTTATTTCTCAAGCTGAGTATGCCAAGGAGTTGAAGAAATTTGGTATGGAGGATTCAAAACTAGTGAGTACCCCCATGGTCACTGGATGTCACTTGAGGAAGGATGATGAGTCTTCAGAGGTGGATTAGACTACATACAGATCTATGATAGGAGGATTATTGTACTTGACTACCTTTAGACATGATATCATTCATGCAGTATGTGTAGTTGCCAGATATCAAGCCAATACTAAGCAAACACATGAGAAGGTAGTGAAAAGGATATTCAAATACTTGAAGAGAACTTCATATTATGGACTATGGTATCCAAGAGGTAATGACTTTGATTTGAATGCCTACACTGATGTTGATTGGGTAGGTTGTGTTGATGACAGAAGAAGTACAAGTGGTGGTGCTTTCTTCTTAGAAAGTAGATTGGTTTCATGGCAAAGCAAGAAGCAAGATTTAGTGTCCTTGTCAATTACAGAGGCAGAGTATATTGCACCATCATCTTACTGCACACAAGTGTTGTGGATGATGCAAAACATGAAGGATATCAAGGTATTATATGATGAGCCCATTCCTATTTTGTGTGACAACACAAGTGCTATCAATATTTCCAAGAATCCAATGATGCATTCTAGAACCAAGCATATAGCAATCAAGTATCACTTCTTAAGAGAGAAGGTTGCAAAGAAGGAAGTAAGGCTAAATTATGTTCCAACAAAGGATCAAATTGCAGACATTTTCACAAAGGCTCTTGCTAAGGACATTTTTTATGATCTCCGACAGAAGTTAGGGGTGTTTGCCCCTCCTTATTAAGATGCATAGTGGTGCATCTATCCAAGGGGAGTTCATGTCATATCTTTTTCCTGGATTGATGGTGGCTGCCTATCAGGGAGAGCAGGTAGTGGTTAATGATGAAAGGGGGAGTTTTTTTGTATGCAAAGATGTGGTTGTTGATGAGCAGGCAATAATTGCCCTTTGTCTTTGATGTCAAAGGGGGAGAATGAGCCGGTATGTGTTGACAGCAATACCAAAGGGGGAAATTGGTACACATATGGTTTCTAAGGTTGTTGTCATTGATGTCAACACTATCATAAGGATGAGAGATATTGTTAAGGTTGTCATAGAGATTATCATTGATGTCAACACTGTCATAGAAGTATGATGAAGTTCATCGTTTGATGTCATGTTCCTAAAGAAGACACAGTTCATGGTTGGATGTCATACTCCTAGAGAAGATGCAGTTCATGGTTGGATATCATGCTCCTAGAGAAGATGCAGTTCATGGTTGGATGTCATGCCCTGACTAGTGTAGAATTGAGTATGAAGCCATATTAATATGGGAATTAGAAGCATCAAGAAGAATCATCAATATGGGAATTAGAAGCATTTAGAAGAAGCATTAATATGGGAATTAGAAGCACTAAGAAGATTAGATGTGTTGAGGAAGTATTGTTGGTGGCCTAAAGTATGTTCCTAAGTTGTATGTGCTGATACAAAGAAGATTTGGCTTCCGGAAGCTAGTGATAGACTCTATCCAGGATGACTGCTTTTGAAGATTGTCTAGGAGATTGCTCCACATTCTCATTCTATTGATGTTGTGTTTCTATGATTTGGAACATACCTTCATACAGTGTCATATTATGTATGTTCTAGGTTTCACAATGTTTTGTTTACCGGAAGAGTGTTTTTCTGTTGACAATTTGAAGACAGTGTGGGTTCTGTGAAGGTGTTCCCAACAGGGTAATGGAGTGCTCCACATTTTTAGATATGGCTATGTGATTCTAAATTTATGCTCAAAGTGTAGCGAAGGTGGTGTTTCCAAAGTTTCAGATCTTTTGTCCTTCTGTTGTGGAAGTTATGCATTATAGAGTACCGATATGTGCTCCGGCAGAATGAAGTCATGATGAAGACCTATTGGAATGCTCCACATTCCTCTGGAAGTGAATGCTTGCCTTTGCAGTTCTATGGGCATGTTCTTGGATATGCATTACTTGCAGTCTCTAGCTTCTTGGTGGTCCGCAAGCTTAGTTTTTCTATGACAACTGAAAGGAAGCTAGGTGTGCGGAGATCACTTCCTACACTAATCTAATGAGGAGAGGGCTATGAAAATTCAAATTAATTCTTACAACTACAACAACATAGAACATCTAACAGAGATATTACAGTAATACACAAGAACTAGAAAGTAGACAGAAGAAGAGAGACAAAGATTTACGGTGGGGAAAACCCTTATCGAGAGAAAAACCCCACACTCAGAAACCTACACAATGTATTAACAAATCTAAAAGAATGTTTACAATACACTTGCAATGCAAGCTTCAATGGTCTTTGACACTCATGTCTGGAGTCAATCCAGCAGCATAATAGTAACTGTAAAACCTATGATACAACTCCCTCTTCAAGCACCTGTTTATATAGAAAATACAAGGCAATATTGGACCTATCTTGGGATGGGCGTCCAACTTGGCCTTATGGCCCAAAACCCACATCTAAGGACACTTGGTCAACATTTTAGAATGTTCCTGACACTTTTCCGTAGCTCCCATCCCAAAGGGGTCACCTATTTCTAAAATGGGCTATGATAGATGCTCTTATGACACTTACAATAGTCATAGAATCTATCATAACGGTTACAACTTGCAGCTATAAGAGAATCTGTCATACACAGGCTATAAATAGCATATTCTCTTACAACATGTCATAGTCCACCTTGGGGCGCCCAAATATGCCTTTTTCAAAGATGCTTCATGAAACATGTCTTCACCTCTCTTACATGCTTCTATTTCTGACTCTTACATGTAATAAATCCGTCATAATCGTTTCGATCAAACATTCCCTTACACAACATGGAAGATGCCGACACATGGCAAAATGCTCCTACCACAAAGTGGAATGTCTATCTCCTCATGTGAGGACAAAATTACAAGTTGTCATATTCTAGGATTGACACATCACCGTGCCACATCCCACAATATGAGAATATGGAATTTACAAATATTTACAACATAGGAAATTAAATAATAAATACAAACATTAATAATGTAAGGAATTACCAAGGTTGAGACACCTTAATTCCCAACAACAACATGATGAAGTGTGTTCCAGATGACTGTTGTTCTCAGAGTTCATGGTTGAAGATGTGCGGCATAGAATCCTTGATGTGTGAAGGTAAGAGAGTGTTTGGGGATGTTGTATGAGTCTTGTAGACTCATCTGGAGGAGTTTCATAAAGATTTATCATGTTTCCAGGACTGCATAAGGCTTTCAAGTTGTTGTGATCGTTATACTTCAAGTTTCATATGGTTTTGCTTAAGGCTATCCTATTTTCAATTGAGTAGAGTGTACGGATGTAATTCCTTGGTGTTTGATGTTGTGAATGATGTTTTGGACCTGGTTAAGAAAGTGTTGGTGTTCACAAGGCATGGGACTTCTTCTAGTGTAACGTGTGGTTTTACCGAGGACCTATCTTCTACACGTTTCATGTTGTGTTGTCTGGTCGACTTGTAAATATATTTTTCATGTTTTATCTAGCCGACAAGCAATGTAATCAATATAATATCTTGTATAAATTGAAATCAAGTTGAGTGAGGGGAGGTGTGATTGCATGTGATATGATAAGGTCCACAAGCAAGATAAGGAGTAGAATGAATGCATTATGATGTGCAATTGAAGGAGAAAAAGTAGAAGTTGTAGATGTCCTAATTCATCATGCAGACATATTTGTGACAATGTTCAAGTGTAGAGTGTGCCTAACTAATTGATCATCAGAAGAAAGTGAAAAGAGGTAGAACTGCAATCATCAAAGGTGAATTTCAATGTCAGTTTTAAGACAATAGAAGGAATGTTATACTATAATATTTTGTAAGTGTGTTCTCTATTTAGGGAGTAGTTGTTTCCTTGGGAGTGACCCAAAACAAAGTCTTCAGGGAGTAGTAGCTTCCTTGGGAGTGACCCTAAAACAAAGTCTTCAAGGAGTAGTAGCTTCCTTGGGAGTGACCCTAAATCAAAGTTTACATGAAGTAGTAGCTTCCTTGGGTTGTAGCCCTAAAGAAAAGTTATTATTTGAGCTTGATATATTGTGAGTTAATCCTCACCATGGTTTTTCCCTTCTTAGGTTTTCCACATATATCTAGTGTTATGTGTTGATGTGAATTGTGTTAATCTTTCACGGTTATGTTAATACTGTGATGCATGCTTATGCTAATACTGTTATGCTTAAGTTTTAATCTACTCTAGACAAGTTGAAGTTGTTAAAAGTGAAGATTGTTTAGATACTAATTCACCCCCCCTTAGTATCTTGGTGTGTTCAACACTATGGTTACTCGGAAAAACTTCATTCTTGATTACTTTTGGCCGAAACCTACTGAGGATCTTGAACTACGACAAGATCAAACTTTCATGGGATATTAATGTTACAAAGAAAAATTAATAACAAAATTTGCTGGACCCCCTATTCAATAGACAACAAGTGAAGAAAAACCTACATTAAAAGAACCCCCTAGACTGTGAGGTAAGGGGATATTTGCTGAGGTGCCTCCTCTGTCATCCCTACAAGGATTGGGAGAGACCTGTAGAAAACAAAGCATTACATCACCAAAAGTTAATCCCGTGTCCGTTTCTTCTTCTTAGATGCCAAAGATTATGGAAAATCATGAGAATCTTCTTGACAAACTAATAGAACATGAAGGAATAGACAAGCAAGAGAAAGAAGAAATAGAAGACAATCCTTAGCTTGAAAGACACAACCTCAAAAGGAGAACATTTCACCATCTAACATTAAATCCAATAAAGAAGAGCTTAAGGTCGATGAATTAAATGATTCTAGGTGGGCACTTGTTCCATCTGTACCTCTTTCCCCTGGCATTTGAGATTGGGAAGAAGATGATTTTCTCATCGACAACCACTAGTTTGGTTGTGTTACAGGTAAGTATTTCTAACCCTTTTTAGCCATTTTTTTCATAGCATACCTTTTCTCGCTTACGTGGCCTCCTCTCATGTGTTGTGTTCCCCTGTGTTGTGATATATGTTGTTTAGGTCTCTTTGGATGACCCTTGACACTCTTGTAAGGTCAGAGATACAAGGAGACCACCTCTATTGTGACTATTCTTCTATTTGTTTCATCATTCTTCTATCCTTCCTCTCCTCTATTTTATTGTTGTGTGTCATGCCTTGGGGGCATATCATTGCAAAGGGTGTTTTGGGACATCCTCCTACATGGTGTTCCTAAGGCACTTTGTCTCCTCTCTCATTTTTATTGTTTACCTTCTTCAATGATCCTACCTAGTTGACAGTTGACGAAAACAAACAAATATTGATAAGGATCATGCATCCCTTCAGCAAGAAAGTAAAATGGACCTAGTCCATATATGATGGGGTTGATTTATATATCTCTGATGCTTGACTAGTAGAATCACTCCATGTGATGTATCATCTTGTGACATTTATTGTAACTAACATTTTACAATCCTTTCAATCTACTCCTGTACACTTTGATTGGTATCTCACCTTATTGCTACACTCAGTTATGAGGTATCTATAGTATTGCCCAACGGTTATACTTAGTTTTGAACCCATGAGTATAGCCTTGGTCCTTGATCTGAATTGATAAATATTTTATGCTTAGCTTTAATGAATTGATTTGGTTGTTATCTTAGAATAAGATTTTCTAACCAAATCTTATATCTTGTTGTTTATCTTAGCAAATCATATCCATGTGTTTGTGGGAACATTTGGTGATTGTAAGCACATGTCACTTCAGGGGCATGGGCTTTGTGAGAGCTCTTGTTCCCTTGCGTGTTTTCTCTCTACCTTAATGTGCTTGATTTCGGTAAGCGACATCAACCACCTTAAGGTGGGGGCATATATAATGGTATCTGCTTGATTATTTTGACATTGACAAAGCATGTTTGAAAGCCCTCTCCATGAGGTGGGATGGTGTATCTCTTGACCTAGTGCACATCCTTTTTAAAATGAAAAATCCCTCTCCATGAGGTGGGATGACATATCTCTTGAGCTAGTGCGTATCCTTTTATAAAAATCCTCATCGCAAGGCAAGATGGTGTATCTCTTGAGCTAGTGCACATCCTTTTATACAAAGTCCCCATCGCCAGGTGGGTTTGGATCTTGAGTCATCCTCCCTTAAGCATGTCTTTGGTGGTTATGGTAGCGCAACTCAACCGTTAGGTTTATTTGGCATGTTTTAAATGGTGGGACTTAGCAATAAGCTCCTTCCATCGCTCGTGTTTGCCATGTATAAGACGTATAGTGTGTCTATGGCATACTATGTGGCACTCGTGTATTCCGTGTGTATTCTTTGTGTTTGTTGTGTCTTCCCCTAGTATGGTCTCAAGAAGCATAGAGATGAGCTCCCCCCACAATTGGGTTTTTGTTTGGCATGTCTTCCCCCTGGTGTGGTCTCAAGGCGCGTAGTGATGAGCGCCCCCCACACTTTGGGTTTTTTTTTGCGTGTTTTTGGCTGTCTAAAGACGCGTAGAGATGAGCTCCCCCTGCCCCCTAGTTTAGGATTTTATTTAAATGTTATATCAATGTATTCTTTGTGTATTGCGTGACTGCTCTCATGTCTTCATCGTGTATTGTGTGCTTCCACTGTATTCATCATGTTTTGTGTTATTCTTACTGTCTTCTTTATGTCTTGCATGTATTCAATGTGTCTTCTAGTGCTTACTTGAGATTGGGCACTAGAAATAGTCCTTCAACCTTTGGGTATGCCTTAGCTTTATGTGCCTGGTGTGTTTGATGTGTTTTCGACCATACTTTAATGCATGTATGGAATTGTAAGGTCATACATACATTAAAGTGAGGGCTAAATGTTATGGAGTAAAAAGTAACCATGTGTCTTTTTACCTCCTATTTTAGCTCCTAGGTCCCCTCATTTACATTATGCATGCTTAATACTTATCCTGGAGAAATTTCCCCTGAAACCCATGTTAAATGGGACTTAAGGGTCCACTCTAAACATTAATCAAGACCAAAAAAGGGCCTTGGGACATGGGCACCCGCGCCCAAGTCCAAGTTGATTTACCAGGATCTAAATATGAATGTGTCGGCATAGGACCTTTAAAAAGGTTTCCCTTTGTAGGCCTTTTGAATTTAAATTACGAAAGTTAGTAGGAATGCATATATAAGTGAGTGTATGTCTTCATTTTACTCCTAGAGGATTAAGGTGAACCTATGATTATTGAGAAAAGAGCATTCAAGGCATTCATTGTGTTGCAAAGCAAAATTATGTTGTGTTTATATGTGTTTATTACAGATTTGACTTCATCAACTCATCTCCTCATGATTTGAAGGATCTTCATCTCTGTGAGGGCTTCACCTCTAAGGTGACATCTATTTGTGCTTCAATCATTTTATTTCATCATGGCTTTGGCCTCTGCCCTCCATTGGGCATGCACTCTATCTAACAACGATGTTGGAAGACTTGAATGTCATTCCGAGGCTTGACTGAGGCAAACCTCTAAACACCACAACCCCCAAACCCCTCTCTTTGTGATTGTAGGTTACATGTGCGGGATTTGGAAAAGTGCAGATATAGAGAAGCAATTCAGAGGATAGAGATTTAGGATTTGGAGAAAACTTAGTGAAATTCAACCTTACTGGACTAGGGCGCCTGCCCTGTAGTCCTTCCGACTAGAATCTCTAGAAATTTAGAAATAGGTTACAGTCTGGCACTGCTTATTGTTATGGATCTGCAGAAAAGTTGCCCTATCAGACTTGGGTGCCTGCCCCGTAGTCCGCAAAGTTTCTACCTCTAAAAATTTGACTTATGGTATGTTTCTAATCCTTCCTAAATGCCTTCATGTGTGGTCATCCATAGCTTTCTGTTGGTCTGTATACGATTTCATTATAATCAGGGTTTGAGGCTTATTTGATCTAGGTTTGATAAATCTATTAATCTAATCTATCTTTCCATATCATTCTTGAGTACACTAACTTGTACCTAAGTCCTTCATTTGTAGTGACTTGGCTCGGTTTATGTCCTCAAATGTTAATGTGAAAAGAGGGTTTTGATTGGATATACTTAACAACACTTTATCCCTATCTTCTTTTCACATATAACAAATGTAGTGATGAGGCGTGTTCTATCTCATCTAGGCACATTTGAACAAAGCGCCTATAAATAGAATGCTAATTTTAAAATTTGAAAAACTCCAATTTTTAGTGCCTATATATAGCTAGCCCAAATTCAGTTAATTTTAATCACTTCTCTTCATGCAATGAGTCGTGTCTTTTAAGAAGGCTTCTTATAAATTCAAAACTTCAGTTCTAATTTTGTATATAAAAAAAGGATGTGCTCTCTTTATAAAGAAGATTTTCCTCTTCTTTTTTCACAAACAACAAAAGAAGAAATATATAAATTTTTCTTTTCACAGCAGGAATAGAGGCAAGAGAGCATAATTTTATATTTTTACAGTAGGATATAGAGAAGGAAATTGATTTCCAATAGTATAGAAGGTAGAAATTTCATTGTTTTTAGCAGGTATAGCAACATTGAACAGTAGATTGAAGACTAAAATCAGATTTTTTTCATTGATTGGAGGTTCAAATCAGCAAATCAGAGGTAATTTTTTTCAAAAAATCAAATTTTCAAAGTAAAGAAAATAATTTTTGTGATGTTTCTAAGTGAAACCAACAATCATAAAGGAGAATTTTTTAGCAGAAAACTTCACAACAATAGCAAGAAATTCATTTTTAGACTTCAAATTTTCAAAATTTCTTCACTTTGTCCAAAAATTTGAAAAGAGAAAAAATTTGGTTTGAAGAGCCTTAAAAAATGTAGTACTCAGCTCTCACCATGGATATTCAATTTGTTTTGGTACATTAGTTCCCAAAAGTTAAGGAAATGGATTTGTGTCAATTCGCATCAGAAGGGTTTGATCTCAAGGCCATGGTCAAGGAAGGGAACAACACGACAAATAAATTAATTCACTCTGGATTGTTGTGATGTAATCACACATCGCCCCATTGCCAATAAGGACCCCCTCTTTTTTGCAACATTAAGCTTGTACTCTTGATAGGAATGATCGAATTAGTCTCTCTGAAGAGGTTTTGCTTTGGAACTAGAAGTCTCACTTGGAATATGAATGAGCAAATGATGAAGTTACAAAGTCACTCATAGCATGAGATTCAAGGAATCAGTCGCCTTAGGAAGATCAAAGGACAATGAAACACGTTAAGCTAAAGTTTCAAGTTGAAATCTTGTCTACACTTGCTTGAGCACACAGTTGGGCTCTCTCTACAATTTGAGATTTCTATGCATAGGTGCATGATTTTGGCATTTTGGAGGATAGTGTAGATGTTGAGGATGCTCGCATTGTGAATTGTCCAAACTTTTATGCAAGGTTACATGGTTTTGGGGCCTTTTGACTAAAGCACATTTTTGGAGGGTCTTCGCACTATGAATTGCATTGAACATTCAATACATGAAGACCTGAAATTTGTGCTTATTCCTTTTTGGCGCACTTTTGACATACCTCTACATAGGCGTACAATACATGTATACATGAAATATGCATTTTTTCCTTGCATACGTACATGAAATCTTCACCAAGCTAATACAAATAACTCATCTTAGATGTTGGCGCATATGTTAGAGGTGTTTGCATCATGAACCAGGAAACTTTACTTAACACAATAAACATACATTCCTAGGCGCTCATTTGGAACACCTTTGCATTGTGCATTTTGAACATCAATGCAAGCCTACACAAAACTGGCACTTTTTCTCTAGGGCACACTTTTGGGAGGTACTCGCATTTTGAAATTTTGGACTTATGCAAAGCTAACTATCCCTAGTTTTTTTTGCCCTAACTCTGCAATCTGAATTCAATACACATATGCCCAAAATTAGCGCTCAAACCTCTTAGGTACACTTTTGGACGGTTTTCACATTCCGTAAAGTAAACATCATTCACAAAGGCTTGAAATTAGCACTTCTTGCCTTAGGCACTAATTTGGGAGGTGCTTGCAACTTGCATTTTATACAAGAATACACAAAATTAGCATTTTCCCCATAGGCGCTCATTTACCTTGAGCTTACATTCAACATCAATACATACAGGGTCAAAATCAAAGCTCATTCCTAGGTGTCCATTTACCCATACCTCGCATTGTGTATTCAATACACACTCACCTAAAATGTGTGCTCCCCTTGATCATGCAAACACTTTGAAAACTAGCGCTCAATGCACAAACTTATGAAATCAATGCCCCTCATTATTCATGTATATATAAAATCAGCGCCAAACCTTTGTAAGTCATTAGGTTGTCCAGGAGAAAGGATAAAAACAAGTTTTAACATTGAAAAACATGAAAATCATGCTAAAGAGGCCGACTTAGATAACTCAAGTTGAACGTGTGTATATATATATATATAATATCATTTCCTCATTCAAAGCATTCATTTTCAAAACAAATCAAGAGCATATTTTAGCAGAATAAAGGGTGAACTTGAGTAGAATTTGCTGCTAAGAAGGTGACCTAGACAAGAGACATGACAATCTTCCATTTTCACAAATTTCATCTTTTTATCAAAAATTGGCTGTCTTGTTTCTTAGGTGTTGATTTACCAGGACCTTACATTTTGCATTCATTTCCTCCATCCAAGGATTTAGTGCCTTCTTCATTGCATAAGATAAGTAGAATCTCGCCTAAGATCATTGCAAGGTATCTTAAAGTGAAATGTTAGAAGAATCCTAATGAAAGGTTGTTGATGATAAATATCTTTGAGATTGATAATTGTTTTCCTTTCGATAGGTGATAGAGGATCCAAGAAGGTGAATGCCAAGAGCTAGCACACGAGAAGTACAAAGGAGGAGAGCTAGTCCAGATAATCAAGTTTCAGACAAGCCACTACCGGATATGATGAAACTAACACCAAGGTCATCGTCCAGAGGTTTACCACCATGTCAAAGCTCCCAGAAGTCCTCCATTTCATACACAGACAAGATCAAGAGCATCCATCTTTTTTTTTCTAGGATTCATACACAACCATCCAGAGTTAGAATCATGCATGAGCATAGAAGCGTTACAAGAAGAGAAATAAGGCCCAAGATATATATTGAGATGTCTCAGACTTTGAAGCTTTTTGGAATTACTTTATGTGGAAATATTTCATGAACAATTATGTGTGGTTAGATAAATAATATGTTATTTTGAAGGATGAATGATTATTTTAATATGGAAAAGATGAAATGAAATGAATGTTATTTTCATGTTATTATTAATTGATGCTTCGACTATTGGGTTATTAACCTATTAATGGGAAATTTGAGTTTATCATGAGTTGCAGGTTGTCGAAGACAAGGGTGTGGTTAAGGTAAAGGAGGATAGCAGTCTGACAGGGTTAAGATGGAGGGATTTCTCTCACACACATCACTTAGAATCATGTACATGCATTAGAATTGCATTAATTGATTTAATTATATAGTTCTTATTTAATTGTGTTATAGTTAGATTATTTAATTAATTAGCATTTAATATTATATGTTCATAGAAAAATAGATTAAAAGGTTTTAATTATTTATTTGATTTTTAGTTAAAGAATGAAACTATTATTATTAATTGTTTTATAGATAATTGAGATAATCATGCTTATTATTTAATATTAGTTGTGATAAATTAGAGAATAAAATTAGAAAATAATACAAGATTTTAGAAACAAAACAAAAAAGAAGAAAACAATAAAACAATAGAAAAATAGAAAAGAAAGCTTTTATTTAGAAAATAAAACACAAAATAAAGCAAAGCAAAAATAGAGAAGAAAATAATAAAAGAGAAATAAATCTCATAATCTCAACACAAAAAACATTCACAACTTTCATTCACAAACTCTATAATATGAAAATGAAAACACAAGCTTATTTTTAATTGATACTGGAAAAGAGGGTTCAAACAAGAAACTTTGGGGATTTGAGCATAAGGAATCGCTTGAGGAATAGAGGGTTTGAAGAATTCGATTGATTAGGGAGTGAAACCTCAAGTTTTTATGCAAATCTATATTCTCAAATTGTGGGTGATTAAATATATTATATGGACAATCTCTAGTTTTCCCTATGGTTAGATATGTTTTTATTATATTGATGGGATTTTATTTTGTAATATTACCATAGCAAATTAAATATATTGTTGTTGTTAAAAAAACTAATATATATATATAATATTATTGTATTTCTTTCCTTATAATTTTAAATGAATTATTTTTTTGAAAATTGTTTGAGTATATATATATATACTATTGTATTTCTTTCCTTATAATTTTAAATGAATTGTTTTTTTGAAAATTGTCTGAGTAAATATAATTACTTCTGTCGTTATCAAATATTACTGTATTCATGAATAACAGAAATTTTATATTATTATTATTATTATTATATAACTAAGATTTTAAAAATATATTAAATGAAATATCGACAAACTGAAGAAGTTTTAATGACAAATTGTATACAAGTGATGTTAAGAGTTTTAATAAAAAAAAGGTGAGGAAGGATTTACCTTCCCCAAGCGGTGAGCCCTATGGGCTGACGACCCTTTCTCCTTTCAATGGAAACTTAAAGCTGTTTTATTATATAAGCGCAGTGTTGTATGATACACTTGCTAATACTTAATATATATGCCACAACACCTTTACCAATAGCGCTCGACTGCCCTCTGTGCTTCGATCAAAAATAGTTTGAAATTGTGTTATTTCCAATGCATTAAAATATAATGTGAGTCTATTGTATGCAGCATTGCCATTCGTTGCTTTATTCACTGAATTGGTAATATATATATATATATATATATATATATATATATATATATATATATATATATATATATATATATATATATATATATATGTTCCTTTGACATTAAGAACTTTTTGGTATTTATTATAAAAGTTGTTGTTTACAGTAAGTTCTCTGCCGTAAGAATAATATAAATAATTGTTTATGTAAGTTGTATATTGTATCTTATCTCTGCTGTGAATTGGGAGCTTTACGCCTGATAGTATATATGTGTGTGTGTGACTCCTGAGAATAATATCAATGCTGTGTATAAGTAATTTTCTGTAGATCAATACATATATATCTATATATAAAAATGTATATTATATATATATGGATTTATAAATCGATAAAAGAATATGAATATAGGGATTAAATCAAACTTCTTATGATTGTCATGATTGTAGTATTTGGGAAAATGTAATTTAGATCTGCTATGATTTAATGGAAACTAAGAAATCAATATATACATTTAACTGTTCCATGAAAGAGAGAAGATAGTTAATATTTATCTTTTAAATTCGTCAAATCGAAATGATCCAACTTTGTAGAAAAACCAATTGATTAAATTATTCATGCAAACTGAAATTTCTTTTTATATATATCAAATTAGAACTTCTTTTCTATGAAAGATCAATATAAACCATTAGAACTTTGAAAAACTTATCTTTGTATGTAATGTGGTAAAGTAATGTACTTTCAGGATAGGATGCCGAATGTGGGCTCCCAGAGACAATAGTTTTACTTTTTCTAAAACTACCACTTTTGTTTTATTGCTTGGCTAAGGTACTATACCATTGAAATAGATGGAATTAGAAAAAGCCTAGAATTATGTTATATATGTCTCTGCCACATCCTGCTTGCAAGAGTTTATGTCATTCTAGGATAGGATGCATACAAGCAACAGGCACGCATGGAAAGATTCCCTCCTGCTTACACCGTTCCAGGTTGCTAGGCTCCTTGTGTAGAGTCGGTGTTTTCTTCGAGTTAGGAAGAAACCCGAGGAAGTCTAGTACTTTGTGGTTGGGTGGAGAAAGCGCCTTAACCACACTCTTGCTCTCGACTTGCGAAAGATCAGAGGATCACGGTGGTCAAGTTCAGAGATTCTTACGTTATGGATATTTATTTCATTGTATTACTCTTTTGTATGGCTAGTCTAGCCAAGTTATAAATGTAACTTTACTTTCATTGATATATTGATATATTATCCTTACTTGTAACATTGAAATAGATGTTTCGTAACACCAGATTGGTGTATGTAATGGAATTGTAACACTTCTTGGTGTATGGAAATTTATTCTTCATTAATGGAATCTTGCTATTTTTTATACGGTTATGGATATTTGAAAATTATAAATGATTTATTTTCCATTATTGGATTAAGCAATGCTTTTTGGAATACTATGTTTAGTATGTAATTTTTCACACCTTACTTTTGGTATCAGAGTGCTAGGTTCAACTCTTGGACCTATGCCTAATTATGCTTTAATGCAATGTTTCAGAGTAATCTAGATGGATACTCGATTCACATACCAATGTGGTGGAGGATCCCATGGTCATCTGGATGACAGATTGGATATGATCCTAGCCATGTTGAATCGATAAGAGACTAGTATGGACAGTCTAGAACAGGAAATTTGATTAGGCTAACCTGGGTTGAATCCAGGTGGTGATGGGGGTGATGGTGGTGAATCTAATGCAGAAGAGCGTGAGACTGAGAAAAACCCAAGTAAGCAAGAGAAAGTAGCTGAAGAATTGGGTAAAGACCTCAAGAAGGTCACCCCGCCAAAATTTGATGGAAAAATAATTGGAAATGGGGAAGAAGCCTGGGTAATTGAGTTGGAGAAGTACTTTGCTCTACAAAATTTGTCTGATGAGACTAAGGCTGTATGGGGATCATATCAACTCACCGGTGATGCTGCCACATGGTGGGATAATGAAAAGGCTGAGAAGCGGTTGTTTCCTGGTGAGGTAACTTGGGAGCGATTTTTGCAGTTGTTCTGGAAAAGGTGGTTACCACAGCTGTATTTTGACAAGAAAATGTCTGAATTTCAGAATCTCACCCAAGGGGGAATGATAGTAACTCAATATTGGGAGAAATTTTCCCACTTTCTCAAGTACGTGCCTCAGTATCAATAGGATGAGAGCTTTCATATTCGTAAGTTCATCATAGGGCTTAGGCCTCAAATTGGAGTTGATGTTGATATTCATAACCCTTCCACCATGGATGAGGTTTTTGAAAAAGCAATCAAGCAAGAACAGAAACTACAATAGGTTGCAAACTATAGGAAAAGTAGAGATGCCAAGTATGGTAATAAGAAACCTCAAGGAAACAACCAGAATAATCAAAATCAAAACAATCAAGGTAATAATAATAACAGGCAGATCAAAAATCTCAAGAGGGGAAACAATTCTCAAGACCATAACGAAGGAAATCAGAATAACAACAAGAGGACAAATTATAACACTAATAATAGTAATAACAGGAGAGATGCTTCAGATAGAACCAAAGCACCCCGTGGTGGTTACTACACATGCAGTGGTGAGAATTATGCCAGTGTGTGTCCTCAAAGGGGGAATAATCAAAAAAATAGAAACCAACATCACATCCATGCGGCGATAGATAATCGCCAAGCTGATTTCCAGGCTATGCCAATCCAGTTCTCACGTAAGCTTTTTGGATGCCCTGTTTCAATTTTAATTGATACTGGAGCCACTGAGTGTTTTGTAGATCCCAATGTTATTTCTAAATTGTCAGTTAAACTGGGATTTATGGCTAATTCATGGAAGGTACAATATGGAAACTGGGTAGAGAAAATGGTAGAGCATTGTCTTGCATGCAATGAACTTGAACTTCCTAGTTTTGAGACACAAGTCAACTTATATGTGGCACCCCTAGGATCATATGATGTAATTCTAGGAATAAACTAGCTTACAGAGCATAAGTCTATTGTAGATTGTGAAGAAAAAATAGTAAAATGTTTAGATGATCAGGGTAACCGAGTTGAGATTTATGGTTTTAAAAGACCCTTAGAGCTCAGGCAGATTTTTACCATGCAGCTGAAAAAGGCCAATAGGAAAGGGTGTGCTATTTATGTAGTAAAGGTCAGGGATCTTGATAACTCAGAGTCGCCAGCTAATGACCATCCCATTCTGAAAGAATTCCAAGATGTATTTCCTGATGAACTGACCTAGTTGTGTCCGAAACGAGAATTTGATTTCTCGATTGAATTGTTACTTGGAACTAAGCCTCTGTCAAAGGCACCGTACAGAATGAATACACCTGAATTGTATGAGTTGAAGGCATATTTGCAAGAATTGCTTAACCAGGGTTTTATAAGACCAAGTGTGTCTCCATGGGGAGCACCTGTCATTTTTGTGAAGAAGAAAGATGGTACCTTGAGGTTATGTATTGATTATAGAATGCTAAACAAGGCTACCATCAAAAATAAATATATGCTCCCTAGAATTGATGAGTTTGACCAGATGAAAGGAGCGAAGGTATTCTCAAAAATTGATTTGAGATTAGGATACCACCAGCTAAGAATAAAAGATGAAGATATTTTAAAGACTACCTTCATGACTAGATACGGACACTATGAGTTCACGATGTTACCATTTGGGCTAACCAATGCCCCGGCAGCTTTTATGAATTTGATGAACAACATCTTTCGGGGCTGTCTAGATGACTGTGTACTAGTTTTTTGGATGATATATTGATATACTCCAAATCTGAGGAGCATGACAAACATCTGAGGATAGTATTGCAGCATTTGCAGGATCATAAGATTTTTAGGAATATGTCAAAATGTACTTTCTACCAGACTAAGGTACACTATTTGGGCCATGTTATTTTGGCTGAGGGGATAGCAGTGGACCCAGATAAGATTAAGGCAATCATGGAGTGGCCAATGCCACAGAATGTGTCAGAAGTCCAGAGCTTTACAGGGCTTGCCTGTTATTATAGAAAATTCATGAAGGGGTTCTCAACAATTGTAGCACCCATCACTGCACTCTAGAGAAAGGGAAAGAAATTTGAATGGATTGATAGATGTGAGCAGACATTTCAGTTGTTAAAAGAGAAACTTACTTCTACACCCATCCTGATTGTGCCAAATCCAAATGGGCACTTCACAATTATTACAGATGCTTCAAGGGAAGGTGTAGGAGCAGTTCTTATGCAGGAAGGTCAAGTAGTGGCTTACGAATCTCAGAAATTGAAGTAGCATGAACTGAATTATGTGTCACATGATTTGGAGTTGGCTACCATAGTGTACGCACTTCAAATGTGGAAGAACTATCTTTTGGGAAATCCTTTCAACCTAAAGACAGATCATTTGGGATTACAGTACATATTTACTTAGCCCAACCTGAATTCTTGGTAAAGAATATGATTTTGGCATTGAGTATATAAAAGGAAAAGAAAATAGAGTAGCGGATGCCCTAAGTGGAAGGAGACATCTCGCAACCATGGTAATGGTAAGGTTGACTTTCAAACAATGAGTGATGTAGGCTTTGCCTAGTGATGAGTTTTACAATAGGGTGAAACAAGCCCTAGAGCAGGATCCTTCGAATCATAGATATGATGGATACATGTTTGAGTCTGATGGACCCTTGAGATATTAGGGACAAATGTATGTTCCAAATGTAATAGGGTTGAGAGAACTTGTGCTAGAAGAATTTAAAAATGCACCTTATTCAGGGCACCCTGGTGTAACAAAGATGATAGGACTCAAAGCATTGTATTTCTAGCCAGGACTTAAGAGGGATGTTACAGCTTTTGTAGCCCGATGTTTGGAATGCCAGCGAGTTAAGGCTGAGCAAGTACATCTGGCAGGACTTCTTTACCCACATAGGGTGCTAGAATAGAAATGGTAGGTAATCACTATGGATTTCATTCAGGGGTTGCCTATGACCAAGACTTGACATGATGTCATCTTGGTTGTGGTTGATAAATTGACGAAGGTAGCTCACTTCATTCTTGGGAATCTAAAGGATGGCTCATTGGTTTTAGCGAAGAAGTTTATGCAGGAGATTTTCTAATTGCATAGAGTACTTGAAACGATCATCTCTAATCGTGATACTTGAATGACCTCTAGATTTTGGACCACTTTGTATGCTTCTTTGGGGACAAAACTAAACTTTAGTTCAACATATCATCCTCAGACCGATGGTCAGATGGAGAGAGTGAACCAGGTAGTAGAGGATCTCCTCAGAATGTATTGTATGGATCAGTAGCATAAGTGGGAGGAGTATCTACCTCTAGTAGAATTTTCTTATAATAACTCTTTTCACGCCTCTCTAGGCATGGCATCTTTCGAGGCTTTGTATGGTCGTAAATGTCGTACACCTATCAGCTGGGATAGAGTGGAAGATAGGATTGTTGTTGGACCAGAGATGTTGAGGGAGATGGAACATCAGATGAAGCTAGTTAAGGAAAAGTTGAAGCAAGCATCAGATTGAAAGAAGAGCTTTGCAGATAGGAACAGAACCTTTAGATAGTTCTCAGTGGGAGACAAGGTCTTCTTGAGGGTTCGACCACAGAAGAGTTCAATCTCATTTGGGAAGGGGTCTAAGCTCACCCCTAGGTATGTTGGGTTGTTTGATGTCTTGGAGGTTATTAATCTGGTTGCTTACAGGCTTGCTCTACCACCAGCTCTTTCCCAGATACATAATGTCTTCCATGTTTCTGTACTTAAGCCATACCATCTGGATGCATCTCATATTCTTGACTGGCATGCATTGCAGGTTTAGGATCCAAGGGTGGTGCTAATGGAGCCCACCAAGATTTTGGAGAGGCGCAACGTTAAGTTGTAGAACCACAATGTCGTCTAGTATAGGGTCTAGTGGGACCAGTATTTGGTGGACAGTGCCACCTGGGAAAATGCAGAAGATATTGATAGATCTTTTCCACATCTGAGATTCTAGTTCATTTTTATTTATGCATATGATGACATTTATTATATATTATTGATATTTGATATATAAGACTCTTTATGTAGATGTTTTGTAATAAGACATCAAGACGATGTCTCTTCTAAGTGGGGAAGGATGTCACGTCTCAGACTTTCAAGCTTTCTGGAATTACTTTATATGGAAATATTTTAGATAAATAATATGTTACTTTGAAAGATGGATGATTATTTTAATATAGAAAAGATGAAATGAAATGAATGTTTTTTTTTTTTGAAAAAGTGGCATACTCACTAAAATTATATTAAATATAAAAGATAAGTTACAAAAAGTCTGATTCAATAAGGCATACTAGCAGGAAAGAATCAGACAAAGAAAAGCTCTAGTTGTCGCCTTTTAAAAACATAGCTATTACAAAAAATGATGCAAAAAGATGAGTCAACCAAGAAAAGTCTGTGGCTGTGAACATTACATGATTAACATCTTTATCAATAAGATGATATTACAAAAATTACAACTGATACAGCCCAAATATAACGAAAACAAAAAACACCCAGACAAAAAACCTTAACTATCAGTTATCATCCTACAATCCTTGAACAATAAAACCTTGATGGTGAAGAACCTCCTCTTTTGCCAGCTGAGGAGGAGGAGGAGGTGGTGGAGGAGGAATGTAATGCAGCAGAAAGGATAATGCATTAAACAACTATGTAGCTTCATCCACTAACTGTCTCCCCAGCTCTCTCCTATGGTAATGGGTAGAATTATGAAAAGACAGAACATAGTTATTTTGAAGACCATGCAGCAAAGCATTAAAGAGGCAATGAAGAGTAGGACAACGAAAAAGATCCCTGCGGTCAAACAAACCACCCACAAGAGTAGTACCAGTATACAAATCGTAATCCTCAACAACTTCATTATAAACATCCACTGGAAAATGAATATCTTGGACAAACAAAAAGCCCAGATTCCTTACCAGATCAAAACTTTGCAACAAATCCATAGCATTTGAAAGGAAATGCGACAGCTTGGGATGGATATAAAGTTCTAGGGAAATGCAAAACTTGTTGACCGCAAACCTGTATAATTGCTCTTTCAACAGCATCTTCATGAATCTTAAAGACTTCCTGCATGGAGTTCAGATTGAGGAGACCTAAAGATGGCCACTCCCAATTCTGAATTAGCAAGAGAATTATTTTGTTTCGCTAGACAGAGCCCATACCTTAACAAAAATTCTTGAATCTTGAAAATAAAACAGATTAGGAAAGCTAACGCAGAGGAATTTTGAAACTTACAAGAGATGGCAGATGTCATGAATATAAAGGAGAGTTCCTTCTAAATACAATAAATAAAATCAATCCTGATAAGAAATACCGTTAAGCGAGAACTGCCACCCTGCGTGTAAAATTAAAGCAGAAGTACTACACACTAGATGAAATTGTCCTCAGACCAAGGGACAACATCAGTTGTCAGACCGAAGCCGCAGGAAGGAGATGATTCTAGATTTGGCAGCTAAACAGAATACTCTTTAAAAATAACTTTCTTCTAAATACTCCATAATATGCTAAACAAGTTAGTTAGGCCTTTCCTTAGCTAAAATGCATTTAATTCTGGGAATCAATAACAAAGAATTTGAGTCCCACTCCTTAATAGAATCATTAATGTAAAAGGCATGATTAGCTAAAAAATCTGCTAACAAATTGCCTTCCCTATATGTATGGACTATCTTAAATGATTGAAAATGATCAAGCAGATTCCTTCCAACTTGTAAAAAATAATCAATTTTCCATCTTGGAGATGACTTAAGAGAAAATGCCCTTATAATATTCAAAAAGTCCCCTTCCACAATAATATTTGAAATTTCACATTTTAATGCAAGATTTAAACCTGCTATTAATGCCAAAGCCTCTGCCTCGTTATTTGAACACACACCAAGCTTAACTGATAAGGCTCTTAAAACTAAACCATTATGATCTCTTAAAACACAACCAGCACTAGAGTCACTAGGATTACCCCTACTCGCACCATCAAAATTCAATTTTACAAAAGAAACAGGCGGAGGGATCCACTTAATGGAGGACCTGTCTATCTTGCTTCCCATGTTAAAGCAACTTGAATTAGGCAAAGATAAAAATTTCCATTGTTTTAACATTAGATCATCCCAAGAAGTAAAAACTAGAGAACCTAATTTTTTAAACAGAAGAGAAGTCGAAACTACTTCTGAAATCATTTTCTCAATTTTTACAATAATTGCTTCAAGAGAGTTAGTTTTTCTAAAAACTCTACTATTTCTCTCTAGCCACAAAATCCAAATCACAATACTCGGTGAGACCAACCACAAAGCAGAGAAGGTAGAATTTGTAAACAAGATAGGCCAGCTTTGAAAAACTTGAAGCAGAGAGAAAGGAAGGGGGCCCTACCAACACAATTTTGAGATTAACTAGTACCAGACTTTTGAAGAGAAGTGACAATTTAGCAGTAAATGATCCACAAATTCCTCTACTTCTGAAAAAAAAGGGCAAAAAAAAGAATTAGCAACCCCAAGCCTAACTAACCTATCACTAGTAAGGATTCTATAATTCAGAGCTAACCAAGCAAAGGCCCCTACCTTAGGCAGGCAAGGACCACTCCAACAAAGTTTATAAGGCCAATCCGAAACTAAATTAGAATCCTTACTAATGATGCTTAGGTATCCTTGCTTGACTGTATACCGACTAGACTTTGAGGGGACCCAAATAAGTTTGTCCTTTCCTCCTGATATAAAAATTCTTCTCTCCTTCAAGAGATTCCTAAGCAAGACCTTCTATTCTAAAGGAATTAGAAAATCATCAAAATTTCTCCAACTAACTTTATTAATAACTGAATCCGAATCAACCACAATATAATCTTTAACTTTTGTTCCCCAAGCTTGACACAAAAATAACTTAATATCTTGAAGACCTTCAAAATTTGACAGTGGCTGATAACTATTCCAAGAATCATCCCAAAAAAAGTTGAATTTCCATCCTGAATAATCCAAGATAAAAAAGGGGAAATCACCTCTCTACAATTTAATAAAAAGTTCCAAATCTGAGAACCCATCTTTGGATTAAGGATAGTGAAGATTATTTCAGGTGAAGATGAATCTAGATATTTAGCTATCATAATTTTTCCCCATTTAGAGTCTAGCTTTTCATACAAATTCCAAACCAACTTGGCTCCAAGAGCCTTATTATGAGATTCAATGTTATGGATCCTAGATCCTCCCTTATGCTTCAGAATACAGATTTTATCCCAAGAAATTAGAGGAATTTTTCTTCCATTCAAGTTAGAGCCATTCCACATAAATTTCCTCAAGATATTAACAAGGCAAGAAAGGATGGACTTGGGCACCATAAGCACTGAAAGCATATACACCGGCACTGCTGACAAGACTGATTTAATCATAAGGATTTTGCCTGCCAAAGTTAACCATTTGCCCTTCCAAGAAGAGATTTTGGACTTGATGCTTTTAATAAGTTTATCCCAAAACATATTTTTAACTGAACCCGAGAAAAGAGGAATCCTGAAATATGTAGAAGGAAGGACATCCACCTTAAAACCCTGATATTTTGCAACCCTTTCTTGAACAAGTGAAGACGTAAAAAATAATTTTTTTTTTAGATTTCTCCTGATTTACTTTTTGGCCCGATACTAAACAATACTTTAAAATTACATCCTTCATATGTTTATCTTCTAACAGCACAGGTTGACCAAACAGTAGAATGTCATCTGCAAATAAAGCATAAGTAATAGCAAAAGGAACTCTAGGAATTTTAATCCATTTCCAATTTCCCAAGGAATTTTGCCTCAAAATTAATCTGCTCAACCCTTCTGCCATAATTATAAAAAGAAAAGGAGACAAATGATCACCTTGCCTTATCCCTTGAGAGGATTTGAAAAACTTAGACTGGGAACCATTAATCAATACTGAAAAGCTTGAACCAGAAATGCAAGAAGTAATCCACTTACACCACTTAGAAGAGAAACCAAACTTAAGAAGAACTTGAAACAAAAAATCCCAAGACACTCTATCATAAGCTTTTAACATATCCAATTTAACCAACATAGCAGGAAGTTTATGATCATGAATTGAATACAGAACCTCATGTGCCACCAAGGCACCTTCAGATGTTTCCTTACCTGGGACAAAACCTCCTTGCTCTTCTGACATAATTTTTGGAATGAAAACAACAAGTCTTAGAGTAATTGCTTTAGAAATGATTTTATACAAAGAATTACAAAGAGAAATGGGTCTAAAATTAGCAAAAGAAGGAGTAGCAACTTTAGGGATTAAGGCGATGAAGGTAGACTTAATCTCTTTTAAAACAATACGATTCCTACGAGCTTCTTCTACAGCCAACCATATATCTTTACCTACAAAATCCCAACACTTTTGAAAGAAAAGTGGAGTAAAACCATCCGGGCCAGGAGATTTATCTAGATCTAAAGAAAAAACCACTGCCTCAATTTCTTCTAAAGAAAATTGTTTCATCAATTCCAAATTATCTTCTTGTGAAATCAAAGGTGGAATATGATTAAGAACTTCAAGAATAGTCAAAGGTGGTACCTTAATATTTTCTTTTGAAAGAAACTAACTCCTTTCTGAATCAGAACATCATCTTGCAAAATATTCCCCATAGTGTCTTTAATTGCACAAATAGAATTCTTATGTCTTCTTACCATAGCTGAAACATGAAAAAATTTAGTAATACGGTCTCCTTCTCTAAGCCAAGTCTCGATTTCTGTCTCCAAAATATTTCTTCTCTAGCTAAAATCTCCTCCAAGTTAGATTGAAGAGATTTAACATATTCAAAAGAAGCACTATCCATTGCATTTTCTATAATGACTTCATTCATCTATTCTAAATGAGACTGCAGAGCAGCGTTTTGAGAAAAAATATTACCAAAAGAAATTTTATTCCATTCCTTAATTTTCTTTCTTATAAATTTTAATTTTTCATTAAGCCAAAACATGTGAGAACCTTTCACAAAAGGGGCATTCTTCCACCAAGTTTCCAATAAAGGTAAAAAACTACAATCTCTAAACCACATAGCTTGAAACTTAAAAGAAGATCTATATTTTTTTTAATCATATCCAAGTCCAGGTGAAGAGAAATGGGAAAATGATCAGAAGCAGAAAAGGGAAGAACAAAGGTACCAGATATTTTAGTATCAGAACACCAAATAGGAGAGAACAAAAATCTATCCAATCTTTCTGCAATATTTAAAAAATCCTTTCTCCTATTAGACCAAGTGAACTTCCCATTTAAAAAAGGGCTATCCACCAACGCATTGTCTGAAATAAAATCAGAAAAATCATCAATTACCCTCTGAGGGTGACAAATCCCTCCTGATTTTTTAGATAAACAAGTAATAGCATTAAAATCTCCCCCTAAGATAACTTTTTCTCCATATAAATTTTCAAGAAGTGCAGACAGAATATCCCAGCACCGTTTTTTGTCATTTGTCGAAATTGGTCCATAAACATTAAATAACCAGAAGTCTTGGGAAGGGGAGATTATTTTAACCAATAAAAAATTCTGAGTAGAGCAAATAAGATTTGCATCACAACTTTTACTATCCCAAAGAATAACCAAGCCTCTTGATGCCCCCTGAGAGGGAGAAGGGAGAAACTTCCATTTAAACCCATTTGGAAAAATATTTTCAGCTTGAGTTTGAGACAACTTTGTCTCCTGAAGTAAGATAATGTCCATACCTGCAAAATCTAATTGATGCTTTACCAAGCATCTTTTGTTAGGGGCATTAATGCCCCTAACAGTCCAGGATAGGATCTTCATTGCTCTCGGGGAGATTTTCTCACTCTCCCCGATCTCAAACAGGTTTCAAGGGTAGCCTACAACCTAGCCTTAATTTCTTCCTGTGTTTTAAAAGATTTTGGTTTCTGGCCTCTCTTGGAAGGAGATATAGACCTAGATTCTATAGGAGAATCCAGACTAGAAGTTTGAGAGATGGATAATTTTGCAGCAAAATCAAACACCTCACTAGCAATAGGAGTCTAAGGGACAGATTGAGGAAAAGAGAAGTTTTGATCAGGGTTAAAAACCTCATTACCAATCCCATCACCTAATAGAACCTTCCAATCATGTTTCTTTGTACTTAACTGTTTATCAGTTTCCAAGCTTGATTTAGAAGTGATATTATTAAGAGATACAACCTCTCCTACAACTTCATGCAAACCTTCTACAATTGCCTCATCCACAATTTTATCTATAAGATCAGAAGCAACTTTATGAAGTCTTATCAACAAAAGCTTTCACTTCCTTCTCAAAAAAAGAAAAATTAGCCAAATTTGAAGCATCATGTAGTCTGCCCTCTGATAAACAAGAATCTTCCTCCTTGTTAAAAGATGAAAATAAATTCTTTTTCACTTTTTCATTAAGAAAAAAATTAGGGGAATCTGAATCCTCCCTTTTACCAAAATCAAGATCAAAAGAAAATTCCTCGTTTGGATTATTAACATAATCTTGTTCCTCATCTAAACTGGAGGAATTAACCAAATGACTTAGAGATGCTTCCCCAAGATTGACAGAATCAAGATCTTCCCTTGCAATTTTATCATTTTCTAAATCCTCACAGACCCATTTAGACTCAAAAAGCTCTGGCTTTTCCATTACCATAGGGTCTTCAAAAGCAACCGTTTGTCTCCAAGACCCAAATTTAGACTGAAATTCCAGAAATTTAGGGAATGGAAACGAAGTATTTAAAATTATAGAAAACCGTACTGGCAAATCAGGTTTTTGGAAATTAGACAAATCATGATTAATAAAAAAACTCATTTTCTTTGCACAAAATTCAATAATATTAGATAATCATGCTTATTATTTAATATTAGTTGTGATAAATTAGAGAATAAAATTAGAAAATAAAACAAGATTTTAGAAACAAAACAAAAAGGAAGAAAACAATAAAACAATAGAAAAATAGAAAAGAAAACTTTTATTTAGAAAATAAAACACAAAATAAAGAAAATCAAAAATAGAGAAGAAAATAACAAAAGAGGAATAAATCTCATTCTCTCAACACAGAAAAACATTCACAATTTTCATTCACAAACTCTATAATATGAAAACGAAAACGAAAACACAAGCTTATTTTCAATTGATGCTAGAAAAGAGGGTTCAGACAAGAATCTTTGGGGATTGGAGCATAAGGAATCGCTTGAGGAAAAGAGGATTTGAAGAATTCGACTGATTGGAGAGCGAAACCTCAGGTTTTTATGCAAATCTATATTCTCAAATCGTGGATGATTAAATATATTATATGAACAATCTCTAGTTTTCCATGTGGTTAGATATTTTTTTATTATATTGATGATATTTTTATTTTGTAACATTACCATAGCAAACTAAATATATTGATGTTGTTAAAAAAAACTATTCTATATATATATTATAATTTTAAATGAATTGTTTTTTTTGAAAATTGTCTGAGTAAATATAATTACTTTTTTCGTTATCAAATATTAGTGTATTCATGTATAACAGAAATTTTATATTATTATATATATACATATATATATGCAACTATATATATCACTGAGATTTTAAAAATATATCGAATGAAATATCGGCAGACTGAAGAAGTTTTAATGACTAATTATATACAAGTGATGTTAAGAGTTTTAATAAAAAAAGAAAGTGAGGAAGGATTTACCTTCCCCAAGCGGTGACCCATATGGGCCGAGAGCCCTTTCACCTTTTAATGGAAACTTAAATCTATTTTATTATATAAGCGCAGTGTTGTATGATACGCTTGCTAATACTTAATATATATACCACAGTGCCTTTACAAACAACGCTCGACTGCCCTCTGTGCTTCTATAAAAAACAGTTTGAAATTGTGTTATTACCAGTGCATTAAAATATAATGTGAGTCTGTTGTATGCAACGTTGCTATTCGTTGCTTTATTCGTTGAATTGGTAATGTATGTATATATATATATTCATTTGACATTAAGAACTTTCTGGTGTTTATTATAAAAGTTGTTGTTTACTGTAAGTTTTCTCTGTATACTGTATCTTTTCTCTACTACAAATTGGGAGCTTTGTTTAACAGTTTATATATATATACACGCTGAATGACATTTGTATGTGATTCCTGGGAATAATATCAATGTTGTGCATAAGTAATTTTCTGTAGATCGGTACATATATATATAATATATACTTTTATATATATATTTATATATGGATGTGTAAATCAATAAAAGAATATGAATATAGGGATCAAGTCAAACTTCTTATGACTTTCATGACTATAGTATTTGTGAAAATGTAATTTAGATCTGCTATGATTTAATGGAAACTAAGAAAGCAATATATACATTTAACTGTTCCATGAAAGAGAGAAGATAGTTAATATTTAGCTATTAAATTTGTCAAATGGAAATGATCTAGCATTGTAGAAAAACCAATTGATTAAATTATTCATGCAAACTGAAATTTCTTTTTATATATATCAAATTAGAACTTCTTTTCTATGAAAGATCAATATAAACCATTAGAACTTTGAAAAACTTATCTTTGTATGTAATGTGGTAAAGTAATGTACTTTCGGGACAGGATGCCGAATGTGGGCTCCCAGAGACGGTAGTTTTATTTTTTCTAAAACTACCACTTTTGTTTTATTGCTTGGCCAAGCTACTGTACCATTGAAATAGACGGAATTAGAAAAAGCCTAGAATTATGTTATATATGTCTCTGCCACATCCTACTTCCAAGAGTTTATCTCATTCTAGGATATGATGCATACAGGCAACATGCACGTATCAAGAGATTCCCTCCTGCTTACACCGTTCCAGGTTGCTAGGCTCCTTGTACAGGGTTGGTGTTTTTTTCGAGTTGGGAAGAAACCCGGGGAAGTCCAGTATTTTGTAGTTGGGTGGAAAAAGTGCCTTGTGGAAGATCGGAGGATCACAGTGGTTGAGTTTAGAGATTCTTATGTTATGGATATTTATTTCATTGTATTACTCTTTTGTATGGCTAGTATAGCCAAGTTGTAAATGTAACTTTACTTTCATTGATATATTGATGTATTATCCTTACTTGTAACATTGAAATAGATGTTTTGTAACACCAGATTGGTGTATGTAATGGAATTGTAACACTTCTTAGTGTATGGAAATTTATTATTCATTAATGGAGTCTTTCTATTTTTTATACGGTTATGGATATTTGAAAATTATAAATGATTTATTTTCCATTATTGGATTAAGTAATGATTTTTGGAATACTATGTTTAGTATGTAATTTTACGCACCTTACAAGCATCCAAAAGTATGAAATTACATCAAAGACAACAAGAAGTATCAAATTTCCCAAGTTTTCAAGTTCGAAGTAGCTAAGTTCCAGAGGTGAAAATCCAAGTTCAAAGACTATTCCAGGAAATATGATAGAATTTGGGAAAGTATTCCAAGCAGTGCGAACACATTGACGATCAAACTGGTTTGTTCAATGCTGAGGTGACATAGGCATATCATCAGGCCAATCATATTTTGCCACATCAATCGTCCAAGTTCAATGCATGTACATCAAGCAAGAGGCCAAGGAGGGCACCATGTTGGAGATTCTCAAAGATTCCATTTCATGCTTATCACATTGGAAAACATGCCTTAATTGCCTCTCTTTTGGGCGGTTATGCCTTGTTGTCACAATCTGGGCCGTTGATTTGCAAATCAATCCTGGCCGTCAATGTAATTTTGGAGCCTATAAAAGGCTCATTTCTCTCATTTGTAAAGGTTGTTAGCTCTCTCAAGAGTAGGAGTAGAATAGGAGTAGAGTAGAGGAGACTTTGTGAAATTATTGCTAAAACTTTGCCAAAATAAATACAAGTTCATTGGTTTGATGAAATTGTGTTCTTTGGGGTGTTTGCATGGTTTCAATTTTCTCAAATTTACATAATAGGAATTAATCTAAATCTGCAATTTTCATAGTTTGTTTATGTTTCATGGAAGAATAGTGTTGTTGAATCAAAGTGGAGCCGTTTGTTCATACCATTTGTGATTTGTGGCTTGCAAGTCGCAATGCATGGTTAGTCTGAACTTAATGTGAAGCTTAACTTCAATTGTTTGTGTATGGTGAACTTTTCATGTGCACAAGTAATTTG
Source organism: Cunninghamia lanceolata (assembly GCA_027924645.1). Classification (NCBI taxonomy): domain Eukaryota; kingdom Viridiplantae; phylum Streptophyta; class Pinopsida; order Cupressales; family Cupressaceae; genus Cunninghamia; species Cunninghamia lanceolata. The sequence goes on from BSBN01000627.1 coordinate 19,319,460, forward strand.
AACATCTTTCATTTGCCTTAGAAGATTGCATCATCTTTGTCTAGTTGTTGGAATGCTTGTTTCATTGCGAAGCAAAGAATGATAGACTTCCACTAGTTCATCAATAAGTTCTTGCAATTAAAGTAGAATCCCTCTTAACCCTTACTCTTTTGCATTTTCTTCATAATTGTCGTTAGATTAGAATCAAGAGCTATATTGTTAAATCATACATTGAAGTTTCGCACCTTAGATATTTGAAGAAGCCATTTGTGTGAGAGAAGCATTTGAGTGTTGTCATTACGAGCAATTGAGAATTGAACAATTACATAAGTCCCTTTGGAGGTTTCAACAAATCACATTCCACTACTGAATCTATCCCTATTGCATTCCATTGAATCTGGAACCTTGGAGTCTCCCATTTGATCACAAATTTCAGCATTTGGGGAGTCTTTGATCAAGAGAGGGTAGAATACGTAGTATTTTATTCTGCATGTTTTTGTGCATAAAAAGCACATCAATAGAATTGGTGCTAAAAGGAGGGTTGAACTCTGAATTACTCCATCATCCATCACTTTTATGCATGCCTCTCCTCATGTCACTTGACAGAATTCAACAAGGAGGAGGCCAGAACGAAGAATTTCATACATCTCAACTCAGGATAAAAGGGCATGAACAAGGAACTACATTACTTCTTTCATTCCAAGCACATGAATGAACTCCGAATTGTGGAATTGGAACCAAAGTGAGATTTCAAAGACAAATTTGAGATTCGCAAGATCTCTCTTATGCCAAAAATACAAAAAAAAAGTAGAAAACTTCAAAAAATCCAAAAAAAAAAGTAAAAAATTGAAAAATACCAAAAAGAGTGAAGGATGGATTTCTCATCACACGTGAAGCAATTTCAAGGATTTGGGCAGCAATATAATCCTCAAGTGGACATAATTAATCTTTGGCGGAGTTTGAATGAATAACTTCATCCAAGGAATGTGGATTTGGTTGACTTTGCATTATGGGATAGATGTAGAATTCATGATACAAATGATCATAAGGAGTTTTATTGCCTAACATTCTTGTCAAGGATGGAATTAGCATTGCAAGGAAGAAGTTTCTTTTTCGCAAGTTTATGAGTTGATTGAGAGTATAAGGGTGGAACCTGAAATCTCAAGTGAAAGTAAAGCCTTCATGCGATTCAAGGACATGATTAAGGAAAAAAGTATTGAGAAAGATTTGAGCATAAAGTACCATTTGATCCCATGTGAGTGGTGTAGAATTCACAATGCCAATCATTCAAAATTCACATGTCCGATAATTTGAGAGGCTATTCATCAAGCAAAGGCAGAATTGGAATTCAAGGAATCATCTAGAGAAGAAGGAAATTCCATTCCATCTACTAGTGAAGATAGCACAAGTGAGTTTGATAATCAATGTACAAGTATGGAAGATGAATCCACATGCCTTGTCCCATGACAAGAAAAGCATATTGAAGAAATTCAAAAGGTAATGGAGGATATTCAAGCTAGTACAAGTGAAGACCAAAGTGTGAATTTGACAAATAGAGAAGAAGGTGATTCAAGTTCATTGCACGAAGAAAATTTCCTTGCCGAATATTCATTCATGCTACTAGAAAATATCATTGAGAATAAATTACAAGAGATTTCAAACACCCTTGAAAAGGAAGATGATCATGAGGGTGTGTTGCAAACTGTCATCCACAAGCCCAAAAAATGAACAATTTAAAGGGGCACTCAACACTCTCATGGATGAAATACAACGAGAGTTCCTACCAAAGTCATCCCAAGATGAACAAGTTGATGAAATGGAGATCAAGTTCGACAAGCAATTTGAATCAGTGCTAGGCTCGCTGCTAACAATCCAAGAAGAGCTAATGCATGTTGTGGATGCATGTGGGGTGATCCATCACCAACTTCGACCTCCAGACATATTGGTAGGCAACGAGCATGAATTTCCATTTCCAGACAAAGACCACCAGATTGTCTCTTTCCCTGCTATTAATTGGAAAAATTTTGAATTTGATGATTATGAATTTCCAAATTGTGAATTTGAAGAGTATGATTTTGATTATGGAAACGTAGGAAAAACAACCTGCATCTGGATTAACCATGGTCCCAATGAACTACCTCAACTGTTGATTTTGTGCAAAAAAATTTTTGAATTTGAGGATTGTATTGTGAGAGATTACATTTCCGAATTCAAGGATAAATTTGCCAAAATCTGAACTATCAAATGTGCCTTATTGCTTCTATTCATTTTGAGAAACCATGCCAAATCTTGTATATATTTTGGTGTTTTGAGTCGTGTCCATCCGTTGTACATAGCTTGCTTAAAATAGGTTTTCTTTTCTGTTGCTTTAGAGTAGTTTTGTCATGTTTAGTTTAGTTTGCTTGTCTTAGTTTAGGTTGCTGTTAGTTGTAGGTTTCTTTTGTGGGCTCCCCAATTTGAGAGGCGATGTTGTCCTTTTAAAGCACATATAGCCTGATTCTTATTGAATGTTAATTCATTTCTTGGATAAATATTCATGAAATTCTTTGGAATCCGAAGATGATTTTCTTTAACTTTATCAACAAGCCAAGATTTGTACTTGACTCGGAAAGGAATCATATATTGTATCTTGACACTAACATCTTGTGATTATCATGTTTAAAATGCTAAATCTTAATCTTATTATTAACCTCTTAGTTTTCCTTTGAAGAAACTTGTATTGAAGATGGATAGATTCATTGTGGACTCCATTGTTAGTGTTTAAATAACATGTTGCTTGTTCTTGGAAGATAAATTAACTGTTTAGAATGACTTGAATTATTTTGAGATCTTAGACTCTACACACTTAAAAATTTGGAAGTACCTAAGTGAGTCTCGGTGATCTTACATTAAGTGAAAAATCTAAGGTCCAACTTTACCGCCATCGAATTCCACACCCAGCAAGCTGAGTTATCAATGTAACTCATGATGTCAAAAAGCATGTGTTGCAAGGGTAGCAGTACTGCATTGTACTCTACCAAATCTAAGCTTAGTTGAAAATCAAAAAAAAGAAAAGAAAAGAAAAAAAATCACAATCACACACTATAACTCAATTAGATGGACGATCGAGTAATCTCTACTGGGGCTATGGATGTTCGCTAGCAGTGGGGCTCTGCTTGAGTAGAATTACGAGACAAACCCGTCAGGGCTATAGACGCTCACTGGCAGCGGGGCAATGTCTAGGTAGTTCATGAGGTGTGTACTAATCATGTAGCTTAATGTAAAGGAACTTAGATGACCTTAGTTGCCGATGGATGGAATGAATGCAATTGCACACACTTGGATCTCTAGGATATGAATGGTCGTGCTAAATTTTTGATTTTGTGTCATGCCCGCATTTCTCATGCGGTCACGACACACAACACACGTGTCATTTCCACATTTGCCATGTGGTCATGACACAAATTATGAAAAACTTTTCTACTTATCCCTAGGAACCCCCTCGCACGCGTCTGTGTGCTCGATGGCAATACGCATAAGGCGTAAATATGTCAACAAAATTTAGGGAGGTGCATTGTCCCACGCAGTCCCCTACGTGATGATAGTCGTCTAGGGGGTATGTGACACGAAGTGTGTCGCTTTCAGGGTTAGGATGATTTTAAATCCGAACCCTAAGTTTCCTAGGTGTGAAGATGATTTTGCCAGAATCGAAACCTAACCCTATCTTAGGTCAAAATGAAATCGAAATAATGATTAAGAACAAATGGTAAGATGGATGCATGATTAAAGTGGAATGGTGAAATAAAATTTAATAAAATGTTGTAAAATTAAAACCCTAGAAATCTAGGAAAAATTTTGACAGCATAACGCGTTTTCGATAATTGACATAAAAATTTTAAAACAAATCTCTAAAAGAAATTAAATAAAATTTAATAATAAAATTCTAAACTTAAGAACGAATTTAAAACAATTTTAAAATAACAAAATAAATATCCTACCAAGGTCAAATAAATCGACCTTGCAAAAAAAAAGATTAACAATTCGAAATAAAATAATAAAATAATGACAAGACACCAAATTAGATTTCAAATTTGAGTCCGTTAATAAATATAATTTCGGCATTACATTTATTAACAAACTTGGAATAATAGTGAAAGGAAGAGACTAATATACTCATTCCCGTAAAATAATAGTAAAAAAAGATAAATAATTAAAATGATAAAATCCCGCTAGGGGAAAACTAAAAAATAAATACCCCAACAGAAACGAATTAAATCCAAAGGGAATACTCTTCCCAACTTAACAAAAATTAATTCCCCAAGATAAAATTTATTCACAAGGTAATAAAATCAAATTGCAAATCCCCATTTAAAATAAAAACAAATGAAAAGAGCACAAGAGCTAAAAATTCAAGGGCAAAAATAAGAAATTTAAAAATATGAAATTAAAGTAAACTCCCTCACATTATTTTTTTCTCTCAAAAGAAAAAAGATATTGTTTTCTAATGAAAAGCCCTAATTGTTTTATTCTATTGTTTTCTCAAGGAACCTTAACCCTTCTATCTCTCATATTGTTTTGCCTCTATGAGTTTTCTATGTTTTGTTTTACTTGGTTGTGCAGGTTTGGGGCTCTTTCAATCATGGCCGCCAAGAGGGTTTACACCAAAGGTAAAAGGTTTGTTCACACTCAAGATGCATAGATAATCTTTCTCTGTTTATTACTTATATTTATATAAACTGTAAATTTTTTTTTTTTAGAATTAAAATCTTTGAAAGAATGTTGAATTTCCAACTAATATACTCTATGGCAGATCGAATTGAAGGGCATAGGGTAGTGGATGGCAAGGAGGAGAGAAGGGTTTGCGGCGGCACCGCCGCTGTCCAACCGCTGCAGGTTGCAAAGGGGTGAAGGGGCAGAGATACCGGTGGAGGGAGACTACGGGGTGTGGGAGTTGTAAGGGGGCGGTGGAGCCAACAATGAGGGTGCTAAAATCTTAAGTCCAGACAGAGGGAGAGCTGCCGTTGTGTTGAGTGTTGTGGTGGGAGGTTCGCAGGGAAGGGGGTGTGGGGAGGAGGTTGTGCCTCCCCCCACACCCACTATGAAAGAAACGGTCGTGGCGGATAAGGAAATGGGGGTTGGGATGGGCACCGTCGCCCATCTCAGACCCTCACGATTTTTTTATTTTTTAATTTTGTTTTCTGTGTAAACCGTTCACCCTCAATACAGTCCGTCGATGGACTTTTTTTTTTCTCAGCAATTTTCTTTATATTTTTTTTTTTTAAATTTCGATTAAAGATATTTATATATATTTGTGTGTATATACATATATATATGTGTGTGTGTGTGTATTCAGATTTATATCAACAGTTTGTTCAAATACCACAGTATGATTACTTTTTCTACTATTATATATTTATATATATATAATGTATACACTTATATATATATGTATATATGTATACATTATATATATATATATATATATATATAATGTATACATATATATATAAGTGTATACATTATATTATAATATATACAATAAATAAATAACTTTTGTATTTTCTTTTCAATCTCAGCATATACACAGTATCATTTAAAAAGGAAAGAACAACAAGTTAAATTCATAAAATAATAGACAAACCAGTGTATTTATATATTTATATATATAAACTCATATATATGTATAAATATATATACACATTGCACTCATTTTCTCAACAATGTTTTTAAAAAAAATTAGAATACTAACTTGTAGATTGTATACATAAATTAAATCAGTAGCACTTCTCTTTTTTTTTTGAAGCATAAATATTCATGAATAACTGTATTTTTTTTAAAGAATTCATATAAGGTGGAATATGCATCTTAATCTAATTTTTGTTTTCTTTCCAACAGCAACTAATACAATGGAACTTTCAATACAACAACAGAAAACTAATTTAAACTTTCCTTTTTTTTTGCAATAAAAATTATTTTACAACTAAGGTGTATTTCCTTTCTTGAAGAGAACAATGACAGAAATGTATATACTTGAATTCAATGCATTTCTCAAACCATAAACTCACAACTTAGAGGATGAACAACATTTTAATAAAAATAAAAAGAATATTTCTCTTACAACATTTATTACAGCCAACCCCATGGCAAAATAACATAACAAAATTTTACAATATGGCCACAAGGCCATGGCTCAAACAGCCAACAACAAAAGATTATAGTAACACAAGAATGGACTTCTCAACAAGCTCCATTTCCCATAAATGCACCTGCAAATAAAACACGACAAGAAGGAAAAACCTAGCCACTTCGAAATGCCCTCCTCCCTACCGTAGACTCGCAAGGGGGTCACCCCCGAGCTAGGGAGGTAGGGATTCACACGGTTGCAAGCACACCACAACAAGTAACAAACAACAACACAAAAATCAGCCCCAAGGATAAGCACATAACACAACTCATAAAAATGAGTTTGATGGGGGTAGGGAATGGACCCCTCTACTTCAAAGGCCACACCAAAATACTAAAATACCAAGTCTCATGGCCTCAGGCCAAAACCTCCAAATACACAACTCCTCAAATATCTCAAATAAATTTCCATGGCACTCTTGCCATTCCAATAGTCTCCACAACAAGTTAGAAGCCCTCAAGGCATAAATAACACAAATATGGAAGTGACCTCAAGGAGGTTCCTTTCCCCTACCCCAAACAAGTTGAGCCTTACCTCCAAATGGAGGTGCTCTCACCAAACTCCCATCCCACACAAAAATGAAACAACAAACAACCAAAACTACAAACACATTACAATAAAGATATGCAAGGGTAAAGAACATAGACAAGAGGCTTACCTTCAAAAGCCCTATAATGGAAGCACGTTTGGTGATGAACTCCAAGCTTCTCCAAACCTTCCAATCTCTAAGAATTCCTCTAACTTTCTCAAAATTGTTTAAAAATAGAAAGAAACTCTAAAATGCAAGAACCCCACACTCTTCAACAAGAGGAGGTAATATAGGCCATCAATTTTGGCCTTGAGGAATCAGAAGGTGACACTTGTCACCTTCTCCTTCCTCCTCCAATGCCACTTGCAAGGGAGAGGAAGTGTGAGGGTGACAAGTGTCATCCTCCAATTCCATATCAATCCTCACCTTATCCACTTGTGCTCTCACACATGTGTGACAGGACAAGTGGTGAGGTGGCATTCCCCTCTAAGCCTCCATGAGGATAAGGGATGCCATATGGCATCCTCTTATTCTCTAAGAGAGTCATCTCCCTCCAAGATGCTCTCACACGTGTGTGAGAGTCTTGGAGGAAGATCCCACACACTTGGGAGTCTTGGAGACCTCCCAAGTCTTCCTAGGGAAGGGATTCCCAACTTTGGGAAGGGAAATGAGTCTTTCCCAAAGCATGACTCATCTCCCACCTTATCTAATTTCAAATTTCGTCACTTTGACTAAACCTTAGTTTAGAGTGACCAAAAATGAGTTAACCAAAGGTTTAGTTAGTCAAAATTGACCCTAGACCCATGGGTAACCATCTAGGGTAAATTTTGGGACACTAAGGTTCACCAAGGGGGTCATAAATCCACTTTAAATGGCCTCAAAAATAAAAACAATTACCAAGTGGTATAAGTCAATAAAAATTATACAACACATAATATTAATAAATTAAACAAAGGGGTACTAGGCCAAAATGATAAAATTAAACAAGTACTTAAATCAACACTCAATTTCAAACATGATCCTTATCCCTCTTGGGAATGGATCAGTTTCACAGGGAATAACATGTGTGAATTCTACCTCCAATTTCTCGTGGCCTGGGAATGTAAACCTGCACATCTCGATCAAGTGTCAATCATATCATGATAATCATAGCCGAAGCAACTGGAATTAAATACATGCCATTGAATACAACAATAATCATCTATAACATAATTCTGAATTAAACTGCATTTTTCTATCACATGTCAAATAATCATCATCATATAAATAACTAGAAATCACATCACAAAACATCATCTAATAAATCTCGTATGTCAGATCACAAAATATCATCAAATCGAATCACCATATGTCTAATCAATGTCATATCAAAATCAGGAGATATAATCAAGTCTGCATAATGAAACCATAGTCTCTAAAAGTCTGATAATGTCATCAACTGAAATGCATAATGATCAAAATAAGAAAAAATAATCGGCCTCACATCTTGACTCTTTGATCAAGTATTCATGTCTATTTGGCCTAATATGTGGGTGTATGCAAGAATTTTGAAGTGTGATTCTTGTTTATCTTTGGAATGCTTGGGATTTTATATTAATCACTCTTTTGGAAATGTTTAACTATGAAGTGTCTCGATCCAATCTATGATTCTTCTTCCCTTTCAAGTGTGTTTCCTAGCAGGTTGATGACTTTAAAGGAATTGTTTGAAGTTTCTGGGTATGGATTGGGTCTTTATTTTTGAAATGTTCAGGAACATTTATTCGAATTGGCACTAGATGTTGTGATGTAATCACACATTGCCCTATTGCCAATGGGGACCCCCTCTTTTTTGCAACATTGAGCTTGTACTCTTGATAGGAATGATCGAATGAGTCTCTCTGAAGAGGTTTTGTTTTGGAACTAGAAGTCTCACCTGGAATATGAATGAGCAAACGGTGAAGTTACAAAGTCACTCATAGCATGAGATTCAAGGAATCAGTTGCCTTAGGAAGATCAAAGGACAATGAAACACGTTAAGCTAAAGTTTCAAGTTGAAATCTTGTCTACACTTACTTAAGTGCACATTTGGGCTCTCTCTGCAATTTGAGATTTCTATGCATAGCTGCATGATTTTGGCACTTTGGAGGATGGCACAGATGTTGAGGATGCTCGCATTGCGAATTGTCCAAACTTTTATGCAAGGTTACATGGTTTTGGGGCCTTTTAACTAAGGCATATTTTTTGAGGGTCTTTGCACTATGAATTGCATTGAACATTCAATACATGAAGACCTGAAATTTGCACTTATTCCTTTTTGGCACACTTTTGACATACCTCTGCACAAGCGCACAATACATGTATACATGAAATCTTCACCAAGCTGATACAATTCACTCATCTTAGATGTTGGTGCATATGTTAGACGTGTTTGCATCATGAACCAGGGAACTTTACTTAACACAACATACATTCATAGGCACTCATTTGGAACACCTTTACATTGTGCATTTTGAACATCAATGCAAGCCTACACAAAATGGTGCTTTTTCTCTAGGGCGCACTTTTGGGAGGTACTCGTATTTTGAAATTTTGGACTTATGCAAAGCTACTTGTTCCTAGTGTTTTTTACCCTGACTCTGTAATCTGAATTCAATACACATATGCCCAAAATTAGCGCTCAAACCTCTTAGGCGTACTTTTGGAGGGTCATTGCATTCCGTAAAGTAAACATCATTCACAGAGGCTTGAAATTAGTGCTTCTTGTCTTGGGCGCTAATTTGGGAGGTGCTCGCAACTTGCATTTTATACAAGACTACATAGAATTAGCTTTTTCCCCATAGGCGCTCATTTACCTTGAGCTTGCATTCAACATCAATACATACAGGGTCAAAATCAACGCTCATTCCTAGGCGCCCATTTACCCATACCTCACATTACATATTCAATACACACCATGCTCCCCTTGATCATGCAAACACTTTGAAAACCAACGCTCAATGCACAGACCTATGAAATCAGCACCCCTCATTATTCATGTATATATAAAATTAGCACCAAACCTTTGTAAGTCATCAAGTCGGCCAGGAGAAAGGATAAAAACAAGTTTTAACATTGAAAAACATGAAAATCATGCTAAAGAGGCCGACTTAGATAACTCAAGTTGAATGTATATATATAATATCATTTCCTCATTCAAAGCATTCATTTTCAAAACAAATCAAGAGTAGATTTTAGCAAAATAAAGGGCGAACTTGAGCAGAATTTGTTGCTAAGAAGGTGACCTAGACAAGAGACATGACAATCTTCCATTTTCACAAATTTCATCTTTTTATCAAAAAATGGCTTTCTTGTTTCTTAGGTGTTGATTTACTAGGACCTTACATTTTGCATTCATTTCCTCCATGCAAGAATTTAGCACCTTCTTCATTGCATAAGATAAGTAGAATCCTGCATAAGATCATTGCAAGGTATCTTAAAGTGAAATGTTAGAATAATCCTAATGAAAGGTTGTTGATGATCAATATCTTTGAAATTGATAATTGTTTTCCTTTTGGTAGGTGGAGGATCCAAGAAGGCGAATGCCAAGAGCTAGCATGCAAGAAGTGCAAAGGAGGAGAGCTAGTCCAGATAATCAAGTTTCAAACAAACCATTGCTGGATATAATGAAGCTAACACCAAGGTCATCGTCCAGAGGTTTACCACCACGTCCAAGCTCCCATAAGTCTTCCATTTCATACATTGACATGATCAAGAGCATCCATCTATTCCTAGGATTCATACACAACCATCTAGAGTTAGAATCATGCATGAGCATAGAAGCATTACAAGAAGAGAAATAAGGCCCAAGCATCCAGAAGTCCGAAATTACATCAAAGACAACAAGAAGTATCAAATTTCCCAAGTTTTCAAGTTCGCAGTAGCTAAGTTCCAGAGGTGAAAATCCAAGTTCGAAGACTATTCCAGGAAAGATGATAGAGTTTGGGAAAGTATTTCAAGCAGTATGAACACATTGAAGATCAAACCGGTTTGTTCAATGCTGAGGTGGCATAGGCATATCATCAGGCCAATCATATTTCGCCACATCAGGCGTCCAAGTTCAATGCATGTACATCGAGAAAGAGGCCAAGGAGGGCACCATGTTGGAGATTCTCAAAGATTGCATTTCATGCTTATCTCATTGGAAAATGTGCCTTCATTGCCTCTCTTTTGGGCGGTTATGCCTTATTGTCACAATCTGGGCCTTTGATTTGCAAATCAATCCTGGTCGTCAATGTAATTTTGGAGCCTATAAACAGCTCATTTCTCTCATTTGTAAAGGTTGTTAGCTCTCTCAAGAGTAGGAGTAGAGTAGAGGAGACTTTGTGAAATTGTTGCTAAAACTCTGCCAAAATAAATACAAGTTCATTGGTTTGGTGAAATTGTGTTCTTTGGGGTGTTTGCATGGTTTCAAGTTTCTCAAATACATAATAGGAATTAATCTAAATTTGCAATTTTCATAGTTTGTTTATGTTTCATGGAAGAATATTGTTGTTGAATCAAAGTGGAGTCGTTTGTTCTTACCATTTGTGATTTGTGGCTTGCAAGTCGCAATGCATGGTTAGTCTGAACTTAATGTGAAGCTTAACTTTAATTGTTTGTGTATGGTGAACTTTTCATGTGCACAAGTAATTTGAACATCTTTCATTTGCCTTAGAAGATTCCATCATCTTTGTGTAGTTGTTGGAATGCTTGTTTCATGGCGAAGTAAAGAATGATAGAGTTCCACTAGTTCATCAATAAGTTCTTGCAATTAAAGTAGAATCCCTCTAAACCCTTACTCTTTTGCATTTTCTTCATAATTATCATTAGATTAGAATCAAGAGCTATATTGTTAATGTTGGATTTAGGACAGACAACTGAGAGGGGGGGTGAATTAGTTGTCCAAAACTTGCTTACAATTTAAACACTTAAAATCCACTTTGTTACTCAGCAGCATAATAATTAATCAACCATGAAAGCATGAAGCATTAACACAAGAGCACATACACATCAACACATGAGACACTAAGATTTTGACGTGGAAAACCCAGTCAAGGGAAAAACCACGGGGTGATTAACCCAAAAATATTCTCTATTAGAAGAATAAAAAGAACAAGATGACACATGCCAATTAGGGCTCACTGCCCAAGCACACTGCTCACAAGAGGCCCACTTCCTACAAGAGACACTATCTACAAAGTAACAAGTATCACAAACTTGAACTGGAGAATAGCATCTTTACCATGCTTGGATCAATTCCATTTAAGCCCAAAACCTTCTGCTCTGCCCTTTGCTCTTCTTCCTCACTATCACACAATCATCCACACAAGACACACTTTGAAATGACTTCACAATCACTTATTTATACAAGGCATCGACTTAGGAACAATCATCTAAGTCGGCAAACACCTACAAGCACATCCACAAGATGTGTAATACATCCGGTCGGCCAGTCTCAGGAAGAACACCAACATCCGGTGGTTATTCTTCAAATGCAAACTCTAACTTCAATGTGGACCATAAACATGAACTGGACACGATCCAAAGATCACCATAACCTTCCCTGAATCACCAAGAACATCCGTACTTCATCTGCCTATCGGGATTCTTCTCTCCTTCATCTAGAACTTCAAGAACACTGTCTGTCATAACTGTCACAAAGGAATAGGCACTTCCAGACTTTTAAACCACAAACAAATCTAGTTGACACTTCACAGGGACGTCCTCAACACTCCCTCAAATCTGCAAAACGGGATAATGCATTTTTGGATCTCACCGGACCTATTTGTGACACTCTGTCACCTTTGAACACCTGCTGGAACCGGTTCTACTTGAGCAGTCATAGCTTCTTCAGATCTTCATGTGGACCTCTGAAAACTTGACTGGATCATCTCAAGACTCACATCTACAAACCCTTTAAACCGCATCTTCTGATAGTCCTCTTAACTTGGATCTTTTCTTTGTTGTCTTCACTGTTCTTCTCTGCTCCTAATATGACTAATTTTCTCAATATCCTCAGCACATAGCTCATCTAATCCTTGTCATTTCTGCAACAAGAGTATGTTGCCATCAATGACAACACCTTTTAGACCCATACTTGCAACAATCTCCCCTTTTGTCATTGATGGCAACATATGATGTGAAAAACCATCAAGACAAGAACTTCTCCTTTCTGTCACAACTCCCCCTATTAGCAACAACCCTTCACATGTCTTTTCTTCCTTTACTACTCCCCCTTTGATCATCAACCACTTTTTTTTCACATGTCTTCTCTCCCCCTTTGACATCAATGGCAAAGGGCTCATACTTGTAACTCCAACACTTCGGAATCATACCAGTTGCTCCCCCTAAGTAGCAACTTCCCATCACCAATCCGGATCACAAGATATGTCTGTGATATCCACCAGACTGATGCACATCAGTGCACCGTAGTTCATCACCGGAGGGGCAATAACCCCTAACTTCTCCCTGAGATACTCAAAAGAATCCTTGGGAAGAGGTTTAGTAAAGATATCTGCAATCTGATCCTTGGAGGGCACAAATTCTAATCTGACTTCATCCTTGTTCACTTGCTCTCTCAGAAAGTGAAACTTGATAGATATGTGCTTAGTCTTAGAATGCAACACCGGATTCTTAGATATATTTATGGCACTTGAATTATCACAAAATATAGTGATAGGCTCCTCATACTCTACTTTAATATCTCTTAGCATCTGCTTCATCCACAAAACTTGAGTGCAACTACCTACTGCTGCAATATATTTTGCTTCAGTTGTAGACAGAGATATTGACTCTTGTTTCTTGCTTAGCCAAGAAACTAATCTATTTCCCAAAAAGAATGCTCCACCACTGGTACTCTTCCGGTCATCCACATCTCCTGCCCAATCTGCATCTGTATATGCATGAAGAGAAAAATCATGATCTCTAGGATACCACAAACCATACTCAACTGTTCTTTTTAGATATCTAAAAATCCTCTTGATTGCCATGACATGAGATTCTCTGGGATCATCCTGAAATCTAGCAACAAGACCAACAACCTGCATAATGTCTGGTCTAGTTTGAGTGAGATACAACAGTCCTCCAATCATTGACCTATACTTTGTCTGATCTGTCTTAGGAGAATCATCATCTTTGCTCAATTTACATCCGGTAGCCATAGGAGTATGCATTGGTTTTGAGTTTTCCATCCCAAATTTCTTCAACAATTCTTTCACATATTTAGTCTGAGAAATGAAAATTCCTTTCTTTGTTTGAGTGATTTGTAGACCCAAAAAGAAATTCATTTCACCAAGCATGGACATCTCAAATTCACTTTTCATTTGATTTGCAAAAGTTTTACACATACTGTCTCTTCCTCCAAAAATGATATCATCAACAAACACTTCAACAATCAAGATGTTTTCATGATCAATTTTGAAATACAAATTACTGTCAATAGTACATTTGTTGAAACCAATCTTCAAAAGATGCTTATCCAACCTTTCATACCAGGCTCTTGGGGCTTGCTTCAGTCCATACAGAGTTTTCTTCAACTTGCAGACCATATCACCATGATCAGACAATTGAAATCCATCCGGTTGCTCAATGTATACTTCTTCCAAGTCACCATTCAGGAAGGCAAACTTGACATCCATCTAATATACTTTGAAGTCCTTGAAGGCAGCATAAGCAAGAAATAATCTGACTGCTTCAATTCTTTCCACCGGAGCAAAAGTTTCTTCAAAATCAATTCCTTCTATTTGAGAGTAACCCTTGCAGACCAATCTAGCTTTATTTCTGATTACATCACTGGTGTCATTCAGTTTGTTCCGGTAGACCCATTTGGTTCCAATCACATTCTTTTCTCTAGGTTTGGGAACAAGATCCCAAGTGTGATTTTTCTCAATTTGCATCAGCTCTTTCTCCATTGCTTTAGTCCAGTTTTCATTATTGCAAGCTTCATTTACTATCTTAGGTTCAATCCTTGAAATCAGACAATACTCATCTGAGTTTTGAGCAATTTTTCTTCTTGTTTGCACACCTTTGCTTTTATCACCTATGATCTGATCTTCAGAGTTGTTCAGTCTTACATACCTGGGAACTTTGGGAGTTTCATGCACTTCTAATTCTTCATCAGGTTCATTGGGACTCATCTCTTCTCTCTGAATTGCCGGATCTGTTTGATTCTGAGTACCGGAAGGAGTTTGGGCTCCTTGAATCAGAACACCATTCTGATCATCTTCATCATATTCATAAAACCTTGAAGGTTTCTCAATTCCTTCATCAACCTTCACATTAGTACTTTCTATCATCTTTCTCAGTCTCTTATTATAACACCGGTATGCTTTGCTTTGAGTGGAGTAACCCAAGAATATTCCTTCATCACTTCTAGCATCAAACTTGCCTAGATCTTCATCTCTTTTAATGTAACATTTGCTACCAAAGACTCTGAAATACCTCACAGTAGGAGTGATGCCAAACCAAAGTTCATAGGAAGTCTTATCGGTATTGCTTCTGATTTGAACTCAGTTGAGAGTATAGATTGCAGTACTAACAGCTTCTCTCCAAAACATCTAAGGAACATTTGCTTCCATCATTATTGTCCTAGATGCCTCTTGGATGGTTCGGTTCTTTCTCTCCACTACCCCATTCTGCTGTGGAGTCCTAGGAGCAGACAACTATCTTTTTATTCCATGCTTCTCACAAAAATCTATGAACTCACCGGATGTGAATTCACCACCTCTGTCAAACCTCAGACATTTCAATTTTAATCCGGTTTCATTCTCTACCATAGCCTTGAAAATTTTGAACTTCTCAAAGGCTTTTGATTTCTCTTTCAAAAAGGTGACCCACATCATCCGGGAATGGTCATCAATTAATAACATGAAATATCTATCACCTTGCACACTCTTGATCCTTGTCGGACCACATAAATCAGTATGAACTAATTCCAATAATCCGGTAGAGGATTGATCCTTGCTTTTGAATGAGACTCTGCTTTGTTTCCCCAGCTGACATTCTTTGCACAAACTATTTGTAGGTTTCACTAATTTTAGAAGATCTCTTACAGCCTGAGTGTTACTTATCTTGATGATGTTATCAAAATTTACATGACACATCCTTCTATGCCATAACCAACTCTGATCAACTTGTACAAATAGACAACTTTTATCAGTACCAACTAAATGAAAGATATTACCTTTTGTTTGAGTACCGGATGCAATCTCTGTTCTGGAACTTTCAAAGATCCTGCATTTTCCATTCTTGAACCGGAGATCATAGCCTTTGTCCACCAACTATCCAACACTGAGAAGATTGTGCTTCAATCCTTCAACATACAGTACATTATCGGTTTTGTTCTTTCCATCAAAAGAAATAGTTCCCCTACCTCTGATTCTACCAGTAGAATTATCACCAAACTTTACCATTCCTCCTTCATACCTTTCCAAATCTAAGAACTTGTTCTTGTCACCTGTCATATGGTGAGAGCATCCATTGTCAATGACCCATTCATCCTTTTCTTCAACTTGGGCAGCCAGAGCTCTTTCTACAACCTTATGATTGACAGATTCAGAGGGCATTGGATCTTCTTCCTTGATGGCAATAAACACCCATTCATTTCCAGATTTGTTTCCTATCTCTGATTCATCATCTGTTACTCCTTCATTATCATCTTCCTCATGAACATAATAACAATTCTTTTGGAACCTTTGTCTGTTAGGATTTGGCCTTGAAAATCTTTCCAGACACCTTGAGGCAAAATGACCAATCTTATTGCAGTTAAAACACTTAAAGGGCAATTTTCCTTCATACTTACCGGATCCTCTTGGCAGTCTCTTTGCAATGAGGGCTTCAAGTTGAGTTGTTTCTGCTTCTTCTTCCATGTCTTTTCTTGCTTTTTCATACCATGATAGTTTCTTTGATGAATTCTCTCCCGGATCAAACCTTTGTTTACCTTTGACACAGGCACTGGCTTTGAATGCAGATTTAGTCTTGGGGGGTGTTGATGTTTGTTTTTCGACAAGTCAACAATAGAGTAAAACACTAGAGTATCCCACTCTCTCTTGAATAAAGCTCTTCAAAGGCTGAACTATGTGATCTAGTGAAGTAACTCCAAGGTTCCTTTTCCTATGACTTATGGTGGGTTAACTCAGTGATTACATGTGATCTTGCTGATAATCACAAAGGGACTTACGCAGACTTCTTCATATTTCATTTAGGTTATTCCTCCTTCAGTGTGGATGACATATCAATGATAAAGAAAGGATAAAAGATAAAGGTTCGAAGAAAACTAATCTAAGGTCAATGAAGCAATAATGATGTTTGAATAGACAAACTCTTAAATAAACCTAACTCCACTTCGCCAAGGATGCCTACAACTACATGGAGTTGGTGCAATCTCCTAAGGTTATGCGAATGGTTTTCAAATCATGAAGGCTTATACAAGCATCCATTAAATAGCGCAGCTCAAACAAGCATTCACAATTGAACTTAAGCAAATGATGAAGCTCAGACTAGCTTTACACAACACTTCACCAGCGATGAATGTTAAAAGCATGAGCTAGGAGTTGATCAAATATTCAGTACAACATACATTACATCAAAGAGCTTCTAATCTACTTCTAATCTAATTGAAACACCTCTCCATTCAATTCAAGATACTAGAAATCATGTTAATCCACAAGACAACACTTAACACCAAACAATGCTCCAATGTCTTTGCATTACTCTTGAGAAATATTTACAACAATTTCAAGCCCTCTCAGAGAATTTTGAGTCTCTCCTACTCTACTCCTAAAAACTATATGCCTACTGACTACTGATTTTACAAATGAGGCAACAAGGCCTTTATATAAAGTCCAGAATACAATGAATGGCCTAGATCATTTCATGTAACCAAGGGCTCAGATCATACCAACTCACAAGTAGTTACAACAAACTGCTATTTTTAGTACAAAAGAGAAAGGCAATGAAGGCACACTTTCCAATGTGATAAGATAAGATGGAATCATTTAAAACATCTTCCACATAGGCATCCCTTTGGCTTCTTTTATTAAATGATACATTGAATGCATTTAAAATAATGCCGCTGATATGATTGGATGATGATAGGTACTCGCCACTATAGGTACCACCTCAGCATATCTTGTGGATTTCAACTGTTAATTCAATATGTTCTGTGCATATTCCCAAATTGTATCATCTTGTGATGTCTTTGATGTGATTGCTTTGATGATGAACACTTGACATGCATCTTGTTGATCTTGCCTTGTTCATTGTATAAAGTATGATATATGATACTTGTCGCTCATTTGACTAACACTGTATTTCTTTCTTCTTGTAGGTAGGTTGACGTTGATCTTCTTTAATGCATCTTCATGAACAGTAGATGATGATGATAATGATGTGGCTTCCTTCATGAATCAGAGTAGGAGATCTCTCTTGGACTTGAAGGTTGAATTGAACTTGAAGTTAAACGAATGAAGTGCCTTGCTTGATGATATGATGAAGATGAAGGAGTACACTTGGCATGTTGACCTTGAAGTAGCCCTTTGGAGTGTAGATGATAACACCTTCCTTGGATGTGGAGTAGATGAACTCTCAAGGAAACTATGAAGCTTGATGAATCTTGAAGATTGGGAGAACTTGACTTGAAGCCTAGATAGATGAATTCTTCGAACATGATTATCCTTGATGAAGTACACTTGAATTTGATGTGATCTAACATGATGTCATGGATGTAGGGGACTTGAACTTGATCCTTTAGAGTGGTGTTCCCTCTACAACTTGAAGATGACTCAGGTGCTTGTCCTTTAGATGATTCCTTGTCTTCATCAACACTCCTTCTCTCAATGATGCAACTTAATGATGATCTTGAAGTGATAGGTGGCTAGCATGATGCTTCTTTGAAGGTGACCCTTTGGGTGAAGGTGACTCCAAGCGCCTACCCCTCTTAGCTCCCTTCCTGCAATACAAGAGAAACAATATATCAATCACTACTTAAACATGTAATAACTTTAAACATACAAATAAACCCTTTTCAAGTCTAGGCGCTTATATAGGTGAAAAGAGGAATAAAGGGCGCCTAACTCAATTTAGTCCCACATTCATCACTCAAAATAATTTCAAACAATTGTAATGACTTAAAAGGAGTCAATCTCCCTAATAAGGTTCATTCAAAAGTGTCTTTTAATGCAAATTATTCCTTAGGTGCCAAAATGATGTGATTTTGGAGAAAGGAGCGCCCAACTTCAATGTTTGGATTAAGTGATTTTCTTCAAAGCGCCAATTGAGATGGAAGAGCTAGAAATGGGCGCCTTAATCAAGTTAGACTTCTTTTTGTCATTTTTCATGCTTTAAGTAGTAGTAAATGTCTTAGAAGGGGCTCCCTCACCTAGGTGCCAACTTTTGGATGTCCTTGGACGTAATTGAAATCTAGGCGCTTATAGAGGTGTGAGATGGCAAGAAAATGCACCTAGAAGATGTGGTGGTGCCAACTTTTGGAAGTCAAAATAGGCTACCTCTTTGAAGGCGCCATCAATCAATAGTTTAAACCTTATCTCTCATCAAGGTGCCTAAAGACAATAACAAGGCATGGGCGCCTAAACTCATTGACCTCAACTTAAGGCGCTTATTTGATGATAATTTGGACATGAAAAAGGTGCCTAACATATCTAGATCATTCCTTTGTCGAATTCGCACTTCTTGAGGTCTTTTATGCCCATTCCAATCAAGGCGCCCTATCTTGGAGTGTTTGAAAGTTGATCTTCCTCTAGGCGCACTTTTGTCTCAACCTAAGGCGCTTATGTGGGTATCTGCAAGTAAGAAAAATGCGCCTAGCTCCCTGGATTGAATTCGCGCCCAAATTTGAATGTCCCAAAGCATAAGGTATATTGAAAAATATATTTAAGTATAAGTTTAAATACTTTAAATATTTTTCAATATACCTTTCAGGATGTTTGAGATAGGTCTCAAATCCACTGGATTTAACATGTAGATTATAGAATTTGGAGGATCCACCAGATTTCAGACTTAGCCAATTTTTAGGATCTTCAAGATCAAGATACTAGACTTGGTCATTTTCAGAATCTCAAGCATCATGATACGAGTTAGTTTAAACATATCATGCTCTTTCATGCTAAGGTGCAACTTTGAGTTAGTTTAAACATCTCTTCATGCTAAGGCGCAACTTTGAGGTAATTCAATGCATGAAGGCACCTAGACTTGAATTTGCTCATTGTTGACGTCTTTAAGGCTCTTCAGCACTTGATTACATCCTTGTGAGACTATGTGAACCTTAGGCGGCCATTTTGAAGTTATTCATCTAATGTATGAAGGGTGCCTAGCTTTACTTGCTTATTTCCATGCCTTCAACTTAGGCGCACTTTTGTGGTTGAATAAAACATGAAATGGCGCCTAGACCTAAATGCCTCTTCCTTGTCAAATTTGCAGTGTTTCAAGCTTTGCAACATCAATTTCAATCAAGGCGCTTTGGTTTTAAGCCCTCCTTGCCCAAGGCGCAATCTTGAGGTTGTCTAGATGATGAAAGGCGCCCTAAGTTCTAGGCGGAGTTTTGAGGTGATCCTAGAGCAATTTTGCGCCCAGAACTGACAGTGCCCGAGGTAAGGTATATTGAAAAATATATTTAAGTTTAGAGATTGAATTTCTTATACTTTAAATATTTTTCAATATACCTATCAGGATGTTTGAGATAGGTCTCAGATCCACCAGATTTAACATGCAGATTCTAGATTTTTGAGGATCCACCAGATTTCAGACTTAGCCAATTTTCAAGATCTCAGGATCAGGATACCAGACTTAGTCATTTTCAGGATCTCAAACATCAGGATCAGGTCATCAAGGGGTCTAAGACTCAAACACCACTGACTTCATCATGAAATAGCTCTAAGACATCATCAAAACTTCATGCAAAGCATCCAAACTCAAAAAAAAAGGGGGGTCCCCATTTGCAATGGGGCGATGTGTGATTTGGTCACAACAGGGGGGTCATCTCCAAACTTGGACATTTCAAAAGCAGCCAATTTACCAGCCAATTGTTCTCTTGTGACAGTTGTATGGGCTCTGAATTCTTCAATGGCAGCTACCTTGATTTTGTAAGAAGTAGGAAGGGATCTAAGAATTTTGCCAACAATCTCATCTTCATCCAAGACTCCACCAGCATTTCTAATTTCACAAACAAGCTCATTTACTCTTGGCATAAAAGTAGAGATGTTTTCATCTTCTCTCATCTTCAAATTTTTGAATTTTCCTTTCAGACTTTGTAACCTTGCACTTTTGACATACCTGTCTCCTTCATGCAGAAGTTCCAGTTTTTGCCGAATCTCATAAGCAGTTGGTAGGTCAATAACATTTGAGAGCTCAGAGTCAGATAATGCGCTTAGAAGAGCCTCTATAGTCCGCAGATTGTTTTCAGCATCTGTGATTTTATTTAAGGTTCTTGGACCACCCTGTGGAGGTACATATGGTGTTGTAGCCATGATCCAGTACGCCATTCCCATACATTTCAAGTGACATTTCATGCGACCTTTCCAGAGATTAAAATTGGTTCCATCAAACTTCGAACTATCCTTCTTGTAGGACGACATCCCGGATCAAGCGGTTAAGCTCCTTTTAGAGGAACTTAGCTCTGATACCAATTGTTGGATTCAAGACAGACAACTAAGAAGGGGGGGTGAATCAGTTGTCCAAAACTTGCTTACAATTTAAACACTTAAATCCACTTTGTTACTCAGCAGCATAATAATTAATCAACCATGAAAGCATGAAGCATTAACACAAGAGCACATACACATCAACACATGAGACAGCAAGATTTTTGACGTGGAAAACCCGGTCAAGGGAAAAATCACGAGGTGATTAACCCAAAAATATTCTCTGTTAGAAGAATAAAAAGAACAAGATGGCACATGTCAATTAGGGCTCACTGCCTGAGCACACTGCTCACAAGAGGCCCACTACCTACAAGAGACACATTGTCTACAAAGTAACAAGTATCACAAACTTGAACTGGAGAATAGCATCTTTACCATGCTTGGATCAGTTCCATTTAAGCCCAAAACCTTCTGCTCTGCCCTTCGCTCTTCTTCCTCACTATCACACACTCATCCACACAAGACACAATTTGAAATGACTTCACAATCACTTATTTATACAAGGCATCGACTTAGGAACAATCATCTAAGTCGGCAAACACCTACAAGCACATCCGCAAGACGTGTAATACATCTGGTCGGCTAGTCTCAAGAAGAACACCAACATCCTGGTGGTTATTCTTCAAATGCAAACTCTAACTTCAATGCGGACCACAAACATGAACTGGACACGATCCAAAGATCACAATAACCTTCCCTGAATCACCAAGAACATCCGCACTTCATCTGCCTACCGGAATTCTTCTCTCCTTCATTCGGAACTTCAAAAACACAATCTGTCATAACTATCACAAAGGAATAGGCACTTCCGGACCTTCAAACCACGAACAAATCTAGTTGACACTTCATAGGGACGTCCTCAACACTCCCTCAAATCCACAAAACGGGATAATGCATTTCTGGATCTCACCGGACCTATCTGTGACACTCTGTCACCTCTGAACACCTGCCGGAACCGGTTCTACTTGAGCAGTCATAGCTTCTTCAGATCTTCATGCAAACCTCTGAAGACTTGACTGGATCATCTCAAGACTCACATCTACAAATCCTTTAAACCACATCTTCTGATAGTCCTCTTAACTTGGATCTTTTCTTTGTTGTCTTCACTGTTCTTCTCTGCTCCTAATATGACTAATTTTCTCAATATCCTCAACACATAGCTCATCCAATCCTTGTCATTTCTGCAACAAGAGTATGTTGCCATCAATGACAACACCATTTAGACCCATACTTGCAACAGTTAAATCATACGTTGAAGTTTTGCACCTTAGATATTTGAAGAAGCCATTTGTGTGAGAGAAGCATTTGAGTGTTGTCATTGCGAGCAATTGAGAATTGAACAATTACGTAAGTCCCTTTGAAGGTTTTCAACAAATCACATTCCACTACTGAGTCTATCCCTATTGCATTCCATTGAATCTGGAACCTTGGAGTCTCCCATTTGATCACAAAGTTCAACATTTGGGGAGTCTTTGATCAAGAGAGGGTAGAATACATAGTATTTTATTCTGCATGTTTTTGTGCATAAAAAACACATCAACACGGACTTGTTCAAGTGGGTTAATTTCCTACCGCGATGCAAAGTCTTGAGTTTGTTCTCGCTTGTATTACGAATTACAATCCCGAGACCAGAGAGATAAGGACAGTTGATGGATGTACTATTTGTAGCCTCAAATCTGACAACATTGAGTTGACTTTTTTCATCCCACCTTTTGAAAAGTCTTAAAAATTTGATCTTGTTGAGTGCAAAAAAGTATGGCACAAGCATGTAGCAAAATATTAGAAGCAAATGGAAAAAAGGTGGCTAAAGGAGAAAAGGGTTACACTACTGAAGAATGTGGGTTGAGGTGAGTTCAAGGATGAGATCACCATCATGATTAAATTACTCAATCGAATTACTGGACATGTAGAGGTGAGGAGTTTCAAGCCTTGGATGTTTTACCTCATCAGCAATATAAGCAATGGCAATGAGAATTTTGATTGGACAACTCTAGTCAATGATAGTCTACACAAGCAGATAACCAAGTTTCTCCAAACTCGCGAGTTCATCACAATAAGTTCCGAGGGGTTGAACTTCATAGGGTCATTTTAGCACACCTATACTTACAATCATTTCCCACAATTGGAATACTCAAAGTCTAAAAAGCATTTTAGGAGGGTGAATGATGCATTTCTCATGCATTCGGTACGAGACATGGAGAACCAGATGTACATGAGGATTTTAGAGGAAGCCATGGTAGTTATTGTTGATTAGGCATATTGGTTCGTCCAATTTCCCACTTTTACCTACATTAGGGTATACGACTAATCATCATATCCTTATATGCTTCCAAATTATCCAACTGACGAGGCCATCTTCATGGAGTATTTGTGTCAGAGTTCAAAGGTGCATATGCTTTGGCGGAGCTGGCATAAACATGGGGTTGGTTTTCCAATCCAGTTGGGCATTTATTAATGCAAGATTGTAGTAGATACCAAATTAATTGGTGAAGAGATGATCAGGTTTAACTCCAAGAGACTTTAAGAGAAGTGTACCTATGATCCAAAGGAAGTCGTGGTCAAGGTTGGCAAACAAGTTTTCATACATTCTGAGGATTAAGGATTTTAGGCCAACTGTGAAGATGATTTGAAGTGCACCGAAGAGATTACAACAAGTTCACGGTGTGCCGAATTGCAGAGTATTTGTCATAAGATATTGAGGGCTTTTCATATGATGATGGAAATGTTTTGTCACCCAAGTTTGTGACAAAAAACATTGAACAACAATTGTTGTTGCAAGTGGATTGGTGGGTGAAGGAAGGGACTTCTAATCAAGAGAGGACTAGTGAAGTGAAATGCAGTAAATTCTTCTTAAGTTCCAAAATGACTAGAAGAGTAAAAGTGCCTAAAGAGAAGACCCCAGCATCAGAGTTGCCATCACGAGGAATATTGGCTCCACTTCCTAGACTTATAACCAAGTTAAAAGAAAAGGTGGTTTAGGAAGAGGAAAGGGATGATATGTAATGTCCCCTTGTCACAAATCAAAATTCCTTTTACCTTGTTCACAAATTTCAACTTGCAAAAAGAGCACATTAGTACATTTTTCATTTAAAGCCACACATAATAGCATTGCCTTTATTCTTTCTATGATCAAATATCAACTCATAACTTAGTTCATCATGGATTACTATCAATACACATTGCTATGATCAATGTTATGATTACTTTCAGATGCAATTCACTATTATTAATCTATGATCATTTTTTATGCATATCACTATTATTAATCTTGTAATTGCTTCCCAACACATTATCTATCATTCATAATTCACATGCTATTCTTATGATCACTATGCCTTGCATATCTTTAACATTTCACATGTTACTTTCATGATCATCATCAATATGGCTTGCATATTCTTATCATGACATTTCACATAATCTATGATCTTCATCAATACAAATTGCAATCTACTTGTCTATATGTCATTTGTTAACAACCTATGGGAGATTAGAGGAGAGTTATCGTTATCTACCATGGGGCTCTAATGTCTCTATTCTTAGACTCAATGCAGTATCCTTAATACCTTAGAGTCAAAGCCTCTTTGAGACTCCTTGGTAATCTTATGATGCCTTACATCAAGTAACCAAGGCCTATACATCACTATCCTTGCACTATGGGTACATTATACCTCATGTGACAAGGTCTCTATGTGATACGCATCCTTTGCACTATGGGTACCTTATATCTCATGTGACAAAGGCTTCTATAATACCCATGAGTGGCCTCTTGGTACTTTTCCTTTCATCTCTCATATGAGGTTAACAAATCACATAACATTATGCATAATTGTTTACAAGATATATCATTTGAATTATTGCATACTAGATACATTATAAAAGATCATTCTATATGACTATCTACATGTTCATTATTCGTGATGACTATGTATACATCTTATCATCATGAATAATAGAATGTACACATAATATTGCTAAGAATGACTATTCATAAACCAAAGTTATCATAATCGATATATTCATGAGTACATGCATATGGCTGTCATAAATATATATATTCTTGAATGAATGACAAAGAGCTAAAAGTAAATCTGCATACCTGATCATGTTAATTTGATCATAATTATTGAAAGAAGATTAAGTTAGAGTACTTACTTGCTGTTAGTAATTCTTGGACAGAGATTTCTGCAAGTTGTTGATTAGATATAATATCCTTTATGGATGATCCTTGTTGTTTATGTATTGTATATTGCAGACTGAATTATACTTCTTTGGAGGATAAGAAATGATAACTTGATCGATGTATATAATTTCTTGGATGCTTGAGTGAATGATTCGATGTCTTTGATGCTTGCCACAAGGTCCCTTTTTAAGACTTGGAGGGACGCAAATATGAGAAGAGGCGTCTCTTAGAACCTTGTCTCTTTATTATTGTTACTTTAACAATATTTTATCATTAACAAATGGATGCCGCCGCCTAGCAATATGATCATTATGTCTTTCTTTTTAAGAGAATAATCTTCTTTCTTTGGGAATCATGATTCTCATGCAAATATTGATCTTCTATTATCATCGACGCAGCCATCTATGATTATCATTCTTTTGTCATATAAATATGGGATGATCTTTATTACTTGAAATGCCATCGTTCATGTGGACTATATCTTTATAATCGATTAGTCTTTATCTTTACGTAATCAATTTCCAATCTTTAATTGGAAATTTTAATGATCTATGACATGATAGTCTTCATAAGATAGGGATCTTGAAGAGAATTCAGAAATTGACGGTTGGCATTGCCTCAGCAATATAGTACGAATGACTCGTGTTAACCGCTTCACCACTAGTAGAGCCTTCTCCAATACACCCACTCCATGACAATCAGAGCTTGAGTCATCATCCCCTATGCAGAATGTTTCCACGTTGCTTGACTCATCAAGAGTTGAAGAGACAGAGGAAGGTGAAGAGGTTCCCTCTTGGTTGTAGGAAGTTGTTGGAAAGAAGAGGAAGAAGCCCTCGTATCATATTGATTTTGACATGTTCGACAAAATCTTCAAAGAACCAGTAGCCAAAAACCCTAAGCACCAAATGGGAATATTAAAGACATTCAAAGGAGATTTGGTTCTTGAGACAACTAATCTTCCTAAGAATAAGACTATTCTCAATGTGGAGCCTGATGACTTTCAAAAAACTAGGGCCAATTTGGGTCAAAGTACCAGGCATGATGATGTCAATATGTTGGAGGTAGCGGTAGGAAACCTCAAAGAGAGAGTCATCAAGGACGAAGAAGATAAAGCAGCTTTGAAGGCTGAGGTGAAGCAACTAAGGGAGTATATTTCTCATCTTCTACATTCCACTTCAGAACTGACATTATTTCTGCCAGAAGTCTTAGTGTCTCATGATGACTAGAAGCAACTAAATCAGCTAGTTGTTTATGGTAAACACTTAATGGATTGGCTTCAGGATTTTGTTAATATAGGTACAAGAGTACTTGCAAAATTATTTCAATTGGTGGTAGACTCTAAGAGGGTCATCCAAGACATGGCTAACATTGAAAATTATATGATGGAGATGCTACCCTCTTATGAGAAGATTGTTGAGAATTTGAAGGAAATAAGTGCAAGAAAACTGACTAAGGAACAAAAAGATAAGGTTTTCATATGGAGGGAGCAATATGCCTTCTTGATGAAAATCTTAAATGAGGTTGCATCAATCTTCATCGAATGGAAGGAGAAGTTATTTCAAGTTGAAAAATTCATTGCCGAGTTTGTACAACAAATTCCATGTAAGTAATTCCATGAAGACGGTCACGTTTGTGACTTAAATGAAGTTCAAGGAGAGTTCAACATTTGGTAAGAGAAAGATTTTGCAGTGATCCTCAAATTCATAAGATGTACCTCTTGGCGACAATGGCAATGAAGTTTGAGAAGTTAGAGAAAGAGTAAAGAAATCAACAAGATAGTTAAAGAAGGTGAAATTTTTCTTCAATGGTAAATTGTGCACTTAGACTTTGTAGTGGTACCAGGTGAAGCTAAGGTGACATAATTTCAGCAAAGTTTGCAATCCTAGACTTAGCCAAATTTAGCATAAGCTCCAAAATGCTATTTTTGGTTATTTTTTATATTTCAAAGGATCTATTTTGAGAACTGCCGTTCATTCAAAGCTAAATCTATTTTTGGATCCTTCTTGTCATGCAAAAATAGAACCTCGATTGTTTATTTGATGTAATAAATGTAACTATCAGTTTAACAAATTATTGCATGCTTTAGATTCATTTTTAGTGGATAGATTTAGTTTGAGAATAAAACTTGCATGCATGCAAGTTTAGTCTTAGATAAAGAGTATCAGTCGAACTCCTTTATCTTCCATGCAATTTTTTGTAGAGGGTATAAATAAGTGTTTCCTATGCACTTAGTTTCTTAATGGTAAATGATCAAGCCTTTTGTGTTGTCTCTTGCTATTCACTTATCTGTTGTGCAATCAATTGTTTGTTTTGGGTTAGATACTCATTAAATCTTTATAAACTTTGTGTTATTAAGATTATGAGAAGAATAATTGTGACTTTGTGCACAATTATCCACGTCTAATTCATTTGTGATATTTGTGAGTCTCAATTTGTGTTCATTCAATTAAAGTTTTTTGTCTATTTGTTTTCTGTAGTAGATAGAGTCCTTATATCAGAAAAATTCTCTTCTATTATAGAAGTGCTGAAAATTGCCTTGTGCTCATAGCTGAGAAAACAAAAGATATGAGTTGTTTAGTTTGTTTTTCTTTGAAGTTTACAAGAGGGAGTTTCCCCCTCTAATTTGAAGAATAGTACTACTGTACACGTTGTTCCATTTTGTGTCGCACCGAAAGGTGTGAATAAAATGCTAACACTGGAAAAACATAATAGAGTTTAAAGAGTTTAGGGCTTTGTTGCGAATTAAAATGCTTGTTGATCTACCACCTGGTAAGAAAGCAATTGGATGTAAATGGATATTCAAAACTAAGTATAAAGCAGATGATAGTATAGATAAACATAAGGCTAGACTTGTAGCCAAGGGTTATGCCTAGAAAGACGGAATAGACTATGAGGAAACATTTGCTCCCACAGCAAAAATTAAAACCATCAGAATGATGTTTGCTTTAGCTGCACAATTTGGATGGAAATTGTATCAAATGGATGTAAAAAGTGCATTTCTCAATGGAGACCTTAAGGAGGAGGTCTATATGACTCAACCAGAGGGATACATTGCACCTGGTAAAGAAGAAAAGGTATGCAAACTTGTCAAGTCCCTATATGGTCTCAAACAGGCTCCTAGAGCTTGGTATATAAAAAATGATGAACATTTGCTAGAACATGGTTTTACTAGGCATCCATATGATCCAAATCTCTATCTCAATGATCAGGGGGGGGATATTGTGATCATTAATGTATATGTTGATGACCTAGTTATCACAGGAAGCTTAGAAGCAATGATTGAGACAACCAAGAATGATCTCAAGAAGGCATTTGCTATGACAGATCTCGGGCTACTGCACTATTGTCTAGGCTTAGAAGTATGGCAAACTAATCATCATATGTTTGTATCTCAAAGAAAATATGCCAAGACATTGCTCGAGAAGTTCAAAATGTTGGATTCCAAACCCATGTATACACCTATGGAATCAAGTTTGCAGTTATCTATTTCTGATTCATCTCCTCAGGTGAATGCAACTCTCTATCGGCAAATGATTGGAGGTTTGATTTACTTAACTTATACCAGACCAGATATTAGTTTTGTTGTTAATTATCTATCAAGATTTATGCAAGAACCAAAAATGTGTCATTGGAAAGTAGCAAAATGGGTACTAATGTATATCCAAGGTATTGTGAATCATGGTTTGGAATATAAAACGAGTGATCAATTCTTCTTGACAGGGTACACAAGTGCAGATTATGTAGGTTTTGTTGATGATAGGAAATCCACTTCTACATTTGTTTTCTTCCTAGGTTCAGGTCCTATTTCTTGGGGAAGTAAGAAACAAGCCATAGTTGCTCATTCCTCAACAAAAGCAAAATATTGTGCAGCAAGTGCAATAGTTTGTGAAGCAGTTTGGTTATGCCGCATATTAGAAGGATTGAGGGTACCACAAAACCAACCTACAGTCCTCTATTGTGATAATCAGAGTGTTCTCAAGCTTGTTCGTAATCCAGTGTTTCATGAACGGACCAAGCATATTGAAGTTGACTGTCATTTCATACAAGAACATGTTCAGCAAAACAACATTCAGCTCCAATACTGCTCCACACAGGAACAACGTGCATATATCTTCACCAAGCCTCTTGCACGTGTGAAGTTTGAAACTTTTCAAGATTCTCTTATTAGTACTTTTAAACAATGATGTAATAAGGGGGGAATGTTGGAATATTCCAACATTCATACACCACCTAGGATAGATTGTTTATTTTGTTTAATTTGTTATTGTCTATTAGTGTGACATAGCATATGGTTGCATATTTGGTTACACGGTTGAACCCGTAAGTGCTATTTTAAAGCACATAGTTCACCACTTTTCTACCTATATATTTTGAGATTGTATTAAGCAAATTAATATGAGAAAATATTATCATTGGTTTTCTCTGATAAGGACAAATCCATATACACCACAATAGAATGGAGTGGTTGAAAGATTGAATAGAACCTTGTTGGATCAGGCCAAAAGTATGTTGAGTAGTGTTGGTCTAGGACAAGAGTTTTGGGCTAAAGTTGTTAGTACCACATGCTACTTGAAGAATAAGTCTCCTACTTTTGCTCGAGAAAACAAGACACTAGATGAAATGTGGACTAGTAGAAAACCAATTGTGACACATTTGAGAGTTTGATTATGAGACATTTGTTCAAGTGTCAAAAGAGAGACAATCTAAATTTGATTTCAAGGCAAAAATGTTTATTTTCATCAGTTATGGTGAGAATGTTAAAGGCTACAAGCTCTAAAATCTAGAAACACTGAAGGTTCTCTACTCAAGAGATGTTCCATCCAAGGAACTTAGAGTCTTGTCCAACGAAGAAGAGTCAAAGGAGAATAAGAGGGAAAAGGTGCATTTTGAAACAAATTTGGAGTAGTAGGATGAATTTAAAACTAAACAATAGAGTAGACATGACAATTTGGGAGAAGAGGCAATCACATCTGGCACAAACTCTAAAGAAGAATAAGGTGCAGATGCAATAGGAAATTATTCACTGGTAACTATGAAAAGGTCTACAAGATAATAGAGATCACATGACAGGTGTAGTCCACTAAATTTTCATTGTGTTTTTACTCTTGTTTTTAATCAAGTTTTGAGGAAGAGGCTTTCAATTCCAAAGAGAAAAAGTCTTGGAAGAATACCATGGTGGAGGAGATGTTGGCATTAAAGCAATGTAAGACTTTTGATTTGGTTGATCTTCTTCAGGATAGGAAACCCATTGGTTGCATGTGGGTGTTCAAGAAGTTCAAAGCAAATGGATCACTTGAGTAGTGCAAAGTGTGGTTGGTGGCAAAGGGATATTCCCAGGTTGAGGGAATTAACTTGAGTAAGATCTTTTCTCCTGTTGCTAAGTTGATTTCTATTAGGATGTTATCCATAGTTGCGACACTTGATTTCAAGATTGAGCAAATGGACGTCAAGACAAGATTCTTGCATGGAGACTTATAGGAGGAAATATACATGGAACAACCTAAAGGATTCAAGGTGAAAAATAAAGAGAATCTAGTTTGCAAGTTGAAAAGGTCACAATATGGATTGAGGTAGTCCCCACATATGTGGAATTAAAAGTTTGACACATATGTGCTTGAATTGGGTTTTGGAAGAAGTGTTGTTGATCATCGTGTATACTTCAAACATGTAAATGGTCCCATTTTGAATATTGTTAAATATGTTGATGATATGCTAATCATTGGAGACAATAAAGCATTAATTTAGGAACTTATAACTCAATTATCTAGTAAGTTTAACATGAAAGACTTGGGAGTTGCTAGATACATACTTCGTATAGATATATATAGGGATAGGACCAATAGAAAACCATGGCTAAAGTAGAGGAAGTATCTTGAAACTATTTTTGGAGGTTTGGGATGTAAGATAGTTAATTGGTAAGTACACCCCTATTAGTTGGCACAAAACTGAGTTTGGAACAATGTCCCAAGTCTATAGAGGATTTCAAGGACATGAGGAATGTTCCTTATAATAGTGCGAGAGGAAGTCTCATGTATGTGATGGTCTACACAAGACCAAACATTTCCCAAGCAATGGGATTTTTAAGTAAGTTCATGGTGAAGCTAGGTAAAGAACATTGGACACATATGAAAAGAATGTTTAGATACTTGAAAGGAACTATGGATTATTGCTTAACTTATCATAGTACTAATGATGTGGGTAGAGTGTTGAGTGTACATGGACTTGTAGATTTTGATTGGGAAGGAGAACTTGATACAAGCAGTTATGTTTTCATTTTGTTTGATGGACCAATGAGTTGGATGAGCAAGAGGTAGCAAAGGGTTTCCCTATCCATTATTAAAGTAGAACATATGGCTACATCACATGATTGTAAGGAAGCAATGTGGTTGAAGAGGTTAAGTGACAGTACCAGTTTTAAGAGACACAGTGATAAAATCTGATTCACATAGTGCAATTTGTATGGCCAAGAATTGTGTTCACCATGCTAGAACCAAAAATATTGACATTCAATATCATTTTGTGAGGGAGATGGTTCAAAGTAGGACAATCCAAATGGAGAAAATTGATACTTAACTAAAGACTGCAGATTCTTTGCAAAACATGTAAGTACTACCAAGTTCATGTGGTGTAGGGATGAGTTGGGCTTGTCCCTGTAATATCCCTTTTTGGCGCATAGCCAATTTGTTCGCAAGTAGCCAGTTTCCAAGTCTTCAGGAGGCTAATTGGTTAGTTGTGGAGAACTCCAACATTCTTGGAGAAGCTTTGATCAATCTTGTGGGGCAATTGTTCTTGGTTTTGAGTTCAATTGGTTAGATGGAGCCTTTTAATGCTTTCAATATCGATTTCCGACCTTTTGAGTACTCTCCAAACTTCTTAGAGGAGTAGGCTATTTTTAGTAAGTCACTGGGTTGCCACCAATCATTATCCCAAGTCTTCAATATCATATTGGTATGATCAAAATTGCAAAATTATATCATTTGAATGTTTTCTACAACTTGGGTATATTATTGAGTTATTTAAATAATAATTCACTTATGTTGTCTAATGTTGGAAATATTAAAAGGGACAACTAAGTGTGATAGCTCATTTTAATGGTGCTGAAGAGTTATTTCAAGTGGATGCCTTGGAAAAGGGATTTTATTCATGGGAAAATATTATTATTTCCTCAAAAAGGTGAAAGTGCTCCGTAAAGTCAATTATTTATTTTATAAAAGGAGTTTTTGGAGCAAAAAAAGAAAAGTAATATTTTATTGCTCCATATGTCATGTCCCCATTTCCGGCTTGAGCACCAAGTGATGAATGGATTAGCCTACTCCTCATTCCCGGAGGCTAATTCCGAATGATAAGGGAATGAAATGGGTTTTGACTAACTCTGTGTGTCATTTTGCAGGTACAATCAAGGAGTTTCAAGTCATAATCCACTAAGTCAAGTATAGGGCGCTCATTCCTACAGTTACACTTCAAAAATGCGCCTTGGATTTTGAAAGCAATAATCAAGAGGATGGAGTCATCTTTGGATATGTTGAACATCAATTGGGCGAATTGACTCATCAAACTTG
Organism: Cunninghamia lanceolata; assembly: GCA_027924645.1. Lineage (NCBI taxonomy): Eukaryota > Viridiplantae > Streptophyta > Pinopsida > Cupressales > Cupressaceae > Cunninghamia > Cunninghamia lanceolata. Next base: position 19,352,524 of record BSBN01000627.1, read on the forward strand.
AGTTTGGGATCATTGAAGAAGTCCAAGTGAGTTAGGCGCACTTCCTAGCTCTGATAACCCTCAAAGTGCGCCTAGTCCTCATAAGGTGCAAATCCAGGATAAAAACATGGGTGTTTGAGCTGGGATGGTTGATTGGATCAACAGGGGTGGATGAAGTGAGTAGTCCATGCAAAGAGGAGTCTTAATGCATCTAGGCGCCAATTTCACCACCAAATTCCCAATAGTGCGCCTAGACTCTATTGCACTTCAAACAAGTGATGAACTCCTTCAAGATTGATCAAGTGAAGCCTCACCTTCAATAAGATCAAGTGGAAAGATGAAGTGATCAAGTAATGACATCTTGTTATCTAGGCGCACTTTTCCTCTAGCAACCTGTCAATGAGCGCCTAGCTATTTAGGTTACTTCTGGCACTCAATAATGGTTTTGAGATGGGGCGCTCAACATAGCTAAACTCCTTCAATAGGGCGCCTAGCTTAATGATGAAGATTGGACAAGTATATGAGGTTTCCATGCCTAGGCGCAAATTCCATGATGCCTAGACCAAATGTGCACCCAAGCAAGAACAGGAGATTCAATAGGTTGAATGAGTAGCACATTGATTGGTGAAGATACTTTCAACTTCAAGAAGCTTCATATCCTGCCGATCTGGGATGAAATTGGCCTAGAAGGCTCTAGGCGCACATTCTGACTGAAGACCTCAGTTCTGGCGCCTAGTTACAGAGTGAGTTAAAAGATGAAGTTTGAACATGTGAAGTAAGGCGCTCACTCCAGGATGAGGTATTTTACCTTCCAAGACAACAAGACTTGAAGACTTGACAGAGAAAACAACCATGCATGCAAGGCGCACTTCCTGCCTGTTTCACCTCCAGAATGCGCCTAGCTAAGAAAGAGGTTTCAATCCACTCATAATGAAAGGCGCTTGATAGAAGATAGTGAATTTGATTCAGTTGTGTCTTATGTTGAAGATTTTAACAAGGCAAAACCATTTTCTTCCTAAGGCGCCAATCCAAACCTTTCTCTATCAGTAAGGGCGCCTAAGAGTAGCTAAAGATGCCTAGGTTCACATTGGGCGCCATTCAATGATCACACTGCTTCAAGTTGGCGCCCAGTCAGAAGACCACTAGGATTGCGCCTTAATTGAGGTAGTTAAGATTGTTACAACTACCTAATGCCCATTGGTCAGAAGGATAGCATTTGGATTCGTGTCAAGGTCTTTGGGTAAGTTTGCCAACTCAGAATGAGTCATCAGACGGAATATTCCCTTGGATATGCTTCTTGGGAAATGTGCCTTGGTTCCTCTTGGTGCATTGAAAAACGTGCCTTCATTGCCTTTGGAAGGCCTATAAAAGGAGGAGCCTTCTCATTCATTTGGTATCTATGCATTTGACAAAATTCTCTCTGCAAAGCTGTTGAGCTTGTAATCTTGAGGCCTGCGAGTTTCAAGTGTTGGGGTGATGCTCCCTCAACTGACAAGGTGATGCTCCCTTGTTGTACTGTGAGGTGTTGACATTCAGTTGACATCGTTGAGTTGATTAAGTTGATCTAGTGTGCAAGGCATTGTAATCATCAAGGCTCCAAGGCCTGCTTTTGTAATTCCATTTGAATAAAGTGTAACTTCATGCCATTGAAAGCATTATCCATGTAATAAGACATTGTGAGTTGATTGAATCAAGTAATAAAACAAGTACCCAGCTTAAGGTTGATTCATTCAAATAGTTATCTTTGATGTATATCTTTGTGTTGTTGAAATAGTTGATGAGTTGATAGCAAGTAAAATTGTCTAAGTAAGGAAAAATTTTGGTAGAATTAGTTGGGTAACTTACAGTGGTATCAGAGCTTGGATCCTGCCAGCCTTTGGGTTTTCATGCAAGAAGGTAATCAACAAAGCGATAGAACAAGGAGATACATTGCGCGTGAACAACGAAGGCAGTTCCAGTGGACTCATCCTTACCCACAACAGGATACTCTTTCTGAAGCAATTGTAGCTAGACAGGTTAACATGGTTGAGGAAAGAAGAAGTAGAAGTCCACCTGCTGATGGTGAACGTGAAGCTAGAGAGATGTTCAGGAACATGGCTGTTGGACATCAACAAACAGCTCAAATACTGCAACAAGTCTTACAAACCCTTCAAAACATGAATCAGGGTGAAGCAGCTGGACCAGGTCGTAGGGATGCAGCTAGACATGAGAGACAAGAACGACATGTTGATGATTATGCTGGTAGTGCAGTTGGTAGAAGAGTTCGCACACGAACTCCTACAGTTGATAGGCCTTTAAGACCAACCTTCCTTCCACCACCACCTGAACAGGACAATGAAGCTGATGAAGAGTTTGACGAAGAAGGACCAAACAATTTTGAAGATGAAATAGCTCTCTTTGCAGATCTTTATGCCAGACTTCCGGAACGTGTTCGGGATATGATGACCTTCAATGAATATTGCCGACAGAAAAGGGAAGATAGAGACAGGCGAGGTAGAACTAGAGGCTTTCGTCCTAGAAGGGATGATGATATAAAGGAGTATAAAGAAGCCTTCAATCGAGTTCCCATTCCTACTTTTGATGGAAGTGGTAAGCTCAGTGCTAGGGCTTGGGTAAACAAGCTGGATACATACCTTTCACTTAAGCCTTTGACAGAGAAGAAGGCAATTCAATTTGCGACAATGCATCTTGAAGGTTTGGCTTATGAATGGTGGCATCATGGCCTAGTTTCTCAACATCATGATAGGATAAATTCCTATGATGAGTTTGTAACCAAGTTGATTCAGAGGTTTGACAGAAAAGACACCGAAGTGTACTATCGTGAACTAACTCAACTCAAGCAAGAAGGAAGGGTTGTGCAGTATGTTAATGATTTTCAGAAGATTGCAGTGATGGTACCTGATATGACTGACCGAAGAATCACTATGCTGTTCATTGAGGGATTGAACAATCAGATCAAGCCATTGGTAAAGGTACAAAGGCCAGCAAATTTGGAAGAAGCAATTGATTTTGCTCTAGATCTTGATACGGCTCCTGTATATCAGCCTAAGAAAAAGTTCTATAAAGGTGTTAGCTCTACTCAAAGGAGACCCTCTTTTCCTCAAAAGATGACTCAAGGTCCATCTGCAGCCGAAAGAGACGAGCTAAGAAGGAAGAAACTCTGCTTTTCTTGCAAACAACCTTGGGAACCAGGACACAGATGCCTTGGTAAGGGTAAAGCACACTTGATTGAAGTTGTATCTGATGATGGAAGCGAAGAAGAGTCATTGAGTGAAGAAGAATCCACTCAGGATGAAGAAGAGGTACAACCAACTATTAATGTTGTTTCAGAGGAAACCTCTGACAAAATAACATTGGCAACTATCTCAGGAGTACCTAAGTATCATGCCTTCCGCATTAGAGGAGTTGTAAAGGGTCAAAGAGTCACCTGTCTAATTGACAGTGGTGCTACTCACAACTTCATAGATGAAGGTTTGGTAGCAAGGCGAGGTCTCACAGTTGAAGACTTCGAAGGATTTCAAATAGCTGTTGCTGATGGATTCCTAATGAGTTGTACCAGAAAGGTATCCCAACTGCAAATTCAAATGGGAGATTATTCTTTACAGGATGATTTCTATGTGGTTGGACTTGGGCATATTGATGTAGTACTTGGAGTACAATGGTTGCATTCGCTTGGAAGAATTGTCCAGGACTTTCAAAAGATGGAGTTAGAATTCATGCATGAAGGAAAGAAGATCAAACTGAAGTCAGTGTCTGATGGAAACCCCAAGGTTGTCTCAGCAAAACGAATGGAAGCATTATTCAGGCATAATGACATCGAATGGGCAGCACAGGTTTGCATCAAGGACAACCAAATCCTCTCTGCTGAAGAAATTTATCCTGCAGATATTCAGGCAATGTTGGATAAGCATGGTAAGGTGTTTAGGGACATACCTCCAGGAATACCTCCTGATAGAGGTTTTGAACATGTAATTGAATTGGAGGATGGGGCTAAACCTGTTAACATTGCACCCTATCGGCATCCTCGGCATTTCAAGATTGAAATTGAGAAGACGATCAAGGAATTGATCGATATGGGGCACATAAGGCCCTCATCAAGTCCATTTGCATCATCTGTGGTGCTAGTGAAGAAGAAGGATGGAACAATGCGGATGTGTGTTGACTATCGCGCATTGAATAAGAAGACCATCAAGAATAGGTATCCAATACCTAGGATTGATGAACTCCTTGATGAACTGCATGGAGCAGTCTATTTCTCAAAGATAGATCTTCGATCTGGTTACCATCAAATTCGTGTCCGAGAGGAGGACATTCCGAAGACAGCATTCAGATGCCATTACGGGCATTATGAATTCATGGTGATGCCATTTGGACTGACAAATGCACCAGCAACTTTCCAGTCTTGCATGATTCATGTTTTTAACAAACAGTTGAGGAAGTACCTGTTGGTTTTCTTCGACGACATCTTGATTTACAGCAAGACATGGGAAGAACATCTTCAACACTTAGACGAAGTATTGAATGTCATGGAGAGTCAATCTCTGTATGCAAAAATGTCTAAGTGTGATTTTGGATTGAAGGAAATTTTGTACCTAGGTCATGTGATAGGAGCAAATGGTGTGAAAGTTCAAGAGGAAAAGATTGAAGTTATTCGCAACTGGCCAGTTCCCCGGAACGTATCTGAACTAAGAGGATTCCTTGGCCTCTGCAGTTATTACAGAAGATTTGTTAGGGGATTTTCACAGCTTGCTGCACCTTTGACAAACCTAACAAAGAAAGGAGCTTTCATGTGGACAATAGAAGCTCAAGCTGCATTTGATAGGTTGAAAGAAGTAATGAGTACAACACCAGTGCTGGCTTTGCCAGATTTTACTAAGTCCTTTGTTCTAGAATGTGATGCTTCGAGAGAAGGCATTGGAGCTGTTTTGATGCAAGATCGACATCCCATCGCATTCGAGAGTAGGAAATTGAAGGATACAGAAAGATTGTACTCAACTTATGACAAAGAGATGCTGGCAATCATGCATGCCTTGGCTAAGTTCCGCCAGTACCTAGTTGGGTCTAAGTTTGTGGTCAGGACTGATCACAACAGTTTGAAATACTTCTTAGGGCAGAAAGACTTGAATGAAAGACAACAGAAATGGGTTGTGAAGATACAGGCATATGATTTCGACATTGAATATGTGAAAGGTAAGAAGAATGTGGTTGCCGATGCCCTGTCTAGAAGACCTGCTGTTTGTGCCCTGAGCAAAGTTTCAGTGGATTGGAAGGCTCAGCTTCTAGTTGAGTATTCTAAATCAAAATTTGCTTGTGAGATCATGGATGGAATCATTCAGGATGATAGGTACAAGGTGATTGATGAAATCATCTATTACAAAGACAGAATCTATCTGACTCCTGAATCAGAGCTGAAGCGACAGATTTTACAGACATATCATGATGCTCCACTTGCAGGACACCCTGGTTACTTCAAGACCTACAGACAGATCAGGGAAAGATTCACTTGGAAGGGTCTGAAGGAAGAAGTACTACAGTATGTCAGGGAGTGTCTGACTTGTCAACAGAATAAGTCAGAGCATACATTTCCAGCAGGATTACTCCAACCACTACCAATTCCTGAACATAAGTGGGAGAGTATCTCTATGGATTTCATCACGGGTCTTCCGAAGGTGAATGGGAGAGACTGCATTTATGTAGTTGTAGACAGATTAACTAAGTTTGCTCACTTCTTTGCAATACCAGTTGAGTCATCAGCATTGCAAGTAGCTGAGTTATTCTTTCGTGAAGTTTTTCGACTACATGGCTTGCCTAAAACTATAGTCAGTGATCGAGATAGCCGGTTCATCAGTGTGTTTTGGCGAGAGCTATTTCGACTAGCTGGTACTGACTTGACACCAAGCACTAGCTATCATCCTCAAACCAATGGGCAGACTGAAATTGTAAATAAATGGCTTGAGGGATACTTGCGAAACTATGTGTCTGATCATCAGCGTGCTTGGATTAAGTGGCTTCATCTGGGTGAATACTGCTACAACACCACTTTTCACATGTCAATTGGCATGACTCCCTTCCGAGCTTTGTATGGATATGAAGCTGTTTCATTTCTTGATCTCGCATTGGATGACAGTCGAGCTCCCAGGGCTAGTGAATTGATGAAAGATACTCAAGATATTTTGAGAGTCCTGAAGGACAATTTGCTAAGAGCTCAAAATCAACAAAAGTTGTATGCCGACAAACACCGAGTTGAGCGACACTTTGAAGTAGGTGACATGGTGTTTCTGCGCCTTCAGCCGTATAGACAGAGTACTTTGAAGAGGTCAGGTGCAGAGAAATTAAAACCAAGGTTTTATGGACCCTACAAGGTGTTGAGAAGAGTAGGAGAAGTGGCATATGAACTAGACTTGCCAGCAGGAAGTCGTATCCACAATGTATTTCATGTGTCGTGTCTCAAAAAGGCACTAGGTCAACATGTGGTTTCAACTGATGAACTTCCACCACTTGATGAAGAAGGAATGCTTGCGCTTGAACCTGAAAATGTGGTGGATATAAGGGAGAAGAAACTTCGCAATCGAAGCATAAGAGAATATCTGGTGAAGTGGAAAGGGTTGCCGATGGAGGATGCTACTTGGGAAGGAGAGAAGATACTCGAGCATCCTAACCTTCAATTGCTTGAGGACAAGCAATCCCGGGAAGGGGAGACTATCATGTCCCCATTTCCGGCTTGAGCACCAAGTGATGAATGGATTAGCCTACTCCTCATTCCCGGAGGCTAATTCCGAATGATAAGGGAATGAAATGGGTTTTGACTAACTCTGTGTGTCATTTTGCAGGTACAATCAAGGAGTTTCAAGTCATAATCCACTAAGTCAAGTATAGGGCGCTCATTCCTACAGTTACACTTCAAAAATGCGCCTTGGATTTTGAAAGCAATAATCAAGAGGATGGAGTCATCTTTGGATATGTTGAACATCAATTGGGCGAATTGACTCATCAAACTTGAGTTTGGGATCATTGAAGAAGTCCAAGTGAGTTAGGCGCACTTCCTAGCTCTGATAACCCTCAAAGTGCGCCTAGTCCTCATAAGGTGCAAATCCAGGATAAAAACATGGGTGTTTGAGCTGGGATGGTTGATTGGATCAACAGGAGTGGATGAAGTGAGTAGTCCATGCAAAGAGGAGTCTTAATGCATCTAGGCGCAAATTTCACCACCAAATTCCCAATAGTGCGCCTAGACTCTATTGCACTTCAAACAAGTGATGAACTCCTTCAAGATTGATCAAGTGAAGCCTCACCTTCAATAAGATCAAGTGGAAAGATGAAGTGATCAAGTAATGACATCTTGTTATCTAGGCGCACTTTTCCTCTAGCAACCTGTCAATGAGCGCCTAGCTATTTAGGTTACTTCTGGCACTCAATAATGGTTTTGAGATGGGGCGCTCAACATAGCTAAACTCCTTCAATAGGGCGCCTAGCTTAATGATGAAGATTGGACAAGTATATGAGGTTTCCATGCCTAGGCGCAAATTCCATGACGCCTAGACCAAATGTGCGCCCAAGCAAGAACAGGAGATTCAATAGGTTGAATGAGTAGCACATTGATTGGTGAAGATACTTTCAACTTCAAGAAGCTTCATATCCTGCCGATCTGGGATGAAATTGGCCTAGAAGGCTCTAGGCGCACATTCTGACTGAAGACCTCAGTTCTGGCGCCTAGTTACAGAGTGAGTTAAAAGATGAAGTTTGAACATGTGAAGTAAGGCGCTCACTCCAGGATGAGGTATTTTACCTTCCAAGACAACAAGACTTGAAGACTTGACAGAGAAAACAACCATGCATGCAAGGCGCACTTCCTGCCTGTTTCACCTCCAGAATGCGCCTAGCTAAGAAAGAGGTTTCAATCCACTCATAATGAAAGGCGCTTGATAGAAGATAGTGAATTTGATTCAGTTGTGTCTTATGTTGAAGATTTTAACAAGGCAAAACCATTTTCTTCCTAAGGCGCCAATCCAAACCTTTCTCTATCAGTAAGGGCGCCTAAGAGTAGCTAAAGATGCCTAGGTTCACATTGGGCGCCATTCAATGATCACACTGCTTCAAGTTGGCGCCCAGTCAGAAGACCACTAGGATTGCGCCTTAATTGAGGTAGTTAAGATTGTTACAACTACCTAATGCCCATTGGTCAGAAGGATAGCATTTGGATTCGTGTCAAAGTCTTTGGGTAAGTTTGCCAACTCAGAATGAGTCATCAGACGGAATATTCCCTTGGATATGCTTCTTGGGAAACGTGCCTTGGTTCCTCTTGGTGCATTGAAAAACGTGCCTTCATTGCCTTTGGAAGGCCTATAAAAGGAGGAGCCTTCTCATTCATTTGGTATCTATGCATTTGACAAAATTCTCTCTGCAAAGCTGTTGAGCTTGTAATCTTGAGGCCTGCGAGTTTCAAGTGTTGGGGTGATGCTCCCTTGTTGTACTGTGAGGTGTTGACATTCAGTTGACATCGTTGAGTTGATTAAGTTGATCTAGTGTGCAAGGCATTGTAATCATCAAGGCTCCAAGGCCTGCTTTTGTAATTCCATTTGAATAAAGTGTAACTTCATGCCATTGAAAGCATTATCCATGTAATAAGACATTGTGAGTTGATTGAATCAAGTAATAAAACAAGTACCCAGCTTAAGGTTGATTCATTCAAATAGTTATCTTTGATGTATATCTTTGTGTTGTTGAAATAGTTGATGAGTTGATAGCAAGTAAAATTGTCTAAGTAAGGAAAAATTTTGGTAGAATTAGTTGGGTAACTTACACCATAAAAGTTATAAAAGGAGGTTGAGGGCTCATTGTGAGGGTTGTTGATGAATTTGATTTTACCCCTACATTTTGAGGGAACTTGTGTTCTTCTCCATCTCGAGGAAGAAATCCCTTTTGTAGATTTCTGGTTTTGGTGGTGAAAGATCATCCCTAGCTAGACTGGACGGGTTTCGGTGGTGAAAGGTCCTCCCTAGCTAGTTGTGGTGGTTTCATTCAGGAATCACACATGTGATGCAATGAAAGGATTGGATGTGCATTGAAAATTCTCATTGGATTTGATTTTAATTTCTAGTTTGGAGAGTATTTGTTGTGTTTTGAGGTTTATATGAAAATTTTGGATTGACGCCAAGTGATAATAAGGTTTTGCAGTGATTAGAAGAGTTGTTGGGCATAAGTTTGTGCTAAGCTTTGATTTTTAATGGACTGGAGATATTCCAAGTTGCAGGTCACCTTCTTTGGGCATATTTTGGGAGTTGTTTATGTTTTTTTGAAGATGTTTTAGACTCCTCCTTGTTGGTCGTATTGTTGTCATACAGGGTTGTGCGTGTAGATATGGGCATGGGATTCCCAGGCTGAAGTGCCATTCTTTTTGGTGACTTTCCAACTTGTTTTGAGGTGCCATAGATAGGAGTCTCATTCTATGATGAGTATGTGATGGACAAATCAGTTTGGAAGAAGTTTGGAGCATTGGAGGCTAGGGTTTGAATGTATTTTTATAACATTACTCTGCTGCTACAGTTTCAGACCTGCCTTTGATGGAGTTTTCAGTATGTTCAGTGGGTTTCAGTGAGATTCAAGGCCTCTACATCAACTACAGTGTTTGAGCAGCAATGGTTATGATTCCTTGTGTTATTTGAATGATTTCTACATGATATTCAGTGAGATTTCACACTTATATTGGCTGTTATTTTATATCAGACCTATGTATAAGTGTTTGACTGTGATTTTCAATGCTACTTCAGTGTTTTTGTGGCTTCTCCATCATCTACTACAGTTGTCCTTCACTTGGGTATGATTGCTACTTGATCTTACATGATTCGCAATGATATTACTTCATGAAATGTGTTGCAATAGTGTTTCAGATTCAAAACAGTAGTAAAGTTATTTGCAGCTCATAATTATTGTCTTCTATTTCAATAGTTGCAATGATAAATAATTGTAAAATGTTGGATGATAGTACCACCAATGTATCTGCATAGTGTGCATATCATTTGTAATCAACTAGACGGTTTACCACCAGTTCGTATAGCATATTGCATTTACAAACCCATTTTGGCATTGAATGACCTTATTGACCATTTTGGTCTTGATACAAACTTAGACATTCTGCCAGGTTTCATCTATACACACTAGTCCTGCTGAATAAGTGGTTGATAGGTCAGCTTCACCACCTTGCGTGTGTTTCTGGTTGGCTTGCCACCTTGCATTTTGTCTCTGTATTCAATTAGCTAGTTGTGTCATTCGAACACCATATGCTCTCACCTTGCCCACCTCGGGATCAGGGTGATCAGAAAGTGTATCGGAGACTACCTATGCTTTGATTTCAGTCGAAATATTTTCAAAAAAACTAGGGTGGCCATTACAGTCTCATTCTCGAGCATGAGGTTAACTTCTTGGGTTGAATACCACACTCTCTTCTATAGTAAATATCAAGTGAGAGAATGTTGCAAGTTGGATGATATTCACTTGTAGAGAGTCCTTGTAGGAAGAGTTTGTTTGTAGAGTACATTGCGATGAAATGCAATGAGTTTATGGTATTGCAATACAACATATATGTTGACTTACATGTGGTGATACTATGGCAGTAAGTTGCAGTGCAACATACATAGTTTGTTTATATGTGGTGGTGTTGCAACAAAAAATGCAAGTTATCTGGAAGAACTCACAACTGCATATGAAAATAGTGTTTGATGGAAGAATGAACGGTGATGCAAGAGCACATGTGACATATTTGGAATTCATGCGGCATAATTTGAGAGTAAGATAATATTCTAAAAGATGGCACAAGGTACCACAAGTAGTCAAAAGTGAAGTTATGTTTGTATGTGCTACCACGAGCAAGGAGCTATTAGTGATGGCTATATTGGAGACATGTCGATACCGACAATGTTAAGGTTGTAACTATTGATTCATAGTGTGCAGCAATGGCTATGTATACAAGGTCACTATCCATGTGGAAACATCATACTTGATAATCTTAGTAGGCTAACATCATGTTATAGTCAAATTATAGTTGCATGACTCTTGGTATTCATTAGGTTGGTTGGATAGTTAAGCGGTGGTTTTCCCATGTGTATGTCTATATGTATCATCTTGTGTGAAGGCACCAAGGTTAGATAGTCATACAATTTGAAAGGATAGCATTGGATTGAACATTGTTTGGTGTGAAAGCTTGAAGCCATTGTAGAAGAGTATGCTATAGATTGAAACTCTGTTGGAAGACCTTGTTGTATTGAACTTTGTTGATTCTGAATAATATAATCTAAACATCTTTTGGTAGTGGGTTTTCTCCTGCAAGGGTTTCTCATGTAAATCTTAATCTTGTGTAATCTTGTGGATGCATACTGTTCCATTTACTTTTGTACATGTTGTTAGATAGATTTTGCAAATGCTGTTGACTATTATCTGAATACATAATCTTAAGTTTCTTCATCCTAGTCTATTGATCACTTGTAATAGGGGTGCAAATCCCCAACAAAATATAGGTATCAGCCTTTGGTTCAGTTACTAATTTTACAAGGTTTGGCGGTTTATTGGAGCCTTTCCTTGGCCCTGGGCCAATTTTTACTATAGTCATGGTGGAAGGACTAGTTTTACAAGGTTTTGGAGCTTATTTGAGCCTCTCCATTGCTCTGTGCTAGAGGTTTTTCGCTGTAGTCATGACTGGTCTCAACTTTCAACCAGTACTTCTGACTTAATATGTAATGTTTCCTGTTATGAAAACAACATTGGGCTATAAACTGAGTCTTTTCGTAGACACGCATGTTTTTTTAATTGTCTTTCTCATTTAGTGGTAGATCAGCCATAAATATAAAAAATATGCACCATCCATATTAAAATCATAGCAAAAGATTACCATATGCAATGGATCTCTATCGTCTATCATCAAAATCAAGCCTACTAAAAGTTCAATGATATGCACATTGACAGCCCAAGGATGTGATAGCAATATGCCCCATGGTTATTAAACCACTCTATTCTCGTGTGTAAACAACAGGGCAGAGCCTGTAAGGTTTGAACTGTCATCTTCACAGCAAATGCTCGAACTTTAGCCCTTATTATATCATGCCATCTAATTTCAAGCATGTGGCTGCACACTACCTGCAATTCCAGGATAATAAAAAATGTGCTAACAACCAGAATCAGTAGTATGCCAATAAGTTTGGCAAGAAAATATTCTCTGTTTTACTTACCCTGCAAACAATGGATGGCTAACCTTGGGAGTCACTTCTGCATTCTATAAGGCCTGCAACCACCAGAAACTAAATTTATGGTTCCCAAATAAGCGATTCTTGAGGCTATATGACTTTGCTTGAATCAGAAGCTCGGTTTGTCTAATTTGATTGCCATACAGAAAAGCAGAAAGAAAGACTATCTAATGGCTACCAGGTCTATAAATCCTATAAATTGATCAGAGAGTTTACCTATAGGAAGGTAAGTAGTAATTTAGAAGAGAAAGCTCATTAGACTGTAATCACTTACAATGTTTAGCCTTCTGGAACAGCAGTGTACAACCAATTGTAGAATTCATCAGTTGGTCTAACACCGATGGACTGAGATTTTTCAGAAATAATAGAGGCACGTGGAATTCGTGCCTTTTCATATGCTTCAAAGGCACTCCTGATAAATTGTATCATAGTTTTCAGACAAATAAATCCAAAAGTTTTCTGTCATGCAACTAGCATATTCAACATAAAAAAATACAAGTTATTGCAACTCATAAGCACACATCTAATAATTTCCCTGAAAAAATGTCATGACAAATATGGTTAACAGAGAATAATAAATATCTACTTTTGACAGTTTATATGATTCAATTTCACTTTTAGTTAAATTTCCATATAAAGACAAAAAACAAGATGCATTGACCTTAAATCAGAAGAAATTGCAAGCTGCTTAGCAAGCTCTAGTCCGTCCTCAAAAGCAAGATTAGCTCCTTGACCATATGACGGAGTTACAGCATGTGCAGCATCTGACAGATGATGAAACATTGGAAGACCCTGGTTAGCAAAGTAAGCAAAAAAAAGGACAGTAGTGTATTTTGATTTGTGGAAATGTAATATTTTGATTTGTAGAAATGTAATATTTTGATGTGTGGAAATGTAGTTGTAACATAGAGGTTATTAAAGAAATTCTAGTAACTGTAATAAATTTGCCTCCAAGTGATAAAGATTTAACCTCCCAGAAGAACAACATGACCACATGACCACTTTGGAAGCACAGGAACATCTAACACCCTGCGTTCGAGGATAAACTCTGGATCTGTGGCCTGCAAAGAATGTTAGATTCCCGTGCTCAAGTGTATGAAATCAAATATACAAGGCATTTTATAGGCTCCAGACACTAGTGGTAAACACAACTGAAGAATTTATTTAGTCTCAATCATCCTTTCATTCTTTATTTACAAGCTTTTATTTAAAAAAAAATTTGGTCTTGAAGCATGGATTTACTCACCTGAATAACATGGGTAGCAACATCCCAGCCTTCAAAATATTTTAACAACCTCTCCTTTGCCTCCTCTTTGTCTCTTGAACGAATTCTTGTTTCTCCCTGAGTACATTCATCTGTGACACTTAAGGCCCAATACAGTTTATCTTTCACACCATTTATAATAAATGTTGTGCGGCCATTTTGCATTGTTGCAAGGGTTCCAGTCACCAAGGCCTTGACAAAACAGATCCTCATCAAGAATGGAACCAAACAGAATATCAAAATTTGCAATAGAAATTTACCAACAGATTTACTTAGATGATATCGGCATTTGATAGCACCTATACTATGCATACTAGTGAAAATAATCATTAACACTATTGTCACCGCAGGCCACTATTTGAAACCAAGAACAAAGTTCTCCAAAATCCAGACTATCAATAGAAATAACAGAAGTTGATTTGATAAAGACCTCATGTGAGCAGACACTTCTGTCAATTACTGCACGCCACATTGTCCTTCCATTGTCACGAGGTTCTATTGCACCAAACAAAATATTCCTGGTAGTGGAGTGTATCCCATCTGCGCCTATGACCAAAGGAGCCTGTTTAAAATCCACCATCAGATTAATTGATGGATATATGAATTCAAAAACCAGTCAATTTATAAGATCTGTAACCCACGAGAGGGACAATGGACATCCTTTTGACTTGGAAAACATTAGTATAATATGATTTCTTAAAAACATGGTATGTGCACAAGTGACAAGACTACTGGTTTGCAGCTCTATAAGTTTCTGTACTTGCAAGGGTCACATTCTTCCAATCTACAACCTGAGAACAGGCAGTGACAAAACTTAATTTTATCCCTTGGCAAGCAGCCACTCAATAAGCTAGATTGTTCTTAAGGTGCAGCTGTTTATACTTTATAAATGAACTTGACAAAATGACTGAAAAATATCCCAGACATATAAATCATTTTCGAGGGTATTTATAAGAACACTTTGTTAATAACTTAATAGTTAATACCCAATCCTCGTTCGGATACTAAAGCTGAGCATGAGGTGCTCTCCAAGCCTAGAGAACAAAGGTTTACATAAATCGAGAAGGTAGATACATCTGATCTAGATATTTCCTTTATGATAGAGAATTATCTCAGCCACCTCACTCTCCGTAAAATAAGGTGGTTGAGAGTAAAAAGAATCACTGGAAAACCAGGATAGACAGCTTTCTAGACAGCATTCTGACTCTTCAATGTAATAGAATGAATACTTCACAGCCAACTAAAATTTGGTATTCTAAACATATTGGTGAGTGATAAAGACATATCCCTGCTTTTGGCATTAATGTCCCGACTTTAAGGTACATGTGCCACATACCAAGCCTTCAGGCTACTGGGAAAAATTACGGAAACATAATTTCCCAAGGTAATGTGTCCTGACACCCAAGGATAGTTGAATTGATCACTTAGACTGTATTGGTAATCTTTCCAATGCCATATGGAACATACCAGGATGAAATTGTAACAATTTTGAGTTGTCACGACTCACAATACTAATTTCCATATTCTGGAGAATCCTCTGTAAAGGGCTTGATTTCTTAGATACGCAAAGAAAACAAGGAACACAACTTCGCTTCTCAGATCTGAAGAGCACACTTTTGGAAGCAGATTTTATAGAGAATGATTGTAGGGAAAGTTATGAGAGATGCATTTGGACTCAATATGCAAAGAATAATGACCATTTCAAATCTTCCATAAGGGATTCATACATGCCACATGTTTGGCAGTCACTCATATGTGGCTTCATCTCTCCATTATAATTATATGGCTGTGCAATGATTCTCCTTAGTTCCTTCCATCCCCTTACCAAAGGTAAAAATAAGTAAATATCAAACCAGACCTATGTTGCACAGAGACCCGTCTCCGACCCCCTGGTACTCGTCTCGGAGACTGTACTCGTCTCCCCGTCTCGGAGACTTCTTGGGTACGTCTCCCTGCAAAGGGAGACTTCTAGTTGAGTCTCCCACACGTCTCCAAGTACCCTGCGTCAATAAAAAGGTGTCTCTATTTTTTTTTTCTTTCTCTACTTTTCATTGTTTCCACTATTTTCTCACAAACTCAGTGGATTCTTACTCCTACGGACTTCAAACCTCAATGCTAGTGTCTACAGTAATATATATACATTAAGCTATATTAAATTGTTACAAGTAAGCTATAAGCCTATAAGTAATATATATACAGTAAGCTATATTAAATTGTTACAAGTAAGCTATAAACTTAAACTTTACCAGTTCTCTTGTTTTAAAAGTTCAATGTCATGATATTTTCAGTTTTAATGTTAGCATATTAATAAATTAATAAAATTATTAAATTATATTTTTTTTTAAAATGGTGTATACAAGTACCCCTGTCTCCTATTTTTCAAAAAGCAGACGTACTGGTACCGGTACTAGTCTCCCGTACCAGGACTAGTACCAGTCTCGGTGCAACCTTGAACCAGACGTGGTTTCAACCAAAACAAACATGATCTCATCCCTCAAACTACAACTAGACCAATCACTACCCATGCAAAACAGAGTAACCATGAAAAAACTGCATGTAAAACATGCATATTCCGTGTATGAAACCATGCATAGAGTATATCAACAAGATTTGAATGTACAGATAACATTTATGCCAAGCACATGGGTAATAAGCATAGTTCCATAGAGTTTTCAAATGGGGGGACCAAGTACCTTGATTTGGGCTACACAAATTTTATAGCTTTTTTGAGTGTTTAGGGTGTGGGTGGGGCCCATTAGACTATTACGGTTAGGATTAGTGGCCAAATTTTCAAATAAATGTCTGGTTTTCTAAAAACTATTGCCTTTTTTTTGGCTATTTGACACAAGGGATGGCTGGGTGTTTTTGGTGCATTCAAGGGGCATAGACAAGTGCCTTGAGGGTTCTAGGGACGTCTTGACATTTCCCTAAAGTCTCTAAATCAAGGGAATGCTCTAGAAACATCCTCTCTCTAAGGGGGACATTTCCTATCTACTGGTAGTGGTCGTAGTGTGATGGGGGAACGTTTCCTTGAGTTCTCGCGTCCTAGGTACATCCCTGTCTTGAAAATTTGGGTGGGACGCACCCCCATGGAACATTGAAAAAAAAAACTAACACCTAAAAACATTAAATTCCCTCATTTTGCCATTTTGGATTTTATGCAAAGAAGACAGAGAACAGCAGTGAGAAGAGCCCAAAACAACATCAAGAAAAAGACAAGAGAGCATCAAAACTACATCATTCGAGGTAAGTTTAGCATCCATTGTTCATTTGCAAAAATCCTTTTGAATTGTTTTTTGTTTCTTTCAAAGTTTCAAACACTTAGGTAGTTTTTTTTTAATGTTTGCACTTGCAATTGTTTTTTCCAAAAAACAAACATGAGGAGTAGTGAGGGTTATGGTAATGATGAGGTTGAGCTTCAACAAACAAGCCATAGAGGTACTAAGGGTTCTTTTGGGTGTGGGAGTGTTGTAGGTGAAATGAGAAGTAAACCATTTGAATGCCCTTCCACTCTCCTAAAAACATGCAAATGGCCCATTGGATTCCCAAAAAACCTTTCTGCAATTTGCAACTACTATGGACCAAGACAAGATTGTTTGAGAAGGAGTAGAGTTTGGTTATGTCATTTGTGCAACAAGAATTATAGGGGCAGTTACACGAGTTTACAATCATCTTTTGTGCATAGCTAGACAAGGGGTAAAGGGTGATGAGCACACGGTTATACTGAGAGGGGGGGGGGGGTTGAATCAGTATAATACAAACTTTCACTTTTCCAAACTCAATCAATCACATCAACTACACATATGCAATATCTAGCAATTAAGAACACAATGAGAACACATGATTTACGTGGAAACCCTTGCGGGAAAAAACCACGGCAAAATATTGCTTATATATATATATTGATCTCTTCTTCTGTGAGCACCAGCTCACAAGAGACACCAATCTCCACTTGACAGAATTATAGGCACCAACCTATTGGAGGCTCCAACCCCCACACAAACTGAGCTCCAACCCAGCAGGAGGCTCCAACCTCTATTTGATAGGCTCCAACCTATTAATCCTTCAATGGCTGATATAGTATGCTTCTTCACAGGATCTTCCTCTCACAAATCTGAGTACAACTCACACAATATCCTTCTTCCAAATCTGATCACAATCCACACAATAACATTCTCTCACAAATCTGATTAGTCATGCACAATCTTCCTTCCAAATCTGATCACTATCATGCACAATATCTTTCACAAATCTGATCCAAACTTTGTCAATGTCTTCCTTCAATTTGATCACTAATATATCAATGTTTTCCTCACAAATCTGCTCTTATTTTTCACACATATTCTTCATACATATCTGCATTTATCTACACACATGAGCTGTATATATGCTTTAACACAAGTCTGAAACATTCTTCATACTTTTCTGCCCTTTTAAATCTGCTCTTTATTACATATCTATTCTCAGAATAAATGAGATTTACACTTCATACTTCTGCTATTCCTCTTCTTTTATACTCAGAAATATATCATTGATTTCTTACTTTTAAATTCTCCTTTCACTCACCTTTGTATGTTCTTCAAGGGAGACATCCTTTATGGATTGACATATCTTTTGCCAAAAGACACAACTTTAATTTACATCACACCTCTTCCAAATTAGATTGCTGCCTCTTCACAATAAAACAAAATCTCTAAATATAATCGCTGTTGTAATGCCCCCCATTTAGTCCAGTCAGATAGATGATGGAGATTAGCCTATCATTAGACTCTTGTAGGCTAATGGCAGTGGTTAGGGGGTCAAATTGGTGACTTACTATTTATAGTAAATCGGGACAGAGTACCTTGCTATTTATAGCAGGGTAGATGCAGAACACCATTGCATGAGATTTATGGTTTCGATTTATCTGGAGCTTTATTTGATGGAATATAAGTTAAATTAAAGATTTAACTTATATTAATTTAAAAAGGTAAAATGACTTTAAGTTATAAGGTGTTCACTTTATTAATTTAAGTTGTAACTTAAAAGTCATAACACTAGGGGGTGGGCGCCCTCATGGAGGAATAAGGGGGTCAAGTAAATGAAATAAAATAATTAAAAATGCACTCCCTTGGGCGTTGGAGAAGAGAGGCAAATAAAAGAAAGAAATGAGCTTCATTTGCAATATGGTTCGATAATGAATTTTACTCTCTTGTTTTGGATATTCCTGTGCATTGCTTGGAGTTTGGCTTCAAGGGTTTGATATTGGTTGTGTTGAGACGAAAACCTCTGCATAGTCCTCTTCTTCATGTGTGAGAGACCACATCAGGAAGAGATTCTTGGAGGCTTCATTCAGAGGCTTCAGTTGTGCTTTCGAATGATCCACTTTGACAAAGTTTTGAGCTACAGACGAGCAATCTTTCATGGAGTTTGTGTTAGCAGCTGAGGACAGGTTCTAGAAGACAAATTTGCAACCACATCAGGAAGAGATTCTTGGAGGCTTCATTCAGAGGCTTCAATTGTGCTTTCGAATGATCCACTTTGACGAAGTTTTGAGCTACAGATGAGCAATCTTTCATGGAGTTTGTGTTAGCAGCTGAGGACAGGTTCTAGAAGACAGATTTGCATCTATTTGGGCTGCGTTGGAGGTTGTTACTGATATTTTAGAGCAGGTCGTACATCCCAACATAGGGTTGCACCTGAACCATAGCAGGCCATACATCTTGTAGAGCTTTTTGTTGATATTTTGTATGGTTTTGGAGCTATTTCTCATCTCAATCTAGTCGCCCAATATTTGCAAACAATTTCAGGTTCTAACAGTGAGAAAAAAGGCAGTTATCAGTGAGTGTAGCACTGGAATAGATCTACAGTAGGGTTGTGTTGATGTGGTTTTTGCGACAACAGCAACATTAGAATAAAACATTGGGTATTCTATCCTCTCTTGAGAAAAAGCCTCTCGAGTGCTAAACTATGTGATCACACAAGAGTGCTCCAAGGTTCCTTTTGGGTCAAGTCTTGACTGGCTTGGGATAAACTCAATGAAATGATGTGATTTTGCTGGTTATCACAAAGGGACTTACGTAAAATTACTCCTTCATGGACATGGAATTCACTCCTTACTCCTTGAATGTGTGAATGAATGGAACTTCTCAAACAAACTTGAACGGAAAGCAAAAAGAAAAAAAGGGTTAAGGAAATCTAATCTAAGGACAATGAAATAATGGATGATGCTTCTATAGACAAACTCCTTTAAACCAAGCTTCGCTTCGCCATGAGAGCAACAACTACACGAAATTGGTGCAATCTTTAAAGGAAATGAAGGATTTTCATACTGCAAATATACATTCAAATACCCACAGCTAGCGCAACTTGAATGAACATCCACAATCGAACTATTGCAAAATGGGGTCCAGGCTAACTTTACACTACAGCTTACCATCAGCAAACCATAAGAAGTATGAACCAAAGAATTCATCAAATATCTTCACATGGATTCATCATATCAATGAACTGCTACTAAACTTATCTAAAAAAGTGCTTCGAATCATCCAAGCGAAAAAGGAAACCATCCTAACATCCCAAAATAACACAAATTTCATCAAGCTTCAATGAAAATATATTGATTCTGGTAGTATCTTTACAACAATTTTGCCATGGTCTCTCAAATGCTTCAAAAGCTTCTACTCTATCAAGAACTAACTACTTCTAAGGAAGAAGAACTGACTAAGGAGAAGAAAGTTCTAAACTCCTCTCATATTTTTCCTCTATGTCCTTCCCTATCTCTAGAATGACGTGAATGGACCTTTATATAGGCTTCAAAATTACAAAGAAATGCCAAGATTTGATTTCCTTGAAATCCACACCCAAAATTAGGTCAAGTCAAAACCCTAATGAGAAAGTGGATAAGGCTGCCAACATTTTGTCCAATGAAAAGTTGACACATGTATTAGGGCGCCACCTCATTTTGTCATTTTGGTAGCCACTTGGCATGCTTTGATTGGTTGATGGTGACTGGATGCCACCTCATCCTGCCCTTTTGTCTCAAGTGCACTTTGGACTTGAAATTCCATCTTTGTGCTGCATTTCCTTTGGATTCCTGCATTGGTATGTAATCCTTGTCTTTCTGATGCTGAACTTGATCCTCCTGATGAATGGTGCATTGTGCTCTTGTTCTTGGATTTCCAAGGAGTGGTCTTCTCTTGATTTTGGATTCCTCGACGCTGGACTGGAAATGCATCTTCCCCCGTGGATGATCTTGATGCTAGCACCTTTTGTATCATTTTATGTCTTGAATTGGAAGCCTTCTTTATTAGTGAAAGTAATTTCTTTCTCCGGCAATGGAAGTTCTTTACATTCTCTTGAAGATCTTCATGAACATCCTCTTGGCTCCTAAATTCCTGCATAAACACAGGAAATTTCAAATAGTCATGCCGAACAAAACCTTGAATGCAAGCGAAATACCATGATAACTTTGCAAGGAATTTCATTCAAAAATGTATTTTGAAAACCATTTTCTTTACAAATTCGCCTTTTTATGAAGAGTTCTGCCTTTTTTTGAAAGGCTCTTGGTCTGATTTGATGAAACCTTAAAGAAAAATGATTTTCTCTTGGCCAGACTAACCTGCTTCTTCAAAAATCAGACTGTAGCTTGGTCAAAGATGAGCTGTTTACTTAGAAATCAGACCTTTCCAGGTGAAGACCAAGCTGCTCACTCAGAAATCAGACCTTTCTAGGGCAGATTTGAGCTGTTATGTGAAAATCAGAGCTTTTACTAGGTCAAAAACGAGGTACTTATTCAGAAAATCAGACATTTTCTATAGAAATCAGACCTTTTCCAGGGCAGATTTGAGCTGTTTACTCAGAAAATCAGACTTTTATTAGGTGAAAATTAAGCTCCTTGCTTCAAAATCAGACTTTTTGCTTAGAAATCAGACATGTTTTTGGTCAAAAATAAGCTTTTTTACACAAAATCAAACGTTTAAGCAGGTCAAAACTGAGCTGCTTACTCAGAAAATCAGACTTTAAGCAGGTCAAAATTGAGCTGCTTAATGAAAATCAGACCTTTTTTTTCTGGTTAAAACTGGGCTGTTTTATGAAAATCAGTTTTTTTCTTGTGAAATAGAGCTCCTTACTCAGAAAATCAGACCTTTATCATGAAGAAGAAGCCTAGTCTAATGTTAAAAAAGGGTCTGAAAATATCACAAAACCCTGGTTTTGATGCTAACCCTGCCCTTTTGACATGAAAATCACTGTATTGAGGTGAAAAAAAGAGATCTGAAAATCCCTGTGATTTTTGGTTTTAATGGTGAAAACCTTGAAAATCTCTGTTTTTGACAAAGAGAGGGTCTATAATGAAGAAATCTCTGTGCCCTCTTTGTAGAAGTCTGCCCTGAATGGAGAAATAGATTCTTTGATGGGGAAAAACCTTGCTCTTTGATCCTTTAGCAAGCTACTCCTTCAGAAATCTGCCTGAAAATGATGGAGAAACATGTCCTTTGATGGAGAAAACCTGTACTTCAATGCTTTAGCAAGCTGCTCCTTCAGAAACCTGCATAAAAATAATGGAGAAAACTGCTCTTTGGTGGAGAAAAAGGATGAGTTGTGGGAAGGCTTGGCTTGCAAATAAAGAAAAGTGACTTGAAATGTTTATTTATATGGTTAGATTGACTTTTGGAGGCCAAGCTGCTCAAGCTCCTCTCTAAAAAAAAGATTTGATTTTCTTTTTAATTCAAGCAGCTCAACCTCCTCAAAAAATGATTTGATTTTGTTTGACTAAGCTACTTGCTTGTCACCTGGCTGACCTAGCACGCAGGGAGCTCAGCTTGGACTAAGCGTGGGTTTCACTCACTGACATCCCTACTTGCTTACGTATTTCGTTGAGGTGCCTGCTTGTCTCTTGCATGGATTTCACTCACTGACCTACCTACTTTCTTACGTATTTCGTTGAGGTGCCTGCTTTTCTCTTGCATGGATTTCACTCACTGACTTGCCTACTTGCTTACGTATTTCATTGAGGTGCATGCTTGTCTCTTGTATGGATTTCATTCACTGACGTGCCTGCTTGCTTACGTATTTCATTGACTTGCATTCTTATTTGTGCGTATTTCGTTCTGGAGGTGCCTGCCTACGTGCTTGGAGGTGCCTACTTGTCACCTAGCTAACCTAGCACACAGGTAGCTCAGCTTGGACTAGGCGTGGATTTCATGTTGATATGAATTTTGAGGTGTTTGGGATTTTCTAATGCATGCATCTGGTGAGTTGCTTGGAATTTATGCGTGGTTTTGGTGAGAGCAATTGACATTTATGGGTGGTTTTGGTGAGTTGCTTGAAATTTATGCGTGGTTTTGGTGAGCAGCTTGAAATTTATGCATGGTTTTGGTGAGCTACTTGAAATTTATGCGTGGTTTTGGTGAGCTGCTTGAAATTTATGCGTGGTTTTGGTTCGTGAGATGCCTTCTGGCCTGCTTGGAGCTCCCTGGGACTCTATTTCATGGATTTCACTCACTGACCTGCCTACTTGTATACGTATTTCGTTGACTCGCATTCTTAATTGCGCGTATTTCGTTCCAAAGGTGCCTACTGTTGGCACTAATTTTGGTCTGGATCTGAGCGCAGATGTTGGAGGGTTTTTTTCTTTTTGGGCCCTAAGTTTCCTTGTTCATCGCTGTGACTTTCTCTATCGGCGAAACTTCTTTTTGAGTGCTCAGATTATGATTGAACCATCGTTTTGAAACACCGCGTTGAACCCTTTTGGTTCATGGTTCAACGGTTCAAGGCTTTGTGTTTGTGTTCGGCGAATGTTCTTTTTGAAGTGCTCCGTTCGGCATTGAACTTCTCGGTTGAACCATCCGTTTGAACCGGTTCATGGTTCAAAGGTTCGGAGCTTTATGTTTTTGGTTCATCGGAGTGATCGGCATCATCGGTGAACTGTTTCTTGGTCCCTCCGATAGGTTTGGTTTGGCCGATGGATGTTCATTGGCATAACATTGAAGATCGGCATAGGCATTTTGGGTTTCGCCGATGGCTTCGGTCATACCAACGGAGGTGGGAGGCCGATGTCTATCGGCGAGACTAGTATGATCGGCCAGAGGAATTTCGGGGTGATCGTTGATATCGGCAAGCTTCGTTTGTTTTTGGCCGATATGGATGGTCTGGCCGACGGGAGCATAGTGACTTTGTTCATCGGCTGGACTGTATGTTTGGTCTCGCCGATGAAGTGTTCATCGGCATGACTTTGGCTATCGGGTGAGCGGGCAGATGTTAGGCCGGCTGTCGTGGGTCTGGCCGATGGTGGATGGCTTGAGGTTGGCCATCGGGGTAACTTATACTATCGGCCAGAGGAATTTCATGTTGGCCGATGGTCTTTGTCTTGGCGACAGTAAGGCCATCGGCGGGAGTTGTTATATTGGCAGAGGGGTTTCTTGCTAGCCCGACGGTTCATCTCTAGCCGATGAAGGGGAATGCGAAGGTAGCGATCGGTGTGACTGTTGAGATCGACAGGAGGATTTGGGAGTGAGCCGATGGCTTGGGTTTGGCCGATGGGCTTTGGCGAAGGGTCGTGTGTCGAGCGTGGCAAAACGCTCGACACCTATTATGTGTGCGACCATGTTTTTAAAGTGCTAAGGGAGTCTCCGCACTATGCATGTGGGATTAATCTCCCTACATTATTTGAAACCTGCGAAGAGGTGCGTTTTGGCGGGAACTTCTGTTTGGAACGCAGCGACGGTTTCCAAGTGAAACGCGGGTGGTTGAGACCTTTAATGGCGACAATGCAGAGATATGGGCAATGGTACAAGCAATCAGGTTGCCCGATTTTTGAGTAAAGACTCCCAGATGGCGGCGCAGGGCTCGAGGCTTCTCTTGTCTGTTGCTGCAATAACTTCTGAGCGCCATTCCTTTGTGGAGTCTGTATCTGACATTTTTTTGATGTCCATCATGTAATTAATACTGAGTACGCTTCTTTGGCTGTTATAAGCAGAAAGTGTTACTCATTTTGAGGTTGTTGAAAACTGGACATTTTGGCTCTGTAATGCAATACAGCTGATTTGGTTGCTCTATGCAGCAAAACTTGTGAGTTTATGTATCTCCTGTTGTATGTTTTTGCATGAATCCACTGATTTCATGGTCAATCTTATATGAATAATGCTATGTTTGCATGTGTTGTGCTAATTCTGTCTCTAGTCTTGCATGTATCTTTCTTCTGAGTCTAGGTATTCAAGGAATGTCTGAGATTCTAGAACATAGAATTCCTGTGTTGAATATTTAATCTTTTAACTTCTGCTCAAGGGGTAGATTAAACTGTTTTCAGATTGAATATTGGGAAGGATATACTGCAATAGGGATGCCATAAGTATAGATAGCTTAACACTTTGTATTGGGAGATATCTGTAAGGCAGATATCATATGTATCCCCCTGAAATCCAGTTTTAGTTGTTCATGCTGATCATTCATAGGTGTATGTCTATTGACTCCAAGCCCTGGATAGGCACCAATCTAGCTCTGTGTTGAGGTTATACACCAGGTCCAGGTTTGCATCCAAACATCAAATCAACTCATTTCATATCTTCCACCTATTAGTTGTAGGAGTAGGATTAGGATCCCTGCGTACTCTCATACCCAACCAGACATATGTCCAAGAATGTTGCCAACCTTGTGATTTGTTATACAAATCTTGGTCCTTACGTGAGAGTATTCTGCCTGTTGCTGTCAAGTTATATCTTTCTGTCATTGAGCTAGTCAAGGTCATACTTTTATCAAATAGGGACACCCCCCTTGGTGCGGCGGAACCAGAAGTGAAGGGGAGGAGCTCACGCAACCTCCTGTATTCAGTTGGCTGAATCTGCCTGTGCATTAGAACTGGCAAACCCTAATGCTGATTCAGAAGCAAAACCAACACCTACCAATCAGCTTGAGGATGGTGCACATTTCATGCAATCATGTATTTCGTGACTTGCATTCTTAAATACATGCATTTGGTTTGATCTCCTGCCTACCTGCGTGCTTGGAGGTGCCTGCCTGTCTGTTGCGTGGATTTCACTCACTGACCTACCTACTTGCTTACGTATTTCGTTGACTCGCATTCTTAATTGCGCGTATTTCGTTCCGGAGGTGCCTACCAGTCAGCTTGAGGATGGGCACACTTTCATGTAGTCATGTATTTTGTGACTTGCATTCTTAAATACGTGCATTTCGTTCTTCTGCAGCCTCCCTATCAGCTTGGAGATGCCTGTCTGTCTGTTGCGTGGATTTCACTCACTGACTTGCCTACTTGCTTACGTATTTCATTGACTCGCATTCTTAATTACGCGTATTTCATTCTGGAGGTGCTGCCTACGTGCTTGGAGGTGGGCACACTTTCATGCAATCATGTATTTTGTGACATGCATTCTTAAATACGTGCATTTCGTTCTTCTGCAACCTCCCTATCAGCTTGGAGATGCCTACCTATCTGTTGCGTGGATTTCACTCACTGACCAGCTTGACGAGCTTATTTGACTTTCTCTCTTGTTGACGAGCTTATCTCACTAAGACATGAATTCCTATCTCCTTGACGTGCTTATTTTACTAAGCTGGACGTTGAGGTGCTTATCTCACCAAAGCAAGTCATTCTCTCTCCTAGAGGTGCTTGTCGAGGTTATATGACTTCCTCTCCTGTTGACGAGCTTGACGAGCTGAGACATGAATTCCTATCTCCTTGACGTGCTTATTTCACTAAGCTGGACGTTGATGTGCATATCTCACCAAAGCAGGTCATTCTCTCTCCTAGAGATGCTTGACGAGCTTATATGACTTCCTCTCCTGTTGACGAGCTTGACGAGCTAAGACATGTATTCCTATCTCCTTGACGTGCTTATCTCACTAAGCTGGACGTTGAGGTGTTTATCTCACCAAAGCAGGTCATTCTCTCTCCTAGAGGTGCTTGACGAGTTTATATGACTTCCTCTCCTGTTGACGAGCTTGATGAGCTAAGACATGAATTCCTATCTCGTTGATGTGCTTATTTCACTAAGTTGGACGCTGAAGTGGTTATCTCACCAAATGTAAGAACTCTAGTTCTCCTTCACATACATTTAAACAAATCTTGCGTAATATCATAAATTATAACAGCAAACACAAATCAAAAGTTCTGATTATTTTACCATGCAATGAGCCTGAAAATTCCAGATTTTATTTCCCGCTTATACAATCACTTTTTTGATAAACAAAAGACAACCCAGTTCATCAAGAGTGATTACATATCTAATTCCAACATACCCATTTTCTGATTTTTACTTTCCCAGGTCTGATAGTGAAAAAACAGCACTAAATGGCTCCAAAAAGCACCTCAAAAGTGATTTCTCCACCTCGAAATCCACGCCAAGGTGATCTCCTGAGATAGGCGCCCAAATGAGTGAAGGAAAGAGCCTCAAAGCATAGGCAATTTGCTCTAGGTGACCCACACCTCACTTCACAGGTGGTACGACTGCAATAATGCCCAGATGGTACGGCCTTGGGAAATGTGCCAGATAAAAGATGATGCCATTCTTCTGAAATTTGTTCTTCACTACAAAATCTACTCAAAACCCCTTAAATGAAGCCAACTGTGAAGCAACTTCAGCTGATAGTCTCATAGCCTCAGAATGCTAATGCAAGGAAGAAGCTACACTGTCCGATGCCGATAGCTCTGGATAATTGCAGAAACCCTCGTTCCTGTTCTCCAATGCCCAAAGAAGTCATGAAGAAAAGTTATCAAAATGCATAATAGAATGGGCTCCAACTTTCCTTGGCTCCTTTATATATTTCCTCAAGAAGTCGATTCCCTCCATTTTGACTTTTTAAAGTCATTTAAAATAATATAATATTTGCAATTTGGACATTATAATATCTCCTTGAAATTGGCACCCCAAACAATTAATTAATTGGCCCCCTTTTTAATGATGAAATGACCATCAAGCATAAAGTGCAAATATAACATTATATTATAACATTAAATTATTAATTATTATTAAAGTGGCCTATAATAATAATTAAACATCATAACTTAGGCAAAACACCTTATTTCTCCAAGCCAAGTGAATACTAGAATCGACACTGCCAAAAATCCCATCCAAGTGCCCTGCTATAAATAGTAACCCTAATTGAATGACTTACTATAAATAGTAAGTATGAGAAAATAAGCCCTGAAACCCTTGCAAAGGCCAACCCTGAAACTTACTGAACTCTGGAGAAGAAATAAACCATCCACTGACTAGGTTTCTGCCACAAAAGACCCTCTATCCAATCCCATTAGCCTACGAGGGTTGACTAATAGGCTAATCCTGCCAACAACTGGTGTCTAGCTAGAAGGGGACATTACACCAAAGCAGGTCATTCTCTCTCCTAGAGGTGCTTGAGGAGCTTATTTTTCGAAAGTATGTTTTTGCCTCTCTTTGACGAGCTTGGGACTCTGGATTGGACTCAAGATTGGACTCAGGATTGGACTTTGAACACGACTTGTAGACTTTTTACTGCGGATAAAGACCCCCAGATTGTGGAATGATAGCCCATTCACCATGGATTCCTATACTCAGAGTGAAGTACTTAGACATTTTCCCATGGAATGATGGGCTTCTCAGCAAGAATTTGGCGAAATTTGGGCAAATCAACTCTACCAAACCTACCAACTTAGCAAAACGACGACAAAAAGCAAAAAAGAGGGGGTCCCCATTTTCAATGGGGTGATGTGTGAAAACGTCACAACAGGTTGTACTATACCTGCAAGTTCGTGGGTCACTTGGTAAATGATTTGGCTTTCTAATCTGCATTTTATCACCTTCTTTTGAGGCGTTTGGGACAGCAGATTCATTCTATGCTATTGTATGTATGAAAGCTTCCTTTGTTGAGCGATCTGGAGGTGTTTCTTAGCCTATGCCTAGCTAGTTCACTATCAACGAATGTATGAAGTTGTAAACGAGCATATGGGTATGTACTTATAATTCATATTTGGCCATAATATCATCTGGGTCATTGGTATTTTGTTGATATATGCCTTAGATTTTCTAGGTTTTGTTTATATGCTTTATATTCTATGTTATCAATGCAAAATCAAAACATGCAATGAAAATCTAAACCTAAATAGTCAAAAAAGCAAAAAACTTGGCACAGAAAAAACATATCTGAGGGTGTATGTTACAGTGGTATCAAAGCAGTGTATCCTGCCATCTTGTGAGGACAGACACAGACATGCAGATGATGTACTAACACATGTTGCCTATGCAATCTTTGACTCACCATTATAATCTGAGAAGAAATAGGTCACAATAGGAAATACAGGTTCCGTAGTTAGAAGAACCTGAAACCCCAATACCAGTGACAGATCCCTTTTCAGGGGAAGTTGAGGTGCCAGCTGAGGAGATGGGTGACAGAGACAATGAAGAACCTAGCATGCGAGAAATTCTGAACTCGTTGGCTAGGGGACAGTTGGCTATAGAGAGGACATTGCAAGAGTCACAAGCAAAACTAGCTCATATTTTAACTCAGTTGATTCCCTGTGATGCGAGGAATAAGAGGGACAACAACAGGGATAATAATAAGAATGGGAGAAGCAGGAACAACTTCGGAGACAGAAACAGGAATAATATTGGGGGTGACAAGAATAATGGAGATAGGCAGAATGGTGACAAGCACAATGGGGATGGACACAGAGATAGAGACGATGATGGTGAAGCTTCAATCACCAACAGGAGAGCTACCCAGTTGACAGCCAGTGATAGACATGGCATTCCTGTATTTGCACCTAGGAACAATGTTCCTGAATAGGAGGCCACACAGCTTGAGTTTCAGGACGAGATTCTGAGAGATTGGAGGGCATCCAGTGAGGAGCTGAGATGACATTTGAAGAGTACTCGGATCTTAGGATGAGACATAGACCCCGTAGAGGAAACAGACAACAAAATCAAGAACTTGAAAAGAAAGTGAGCAAGATGAATTTACCTTATTTTGACGGGTCAAGCAAAACCTCTGCTAGAGCTTGGGTCCAAAAGTTGGACAACTATCTCCAAATCAGCCCCAGGCCCGAGGCCAATGCCATCACATATGCAGTCCTACACTTAGAGGGCAGCGCACATAAATGGTGGAGCAACGGTAAGGTTACCTTGGGACACGACCAGATCACTTCTTACGTTGAGTTTACTACTAGGTTAATAGACTGATTTGATAAGAAGGATCCTGAAATGCAGTTCAAGGAGTTGGTTCAATTGAGACAGGTGGGCTTAGTAGATTCATACATATCCGAATTCTAGGACCTATCAGTTATGGTCTCAGACATTTCAGAGCACAGATTGATCATGCTCTTCATTGATGGGTTGACATACCCTTTATGTGGTTGGGTTAAGGGATTAGACCCAACATCATTATAGGAGGCCATGAAAAAGGCCCGTGATATGGAGTCTTCCATTTGGAGAAGTAAGTTTCAGTGTAAGGGGTTCCAGCATAGGAGGGACAAGGAGAAGGATAGGAGAGCCTTTCAGAAGGACACTAGCCAATCAAGGGAGAAATCAAACAGGTTAACTGATGACTAGTTGAATGAGTATAGAAGGAAAAAACTTTGCTTTCACTGCAAGGAACCATGGGACCCTTCACATAAATGCTCTAACAAAGCAAAAGCAAAGTTGATTGAATACTATTCAGCAGAAGAGTCACAGTTGGATGCATTAGATCAGGAGGATAGTGGAGGTGAGAATGCTTCACAACATAGTACTGACAGTGACGGGGCATTGGCACAACTTTCCAGCTTCCAGAAAGTTGGGTCATTCAGAGTGAGAGGAGTCCTTGGAGGTCAACACATCATCACCTTGATAGACATAGGTGCTACACATAATTTTGTTGATGAGGGGTTGGTGGCTAGACGAGGACTGAAGGTAGAAGAGTTTGAAGGCTTTAAGGTAATGGTAGCAGACGGCTTCAAACTCACATGCAATAGGAAAATTTCTAGATTGAGCATTGTGATGGGAGAGTATGAACTGGTAGATGACTTCTATGTTGTTGGCATTGGAGACACAGATGTAGCTCTAGGTATGCATTGGATGATGCAACTTGGTGAGTTCACTATGAATCTAAACAAAATGGAAATGAAATTTGAATCCAAGGGAAAGAAAATCGTTCTCAGGGGATTATCAGATGGTGGACCACGAGTGGTATCTCTCAAAAGGATGGAGAGAATGTTGCGACATGACCAGGTAGAGTGGGCAGCAGAATGTCTTATTATGCCAGAGTCTCCTCAGCAGCCAAAAAAAGCTATCATCCTGATATACAAAAGCTGTTGACCAAGCACAGCAAAGTGTTTGGTAGTATACCTCTAGGAGTGCCACCTGATAGAGGTACAGAGCACGTCATCGAGCTCGAGGATGGGACTAAGCCCATTATGATCACGCCCTATCATCATCCTAAGAGTCTCAAGGATGAGATAGAGAAAACAATCAAGGAGTTACTAGAGATGGGACACATCCGACCCAGCAAGAGTCCCTTTGCTTTTGTAGTTGTATTGGTTAAAAGGAAAGATGGGACCATCAGGATGTGTATTGATTACCAAGATTTAAACAAAAAGACAATTAAGAACAGGTACCCGATTCCCCGCATAGACGAGTTGATAGATGAACTACATGGGGCTTGTTACTTCTCTAAGATAGATCTCAAATCAAGATACCATCAGA
The DNA here is from genome assembly GCA_027924645.1 of Cunninghamia lanceolata. Taxonomy (NCBI): domain Eukaryota; kingdom Viridiplantae; phylum Streptophyta; class Pinopsida; order Cupressales; family Cupressaceae; genus Cunninghamia; species Cunninghamia lanceolata. Next base: position 19,383,648 of record BSBN01000627.1, read on the forward strand.
TACGGATGAGGGAAGAGGACATAGAGAAAATAGCTTTCCGATGTCCTACGGCCACTTTGAGTTCTTGGTGATGCCATTTGGGTTAACTAATGCCCCTACTACCTTCCAAAGTTGCATGAATCAAATCTTCAGACAATAGCTAAGGAAGTTTGTGTTAATCTTCTTTGATGACATATTGATTTTCAGCAGGAGTTGGGATGAACATATGAGACATCTGGAGGAGGTTCTGAGCATCCTCGAGAGTAAGTCCCTCTATGCCAAAGAGTCCAAGTGTGACTTTGGCATGATAGAGCTTCTTTATCTGGGTCACACCATTAGTGTCGATGGTGTTAGAGTGGATCCAGAGAAGATTAAGGCAATAGTTGATTGGCCACCACCAACAAACCTCACACAGCTTAAGGGCTTCTTCGGGTTATGTGGTTTCTACAGGAGGTTTGTGAAAGGCTTCTCACAGACAGCTGCACCGTTGATGGACTTGATTAAGAAAGGAGCCCTTTGTGTGGACCGATACAGCTCAGCAGTGCTTTGATCACTTCAAGCACTTGATGTCTACCTATCCTGTGTTGGCGCACCCCGATTTCTCTAAGCCATTTGAGCTAGAGTGTGATGAGAGGGGATAGGGGCAATCTTAATGCAAGAGAAACACCCTATTGCATTTGAAAGTAGAAAGCTTAGGGGTGTGAAGAAGAGCTACTCGGTGTATGACCGAGAAATGTTGGCCATTATGCATGCATGGCCAAGTTTAGGCCATATCTGGTTGGAGGGAAGTTCATAATAAAAACAAATCATAACAACATTAAATACTTCATGAACCAGAAGGACTTGAATGATAGACAGTAGAAGTGGGTTAGTAGGCTCCAGGCCTATGATTTTGACATTGAATATGTCAAAGGCAAGAAAATTGTGGTTGCAGATGCATTGTCTAGATGACCTCACTTGTGTTTGTTTGGAGAGATATCTGCTGATTGGAGGGAGACAATTGCAGCAGAGTATACTAAGGACTCTTGGGCAGCAGGAGTCATAGAGGGCACTATACAAGACGACAGGTACACTGTGGTGAAAGATTTGATTATATATAAGGACAGGATATTTTTAGTGCCTAACTCCCAGTTTAAGCATAAGATTTTGAGGACTTTCCATGATGTACCAATGGCTGGTCATCCCGGATTTTTCAAAACATATAGGCAGATTCAGGAGACATTTACATGGAAAGGACTTAAGAACGAAGTCCTTAAGTATGTTCGTGAATGCCCCATATGTCAGCAAAACAAAAAAGAACAAACTTACCCAGCAGGTTTATTACAGCCACTGCCTATTCCCAACCAAAAGTGGGAATACATCTCGATGGATTTTATTACAGGGCTGCCTAAGGTTCAGGGGAAGGATTGCATATATGTGGTGGTCGACAAACTGACCAAATTTGCACACTTCTTTGCCATTTCAACGTCATACACAACTGTTTAGGTGGCTGATTTATTCTGTCGGGAGATATTTAGACTTCACGGGATACCCAAGGGGATAGTGAGTGACAGGGACAACAAGTTCCTGAGTTTGTTTTGGCAGGAGTTGTTCAGATTATGTGGCACTGAACTAACTCCCAGTACTAGTTACCACCCACAGACTGATGGCCAAACAGAGATAGTGAACAAATGGGTGGAAGGGTATCTTAGAAATTATGTTTCGGGGCAGCAGAAGGCATGGATCAGATGGTTGCACCTGGGGGAGTACTGCTACAATACAACTTATCATATGTCAATCAGGATGACTCCATTCAGGGCTTTGTATGGGTATGATGCCCCATGCTTTACAGATTTACTATTTGGTGACAGTCGAGTGCCAAAGGCAAAAGATCTATTGCAGGAGAGCCAGGATATAGTGAAAGAGCTCAAGGAGAAATGCAGCAGGCACATAATAAGTAGAAGCTCTATGCTGATCAGCACCAAGTAGAGAGGAGTTTTGAGGTTGGAGACATGGTGTATTTGAGGCTCCAACCCTACAAGAAGTCCACTTTGAAAAAGAGTGGAGCAAAGAAATTAAAACCCAAGTTTTATGGTCCGTTCAAAGTGGCTAGAAGAGTGGGAGAAGTAGCTTACGAGCTTGAGCTACCAGCAGATAGTAGAGTGCATAATGTATTTCATGTTTCTAGGTTAAAGAAGGCACTTGGACACAATGTGATTCTTTCAGCTGAACTTCCACCATTTGATGAGGGGAAGCTAATATTAGTACCAGAGGACTTCATAGACACAAAGGAGAGGAATCTGAGGAAACGGATCATCAATGAGTAATTGGTGAAGTGGAAGAACCTGCCAGTTGAGGATGTGACATGGGAGAGTGAGCAGATACTTCAGCATCCTGAGCTGAGATTGCTTGAGGACAAGCAATCTTGGGAAGGGCGGACTGTAATGTCCCCCATTTAGCCCAATCAGATAGATGATGGAGATTAGCCTATCATTGGACTCCCGTAGGCTAATGGCAATGGTTAGGGGGTCAAATTGGTGACTTACTATTTATAGTAAGTCAGGACGGAGTACCTTGCTATTTATAGCAGGATAGATGCGGAGGACCATTGCACGAGATTTATGGTTTCGATTTATCTAGAGCATTATTTGATGGAATATAAGTTAAATTAAAGATTTAACTTACATTAATTTAAAAAGGTAAAATGACTTTAAGTTATAAGGTGTTCACTTTATTAATTTAAGTTGTAACTTAAAAGTCATAACACTAGGGGGTGGGCGCCCTCATGGAGGAATAAGGGGGTCAAGTAAATGAAATAAAATAATTAAAAATGCACTCCCTTGGGCGTTGGAGAAGAGAGGCAAATAAAAGAAAGAAATGAGCTTCATTTGGAGTATGCTTGGATAATGAATTTTACTCTCTTGTTTTGGATATTCCCGTGCATTGCTTGGAGTTTGGCTTCAAGGGTTTGATATTGGCTATGTTGAGACGAAAACCTCTACATAGTCCTCTTCTTCGTGTGTGAGAGACCACATCAGGAAGAGATTTTTCGAGGCTTCATTCAAAGGCTTCAATTGTGCTTTCGAATGATCCACTTTGACGAAGTTTTGAGCTATAGATGAGCAATCTTTCATGGAGTTTGTGTTAGCAGCTGAGGACAGGTTCTAGAAGACAGGTTTGCATCTATTTGGGCTGCGTTGGAGGCTGTTACTGATATTTTAGAGCAGGCCGTACATCCCAGCATAGGGTCATACCTAAACCATAGCAAGCCATACATCTTGTAGAGCTTTTGTTGATATTTTGTGGGGTTTTTGCAGCTATTTCTCATCTCAATCTAGTCGCCCAATATTTGCAATCAATTTCAAGCTCTAACAATGAGAAAGAAGGCGGTTATCAGTGAGTATAGCGCTGGAATAGAGCTACAGTAGGGCCGTACTGTACTTGGAGGTTCGTGGGTCACTTGGTAAATGATTTGGCTCTCTAATCTGCATTTTATCACCTTCTTTTGAGGCGTTTGGGACAGCAAATTCATTCTATGCTATTGTATGTATAAAATCTTCCTTTGTTGAGCGATCTAGAGATGTTTCTTAGCCTATGCCTAGCTGGTTCACTGTCAGCGAATGTATGAAGTTGTAAACAAGCATATGGGTATGTACTTATAATTCATATTTGGCCATAATATCATCTGGGTCATTGGTATTTTGTTGATATATGCCTTAGATTTTCTGGGTTTCGTTTATATGCTTTATATTCTATGTTATCAATGCAAAATCAAAACATGCAAAAACATGCAATGAAACCCTAAACCTAAACAGTCAGAAAAGCAAAAAACTTTGCACAAAAAAAAACATATCCGAGGGTGTATGTTACAGCTGCCCTTTGTATTTAATCGCTGCTCTTTACTAAAATCGCTGCTCTTCATAAATGGAATTTGCTGCTCTTCATACAAATTGTAGCTCTTAATAGAAATCACATTCCTTAACATATATTCAGTGCTGCCCTTCATACATATTAATCTCCTCACTACTTAATACAGATCGCACTACTCTTTCGTCTTATATATGTATATACACATGGCACTTATCTTGTGGAAGTCGGCCCTATAAGGGAGTCGGCTACCTTTTTCTTATATTTGAATTTCATTCAAACACCAAGGAAGTCAGCCACTATTTAGGTCGGTCATTCTTTGAAAAATTCAATTTAATTTTAAACCTTCTTGCTTAGCGCTCCTCTTAGGTCAGCCATCATAAAGAGAGAAATTTTAAACTTGCAAGGAGTCAGCCCATATAGTATTATCTTCTTTCCTTTCTTATTTTGTTTAAATCTTTAATTTAAACAAATACACATCGACCTTCAATTTCACAATCTCTTCAACGGGAATGTATAACAGGCAACTCTTTTTATAACGGGTCATTTTTCTTTGCCTTGACATCAATGACTCCATTAATGAAATACTTGCCTTATATCTTTGATAATCTGCTTTAACACCATTGTCTTATGTCTCTCTAGTCCTCATAACATTACCCTTGACATCGTGCCTTTGACAAATTTTGCAACAATCTTCTCTCAACAAGCTCTTTGACATTAATGATGACCTTGTCCACCTTTGACATCAGTGACAACATTTCCAACAAAGGGTTATGAGAAAATAACCCTAGCTAAGAAGGCCTAGGTGTCTAGGTTATTCAAGGAGGTTAAGACAAGAAGTAAGGATGTGCCAATAGAGATTATCTATGCTCCCCCAAGTATTGGGGACGGGGACAGGCAGGGATGGGCGGGGACAAGAGGACGAGTTTCGGGGACGGCATTTTTTTTGGGCCATTTTTTAGGGGACGGCAGGGGACGCCTACTAAAAATATAAGACTTTTTTAAAAATATAAGGAAATTTCAAATATTTATATGATAACATTGATAAGGCATTCATTATAGACATTATAGAACCAAAAAACATGAATACATAACCATAACATTACACATGAACTTAGTTTTCAACTTGTCACATGAGAATTGGCAAACAAATAAACAAAATTTAATTGTTTTCAACGACAATGTGCATATATATTATATCAAAATGCCCAAAGGCTGTAAGTTTCAAGTTTCAACAACAAAATGACAAAAACATAGAGTCTAGAGAATATCAATATATGCCATATGGCTGTCCCTAATCAGCCTCTCCTAATACTGCATCAAAATCAGAATCTGAGTCCAAATCACTGCCACCATGAGGGTCTACATCATCCAGTGGAACCCCAACCAATCCCTCCTGTGCCTCCTCCTCATCAATCTGCAGAACATCTTCAGGATCAACATCCCAACGTGCAGCTGGAGTCTGACGATACTCAGGTCCTTGTCGATCTTGTAGCCGCAAGGCATTGTGCACTGCCACCAACTTCTCTGATCGTCTAGAGGTAAGGTTGTTCCTCTTCACTGACTGAATGAAGCTATATGTGGACCAATTCCTCTCTGCAGCAGAGGAACTGGCAATCTGTGAAAGGAGGCGAGTGGCAAGTGTCCTCAATTCTGGTGCATCCATGCCATGCCACATCCACCATCCAATAGGGTCGATTTGAGCTAATGTAGCTCTATCCATCCTCGCCTCTTTTTTGCTTAAGTTTGGACCACGTAGATTAACAAAGGCCATCCATTGTGAGCGAATTATACAAGCCTCCTCCTCGGTATACATTTTTTCAATGGCCCTCATGAACCCATGTTTCACCTCATCATCATGAGATGGAGGCACTCTTCCAAGTCTAGCTACATACCATTTGGGATTTAAAGCATATGCTGCCATATGAAGTGGGGTGTTCACAGTGTCCCACCTCCGCGTCACAATGGGCCCAAGATGCTCCTCATAAAATCCCAAAGTAGAATCCTTGCTCTGAATGGCTTGCTTCATTTTCCCAAGCATGCTATCAAATGTCTCATATATCTCTCCAAGACTAGGAGAGTTTGTGTCAGCGTATCTTATGACATCCACAACAGGTGCAATGAAGGAGCAAACATAGCTGCAAGTGAAAACAAGTTACAAAAATCAGCAATTTAAGAACAAGATATAAATTTTTAATGAAGTGATAATATCATAATATAAATAAAATGAAAATTAGCAATTTGAAATTTCAATTTCATACCTTATTGTGGACCACCATTCATTGTCAAGGACCTTTTGCCTCACACTTTTTCCTTCGGCTGAATTTGACTCTGGCCATCTACTCCATTCTGAATTAACCACCAATAATTGTAGGGCTCCTTCACCTCAACCATCCTCTCTAACAAAATGAAATAGCTGGCATATCTAGTTTCCACGGGCTTGAGGAATTCCTTCTTCGAAAAAGTCCTAAACAATGCAAGTAAGGTTTGATGGTTGCAAATGAACATCTGTATATCACTAGCTTCTGCCACCACTTCCTTCACCCAAGCAATCTTCCCAATATCTTTCAATGCGTTGATCAATGCATGAACAAAACATGGGGTCCAAAAATGTGCTTATAAGCACCCTCCACCATCAAACCAGCTAACTTATATACACGGGCTGAATCTGTTACCACTTGGACAACATTAGATGCCTCAACCTCTTCTATTGCATCCTTCAAAATCTGAAATTGGAAGTGAGCATCCTTCTTCTTCCCTGTACAATCAATAGCTCTAAGAAAATAAGAGCCAGCTGGACATGTGACAATGATATTGATAATTGGCCGACATTTGATGTCGGTCCACCCATCCATGACAATAGAGCAGCCGTCCCTAATCCAAGTTTGTCTCATGTCCTCCATCAAGATACTCACTTGAGAATATTCCTTCTCAAGTAAGGTGGTGCATAGCTTATGTTCTCTAGGGAGGGCATATGAAGGACCAACCCTGTAACATCTCTAAACATTTGTTTGAAATAGGGAGAGCATGCCACATGAAATGGTATGGCATGGGCATAGAAAAATCTAGCAGGAAGAATCAGCCACCTCTCGTGTTTGTGCATTGAACAACCCTGCAACAGTAGAACTTCTTTTCTTTCCCTTACTAGAAACCTCTTCCACTTCGCTTTGTGAAGGCAATGACTCAGACACACTAGGCATACTCTCCATTGACAATCCCTTAGATCTTGCCTCCCCCTCCATGTGCAACCTAGTTGCCTCAACCTTCTCAGCTAGGGAGATAGTTCTACAATCCTTTACCCCTACTCCACCCAAATGCAAAAGGCGAGAATAAACTCTTGTATAGCTACCCCTATAGGTATCATTACAAATATGACAAAGCCATACTCTACTCCCCCCAGTATTCTTTTTCTTGACAGTGTCTATGTGGGTTGCAAATTGTAAGAGAGGTTTTTTAGGATTAAATGGGCCTTTTGCATAAGTGGCAAGTGTTTTGGAGGGGCATTCAAATGGATTAGATTTGGATGAACTCACATTCTCTGTTGTACCACTCCCACTAACACAACCCGCTCTCTTTTTACGGCCTCTAGTACTAGTTCTACTTGGTTGCACTTGAATTTCAATCTCATTTTCAAAACTTTCACTACTCTCACTGCTGCTCATTGTTTTTTTGTTTGAAAAATGATAATAGACAGCTGCAAGCAAACATAAAACAAAAAATAAACAAAAAAACCCTCCCCATGTGTTTGAAATTTAAAAAAAAAACTAAAAATATACAAAGGAATATGAACAAGAAAATAAAGAATGTCAGTCTTACCTCAAATGATGATGATTTGATGCCCTAATGCCTTCTCTTCACTGATGTTACCCTTCTCCAACTGCTGTTGCTCCTCTTCAAGCTATTGTTCAAGAATGTCAAAATGAGGTAATGAGTTTGTTTTTTTTGTTTTTGGATGATATGAGATGATTTTTAGGTTTAGGTTTGTTTAAGAGGGATGTGGGGGTCCTTGTGGGCCCCCCCATCCCTTTTTTTTTTAAATGTGTTTTTTTTTTGTTTTAAAAGTGTCTTTTTGCTGCTGGGCCGTAACCATCACTGGTACGGTCGAGGGACGTCTCGGCCGTACCGGGGACGGCTACGTTTCCTAAAAAAAGGGGACATCCCTGGGGAAACGAGGACGGTCAGGGGACGTTTCCTGGCCGTCCCCGCATCCCCAGGACGGGTACAGGCTCAAAATCACAGGGGACGCGTCCCCGTGGAGCACAGGAGATTATGCAATCTAATATGCCTACCCATACCGTGGATGTTGAGACTCAAAGGGGATAGGGTTCTACCAAAGGAAAGAGAAGAGATACTACTGTTGTAGGGATGTTGAATGTGCAATCACAAGAAGTGGTAGACTCTTTTGTTGCCAAAATTTTCTTTGCCCATGCTATCTTGTTTCATGTGGCATGTTCTCCCTATTTCAAACAAATGTTGAAAGATACAAATGTTGTTGGTACCTCATAAACTATGTGCCACCCTCCTTGATATAGAGTATTCTAAGGTGAGTTTATTAATGGAAGGCATAAGGTAAACTTGGCTAAGGATGAGCTGCTTAATTATTATGGATGAGTCGACCAATATTGAAGATAATTGGATTGCTATTGAGTGTATTGGACAAATAATCTTTCCAAAATGTCATTAAGAGAATATGCATTTTGAAGATAATTGGAATTAATGGTGTCTTCATACACTTCCTACAAAACAAGACTTTGATCAATTGCTAAGACTGAGAATTGGTCTTCTGTATCGCTATCCACCCATACGGGTTCTTTTGTTTGCAACAAAGATTGAGCTAGTGGATACAATGTTAATTGTTTCTTTTGATCACCGTTAGAGATAACCATATTACCTAGGCGACAATTGATAAAGGCATTGGTAGTAGCCAACCATGGATGTCCAAGAATTGTGGGATATCCACCCAACTTAACTTTAGGCTGCAAAATCATAAATTTAGTAGGATAATACCATGAATCAATAAAGACAATGACATCTTCGATAATGCCTTTTGGCTTGGCCAATGAATGATCATCCATTTGAAGCATAGTCAGTGTGGGCATCAACCCTTGTAAACACAATTTCTCTTTAATTTCACTAGTCGTAACATTTATTGCTGCACCTAAATCAATGACTATGTTAGGAATAGAAATTGTACCAATACATACCTTACCATAGGGCTCGTAGGATTTGAATACTTGGGGACAAAAATACTTCCAAGCATGAGATCAACAAGTTGACCAACTATTTTGATTGTTTGTTGATCTTGTTTCTTTTTGTTTTTCTTCACACACAAGTCTCAAACAGCTTTTATGTAAATTGGTACATCCTTTATTGTCTGTGTTGATGTGCTTTTTATGCACATGCAAACTCAGAATAAAATACTAAGTATTCTATCCTCTCTTGAATAAAGTCTCTCAAAGGCTAAACAATATGATCCAATGAGACAACTCCAAGGTTCCGGATTCGTGTTTTGCACTGGATTTCTACTCAGTAGTTGACGTGATAATGCTGGTAATCACAAAGGGACTTATGCTGAATTGACTCCTTACTCCACTCAAATAGGTTACTCTTCTTCTTTATGGAATGGAACTCTACAGACCAACTATGAAAGAAAATGAAAAAGGACAAGGGTTGAGAGGATTCTAATCTAAGGACAATGAGAATGAATCATGCTAAGATAGACAAATTCCTCATGAAACTAAACTCCGCTTCGCCATGAGAACCAACAATTACACGAAGCCGGTGCAATCTTCTAAGGAAACTCAAGGATTTTCATGTTGTAAACTTCCATCCAAACATCCACAGCTAGCGTAGCTTGAACGAGCATTCACAACCGAAGTAAAGCAAATGCGGTTCAGGCTAACTTTGCAAAATAACTTGTCATCAACAAATGATGAAAAGTATGAACCATTTAAGGAATTCATCAAATATCTCCACATCTAAACATTACATCAATGAACTTTTAATCTATCTTCTAAGCTACTTGGAAACACATCTCCATCATATTCAAGGACTTGAAACCATGCTAACATTCCACAATCACACCAAATCACCATGCGAGCAACAATGAACTTGTATTGATTTTGGAAGTGTATGATTACAACAATTTCATAAGTCTTTTCAATGACTTTGAAGAGTCTCCTCTAATCTACTCCTATTTCGACAGCATCTACTCCTACTCTTCTATCTTGATTCATATGATACAAATGAGAGAAATGGGCCTTATATAGGCTCCAAAATTACATTAACGGCCAAGATCGATTTGCAAATCAACAGCCTAGATTTTGACAAGGCATAACCGCCCAAAAGAGAGGCAATGAAGGCATGTTTTACAAGATGATAAGGAAGAATAAGGCATCTTTGGAGCATCTTCATGGTAGGCGCCCTCTCTAGCCTCTATCTTGTTGTAAATACATTGAACTTCGACGGTATGATGTGGCAGAATGTTATTGTCTTGATGATGTGCACACACCAACTCAACATCATGCAAACCGGTTTATCTTTCAATGCGTTCACATTCCACAATCACACCAAATCACCATGCGAGCAACAATGAACTTGTATTGATTTTGGAAGTGTATGATTACAACGATTTCATAAGTCTTTTCAATGACTTCGAAGAGTCTCCTCTAATCTACTCCTATTTCAACAACATCTACTCCTACTCTTCTATCTTGATTCATATGATACAAATGAGAGAAATGGGCCTTATATAGGCTCCAAAATTACATTAACGGCCAAAATCGATTTGCAAATCAACGACCCAGATTTTGACAAGGCATAACCGCCCAAAAGAGAGGCAATGAAGGCATGTTTTCCAAGATGATAAGGAAGAATAAGGCATCTTTGGAGCATCTTCATGGTAGGCGCCCTCTCTAGCCTCTATCTTGTTGTAAATACATTGAACTTCGACGGGATGATGTGGCAGACTGTTATTGGCTTGATGATGTGCACACACCAACTCGGCATCGAGCAAATCGGTTTATCTTTCAATGCGTTCACATTCCACAATCACACCAAATCACCATGCGAGCAACAATGAACTTGTATTGATTTTGGAAGTGTATGATTACAACAATTTCATAAGTCTTTTCAATGACTTTGAAGAGTCTCCTCTAATCTACTCCTATTTTGCCAGCATCTACTCCTACTCTTCTATCTTGATTCATATGATACAAATGAGAGAAATTGGCCTTATATAGGCTCCAAAATTACATTAACAGCCAGGATCGATTTCCAAATCAACGGCCCAGATTTTGACAACAAGGCATAACCGCCCAAAAGAGAGGCAATGAAGGCATGTTTTCCAAGATGATAAGGAAGAATAAGGCATCTTTGGAGCATCTTCATGGTAGGTGCTGTCTCTAGCCTCTATCTTGTTGTAAATACATTGAACTTCGACAGTATGATGTGGCAAACTGTTATTGGCTTGATGATGTGCACACACCAACTCAGCATCGAGCAAACCGGTTTATCTTTCAATGCGTTCATACTGCTCGGCATATTTTCCCAAATTATCTCATCTTTTGGAGTAGTCTTCTAATCTTTGAATTTTCACCTTTGGAACTTAGCTGCTTCAAACTTGAAAACTTGGGAATTGTGATACATTTCCTCTTGTTGTCTTGGTATCTTTGTACTTTGGATGTAATTCATGGATTCGTGATGTACATGCTCATTTATCATCTCATGTTGTTCTCGTTCTTGTGCTGAATTCAACTCTGGATGTTGCAAGAAGTAGAAGGCTATCTTGTGGGTGAATTCTGGAATAGACTTGTGATGGATATTTTCTCCTTACCTGACGCATGAAATGGCTTTGAAGCTTGAATATTAACTTCTGGATGATGTTCTTCTTTGTGATGCTTTCTGGATGTGTAAGGTGAAGTAATGCTCCTTCACGTATCAAAGTGAAGTATCTGAAACTCGAACATCTGGAACTGGCTTCCTTCCAAGTGGCGATGATGTCCTCCCCTGAATGGTCCTGGATGCGCATGCGAAGCTTTTGGTGGAAACTTCTTCTTTGTGGGTCTCGAGCAATACTCTTCCATACTTTGAACTTCTTCATATGCAAACTCTCGCCATTTTCTTTCCATTACCTACACAAGATAAACGTCTATCAATGCAAAGACATTTGATCATCAATCCACATTTCATTATTGATCTCCTAACGTGTCTCTCTTTTAGATACCTTGTAAAGGTCCTAGGCTAGATCTTACTTGTTTTATGCAATGAAGAAGGCTTTGTTTTCATGTTTTAAAACTTGCTTTTTATGCCCTTCTGGCCGACTTGGTGACTTATGCAAGTTTGAGCACCAAGTTTACATGTATATATATATGAGAGAAAAGCGCAATTTTTAGGTAGGTATGCATAGATGTTGAGACTTCACAATGCACAACCATGATAAAAGTGCGCCCAAAAGTGCATTCCTCTAGCAGGTTTGCATAAGATATAACAATGCATAATGCAAAGGTGGACTCAAAGTGCGCCTAAGGCGCTGATACTAAGCAGCTATGTATAACATTTAAAATTTGCAAGATGCAAGCTCCTTCATAAAGTGCGCCAAAATCTGCATTTGAGTTGTTTTAAAATGAATGCTTGAAATAGGAGGTGAACTTGTATCTATAGGCATTTACTCCAAATGATTTTGGGTCGGCCTCCTATAATGCTGTCATGATTTTATTCAATGTGAAAAAATTATTTTATCTCTCCCTTGGCCGACCTCATAGGTAGTGAAAGATTTTGGGCGCTGATTTTGAGTACATGTGTATAAAGAGGGGAGGCGCACATTTTATGTTAGTGTGTATGCAACATTTTATGCATAAGAGGTCTAAAAGTGTGCCTTGAGTGCAATTACTAGGTGACTGTATGAAGCTTAAGCTTGTAAATTGCAAGACCCTCCTCTAAGTGCGCCTTGGGCGGACTTTTTAAGTGCTTATGTATAATGTCAAATTTGCCAATTACAAAGTCATCTTCCAAATGCGCTTGAGCGGCCTTTTTGGTTGGTTGTGTATGAAATGTTTTGTGCAAGGCTAGCTTATAAGTGTGCCAAAGAGGATGAGCGCTGATTTCATGGGCCTGTGTATAAAGTGTTTTATGCAAAGGTAAGCCAAAAGTGTGCCTAAGCAGCTAGTCTCATATGTTTGTGCATTGAATACTTATGCGAGATCAAGGTGTATATGCGCCCAAAAAGGAGAAGCGTCGATCTTGAGTTAGTGTGCATTGAATGTGTTATGCAAACCAAGGGTAAAAGTGCGACCTAGGCGCAGATTTTAGGTAGTTGTGCAAAAGTTTCAATGTGTGCAAAGTGCAAGATCCTCCTCCACATGCGCCTTGGGCGCAGATTTTGCCTGAGTGTGTAATGTGCTCAAAACTTGCAAAATACAAAGTATCCCTTAGAGTGCGCCTTGAGAGCTATTTTCTCACATGCATGCATAACTTGAAAACACTTTAAAATGCAAAGATAGCTCCAACATGTGCTTGAGGTGTTTTCAAAAGATATAGAGTTTTTGCCAATTTTAGCATGCAAACCTCATCTTAATGGTCGTTCTAAACAATACTTATGATGATGATGATTCAAAAAGCACTAAAACTGCAAGCATGTGTAAGATTTTCCAAACAAGTTTCAAAATGCATAATACCACCAAATGTGCGCCAGAGTGTAGAAGCGCCAAAACCATGCATATATGCATAAAATTCAAAATGCAAATGAAGGCAAGATGTGCGCCTTTTCCTAGACTTACCCAATTTTGCCAATTTTGACTTCCCTATGTGTTAACTCACGCATTCATTGTTTCTCAATCTCTCAGAAGATTGATCATTCCACAAATTTTGGATTTCAGATGAGGCCTATTGTTCAACTTGTAGAGGAAAGCTGATCAAATAACACTTCCTAAAATTTCAACAAGCTCCAAAGTTGCAAAATAGAGGGGCCCCCATTTGCAATGGGACGATGTGTGATTAGGTCACAATAGTCTGCAAAAGAGAAATCTTAACACACATTTTTGAGCTCATCAATAAAATCAAATTCCGATTTAGGTGCTTCTTTCTATGTGTGAAACCACTCTAGGTATGGAAATTGTGATGAATTTTCAGGAAAATTAAAAGAACTGGGTTGGGGGTCTTTTCGTTGATCAAGTTGTTCTTCAAATTATGTTATGATGGGAGCACCTAGCCCCTTAAATGTCTTGCCAGATCTTAGTTGTAACTCATTGATGTCAAGCATGTTTATGGAATAGGAAGGGAATCCTGAAATCTCACTATTATAGATAGGTAAAGCCACTTTATTGTTTAGATCAGGTGATGGTTGTGTGGGGAATTGCAGTTGCCCTTGGTGGTTGTGTTGAAGTGGATGGTTGATTATTTGATTGGAATGGCGAAGGTGATAAAAGTTGTGGTTATTGTTGTGGATATGGGGCTATAGTAGGTGGTACTGGATAGGATGGGTATTGTTGGTATGGTGGAAGTGGTGCAGCTCGCCACTTTTCCCATAACTAAAACTAAGGCTACCATGGGTATTGGTTTTGCCACTGTTGGTGGTATGGGGGTTGTTTCCATCCACCATATGGAGAGATTTATGAGACATTTGACATGTTTGGCCAAATGAACCAAGAAATTCATATTAGGGACCCTAATTTGGGATTGTACATGGAGCATATCAGGCACATTGTGTGTGGCAATGAAACACTATGAACACCTTGCTGCAATCTATGCTCTAAATCCCAAATGGTGTGCACCAAAGAATAGGAAAGCAGCACCTTCTGAAGATGAAGAGGTGAAAAAAGGGTTCATTAAGGCCCTTTGAAAGATGTACAACACTAAGGAGGAAACTAAGCTTCGACAAAAATAGATTGCTTCTATCAATCTTTGAGGTCCAACATTCAGCAAACCAAAGGCTACAAGAGATAGGGCTAACATTAGCTCAAACTAATCCTATTAGATGGTGGACCTGGCATGGTAAGGGTGTAGTAGAGTTGAGTATACTTGCCACTTGCCACTCACCTCCTTTCATGGGTTGCCAATTCCTTTGTTATAGAGAGAAATCTGTCCACATATAACTTCAATCAATCAAGAAGAATAGGCTTACCTCTCGATGAGCAGAGAAGTTGGTGGTCATGCATAATGCCTTGTGACTTTAGGATCGACAATTTACTAGGTATTGTCAAAATTCAACCACATGTTGGGATTTTGATCCCAAAGAAAACCACACAAATTGATGAGAAGGCATAAAAGGTATTGGTCGGGGCACCACTCAATGAGGCAATCCCTCATATTGGAAGTGACTCAAATTTTGACTCTGAATTTGATTCGGGCGAAGATGAGGCATAGCATCAATAGATCTAGTTGCCATATTGTTTTTCTACATTTTGTCATTTTGTGGTTGTAGCCTTTTATCCTTTTGTTGTATTTGTTATAAACTTACATATGCACATTGACAATGAAAACAATAAAATTTTGTTAATTTGTATGTCAACTTTCATGTGAATTCTCAATTTGGCCCAAATGTAATATGGAATGTCCCCTTCTCGTGCATAATCAGTTTGAGGCCAGTTAGCCTATTTTCCGAGTTTTCCCGTAGGCTAATTGGTTGGGCAAGGGAGAACTCCAATTTCCTTGGAGAACACAGGTGTGAACAGGTATTGGTTTTATTAATGGCAGTGAGTTCAGGAGATCTTAGTAAGTACAATGGCACTTTCCAAGTGCAATCCCCTCTTTCTAGGAGCACTCCACACTTCTTGGAGAAGCCTGCTATTTTTGGAAAGCATCAGGTTGCAAACATTTCATCGCCGTAAATCCTAGGGGTATCTTTGGTATGATAAGAAATTCACATTTGATTCATTTTGATGCTTTCCGCAACATTGGAGGATAATTAAAATTATGTGTAATTAAAATCAAAAAAGACAACTTATGTGTAATTATTTAATAAAAAGGTCTTTAAGTTGTGCAGCGTTAAGATCAAGGGGTCATAAGGGAACTTTGCACATAATAAAATGAAATGTTTTCTTATTTTGAGGATAATATGGAGAGATAAGGAAATAATATTTTATTCTCCCATGAAAAGTTATAAAAGGAGGTGTTGAGCTCATTGTTGAGGTTAGACTTGAAATGATATTCTACTTCTGCATTTGAGTGAACCTATGTTCAACTCTGATTTTCTTAAGGACGAAAACCCTCTCGAAAATATCAATTTCGAGGATGAAAACCCTCCTAGCTAGTTCCAGTGATTTCATCCGGAAATCACACTTGCACTGCAATGGAGAATTTTTTATGTTTTTTGATAAGCTTTTGGGTTTAGATGATATGTTTGGAGTTTTGGTAGTGAAGGTGATTGATTTTATGTGATTGAAAGTTTGTTTGTGTGAAGATCATAATCCTTGCTGGCCGTACTACTTGATGTTGGTCTGCCATACAGATTAGCATTGTTGATTGAAGTTTCTTTTCATGCAAATGACCCTCATGCTAAGCTGAAAACCATCCTAACTACTGGCCGCTTGCTGTAGTATGATTTTAGAGCTGTTTTGGGGGGAGTTTGGAGTATTTTAAACATTCTTTATGCAGATCATACAGCTCAGATACAGGCTGTTACAGCAGTGGATGAGGTGTGGGAGTCTTTGGGCCTGAATCGCTCCTTTCTTGCTTATTCTACCTTGTTTGGAGGCACCTAGACTGTTATTGCATGTTTTAGTGGGTTTGGAGGTGAACATCATTTCTGGGAAGATCTTTATGATCTTGAATGCTGATTTGGGGTCTTAGCAGTGGCTGCAATTCATATCAGAACAGTGTTACAGTGTTTTTCAGTATTTTCAGTGTGTGATCAGCTTAATTGGGGTCTCTGCCTCAGATTTCAGCATTTCATCATCCGCATTTTGCTCATGAAGCATTGTTTGCAAGTATATTCATGATTTATGGGCTAACTTGGTTGT
This sequence comes from Cunninghamia lanceolata, assembly GCA_027924645.1. Taxonomy (NCBI): domain Eukaryota; kingdom Viridiplantae; phylum Streptophyta; class Pinopsida; order Cupressales; family Cupressaceae; genus Cunninghamia; species Cunninghamia lanceolata. Next base: position 19,400,429 of record BSBN01000627.1, read on the forward strand.
TGCAGCAGATTGATTTGATGTTACACATTATATATTTAATTAGTTGCAACTATTTACTTGTAAATCTATCCTTTGTAATGCATCTACATTAATCTTGTTAAACCTTGGATGGTAGTACGGCCAGTGGTCTTCATGTTTACATTTCAATGTAACTGCACACTCTACTGAATAAGCGCATATAAGGATCCTGCCACCTTGTGTGCCTGTTTTACTTGTTGTAATTGCACACTTCACTGAATAAGAGTAGAATTGGCAAGCTCCGCCACTTAGTGTGCTTCTTTACATTTTCTTGCACCAAGCACACTCCACTAAAGAAGTGAGACTTGGCTGGCCCTGCCGCCTTGAGTGCTTTAGTTGGCTACAATAACTTCATGTTGTATTCAATCTAGATAGTTGGGTGTGGTCCTATGCACTGTATGCTCTCACCTTGCCCACTTTGGGATCTAGGTGATCAAAAGGTGATAAGGACATTGTACTATTGCTTTTTCTTTAGTGCAAAAAATCAAAAAAAAAAATTTGGGGGTGGTTATTACATAATATGTTTATATAATCAAAATGGTGAATGCCTTATCATATGAATCATTTTAATTTCCTATATTTTTTAATTTTCCCTATTTTTTTAATTAATCTCCTCTATCGTACCAAAAAAAAGGTCTCTCATCCCCTATTGTCCCCAAAACATGTCCCCACATTTCCTAACATCCTCATCCTAAAAAAATTGTGGAACAAAGAAGGAAACCTTTAATAATTTTTTTGGGAAATGCCAATCTGTTAATACCTTTTGGACCTGGTTTCAAATGGAATATAATTACTTTCTCAATGTCCTTTTGGCTTTGTGAGGACCTCTCCTTAGGGACACTTGGATGATTAGGGAAAGCTGCAATTTTTTATGGCACAAAGTTTGAGTAAAAGCTATTAGATGTTCTTTGAATTCAAGGTGCACAACCAAATTTCATGAGCACCTCCTATCTCTCGACTCAAGGAAGCTACGACTTTTATAGCATAAGCTGGACTTCCTTGTTAAAGTAAATTCAAATGTTTAAACAAAGATGTTGATTTTTTGCCTGTTGGGGACCAGGCTCAAATATTATCTAGTTTGACTAAACTTAGGGAGAGATTTTCCTTGTAACACTATTGTTTGATTGATGAGTTTTATTTTTTCAAGAAGTAATATAAGATGCATTCTTACAAAAAAATGGTAAAGACATACATGTTTCCCGGTGGTGTCAATTGTCATATGTAATCCTACCTTTCCAAGATAAGGTAGTTTGTGACAAAGACTTGATGAGAGCTTATGATGTTCTCCTTGTGCAACCATTGTCATCAAAGCACCAAGGCTTCTACATAATGTGACCACATAGAGTCATCATCACAGTGTAGGGAAAGAATAGAGAGAGCTTCCTCTTCTTCTCATTCAATGGCAGCAAAACAACTTAAAATGGTGGGATTGGATCACATTCTAGAAATCTGACATAGACAGAATAATCAATACCACTCTATCCTGTTGCCAAAGAAGGTCAACATTCCCACCAAAGGATAGTTGGAAGACAAATTTCTTCACTTTTACTCTAAACTATTGAAAAAATGGGGAACATTGCTTTCCAAGGAGGAGTGACTTAACCAGGTGACATTATTGGACAAAATTTGAGGGGATCTGAATCTAGGTATGCTACTTTTGGGCAAGCGGTGAAGAATTTGGGCATCAATGAGGTAGCACAAGCTGACTTCATCAATATTGTTGTGTCACAAGTGCTGTTCTTATGTGATTTGAAAAAATCTGAAACTAGAGCTGTGATGTCCATGATACAACAAACTAAAGAAACGACCAAAATAAGGAAGTTTAATATTCTATAACTGCTTTTCAACAGCATATTTCACTTGGAACTGACCTAATAAATGTTGGAAGATGAACCATTCCATCTTCCATCAATGTCTCTTCATTTCTTTTTGTACATAGCTATAGAAAGATGCATTGCTCAATTGGGGAGGAGGATGCGTACCAGGATATTCATTCTTCTCCTTTGAGAGAATGTCATGTCCAGTCAGAATACATAAAAATTAATAACATTCTGTTACAGTTCCATATTTGTCTTTTGGATCTACGTATGAATATTATTTCTGGTTTCCATTTCTTATTTGTGATTTGCTTCTGCATATGGCACATCTGAATTTCAGTAATTTAGAATGGGGTTCATCAGATACCTCTTGGGATCCAAATCACATGTACAAAGATCAGAGCTAACTACTGAAAAAAACCATATGGATTACAATGGAAAGGGGTAAACATCTCAACATACACATCAACCTCGAGTTTTAGTTCATACCCAGATGAGGTGAGAGTGTGGATGGAATAATTTACAATATCCTTTGGAGGGTCGCTAACAGCACTACATACTTTCACAAAAGCAGAAAGTGAAAGATGTTTCTGGGGACCAATTACCTACCAAACCGATAGTAGCGACTAATGGTGATTACTGATTCCTATTCAACTTGAATAAAACTGGAAGTAAAAGAAAGCAATATTTCATGCCAAATCTGGCTAAAACTACCATCTCAAGTGTGGACCACTATCCAAGCATTGAGGCCATACTAAACTTGGCACCAGGCCTTGCTAAAACACACTAAAAGTAAAAAGTATACATGTATTGATATGTTCCAAACAGTCCTTTAAGTGTTGGCATTTCTTGGGTAGAGTATACAGCATGTATCTCCTGCTGAATATAGCACCAAAACATTAGTATAAATTTATCTTAATCTTGAAAGAAACCTTTCGATCATTTTTTAACCCTGAAATGATCTTTGAGTCACACACAAGGTTCTCCTCTATATCCTAGGGAGCAGCACAGATATTTTACTTTCCCAAGGTTCACTTTGCATTTGTATGGCCCTTGGGTTGCCACGTGGGGCAGCTTCCTTCTTATTCTTATTAGACTCTTGAAATCATTAACCCTCATCTTATTTGGCCCAGAGGTGAGATGGCCACTCTTTAATCCTATTATGCTTGTGGAAGTTGCTTTTGTTTGATTATGCCCATTACAGTTTTCTTTATTAATAAGCATTCAGAAAGTGTCTTTGTTTGTACTTCTTAGGTGCACATATGAAGCCCTCTTACTAATTCTAAGCTCTCATCTGAACAGTCATTCATAATATCAAGTGCCATGCACATGTAGCATGTCTATCATATCAATGCTCAATAAGAATGTCTTCTTAATATTGAAGACGGTATCATTGTGCTCCTGAGCTACTTGGTTGATGGGAAAAGGAATTTCAATTAAAGGGCAAATGTTCAAAGTCAAATCAAAACTGAAAAACTTTTGAAGTAAACTACTACAACTATTTGACAGCATTAAGGAACATATATCTCTTTTAACGAACATATTTGCAGTAGGTTAAAATATCATTGCATTAATGATATAATAATAAATATACTACACATGTTGAAATATATAATTAGGATTCAGGAATAAAAAGTAGCATATCCTCATGCAATCTCCATGATGATCATTTAGTGCCTATTTATTATCATGATCTTTTCCGACTGTAATCTGTACTGTGGTGGCACTACAACTCTTACTACCTAGCTACTTTAATATAGATGCAGCTCTTGCATGGAGTCTTGCTCACTTCTAGCCTGTGATGCATATTACCTTTCTGTCTCTTTTCTGGTTCATTTCATGGCATGCCTTTGTCTGGTTTGAGTTCACTTTATGGGGAAACTTTTATCGCTATTTCTCGAAATGGTTTGCCGTGGACAGCTTCTTAGTGATGGCTTCTGATAAATGGTTTAGCCCTCCCTTCAACCTTGGGCCCTGTCTCTACTGGATCCCCAACTTCATCATGGCATGGTGCTAATAACAGCTTGAGAACAAAATACTTCATGTCCTTGATCTTGTCTGATATTTCCATGAATGCAGGTTACCGTGTAGGCTGCTGACTCATGCAACGATCTGATTTCCTCTGACTGCTTGTACATGAAGGATGTGCTTCATGGACTCATCAAAAGGGTTATGTCAAGAATGGAGGAGCTTCTAGACATATACACCAAATTTGAACAGTGGTTGCACCATACCGATCATAGAGACAAGTCCCCATCTGTGTGGACATTCTTCACCTTCCTGATACTGAATAGGCATTAACCTACAAAATTTTCTAATACCATCATATCATGTAGTAATAAAGTTTCTCTGATCAGACTTTGTTTATATTGCGTCTTAGGAAGCTTATTAGTCTCATTTTCATGACTGATATGGTGAGGCTTCTTGACTTCAATCCTCATGGGTTTGTCAACATACTGCAGCACTATGTTTCATCTTGGCCCTGGATCAGATATCTTTTTTACAATATAAGACTTAAGTTGGTTACTTTGTTTTATGGAAGGTTTCTCAAGATATATATTAGCCTCAATGGACATTCTAATCATGCTGTCTAGTTTTCCCACAGTAATATAAAGCTTAAATGTCATATAACAAGTGAATAATATTGTGTTGACATTGAGTTCTTTAACTAGAAACCATATAAAGAATTTGAGATGCTTGTTATAACCCTAGAAAAAATAAATTGAGATAAAGACTGAAAGCAGAAAACATAATCACTCACTTCTATTGAAATTGTTTCATCTTCTTTTTTGAAATGCACAATAGCCCCTTCTTCTCCCTGTTAATCAGATAAGAATGTTCATCTTAATGTCAAAATTTTCAATCAACTATCCTTTGTTCAAACTTCAAAGAGACAAAATTTTATTTAATTATATTTGTTTGAGTATATTGAATACTGTGTCTATCAAGCTAAATCTATCTACAAACAACAAAAGTCAATTAATGGTATCAGAATCACTTCATACTAGAAGACTCTCAATGCTCTATGGGATTACAGTCTCTGCAGATTACAACTTATGATGCTCATATTATTTTTAAATTATTGGTTATAGAAGTTACAAATTGAAGATTTTCATAGTCCCCATCTGAATTCCATTAGATAATTGGTAGAAAATATGTACATCTTGTTGGAGCGGCCAAGATCAGCAAGCACAAATAGAATAACTGTAATGCCCCCATTTTAGGCAGTTGTGGTTTTTGGGTGGTTTAGACTTTAGCTATTCCTGGCCCTCGTAGGCTAATGCAGGTGGTTAGAGGGCCTTGTTGGGCGGATATCAGTGTGGTTTCTTCTCCAAGGTTCAATGAGGTTCAGGCTTGGCCTTTGCAGAGGTTTCAGAACTCAGTTTCTCATACTTACTATTTATAGTAAATCATTCAGTCAGGGTTACTATTTATAGCAGGGCACCTGAATGGGATATTTCGGCAGTGTCGATTCCAGTATTCAGTTGGCTTGGAGAAATAAGGTGTTTTGCCTAAGTTATGATGTTTAATTATTATTAAAGGCCACTTTAATAATAATTAATATTTTAATATTATATTTTAACGTTATATTTGCACTTTATGACTTGAGGGGTCATGTGGCATTTAAAAAGAGGGCCATTTCAATTTATTATTTATAAGGTCATATTTTAATATTATTAGAAGTGCAAATAAAATATTATTTTAATAAAAAGGAAGCTTCTAGATGGGCCGACTTCATGAGGAGAAAAAAAAAGTACATTAAGAGGGTCACCCAAGCTTCATATCATCCAGGAATTGATATTTGCTTTGATATTGTTGTTTGGTGAGAAAGCCAGCTAGGGTTTCTACCATTTCCAGCCATTGGGAACGAAAACTCTCATTGGTTATGCAATTTTGAGGCTGTGAAACTATCAGCTGAGATTATTGCTAAAGTGTGGGCTTCATCTAGGAGTCCAATTGTGCTTAAATTGGAGAATACATTAAGTTTCACAAGGGTTCCAAAGGTTAATCATTTGCAGATCTGAAATTGTTGATGACATGAACAGTGCCGTGAACAGTAACGCTACAGTACCTGCGCTATAGTGCCCACGTGAACAGTATCCTTGCTACGGTAATCTGCTATTTCAGTCCTTTCGTCAATGCTAAATTTTGTGGCCAAGGGCCAAACTTTGCCGAGTTCGATTGGAGGTTCGATTAGAGGCATTTTGTCCTGGAAGCCTTCATCAAATTTTGCTATTCAGGAAGGGTCGATTTGCATTCTGCATATACAGATTTATATATCAGTCATTTTCAGTTTTCATAGCAACTCATAGAGACCCACGATTTCACTCATGGAGGCCCCTATGTGCAGCGTTTCTCTTCCCTAGTTGGAGCGCTTCATTTGTTAGAGCCTTGTGAAGATTTTTGGTACTCAAGAGGAGTCTTGGAGGCAGCTTATAATTTTATATTGATATTCTACATCAGAACAGGGGCAGCTGGGAGAAGGCTTCAATTTGGGTTTGGAAGGGACTCCTTTCCTTGGATATTGATTCATTCTCCTTCAACATCATTGGGCATCACTATTATCAGGTTCCTCTTGCAACTATTAGTAGTTTGCATTGTCATCTTAGGCATTTAATTTTGCTGCTGTAAGTGATACATTGTAAGCCAATTAGTCTTGGCAAATTCATAGCAACATTGTACTTGGGAATGAATTCAATAAAGGAGACATATGTTGCATACCATTTGTTTGACGAAATGTCCATCTAATAAAATACATGATCAGCATAGTAGTTTGCATGCCAATTGGCTGTAGGTGTGCATTTCATGTCTAATTTTCATATATATGCATTCCAAAATACCAACAAAAGTGCATTTGCATATTAGTTCTTGTAAGAGGCATTGTAAACATCATTTGCAAGCATTTTGGCATCATTCAAAACTATATCAAGCAAACTGAAACTTGTATCAGCAATATATCCCTTTGCACAACAAGTGTTTGACGAAATTTTCCAAGGTCAAAACAATTAGAAAATTGAAAGCAGGTTTAACAAGGGATATTACAATAACCTTCCACAAGTGAAAAATGGAGCACAAGAGCATATCTATCATATACAATGAGAGTGTGTAAAATACAATGAGAAGCCTTGCATAAATAGGCAAGGAGAAGGAGGTAGGAAGGTAGGACTGAACTACTGACTACCTCTACAAGCATGCAACACTTGTCTAACTCACATGACATGTGTGAGGGCAAGTGGCAAGTCAAAAGGAAAGAGGTGTCTCACATGTGTGAGTAAACATGTCGAAATGAGACAAACTCCTAAAAGACTAAGTAAACTTAAGCCTATGTGTGAATAGGTCAAACCTTCAAAGAGGAGATATCTAAACTAGTTAGGTAATGACACTATTTACACTAACACATCTGAAATGCTCAAGTATTCATTCTTTAATATTAACAGTCAAATATAAGGGACGAGAAAGCTTGTATTTGATGGAAGGGGTTCAAATTTCAAATGAAAAATTGGTTGTTGATAAATAGTAGACTGACAGTATGAGAACAAAAAACTCAGTTAAATGTGTTCAACCTGCATGCAAACTCACATACTGATGGCTTGAGAGATTAATGAGCTAAAGATTCCCTACTATGATATTATCAGATCAAAAATATTTAAATTTCCTCAGTGATTTACCTTATACCTAGCCTTCAGACTTACTGATCATGCACTGTATAACTCTAGTCATTAGTGGAGGTTGAATGCCCTTGATTGCCCAACATGCCACCAAACAAAAGAGAACAAGTACTTGGAGACACAAACATGCCAAGAATAAATAAAACAAAGAAAAACTTTTGAACTTAAGTATTAAAACAAATCTTGTTGGAAGAATTATTAATGTGTGACCTATCAGCAAGGTCCATGTTTCCAAGTAAGTGTCTAATTTTGCATAAAACCACAATGGGTATGTGATATTCAAGCCCTCACCCCAGACAGAGGGAAGTGATGTGATCATCATCATACCTCCCATAAAGTTACATTGATGAGTGTAACTTGATGTTCATCCCCATTATCTTGTTGGGAGTTGGGCCCACTTATTTGTGGCTGCACACACTTATCATAACATTCCACAACCCTTCTCTAACTGTAGCTAATTTACTTATGATAAAAATAAAAAATTAAAATTAATATTATTGAATATCAATAAAAAAAAGTTGCATGGAAACTTATACAGCAAATTTTCAAGACCCCCTAATATATATATATGTCTAGATACAACAATTATAAAAATATATGTACAATTATTTATAGATCTAAAAGCGGAGAACATAACATCAATAATATTTAATGAAAATAAGGTTTTCACACTAAATGACATTTAATAGAAAGCTTTTGGAAAAAACTATATAGATGCAGAACCCTTTTTCCAAGACTACACAATTTTTTCCAAAAGCTTTTTATTGAATTAAAAATATTTATTCATATATATTTTGGTTTTTGAATTTAAAGTTTATAATAATTTATTAATATTATATGTTGTCTTAATGATATGTGTGTGTGTGTGTGTGTGTGAACAATTTATTTTCAATGTTTTTTTGCAATTTTTGAATTTTTTCATAACCTTGAACTGGATACAGCACTGGATGGTTTGGTATCATATCCAAACATATCGTATACGGCCCAAAGATGGGATCGTATATGAATACATTTGTATACAATATCCATGCCATATCCAATAATATCGTATCGATATCCAAGATCCAATATGTGGAAGGGCAAGTGAAGTATCTAGCAACTCTGAAATATAATTTTTCTTATGTGACCTGTTTGTTGGAGCAATGTCAATGCTGGCTTGCAAACCTACATTGAACTTAATGATTCTGTGCTTTTCTGGTGCCTTCAACTCGTGTCTTCTATGTTTACAGTTTTTTTGATCCTTGTTGTGCACTAACACATATGCATCACTATTGAATAGAAATTTATGCTTTGAGGTATTGCAAAGTTTAACAAAGAAAAACAGAAAACATCCTTTTAACAAGGTTTTTCTTCAAAAACAAATTTATCTTTGCAAGAATTCATTCTAAGTAAGCAAACTGTAACTCTTTCTTAAGGTAGATTTATGTGACTAAGAAACTCTGCTAAAAAATACTCTAAATTGGAAAAGGTAGAAGGCCTCTCTGACTGCACACTCAGATTCAGGAAGGTACCAAGTGAGTAATAATTGGGCAGTAGGTGAACAGTATGGTATAAAATTGAATAATAAGGATAATGACCAACGCATCCAATAAAGTAAATAAAGAAAATACAAGGCAGTGTGCAAGGTAATACGTCAACAGTCAACCAAATGTAAATAACAGACACAAACAAGGTGGAGGGAAAAGAGATGCCTACTGAAAGGCACTTGTTGGTGCAATGTTCTCCGCCTTTGACTAGAGATTCCACTTCACAAGGTTCAATCGATTTTTGAAAATTTGTAAGGGAAGAGGTAGCCTAGCAAGTCAGGTAGAAGCTTGTTCCTAAACTGCTAATCTTGGTCTGCAGCAAATCCTCAACTCCATGACTTCAAGCGTAATGTCCCTTTCCAGGATTTTATAAACTCTGCAATTTTTCCAAGATTCCTATCTATGCAATATTTATGAAGTATTGAACAGCAGCAATTAAATCCCAGTATTATTATCAAAACCCTTGCATATTAAATGTATTTTTTTATTGCAGCAGACTGAGAATCTATAAAATACTGAATGGAACAGTAATGCCACAACAGAAACATATATTTATTATCAAATATCATGGATACATGTTCAACTCACAATAAACTGCGATTGGGAATTGACTAGATGATATGACCCAGATATAACAACTCTGTCATGCCGAAGTCACACTTGGACTCCTTGGCATAGAGGGACTCACTCTCAAGAATACTTAGAACCTCCTCCAGATGTCTCATGTGTTCTTCCCAAGTTCTACTAAAAATCAGGATGTCATCAAAGAAAATTAAAACAAACTTCCTTAGCTGCTTCCTGAAGATCTGGTTCATGCAACTTTGGAAAGTAGCAGGGGCGTTGGTCAACCCAAACGGCATCACTAAGAACTCTAAGTGGCCGTAGTGACACCTAAAAGTTGTTCTCTATATCCTCTTCCCTCATCTGAATCTAATGGTACCCCGATCTCAGATCTTTCTTAGAAAAATAGCATGCCCCACGCAACTCATCTATCAACTCATCTATACGGGGAATTAGATACCTGTTTTTGATAGTTTTCTTATTCAAGGCCCTATAGTCAATACACATCCGAATGGTCCCATCTTTTTTCTTGACCAATACTACTGCAGATGCAAATGGGCTTTTGCTTGGTCTGATGTGTCCCATATCTAACAGTTCCTTGATGGTCTTCTCTATCTCATCCTTGAGCCTCTTAGGATGACGATAGAGAGTAGTAATCATGGGCTTAGACCTATCCTCGAGCTCAATAACATGCTTGATGCCTCTGTCAGATGGCGCTCTTGGAGGTATGCTACCAAACACCTTACTGTGTTTGGTCAATAGCTTCTGTATATCTGGATGATAATCGCCCTTAGGCTGCTGTGGAGCCTCTGGCATAATTAGACAATCTGCTGCCCACTCTACCTGATCATGGCTCAACATTCTCTCCATCCTCTTGAGAGAGACTATCCGAGGTCCTCTATCTGACAATGCTCTGAGCACTATTTTCTTCCCATTGGATTCAAACTTCATTTCCATTTTCTTTAGGTTCATGGTGAACTCTCCAAGTGTCATCATCCAATGCATGCCCAGTACCACGTTTGTATCACCTATGCCAACATAGAAATCATCCTTAAGCTCATATTCTCCCATCTGAATGCTCAACCCAGAGATCTTTTGGTTACATGTGAGTTTGAAGCCGTCAGCTGCCATTACCTTGAACCCTTCAAACTCTTCTACCTTAAGTCCTCATCTAGCCACCAACCCCTCATCGATGAAATTGTGTGTCACACCTGTATCAATCAAGGTGATGATGCGCTGTCCCCCAAGGACTCCTCTAACTCTAAAGGAGCCAACTTTCTGGAAGCTAGAAAGTTGTGCTAATGCTCCCTCACTGTCACTGCTATGCTAAGAGGCACTCTCATCTCCACTATCTTCTTTGTCCGATGACTGGTCCAATTCCTCTGAATTGGACTCCTCAGCTGAATAGTATTCTATCAATGTTGCCTTTGCCTTATTAAGGCACCTGTGTGAAGGATCCCATGGCTCCTTGCAATGAAAGCAAAGTTTTTTCCTTCGGTATTCATTTAGTTGGTCATTGTTTAACTGGTTTGTTTTCTCCCTTGGCTGATTTGTATCCTTCTAAAAAGGTATCTTATCCTTGTCCTTCCTGTATGGGAATCCCTTCGATTAAAATCTACTTTTGGAGGATGAAGACTCCATGTCTCTAGCCTTCTTCATAGCCTCATGGAGAGAAGGTGGGTTGAGACGCTTAATCCAACCTCATAAAGGATCTGTGAGCCCATCAATAAACAAATCTGTCTATGAGACGACGAGTGAACTCTGCATATGAAGTAATCCGGTCATGTCCCAATGTAATCTTCCCATGGTGCCACCACTCATGGGCAATACCGTCCAAATGTAGAGTTGCATATGTGATGGCCTCCTCCTCAGGCATAGGACTGAGCTGTAGGAAGCTGTCAAGCTTCTACACCCAGGCTTTGGCTGTGGTCTTCCCCGATCCATTGAAGTAAGGTATATTAAGTTTGTTAACCTTCTTCTGGAACTCTATGTTATGTTGTCTACCACCCTTCGGTCTATGCTTCATCCGCAAGTCTTAATACTCACGGAATGACATCTCGGCCCTAAACTCGTCACTGGATGCATGCCAATCCCTAACTATCACATCCTAAAACTCCAACTGGGTAGGCTCAGGTTTAGCTACATGGTTTCGAGGAATGAAGGTTGGTATACCAGGCCTATCATATGATGTGTGATGAGTAACCTCCCTGTTATTCACTAATGCTTCACCCTCATGTCTCCTGTCCTCATCATCCTTGTGCCTGTGTTTGTCACCACCATTGTTGTTCCTATCATCATTGTTCCTATTACCCTGGTTATTTCTATTTCTGTCATTGTTGTTATTATTATTATTGTTGTTTCTAGGGTTCCCCATAAAATGATTTGCCATCATCTTGTAATGGTCCTTGCCAATTCTGATCCAATTTTCTCAATTCTGTCCCAAATTTTTTGGATTTGTTTTGAGTGTTTTAGATGGTTTTCAAGAGGTTTCAATGTTTGTTTTTGTTTGCCAATGAATGATATATGATATAGAGCATTCAAGTGCATAGGAAAGCAAATAAATAGCAAACTGATAATTAAATCAGACCTCTAATTCAACTCAGATCAGCAGCCCTAGCATTCTTCAAATTAAACATTTGCAAAACAACTTCAATAAAACATACCCGGATAAGAGCGCACCAAATAAAGACCCGAATAGAGGAGAAATGAGTAATATTATTTCATATAATTTTGTGATTTACAACAGCAGATGATGCGGGTCTGATATAGCTCAAATAAGTCCTCAAAATAGTACAAATGATGTCCGAAATGACTTCCCAAATGAGGCGGAACGCCTCCAAATAGTAATGGCTGGAAATGATGACAATAATGGAGCTGGAGATGATCAAATATGGCTGGAAATGATCTCAGAAAATTATGAACAACAACATGCAATAAACCCTAGGCGCATGCAATCAGTCCAGCAACATAACCTCCTCCAAATGCCACAAATTCAATGTCAAAATGATGCCCAAGTGTAGCCGTGAATGAATATGCCAAAATATCAAATACCCAAAGCCCTGGCTACCACTAGATATCAAAATCTACAACTTGAAACCCTTGTCCATGGCTGCCACAATGATGAACCAACAATATCAACACAAATATAATGTGGAACAATGCGTTGAAGCCCAATTGTGAATTCTGAAGTAAATTCACCTCAAGGAGAGAATTGGGGTTTAGTCCAATCTCTCAAATCCTAAGGATTTTCATCCTTAAAATTGGCTGAAACCCTAGTTTGCAGCTCAAAGGAAAATATCCAAATCAATTATCAAATTCTCAATCATGTCAAATGAACTCCAAAAATGCCTTTTTATTCTTTTTCCAACCTAGGCTCTACATTCACTTTATTTTATTTCCTTTTCAAGTCCACCTCCTCTCAACATAATAATATTTAATGTACTTTAAGTGACCTTTTTGAGGGTCATGGCCCCATTGGACATAAAGTGAACTTAAAACTTTATAATTGCACTTTATAAATAATTATTAATAAATTAATCACTTTATTAATAATTAAAATAACATAACTCCACAAATAATTATTATTTCTCAATTCTGTCTGAACCTGGGAGTTAACCATTGTATCCACTGTGCACCCAACTGCCTTACTAAAAATATAAGGGTCCCTCTCTAACATCCACTAACTTACTATAAATAGTAAGTCCCTCAAAACGGAACCAGAAACCTCTGAATATCAATGTCTCAGAACATATGAAGGATCTGGAGAGATAAACACTGAAAACTGCCACCTGAAGAGCTCCATAACGCCCAAACTGGACCCTCTAATCCACCACACTACCCTACGAGGGTCAAATGATAGGCTAACCCTTCGAACTCTGATGCTCATGAAAAAAGGGACATTACACATCTGCATCATTTGATTGAAGTTCTGCTGCATCTCTCTCTGTCCTCTAGCCAAATCATTCAAAATATCACGGGTGCTAGGTTCTTCTCTGTCTCTGTCACCCATCTCCACTACAACTGTGTCTGTTCCTGCAAAGAGGTCAATATGAGGTGGAACCTCAAGATCGAGTTGTGACCTGTTCCGCCGACGATAATACTGGTGTGTGCCTTGCTACATTACAAAATGACCTCACAGGATGGCAAGATACTCTGTGCTCTGATACCACTGTAACATACACTGTCGGATGGGGTTTTGTGCCAAAGTTTTTTTTTTGCCCTTTCTGAATAGTATTAACTACTATTCTGGTTTAGGGTTTATATGTTTGCTTGCATGTAATGTTTTTGCATAGAAATCATATGATAGAAAGCATATAACAAGAACCTAGAAAACCTATGATAGATACGAGCAAAATAACAAAGACCCAGTTCATATTATGCATAAAGATGAATTACAAGAACATACCCATTTGTCAGTTTCCAACTTGATACATCCGATGTGCATGGGCCAGCAACATACATGAGTGAAATCGCATTAAATGCCACAATAGAGGAGAAATCTCGAACAAGAATCAATATGTATGATATCAATGGTCCAAATCGACCCCACACAGAGGAAAGAGTTCCCAAACCCCCAAATGATGCCACACAAAGGTACAGCCAAAGCTGAAATGGTACGGCTCAACTGGGTAACTCAGCAGCAAATAAAAACCCTTCCAAAATGATGTAACTCTGATTCAGGTGTGCTGTGATGATTTGCTATTCCTCTAGCAACTCCAATGACCCCAATCAATGCCAAAAACTTCATTAAAATCCACAAATGAGACCTTAAACCAGTACGGCCAGGTCTAGAGAGGTACGGCCCAGCAAGAAGATAATACAGTCCTTTCCAAAGTGCCCAAAACCATCAATATCAGCCACTAAAACATTTGTATTTTGCTGTTCACAAATCTGCTGAAGATGTATGCAATAAACCCATCAAATCTCCTCCAAAATGAATCAAACTAATGCTCAAATGAAGGCCCTGAATGAGACTTCCAAAAACCTTCCTGATTCTATCTTTCAAGCACGAAGAAGGTGACTCTGAAGAGGTTTTCATCTCAGCAGAATCAAGTACAAACCCTCGAAGCTCAAGCTCCAAAGCAATGCACGACAATGTCTAATTTTTCCAAGTGAGTGAATAATACAAAAATGAGCTCACACTTTTCTTTTTACCTCTTCTCCTCCAATGCCCAAGAGTGAATATTTTATTATTTTATGTCTTTTCCTTAAGTCCCCATTCCTCCATGAGGGGCGCCCAGTCCCACTCCTAGCACTAACACTTTAAGTTATAACTTGCATTTTATAAATTCACTTCATAACTTAAAGTCACTTTAGCCTTATAAATATTATAAGTTAAATATTCAATTTAACTTATACATCAACAAATAATACCCTAGCCATCTCGAAACCACAAACCACGTGCTAGGTACTCCAATCCTGCAGTGCTATAAATAGAAACTCGATCCGCACTGCCCATGAACCCTCCTACCTGACTTATTATAAATAGTAAGTCCTAGTGAAATGAACCAGTTAGGCTCCCTAACCAAAGCCATTAGCCTACGAGAACCTGGTAATAGGCTAATCTCCTCATCCAATTGTCTGGGCTAAGTAGGGGACATTACAGAGGACATGGCATCAAGTCCCTTGTGCCTATTGTGGTCCTTCGGTTGAAGTTCTCTCTATCCCCTTAAGTAGATTTAGTGAGCCTTAGGTAGGTCCAGTGTAATTTGCAACAACGGAATGAATTTAGTGATTTTGATTTTGGAAATGGAATAAGAACTAAAGTATATATATGGGTATCAAATCAAATCTTAGGTCCTAACTCCTAAAGGCTGACACCACTGTCCATGGACTGTGTAGTCGACTTTGTTTAAAGGTGAAAAGAACAAATTATACGACATTAACCATCGCAGACGGAACCAACCTTGATATAAGGACCTAAGGCATGCTAAGGGCACCTAATCATTATTACGGCAGCACAATTACTCTAGCGAAGCCCACCCCAATTCTGTGATATATCAATGAAGGGAGACGCCAAGTGCCAACAAGTCCTTTGACAAAAGATTCAAGAAATGTTAAAGAGCATTTTTAGAGTGTATACAAGTTCCTATGTATACATGTATGGGAAGACATCATGGTGGTTCAACTGTCATGTCCCCATTTTTGCAAGTAACTTAAAAGTGGTCTAATTGTAAATTAATTTTATAAAGTATTTTTAATTGCTTTATAAAATTAATATTTTATTTAAGTTACTTGAGTCAATGTAAAAACACTTTATTAAATAAAGTGTTAGTGTGCACAAGCATTTAAAAAGCTCATGTAAAAGCATTTAAAATTGTTAAATGTGACTGTGTACACAAAAACTTTCATTAAATAAAATTAGGCCCGTCCTAATTTGTGAAAGTTTTAAAAAGGAGAGCTGGAAGTCAGTTGAGTCATGCTTGTGTTGATGTTTTTTGTCAAGCCTTGTATCCAGTTGATGTCAAGGTGATGTTCCCTTGCATTTGCTGAACCGAGGAGATGACCCCTTGGTAAAGTTCTAGTTTGGTGATGTCCCCTTACTAGCATTGAGGTGAAGTTACTTCAGGCTTCACAATTGTACTTCAAAGTGTGTTCTAGGTTTTCTTTGATTTGAGTTTATTGTTCTGAAACATTTGTAAGCTTCATTGAAGACATTGTATGCAGAAGGTTTTTTACAAATTTATTGATTGGTAAACCAATATAAATTTGTATGATGTGGATCGAAATATGTATTGATGTATTTCTGATTTATATCTGATATTGATTATAATATGGATATGCCTGAGTATTAAAATGTATTTGATATGAGGCAGCGTAACTTCTAATTGAGAGTTATCAACATATTCTATATGCAAGTGATTGCAGTTTGTTTTATCAAATATTCATTATTTAAGTTCACAGCCATCCAAGGAGGAGACACAGTCTGACAATTTCTGACTAGCGTGGGTCCCATTGAGAATACAAATGTTTGAGACTTTATGGAATCACATATCATGAGTTTGAGGAGATACATTCTATAGTTTATGCAAGATTAATTAACATATAAGTGGATTGTGGGCCCAAGTTCAGACACAGGAGTAGAAAAGACGATTCAACACCAGCAAATACCATAAGTTGCATACAAGCGTGGGACATAAAGGTTTATGAAGACTACACCGCACCTGTCGTCCAGTTGGTGAAGATTATTGTTTGAATGTCAAAGATATCTGCCATAGTGATGCCATCGACTTCCAAATAGATAAGATCGTGGATCATGGGAGTGCGCTTCGCATGAAGAGAATCGTGGGTCCGACATAGAGGAGCAAATATCATATTGAAGACTTTGATTAAAGATGCCACCATATCGTGAATTCGATAACCGCCGTTTGAAGGTCTGGTCGCAGTCTAATCAGGAAGAGAATTAAGCTTTGGGTGGAGTCACCTCTGCAAGGATTCGTGTGATCCAGCGTAGGCTTAAAGAAGAGATTATATTTGCAAAGAATCGCATGCTCCTCATACATGCCGGCAGCTTCAATGACGCCCATCGTGGAATAAGAAATCAGTAAACTATATTCTATCTAGCAAACTAAGGGAGACCCGTGGAGTTTTACAAAGACTTTAGCATTCCAGATTTGCGTGAGGAGTCTTCATCACAGTGGCATTGTTTGGTATTATCTCAAGAGAATTGCACATCTTCATAAAATCCATTGAAGCATATTTAAGAGTCAGCGAACAAGAAGGCAGTTATTCAATCTGAAGGCATCGAACTGTATTTAGGAGCATCACATTCATACAAGGCAACGAACAACATATTATGATATTATCAGACTCATCTCGGGCACCAGTTTGCATCAGCTACAGGAAGAGTCAATTTCAGCATTCTGTCAGTGTCAAATTGAGACCGATAGAGATCTCAGAACAGTGATTTCTGTGTCTATTTGCAGAATAAGTTTTTGGTATGTAAGAATCATCACTGAGATCAATCATAGCATCTTGAGTTTGATATTGTAAGTGCAAGAGTTCTTAATTTCATCTATCACAGTGAAGTCTGATTTCTATTCTCAGTTATTGTTTGTGTGTAAAGGCGACCAATCTCATACTTCAAATCTTTAATTTGTAGCAACTATTCCTATCTTCAAACCTGACTATCAATTCCTGAGTTTATCATGGCAAAGTTGAATATTTTGAGGTCATAATTTGTTTCTGCATAGAGTTGTAGCTAATATCCTTATTCGGGATATTACATCAACTATTAAACTTCTTCTAGTTACATACTTGAATAAAGTACAAAAACTGTAAAAAAAATTGTCGAAGAGTTGCCAGGTGTTCAGGCATGATTATGGCTACAGTACATACAGTCCTCTTTTTGAAGGTCGTCCTCTTCTAGATTCCTGTTTTTTTTGCACTGTGAGTGTTGATGCCAAACTTCATCCAGTCCTTTGGCATTGACCATCTTTTCAATGACAAATTCCTATATGCCACAAACAAGTCTTGGCGTTAAGGGCATCCTTGTCAACAACATCAATTCATAGTTTGGCACTGTGGCTAGGATTTGTCACCAATATGTTGAAGATAGCTCGATATTGAACTGAATCTTGTCCCATTACCTTGAAATTTTTTAAGCCTCAAACACTTAAAATACTTCCAAACTTGACCCTTTATTATTATGAATCCCATGCCAGGCATAAACATAAACTAAGTTTCTAGGAAAAGGAAACAGCTGTAAACACGGGAAACAGCAATTTTCCAAGAACCTCTGAAACTGAAGCATCGTGGAAACGTCCATATAAAAAATCTATGAAAATATATCAACAAAACAGTCTTATGACCCTGCATATCATGTTAAATTATGCAAAAAGGGATTGTGTTTCTGTCATATGTTATGTCATCTATGCTAATCCTATAGTTTTTCATATTGGTTACTATTTATGTTCCTATTTTCAAGAGCAATTCATAAGTTTTAGGGTAGTTAAGCTGCCTGAGGCAGTTGCAACATAATACTGTAGTTAAGGTTTAGAGTCAGAAATTAAGAATATTTTATAATTAGAGCATTAATTATCTAACTTACCCACTTGGAGGAGAAATTAGGGCATCCCCCTTTTCTGTTAAACCTGGATCTATTCAGTCAGCAAGTTCGTGAATGCATGTGGGCAGACCCCTTTGGAGGTGATTTGTCATGCATTAGCAATCTATAGTTGAAGTTATGATGAGCTTAGAATTTTTGAAAACGAGGTTAGCATACTTCTGATTGCAAGCAGCTATGAGTGTGACTCAGTCAATCTTGACCTGAGAGATTCTCTCCCAAAGGAGTCACCTTCCTTTAGGAAGATGTCTTATGTGTTTGGTAGATTTAATCTCATTATTATTGCTTCTGTATCCCATGAAGTTGATTTCTTATGCAACATGAGTATAATTCTAGTATGTTATTCTAAATGACCTGATTTATGTTTAGGCAGCTCTTGCACATCAGGAATTCATGTTTTTGCAGGTCTAACTAAATATTGTAGCTGGTTTGAGAGGTTTTTAAGAGGTGAGCTTCTCTTTTCTTCTTTCTTTCATGATCAGGACTGTACCACATAGTGTGTGATTTTTGTTACATGGGGAGCTCCAATGGGATGGATCACAACTGTTGCACCTGTCTTCCTAGGACTCACCTCATATATTGTATTATGCATTGGATATTAGGATCACCCGTGTCATATAAGAGTGATGGCATGAGTTCTATACATCTTGATGTGATTAATAGGGAAGACCCCACTTACTAGCGTTGTGTTCTATGTGTTATCTATACTAAAAAGTTTGTGTTCTTCATGTAGGATGGAAAATATGCCTATGCAGGTTTTTTCACCTACAATTTTTTCATAAACCAGCAAATTTTATTAAAAGAGGAGATTAAAAAAATCATTTCCCCAAGACCTAGTCTGAATTGGACATAGGAGCACTAACATTTCTGCTGTAAAAGAATGTTTACTTGATATTCCCAACAACCTCAAAAGACCAAAAGGAGAAATGATCGATTACTAAATAGTACTTAACCTACAACTGAATAGCAAATGACCACAATAAACTTCCTTAAATACTTTACAACTGAATTTCAAATGATAATTGTGCATGTTGACTTTCTTGGTTAAAACTAGACTAGAGTTTGCATCTACTTCCAAGGCAGTGAAAGTACAGAGATCCATATTGGAAGCCATTACAAAATTGCCCATTTGACTTATGACAATAAAAAACTGGAGGGTTTCCTAACACACTTCACATGATATAATCAACCATCTGCCCCTCCCATGGGGCTTTGAAATCCTTTTGGGGTATCTTCAGGCTCCTCATCCTTCATGGAGGCTTGACTGGTCTCTTAAGGCTTCTAGTTTGGTAAGCAGGCCTAGCAAGGGAACCAAATATGGTTGTGTTTCATTCATTCCATTGGATAGTAGCTTCCACAGAGCCTTCAAGCTGAGTTTCCTGCCTTTTGTGAGTGGTCTGTTGGGTATCTTCTACTGTTGCATACATTGATTTTCTATTGCATACACCTATAGAAGGAACAAGTGTGTGACTACATAAAATTGTAGAATGAAAGAGTACAGCTGTAGAATGAGAGCATACAACTTTAACTCTTTTCCATCAACAGGAAGGTGTGTAACTGCGAACAACTGTAGAATGAGAGTATACAATGTTCCTCCATCCACGTGAACTGCAAAGAAAAATATGTCCTTAAATTTACAGGTGGCATTCTCTTAAAGGAGTCTTGTTTGCTAAATATACGTATTGAAAGGAAAAAATGCCTATGTAATATCCCACTTAGGATATTTGCTTAAATTCTAATTTTTAAATAAGCTCTAGTACCACTGTAAAGAACCCTACTAGTTCTATGCAAAAAAATTTCCAATATCTTACCAAACAAACATCAAATGAACAATGATAAACACATAATCATATCAATGAAACATGAGAAAGAGTATACCCAGAACCAATACTTCACTTCCTTATTTTATTCAATGGCTGATTACAATTTGTCTTTGGCTGTTCCATATATCAGATTGGACTGATTTCAAAATCAGACCTCAATACAAATGCAAATGTGGCAACTATGAACACCAAACCCTAGTCAAATGATGCCAAGGCAATGTATAACGATCATGAAGATATATAGACCTTGTAACCCTGTAGAAGCTCAATAAACTGACTGATAGGTCTGATGAGACTGCTGCTATGACTGCTGTACCAAATCAGCTTGCCCAGATTTGCAAATTATGCCAAAGAAGCCTTCCAAACCCTAGCGATAGCTACTAGGACTGTAGCAATGGAAGTATAGATGCTTTTAGTGATACTAAAGTCTTCAAACGATGCCCAAACACACTCAGATCTGCAATTTGTCCACTGCTGTACCTGTTGTCACCAAAATCTGAACATGCAAATTGCTCCCAAATGCCAAATAAACCTTCTCTATGCCAAGCGATTGTCTCCAAATGCATGAATTATCAACAATGAATTTAAATGTCCTCAAACATATGCCAAATCACCTTCAAAGCCTTCATAAAAACCTGCAAATGAATATCCATGATGAAATCCATATGATGTTATCTCACAATGTGGATGGGATCATCTCCATACCACCAAAATCAAGGGATCATCTCCTTGACAAACTGAAAAATGCAATTTCCAGCCAAAACACATGAATATGAAAAACTTATCAAGTGATCAATAGTTGCAAATTGAAGGCAAGCAAGCCTATTTATCCTCCTCATGGCCTAGGCGTCCCAATTTGCTCCATTTTGCTAAAATTTGGAATCCACCAATGAAATGCAATCCTCCTTGAACAATTTTAAATGCCTTTCACCCATGAAGCTCATCATTTAAAATCATTCTATCATTTTATTAAATGCCTTCTCCTCTCCAATGCCAATTCCTTGAGCAAAACAAACTCATATTTTTTTAAATGATTTTCCTTGAGCAGCAGCCCACTAGGAAAATAAACATTAAAAAATGTTTTTCCTTTCCTCCTTGTACGGCGATCCAAGACAAATAATATTTTATTAATTTTTAAATGTTTTCTCCCTTCTTGGACAGCGCTCCTCTTGGGCATTGAAAAAATCAATATTTTATTCATAATCCTCCTTGGCATTGGGCACATGATCCAATAAAAAATAATATTTTATTATTTTCTATTTCTCCTTCCAAGGTGGCGAACTTGTCTTGGGCAATCAAAATACAATTTGAAATGTTTTTACCCTCTCCTTGGACGTTGGCACAAAATCCCATGAAATAATAAAATATTATCTTATTTTGACTCTTCTCTAGGCGTCAATCCTCCAAACTAGAGTTGGAATTATAGAAGCAATATGTATTTGAAAATGCAATTAAAGATTGATATTTTCCCTTGTAACCACATCAATATTTTGGCTAAATGAATAATATCTCCAACTAATACTTAGCCAATTTCAAAATCATTTCTAGCTCAAAACGGGGACATTACAGCCTACTATATGGATTGCATTATGCACACAAAGATGTTGCATTATTTGCCTTTTTATGTGCATGCATGAGAGAGCTAGTATTAGGTGAATCACCAAAAGCCAAATAGATGCATGGAAAATTGTTTGCACTTGGAAGACTTCCCATATCAAGTCATATGAAACAAGAACTTCCAAAATGGATACAATTACCTGCAGCCAACAAGATCCAAATATGCTAGTGTCTCTCTCAGGAGCACACATTTGAGGAGAAGCAATCCTGATATGAGGAACTCACTTTGCATAGGATAATCTTGTAATGTCCCCATTTGCGACATGATCACCAAATAGAAGATCGAGTTAGCCTATCCTTATTCCCATGGGCTAACCCATTAGAACAAGGAAATATTCAGGCAAGATGGAGAATGAATTAATGCAATTTTGGGCATTAATTATCAAATGAAGACAATTAAATAATAATATTTTATTATTATTTAATTATGGCGTTCAAGAAGGAGAAAATAAGAAATAAATTAAATAATATTATTTGATTTGAGCTTGGAAAAAAATAAATAATAAAATACTTGGAATTGTGCGCCCAAGTAAGGAGAAGAAAAAACTAATAATAATAATATTTTATTATTGGAGCGCTCATCCTTGGAGGAATAAAATATTCAAAAATTAATAAAATAAAGTTTTGCCTAGTGGAGCGCTCACCTTTGGAGATTTCAATACATTAATAGAATATTGATATTTGAAATCGGCGCCTTCTTGGAGAAATAAATAAGGAAGGTGTTTTCAAATTGCAAGGAGGGAAATTGAAATTCAAATATTTAATTTGAATTGGCGGAGATCCAAGTATAAAAGAAGGCATCGGAGCCTCATTTCGACATCACGAACCTTTTGTAAACTTTGGCATTTTGCTTGGCATTTCAATTGCTACAATGGAATTGGACGAAAACCCAATTTGCATCATTGAGGCGGATTCATACGGAGTTCACATTTGCACTTCATTGGAGAGTTGTTGAGCTTCCTAGATTGATCATTCAAATTTGGGTCGGAGACCATTGTCAAGTTTCATTGGAGATTCTTGCATTGCTTTGAAGACATTGAGAACAATATCATAAGAGCGCCAATTTCAAGAAACTCATATTGCTCAAGGCAGTGCCGATTTTCAGACCAGTGATCTCATATTGTTCTTCATTGTGATAAGGCGTGAGGCTGAGGCGGAATTCGCTCTATGTAAGACTGCATATACAACATTGCCTAGGCCGATCCATGTTTTGAGCCACCTTAAGGGAGCACTGGATTTGTGGACTGAGTTCGCTCCTGCATAAGGCTGCATTGGGAACTTTTGGCATCATAATCATTGCATGAAGTGGCGGACTGTCTCAGATCTGTGTTGAGACAGCGTTCAGCTTACAACATTGACTACCTTTGTAGCAGTGATCTTCCATGGAAGTAGAGCGATCAGCCTGAGGGAAGGTGTGATCAGTTTTGAGAAGTCAATTTGCATTGCATTTAATCATTAATTGGTGTGTTGGAATGTTACTTCATCTCTGATTTGTCACAGCAGTTTACACTTTTATGTACTTGGCTGTCATAAGCCATAATTATTGATGTATTGAAGGAATTGCAAGTCTGATTTATAAACAGCAAGTTCTGAGTTGTTTCCTCATTCATTATTATCATTGTAATCTGCATTCCTTGATTGTAATTCACATTCAAAGACTTCCATCATCTATTGTCTATTGTCAAATTGTATTTTGTTGCTCATTTCACATAATTGGCAAGTTGTAATACAATAGTACAAATAAGAAATCAGATTTCAGTCCTAGGGTTTAGTTTGGATTTGCAAGATTCAGAAAAATTGCTTCAAGAACCTAGAACAGGACTTTACAAATCCTTCACATATTTAATAGGCCGTGTAAGAATGTTCTAGTTTTATGAAACTTTTCAAGAATCCCAGCATTGGATAGCAAAAGAGACTTAAATCTTTCAGATCCTACTTATGAGAATGTGTTTGCAGAGAGATAAATCTCAAAATGTTCTCCTGCTTCTAATCAGACCATCAGACCATGCCTCAGTAATCTTGAAGTCCATCAGACCATGCCTCCCAGTCTTTAAGGCCGTGACAGAGGATGGATTAATTAAAGAGTATCTTATCAAAAAACTATATTTTTAATCAGTAAAAATTTCTATGTTTGCCATTTAATTTCTTGACAGTTAAATACTTCCTTAAGTACTTGAGACTACAAGAGCATTTGTCAGACCAAACAAATAAAAATTTTATTAAGAAAAAGAGAAAATAGAAAATTATATGCATTATAAATGATCAGAAAAATGCCATCAAGGAGAGTAGCGTCATAAATTAATAATGAAATTTTTGCTGGCACATCATGCCCATATTTTTATGATTTTAAAAGGGAAAATAAGATAGAACAAACCTGGGAAATATTAAAACATTCATATCCAGTATGCTTGCACTCTTCTGGTAAGGCATCTGCTAAAATTTTGAGGGCATCCTGCCAAAGAATGGCAATCAGTGGTTGACCATATGTCTCTTCCATATGGGAGCTAAGACTCCATTCTGAGACACGGTCACCCTGAGGGGTAACCCCAAGAGAAGGCATGTCTATCTTTCCAACTTCTTTCATCTGCATACCCCAAAAGCAAAGAAAGTCAACTTGACAGAGTGGTTCCCATTTATGACTGACTGCAAGCAAAACAGGAAAGCCATAAGAATACAGGAAGGGTAAAATGTTTCAAAAGTTAGTCATAAACAACAAGCAAGTTTCCTCTTGGAACCTTCAAGGATAGATATGTCATAACCAAGGTGTACATCATCTTTGCTGTTCAATCAACTCAGTTATTAGCTGCTGCAATACTGAATTACCAGACAATATGATTATGTATATCACTAAAGTACATGCAAAATGAACCCACAAAATGTAAAGGATGATACATGTGCATTGATAGAAGGATTTGAACTTTTTAAGTTCTGATGATAAGAAATGAAACAACTTTCAGAACAGAACAACAAAGGTTTAATGCTTCTTCTGAAGCAGGTAAAGCATTTCAACTTTCAAAAAGTAATCTCCTAAGCAGATTTTTTGGTTGTAATAAGCTTGATTCAATATTATAATAGTGGCATGTGGCTCTTTTGTACTCTCACACATGAATATAAATGGCAGAGTAGATCAGATAAATTATAATCTTAGCCATTGCTTAACATATTTCTACATATTAAAAAACTGCAAATTACTTGCATTGTAATATAGAATAAAACATGTAAAATGCATTAAGATGTTATGGATTATATATGAGGGTAGGTGCATCTGTACCGTGATCATTCCTGTTGAAATTATCCTAGTTATTTGTGGTGAATTTGAATTTCTTTTACATACATGCTGAAGAAGGTATTTTCCTTCCAATGCATAGATGGTTATCAACGATCATAAGCTTCCTGCAGCCAATTATACACATAGGCTTTACTACTGTATCAAATATATCAAGCTCAATCATGGCATGACAATGTAATCCAAGGACCACAGGATTTTGTGTATGTCCCAGACATCCAAGGCATCTTGGGTAGTCAAGAACTGGGACAACTTGTGAAAACAAAAACTTACAAAGAACACCCTTGCATTGCTCAATAGTCCCACAGATGTCAGGACATGCCTTGCAGTCTGTCATTTTTGAAAGATGGAAAACATAAAAAACTAAGTTAGCAGTTTGCTCAATAAAAACCCTAAATTTGGATCCGGTTTGTTCCCAGTCTGGGTCCCTTATGGGTCTGGCCAGGGGCCTATTTGTCTAGGTTCGCTCTATGATGGACCTAGGTGAACTTGGGTATGTTCTGCAGTACCTGCGACGAAACCAGGAAGAACCTGATGACTTTTGTAATTTTTTTCTTTTTTGACCTCCTAGGTTGACTATTCAACCTAAAAAATGAACCCTAACCCTAAATATGACCTCTAACTAGTGGATATAATTCCATTCCTCTGACCTAACATGCAACATTAAAAACACTTCTTAAAGAATAACTAAATTCAAAAAAAGATTTTGGATATCTTTCTTGGGGGATTAATGTTGCAGCTAGTATCTGTATACGTAATGAATGGATACTAATGTTCTGCTTGAAGGTTAGGGTGCATTAGACCACAATACATGATGCATTTTTTCATAAAAAATGTTACACTTGCTAGAAGTTAAAGTGGCATGATTCGTGCATAGAGTAGTCAAAGACTCAAAAGAAATCTAATTCTCTCATGCTTTTTATGAGGAATTTTCTACTAAAACACACGTACATTTGGATTATTTCAAGACTTTAAGGAACCTCCATGATATCCACAGATGCTAATTAGGATTTTTAATATCATTTCAAATAATTTCAACAAAAAAACTGATGATCTACCTTATCCAATATTTGTTTGATTGATGTTCTACCTTATCCAATATTAGTGGGTCTGCATGGTAAAGAACTTTGCCACCATTGGGGAAGATTGAGATCATCGTACCCTCTCCACCAGACAACCGTTGGTACTTATCATAAACCTGGCAACAAAGGGAGTTATTTCAAACTAAAAGAATGAAAAACAATATGTTTAATGAAGTTGTGTAAGAAAAATGGTAAAAAAGCAAACAATTAAAGTTGAAAGCTAAACTTTTAATTTTATTTATTAGTAGTAGTAAAGCAAATCATACTGACATGAATGCTATTTCAGAGTACATAAGAATAGTTGAATTTCATAAGAAAGCAAGATATTTGTTTCCACCATGTATAATAACCTGGAATTCAACAACTAAATGTCATATTCAGTGCAAACTAAATGTGTGAGACCTTGAAGCATTAAATGACAGTAATGTGTATTTTAATTAGTTATATGATTTGAATTAATGTCTGGATTCATCAAGTGAAGTTGAACTATATGTTACAAACTTACAGCAGCCATATTACTTAAATTTCTCCTCTCAAAAGTGTTAAACAATACACAAGAATGGGTATGAGAAGCAAGTAATTTATTGTGCCACTAAAGAGAAGAATGTGCTTAATTGGCATAAAAAATAAAGCAATGTACAAGACCAAATTAATTTTGGGATAAGGGATTGCATAAAATATGACAAGGAAATGATATGCTGGTTCCAAACAGCTCTTCAATGTATTGGGTATCTTTTCCATCTTATCATTATGGAGATCTCATGGAAGACATCTTTTCAATTGTATTTTCATGGGATTTACTCTTCTTACCTAGTAATAACCGTGAATGAAAACAGCTCTTCAATGTATTGGGTATCTTTTCCATCTTAGCATTATGGAGATCTCATGGAAGACATCTTTTCAATTGTATTTTCATGGGATTTACTCTTCTTACCTAATAATAACCATTGTATTTTCATGGGATTTACTCTTCTTACCTAGTAATAACCGTGAATGAAAACAGCTCTTCAATGTATTGGGTATCTTTTCCATCTTAGCATTATGGAGATCTCATGGAAGACATCTTTTCAATTGTATTTTCATGGGATTTACTCTTCTTACCTAATAATAACCGTGACTGATTCAATTATTATCAGCAAAGTTATATTTCCAATATGTATCCTGCAAGTCAATAACTACTTAATATCTATAAGTTTTGAAGGTTGTTCTTTTAACTCATGAATTGCCAAAAGTTCAAATAACATGATTTCAGGCTCCATTTTCCCTGTGGAAATCAGCATACTAATATCATCTTGTGGAAAGAGAACGAAGGTTTAATCATAGAACTAAAGTACAAGAATCACATATGGTGATTAAACAATTTCATCAAGTTTCACAATGAATACTCCAAAGCTCACCATAAAATCTTAGTTGCCCTTTGGAGATTGGTCCTTAGCACATGCATTCTCATTTGAAAGCATTATGAAATCTCCAGTCAAATCAATCCCATTGAATGCTTAACAACAAGCATCGACTGCAATTTTGAGCTGGTGCTTGTGTTCAAAACTTGCATGGGACGCTTGACTAGAGGAGCCATTGCCATGCGCCATCTAACCTACAACTCCAACAACAACTGTGGAGTTACAAAAGGTTGAGGCCATTTATAATGAAAATGCCACAGCCTAGAAGGTGTCGCAATAAATGCAAAAAAGCAATGCCAAATCCTACTTTAGACTGAAGCAGTATGACATCAAGGAGACACAAACTAACAATAGCCCAAGAGTTTGATAGTGCATGCCACTGGCTATAAAACTTCGGTAGGGTATTTTGTAGGGAGGGTCCCCGCCCTGAAAGCATGCTTAAAAGAATGGGTGGCCAAGCCTTGGGTCCTGCACGGGATTCCCTTTGACGCTACGCAAAACCTTACCAAGGGTTTCTTTCATTTTCGTTTTGCTGAAGCTAGCCATGCCAAGGCCATCCTCGAGCATGGTCCCTAGCATGTTTGTGCCTCTTTGTTAGTGTAACCACACCCAATTTTTTTATTTTTTTTGCAAATAAGAGATGCAAATGCAACCTCGAAACACATTTTGATCACCAAGATCCCAATGTGGGCAAGGTGAAAGCATACAGTGCTTTGGACCACACCACTAACTACGATATATGCAATTACAAAATGAAGGCAGTAAGGTCGACCAAAGCACGCAGGCAGCAAAGCCGACCCAAATCTAACACCTCTTCGGCAAACAAGCGTGCAAAATGCAATAATTGAAATTAAAGCACGCAGGCGACAGAGTCGTCCCAAATCTACAATTCATTAGTAGACAAGTGTGCATTCATGCAAAGCCACTAGCAGAATGTCTAAGCTTGATCAAACCAAAATAGTTGATAATATGCAAGCTCGTTCAATGCCAAAGCAGGCTAAAAGATATGTTATACTAACTGGCGATAAACCATCTAGTTTTACAATATGAAATGCATGATTAGTCAAGCCACCGATGGTACTACCATCCGAGGTTGCAAACATGTGATGCCATACAATATGTCAATTTTTTGCAAGTAATAGCTGCCACAAACATTATATATATATTTTGTTCACATGAACAAACTGCTGCAACAACAATAAGTCAATCCAAAAAATCATATAGAAATCATGCTTACAAGGTTAAGTAAGCAAGCTCACTGGAGTATCCCTCTTCTTGGGACTCCTATTTTCAAGCCCCATAATTGCAAAATCATGCCAAATTCAATAAAATTTTCCTAAGGGAGGTCCCTGTGTATTTACCTCGTTTTGTGTGTCTGGTGTTGTCTCCCCTGAAATTTGACTGTCTGGAATTTGTGAGATTCTCCAAATCCTAGAATCTGCATTATAGCTCCTAGAGGTCTGAAACCACTCTCAAACATCCTGAAACTATACATGAAATATAACTTAAAGTATAAGAAAGTAAATGTAAGAAGGTAAATGTCACTTATACTTTAAATGTTATATTTCATGTATGCCTTGTGGGTTTTTGAGTTCCTCCAACACTTCGGAACTTTTCCTTTTGTTCCTCATCCCCCCTCTTTCCCTTTCCCCTCTTTCGTTCCTTCGGGTTTTCGGGCCCCGACAGAAACTTAGAACCCAGTCCCAATGTTCTTTGCCCGCCCAAGAACCATGTTCCCGCAATACAAAGTAAAGTTCCTGCGGAACTTCGGAACCTGATTGAATATTTGCTCCAGGTTCCTAAGTTCCAGGTGCTTCTATGAACCCAATCCCCACCAGCAAAGAAAACACTCCAAGATCCTGGGTCCGGAAGAAATTCTTGACCCGAACCTTCAATTCCAGATCCGCCTGTCCTACCGCAACCCGAAGTCCTGCCAAAGCCCGAAAACGCGTAGAAAACACGATTTGACGTCCCAACAACTCCCAGAGTCACCATTAATGTAAAATGGGTGGTTGAAAATGATGTATTTATTGCATTTGGTGGGGTTGTAAGGGTTTTCCCACCCATTCCACCATCCGATCTGAGTGGTGAAGGCTGTAAATAGAGGATTGAAACTCATTTCAAGGGTTGGTCATTTTTGGGCAAATTTCTCTCTTCAAGTGCCAGACATCCAGTTGCAATTAGGGCTTTGACCAATGTGTTGGGTCCCAAAATAGCTAACCTAAAACCCTAGAGTTAATTTTCTAATCTCTCAAGCCAGGGGTGTCAACAAAGAGATGGGAAACGGGCTCATACACAAGGGGAAGATGATTAAGGGCCAATGGTTAGGAGTGGGTAATCTCCCCTTCGCTTCTAGCTCAGCTAAGCCATCTCTCAAAGAGCTTGAAGTTGAACACGTATCATTCTCCAAGGGTGGTGCTCCGATCTAGGGTGAAACCCTAGTGCAATGACAACACAAATACCACCAATGAATGTTGCTCCAATTCTGATCTGAAAATCTGAATATGCTTCAAGCTCACAAAATTCCAATGAAGTGCAAATAGAACTCCATTATGAGTCCTCCACAAGATGAGCTAGGTTTTCGTCTCACTCACTGATATTCTCAAGGATTTTCGTCCTTGGAATATAGCCCAACAAATGTTGCAGCCAAGAGAGAAATTCTCAATGAAAATATGATATGAATGGATGATGAAATGACTCCAAATGAGCCTTTATTTATAGCCAACTTAACCTCTTCCAATTGGGCCGACCCAATACATGGCCGACCTCATGCTAGACGCCATAAAATAAATAAAATATTTTTATTTTATTTTATTTTATTTTCCCAACTTGCGCGAACCCTTTTTGGCACATGATAATTCATTTTTAGACCTCTTCCTAGGCCATCCCTCTCAAAGTAAATTATTTTGATTTATTTTATTTTTTCCATGGCATCACAAAAATATCCAAAGTCATTTTCCATCCTTTATTTTTCTCCCTCCTGGGTCGCTCACCTCCTTAGCCATTTTATTTAATTATTTTTCCTTCACCAAATGGCTCATAAAAATATAAGAAGTCATTTCACATCTTTAGTTTGCCCACTAAAATTGATTAAATATAATATTTAATCAATTAGGTTATTCCCTAGCCCTTCCGGCTTAGCCTACGGGAATAGAATAGGCTAACCATCTTTGTCAAGTGATCACTCGGAAAAAGGGGACATTACATACATGCACTTAGATGGGGATGAGTCGCCATTGCCCTAACACCACCATCTAACACGGATTTGTTATCATTTACATTTTTCAATGATAGTCAGGTAGTTGTTCATTTGCAAGAAATAGATTAAGGCCAGAGTCGGATAAGACACATAGAGTAGTTGATCCAATGTACAAGCATTTGATTGACCCAAAGTTTTATGAAGTTAGGTTTGAATGAAGACAATTTACAGCTTTCTCTACCACACATCTTGATCGATTAATTGTGCAGTTGAATCAACAAGAACCTAGACAAAGATAAGGTATGGCTCATATGCTAACAGGAGGAGGATGCCCCTTGTCATTGGAAGGCCTGTGAAGTAGCTTGACGTGCAAATAATGCGACTTTCACTGCATGCAAGATTAATCTATTTTCAGCCACTCTAGGAGGACATGCGCAGGACTAGCACACTAAATATGACCCAAATGATACTAAGATTGATCTAGATGAGGTTAGGAAGAAGTTTTTACAGGAATTTGAGTATCCAATGCTCAAGCATGCAAACATAGTTGTGCTAAAGGAGATGAGGCAACAGCCAAGAGAATCAGTCCAAAGATAGGACCAATAGTTTAAGGAATTGGTAGCCAAGATTGCATGGGCCATTGGTCTTGCACTTTAGCGAGAGTGGTTTATTGGAGATCTGACTATTCATATACAATGCGAGCTGGTACAACGTAATTTTGTGACTCAAAAGGAGGTGTTAGAGGCTGCACTGCGCCTAGAGGCTATTGGAGAACCATAGGAATATGGAGCAACATGGCAAATAGGAAGAAAAGATGAGTTAGATGATCGTGCACATGGAACAATTGGCGAGTGTATAGGATCCTAAACACAAATTATGATGTACAAAATGTCAGTCAAAGGGACATACAATGATTAATTGTCCAATGGTGAGAGCTTGGGTGGTCAATATTGCTTAACTTCCTCCGTGCATTCCAAATTGTGGAATCTATAATGAGTATCATTGACATCTCCTCTGGCACCCTGCTTCACAAAATGAAAGGTGTCTTGGTTAACTATTTTTGTCAAGTCTACGAGAGCTCCACTCATGGCACTAATACTTGTTGAATGGTACAAAATTTGCACAAGGATCGGGGAAAGCATGTCATGAATGCAAATGTGCAGTCATCACCTCCACAACCATAGTATGTGCCCTAGCTATAGTACACACCATCCTAATATGCACCTCAACAATAATACACACCTTAGCAGCAGCA
This sequence comes from Cunninghamia lanceolata, assembly GCA_027924645.1. Taxonomy (NCBI): domain Eukaryota; kingdom Viridiplantae; phylum Streptophyta; class Pinopsida; order Cupressales; family Cupressaceae; genus Cunninghamia; species Cunninghamia lanceolata. Next base: position 19,432,746 of record BSBN01000627.1, read on the forward strand.
TGCGCTCCAGCAATAGTTTACTCCAAGGTAGCAGGAATGTAGTGGAGGCCACCCAAGTTGTGGAGGTGGCTGAAATAACATTCAAGGTTGAGGATTTGTATACTACAAGTGTGGTGAAAATGGTCATACTACACGCAAATGTTCAAAGTTTCCAATTTGTGGGTTTTGTGATGCACCACATAAGACAAAGAATTGCCCTACTCTGCTGCAATTTTTTGAATCTCACAAGAAAGTTGCACAAATGATCCGTGCGGGTAAATCAATGGTAGGACATGCGGTGAAACCAGACAAGCCCGTTCTTATTCTCACAAGAAGTGGAACCCCACGCATATTAATGCACAAGCTAGCCTATCACAAGGGTCATGAGGAAAGAAGGGGCCATCAAACAATAAGGTGGTTTTGGCAGAGGAGCATGATAAATCCATTGATCCCACCAAATGACGAAAGTTATTTGATGATGCTACACACCTCTTCAAAGAAGCCACGGATGAGATTGTCTCTGAACGAAGGCTGCAGGATAATGCAATAGAACAACCAACAAAAACAGAAGAAAATAGCAATAAACAAACAACTTGTCTCTTTATTAAATCTCAGAGAGTTCAACAACAAAAATTACAAAATCAAGAATAATCACAGCCTCAGAATTTAGTCTTCACTTCCATAGAAATAGTCTTCAAACATCGGATTGGCCTTCACTACCAGAGAAAATTTCCAGTCATTCCCTAGGAATGACTTTTACCAGCAAATACCCACTCCCTCATACAATGACAATACCCTTCCAGAAATGCAGCACCGCTTCATCCACTCCCTATTCCCCTGCAAGGAATGCAATGTCCCTATCTTAAATTACCACCCCTCCTTCCCTGTACCCTCACTCCAAAACTTTAAGATAAAAAAAAAAAATAAGAATCACTCCACTAACACCATTCCCCAATAACCGTTTATTCCAACCAATAGTCAAAAGTAGACATTGAGGAAGTGAGACACTGTATGAAGCCGCCAGACTCAAAATAGAATGGTATTATGACAAATAGCTGCCACCATCCAGCAATAGAATTAATAGATAATAACAGCAGATTGATTGCCAATTTTTGTAACAGGTTCGGTGCCACCAAGCGGAGTGGGAATAGATGCCTGACGAAGTCTGCAGCAACTCACACCAAAATTAGAGCAAAAATTAAAAGTCATAGGAAAGCGACACCAAAATTAGAGCCAAAATTAAAAGTCATAGGAAAGCGACACCAAAATTAGACTCCACAATGTGGATGTTGATGCTTCTGCATCACAGGAGGAAACAGAGATTAGCTATAACATCCTACATCTTTTGTGTCAAGGTGGTATGTTAGTTAGACTATAACAACTTCTGGAGAAATTGGCCATTTCCAATGGTGCAGATTCATCATCCATACTCAACCCCGAACCCTGGAAAGTCATATGCTCATTGAAACCCAAGTATTGCACTAAATCATTGTTGACTCTAGAGATGGATGGATTTTTTCTGCACAATGTAAATATTGATATAGGATCCAAAGTTAGTGTACTATCAAGAGATGCATGGGTGACCATGGGCCAACCTATACCAGTACCATCTCCACACCTTCTATACATGACCAACAATACGCATGAACGGCCAATGGACATGTTCAAAAATGTGGACGTCAGCATAGAAGGGATGATGTTTTGGGTTGATTTTGAAGTGATTGGCTGAGGCAGAAAGAAACCAAACACTGTTAGGCCGCCCCTTTGCTTTCTGGCCAGCGCAGATGTGCATTTCAAACAGCACAACATGAGCTTTGAGAAGAGCAATAAGCGTGTCATCATCCCCTTGGATCCAGTACAGGGTTCAGCATATGTGGAATCAATCCACATTGAGGATCAGGATCTAGAGGATTTGTACTGTTTTTAAACATCATCCACTTCAACAGTCAAAAGTTAATTTTGGCCAATAAAAATAGGATAATTAACACTTTTTGTTGTGGATGAGATGTAAAATTAATATTAATTGTTTGACCAATTAAGTGGATGATGTTTAAGTAGAGCCCTGAAACCAGGACAGAATCCAACGAAACAAGGAAGAAATTTTAAACTGAGAAGGTTCATCTGAGGCAGATTCAGAGGTAATAATGGAAAGATAGTTGGCCAAGGAAAATGAACTCCCAGGAAAATCTTGTGCCAGTGTGCGCAATGCGCTCAGAGGTAGCACTAGCCATGCGGTAACAACAGAGTCAACCAAAGTATCAGCAGCATGGTGTGCAGAAAGATTTCAGAGTATATATATACAAAAATTGTGTTTGCATTTATTTTTAAAATTATTCAATTGCACTATACAAACTTAGCCTGGTTTAAATTGGAACATATAACCCTCACTATAAATTGCACGTACATTTCTCTGTACAATTTTTTCTCATCTTAGAGGAAATGCATAAATCAAGTTGCAGTGCCCACTAGGTGGCTACAGGATGTCCCCGTTACCTTTATTCAATATATGTATACTTTCTAAAATCATCATATGATCAAACTTCATTTCAGAAAATAATCTGCGATTTTGGTAGAAACATAAAAACGCCTAATTTCTTTAGCTATGATCTTGATAGTGAAATTCGTATATATCTGAGAGGGTGGAAACAGAGAAGAATTTTTATCAGATGATTTAATTTAAGGTGGAGACTTACATGAGCATCGATTCCCATTTTACGAAGTTGAATCGCAGCAGACAGTCCGCCAAGCCCACCGCCAACTATAACTGCCCTGTCGACTAATGGTTTTCGGCCATTTTTAGGGGTGCTGATGACTGCCATGGAAGGAACTCCAGCTGAAGAGGACGTTAGACTAGCCAGTGTTATCGCCATCTTAGCTAGAGTAGCACAGAACGCCTCGCAGATTATCCAGAATTTGAAAAATAACGCAAAAAAGAAATATATTCACGACCACAAAAAAGTATAATAAGCCTTTCGGCAAATAGTATGGTCACCATTATTTCTGTAATTGGTCATTATTGTGGCAACAAAGTATATGTAAATTATATGTTTGAATTTTTCCTATTTAAAGTAAATATTTTTTTTTTGAAGTTTTGTAAATTTTTTATTTACAAATACTAAAAAAAAAAATTATTGAACAAAGCAAGATAAAAGAAATTGACAATTTGATGGGGTGAAGAGTTTAACTCTTTATTCGAGCCTTAAGTTGTTTAAGAAATGTAATAATTAATTTTGTACGCTTTTAATTTATTAGGCTAAAGGAGTTCCCTTTGGTAAAGAGAGACCTGGCTTGGGGATCAACGATTGAGGATGGCGTACAGACGTGCAATATAATTCAAATGATCGGAGGCGTTCGTGAGTTTCCGTTGTTGCCATCGTTGGAAAAATATTTGTTGTTCGACTTTTTTCTCGTTCGTCGTTTATGCTTATTGGATCTGGTTTGGTCATCTGCCTGCTAAGATCGTGAAGGAATGAATGAATTTTAATGACGTCCACAAGGCCAAGTAGCCTAAGGGACCAAGAGCCGCCCTAAGAAATCTTCAAGATCTTTTCGATGTTGTTTCTCCTACTATGAATCTTAATCAGGAACCATATTATGATGTGCAACCTTGCCTCCTCAAATATCTCGATAATACTGCCCACCTTCAAGTTGTTTTCATATTGGTTCCGAATTTCTTCATAGGCAGCACATTCAAAGATGAAGTGTCATTCAATTTCAACAACTTTTTTGCTGCAGAAGATGCAAATTCTATTTTCCCACGCTTCTTTGGGAACCGTTCATCTACCCGTTTCACACCTCAAATGATGAGAACCGGTCCTTAGCTATGCCATTAAAATTCTAGCTTTACCTTTGAGAGTGGCATGCAAGTAGGCTTTTTCCCCATGCTCCCATGTGGGATTGAACTCTTTGACATAGTACGATTTTTTTCTGTCAATCTGCTTAGTCCACATGGCAGTCCTGAATTTCTCCAATACGAGCTTCTTAATTTCTACTTTGGTTTTAGGACACTCATGTAAATTAATATCCCACTTGTCCATCCACTTGTTGTTCTGCTTCATCCACATATTTCTCCTACGGTGTAACTCCACCCCCACCACCACCTTAGGCCACCATTGGTCCTCCATGTTTCCACCTTTATTAGGTAACATATCAACCGGATTATAGCATGAGCCTCCATCCGGAAGGTGCCCACCTCAGCCAAAAGAATCTCATAAGGGACCGTAGCTTTGACCTTAAGACTGCTAGTGATAAGGTGCTTTTGAATTCTCTCTAATTGTCTCCATTTGTGATTTGACATGCTACTTTCCCAAACTTCACAACCATAGAGGACAACCGGCGTGACTAACAGGGCAAAAAGAGTCTTCTTGGTTTTCCAATCCCAAAGTTCTGCTTTCCTACACCTATTTTGGAGAAGGAAAAAGGCTCTCCAACCCCCTTGAATCCTCTGCGTCCTACATGTATCCCAACTGAACCTGTTGTGGAAAATAATTCCAAGGTACTTGTATTCTTCTACAATATCCAACGGGCTCCCATCAAAAATAAAGTTGACTTGATGCTGCTTCCTTTTTAAAGAGAAAATCATTATTTTGGCCTTGCTAGTGTTCACTTGCATCCCGACTTCATGGAAAAAGAGCTCTAAAACCTTCAAGTGTTCTCTCAAACTCTAGGCAGTTTTGGCAACCATAATAAAATCATCAGCATACAACATCAGCTTTACCACGAAACCAATCAACTAGATACCCCCACATGTGGATTTGTGTAACCACTATTCAAGTTTGTCGATGTATAAGCCAAATAAAGTGGGGGAGAGGGGACATCCCTACTTGACCCCAATGTCACTACCAAAACACTCCGACGTACCCTCTCATAAAGCTTGTGAACAGCAACCCTATACTCCTCCGAAACACCAAGATCTACCATCCTGCTCTAAAGTTTGTCCCTGTATCAAAAGCCTTTTTGAAATCCACAAAGCAACAAAAGGCTTTCTCTCCTTGAGTGTCCCACACTTTATCAATCCAATGCCTAAGAGTGATGCAGTGGTCTATGGTAGAGTGTTTTGGCCTAAAACCAACCTGCCCTCTTGCTCTTTTTCCTTCCTTTTCTGCCCAACTACTGATCCTGCGTTCAATCAAGCACCCGAACAACTTTCTCAGAAGAGGATTAACCATGATAGTTCGATAATTAGAGGGATTATTGACATCTCCACTCTTGAAAAGAGGAATAACTACACTGGTAGTCCACTCAGCTGGAAAACCCCCTTGCGTAATGCCATTAAAGATCATTTTGATGTGCGTGCCCAGGTGCTCTATCTCCCAATTTAAAAACTTAGCTTACAAACCGTCAATGTCTTGAGCTTTGCCACAAGCTAAATTATTAATTCCCTGCTTGATGTCTTCCATCGAGAAGAACTTCGTTGTCGTGTTGATTATAGGAGGGTTGGCTTTTTTTATCGACCTCTCATAGAGAAGCTTTGCATACTCTAACCATGGAGCCTCTTCATAGGTTCAACACATTGAAAATCTTCCGAGCATTGCAAAACCACCAAATATTTTTTTATACATTCTCATGATATTTGTTTTAGTAATGGACCAGACATCAACATCAATTGCAATCTGGTTAAAGGGAATGCATCTCGGAGCTCTATTGAATGCAGTCAGAGATCTCTGCATTGAATCTACAGCTTTGGCGTTTAGAAATTTGCGCACCTGTTTAAAATAGAGGCCAGAGTTTGTATGGCGGCATGTTTTTAGAGTGTAAATATTGCAACGATTTAGAGTGTAAATATCAATGGTAGGCTGGAATTGTAGAGGCTATCCTTGGAGGAGGGGTCCTGGTTTAGGGCCCATAGCGGTGGGGAGGGACATCATTGTCCTTGTTGAAACACACGAGCATGAGGGCTACAAAGTCCCAGATTTTGAAGGGTATGAGAAGTGGTCGGTATGGAATGAATTAACGGATAGTGGCAAAGGACATGGAGGGGTGACGGTCTTGGTCAAGAAAGATTATGAAAGAACCATAAAATTGGAAAAGAAAGACCCAAATAACCAATACATATGGATAAAGATTACTAACGTAGGGTCCATAGTTTGGATGGTTGCTTGCTACTTTGCTCCGTATGGTTCTAAAACATACAAGAAAAATAACTTGGACAAGGAGGATCCATATGAGACACTCAAAAAAGACATAACAGTGTTCAGCTCCATGGGTGAGATCATGCTAATAGGAGATTTCAATGCTAGAACTGTGAATAACCAAGCCCTTTTCCTCAATTTGGAGGAGGGGAAGAAGAGCAATCCGCTTTGGCTTGAAGAAGAAGAGAATCAGAAATGGAAAAGGATATCTCAAGACACAAAAGGAGGTATCTCGTCTTTTGGTGCAGAACCGTTAGGGTTGTGCGCCTTCATGATTTAGTCATTTGCAATGGTATAAATGCTTGGCCAAGCTCGGGAAACTTCACATGTCATACCTATAATGGGCAAAGCATGGTAGACTGTCATTTGCTCACAAAGGGCTATTCTAAAGGTAACAGAGTTGGAGATTGGGTGTTGTCCTGTTAAAATGAAATCTGATCATAGCCCAATATACGTAAAGTTTAGCATGCAAAAAAGTGACCAACAGGAGGCTAATCTTCAAATACGCAAGAAAGAAGACTTTCAAAGCAAGATTCTCTTAAATCACGAGAATCAAGATATTTTAAAAATATGATCGATAAGCAGCTACAAAAGGGTAATGATATTGGTTGTCCCGAAAAAAAAATAGGACATAATTGGCAACAAACACTTGATGGACATTATTCACAAGGCTTTATCAGCGTGCAAAAGACCAAAGCTAGAAGAGCCATCAAAAACAATTTTCCTGCGAATCCTTGGTATGATGATGAATGTAAAGCAGCGAAGAGATCATTGAAGTTATCTGGAAAAGAAAAAGCAAATAAAAAGTTATATGAAAAACTAGTGAGGTCAAAAAAAGAAGAGTACATGGAATTCAAGAGAAAAGAGCTAATTTCTCTTGGAAAAGCTAATCCAAGAGGCTTTTGGAGGGAATTGCAGCAGACTAGAATCATAGTTCAGAACAATATCACTGATACATAATGGCTGCAGTATGCTAAAACATTGTACGAAAGAGACCAAGATAGAACTCTTCCTCTGATAATCAACACGAGCGCCAAGCTGTTCTCCACAAAGGATGTCATAGAAGGAATCAAAAAGTTAGCAATGGGCAAAGCTAAAGATATAGATGGGTTATAGGCAGAGTACTTAAAGTGGGGCACGAAAGCCTTAGCACCACATATCAAAAGAATTTTCAACAGGGTGATCCAGCATGGTTTCCCTACTATCTGGACCACAAGTGTGGTCATCCCTCTTCACAAGAATAGGGATGCTAACAACCCTTCAAACTATTGCACTATTATGATCAACTCCCTCTTTAGAAAACTCTTTGGAAGCATGGTAGAATGAAGAATAAGCACTTGGATAGAAAAGGAGGGCAAGAGGGCCAAAGGACAAGCAGGCTTCAGAGCAAAGCACTCCATGATTGATCATGGTGTTACTCTTAGGCATTTGATTGAAAAAATCTAGGACAAGCAGGGGGAAGAAGTTTTTTGTTGCTTTGTTGACTTTAACAAGGCCTTCGACACGGTGCCTAGAAGTAAGCTTTGGGGCAGAATGGAGGAGTCGGGTATACTGAAGGAGTATAGAGCAGGGGTGCATAGACTATATGAACAGGTGCAGGCCAAGATAAAAACTAAAGATGGTATGTCAGAGTGTTTTGGGAGCGACATCGGTGTCAAGCAGGGGTGTCCTTTGTCCCCAACTTTGTTTAGGCTTTACATAGACAAATTAGAGGAATGGCTTGACAAGCGGGGAGGAGAAGGGGTGCACTTGGCCACTTATGTGGTCAAGCTATTGTTATATGCAGATGATCTTACGCTAATGGCCAAAACAACACATAGCCCGCAAGAGCACCTAAGGGCTCTTAATTCTTTCTGTCAGGAGGTGGGAATGCAAATGAACATCAGCAAAACAAAAATCATGATCTTCACCTTGAGAAGGACTAAGAAGCAAATAAACTTTGAGTTCGAGGGTAGCCCCCTTCAGGTGGTAAAGGAATACAAGTACCTGGGTCTTGATTTTTGTAGCAATATCAGTTGGAAGACATGCAGGACAAAAAGAATACAAGGAGGATGGAAAGCATTATACATGCTTCAAAATAGATGCAGATTTGCAGAGCTCTGGGACTGGAAATAAAAGCAGAAATTCTTTGGGCTGTTGGTTGTACCGGTGATATTGTATGGCTGCGAAGTTTGGGGCAGCAGCACATCAACTTCGAAATGGAGGCAAATAGAAAGATTACAAAAACATCTAATCACAAATAGCTTTAAAATAAAAAGCTCAGTCCCATATGAGATTATTCCGGCTGAAGCGGGTGCTTATCCTATTGAGGCGATGGTGATAACCAGGTTTTTGGGGTATCTGAAGAGAATTGAGAGCATGGGGGGGCACCGCTAGTCCAAAATTGCAGCAGAGGAAAATATTACCAGAAGGAAGAATACGTGGATGCAACAAAATGCCAAGTGGCTGCACCAGTGGGGCATCAACATTCTAGAATGCCCAAGAATAAATGTGGAAATCAAAAAGTTTGTGAGAGGGAAAGTCAAAGCTGCCATGTGGTCTCAACAACTCAGGTGAAAAAGAGAATATTATGTCATTCATTTTGACCCCACATGTGATCACGATCAAAAGTGTTATATCATGGCAGATATCAAGTGGAAATATAAAATGTTATTGGCCCAGCTCAGAACTAGCTCACACCATCTTAGGTGTGAAACAGGAAGATGGAAGACACCTAAAGAAGAGTGGACGGATAGGATTTGCCGTCTTTGTACGTCAGGGTTAGTGGAAACAGAATGGCATTACATCATGAAGTGCAAAGCCTATGAGGACATTCGTTTCAAATTCAAGGATATCTTGAATGTTGTTTCTTTAACGGCCTTGTTAGTTGAAACAAAGATTGTGAGAGTGGCTGATTTTTTGGACAGAATCCATAGAAAAAGATTGATTATTATCAAGGAGATTGAGAGCAGCAGTCAGGTTTAATTGGCGGCCTGTTTGCGTGATCTGCTGCTTTTGTGGGTCCCATAGATTGTTTAAGTCTCGTGGACATCATTAAAAACTTTTATTTTCATTTCATTTTCAATCCGTGTGAGGTTAGCGTAAATAAACGATCAGTAAAGGAGTTTGAATTAAGGGACGTATAATCCTCTACTAAAATTCAATGGAATAAATATGTTTCTATGTAGTTTTATTTTTCTTAAAGACTTTGCATTGTTTCTTCAAATGCTTTTTTGTTTTAAAATTTTAATTTAGGATAATTTAATATAGTTAGTGAAAACTTTTTAATACAAAATTTAATTAACTATAATATTAATTATATAATGTTGTATTTTTTTTTTGATTGGTTATATAATGTTGTATATTAAAATGTATATAAATATTAAAATTAAATATCATATTAAATTAGATCAAAAATATAAATAAATATTATATATAATTATTTAATTAATAATAATATTGTATATAAATATTTAATATTTAATACATAATCTTTATTTAGTTAATTAAATATAGTTTAGTGAAAGCTTTTTAATATAATATTTAATTAACTATAATATTAAATATCTAATGTTGTATATTAAAATGTATAAAAATATTACAATTGAATATTATATTAGATTAAATAATAAATATAAATAAATATTATATATAAATTATTTACTTAATTATAATATTATATTTAATATATAAATATTTACATTAGATTAAATAATAAATATATATAAATATTATATATAAAATACTTAACTAACTATTATATATTTAATATAATATTGTATATTAAAGTTCATGTAAATATTAAAAATATTAAATATCTATAAATATTGAAATTAAAAATATATATATAGAATATATGTATATAGTAAGGAATATTTTAAATATATCTTTCCAACAATCGTTGATAATCATATTTTTCAAATTATATTGTTGTTTATACGCATCTTTAATAGGTAGATTGGCCTTCTCAATCATAGATCTCATTTATTTATAAATATTTAGTGATTTTCAGACAAATTTCACTAAACATTGTATATTTAAATATGTAAGATGATTTAGGAAACAACACTTGAATATACTTTGTTGCGGGATCCTCTCTATTGGTCGAGGGATCCACAACCTTCACCATGGGTATCGCCACAACTTGTCCCACTCAAAACACATTGCCTTCCTTGCAATTCAATCTTAGAACACACACAAGCCACTCAAATAGGTCATCCCAGTATTCCTTGTCTATGACAAACTTTTGCCCCGCAATCAAATCCCTCTTATGCCTTTGTTGTGATATATCTTCCATTAAAACCATAAGGAAAAATAGAGCCAAGTTATACATTGAAAGCCAAACAACAAAAAATATGTCTAGATACATGTGTAAATAAGTGGGTAATAGAGCATCCACCATATGGAAAATAATATGCATGCATGATGCAACGTGTATGCAGCCAACTCCTCCGACCAATCTAAAGTGAAAACATCCAAATATTTTTAATTTCTTCCAATTTTTCTTCTGCACTAATAAAAAAAATTTAGAAGAGAATTATTTGTTCTACAAAAAAACAAAAATATGGCAAACATTAGGTATCAAATTTGATTTAACTCCACACATTCTTCATTAAAAATAATAATAACATAACATGAAAAGTGCAAGGATGTATTCATGAGTCGTGCCATGTATATGAAAGGCACAAAATAACTAGAGCCGTATGAATATAATTATGGCATGAAAGGGACGTTTGCAAACTTAGGGTGTATAAGTTGCCTTTAAGACCTCTCTAAGGGATATTTTGAGAAACTTGCAGCACCTTCTAAGCTTTTTTGTTATAAAAGATTATATTTGAGATGCTAAATTTCTTATAAGAGAGCTACAACATTTGGTTTTATAAGTATCATTGAAGGATGAATTTAAGAATTATTTTTTAAAATGCTCCATGGACTTTGATCTCTTTAAGACATTGCCTATGTGCATTGTTTAATAGTTTAAACCTTTTTTGCCTTATCAATTATAATACTCGCTCACCATCATATGGCACTTGTGACATGGAGAACATACTCAATGAGGCTTGAACCCATCTCATGATGAGGTTGGATGCATTACTTAAACCTTTTATTTGCCCAGTTTTACAATTTTTCAAATCTCTAGGATGAGTACACCAAAGAGTAGTGGAAGTTCAATTGCCATGTCTTTAAGTGAATGATGATTATCTTGTATCCCTATGGCCCATGTCATTATCTAACATTGAAATATCTTTGTCGTATTTAATAAATCTCATGAACCAGAACTTGTGATTGTCCACAATCACCACTTGAATATACTTTATTCTGGGATCCTCTTTGTTGGCTGAGGGATCCACAACCTTCACCTTCACTATGGGTATCGCCACAACTTGTCTCACTCAAAACACATTGCCTTCCTTGCATCTCAGTCTTATGACAAACTTTTGCCCCATAATCAACTCCCTCTTATGCCTTTGTCGCGCTCTCCCCAAGTTCTCCCAACTCACTATAGACTTTGCACCTTCTTCACAATACATCCATGCACTTGGTACATTTCTAGCTCTTAGTTCTTTCCTTGAAAGACTTTCCTCCTTGCCAATCTTCATAACTAGACCTCCCAAATGAACTTCATCTTCAGCATAGTCCTCTTTCAAATTTTGGCCTCCAAGACACAATATTGTCTAAAACTTTTGACATGGTCACCCAAAGCTCACATGTCCCTAGTATCCTTGCTCCAAGATCAACATGTCCTTAATAATCTTCTTGCTCCTTAAGCTTCCTTTCTTTAGCACTTTGTATCCAATGCCTTTCTCATGCCTTCACTTGAAGGATCCAGTAAAGGAATTCAAAGATAGTTCTCCTAGGCTATCAAAGATGATCCTCCTTTGAATCATATCTGAACCAACCAAGAAGCTTGATGAAATAAATAGAGAGGGAGACAAAGAGATAGAGAGAGATAGAAAGATGAAGATGAAGAGAAAGAGAGATAGATATATATATATATATATAGAGAGAGAGAGAGAGAGAGAGAGATATGGTAAGAGAGAGATAGAGAAAGAAGAGAGAAAGAAGAGATAAAGAGAGAAGGGGAGATAGAGAGACATAAATAAAGATAAAGAGATAGAGAGAGGAAACTGAGACATATATAAAGATAGAAAGAAAGAGAGAGGAGATAGAGAATTATACAGAGAGACACACAAAGAGAGGTAGAGATATAAAGAGATAAAAAGGGAGAGAGAAATAAAGAGAGATGGTAAGAAATAAGAAGAGAGATCAAGAGAGACTGGGGGAGAGAGAGCGAGGAGAGATAGAGCAAGAAAGAAGGGAAGAGAGAGACCATACAAACAAGTTTTTATATATCATCATTATGCTATATCTTTAAGTGAATGGTGATTGTATTGTATCCCTATTATTTGTATGCACTTAAAGATAGCATGTAGGTACAAGTTGGATAGAAGAGATAGATCTACTATTAGGTTCTATCTTTCTAATTCATTCTTGATGGATGTTTTAGTTCAAAACATTGCTAAGAGTCTATGAGATAAAATTATTGCATTATATCAAACTAAATGTCCTCTAAATAAGTTATTTTTGAAAAGAAATTTATATTCTTTAATGATGCATGGAGGAGACTTTGTAACCAAACATTTTGTTATGTCGGAAAAAGTAACCTCAGGGCCTTTTTCCTATTAAGGTTTAGCTCCCTAGTCCTATTAGTGCATTTAGAGCATCTTGCATGTTATTTCTGACTCCCGATGAGAAAACCATTGGGTCTTGTGACAAATAGGACCTAGGGGGATGCACTTTAATGTTCATTGATAAAAAATGGCAGGGTGGACTTGGGCGCTAGCGCCCTAGTCTAGCCCTATTTTGGGTTTGCCCTAATTTCAAATATTGATTTTATGAGCGTTAATTAGGTCATGTGCCAACATCTAAAGTTTGAATTACGAAATTCTTAGTGGGAATCTTTGTAGTTGCAATATAAGCATGATTGGGTTTCATTTGCAAACTAGATGGACATTAGATGGAAATTGGATAACTTTATGCATTCTTGTGATTAGAGCATTCAAAATATTCATTGTGTTATAGAGTAGAGCATTGTTATTGTGTTTGTGTTTGCAAAATGGACATCCATCTCCTCATGGCATGAAGAGCATCTTCCTTCCATGAGATCTTCACTACAAGGTGATATCATTTGTGTTTTCAATCATTTATCATTTGGATTTTTGCCTCCATCTCGTTGAGATATGCACTTTTTTTTGACAATGATGTTCGAAAGACTTGAATGTCTCTCTGTGGCTTGACCGAGGTAAGCCTCTAAACACCACAACCCCCTCCCACACTCCTCGTGATTGTAGGTTACAAGTGTCACATTTGGAAGAAGTGGTGTTGCAGGGAAGGTTAGCAGACATAGAGGATTCAGGATCTGGAAAGAAGTAGAATATTGGTGCTTTTCCTGGACTAGGGTGCTAGTCCTCATGTCCTCCGCATCGAAATCTCTGAAAACTAAATTTGGAGTGCAAATCAGTGTCGGAAGGAGATCAAAACCCCTCAAAGAAATTGGTACCTTGGACTTGGGCGCGAGTCCCCTTGTCCCTAACTTCTCCACCTTCCAAACTTTGAAAAACAGTAAGTTAAGTATCTCAGTCCTTTGTTCCAGTCTAAAAGGATTTGTTGTAATTTGATAATTTACTTACTAATTTGCATAATTAAGGTTTTTAAACATAATTGAGAATTAGATAGAGACATTGTTTGACACATCTAATAGTCCACAACTTCCAAAGTGGCTGCCCAATACGATAGGTGGCGGCTCTCTCTTAGTGGAGATTCAACTCAGTTGACAAGCCCTTAGAATGTTTGTTGGGAAAGGAGGATTACACATAAACAACTAAAACCAAATCCTTATTCACACATCCCTCATTTTCACCAACAAAACATTTTGGTGAACCCATGTTTTTGAACTTTTTGGAACCTTGTTGAGTGTTGTTTGATAAATTTGCATTCATTCATCTTATTGTATTTGAAAAAATTTACAAAAAAATTGAAAATTTTAAAAAAATTGGCATTTTAGGCTTGCATTTTAACATAATTTGAAAATTTTGGCATTCAAATTCATTAAATTTTTGTCATTTTCAATAGATCTGACTTAATTTACAGAAATTCATCATTTAGAATACATTTGCATTGCATTTGTGTGCTTATTTTGACAAAAATTGCTTAAAATTGTGCACTTTTCATAAAAACCTAATTTTCCATTAATTGGGGTTTGTAGTCAAAATCTTGTTTTAGATTTTACTACCATTTTAAAAAACTCATTAGGACTAATTTCTAATAGTAGTGTTGCATCATAGTGTTCTTGCAAACTCTCATGTCTAGGGTTTGAAAACCTTACATTTTCACTAAATTTGGCCTTATCGACTCTTTAGATTTGCATCACAAGCATGTTGTAAGGGATTTTGCTGCATTAATTGACTTTTATTAGGGTTATTATCTACTTCCCCTCCTCATATTCCTTACAATACCCTTTCTACTAGGCCTTTGCATTGAAAATTTGTGAAAATTTGCATATTTTTGTTATATTATCACTAGGGTTTGACATAGAGTGGCACTACAAGCATGTTGTGACAGATTTTTTGGCATTAGGTGGATGTTATTACTATTATAATTTTATATCCATCATCATTTTACTCACAACACCCTTTGTCATACTCTTTTGCATTGAGATTTGGTGAAAAATCGCATTTTTTGGCCTATTTTCACTAGGTTGACTTGTCATCACTCTAGGTTTGCTTCAAAAAGCATGTTGTGAAATATATTTTTGCATAATTGGACTGTTATAAGACATATTATTTGTTGTCTCTTTTGAAAATTTTCACAACACCTTGTCCCCTAGTGATTTGCATTGAAAAAAGTTTAAAAAAAAATCAAGCATTTTTTATCTTAAACATATCTTGCTCCTAGGGTTTGTTCTATTAGTTTGTGCATTAAGAGTTGCATGTTGTTGTATGAGTATTATAACTTGCTGCCCTAATAGAAATATCCCTTTAAGAAGAAGCATAAGACTCATGGGATCTAGAACCTTTGAAGAATTCGACATTCCTACCTCTAAAAATCCATTGAATACCTTCTTTACAAAAGGCGAGACACAAATTTTGCAAGACATTATACCTTCTATAACCACTATGGATGATCAAAAATTTCATGATATTGATGACACTATTGAGGCAGTTGCACATGTACTTGATGAGCAAATAAACAAACTTGATAAAGACTTAGCCAAATTTCAAGCATTTGTTGGAAGTGAAAGGATAGCGGAAGAAGATGTCCCTATAATCCACCACATAAGAGAATTGCTAAAAGAAGGACAAGATGGTATTAATGTGGTTCAAGGTTTAACACATATAGTACACAATAATGTCATGATGGTGAATGAATGTGTGAATGGTATTAAGAGCATGTCGTCCCTGTCTCATACACAAGTATCGACACCTATACGACTACGAGAATATCTACATTTACATCAACAATTTTAACCACTAATGCAAATGCTTGTAGTAATTCTACCATTGGTATTGGAGTATCTACTGGGACAAATTCACAAAATTACAAAGCTATGGGATTTAACTATCAAAACTTGGTACTATCTAAGGGGACCTCTTCTATGAATAAGTACTCTCACTTACCTCTCAATCCCACCTATCTGCAACCATCTTCAACCTATCAATATGTCCAACCACCACTGAATTATTCACAGCCTCCACTTATCACCACTCAAGCTCAATCACCTCCTCACTTTGGTTCCAATTCCTCGCAGCAAACCACATCTCCTAATGATGCCATCTTAAATCAACTTTTGCAAGGCATGACTTCATTACAACAAAAGGTGACAAACTTGACAAATTCTTCACAACCTAACATACCAACTTATCATGCTTGTAACCCTTTATCTTATGCAATTTTGAGAACCCCTATGCCTGAGAGGTTTGAGACTCCTCGTTTTGAAAAATATGGTGGAAAAGGCGATCCCAATACTCATGTGGCGGCATTCACAGCTATAGCAAAACTTTTTCCACAATCTCTCAAAGATACAACTCTAGAATGGTTTTGCTCTTTACATCTGAATTCAATACATTCTTTTTCATAGTTAATCAACCAATTTCTACAACACTTTCAAGCAAATATTGGACCTCAAGTTTCCTTTATTGATTTAGTTCATCGCAAACAAGGTCTAAAAGAGAAATTAACTAAGTTTATTAGTCGATATCAATCTCTCTATGGGCAAATTCAATATCAAACGAAGGATGAGGATGTTTAGAAGGTATTTATTACAAATCTACAACCTAACATCCGTGATAAGATTCTCTTGATGAAGTATAACTCCTTTCAACATTTATGGACCGCCCTTCATGACTATCAACTTTCATCTAGTTAGTATGAAAACCAGAACTCATTGGCTCAAGTTGGACAATCCATGGGCGGACCATCACAAAACAACTTCAAGAGGAATAACAAGAGTTTCATCAAGGTTAATGGACCAAATTCAAACAACTTTTCACAAGTCTCTGCTATCACTAATCCAAAGAAGGCACCGTATCAACAAAGAAAGTTTACTCTGATATCTGAATCCTATCATTCTATCATGAATCAAGCTCTGAGTAATAATCTTATGAAGCTTCCCTTGATTAAACCTTTAGATTCTAGTAGAGCACAAGGACCTTATTTCAATGCTAATGCTTTTTTTCATTACCATCAGACACAAGGACATGATACCGAATGATGTATGTGTCTTAAACATGAAATACAAGACCTCATTGACTCGAATGTGATACAGGTATCGAGTGTGAATGATAATGGGAATAATTCGGTTGCTCTGCCAAATCATAACTTACAAATCTTCACTAATCTTTTTCTTAAGCATACTGGTAATAATTTGATGGAACAAAATACACTAGAGGATGATTATTTGGACTATGATGAGATTATTGCTACAATAGAAGTGGATAAGGAAAATACTGAAATATCACCTCATCCATGAAGGAATGATATTTATTCTAAGGTTCCTCCTTCATTACCCCTTTAGGGATCGGGAGACATGCAACATACATCAGAAAGACAAATGGAACAAGAGACTCTGATAAATGGAAAGATTGAGATAGTACAAGATAGTCCTTGTCACTATGATAGACTAACTCAACAATGAAAACTAGCTAAAAATCGAAAAAGAGCAAGACAGTTATCATTAGTTGGAATTAATAGCGGTTCTCCCCCTCATAAGCAACAAAAGACTTCATATACATAAGGATATGAGAAACAAACATCATATGGACTTCCTGACAACAAACAAGACTCTCATAAGGACCACTCAAGCTTCACACAACACTTGATGGAGCATCTCTCCAAGAGGCTTGCAAGTTCCAAAATTTAGTACGATTATACTGACAGGTAAGTATTTCTAACCCTTCACCTCCGTGATGTGTTTCCCCTGTGATGTGTTATGTGTTGTTTAGGCCTCCTAGGATGACCCTTGATACTCTTGTAAGGTCAAGGATACTGGGAGACAGCCTCCGTTGTGACCCTTCTTCTTTTTGTATCATCATTCTTCTATATTGCTTCTCCTCTATTTTCATTTGTGTGTTGTGTCTTACAGACATAGCATTGCAATTGGTGACTTGGGGGCACCCTCCTACATGATTGTCCCTAAGACACTTGTTTCTCCTCTCTTGATTTATTGTTTCCTTTCCTCTCACTACAACAAATCCCTGTGATTAGCTCCCTTTTTTGCTCCATTTTTTGCTTCCACCCACTATTTTAATGCATTTTTCTCCAATTTTTTGAATAAGTCAGCACTCTTTATCGGGATGGTGCTATTTTTGTCATTTTTTGCACCAATCAGAATAAGTAGGCACTAAATTAGGCACAAATTAGCACCTAAATTAGTGCCCAAATTTGAGCCTAATTTAGCGCCTAGTTTAGTGTCTAGTTTAGTGCTTATTTTAGCGCCTAGTTTAGCACCTAATTTAGCGTCGTACCTCTAAGCCTCTATGGATTGTTTGAGATGTTTCAGTTGGAATGTTAGAGGTTTGGAATCCTCTGAGAGAAAATATGCAATTAGAGATTTTTGTACCACTCTATGACTTTTAAATGACATGATTCAATGCTATTCCACCCATGTAAAGGAGTTGTATACCATCGTGCCAGCCATCAAGTAATGATCTCACTACATCTTGGGAAAGGAGATCCAATCATCCACTTTGATCGCAAGCCACTCCAATTCTTGCAAACTCAGAACAAATTGGAAAATGTGCACCACATGAAATGGATGACATGTCTACAACAATTCCATATAGTTATCAATCACGAGAAGGGAAAAGACAAAAAGGTATTTGACTACCTAAGCTAATAGCTAGTTCATGCACTCACCACAATGTTGGACTCATGTGGTCACAACTTCTTTGACTGGGAACCTCTCTACCCACCAGACTTGGACTTTGCATAGATCTACACCAAGCTCTTACAAGGCAAATAGGTTAGTGAATTTTACATGTCTAACAAGCTTCTCTACAAGCTCAAGTATCTCTATGTTTTAGACACCACACCACACTAGAGACTCATAGGAAGCATACTATACCAAAATAACTCAACACTTCAACATTACTAAAACACTAGAAACACTTGAACAACACTTCTAGTGGCCTCACATATGTGCAAACATTGAGAACCACATCAAGTTTCTCATTCTTTGTAGCATTGCAAAATATTGCAAATAGGAAGCTTGGACTCTACACCCCTCTCTTAGTTTTGACACCACCTTGGGAATCATTAACATGGATTTATTAAGAAGACTACCTATGACAAAGCACTGGTGTAACTCCATGTTTCTTGTGGTAGATGAATTCTCCAAGATGACCATCATGATTGCTTGCAAGAAAGGTCTCACCATGCCAAATATTGTGCCACTTTTATTCACCCATGTTTGGGTCCATTTTAGCTTTACCCACATCCATTATCTTTTACTACATGACCATCATTTTGTTAGTCACTTTTGGTAAATTTTGTGGACGATGTTAGATATGCAACTAAATCAATTTATATATTTCCACATATAGATAGATGGATAAATAGAAGTGGTTAACTGCATTGTTGTGCATCTAATGTGCATCTATAATAGTGCACACCTACACACTTGAGATGACAACATCCTTTGCATTTAACATTCCTACAAAAATGCTCTACACAACTCTATGAAACATAGTCCTTTCTAGACATGTCTTGGGTTAGAATAGGAAGCATCCCTTGACATATCCTATTGCACACCATCCACATTAGAGTCATGTACATAGGAATAGGAAATCAACAAGGCATAAAAGTTTATGCAGTACATCCAACATGTATTCCAATGTAGACTAGCTTCAAGGATCTAGATAGTGTGGTTATACACATTGTTGCACATGTTGATGTCTAGTTAGACACATGGAACATCAACAACCACATATTATGCTTCCATACACATGTGCCACCTAATGACATTTGTACTGCAAAACATGATCATATAACTGGCATTGTATGTGTTTGACACATGGTGATGTCCATGACACATGCCACAATGATCTAGTTGGCACCATACAAGTTTAACATTGGTTCTCATCCTGTCCATTTAAGAAATGTACCATACATGTTGGATACTTGTTAACATCTACATGGAGCATAACTGATGGTATTCTTGAACTAATGCCTACTTTGTACATTTTGTAGAGTAAAAGAGGTATAACAAATTTTCATATTACCTCTCTGTATATTTCCTTTGCTTATTTTGAATAGAAGTGACATATATGTTAGAACCCTTCTATATTTGAATGTGTTTTGGTTTACATATCTATTTTCCTTTATGTATTCTATGATCTTATTACATTAATAGATAATATAGGATTGTCCCTTAGTTCACCTTGGGAATTAGATTAAATAACATCTGAAGTTGACTGTAAATTAACATGGTGAGCATTTTGTTGATTTTCTTGCTTATTTTCACCCTTTTGAAAACTAAATTTTTCTATTGAAATTTTGAAGGATGAGATCCATATTTAAGTGCATTAGACTTAAGAAGTTTCAATTCAATGTTTCTTACATTTGCACACAAATCCATGGAAGAATAATAGTTGTTTAGGTACATTGTCTCTTGGATAGTAGGTAATAAGCCCTTAACAAATATTCTTTGCAATTCATCGTTAGGAATTTGATAGTGTATCTTAGTTGACAAAGTTTGAAATCTAATAACATAATCATGATTGCACTATTTTGATCCTTGTTTACATCCTACTAAATCTAAAATTGTAACCTTTAAACTTGTTAGGACCTCTTTGAATTTGCTTGATCCTATTCAGTTTGATGCTCTCCTTTTCCTTCAATCTATCTTGGATCCTATACTTTTGCCAAAATACTCTAACATCCAATCTCTGGAATATATATCATGGCCATTGTGAAACAATCTTGACTATTTTTGACTATATGAGTGTTTTTGTTTATTACTGTTGTCCTGTAGGTTAATTGAATATCTTTTACGGTTATGCGGGAACAAGAGGAATGAAATATGGCACATACTGCATTCCCACAGAGCATAAAAGAATAGGTTGCAGCTTGGTAGTAGGAAGCGATTGATGTGAAGAATCTACCGCTACCCTGTGGATGGTTCATCTCACGCTTGCGGCTTGGCGGTGTTCAGGTGTAGATAGTCTCTTCTTGCGGTCCCACAGAGGTTTGAAAAATAACCGATGGCATTGTGGTAATAACATAAGGAGGTATCACTTACCGCATCCCCACAACGGTTTCAACCAAGGCCCACGGTAGAGTAGCAAGAGGAGAATGTAATGGGTTTTCACCCCGCTATCCTGCGACAATCATTCATAACATTTGCAGGTGGGCGGTAAATAGAAGGACATTAGGTAATAATTTCTCGCAGTCCTGCAGGGGTCAATCTAAGCATTTGCGGTCTGGTGGTAAAGGATGAAATAGAAGTATAGTGGTTGTAAGCCCCCGCTATCACACAACCAGTCTGGGCGAGCCTTGTGGTGACATGGAAAAAGAACTAAATGGCAAGCACATTCAATGCAGGGTCGCGATTATCGAGAACTACTGTCAAATCTTGATATGCATACCCAATCATCAAATCAAATCAAATCAATGGACAATATTTGAAAGGAATTGAATGCTAAGATTTCATGATCTCATGGCACGAACCAGAGTAATGGTGATATGATGAACTCCTTGGATGAATAAGATTCAAAGATTTCTTGGCATTTGCTCATTTCAGAGAATTCAGACGTAACTTGGAGAAGGTGCAACTCAGCTCATTGTGTTTCCTACAAACTGCAATTCATTGGGTAAGTTCATTCCTGCACTCTCTGATTAGAAGTTAGCATATATTTCTCTCTATTTTTTAGTTGCTAGTACAACAAGTTGAATTTTGAAAAACCCTACCCTATTCAAGTCATTAAACATGGCACCCAAGAGGTCTGAGTCTACCAGTAAAGGTAATGAGCTTGTAGTTCCAAAGAAAAGACCACTTCAACAATCTCTGCTAGAAGTATTGCCTCAGTCCATAGACAAGGGTCCAAAGAAGATGTTCAGAGACGTAACAGAAGGGTGTCAGGATGTTACAATCCCTATCTTTGGGTAGGATTTGTTTTGGTATTTGTGTGCAAAAAAGGATGGCAAGGGACCAGTGGGAAATCCATGGAAATTGGATTTGGCAAAGTTGGTAGTGCCCACTATATTTGTGGATGTGGAATTGATTAGGGCACTAGCACAATATTACCATCCTGCCACTAAAATAGTCAGAATGCCAAATGGATTGCTATTGGTGACAGTAGACAGGAATGCAATTGTTGGCTGTTTTATGTTGAACAAGCAAGCTCTCACTCAAGTGGATTTGCAGAGAAGTGAATGAGATTACACAAGCCCGAGGAAAACACTTAGGAGAGATGAATTGCCAATATATATGAGAAGGGGGGCCAAAAACAGAAAAATTGAGATTCCATCAAATGCTATTGAGCCTTTCTCTGTGGAAGAATTTGTTGTATATTTCAAGAGAACCTATTTTGCACTGTGCTAGGTCTTGGGAATTGATGCACAAGGAAGAATGCCAGCTAGCTTAATGATGATGGCTATGAAAATACAACATCTAGAGGTGAACATTGAATACGACTTTGCATCTCATATTGAGAAAAAACTACATGAAGGATTCTTGTGTGTGAAGGAGAACAAGCAACCCTTGGATTTCAAATTCTATTATTTATTGTGTCACTTGATTCTGTATCAGAACAGAGGGAGATGGTCAAGAAAAATGGATCTGAGTATGGTTGATGAGAAAGAACAAAGATTGCCAACTCAGTTTTGCTATTATAAGTGGGATTCCTGTTGCCAGAATATTAACTACATTGTATTTCATGATTTGTTTGGTTTCAAGATATTGAATTCTCTTGGTATCTGGTTTCCTAGGTTGACTAAGGATGTCATGGTAATGCTGAGGCCTCTTGCACACAAACCAGAGCAGGGGCACAAACATAATTTTTCTGATTGGTTTTTTATGCCAAATCATACTATAATTAGAGTGTATGGTTGCCCCCAGCCACCTCACATATTGCCAAAATTTGTTTCAGATAGGATTGTATTCATGGAGTTTATGTGGCAAATGATGTGGATGGAAAATGAGGTAATGAAAAGACAAAAGAAAGGTACATTTCTACCTGATGCTACAATTTTTGGTGATTGGTCTATTGGCCCTGACACTCTTGAAAATTTGCAAGCTTTTTTAAAGGCCAAATATTCTTTGAAATTAGGCATCGAGAGGAATTGTGACCCTGAGGGTCATATGAATCTTGTGAGACAATCAATTCTAACTAAAATGGTTGTATCCCATCAGGTCCTCTTTGACGAGGATGTGATAATAAATCTTGTCACTTTTGATGAGGTATACAATAGGAAGAGAAAATGGGATATCTTGAAAAAGATTGAAGATGAAAAGAAAAAGTAGAATCCCCTATTTCTTGGATTCTTTGTTGAAGAAAAAGACCCTCTAAAGAGAATTGATGCAATCATTGATAATTTTGAAAGTATTTATGGTAAATCTGAGAAGCAACCTCCTAAGGCTACTAAACTTCCAGTGAAAAGGTCTGCAGGGATTGAGATTCATGAGTCTGCTCTTGATGTTTTGTCAGTGCCATATCCATAGGTCCCAGAATCATGTCCCAGAATCACCACCAACAAAGAAGTAGAGGATAGAAGAGGTATCTCCACTTGTCCCCTATGAAATAACTGAAGAGGTGGGGGATACTAATGAGGTGGATAACATCTTGAGGCAAATGAGAGATGAGCAAGAGGTTGATCAGCCATTGGTTGGTCAAGCCACTGATGCACATAAGACTGAGGCTAAGATGGGTGAGCAAACCCAAGCTGAAGTAGAGTTGGAGGAGGATGAAAGGATTATAGCATCCATGAGGTTCATATAAGATGAAGACTTCATCAAAACTCCAGAGTTTAAGGATTTTTGGCTGAAAATGAAAATGAAAGAATATAATGAAAAAGTGGCAATAAATAAAATGGGTGCTGATGAAGCACAACATGATCAAATCATTACACAAACTTTCAAAGATTTGAAAGTAGATGAAATTGATGTGAGTCCAGAGGAGGCAAGACAAATGGTCTTGAAAAGTAATATGCTCATCATTCTTGGCCTTGAATTGAAAAAGGTATTTTTTCTTGACCAAGTTAGAAATCAAGATGATCCACAACTTGTTTCAGAATTTGATTATGAAGATGGCATAATTTGATGTGGTTTTAATCCAAAGATTGAGAGGACCCTCAGTCCATGCCCCCTATCCCCCTATCGTCGTCTATGTATCTCTATACACTCCACATGAGGGGTTCATGATGCCTTATGCAGAGTATATAGATAGTGAGATCAAGGGAAGGAAAGAGGTAGAAAATAAAAGGGTGCTTGCTCTTCGAGCATTTAAGAGAGGCCGTACTATTCATAATGGTGGCAGTCCCCCATGGGTGGCGCTCGTCTGGATCCCTATATTGGGGCAACTATAGGCCTGTATTTGGATTGCCCGGTCTGTGGGCGCCTACAGCTCTGGGCGTTGATCGGTCATGAGTCTATCCCTATGAGTCTATCTTTGGTTGAGTCCATCCACAATGTCATCTGTTCTCCACTAGGGCACCCACCGCTTTCGTTATGATTTATTGCCTGTCACACTTCAGTCCTTCTAGCTGGCCTGGCCCGTTGATTGGACATGGAAGCACAAGTATAGAAAGTAGGACAATATAGAGAGTAGGGCCTTGGAAGTGGGAAGGTAAAATGGATTAGCTATAGGTAGCTGACGGGAATAGATACTGAGTGCATGCTTTGAAAACCCGCTTGAGTGCGGGAATAGATTGCTGGAGGGAATTGATCTTCCAACCATTCCCTAGTCGATTGATCTCCTTTCGGGAATATGACTTTGTTCCATTCCCCAGTCGTGGTTAGAATGGGTACGGGCTTTTCTATATATGTCTGTCACAGATACCCTTGCAATCTGGACTACTCAGAAGAATACAAGAAAACCAAGATTGCTTGATATTGTTCAAGAAATGAGGGGTACAGTTGTGGTAAAGACTTTTCAAGATACATCAGCAACAGAAGTAGCTGCTCTCAATGTTCATACTTCTATGTTTACTCATGCTGCTGTGATGAAGTTACAACAAAGGCTGCAAGATTATGAGCAAACTCAAAAAGTAATGAATGATGAAGTAAACAAATTATATTTTGAAAATGTGAAATTAAAGAAACAATTTCAAGCTGTGAATTCTTCTCAAGGTCAAGCCATTGTACCCTATCAACCCCGTGTGCCACAAACAGCCAGTGATGTCACAGTGTCTACTGAAGAATTTAATGCATTAAGATTGAAATTTGAAAAGGAAATTGAAATTTTGAATAAACAAAATGAAATGACAAAGAATGAGGCATAGATGAAAGTTTTTGAAATTTTTGAGAAAATTTTGGAGCATAGAGTAAAATTGGTTGTGGACAAGCTTGGGAGTGTGCATGATTGCTACTCTTCTTTATCTCAGGCCATTGAGCAATTGAAGATAAACTTTTCTATTTTGGATTTGTTGTATAAAGTATGGCAACCCTATCATCACACTTTGGTTACTATATGCTTAGTAGTGCAAAGGAATACTGATGCCCCTATAGCTTTGAAGGCCACTAAGCAAATGGTCAAAATGGTCATTGATAAATACCAGTATGTGAATGGGGAAAGCCAGAAGATGGAAGCAAAGGTTGAATCTTTTACTAGATTCAAGCATAAATTTATTCCTTTCATACTGACAAAAGAAGATAAAGTCAAAAGTCTTAACACATGGAAGATGGAATTTGGCCAAACAGTATTCCAAGTTATGGATTTTTTGAAGAAGGATGGAGATGTTAGCATTCTCAGTTTCAACATGATATTGGACCGAGTAATTGCCTTGGATGCTGGGTATGCAAAATTTGTGATGGATGTCAGAGCTTTGCTTAATAAAAGATGGAAATATCACCAGGAGAACTTGCTTCATATTCAGGCTTACTAATGGTTTGGTTATTTTACAATATATAAATGGCAGGAGAACTATCTTAGAGATGAATCATCAGCAGCATAGGTTCAGGTGCAGAGGAGAAATAAGCCATATGCTGGCGTCAAATAGCACCACCACATCTTGAACTCTCTCCTTTTGTCTCTTTATGTTTTCTTCATGTTTTCAAAATGTATTCAAATATATTTGAAAATCTAAATTGGACTTATAAAAGGCAAATATTGTAATATCAAGGGTTAGGAATACAAAGAGCCATTTTGAATGTGAAAGGTCTAAAGCTTGTTGCTTCCTTTATAAAAGAAAACAAAGACCTTATGGCTCAGGATCTATCTGGGATTTTAATTTTTTGAAAGAGACATTGCACTGCCTGTACTTCGAAGCAAATCAATATAAAAGTTGCTATTCTCTGGTGGTCAACTTTTGGTTCTCATTTGTTTGTTGAATTGGATTGCTAATAATTTATCTGGTTGTCTCCAATTTACCTTTTCTTTGTTACTCAAATCAACCTATCAAGTATATTGTTGATTTATCAGAACACACTTGATGTTTCTTGTGTGGTTTGTTTATTGGGCTCCTTCAAGTAAGGATTAAAATCCTATAGGTGAATCATAGTAACTTTGGAAAGTTAAATTGGATTGTTAAAGAACAACATGATAACTTACATATTTGGATGTCTATGCAAGTCATAGACCTAGAATTTCCAAGCAAATCGAGTTGTGGCTAAAAGGGAAGCACATATTCTTCTTAGAGTGAAAACTCTGTAACCTAAAGGCAGGCATTGGTCATTCTCTTTTGAAAATCATTCCCTTGTATATACTTTCAAAATCTAATTTTGTTTTTTTGTTTTAGGAGTAGGGTTTAAAGATTTATAGAGAACATTAATCCAAATCATATGCCAGATTGGGTTAAGTGAAGTGGATGATTTAATTGACAAATTTACATAAGCTCCATAATCTATTCTGAAGTCACTAGTAAACTTGAAAGTAAATTGCCATTGGTGAAACAAGGTAACACCCACCTAGGCTTGAACAGAGCCTAAAGTACAGAGAATTTTGATTAATCTGATCAATTCTGTTAGTTGGCCAAACATATAAAACCTAATCATAAGATTTGGCATATCTTTAGGGTTTTATAATTTGCAAATTTGAGTACCGACAAAACCAATATTGACATTAAAGTGATGTACAAAAGCATTGGCCAAATCATTGAAGGAATGAATAGAGCTATGAGGAAGAGAATAAAGCCATTGCATAATCCTTTTAGTTTCTAGGGAAGAGCTTTGTAAAAAGTTTATCATCATAAACATAATCCAAACAAACTCCCAATTGTGTCATAAGGTCTCCTTTACCACTATACATTACAAAACTATGGGCCACCGAACAAACTAGAAATGGATAAGAAATAATGCAAATGAAAGTAGATTATGCTTGATTTCTCCTATGATATCCTTTAATTACTAGGGGTAATGCATCAACTTTACTTTGCATCTCATCAATTCTTTTAAGGATGACATCTATGTTGGAAGGATGAACATTAGGAGTTATGATTAAAATGGGAGTGGAAGTGGCAACATGAGATAATACGTGGAGTGTAGGTTGATTGGGGGACAAAGAATGAAGTTGGAATGACATCAATAGAAGTGGGAACATAAGTAGTGGGTGAGAAGTAAACACAATCAAGGGATGAGTGGAAGGTACAATATGAGAAGTAGGTACAATGAGAGGATCAATGATAGGAGCTATGAAAAATTGATAAGCAATATAGAGAAGAGAAGAAATATGTGGCATGGCTAATGCAAGAGAAGATGTAGAAGGAGGCACACTAGATGAAGAGGCTTGTGAAGGAAGGGGAGGAGACACACTATTTAAGGAACTTGATGAGCTTATCCTTTGACCTATATCACTTAATACTTCCATCACATAAGGATTATCCATTAACAAGTTATGAAGAACATCAATCAAATTTGAATAACTAACATTATTGCTCAAATTCATAAAGGTATGATATAAGTATTTGTGTAGTAAGATTCATGTCTTGCCTATCCATATGTGCAACATGTGCATCATGATGAAAAACATCTTCCCCATTAAAAATGTAGTAGTCATCAAATCCTCAATCATAACTTCCTCGCAATGAATCAAGGCCATTGAAGAGTTAAGCTAAGGTTTCTTCTTAGTGCAACATGAGGATTAGGTTGAGACCTTGACATTCAAGCATAATATAAAGCAATGAAAAGGAAAATGCATCCAAGTAATCCTAATTTTTTCTGCCAACAATTCATACCAAAGATTGAACAATTTAAGGATATTGCAAAAGGTAATTTGTATCGACACAAATAATATTACTAAAGCATTTCACAGTTTAGGCCATAAGAATCATCCTTTTTTAAACATGGATTGCAAATAATTCTAAAATTTAGAAGTGTTGGTCATTAACATTATTGTCTACTACAATGTCATCCAGTGTATCATTGTCAATGTTCATATGTTCTTTCAAGTATTTAATATTATCATCATCCTCATCTTGACCTGCATCATCTTCATCATCATTGAAATTTGACTGTCGACCATCTATATTGTTACCAGATGTATTTGGATCATCATTTTCTATACCATCCATATTGTTGTCTTCCATAACATCATCTAACTCTGGACTATTGTCTTCTTGTGCCTGAACATAACTATCTTCAACATCATCATGGATGTCAATTTCTTTGATGTTCTCTAATCCCTCTCTCTCATTTTGTTGGCCATCATTGTTTTTCTCAGTATCCACTAATGCATCATCAAATACATGTCTTAATCTTGGATCATAATGTATGACAAATATCCATTTCAGGTCCAAAATATCTTCATAGAAAAATACCTGCACATGAATGACATGCATATATTAGATGTATGGTATAACAATTTTATTGATTAATAAACACATGTATATATTCGCAATAAACTATGAATTAATAGATTAATGATCACTACCGCTTCTTGTTTGAGTTAAAGAAATACCTACTCACAATGAATTCGTAGAACATAAGGCTCGTTATCCTCCGGTAGGAAACATGAGGAATCTATAGAAAACAACCCACTATGGGTATCATGTCTTCATGTCCTCTCAAATGCTTCATACCATCTACACTTAAAAATACAACATTTAAAAGAGCGGTAATCCAACTCAATAATTTCTTGTATTTTCCCAACATTTTGTAGATTCCCTTCAATTATATTCTTATCTTTTGAGCTTGATCGACTGGATTGCTCGAAGTCAACCATGATGCTACAATTGAAGGATCATCTCTTTACATCTACACTTTCTACATGATAATGTCGACCATATGCCCACATTGCTGGATATTTCCTTACTTGTGAAAGACCATTTATTTCAATGAAAATCATTAGAATATTAAAATAGTTAATAGTGTCAAAACTGTAAGGAAACAACATTTTGTAAAATTCCAATTGTACCTTTCTTTCACATCCTCTAGACATGTTGATTTCATCTTCTGTTATGTTTGAATATATACCTGCATCTTCTATTTGATTTTGAATTTGTTCAGTAACCCATTCTAGTGTGTAATCTTTGCCCCATTCCCCAAGCAGATCAGTGGGAAGTGGAGTATTTCTTGGGTTTGATCTCTTAAACTGTCCCCTTGCTTCTAACACTTCTTCTCTCTTTTTATCATATAGATCAATCCATTTGTTCATAAAGTCCATGTGGCACTGAATGAACTTGTCGAGTATAGCACTTTCGTCTACACCTATTACATGTCAACATGTTTATTTCAAACTCCAAATGTCATGTTGTTAATTTGACAAATAAATTACAGAGTAAATTAATGATTGTAAGAAAAATAACCAGACTGATCATGAATTTACTTACTAATTTCTATTTGAACACCATTAGGTTGTGGTTTTTCTCTATCAATAATATCTGATGCTCATTCTTCATCCCATAAGCATGGCCCATATTCAAAATCCTTACCAAGGAATTCACACAGGAAGAAAAATGCTTCATTCAATACATACCCTTTAGCCATGGAACCCTCTGGATGTGCCTTTTATCAGACATATATTTTTAGAGTTTTCATATACCTCTCAAAGAAAAACATCCACCTCATTGATACAACACCTGCCAATTCAATGTCATCGACTAGGTGTATAAGTAAATGGACTTATAGGTCCATGAAACTTGTAGGGAGCTCCTTCTCAAATACACACACAATTTCTACAATTTCCTTCTTCCATTTTGGCACTTCACATTCGTGGATCTCCTTGGAGGTCACCCACCTAATATAAGAATAGTAAATTAGTATGAACCTTTAGTCAAAAATTAAAATGCAATATAATATCTCTATGTCTCTCACACATGAACATTTCATATAACCACATACCTTGTAAATGCTGAAAATTGACTTATGGCATTCCTTAAGTCAACTGTAAGATAGGAATACCCCTTAATTGTCAATGGCATGATATGCTATCAAACACATTTATGAAAATGTCATTAGTAATTTTTTCTCACACAACAAAATATCAAAATATATTTAGTACTTAATCAATGTTACCAGTAAATGTTAAATGATGGTATATAATACCTTCATAAGATCATGAAAATTATGTGTTTTAAATCATGTGATATGTCCATCAACTATAAAATCTTTAGCCAATGATGACCCATAGCCAGTAGGTGTCCTTATTGAACGGATGACATTTTTTAGTTGGTCTAGCTCTTTTTTTTTCAAAATCCATGGAGCTTCTGCATATAGTTCATTTTCCCTATTTGGCCACAAATATTTTCTATCAATTTTGGTACGTGAAAGAGCAATATCTCTCCTTGAAGACAAGGTGTCCTTCTCTTTGCTTGATATATGTCAAAATATAGAATCTGGGACATTTTTTAAGATGTGCATAGCATCTAATAGGTGAGATATTAAGAGATCCTTCCAATAAGGGAGATCATAAAATATGGATTTCCTTTTCATTCCTTATAGCATATTAACTACTGTAACATCGAAAAATGTCCCCTTGGGGGCTTTTCCCTCATAAGGTTAGGCTCCCGGGTCTTTAGTGTGCATTTAGGACATCTTGCATCATAATTTAACATCTCGATGGAATGAACCCTAGGTCTTATGACAAATGGGGCCTAGGGGAACCCCTTGAACCTAACCCTGCCCAAAATAGGGGGGAGGACTTGGGCGCCTGTGCCCTAGTCCTGCCCTATTTTGGGTCAGTCCCAAATTTTAAGTGTCGATTTATGACCATTATTTGGTCCCTAGGCTGACACAACAAGTTTGAATTACAAAATTCTTGGCGGGAATGTTTGTAGTTGCATATAAAAGTATGTTTAGGCATTCATTTGTAAACTAGATGATTACAAGATTTCAATTAGATGATCATTAGATGAGCATTGGCATTCTAGAAGTGATTCAAGGCTTTCATTGTGTTGCAAGAGCATATTTGTGTTGTCTATGTGTTTGTATTTACAGATTTGAGCCATCATCTCCTCATGGCATGAAGAGCTTCTTCCTCCCATGAGATCTTCACTACAAGGTAATATCATTTGTGTTTGTAAGCTTTTATCATTTGGTTTTTGCCTCTGCCTCCCAAGGGTACACAGTCTCTATCTGACAACGGTGTTCGGAAGACTTGAATGTCTCTCCGGGGCTTGACTAAGGCAAGCCTCTAAACACCACAACCCCCTCCTAAAGTTTTCATGATTGCAGGTGATAGGTTGGAGCTACAGACAAATCAAAGTTGCAGGAGGGTACAACAAAGTGTCAGAATTGCAGATCAGAGAAGAAAATAGCTCCCTGGACTAGGGCGCCCGCTCTTTAGTCCTCAAAGTTCTACAATGGGAAAATCTCTGTGACAGCAGGAACATGTTGCAAACTGATCTTCCAAATCCTGACAAAAACCAAGGCATTAGACTTGGGCACCCGCTCCTTAGTCCTTGAATTTTTTGCCTCTGAACCTTGAAAATTGGTGCACAGTTATTTGTTATTTTACATCTTTCTATAGTAGCATTTTCCGTAATTCATTTGTTTACTGTCGTATTTGCATAATTAGGGTTATAAGGCATAATTGAGCATAAGAAAACATAATTGGAAGTCAAATCACAAAAATCCAAGCTTTCCTACATCTCATAGTGACCTAGGGTATGATAGTACATTGCAACTCGATCCTAGGTCCTTGAATGAAATGGTGAAAGGAGCATGCATACACAAAACTACCAAAAACTAAACATCCAAATTTTACCCTTTACATTTTGGTGAACCAATGCTGTTGAACTTTTTTGCACCTTGTTGAGTGTTTTGCTTCAAATTCGCATTGATTTTCATTCATTCATATAGTCAATCATCTTATTGCATTGGAAAATTTACAAAAAAAATGAAAATTTAGAAAAATTGGAAAAAAATTGCATGCTAGGGTTTGCATGTTGCATTAATTAAATTCAATTTCATCAAATTTCTGATTTTTGCATTAGATCTAATTTAATTTACATAAAATTACAAAAATTCATTAGTTTTCATTGCATTTTCATCATAAAATTGCTAGGGTTTTGTTGAAAATTGTGAATTTTGCATATAACCTAGTAATTCCAAAATCTAGGGTTTGTAGGTAAAATCTTGTTTCAGATTTTTTTACTTATTTTAGAGACTCATTCAAATTTTTATTTGGCTGTTGTCTTGCATTTTAGTACAAATTTTTATTTAGATTTCAAAAATTTGCACTTTTGCATAGAAAATCTCAACAAAAAACTAGCATTTTCATTGATTTTTCACTAAATTTGCACTTGCATTTTGCATGTTAGAGCTTGGAAATCATTTTCAGATCTAAGAACATTTAATTTTCATTATACATCATCTTGCAAAACATTCATATAGATTTTGACATCAATATCTCAAACCTAGGGCTTGAAAAACATTGATTTTCACTAGATTTGGCC
Organism: Cunninghamia lanceolata; assembly: GCA_027924645.1. Taxonomy (NCBI): domain Eukaryota; kingdom Viridiplantae; phylum Streptophyta; class Pinopsida; order Cupressales; family Cupressaceae; genus Cunninghamia; species Cunninghamia lanceolata. The sequence continues at coordinate 19,465,379 of BSBN01000627.1, forward strand.
TTATCGACTCTCTAAATTTGCAGCACAAGCGTGTTGTGAACAATATTTTTGCACTAATTGGTTGTTATTAGGGTAATTATTTTATTCTCGTAAAAATATTCACAATACCTTTTTATTGGGCTCTTGTATTGACAATTTGGTGAAAAATTGCACATTTTTGCTATTTTTGCCCTAGGGTTTGGCCTAGTTTGCACTTCAAGTATGTTGTGACAAATTTTATGGATTGAGGTGACTGATATCATTTATATTATTTGATGCACCTCCTAAAATTATTTACAACACCCCTTTTTCTAGGTCTTAGAATTGAATAATCGTGAAAAATTACATATTTTGCTATATTTTAACTTAGGTTTTGATCTTGAGTGGCACTATAAGCGTGTTGTGAAGGATAATTTGGAATTAAGTGGCTGTTATTACTGATATAATTTTCTTTCCATCATCATTTTCCTCACAACACCCTTTCTCATGCTTTTTTGCATTGAGATTTGGTGAAAAAATCACATGTTTTAGCATATTTTTCACTAGCTTTTGACTAGTCATCATCCTAGGTTTGCATAAAAAGAGTGTTGTAAAGGATATTATTGTTGTATTGGACTGATATTAGACATATTATTTTCTTCCCCTGATCAAAATCCTTACAACACCTTTTCTTTCATATATTTTCATTGGAAAAGTACAAAAAATCAAGCATTTTAGATCATTTTTATACATAGTTTTGCATTCATGGATTCTCCTAAGGACTCATATTTGGAAGATCTATTTGGGTTCATTATGAATTATGATAATTTTTGCAAATTCAATGATATGTAACCTCAAGTCTTGCATCAAATCTCATATATCTATAACATTGACTTGTCAACTACCTCTACTTGTGATGTGTTTTGAACTATAGCTTATTTTGAGAGCTTTGTCACTATTGTAAGTGTTTTTCCTTCAAACTTGGAAAACCTTGCTAGTTTCATTTCAATCAATAACCAAGAGGAACGTAGTGGTGAAAATGGCATCCCCTCTTTTCCTTCATTTCATAATGATATAATGAATATCCTTGCTGAAACACATGGAGATTATACTGACAATGATTATGAAAACAATGGTAACTCAAATGAGAAGACTAGGGATAGTTTTAGTAATTCCAGTGCTCTCCCTAGCCAAGATGAAGCATTAGTGAATGAAGAGCTCCCTTTAACAAAGAACATTCCATGGGTAGACAATGAGCATTCATTTAACAATAATCAAAATCCTACCCTAGTGCATGAAACCTCTATGAATCATCCCATCAAACTTCTTCCTTTAGTTGATTGTTCACACACCTTGGATTTCACTAAGGAAGAGAAGACCTTTAATGTCCCTCCTTCGTTTGAATATTCAAGTCATTTGGACATCACTAATAGGATAGTGAATAAGTATGCTAGTAAGCTTCAACAAGAAAACATTCCACCCAACATCAAGTCAAACCAAGAAGCATTTAAGACCGAACAAAAGACTAATGACAAAGATGTGGCAATGGTACCTTACATACCTTTTCTCTCTAACATTCATGATTGGAAAGAATATGATTTGATTGTTCATGACTTCTAGCATGGGCCTTTCTATAGGTAAGTGTCTCTAACCCTTTATCTCTCTTGTGATGTGCTTCCCCCGTGATGTGCTATGTGTTGTTTAGGCCTCTTGGGATGACCCCTGATTCGCTTGTAAGGTCTGGGATATTAGGAGATCATCTCTATTGTGACCTTCTTCTATTTGTATCATCATTCTGTAATAGTCAATGTGACTCAGCAAGCCAGGATCACCTGCAATCAAGACAACCTTCCACACAAAGATGACAAGAGAAGATGCTAAAACAATGGAGCAACTGTATTAGACTGTCATATGATATATGAAATACAATGAGAGAGCCTTGCTTATAAAGGCAAGGTGAGAGCTAGAAGGGTGGAGTGAAAGGTGGAGTTATTCCAACAACATGTGCCAATTAGAGGATGATATCTAATTGCACATGTGGAGGATACGACAACTCACTCCAACTATCAACAACTCAACACACAACTAGAAACACCTAGACATGTAGAAGATTCACTAAGTCAACTTAACATGTGTGAATTATATGTTCACACCAACACCCCGCCTTAAGTGCAACTTAGGGAGGAGTTGACTAAAACAAAGATGTAATGATGGATGGGTCCTGGCTACTAGGCCATGTTAGGTACCCATGTACAAATCTCAAATGGAGAAAAGGAGAAAACCTCATGGGACAAAACTCCTCTCCAAAAGTGAGAATACAGAAAAAAAAAAAATGAAAGATGTGATGGAAGGAGGACTCAAGACCCCCCAAGAACTACATCCAACACATATATACAATCAAGTACCCCCCCATAGGAGAGCAAAGGTGAGACTATAGGTCCCCCCCACAATGAAGTAGCTCCTGTGCTGATGGTAAATGCCCAAAGAAGAATGCTGAAGAGAATCCAAAGCCTGCAAACAACATTCTTCCCCTTAAGAAGAAACAAGTCCAAAGGTTGATGGCGAAGAAACTCCATCTCAAGGTATGAGGGAAAAAGCGTCATGATGTATGCTATCTCTGAAAACTGCTCAAGTGGCCACATGTCACAACCAAAAGATGCCACATGATCAGGTGCTGCATGTGACAATCCAAGACAAGATGAAAACTCAAGATCATCAATCTCCAAAGACAAAAGAATCCTCTGAATGATACTCAACATACTCCAACTCAGTGCCAAACTGTGACAAGTGAAAAAGAGAAGGTGTATGCTCATCCAAAGTAGAAGATTCAACTCCTTCAAAGAGGAGATGAATGTCATCAATGATGTCCTCCAAGTCATCAAGATAGGACTTACGAAACAAGTCTGCAATACCTGTCAAGTACTCATCCCACAAACCTGTATCTGGAAGACAAACAATATCCTACTCAACTGAAGTGGATGAAGCTATGTCAATGCCAATCTCTGAAGACGCAGGAGAAGGAGGAAGCTCAAAACTAGTCTTAGGAACTGAAGTAGATGCAAGAACACCAAGGTTCAAGTGACCAAACTTCTCCTTAGAAACATGATTCACACTTGCTGCATGAGTGTGAATATCAATCAATGGGTCTATATCATCATCAGAAACAAAATGGGAGAAAGTATAAAGGCGAGATGCATGATCAGCCATCCCAACAACAATGATATCTCTACTCTCCAAGTCACGTATGATCACAGAATCAGGAGTGAACTCAACTGTCTTCCCTGCACCACAATGAGTAATCTGGTAGATGGAAAGGAGATTGGTTGTCAAGGAAGGTACACACAACACATTGTTGAATGTACATGAATCACCAACATCAATTGTTCCTTTACTACTTGCATGCATGTATGTATTGTTACCCATCAAAATAGGTGGCGAAGTACATGACTGAAATGAAGAGAACATCCCTTGTGAAGATGCCATATGATGAGAAGCTCCAGAATCAAGAAGCCATCTCTCTGACTGTAGACTTGTTGATGCAAAGAATGCTTTTCCTTTTCCTTTATTTGTCCCATAAGCAATGCCTGCTATCCCTGTAGATGTAGATGATGATTGTGGCGAAGAAGAAGACTTGGGTAAAACTGTTGTTGATGGAGAATACTCAATGTTATGTTTTTGAAGAAGTTGTGACATCTCCTCAAACTTTTTCTCATAACATTTAGTCTCATCATGACCCAATTTCTTGCAATAAGAACATTGTGGCTTCTTCTTCTTATTGGACTCCTCTTTGGAAGAAGAGTTAGGGGTTTTCTTTGATTCTTTCTCTTGCTTATTAGACTGTGAATCCTTGTGTTTCTTTTCCTTATTATGTGAAGCCTTGGGATCTTTTGTGCTTTGTGTTGCAACTAGAGCCTGTTTTCTAGGTGACTTCGATGTGCCCATGTGTAGTAGCTTAGCTTGTTCTCTTGTGAGTTGTGCAGCAAACTCCTCAAGTGAAGGCATGGTAAACTTAGTACCAAAGGCATCCATTGTAGCATAAAAGGTAGAAACATAAACTGAATATGTAGGACCCAATTTTGCAAGAATAGATAGAATCAATTGTTCATCTTCTTTCTCAAGGCCACTTTGTTTGAGTTGCAACCTGAGAAACTTAAACTTGGTGAAGAAGTCTTCGATTTGATCAAAGCCTTGAGGATTAAGTGCAATTAGCTCATTTTCCAATTTGAACCTTCTTATTTTATCTTGCTTGCCAAATAGATTGTCCAGTGTTGTCCATATCTCATTTGGTGTAGTACAAGACTCAACATGAAATCTCAAATCTGGAGAAATAGGAAGACAAAGTGTGCCAAAAGCCTCATCTCTTCTATCTAACCATTTTCTTCTCTCAGTAGCACCTGTGGGTTCAAGATCTGTGCCTAAAGTTATTCTATGTAACTTTTGTTTATACAACACAAACTCCATGTTTTTCTTCCATTCAATATAATTATATGGAGTTAAAAGTGGAAATTTAGGCACATCCATGATGAAAAAGAAAGACAACAACACAACACCCCTTTACTATGTAAGAGAGCCCCTCCAATTTGTTGTGGCACTTTATAGTTAGTGCGTTTTTACAATTGTCCTCAAATGACCAAAATGGGCAAAAACAACAAAATCTCTTAAAAAAGAGAGCCAAGTGAGATTACAATCACTCACAATGATGTATTATAGCAAACAAATCCTCTCAAAACAAATTTCACCCTCTCAAGTTTCAAAATGCTCAAGTTATCACTCAAATGCCAAAAAATTGACAAATGAAATAAAATGAACCTGAAGCAAAAAATGAGAAAAGTGCATAGATGGCTATGTAGAGCTTCTGAATACCTTTCCAATGCCTCTTGAATCATGAAAATTGGAGATCGTGGTAAAAAGTTATGAGCTCGGGAGCCAAAAATGAAGATTTGTCTTCAACCTACAATAAATGCTGTCAAACAGCAAAATCAGAGAAAATGACTGATACCACTGCGAAGAGCTCTCTGTCAGCTTTTCGACAATATCTCGTTTGCTTGATTTCGACACCGTGGGCAAAAGTTGTGTAAAAGAGAAAAAAATTGCTAGTTTAGGACTTTTAGGGGCAAAAACAGGCCCCCTGATAGAATATTCCCTCTATGGACGAAATATGCTGTAGTCGCCGGGAAAAATCCCCTGTCCCGAAAAAGCCAAGATCTGATGGAATATACCCTGTCGAAAAATGAAAACCACCCTCAGGAGGAAAAAACCGCCAGTTTGTCTCCCGAAACCTCCTTTGACTGGCATGAAACCACCGGTTGAACTGTTGACCACCGTGGATTACAGTTTAAAGATCTGTGGATGGGGGTTTTGGGCGGTTTTAATAACCGCCAATGAAAATAAGCAATGAGTTTAGAAGATTCTGGGCATGAGACAAACTGCCACAATAGCAACTAGATCTATGTGGCCACTGAGGGTTTAGAAATGACTGCCAGAGGATAGATTTTGACCATTAAATGATGGCCACTAGAAGTGGAGATCGCCGGTGATTTTGCTTAGAATCGTTGATGACATAAAAGACTGCCGAGATCTTTAGAGACCGCAGACAAAAGATCCAATCCGCCAATTAGAGTTTTTCCAAGATCCACTGTAAAAGCCAACAGTAGAAATAAAGTCTGTGAGTAGCCTATGGAATTCAAACACTGGTGGGGAGATGTACAAAGGCCACCTGCAGGTGAAAACACCGAATTTACCGCCGATGATTTAGATCTCCCCACCGGGAGCTCAGTGGGTGCGGCGAGTCAAACTTGTACAACTTCAACAATCAAACATATTTGTATACCACACTGCTACTGAGGAAAGGCCAAAAATCGCCGACTACCTTGGAATATGTCTGAACACCACCAAAGATTTGTGAAGACTCCCGCAAACTAAAGACTGATGTTTAGAGGGTGAAATATGCCCCTATGATGGATCACTGCCGGGATGGTTTCGCCTATCAAGGCCGCTGGTGGGAAATGTTAACAACTACCTGTATAAACACCGAGAACTGCCTTTGTTATGGGCGGAAACCACGTGCTCTTAGCCCGAAACCTCCATTTGTAGATCCACGGAACGCTGAAAAATGGTTTGGCATCGGAGATGAATGAAACGCCACCACTAATGCTGATTGGAATACAGACTGCCGATTTTTATTTGCTGCCAATGTTAAGGCCTCCGGTGACCATTGGTGGGAACAGTTGACCAATGTGCTTGACCGCCAGGAATGTGACTGTCAGTGATCACAGAGACTGCAGTTTAAAATAACTGCTACGTGAAATGACTATACGCGCCCTGAGAATCTGCCAATTTGCTTGGACCGATGATGTGTTGTGGTGACCGCCGAGGGCGGATCTAAGGTTCCCAAGTGCAACCGATGAGCATAGACAATTCACGAAGATGTTTGAAACTACCATGGTGGACTAAATCTCTGCAGGAGCTTTGAAGCCCTCGTCATGGTTGGATTGTCGCCAAGTTTTTTTAATTAAAAAAAATGGCAAAAAAAATGAATTAGAAGGGTCAAATCTCGTATACAAAGGCACGGAGAGGCTGAACCTGAGCCTGCCTACGGATGGCAGGTCTGCATGACCTATGTGGCCTGTGCGGCCTGTCAGATCTACACAGACTGCAGGCAGCGACCTTAATGCCACTCAAAACAATTTTTTTATGCCGTTTTTTAATTTAAAAAAATGGGCACGGGGAAATTAAACTAGCAAATAAATATTGACCAGTGGAAAAAAACTTAATATCCTGAGAATTTTTTTGATGCCTTTGACCAATGATGATGCAGACCTGCGCAGTGGATGATGCAAATGATGTAGATGATGGTCCAACCGTACGGATTTTTCACCAAGTGACTAGAGGCAAAAAAAAATTTTGCCAAAATTTTTGATGACAAAATTCAGCGAATGAACAACCGATCTATACAGATTTGGGCCTCCTAATCGCAACAATGATGTCCGTTTCGCTCCAGGACGCTCCTATAACACAGCTCCTAGCAAAACCTCTCCAATGAGGGAAGGAAATTGCAGTCAAGGCTCTGATACCATGTAAGAGTCAATGTGACTCAGCAAGCCAGGATCACCTGCAATCAAGACAACCTTCCACACAAAGATGACAAGAGAAGATGCTAAAACAATGGAGCAACTGTATTAGACTATCATATGATGTATGAAATACAATGAGAGAGCCTTGCTTATAAAGGCAAGGTGAGAGCTAGAAGGGTGGAGTGAAAGGTGGAGTTATTCCAACAACATGTGCCAATTAGAGGATGATATCTAATTGCACATGTGGAGGATAAGACAACTCACTCCAACTATCAACAACTCAACACACAACTAGAAACACCTAGACATCTAGAAGACTCACTAAGTCAACTTAACATGTGTGAATTATATGTTCACACCAACACATTCTTCTATATTGCCTCTCTCTCTGATTTCATTGTTTTGTGTTGTGTCTTACGGACATAGCATTGCGGTTGGTGAATTGGGGGTACCTCCTACATGACTGTCCCTAAGACATTTGTTTCTCCTCTCTTATTTATTGTTTCCCTTCCTCTAGTGTTTCTATCTAGCGAGCGGATGATGAAAAACATTTATACTAATGCGGACCTAGCGTCCCTTTAGCGAGAAATAAAAAATTGGACTTAGTTCCTAATATGACGATGGGATTGTATATCTTATCCGACGCTTGGCTAGTGGAAGCACTCGTGCTTTCTGCATAGTGACTTTGATAATGTTTTTATCTCATTTATAAATCATAACAATACTGATGCTCTGCGCACTTTGTTTGTCTTTGAATTTAGCCTTGGTGGTACTCGATTCAGAGATCTTCGTGATATAGCCCCACAGTTATCCTCAAACTCCAAATTCGTAGTATAACCTTGGCTCTTTGTGTGGTTAATCATATGCATTCATGTTGTTGTTTATCATGATTATGGACACTAACATTTTTGTAGGGATGTGTTTGTGGGAACATTTGGTGATCTTAAAGTACATGTCACCTCCGGGGGGCATGGGCTTTGCGAAAATCTGTGTTCCCTTGTGTGTTTTCTTCGTACCTTAACGTGGTTGATATCGATGCTTGATATCAACCACCTTAAGGTGGGGGCATATATAAGGTAAGCTATCTATTGTAGATGTTACCAATGGGCTTGTCCTCAGGTGTAGTCTAAAGACTTGTGCGATGAGTACATCCTACACCCTGAGTTTTTTTACAATCAATCATTTAAGCCCTCTACGGAGGCGGTGATGGTGTATTTATCAGAGCAGATTGCACATCCTGTCATTTTCAAAAGTCCTCATCGGGAGCCAGGGAGCGGTTCTGTGACTAACTCAACCCTTAAGCATGTCTTTAGTGATTGTTGTGGCGAAGCCCAATCGTCGGTGTGTGCCTGTAATGTGCCTGAGATGGTGTTGAACCTAGAAATAGGAACACTTCATCGCTTATCTGCCGTGTTTTCTTTGTGTCTTCAAAGTGTGTGTGTTTTGCGTGCTTTCTTTGATTGGCATGTCTGTTGCCCAATATACAGTCTAAAGACCTGTGCGATGAGTACATCTTACATTATGGGAGGTTTGGCATGTCTTTTGTGCATGTTGCCTCATATATGCAGTTTAAAGACCTGTGCGATGAGTACATCCTGCATTATGGGAGGTTTGTTTACTTTCCTGTACTTGCATATGCATTTCATATATATGAGAAAAAGAAAAGAAAAGAAATCATTCCTGTCTTCTATGCATTAATGTGTCTTCTATGCATTTGCTGTATTCTCTATGTTTTGTGTGACTATAACTATCTTCTCTATGTTTTGCGTGCCTATTATGGCGTGTCTTCCCCGTGCTTGGTGTGTTTGCTGTGTTTGTTGACCGTACTTTAATGCATGTATTGGCCTCAGGTTTATACATACATTAAAGTGGGGGCTAAATGTAATGTTAGAAAATATCCCCTTGGGGGCTTTTCCCTCATAAGGTTTAGCTCCCGGATCTTTAGTGTACATTTAGTACATCTTGCATCATAATTTAACATCCCGATGGAATGAACCCTAGCTCTTATGACAAATGGGGCCTAGGGGGGCCCCTTGAACCTAACCCTACCCAAAATAGGGGGGACGATTTGGGTGCCTGCGTCCTAGTCCTGCCCTATTTTGGGTCATTCCCAAATTTTAAGTGTTAGTTTATGGCCGTTATTTGGTCCCTAGGTCGACATGGCAAGTTTAAATTACGAAATTCTTGGCAGGAATGTTTGTAGTTGCATATAAAAGCATGTTAAGGCATTCATTTGTAAACTAGATGATTACAAGATTTCGATTAGATGATCATTAGATGAGCATTGGCATTCTAGAAGTGATTCAAGGCTTTCATTGTTTTGCAAGAGCAGATTTGTGTTGTCTATGTATTTGTATTTGCAAATTTGAGAAATCATCTCCTCATGGCACGAAGAGTTTCTTCCTCCCATGAGATCTTCACTACAAGGTGATATCATTTGTGTTTGTAATCTTTTATCATTTGGTTTTTGCCTCTGCCTCCCAAGGGCATGCACTCTCTATTTGACAATGGTGTTCGAAAGACTTGAATGTCTCTCTGGGGCTTGACTGAGGCAAGCCTCTAAACACTACAACCCCCTCCCAAAGTTTTCATGATTGCAGGTTACATGTTGGAGCTACAAACAAAGAAAAGTTGCAGGAGGGTACAATAGAGTGTCAGAATTGCAGATCAGAGAAGAAAATAGCTCCCTGAACTAGGGCGCCCACTCTTTAGTCCTCAAAGTTTTACAATAGGAAACTTTCTGTGACAGCAGGAACAGGTTGCAGACCGAGCTTCTAGATCCTGACAAAAACTAGGGCATTGGACTTGGGTGCCCACTCCTTAGTCCCTAACTTTTCTGCCTCCGAACCCCAAAAATAGGTGCATAATTATTTGTCATTTTACATCTTTCTATAGCAACATTTTCTGTAATTCATCTGTTTACTGTCTTATTTGCATAATTAGGGTTTTAAGGCATAATTGAGCATAAGAGAACATAATTGGCAATCAAATCACAAAAATTCAAGCTTTCCTACATCTCATAGTGACCTAGGGTATGACAGTACATTGCAACTCGACCCTGGGTCCTTGAATGAAAGGGTGAAAGGAGGATACATACACAAAACTACAAAAAACTGAACATCCAATTTTTACCCTTTACAACTACAACTTGTTTTGGTTGTTCAATTGAATCACCCCGATCAAAAAATTCCTCCCAAGATTTCAATTCAGCATCTTCATACTTCTTAAGCCAATCCCCTGGACCCATAATCATGGGAGGGCCTCTATTTTCAACTTTTCCATCAAATTGATTCTTCAGGCGATTTCTAAACTTATGATCTAGTGGTAGAAAAACCTCATTGTTTACATGAATAAATTTATGTAGATCTTTAGAATACTGCCCTTGAAATTGTTCTACACATCTTGGACATGCAAATATCCCCTTTGTTTGAAGCCTTGCAATTTAATAAGTAATGTTAATAACATAAAAAATATAGAATAAAACTAAGTATGAAAGTTGGGATAAAAATAAATTATGAGTGTAAATACGTAAATATTTTATCTTACCAGAACAAACACCAAGTCCTGGGAAATCATGAATAGTCCAACATAGCACACCATACAACATGAAGGACCTATTTTATGGGGGACGTGATATGTCATACATTCTTATGCCTTTAATAGCAATTGCATCTCATCAATAAAAGGCGCAAGATAAACATCCTTATTTTTAACTTGATGTTTTCCTGGAACAATGAGAGTTAGCATAAGGTGCTCCTTTCTAACACTCATCCATGGGAAAATATTGTATACTATCAATCCGACTGGCCAAACACTATAATTTGAGCTCAGGAAAGAGAATGGGCACACTCCATCAATTACAAGACCAAAACTGTTACTACGGGGTTCATCTTTGAATTTTCTTGGCCATTTTTCCTCTATGTGTTTCATTACTTTGGAGTTGGCCGAAATTCACATGAATCCATATTTACTCCTATTCTTTGCATGCCAGTCCATCAATTGTGTAAATGACTTGAAACGAAACATTCGTTGAAGTCTAGGTATAATCGGCATGTGACGTAAAACCTTCTTTGGAACTATAGGACCTTGTACATCTGTATGATATCTCTTCTCTTTGCATACAGGGCATTCTACTTTGTTTTGATATTCATCTATGTATAAATGCAATCATTTTTACATGAATGAATTTGCTTATATTCAATCCCCAACTCAACCAACAACAGACGTACCTCTCTGTAAGTTGATGGAAACACATTCTCTTTAGGGAATATTTTAGTTTTTAGTGCCCTGTAAGATTGCCAGAGATTAAATCAATTGAATGTTTGACTTATGATGAACATGTTTGATATGTTAATCTATACTAGGACTGTTTATATACAATATATGGTTTTAAAATCCCCTTAAAGAAATATAAACGAAGTTGATGAATGTTTACCAATTATGTACACCAATTGACAATGCAAAGTAAGAAATAGATTTCAGCTCACTTCAGTAGGGTAGTGGATCCTTTGTCTGACCAACCAAATAGTGACTTGATTTCTAATAATATTAATGTGCATGCCATTTTTGAGGCTCTACTTGCACCTGATTTGAACACAGGTGTCTTCACTACTTGCTTGATGGAGTATTTTAGGTTGTTATCATCAACATTACGTTGGTGGTAATTACCCTTGCTATCATCATTACTGTCAACCATATGATCATTATTGTCATCATTGTTTCCATCCCCAAAGAAACCTGTAAGCATTTCATTCAATCCTTCTTCATGCACTGCATTTTCACTATCAATATCATCATCATTAAGGCTAGGTGGCATGTTATTAGTGTATGTGGATCTCATCAGCTCTTCAAATTTCTCAGTTGGTAGTATTCTCTTCAATATTGCTCTTTTTACCCTGGTATTGTTTAAATGATGGTTTGGATCATCCCGTCCAAATATTAATAACCTAGTTGGATCTTGGGTATTACTATGTGTTTCATCAATATCTTCTACCTATCAACAGATGTAAGCATTATTTAATGTTTGGAAATAATTGGATAAATCATAAATGTATCAATTTCAAAGAAATATAATCAAATATGGCTTAAAAAATAAAAATATAAATTGTATGAACTGTTGAGTACTTGTGACTCAGATTACAGGCATTGGCAAGAGTTGCTCTATGTCTCAGCGATCTCTTGTTCTTGGTCGATTGCCCTTTGTTATCGGCCTGACAGGCTCTATCAGCGTAACTTGCTTGTGTTCCAGCAATGAGTTTGTTTCACTGATCAGATTGACTATCGCTATCGGGCTTGGCTGAAGTTCTCTCTCTGATCACTTGTGTTACACTGATCGGTGTAACTGTAACCATCGGCAAGGTGTTGTGTTGTCTCTGCGATAGTTGGTGTCTCTCCGATGGAAAGGTGTGGACCGACATACATGTAAGCAATGTATCGGCGAGACTTGTCTTATTAGCGTGGGTTGGAATGCTTTCTCTGATGTGCTGTGTTACTCCGATGGAGGCATGGCATATGTATGACTATAACTATCAACATGGTCTAGGGTTTCTTCTTCGATGTGCATTGGTCACGCTGACGAAGGATGAAGGCTTGGGTATCGGTAGGACAAGGAACCATCGGTGTGGATGGTGGACTGGTCTCCGATGAGCTTGGTCTGTCTGATGGTGTTTGGCATCGGTAGGAGGAACATTGTCGGCAAAGTAGGAAGAAGTCATATCGAAGGTTTTGGTCACTCCGATGAAGATGTTGGCCAAGGTCTTCCCGATGTTCGGTGAATGGTAGACCGGTTGATCTTGTCAGCAAAAGTGCCAACAGTTAACGTACTTGTGGTCGTGTATATAAACTGGGATGGCGGCCATCGACTGGTGCATATGGGATAATTTAGATCTCACAAATATGAATAGTCGTGGAAATGGTTATGAGCTGGGATGCTGGGAATTGGTTGGTGCCTTGATGGTAAATGTTACTCCATGACGTGGCAGAAGAATAGAAAAGCAAATGTTGTATTGGAAAAGTATATGGAATACATTTGTCTTTTGTAACTATTCAGTTGGTTATGGTAGTCAAACCAAATGCTCTCTTCTATGATGTGAAAAATGCATTGGAACAGAGGAGTGTAAGTGAGGAGAAAGAACAGAGTTTGGGTGTAGGGTGATGTCCTGTACTGTATGCTATTTGTGGCATGATAACAGTATGAAGGACTAACCCGATTGTTGGAGAACTTTGTGCAAGGTTATGCTGTTAGTTATTCTTCCAGAGGAGCAAGATGTAAATCTCCACGAGAGGCTTAGTGCCTGAATTGTATTGTAACTATATTTTTTGTTGCTGAATAATACAATGGCGATTTGGGCTTTTGGAGTGTGGAGTTTTTTACCTCTAAGGGTTTTCCCCACATAAATCTGTCTTCTGTTCTATCTTTTGTGTTAATGTTTCTATTGTTGAAATTAGATCTTGTTGCTTGTATTTCCTCTAAGGGTCAATGTTGGAAATGTTCTATGTCTGTTTCCACTTTGTGGCATAGTTGTTCGTGTTTTCTGAAGCAGTTGAAAAGAATTTAAATCTGTCGAAGACACCACTGTTCTTAGAAATACATTCTGAGATGCTCTCATTTCCTTACAAGTGGTATCAAAGCCTTCTTCTAGGATCTGCTTTGTTTCTCACATATGTACATTTATGTGTTGGATGTGTTTGCATGTCAGAGTTCCTGGTGTATAAGGTCTAGGTATTCCTTCTGTGATGATTTCTTAGTGTGATAGGCTTGAGGAAATCTGAAGGAATCGACTGATGTTTGATCCTTATTTTGAGTGAAGTCTGGCAATTGATCTTGTCTTCATGTTACATCAGGTGCTTGAAGGATGGTGAAGATGGAGATACTGGAGCTGGTCATATTGAAATGATGTGACCTGAAGCTCGTGATTTGGCAATGATATAATCCTGATGCATGGGGTGGAATATTTTACTCTATGGTTGAGATGCAGCAAATCTCTTTATTGGGTGTCTATGTGAGAGGCTCCCTGATGATATGGAGAAGCTTGGGTTGTTTGTCAGCTATGGAGAAATGTGCTTATGCTGGGTGTTTTGTCCTGGTATTGGAAGGCATATCTTTTTTGTTACCCTGATTGCATGTAGGCTATGGAGTTTATCATTGGATGGTCTGAGAGCTTCTATAATATCCTATCTCTCTCGGATGCATGTACATGTTGGTGGTTGAGGAATTGGTCTACAAGTGGGCTTGAAGTTCCTGAACTGTTGTTTCCTTTAATGGATGCTTTGTACTTGCATGTCTCAGAATCATGTTCCTTGGTTTTGAGGGGTTTCATAGTTTTTTCTTAAAGTCTATGGTTATGCATATTCATGATGATCCATTATTTCTGGTTTAACCGTTATGGTGTTTCTTGATTCATATTCTTGGTCTTCCAAATGTGAAGTGGGTATGGATGTGCATGGGTGTTTTTTCAAACATAGTGGTTTTGCAGGTTTTACACGATCAAGAGAAAAACTTGTGGTTTTGGGAAGCTGCAGTTAAGCTATTTCTAGACCTTGGCTTTTGGGGTGTTGCTGGATGATATAGTTGTAGTTTTGCATGCATGCTCTGTGCATGGTGTGAGGAGGTGAAATGCTTTCTCTGCATGGGAGTGTTGGTATGTGATATGTCACTCAGCATTTCTATGGTAATGCTTCTAGTTTTCTATACTATGGTGCTCAGGTTGTGGACATGTTTGGCGAATTAGATTTGTAAGTAATCTGGTGTTTGGGTCATGTTGTCTACATTGTTATCTACTCCTTGAGATTTTAGTTTTGTAGTTTTTAGTGCGATAGTGAGTTTGTGTGATGCATTGATTGGATCTACGAGTTATGTAGTTTTGTGGACTAGCCACCTATCAAGCTACAGTGAGATGACTCGGATGTGGGCTGTCTATATTCACAAGATCATTCTGTGTTTATACAGACTTGTTAGCTAGCCTTGTCTATGGTCACTTGTGCATTGGTGTGATTGCATTGAGATAAAAGGGTGGATAGTGTAAAGTACCTGAATAGCCAGTAATCTGTAGCATGTGTATCATGATGTCATGTATAGCTTGGATACACAGTTCAGTTGTTGCAGATGTTACTAGGAGGAGCTCTTAGATCCTGTTGCTGCAGAAGGGTTCTTTCGCATTTGCAGGGGTGCTATTTGAGGATGTGTAACATCTTGGAGTCATGAAGGATTCATGAAATCCTTGGCTGAGGTGTTGGTGCTTGACAGGTGATGTTGGTTTAGAGTTTGGTTTGTTTCATGTCATGATATTTTCTTAATTTCTTTTTTTTTGAGTTTTGGCATGATACATTGCTCTTGAGATCATGGTTATGTTCACCTAGAGCATGGAATCTCCTAAGGGGGATAATAAGATCATGATGTCTTGATAAGTTCCTGGTTCAGATGATTGGAGCTTTGACAGTGGTCTGGTGATTCTCTATGTGTTGGGTGCATTGATCTTTTGCTTGATTACTTCATGTTGGTGCAGTGATGCATTTGGAGTTTAGCATGATAAGATTATTTGCAGATGCCTATGGATACATGGAGAATAAGGTGAGACTGTATATGTTGTGCTTAATCATATTTTGCAGCAGGAAGTTCAAGGAGTCTTTACCTTGGTTGAATGTGAGTTCAACAAAAGATCTAGAGGAGATTATTCTTGGAGAAAGTCACTGGGACTTGGATATCTTGGAAGAAAATTCTCATTCCCCACTCTTGGTCTACTCGACATGTTTAACTTGAGAGGAATTGCCCATTGTTTACTCTCAGGTGTGTTATGCTTTCTTTCATAGCTATGGATCTTGAGCTACTGATATATAGTTCTGGAGGATTCATTATGAGAGATGGATAACATGTTTATCTCCTTGTGCATTTGAGTTTAAAGATATCATTCATTGATGAGGATTGTTAGGAGATGGTTTTATGGGCTGTTTTCCTAAAAAGGGAAATGGATTAGTTTGATCTTCTTAGAGAAGCTTACATCCATATTTTATAATTACATGATATATATGTTGTGTTTGATCTTGGAGATTGAATGGGTGGGTGTTGTTATGTTGTTCTCTTTGGGGTTTTAAGAAGGAGATCATACTTGACACAGTTGGCATTTAGAGGTGTATGTAGAAGGATTGTCTACAGGTATATGATGTGCAGTATTTCTCTTGGTCTCAGTTATTTTTCTGATGGTGTGTTTCACATTACTTTGGTTTGAGGTTTTGTTCTGAGCTGTTGTGATCACTAGTTTGTGGTCATGTACTTTCACTTATGTTCTTGGGTGATAGCATGAAGGTTATGTTATCTCTTTCATTGTTGGGTGTGAAGAACTTGAGAGATTTCTGGACTGGTGGTGAGATGTACAGGTTATTGATTTACAGATTTTGCATATCATGGTGGATGTTTCCTTGGTACTACATGATATTTACACTTTCTATGTAATGCTATTGGTAGACCTTGTATGTCATGATCTTTATCAGATCTGCATTACCCATGCAGTGGGAGTTCTTGGATGTGTTTGGTCTTCTTCAACTGGTTGACACATGGAGCTTATATTTGCAATTGATGGGTGTATATGTAGGTGGCATGAGTCTACTGATATAAATACCTTCAAGGTATGGATGATTGGATGGATTAGCACTTGCTGTGTGTGTTATTTTCAGTCACGTGGGTTTTGTTCAGTTGGATGGGTGTAGTTAGTTTTCTGATTATTGTTCTAGCTGATGGTCTATCTTGTTTCTAGAGGATGGTTTCATGGCTGTGTTCTGGAAGCTTTGAAGTTGGAGCTTCTATGTAGCTTGTGAGCACAGTGGAGTGGAGGCAGTATCAACTTTGGTTTTGTGACTTGGAGCGTTGATGGTTTCCTATAATTCCTTCGTCAAGTGAGAGAATGTTGAGTACTTGTGACTCATATTATAGGAATCAGCAAGAGTTGCTCTGTGTCTCAATGATCTCTTGTTCTTGGTTGATTGCCCTTTGTTATTGGCCTGACAGGCTCTATCGGCGTAACTTGATTGTGTTCCAGCGATGAATTTGTTTCACCGATCGGCTTAACTATCGCTATCGGGCTTGGCTGAAATTCTCTCTCTGATCGCCTTTGTTACACTGATCGGTGTAACTGCAACCATCGGCGAGGTGTTGTGTTGTCTCTGCGATAATTGGTGTCTCTCTGATGGAAAGGTGTGGACCGACATACATGTAAGCAGTGTATCGGCGTGGGTTGGAATGCTTTCTCTGATGTGCTGTGTTACTCCGATGGAGGCCTGGCATCTGTATGACTATAATTATCAGCATGGTCTAGGGTTTCTTCTCCGATGTGCATTAGTCATGCCGATGAAGGATGAAGGCTTGGGTATCAGTGGGACAAGGAACCATTGGTGTGGATGGTGGATTGGTCTCCGATGGTGTTTGGCATCGACAGGAGGAACATTGTCGGTGAAGTAGGAAGATGTCACATCGAAGGTTTTGGTCACTCTGATGAAGACGTCGGCCAAGGTCTTCCTGATGTTTGATGAATGGTAGACCGGTTGATCTTGTCAGCAAAAGTGCCAACGGTTAACATACTTGTGGTCATTTATATAAACTGGGATGGCAGCCGTCGTCTGGTGCATGTGGGATAATTTAGATCTCACGAATATGAACAGTCTTGGAAACGGTTATGAGCTGGGATGCTGGGAATTGGTTGGTGCCTTGATGGTAAATGTTCCTCCATGACGTGGCAGAAGAATAGAAAAGCAAATGTTGTATTGGAAAAGTATACGGAATACATTTGTCTTTTGTAACTGTTTGGTTGGTTATGGTAGTCAAACCGAATGCTCTCTTCTGTGATGTGAAAAATGCATTGGAACAGAGGAGTGTAAGTGAGGAGAAAGAACAGAGTTCAGGTGTAGGGTGATGTCCTGTACTGTATGCTATTTGTGGCATGATAACAGTATGAAGGACTAACCCGAGTGCTGGAGAACTTTGTGCAAGGTTATGCTGTCAGTTATTCTTCCAAAGGAGAAAGATGTAAATCTCCATGAGAGGCTTAGTGCCTGAGTTGTATTGTAACTGTATTTTCTGTTGCTGATTAATACAATGGCGATCTGGGCTTTTGGAGTGTGGGGTTTTTTACCCGTAAGGGTTTTCCCCACGTAAATCTGTGTCTTTTGTTCTATCTTTTGTGTTAACATTTCTGTTGTTGAAATTAGATCTTGTTGGTTGTATTTCCTCTAAGGGTCAATGTTGGAAATGTTCTATGTCTGTTTCCGCTTTGTGGCATAGTTGTGTGTGTTTTTTGAAGCAATTGAAAAGAATTTAAATCTGACGAAGACACCACTGTTCTTAGAAATATGTTCTAAGATGCTCTCATTTCCTTACATGAACATATATACATCAATTGAATAATACTAAACCTATCTAAGTGACTTACTATAAATAGTATGAGAAACTAAGTTCTGAAACCTTTGCAAAGGCCAAGCCTGATTTATTATTCTTTGGTTTTTTGCCCTTAAGAACATCCTTAGGGAGACCTTGTTCTTCCCTCTTCTTTCACGTAGGAGTGTGTTTTAAGAAGGGGTAATCAATCAATAACTCATCCCCAATGGTAAGGTCCATAATAGCGTCAACCATTATCAATCTATCAACCTCTCTTTCCATATCTCCATCTTTATCATTTATAACCTCAACAAATTGACAATTCGGTCTTACAGTTGGGTCCCTTCCCTTACTAATATTTATAAATCTTGCAATATTTTTGTGTGTGTATACACGTCCATCTATATACATAAGATAACCTCTATTCATTTCTTTTCCACTTTCCAATTGGAGACAATGTGTATACATATTCAAATTTAGACCATATGCTGACATGCTAGGCTTATATTCAGCTAGCCTTCTCCATTCACCACTGTAATATGATGGACCATAATATGGCATTAATATCCTAGTGATTTGTTTTGTATTTTTTCTATGTTTAGATCCCACATGTACATTTTGGACAATAAAGAGGCCTAGATTCACTCCATGAATATTGGAGGGTCATATCATGTAGCTATATCCCCAAAATTGAAACACATCGTACACTCTAGGTAGTTGTTGATCACTAGGCCAAGCACAATATAGTCGACGATCAAATGTCTCTTTGTAAATTGATCTCAAACTTAGGGGCAAGTCATCATCTCCATCACATTCATTCTCATAGGGTATGTAGTCCACCTTCCCCTTTTCTTTAAGAAAATTATGGATCTTTAAATTGATTCTTGTTCTACTGCTTGTTTTCATCAATTCCTCATCTTCCGATTTGGTATATTGGCACATATTTTTGTTAGATGTATCATCTAATAAATGATCATTGCCCTCTAGGCTAGAAGTCGGTGATCCAAGAAACTTTAAACCAAGAACTTTATCCTACAAGTATCCATTAAGAAAAAATTAGTTATTTAAATAATATAAAACAATGTTGAAACGAAGTATACATGTTATTTATATCAAACTAGAAAATTCATTACCATAATTCCTATTGGATTTGAATCAATTTTAGGAGGCACACTATTGAATGGAAGCTCATCATATATGTAATGTCTTTGTACAATCGCCCGTTTAAATTGTTTCTTTCCACGACATACAAAACATCCA
Organism: Cunninghamia lanceolata; assembly: GCA_027924645.1. Lineage (NCBI taxonomy): Eukaryota > Viridiplantae > Streptophyta > Pinopsida > Cupressales > Cupressaceae > Cunninghamia > Cunninghamia lanceolata. The sequence continues at coordinate 19,485,032 of BSBN01000627.1, forward strand.
CAAACAATAATTTTCTCAAAGTATTCATCCCATGTACTATAGTCTTGACCAACCTCTTGTTAGTGCAATCATTTGTTGTGTCTACAGGATCCATTGTCATATCCTCTTCCACCCACTGTCGTCTACATGATTTAACAATTTTAGGTCCACATCCACGTACATATCTTTTTCTTTTGCTAGTTGAACGCTCAAGCTCTGCATTTGCTCCAATCTCCATCTAAAATAATCAACAACATGCATTAATTTATGTCAAGATTGGATAATATATTATAAATTTCAATAATACTGTGAAAAAAGATGGACGTATCACAAAATGCCTTCAGATAATTTTTTCCTAAGTTAAGTCAAAATTTGAGTACCTGATGTCCCGCTTCATCCATTGTGTCCTCATTTTATATGACACAATCGTTGCCATGGCCTTCTCTAGCCCCTATAATACACAACATAGTAAATAATGTTTAGTACACCAATTATATCATTTCAACGAATATGCTATCCAACACAAAACCTCACTTTAGTCATATATTTGACATATTGATATCATGTTTTGACCATCCTAATTTTCAAACTTTTCCATTGATCATATAATCACATTTAATCACCATTCCTGTTCATTTTCAACCAATAAGTTTGACCTCAGAGGCGTCATGGACAGAAAAATGACTTTATCTCCTCTATGTTGTAGCATTTGTGAATTCATAAACACCTTCCTCCTTTGGTTGAGGTTGCTTTCTCTTCTTACTTCTATTGTATCTGCATATTCTGTTGTCATATCTATTTCCACCCACTTTCCTCTTTGCGATTTAGTAGTTCTACGCCATCCACGTCCTCTCTACATGGCCTCCTCTGGATCTTGTAATACACAACAATGACAATAGTCACATAACAATTGTGCACCAAGAGAATATTGTTGAAATTATCTTGTTAATACACTCACTTTTCATTAAGACGCACTATGAAAAACAAAATAGGACATTGCAACATTTTGCTCTTCGCAAAAGTTTACACACAGAATCTTGACAACTAGAGCTCAAGTCTTATGATTACAAGATGACTACAAATTCACATCAAAAAGACATTTATTTACAAGCTGACTACAAATAAAACCTATTACTAATAATTTTATCTGAACATCCCTTCCATGGTCCCTTGTTATCCTAGATGAAATAAAACCTATTACTAATAATTTTAGCTGGTTATCTACTTTACACTTCTTCCACAAATTCATTAAAATCGTAGATATTTTCTCTTTGAAAAGTAGAGATTGGATTCCTTATTTTTGATTGAAACCTACTTTAGGATAGAATGATGAGATCTAATAGATAAGGGATAAGGCATAGATAAAATAGAGAACCACAATTGCTCCCTTGGAACATATGAAGATGAAGTCAATTTAGGATCAATTTATTTATCAACTTCCAAGCAAAATACATCATTTTGCATTGATAGGCGCTAAATTAGGCGCACTTTGCACCACCTTTTGTGCCCCAAAAAGATTATATTTAGGGATAAAATTCAGCACTAAAGTTGGCGTTAACTACACCGACTATAGTGCCGACTACTGAATCAAAAAATAAAAAATAAAAACTTCCCGCGTGAATTTAGAGATGAGAGGAGAAAAACGCTGTGCAAAGGAAGACATGAGAAAAAAGGGAAAAATGCCGCGTGAAGGAAGAGATGAGAGGAGGGCGCCCTATGAGGGATTGGCTACGAGAAAGTAGATGAGAAATTCAATTTAGTTTGCGACACCGTAGGTAAGGTTACAATTTTTTTTTTCATTCCCACAAATATTTTTGTTTGGATTAAATGGAGAGGATTGTGTCGAAGAAAGGGTTGTGAATATTTTTTTGTTTATAGGTGAATAGTTCAAGTCTCATGTGGTTGCAAAGGAGGAGGGTAAAATTGTAGATATTACATTATTTCCTCCGCATCCGAGAATAGTGAACACGTTTTTGAAACCCCAATGCCCCGGTTCACTTATCATTCCCATCCATCGCTTCCTTCTTAAAAAAGTAGTTGAGTGCTTTCAAGACAAGTCGTTAAACTGCATCTGCCCCACTACAACCAGGTCCCGTGGGAATAGAGGTTGGTCGAGACAATACGAGGAGATATGGCTTTTGAGATGAGGATGAGTGAACTAAAATTAGGCCTAGAACTATAGATTATCTCCCAAGGCAACAATTGATTCATAGGCAATTGTTTCATACCTGGCAGTGTCTACTTCGTTTGCCTCCACAGACTAGACGAAAATAATTTGCCCTAGGTCGCCTCAAAATGTCAAGCAATAGAGGGAAGAGAGCAAAGGGAGCAGACTCTAGCCACAATGAGGTAATTCATTGTCAATTTATAGATTTGTAAATGTTTCTATTGTTTCTTTGATTTTTAGTTTTTTAGTTTTTCATTTCTAAATTTAAAAGAAGAAATTATATATATATATATATAGGGACATGAGACTCACAAAGATAAAGAGGCATTGGCTTCCATATTGGGGGTAGAGGCAGTGAACAAATTGGATGGTGTGGACTTGACAATGCTTGCCAGATACATAGAAAAACGATCTAGTAAAGCCCCTGAAACATTGCAACCAATTCAACCATGTCAAAGGGAATTAATTGATTCCCCATCTAGTCCTGAATCAAGAAAAAGATCCAAGAGGAAATCAATAACAATAACCTCTAAGAATGTGGAATAGGGAGCAGAGACTTCCAATGTCCTAGCCACTCTTGGGACACAGACTTCTTTAACCAATATGCCATGTTTTGCATCTTGCATTGGTACCTACGATACCAAGATAGAATATGATGTGGTTTCAGGGGAAGTCCGAATGACAAATGTTGGAAAAATGTTTGTGAATAGGTTGAAGGAATCATGCCTTCAATGGTTCAAAGACCATCTACATTTGCCATTCTCAAAGATACCCATGCACCTGCAAAAAGTAGTTATCCATGACATGGAGACTGAATTTGGCATAGGTTGGTCTGTAAAGAAGATAAAGCTACGAATGTCTCAAAACTACAAGAGATTTCGGTGCAACCAAACAAAGAAGATAGAAAAACTCCCTCCCGAGATAAGGCTCAAAAAAAGGCCAATTGATGTAAGTGTGAAAGTATGGAAAGAGCTTGTAAAAGCATATGAGAAGTCCGATGCATGGAGGAAGTCCGGTGAGGAGAGTACGCAGGTATTTGAATTTGCTCATAAGATTATATCAAATTTATTAAATTATTTTTAAATTTTATTTGTGCATAGTTAAATTGAATTAGTATATGTTTCAGGACAAGGCCTCCAAGGCTAGGCTTGACAAACTTCGTGCCACGCATCACAGTGGCCAGAAAGGTTTACAAGCCTTGATCTATACATTTGTAAGTATATTTAATATGTTAAATGATTTTTTTTTATTTCCTAGGAAAAAGTAAATGATTGCATATTAATTAGTTTAACTAGTCCATATGCCATGTTTTGACAGGAGGAGAAATATGGCTAGCATCCAATGAAATTTGAAAAAAGAAATGTTACAAAGCAAAAAGTGGACTGATTTTGTAATCTGGATGGAGAACGAGGTATCAATAGTTGACTTTCAATAACTTAGTTGGATATTGTTGTGTTAATATGTCAATTTGCATTTCTTGTGTTAATTGTCCCATTATTTGTAGTCCTAGACATGTGCACATGTCCTCCTAGTTACCTTATTGGAGTGTTGAGATTTGAACTTCAGTCACTCTCATTATGAATGCACCTTTTTACCTTTATAGAATAATCCTTGGACATTTTTCACAATAATTTTAATCCACAAAGCTCGACAACTGTAAGGGCAATCACTTATATACAAACGTGAGTTATGTGAACAGGCTACCAAATCATCCACACATTTGTTTATATTGAATTAATGTATAGACAACAGATCCTTTATTGAATCATTAGGTGGTGATAGAACTTATGAAAATGATGAGTCCCTTATCAAAGGCACATCATTGATATCTTTATCAAAGGCAAATCATTGAATATTCCAACAGTTGCAACAATGTAGGGCAATCCTCTATCTTGTGATCAACATCATAATAAGTATACATTGGAAACTTTGTGCAACTACGCGAGGTATGCCCAGGTTCTCCACACTAGTAGCAATAGATTCCTCTATTGCATACTCTACCATGGCCTCCTTGATTTCCTCCATGCTACATATATTATGGCTCCTAATAGCACAACACCATCTATTGTGGTTGTGACTGGGGTTGCATGGTTGTGTTTAATTTTGTTTTCCTCTTGCCTTGTGGAGGAATTTTACTACTTTGTAGGTGGTAGTATCATGGGTGGATGTGTGACAAACCTTGCAATAGTAATTGATAGGAACATCCTTTCACTTTTGCAGTAGTGGATAGTTTCATGAGTCTCATGACATATGGTGCAATTAGGTATGTGTTGAGCAAGAGGGAACTATGTGGCATTAATATCTTGAGCTCCCACCACTAGATAGTTTGTAGTTGTATGCCCCTTAGTGTGACACGTTGTTCATCATAAACCACATTGATTAAGAGTTTCACTTGCAAGTTGTGCTATTTGCATGACCATTTTTCCATTTGTTCTTTTAGGCATGTAGTATAATCATATGTTGGGGGCTCCCCTAATTCTTATAATCTCAACACAACTTTTAAGGAAAATTTTTAATTAGGGAGAGTGAGATAAACTAGTTCATGTTGGATATGTGCAATTAGCCTACCAATAAATCATTCCTTCTAAATTTCAACATTTTATAGTTGGGTCAATCTTTAACACCAGTTCCTTAGAGCGTTGCTCATACCTACACACAATCTCTCCCGATTGTTGCCTTATTTCCTTTAATGCCACAATATTACGATGCACCATCTTAGGACAACTGAAATTGGGAAGGAAATCTCTTAGCAATTTACCAAGACCATTCTTGGTACCATTAGGATCATAATGAGTATACTAGTCTTGTGCTTGCTTACAAAAAGTGGTTTCAATTAACCTAATCTTGTGGTCATTATCCACAACATTTTGTGTGTGCCATGCTATCTCATATGCTTAAGTTTGACGAGCTAATAATGAACAACAAACCCTTGTTTACCTGCCTCCTTCTTATGAATGATCCCATTTTGGATTCCTTATGAAGTCAGGGTGATTTGAAGGAAGATCAAAGTTGCACTCCAAGTAGATGTGTGGATAAAGAAGGGCTTAGCGGAATATGGAAACCTTTAGATTTTGTGATTTTTGTTTTTTCCATTTCAAAACTTTTTGTTTTCTTTCTTTTCTAATGAACATTTATTCAAAAGCCCTTTCCTACATCCAAATCTTAAGTTTTAAACTCACTTGCATGGAAGATGCATTAAAGGTATCAATTATATATGTTCCATGTTTTTAATCCATTATTTTGTGGTTCTCAGTATGACAGAAAGAAGGATGTTGTTGCTTCTTAGACTTGTTGCACACCTTGCACTAGGTCCACAGGCTAGTGGAATGGTATTCGAGGACACAACGGCTCTCATATCATATTTTTTTGCAAGGAATCAATTTAAAATGGTATGAGGCCTAGATTTCATTCCAACCTAGGATTCCATCACAATAATGTCATATTACAGTCTTTAGATATGTGTATAATTTATGTACATGGTAGCAACCATTTAGTAATAATTCCTCACACACCACACTATAACTGAGATGTGTGAATGCCCTAAAACTATACAGGTTCAGCCCAAACACTATCATAAGATCATGCTTGATAAGATCATGAATACATCATAGTTTAGGTGTGGGTAGGACTTCCTTAGGAGAGGTAGGACTTCCTTAGTGTAGCTCTAACTATGCATTGTAGTAGAATCATTATATTGACCATTCCAGGTTCAGATTAGTAGGGACAATGGAGTTTCAAGACCCTTTCCAGCCAAGGGAAGGTTGATTTAAGAATTTTGAGGGACCTAGGGTAATGACAATCATATAGGACTGGGTTTGTGTTATGTTTGGAACCCGTAAAGTCTTGAGGTCTTCTTAGAGAGGTGATATGTGACTAGGGTATGAAGGCTAGGACTTTGTATGTAATCTTAAGCCCTCCTTTTAGATTTATTGGAATCCTTCTTCACTGATACATAAGGACTGTCAAGACTCCTATGATAGTGCATTAGAGAGGCATTGAAATCACAAAGGAGATAAATTTTATTAGGTCATCACCCATTGGAGAAGGGATTGTCATAAAGAGCATGACAGTGTTACCTTGTCATAGTCACAAAGGGCATAGTCTTTGTGGTGGTAATTATAGTCACTAAGTTTACATCCACCTTCCTAGGGTCTGCAAAAATGCTTGAAGTTGAATATGCCTATTTTAAAGATCTTGCCATGAGTATTTTCCGTGCTTTTACCCCCCTAATGATCCAAATATTGAATATAAAGGTGTGGAAATTATTGACTAACCTTACTACTATCACAGTCAATTTGCTAACATGCAAGATAGTCATGAGGTTTTTCTTGTTTTATTCAAGATTTATATAATCTTCCTTATTGATAATATGGGGGTCTGCTATTCCCAAATTGTCTACGATAAAATACCAATGGAGACCTCCCCAATGCTCATCTCAAGTTTCAAATGCACAATGAAATGATGGAGGACAATCATAACTGTCATAATAGTACATTAGCATTTTTTTTCTCAAGGTGGCCCTTGGGACTACCAAGGGGATGGATATATAGTTGGGATTATGGTTTTTGTTTAAAAGCCTTGTGTCATTGACCTAATATTTATTTGTGGCAAGGATCCCAATAGTCTAAAGATTACAAATTATTGTCAAGAAGGGATTGTCATAGTTAAGTGTGGTACAGTGATACAATTTCATCTTGGTTGAGTATTGTATAAATCTCAAGCTATTTAGAATGCATGGGGGTATTAGGGTGTGGTATCACTATATAGGTAACCATCAAGTGATTTCTTCAACCCAATCTTGGCCTATATAGTACCCAGTGTGAACAAAAAGATAGTGTTGTCCAAGAACCTTGTTACGGTCACAAATGAGGGTAGTCTTAGCTATTGTAACCATAATTGGAATCCCTTGTTGTTACCATAACATATGTGACCTAAAACCATGAATCTATGAGCATGAGTTGTTTGAAACTCCTCTGAGAAGATCCCACTATGGGAATGAATCATAATTTAGTGTTAAATAAGATTGTTGTCATTACAAAAAATCTAGGGCAATCATTGTATCCTCTCATTGCCATCATAGAATTAATGTAACTATAGTTTTCAATACCAAAGAGATAGAATTGATGGTAACCATAAGGTCTGTGTTGACTAGTCTCAATCATCCATCCCTCGATGGTAAAAAATAATGTCCCAAAGGAGATAGTAATGATGATACAAATGCAGACACAAAATAAGACCACTTTATATTCTTCTATTTTAGAGGACTGTCTCTACATTGCTGGTCCAGATTAAGGAAGACATGATTTAAGAGTTCATTGGATTTGATGGCTACAAGCCATTCATCAAATCCACACAAGGTGGCATGGTCAGGTTTTTGAATGCTTAAGTCCTCCTTTGTCAGATGTTGTAGTTGCAACTACCCTATTAGACATGTATGCAAAATGTGGAAGCATAGACAAGGCACGCGAACTGTTTGACAAAATGCCTCAAAGAAATGTGGTCTCATGGATTGCAATGACTACAAGATATGCACAAAATGGATTTGTTGAAAGGGCTTTAGAAATTTTAAAGCAAATGCAATTAGTTGGTGTAAAGCCAAATTCCACAACCTTTGTCAGCATCCTCCCTGCCTGTGTCAAAATGGGACCTTTGGAATAGGGTATGGACATCCATCAATACATAAAGGATAGAGGAATTTTGTCAGATGTTGTAGTTGCAACTGCCTTGTTAGACATGTATGCAAAATGTGGAAGCATAGACAAGGCACGTGAACTATTTGATAGAATGCCTCAAAGAAATGTGGTCTCATGGATTGCAATGATTGTAGGATATGCACAAAATATGGAATCATAGACAAAAAACATGAACTATTTGAAGATGTCATCTCATGGAATGCAATGATTGCAGGATATGCACAAAATGGATTTTGCAATGACACTCTCAAAATCTTTGAATTAATTAAGCACACTCTGGAACATATTCTAACATTGTAAGCTTTGCTTGTGTTCTAGGCGCATGCAGCCATGTAGGTATAGTGGATGAGAGTTGTACATACTTCAATCACATTTGTAAGCCTTATTGCATTACACCTATAGTTGATCATTATGTGTGCACGGTTGACCTCCTTGCCTGTGCTGGCTATCTTGAAGACACCGTAAACTTTATCTTTCTTTCTAAATCCCCAAATTTGCCCTATTCTCGCTCACATTGAAGACTTGTGAGCGGGAATAGGGCTAACATTTTTTCTTTCTAAATTTGGATAACATATTGCTAACTTCATTTTTTTTTTCAAACAAAATAGACCTTTATCTTAAGGTTACTCATGAACCTTAAGATAAATAATTATTGAAAAAAAACTGTACATTCCTTAATGACATGTAAGAGAATTTAATCAACTGCTACTTAAAAACTCTTTAATGTTTTTGTCTAATGCAGGTTATTAGATTAATAGTGAAAAAGAACATACATGGTCCAAGCAATTTGTGGCACTTAAGGTTATGTAATAGAATTTACAGTTGATAGTTAAATTGTACAACAATTTTTTTTATGATCTTTACTAATGTTTATTAGAATTGTTGCATGTTTTACATCATTGTAATGACATATTAGCTATAACTTTTTTGAAATTTTATTATGGTATGTGCACTTTGATATGAGGTAATATGATTATGGTTTCATTTCATATGTTGTAATATTAGATATATAACAGAAAAATAAATTATTGCATGAAATAAATAATAACTTTTCATTTTAAATATTTTTTTTTTGTAGAACACGGGTCTTCCAGAAGATCAAGATGATCCTCATGATATAGATCCAAATTATGTTGATTATGGTACAGATCACATGGCAGAGGATGATGATGATGTAGATACAGAAGACACCGAGGTTGATGACGATGATGATGATGATGACGACGACGATGATGATGATGATGATGATGATCACAATGGTGATGATGATGATGATGAGGCAGTTGTTGGTAGTAGCCAGTGACATTCATGATCATATAGACTGCATCATGGATCATTCCTGATATATCGTTATGATGCCTCTTTTCATGGTTACTATCATATGTATCATTTTCACGGCCTGCAGTACCATATTATTGAGTTCTATAATTTTGACTTATATCATTTGGACATGTATCATCTTGACTTGTATCATTTTGAGTTACATAATTTATCATTTTTACTTATATCATTTGTACATGTATCATTTTGACTTATGTCGATTGTTGGACATGTATCATTTTGGCATCTTATTGATCTACTAGCATATTTGACTTTCACTTGTTTTAGTTATATATGATGATGATCTTATTAGTATTGACTTGTCAATTTATATCTATTGAAAGTGGTCGATGATTTTTGGATGGATATTTATTACGTATGATGATTTTAATTTACTGCTTAGGATGGATGTTGCCAAATTTAATTAAATTATAGATATTTGACTCACTTGTTTTAATTATAGATGATGATCATGTTATAATAATTATCTTGTTATTTAATCATATCAGTTAAATAATTAAATTACTTACTCTATAATCATATGAGTTATTTAAGAGGAATGATATATTCAACTAATTAAATTGAAATAAAATATATTAAATTAATAAATGTAAGCAAAACAAGAAGCATTTTTAGAAGCAAAAAAGGAAGCAACAATGGAAGCCAAACTAGAAGCAAACCAGAAGCAATCTTGGAAGTAAAACTTGGCGTTATCTAGGAAGCAAACATAGAAGCAATTTAGGTAGCAAACAAAGAAGTAATAATGGAAGCAATTTTAGAAGCAACAAAAGATGCAATAATAGAAGCCATATTAGAAGCAACAAAAGACATAAAAATGGAAGCAAAATTGAAAGCAACAAGCAATGTTATATCAGAAGCAAAATTGGAAGCAAAACTAGAAGTAAAACTGAAAGCAAAAGTGGAAGCAAAATTGGAAGGAAAAGTGGAAGCAAAATTGGAAGCAAACCTGGAAGCAAAATTGGAAGCAAAACCAGAAGCAAAATTGGAAGCAAAAGCAGAAGCAAAATTGGAAGCAAAAGTGGAAGCAAAATTGGAAGCAAAACCGGAAGCAAACTTGGAAGCAAAATTAGAAGCAAAATTGGATGCAACAAGCGACATTATATCGAAAGCAAAATTGGAAGTAAAACTGGAAGCAAAACCGGAAGCAAAATTGGAAGCAAAACTGGAAGCAAAACTGGAAGCAAACCTAGAAGCAAAATAAGAAGAAAACTTGGAAGCAAACCTGAAAGCAACACAAGAAGCAAAACCAGAAGCAAAATCAGAGGCCAAAATGGAAGAAACAAAATCTGACACTAAATCTAGCACTAAATTTGACGTTAAATCCGGCGCTAAAGTGAAATGCAATTTAGCGCTGAGTTTTGCGTCGATAAAAGTGAACTCAAATACACTAAATTCTAGTGATATTTTAGGTGCTAATTGCCTCTTTTGTTGTAGAATCTAGTGGTTTTATCTAGTGGGCAGATGACGAAAAACATTTTATACTGATGCAGACCTAGTGTCCCTTTAGCGAGAAATAAAAAAATGGACCAAGTCCATACATGACGATGGGGTTGATATATATTATCTGACGCTTGGCTAATAGAATCACTCTGTGTGATCTTGATGATGTCTTATCACACTTACAAAACATAACAATACTACTGGTCCATGCACTTTATCTATCTTGAATCTTGCATTCCTCGGTTCTTTATCTGATTGATCATATGCATTGTTGTTTATCATGATTATATGGAAACTAACACTTTTCTTGCAGGAATGTGTTTGTGGGAACATTTGGTGATCATAAAGTACATGTCACCTCCGGGGGGCATGGGCTTTGCGAGAGCTTGTGTTCCCTTGTGTTCTTCCGACCTTAACATGCTTGATATCGGTACGCGACATCAACCACCTTAAGGTGGGGGCATATATAAGGTAAGCTATTTGTTGTAGATGTTAGCAACATGTGTTTGTGAATCTTGAACCTACTGCAATCACTTAAACCCTCTGTGGTGGTGGGATATCGTGCATATAATTTTTATCTTAAGCCCTCTATGGAGGCAGGATATCGTGCATATCCTTTTTATCTTAAGCCCTCTGTGCGAGGCAGGGATGGTGTATTTCTCGAGGAGAGTGAAAAATCTTGTCATTTTCAAAAGTCTGGCTCTAAGCAGGCGAAGAGCGGTTTTGTGACTAACCTAACCCTTAAGTGTGTCTTCGACGATTGTTGTAGTGAAGCCCGATTGTCGGTGTGTTCCTGTAATGTGCTTGAGATGGTGATGAACCTAGAAATATAGGTACACTCCATTGCTTGTCTGTCATGTTTTCTCTGTGTCTTCTAAGTGTTTGTGTATTGCGTGTTTGTTCCCAAGCATAGTCTAAAGACCGGTGGCGATGAGTCCCTCCTATGCTTTGGCATTTGTTTGGCATGCTTGTTTTGTATGGTGTGTTTGTTCTCAAGTGTAGTCTAAAGATTGGTGGTGATGAGTCCCTCCTGCACTCTGAGATTTGTTTGGCATGTTTGTTGCCCCATGTGTAGTCTAAAGACCAATGGCGATGAGTCCCTCCTGCACTATGGGTGGTGTGTTTACTTTCCTTATACTTGTATTCTACATTTCATATATATGAAAATGAAAAAGAAAAGAAAATCATCACTGTCTTCACTGCATTCACTGTGTGTTGTGTGTCTTTAATGTTGTCTTCTCCATGTTTTGCGTGACTGTAACTATCTTCTCTGTGTTTTGCATGCCTGTTATTGTCTTCAATATGTTTGGCATGTCTTCTCTGTGCTTGGCGTGTTTGTTGTGTCTATTGACGGTACTTTAATGCATGTATTGGCCTTGCGTATATACATACATTAAAGTGGGGGCTAAATGTTATGTTAGAAAAAGTAACCTTGGGGGCTTTTTCCTATTAAGGTTTAGCTCCCTGGTCCTGTTAGTGCATTTAGAGCATCTTGCATGTTATTTCTGACTCCCAATGAGAAAACCCTTAGGTCTTGTGACAAATAGGACATAGGGGGCTTTTCTTTAATGATCATTGAGCAAAAATGGCTAGGTAGACTTGGGCACTAGCACCCTAGTCCAACCTTATTTTCAGTCTGCCCTAATTTCAAAGGTTGGTTTTATGACCATTAATTAGGTCCTATGCTGACATCTAAAGTTTGAATTATGAAATTCTTAGTGGGAATCTTTGTAGTTGCATATATAAGTATGATTAGGTTTCATTTGCAAACTAGATGGACCTTAGATGGAAATTGGATAACTTTATGCATTCTTGTGATTAGAGCATTCAAAATATTCATTGTGTTGTAGAGTAGAGCATTGTTATTGTGTTTGTGTTTTCAGATTTGACATCCATCTCCTCATGGCATGAAGAGCATCTTCCTTCCATGAGATCTTCACTACAAGGTGATATCATTTGTGATTTCAATCTTTATCATTTATATTTTTGCCTCTATCCCTTCGGGATACGCACTCTTATCTAACAATGGTGTTTGGAAGATTTGAATGTCTCTCCAGGGCTTGACCGAGGCAAGCCTCTAAACACCACAATCCCCTCCCACACTTCTTGTGATGTTGTCATGCCCACATTTCCCATGCGGTCACGACACGCAACACACGTGTCATGTCCACATTTGTCATGTGGTCATGACATGAAATATAAAAAAATTTCCACGCAACCCTAGAAATCCCCTCGCACGTGTCAGCGCGCTCGGTGGCAATACGCATAAGGCGTAAACATGTCATTTGAATTTTGGGGTACTGCGCTCACATGTGCAATCCCCTGTGTGATGATAGCCAACTAGGGGGTTATGCGACGCAATGAGTGTCACCATTAGGGTTAGGATCGATTGATTAAAACCCTAAATTTTCCTAAGTGAGTGACGGTATTTTGACACGAGTCAAAATCAAAACCCTAATTATAGAGCATTAAAAGAATAAATTACCACATAACATTACGACATTAATCTACGAAAACGTTAAAATATTAATCAACGCAAGGGTTAAATCACCTAAGGAAATTAACCCTAATTTCTTGAAAAAATCCGACAGCATAATGCCACTAGGGTGTATATAGGAATTATTTTAATTAAAAAAATTAAAATAAAGTAATTAAATATTAACTCTCAAATAATAACTTACTTCGATTAAACCCAAAAGTAAGATTAAATTAATTTATTCGACCAAGCTATTATACTATTGCATTATTAATTCAAGGTTACCATAATAAAATTAAATACTCCACAACATTACTAAAATTTTCTATAGTTCCCTAAGAAAATAAAAAGGTCTCCTACATACCCAAATCAATACACTTTATTTGCCAAAGCCAAATAAATTAAAGAATAATCTCCTAGTAGGGTTTTAAATTTAAAAACAATAAAACCTAATCCCTAAACAAAACACTATCCCACCAAATTTAAATAAAAAAGTCTAAAGTCAAAACTTTCCCCACTCTAAACCTGAGCCAAAATTAAAATAAGCTAACTCATTAAAACAAACCCATTAAAAAAAGAGGTAAGAGTAATCCCACGTTCACATGGGGAGAAAATTATAAATCCTAAATAAAAAGAAAAGGAATTAAATTCCTTCACAAGCCTTAAAAGTACCCCCAATAAAATAATAATATCCTTATGGAAGAATCCCTAAACCTAACTTATCTCCCCATTCTTTCTATTCTCTCAAACTTCCATCTCTCATTTTCTCTACTATTCTCTCAAATTCTTTTGTGTGTGTTGCAGGTAAAATGTATGGGGCAGCCATGGATGACTACCCACAGAGGTATATTCATAGAATATATACTTATTTAGATATACTCTTTTTTTGCACACACACACATATATGTTGAAGAACAAAACCAGAGATCAAAGATAGAAGGGTATTTTTTTTTGCTACATTCTAGAAGTATACACGTAGTTTATATATATATATTCTGGAAGTATACACAGTTTATATATATTCTGGAAGCACGCAGTTAATATATATATATATATATATTATGAAAGTATACACGTAGTTTATATATATTCTGGAAGTATACACGTAGTTTAAATATATATATTATTAACAATGCATACTATATAGTCTAAGGCCGAATGACTGACAGAGAAAAGAGGGTTAATGACAGATTAGTATGGCGCACAGAGTGTAAAGGCGCCGCCGCCAAATGAATGCCCAACACAAGGCATACACCGCAAGTTTCAGGGAGTAAGGGGTGGGGTTCACCACTCCCCACCCTAAGATATTTACCCTGCAGTACAATTAACGATGGGTAAAACACAGTCAACAAAAAATGTTTTACACTCATTCATTTTTTTTAAAACATACGATGGGGTTTGCAACATTTCATTATATATATATATATATAATGACATATATACAGTCTACAAAAAAAAATATAATAATACACATTCAGATAAATATATATAATTTCCAGCCCATATATATATAAATGTTTCCCACATCCTCAAATGGATTATTTATGAAGATAAAAAAATACATTTCTCTCTCTCTCTCTCTCTCTCTCTATATATATATATATATATATATATATATATATATTAAGGAATACTTATTTGAACATTGCATGAAATTTTCTATCTCCTTATACCTATATTTAAAAAAAAAACAGCAACTAGCTAATTTTTTTTGAATGAAATAGCAACATACTATACATTTTTTTTCTTTTCAATAAAACACCTTCTTTATTTTGAATAAATCAACAATGATTTATATTTTTCCATCACAACTTATCACAACCTCATAATGAAAACCATCAACACATATATTTCATTTTCTTGAAAACACATGCAAATGAGAACCAAGAATAAATATATTTTGGCAACAATTACATCAAGGAGATTATTACATTTTTGTAACTTCTAAAATAGAGTAAACACATAGTAAAATCATTTAAATTTACATATGAAGAGAGTATTTTCTCTCTTTCTTTTGAAACAAACTATATAAGCCAATCTTGGCCTAACTGTTAGCTGTCGTTGCACCAAAAGATCGACCTTTTAATGCCCGATACAACCACTTGACTTAACAAGCACAGGAGGCGGTTAAGCCCTTGTCGCAAACCACTGCAGCGCTGTGCTGAATAAGGAGACCAAGGGCCACACCTTGCAACAATCCCCCTCCCAGTGCAAGCGCGGGGTTTGAACCCGTGAGCTCGGCTCTGATACCAATTGTTGATAACTGAGAGGGGGGGTGAATCGGTTATCTTAAATACTTCAACTTCCTGATCTTCCTCAATAATTAATGCAACACAGGGTGATTAACCCAAGATGTATTCTCTGTTAAAAGAATAAGATAGTACAAGATGGCACTTGCCAATTAGGGCTCACTGCCCGAGCACACTGCTCACAAGAGGCTCACTACCTACAAGAGACTCACTATCTACAAGGTATAAGATATCACGATACTTGAACTGATGAGAGGCATATCCACATGCTGAGGTTCAGTTCCGGTTAGGCCCAATATACTGATTTGCTGCACTTCATTCTTCCTCTTCTTAGGTATTGCTATCCAGTCACATACTGGACCTGTATTACTACTTTCAAATAGTTCTTCTGCTTTTCTTCGCACCTTACAACACCCAACACACACCTTCATATCCAAATCTATCTGGTATATATATCTGCACCAATGATTTCAACACCTTTCTAGTCAGCATCCGGAATAGTCAATATTTTCCTAAACTCTAATTTGTCAACTGAATCCTTGCTTACCAAGTGATGCGTATCAAGGAGATGCTTATAGAAGTCATCAATCATGTCGGCAATCATGAATGATACCTTAAGAAACTTGATCACAATCAATAACTCATCCGGATTAAAGTTTGATGCTCTACCGGTCAGTTCTTCCTCTGTCTACTTTGCCAAACAAGGACCTAATGCTTAGGTGCTCATATCTCTTCACTCTTTCTTCACCGGAGGCTCAATCCTTGGAAACTATCAGTCAAGGTACTCCTCTGGACTTCCCTAAATTTGTATTTTACTGAGATACTTCCTCTAAGAGATCCGGACCTGACTGTCGGACCTTGCTGCATGCTCTGTTCTTGCTTATCAGACCACAACACTTCTTCAATATGACTTCCAGGAAAGACTCACCATGTCCTATGGATGTGTGGGATGGACTTTGTTGCCATTAATGACAACACTCACGAAGCTACACTGTGTCTCTTTCCAACATTAACAATGCACAAGAATTTAAAGCACTTCCTTCAAGCTCCAAAGCCAACAATAAACCTGCAAGAAACCAAACAAGGGAGGGAAACCAAGACACACAATACCACTCTCTTCCCTACCATAGACTCACTAATGAGTCACCCCCGAGCTTGGAGGTCATCCACACACAAGGTGTAACACTCCATAACAAAACAATGAGCAAGCCAACATTCATGAAGAATACCTATGGTTTTAACACATCACAAAACTCATAGAAATGAGTTTGAAGGGGTAGGGGAGTGGACATCACTCAACTCAAGAGGCCACTCCAAATATCTCAAAAAAACTCAACACAAGCAAGGCCTCAAGCCCAAATATTTATTCCAAGAAACACATATATTCCACCATGGAACTCATGCCATACAAAATGCTCCATACTCAAATCTTGCCCTCAAGGCCATAAAATCCAACACTAGGATGGTGACCTCAAGGAGGTTCACTTCTCCCCCACCCCACACATGTTGAGCATCTTCTTCAAATGGAGAGGCTCTTACAAACACCATCAAAAACCCCACAACATCAAATAACACAACACTCACAAGCAAACACACAAGTAAAGTAAATACATAAGGAAAGGCTTCAAGCCTTGAATCCTACCTTGATAAGCCCAACAAGGAAGATATTTGAAGTAGAGCCCTTCCAACTCCACCTCCAAGTCCTTCCTCCAAAAGTGCCTCCAAAAACTCTCTCACTCTCTCCCCCAAAATTCAAATAAAATGGAAAATGTATTAAAATCAAGAACCCTCTCCCTCTTTTCAAGAGAGAGTAAAATAGGCTCTCTCCATGAGCCTTGAGGAATGAGAAGGTGACACATGTCACCTTCTCCTTCCTCCTCACATCCACTTGCAAGCTCCATGGAATGTGGGGGTGACACATATCACCCTCCCATTCCACCAAGTCTTGCCCCCTCCACTTGTGCTCTCTCACACATGTGTGAGAGCAAGGTGGAGCCCAAAAAGGATGAGGGTACAACATGTGTCCATATCCTATCCTCCCATGAAAGCCCACAAAACCCCAAGGTACTCTCACCAATGTGAGCGAGCCTTGGAGTTGGCTCCTCCACAATTAGGGGTCTTGAAGACTCCCCAAGCCTTCAATGCAAGGTACCCCAATACCTTGGAATGAGGTGTGGATAAGGTTGAAGGTTTGACCCAACCTTCCACTCCTCCCCAAACTTCCATTTTCATCACTTCACTTCAGGGTGAAGTTTAAGTGACCATATGGGAGTTATCCTAGGGTTAGACAAGATTAAATGGGCCCTAGACCCTAGGGGTACAACCCAGGGTCACTTTTAACCTAAATTGAGCACCTTAGGATGTAGAAAAACACATGAAAAGAGGTCACAAAAATTAAAACCCAAAAATTAAGTCAAAAAAACATTACACATTTACAACACCAATATACAATCAACTGGAAATAGGTAGACCTAGCCCAAAAGACAACATACGCAAACATTATGAAAATTCATCAAGAATTTACACAGTTGATCTAGGTTCCTCTTGGAACTAGATCAGTTCAACATGAGATTTTACAAAATGTGTGGGATGATCTCCGATTTTCTATGGCTTGGGAAATCACCTACGCACTTAAACAAAAGATTAATCCAACATGTATATCATAGCCGAAGCAAGGAAATACATACACTCACACCAACACATAATCAATTAAAACATCATAAATATAAAAATCACATCATAATTAGATTCATAATTTGCATTTCTATAAACCATCTCAAGATAAGAATTGCATGGAAAATCCATAACATAATCTCACAACTAGTATCTCTAATAATAGCAGAATGCAAATCACGTGTCTAATTATCATCAGTGAATCAAAATTAGGATCTAGTCTCATCACAACATACTAAACATAACTAACCAAAATAAAAGAATATAGTCTAGTAAACCTGCATATCAGGATCAACAGTCCTCAATGTCTAAAATGTCTCCAATAGTAATATGAAATGAGAAAAAATAAGGGAGTGAAATAATGGGCCTCACAGATGTGCATTCAATTCAATGAATATAGTCAACAATACAAACAAACTATAAAATAAGATGGAATATTGACTTTTATTAAATTTAAATTCTGATAATACTTACTTGAACTAGATCTGAAACATGGTCAAAGTCAACTGATAATTCAATCTATGTGAGTTGTAGTGTTGTCAGGAGTCGATACGTGTCAATCAGGCTTAGGCTTATTGTACACCATTCATCAACCTACTCCTTTGACTCACAATCATACCAAGCTTGATCTGTAAATGAAGAACGAAAGCATACCATCCGTTGTGTATGAATACTCCATGAACATGCATTAGAGATTCTAAAAGAGTGTAGCTCACTTGATCCTGTCAATGTACAACAATCCTCATATTTTGGAATGTTAGTATCATCAACCAACAAAAAATATCTACAAACTATAGACTTACCTTCATTACCTAGACCCATTGTAACCTTACACCATTCACTAATAGATCTTGCACCTGTCAATTTTGCATTGTCTTTGTACTTCAACTCTTCTTGTGCTAATGCTCTTTTGATACATGCTCCCCCTTTCCATGCCCAGCCTCACAAAAATTCCACATATGTTGAACACCATTCATCTTATGCATCCTACTCAACCAATAGAACATCTGCGAGTTCTTGAATTGTGACACAAAATTATCTGACCATATGATATGTTGACCAAATGATATGCTCTTTCTAGCCAAATCATGGTAGAACATCTGAAAGCAACCTTGCATGAACTCTGTAGAATGTGTCCTTACATAACTTTAATTGCAAGTCTAGCCATTGAGCTCTATGGGTATGCCTTGCATACTCATAAACTATATTCTCTCAGAAAACAAAGATAAACTGATACACTGGAATCTTTTCAATGACCAATTCACACCTTTTTGCTTCTTTACCATCTTTTAGACTATATGCCACTGTCTTCTATTTGTCAAAACTTACTAGTTCATTTTCAATTACATGTGTTCTCTATATGTTCACAAATTGGCAAATGTTGCAACCCACCACAATGATCACACGTGCCATCCAAGCATAAGTTCTTGTGGAATAATTGACCATCCACTCTTTGACATAATATGCTTGATATGGAATACCTTGAAGATCTAGGTGTACACTTTATATTACACTCCTTCAAAACATTGTTAGTATGCAAATCTGCACATATATATATATCTATAAACATCATAATGATAAGAAAACTCAATATGTACTCTACAAGTTGTGCATGTGTGATTTATTTTGACATAAAAAGTCTTTACCATTTCAAAATACCTTTGACTGATATTGATTTGAGGATACATCTCTTGAAATATCTTGAAAAATTGTGTTTGAGTCACATCCAAAAAATGCTTTGGATGTGGCTCATGGTTTTGACAACCAATTCTCCTTCTTACAACATCTCTTGCATTAGGAGATACCCTTGTGTTATTTTTCCAAAATTCTTCAATGAGGGATCTCAAGGCTTCAACAACAACTTTATCTTTCCATGGGAGTCTCCCAGAGAATGCCCACAATTTATTGGTATTTGGGTCATCAACTCTTTCATGCCTTCCAATGGCTCTCATTGAGTTTTTCAACTTATTTTCAATGCTTCACTTGTCTTTCTAATGAAGCAATCTTTCTTTGTTTGACGGCTTACTATTGTCGACATAATGACACATCATGTGACATTACTATCCTTCATGCATGAGGTGGAACCCACACTCTCATATGTACTCATTAGATTCTTTACAATTAATTTTTCACTTAAAGCATTCGATGTTCTTAGATCAAGAATCTTCATAATGGACCTGAATTTTAGATTTCTCATCAATTCAACAAATAGTTGACATCTTCTAGTTTCATTTAAGATCTCAAAAAATAATTTCCATATCTTAATGGCATGTCTTTGGCAAGTACAATTGGGAATCTTATCTTGCATGGGTTTCAAAACATTATCATAGATATCAATCAGAAACTTAGGCTTTCTATGCAAATTTATAGGAGGCATTTTCAATGGTAAAGTTGACTCAGTATTGTTGACGAGCAGGATTGCACCCGTTATGCAGAGCTGTGAGGCTCGACAATCCTATGCAACATGGGATCAAAATCAGGCTATGGGTGACCTATGGTGAGTTTGAACCTCCAGATTATGGGCTGGTTCCCTTAAAATATTCAATTGGATCTATGACGTTGGTGTGGAAAGGGGTAAAAAGGTCTTCTAAAAGCACTATGATTGTAATATAAAATAGGGTGATGCACCTAAAATTTGATTGAAAACTTAGCAATCTAACTCACAATAAATCTCACAAAATCTAACCACACAAACCACTTTCAGAAATTTGACCACATAAATAATTCTATGGTAGGCAGGAAAATAATTTCTTTTTGAAGGAAAAGAGGTTTTCACAACATAAAAGGAAACTTCTCCAATTGCACAGCCTAAGACCTATGATTTTCAATGTTATCTAACACATGCAAGTACAAATGAGACAATGATTTTAAAGGTTCTGATGTTTAAACACAATAAAATCTCACCAAATCATTCACAAAAGCAACATTAATGGAAATGTAGACACTTGATTCAGCTAAAAAATAAAGGAACAATTGCATAAAAGACAAAGTATAGAACTTGTAACCTGCTGTAATCTCTATATATCTGCAATAATGAGTTACAAAACCTTCTTTCTCTCTCAAAGTGTAAAGAGCAAAAAATGCAAGAACTAGGAAAAAACTAAGTTTTCCTTACAATATATAATATGCTCTCTCCAAGAGATATAGAAGGTCAACTGCAGTCAATTACCTCTAAAAATAAGCCCTTAGAAGTGATCCCTGAACAAACAAAAAAATCCCTAAAAATAAGGGTTATAACTGCCTCAAATCATGCAAAAATAGCTCCAAACTGCTCTCCTCCATGTGTTTGACAAAAAAAGTTGACCAAACTCTCCAATTTTGACCCAAAAAGCCATGCAAAAGCTCCAAAAGTCTTCAGTTAATTATATCTCTCAATTTTGCATGATTTTGGGACATGTGAGCAAATAATAAAGTAATTTTTTACATGATTACTTTGCTATGAGTTTCAATTTGTCTTATCTCCTTGATTTTACAACTTTGTGACAAAATAATAAAATAATTTAAATGATATTAATTTATTATTTGTTTACATTAATTTAGTTGCAAAATCATACACAATTGGATATATTTATCTCTTTTAGAAGAAAAGATAAAAATAATCCCTTATCCCTCCCATGCACCTAATAGATCTCCTCATGCAAAAATTACATTATGCATTTAAAAAATAATAAATGCATTTATTACAACCTTATAACTCCCATGCATGCATGATCAATGCATCACAACACCTTATTACTCCATGCATACATAGGTTACCTCATGCAAAGTACCTTATAACTCCCAATAATATACCTTATCATGCATTACATATCCTCACCTTCACAGCCTTATGTAATATATTATGAACCATTATGACTCCTTATGTGCATTACATATACTTTTATCTTTGCAGCATCTCTTGTCATATATATAGCACCTTATCACTCCATGTGACTATACTATTCCACACTCCATACCCTACCTTCGAATCACCCTCTTGTTTGACTTCCATCCTATTTCATGCCTTAGAAAAATAATACAAGGCACCCAACCTTATCCATTCATCATTTGTTTTGACCTTTGCAAGAAAATCAAAAGGCAATTATTTAAATGTCCTCACGGGTCCCTGTGGCATTGTTGATTTGAATCATTAGGTTCTTAAGACTTTAAAAGTCTTGACCATGATGATGGAATAGATAACAATGATTTATCTTAAATCATAAGTCAAAAAGAATGGGAAAAAGCCATCGTGGCTAGGGCAATTTGACCAAAAGGAATGCAAAACCTAAAGTTCTCATCATTTTGTCTTTTGACTTGTTTGTGCTCCTCCTGAGCTGTCACCATGCTTGCTAGGGTTTGAAGTAGAAACGTCACAATTTTCTATAATTTCTGAGGGATTTTGTGAAGATTTCGACATGAAATGGCAAGGTAAGTGCTCCTCCTGTCACATATTTGACCATACTCTTTCATCTATGAGGCAAAGCCATCTCCTATGGCCGCAACAACACTTATCTCTGATGCATTTTCATTCTCTGTTTGTCCTTCATCTTGTCTCTATGTTGAGGCCATGACTGCGCTCATCTAGCTCGAGCTATCCTGAGCCATTGCAAAACAATGTGAAAGCAAAATACTGGGTAGAACCCACGGCTCCATGCATACATTTCCACTCAGAATAAAAGATAAGTTCGTTGACTGGTATATCTCCTTATTTTATGTATCTTTCTCTGTATATATGCTCACCAGAAACTGCCATGAATGGTATATTTCTGGGTGTATTATTTTTTTTGTTTAAGAGCTCGGGCTTCTCCATTATTCTATATTTGCAGTTTTTTGTATAAAAACTTGTATGGCTTTTACCCTATGTTGAGAGACTTTTCCTATCCTCCCTCTGGCTGCGGCTTCAATGGCACCAAATGGTTATTTCTAGTATGTAGGAGATAATGTAATTATATTTGCAATAGAAAAATCTTTTACTGGGCCGTGAATGTATATTTACCATTTCTTTGTAATTTTCTAAGTGATATCAAACCCTAGGGTTTGAATCCTCTATCTCTTGTATCTGTGGTTTCATTATGCAAAAATGTGATAAGGGTTTGCAAAAGAAAAGCATTCAGGTGGCAATATGAATTGGGCCTCTCTCCTTTTTTGCATATGCAGAAAATAAAGACACTTATTGTTCCTTTATTTGCAAAACATTAACTAAAACTTTTCCGTCAGGGTTTACTCACTCTTTCTCTTTTGAGAATGCAAAAACACAAAAAACTCTTCATTCTTTATTTGTAGATGTTTCTCCTTCTGTATCTTGATGTGGGTTTTGCAATTTTATTGAAGAACATCTTCTTCTTGGCCACGACCATGACTATTCTCCCTCTCTATGTATTTATTTCCTTTATATCTACTATATGGCCCTTATGAAAATGACAAAAGAATGCTATCCTTTTTGGCTTTTTTGCAAAAGAAAAACTGAGGGTTTTCACAAAAGATATCTCCCCCCGTAGCAGTATTTAACTTGTATTTTCATTTTTTCTGCATTTTAACCTTTGGTAATAAAAAGGACCTTCATTCATTGTAAAAGAAGAAAAAGTGTTGGTTGCAGCCACTGTGTGAGATATAAGGGTTTTTACAATCCTTTCTGTAACAACAACAACTATGCTCTTCTCTCTTTTTCTGTAGCTTATGTTGTTTCATTACTTAAAAAAAAAATTGTGAAAAACGAACTTGCTTTACTTTCTGGACTACTATACTTGCATCTTGTCTAATTTTTCTTTATTTCATCTGTAGATAGAACTATCATTGTAGTGTGCTTTTTCTCTTTCCTGTAGATGCAAATAGAAGATGACTATTTTTTGTATATATGATAAGCCTTTTTTAGAACATATCTCTCCATCGTGAATAGAAATAATGCTCTACCTGTAGCATAACACTACATCATATCATTTAATCTCTTTGACTATGACATTTATCAGTTTTCTTGCACACTCCTTGGCTTCTCTATATGCACTACCTGATGCATTTTGGTTGTCTCTTTCATGACTCTATTATGTCCTTATACTTTTTGTGATGTAGTCACTTTGGAAGGGTCTCTCTACTAGCTATTCCACATGCTATAAGTTCACATCTCTATTACAAACATGATATGTTGTTCCATTTGTCCATTTGTACATTTTACATTAAATGATCTTGTCTGATTTGGAAGATGAAACAATGTTGAGGCTTACATGGTACTTGTGACTGAGAACCTCCTGACCTCTTTCTCCTCTGTCTTTAGAACAAGTTGATGCATTTTAATATTGTCTCTGTACTTTGGCATTTTTCTTATATTGTTGTTCCAATCATAAGGATGTTGTGGTCATCAACATATGGTTGTACCTTTCATGTGTTTGAGACTGTACCTCCTATCCTTCATGCTAGTTGTTATGTCCTCCTCCTTTGTTCTTCTTCATATGAACATGGCCCATGAGGACATGATGGCAACATTATGTGATGTTCTTATGGTGTCTTTAGACTTGCTTACTCATTTCCATGGTATGGTTGTTTCATTCTTATCATTTATGACTATACCTATTGATGATATAGGACTGCTATCTTATTCAATAAAACATCACACTTCATTTATGATAAGAATGGTATAATACCTTCACTTGCTGTCATAATGTAAGTCTTGTGGCATGATGTATGTCTTCAATTGATTAATACAATGAAATTCCTTACGCTACTACTCTTCATTGCACCTGTTTGGTTTTATGATGCATTTCATTGTATGAAAAACATACCTTCACTGCTTATTTCATTAATGCTATTGAATGAAGCATCCTCTATCTCTTACAATCTGATGTCCTTCTTGGATGAATAAGAAGGAAGCATGTTGGGCTCTACCCTTGTGGGAGCCACATTTTCTCCACATGCTTTAATGTCTTCAAATCAGCAACATTACTTTTCCTATACCTGCACAGTGAACAAATAAGTTAGCATAAAAATATACCTCTTGGAGGCTGATTGATCTCTCTCATGATGATCTGATTTATTGCACATGTCTGATTTTGATTTAATCACATTAATGCATAATGTTTGCAAGTTTATATGTTTGCTGGTAAAGCATATGATGAATTTGCATATCCGGAGCTTCTAACATGACTTTTCTTCAACTGTGTAGGTCCACTATCCTGATCAGGAGCAAGAAGATGAAGACATGAAGACCAAGCTGCCAGACAGGAGAATCAACCTTTGATAAGGCAATGATGGATATCCATTTTCCTCATGTGTTATTTTCCTTTTCTTTATCCTTAGATGTATAGCTTGCATAATGTTTGCATTGGCTCAGTTTAGTCACTCCCACGGCTTGTGTGGGACATATTTTAAACATTCTTTTAAATAGGATCAGTTATTTTACCTTATGCAATGATTTATATATGTTTGCTTTCTGTATCAAATACATAGGATAGAATAACTGAATATGATTTGAAACATATGTTTAAAACATGATAATGAAATGACAGTTTGTAAATACCTTTCCTTCACGCTGAACTATGATATTTGAATAATTCAACCATCTCATAACTGAAAGATAAAACTTGTTAGATACTTGTCATTCATTAAGTGTCTAATCTCTTGTCATTAGATCAATCTTCACTTATCAGGATGGTTTGACAGTTCTGATTGGACTGTCACATTATCCTAATAAATCCTCCTTTGATGTTCTCTTGCCAAGATATCATGCATTCAACTGATTGATCATACACTTTAAAAATTTTATTTTATCCTTTTTGTGACAGCTGCAACTCAGGCCTTGGTAAATTAGGTGTGAACATAATTTAGTAACATTTTTGGTGACCTCTTAGGGGTGTTTGCCTGCTAAACAAAACAGAGCTAGTAGCCTTGCAATTCCATTGGGCATATGAGTCTTTTCTTGCTTGAAACTTTTGAAACAAAAGCTCTTGCAACTCAAACTGATAGAAAACCACAACAGCAAAAAATAAATTGAAATTGAAACTATTCTGACTTGTTTAGGACATGGCCAACAAAATGTGCATTTGCACTTCTTGGAAAACAAAAACAAAACTAAAATGAAATGTGCAAAAGCACTTATTTGCAGCAAAAGTTTCTCCTCTAGTAACATAACTTGAGGTGAATCCCATTGATAGGGATTGACAACACCTCTCCATCTAACTTTGCAAGCTGTAATGCATTGTGTTGCTTGCATTCTGTAATGATGTATGGGCCATCCCACATGGCGTCAAACTTGGTGTGCTTACCAGGTTTGTTTTTCAGTTCATCCCATTTGAATACCAAATCTCCCTCTTTGAAGATTCTTGGAACTGCCTTTCTGTCAAAAGTCCTCTTCATTTGAGCTTGATACATTTCCAATGTTTTTAAGGCTTCCTTTCTAGTTTCTTCCAGCTCCATGAGTTGTGCAAGTCTTAACCTCCATTGGCTGTTCCTCCAGTAATTCAAGCTCTTTGATGTAACTTAGAGTAGGTAACTCAACTAAAATTAGCAATTTGGCTTCTTTTCCATAAGTTAGAACATAAGGTAAATTACCTATTGCCCTCTTTGGAGTTATTCTATTAGCCCATAGGGCTAATTTCAGCTTGTCATGCCAAGATCTCTGATTCTCATCAACTTTTTTCTTTATTATCTTAATCATATTCTTATTGGTTGATTTTGCTTCTCCATTACCCTGGGGGTAATAATTGGACAAAGAATTCAAAAATATATTATTTTTCACAGACCAATTAGAAACTCTTAAACCAATGAATGCTAATGCATTATAAAAAATGATTGAATCAGGGATACCAAACCTGGATACTAAGTTTTGATAAAAATTGAGAACAGAAGTCTCATTTGCTTCTTTTAATGCAACTGCTTCAATCCATTTGGTGAAGTAATATGTTGCAGTTAGTATCCACTTATGTCCTTGACTTGATGGTAGATTGATAGGACCAATGAAGTCCAAACCCCACTTGCCAAATGGTTGTTCTTCTTGAATTGGATGTAGGGGAATGGCTGCAAGCTTCTATTTACCTGCAAAAATTGAACATTTAGTGCATTTCTTCACCCAATCATATGCATCTTTAAACAATTTTGGCTAATAATAATTAGCTCTCATAATTTTTAGAGCTGTTGTTCTTGGTGCAAAGTGACCTCTAGAAGGTCCATCATGAAACTCTTCCAAAAATTTTTGAATATGCTCTGGCTCTACACATCTTAATAAAACACCATTAAAATCTCTTTTGTATAAAACACCATTAATTACAACATAGGGTATGGCTTGCAGCCTGTAGTACCTCCTTTTTGATCTGTCTAGACCTTCAGGACACTCCCCAGTATGTAGATAATGAACCATTTGTTGCACCCAACTTGTAGATGGGTCTGAGACAACAATTTGTTCTTTATTTTGCAACATTGTCTCAACCTCTTCTTCAAGTTTAGTGTTGTTCTCTTCATGTTCTGCTAGCTATTCACATAATCCTTTCCCTCAAACCAACTTTGTAACCTTAATTTGAATATCATATTCCATCACCTTTGTTATCCATCCTGTCCTCTTATCATTCAAATCTTTACTAAGAAAGAATTCCTTTATTGTTGGATGGGCAACCATCAGTTGTATTCTATTATTTGAAAGCATGTGTTTAAAATTTTTAAGGCTTCTTATGATAGCGAAAACATGTTTCTGAACAAATGAATATCTTACCTCATAATCATGCAGAATTTGGCTGAAGAAAGCCATGGGTTGCTCTAATCCTTCCTCATTCTACTGAAGAGCATAGATGATATGGTATCAACACTACCAAATGCCTACAAAATAAAATCCTTGTCAAAATTTGGATTGATTAGTGTTGGGGAAGCAACAAGTGCCTCTTTTATCTCTTCAAAACTCTATTTACTTTCCTTTGTCCAGCTGAAAGGAATATTTTTCTTCAACATGGTTGTAAGGGGCTGTAATAATGCTACTATGTTTGGGATAAACCTCCTTACAAAGTTGATTCTTCCAAGAAATCTTTGTAAGCCTTTCTTATGGGCAGGAAGTGGTAATGCTAATATTGCAGAAATTCTTTTAGGATCTATTGATATTCCATCTTTTGACACTATGTGTCCTAAAAGATTTCCCTCATGTACTGAAAAACTACTCTTTTTGGGTTGAGGGAAACCCCAAACTCTCTGCATCTTTCAAAAATTAGTCTTAGATGATAAAAGTGATCTTCGGCTTTCTTTGAGAACACAGTTACATCATCTAGATATACAAGTACAAATTTGTTTATAAGACCTTGAAAAGCTATATCCATAGCTCTCTGGAATGTCGCACCTGCATTAGATAATCCAAATGGCATCTTCCTATAAGCCATTGTTCCCCATTTGGTAGTGAAAGAAGTCTTATACTGGTCTTCCTCTTTCACTAAAATCTGATTGTGACCTAAATAACCATCTAATAAATAAAACCTCTTTGATCCTAAAACAACTTGTAAAATTTGCTCCATTGATGGCAAGGGGTAATGATCTTTCAGGGATGCTCTATTTAAGTCATGGAAATCAACACATAATTTGATTTCTCCATTCTATTTAAGAAGAACTAAGTTAGTAACCCAAGATGTATGCTTAATTGGAAAAATTATGTTACCTTCTATCAACTTATTTAATTCAACCTTCATGAGCACTTCCAACTTTGGGTTTAATGGCCTTTGCTTCTATCTAACTGGTTTTGCCTTGAGTTCCAGCTCGATTATGTGTTGAGCTAACTCAGGGTTGAAACCCTTTAGATCTCCATACTCCCAGGCAAATACATCACTGAATTCCTAACAAAGCTGAATAAATGCTTGTTGTTCTTCTTTTGTGCACACTTTTCCAAGTTTAAGCAACTTATCTTTAAGTATCTCAATAGGCTCATAATGTTCTTGTTTCATTGATAAGCTAGCCTTGTCCCTTCTTACCTAATCATCAGTATTAAATATTGACTCTAAGGTTACCAAACCCTTAGGCAATCTATTTGACTTTAACTGTAGTATCTGATCATCATATTGCTGCAATAATTTCTGTTGATTACTTGTAGAAAACTCAGCTTCCTCCATCAAAAAATTAACAATTTGTTCATGACTATCAAAGACTTGCCAACTTGTATTATTGTCTGGCACTGATGGTCTCACAACAACTTTAACATAAAGAGAAGTATGAACATTTTTCATTTCTGCTAGAATATCATATTCAGTTCTAATGGCAGCTAGTTTGTCAGCTTGTTTATTATCAGTCCTAGGTATAGATATCAGATTAAATGTATTAAACTTGAAAGGAAGCTAGGTGTGCGGAAAACATTTCCTACACTAATCTAATGAGGAGAGGACTATGCAAATTCAAATTTATCCTAACTATTACAGCAATGTTAAACCATTAACATGAGATATTGCAGCAAAACACAAGAAGCAGAAAGTAGACAGAAGAAGAGAGACAAAGATTTATGGTGGGGAAAACCCTTATCGGGTGAAAAACCCCACACTCAGAAACCTGCACAATGTATTAACAAATCTGAAAGAATGTTTACAATAAACTTGTAATGCAAGCTTCAATGGTCTTCGACACTCATTTCTAGAGTCAATCCGGTAGCATAACAGTACCTATAAACCTGTGATACAAACTCCATCTCCAAGCACCTGTATAAACAGGAAATACAAGGCAATATTGGACCTTTCTTGGGATGGGCGTCCAACATGGCTTCTTGGACCAAAACCCATGCCTAAGGACACTTGGTCAACATTGTAGAATGTGTCAGACACTTGTCCACATCTCCCATTCCAAAGAGGTCACCTATTTCCAACATGGGCTATGACAGATGCTCTTACGACACTTACGACCGTCATAGAATCTGTCATAGCAGTTACAACTTATAGCTGTAAGAGAATCTATCATACACATGCTATAAATAGCATATTCTCTTACAACATGTCATATTCCACCTTGGGGCGCCCAAATATGCCTTATTCAAGGATGCTTCATGACACATGTCATCACCTGTCTTACAACCTTCTATTTTTGACTCTTACATGTCATAGATTCGTCATAGGAATCTGTCATAACCGTTTCAGTCAAACATTCCCTTACACAACATGGAAGATGCTGACACATGGAAAAATATTCCTACCACTAAGTGGGATGCCTATCTCCTCATGTGAGGATAAAAATACAAGTTGTCAAAATCGATGTCAGATTGACACATCACCGTGCCACATCCCACAATATGACAATATGGAATTTCCAAATATTTACAACATAGGCAATTAGATAATAAATACAAACATTACAAATGTAAGGAAATACCAAGGTTGAGACACCTTAATTCCCAACATTCTCCCACTTGTCGAACACCTTGTAAGAGCTAATAGAATAACATGATTTAACTGCTATAGGCCGAGAGGCCCATAGACTCTGAACACCATCTGAACTTCTTTGTGGTCACTGGTTTCGTTAATGCATCTGCAACATTCTTCAAATTATCTACCTTCTCCAAATTTACCTTTCCATCCTCAACCATGTCTCTCATGAAGTGAAAATGAACATCAATGTGCTTGGTTCTAGCATGGAAAG
This sequence comes from Cunninghamia lanceolata, assembly GCA_027924645.1. Taxonomy (NCBI): domain Eukaryota; kingdom Viridiplantae; phylum Streptophyta; class Pinopsida; order Cupressales; family Cupressaceae; genus Cunninghamia; species Cunninghamia lanceolata. The sequence goes on from BSBN01000627.1 coordinate 19,515,599, forward strand.
TTAGATTCTTTGCAAGGCAAATTGCACTCTGACTATCACAACTGATCATGATTTGACTTGCATCAACACCAATATCTGAACACAATCTCTTAAGCCAAATGGCTTCCTTACAAGGATGAGTTGCTGCCATGTACTCAGCTTCTGTCGTGGACAAAGCAACAACAGGTTGTCACTTACTCATCCAACTAATAGCACCACCAAACAGTGTAAACACATAAGCATTGGTGGATCTCCTACTGTCAATGTCAGCTGCCCAATCTGAATCCACAAATCCACAAATATCAACAAAATGCGGAGGTTCTGAAACATTACCATGATAGCAAATGGAATACTCGGAAGTACCCCTCAAATATCTAAACACTCGATTAACTACATCCCAACGAACCCATCCAGGATTAGCCATAAATCGACTAAGGACTCTCACTGCTTGGGCAATGTCTGGTCTTGTGCAGACCATAGCATACATCAAACTACCAACAACACTAGCATAAGGTACTCTGCTCATGTCCTCCACCTCACTAGGAGATTTTGGACAATCCTCAATAGACAATTTTGTCCCCAAAGAAACGAGAACACAAAACGGTCTACAATCTTCCATGCTAAACCTATCCAACACGGTCTTCACATACTTACTCTAGCTTAAACAAAGTTTTCTGTTGGTTTTGTCTCTTCTTATTTCCATTCCTAGAATGTACCTGGCTGCCCCTAAATCTTTCATTTCAAACTGTGCTGACAACTAAGATTTAAAATCATAAATCATATTATTACCCTTCCCAATGAGCAACATATCATCAACATATAGTGCAACAATGAGAATACGATCACCATCAAATTTATAATACACACAGTGATCCGATTTCGATCTCACAAATCCAATTGACAACACAAAGGCATCAAACTTCAAGTACCATCTCCTAGGGGATTGCTTCAAACCATACAAAGACTTCTTAAGTTTGCAAACCAAATTTTCTTTACCTTTTCACCATGTAATGCTCTGGCTGTGACATGTAGATTTCTTCCTCCAGGGCACCATGAAGGAAAGTTGTCTTCACATCCATCTGTTCTACCTCCAAGTCATAAGCTGCTATGAGAGACAATAGGAATCAAATGGATGTCAGCTTTGTAATGGGAGAAAAGATCTCACCTTAATCTATACCCTCCACTTGTGAATACCCCTTCGCAACCAATCTAGCCTTATACTTCTCAACACGGCCATCTGCACCAATCTTCTTCTTGAACACCCATTTACATCCAACGGGTTTCCATCCAGGAGGCAAAGGCACCAAGTCCCAAGTTTGATTATTTTCTAAAGAAGCCATTTCTTCCTCCATGGCCTCCTTCCAGGAACCTACATACTTCATATCCAAAGCCTCTGATACAGTTCTAGGTTCATCACTGTTAGTGATTAAAGCATAAGCACAACTAGAATCAAGCAATGTAAAACCAAACCAAACCTTTCAGGTTGCTTTCTTATCCATGTAGATCTCCTCAAGAGTTGAGGTTGAGTTTTAGCTTCTTCATCTGAGCTTTCAGAGCTGCTAGAGCTCTCCTCATCATTAGGTCCAACATTGTCCTTTTGTTCAGTCTTCTCAGGGGTGAGTGGAAACTGAACAACATCCTCTTTCTTTTCTTTTTCTTTTGGCTGCAAAATAGTGGAAGAAGGTGTAAGCTCTCTGAAGATGACACTTCTACTATACAACACTTTTTTAGCCACGGGGTCCCAAAGCTTGTATCCTTTCACACCAACACCATAGCCAATGAAGATACACTTAACAGCTTTGTTCTCCAACTTTGACCACTTCTCCCTAGGCACATGTGCATATGCCTCACAACCAAAACATGAAGATGCCTTACTGAAGGCTTTCTACTAGATCACACCTCCATGGGTGTCTTTCCAACAAGAGCTGATGTAGGAGATCTGTTTACCAGATAGCAAACAGTGGCAACAGCTTCAGCCCAAAAATTCTATTCTAGGCCAGCTCCACTAAGCATACTCCTAGCCTTCTCCATTAGTGGCCTGTTCATCCTCTCTACAACTCCATTTTGCTGTGGGGTGTATGGAGTTGTCTTATGCCTTTCAATCCCAAGTTCCTTGCAATACTTATCAAATTCTGTAGAACAGAACTCACCATCGTTGTCAGTTCTCAAACATTTAATCTTTTTACCAGTCTAATTTTTAGCAAAGGCTTTAAACTCCTTAAACTTGCTATAGACTTTAGATTTGCTTCTGAGAAAATAAATCCATGTCCTTCTACTGTAATCATCTATAAAAGATACAAAGTATATAGATTTTGATAACGAAGGAACATTAACAGGATCAAACACATCAGAATGAATAAGGTCCAACACACCAGAAGACTTATGAGAACTCGAATAAAACTGAACACAATTTTGTTTTCCATAAATGCAATGTTCACAAAAGTCAAACTCAAGATTACAATCATCTAAACCCTCAACGAGGTTCTTATTTTTTAGGGTATGCAGACCCTTCTCACCAATGTGGCCAAATCTCTTATGCCATAACATTATCTTTTCAACAGGAAGTTTAACTTCCAATGCACGGTTACAACCATCAAGACTAGAAACAACAGATTTCTTCACTGCTCATTTAGATGGTGGGGATGAAGTGACTGCTGCCCTCTTCATTGAGTTAGAAGAACTATTGCATTGTGAAATGCATGCTTCCAGCTGAAATAGAGTACCTCTCTGAGTACCCTTAGCAAGCACCATAGATCCTCTAGTCATCTTGCATCCTTCTTTCGAAAAGACAACCTACACACCTGCATCATTCAAACTACTTACAAAAAGTAGGTTCCGTGCTAAGCTTGCGATGTGCATAACCCCAGAGATCCCCTTCACTCGACCATTAGGGAATCGAATAGAGACTCTTGCATGACCAACGATCTTCAGATGAGAGTCATCACCCAGATACACCTTTCCACCATCGAACTCCTCATACTTAGTGAACCAGTCTCGATGTGAGGTCATGTGGAATGATGTACCAGAGTCGATTAGCCACACATCATCAGATGCATGGGTTGCCAGGGCTGCGATGAAAGCATCATCGTCATCTTGTGATTTTTTAGAATCTGAATTAGGAGCTTTCTTCTTTTTCTTCTTCTCCTGTTTGCATTCCTTTCAGAAATGCCCAGTTTTTCCACAATTCCAACAAAGAGCCTTGGACTTTCCAGGAGATTTGGAGCTCCCATGGGATTTGGATCTACCCTTCTCAGCTTTCTTGTCCTTCTTCTTCCCTTTCTCCTTGGGTCTTCCATGAACTGCAAGGGCCTCTTTGGCTACCTCAGAAGACTTTCTCTGCATCTCTTCAGACAACAGCATAGAAACCACTTCTTCCATTTTGAATGTGGATGTGGTGCTTCCAATTGCCATGACAAGATGATCCCATGAGTCCGGTAGAGAACAAAGCAGGGTCATACACCGATCCTCCTCCTCCATCTTTACACCAATAGATGTTAATTGTGCAACTAGCATGTTGAAAGCATTCATATGTTTAGCAATGGATCCTCCATCCTCCATTCGAAGAGAATACAACTTCTTTCTCAGAAAAAGTTGATTAACTAGGGATTTGGCTTGATACACATCCCCCAACTTCTTCCAAAGTAGTTTTGCAGTAGTCTCCTCATGGACATTTAACAACACAGAATCAACAAGACTAAGTCTTATGAGACCCTTAGCCTTCTAATCCTTGAGATCCCAGTCAGCTTGTGACATTGCAGTTGGTTTAGTTCCGTTCACACTATCCCAAAGGTCTCTGTCAACAACCATGTCTTCCATCTTGAGCTTCCACAGCTCAAAATTACTACCATTGAACTTCTCTACTTCAAATCTTTCAGATGTGCTTGCCATCTCCTTGCTGCAATAAGATATAGAATGCTCTACACAGACTCCCACTCAACCTAAGATTAGCTCAAAAAACCCCTACCCAACAACTAGGACCAAAGGTGATCAAGCTCTGATACCAACTGAAAGGAAGCTAGGTGTGCAGAAAACATTTCCTACACTAATCTAATGAGGAGAGGACTATGCAAATTCAAATTTATCCTAACTATTACAACAATGTTAAACCATTAACATGAGATATTGTAGCAAAACACAAGAACTAGAAAGTAGACAAAAGAAGAGAGACAAATATTTATGGTGGGGAAAACCCTTATCGGGTGAAAAACCCCACACTCAGAAACCTGCACAATGTATTAACAAATCTGAAAGAATGTTTACAATACACTTGCAATGAATTCAATGGTCATTAACACTCATGTCTGGAGTCAATCCAGCAGCATAACAGTACCTTTAAACCTGTGATACAAACTCCATCTCCAAGCACCTGTATAAATAAGAAATATAAGGCAATATTGGACCTTTCTTGGGATGGGCGTCCAACATGGCTTCTTGGACCAAAACCCATGCCTAAGGACACTTGGTCAACATTCTAGAATATGTCTGACACTTGTCCACAACTGCCTTTCCAAAGAGGTCGCCTATTTCCAAAATGGGCTATGACAAATGCTCTTACGACACTTATGACCATCATGGAATCTGTCATAGCGGTGACAACTTATAGCTATAAGAGAATCTGTCATACACATGCTATAAATAGCATATTCTCTTACAACATGTCATATTCCACCTTGGGGTGCCCAAATATGCCTTATTCAAAGATGCTTCATGACACATGTCATCACTTGTCTTACAACCTTCTATTTTCGACTCTTACATGTCATAGATTCGTCATAGGAATCCGTCATAACCGTTTTGGTCAAACCTTCCCTTACACAACATGGAAGATGTCGACACATGGCAAAATATTCGTACCACTAAGTGGGATGCCTATCTCCTCATGTGAGGACAAAAATACAAGTTGTCATAATCCATGTAGGATCGACACATCACCGTACCACATCCCACAATATGGCAATATCGAATTTTCAAATATTTAGAACATAGGCAATTAAATAATAAATACAAACATTACAAATGTAAGGAATTACCAAGGTTGAGACACCTTAATTCCCAACAAAACTCTTCTATCATGTCCCACACTCTATGTTTGTACAATTTCAACAAATCATTTTTAGTAGCAGCAATATTTCTCACTTGTTTTACTACTAACTCACTGTCTCCAAAGACTTTAAGGCATTTAATATTTCTTTTTCAAGCCCACTCCAATCCATGAGCTAAAGCTTTATACTCAGCTGAATTATTAGAACAGATGAAAGCAAAATAGAAAGATGAGTAATACATTTCACCTATGGGAGAAACTAGAACAACTCCTCCACCAACACCAATTTTAATTCCAGAACCATCAAAAGAAAGCTGCCAAACATCATTTTTCAGATTCTATAATTTGTTGATTTTCTCCTTTTAGCAGATTTGGAATAGCTACACCCTTCTCTTGGATCATATACACACCAAGACCTATTTAATCTATCTCATCAAAAGGATCTGTTTCATGATTTTCTGCTGCCCACTGGTCCAAAACTAAATCAGGTATGCCCTCTAAAGGTGTACTTGGGTCTTGGGCAGTAATTGGTTCTTCTTGATAAAAAACTAAAAGATTAGCATTGATTGAATTGGGTGTATATGGTTCAAGGTAGTCATTTTCTAATGGCTTTGATTTTATGGTAACTTTAGTACCATATCTGGTTCTAAAAAAAAGATGGGTCCAATTAGAAGATAGATAACCTCCCAGTTTTGCTGTAAAATCTCTAGATAAACATATAGCAAAGTGAGGTGGCAGATCTATGACATGTATGTCCTAATGGATTACAAAATTGGGGCATGCATGTAAGGTAAGACCAAGATTTTTCAACATCCCAACTATATTAACTTCAGTGCCATCTAATTGTAAAACTCCCCTCACAACATATTCATAAATCAAGCCAAGCTTGTTAGCTAACTATTTGGGCATCACGGAGCTACTAGCTCCTGAGTCTATCATACAGTTATGAACTAGATGGTTGCCAACTATCAAGGTCACATAAAAAGGTGGTGGTATTATCACTTGTTTTGATTGATCATTCTTATCTTGTGCTTCATTAGTGATCATAACTTGAGGCTGACTCTTTTGAGCTTCATTTGATAAAGATAACTGAGCTAAATCATCTTGTAATAAATCTTTCTGACCTAGGATGTGTAATGCATCCAATATAGACATGCTAACAATGGCTTTTTTCATATGATCAAGTATATTAAAATAAAGACCACTAACGTTTTTTTATACTTTGGGAATAGTAACATCTGCTTGTTCTTTGCTTGGTTGTTTCTGAGCTTCTGGCTGTCTTTTATCAGTCATTTGCTATCCTCTTAGCAGAATATGAATATCTTGAGAAGTAGAAGCTTGATTTTGACTTTGTTGACCTATAGAAACTGGGTTTTTTCCTTTATCAACTTGTTGTTGTACTTTTCCAACTTGCTATTTACTGATATTAGGTTGCTATTGTAACTCAACATCCCTCTTTTTTGCCCTGGTATTAGCTACAATATTAGTAAAAGACTATTTTTGCCTTGGTAATTGATTTACCCCACAAAACTCATTAACTTGCCAGTTCATTAAAGAAACATCAGGATTACTATGCTGAGTCTGAGCATCCAACTGATCATTAACATCATTTGTTGTACTTTCAATAGCAACATAATTATTCTGTACCATGAGTGCTTGACTAACCATTCCATTCATGCAAGTAGCCTGGTTATGAGGCTGATTACACAGATAACACCATGCATAATCTTAAACCATATTATTTTGCGTAGGCACAAGCTCTTTTGATGAGTTAACAACATTGGGATTATACTACTATTTGGTATGTTATTATAGTTTCTTCTTTGTCCTTGCTAATCTGCCTGATAAGGAGGTCTATTTGCCTTATATGGGTCTTGATATGGTCTATTATTTTGATTTACTTGAATTTTTAGGCTTACTAAGTCATTACTTATAGTCTGCAATAACTTTGCTATGTCTTGCTAATTTCCCTTAAGCTCTTGTATATTAGAAAGAATTGGATCAACATTATTTTTCACGGTTGCTTGATAGCCAAAGGCTGGTATAGTAGGAAAATTGATGCAATAGGAGGTGTTAAAATTGGCATTAAGGGCTGAATGTCAAGTAATATTGGCATAAGAGGTCTTGGTGCAATTTTACCAGCTTGTATTAAACTATTTTCTTCTCTAATAGCAATATCAAATGCACCTGGTAATGTAACTCCACCCATTGACTGAATCATGACAGCAATATCACTATTCAATGCTCTTAAATAATATAAAAATTCATGCTCAGGTGCAGGATTTACCGTTTCTAGAATTCTATTCCATGTCCTTTGAAATCTGAAATTGAAATCTGACATTTTCTCTTGTGGGGCTCTCTTGATAGTTGTCATTTGTTCAACCAATGTTAAATGATCTAACTTATCTTGGAACTATCTATTTAAAGCAGCTCCTAATTCATACCATGATGTAATAGAAATAACTCTTAAGCCTATAAACCATTGAAGAGTTTTACCTTTGAAAGATGCTGGTAATAGCCTAATTGCTATATTCTCTTCTGTAATATGATGAACAACACCCAATGATGCTACATCTCTGATGTGTTCTATTGGTGTAGTTCCATCTTCACTGATGAAATTAGGTAGACTTTTCAGCACAACCACTAGTATATCATCATGTTACCTTAAATTTAATGCGCTACCCCCATTAAAGGTAACAAATGGCTGATTTCATGGTGGTGGCTGATTTCCTCCTCTAGCTGCTGCCATCTGAATAACTAGTATTGGTATTGGTACTTGGATTGGTATTTGTACTGGTACCTCTTGAAAAATAGGTACTTGAACTCTTGGTCTTGCTAGTGGAGAAATATGAGGTACTGATGATGAACTTGCAAACAAAGGATTTTGATGAGAAGCAAATTCTGGCTGTGTATTTGACAGATTTGGTACTGCTATACATGTTGATCTGATCACTCTATTTGCTTTTACTCTCCTTTTTGGTGGCGATAAATGAATGTGCTTCTTTTCAGGATCTTTGTTTTACCTTGTTTGATACTTTTTCATAAGTTGCAAGATCTAATCTATCAAACCAGAAAACAAGAGTCACCAGGTAATTGAAAATAAACCTCTGAAAGGCTATAAAATCTGCTAGTCACGTAATGTCCCCTTCTAGTAAGCTCAAAATTATTCTCAACCTTGTACAATTTCAACTTACAAAAAGGAAACATTAGTACTCCAATTTTTTTCTCTTTCCATATCATAATTAATATAGATCCATATTCTTTTCACATCTATCCTTGAGCTTATAATCTCATAATCAAATAATTCATATTCATAGTCATATTCATATTCATGTTCATTATCATATTCATAGGCCTTATGTTCTATCCTCGAGAGGATCATGTGATGCCCTATCATTAATCCATCTCTAACTCCATAGGCATGGTTCATTAAGGAGACACTAATCATCCCATACGGAGGCCCGATGGCTTCCCACCTCACCAATCGACTCCAAAGACTTCATGCTACACCCAAGCATACTTCATCTATTGGAGAGTCACCCACCGTAGAGCATAAATCACATTGATGAGCTCATCATACCATAGGCCCAAGGCTTCACCTCACACCCAGAGGTACTTCGACACTTCGCCCAAGAGACTTCGCCTCACACCCGGAGGTACTTCATCTTCTTGGGGTTACCTAGGTCCAATAACATTTTCCTAACTTACCCATACACCTAGGATGGTGAGATGATTAATAATGAGGCTAATCCTCCTTTCGGATATGGCACAATCCTATGATTTCTATGTCCTTATTAAAATTTTGCACATGATGCCTTATAATTAGGACATCTTGGCCTTATATCATAATTGGCCAATCATATATCCACATGATCATTATTCCATTATCATCATCATTGATTCCTTATGCATAACTAGATTCATTTATCATATTAATCTATTCTTTCTATGCATATTCATGATCACATATCTAAGATCAATCTATTATTCTATGTCCATTCTTTCATGGTTAACATCAATCATTGATCATAAACACAATCATTTATCTTTGTAAGTCTATCTATGTTTATAATATGAAGAATTGGAAATGTGAACATTACTTCTAATGCACATATAAATTGATAATGCAGTTAGCAAGATATATTTCCTATCCTTATTATTATCAGTACTTAGCACATGGTATTTATAAAGACAAAGCATAACATATATCAGACTTGGCATTATATGTAAGAAGAGCATTATCGCATACCTTTGGAGTAATTAGGTTTATACTTATGTAATATCGAACTGTTGTTGATCTCTTGATAATGTCTATTAGCGATCTCCTCTTGCAATTTTAGGCAGATGTATATATCTAATATTATACTTCTTTATCGTTGATCAGGTATATTGTATCCTTGCTGACCAGGATTGTTGGATGATTGCAAAACTATTTTATGGATGATTTTTTTGTGTAATGAGATGATTGAATGGAGGTCCACGATCCCTCTATATACCATCACACCTCTTGATCGGTCACGTCTTTCCCTTGAGATGCCACTTTCAAGAATATGATATGTGTTTCTTGTGTTTGAATCGGGAGCCAATAATTATTAATATAATCACCTTAATTTGTCTTTTGTGGCGCTTGTCATTATTCATGTTTGTTTTATCGTGGATTACTACTTATGTCTCTTAGTTGATCCTTTGCAATTGATATTAAACTTAATTCCTTATTGCTTCTTCTTCTCTTAGTCGACGATGGGCATGAGGAATCAGTCTTATATTTCTTGCACTCCTGATCCACAAGGGATGCCTATGTTCGGTTGACTTAATTCTAATCATCTTATGCTTGGCATCGATCTTGGTCATTCCAATATTTAATTGGAATGTGCTCATCGAGAGACATGACAGACCTCCCCTCTTGAGATTTATTGTCCTCAAGCAATGTTTAGAATTGGGTGATTGAGGATCTTAGCTCCTTCCCATGTGGCATCTTCTTTAGACATATTCTTCCATCTGATCAAGTACTCAGAAATAGTTCTATTTCTTAGCCTCCTTTCTCTTGTACCGATGATTTTTTCAGGTTCAAGAACAAGTTGTCCCTCATCGTCAAGTGGAGGCAACTCTTCACAGGGAATGACCTTCTGCCTGAGTACCTTCTTAAGCTGGGACACATGAAACACGTTATGAATCTTATTAGTTGGGGGAAGATCCAACTCATATGCAACTTCACCAACTTTTATCAAGACTTTATATGGTCTATAGAACCTTGGTTTAAGCTTCTTGTCCCCACTATTCTTAATGGAAGACTACTTGTATGGCTGGAGTCTAAGAAATATCATGTCTCCTACCTCAAAAGACCTCTCAACACGCCTCCTATCTGCATAGATTTTCTGTTGGTTCTGAGCATGATGCAAATTATCTTTAAGGACTCTCATAAGGTCCTCATGCTGCTGCAGGAAGTCCTTAGCCTTGGGCACTTTACTGTTTGGTGTAAGTATCTTTCCAAATGACATGGCCTCATATCCATACAAGGCCTAGAATGGACTCATCCCAATAGACATGTGATGATTAGTATTATAACAGTACTCTCCCATGTATAACCACATAATCCATGCTTTTTGCTGGTGGGTCACATAATTCCTCAAGTATCCCTCAAGCCATTGATTCACTATCTCTGTCTGCCCATTAGTTTGCAGATGATAGCTCATGCTTGGAGTGAGTTCTGTTCCGATCAACCTAAATAGCTCCTGCCAGAACAAGCTCATAAATCTTTTATCTCGATCACTAATGATGTCTGGGGTAGTCCATGGAGTCTAAATATCTCCTTGAAAAATAATTCAGCCACTTGAGGAGACTTGTACTCAGATGATATGGCCATAAAGTGAGCGTATTTGGTGAGTCTATCTACCAACACATAGATGCAATCTCTCCCTTGTACTTTCAGAAGCCCGGTAATGAAATCCATGGATATGCTACTCCACTTCTGCTTAGGCATGGGTAGTGGTAGTAAGAGTCTGGCGGGATGAGTGTGTTCTACTTTGTTTCTTTGATAAATGGCACTCTTGAACATATCAGAGTATGTCCTTCTTTAGACCCTTCCACACAAATCTTTCCTAGACCTATTTATAAGTCTTATAGTAGCTCTGGTGTCTGGCAAGGGGGCTATCATGGTGAGAGGAACCTCCTGCAACAATATAATGAAAAATGCATGAAATAGCAGAAATAGATATGAATAATAGAAAAATAGAAGGAATTTATTGATCACAAGCCACTTCGAGGGGCAACCTCCTTTGAGCAAGCTCAATACAATAAATTTGTGGATTCCTTCATTGGTCTCAACACGTACTTATATACTAAGTCTAATCTAAACAACTATTACTTCCCATGAATGTGGGATAATACAATATACTCTTCGGACAACTTACAAAGCATATGTGTCCAACAACAATATACTAACAAAGTAAAGAGAAGGGTTAAACACAGGTTCCTAACATCCCCTCCCTCTTAGAAAAGCTTTGTCCTCAAAGCTTAAGATGTAGAAATTGTTGCTGAATCTGAAGGAGTGGTTCCCAGGTAGCATCCTCTGGTTGCATTCCATGCCACTGAATTAATACCTCTGTGATGGATCGAGAGTGAAGCTGACGAGTGTGCTTGTTGAGTATTGCCTTCGGCTCCAAAATGATTGATCCTTCATTATCCAGTTCTAGTAAAATAGTTTGTGCTCTGATGTTGGTGCCAAGAATTTTTTTTAGACAAGAGACATGAAATACTGGATGAACGTGGGAAGGAGGAAGCTCCAATTTATAAGCAACTGACCCAATCTTCTGAAGAACCTTATATGGCCCATAGAACTTTGGAGCTAGCTTATGACGCCCTTTGAGTTTTAGGGATGATTGCTTGTATGGCTGTAGATGAAGAAAAACCATAGCACCTACTTGAAAAGTGCGCTCAGAACGGTGCTGATCGGCTTGTTGTTTCATTCGATTTCTGGCCATGTGAAGATTGTCCTACAAATCGTGAAGAATCTGATCTCGAGTTTGGAGAACCATGTCGACTGCCTGAACTGGTGAATTGCTGGTGGTGTATGGAAGGAGCACTAGCAGTGCCTGACCATAGACTGCTTCATATGGAGTCATTTTAGATGTAGTGTGGTAGGAGGTATTGTACCACAATTCAGTGAGAGGAAGCCACTTTGCCCACTGATGTTGTTCTAAAGTGAAGCAACGAAGATAAGTTTCCAAACATTTGTTGACAATTTTAGTCTGACCATCTGTTTGTGGGTGATACCCTGAACTCATCTTCAGTTTGGTGCTAGTGTGTCGAAATAGTTCTATCCAAAAATGACTAGTGAAATTGCATCACGATCTGAGACAGTGGAAGAAGGGATGCTATGAAGACGAAAGATTTGGTCCATGAAAATTTGTACAACTGAGGAGGTAGTAAAGGGATGGCTGAGGGCACAAAAATGACTATATTTGGAGAGATGATCAACCACAACCAAGATCACTGTCTTCCCTCCTGATTTAGGGAGCACCTAAATGAAATCCATAGAAATATCTATCCAAATTCACGTAGGGATGGTCAAGGGTTTGAGTAATCCAGGAAGGAGTGTTGTTTCACCCTTGTTGCATTGGCAGCTATCACATTCATCCACCATCTGTTGAATTTCCCTTTTCATTCCTTTCCAAAAAAACTTATGTCATGCTCGCTCATAAGTTTTGAGGAACCCAGAGTGCCCTGCCGATGGAGAAGCATGGAGTTCATAGAAGACAACTTGGTGAAGATTTGTGCTTTGGGAAAGCCCTAGGCGACCCTTGTATCTCAGAGAATCACCATCCCAAGAATAATGTGGTACAACATAAGGGTTATTGGCCAACTGCTAGATGATTTGAGATAATGAAGAGTCATTGACATAGCCCTGTTGGACAGATTCCAACCAATTTGGAACAGGCATAGAAATAGCTAAAAGAGAAACTTGGTCATCAAATGTGTGAGAAAAAGCATCCACCACAATATTGTTCTTACCCTTCTTGTAAGTGATCTCATTGTCATAACCCATGAGTTTGCTAACCCATTTCTGTTGTGCTGGGGAGGAGGCCTGTTGTTCCAGAAAATATTTCAAACTCTGATGATCAGTCTTGATGCAGAAATGATTCCCTAGTAGGTATGGCTGCCACTTTTGTACGGCATGCAAAATAGCCATCATTTCCTTCTCATATGTAGAGAGTAATAAATGCTTACCAGAAAGTGCTTTTCTAGTGAATGCAATGGGATGTTCATCTTGAAGGAGAATAGCACCAAGTCCATTGCCACAAGCATCTCTCTCAATAGTGAAGGTCTTGGAAAAATCTAGCATAGCTAGAATAGGTGTACTACACATAGCTTGTTTTAGTTTTTCAAATGCACACTCAACAGCATGTGTCCATGTAAAAGCATCCTTTTTCAACATAGTTGTTCATGGAGCTGCAATCTTCCTGTAATCCTTGAAAAACTTGTGATAATAGATAGTCAGTCCCAAAAAACCATGGAAGCTTTTGAGTGTCTGAGGATGCGGCCAATTTTTCATGGCATCTATTTTGGCAAGATCCACCCGTACCCCTTGGGCTAAAACAATATGCCCGAGATACTCCACTTCTTCCTACCCAAAAACACATTTAGACTGTTTTGCACATAAATGATGATCAGAGAGAAGTTGTAGTACAAGATCCAGATGTTGGAGATGCTTAGCCCATGTTTTACTATAGATGAGGATATCATCAAAGAAGACGAGAATGAATTTTTGCAAGTAGGGCCGAAATAATTTATTCATCAATGCCTGGAATGTGGAAGGAGCATTAGTGAGGCCAAAGGGCATGACCAAAAACTCATAGTGGCCATCATGCGTGCAGAAAGCCATTTTAGGGATATCATCCTCATGAACCTAAATTTGGTGATACCCATAATGAAGATCCAACTTGGAAAAAAATGAGCGCCATGAAGCTCATCAACAACAGGAATCAGAAACTTATCCTTGATTGTGATGTGATTAAGTGCTCAAAAGTCAATGCACAGGCACCATGACCCATCTTTTTTCTGGACAAGAAGAATTGGCGAAGAAAAAGAATTAGAACTAGGGTGAATAATACCTTGCTTCAGTAAGTCTCGAACGAGCATCGAAGTGGTAGGGCCTGATGTTGGGAGGAACACTTCCAGGAAGGAGTTGAATACGATGGTCCTCTGGTTGTGAAGGTGGCAATCCCACTGGTTCGGCAAAGACACATGCATATCTATCCAAAATTTGTTGTAGATCTGAAGGAGTAGTTGTTAGTTGCCATTGCACCAAAAGATCGACATTTTAATTCCCGATACAACCACTTGACTTAACAAGCACGAGAGGTGGTTAAGCCCTTGTTGCAAACCATCACAGCGTAGCACTGAACAAGGAGACCAAGGGCCACACCTTGCAACAATCCCCCCAGTGCAAGCGCAGGGTTTGAACCCATGACCTCGGCTCTGATACCAATTGTTAGTTTCCATTGCACCAAAAGATCGACCTTTTAATGCCCTATACAACCACTTGACTTAACAAGCACGGGAGGCAGTTAAGCCCTTGTTGCAAACCACCACAGCATAGCGCTGAACAAGGAGACCAAGGGCCACACCTTGCAATAGTAGTGGAGCCTACTGATGGTTGCATTTGAATGGAATGGAGCTAAGCGATGACACCATGTGAATTATTCTTGAGGAGATTTTCCATGCGATGTGAACTGATGATGCTAAGAGACCCTGGTTGTAAGCCCTTCAATGTGTGTTTTTACCCATTGTTTGAAAACTGCATCCAAAGTTCAGCAAAATCCCATAAGATGGGTCCAAGTGTGCGTAACCATTGAGTGCCCAAAACCATATCACATCTGCCTAAGGGCAAGGTAAACATGTCAGAGCGCAGGTTATAATCTCTAATAGAGATACGCACATTGCAACACTTCCCTTTGCAAGGTAATGTGCCCCCATTCGCAATCATGACTTCAAAGCTAGAGCAAGGATGGACAAAACAATCAGCCTATTTGGCAATCCAAGGATCAATGAAGTTATGAGTGTTACCAGAATTAATGAGAATTGTAAGAGGGAGCTTCTTGAAGTAACCCTTGACCCGCATGGTTTGTGGGGCGGTGACTCCTGCTAAAGCATGGAGAGAGATCTTTGGGTGGTCTTCTTGAGAAGTAGGGTCAATGAGAGGCTACTAAGTATCGACCTAATCATCCGTTGCATCATGAGCATCTGTAGAAACTTCAGTTTCAGGTAGAGATTCCACATCCAAGAGATAGAGCTTTTGCTCAACAAATTGATGTCCCCTATTGAATTTCTCATCACAATTATTGTAAAGCCCTTTTTCTTGATGTGCCCGCATCTCTGCTTTAGTCAAATGCTTGATATGAGTTGTTCTAGGAGTTGGCGTTATTTGAGGGCATTGGGAAGCCGTATTTCTGAATGGGACAAAATTGGATTTGGAGAGCTGTTGAGCTGTGATCTTGTCCCCTGCCAACTTAGCTAACCCTAAGGATTCCATCATTGTGCTTGGACGAAACATTTTAACCTCAGAGCGAAGTGCATCCTTGAGACCACTGACAAAACAACTCCTAAAAAATTCATCAGACAATCCCTCTGTGTGATTGGCCAGTTTTTCAAACTCTGTTTGATATTCTCTCACAGTGCCTATTTGGTGCACTTTAGTGAGTGCTCCTATGAAGTCATCAAAAGCACTAGAGCCAAATCGTTGCAAAATGAGTGTGCAAAAATCTGTCCATTTTGTCTCATCATGAGCCTTGTTGTACCAACGGAACCATTGAAGGGCTTCATGTTCCAAATGAAAGGATGCAAGGGGGACTTTGTTTACTTCAAAAGTATTATGTAGACTGAAATATTGTTCCACCCGGTATATCCATCCAGTTGGATCATCACCAGTGAAGCGAGGGAAATTAAGCTTTGACCCACAAAAATTGTTGGAAGAAGAGAACCCAGTGTCTGTAGAAGAGTCTGGCTACCGTCTATTGTTCATGGTTGAATACTAAAGATTGAGGCTGAGGATTTTTTCATCCAGATCCTAGAGTTTGGTCTTGAGAGCTGCAAGTTCCTCCATGTTTTTTGCTTTTACACGGGTGACAACCATAACCAAGATTTTTTTTTTGGGAATGGGTAGAGAAGCAAAAACAAAAACTTGTTTAGTAAGGAAAAATTTGGATTTGGGAAAAACTTTGATGGGTAATTAGGGTTTAACTAGGTTTTGGACACTTTCTGAGGGACAGGGAAGCAGAAAATAGGGATTTCAGAAGCAGGGTGAATGAATGGGAAAATTTGTCCAAGAGGGACAAAGGAGCAGAAATAGGAAATGAACACTGTGGCAAGATTTGAAGGCTATTGGGTGAGAATCAAAGAAGTTATGGCAAACCCTAAAAATAGACAAATATGGGATTTCTGTCTTCGATAAGTGGAATTTAGGATAGGGACCTCAAGGAATGAAATATGTAGAATGGAATTTTAGGGGATCTAGTGGAGTTTGAGGGAAAACGAGGCTAAAGAAAGGAAGATATGGAAAAAAAATAAGATCTGAAATAGCTCTGGACAGATTCAATCTGTGATTTTCTGGCTGTCAATAGATCTGGACCCCATGTATGTTTGACTTCCTAAAGGTTCAGGGGATTCACTCAGCTACCAATGCTGTCTAACGGCTTGCGTATTGGGGTAGTACCCCTCACTCCATGGCTCAGGTAAAACTGATAACCGGTTTGCCACAAACGACAGCTCTTGGTTTACCTCACGGATGGGAACTAATCAATCAGGTAGGGGTCATTGCCCTTTTCACTGGCAGGTCCTCTCAATGGGCCAGCTACTTCGGGGTTCCTGTGGTACTCCTCACAATGAGTTTTAGGGCTATGCCTAGGCACTTCCCATAGTTAAGTAGATAGGGATTATTCCCTGATCCAAACCTACAATTGAGATGAACAATACAGATGCAAAAAAAGAACTACTGCAATAATCATAGCACCTGGAGGCCAATGTGGAAAATTATTTTTGACAGAAATTCCACCCAGTGAGCCCAAGAAAGTGCTCTGATACCAAATGAGAGGAACCTCCTGCAACAATATAATTAAAAATGCACGAAATAGTAGAAATAGATATGAATAATAGAAACACAGAAGGAATTTATTGATCGCAGGCCACTTTGAGGGGGCAACCTCCTTTGAGCAAGCTCAATACAATAAATTCATGGATGCCTTCATTGGCCTCAACACGTATTTATATACTAAGTCTAATCTAAACAAATATTACTTCCCATGAATGTGGGATAATACAATATACTCATGTGACGACTTACAAAGCATATGCATCCAACAACAATAAACTAACAAAGTAAGGAGAAGGGTTAAACACAGGTTACTAACACATGGAACTCTTTAATCACGCAATCCTTCATTTTTGAGTTTGCGGCCAGGTATATCCTATCTTTGTAGAAGATAAGTTCTTCCTTTACCATATAACCCTCTTCCTTAACATATCCTTCCATAATATCATTTGTGACAGGATCTTTGGCGTACTCAGCCATGATAAGGTACTTCCAATCTGGAGAGACACTGGACATGGAACATATGTGCGGCCTTCGTGACAATGCATCCACCACCACATTATTCTTTCCCTTCATATATGATATGTCAAAGTTGTAGGCTTGGAGCCTACTCACCCATTTTTGCTGCCTGTCGTTCAAATCTCACTGCTTAAGGAAATGTTGCAGGCTGTTGTGATCCGTCCTGACTGAAAATTTCCCACACAAGATATTGCCGAAATTTGGCCAAGGCATGCATGATGGCCAACATTTCTTTATAGTAAGTTGAATATAACCTCTCCATGGTTGTTAACTTGTGGCTTTCAAATGCTATCGAGTGTTTGTTTTGCATCAGGACTACACCAATACCCATACCGGAAGCATCGCATTCTAATTCGAACGACAGGGAGAAGTCTGGTATGGCTAGCACCAGGAAAGTGCTCATAACATTCTTTAACTCAAATTCTTTCTCTGTGACATCACTCCAATGGAATAGTCCCTTTTTAGCTAGGTCACACAAAGGGGCTGCTATCTGGGAGAAGTTCTTTACAAATCTTCTATAATAACTGTAGAGTCCTAGAAATCATTGCAGTTGGGTTAAGGTTCTAGGTCTAGGCCATTCCCTTATGGCCTTAATTTTTTCCTCATCAACCTTAACACCTTCTACACTAATCTTATGCCCTAGGTATAGGATTTCTTTTATCCCAAACTCACACTTGGAGATCTTAGCATAAAGTGACTCTTGCTCTAGTATGGATAGTACTTCTTCTATGTGTTTTAGGTGCTCCTCCCAAGTCTTGTTGTATATTAATATGTCATCAAAGAAGATCAAGAGAAATTTCTGGAGCTGCTTTTGGAAAGTATGGTTCATACAAGATTGGAAGATGGCCGGGGTGTTGGTTAGCCCGAATGGTAGAACCAAGAACTTGAAGTGGCCATAATGGCACTGGAATGTTGTTTTGAGTATGTCCTCTTCCCTCATCCTTATTTGGTGATACCCGAAGCGGAGGTCAATCTTGGAAAAGTACTCAGCCCCATGTAACTCATCAATTAATTCATCCACCCTAGGAATCGAATAGCGATTCTTAATGGTTTGCTTGTTTATGACTCGATAATCTATACACATCTGCATGGTGCCATCTTTCTTCTTCACGAGTACAACAGATGAGGCAAATGGGTTGGAACTTGGTTGTATGTGGCCCATTTCTAGTAGTTCATTAATAGTTTTCTTTATTTCTTCTTTGATTTTTTGTGGGTACCTATAAGGGGTGGTAATGACAGGTTTGGCTCCTTTTTCCATCTCAATGATATGCTCAAAGCCTCTTTTGGGGGGCAAGCTTGAGGGTATATCATCAAACACCTTTTTGTGTTTTCTTAAGATGGGTTGAATGTCAATGTGAATGGATTTTCCCATATGGGTAGATTTGTCTAAAATCATGCATTGGGTGACCCACTCTACTTGGTTATGTCAGAAGACTTTTTCCATTCGTTTGGAAGACACCACCTAGGGGGATCCATCGGATAGACCATGTAAGATGATCTTGTTCCCTTGATTTTTAAAATGTATTTCTAGCTTGGGAAAGTCTATGGTGACTCATCCTAGTGAATGTAACCATGACATCCCTACAACAATATCGATGTTTCCCACATTTACCACATAGAAATCATCTTTAACATGGTGTTTTCCTAGGGTCATCTCTAATTGAGGTAGTATTTTAGAACATTCTTGTGTGGAGTCATCAGCTAAGGAGACCGTAAACCCATCAAAATTTTGTGCGTCTAACTTTATCCTATTGGCTAGGGAATCATGTATAAAGTTATGTGTGGCCCTGCTATCCACTAAGGTAGTTAATTTGTTCCCCTTTAGGTTACATCTAAGTCTAAAGTGGTGATGTTTGGATACTTTAGATATTGAGGCTAGGGTTACCTTCTCTTGATTTTCACATTTTTATCTCTTGTTTGGTGTTTCATTTTCCTCACCATCAGTTAGGGCTTCTATGGTTCGGACTTGTCCACACTTATGCCCTGGACCCCACTTTTCCTTACATTTGAAACATAGTCCTTTTTCCCTTAGTTCATCCCTTGGGCATTTATGTCCCTGTTCCCATGCTTCCCCACATCTATAACATGACTTTTTATCCTTCCCTTCATTTTTAGAGTGGAATGGTCTTTGGAATCTACCTCCCTTTTGGAAGGATTTAGTGAAGGGTTTAGTGTAGGGTTTGGGATTTTTATCTTTTTTCTAGCCTAAGGGTTGTGTCTATATCATCCTCTAGACTAGTAGGTTTGAAGGCACTCACAAAATTTCTAAGGGATTCATCGACCTTCCACAAACATAGATGTGAGCTGATCTTCTTCAACTCCAGGAACTCTCACGAAGAGCTTCTTAAATTCTTGGATGTAGTCTTCCACTGTTCCACGTTGTTTGAGGTGTGTGAGTTCCTTAAAATCCTCTTGTGGGTGTCTCTTATCAAACCTCTTGATGAACTTCCTTGAGAATTCTTCATAAGATGTAATCTTTTTGTGGCCTAGGGTGTTTTTCCCGTGGTGCCACCATTCGTATGCTAATCCCTCTAGATGAAGAATGACGAATTGCAAAGCATCTTTTTTGGTCATGGGGCTTAGGTGGAAGTAATCATTAAGTTTTTCCAACCATGAGTGTGCTGAAATCTTATTAGATCCATCGAAATTAGGTAGATAGACATTATTTGCTTTGTGTTTTAGATCTTTATTCATGGGTCTCCTCTCTCTTTGACCTTCTTCCTTCCTCTTGGCATTGTAAAAATCATTAAATGAGACTACCCTTCTCACTTCGGGGTCTAGGTTTGCATAGGTTATAGCTATGTCCTCCGTGCTCATGGTGGCCGGTGCATTTTCTTCTCCACTTGAAACTTCCTCATTTGGGAAGAAAGATGGTACGGGCACTTTTAGAGCAGATGAGGATTGGCTATTTTCAACATGGTTCAATCCCACTTCCTTTCCATTAGTTACTTGGGTCTTCAAACTCTCGATAATGTTGTCCATATTTTGTAGTGCTTGACAGAGAGATTGGTTTGTCTTGTTTTGTTTTGCTATGAATGCTCTTAGTTCCTTGTCCATTTGGTTGTAGTTGTTGCTGCATGTGTTGAACCTTCTTGAGTAATATTGCATCAAATTTCCTCACAGGGTGGCAGGTTGATGGCTCTGATACCACTTGTAATGTCCCCTTCTAGTAAGCTCAAAATTGTTCTCAACCTTGCACAGTTTCAACTTACAAAAAGGAAACATTAGTACTCCAAATTTTTTCTCTTTCCATATCATAATTAATATGGATCCATATTGTTTCCACATCTATCCTTGACCTTATAATCTCATAATCACATAATTCATATTCATAGTCATATTCATATACATGTTCATATTCATGTTCATATTCATATTCATATGCCTTATGTTCAATCCTTGAGAGGATAATGTGACACCCTATCATTAATCCATCTCTAACTCCATAGACATGGTTCATTAAGGAGACACTAACCATCCCATACGGAGGCCCGATGGCTTCCCACCTCACCAATCGGCTCCAAAGACTTCATGCTACACCCGAGCATACTTCATCTATTAGAGATTCACCCACTGTAGGGCACGAATCACATTGATGAGCTCATCATACCATAGGCCCAAGGCTTCACCTCACACCCAGAGGTACTTCGACACTTGGCCCAAGAGACTTTGCCTCACACCCGAAGGCACTTCATCTTTCTGGGGTTACCTAGGTCCAATAACATTCACCTAACTTACCCATACACCTAGGATGGTGAGATGATTAATAATGAGGCTAATCCTCCTTTCAGATATGGCACAATCCTATGATTTCTATGTCCTTATTAATATTTTGCACATGATGCCTTATAATTAGGACATCTTGGCCTTATATCATAATTGGCCAATCATATATCCACATGATCATTATTCCATTATCATCATCATTGATTCCTTATGCATAACCATATTCATTTATCATATTAATCTATTCTTTCTATGCATGTTCATGACCACATATCTAAGATCAATCTATTATTCTATGTCCATTCTTTCATGGTTAACATCAATCATTGATCATAAACACAATCATTTATCTTTGTAAATCTATCTATGTTTATAATATGAAGAATTGGAAATGTGAAAATTACTTCTAATGCATATATAAATTGATAATGCAGTCAACAAGATATATTTCCTATCCTTGTTATTATCAGTACTCAACACATGGTATTTATAAAGACAAAGCATAACATATGCCAGACTTGGCATTATATGTAAAAAGAGCATTATCGCATACCTTTGGAGTAATTGGGATTATCCTTATGTAATATCAAATTGTTGTTGATCTCTTGATAATGCTTGCTAGCGATCTTCGCTTACAATTTTAGGCAGAGGTATATATCTAATATTATACTTCTTTATTGTTGATCGGGTATATTCTATCCTTGCTAACCAGGATTGTTTGATGATTACAGAACTGTTTTGTGGATGATTTTTTTGTGTAATGAGATGATTGAATGGAGGTCCACGATCCCTCTATATACCATCGCACCTCTTGATCAGTCACGCCCTTCCCTTGAGATGCCACTTTCAAGAATATGATCGGCGTTTCTTGTGTTTGAATCAAGAGTCAAATATTATTAATATAATCTCCTTAAGTTTTCTTTTTTGGTACTTGTCATTATTCATGTTTGTTTTATCGTGGATTACTACTTATGTCTCTTAGTTGATCCTTTGCAATTAATATTAAACTTAATTCTTTATTGCTTCTTCTTCTCTTAGTCGACGGTGAGTATGAGGAATCGGTCTTATATTTCTTGCCCTCCCGATCCACAAGGGATGCCTATGTTCGATTGACTTCATTCTAATCATCTTGTGCTTGGCATCGATCTTGGTCATTCCAATCTTTAATTGGAATGTGCTCATCGAGAGACATGATAGGTCATACCAAAACAACAACAATAATAAGTCCTTTTTGAACTAAAAATCAGTTCAGAGTCCCACTGGGCGTGCCAAAAACTGTTGATGAGAAAGATTACATCCGTTATGCAGAGCTGTGAGGCTCGACAATCCTGTGCAACATGGGATCAAACTCAGGCTATGGTGACCTATGGTGAATTTAAACCTCCGGATTATGGGCTGGTTCCCTTAAAATATTCAATTGGATCTATGACGTTGGTGTGGAAAAGGGTAAAAAGGTCTTCTAAAAGCACTATGATTGTAATATAAAATAGGGTGATGCACCTAAAATTTGATTGAAAACATGGCAATCTAACTCACAATAAATCTCAGAAAATCTAACCACACAAACCACTTTTAGTAATTTGACCACATAAATAATTCTAAGGTAGGCGGGAAAAGAATTTCTTTTTGAAGGAAAAGGGATTTTCACAACATAAAAAGAAACTTCTCCAATTGCACAGCCTAAGACTTGTGATTTTCAATGCTATCTAACACATGCAAGTACAAATGAGATAATGATTTTAAAGGTTCTAATGTTTAAACACAATAAAATATCATCAAATCATTCACAAAAGCAGCATTAATGGAAAGGTAGACACTTGGTTCAGCTGAAAAATAAAGGAACAATTGCATAAAAGACAAAGTATAGAACCTATAACCTGCTGTAATCTCTATAAATCTGGAATAAT
The DNA here is from genome assembly GCA_027924645.1 of Cunninghamia lanceolata. Classification (NCBI taxonomy): domain Eukaryota; kingdom Viridiplantae; phylum Streptophyta; class Pinopsida; order Cupressales; family Cupressaceae; genus Cunninghamia; species Cunninghamia lanceolata. Next base: position 19,538,856 of record BSBN01000627.1, read on the forward strand.
GAGTTACAAAGCCTTCTTTCTCTCTCAAAGTGTAAAGAGCAAAAAAGGCAAGAACTAGGAAAAAACTAAGTTTTCGTTACAATATATAATATGCTCTCTCCAAGAGACCTAGAAGGTCAACTACAGTCTACTGCCTCTAAAAATAAGCCCTCAGAGCTGATCCCCAAACAAACAAAAAAATCCCTAAAAATAAGGGTTATAACTGCCTCAAATCGAGCAAAAATAGCTCCAAACTACTCTCCTCCATGTGTTTGACCAAAAAGTTGACCAAACTCTCCAATTTTGACCCCAAAAGCCATGCAAAAGCTCCAAAAGTCTTCAATTAACTATATCTCTCAATTTTGTATGATTTTGGGACATGTGAGCAAATAATAAAGTATTTTTTTGCATGATTACTTTGCTATGAGTTTCAATTTGTCTTATCTCCTTGATTTTACAACTTTGTGACAAAAATAATAAAGTAATTTATAATGATATTACTTTATTATTTGTTGACACTAATTTAGTTGTAAAATCATGCAGAATTGGATCTATTTGTCTCTTTTAGAAGAAAAGATAAAAATAATCCCTTATGCCTCCCATGCACCTAATAGATCTCCTCATGCAAAATTACATTATGCATTTAAAAAATAATAAATGCATCTATTACAACCTTATAAGTCCCATGCATGCATGATCAATGCATCACAACACCTTATTACTCCATGCATACATAGGTTAGCTCATGCAAAGTACCTTATAACTCCCAACAATATACCTCATCATGCACTACATATCCTCACCTTCACAGCCTTATGTAATATATTATGAAGAACCCTTATGACTCCTTATGTGCATTACATATACTTTTATCTTTGCAGCATCTCTTGTCATATATATAGCACCTTATCACTCCATGTGACTATACTATTCCACACTCCATACCCTACCTTCGAATCACCCTCTTGTTTGACTTCCATCCTATTTCATGCCTTAGAAAAACAATACAAGGCACTCAGCCTTATCCATTCATCATTTGTTTTGACCTGTGCAAGAAAATCAAAAGACAATAATTTAAATGTCCTCACAGGTCCCTGTGGCATTGTTGATTTGAATCATTAGGTTCTTAAGACTTTAAAAGTCTTGACCACGATGATGGAATAAATAACAATGATTTATCTTAAATTAGAAGTAAAAAAGAATGGGAAAAAGCCATCGTGGCTAGGGCAATTCGACCAAAAGGAATGCAAAACCTAAAATTCTCATCATTTTGTCTTTTGACTTGTTTGTGCTCCTCTTGAGCTATCGCCATGCTCACTAGGGTTTGAAGTAGAAACTTCATAATTTTCTACAATTTCTGAGGGATTTTGTGAAGATTTTGACATGAAATGGCAAGGTAAGTGCTCCTCTTGTCACATATTTGACCATACTCTTTCATCTATGAGGCAAAGCCATCTCCTATGGCTGTGAATGCACTTATCTCTAATGCATTTTCATTCTCTGTTTGTCCTTCATTTTGTCTCTGTGTTGAGGCCGTGATTGTGCTCATCTAGCTCGAGCTAGCCTGAGCCATTGCAAAGCAATGTGAAAGCAAAATATTGGGTAGAACCCATAGCTCCATGCATACATTTCCACTCAGAATAAAAGGTAAGTTCGTTGACTGGTATATCTCCTTATTTTTTGTATCTTTCTCTATATATATGCTCACCAAAAGCCGCCATGAATGGTATATTTCTAGGTGTATTCTTTTTTTTTGTTTGAGAGATCAAGCTTCTCCATTATTCTGTATCTGCAATTTTTTGTATAAAAACCCATATGGGTTTTATCCTGTGTTGAGAGACTTTTCCTATCCTCCCTATGGCTGCAGCTTTAGTGGCACCAAATGGTTATTTCTAGTATGTAGAAGATAATGTAATCACAGTTGCAATACATAAATCTTTTACTGGGTTGTGACTTTACATTTACCATTTCTTTGTAATTTTCTGAGTGATATCAAACCCTAGGGTTTGAATCCTCTATCTCTTGTATCTATGGTTTCATTATGCAAAAATGTGATAAGGGTTTGCAAAAGAAAAGTATTCAGGTGCCAATACGAACTGGGCCTCTCTCCATTTTACATATGCAAAAAATAAAGACACTTACTGTTCCTTTATTTGCAAAACATTAACTGAAAGTTTCCTGTCAAGGTTTACTCAATCTTTCTCTTTTGAGAATGTAAAAACACAAAAAACTCTTCATTCTTTATTTGTAGATGTTTCTCCTTCTGTATCTTGATGTGGGTTTTGCAATTTTATTGAAGAACAACTTCTTCTTGGCCACAACCATGACTATTCTCCCTCTCTGTGTATTTATTTCCTTTATATCTGCTATATGGCCCTTATGAAAATGACAAAAGAATGCTATCCTTTTTGGCTTTTTTGCAAGAGAAAAATTGAGGGTTTTCACAAAAGAGATCTCCCCCCGTAGTAGTATTTAACTTGTATTTTCATTTCTTCTGCATTTTAACCTTTGGTAATAAAAATGACCTTCATTCATTATAAAAGAAGAAAAAGTGTTGGCTTCAGCCACTGTATGAGATATAAGGGTTTTTACAATCCTTTCTGTAACAACAACAACTGTGTTCTTCTCTCCTTTTTTGTAGCTTATGTTGTTTCATTATTAAAAAAAATGGTGAAAAATGAACTTGCTTTGCTTTCTGGACTACTATACTTGCATCTTGTCTAATCTTTCTTTATTTCATCCGTAGATAGAACTATCATTGTATTGTGCTTTTTCTCTTTCCTGTAGACGCAAATAGAAGATGACTATTTTTTATATATATGATAAGGCTTTTTTTGAACATATCTCTACACCATGAACAAAAAAAGATGCTCTACCTGTAGCATAACACTACATCATATCATTTAATCTCTTAGACTGTGACATTTATCAATTTTCTTGCATACTCCTTGGCTTTTGTATATGCACTAGCTGATGCATTTTGGTTGTCTCTTTCATGACTCTATTCTATCCTTATACTTTTCTTGATGCAGTCACTTTGGAAGGGTCTCTCTACTAGTTGTTCCACATGCTATAAGTTCACACCTCTATTACAAACATGATATGTTGTTCCATTTGTCCATTTGTACATTTTGCATTAAATGATCTTGTCTGATTTGGAAGATGAAACAATGTTGATGCTTACCTGGTACTTGTGACTGAGAACCTCATGACCTCTTTCTCCTCTGTCTTTAGAACAAGTTGATGCATTTTAATATTGTCTCTATACTTTGGCATTTTTCTTATATTATTGTTCCAATCATAAGGATGTTGTGGTCATCAACATATGGTTGTACCTTTCATATGTTTGAGACTGTACCTCCTATCCTTCATGCTAGTTGTTCTATCCTCCTTTGTTCTTCTTCATATGAACATGGCCCATGAGGACATGATGACATCATTATATGATGTGCTTGTGGTGTCTTTTAGACTTGCTTACTCAGTTCCATGGTATGGTTGTTTCATTCTTATCATTTATGACTGTACCTTTTGATGATATAGGACTGTTATCTTATTCAATAAAATATCACACTTCATTTATGATAAGAATGGGACTGTACCTTCACTTGTCATAATGTAAGTCTTGTGGCATGACATATGTCTTCAATTGATTAATACAATGAAATTCCTTATGTTTCTGCTCTTCATTGCACCTGTTTGGTTTTATGATGCATTTTATTGTATGAAAAGCATACCTTCACTGCTTATTTCATTAATGCTATTGAATGAAGCATCCTCTGTCTCTTACAATATGATGTCCTTCTTGGATGAATAAGAAGGAAGTAGCATGTTGGGCTCTACCCTTGTGGGAGCCACATTTTCTCCACATTCTTTAATGTCTTCAAATCAACAACATTACTTTTCCTATACCTGCACAGTGAACAAACAAGTTAGTATAAAAACATACCTCTTGGAGGCTGATTGATCTCTCTCATGATGATCTGATTTATTGCACATGTCTAATTTTGATTTAATCACATTAATGCATAATGTTTGTAAGTTTATATGTCTACTGATAAAGCATATGATGAATTTGCATATCCAGAGCTTCTAACAGGACTTTTCTTCAACTTTGTAGGTCCACTATCCTGATCAAGAGCAAGAAAATGAAGACATGAAGACTAAGCTGCCAGATAGGAGAATCAACCTTCGATAAGGCAATGATGGATATCCTTTTTCCTCATGTGTTCTTTTCATTTTCTTTATCATTAGATGTATAGCTTGCATAATGTTTGCATTGGCTCAGTTTAGTCACTCCCATGGCTTGTGTGGGACATATTTTAAACATTCTTTTAAATATGATAAGTTATTTTACCTTATGCAATAATTTATATATGTTTGCTTTCTGTATCAAATGCATAGGATAGAATAACTGAATGTAATTTGAAACATATGTTTAAAACATGATAATGAAATGACAGTTTGTAAATACCTTTCCTTCACACTGAACTATAGATATTTAAATAATTCAACCATATCATAACCAAAAGATAAAACCTGTTAGATACTTGTCATTCATTGAGTGTCTGATCTCTTGTCATTAGATCAATCTTCACTTATTTGGATGGTTTGACAGTTCTGATTGGACTATCACATTATCCTGATAAATGATCCTTTGTTGTTCTCTTGCCAAGATATCATGCATTCAACTGATTGATCATACACTTTAAAATTTTATTTTATCCTTTTTGTGACAACTGCAACTCAGGCCTTGCTAAATTAGGTGTGAACATAATTTAGTAACAAGTATATTAGTAATTTCTTCAATATTTACTTGATATATGATATATGGTGTACTTTCAATTAGAGATGGAAAAGATGAAAAGCCTTGAAGTTGAGATGGAAAATATGGTGTACCTTCAACTTGACATGTGAATGATGGCGCGCCTCCAACTTGAGAAGAGAATGATGATGCACCTTCAACTTGACCTATGAAAGATGGAGTGCCTCCAACTTGAGAGGAGAATGATGGTGTACCTTCAGCTTGACCTATGAAAGATAGAGTGCCTCAAACTTCGAGATTCAATTTCCTTGTTGAACGGAGGTTTTGCATTTGCTACCTTTGTGCTGCCAATTCCATTTATCTCTTAGCTTGATTAGATGATTCATGTTCCTCTTGAATTGGTAATGGTGGAATGTCTTAGATTCTATAGTTGACAATTTCCTACTTTCGTGAAGTTGCCTCATTCCTTCTCTTTTCTTTGCATTCTTAGTTTCATGCTCTTCTGGTGTTAGAGTCTTTGCTCGTTTTCTCGGCATGATAATGATTTCTATATAGGTATCATGAATAAGACAGATAAATTAGTCCATCTTGGTACAATACAATAAAGTAATCTCATACAAAAATCTCAAAATATTCATATAATTAAACTAAATAAATGATTATAAATCTAAAAATTTATAGTTCTAGGATGGTCCAACCTGAAAAATATAGATTGCACACGTCATATACTAGGAATCTTTTAAAAATCAAGATTAAGATAGAATAACATTCGAATTACAAGTCATGATGACATATCATGCCATTCTTGAACTTCATGGAGTAACTAACATTCATTGTTCAGATGATGTTTAAAAACGTATCATAGCAATACAAAGGAACTTTTTCAACACTTATAATGTCTTTTAGCTCTCTCTATATATAGAAATCAACTTTTCCATACTAATTTTTTAGCATGACATCAATGGCCAAGATTAATTTGATCCCTAATGCTTAGATTTAGTCCTATGATAAAAAAGTCAAACTCATTTCATTTTGGCTACAAGAGTTCTCCATCGTTGGAATAAGGGTCTTTTAATATATGGTCAATATTTACAAATGGTGGTAGGCACAATCTCTAGGTTAATTTCACATTTTCTTAACATATATTCTCAAACACGCTTGTTTCCTTCACCTAGGTGAATTGAGAATGGCAATTTCCAAGGTACCAACTTTAGTTGACAAGCATAAATTGTTCTATAAGGATCTTCAAATCATGTAGTATTCCTTCTTTTATCATAAATCTTCAATAGAAAGGAAACTTCCTTATGACAATAGAATAATTCGCTACCTTTTTTACCTTCTTTTATTCTCATATTTATAGATAAAATTGACTGGAGCTTGGTTTTTTAGAACAACAACAAATCAGGTCATCAAATCAATAATTTGTCCTTTGTTCATCCCATTCTCTTAGCCAACATTTTTCTTGATCTTGTCTTAGGTTCTCTTTTAGTACTTTCTTCCTCTATCATATTCTTGTTAAAATAACATATGTAGAACAACCTCCTACTAGTTAGCAAAAAAATGAAATAAATGAAAAATGAAACACAAAGATTTTAGTCAAGATCAATGAAAGATTTGAAAACATGTTGAAAGTTAGATTAAAGATGCAACATATTCATTCCTATTTAGGACAAATCCCTTATCTAATCCTTCTCCCATTCCTAGTCAAATTGGTTGTGAAATTATAATCAAGTGTCAAATTTAGTTTCTTTTGCAACTTCACTAAATTTGGTGTCCTCCTTTTTGATCTTGACTGCTACTTCATGATGCATGACTCTTTCATTCATGAAAAGGCTATGCACCCACCAATATCAATACCCTATCTTCCTTAACTATCTAATAACTCCTTGACAAGTCACTACTCTATTCAAGACAACCTCATTGGGATTATAATTGTCCTAATAACTATGCCAATGACATGTATGGTTATCTTTTAGTTTAACTATTTGGCCATCTAGTGTCCACAACAATCTTCCCTACCATATGAATATCCTTTCAAGACCACCTCTATGTTTATATAGTATCATGGATACCTATTTGAATGGATTTAAGATTAATTGACTTACCATTTAGGCTTGATTGTCACCTTGTGTATCAATTGCTATACTACCCATGGGTGAGAGGTCATAACTATTCCTAGGGTTGCATGATAGCTATTGTGGTATAATAGTCCTTTAGGCTGATATGATAGGTCTTGCAAGTGAGTATGCTCAAGTGACAATCCTTAGCTTGATTTTAGCATGATGATAATTCTTTAACAAACATGATTTCCCTTAGTATCCTTCTAATTGTTTAGGTTAGTGTTTGAATCAGGATAATAGCAACATGATTGCACATCTACTCCACATTGAAAGTGTTTCCATGACCTTGCTCTAGTTTTAGGATTATCCTTGAATGTCGAAAAGACTCCATTCATAAATATATACCAATACTATCTTGATGATTTCCTTCTCATGGTGATATGGCTTGTTGTCATATATTGTTATTTCAAATAGATATAAATTTTCACTTTGTCATGATAATTTAACTTGTCAAAATGATAATCCTCTCACTTCCCTCATGACTGTCCTATAACATGAAATTTCATGCTTTAACATAATCATAAAGTGAATTAAACAAATACATAAAGAACATACCTTAGATTTTGAGTTGCTCAATCCTAAAAAATTTGAGCTTTTTGGCAAGTTCCTTCGTATTCAATCTTGAATTCTATATAACTCTAATAGGATTAGTCAAATTTATGAAAAAACAAATATATATCATCAAATTCAATCTAAATACATGAAAATCAGTATTCAAACAATATGAAACATGAAACTATTAGGTTAAATAATCAAAGTACGTCTAAAAACATCCAATTTACTTCTTCTACGTTGAAAACCCAAAAAAGGTGGTGGATTAAGTAAACAATGATTGTCAAAATGTCAACACCATGAAAAAGCATTTTCTTGTCCAATAATGCATGAAAAGCAGGGGAATAACAGAGCATGTGGGTATGAATCATGGATCCCACATGCTTTTTGTTCGTTATTTTGGTTCACCAATATAATGTGAGCATGTTTTGTCATGCATGGAAAGTTATATGTGTTTTAAGTGCATGGAGAGAGAGAGAGAGAGAGAGAGAGAGAGAGAGAGAGAGAGAGAGAGAGAGAGAGAGAGAGAGAGAGAGAGAGAGAGAGAGAGAAGAGAGAGAGAGAGAGAGAGAGAGAGAGGAGAAGAGAGAGAGAGAGAGAGAGAGAGAGAGAGAGAGAGAGGAGATGAAGGAGAGAGAGAGAGAGAGAGGAGAGAGAGAGAGAGAGGAGAGAGAGAGAGAGAGAGAGATGAGAGAGAGAGCAGAGAGAGAGAGAGAGAGAGAGAGAGAGAGAGAGAGAGAGAGAGAGAGAGAGAGAGAGACGATGAGAGAGAGAGAGAGAGAAGAGAGAGGAAGAGACGAGAGAGAGAGAGAGAGAGAGATGAGAGAGAGAGAGGACCGATAAGGAAATATAGAGGAGACCGAGGGGAGAGATAGGGAGATAGAGAGTGAGGGACATGGCTAGAGACATAGGAAGAGAGATTGAGAGGTAGAGGGATGATAGAGATAGGGAGATAGAGGTTTAGGTGTGATGTTCCCTCCTCAAGACAGATATTTAGAACATAAGAAAAATCTAAGTCACTCCCGAGATCTCAAACACTGATCTAAAATAGAGATTAACATTCCCTATATATGACAATCCCAGTATATAAGAGAGAAGTTATCAAAATATTACATGCCCAAGAGAATCGATTAAGAAGTCCAAGAAAGACGATTATTGCGAATAAGACAAACAATTAATATGTAAGCGTAGCAAAACTGATTCTAAGACAAGGATGTAATTACCAAGGCGTTGATTAGAGAAAAGCAATGGTAAACTTGTTTACAAAGGGAATCAATTAAGAATTCCCACGTCAGCTACAAATAAGACAAAGGAATGAATAAAGAGAGATCGCAGAAATAATAAACTATTACAAGCATTAACCTATATCGACTAATACTTGTGATACATATACCACTAAACTACTTTGGCATGTGCTCCTTAAGGGAAAGACAAAATAGCTAAAGACAAACATCAATTAAGGATAAAACATGAATTACTAGGAGGCGTCGATTATGGAGGAGATACTTACACAAAGGGATGCAACTTATCAAATGCTCCCCAAGATATAAGAATGGTTGGGCATTATCTCAAAGGCATCATCAAATCATCTTTGGATCATAAAAATAATCAGAGATCACCTCACCAACTTATCTTAGAGATTCAGATCACTCTTTCCATCATTAACGTTCCAGCATCAAGCATTAATTATGCAACATTACCCTTTCAATAGCATCGAATCATCCATCATTTCATCACTACTCAGCCAACAAAGATACACATAGAATCCAATGAACAAGTCTAAAGACATTCATTTATTCATTATGGAATCAAATAGAAACATATTTAGACAGTAGGAATAAATAATGACCTTTGTCTATAAGATCAATAAACATAACACGATAAGACTAGAATATCAAACATGCATTCAAGTGACAACAGATAAAGGGGGTTGAACAGCAAGGTATGTCATCTTGTCTTAAAACTAATCTATTACAGTAAGAGTATGTGATGTTAATATAAGGATATGGTGAGAATGAGAACATACAAGTAAAAAATGAAATGAGACGTTATAATAATATTGAAATCAAATAACATGTGCTTACAATGATATTAATGAATGTTCAAATTTATGAATGTAGAATATCCATGATAATAGAATAGACTGAAGTATATAGTAAGGGATGTACAATCCTAGTATCATGAAAAATGCTCATATTCATAGCTTATTAAGGCATAAGATGATGAATGTTATTCCTATAAGAAGGCATATTGAATATTGCCAAGTGATGTGAAAGGCAATCATGTGATAGTAAAGGTAATTCTAATAAGTGTAATCCATAATCATGGAATACTCGGGATGATAATAGAAGCCTTATCATTAATCCACCTAACACACCCTATAAGTATGAGACTAAGAGGTTAGGGTAGTTGGTTAGAAATCTAGCACTTAGGTGATCCTTGAGCTGGCGAAGTATCATGAAATGTATAGCGATGAAGCCCCTCCAAGTTAAGAGTGAAAACCCTTAAGCCTATGGTTGTATAGACATAGATATCATTAATGGCCTAACGGTGGGTAACCCTTGAGCTGGTGAATGTATTCACCCCTCTGAGCCAAGTGGTGAAACCCTTGGGCCCATGGCAGTAGGTCTCATATACCAGTGCCTTAACCAAACCCTCTCATATGGGGTGAGTGGTCTGATTAATGTTCAGAGCTCAAGTATGTCTCTTCCGAGGTAAACCATGGAACATATATAATAGATATGAGGAAATGTGAAATGCATATTGAATTATGATTATATGGTTACTAATCCTAAGAAGAAATATGGAAAGTATATGAACCTTGATATTGACAATTACATGTGAATGTCAACTCTAATTAAGATATGTTGATATTATAAAGATGAATTGGTCATTAATGTTCTCTTTTACAAGTTGAAATTGTGAGCAAGGTTGAGGAAATTTTAACTTGCTAGAAGGGGGACATTACAAGTGTTATCAGAGCAATCATCTTGCCATCCTGTGAAGTAAATTGATGCAACATTATACAAGACACTCCTCACGAAACAAACAACAACAATATGGAAATGACCAATGAATTGAAGGCCTTTATGGAAATGATGACCAAATCCATGATGGATCAAACCCAAGCTATGGTGGCGAACAAACCAAGGCTATGATGGAATAGAATGAAAGGTCAAACCAAGCACTTCATAAAACATTACAAAGCATGGGACATGTGTGTTGCAAGTATGGGCCTAACCGATGTTGTCATTGATGTCAACATACTCTTGTTGCATTGATGATAATGATTGGATGAGCTATATGCTGAGGATATTGAGAAAATTAGTCCTATTAGGAACAGAGAAGAACATTGAAGACAGTAAGGTAAAGATCCCAGATAAGATGAAGATCAGAGGATGCACTTTAGAGGGGTTTGTAGATATGTGTCTTAAGTTGAATCCAGTAAAAGATTTCAAAGGTCCACATGAAGATTTGAAGAAGTTATGACCACTTAAGTAAAACTAGTTTTTGACAGATGTTTAGAAGTGACAGAGTGACATAGATAGGTCCGGTGAGATCCAAAAATGAAATATCTTGTTTTTGCGGATTTGGTGGAGTGTTTAGGAAGTCAATGTAAATTGACAACTCAATTGGTTCGTGGTCTGGAGGTCTGCAAGTATCTATTCCATTATGACATTGATGACAGACCCCATTATGACATTGATGACAGACCATGTTCTTGAAGTTCCAGATGAAGGAGAGAATGATTTCAGTAAGAAGTAGAGTGGATGTTCTTGGTGATTCAGACATACTTGTGGAGGTCTTTGGATTGTGTCCAGTTCGTGTTGGTGGTCCGCATTGAAGATTGAGCTTGTAATTAAAGAATTACTTCTGATGATGATGTTCTTCCCAAGTCAGGCCGACCGGATGAGTTACACTTCCTACGGATGATCTTGAAGATGTTCTATGAAGATTGGTGTGTTCCTAAAAGAAGATTGAAGTCTCACAGATCTGTGTGGCCGACAGTGTGTTGATCTGCGTGAAGTCTTTTTGTAAATTAGTCATGATGTATTTATGTATTTGCTCTGTAATGTATGCTGACTTGGATGATTATCCCTAAGTCGATGTCTTGTATAAATAAGGAGTTGTAAGGTCATTTCAAAGGAAGTCTTGTGGAGATGAGGAAGTGGTAGTGAGAAGTAGAACAAAAGGCAGAGCAAGAGTTTTGGGCTTAAATGGAACTGACTCAAGCATGGTGAAGATGCTATTCTTCAGTTCAAATATGTAATACTTATTATTTTGTAGACAGTGTGTCTCCTATAGGTAGTGGGCCTCTTGTGAGCAGTGTGCTCGGGTAGTGAGCCCTAATTGGCATGTGCCATTTTGTTCTTTCTATTTTTCTAATAGAGAATACAATCTTGGGTTAGTCACCCCATGGTTTTTCCCTCAACCAGGTTTTCCACGTTAAAAATCTTGGTGTCATATGTGTTAATGTGTTTTTTCTCTTGAATTGTTGCATTATGGTTCCATGATTGATTTATCATTATGCTGCTGAATTAAGGAAAGGATTTAAGTGATTAATTGTAAGAAAGTTTTGGACAACTGATTCACGCCCCTCTCAGTTGTCTGTCCTAAATCTAACAATTGGTATCAGAGCTAAGTTCCTCTAAAAGAGCTTAACCGCTTGAGGAGATCCAAGATGTCGTCCTATAAGAAGGATAGTCCGAGCTTTGATGGAACCAACTTCACTCTTTGGAAAAGTCGCATGGAATACCACTTGTAATGTACGGGAATGTAGTATTGAATCATGGCTTCAAAAAAATATGATCCTCCTCAGAATGGTCCGCGTACTGTAGATGAAATCATAGATGCTGAAAATAATCTACGAACTAAAGAAGCTCTTCTAAGTGTCTTATTTGATTCAGAGCTGACAAATGTTATTGACCTAAAAAATGCTCATGAGATTTGGGCAAAACTGGAACTTTTGCATGAAGGAGATAAGTATGTTAAATGTGCCAAGCTAGAGAGTCTGAAAGGAAAATTCAAAAACCTGAAGATGAGAGAAGATGAAAATATCACTACATTTATGCCAAGAGTAAATGAGCTTGTTTGTGGAATTAGATGTGCTGGTGGAATCTTGGATAAAGATGAGATTGTTGGCAAAGTTCTCAGATCCCTTCCCGATTCTTACAAATATAAGGTTGTTGCTATTGAAGAATTCAGATCCTTCTCAGGTATCACAAGAAATCAATTGGTTGGTAAACTGGTTGCATTTGAATTGACCGAATTTGGAGATGCCCCCAAGACTGAATCTGCATTCAAAGCTAGTGCCTCTGTAAAAGGAAAATAAAAGTTTGATCCCAGAGAGAACTCTTCAAAGAAACTATCATGGTATGAAAAAGCAAGAAAAGACCTAGAAGAAGATGAAGCAGAAGTTGCTCAACTTGAAGCCCTTATTGCAAAAAGACTGCCAAGAGGATCCGGTAAGTATGAGGGGAAATTGCCTTTTAAATGCTTTAACTGCAATATGATTGGTCATTTTGCCTCAAGGTGTCCAGAAAATTTTTCAAGGCCAAATCCTAATAGATCAAGATTCCAAAAGAAATGTTACTATGTTCATGAAGATGATGATGATGAAGGAGTAACAGATGATGAATCAGAGACATGAAACAAAACTGGAAGTGATTGGGTGTTTATTGCCATCAAGGAAGAAGATCCAATGCCCTCTGAATCTGTCAATCATAAAAATGTAGAAAGAGCTCTAGCTGCCCAAGTTAAAGAAAATGATGATTGGGTCATTGACAGTGGATGCTCCCACCATATGACAGGTGACAAAAACAAGTTCATAGATTTGGAAAGGTATGAAGGAGGAGTGGTAAAATTTGGTGATAATTCTGTTGGCAGAATCAGAGGTAGAGGAACTATTTCTTTTGATGGAAAGAACAAAACTAGTAATGTACTGTACGTTGAAGGCCTGAAGCACAATCTTCTCAGTGTTTGACAGTTGGTGGAAAAAGGCTATGATCTTTGATTCAAAAATAGAAAATGCAAGATCTTTGAAAGTTCTGGAATAGAGATTGCATCCAGTACTCAAACTAAAGGTAATATCTTTCACTTGGTTGGTACTGGTAAAAGTTGTTTATTTGTTCAAATTGATCAGAGTTGGTTGTGGCATAGAAGAATGTGTCATGTGAATTTTGATAACATCATCAAGATAAGCAACACTTAGGCTATGAGGGATCTTCCAAGACTGGTGAAACCTACTAATAGTTTGTGCAAAGAATGTTAGTTAGGCAAGCAGAGCAAAGTCACATTCAAAAGTAAGGAACAGTCTTCTACCAGACTATTGGATTTAATTCATACTGATCTATGTGGTCCGACAAGAATTGGAAGTGTGCAAGGTGATAGATACTTCATGCTATTAATTGATGACTACTCTCAGATGATGTGGGTGACTTTTGTGAAAGAGAAATCAGAGGCTCTTGAGAAATTCAAAATATTCAAGGCTATGGTAGAGAATGAAACCGGATTGAATATAAAATGTCTGAGGTTTGATAGAGATGGAAAATTCACATCCGGTGATTTCATAGAATTCTGTGAAAAATATGGGATAAAAAGATAGTTGTTTGCTCCAAGGACACCACAGCAGAATGGAGTAGTGGAGAGAAAGAACCAGACCATCTAGGAGGCTTCTAGAACCATGATGATGGAAGCAAATGTTCCTCAGATCTACTGGAGAGAAGTTGTAAGCACTGTAGTCTACATTCTTAATCGAGTTCAAATCAAAAGCAATACTGGTAAGACTCCCTATGAACTCTGGTTTGGCATCACTCCCGCTGTGAAGTATTTCAGAGTCTTTGGTAGCAAATGTTACATTAAAAGAGATGAAGACCTAGTCAAATTTGATGCTAGAAGTGATGAAGGAATATTCTTGGGTTATTCTACTCAAAGCAAAGCATACCGGTGTTATAACAAGAGATTGAGAAAGATTGTAGAAAGTACAAATGTGAAAGTTGATGAAGGTATTGAGAAACCCTAAAGGTTTTATGAATATGATGAAGATGATCAAAACGATGTTCTAATCCAAGGAGTCCAAGCCCCTTCTAAAATTCAGATTCAGACTGATCTGGTAAATCAGGAAGAAGAGATAAGTTTGAATGAACCTGTTCAAGAGATAGAAGAGTAAGAAAGTGCCAAAATTCCCAGGTATGTAAGACTAAATCACTCTGAAGATCAGATCATAGGTGATAAAAGCAAAGGTGTTCAAACAAGAAGAAAGATTTCTCAAGACTCAGAAGAATATTGTCTAATTTCTAAGATTGAACCAAAGTTAGTAAATGAAGCACGCAATGATGAACGCTGGACTAAAGCAATGAAGGAAGAGCTGATGCAAATTGAGAAAAATCACACTTGGGATCTTGTTCCCATACCTAGAAATAAGAATGTGATTGGAACCAAATGGGTATTCTGGAACAAACTGAATGAAGTTGGTGAAGTAGTCAGAAACAAAGCTAGATTGGTCTGCAAGGGTTACTCTCAAGTAGAAGGAGTTGATTTTGAAGAAACTTTTACTCTGGTGGCAAGAATTGAAGCAGTCAGGTTATTTATTGCCTTTGCTGCCTTTAAAGACTTCAAAGTTTATTTGATGGATGTCAAGTCTACCTTCCTGAATGGAGATTTGGAAGAAGAAGTGTACATTGAGCAACCAGATGGATTCCAATTGTCTGATCATGGTGATATGGTTTGCAAGTTGAAGAAAGCACTGTATGGACTTAAACAAGCCCCAAGAGCATGGTATGAAAGACTGGATAAGCATCTTTTAAAGATTGGTTTCAACAAAGGTACTGCTGACAGTAACTTGTACTTCAAAATTGATCATGAAAATATCTTGATTGTTGAAGTGTTTGTTGATGATATCATTTTTGGAGGAAGAGATAGTATGTGCAAAACTTTTGCAAATCAAATGAAAAGTGAATTTGAGATGTCTATGTTTGGGGAAATGAATTTCTTCTTGGGTCTATAAATCACTCAAACAAAGAAAGGAATCTTCATTTCTTAGACCAAATATGTGAAAGAATTGTTGAAGAAATTTGGGATGGAAGACTCAAAACCAATGAGTACTCCCATGGCAACCAGATGTAAATTGAGAAAAGATGATGACTCTCCTAAGGTTGATCAGAAAAAATATAAGTCAATGATTGGAGGATTGTTGTATCTCACTCAAACTAGACTTGACATTATGAATGATGTTGGTGTTGACCTATTTTCCTCTGCCCAAAGCCAAACAATTCACCTTGCATTTTCTTTGAAAATCCTTTAGAAATGACCATACAAGATGTAAAGTCTTCAATTACTCATGCTTTGCCTTGTCAAAAAATCCCAAAAATCTCACCATGAAATTATT
This sequence comes from Cunninghamia lanceolata, assembly GCA_027924645.1. Taxonomy (NCBI): domain Eukaryota; kingdom Viridiplantae; phylum Streptophyta; class Pinopsida; order Cupressales; family Cupressaceae; genus Cunninghamia; species Cunninghamia lanceolata. Next base: position 19,554,655 of record BSBN01000627.1, read on the forward strand.
TGTAAAAAACCCAGAAAAACCCAGAACTTCAAGTATTTTCTATCGCTGGGAATTTTCAGCTTCATGCTTGTATTTCAATATGCATTTTTGAATGTACATTTGCATATACATTCGCCAATGTATGTTTGGCACATACATTCACAATATGCAAAGGGCTAGATACGTCGAAACATACAAGGAAAAATATGCATATCGGGTTATATGTTGTAGGTATATTCCATCAAAGATTCCCGCTTGCATGTAGGGGTTTGTATGTCGTTGTTGTATATTCGGATATACAACGGGTTTATACAAAGGAAAAACATACAAGGCAGATTGTATGTTAGAAGATACAAGGGTGAATGTACATTTTGCAATGTACATCGGCATAACATACAAAAGACCTTCGCCTAAGATACAAAGTTGACATACAAGTGAGAATGTACAGTGGAATGTATATCGGGTTGTATGTTTGCACATACAAGGCCGATATGCAAGTTCAACATGCAAGGCTGATATACAAAGATAATATGCATCGGCCATAGTTGAATGTACATCGGCAGCAATGTACAAGAGGGACATACAAAGGGCAATGTATTTCGACATGCATCTGGCATATACAAGGGATGCATACAAAAGCCTTTGTATATCAAAATATACAAGGTCAATATACAAACCAGTTTGTATATGCAGGGCGAAGCATACAAGGCCAAAGATGCAAATGGTGTGGTCCATGATATACAAAGGCGTTTGTATATCCATGACATACATAGAAAAGATGCAAGTCAAAAGATACAAAGGAAATATACAAAGAAGGGTGATACAAGCCGGACCCGATAGGGCAGTCAAATACACCTAAATCGTCATTTTGGGGTCCATGGCTTGTATATTTGCAGATACAAAGGAGATACAACTGGTGGGGTCCACCAAGGCACAAGATGTTTGCATGTATCTTTTGCTTGTATGTTTCGACATACAAGGTAGGATACAAGGTTAACATACAACGGGTGGGGCCCGCACATCCAAAGGCGCTTGTATGCATATACAAGTCGCATATCCAAGGGTCATCGGCTAGACAGAATGCATCGACAACTTAGTTCATAGTCATTCCGACCACCGATAAAGATGCAGTTTTCAACGATGCTTCTCAAAGACCAGCTTAGCGACCAATCAGGTGATGACACATGGCAGGAAGATACAAAGGCCGATTCAAAAGGTGAAGGCCCGCGTTTGTATGCAGTTTCAAATGCATATACACATGGTGATTTCAAAGGGCTGTTTAGGTGCCAAAAGCAAAGAACATACAAAGGCAGTTTCAGAGGCTGATTCAGGTAGCGATATATACATAGATGCAAAGCGATATATACATGCGGTTGACCAAAACTTTAACCGCCTGTATCTCCTCCATCCTGGCGAATTTCGACATGTTGCAAGAGGCAAAAATGCTTATTTTTGTCCCCTCTTTCATTTGGCAGGGTTTTTAGGGGTTTTTTTTTATCACTCTTCATTTTTCAGATCTAGATTTGCATGTTTTGGTCGAGTAGACATTTCAGCGACCATTTTTTAGCAGATAGAGATATTTCTTGCATTCATTGCTGCACAAGGATGAAGCAACTTGCATTAATAACCATAAATATCTCTTCACCGCCTTGTTTTAGATCGATGATGCATCAGCTGCATTAAAGACTCAAAAATATCTTCTATCTGCCCAGTTCTAGATATTTGACGCCATAACTAATGCAGGTAGATAGTCATTCATAGAAGATATTTTCTGATACAGCTCATAGAGCAAATTGTTGTAACCAACTTATGTTAGATTGAAATACTATATAAGCTGAGGCTTATGATGTAAATAGGGTTGAAATTTTTTTGGCATTCTGGTCTTTCTGTTTCCAAACAGAGTTTTCATATACTGTAACCTTGCCTTTTCATTGGATATATGCAAGTTATTTTACCTCCTTTGCTGATTTTCTAGTTCTCTATGAATCTGCATGAGGTTGTCTGTGAACATTTTGTTCCTCTCAACCCTATTGTGCCTTACCTCTGCTAGAATCATCTAATCTGTGTATGTTTATTTGCTGTATCTGATTATATTGTGCATTTTCTTCACTTCTGTGAAAGTTTCTTTAAATCTGTCTGGTGTATCACCCTTTATTTTCAAGTTTTCTGTTTCATTTTTATCTTTTAAGCATTCCTCCTCCCTTTTCCCCTCAAAAAATTTTAGTAATTTTAGGTGATAATCAGTCAAGGAAGCTGACCTTCTCCGGAGGTCTGATCTCATTTAGCAAAGTCCCACACTTATAGATCATTCCCATTGTGTGATTGGAATGCTTAGAATCCTTCCAAGTAGGGTGTAATTTCACATGACAACAGTTGGTCTTGTTGCTATATTCCAAGCTGATCCAAGAGAATCTCATGTCATGGCAATCAAGAGGATTTTTAGATATCTAAAAGGGACAGTTGAGTATGGTTTGTGGTATCCTAGAGATCATGATTTCTCTCTTCATGCATATACAGATGTGGATTGGGCAAGAGATGTGGATGACTGAAAGAGTACCAGTGGTGGAGCATTCTTTTTGGGAAAGAGATTGGTTTCTTGGCTGAGCAAGAAACAAGAGGCAATATCTTTGTCCACTGCAGAACCGGAATAATTACAGTAGCAGGTAGTTGCACTCAAGTTTTGTGGATGAAGCAAATGCTAAGAGACAACATAGTAGAGTATGAGGAACCCATCACAATCTTCTGTGATAATTCAAGTGCAATAAATATATCAAAGAATCCAGTGTTGCACTCAAAGACTAAACATATATCAATCAAGTTTCACTTTTTTAGAGAGCAAGTGAACAAGAATGAAGTCAGATTGGAATTTGTGCCTTCCAAGGATTAGATTGCAAATATTTTTACTAAACCTCTACCTAAGGACTCTTTTGAGTATCTCAGGGAGAAGTTAGGGGTTATTACCCCTCCGGTTCTGAATTAAGGTGCACTGATGTGCTTCAGTCCGGTGGATCTCACAATCATATCTTGTGGTCCGGATTGATGATGGGAAGCTGCTACTCAGGGGGAGCAGCTGGTATGATTTTGAAGTGATGCAAGTATGTACCCTTTGCCATTGATGTCAAAGGGCGAGAGAATACACGTCAAAAACAAGTGGTTATTGATCAAAGGGGGAGTAGTAAAGGAAGAGAAGACATGTTAATGGTTGTTGTTGATAGGGGGAGTTATGTTAATAAGGAGAAGTTCTTGTCTTGATGGTTAAAATAGTTTTTCACATCATATGTTGCCATCAATGACAAAGGGGGAGATTGTTGCAAGTATGGGCCTAACCGGTGTTGTCATTGATGTCAACATACTCCTGTTACATTGATGATAAGGATTGGATGAGCTGTATGCTGAGGATATTGAGAAAATTAGTCCTATCAGGAACAAAGAAGAACAATGAAGACAGTAAGGTAAAGATCCTAGATAAGATGAAGATTAGAGGATGCACTTTAAAGGGTTTGTAGATATGTGTCTTAAGTTGATCCAGTAAAGATTTCAAAGGTTCGCATGAAGATCTGAAGAAGTTATGACCACTTAAGTAAAATCGGTTCTGGCAGATGTTCAAAAGTGACAGAGTGACACAGATAGGTCTGGTGAGATTTAGAAATAAAATATCTTGTTCTGCGGATTTGGTGGAGTGTTCAGGAAGTCAATGTGAATTGACAACTCGATTGGTTTGTGGTCTGGAGCTCCACAAGCATCTATTCCATTATGATAGTGATGATAGACTGTGTTCTTGAAGTTTTGGATGAAGGAGAGAATGATTTTAGTAAGAAGAAGTAGAGTTGATGTTCTTGGTGATTCAGACAAACTTGTGGAGGTTTTTGGATTGTGTCTAGTTCGTGTTGGTGGTCTGCATTGAAGATTGAGCTCGTAATTGAAGAATTACTTCCGGATGATGATTTTCTTCCCAAGTCAGGCTGACTGGATGAGTTACACTTCCTGCAGATGATCTTGAAGATGTTCTGTGAAGATTGGCATGTTCCTAAAAGAAGATTAAAGTCTCAGATCTGTGTGGGCAACAGTGTGTTGATCCGCATGAAGTCTTTTTGTAAATTAGTCATGATGTATTTATGTATTTGCTCTGTAATGTATGCCGAATTAGATGATTATCCCTAAGTCGATGTCTTGTATAAATAAGGAGTTGTAAGGTCATTTCAAAGGAAGTCTTGTGGAGATGAGGGAGTGGTAGTGAGAAGTAGAACGAAAGGCAGAGCAAAAGTTTTGGGCTTAAATGGAACTGACTCAAGCATGGTGAAGATGCTATTCTTCAGTTCAAGTATGTAATACTTATTATTTTGTAGACAGTGTGTCTCCTGTAGGTAGTGGGCCTCTTGTAAGCAGTGTGCTCGGGTAGTGAGCCCTAATTGGCATGTGCCATTTTGTTCTTTCTATTCTTTTAATAGAGAATACATTCTTGGGTTAGTCACCCCGTAGTTTTTCCCTTAACCGGGTTTTCCACGTTAAAAATCTTGGTGTCATATGTGTTAATGTGTTTTTTCTCTTGAATTGTTGCATTATGGTTCCATGATTGATTTATCATTATGCTGCTGAATTAAGGAAAGGATTTAAGTGATTAATTGTAAGAAAGTTTTGGACAACTGATTCACCCCCCCTCTCAGTTGTCTGTCCTAAATATAACAATGTGAAAACTCACTCATCTAATGAAAAAGAAGTGGGATCCAACCACTCTGAAAATAGCAATACTTCATCAATCCCAAAGGTTTCGATACCATCCTTCCTTCCTGAAGAGGAAACATCAAGAAGGGAAGAGTCTACTCCAAATTCAATTACGGATGATATTGCACGAGCCTATGCAAGTTTGGAACCCGAAGTAAGAAGGTAATATCATTTAATGACTATAGTAATTCAAAAAGAAACGAGATAGCCAAGAAAGAAACAAGACCTATGAACAAAGATCTAAAGCACAAGGCAAACAAGGTCCATCTACCAAAATTTTATGGTTCAAGTAAGATCTCCACCCATGCCTAGCTAGAAAAGCTCAATGATTACTTCCATTTGAGTCCCATGACCGAGAAGGATGCATTGCAATTCACCATCCTATACTTGGAAGGGTTGGCATATGAATGGTGACACCATGGAAAACATACCCAAGGCCACCAAAACATAATCTCTTATGAAGAATTCTCCCGCAATTTCATCAAAAGGTTTGATAGAAGACATCCACAAGAGGACTTCAAGGAACTAACACACTTGAAACAACATGGAATGGTGGAGGAATACATTCCAGAGTTTGAGAATTTGTCCATAAGGGTTTCAGGAGTCGAGGAAGACTGACTCACATACCTATTTATTAAGGGTTTAAACGAGTCCTTAAGAAATCTAGTAAGTACCTTTAAACCCACCAACCTAGAGGATGCCATAGACACGACACTTAGGTTAGAAAAAGATAAGAAGACAAAACCTTATACCAAACCTTTCCCTAAAAGGGGAAAATTCCAAAAACCTTTCCACCAGAATAATGAGGGAAAAGATAAGAACTCATGTTATAAGTGTGGAGAACCATGGAAACTAGGACATGTTTGCAAAACAAGGGAAGACTTAAAAGAAAAAGGTCTATGTTTTAAATGTAAAGAAAAACAAGGTCCAGGGCATAGGTGTGGACAAGTTCGCATCATAGAAGCCTTGTCCAATGAAGAAGTAGAGGAAAACCCAACCAAAAGGAGCAGAGATCAGGGATAATCCAAACTTGAAAATTGCTTGAGGACAAGAAATCCTTGAGTGGGGAGGACTGTGATGTTCCCTCCTCAAGACAGATATTCAGAACATAAGAAAAATCTAAGTCACTTTGAGATCTCAAACACTGATCTACAATAGAGATTACATTCCTGCATATGACAATCCCAGTATATAAAGAGAAGTTATCAAAATATTACATGCCAAGAGAATCAATTAAAAAGTCCAAGAACGGTGATCATTGCGAATAAAATTAATATGTATGAGTAGCAAAACCAATTCTAAGACAAGGACGTAATTACCAAGGCACTGATTAGAGAAAAGCAATGGTAAACTTGTTTGCAAAGGGAATGAATTAAGAATTCCCACGTCAGCTACAAATAAGACAAAGGAATGAATAAAGAGAGATCACAGGAATAATAAACTATTACAAGCATTGACCTATATCGACTAATACTTGTGATACGTATACACTAAACTACTTTGGCATGCACTCCTTAAGGGAAAGACAAAATAGCTTAAGACAAACATCAATTAAGGATAAAACATGAATTACTAGGAGGCATCGCTTATGGAGCAGTTGCTTACACAAAGGGATGCAACTTATCAAATGCTCTCCAAGATATTACAATGGTTGGGCATTGTCTCAAAGGCATCATCGAATCATCTTTGGATCATAAAAATAATTAGAGATCACCTCACCAAATTATCTTAGAGATTCAGGTCACTCTTTCCATTAGCAACGTTCCAGCATCAAGCATTCATTCTACAGCATTACCCTTTCAATAGCATCGAATCATCCATCATTTCAGTTACACTCAACCAATGAAGATACACATAGAATCTAGCGAACAAGTCTAAAGACATTCATTTATTCATTATCGAATCAAACAAAAACATATTTGGACAGCAGAAACAAATAACAACCTTTGTCGATAAGATCTACAAACATACATGATAAGACTAGAATATCAAACATGCATTCAAGTGACAACAGATAAAGGGGTCGATCAACAAGGTATGTCATCTTGTCTTAAAGCTAATCTATTACAGTAAGAGTATGTGATGTTAATATAAGGATATGGTAATCTAAATGAGAACATACAAGTAAAAAATGAAATGAGACATTATAATAATATTGAAATCAAATAACATGTGCTTACAATGATATTAATGAATGTTCAAATTTATGAATGTAGAATATCCGTGATAATAGAATAGACTGAAATATATAGTAAGTATGTTCAATCCTAGTATCATGAAAAATGCTCATATTCATATCTTATTAAGGCATAAGATGATGAATGTTTTTCCTATAAGAAGGCATATTGAATATTGCCAAGTGATGTGAAAGGAAATCATGTGATAGTAAAGGTAATTCTAATAAGTGTAATCCATAATCATGGAATACCCAGGAGGAGAATAGAAGCCTTATCATTAATCCACTTACACACCCTATAAGTATGAGACTGGAGGTTAGGGTAGGCGGTTAGAATCTAGCACTTATGTGATCCTCAAGCTGGCGAAGTATTGTGGAATATATAGTGATGAAGCCCCTCCTAGTTAAGGGCGAAGCCCTTAAGCCTATGGTTGCATAGACATAGATATCATTAATGACCTAATGGTGGGTAACCCTTGAGTTGGTGAATGTATCACCCCTTCGAGCCAAGTGGTGAAACCCTTGGGCCCATGGCAGTAGGTCTTGTATACCAGCACCTTAACAAATCCTCTCATATGGGGTGAGTTGTCTGATTAACGTTCAGGCTCAAGTATGTCTCTCCCAAGGTAAACCATGGAACATATATAATAGATATGAGGAAATGTGAAATGCATATTGAATTATGATTATAAGGTTACTAACCCTAAGAAGAAATATGGAAAGTATATGAACCTTGATATTGATAATTACATGTGAATGTCAACTCTAATTGAGATATGTTGATATTATAAAGATGAATTGGTCATTAATGTTCTCTTTTACAAGTTGAAATTGTGTGCAATGTTGAGGAAATTTTGACTTGCTAGAAGGGGACATTACATTAGGGTTGCTTGGGTTTAGGGTTTAGGGGTTTGGGGTTAAGGGTTTCTCAGGTTTAGGGTTTAGGGGTTAAGGTTTTTGGGCATTATTTAGGGTTTAGGGGTTAAGGTTTAAAGGTTTAGGGTTTAGGGTTTAGAGATAGAGGACCGATAGGGAGATATAGAGGAGATCAAGGGGAGAGATAGGGAGATAGAGAGTGAGAGACATGGCCAAAGACATAGTGAGTGAAATTGAGAGGTAGATGGATGATAGAGATAGGGAGATAGACTTTTAGGGTTTCTTGGGTTTAAGGTTTAGAGTTTAGGGGTTAGGGTTAGGGTTTAGGGGTTAGGGTTTAGAGGTTTAGGGTTGCTTGGGTTTAGGGGTTTAGGGTTGCATTTCAAAACTAGTCTCTCTCTCTCCCTAAACCCCTTAATTTATTGCACTTAGGACACAAAAACCTTAGTTTTCTCCAATTTGAATTAAAAGTACATATCACAATTTGAGAGAGAGAAACCACAAATAGAAGCATCATGTAAATGTACTCGATAGGGTTGGATGTCATATCTCCTATGATAATGTTGTAGACCTCCAACCTTTATGATATTCAAGAAAGGGGGAAACAAAAGTACCATAAGAGTCATATCTTTCAATCCCTCGGTACTTACATAGACCACAACAAAACTGTTATCACATTCAAGAAAAAAGACTAACAATCTAGAGATGTAACAAGAAGAAATATTAATCTCTCAAAAGATGATAATTCCCATTACCCTTGGCTTGAATAGAAATGTCATTTATGGATAGGGAAACAAGAACTTAAACACTCAAGAACCAAAAAATAGTATACCTTACAATATCCCACACTTGCATCTTAAGTAATGAGATAAACCTATTCATTTACTTAAGAGTCAAGCAAGCCATAGTAGAATCAATTTTATTGTTTACACAAAACACTTGGCCTTTCTAATTCACAATGAAGAGAGTAAAGAAACAAAGAATTTCTAAGACCAAAATAAGAAATCACTTACTAAAATCTCAGCCTCCTAGAAAAATCCACTACATTTCCTTCTCGCCTTACTCCCTCTCCCACCATCCATCCTCTTCTTCTTCCTTCTATATCTCTGTTAGGGTTAGCCAGCAGAAGATATCAATTAAATGCAAATAAAGATTAAACAGAGAAATGGAAATACACAGAATTAATAACAACGAGAGACAAGATTTAACGTGGTTCACCCAAACTCGGGCTACATCCACCAAACAGAGAGTCCAATATTATTATCCAGTAAATCAAACCGATTACAATCAGCAATCCCTGCAACTCAATACTGCTGCAAATGCTACAATACAATACTCAAACCCTAACCCTTGGCCGCTTTTTATCAAGCCTTTTTGTCGGTTACAAAAATTAGGGTTTTCTTATGTCGGTCATAAAAAATAGGATTTTTTAAGTCGGCCCTAGGAATTTTTTAAGTCGGCTTAAAATTTTTTTTCTCGGGGGCTACCGCCCCCCAACCCCTGTTTCTCGGGGGCTGCCGCCCCTGAACCCCCGCTCGGGGCCTGGCCCGGCCCCGAACCCCGGCGAGGATACATGGCTAGTGTACAGTACTTTCCTGATCAGTCGCCACCTACCAACAATCTCCCACTTGGAGACTGATCAGGCTCCACACCAAAACAATCTCCCACTTGGAGACTGATCCTGGACAACACCGCTGCGCATGCAGCGCCCACTGGAAATAAGCACCCTGGACTCTACTGTTTAATTTTTATTGTGTTCAGTCTAGAAGACCAATCGAAGCTGAAGAGGAGCTCAGCTTCTCCCTTGTCACTGCCTTTGTAAACATATCCGCTGGATTTTCATTTGTATGTATCTTTTCCAGCCTTAACTGTCCATTATCAAATACCGACCGAATAAAGTGATACCTCAACTGTATGTGTTTAGTCTTTGAATGTAAGGCAGAATTCTTTGCAAGATGTATGGCACTCTGACTGTCTGTATACAAAGAACTGTTAGCCTGTTGTTTACCCAATTCTTCCATGAAAGATTGTAGCCATATCATCTCCTTGCTTGCCTCTGTTGCAGCGACATATTCTGCCTCTGTGGTGGATAAAGCAACCACCTTTTGCAACCTAGAAATCCAACTCACTGATGTTCCACCTACAGTAAAGACATAACCTGTAGTACTCCGCCTGGTATCAATATCCCCTGCCAAATCTGAGTCTACATAACCTACTAAATCAGTATTAGAGCCCCCAAAACATAAGTGTTTATTAGATGTACCTCTCAAATATCTGAGAATCCATTTGACCGCATTCCAATGCTCAAATCCGGGATGACTCATATACCTACTAACGACTCCGACAGCATGTGCAATATCTGGTCTTGTGCATACCATGGCATACATTAAACTTCCTACAGCTGAAGCATAGGGTATCTTGGACATTTTCTCTTCCTCCTCTTGTGTCTTTGGACACATCTTCTTAGTCACATTCAAATGACTAGGCAAAGGTGTACTGACAGCTTTGGCATTCTCCATATGGAATCTCTGCAACACCTTTTCAACATAAGCAGCCTGAGATAGAGTCAATTTTCTGTTCTTCCTATCTCTGCAAATTTTCATACCAAGGATTTGTTTTGCTACCCCCAAATCCTTCATATCAAATGACTGTGATAACTGATGTTTTAACTCTCTGATGTGATCCATGTTAGATCCAGCTACAAGCATGTCATCAACATATAAACATAAAATGATGTAGCTGTCATTATCCAACCTCTTAAAATAAACACAATGGTCAGAATTACACCTACTGTAGCCTTGCTCAGCCATAAAACTATCAAATTTCAAATACCATTGCCAATGTGCTTGTTTCAGGCCATACAAGCTTTTCTTCAATCTGCACACTTGTTTCTCCTTACCTTTGACCTCAAATCCCTGTGGTTGTGCCATGTATATCTCCTCCTCCAAATCACCATGGAGAAAGGCAGTTTTCACATCTAGCTGTTCCAAATGCAAATCTTCAGCAGCCACAATACTTAAAACAGTACGAATAGAAGTCATCTTGACAACCGGAGAAAATATCTCATCAAAATCAATGCCCTGTTTCTGTGCAAATCCTTTTACAACTAACCTTGCCTTAAATCGTTTCTTACCTCCATCTTCCTCTTTCAGCCTGTAAACCCATTTGTTTGGTAAAGCTTTTTTACCTGCAGGTAACTTACATAATTCCCAAGTCTGATTGTTCAGCAAGGAGTCCATTTCTTCTTTCATTGCAAGCTCCCACTGAACCTGTGTATCCACCTGCATAGCTTCATCATACCCTTCTGGTTCACCAGCATCTGTTAACAAAATAGAATACAAAGAGGGAGAAAACCTTTCAGGAGGTCTACTTATCCTTGTTGACCGTCTAACATTCACTGGAGTTTGTGGTATTTCTGGTTGCTGTTGCGGAGCATGAGGAGCCACTGGAACATCACTATTTGGAGTATCATCCAGCACCACATAATCCTTTTCTTTCTTCTCATGCTGCTGCAACTGATCTTTGTACAACACCTTCTCATTGAATATAACATCCCTATTTCTCACAATTTTCTGATTTTCAAAATCCCAAAGCTTATAACCAAATTCATCAATGTCATATCCAACGAAGGTACATTTTTTTGATTTCGCATCCAGCTTGGTTCTATTTTTAGAATCTATATGTGAAAATGCTTCATAGCCAAAGGTTTTCAGAAAAGAATAACTCACCTTCTTGCCAGTCCATGCTTCCTCTGGAATACCACAGCCCAAAGGAACTGAAGGACCTCTGTTAATTAAATATACAGCAGTGTTGACAGCCTCTGCCCACATGTTTAAAGGCAGTCCAGCATGCAATCTCATGGTCCTTGCACGCTCCATTATTGTCCTATTCATGCGTTCAGCCACTCCATTTTTCTGTGGAGTCCCTGGAACCATTTTCTACCTACGAATTCCATTAAAGGAACAATAGTCTTCAAATTCTTTGCTGCAATACTCACCGCCATTATTAGATCTGAGACATTTTAATCTTTTACCTGTCTCATTTTCAACCAAGCTTTTCCATTTCTTAAATGTTTCAAATACATCAGATTTCTGTCTAAGGAAATAAATCCAGACCTTCCTAGTTGCATCATCTATGAATGTAACATAATACCGAGAGCCACCAAAAGAAGATACCTGAGCTGGTCCCCATACATCTGTATGCACAAGCTCCAACTTTTCATTTTTCTTTTGCTTCCCATCTCTGAGAAAACTGACTCTCTTTTGTTTTCCATACACACAACTTTCACAGAAATCCATATTAATACATTTCAGACCTGGTAAAACTTTCTTAGAATGAAGTACCTTCATACATTTTTCACTCATATGCCTAAGTCTGTTATGCCACAGTGTTGTTTCAGAACCTGCAGCAACTTTTCCAGTCTCTTCCTGCAAACCTGCAGCAACTGTTCCTAAACCTGTTTGTTTTTCCTCTATAAAATCTAAAGTAGAAGGAACAGTATGACCTGTACAAAGATATAAGGTGCCTATTTTTACACCTTTTGCTACTACTAAGGCACCTTTTGAAACCTTCCAATTTTTATCAGTAAATGTAACAGTGCAACCTTGTTCAGTTAGCTGCCCTGCTGAAATTAAATTCCTACTGAGCCTTGGAACATGCCTCACCTCTTGTAGTAGCCAATGATTCCCATTCTGTAACTTAATCTTGATTATTCCCTTTCCAACAATCTGACAGGGTTCATTATCTCCCAAATAAACCAGCCCAAAATCCCCTTGGACATAATCAAGGAAATAACTTCTATGGGGCGTAGCATGAAATGAGGCCCCTGAATCTAAAACCCATGAATCATCAGCATTATCTAGGGAAAGAATCAAAGCATCATATTCAGACTTATTGCTTACCACATTTGCTTCCTTATTGCCTTCTTGTTTGTCTCCTTCTTTATTTTTCTGAGACCAGCAATCTTTCTTCAGATGACCTGGTTTTCCACAGTACCAGCAATCCTTCTGTCCTCTGGTTTGGGATCTTTTGTCCTTTGATTTTCCTCGTGACTTCCCATGACCTCCAGAACCTTTTCCTCTCTCCTTTGATCTACCCCTGCTTTCTACGTTCAAAACACTGCCTGATTTGGATCCACCTGAGCTTTTCTTACGAATTTCCTCACTCAGAATAACACCAACAACATCATCAAATTTTAGGGTATTTGAACCAGAAACAGAGTTACTAACCGCCATTACCAAACTATCTCAGCTTTCAGGCAATGAACATAATATCAAGAGAGCTCTAACTTCTTCATCAAATTTTACATTTACAGAAGTCAATTGACTGACAATCGTATTAAATTCATTTAAATGACCTGTCACAGATCCACCTTCAACCATTTTCAAATTAAACAACTGCTTCATGAGAAATACCTTATTTGAGGCTGAGGGTTTTTCATACAATTTAGCCAAAGCTTTCATCAGACCATCTGTTGTCTTCGCTTCCGTTATATTGAATGCCACCGACGGTGCCAGGCACAACCGAATGGTTCCCAGTGCCTTTCTGTCAAGAAGATTCCAATCCTCATCAGACATTGTTGCCGGTTTCTTGGCTACTCCTTCCAACGGCCTCCATAAATCCTTTTGATAGAGGTAATCCTCCATCTACATCTTCCATAACTGATAGTTCTGCCCATTGAATTTATCAACCTTCATTTTACCCTCGTCCGCCATTGCTTCCACTCAACCGTGAGACTTTCCTGTAGACGATAATCGAACACAACCCACTTTGATACCACTTGTTAGGGTTAGCCGGCAGAAGATATCAATTAAATGCAAATAAAGATTAAACAAAGAAATAGAAATACACAGAATTAATAACAACAAGAGACAAGATTTAACGTGGTTCACCCAAACTCGGGCTACATCCACCAAACAGAGAGTCCAATATTATTATCCAGTAAATCAAACCGATTACAATCAGCAATCCCTGCAACTCAATACCGCTGCAAATGCTACAATACAATACTCAAACCCTAACCCTTGGCCGCTTTTTATCAAGCCTTTTTGTCGGTTACAAAAATTAGGATTTTCTTATGTCGGTCATAAAAAATAGGATTTTTTAAGTCGGCCCTAGGATTTTTTTAAGTTGGCCCTAAAAAATTTTTTCTCGGGGGCTGCCACCCCCGAACCCCCCGCTCAGGGCCCGGCCCGGCTCCGAACCCCGACGAGGATACATGGCTAGTGTACAGTACTTTCTTGATCAGTCTCCACCTACCAACAATCTCCACCTCATAATGCTTGCATGCAGATTCTTCATAATGGTTTCTTGCTAAACGGCCAAGAAGACCATTCAAATACCTACTTTCCAAAAATAGAGAACACTTTTCAAAACCCCCGCACAAGTTTTCCATTTCAAGAGCCTTTACTTTAAGTTCTACATTCAATTCTTGTAGGTGAGGGATGTACCCTCAACACCAAATCCTCTACTACCATGGTATGGGGTCATTTCCACACAAAGAAAAATAATAACCAAAATCAAATTCAGAACTTAGGAAAAATTAATGTGCCTAGGATTTGAGTCTTAGATCATAACCTTAGGACTTGTGAACAAAAAGAGACATAATAAATAAAGGCCCCACCTAAAAGCTACAATATATGACAAAACTATTAACACTTATGTTAAACCACAGGACATCAATAATGAAAATGCCCCCATTCACCTTTCAATGGAAGTGAATCCCAAAACCACGATAAAAATGAAAGCATGATTTAAAACACAAAAACAATAGCATTAACATTACCCATGTATCTAGATATTCCCCCTCATAAAAATATGATTTTATACCTTCCAACTAAAATCATCATGTCACACCCAACCATAATGCATCCCGACACATTTAGCAAGTGTCAAACATGTGGACCTACAATAATCAACAAATCAAACATTAGGAACATTCAAGCTTAATGAAAAATGATGGAATCTACAATTAATTAATTTTCAAAATATAAATTATAATACTAAGATTAAAAAGGATACATTAGATATCATGATGTATGTGATGCCTTCTCTGAAAGAAGACCTTATCTTGTCCAACACATCATTACATAGCATATATAATGCATAGATCAAAGCATAAAATGAAGACGCTTGTCATTATTTTTTCTTAACACTCAAAAATAGGTTATGACAAAATGACACCTTTTAGAAGCTTGTAGGAAGAGGATTTTTATTTTTTAACCACATTAGGCATATCCAACTTGAGGAGAAAGACATTTTCTTAGAAGGTTGTAGGAAGGGAGTTTTTTAAAAGTTTATATAAAGGAGATTTGTTTGGGAATTTTTAATCATATTAGGCCTATTAGACTTAGGTGAAAAATATTTTTAGAAGCTTGTAGGAAAACAATTTTTATTTTTAGTTTTTAATAAGCTTGTCTAGAAAGACATATTTTGGAAGCTTGTAAAAAAGGATATTTTAGATTTTTTTTTTCAAATTTTAGGATTTTTTAGAAGTTGTAGGAAGGGGAATTTTTAGCCACAAGTTGTATCCAACTTGAAGAGAAAAACATTTTTGTAAAAGCTTGTAGGAAAGATATATTTTAGAAGCTTGTAGGAAGGGGATTTTTTTTTAACATTTTTAGAAGTTTGTGGGAAAGATATTTTTTTAGAAGCTTGTAAGTGTTGGCAAGAGACACTGTGTGGCTTCATGAGTGTTGTCATTAATGGAAACAAAGTCCATCCCACACATCTGCAACACATGATATGTCTATACCGGAAGTCAGATTGAAGAGTATCTTAGTCCGGTGAGCAAGAACAGAGCATGCAGTGAGGTCTGACAATCAGGTCCAGATCTCTCAGAGGATGTATCTTAGCAAAGTGCGGATTTGGGGAAGTTAAGAGGAGTACCATTACTGCTACATTCTAGAGATTGAGCCTCCGGTGATGAAAGAATGAAAAAATATGAGCATCCAAGTGTTGGGTTCCTGACAGGCAGAGTAAACAGAGGAAGAACTGATTGGCAGAGTATTAGACCTTTATCCGGATGAGAAATTGATGGTGATCAAGCTATTTGAGGGATCATTCATGGTTGGCTGACATGATTGATGACTTCTATGACTATCTCTTTGATACGCATCACTTAATAAGCATGGATTCAGCCGACAGACCAGAGTTTGGAAATATCTTGAGTTTTTCAGATGCCGACTAGAAGGATGTTGAAATCTTTGATGCGGATATATATACCAAATGGATTTTAGTATGAAGGTGTGTGTGGTGTGTTGTGAAGTGCGAAGAAAAGTAGAGAGCAGTGTGGAAGCAGCAATACAAGTCCGGTATGTGATAGAATAGAAGCACTAAAGCAGAGGAAGAATGAAGTGTAGTAGATCAATATATTGAGCCTAACTAGAACTGAACCTCAGCATATGTGGATGCTTCTTATTAGTTCAAATACCTGGTTTCTTTCTATAAACTATTGTAGGCAGTGAGCCTCTTGTGAGCAGTGTGCTCGGGAAGTGAGCCCTAATTGGCAAGTGCCATTTTGTACTTCTTATTCTTTTAACAAAGAATACAATCTTGGGTTAGTCACCCCATGGTTTTTCCCTTAACTGGGTTTTCCACATAAAAATCCTTGTGTTATGTGTGTTGATTCTTTTCTGCTCTCATGATTATGTAAGGTTATATGTTTTGATGCTGTACTAATTGTTAAAGAAGAAAAGAGAGTTGAATATTTAAGATAATTGATTCACCCCCCCTCTCAGTTATCTGCCTTATTTCCAACAATTGGTATCAAAGCCAGGTTCCTCCAAACAGAGCCTAACATCTTGAGGAAGATCTAGGAATCTCAATGGATATGTATGGTATGAGGGAACAAATTCAGTCTGCCCTAGATGATCTTGAGAAATCTCACTCTGAAGTCAATGACTTGAGGGAAAGACTCAAACAAGCTAATGACTTCATAAATGAACTAAAAGAAAAACTGAGTATCTCTATGAAAAAGAGAAAGGAACTATTTCAATAATTAGCAAGTCAAAGTGAAGCCAATAATACAAATGAAGATCTAAATGAGAAAAACAAGTTATGTGAGAAGCTGTCAAAAGAGGTCATTATGGTAAGACATGAAATGAAATCAGGGGTTATGAAATTCACCCAAGAAATTGAAGAGAAAAGAAAAATTTAAGATAATCTAAAACAATCTCTCAAGGAGAAGTCAGAAGACTGCCATAAAATGAATAGAATAATCAGGCATCTAGAATCTGATCTTGAAGAAGCTAGAGGCAATGAAGAACAATTTGAGAATCAGATAGACACTCTTTAAAAAGATCTTCAAACAACAAATGAATACAAAGAGAAATTCAAGATAAGCTCTGCTCAACTTGAAGTTCTTCTTGCAAACTAAAAGAGGGTAGATGACAAGCATGGCTTGGGATATGAAAAAGGTGAAAGCTCTGAATCTGGTCAGAAGAATTCTGGATCAGGAAATCCAAGGAACAGGCCTAGAAGACCTCCGGTAAGACAACCAAATGCTCAAAGATATCCATCCTTCAATGGATACTGCTATAATTGCAATAACTTCGGTCATAAAGCAAATCAGTGCAGAAGAAGAATGAATTAGACTAATTCATCCTTCTCCGGATAGTGTTTCAACTGCAAAAGGTAGGGTCACAAATCTCATGAATGTAGAAATATGCAAATAAACAAATCATTCAATGGTAGATGCTTTGCATGCAATAGAATGGGACATATGGCTAATCAATGCAGATCAAGAGGATATCAGTCAAATATGCAAAGAAATGTTGTTTGCTACAATTGCAATAGAACTAGTCATACTACCAAATTCTGCAGAAGTAAGAATCAGGATAAAAAGGGTCCGGTACATCAAAATCAAGAAAAAGGGAAAGGAAAAGTGAATGCGGATGAAGTTCAAAGGGAGATGAACAAGATTTGGGTAAAGAAAAGTACAAAAAATGTTGGGGATGGATCCGCACCAGAATCTAGTGCTGATATTCCTTTCAAAAACTAAATAGATGAGCTATGGCTCAAGGGGAGTCACAAAGGAAAACAAATTCCCCCAGCCACTCAATTAGTGCCTAAAATTGGCACATGGAGTGTTGCGGAGTGATGAGTTCTCAAAGAGATATCTAAATAACCCTTGGTAAAAATATGAAAGATTCACAAAGAGTTTTGAAGAGGTTAATCATCCAAGATTGATCTGGTTTAACAGTCATCTGGTAAAAGTAGAATTTTCATAGTTTGATCCGATATGTTTCAAAATTAAAATATCTTGATCTGTGGATAAAATGGAATGATTGGAGAAAGGGAGATGGATTGTCATTTATCACCAAGAATAATTCTAAGTACATCTCAGTGATTCAGAAGGATCTCTCTCAGAACAAGGAAACCAGAATAACTTAAGATGTGCATGTAATGCAATATGAAATTAGGGTTTGTGTAGAAATATAAGGGTTATTTTGTTCATCATTTGTGCATTTGCATTTGAGGAGAAGAAAGAAAGAGCTCTGCAAACCAGATTGCTTCAACCCTTTCAAGGATCAACCGTAGAATCTGATTCATTCAACAATCTTTTCGACTCATATCGTGAACCCTAGAAGCGTAAAAAGGTATTTCCGCTCTTGAATATCTCTCTTTGAATATTTTGCAAGATGGCTACTCCAAATGTTGTCAAAATCACTGATAGGCCGCACCCTAAGTTCAAGAAACATCCTTACAAATTCCTAGAAGTTGATCCCTTAGGCGCCTTCTCTAGCATTCCCCATGGGGTTCTGCATGTAGATGTTAGGGCATACATACATGCAAATATTGAGGAATTTGGGGAATCCAAACTGATGGATATCTATCACAAGCAGTTAATAGATGAAACATTTGAATTTAAACGTCAGTACAAAGCCCTCCGAGACAAGCATTTTGGACATTGCATCCACTTTCCCTATTTTGCAGAGGATGAATGGGTCCGGTATGTTCTTAGTAGAATACATGCCAACTTCATGTGGTTGATGAGACCATTCAAGATAACAAAAGATGCCATTAGGACAGTAACCAGATTGCACTCATCCGGTGGGTTGCCTGCTCTCAAATCAGTCAAGAACCAAACTGTAAGTGAGGCTTCCAGATCAAAATTTGACAAAAGAGCAATGACAATAGAGGATATCATAGATCCGAATATCAAATTTGCTTCTATGATAATTGGTTATAAAATATCACTCCAGTAGGGAGAATTCTGTATTCAGACAACAATATACACTGCTTATCAGATGTTAAGGGAAAATGCTGATTATGATCTTTGTGAACTTCTCCTGAACCAATTATTAGAGAATTTATAGAAAATAAAGAAGGATAGAAAGAATTCATTTAAGTACGGTGGCTTGATACTATGTCTATTCTTCTACTATATGAATGAGCTACCTGGATCCAGTGGTTGGGTATGGCAAAATGACAGATCGGTTGCCATACAAATCAGAGATTATATGTATGGGCTTGGTGATGCCAAGGCTCAAAGTACAACACTTTGGGGATACTTCAAAAACTTCCAAAGTATGATGCAGGCTAGAGAAAGAATTCCCCAATCCATGGTTAAAAAATACAAGGATACAATATGCTTTATGGTAGACACTAATCAATGCCTAATGGAGGTAGTGGAGCCAAGGACAATCTGGATTATGCCAATGGGATATGAGGTAGATGAGAAAATCCTAGAGCTGCATATCTAACACCTGCTGAGTCAGCCCAAGGAACCTGAGGCAGAAAGGTTTGGAACCTTTCAAGAGTTGAGTGTAAAAATACATGTTGAACTAAGACAACCTGAGATCAAGAGAAAGGTGAGAAGGGAAGTAGAAGTTGCAAAGAGATATGGGATATCAAAGGAGGCAGTTGATGCTAATAGAGAGAAAATAGAAAGAGCAAAGAAAGAGAGACAAGAAGCAGAAAAAGAGAGTGATCCAGTGCAAGCCCCCTCCCGGACCAAATCCTCCAAGAGCTCTACACCTGCCACCTCTAAGAGTCAAAAAGCCTCAAAACTGGAAATCAAGACATCTGGAAAAGGAGAGAAGAGAACAAAGACAAAGGCCACAAGGTCTTACATGAGTCAAAAGGATGATGAAGAAACATAGACTGATGAGGAGATTAAGAAAATAAGGAAGAAGAAGAAAACATCAAGTGAATCCTCTGCCGATGCAAACAAAGAAGAAGAGGCAAAAGAATTTGTTGAAAGGCCTACTCTGTCCATAGATGATGTCATCAAATCAGTCAATGTGGATGAGAATCTGCAACCAATGACTGAATTTTATGATGAATATAGTGAAGCTGACCAGAAGATCTTGCAAGATGCTACAGTCAGGTATCTAAACATCTATAATAAAGCATTCATTGAAATCATCTCTCTAATTCCCAAAAGTTTAGAGAAAGAACTTGAACTAAGGAAGGAGAATGCTAAGGCAAAGGACCTAGAGATCTGAGAACAGATTGCTATCCAACTCTATCCTTCCATTACCTCTCAACAAATGAACATGATCTTCAAGGACTGCAAGGATGAGTTTCGGAGCAAAGCAAGAATGAACCAACTTATGCTTGGAGAGATTGACCAAGTGGCAAAAGAAACAGAAGATATCCTCTGGAATGCATTTAAAAGATTCAATCTTCCTATTATAGAGGACTTAGGTGATGAACCTTTTGCCATGGATGATGAAGGACTAAGTACATCAAAAGAAGAATCTACTGTGAAAAATGTAGAAGAGCCAAAGGACATAGGTGAGGAGAGGACTAAGGACTTGGATTCCTCTACTCTGGAAGAGGAAGTCCTTGAAGAAGTAAACATCTCTCTTCTAGATCCCCCTGCTAACTCCAGAACTGAAGAAGAAGAAAGAAAAGAAGAGAAAATTAGTCAAGAAGAAGAGGTCAAGGGAAGAGAAAAAGATCAAACAGAGAAGACCCTAGATGACAGTTCTGAGGCCGCAGAAGGAAAGAAGACTCTGTCTCTAGTAAGAGACACTATAGAAGCAGTTAAAGACTTCCTGACAAAAGAAATGATGGAATTAGATGAACCGGATCTATTCCAAGGACCACTCAATTTTGACTCCCTCTCTCTGGTTCAGACAATGAAGGTAGCTTCTTTTGCTCAAGCCAAAGTGAAAGAAAAGCTTCTAAAGTCTCACATGGAAGACTGTGAGTTGATCGAGATTGTATCCGGTGTGTTGGAGAAGATCATGCCATCCTTCCAAAGGATCTTTCAGCCTCTTCATCCAATAACTTGAAATCCCTTGTTAATTCCATTAGCACACATTTTGATTCTTTGGAGAAATCAACAGAAGAGAAAGTCTGAAAAGAGTTTTTGGGTAAGAGATTCTCTGAAGTACAGGGACTCCTATCAAATGATAGGAGAAATCTGGATATTGGGATCAAGAGCCTAGAAAATGCTCTTAAAGATGGCAGAGAACTATACAAATTTTGTTTATCTTGGTCCACAGTGACAGCAAACATTGCAAAGAAGGTGGAAGAACAAGAGAGTAAACTGTCAAGTTTATCTCAGAATTTTGATGCTCTCACCTCATCCATAATGAATCAAGAGTGCCAAGCTATTACCACTATAAATGAGATAAAGAGGCTTGAGAAGGAGAAGAAGAATAGAATAAGCATAATGAGTGAACTAAGAGGGATAATTATCCCTAAGTTAGAGGCAATGCATGAGGCCCTAACTGATGCCCAGACCACTACCTGGTCCAGTGATTCGGCAGACATAAAGAGGGCAGAAGCTTTTGCATTTTTGCTAAGTGGTCACATCTCAATTTTGGACAGGATGAAGCAGAGTTGGGCAACAGAATTTGTCCAGTTGAAAAAAACTTTTGCAGATATACTTAAGTATATGTAAGTATAACATGTATATATACTTATGCAACTATGTATAGGTTGATTTTTGCAATTTTTGGTTTGCGGATTTCACCCTTTTCCATTGATGTCAAAGGGGGAGTGAGGAGTAGTGAAAAATGTGAGTTCTAGCTAAGGGGGAGCTCTGGTAAAAAGTATACATAAGACAGAGCATCAGCTAAGGGGGAGTTTGTTACAACACTTAGCCATTTTTCACTAAGTGTTGCCATCAATGCCAAAGGGGGAGATTGTTGGCAAGAGACACTGTGTGGCTTCATGATTGTTGTCATTGATGGCAACAAAGTCCATCCCACACATCCGCAACACATGATATGTCTATACCAGAAGTCAGATTGAAGAGTATCTTGGTCCGGTGAGCAAGAACTGAGCATGCAGCAAGGTCCGACAATCAGGTCCGGATCTCTCAGAGGATGTATCTCAGCAAAGTGCGGACTTGGGGAAGTTAAGAGGAGTACAATTACTGCTACATTCCAAAGATTGAGCCTCCAGTGATGAAAGAATGAAAAGATATGAGCATCCAAGTGTTGGGTTCTTGACAGGCAGAGTAAACAGAGGAAGAATTGACCAACAGAGTATCAGACCTTTATTCGGATGAGAAATTGATGGTGATCAAGCTATTTGAGGGATTATTCATGGTTGGCCGACATGATTGATGACTTCTATGGCTATCTCTTTGATATGCATCACTTAATAAGCATGGATTCAACCGACAGACTAGAGTTTGGAAATATCTTGAGTTTTCTGGATGCCGACTAGAAGGATGTTGAAATCCTTGATGCGGATATATATACCATATGGATTTTGGTATAAAGGTGTGTGTGGTGTGTTGTGAAGTGCAAAGAAAAGTAGAGAGCAGTGTGGAAGCAGCAATACAGGTCTGATATGTGACAGAATAGCAACACTAAAGCAGAGGAAGAATGAAGTGCAGTAGATCAGTATATTGAGCCTAACTGGAACTGAACCTCAGCATATGTGGATGCTTCTCATCAGTTCAAATACCTGGTTTCTTTCTATAAACTATTGTAGGCAGTGAGCCTCTTGTGAGCAGTGTGCTCAGGCAGTGAGCCCTAATTGGGAAGTGCCATTTTGTAATTCTTATTCTTTTAACAGAGAATACAATCTTGGGTTAGTCACCCCGTGGTTTTTCCCTTAACCGGGTTTTCCACATAAAAATCATTGTGTTATGTGTGTTGATTTCTTTTCTGCTCTCATGATTATGTATGGTTATATGTTTTGATGTTGCACTAATTGTTAAATAAGAAAAGAAAGATGAATATTTAAGATAACTGATTCACCCCCCCCCCCCCCCAGTTATCTACCTTGTTTCCAACAGTAAGAAGGGGATTTATTTGGGTTTTTTAATAAGCTTGTAAGAAGGAGATTTCTTTTCAAAAATTTAAGCCACATTAGGCATATATTTTTTTTATCTTTACCAATTTATTTGCAACCAATCAACCATTATGTTAGTAAGAGGGCCATTTCCATTGTGGCAAGCTTGTAGGAAGGGGATTTTTTTCTTAAACTCATCTACAACCAATCATCCATTATGTTAATAGGAGGGTTACTTCCATTGTGACAAGCTTATTGGAAGGGGTTTTCAACTCATTGCAACCAAGCTTGTAGGAAGGAGATTCTTTTGAAGTATTAACAACAAATCAACCATTATATTAGTAGGAGGGCCACTTTTATTGTGCAAGCTTGTAGGAAGGGTTTTTTTTTTAAAAGCTTGTAGGAAAAGTATTATGTTAGTAAGAGTGTTGCTTCTATTGTGACAAACTTGTAGGAAGGGGATATTTTCTTTTTTCATCCTGAAAGGAGAATTTTTGGAAGTTTGGTAGGAAAGTTTTTCTTTTTTAATTGTTTTTTGTTTGAAAGAGTTTTTTTAATTATATAATATGCCAATTCATTTCCAACCAATCAATCATTATGTTAGTAGGAGAAACACATCCATTGTAATATCAACCTGTTAATATAATGATTATAGTGTATTAAACTATATATGTTACTGTTGACCAAACCTTCTAATCAATATAAAATTAGTTTTTTAAATACATATAAAAAAATTAATGTGCAAGAAGGATACCAACCAATTCACTTTAAAACCTTTCATAAAAACTTTAGATTTGACCTTTAAATTTCATTAAGATGGAAGAATAAATGATACTTATGTTTCAAAAAAGAGAGGGCAACCAATAAGGAAATTAGCCTCAATGCTTTTATGGATAGGGTTGGTGGTAGTATTCATAGCTCTTTGGAGATGTTTCAAGTTGTCTTGACATTTGATATCTTATTTTTTCAATGAATTCTAGTTGTTTTTAGTCCCTTTTAGGAGATCCTGCAGGTATTGCAAGTGATTACAACCCTATAACTATTTGATTCTTACTGTTGTTCCTTTATTAGAAGTTAGGCTTTGTTGTTATATCTTTTAGGTTATTTATAAAAGGTTTAAGGCCCTTTGAAAACCCCTTTCTACCTTAATAGAAAAATATACTTTTGTTATTATCAATGAGTTGGAAAGAGACTCTTTAACTTTGTGTATTGCTAGAATTTTCTTTTTTAAGAGTCAAATCTCTTTTGGTACATTATATAAAGTTCTGTAGAAAGACATGAAAAAAATTAATGTGCAAAAAGGATACCAACCAATTCACTTTAAAACCTTTCATAAAAACTTTAGATTTGACCTTTAAATTTCATTAAGATGGAAGAATAAATGATACTTATGATTCAGGATGGACATTTAAAAAAGAGAGGGCAGCCAGTAAGGAAATTAGACTCAATGCTTTTATGGATAGAGTTGGTGGTAGTATTCATAGCTGTTTGGAGCGCTACGTTTCAAGTTGTCTTGACAATTGATATCTTATTTTTTCAATGAATTCTAGTTGTTTTTAGTCCTTTTTGAAAGATCATGAAGGTATTGCAGGGCCCTAGATCTATTTAATTCTTATTGCTGTTCCTTTATTAGATGTTAGACTTTGTTGTTATATCTTTTAGGTTATTTATAAAAAGTTTAAGACCCTTTGAAAACCCCTTTTTATCCTTAATAGAAAAAGATACTTTTGTTATTATCAATGAGTTGGAAAGACAACACTCTCCACTGTCTTTCTACAGATCTTTAGAAAATGTACCATAAGAGATTTGACTCTTTTAAAAAAGAAAAATATAGGGAACAATCTGTTTATAAAAAACAAAATCACCCATGTTCAAGAGAAGCAGTACCAGTAGCACCACTCAAGTGGGTCCCTCTTCTTTTTTATTTTTTATTTTGGAAAAAAAGGAGAATAGACCATTCAATGTATTTGAATCGTTATTCTGTACAGAGTTCTGAAAATGTTTCCTAACGATTATTCCTTGTACAAAGTCGGCGAATGGGGTTTATATGCTCGAAGTTCAATTTGATGTCGGTTTGGCTATATACACAGTTTTTTTGGAGCTGTAAAAATACAATTTTCTGAAGACCGAAAGAGGAAAGTATAAAGGGAAAAAATCTCAGGGGAAACTGTGGAACAGTTTTTTGTTTTTTGTTTTGTATTTTGAGGGAAAATTACGAGGAGATTGTCCAAAAAGTTAATGAAGGATAGTAATTTTACATATTTGCTTCGTTAATTGAGAGGACAAAGTTGGATGGATAATGATCATGAAGAAATACAATGAAATTTAAACCCAAGTTTCGTCATGATTCGTCCATGGGACCAGTTAAAGATTTTTGATTTTGAGATTATCTCATTGTTTCTTTCACTGTTGCACATTATCTCTTCATGCCAGAAGAATAGAGACCATACATTTAAAGGTGTTTGTTGTACATGAGATATTTACAGTTGATTGTTTGAATGATAATGAGAGTTCTGAAAAAAATTGAAATTTTGTATACATTAAAGATTCGGAAATCAAGATAATAATAACAAATGGGTTTTTGTCCTTCCTATCATTCCAAAATCAGTAACAAGACAGAAACACATAACTCTATTCATGGCATTACTCTTCATATTTAATAAAAAAGACTTTTTTGAAATGAGAAATAAAACGAGGGTAGTACACATTGGAATCTTAGGAATAGTGCATTGAGATGTGTAAATGCTTAGCAGGAAGAAAAACCCTAAATCATTCTAAAACCAAGAAAGTACAGAGCTCTTGAATATACCCATGTTGTAGGCTTTCTTAATGATATATAAAAGAGTGTTCTTCCCTAAATCATTCTAAAACCAAGAAAATACAGAGCTCTTGAATAGACCCATGTTGTAGGCTTTCTTAATGGTAAATATCAAAGAGTGTGTGACATGGTTTCAGTAGGTAGAAAAAGAAAAGCTCAGCTGCTGCTACGCTCGTAGAGTGAATAGATAGAGAAAGTGGTAAGCAAGATGAAGATGACCGTTGCTACCAACGATGCTGCAATGGAAATGAGTCCCTGGTGGCAGAAATGGCCATACAGACCACAAATTGCGCTCCAGAAAGCGTGAGAGTTGCCTTTCCTAGCAATGTAACCCACACCCATTGCTGCCCCTATGCTCGCCGACAGAAGAGCCACCATTATCTGCATTCATTTCCATCCCCAAAACAAAATATTAACTACTATGGATGATAGCACATACAGTTTTACTCTACTTAAATATCATCAATTTCAAGGTGGAACAGTCAATAGCAATTTTACACAATGAAACTATTAGATCATTTCAATGTTGGACAGTCAATAGCAATTTTACACAACCAAAATATCATCCATTTCAATGTAGAACAGTCAATAGCAATTTTACACAATGATCACACAGTTAAATGGTCAAAAACAATTAGGATTGCAGAGCTGTCTTCTTAGCAGCCATTAGCTGCAAATTCAAATTACATTTTATTCACCATTTTATCAATTACTAAAAATGATAAACTTATCCTTAAACAACCAGTACACTAGCCTGCTATTTTTTTTCAGAATGATTATTTATATGAATGAAATGCCCTTTTGGGCTACAATAGTGTTCAACAAGAACTCAGCTGAAAAAAACATTAAAAACCTTCTGTTATCATCCAAAATTTTGACCCACTTTTATTTGAGTTTAAGTAAAAAGAAAATAAAATTCTGAACTTTCGCAGAGTTTTGTTTCAGAAGTTGAGTCAGAAGAAAATAAAAACTCTAGTTTTGGCAGAGCAATATTTTTGTGCCTGACTTGGAGTCAAAACTCAGCCTGCTAGGTTTCAGTCTTAACACTATTTTAACCTTTTGGATTTGCTGGATTTATCATCAGGAAAGGGGTTAACCCAAAACATCAAAACCTAATCGGTTGATCAGAGAAAAATATTGCAATTCAGCACATTGAAGACATTACCAGAAAAAATTGCAATTCAGCACATTGAAAACATTACCAGAAAATATTGTAATTGAGCACATTGAAAACATTACCAGATCGAAGAAAGCCCGGAGGAGTTTTGAGAAGGCGGGCGAGCGAGAGGTCACGATATTGGCAGTAGTGTTATTTATGGAAAAAACCGCATACACGCAGGCGATTGCATTTGCTATCACGAAAAAGCTGCCATGAGAAAACACAGTGAATTATAGCTACATAAGTCTCTGAAAAAAAAGAAAAAGAAATTCCCATCGCGCGGAGAAAAACAGAAAGAAAATTACACATTGGCGGGCGAATATTGGTATTTGGCAGGAATAGAGCCAAGAGGAGTATCAACAGTCTGCTTGTTTCTTCCCATAACAATGGCAGCTACAAGAGTAGCTGCAATGGCAGCAAACCGCAGCACAAAATCTACTACTTCCCAATTCCTCCTACTGCGCGATTTAGATTTCTCACTGCTTCCCTCCATTGCTGTGATCTAAAACACTGATACAAAGAGTTTGGGGTAATGAGAAGAACTGTGCAAAATATATCCAATTTTTATATGGCTATGGTTTCTTAGCATTTCTATAGCAAAACCATGGAGCAATAGAGCAGAGGAGTCTGAATGCAGAGAGAATGAGCTGCAAAAGCTACAAGTCTTCTTTGTATGTTTTCCTGTAGTTTTGGATGTACTGGTAAAGTCAAATTCACACTGGCAGAATGTGATTTATAAGCACAAAAGACATGGCCTTCTTTAGCCAATGCCCTTTGCCAGGCAAACCTTTTGCCGTGTGAACAGACCTTTTGCCGTGTGAACGGGCATTTCTGGTTTTCTTTAACTTAAGCAGTGTAGGTTTTGTTTTTTCTTTTTTTTTCGCAAGGGTGGTACTGAAGCCAGATTTGATCTTTTGCATTATAATATTAAGGATGCTGAATTATAATATAAATTTGTGAATTTCTTAAATTGGCTATGACAGGAGTTGCAAGTAATTTTTTTGTTCTATGAGAAGAGTTAGCAAGTAATTTTTTTGTTCTACATTGTGCTTCATATATATGAATGTTTTGTGGTTATAGGGGTGAAAAATGTACACTGGCACTTGTTTCCTTCATTTTGGACTAACCTTGATCCATTTGTCTCAAATGTAGTGATTAGTGTGTACAACTGGGATGTTTTTACATAAACGTTGGCAAAATATCCTAAACTTGGTATCGTGTCATGGACCTTAAGCCCTTTTAATAACCTATGTTTGTCTCACTACGTGGTTAGTAATCCATTCTCAAAAAGTGGCATAGTGAAACTATTGGTTAACTCTACAATGCCATTATGAAAATAAACTACCATGTGTCTCATGGCCACTCATAAATCCCAACATTACTCCTCCAGAATTATGTTATCCACTTGTATCTCATGCACCTCCTTCTACAATTATAGTATAGATGTTTCCAACAAAACTCACCTTCTCCTACAATTATAGTATAGATGCTTCCAACAAAACTCTTGGGGGTTGATCCTACACTTTCTAGACACATACCTAGGCTCACCTAAAAACAAC
This sequence comes from Cunninghamia lanceolata, assembly GCA_027924645.1. Taxonomy (NCBI): domain Eukaryota; kingdom Viridiplantae; phylum Streptophyta; class Pinopsida; order Cupressales; family Cupressaceae; genus Cunninghamia; species Cunninghamia lanceolata. Next base: position 19,583,148 of record BSBN01000627.1, read on the forward strand.
TCTCCTTCCTTTACTTGCTCATTCCCCTTATCCTGAACCAACAACTCTGTTATATATATATGCTCTCCCCATTTCTTCACTCTACATTACTTGTTTCAATTTTTGCTTAAAATCCACTAGAACCATTGCTCATGATCTAAAATGGCCATTATTTTCCAAATCCTCCTCACCTAAAATTGCCTTTACTAACCACAATCTAGCTCCTCCTTCATAGTTAAAAATCCGCTTTAGATAGTGGTTTAAGATTGGGCCTTACCTTAACATGTCCCTAGACAACTCACCCTTTGCCATGGAAAGGAGATAACTCACACAAACAAACAACAAATAGCCTTGTGCCAACAACTCAAGCTAATATGAAATGGCTAGCCACACTTTCTAGAATAACATCACAACAAACATTAGTATCTATCATAACACCACAAAACATTACTACCAAGCACCTCTCAAATCTCCTATCACATATTGTAGTGTGTGAGTTTCTTACTTCGTTATGATTAACCTTCTACTCACAAAGCAAGCCCACCCTATCATAATGACATTAAATCACATTTGATAACCAAACCTAAGGTGCTTGATCCATTTCTATGATAGAGGCTTAATTATGCCATTATTTAATCTCCTTACTTTCCATTAAGGAAAACTTGTTTATTATTGCCCCCTAATTAGCCATAAATTCTACAACTTTGTTTTGCGACCTATTGCAATGAAAATTTTGAAAAAGAAATCTGGAATGCCACATTAACATAACTTCTAAGATTGCTCTCAATTTCTAGTTAGGACATTGACCTTTCTTTACCGCATTAACACCAATTTGAGAGTTCCTTTCTACTTCCACCTTTCTAAAACCTTCCCCATAAGTTGCTTTAAGACCAACCAGCAATGCTTCCCATTCCACATAGTTATTGGTTTGCTCCCCTAGAAAATAACAAAACTTCCAAACACAAATTCACCTTTATTAATACATAACACACAATTAACTTCTAGCTAATTACATTTTGAAATCCCATCAAAATTTAACTTCACCTCCCCTCTCTATATCTACAATCTTATTTCTTCTCTATACATTCTTTTTTCTAATCACCCTTGAATAAAATTATTTAAATAACTTATTTATTATTACTCATTACATTTTAATGTATCCCTAAATATTTTATATAGAATAATTTTATTTTCCTATACAATAATTAAATAGTAAAGATATATCTCTATTATAATTCTTTCACTTTTTTAACAAATGTCCACCCAAAATTTCAATAGTCAATAGGTAGATGCTTAGAAGCATATCATTATATTTCAGGGTAAGAAAGCTCAAATAAGGTTATACAACCATCAAATTTAATATCCGTTACAGGGGTTCAAACCCAAAGAAATATAACCGCTCTTAAATAATAAAAAAATAAAAAAAGGGCATCTGCATACCCACGTTCAAATTTTCTCTTCTAATATAATATAAATATTGACTTTGACTTATTGATGTTCAATATTAAAATATTTCTTTGCCGTCTGAAGGCCGGACGAAATTTTTTTTATATTATTTTAAAGATAATGAAAAAGAAATAATGTCTACTATAAGAATGCGTGCTAGCGTAAAGAGCGTTTTTTATGCGCAAGCATGTGGCATGGGAGAGAAAAAGTATTCATGGAACCAAATTTTTTTTAATAGACGGTGCTTTTTTTTCATGCTTTTTTAGATGGAGCTTTTTTTCCTTTTTTTTTAATAAGTGGATTATAATAAGATGAATAAGTATATATTTAAATTAGAAGTTGGTTTTCAGTTAAGTTGTTACAAGTTTGATAGTCATCAGTACCATTTGTATGGTAAAAAAAACTATTCTCCATACAAAATATACTTATGGTCATCAAATATACGTATGATTATCATGCATGCATTCATACTATATATGATAGGTCAAAAAAGGCTTAAATATTGGCTACTCACTCCAGCTAAAAGCATCACTACCTATGCACTACCTATTGGTCTACATATGCACTAATAAAATGTAGATTATGGGTTCAAATTGTCACTTATTTGTATAATCATGTATACAGTGTTGAAAAACACACTTCAAAAATATTCTAAACATTTATATGAATAAGGAGATGGCCATACATTTTACATGGATAATAGCCTTTCATTACTATATATAAATTTCAACCTTGATGAATAATATAATAAAAAAAACATACATCACTCTCACCCAACTTCAAATAAATTCACTCTCACCTTAGTATAAATAAATTCAAAACCCAACTTAAATTTGACTATAACACGACATTATTATTATTATTTTTTTTAATTATTTTTTATCATTTAACTTCCTCCAACAATACGCCATTTTATTCATAGAAAAATGAAATGATTCCACACATATTTCACGAGTTCGTCCACTTTTTAGTTTGATATTGTTTTTTATATCACGGGGATTTCTTTCAAAACATTTCCAAGATTCCATATGTGAAGAGAAAGGGAAGCATACGCATGTCATGTTACATCGTGTAGAAAACAAACAACCACATTATCCCTAAAGGTGATGTGGCCTTTAGGAGGACGATAGGTGCTTGTACTTGAGATTTTGGAACCTTAAGATAAAAGTTTCACCTAAATCAATCAAAGTAGTGAAAAATGAACCATTTACACTCCTTAAACGATTAGATAGAATTTTCAAAGTGAAGATAAACTATAAGTAATACTTAGGATTGGAAAGAAGTAAGACCATGAGTCTTCAAAATGAATATATACCGTATAGATAATGTATAAACCATAAAAATAAGTCCTCATTAAAGGGGTGAGACAGAGATATGCCTCTAGCGCTGGTTCTTGGTCTTCTCCTCCTAGTGGAGATTTTGGGTTTAAATTGAATTTTGGGAACTATTTAAAGTAGTTTAGGTATTATTGAGGATGGATGTGTAATTTGGGATGAGAATGGACTTATGATTTAGGGTTGTTTATTCATATTTCTTCGTAGTATTAATAATAAAGTGAAAGGTAAAATATTGGTGGAGGGTTTAAGGATGGTTCTAAATTTTGACATCTCAAATTTAATTGTCAAAGGGGATTCATTGCTTAAAATTCAAGGTATGTAGAAGGTAGGAATACAAACTGGAAGTTTGACAACCTCACCAAAGAAGTGGCTTTATTAGTGGAATCATTCCAAAAAATTACAAATATGTCCATTGTTTCCAGGAAGCCAACTTAGTGACAGATTGTTTGGCTAATGGGGGCATAAAGTAGTTTCCATTTTCTACTAAGATAAGTTTGGATGCCTCCTCCTAGCCCAAAATTATTGATCTCTTAGGCTCGAATTGTGGTTCCACTTCCAGATCCATTACTAGATAGTTTTTTTTTTATAAATGAAATTGTTGATTTTGGAATATGGAGCATGGTTTTTGGGGCTTGTGCAGAGTAACCAAGCTTTGATGGCCACCTTGTGGCAAGTGAGCACTTATCATCAAAGGTGGCTAAGTTTCATTTAAGAAAATGATAGTTCAAGGATTTTTCAGTGAAAGATTTGTCATTTGACCTTGCTCTCTCAAACATGTCAATTGATAATTTTCCCTTGGCATTTCATAGGTTTCAATTCATGCTCTAGCTATTTGGCAGAAGTTTATTGGTTGGTTTTCATGGTGATTGTAGCAAAAGAAAGTAGCCCATTAGTTTAGCTTTCAAGTGGAAATGGTAAGTGATGGAGTGGGGAGATGAGGGATTTACTCTAATCTAAGCATAGCCTTATGCATACACTTCACCAATGCACTCAACATCACGTAATGTACTAAACATAATGCTTGTGTATCTATGTGCAACATTGTCCTCACAACTCTGCATATAATTCTCAGACACAACTACACAACACTACTCATGTGCATAGTGTGGTCCTACACATGGCTAGACATGTCAATGCTAAGTTAGACCATAAGTGTGCAACACATAGAGCATCAACATCCACATGCTATTCTTCTTTATGTGTGTGCCACCTGGCTACCCTTATGCCACATAACATGATCATACACTTGACACCATACATGTCTAACACATGGAATCATCTATGCCACATGTCTTAGCAATACAACTGGCACCATATAGGTTTGACATTTGGAACCATCCCATCCACATAAGTAATGCACCATATGCATTGGACACTTGTCAGCATCTATGTGGAACCTAGCTAACCGCCTACTTATATAAATACATGCTTTGTGCATTCCATAGAGCAAGAAGAGCCATGCATAGATTCTCATCTAGCCTCTCTATACATTTACCCTATTCTTTTTTAATAGAAGTAGCATATCTACTAGAAGCCTTTTGCATCTTTAATGTGTTTTGGTATACATATCTATTTTCCTCAATGCATTCAAGATCATTTTGCATACTAGATAATCTCCCAGATTGGCCACTAGTTCACCCTTAGAATTGGATCATTGGCATTAGAGCTAAATCTCTTCTTTCATATCAATGAAAGTATGTGCACAATAGCTAAGGGCGCCTAGTTCAGATTATGAAAGTTCATACAAACATTAAAGAAAAATGGTTGACAAATGTGTAACAAAGGTCTCAATAAAAATTCACTGAGTTCTTAATGTTGTCTTAGAAACATAACGCAAGAACTCTGTGGATAATTTTGTAACTTTATTAATCACCTTGGACTAATACTATTAAACGCTGCATAATTGGAATCCTTTCATAGTTTAAGTCAATCTAGATATTCTTATATTCAAAGGCAAGATTGACACCTCAATGGTAGTGTTGTCACGAGGATTGCACCCTTGTCAAGCATGAAGCTCAACAAACCTGTGAAACATGGGATCACCTTTAGACTGTGGGTTGTCTATAGCGAAGGTGAACCTCCAGAGAGGGATGGTTCCCTTGAAATCTCCTGGATATGATGTATTTTGTAAGGAAAATGGATAGAAGGATTGCTTTGAAACTGAAAACTAGATCCTAGGAGGTGATGCATCAAATTTATAAGTCTTACTCTTGCTATTTTGACTCACAATTATCTCTCAAAAGACCTGGTTACACAACTCAGTTTGGACAATGTTCACACATCAATATTTCATAAGAAGGCTAGAATATTTTCTACTTTATTTGAAGGAAAAATAAGCTTTCACAATGATAAAAGTCAGAAAAATGGCTAGCACAACCTACAACCTATGTAAATCAATTGCCCTTTTTGTATTAAGCTTTAAGTAATGAGACAGAAATTAAAAGGATTTGTTTACAATCACAATCAAACTCCTTATCAAAATCATTCAATCAAACACAACAGATCTATCTCAGAAGGTAACACAATGTTTTATTGAAAAAATAATAGGAATACCTTACAAGAATCTCTGAAAAATGCTGTAAATAATGTTGTTGCTCTATATAAAAAATCAAAATCTGTTGAGTTACAATACATAAGCTCTCTTTGTTGTGTGCAAAGGAAAACCAAAAGCAAGAACTAAGAAAAGAGCATCCTGTGCTTTCTCTTTTACTATACAAAATCTCTCCAATCAATGGGGAAGTCTACTCCACTCAAACTGAACTCTCCTCTGATGCATGAAGTGGTTGGAAAAGAAGTCCTCAACCAAAAATAGTAAACTCCCAGTTGTTGGGCGAGCAAGGAAAAAAAGCCTAACTTTGAGGTTTCAAAACAACTCCATCTTGAGTTATTTTAGTCTTGAACTCCCCTCATCTTGCCACTTGACCAAGTGGATCTCTAAAAATAGCATAGTTTGACTAAAAGTCCAAGTATAATGCAAAAAATCCCCCCTTTGCATGCCCTTACATCTCATGTTTGACTTGGTCTCTCTCTCTCTCTCTCTCTCTTTGCATGATTTGAGGCAATTTAAAAGTTTATCTTAACAAGTATTAAGGTAATTATAGTTTATTAATTTACCTTAATAAGTGTTAGCATAAATTACTTGATTTATTTGCTTTATCTAACAAGTACTAAGGTAATTTTAGTAATTGTAATTACTTTAATAAGTAATAAACTACACTATGATGGTGCTTTGACCATGCAAAGAGAGATGAGGGATTATGATTTTTGTTTATTTGATTTCACCTTTGAAAAGACCTTAAAAGGTCATGGGCTCATGATATACTTTCTTGAATTCAAACCCTTGAAAGTGTTTCCCATGGGCTTGATATTAGTCTTCATTTGAGTTATCAAAAAAGGGGATGAAAGGACTATAAGTTTGGTGCTTTGACTAAATTTTAGGGCATATTTTAGCAAAAAGGTGTTTGGAACCCTAACTCAAGCATTTTTTGTCTCTTCACTTGTTTTAGTCTGCTGCTCTAGGTCTCTGAGGGCACCACCATGGATATTGTTGTTGCAGCTTGCACTGGATCTCCTCTTTGTCTTTGCACTGGTAAGCAACTCATTTCCTTTACTTCTCTTTTGAGAAAATAGTGGAAACTTACCTTTGCTCTATCTGCTCTTTCTTTGAGGAAAATAGTGAAAAAGTCTACTTTTCTTTCTTTGAACTGCAAAAAGGAACTCTGCTATTTATATGGCTCTTGTATCTGTCTTAAATCTATCATGTTAGGTTGCTCTTCATAGTGATCTCTATTGTAGAAGTGTGAGGCCCTTCTTAGGACTCTTGCTCTCTTTTTCATTATTTCCTTAACCGTCCAAAGATCTTTACCACTATCAAATGAATGGGATCACAAATCATCCAAACTTAGGGTATTAAAAACATTAGAACACTTTGACTGTCAGCTATTCCTTCCTACCTGTAGGCTGTCCAAAATATATGGTAAGACTCTTAAACCCTTGGCAACCTCACTGCCTTTGAAACAGTCCCTTATTTTCTTCTCTGTCCTTTTCTTTTACTGTTTCTTCATGACTATTGCTCCATGCCTACAAACCCTACTACCCATTTGAATTGATCTTTGCCACTTAGTAGGCTATTCACCCCTCATTTTCCACCATATAGGCTACCCATTTCAAAATAGACCTGCAAAACTTATGTAGGACCTATGTAGGATCTATGCAGTTGCAAGGGTTTTAGAAGACTCTTGGAGTGTTTACAACCTTTGAGATCAGTGACAAGGCTTCCTTTATGGTTTAAAAGATATGCAAACCTATTACCTTAAAGTTGCACTTAGAGGATGACCCTACAAACCTCTGCTACCAATTTCACTATCCAAACCAATCATCTCACAATCTCATAGCCTCATAAATACTATCCATTGTTAATCTCAGTGACTCTTATGACAAACTTGAAATATTTGATATTAGTTAGGGTTTCATGGATGTCTCCTAGCTTGCCTCACAACCTTTGAGGAGTGGGGAATGTAGTCATACACAAGGAGTCCTAACAACTGTCAAGCTTTCTAATGGGTTGCACTAACCTCAGACATCCTTTCAAGTCTTCATGATAGCTTAGATCAAGGATGTACACAAACCCTCATTTGATCTTGACGATATCAAGGAATCTCAAGGCATGACTATGCAGGCATATGGTGTGAAGATAGGTTCAGGTTCCTCTTGACAATCCCTAAAACCTTATCAAAGCTTTGTCTTGCATTTCTTCATGTTGCAGATCTGCTAAAGCATTTGTGTGTAGCTTATATGTACCACTACACTCCATCTTGAGTTTAGGATTAGATGACTTATAATCCATGACATCATTTAAAAGGATCTTACAACAAAACCCCAATGTATGCAATGTGGGAGTTATACAGACCTTTACATCTTATTCACAATCCTTACAAGGTGTTTGACAGTGATCTCACATTCTTGTACACTATCTATGCAATATTTCTCATTCACTACTTGTAATCTTCACTGTATGATCTTCTCAACTTTTGATTTGTTTAGGTCCTCTATGTCAACACACTCATTGGGACTGCTCTTCAACAAGGTTTTAATATGACTGTCAACACAGTCATCTTTTAGCAGTCAACACAGTCTTTGCATGACTATTCTCTTTTATTGTGGATAGCCCCTCATTTATGACTATTATGCAGTGACTGCCCCTTTACATTATGTGATTGTTATGCATGATTGCTCCTAATGATGGCTTGTGATTGTCCTCTAATGCTAAATAATTGCTCCTTTGGATTTTGTTGTTCCTTACTCTTGGCTATTCTTTGTCAAGGACAATATGTTATTATTCATTTGAATAGCTTGAGGACTGATTGCTCAGATGTGACTACCTTCTATGAGACAATCTTTGCTCATGCTTTGACAAGATTTGCCCTTACTAATGGATCTTTGTCAACTGTGATATATTGGCATCTCTAAACATGTAAGATCCTTCATACTCTAAACAGGTTTCATAGGAATCATGTGTACCTCAATCTTCATCTTCTATATGATTAGGACTTAACTCAAAAGGCTTCAAATGTTATTCATATTTTCATGCAAGGGAAACACTTTGTAATTCACATATTACATCTACTACTTCCTCTACATAGTCCTCTGTTCTTTGCTTATTGTACTTGAGGGTTTAAATTCTTATCAGTTATTCTATGACATCTTGATTGTGATTGACTCTACCATGGTGCCTTGACTGCTCCCTTGGTGTTTAGGCTATTGATCCCACTGATATGATTGTCTATTATTCCATGGACATGTTGGATGGTCTTTTGATTGTTATCTGTGACTGTTTTCTTTTTGGATGACTGTCTTCATAAGGGACTATTCCTTTTCCTACTGTTTAGTTATTTTCTGCATATTATGAAATAATGTCCTAATTTAGTTTTTATGTAGATCTAGATGTCATGCCTTTCTAAGAAATATATACTCCTCTTCACTTGTCTTCCATGCATACCTTTGTCAGGCATCATACTGAACTCTGTCATGTATCTTCTATAGTATACTTAGATTTCTGGGATAATATGCATACCTTGACAGATTTGTGGACTCCTTAATGGTGTTGCTCTATCACTTTGATTGACTACTCTTGTAGCTTGAAAATATGACCACTAGGATTGTTCTTCTTCTTTTACCTGCACATTCAGAACAATAGTTAGAGGAACAATAGAGGCAAGGAGCCTCTCTTCTGCTTATATGATCTTTATTTTTTCATCTTCTTGTGGCTGCATGTTTGCATCTGGATGGTTTTTAATCTCTTTCATTTACTGTTTTGATGTTTATGAAAGATAATATGTACATTTGATGCTCTTACATACATGAGTGAAGGATATCCCAAGCTCTGACATCTTTCTTTCTTCCTCTTGCAGGTACTTCTGAAGACAACTTTGAGAATCTGAAGATGGTGCAGCTACAAGTGGGGCATTCATCTTCACAGGAAATGATAGATCCCCTTCTCTTCCATATGTTTCTTATTTCAAATGTACATATGCTCATTTCATTTCATCATTTATAGTCAATTCCCACGGCTTGTGTGGGAACTTTGAACACATTTTCCTTGTGAATATAAGTAGTTGTTTTGTGCAATGATTTGTCTGTTATTCTTCTTTGTAAAACTATCAATTGCATAAGGAAAGTACATATGAAATCTATTGTTTAAAATTATTTCTTATAATCATTAGTGAATTTAACAAACTATGTACCTTTATCATCTGAGACTTGAACAAACTGTAATGAATAGATTTGAAACAATCTAAAACTTGTAGCTTACTTTCTCCTCCGGCCTACTGTTGAATGTCTCCTAGTCCTGTAGGGTGTCCTTCCCATTTCTATCCGGCTCCTGTAGCAACTCTTAATGAGTTGGTGCATGAGTCTAGTAGAAATGATGACTGGAATGGCCTCCTACCTGGGTAGTAGGCCTTCTAAGGCCAACAGTGAGCTCTTACCCTACATTAGTCTTCTTCCTTTCCTCCTATGTTAGACACCTGATCTAGGTCTCTGCTTGTAGGTATCCTTTAGTATCTAGTAATGATCATTTTTATTTGTCTCCCTCTTTAAGGTAAAAAACAAACAGTGTTGTTCCAGCTTTGCTTGTTTGGGCTAAAATGCCCAAATAGGTAATAGGTAGATATCTAGATCAAAAAACTCAGCTTACTTCTTTATCAATAGCATCACCAATGTTGAGAAGATTTCCTTTACAATGCTAAAAAAATGTCCATTTCAATGTCTAACTAGTGGAAAACAATCAATGCATAGTGTGGTAGGGATAACTAGCTAATTTTGGTCTAGGATGACATTTTTAGCACTCTAAAAAAGGAATTTTACCCTTTCAAGAATTACAAGGTGATATGTGGTGCCATCATCACTACAACCTCACAGTGATTTTGAACATTGCATGTAATAGTACCCATTTACACAAGCTACATTAGATTTTAACTTCATCAAGGATATAGATTAAGGGGTAAAATCTCTCAATACTAGGGTTATGACAATTGGCACTTTGAACGAACATGATCATCTCTTTCACATGAAGCATTGGGTCAATGGATAACATGTACATGTCATTGTTAGCAATGATAGTCAAAAGAACATCATTGTACATGATGCAACCTAACACCTAGGTTTCTCTACCATCGTAAATACGAGTCCTTGATCTTTAGGTTAGTTGTGGCACAATAAGGACATTTAGGTAACTAGAAAATGCACTTTCAAGTAGAAATTTAAGCCTATGTAGGACACCATCACTTATGACATTGCACCATGGAAGTTTGTGAAATACTACTTTGAAGACCATATGTGTATGATTGGGATGGCATCTACCATTCCAAAACCCAAAGGTGGATCACACATGTTGGAAAATGGTAGTTCAATCTCCATGAATCTAAATGACAAGTCAAAGTAGCTTTGGTCTCTACTAAATAGTGTTGCAATATCATTTTCTACATAGAATTTTGTTCTTCTCATGGTCTACCCAAAGGCACATGTATGGGGAAGCTTGTGAGTGCTAGCATCTCGCACTAACATGTCAACCACATCACATCAAAAAAATCTTGTATTGTAGTGGTACAAAGATGTCTTTGAAGAAGGGTGGCAATAAAATAGTGTGTCCCACTTTTTGGTAGTTTGGGGCCAGTAAATTAACATTTTTAGCACTCATCACATTCAATCAATTATAATGAACAAACTATCAAAAATGTAATGACAATGTAAACTAATGATATGTAGCATTTTCTATTTAGATTTAATTTATAATTTTTTTTGAATTTTTTACAAATTTATATTTAGCATAATTGGTTAGTTTTCAATAAAGTGTTTATTATAGTTCTACTATTTTTATTGAATAACATTTTACTCTAACACATAACTTGAACTAAAAATAAAATATTTTCATGATTTCTTGAACATAGATCATTAACTCCAATATCTTGTGCATGGGTATTTTTTGATAATCTTTATTGAATATTTTATGTATTATTAATTTTATAAATGGAAAGAATATAAATATAGACCTATATTTTAGTGTAATGTGTTTCTCTTTAAGCGTGTATCAAAATTGCTATTTTTCTATTAAAATAAGGAAATCGATATAGAGAGCACTCTAGTTTTTTGAGGTTTTTTTGACACGGTTTGTTAATTTTCTCTATGTCTTTAATAGAGGTCATTATTTTTTGTAATGGACCTATATTGATTATAAAATTTAGAAAAATATAATACATATTATAATTTTTGGAAAGCTAACAACAAGGGCTATGTATCTATAAAATCTTGTGTTTGTATGACTTCATTAAACTACCAAAATATAATGCAAATTGACATGTTTTGTTGTAATGTCCCAAACTAGAATATTTGATAATCTTGATAATAACCCACAAATCTAGCACTTTCTAGTCACCAAGATCCCAGAATGGGCAAGGCGAGAGCATATAATGACTATAAATAAATCAAATATTAAATTTAGTTATGCTTGCTGGTGGAAGTCCACACAACCTATGATTCAAGAGGACAAATATAAAAGATTATGTGGCTCTTGGTGGCTAAGCCTTCTAGATACCACTTCAATAGCAATGCAATTTTAATAGAAGATCTAGCAGAGAACCACTCAGAAGAAACTATAAACCACTAAAATTCCTTGTATGATCAACAAGAACAAATATAATTAAACAAATACTTTGTTGTTTGAAACCCACACACTAAATCTATCCAATATGTTTCTATAACCGAGTACTAATAATGATATCTAGCAAACTCTAGCTCCAAAGATGATAAACGATATAATATTGTAGCAGTTATCAAACCCTACCTCCACTTATATATATATATATATATATATATATATATATATATATAAGTTGGTTTGTTATTAGTATATATATATACTAATAACAAACCAACTGAAATAAGTGACCCTTAAGCAACTGTATGAATAGATAATAGTATGGACTGAAGTAAAAACCCTAACTCTAGAAAATTAATCAACAATAATGATTAGTGATATATAGCAATATATAATTATGCAAAGATTAAAATAATGAATAGTAACTGATGATGTAGTTGCAACAATAGGATACTAACAAAGATTCCTTGTACGACTGATAACAAACCATGATGTGCTACTTGTATGGGATGATACTTCATTGCATACATGTACAAACTATTATAAACACTCAGGAACAACAATAAATAACTTTCTAATAACAACAATAACTCCACTCACAAATCAATACAGGGGTTTCCACAACAAACCCAAGCCACAAAACATGCAACTAAGTGGTACTATAGTGTGGCACTGTTGTAGTACTATAGGAGTGGTACATAAATACTATAGTGATGGTACTATAGAAAAATAAAAATATCTAAAAATCCTTTTTAACCAACTAAAACTAGAAATCTTCAAAATCTTCAATAATAATCTCAACCTGGAACAACTACAAACTTTTAGTACAATGGTAATCCCTGGATGGAATTAGTCTACATGAATCAAAGGGTTTTCATCCTCTAACCCAACTATAGAAATCTAGAGGGTTTTCATCCTCTAAATCCTAACACCAAGAGGGTTCTCATCCCCAGGTAGAAAAAATCAACACAAGAGTTTGATCTCAGAAAAAGGGGTTTTGACAACAATACAATGGATGATTTCCTCTGAGCCTAGCTCATTCTTTTATAATCACTTTTAACTAATTTTAGCCCTCTTCTAGAAGTGTCTATAAACACTTTCTCTCTCTCATTTTTTAATTCAATATTACATTGGCCCTCTTTCCTAGCGACTCTTTTTATCATTACTTTGGGCCTTCTTTTAATAATAATAGATAAATTGCTCTTTTAATAATAAAATTGCTAGGACAACTTAAGTTATTATTAAATATTTATAAAAGGGGACATGACAGTCCACTCTTCCCAAAATTGCATGTCCTTAAGCAATTCAACTCACCAACTCTTCCCAACTAAATATTTCTATAATGCGATCCCAAACCATCCTTGGGAGTTAGTGTGTCCATATACACAATTCATCAAATTGTGGGAAATCTTTTGCAAACTCCTCCATTATTACTTTTGTCCCTGAGATTTCATGCTTACCTAGGGGTTGATTTATGTGGAAAATGCACTCACCTCCATGTTTCTTTGTGCCACTCTGGTATAACTAAGAATTGGAAACTCAGTCCGTGAAGATGAGAAAGAGAACTCTATTTTAGTTCACTCTAAATTAAAGTTGATTTCTAAACTAGATTAATACCTTCTAGAATTAATCTAAATCCTACAAATACATACTAAATATGAATGATTTCACATAAATATAACTCATAAAGTAGAATTTGAAACACAAAACAAAACCTATTGTGATGCCCAACCTAGTTTGTGCCTTGCATGCTTTTTAATTCATGTGTTCTATGTTGTTCTGGGTGTTTATTAGTGTATTATGTGATTATTATGCTTTGATGCATTGCACCAAACTTGTCGATGAGGTCTATGGTGCCATCATTGGGTTTTGAGGGTATATTCTGCATGACCATCGAGGTGTTTCTAATGGGGTCGTGTTTTGTTATTTGATTTCCAACTATGCATTATGGGATGCATACGTTGTGATTGTGCATGTTAGATTATTCCAGTGCTTCGGCTTCACTGTTTTCACTATACTTGTTATAGTTGTGATTGGCGTATTATTCCCGCATTGTGAAATGTTTTTGTTTATGCATCATGTTCTTGGATCATGCTAATCGTAGATGATTATAGTGGATGCGATTATATCATGTGTGATTATACCACGTTGGAGTGGATTATGTTGCTTTGACTATTATATGTGGAACAGGTATGCCTGATGGTTGACTTGAGTGTGCAGGTAATTATAGGTGTTAACTAATGTGGGTAATGTGGAGAAGGTTGACATGGGATGCTAAGCCATCTCACCCTTATCCTTGTGTTGTGGAAACTCGTAATGTGTGCTTGAAGTCAACTGTGTGTGTTTCCTTAGCATTTTGCACTTTATTTTAAATGATCTCTAAAAACATGTTTTTTGTGTTTTCAAATTATTTTAATGATTAATTATCTTAGCAAATACATCTATTGCATTATATTATGCTAGAGGAATAAATTCAAATGATTTCAAATTACTTCCAAAATTTAATATTTTTTCTGTCAAAAAGGTAGAATTGCTTTAAATTGGAAAATGGAATTCCTCATATTTGAAAACAAGGAATTAACCATTGGGTTAGGAACAACAACCATAACCTTGCTCCTGAGTATGTAGTGTCTAAACTTCTTCACAGCCCTAACCAGTGCATAGGCTTGTTTCTCCATATAAGAATATCTAGTCTCGGCATCTTTGAAAGGAGCACTCATGAATGCGATAGGTCTCTCATCTCCCTCTCCTTTCTTCTGTGTTAGAACAGCTACACAAGAGATCTCAGATACAAAAGGGGAGAGTGTAATTTAGGCTGGTGAGTATAGGAGCCTGAGAAATGACACTCTTTATCTTTGTGAAATCTTGCTTCATCTCAATGGGTCGTTGTATCTTGGCATCTTTCTTCAACATGTCATTCAAAGGCTTAACTATCGTAGCAGATCTAGTGATGAATTTCTTGACAAAATTAATCTTACCAAAGAAGGATTTGATTTCCTTTTTTCTACCTAGCAAGGGAATCTTTTGGATTGCTTCCACTCTCTTAGGGTCGATGGAAATTCCTTCTTCAGAAATGATGTTGCCCAATAGCTTCCCTTATGTTACTCCAAATATGCACTTCTTAGGGTTTAAGAAAACTCCATATTACTTACATTTCTGAAGGATCTTTCTCAAGTCACTCACATGATCACCTCTGTTCTTGGAAGAAATAGTCAAATCATCCATGTATATTATATTGCATTTACCAATCAAACCTTTAAAAGAAATATCCATGGGCCTATGAAAAGTAGCACTTGCATTAATCAAACCAAAGGACATTCATCTGTAAGCATAATTACCCCATTTGCAATTGAAAGTGGTTTTCAGTTGATCTTCTTCTTCTATCATGACTTAATGTTGGGAATTAAGGTGTCTCAACCTTGCAATTTCTAGCATTGATTATTAGATTATTTATTTATTTATTTACTCAATTTTGTATTTACTTGCACATCTAATTTTGGCATTTAGTTTGAGGTGGCATTGTGATATGTCATCTTACTTGTAATATGCTTTGGATGGTCAAGTCAAACACATGTGGATTTGGGAATCCCATTTGAGGTGGCACTAATATGTCATGTGTCAGCATCTTGGATTATGACGGAGGAGTTATTTTGTATGACAGAATATTTGATGCGTAAGAGCCAAGTATAGAGATTCCTATGACAAGTGAAGACAAGTGTCGTAAAGTATCTTTGCATGAGAGAAAGGCATCTTTGGGTGCCCAAGTTGGGTTATGACATGTTGTAAGAGGAATATGCTATTTTTACTCGTATATGATGGATTCTCTTACAACATTAAATGTTGTCATGTTGCAAATTTTTATGACAGCTGTAAGATGCATAAGAGCATCTGTCATTGACTATTTTTAGCTTGGAGCGCTCTACCTTGGAAGTCAAATATTCCATGTTATGACATATGTATGAAAGGTGAAAACATGTTGGACAATTGTCCTTTGAGTGTGTAAATGGCCATGTGGCCAAGATGGACGCCCATCTCTAGAGGCTTCTCAATTTTGCCTTGTAACTCTATATAATGGAGTGTTTAGAGTTGTAGTTTACATATTGTTGATATAGGTATTGTTATGCTACCAGAATTACTCCAGAAATGAGATTTGCAGACTCCTGGAAGAACTTGCATTACAAGTGTATTGTAAACACCATTGTTTTGATAACACATTGTGTAGGTTTTGGAGTGTGGGGTTTTTACCTGAAAATGTTTTCCCCATGATATATCTTGTGTCTCTTATATTCATGTGTTGTGTTGCTGCTGAAATCTTTATGTTATATGTTTAACATTGCTGCAATTGTAAGTATTTTAAAGAATTTGCATACTATCCCCCTCATTAGATTGATGTAGGAAGTGTTTTCTGCATACCTTGCTTCCTTTTAGTTGGTATCAAAGCTTGATCACCTTTGATCCTAGTTGTTGGGTAGGGGTTTTTTGATCTAATCTTCGATTGAGTGGGAGTTTGTGTAGAGTATTCTACAATATTGTTGCAGAAAAGAGATGGCAGGTACATCTGGAAGAATAGAGTTGGAAAAGTTTAATGGAAGCAATTTTGAGTTGTGGAAAATTAAAATGGAAGACATGCTTGTTGACAAAGACCTATAGGAAACAATTTTTGGTATAAAACCAACAACAATGGTACATGCAGATTGGGATCTCAAAGATTGTAAAGCTAAGCATCTTGTTAGACCCTATTTAGATCATTCCATCATGTTAAATGTTCATGAAGAGAAGACCGCGATAGAGCTATGGAATAAACTTGGTGATGTTTATTAGGCCAAATCCCTAGTAAACAAGTTATTCCTAAGGAAGAAGTTGTATTCTTTGAGGATGGAAGATGGAGGATCAGTTGTAGATCACCTGAATGCTTTTAACATGCTAGTTGCACAGTTGGCATTCATTGGTGTGAAAATGGAGAAGGAGGATCGTTGCATGACCTTTCTTTGTTCTTTTCCAGACTCATGAGAGCACCTTGTCATGGCCATTGGGAGTACTACAACGACCTTCAAGATGGATGAAGTGGTGTCTTCTCTGTTATCTAAAGAAATGCAGAGAAAGTCTTTTAAGTCAGCTAAGGAGGCTCTTGCAGTTTGTGGTAGACCCAAAGAGAAAGGGAAGAAGAAGGACAAAAAGATGAAAAGGGTAAATCTAAATCCTGTGGGAGATCCAAATCTCCTAGAAAGTCCAAGGCAGTGTGTTGGAATTGTGGAAAAACTGGGCACTTCCGAAAGGAGTGCAAGGAGGAGAAGAAGAAAAAGAAGAAAAAGAAGAACACCTCTGATTCATATTTTGACAAATCTCAAGATGATGGTGATGCTTTTATTTCTACCTTGGCCACCCATGCATCAAAAGATGTGTGGCTGATTGACTCTGGTGCTTCTTTCCACATGATCTCACATTGAGGTTGGTTTACAAAGTATGAAGAGTTTGACGATGGGGTGTACTTGGGTGATGACTCTCACCTAAAGATAGTTGGCTACGGAAGAGTCTTGATCTGATTCCCTGATGGATGAGTGAAGGGGATCAATGGGGTTATGCACATCCTCAGTTTAGCATGAAACCTGCTCTCTATAAGTAAATTGAATGATGCAGGTGTGCATGTTATCTTCTTGAGTGGAGGATGCAAGATGACAAGAGGAGCTATGGTGCTTGCTAAGGGTACTCGGAGAGGTACTCTATTTTAGCTAGATGCATGCACTGCACAGTGCAATAGCTCTTTTGTTTCGAAGAAAAGAGATTCAAATTCTTCATCCTCACCATTGGGACCAGTAGTGAAGAGATGTTTTGCTTCAACTTCTGATGGTAGTGCTTTTTGGGTACCTAAGGGTGCTCATGCTTTGGAAAAGAAACTTCCTGCTAAGAAGACAATTATGTGGCATAAGAGACTTGGTCACATTGGTGAGAAGTGTCTTAGAGCCCTGAAAAATAAAAACCTCATCAAGGGGTTAAATGATTGTAATATCAAGTTCAACTTTTGCGAACATTGTATATATGGAAAGCAAAATCGTGTTTAGTTTTACTCTAGTTCTCACAAGTCTTCTGGTGTGTTGGATCTTAATCATTATGATGTGTTTGGTCCTGTGAATGTTCCTTTGACTTCTAAATCGTTATATTTTGTATCATTCACTGATGATTACAGTAGAAGGACATGGGTTTATTTTCTCAGAAGCAAGTCTGAAGTCTTTAGTTGGTTCAAAGAGTTTAAAGCTTTTCTAGAGAATCAGACTGGTAAAAAGATTAAGTGTTTGATAATTGACAATGGTGGTGAGTTTTGTTCTACAAAGTTTGATAAGTTTTGTAAAGAACATAGGATTGAGAGACATAAGACAACTCCATACATCCCACAACAAAATGGAGTTGCAGAGAGGATAAATAGAATGTTGATGGAGAGGGCTAGGAGTATGCTTAGTGGTGCTAGCCTCAAACAAAAGTTTTGGGCTGAAGTTGTAGCCATTGCTTTCTACCTAGTTGATAGGTCTCCTACTTCAGCACTCATTGATAAGACACCTATGGAGGTGTGGTCTGGTAAGAAGACCTCATTGAGACATCTTTGTGTTTTTAGTTGAGGCATATGCACATGTGCCTAATGAGAAGAGGTCAAAATTGGAGAACAATGTAGTTAAGTGTATCTTCATTGGCTATGGTGTCAGTGTGAAAGGGTGCAAGCTTTGGAATCCTATGGTCGAGAAAGTGTTGTATAGTAGAAGTGTTATTTTTAGAGAGGTATCTCCTACTCATGTTGTTTGACATCCAGAAGAAAAAGAAAAGAAAGAGGATGTGGTTTAGTTTCCTACTACTCCTGAGAAGACTAAACTGAAAGACCCTGTTGGACCTGATCATGAGGAGAGCTCCATTACCTTTGAAAGTTCAGAAGAGGAAGAAGAACCTCCACCTCTGCTTTTGAGGAGGTCTACACAAAACATAAAGCAACCTGAGAGGTTTGGTTATTCATTTCTTGATTCTAGTTGTGCTTTTGCCTTCATTTCTAACACTAATGAGCCTAGAATTGTTAGAGAAGCTATGGGTATGAAAGATGCAGGTTCTTGGAAGGAGGCCATGGAAGAAGAGATGGCTTCTTTGGAAAAAAATAAAACTTGGGACTTGGTGCCTTTGCCTAATGGACAGAAACCTGTTGGATGTAAATGGGTGTTCAAGAAGAAATTTGGTGCAGATGGCATTGTTGAGAAGTATAAGGCCAAATTGGTTGCGAAGGGGTATTCACAAGTGGAGGGAATTGATTATGGTGAGATTCTCTCTCACGTTGCAAAGCTGACATCTATTCGGTTCCTGTTATCTCTTGCAACAGCTTATTACTTAGAAGTGGAACAAATGGATGTGAAGACAACTTTCCTTCATGGTGACTTGGAGGAAGAAATCAATATGTCACAGCCAGAGCACTATGTGGTGAAAGGTAAAGAAAATTTGGTTTGCAAGTTAAAGAAGTCTTTGTATGGTTTGAAACAATCTCCTAGGATGTGGTACTTGAAGTTTGATGCCTTTGTGTTATCTATTCAATTTCTAAGATCGAAATCAAATCATTGTGTGTATTACAAGTTTGACAATGATCGTATTCTCATTATTACATTGTATGTTGATGATATGTTGTTGATTAGGAATGGTAAGAATATGATTTCTGATTTGAAGTCTCAGTTGTTAGCATAGTTTGAAATGAAAAAATTAGGGGTAGCCAGGTGCATTATGAGGATGGAAATCAAAAGAGATAGAGCAAATAGAAAACTTTGGTTAGGCCAAAGTAAGTATGTTAACACTGTTTTGGAGAGATTCAGTATGGTGGATTGCAGACCGTTGACTGTTCCTATTACGATGGGGATAAAGTTATATGTTGATGATTGTCCAAATTCTCCTTCTAAGATGGAGGATATGAGAAGAGTACCTTATGCTAGTGCAGTTGGCAGCTTGATGTATGCTATGGTCTGTACAAGACCAGACATTGCCCAAGCAGTGGGAGTCCTTAGTCAGTTTATGGCTAATCCTGGATGAGTACATTGGGATGTAGTGAAGAGAGTGTTCAAATATTTGAGGGGTACTTTTGAGTATTCCTTATGTTATCATGGTTATCCTACAGGACATCAGCATTCTATGAGTATTCATGGATTTGTAGATTCTAATTGGGCAGGTGACATTGACAGTAAGAGATCCATCGGTGCTTATGTGTTTACTATGTTTGGTGGTGCTATTAGTTGGATGAGTAAGCGACAACCCGTGGTTGCTTTGTCCACGATAGAAGAAGAGTACATGTAAGCAAATCATGCTTGTAAGGAAGCCATTTGGCTTAAGAGGTTGTTTTTAGATGTTGGTTTGTATGTAGGACAAATTACTATCTGTTGTGATAGTCAGAGTGTAATTTACTTAGCAAAGAATCCTACTTTCCATGCCAGAACAAAACACATTGATGTTTAGTATCATTTTGTTTGTGATATGGTAGAAGATGGGAAGGTGATATTGGAGAAGGTTGACGCTTTAAAGAATGTTATAGATGCATTGACTAAACATGTGGATTTGGGTGTCCCATTTGAGGTACTAATATATGCCATGTGTTAGCATCTTGGATTATGATAGAGCAATTATTTTGTATGACAAAATCTATGATGCGTAAGAGCCAAGTATAGAGATTCCTATGATAAGTGAAGACAAGTGTCGTAAAGTATCTTTGCATGAGAGAAAGGCATCTTTGGGCACCCAAGTTGGGTTATGACATGTTGTAAGAGGAATATGCTATTTTTAGTTGTGTAGGATAGATTCTCTTACAACATTAAGTGTTGTCATGTTGCATATTTTGATGACAATTGTAAGATGTGTAAGAGCATCTATCATTGCCTATTTTTAGTTTGGAATGCTCTACCTTGGGAAGTCAAATTTTCCATGTTATGACAGATGTAAGAAAGGTGAAAACATGTTGGACAAGTGTCCTTTGAGTGTGTAAATGGCCATGTGGCCAAGATGGATGCCCATCTCTAGAGGCTTCTCAATTTTGCCTTGTAACTCTATATAATGCAGAGTTTGGAGTTGTAGTTTGCATGTGTTGATACATGTACTGTTATGCTACCGAAATTACTCAAGAAACAACATTTGTAGAATCCTAGAAGAACTTGTATTGCAAGTGTATTGTAAACACCATTGTTTTGATAATACATTGTGTAGGTTTTAGAGTGTGGGGTTTTTTACCTAAAAAAGTTTTCCCCACGATATATCTTGTGTCTCTCTTGTATTCATGTGTTGTGTTACTGCTGAAATCTTTATGTTATATGTTTAACATTGCTGCAATTATAAGGATTTTAAATAATTTGCATTCTATTCCCCTCATTAGATTGGTGTAGGAAGTGTGTTCTACCTACCTTGGTTCCTTTCACTTGATTGTATCCTAAAAACCCATCTAGAAAAGTCATCATTAGGGAGCCATTAACGATTTGCAATACTTCATCAAGAGATGGAAGAGGGTATTTGTCCTTCTTAGAGGCTTGGTTCAGATTCCTGAAATCTACACAGAGCCTTATTTCTCCATTCTTCTTTCTGACTGGAACCAAGTTGACCACCTAGTTAGAATGTCTCATAGGGAATATAATTTTGGCAGAAAGCAGTGACAAAGGTCATTGTACCTTGGCATTTAATCATGTTTTCATATGTCAAACCTAGGGCTATGTCCTCAGCTATTGCAATAAGGAACCTAATAATCAATAGTCCTTAGCTAACTTACTAAATTGAACTATCCTAATAAATCAATGTTGCTAACCATCTACTTGAAATAAAATATGATCTAAAGACTAAAGCAATAAATTGTTGAAGGAGTATATCTAATTCACACAAAAGATGGAAACATGCATTTACTGAAAAACAAATCTATTTAGATAATAATTGACCTATCTTATGAAAGCAAGAAAATTATACTTCTAATGAAAACTATAAATAAGACAATGAAGCAAAGATACTAGCCTCCTATCTGTTGGTGGGAGTGGGCCCTTGCTCCACACCTTCAGAACTAAAGGCTAAATAATAAACTTAGAATAAAAATGCAACACAACTCTCTTTAATCCAGTCTTATCAAAGTATGTTGTATTCAAAAGTATAAGTTCTACTTTGAAAATGAAATTACATAATACTGCTATAAAATCTTGATTATTTTTTAATTTTTCCTAACCCAAATATATATCAGCCCGAGTGACATAATAGTACTGGGGTTAACTACTTTATCTAATCAGCTCATCTTGAGATATAAACAATATCTTATTCTAAACTAAGACATGCGACTATCCATCTAAAGTATGATCATGCAAAGTCTGAAAAAGGACTTTAGTGACACTGAAAGTACCACTAAATCTAGAGTTTAACTTATAACAATAATAGGTAGCAAGGCCTGATAAAAATGAACTCAATTCCCAAAATAGCAGACTAAAAGAAATCTTCTAATCTCATGCAAAGACAAGTGAAAGTGTATAATGTCCCCATGGACAAATGGAGTCATCTGCTAGGATCCTCAGACTGAATTGGCGGGCTTTGTAGCACTTTAGTCACCCTAGAGATTCCTGGTAATCAACAACGTCAAAAATTTTGTGTACCACCAGAGATGTTAGGCTCCTACCAGAAGCTCTGAAGATGCTCCAAATGTTGCTGAGCCATAGCTCTAGAGAGCATCATCTTCTCTGCTCTACTCCTACTCCATAGATTCTCCAACAAGCTGTAAAATGTTGGAGTACCTTGTAGTGTCCTTCATACCAGGCTCCAAAGATGATTAGGATTACCTCTAGAGTTCTTCAAAACTGCCTTCTGCTTGTGTAATAACACTTGTGAAACCCAAAAAGAGATGTTTCTACACAATTTTATCAATTTCATTGTAACATAAGTCTTTTTGTCAAAACAATAATCTTCAACAATTCATCTCTTATTAGCATCATTAAAACAAGACTTTACAGTTTCTATAGTGCAACTACTAGGATAGACAGAGTGAAAATATGGCAAAAAGGAAGTAAAAAGGCATGTTTAGCTGAGTTCTACCTAGCACTCATCATCCCCTCTGAGCCTAAGGATTTGCAGGTCCTCCTGCACTTGATAACCTTGACTTGTTGAGGTTGTATATTTTATTAGTGAGACTGTACTCCTTTTCAAAAGTTGTCCATGTTGTGAAGTTTGTGTTGGCCTTCCTCTTGAACCCTTCAACCTATTTTATACACTCCTAGAATCTCTCATCCTCCATCAGTTCAGCCCATATGGGTAAAATCTCAATGATGAGAGGTGGACTAAAGTGTCCCCCTATCTAATCTTGCTTGTACTTGTTAATCAGTTTGGACACTGCCCTTGATTTTCTCATGAACCATCTAAGGTTAGCTAGAGATTTTGTCTCTCATCTTTTAGTCCTAGGTGAGAGTACTCCATCTTTTCCTAAAAATGGCCTTTATTTAATTGGAGGAGTTGTGCATGATTAACATGAACTCAATGGTACATTCTTGGAAGTATTGTTGATACAGGGGTAGGAGTGTTGTTTTCCCTGTTGGGGAATAGAGTGCTACTCTAAAATGGATTTTAAAGGCATTAGGATTTAGACAATCCCTTCTCATTAGTAGGCCCATACCTATGTCCTTCTTCATGTAAGCTTCCATTCTTTCACTCTAGATCTGATGATTCCTCATAAGTGACATGAATGCCCTTACCTGGCATTCTCCCAAAAAGAAATTAATAAAGAAAGTGTGGTCTTCTATGAAGAAATTATGTAAATACATCTCACACATAATTTTTAATCTTCATCAAAACTTCTTAGGTACACCCTGAGGAAATCCTTCCCATCTTGTATATTCTCAATCAGATCAGAGAGAACTAGTGATAATTTCCTCTGGAGGATCCTCTCCTATAGAAACATAACATAGTTGCCACTGGGGGGTCTGTAGGCTAAAATATCAGATGAGAGGGTGGCTATAGTGATGACTTTCTCCTCTAGAGTTTTCACCTTTTCTATCATGGTTGTCACCACCCTTTTCAATTACAACATTACAGTTGTTTTCTCCAACTCCCTACATCTTCTTTCCCAATGATACAAGGCTTTAGGAATGTCTATCTGAAGTGTCCCTAGATAGTCATCTGTTGTGTACCTTGTTCAATAGTGGCAACTGGGACAATAAATTCTTGGAGTAGCCCTGCTTGGTCATCTATTTTATTATTAGCTTTTGTTGATTCCCAAGCCTGGATTTACATTTTCTCAATCATGGATGAGATCAGGGTAATGCAATTGTCCCTAGCTTTGATAACACTAGAAGTGTTCTATGTTGCCTCTGCATTCTTTTTTTGGATCTCAGTCTCTTTGTTTTCAATGATCTCTTGCTTCTCCTCTACTTTCTTTTTCAGCTCCTTAATTTTGTGATTCTGAGTTGTCTCTTTTTCCTTCATGACCTTTTTGAGGTCAATTATGACCAAGTGTTTGCTCCACAACAATCTTTCAGGTTTTTAATTTCCTCCATTAACTATTGTTCCCTTGGGATCTCAATATCCTCCTGGTTAGAGGGATGTGAGTAACTACCTGTTTCTCCTCCCTCTATCAAATCTACATCTGGGATCTCCATATCTCTCTATTCTCCACTATCAACTTGTTCCTCCTATTCTCCCGTCCCCTCTTGTTGAGCCTCATCCTATTGCTCATTTTCTTTGTCTGCCACAGAGGATGGGACATATGATGGTCCATCTTGCTCTTAGGAAGGGGTCATAGAGGTCCTAAACCCTACAAGAATTTCTACCAGGAGGGCAATATCCTTTTCTACTTGTGTGGGCTCCCTTTTCCTTTTTCTCCTCTAGAGCACTGGTTTTGAATGTGTCTCCGGTGCTGGTATATCTCCCTTAGAATCTAAGGATATAGTAAGGGCCTCACTATATGCTACCTACAGAGCTTGGGTATCTTGTGGCTTAAGGATCTTTGGAGCCTAAGCATTTGGAGGGGTAGTGGTCTTCGGAGAACTTACCTTGGTCACTCTTCTCCTTGTGCTTCTTCTTATTAAAGGAATTTCATCTCAATCCTCTAAGTCTTCCTCTATCCTTTTATGCTTATTTGACTTAGGGGTTTTCAGAGGCCTCTTTGTTGTTTCTCTTTGCTCTATTTTGTCTTTGTGTTTCTTAGGCCTAGGAGTTTTGACAAACTCCTCTACTGCCTCTTCCTCAATAATGACAACATCCTTCATCTTCTCAGCTTGGGTGGACTCCTCATCCAGGGCCAGTGTTCATTTTGCTAAGTGAGTTATTCTTGAGGGCTTCTCTGCAATTGTTTCTTCTACCTATTCAAATGCAACTGAGGGTTCTCCTTCAGTCTCCTTGCCCTTTCTCCTCTTCTTAGTAGCTAGACCCATCGGTGCTACCTGTGGAATGGAAGTTAGTGTTTCCTCTATTGTCTTCTTCTTTCCCTTACTTTTCCTCCTAGTTGGGGATGAAGTAGAGGGTGCCTGTCTTTCAGTCTCCTGAGTAGAGGAAGGTGCTTCTTCAATAGTTTCCCTGCTCTTCTTTTTGGTTTTATGTGTGTCATAAAAAATGACTTCTATAAGGCCTCCCCTCCTCTTCTAGACACAAAATGATGTTTGACAATTAACTAAATGAGTCCATGGTGCTTCATAGGACCCTTCCCCTACTGGTATTTGTCTACTGAAGCCACTGTGGCAAAGTACATGAAATTCAGTAGGTTTATGCTGAATTCTGGATGGTCATGCCCATGCCTTAAGAAATCAACATATTCATAATGGACCCTAGTACTAATGAGAATTTCCCATCATAAGTGAAGTATTTCATTAGCCACATGGCCAAAGATTGCCATGGCTGAGGAAGTGAAGTCCTTATGATCCCTTTTAATTCACTTGTATTTAAGTGTAACTGCACCTCAAGGTCATTATCTACTGAGAAATTTTTGATTAAATTAAAGTAGAGGGTTTTAAGATGGTAAAACCTCTCACCTTGTTCTGGCAGGCCTGAGATGTTGTTGATGATGGTGGTTGAGACAACAATTGTCACTCCATGTACCTTTGTTTGGTTATTCTTCAGGTTAGAAAGGAATTCATCTACTATGTCTTCATGGTAACCCTCAATTTTTTCCAAGAACTCCAACCACCCTGCATTTCTCAGTACATCCGCTAAGGCTTGATCTTGAAGAAATCCCTCTAGTGTTTTGGGCTTAGATTTCTTCTTGACTCCCATGCTGCACTTGACAGTATCTTTCCTCTCTTTGTTTGTATTGATTATAAAACCCTCACCTTTAACTCCTTTCCTTGAGTGGGTTTTGTTGGAATAAGTCCCCCTCTGGAGCTCTTCTTCTGTGGTTATAGACCAACCCTAACTCTGGAGCTCCCATGTTTCTATAGAAAGGTTCTACTACATTTATTATTGTGTTATCTCTAGAGTTTAAAAGCTTTACTATTTATGAATTTTGAAAGCTCTTTTGTATGGGTATCACTAACAATGATTGCTTAGTTTCAGGAGGGTTTTGTTTACTTGAATACTTGGAATTGGGAGATTAAATCATGATTGCAAGGAAAGATGTGACACTCTAGAGTGGATATGTCAGTTCAGGCAGTTATGGTGGCATGCATGGGCTGAGATAGGAATAATGGCGAGGTGTACGTGTCTAGGTAATTTGCACAAAAATAAAAACGAAAATACTTGTAATAATTAACTAATGCAAACCAAGTACCTGGATTACCATTCATGGTGATTAAATGATATGTTTGTGTTATTGTACCACCATCGTAATGAGGTTTGATGTGAATTTGCCTTTGTGCAACTTTCCCATCAGTTGTCATGATTTCAGTAGTGTGGATCGACACCTTTGCCTGAAGATAGATTTGACTGTGATGCGCCGATAGGTGACATCATTGGATGGCGTGTGAATGATGCTTCGTTGGCGGCTGGTAGAGTGATTGTTCTACATGGCTTCTTTTTTTTTGAAAGTGGAGGGTGAGTCATGGTGACCTCATCACCTTTTTAGTGTCCCCACTTTGACATCTTGAAATGTGGGCTCTAGACATTTGAGTTTATTTAGTTTGGTAAAGTGCCAGAGGTGCTCCTAGTTTGCTCCAGAGATGCACCTGGTTGGCTTCAGAGGGACTTCTGTTGAAATCCTACATGAAGAAGAGAACCACCATTTGCTAGTTTTCAGTTCCCTAGGCAAGAAAGACCGCCATTTTACTGGTTTTCAATCTTTCCTTTTTTTGAGAAGGGCTGCCATTTACTAGTTTTCAAACCCTCTTTTCTCTCTTTTTTTTGGAGGACCTCCATTTACTAGTTTCCAACCCTTATTTTTTTATTGTCCTTTGAATCTTTTCAATTTGTAGCAGAGGTTGTGGCCTTTATCACCAAGCACAAGTCCTTGGTAAACTCCTCCTTTGTATCTGGTCTTTAATAGAGCCAAATTTTGTGACCATTTACTAAGAATGTGTTTTCTCCTCCATCAATGGGTGCCAACAAAACTATTCCATTTTCATAAACTTCCCTAATTTGGTAGGGTCCTATCCAATGAGTTTGTAATTTTTCCTTAACCTCCTTGAACTTGGAATCATACAAGAGAATCCAATCCCCTTGTTGAAATGTCCTCCTTTTGATGTGTTGATCAATGCATTGTTTCCTCTAATGTTGAATGAGTTCTATTTGTTGTATGGCCTCTGTTCTAATTTCATCCAATTCATTGAGTTGAAGAATCATATCTTGTTGTGCTATAGATAATGGTAGTCCAATATCCAATGATGTCTTTAGTGCTTACAATTCAAACTCAATGGATACTATGGGTTTCTTCCCATAAACTAGTTCATAGGGTGAAAACTTGGTTGTTGACTTCCACGTTGTGTTGTAAGTCCAAATTGTTTCAAGTAACTTGTTGGCCCAATCTTTCCTATTCATGGCCACTGTCCTTGTTAGGATGTTTTCTAGCTCCCTATTTGTCACCTCCACCTACCCATTTGCTTGGGGGTGGTAAGGTGAAGATTTCTTGTGCTTAACCTGGTATAGATCTGTGAAGGCTTCAATTACCTGAGAAGTAAACTGTGGGCCTCTATATGAAACTATTGATCTTGGGGCTCCAAACCTCAAGAAGATTTTGTTATATAGGAAATCGACAACTCTTTCTTCTCTTGCAAATTGCAATGCTTGAACTTTTGCCCATTTGGTTATGTAATCTGTGCATACCAAAATATATTCTTTTCCTAAAGATGGTGGATAAATTGGCCCTACAAAATCCAGGCCCCATTGCTCAAATGGGCCTAAGACCACTTGAGGTTGCAACGACATCTCCTGGGTGAAGGTTGGCTGACCCATCCTTTGATATTGATCACACTGCTTCACATACCTTTTGGCATCCTTATGGAGAGATGGCCAATAGTAACCAGCTCTGAGAATCTTGTGGATTGTCCTTTGTGAGGAATAATTCCCACCTGAGGGCTAATCATGACATGCCATTAACACATCAAAGATTTCATCAGCTCTTAAACACTTGCATAAGATAAAGTCGGGACCACATTTAAACAACAGACCATTCAACCATTTGTAAGATAAACTTTCTTTTACCAATCTCTTTTTCTGTTTAAAAGTGAAATGAGAGGGAAACAAGCTTGTAGCTAAGAAATTAGCTATGTCAACAAACCAAGATGTAGTGGAAGAAACAACAAAGAGATGTTCATCTAGAAACTTATCTTCCACTGGCTAGTTTTCTCCACTTGTATGCAACCTTGACAAAAATTCAGCAACCAAATTGAATGTCCCTAGGTTATCTCTGATAGTGATGTAAAATTCTTGCAATAGTAATATCCATCTAATTATCCTTGTACCTACTACAGGTTTGTTCATTAAGTATTTAATGGTTGCATGATCAGTGTGCACAAAGATTTTATACCTTGTGATATCATGCTTGAATTTGTTAATAGCATAGATGACTGCTAGGAATTCCTTTTCAGTTGTGGTGTAGCTTTTTTCCATAGGGGTAAGGTTCTTAATGATGTAGTAGATTGCATGCATACCTTCCCCTTCCTCTTTCTGTCTTAAGACTACTCCAATTGATTCATTTGAAGCATCAATTTGTATGTGAAAGGGCATATTCCAATTAGGTCCCCTCAAAACAGGTGTGACTGTAAGTTTCTCTTTAATGGTTTCAAATTTTGTTAGGCAGTCCTCTGTCCACTAGAAGTTAGCATCCTTAGTTAGCAGAGAAAACATAGGAGCAACTATCTTGCTGAAATTTTCTATAAATCTCCTATAATATCCTGCATGACCTAAGAAGCTTCTAACATCAGCTTGATTCCTAGGTGAGGGTAACTTCTTTATCACTTCTACTTTGTTTTGATCTACTTGGATCCCTTTTGCTGATATGTGGTGTCCAAGGATAATTCCTTCTTCTACCATCAGAAAGCATTTCTCATGACTCAAGGACAACTAATTTTTCTCACAACATTGCAACACTTTATCTAGGTTCTTAAGGGCTTCTTCAAAGGTGTCCCCATACATAGTAATGTCATCCATATAGACCTCCATACACTCATTAGCTAATTCAACAAAAATTATGAAAACAACCCTCTGAAAGGTAGCTGGAGCATTGCATAGGCTAAATGGAAGGACTCTATATACAAAAGTTCCCCATGAACATGTAAAGGTGGTTTTATCCTGGTCTTCTGGTGCTACTTGAATCTGGTTATATCCACTAAATCCATCTAGGAATGAGTACTTTTTCCTTGCTAGGTTATCCAACACTTGGTCAATGAATGGCAAGGGAAAATAATCCTTCTTGGTGGCTTTGTTTAGTTCTCTATAGTCAATACATACCCTCCATTTTCCATTCTTCTTAGGCACTATAACCAAGGGTGAAACCCACTGGCTATCTAAAATAGGATAGATGGATCCTACCTATAGCAATTTCTCTATTTTAGTTTTAACAATGTCTTTCAACATAGGGTTTAATCTTCTCTAAGGTTGTCTAACAGGTTTTACATCTTCTATGTATATGTGATGGGTACAAATCTCAGGAGGGATGCTTTGCATATCCTAATATTCCCAAGCAAAAGTTGCTGAATGGGAGATAAGGAGATTAAGAAGTGCTTTTTCCTGATTTCTTGTTAGCTGAGTGTTTATGTTCAATGTTTCCCAGGTAAGATCATGACCTATTTTGTAATATGATCCATAGATGTTCCTATCCCATATTTTGGAGTCATAGTGTTAAGAGGAAAATAATCTAGAAGCAACATGTGAAATGTGGCTAAGTCTCTATCAAATGTTTCTTCACAAGGAATGATATTTGCAAGGGTATAATGGGTAGCAATAAAAAATTCTCTACTTAAGTCTTGGGCTAATTCCATTGTATCTTTCCTAATGAGAATGCGATTTATATCTTCAAGTGTGTCATAGTCTATTTCTTCTTCTAACTTACCCAAATATTCCTTGATGGTAACCATAGCTATTAAGGCATTATTTTCCATGTTATTAGGCTCGTCTACCAACACTTTTCCTGAATAGTGTATAGATGGTTTAGCTGGAGGATATATAAAGATTTTCTTCAAGTCTAACCCATTTGAAATGACCATGTCTCCAATTTTGCAATCAATAGATGCTACTGTTGTAACCAGTGATGGCCTTCCTATAATCAGAGGATAAGCATTTATTTGGTTTTTAGGCTCCAATATGAAAAAGTCCACTAGGAATTCCCATGATTCCACAACAACTAGAACATCAGTTAACACCCCTTTCAGAATAGCCACTAACTAGTCAGCCAATTAGAGAATTGTGGATGTGGCCTAGACACTGGTCAGGGACAATTTATCCAGGGTGTGAATTGTGATTACATTTATTGTTGCCCCTAGATCAACCAAAACATAGATATTTCTACCCCTGAAATGTGGACAGTTATGACAGGGTTCCTCGGATCTTCATATTTTGGGAGGAGCATCTCTCCCACAAGAAGGTCTACTACTTTTCTTTCCATCTGAATGGTGGTAGGAAAGTTTTTCTTTCTACCCTAGGTTTTAACACAATGTTGCTTGATAAATTGGTTCAATTTAGGAACATCCCTGATTGCTTGCAGGAGTGGAATTTCAATGTTCAACTGCCTGATTTCTTGTAGAAGTTCTAATTCAATGGTAGGTTGGACTTGTTTTTGTAGGACAGTTTTCTAAGGGACATGTTGTTTGAGCCGTTCTAGGTAAGGTTCTTGCTTTTCAATCTCTAGAGCAGCTCTAGAGTTCATCTTAGAAGTAGCCCCAGAGGTGATCTTTGGAGTTGTTCCTTTAGGAGGAATTTCAGAGTTACCTAGGGGCTATTCTTTTGGCATAGTTTCGATAGTAATATTCTCTTGGGGTTGAGTGGATAGATTTTCAAGTTCCATATCATTAGTTACTTCAACTATGAGCAGAGGAGATGGTCTTGTTAGTGCTTTTTCCAAATGTAGCTAGAGGTTGTTTAGATAAATAGAGTTTACAGTAGCCATGTTTTCTTGCTCTGTCATGTAAACAACTTCTCCCTGCTTATTTTGAGGATTTACTATAGGTTGAGCTAGTAAGAGGAGTTGACTAACTGGCTCATTTTGTGATTTTCCCTGTGTGTTGGGGGGTCTAGTTAGGATTTCTTGTTGTTGAGGTTGGAAATGTCTCGGTTGTCCTTAGTATTGTTGATTGCAACCCTATTGAGGACCCCACTGAGGGTGCATGTTTTGTGGCCCATATTGTGATGGAAATTGATGTGGCTATTGTTGGTTTACCCAAGGTTGGTTTTGCCACTATTGGTTTTTCCATTGTTGTCTTGACCTATCTTGTGGTACCCATGGATGAATGTTTTGAGGTCCTTGCCAAGTTGCATTCCACTGATTGTTTCCCTAGTTTGAAGGACCCCTATAGGAACCTGATTTGGGTACTGGTTGTATGGGAAATGGCCAATTTGTTTTTGCCATACATAGTTAAACTCCTCTTCTATTTGTTGAATGCAAAAGACAACTGAGAGGGGGCTGAATTAGTTGTGACTTAAAATTCCAAATACCTCACATGGATCCATAATGATTTAATTAATCCTTAAACTATTATGATGATTAAGCATGAAAGTAACTAACAAAAATTGAATCAAATCAACATCAAACACAAGAGAACACCCGATTCACGTGGAAAACCCAAGAAGGGAAAAACCACGGTGACGATTAGCTCACAATATAAAGTAATATCAACACCAAAATATAATAGCCTTACTGCCCAAAAGAAAGGCTCACTTCCAGAATAGATAAGAAGATAGAGAAGATTGTTACAAGGAGAAAACTATCTCAATGCAATAAAGAAATCCACCACAACACCAACATCACCTCTACAGTCTCACTGAAGAATAGTAGACACCTTCTCATTGCATCCAGTAATCTATCTCATGAAATCTCGCACTGCACTACTCAATTTCACATTCTATATCTCTATAATTAGAATTACACACACACACTCATCTATCTTATTATCCACCAATAGCTTAATACATATTTATTTCACCTTCAACTTGAAATCATTCTCCAAGGTCGGAAAAACATCTTAACGCAACAAATTTAAATTAGATTTGGACCTAAACATTCCCGTGGTGGAAAGGAATGAATACAAACCACACCACACCTTATCTTGGACCTAAAACCACTCTTACATGTTACTCCACACTTCAACCATCACCGAAACAAAACCAAAAATAACACAAATAGCCAAGTCGACCAAACTTCTGTTAACACTATGAACTTTTAAGCACTTGCTTCCTCAAAGACCAAAATACAACTTGTAGACCATGTGCCAAGCTTGAACATGATCTAGAGACATACAAAAGTACCTAAACACCAACAAATCCTTTCACAACTTCCACCTATCGAAGATTCACATCAGAACACTAAAATAAACTCTGCCATACACTATAACTCAAGAAATCAAATTCTGGAGCACCAAACCATGACCAACTTGAACTGAAGCAATATATAAGCCTTATAAGCACAAATCTAGAACTGTAAGACCAGAAACATCTCTACAGAGAAATGTAGAACAATATAGTTTCTCCTAGACACCTCTACAAGATTGAGAAACACAATCCACATATTAGTGAACACAACTTCCTCTACACAATGAACCAAAACACCAAATTTTGAATATAACATCTTTGAACATCTCTAAACAACATATCCAAACTGCAAAAGTAGATCTTCAAAATAGAAGAAATTCAGAGCAAAACCAGAACACTACTCTGTAAACTAAAATGCCTCTTCAACACATTGTTTCCTTTATTAATCAATTTTTCTCAAAAGCACTTGGAAACCAACCAATAGAAACATATTCTCAACACCTTCAGTACCTCTTCAAAGAAACCAAATCATCTTCAACAAAGCAACTCAGCCAAACAACTCATACCATTACAACAACTTTATCTCTACTCAACCAGTTGACACTAATGACAACACCAAGCAATCGTGTTGACATCAATGACAACACCAACTACACATACTTGCAACAGTATAATGGCATTCTTTTTAGTCAGTCTTTTTAGGGTTGGGAGCTAATCACAATGACTAGTAGGGTGTTCTTTGTCATAGATTTGGCAGATTTCTAACTTATCCAATGGACATTCTCTCAAAAGGTGTTTTTTCCTACACCTAGGATAATATATGGAAGGAGGTTCAGTTGTTCTATTTTGTTCAGTTGTTCTAGTCTTTTCTCGAATCCCATCTAATGTGGTATTCAACTGGACTAAGATATCAAGTTTTAGGTTTGCAAACTCCTTCATTAACTATCCTATATCATTCTTCCCTTTTAAGGGCCTTGATGTTCTCACTCCATCCTATATTCTAGAGTAGTTTTCTGCAGATTTCCTCTATAGCAGGCATGTCCATTTTATTGATATTTCCTCTCCCCATTAGATCCAGTGTCTGTTTTGACACTTTTTCCAATCCCTTTATGAATAAAGTTTTGGCTAAGATGTAAGCTATGGGGTTGCCATATCTCTTTAGGGCAAAGTTGAATCTATCTAGGTAGTCTTCTAAACTTCCATCCTCTTTCTGTTTGGTTTTGAACAACTCCTCCTTTCTATCACTGATTCTATAGTAGTCTTGGTACTTATCCAAGAACTTAGTTTCTACTTGGTCCCATGAGTGAATGGAGTATGGGGCTAAATCCATGAACCACCTCATGGCAGAATCTTTCAGGGTAGATGGGAAAAGTTTGAGTGTTTGATTATCTGATCTATAGTCATATGTCTATCATAAGACCTTAAACTCAAATAGAAACTGATCTGGATACTCATAAGCAAGACCCCTGAATATTGGTAGGTTTGAAGGTGAAATATTCTTCATAGGGGCATTGTCTCCAAGAGCAAGAACAATGGGGTATGATAAGGTTCTTGCATTCTCATGTAGAGAATCTGCCTCATCATTAGAATTATCCCCCATGTCTGATGGTTCTTCTTCCTAAGATTCAGTGTGAGGTTTTGGTAAAATGGGTCCTCTTAATAGATCTACCTAGTGTTTCTCCTGCAGTTCTTGAATATACTTATAAAGTTAAAGATTTTGAGGACTTGTGGGAATGTCAAATTGGGGTGTAATTTCCAAGGTAGATTCTAAGTGTTCCTCTTCCTCTTCAACAAGATCTTGTACCACCCTACTGCACTTGTAGTTTTCTTCTTGGGTGTTTGTTTGATGTATCTACCTTTTGAATCCATAGGCCTAACCATACATATTCAATTTAATCTAAAAGTACTGCTAACTAGGGTTTTCGTATTAACACATATCCCCGGCAATGGCGCCAAAAATGGCAAGGGTCGTTGTACCTTGGAATTTAATCATGTTTTCATATGTTGAATCTAGGGTTGTGTCCTTAGATATTTGCAATAATGAACCTAATAATCAACAATAAACTAACTTACTAAATTAAATTTTCCTAATAAATCAATGTTGCTAACCATCTACTTGAAAGAAAATCTAATCTAAAGACTAAAGTAGTAAATTGCTAAAGGAATCTATCTAATTCACACAAAAGCTAGAAACATGCATTTAATGGAAACAAATCTATTTAGACAATAATTGACCTATCTTATGAAAGCAATAAAATTATACTTCTAATGAAAATTGTAAATAAGACAATGAAGCACAGATTCTAGCCTCCTATTTGTTGGCGGCAGTGGGCCCTTGCTCCACACCTTTAGAACCAAAGGCTAAACAAGAAACTCAGAATAAAAATGCAATAGCATAGCTCTCTTTAATCCAGTCTTATCAAAGTGTGTTGTATTCAAAAGTATAAGTTCTGCTCTGAAAATGAAATTACATAATACTACTATAAAATCCTGATTATTATTCTATTATTCCTAACCCAAATATATATCAGCCTGACCAACATAATATTACTAGGGTTAACTACTTTATCTAACCAGTTCATCTTGAGATATAAAAAATATCTTATTCTAAACTAAGACATACGGCTATCCATCTAAAGTATGTTCATGCAAAGTTTGAAAAAGGACTTTAGTGATATTGAAAGTAGCACTAAATCCAGAGTTTAACTTATAACAATAATAGGTAGCAAGGCCTGATAAAAAGGAACTCAAATCCCAAAATAGTGGATTGACATAAATCTTCTAATCTCATGCAAAAACAAGTGAAAGTGTATCATGTCCCTATGGACAACTGGAGTCATCTGTTGGGATGCTCAGGCCTGAATAGGCAGGGTCCGTAGCACTTCAGTGACCCTAGAGATTCCTGGTAATCAACAATGCCGAAGATTTTGTGTAGTGCCAGAGACGTCAGTCTACTATGAGCAGCTTTGAAGATGCTTCAAAATGCTACTAAGACATAGCTCCAAAGATAACCATCTTCTTTTCTCTACTCCTACTCTAGAGATCCTCCAACTAGCTAGAAAATGTTGGAGTACCTTGTAGTGTCCTTCATACCAGGCTCCAGAGATGATTAGGTTTACCTTTGAAGTTATTCAAAACTACCTTTCACCTATGTAATAACACCTGTGAAACCTAAAAAGAGATGTTTCTACATAATTTCATTAGTTTCACTGCAACATAAGCCTTTTCATCAAAACAATATTCTTCAATAATTCATCTCTTATTAGCATCATTAAATCAAGACTTTATGGTTTCTATAGTGGAATACTAGGACAGACAAAATGAAAAGAGGGAAAAAAAAGGAAGTATAAAGGCATGTTTAGGTGAGTGCTACCTAGCACTCATTAAGTAGCTTCTGTGCTTCCTTGAATATCAGTGGTTCCAGCAGGGCGTTGAGGGGTCTAAGCTTTTGTCTAAACGACTTAGAATTGGGCTTTAGAGGAATTGTATGCTTTAAGATGGATGTGTCAAAAGTCTTTAGATCTTCATAAGTCTAGGCTATGACATATTTGAAGTCCTTTAGTGCCTAGATAATTCCTTCCCTTTCCTCAAGCTTGCAAACCTTCCCAATAAAAACATTCCTAACCTGTTGCTCATCTCCTAGGTTGATAGCATTGTATTTGCCACCGTCTAGATTTTTTTGAGTCCTTTCTTTCTTCTTTTGGTCTATATCAAAAAATCTTTCCAATATGATCAACCCTTTAGGAATTTTGTTCATTTTCAGGTTGATAATCTCTTTTTCATCAATCTCAAAAGGATCTCAATCACATTCGTCAATGACTTGTGCTTCAAAAACATCAGTGTTAGTAATGAAATCTAGAATATGATTATCATCATCAAATACCTGAAAGTGCTTGACATTATCTGAGATTGTCAGACTTGGTACTAACTCCACTGATAATTTCTTCAACTTTGAGCCTACTATTGGTTCTAGTGTACTGGTTGCAATTGCCAATGAATCTGTTGTCTAGTTCTTATTCCTAGGTACAGACCTTATGTCAAATGCATCAAAATATTTAATGAGATCCCAAACTCTATTCCTATATGCATTCATTCTTTTGTCATGGCAGACATATCTACCTCTTACTTGCCTATTTATCAACTAGGATTCTCCCTGCACCTTCAACAGTTTGGCGCCCTTCTGGTGAGCTAGCAGTAGTCCCCTTATTAAAGCCTCATATTCAGCTATATTGTTGGTGCAAGGGAATTGTAATCTATATGATGCAAAGAATGATCTCCCTTTGGGGTTTACTAGCTCCACATCCTTGTTTGGACTTGGAACCGTCATATCTGAGGGTCCACAACTCATTATCTTGGTGTAGGAAAGCTTTCCGAACTAGCTTTGTGTGAAGAGGTGCCCTCTTTGTTTGCTCAGTTTCTTCAACAATCTCAACATGTAAGATCTTGATAGTTTCTTCAAGAGCTTCTGGAAGGACTTCCTCAGGTTCAAGATCTTTCTTTTCAGTTGTTGTATCTATCTCTACTTGAGCTTCAATAAGGTTTACTATTGTAAGACATTCAAAACATGATAGTTCCAAATGGGGTTCTTGGTGAACCTTGCACCAGCATAGAAGTAGCAGTTCTTCTGTTTGAGTCTATGGTCCCAAGAATTCTTTATCATGTGACAAGTTCTACATGAATTCATGCAAAAAGCACTCTAAATTCTCAATAGTTAGTCCCATCATAATTTCTATGTAAACTCCTTTATCCACATCTACAAAGCACACTTTGTTGAGAGCATTATATTCAGTGATCAATTGTTTCAATCTGGGTTCACCGAGGACCTAAGTTTGGTTAGAATTTCCTTTCCAGGGAATCCACATGTGTGAGAAATCAGTATCAAAATAGCTATTCAAGCTCCTAGTCCAATATCTACTTAATAATATGCCATAGGCTTTAGGGATATCAACTACCTGGATGTCAATATGGATTTGGATGTGAGGTTCAGACACTAGCTGTATGTGAACATCTTTGATTTCACCCACAATTTTTACCTTAGTTTTGTTCAACTGAACCACCTTTTAGTTGGTCTTAGTGGGAGTAAGATTGAGCTTTTGGCATACAGAATAGGGCATGACATTGCCAGAGGTTCCAGAGTCAACTACACAGTTGTGTAGATTTTTTCCAGCTATTTTGAGGCTCAACAAAAATGGTGGTGTACCTATTTTGTCTTTGTACAAGGCTACCAAGATGTCATTAGTTGTAGCCTTCACCTCTATTGATTTGGTCTGATCTTTTCCTTGTAGGACCTTGAGTAGGGCCTCTCGTTGATTTGGGCACTCCTGCACTACATCCAGGATGGAGATATTGGCTTTGGTTTTCTTTAAGTCATCCATAAGGTCACACTTGGAGTTTGTCATATTTTTTCCTTTGTATGGGTTGGCTTTAAATGTTCCATCAATAGGTCCCACTGGAGGAGCTGGATTATTATTTGTGTTAGGATCATGTGGATACTACTATAGTTTGGTGGTATGGGAGAAGTGAGAGGCTATTTGACTTTATTCCTCAAGTAGTGGTTACTCTTAAACTGCTGACAAGATTGAACTTCAGTTTCTGGTTCATTGTCCTTTTCATAAGGGAAAACAAATGTGTCAAATTGCATAGCAGTCCCTACATCTCTAGGTTGGTTGTGACTTTCTTCCTGTTGTATTTGTCAATCATCTTGGAAGATTTGTGTTATCTTGGACATCTCAACATAGTTGAGTTTAGAATGGTCTGAGGTATCATGGATTCTGCACCAATGTGGCAAAGGTTTTATCTTAGTGAAGTTTACTGAATTTGCTTGATCGAGGGGAGAAGGTACTCCTCCATTGTTTGGTCATGTGTTCCAAGGCCTATTCTATCTTTGAGAGTTGAAAGTATTGTTGTGTCCTTGATTTTGATTATTCTTATTTTGATGTGAATCCCCATGGTTATTGAGTTTCAATCTGGTGAGCTCATTAGTAACCTGGGCTAGTGCCTTTTTCACAGCCTCCAATTTTGACGTCAATTGTGAATTTTGATTTGCACAAGGTTGTGGGGTTATTGCTGATGTACTAGCCTGATGAGTGTATTGGGAGTTAACCATGTTAGTATGATTCATTGTAGCCTGATCAAAGACTAAGGGGATAGGGTGTGATGTTGTGGCTTGATTGTTATAGGCCTATCTTGGAGCAAGCAACATAGGGTTTGGACCAATCTGATTAAGAGGTTGATCATAGCTGATCTGTGGTCCTCCAAATAGTGAACTACCCATTGGAACTAGGTTCATCAGGGGAGTGTTATTATTAAGAGCATTGTTGATAGAAGGAATCTATTTAGGCATCTTAGGAAAACCCACTAAAGGAAAAGTTCCAAAAGTCCTCGCAGCAATAGGGTACATTTCTTTGTGTAGCTTGAGGGCCTCAACATAAACTTTTGCTACGGTATCTAGGTTTTTCTGAGTCATGTTGAATAAGACAGTTGTGAAAGGATCAATAGCTCTGAGATAAATTTGAATTGCAGCTGCCTCATTGACCACATAGGGTTGAGTAAGCCTCTTATAGAATTTATGAAATTTGGTATTGAACATAGTCAAGGGTTCATTAGGTTGGATCTTGCACGAGGTAAACTGCTGATATATGATGCCAGGGTCAGTGATGAGTGCCAGGTAGCACCCATGAAATACATCTTTCTACCTCTCTTTTTCTCCTTTCTAATTCCATCTTCTTGATGACTGCACCCAAATAGGCTAGCAAGATTGTTCTAAATAATGATTAATAGGAGATGAATTACTTAAGATCATGATTTTTTATTAAAGGACTAATGTGCATGGAATTGATGGAAATATGCAGAAAAACTTCTCTTTTTGAATCAACAGGTGCAGGTGTTCAAGTTGGCAATTTTGTGCATCTCTAGAGGTAGTCCTAATGATCTCCAGAGACAATATCAAAATACCACGACATCAGAAGTTTTGGAATAAAGAGGAAAAGCATCTTCGGAGCTGAACTCAAGTTTGAAGCATCTTCGGAGCTGAGCAAGGACACAATTATATC
Source organism: Cunninghamia lanceolata (assembly GCA_027924645.1). Lineage (NCBI taxonomy): Eukaryota > Viridiplantae > Streptophyta > Pinopsida > Cupressales > Cupressaceae > Cunninghamia > Cunninghamia lanceolata. Next base: position 19,622,954 of record BSBN01000627.1, read on the forward strand.
TCTAGAGCTATAGATAGTAATCTCCAGAGCTACAGACAGAGACATACATCTCTGGTGCCTCTTTAGAATAGAGTATATTTCTAGCATACCTATCGGTCAGACACTTTTAGTGGTGATCATGATACCCCTGATATTACTCAAATCATCACCTGAGTGATTAAGGGCAATCTGTAGTTAACTGTTGGGAGTTTTTATCTCTTTTTAGTTTTTACATGAGTTACTGATAAAATTAATTTAATATCCATATTTTCAGGGCCTCACTGCCCAAATTTATTAAGACTAAAACTTATATTTAGAGTGGACTTCTGTTCCACTCAATCTATTTTTATTGCATGGTTATTTTCTATAGTTAGAGAACTAGTATAATAAAGAGATGGATGTCATCTCATAGAAGAACTAGTAGATAAGATGAGTGATATCTCATCACTAATTTTATATATACTTACAGAAGAAGTAGAAAAAGGACAGCGATTATTATTCTGATTTCTGTAATCTCATTTTTTTTTATATCAATATCTCTGAATACAGAGCTAATGGAATTGGACTGAATTAAGTTGTGATATCATTCTTTTGTGCTAATTCTTTACTTTAGTCTTCAGCCCTAAGGGTGTGGAGCAAGGGCCCACTCTCACCACCAAGGTGGAAGGCTAGTACCATTGTTTTGTTGTTTCAGATTTTTCTTTAAAAGATATTTATTGTTTTCATAAATAGATGCATTTTTTAATTTATAGATTTGCTTTAAGTAATTTAATGTTCAGTTCTAATTTCAATATTCTTGGAATTCATTTCTTAGTAGATAGATCAATTCCTTTAAATCAGTAGAAGTCATTAGAGTTAGTTAGATAAGACTAGAAACTATAGGATTCCTAATTGCAGATAGCCAAGGACATAGCCCTGAATTTGACAAAAGAAATATGATTAAATGATGAGGTACAATGGCCCTTGTCATTTTTGGTGCCGTTGCTAGGGATATATTGTGTTAATTAGGAAAACTTAGCTAAATAGTTTTAGGATAGATCTGTATGGTTAGAGCTAGAGATTCAAAAGGAAGATACATAAAACATACACCCCATCAACAAACTATAGGAGAAAGCAATGGGGTGGCACAAGACCTTGTTGAAGAGAGACATCTAGAACCTATCTTGGAAGCTACATCTAAAATTAATAATCCTTTCAATCCTCCAAATCTTCCACTTGCTAACTATATCCAAGAATTACAACAAAAATTCCAAGCAGACCCTTTGATAGAACCTAATTTCCTAGAACCTCAAGGAGAAGAACCAGTACTAGACATGGATGATAATCATGAAGGTGAGGAAAATTAGGCTCCAAGAACCTTTGTTAGATTTCTACCCAAGCATTCAAGTGATTGAGAGAAAGCAAAATAGAAATCATATATGAGCTAAATAAACCGTATTCAACTCAAGAGAATGCAAAGCATTACAATAGAATGGGGTGCTCATATGAGAGCAAGAGGTGGGTATATATATGATATTCCACCCAAGAGACTCAATACACAACCAATGTGGGATAAAGTGAAAAAGTCCCTAAGTAAGCTTAACCTAGTGTGAAAAGAGCTAAGGTGGAGAACAAGCTAAGAAAGAGCTAGATAGCAAAGTAACCCTGTTCACACTAACACCCCCCCTTAAGTGTAACTTAGGGGAAATGGTGACAAAATGCAAAGATGGGTCCTGGCAACAAGGCCTGATGAGGTACCCATGTACAAAGAATCCTATCAAAAAAAAGAAAGGAAGGAGAAAACCCAGTGGGAAAAAACTCCCCCATGAGAGGATAAAGTAGGAAGGGCTAAGAGACCCCCCCAGAAGAGATGTCCCACACCCCCAAGAGAGACCGAAGATGAACATACTTGATCTTAGTGAAGGGTTTGGTGAAGATATCCACAACCTAGTTTGCTGTAGGACAATACTGCAAATCAATGACCTGCGCCTGAATCAACTCCCTGAGAAAATGCATGTGGATCTCAATATGTTTGGTCCGCTAAGGATGAACCAGATTCCGTGAGATTTGAATGGCACTTTGGTTGTCATAAAATATGACTGATGGCCGTCTGATCTGGATACCAAACTCAGTGAGAAGATTTTGAAGCCAAATGGCCTTAGTAGCGGCATTCACAGTCCCCCGATACTCGGCCTCAATAGAAGATAGAGCAATAGCAGACTGCTTCTTGCTCGACCAACAAACAGGACCTGAACCAAGTGAGAAGCTGTAACTTGAAGTAGACTTGCGATCCTAAGAATTGCCTGCCCAATCTAAATCTGTGTAGCCCACCAAGTCAAGCTCAATACCCGCTACATAGTGAATCCAAAAACTGTGAGTACCCTGAATGTAGTGAAGGATCCTCTTGGCTACTTTCCAGTGCAACTCACGAGGGTCCTGCATGAATCAAGAGACCATGCCTATAGCATATGAAATGTTGGGTCCCGTATGAGTCAGATAAATGAGACTCCCAACAAGCTGTCGATACAAAGTGTCATCAACAAGTGGAGAAGAACACTGAGCCTCAAGTTTGACGCCAGAAAGGAAGGGAGTCGGAGCAGGCTTACAGTTAGCCATATGAAACCTTGAGAGCAAATCTAGAGCATACTTGGACTGTGTGATGGTGATCCTGGAAGAAGACTGAAAGATCTCAATCCCAAGAAAGTAATGCAACAAGCCCAAGTCAGTCATCAAAAAACTATCATGAAGGGCAGTTTTGACAGCCCCAATGGTGGATGAAGAACTCCCTGTGATCAATAAGTCATCAACATACAAAACTAAAAATAAGAGTGAATCATCTTGCTGCAGAATGTAGACATTGGGATCAGAATGGCACCAAGTGAACCCAACTGATAGAAGGAAGGAGTCCATCTTGGCATACCAGGCCCGAGGAGCCTGTTTGAGGCCATAGAGAGACTTTCGAAGATGGCACACAAGTGAAGAATCCTGAATGAACCCCTGTGGTTGCTCCATGTAGATCTCCTCCTGAAGGTCACCGTGAAGAAAAGCACTCATCTCATCCATCTGGTGTACTTCCCGACGATTAGCTGCAGCAATGGCAAGAACAAGTCAGATGGAATTCATTCAGGCAACTGGTGCAAAAGTCTCAGAGTAGTCAATCCCAGGAACCTGGGAGAATCCTTTGGCGACCAAGCGAGCCTTATGCTTGTCAACTGACCCATCTGCTGTAACTTTTGTCTGATAGATCCACTTACATCAAACAAGTTTTCTTCCCTTAGGAAGAGGGACTAGATCCCAAGTGTGGTTCCTCATCAAGGAACTATACTCCTCTTGCATAGCTGTATCCCACTCAAAAATACCAGAAGCCTCATGAAAGGACTGTGGATCTGAGGCAGTAGCAATGAAGACATGTGGAGCATCCTGAAACTGTGAACGAGTCTGCCTGGTGTCTGATGGATCCCCAAACCAATCACCTACAGACTGTAAGGTCTATCTAGTCCAAAGTGGACCAGAGGATGGAGAATCTAGAGGAGAATCATCAACCTCTGAATGATGACTAGGAGAGGAAGGAGGTGAGTCCTCTGAATCACTCTCTGCATCGGAAGTGGAGGTAGAAGACTGCTCAGGTGAATCTGACTCATCAGAAGATCTGTCATGTATCCCAAGTGACTCCAATGTCAAAGTAGAAGGAGTTGGAGAAGTGATAGAAAGTGAGCTCGAAGAGCCCTCCTCAAACTAAACACTCCTTTCAATGAACAACTCATGTGTAGTAGGGTGGAGCAACCGATAACCCTTCACACCATCAGGATAACCTACAAATATGCAAGGTCTACTCTGCGGATCCAAGGCCTTACGTTTCTCTGCAAGAATGTGGGCCCATGCAGGAGAACCAAAAACTTGAAAGTGCTTAACTGATGGTTTTCGACCGCTCCAAGCTTCAAAAGGAGTGACTCCCTTCAAGGCTCGGTGAGGAACACGGTTCTGGATATAACAAGCACAGTTAATGGCCTCTGTCCAATACTGTGGTGCAAGAGATCTGGAGTGAATCATGCAGTTCGCTATTTCCTTCAAGGACCTATTCTTTCGTTCTGTAACACCGTTCTGCAGAGGATTATACGAAACTGAATGCTGCAAATCAATCCCCTCTAAAGTGCAAAACCTCTCAAACCGATGGTTGACATACTCACCACCATTGTCAGTGCGCAAAACTTTGATGGCTTTCCCGGATTGCTTCTCTACAAAAGTCTTGAAGTCCTAAAAGTGATCAAATACCTCAGACTTCTGTTTGAGAAAGTACACCCAAGTGTATCGAGAAAAATCATTAATGAATGTGAGGACATATCTAGCCCTACTGAAAGAAGGATGCTGAAATGGACCAGCCAAATCACTGTGAACTAACTCCAATATCTGTGAAGCTCTCCATGCCTTACCTTTGTCAAACTTTTCCTTAGGATGCTTACCAAGAATGCAATCTTGGTAAACACCACCTGAAAACTGAACTGAAGGCAACCCTGTGACCATGCTCTGCTGGTTGAGCTGCTGCAAGTAGCAATAGTTAAGATGGCCAAACCGCTCATGCCATAATCTACTCTCATCATTAGAATGAGTGAGCAAAACAGTCGAAGGAGGATCAGGAACAAAGTGAGAAAACAGATAGAGCCGTGACTGATGATCTGCTCTCCCAACTACAACTGTAGAACCACTGTGCAACTCATGAATCTCCACTGAATCAGGGGTGAACTCAACCCACTTGCCTGAACTTGTGTGAGTGATCTGGTATACTGATAGGAGATTAGTTGATAATGAGGGCACACAAAGAACATCATGGAATGTGCCATCCCCCACATCAACAGACCCTCTCCCACACACCTCAACAGGAGTGTCATCACCCATTAAAATAGAAGGCATAGTACACGGCTCCAGAGATGCAAGTTCTTCCTTAGATGAAGCCATGTGGTGTGAAGCACCCGAATCAAGAACCCAAGTGGATGGTAAAGAAGCAACTACAACAAGGGCCTTGCCCTTTCCTTTCCCCTTGCTATTTTCTTTTGCCTTGTTAGACCCCTCATTAGAACTCTGTTTGATAGACTCAGGAACATTGATATTATTCTTTTCAAGAATGTGTGTCAAGTGATCAATTTGTTTCTTTAGACATTTATGTTCATCATGACTAGGTCTTTTACAATAGGCACATTGGACCCTCTCTTTCTTAGGCTTGTCGCCCTTGGAAGATTAGGTCTCAATAGTTGCTTTTGAAGCAACCGATATTTGATCCTTCTTCTCCTTGCTATTCTTTTGTTTCTTATCCTTACTATTGTTGTTACTACTTTGTCCTTTCTGTTCTTTTGTGCCTTGGTTGGCAGCCAAGGCATGTGACTTAGAGGACTTAAGAGTGCCCATCTGGATTAGGTTGTCCTGTTCTCGAGTGAGACTGACAGCAAAATCATCTAAAGATGGCATGGTGAATTAAGTACCAAGTGCACCCTTAGTAGCATAGAAGGTAGAAACAAACACAAAATATTCTGAACTTAGCTTAGAGAGAATACTAAGAATCAGTTGTGGGTTTTTCTTGTCAATCCTACATTGCTTCAACTGTAATCTAATGGCCTTTAGCTTTGTGAAGAAGTCTTGTATTGTATCAAAATTACATGGATTTAACCCTATTAGCTCATTCTCCAATTGATGTCCCCTTAATTCATCTTGTTTACCAAAGAGATTTTCTAACGTAGTCCATACATCATTTGGTGTTGTAGCAGATTCAACATGAAAAAGAAGATCAGGAGATACAGACATGCATAGAGTTCCAAAAGCTTCATCTAGCCTATTGTGAAATTTAAGCTTTTCTGTAATTAAGGTTGGTTCAGTTTCTAGATCCATTGTTATTCTATATAGTACTAACTTCTTAAGTTGGATAGTCATCTTGGACTTCCACTCATAGTAGTTGTAGGGTGTTAGAACAGGCACTGTTAATTGATCCATCTTAATGCAGAATTAGATTATTGTTGTGAGGAAAGAAAAGATGCAAGAACTCACAAGACACCCCCCCTTTCCACTCAATCAAAGAACCCCCCCAAGAAAATTTGATTTGGCACTTTATATTTAGTGCATTTATAGCTGCCACTAGCAAGAAATACTAAGTGGTCTTGATTTCAATGCATTGCAAAACCCTCACAAAGGGCATATGCTAAAAATACAACTTTGGCACAATACTTAGATAAATAAATAGTACCACTATGATCTACTCAAAAAATCATGCACTTTCAAAAAAAGAATCACCTCGATACGAGGTCGTATGTGAAAGTTATGATCCTCTGAAGTTCCCAAAAATGAGAACTGTGTAGAGCCACGTGTGAGAATATAAGATTACTGAAAAATCTATACACTAAAATAAAAAAATGATTGTACCAGCATGTAGAGCACGAAAAATTAGCCAAAATAAAAAAAAGAAGCTCGCAAATCTGAGGTCGGGAGCCCGAGTTACAGCCTTTGGAAGTTGAACTGCAATTTCCAAAATGCCAATGGAGAGGGGTTTTGCTGTAGCTTTCTAACGTCATTTCTACAAAATATATAAGCTGTATGCAAAAATGAACAGATACCCAGATAGTTTTTCGGTGCTGCGAACAAAACCCAGAAGGCATTTTTCTCTATGATCTACATAAATGACTCTAATGAAAAAAATGTGTTTAGCACCAAAAAATGACATGCAAAGATTGAATCAGCTACCTAAGACAAACAAAGACATGTTGCAACCTGCAAGATTGATCAGAATAAATAAAATGCAAGTTGATTGTTAGATTTTAGCTCAAAGAGTCTTGAGGAAGCTATGAAAAAAACTTACAACTGGCAAGTCAAAATATGAACCCCCCCAGAAACTAGAGGTTTCTCCACACTTTTCTATTTCTCCAGATCATCAGAAGATGCAAGAGAAGAGCATACTCATGTGCTTCGAAACCCACAACTCACAAACTAGAGTTTTCTCCACACTTTTCTATTTCTCCAGATCATCTGAAGATGTAAGAGAAGAGCATACTCATGTGCTTCGAAAAACAACTCTACACTCTCAGATTTCTAAAAAAAATGCTAACCTACAACTCACAACCGCTCTGATACCATGTTAGATTTCTACCCAAGCATGCAAGTGATTGAGAGAAAGTAAAATAGAAATCAGATATGAGCTAAATAAACTGTATTCAACTCAAGAGAATGCAAAGCATTACAATAGAATGGGGTGCTCATATGAGAGCAAGAGGTGGGTATATATATGATATTCCACCCAAGAGACTCAATACACAACCAATGTGGGATAAAGTGAAAAAGTCCCTAAGTAAGCTTAACCTAGTGTGAAAAGAGCTAAGGTGGAGAACAAGCTAAGAAAGAGTTAGATAGCAAAGTAACCCTGTTCACACTAACAACCTTTTCATACCCCATTGTTTTGGCTGTTGAAGATAATGCCCCCATGAAAAATATTTCACCTACACACTTGCCAAATTTTAGGGGTCTTGCTTTTGAGGATCCAGATCAGTTTTTATTTGAATTCAAAGTGGTATGGTAGACTTATGATTATGGATCAGATAATCAAAAACTCAAATTGTTTCCCTCAACCCTAAAGTATTCTACAATGAGATGGTTTATGGGCCTGCCCCAAAATTCCATCCACTCCTAAGATCAGATGGAGACAAAATTCTTGGGAAAATACCAGGACTATTGTAGAGTTAGTGATAAGAATGAGGAGTTATTCAAAATTAAACAAAGAGATGAAGAGACCTTAGAGGATTATGTGGATAGGTTCAACTTTGCTTTGAGAAGATATGGCAATCTTGTAAATCATTCTTTGGCTAGAACCTTGTTTGTAAAAGGATTAGACAAAGAATCAAAACAGGCACTGGATCTGATGCGAAAAGGGAATATCAATAAAATGGATATGTCTATTATAGAAGAACTCTGTAGGAACTATTCCAGAACCCAAGATGGAGTAAGAATGCCCAAATCTTTCAAAGGGAAGAATGAAATAGGACAGTTAATGGAAGAGATTGCAAATTTGAAAACAGATATTTTGGTCCAACTAAATACCACATTGGATGGGATTCAGGCAAAAACTAGAACAACTGAATCACTCTCCATTTATTATCCTAGGTGTAGAAACAAGCATCTGTTGAGAGAATACCCTTTAGACAAATCAGAGATCTATCAGATCTATGATAGGGAACATCCTACCAGTCAATGTAGTCAACTTCTAGCCCTAAAAAGGTTGAGTAAGAAGAATGCCATCATAGAAGAATAATTGAACTATGTGGGACAAAAACAGGCTGGAAATTTCCCTTATAATCAGTATCCAAGCCAGCCTTCTTATAGGGGTCTTTCTAATTGGGGAAATAATCAATGGAATCCAACCTGGCATGGGCCTCAGAATAATCCTCCTTGGGGACAACAGGATTGGCCAAATCAACATTGGCAAAACCCAAATTGGCAAAATCAGCCCTTGGGGAATCAACAATGGCCACCATGTAGGAGTCAAGGACAACACTGAGAGGGGGGGTGAATCAGTGTTGTGTGAATTTTCAAATCTTTTTTACAACTTCTTGCAAACTTTCTCTTAGAGGAATACATTAATGATTTGTGCACAAGATTAATAATGAAGGATGTGGACAAAACTTAATAAGCAAAGAACTAATATACACACATACAGATGAAAAACAACATTAAACATGACACATGCTTTTCACGAGTGGAAAACCCTTCTTGGGTAAAAAACCACTCAAAACTGCCTCACTGGCTTAAGTGAAAACCTCACTGGTTACAATGTTTGGAAGCACCAACTTCCAGGAGCACCAACCCCTAATTCTTTTTGAAGCACCAACTTCAAGGAGCACCAACCCCTAATACAGAACAAATTAAAAACTCAGAGGGTTTCTTTGTTTCAATATAAAACACTTCTTCTCTCACATGTGTCTGTCAAATGGCCATTCTTTTCATCAACCCAAATCATATACAAAACTCAGATATTCAAAATCAACCCTTTATATTGATCCACTCAACAACACTGCATCTTTTTATGTCTTAACAAAACACCTGCATAACCAATGTATAAAGATTGAATATCTTTTCATATTCCATAGAGCACCTGCAATAAAATTATAAATGAAAAGACTGTTGGAATTCCTCTCCTCTGCATATCTTCAATCTGAAAACAAATAATCAATTTTCTCCTATTAAAAATTTCTCATAACATTCAATGTTCCATCTTCTCTCTGCAATTTTCCTCTTCAAATTTCTTTTACAAATATGATCTATAAAAAATCTTCAGTAAAATTTAATCTTCCCAATTCATTTGCAAGAAGAAAATCTTTCATATTTTCTTTCTCATAAAATAAAATCCTTGATTTTCTCACAAGACAAATCATCTCCATTAAACATCATTCAATCTTGTTAATCTTCCTCAAAATTATCTTCATGAAAACCTTTCACCTTCTCTGTATCTTCAAAAAAAAAAACCAATCTTCTCACAAAAAATCTTCACTCAATTCTTCAAAGGCATGAAATAGAATTTAGAAATAGTTTTCCAAAAAATATTGCTTTTTAAAAAGCATCAACCAATTCCTTAAAAAAAACTCCTTGAAAAACTCCTATACTTTCCAAAATGGATCTCATGCCTTTTTTTTTTAAAAAAAAAGGCAATTAAAATAGAAATTAAAAAATTTCTAATCTTTAAAGAAAAAGCCTTTTATCCACATACTTAAAAAAATTTCAAAGCTTTATAAAACTCATTCATGCCCACATATATTTTACTATACTTCATATGAGCCGTGACATATACTCGGGCTTAAACACCATCTTTAAACACCACCTTTTGTGCAGATTTAAAAACAACTTTAAGAAGTCTTATAACCCATGCGCTCATAAGGAGATTCAAATAAAACCATAGACTTCCGCGCCCACCGCTCTTCAAATTCTCACGTTTGATTTTTAATAAAAACTTTTGATCATTTTGCGGGCACCAATTTATAAAGGAGACTACTGGATCTTCAAGTCCTAGAAGGTAATGGGGCCGGTTGTTCCATGAGGACAACCCCCTTAACATTGTCACTTAAGTGACATCCACCTTGAATAACCGGTCACCTTTAAATTAGAACAAAAAGAGCCTTTTTTTATTAAGACAGGTAAATCAGGATTTATACTCCCTTATATAACCTTTATGAAAGTTTAGACCACACTCTGAAATAAAGAGAATTTGAATCATGATGCAAAAAGAACCTTACCAATCTCTAATTAACATCATTAAGAATAAACCAATCAAAGAAGATAATTGAACTTCATAACATAGAAACATCACCATTACTTATAAATCTTGAAGACACCCTGAATAAAATCCGAACCAAGTGAAACATGAAGGAACTCCCCTGCAGCCATCATGATCATGTAAATCCAACACCATGACATCAACCTCAACTCTGCCATATACACTGAGAACAACACACTAGAAAGAACTAAACAATGAAGATGTTAACTCAAACCCAAGCAATCTTCAAATACAATTCTCCAATCCAACATATCATAAACTGGTGGTTACAACACATATGATATCCATGTAGCATATGATATCCCTGCACCTTGACAACATAAGAAGGATCAATCAATCAACAACATGATTTCATCTAACTGATCATCCAACAAAGAAGGCATCAACTGCACACATCAGATTATAAGCAAGACAAACTTCCATCTCCTTGATACTAATATAAGTCCATTTGTAATGTCAACCATAGAACCAGTGAAACATACCTTGTAACACCAACTATAAACAATCTGATTTACCTTAACCATATGATAAATACCTGATCAACCATCTCTTGTCATGATCAATAACTCATGAACACATTGAACTATGAGATCAACACATGTTATCAAGATAATGAACTCTGACAAACTCTTATCTGTCCAAACATACTCTAAATTTCTTGAGATCAACCTCCTGTGGGTAAGACAATAAATTCCAACAACATGAACTTATGGAGGTCATCATTTCACACTGCCTAACTATGGATGATGAACATTTGTCAACACTTGACAACCCCAAACAAATCACCTTGTGACTTCACTTACCAAAGGACATATGAAGACATCATTGAAGGCCAAACCTGATCAAACAAGTCCTTATGACATCAAACAAACTGAGGACACCTTTTTGACATCAATGACAACCTATCACCATCACACCACAGTTTGGATCACAAAACATGCAACCTCAATGGGGTCCTCAACAAGGATATAATCAACAATACGAAGGACAACCTAGATGTTTCCAACCTCAACAATAAGCATTACTAACTGGACCCTCCAACACACAAGGTCAGTCACAAAATGAACCAGTTAGCCAACCACCCTTACTAGCTCAACCTATACCAAATCAATGAAATAAATAGGGAGTAACTGTTTACATGACAGAACAAGAAAACATGGCTGGTATTTGTTGATAACTGAGAGGGGGGGTGAATCAGTTATCGTAATTAATTCTTCTTTTTGAACTTTCTTATTAATCAATGTAGTATTAATTCAATTAAGCAAACACAACCATGAAATGGAAATACACATGACACAATATTTTTGACGTGGAAACCCTGTTAAGGGAGAAAACCAAAGGGTGATTAACCCAAGATTGTATTCTCTGTTAGAAGAATAGAAAAACAAAATGACACTTGCCAATTAGGGCTCACTGCCCGAGCACACTGCTCACAAGAGGCACATTGCCTACAAAAGACTCACTGTCTACAAAAAGAATGTAATACAATACTTGAACTGATTGGAGGCATCTACAAATGCTGGAGTTCAGTTCCGGTTAAGCTCAGTACACTGATCTGCTGCACTTCATCTTTCCTCTTTTCTTTTGCTGTTTTCCTTTCACATACCAGACCTTCTTTACTACTTCTGCTCTGCACTTCTACTTTTATTCGCACATCACAACACACAACAACAACACTCACAACTAAATTCATCGTGTATATATATCCACACAAGTAATTTCATCACCTTTCAAGTGGGCACCCGGAATAGTCAATCTTTTCACTAATTCTGATTTGTCAGCTGAATCCTTGTACATCAAGTAATGCGGATCAAGTATATGCTTGTAAGAATCATTAATCATGTCGGCCAAACATGTTTCATGCCTTCATAACCTTTACCACAATCGGTAACTCATCCGGAGAGAAGTTTGATGTTCTGTCAGTCAGTTCTTCCTCTGTTCACACAGTCACTCAGGAATCTGATACTCAACTATCCATATCTTTTTCCTCATCTATTATCAGAGGCTAAATCCTTGGAATATACCACTCAAGGTAGTCCTCTTGACTTCCCTAAATCTGCACTACACCAAGATACTTCCTCTGAGAGATCTGGACCTGTCTGTCAGACCTTGCCACATGCTCTGTTCTTGTTTACTGGACCATAACATTCTTCACTCTGACTTCCGGTAGAGACACACCATGTCCTGCGGATGTGTGGGATGAACTTTGTTGCCATCAATGACAACAATCATGAATCCATATAGTGTCTCTTGCCAACAATCTCCCCCTTTGGCATTGATGGCAACACTTAGTGAAAAATGACTAAGTGTTTACACTATGCTCCCCCTTGGCTGATGCTCTGTCTTTATATACATTTTCTGGAGCTCCCCATTAGTTGGATTCCTCATTTTTCACTGCTCCTCACTCCCCCTTTGACATCAATGGCAAAGGGTAGGATCCGCATACCAAAAATTTCAAAATTTTAACTGTACTTAGCCGCATAAGTATATATATGTGGAATACTTACATAAACTGTAGTATGTTTGCAAAAGTTGTTTTCAGTTGGATGAGTCTGCAGCCCAACTTTGCTTCATTCTATCCAAAATTGAGATGTGACCACTCAACAAAAATGCAAAAGCTTCTGCCCTCTTAAGATCTGTCAGATCATTGGTCTAGGCGGTGGTCTGAGCATCACTTATGGCCACATGCATGGCCTCTAACTTAGGGATAATAATCCTTCTAAGTTCTCCCATCCGGTTAATTATGTTCTTCCTTTCCTTCTCAAAATTCTTTATTGCATTTGTGATTGCAATAGTTTGACACTCTTGATTTACTATGGAGGAAGAGAGAGGATCAAAACTTTGAGACAAACTTAGTAGTTTATCCTCTTGCTCTTTTATCTTCTTCTCAATCTCTACAGTTGCTTTGGACCAAGAGATACAAAATTTGTAAATTTCACCACCATCCTTAAGAGCATTTTCTAAGCTCTTTATTCCAATACTCATATTTCTCCTATCATTAGTGATTAATCCTTGTACCTCTGAGAATCTCTTATCCAAAAACTCCTTCCTGACCTTTTCTTCAGCTGATTTTTCTAGAGAATCAAAATGTGTACTAACACTGCTGACGAAGGTTTTGAGATTACCGGAAGAGGAGGCTGTGGGATCCTTCTGAAAGGATGGTATGATCTTTTCCAGCACTCCAGATGCAGCTTCTATCAACTCATAGTCTTCCATATGAGACTTTAGGAGTTTTTCATTAGCCTTAGCATTTGCAAATGAAGCTATTTTCATTGTCTGTACCGAAGAAAGAGAATCAAAATTGAATGGACCTTGAAGAAGCTCCGGTTCATCAATCTCTATTGTTTCTTTGCTCAGGAATTCTTGGATAGTTTGTGTAGTGTCTCTTGCCGGAGACAGATGTTTCTTCTCTTCTGTAGTCTTGGAGCTATCCTTTAGAATTTTCCCTCCTTTGACATTCCCACCACTAGCAGTTGTGGTTTTCTCTGCTGAAGTCTTCTGTCCTTCTGCAACCTTTGCACTGTCACCTTTTTCCTTCACTTCTGCTTATTTCTCCTGTAATTTTTCTTCTTCTTTGGATCCGAAGACTGTAGGGGAAACCAGAGGAGAAATGTTAGTTTGTTCAGGACCCACTTCTTCTGTCATTTTCTCAGAAGTTTCTTCTGCAACACTTGTGGTTGAAGGATTAGTAACCAAGTCCTCTACAATAAGAAGATTAAATCTTTTGAGGGCCTTCCGGAGGATCTCTTCTGTATCCTTGGCCACCTTGTCAGTCTCACCAAGCATAAGCTGATTCATCCTTGCTTTGCTCTTGAACTCATCCTTGCAGTCTTTGAATACCATGTTCATTGTCTTGGGATCAATTGAAGGATATAGCTGAATAGCTATCTGTTCCCAGATCTCAAGATCTTTAGCTTGGGTAGTGTTCTTTCTTGATTCTAGTTCCTTCTCCAAGCTTTTAGGGATTAGAGATATAATTTCAATAAATGCTTTGTTGTAAATGTTTAGACACCTGACTGTGGCATCTTGCAATATCTTCTGATCTGCTTCACCATAATCATCATAAAATTCAACCATTGGCTGAAGATTTCCATCCACTGTGACTGATTTGATTATGTCATCAATGTTAAGAGTGGATTTTTCAACATATTCCTCTGCCTTTTCTTCTTCCATCTGTCCGGTAGAGGGTTGACCGGATGTTTTCTTCTTTTTCTTCATTTTCTTGAATTCTTCATCGGATTCAATTTCCTCTTCATCTTTCTGACTTGTATAAGCCCTTGTGGCTTTTGTCTTGGACCTTTTCTCTCCTTTGCCGGATGCTTGGACTTCTGGTTTTGAGCTTTTAGCAGGGACATGTGCTGGTCTCTTTGAAGATCTGGTCCAGGAGGAAGTTTCTACTGGAGCACTTTTCTTGCTTCCCTTTTCTGCTTCTTTCTTTTCTTCCTCAACCTTTTGCCTCTTTTCCCTGTTGGCATCAAGTGCCTCCTTTGAGATGCCTAGGCCTTTTACAATTTCTTCAACTTCTTTTCTAACTTTCCTCTTCATTTCCGGCTGCCTCAGTTCCACATGAACCTTTATACTTAGCTACTCAAAGGTTCCAAACCTTTCTGCTTTTGGATCCTTTGGCTAACTTAGCATGTATTGAACATGCAGCTCCATGATTTATTCATCAACTTCATACCCCATGGGCATGATCCAAATGGTCCTTGGTTCTACTGCCTCCATTAGGCATTGATCAATATCTACCATAAAGCATACTGTATCTTTGTATTTTTCAACAAGAGACTGGGGAATTCTTTCTCTTGCTTGCATCATGCTTTGGAAGTTTTTGAAGTATCCCCACAGGGCTGAATTTCTTGCTTTAGCATCCCCAAGCCCATGCAAATAGTCTCTGATCTAAACTGCTACCGGTTTGTCATTCTCCCATACCCATCCACTTGATCCGGGCAACTCATTCATGAAGTAGAAAAACAAGCATAAAATTAATGCACCAAATTTGAAAGAGTTTTTCTTATCTTTTTTGATCTTTTGTATGTTTTCCATTAGTTGGCTCAAAAGAAGTTCACAGAGATCATATTCTGCATTTTTCCTCAGCATCTCATATGCTGTATATATTGCAGTTTTGGATACTGAATTTTCCCTACTGGAGTGATATATCTTGTAGCCTATTATCATAGATGCAAATTTGATGTCTGGGTCAGTAATATCTTCTATAGTCATTGCCCTCTTATCAAACTTTGATCCGGTGGCCTCAGTTACAATGTTGTTTTTGACAGATTTGAGGACAGGTATCCCTCCGGAGGAGTATAAACCAGTTATTGCCCTAATTGCCTCCTTTGTGATCTTGCAAGGTCTGTTCAGCCATAGGAAGTTGTCATGCATCCTACTCAACACGTACAGGACCCATTCATCTTCTTCAAAGCAGGGGAAATGAATTAATTGATCAAAATATTTCTCTTGGATGCCCTTATATTCTGGTTTAAGCTCAAATGAATCATCTAGCAGTTGTTTATGATAGATATCTCTCAGTTTGAATTCCCCAAATTCTTCAATACTCGCATGTATGTAAACCCTAATATCTTCGGTGTGTAACACGCCATGCGGAACATTAGAGAAGACTCCTAGGGGATCTACCTCCAAGGATTTGTATGGATGTTTCTTGAATGTGGGGCGAGGTCTATCAGAGATCTTAACTATATTTGGAGTAGCCATTTTTCAAAAGATTTGTAGTGAGATATTGAAAACGGAAAATACCTTATGCGCCTTCGGTTACACGGAGTTGGTTGGATTGATTTCTGGATGTAATGACTTCTGCAAGTGATCTTCGATGAACTTGATGAATTTTGTTGCAGAGCTCCACTTTTCATTTCTTCTTGAGTGCAGAATGAACAAGTGATTAATGAGAAAACCCTTATATTCCTCCGCAAACCCTAATATCAGATTGCAATAAATGCTCGACCTACATTATTCCAGTTTGCCTTATTCGAATGACTTGAAGAACCGGATCTGTCCAGATCTATGAACATCATGCGAATCTTCCAAAACATGAACAAATTGAGATGACACATCACAAGGACATCCCAAACACTCTATCCAAATCACAGAATAGGACAATGCACTTCCGGATCTCACCGGACCTTTTTGTAACCCTCTGTTACTCTGGAGCATCTCCCGGAACTGGTTCTACTTGATCGATCACAACTTCTTCACATCTTCATGCGGACCTCTGAAATCTTAACTAGATCATCTCAAGACTCATATCTATAAACCCTTTAATCCGCATCCTCTTCTTGTGCCAATTCTGACACCACTTGACTGGCTGGGGGAACAAGGTTTTCTTTATGTCTCCCCCTAAGCCAGAGCTCACTTTTTAATTTCTGGAAGGAATATTAGCACCAGAGTCTGGTGTGGATCCAACCTCTATATTCTCTGTACTTTTCTTCACCCAAATCTTGCTCATCTCACTTTTAACTTCATTCGCATTCACTTTTTGTTTACCGAATCTATTGCAGATTTGGCAAACAACATTTCTTTGCATATTTGACTGATATCCTTTTGATCTGCATTGATTAGCCATATGACCTATTCTATTGCATGCAAAGCATCTACCATTGAATGATTTATTCATTTGCATATTTCTGCATTCATGAGATTTGTGACCATACCTTTTGTAGTTAAAACATTGTCCAGAGAAGGTAGAATTAGTCCAATTCATTCTTTTTCTACACTGATTAGCTTTGTGACCAAAGAGATTACAGCTGTGGCAGTATCCATTGAAAGATGGATATCTTTGAGCATTGGGCTGTCTTACCAGAGGTCTTCTAGGCCTATTCCTTAGATTTTCTGATCCAAAATTCTTCTGACCGGATCTGGAGCTTTCTCCTTTCTCATATCCCAAACCACACTTGTCATCTGCCCTTTTTTGACTTCCAAGAAGAACTTCAAGTTGAGCAGAACTTATCTTGAATTTCTCTTTATATTCATTTGCTGATTGAAGATCCCTTTTGAGAGAGACAATTTGATCCTCAAGTTTTTCTTCATTTTCTTTAGCATCTTTAAGATCAGATTCAAGATGTCTGATAATTCTATCCATTTGGTGGCAATCTTCTGATTTCTCCTTGAGAGATTGTCTTAGATTATCTTCAGTTTTTCTTTTCTCTTCAATCTCTTGTGTAAACTTTATAACTCCTGATTCCATTTCATGTCTTACCATAATGACTTCTTTTGATAACTTTTTACATAACTTGGTTTTTTCAGTTAGCTCTTCATTTGCATCATTAGCTTCACCTTGTCTTGCCAATTACTGAAGCAGCTCCTTTCTCTTTTTCATAGAGAGACTTAATTTGTCTTTTAGTTCTCTCATGTAATCATCAACCTATTTGAGTCTTTCTTTTAATTCATTGACTTCAGAGTTTGACTGTTCAAGATCCTCAAGGGCAGTCTTGAGTTGCTCCTTTAAACCATATGTATCCATTTGGATTCCCAGATCTTCCTTGAGATGTTAGACTCTGTTAGGAGGAACTTAGCTCTGATACCAATTGTTGATAATTGAGAGGGGGGGTGAATCAGTTATCCTAATTAATTCTTCTTTTTGAACTTTCTTATTAATCAATGCAGTATTAATTCAATTTGGCAAACACAACCATGAAATAGAAATACACATGACACAATATTTTTGACGTGGAAACCCTGTTAAGGAAGAAAACCACGGGGTGATTAACCCAAGATTGTAATCTCTGTTAGAAGAATAGAAAAACAAAATGGCACTTGCCATTTAGGACTCACTGCCCGAGCACACTGCTCACAAGAGGCACATTGCCTACAAAAGACTCACTATCTACAAAAAGAATGTAATACAATACTTGAACTGATTGGAGGCATCTACAAATGTTGGAGTTCAGTTCTGGTTAAGCTCAGTACACTGATCTGCTGCACTTCATCTTTCCTCTTTTCTTTTATTAATTTTCCTTTCACATACTGGACCTTCTTTACTGCTTCTGCTCTACACTTCTACTTTTATTCACACATCACAACACACAACAACAACACTCACAACTAAATTCATCATGTATATATATCCGCACAAGTAATTTCATCACCTTTCAAGTGGGCACCCGGAATAGTCAATCTTTTCACTAATTCTGATCTATCGGCTGAATCCTTGCACATCAAGTAATGCGGATCAAGTATATGCTTGTAAGAATCATTAATCATGTTGGCCAAACATGTTTCATGCCTTCATAACCTTTACCACAATCGGTAACTCATCCGGAGAGAAGTCTGATGTTCTGTCAGTCAGTTCTTCCTCTGTTCACACTGTCACTCAGGAATCCGATACTCAACTATCCATATCTTTTTCCTCATCTATTACCGGAGGCTAAATCCTTGGAATATACCATTCAAGGTAGTCCTCTTGACTTCCCCAAATCCGTACTACACCAAGATACTTCCTCTGAGAGATCCAGACCTGTCTGTCAGACCTTGCCACATGCTCTGTTCTTGTTTACCGGACCATAACATTCTTCACTCTGACTTCCAGTAGAGACACACCATGTCCTGCGGATGTGTGGGATGAACTTTGTTGCCATCAATGACAACAATCATGAATCCATATAGTGTCTCTTGCCAATAGTATTAACGCTATATATCCAAATAATCTCCAGCTGCGTTCTAGGAAAGCATTCCCAAGACCATCTCTTCCAACTATAGTTGAAGTAACCAATGATGAGGAACCTAAAAATTCATCCACTCAACTTCCAGAGGAGATTACTATTGAAAAAGTGCTAAAAGAATAATCCTTGGATAACTCCAGAGTTCCTCATAAAAGGCTGACTCTGGAGAACATTCTTGGACACACTTCAGATAAAAGCTCCAGAGATGGAAAAACTAGCACCATACCCAGAATGGCTCAAACATCATGTTCCCCAGAAAAAGATCTTTCAAAAACAAGTCCAATCTACCCTAGAATCAGAACTTTTACAAGAAATTAGACAACTAAACATTGAAATTCCACTCCTCTAAGCAATCAGAGATGTGTCAGAACTAAACCAATTCATTAAACAACATTGTGTCAAAACACAGGGCAGGAAAAAAAACTTTCCTTCTACAATTCAGGTGGAAGGGAAAGTAGTAGATCTATTGATGGGAGAAATGCTCCTCCCAAAGTATGGAGAACCTGGAAATCCTGTCATAACTGTTTACATCTTAAAAATAGAAATTTCAAATGTTTTGGTTGATTTGGGAGCAACAATAAATATGATGACAGTTCATACCATGGACAAATTAGCCCTCACAGGTATCCAATCCACATCTACAATTCTTCAGCTTGCTGACCAGTCAGTAGCTATCCCGAAAGGGGTAATTACTCATGTCCCAGTTGTGATAGAATCATGGGAATTCCTAGTAGACTTTCTGATATTGGAACCAAGAAACCAAAGAAATGCTTTATCCACTGATATTAGGAAGACCATGGCTGACTACATTAGCATCATCTATTGATTGTCAAACTAGGGATATGGTCATTTCTAATGGGATAGATTTGAAGAAAGTATCTCTGTATCCTCTAGCTAAACCATCAATACATTATACAAGAAGAGTATGGGTGGATGAGCTAGATAACATGGACAATAGTGCCTCAGTAGCTATGGTAACCATCAAGGAACATTTGGGAGATTTAGAAGAAGAAATCTACTATGATACAATAGAAGACATTACCCACATCCTAATCAATGAGGATGTGATGCAACTTGCCCAAGATTCTAGGAGAGAACTTCTCACTTCTACTCATTGTACCCTAGCAAATATCATTCCTTGTGGGTAGACCTTTTACAGAGACTTAGCCATGTTCCACATGTTGCTTCCACATTCTTGTCCCCTTAATACCATGACTCTAGTGTATGGATTAACTACATCCATGGATCAAATCACAAAACAGGTCATGATTTTACTAGGGAAAACACTTAATATCAATACTCAGTTAACAACAAATCAAGAAGAAAAGCTTATCCAACTTCTGATTTCCCATTCAGCAGATTTTGCTTGGGAATACCAAGATATGAAGGGGATTCCTTCTAAGATCTGTACCCATCATATATATACTGAGGATATCAAACCTATCAGATAACCCTAGAGAAGATTGAATCCTACTTTAAAAGACATTGTTAAGACTGAAATAAAAAAATTACTGCAAGTAGGGTTTATATATCCAATCTCAGACAGTCAATGGGTCTCACACCTAGTCATAGTGCCTAAAAAGAATGGGAAATGGAGTGTGTATTGACTACAGGGAGATAAACAAAGCTACTAAAAAGGACTACTTTCCCTTACCATTCATTGACCAAGTGCTAGACAACCTTGCTGGGAGAAAGTAATTTTTTCCTAGATGGGTTCAGTGGGTATAACCAAATCTAAGTAGCACTTGAAGATTAGGACAAAAGTACTTTCACCTATTCTTGGGGAACTTTTTCTCACAAAGTTCTTCCATTTGGACTATGTAATGCCCCAGCTACATTTTAGAGGCTTGTTTTAGCAATTTTTTCTGAATTAACAAATGAGTGCATGGAGGTCTATATGGATGACTTTACTGTGTATGGAGACAACTTTGAGGAAGCTCTCATAAAACTTGAGAAAGTACTGAAATGCTGTGAGAAAAATTAATTATCCTTGAGCCATGAAAAGTGCTTCATGATGGTGGAGGAAGGAATTGTATTAAGACACCACATTTCAACAAATGGCATCAAAGTGGATCAAAACAGGATAGAAGTGATCAAATAGTTACCTTCACCCAAACATAAGACTGATGTTAGAAGTTTTCTAGGTCATGCAGGCTACTATAGGAGATTCATAGAAAATTTCAATAGAACAACTGCCCCCCTGTTTACTCTGCTTAACAAAGACACAGAATTCCTATGGACAGAAGACTGTCAATCAATGTTTGATACCCTAAAAGAGAAGCTTACTGTCACACCTGTTTTGAGAGGACCTAATTGGACTTTGCCATTCCATATACAAACAGATGCTTCAAATGAGTCCATTGGAGCAGTCTTAGGATAGAAGGAGGAAGGAGAAAGTATGCATGCCATCTATTACATCAGCAAAAACCTTACCTCTACAGAAAGAAATTACACCACAACAAAAAAAGAATTCTTGGCAGTCATCTATGCCATAAACAAATTTAGGCATTATATCATTGGATATAAAATATTTGTTCACACTGATCATGCAGCCATCAAATACTTAATGAATAAACGAGTAGTGGGTGCAAGGATCATTAGGTGGTTATTGTTATTGCAGGAATTTGACATTACCATAGTTGATAATCCAGGCAAGTTTAATTTGGTTGCTAACTTTTTGTCAAGATTACATATAGGAGGAGAAAACCAGCCAGTGGAGGACAAGTTTCTAGATGAACATCTTTTTGCTATCTCGTCTACTATACCTTGGTTTGCTAACATAGCTAATCTTTTAGCTACATGCTTGTATCCATCCCATTTTACCTCAAAACAAAAGAGACACCTAATTAAGGAAAGTTTGTCTTAAAATAGTTAAATGGTTTGCTATTTAAATGTGGTCCCGATTTCATTTTATGCAGGTGTTTAAAAGATGATGAGGTTTTTGATGTGTTGAGAGCATGTCATGATGAACCATCTGGTGGGCATTATTCTTCCCATAGAACTATCCACAAGATCCTGGGAGCTGGTTACTACTGGCCCTCTATTCATAAGGATACCAAGAAGTATGTACAACAGTGTGACCAGTGCCGAAGGATGGGACAACCAACCTTCACCCAGGAGATGTTACTGCATCCTCAAGTAATGATGGAGCCATTTGAACAGTGGGGTTTAGACTTTGTGGGACTGATTTCTCCACCATCATCAGGTAAGGAGTATATTCTAATATGCATAGACTATGTGACTAAATGGGATGAGGTTCAAGCATTGCAATTTGTACGAGAAGAGAAAGTTGTTGATTTCCTTTATAATAAAATTTTCTTGAGGTTTGGAGCCCTAAGATCCATAGTTTCAGATAGAGGACCTCAGTTTACTTCACAGGTAATCAGAGCATTCACAGATCTCTATCAAGTCAAGCACAAAAAATCTTCACCTTGCCATCCTCAAGCCAATGGGTAGGTAGAAGTGACTAATAGGGAACTTGAGAATACTCTGACAAGGACAGTGGCAATGAACAGAAAAGATTGGGCTAACAGATTACCTGAAGCAGTTTGGGCTTACAATACCACTTGGAAGTCCACAACAAAGTTCTCACCATATGAATTAGTTTATGGGAAAAAGCCCATTTTGTCTATAGAATTTGAACTCCAAACACTTAAAACTACATTAGATATTGGTCTACCATTATCCATAGCCCAACATAATAGAATTCTTCAGCTCAATGAGTTGGATGAAATCTAGACAGAAGCCATTCAACAAACAGAACTGATTCAGTATCAAAGGAAGCAATGACATGACCAACACATCAAGAGGAGGACATTTCAACAATGTGATTGGGTTCTTCTTTATGATTCTAAATTCAAAGAGTTCAAAGGAAAACTACAAACTCATTGGATGGGTCCTTATTAGATAAAGTTTTTGAAAATGGAATAGTGCTGTTGGAACCTATTGATGGAAGCACAGACACATTTTTAGTAAATGACCACCGAATCAGACTCTATAAAAGGCCATCAACTAAAGAAGATTTCATCAAATATTTGTGTTTTGTTATAGGGAGGACACATCCTCTATCACAGTTTTGGACTAATAATGAAAAAAAAAGAAGGTTGAAAACCTGCAAATGGTGGCTTTCTTAAAAAAAAACTAAAAAAAAAGAAAAAAAATAGAGGAAGATGGAAAACCAATAAATGGCTATCTTTCTCGACCAAGGGGATTGAAAACAAGCAAATGGTGGTTCCTTCTTCATGCCAGATAAGAATAATCAAGCTATGGAGGTGATCAAGTGCTGGGAGTTACTCAAACACACCTCTGGCGCTCGCAAACTAGGAGCACCTCTGGTGCTCCACCAATAAAGAGTTATTCACAACCATAATAAGTGGGAGGGGACCCACCTCTCCAGGCAATAAAGTAGAGATGTCATTCGATGAGGTCATCATGACTCATCCTCCACTTTATGACAGGGACAAAGATGAAATCAACACACATTCTGGGAGCAATCATTACTCTCATTTGCATGGGTACCTACAAAGGACTGCGCTGACATCACCTTAGATACATGAATTATCGAACCACTCTACAGGATTGAATGTAGGTTGTGTGACAATAAAGGTGATTAATGTCATTTCAAGCCACAAAAAGTTGCTCAGGCCACATTGCATCCAGTCTCATCAATGCCACAACATCTCAGCCAAGTACATCATGCCCTCATCATTAAGAATGGTTCAGGTAATTCTCTCTTAATTAAGCATTAATTAGCAACTGTCTTGTCATTTCTATTTTTGGGTGCCATCATTATGACACGTCCTCTTGCCATTATTTTCCTTCCCAAATTCATGCATGCTGCCATCTTTGTTGCACTGTCACCATGCCTATAGAGTGTCCCATCACTTTTCTTCAATTATGATCGCATAAGCACTCTAACCAATTTTAAGTTCTCTTTCCATAATCCAAACAATTAAACAAATTGACATCATAATCCGTATTCAAACTACAAAATACCTTGAAGGACAGAGTCAGCTGATATAGTCCTCTAGAGCTTATGGAGTGAGGAAGAATTGTAAGCACAGAGGATAGAAAGAAAAATTGGAAATGGGGCTTGGAAAGAAATCAGAGCCAGAAAGTGTTACAGGTCTTTTACAAGATGATCCTGCAACATACATTATGAGGAATACAAGACGGTTGGAGTTTCTGGAAAATTTTGAAGGGTTCAAAGAAGATATTGTTGATGATTTCCTAAGAAACCTGAGGGACAATCAGACAGTTATAAGGGGAGTTCAAATCAATCTCTCTACAACCACTATAAGTCATATTTATGGATTGCCTAAACAAGGTGAGAGGTTCTATCATCTAAAAACTTTATATGCTGATTTGATTAGGAATTTCTCTGTTGAAGGTGAACCTACAATACAGTTGCAATTAAGTAAGAATGGGGTTAAGGGATTTCTTAGGTCCTCACTTCCAAAACCTTGGCAATCTATAGCTACATGGTTGATGAAATATTTCACATGTGATGGTCAATTTTTCTTAGTTCTAGGACCAATAATGAAAATATTGATTTTTCTAAGGCATGGGAATGGATACCTTGATTTAGCATAAATATTCTCAACTTTCTGTACTCTGCCATTAGGGCAACTGTAGAAAAGTATCAACAAAACAGGGGTCCTATGAAACATCATGGCCTCATTTTTCTGATAGTTAAACACCATTTTCTGTCTCAAGCTGATCGGGAAGAATTACGACAGAAATTTCTAGATAACCAACCCCAAGACAGAGAGCCAGAGAGAGCTCGTGGGTGAGGTTTTCTCTACCCAACAAGAAGAAGGGACATAGCCTTCAACTTCCTCTATAGCTGATGAAAAAGGTAAAAAGCCCTCACTGGAGGCAATTTCATCTGCTACTCATGTTTCTAACAAGAAGAGGAAAGGAAAAGAAATTAGAGAGCTTGTTCTTGAGCAAACTCCATACATGACTTGCTTAGCCAGGAGGAAGATGACTTTGGCTGAGGAGTCTTCTCCTAGGGGACCAACAGGGGAGAGGTTAGGGAAGAAAGCAAAGAGAACCCCAAAGAAAGCTAACTCTAGAATACACTATTGGGTTGAAGAAGAATCTCATGATTCTGATGAGATCCCTCTAGTGAGAAAGAAAAGACAAAGAGAAGTTTCCCCAGAACCATATGTCCATCTGGGTTCAAGTCCAACTTTAGAACAATCTCCTACTCCATTGACAGAACATAGGTAGACTTTTACTATTTCCTCTAATTCTGAGGATGAGATACCTTCTTCGGAGGTACCTTCCCCACTATGCTATGGAGAAGCAAAAGGAAAAGGCAGCTCTCCCAAGCTGAGAAATATACTACTCTCCTAGCTGAAGTGCTTCTGGGTTTCAGAACTTCTGAGGAGAAAGACGGGTCTTCATCAGTGCCAGTAGATACAGAGACAACCCAAGAAGAACCTCAGGACAGAGAG
Source organism: Cunninghamia lanceolata (assembly GCA_027924645.1). Taxonomy (NCBI): domain Eukaryota; kingdom Viridiplantae; phylum Streptophyta; class Pinopsida; order Cupressales; family Cupressaceae; genus Cunninghamia; species Cunninghamia lanceolata. Next base: position 19,648,342 of record BSBN01000627.1, read on the forward strand.
GCTATAGGGAAAGATGAAACAGAGCAATTGGGTGCAGCTGATAGTGTAGAATAGATGGCTATGGAAGATCCTGATGTGCAACAAATAGAAGAAGAAACATGAACTTTCTCTCACCCCCCTGATCAAGAGGATATTGAGATTTCAAAAGAATAGCAAATGTTGGAAGAAATTGATAGTCTAAAAAGATTACTATGGGGGAAAAATTAGATTATCACTGACCTCAAGAAGGTCAGAATGGAGATGGAGATGGAGAAAAAATACGTAATTGAAAAACTGCAAATAGAGCTCCAGAGAAAAAACCAAATAATTCAGGAGAAGGAAGCAAAGTTGGAATCCCAGAAGATTGAGACAACTAAAATCCTTAAGGAGGAGGCAGAGGTAGTACAAAACATTTCTAATCTTACCCAGGCCAAAGACAATGGTCTCATAATAATTGTAGCATTAATTGAAAAAGTACAAAGCCAAGATAAACAATTGACTTGGGCCAACACTAAAATAGATGATCAGGAGGAATATATTCATGAGTTAGTTGGCCTAGGGGCAACCAGTGAACAGGAGGTACAAACAGATCCATATGTGGGTCCAATCCCCATTGATATTCTTAAGGCCCTGTTCCACTGGGAAAGGGATGTAGAGAATATGAGGCTTCTAAGCCTATGCTGCAATTACAGAGGGTAGTTACTGCCATGAAAAAAAGAGTAGAAACCCTGGAGGAAAAAATTATTCAGATGGCTTCCATTTCTTCTAAAATTCTATCTTGCAAGCCTCCAAGTGCCAGTTATGCTATGTTTTTATAGGAAAGAGTCCTGCAGAGGAAGTTATCTTTAATCCTATCTGATCTAACTGAGAATACAGAGACAACAGAGGGGTTCATGGAAGCATATACAAGGAGTTCTGATGAAGACAAAAACTTTCTGTGTGAATTATATCTGCATGGTTTTTGTGTTGACAATATGACCTTCATTCTTAATTATTTTATGGGGGAATGCTAGCTCAAAGCATTCATGTCACTGATGAGGAATCATCAGATTTGGAATGAGCGAATGGAGGCTCATCTCAAGAAGGATACAAAAACAAAACTTTTCATCAGAAAGGAGTGTCCAAACCCTTATGCTTTTGAGGTCCAATTCAGAGCATATGTCTATCACCCTGAAAGTCAGAACAAAATTTTGTCATTGTATCTAAAAAATCTGCAAGAGTGCTTCATTGATTTTGGTCTTTTTATGAATAGTTCAGCTAATCCAGTGCTTGCAGTAGCAAAGAAAAGGTGAAACATTCTAACTTCAGAGCAAAAAATGAGAGAAGTGGTAACCCCTACTAACTTAAGGTTATTTTTGAGGAAGGCAAGCTTAATATCCAAAATGATAGATAAACACAAATAGGAGTGGATAGGTGGGTGTTTCAGACCCCTTCTCATAATTGAGCCACTACCTATCTGGGCTGAACAAATGGAAGATGATAAGTTGCAGGAGTGGTTGAAACAGGTTGATCAGTACAGTAGAAATAGTAATACCAACCGCACCACTTGGACTACATATGCACAAGACTATAGCTTGACTAACAGGCTACTCCACTAGAATAAGTCTAGATTGTGAGAAGCAGAAGGACCTGCTAAATCTTAAGTATGGGGGGAATGATGAGTGCTAGGTAGCACCCATGAATTGTATCTTTTTACCTCTCTTTTCCTCCTTTCTGATTCCATCTTCTTGATGACTGCACACAAATATGCTAGCAAGATTGTTCTAAATAATGATTAATAGGAGATGAATTACTTAAGATCATGATTTCTAATTAAAGGACTAATGTGCATGTAATTGATGGAAATATGCAGAAAAACTTCTCTTTTTGAATCAATAGGTGCAGGTGTTCAGGTTGGCAAATTTGTGCATCTCCGGAGGTAGTCCTAATGATCTCTGAAGACAATATTAGAATACCACGACATCAAGAGTTTTGGAATAAAGAGGAAAAGCATCTCCAGAGTTGGACTGAAGTTTGGAGCATCTTCAGAGCTGAGTAAGAAGGCCACAATTATATATTTGGAGCTGTAGATAGTATATCTCCAGAGCTGCAGACATAGACATACATCTCCCGTGCCTCTTTAGAATAGAGCAAATTTCTAGCACAGTTGTTAGTCAGACACTTTTAGTGGTGATTGTGATACCCCTGATATTACTGAAATCATCACCTGAGTGATTAAGGGCAATCTGTAGTTAACTTCTAGGAGTTTTTATCTCTTTTTAGTTTTTGCATGAGTTACTGATAAAACTGATTTAATATCCATATTTTTAGGGCCTCACTGCCCAAATGTATTAAGACTAAAACTTAGATTTAGAGTGGACTTTTGTTCCACTCAATCTATTTTTATTGCATGGTTATTTTCCGTAGTTAGACAGCTAGTATAACAAAGAGATTGATGTCATCTCATAGAAGAACTAGTAGATAAGATAAGTGATATGTCATCACTAATTTTATATATACTTACAGAAGAAGTAGAAAAAGGACAGCGATTATTATTCTGATTTCTATAATCTCATTTTTTATATCAATATTTCTAAATATAGAGCTAATGGAATTAGATTGAGTTGAGTTGTGATATCATTCTTTTGTGCTGATTCTTTACTTTAGTCTTCAACCCTAAGGGTGTGGAGCAAGGGCCCACTCTCACCACCAACACGGAAGGCTAGTACCATTGTTTTGTTGTTTCAGATTTTTCTTTAAAAGATATTTACTATTTTCATAGATAGATGCATGTTTCAGTTTATAGATTTGCTTTAAGCAATTTACTATTCAGTTCTATTTTCAATATTCTTGGAATTCATTTCATAGCAAATAGATCAGTTCCTTTAAATTAGTAGAAGTCATTAGAGTTAGTTAGATAAGACTGGAAACTATAGGATTCCTAATTGCAGATAGCTAAGGACACAACCCTGGATTTGACAAAAGAAATATGATTAAATGATGAGGTACAACGACCCTTGTCAGTCAGTGTATACCCTGAATTGCTATGTGAAATCTTCTTCTATCTTTTCCCAAGTATCAATGGATCTTGTAGGTAAATGTAAATTCCAGGAATAAGAAACCTCCCCGAGAGAGTAAGGGAAGAGGCACAGGACCACATCAAGATGAGGAATAGCAGCTCTAGAGATGACTTCTTTGACTGAATATGTTCCTCAACACTTTTACTCTCCCCAGAAATAAATTTAGGACAAAATTTCTTAGGGTTTTTAGGCATTGGATGGAGAGGAGCTTCCAAGGCCAAGGGTAAATGGTCTACTTCAAAGAAGGAAACCATTGGTACCTGAGGTGGTTCTTTAGGCAAGGCTTCTAGGGTTTCAAATCTATCAGGGATAACAGACCTAGAATTTAACCTTCATCGTTTACTATAGTCACTCTTGATTTTTTGGTGATGTTGGAGCTCTAGAAATTTGACTTCTCCAACTGACTAGGATCTAGTTGATCTTCTACTTGCAATGGTTGGGGAAACCATAGGTGGATCTAGATTGATCAGACCCTCCTTCTAGTGCTAGTTCTATTGATGGCTGTTTTGGCACATCATCTCAAGTAGAATGAATGATCATTCTACTTCTCGTAAAAGGTAAACTAATGATCTTGATCTACCCCAAGGTCCCTATTTCACTGGGTCACAATAGTGTTAGAATAGCAGAGTGGACAATGTGAATGTTTGTTCAAGGGGCATGTGTTGGTAATATCAATATGGAATGCCAAGTAATCCTCTGACAGGTAGATAGTCAATTAAGTACAAATGCTAACCTACTCTTAAGTTGTAAAAAAAGGAAAAAGAGGTTTAGGGTTTAGAAGAAAAATGTAAAATAGCTTGGATAGCCTCTGCACCTGGATTTTAACTTCATATAACAAACATCAGTGAGATCAAATTAAGAAGCAATGGGTGACTATTGTTCCACACAATCATTACCATTGCTAGTGCAAGATTCTAAGGAAATGAGTAGAAGAACAAGAAATTGAAAACACCATATTACATGCACAGAATTCAAACCCTCATTCATCCACTAGACTTATGATTTTATCAATTAAGCTCAAGATCCACTAATGCGAAGTCATATGCAAGGAAAATAAACACAAGTACATTACCACCATAGGGCAGAAACATAGGAATAGGATCCAAAAATTTTTCTCATTAACTAGAAAAATGTTGGTTGATTACAAAAGAGCAGTACTCACACACCCTGTATGTATATAAGGTATGCCACTTACATGCCAAAATACAAGTATAGCTTGCACTTGCACAAGTTCTCCATGTTTTCCCCTTTACAAATGTTCAAAATTCCCCTTTATATATGAGGGTTCTCTTGTTTACATTTGCACGTTTCAGCCCTAGTCGGCTTGAAAGTGCCCTTAAACACAAGTTACAATGCACAATTTAGCCCTTGTTAGCCAAAGTAATGTTACTAAGCACAAATGAAGTCAGCCTAATCAAAAAATGAAAGAAAGAAAGAATTAAAGAATAGATGAGAGTGAAGAACAAGGATATTATGCCCATTCTCCAAAATGACCTTTGAAGTTGGTGGTGGCCTCTTAGATGTCGTTCATACTGGGTCTGCTGTGATACTTGATCTTGATTTGCTTGGATTATGACAACCTTTTGAGCTTGTCCTAAATTCCTGCCAATCCAACCAACTACTCTTGAAACTTAGTGAAGAGAGTCTTCAGCCTGATCAAGTTATCAATACCTTATTCTGTGAGCTGTTATTGAAAGATCCCTAAGAATTCCTTTATTATCCTTGGTACAGGTAGAATCACTAAAGAATCATCCTTGAGTTGAGAAGGAATGAAATTTATTAAGGCCTCTACCATGTTGGTGCCTTGCTTGGATGCATCAATCCTCTTTTGCAGCTTACCTTTGCATTTTTGCAACAATTTAACTTAGAGCTTCCCATCTCTGATCCACTCCAGCATTACTCCCAAATTTCCTTTGTCCAAAATTCCTAATTGCAAATTTGTATTTGGATGTGTAGCCTCCATATTTCTAAAATTGGAAGGTATTCTTCCCAGACCAAGGCCTTGTCATCAATGATATTCATTAGCTCATCATCAACCTCCAGTTCGTGCTTGATGCTAAGATACATCTTTAGAGCCTCCCTAATGGGGTCTTCCCTATGGTCTCCAATGAGTCTTGTTGCAAGTATGTGCTAACTGGTGTTGTCATTGATGTCAACATGTTTTTTTTGTCATTGGTGCCAACTGTATCTTCTGATATGTTGTTTGTTGATTGATTGAAGAACACTGTATGAGTATTTTTCTCTACATTTTCTCTGTAGTGAAGACTAGAGTATGAGCTTTGGATATAATTTTGATAAGTGTTTGAAGATGCTAAATACAAAATTTGGTGGTCTGGATCATTGTGTAGAAAAAGTTTTATTCACCAGTTTGAAGATTGTGCCTGACAAGGTTTGCAGAGTGATAGGGAGAAAGTGTTTTGCTTTACATTTCTCTGCAGATTGGATTTTGGCTTTATGGTTCTAGAATTAATCTTATAAGGTCCTTAGTCATCTTTATTCCAAATGATATGTGATTTGAAGCTCCAGAAAGCAAGTTTCTAATTAGTAGAGTTTGACAGTGTCTGATAAGAAGCAGTCTGTGATATGTTCATCAAGTGATATATGTTGTGTTCAAGTGAGATCTATTGTGGTTGGATTTGTTAGCTCCCAAGTAATTCTATATTGTCCATGGATGTCTCTAGAATGTGTTGAAGGTGTGTGCTTGATCCAAAAGCTACAATGAAGATCTTGTAAGCATGTTTCTAAGTGTTCTTGATATGGGCATAAGTTCTGGCCGACTTGGTTTAGCATAGTTGTTGTGGAGGTGATTCATGGATTGGGGAAGTGTTTCCAAGCATGTGAAGATGCATTTGGGTTTGAGCTAAGCCATGATGTGTTCATCCTTCATTCATTTGCTCCACAATTTTGTTTAGGTCAAGTCCTAATTTGATTTATGTATGTATGCCGACCTTGGAGAATGTTCCAATGGTTGTAGAATGTAATGTCGACCTTGATGTTCATTCCAAGGTTGATGATAGGTATAAATGTATGTAATGAATTCATGATTGAGGTGTGACTGTGTGAAGATGCGAAGATAAGTGCGAAGTATAAAATCATAGTAGAGCAGAGGAAATATATTACACTTCAATGGAACTAAATCCAGGCATGGTGTAGATGCGATTAAATCAATTCACCTTGGAAGTGAGCCACCCCTGGTAGTGAGCCACCCCCGACAGTGAGCCAACCATCGACAGTGAGCCATTCTTTTAGGAAGTGAGCCCTGGACAATGAGCCCTTTGGCAGTGAGCCACTTTTGCTATTTGATATTGTTACTACATTATATTGTGAGCTAACACTCACCATGTTTTTTCCCTGTTTAGGGTTTTCCATGTAAAAATATAGTGTTCATGTGTGTATGGTGTTGATGTGTTCATGTTTTGATTCTTCTATTCATGGTTAATGTTCATAATGTAGAATAAGGAGTTAGATTAAGTCAATGTGAAAGTGTTTTTAGTTTAAAAAAGTTAAAGTTTTGATACAACTGATTCAACCCCCTCTCAGTTGTCTTGTGCCTTTCAAAAATTGGTATCAAAGCAAGGTTCCTTTGAAGAAAGCCTAACAGATTAAGGTAGATTTGGGATGGCACACAGGAAAGACATTCCTCAGTTCAATGGATCTAAATATGCCTTCTGGAAGGTATGAATGCAATGTTATCTCATTTCTCTTGTTTATAATGTTTGGGCAATGGCTAAAGATAAATACACAGTTCCTAAAGATCTGGAGTTTAAGAAGAGATTAAAGACTTTGAGGTTAATCACAAAGCTAAAAATGCTCTATTAAATGCCCTGTCTAACACTAAAATGGCAAAAGATGTGAATCTAGAAACTACCTATGAAATTTGGCACAAATTAAAGCAAGTCTAATTTGAAGACCACATATGAAACCATGTGAATCGCTGAAGATGAGAACATAACAATTTACTTATAGAAGATTGATGAAGTTGTCAGTAGCATGAAGGGTCTTGGTGGAGAATTAAAGGATGAGGATGTTATAGATAAGATACTCATAACTCTTCCCAAATATTATAGTCACAAGGTATCTTCCATTAAAGAGTTTCTTGATATGGGAAACCTTACAAAAGATCAATTTCTTGGTAAACTGACTGCTTTTGAAATAAGAGAGTTTGGTACTACTGATGGCCCTGTGAAAATTGAGACTGCTTTCAAGGCCAAAGAAGAAACTAGGACTGCTAGATCAGAGAAATATTCTATGGAATCAGATGAAGAAGACTTTGCAGAGCTTGAGGAAAAAATTGCAAGCAGAATGAAAAGGGCTAGTAGAGGAAAGTTCAAAGGTAAGTTACCTTCAAATGTTTTAATTGTGGTAAAATTGTTCACTATGCTTTAAGATGTCCTGATAGAGCCTTGAAAATTAATGAAAGTAAATGAATGATGGTAAGAAATAGTTACTGTTTTAGAGATGATGATGGTGTAACTGATGATGAATCTAATTCTTATGATGGAAATAGTAGTGAATGCTTGTTTATTGCACTTAGAGAAGAACTTGTTTCTACTAATCTTGCAAGCTATGTGAAGGCAGAAAGTCCAGGAGAGTTGTTTGCATTTCATGCTGAAAAGGAATATGAATGGATCATTGATAGTGGATGTTCAAACTACATGACAAGAGACAAGAGTAAGTTTGTTAAGTTTGAAAAGTATGATGGAGGACTTGTTAGGTTTGGTGATCATGATGCAGCTGGTAAGATTTGTGGAAAAGAATCTATTACTTTTGATGGCAAGCATAATACAGATGATGTTCTTTATGTCAAGGGCTTAAAGAATAATCTCTTAAGTGTTGGACAAATGTGTGATAAAGGGTATAATCTTGTGTTCAAGGAAAATGGGTTTAGGATACAGTATAGCTCCGAAACCCTAATTGTTGCTAGTAAGAAGACTCATGGTAATGTCTACCATTTTAAAGGTGCTGAAAATTGTTGTTTGTTGGCTAAGGTAGATGAAAGTTGGCTGTGGCATAGGAGAATGTGTCACATTAACTTCAATAATCTGGTGAGAATAAGCATTGTTCAAGCTGTAAGAAACCTACCCAAGATTGTGAAGCTGACCAATGTTATATGCAAAGAATGCCAATTTGGGAAAATGACAAAGACTACTTTTAGAAGCAAAGAACAATTCTCTACAATTTTGTTGGAGCTGGTGCATACAGACCTGTGTGGTCCTACAAGAACAAGAAGTCTGCAAGGTGAAAGGTATTTTATGCTTCTTATTGATGATTTTTCAAGAATGACTTGGTTTACTTTCCTTAAGGAAAAAGCAGAAGCATTAGATAAGTTCAAAGCATTCAAAGTTATGGTTGACAATGAATTGGATTTGAGAATCAAGTGTTTAAGGTCTGACAGTAGAGGCGAGTTTACCTCAAGTGAGTTCAATGCTTTTTGTGAAGAACATGGAATAAAGAGATATTTATCTGCTCCCCGGACTCCTCAACAAAATGGAGTGGTTGAAAGGAAGAATAGAACTGTTCAAGAAGCTACTAGGGCAATGATTAGCAGACCTACCAGAAGTGTACTAGAAAGAAAAAATACATACTGTTGTCTACATTTAGAACAGAGTGCAAGTCAGAGCAGAAGAAATAAAGACACCTTATGAACTGTGGTATGGTAGAGCTCCTATTGTCAAATACTTCAAAGTTTTTGGAAGCAAATGCTACATCAGAAGAGATGAAAAATAAGAGAAGTTTGATGCTAGATGTGATGAAGGCATATTCCTTGGGTACTCCACTAAGAACAAGGATTATCGGTGCTATAACAAAAGGCTGATAAAGATTATTGAAAGTGCAAATGTGAAGGTAGATGAAGATATTCAACTAGATGGATATGAGTCAAATGAACCTACTGATATAAAAAGGGTTGAAAAAGGGAAATAAAAGGAAGTTCAGATTGAAGAACAAGTTTCTCCAAAAGAAGAAGAAACTCAAGATGAGGCTCTAGTAAGAACTCCTAAAACTCCAAGGTATGTGCAAAGAGATCATTCCAAAGATCAAATTATTGGTTACAAAAGGAAAGGTGTGATGAAAAGAAGCAGGATTGCAAAGGAACAAGTAAATCTCTATTTAATTTCAAAAGTGGAACCTAAAATAGTAAATGAATTATGTAATGATGAGCATTGGGTCAAGGCAATGAAAGAAGAATTGTTACAGATTGAGAAGAACAAGACTTGGGAACTTGTCCCCAGACATGCAAACAAGAATGTGATTGGAACAAAGTGGGTTTTCTAGAAGAAACTGAATGAAGTTGGAGAAGTGAGAAACAAGGAAATACTTGTATGTAAAGGCTACTCCCAAGTTGAAAGAATTGATTATGAAGAGACCTATGCTCCAGTGGCAAGAATAGAAGCTATCAAACTATTTTTGGTTTTTGCAGAACACAAAGACTTTAAGGTATATTAGATGGATGTGAAATCTACCTTTCTAAATGGTGAGCTAGAAGAAGTCTACATAGAGCAATTAGATGGATTCCAATTATCAGACAAACTAGACATAGTATGCAAATTGAAGAAGGCCTTGTATGGATTGAAGCAAGCTCCCAGAGCTTGGTATGCAAGACTAGATAAGTATTTGCTGCAATAGGGTTTTAGTAAAGGGTCTGCGGATAGTAATATGTATATCAAGGTAAGCAAAGATCAAATCTTGATTATTGACGTATATGTAGATGATATCATATTTGGTGGAAATGAAGACATGTGCAAGAATTTTACAAATGAAATGCAAAAAGAATTTGAGATGTCTATGTGTGGTGAGATGAACTTCTTTCTTGGACTACAAATCAATCAGACAGATAAAGGTATTTTCATTTCTCAATCAAAATATTTCAGGGAATTGTTGAAGAAGTTTGGAATGGAGGACTCTAAACCAGTATGCACTCCTATGGTTACTAGTTGTAAACTGAGCAAGAATGATGAATCTCCTAAGGTTGATCAAAGCAAGTATAGATCAATGATTAGAGGACTGCTTTACCTAAATGCTACCAGACTAGATATCATGAATACAGTCTATCTTGAGGCCACATTTCAATCAGATCCCAGAGAATAACATGTAATGGTAATAAAGAGGATATTTGGGTATTTGAAGGGTACTCCTGATCATGGCTTGTGGTATCCTAAGAATAATGATTTTTCTTTAAGTTCCTATACAGATGTAGATTGGACTGGATGTGTTGATGATAGAAAAAGCACAAGTGGAGGTGCATTCTTCCTTGGAGATAAAGCAATATCCTAGCATAGAAAGAAACAAGAATTAGTCTCCTTGTCTACTGTAGAAGCATAATACATTGCTGCAGTATCATGTTGCACTCAAGTGCTCTGGATGAAGCAGACCTTGAAGGATATCAAAGTTGAGTTTGATGGGCCAATTCCTATTCTTTGTGATAACACAAGTGCCATAAATATTTCAAAGAATCCAGTGATGCACTCAAAGACAAAGCACATTTCAATCAAGTATCACTTTTGGAGGGAGAAAGTTGCAGAGAATGAGGTAAATCTTGAGTATGTTCCTACAAAAGATCAAGTTGCTGATATATTCACTAAGGCTCTTCCAAAAGACACATTTGAGTATCTTTAGGAGAAATTAGGGGTTATTTCCCCTCCTTCCTTGAACTAGATACATAGGAAGGTGCATCAGTCCAGTGTGCTTTAAAGTACATTTCTCTTTTTGGACTGATGTTGGATGCTACCTCTTAGTGGGAGGAGGTAGTTTTTTGAGATGATTGTTGCGTTTAGGGGGAGTAAAGAATGGTTTCAAACTAATCAGAGTAGCAGTGTGCAAGTATGTGCAGTAGAAGAGATGTGATGCCCTTTTCCATTGATGTTAAAGGGGGAGAGAGATCTTGTGAAAAACTCAGGGGGAGTAAGAGTGCAAAAGTATAAAAAGAAAGGAGGAGTTCTGTATTGATGGTAGAACAAGTTTTTCACATCATATGTTGCCATCAATGAAAAAGGAGGAGATTGTTACAAGTATGTGCTAACTGGTGTTGACATTTATGTCAACATGTTTGTGTTGTCATTGGTGCCAACTGTATCTTCTGATATTGTTGTTTGTTGATTGATTGAAGAACACTATTTGAGTATTTTTCTCCACATTTTCTCTATAGTGAAGGCTGGAGTATGAGATCTGGATATGATTTAGATAAGTGTTTGAAGATGCTAAATCAGAAATTTGGTGGTCTGGATCACTGTGCAAAAAAAGTTCTAATCACAAGTTTGAAGATTATGCCTGGCAAGGTTTGCAGAGTGACAGGTAGAAAGTGTTTTGCTCCTCATTTCTCCGCACATTAGATTTTGGATTTGTGGTTCTAGACCTAAGCTTATAAGGTCCTTAGTCATCTTCATTCCAAAGGATATGTGATTTGAAGCTCCAAAAATCAAGTTTCTAATTAGTAGTGTTTGACAATGTCTGATAAGAAGTAGTCTATGATATGTTCTTCAAGTGATATATGTTGTGTTCAAGTGAGATCTGTTGTGGTTGGATTTGTTAGCTCCCAAGTGATTCTATATTGTCCATGGATGCCTCCAGAATTTGTTGAAGGTGTGTGCTTGATCCACAAGCTACAATGAAGATCTTGAAAGCATGTTTCTAAGTGTTCTTGATATGGGCAAAAGTTCTGGCCGACCTGGTTTGTCACACTTGTTGCAGAGGTGATTCGTGGATTGTGGAAGTGTATCCAAGCATGTGAAGATGTATTTGGGTCTGATCTAAGCCATGATGTGTTCATCCTTGATTCATTTTCTCCACAAGTTAGTTTAAGTCAAGTCCTAATTTGATTTATGTATGTATGCTGACCTTGGGGAAAGTTCCAATGGTTGTAGAATGTAATGCCGACCTTGATGTTCATTCCAAGGTTGATGATAGGTATAAATGTATGTAATGAATTCGTGATTGAGGTGTGATTGTGTGAAGATGCGAAGATAAGTGCAAAGTATAAAAGTAGAGTAGAGTAGAGGAGATATATTGTGCTTCAATGGAACTAAACACAGGCATGGTGTAGATGCTACTAAATCAGTTCACCCTGGTAGTGAGCCACCCCTGGTAGTGAGCCAACCCTCGGCAGTGAGCCATTCTTTTGGGCAGTGAGCCACTTTTGATATTCAATATTGTTACTACATTATATTGTGAGGTAACACTCACCTTGGTTTTTCCTTGTTTAGGATTTTCCACGTAAAAATCTGGTGTTCATGTGTGTATGGTGTTGATGTGTTCATGTTTTGATTTTTCTATTCATGGTTAATTTTCATAACAGAATAAGGAGTTAGATTAAGTGAATGTGAAAGTGTTTTTGGTTTAAATCAGTTAAAGTTTTGATACAACTGATTCACCCCCTCTTAGTTGTCTTGTGCCTTTCAACAAGTCTTTCCAAGCAGTGGTTGTAGGTAGGATACCCAAGGGATCATGAGCTATACTTATTCATTGCTTCCATTAGGGTAGGATTAAGAGAAAAGGCATCAATCGGCCCTCCTAAATGAGTGACCTAGGTTGAGAGTTGTGCAACCTATTTCTTCAATTCCTCCTCAGTCACCTCATCCTTTTTCATTCTATCCAGAACTTCCTACACAACATCAGTGAGGACATTTTGTCTCCCTCTCTAGTCCTTGATTCCAATGTGACATGATGTATAGCATAGTCCTTGAAGGTCATTGTAACTTCTTCTTTATCAACTAGTGGAGTTGCTATGTGAGAAACCCTGATTCCCTACTCATTGGTTGATATGTGCGAGAGGGTCCTGGTCCACTTGCTCTTAGGAGGTGCCTCTAATACTTGGGCAACAGTGGCCAAATCTTCCTCCTCTTCATATGTTCTCTTCCTTTTCTCCACTATTTTGTTTAGCCAGACAGGGAGGCCTGACTCATTTGTGGCATCTTGTGGTGGAGAAGGAGCCAGAGGTGGGGATAGTGATCTTGTTGGTGAGGGGGTCAAGACTTATGTCTTCTCTGATTCATTAGACTCCCCACCTTCTTTTTCTCATTGTTCAGAAGGAATATTACCCACCAATTCTTCCAGAGTGGGCCCTTGGCTACCTAGAATCTCCTCAAATATATCTTTTGTTTTATGTTTAGGATCTTCTGCAGGTGCCCCTGTTGGTTGTTCTTTCAACGTTGGGCATTTCAGCCTATTTGTCTTTTACTCCCTCTGGGATGTCTACCTAGTTTTGTTCTGCAACTAGAGGGGTAAATTCTTCTTTCTCTTGCTCCTCAATAATGAGGTCTTCACTCTACAACTTCTCCTCAGCTACTTGGTTAAGGGCCACTAGAATTTGGGTGCTAGGAGTAGGGGAAGAGGGAGGAAAGAGTGATGTAGAAAGTGGATCTTAAGCTTAATTGATAAAATCATAAGTCTGGTGGATGAATGAGGGTTTGAATTCTACACATGTAATATGGAATTTTCAATTTCTTGTTCTTCTACTCATTTCCTTAGAATCTTGCACTTACAGTGGTAATGATTGTGTGGAGTATAGGTCACCCATTGCTTGTTAATTTGATCTTGCTAATGTTTGTTATATGAAGTGAAAGGCCAAGTGTAGAGGCTATCCATGATATTTTACATTTTCCTTCTGAACCCTAAACCTCTTTTTTCCTTTTTTACAACTTAGAAGTAGATTAGAATTTGTACTTAATTGAATATCTACCTATCAGAGGGTTACTTGGCATTCCAAATTCATATTACCAACACAAGCCCCTTGAACAAACATTCACATTGTCCACTCTACTATTCTAACACTGTTGTGACCAAGCGAACCATGGATCTTGGGGTAGACCGAGATCATTAGTTTACCTTTTAGAAGAAGTAGAGTGATCATTCATTCTACTTGAGTTGATGTGCCAAAGCAACCACCAACAATTCTATCATAGGGTTATGTAGGAATTGGCTTGATCAACCTATAGTTTCCTAAGAGTGGTGGTGGGCATAGGGATTCCAGATGATAGTATTGTTGGAAACAAGGCAGATAATTGAGAGGGGGGTGAATTAGTTATCTTAAATATTCAACTTTCTTTTCTTCTTTAAAAATTAGTGCAGCATCAAAACATTTAAGCATACATGAACATGAGAGTAGAAAAGAAATCAACACACATAACACAAGGATTTTTACATGGAAAACCATGTTAAGGGAAAAACCATGGAGTGATTAAACCAAGATTGTATTCTCTGTTAAAAGAATAGAAGTACAAAATGGCACTTGTCAATTAGGGCTCACTGCCCGAGCACACTGCTCATAAGAGGCTCACTGCCTACATGAGACTCACTGTCTACAAGGTATATAGAAAGTAACTAGGTGTTTGAACTGATTAGAGGCATCCACATATGCTGAGGTTCAGTTCCAGTTAGGCTCAATATACTGATCTGCTGCACTTCATTCTTCCTCTGCTTAGTGCTGCTATTCTGTCATATACCAGATTTGTATAGATTCTTCCACACTGCTCTCTGCTTTTGTTCGCACACACTATTACACTTCACACACCTTCACATCGAAATCCATCTGGTATATATATCTACAGCAAGGATTTCAACATCTTTCTAGTTGGCATCTGGAATACTCAAGATTTTCCCAAACTCTGGTCTGTCGGCTGAATCCATGCTTACTAAGTAATGCATATCAAAAAGATAGTTATAGGAGTCATCAATCATGTCGTCCAACCATGAATGATCCCTCAAGAAACTTGATCACCATCAATTTCTCATTTGGATTAAGGTCTGATGCTTTGCCGGTTAGTTCTTACTCAGTTTGCTCTGCCTGTCAGGAACCCAACACTTAGGTGCTCATATCTTTTCATTCTTTCATCACCGGAGGCTCAATCTCTAAAATGTGGTAGTCATGGTACTCCTCTTGACTTTCCCAAGTTTGCACTTTGCTGAGATACATCCTCTGAGAGATCCGGACCTGATTGTCAGACCTTACTGCATGCTCTGTTCTTGTTCACCAGACCAAAACACTCTTCAATCTGACTTCTGGTATAGACCTACTATACTCTACGGATATGTGGAATGGACTTTGTTGCCATCAATGACAACACTCATGAATCCGTACAGTGTCTCTTGCCAACAATCTCCCCCTTTGGCATTGATGGCAACACTTAGTGAGAAATGACTGTCATAGCAAACTCCCCCTTGGCTGATGCTCTGTCTTATGTACACTTTTACTAGAGCTCCCCCTTAGCTGGATTCCACATTTTTCATTACTCCTCACTCCCCCTTTGACATCAATGGCAAAGGGTGAAATCCACACACCAAAATTTGCAAAAATTAACCTATGCATAAGTATATATACATGTCATACTTACATATACTTAAGTATATCCGCAAAAGTTGTTTTCAACTGGACAAATTTTTTTGCCCAACTCTGCTTTATCCTGTCCAAAATTAAGATGTGACCACTTAGCAAAAATGTAAAAGCTTCTGCCCTCTTTAAGTCTGCCGGATCATTGGTTTGGGCTATGGTCTAGGAATCAGTTAGGGCCTCATGCATTGCCTCTAACTTGGGAATAATTATCCCTCTTATTTCACTTAGCCTACTTATTCTATTCTTCTTCTCCTTTTCAAGCCTCTTTATTTCATTTATAGTGGCAATAGTCTGACACTCTTGATTCATTATGGAAGAGGTGAGAGGATCAAAATTTTGAGATAAACTTGATAGTTTGCTCTCTTGTTCTTCCACCTTCTTAGCAATGTCTACTGTCACGGTGGACCAAGATAGACAAAATTTGTATAAATCTCTGCCATCTTTACGAGCATTTTCTAAGCTCTTTATCCCAATATCCAAATTTCTCCTATCATTTGTTATAAGTCCCTACACCTCAGAGAATCTCTTTCCCAAAAATTCTTTTCAGACCTTTTCTTCTGCCGCCTTTTCTAAGGAATCAAACTGAGTATTGATAGAGTTTATCAAAGATTTAAGATTACCAGATGGAGAGGCCAAAGGATCCTTTTGAAAGGATGGCATGATCTTCTCCAACATTCTAGAAGTAATCTCTATCAGCTCACAATCTTCCATGTGAGACTTTAGAAGTTTTCTTTTGCCTTTACTTGGGCAAAGGATGCTATCTTCATTGTCTGAACCGGGGAGAGGGAATCAAAATTGAGTGGTACTTGGAACAGCTCTGATTCATCAATCTCCATTATTTCCTTGGTCAAGAAATTCTTCACTACTTCTGTAGTGTCTCTTGCCGGAGACTTCTTTCCTCTTGTAGCCTCAGAGGTGTCATCAGAGATCTTCTCTGTTTGTTCTTCTTCTCTTACCTTTTTCTCCTCTTCTTGACTTGCTTTCTCCTCTTTTCTTGCTTCTCCTTCAGTTCCAGAATTTGCTGGGGGATCTGGAAGAGAGATATTTACTTCTTCATGGACTTCCTCTTCTGGAACAGAGGAATCCAAGTCCTTAATCTTTTCCTTACATGTCTCCTTTGATTCTTTTGTAGTTTTCTTAGTAGAATCTTCCTTTGATGCACTTAATCCTTCATCATCCATGTCAAAAGGTTCATCACCTATGTCCTCTATAACAAGAAGATTGAATCTTTTAAATGCATTCCAGAGGATGTCTTCTGTTTCTTTGGCAACTTGATCTATCTCTCTAAGCATAAGCTGGTTCATTCTTGCTTTGCTTTGGAACTCATCCTTGCAATCCTTGAAGATCATGTTCATTTGTTTTGGAGTGATGGAAGGATAGAGTTGAATAGCAATCTGTTCCCGGATCTCTAGATCCTTTGCCTTAGCATTCTCCTTTCTCATTTCAAGTTCCTTCTCTAAACTTTTGGGAATTAGAGAGATGATTTCAATGAATGCTTTATTATAAATGTTAAGATACTTGACTATAGCATGTTCTAGGATTTTCTTATCAGTATCACTAAACTCATCATAAAATTTTGTTAATGGTTGCAGATTTCCATCCACTATGATTGCCTTGATAACATTATCAACAGAAGGAGTGGACCTTTCAACAAATTTTTCTGCCTCTTCTTCTTTATTCGTGTTGGCAGAGGATCCACCTTATGTTTTCTTCTTCTTCTTCTTCATTTTCTTAACTTCCTCATCGGTCTCTATTTCCTCATCATCCTTCTGACTTGTATAGGATCTTGTAGCCTTTGTCTTTGTTCTCTTCTCTCCCTTTCTGAATGTCTTGGCTTCCAGTTTTGAGGCCTTTTGGCTCTTAGAGGTGGCAGTTGCAGAGCTCTTGGAGGATCTGGTTTGGGAGGGGGCTTGCACCGGATCACTTTCTTTTTTTGCTTCTTGTCTCTCTTTCTTTGCTCTTTCTATTTTCTCTCTGTTAGCATCAACTACCTCCTTTGATATCCCATATCTTTTTGCAACTTCTTCTACTTCCCTTCTCACCTTTCTCTTGATCTCAGGCTGTCTTAGTTCAACATGTATTTTTACACTCAACTCTTGAAAGGTTCCAAACCTTTCTGCCTCAGGGTCCTTGGCCTGACTCAACAGGTGTTGGATATGCAGCTCTAGGATTTTCTCATCTACCTCATACCCCATTGGCATAATCCAGACTGTCCTTGGCTCCACTACCTCCATTAGGCATTGATCAGTGTCTACCATAAAGCACATTGTATCCTTGTATTTTTCAACCATGGATTGGAGAATTCTTTCTCTGGCTTGCATCATACTTTGGAAGTTTTTGAAGTATCCCCAGAGTGCTGTACTTTGAGCCTTGGCATCACCAAGCCCATACATATAATCTCTGATTTGTATGGCTACCAGTCTGTCATTTTGCCATATCCAACCACTGGATCTGGGTAGCTCATTCATATAGTAAAAGAATAAACATAGAATTAACCCACCATACTTGAATGAGTTCTTCTTGTCCTTCTTGATCTTTTGTAGGTTTTCTAATAGTTGGCTTAGAAGAAGTTCACATAGATCATAGTCTGCATTTTCTCTTAGCATCTGATAATTAGTGTAAATTGCAGTTCCAGACACAGAATTCTCCCTACTGGAGTGATATATCTTGTAGCCAATTATCATAGAGGCAAATTTGATATCCAGATCAGTGATATCTTCTATTGTCATTTCTCTCTTGTCAAACTTTGATCCGGTAGCCTCACTCACTATCTGATTCTTGACAGATTTGAGAGCAGGCAACCCACTGGATGAGTGCAATCTGGTTACTGCTCTAATAACATCTTTTGTTATCTTGAATGGCCTCATTAACCACATAAAGTTGTCAGGTATTCTACTAAGAACATACCAGACCCATTCATCCTCAGCAAAATAGGGAAAGTGGATGCAATGTCCAAAATGCTTATCCCGGAGGGCTTTGTACTGAGGTTTGAGTTCAAATGTTTCATCTATTAACTACTTGTGATAGATATCCATCAGCTTGGATTCCCCAAATTCCTCAATATTTGCATGTATGTAAGCCCTAACATCCTCTACATGCGGAACCCCATGCAGAATGCTAGAGAAGGTGCCTAAAGGATCAACTTCTCGAGATTTGTAAGGATGTTTCTTGAACTTAGGGCGTAGCCTATCAATGATTTTGACAACATTCAAAGTAGCCATCTTTCAAAAGATTCAGAGAGAGATATTCACGAGTAGAAATACCTTTTTACGCTTCTAGGGTTCATGATATGAGCCGGATAAGATTGCTAGTTGAATCAAATTCTGCGGTTGATCTTCGAGAGGTTTGAGGCAATCTTGTTATAGAGCTCCTTCTTTTCTTCTTCTCGAATGCAAATGTGAAAATGATGAACAAAAGAATCCTTATATTTCTGTGCAAACCCTAATTTCTTATTGCAATAAATGCACATCTTAAGTCATTCTGGTTCCCTTATTCTAAGAGAGATCCTTCCGAATCACTGTGATGCACTTAGAATTATTCTTGGTGATAATTGACAATGTATCTCCATTTCTCCAATCATTCCATCTATTCACAGATCCAAACATTTCAATTTTAAATCATACCGGATCTAACTGTGAAAGTCTTGCTTTTACCAGATGACTATCAAACCGGATCAATTTTGGATGATTGACCTCTTCAAACTTCTTGCAGATCTTTCATATTTTCACCAAGGGTTAATTAGATATTTCTCTAAGAACCCTTTTATCTGCAACTTCCCATGTGCCAATTTCAGGCACCAATTGATTGACTGGGGGAATTTATTTTCCTTTGTGACTCCCCCTTAGCTAGAGCTCATCTATTCAATTTTTGGAAGGAATATCAGCACCAGATTTTGGTGCGGATCCATCCCCAACATTTTCTATACTTCTCTTCACCCAAATCTTGTTCATCTCCCTTTGAACTTCATCCGTATTTACTTTTCCTTTTCCTTTGTCTTGATTTCAAGATTATGATGCACCAGACCCTTTTTATCCTGATTCTTACTTTTGCAGAATTTGGCAATATGACCGGATCTATTGCAGTTGTAGCAAATAACATTTCTTTGCATATTTGGTTGATATCCTCTTGATCTGCATTGATTATCCATATGTCCCATTCTATTGCATGCAAAGCATCTACCATTGAATGAATTGTTTATTTTCCTATTTCTGCATTCATGAGATTTGTGACCATACCTTTTGCAGTTGACACACTGTCCGGAGAAGGATGAATTAGTCTAATTCATTCTTCTTCTACACTAAGTTGCTTTATGACCGAAGTTGTTGCAATTGTAGCAATATCCATTGAAGGATGGATATCTTTGAGCATTTGGTTGCCTTACTGGAGGTCTTCTAGGCATGTTCCTTGGATTTCCTGATCCAGAGTTCTTGTGACCAGATCCAGAGCTTTCACCTTTCTCAAATCCCAAGCCATGCTTGTCATCTACCCTCTTTTGGCTTTCAAGAAGAACTTCAAGTTGAGCAGAGCTTATCTTGAATTTCTCTTTGTATTCATTTGCTGTTTTAAGATCCCTTTTAAGAGTGTCTATCTAATTCTCAAGTTGTTCTTCATTATCTCTAGCTTCTTCAAGATCAAATTCTAGATGTCTGATTATTCTATCCATTTTGTGGCAGTCTTCTAACTTCTCCTTGAGAGATTGTTTGAGATTATCTTCAATTTTTCTTTTCTCTTCAATTTCTTGGGTGAATTTCATAACCCCTGATTCCATTTCATGTCTTACCATAATGACCTCTTTTGATAGCTTCTCACATAACTTGCTTTTCTCATTCAGATCTTCATTAGTATCATCGGCTTCACTTTGACTTGCTAATTGTTGAAGCAGTTCCTTTCTCTTTTTCACAGAGATACTCAGTTTTTCTTTTAGTTCATTTATGAAATCATCAGCTTGTTTGAGTCTTTCCCTTAGGTTATTGACTTCAGAGTGAGATTGCTCAAGATCATCTAGGGAAGACTGAAGTTGTTCCCTCATACCATACATATCCATTGAGATTCCAAAATCTTCCTCAAACTGTTAGGCTCTGTTTGGAAGAACTTAGATCTGATACCAATTGTTGGAAACAAGGCAGATAACTGAGAGGGGGGGTGAATTAGTTATCTTAAATATTCAACTTTCTTTTCTTCTTTAACAATTAGTGCAGCATCAAAACATTTAAGCATACATGAACATGAGAGAAGAAAAGAAATCAACACACATAACACAAGGATTTTTACATGGAAAACCCTGTTAAGGGAAAAACCATAGGGTGACTAACCCAAGATTGTATTCTCTGTTAAAAGAATAGAAGTACAAAATGACACTTGCCAATTAGGGCTCGTTACCCGAGCACACTGCTCACAAGAGGCTCACTACCTACAAGAGACTCACTGTCTACATGGTATATAGAAAGTAACTAGGTGTTTGAACTGATCAGAGGCATCCACATATGCTGAGGTTCAGTTCCAGTTAGGCTCAATATACTGATCTGTTGCATTTCATTCTTTCTCTGCTTAGTGCTTCTGTTCTGTCACATATCAGATTTGTATAGCTGCTTCCACACTGCTCTCTTCTTTTCTTCTCACACACTATTACACTTCACACACCTTCACATCGAAATCCATCTGGTATATATATCCACACCAAGGATTTCAACATCTTTCTAGTCAATATCTGGAATACTCAAGATTTTCCCAAACTCTGGTCTGTCAATTGAATCCATGCTTACTAAATGATGCGTATCAAAAAGATAGTTATAGGAGTCATCAATCATGTCGGCCAACCATGAATGATCCCTCAAGAAACTTGACCACCATCAATTTCTCATCCAAATTAAGGTTTGATGCTCTACCGGTTAGTTCTTGCTCAGTCTGCTCTGCCTGTCAGGAACCCAACACTTAGGTGCTCATATCTTTTCACTCTTTCATCACCAGAGGCTCAATCTCTAGAATGTGGTAGTCATGGTACTCCTCTTGACTTTCCCAAGTCCGCACTTTGTTGAGATACATCCTCTGAGAGATCCGGCCCTAATTGTCAGACCTTGTTGCATGCTCTGTTCTTGTTCACCAAACCAAAACACTCTTCAATCTAACTTCTGGTATAGACCTACTATACTTTGTGGATATGTGGAATGGACTTTGTTGCCATCAATGACAACACTCATGAATCCGCACAGTGTCTCTTGCCAACAAGTATGAATGTTGTAGATTAAGAAGGAAAAGTCTGCATAGCTATAGATTGTGAGGTAATTGAGGATCCAACAAATTATTGTGGCTAATTAGGGGGAATAAACTCTGTTAGGTCATAAAAAGTTCCCCTAGGAATTTTTACCTCCTAGTTTAGCTCCTAGGTCCCCTTAATTTCATTATATATGTTTAAAAGTCATCTTGGAGCAATTTCCCTCGAAACCCATGTCAAATGCGGCTTAGGGGCCCACATTAAATATTAACTAAGACTCAAAAAGTACCTTGGGACTTGGGCACCTACGCCCAAGCCTAGACTGATTTGCCAAGGCCTAAATTTTAGGATGTTGGCATAGGACCTTTAAAAAGGTTTCCCTTGATTGGCCTTTCAATTTGAATTACGAAAGTTTAGCAGGAATTTAAGTAGTTTTATGACTTCATTTTACTACTAGATGGATAATGCGAACTTGTGATATTGAGCTAAAGGATTTCAAAGTATTCATTGTGTTCTTATTGTACTTGATTGTTGCAGATTTGGCTTCATCAATCCATCTCTTCATGGTGTAAAAGATCTTCATCACTGTGAGGGCTTCAACTCCAAGGTGACATCTATTTGTGTTTCAATCAATCTATTTCATCATTTGATTTGGTCTCTGTCCACCAAGGACACACTCTATCTAACAATGGTGTTGGAAGGCCTTAATGCCATTCTGGGGCTTGATCAAGGCAAGCACCTAAACACCACTACCCCCAAACCCCTCTCCTTGTGTTTGCATGTTATAGGTGTGGAATTTGGCGAAGTGGAGTTGTAGAGAAGCAGAGCAAAGGATAGAGATTCAGGATCTGAGAAGAAATTGTAGAAAACCAATCCTACTGAACTAGGGTGCTTGCCCCATAGTCCTCCCAACTAGCATCTCTAGAAACTTTGAAGTAGGTTGCAGTCTTACACACCTCATTGTTCTAGATCTACAAAAAAACTACCCTATTGGACTTGAGCACCCACCTCGTTGTCCTTGAAGTTTCTATCTTTCAAAATACAAATGTTGGTATGTTCCTAATCTATATTTAGTGCCTTCCTATGTAATCATTTGTCGTATCTTGTTCGTCTATATCTAATTTCATATAATTAGGGTTTAAGGATTAATTGAATTAGGATTTGACATATCTAGCAATCTAATATATCATTCCTAAGTGACATCAACTTGCAACCGAGTCCTTTCCATCTGTAGTGAATTAGCTCTGTTGTTGTCCTTGAATGTTATTGTGAAAGGAGGGTTTGATTGAATATACCTTAACCACATTTCAACCTATCTTCTTTTCATACATAGCATTTTGGTGAACCCATTTTTTTACTGAACTTGCATCTTTCTAAGTTTTGTAATCAGTCTTTACATTCATTCATATCATATTCATTATCATACATTCAAAAATCTTGCATACATGTGAAAAATTCAAATAAAAAGCATTCTAGGCTTGCATTAAGGCATAGTTTTGTATATTTTGTGTTGCACATCATAAAAAAATTTAATTTTCTGATATTTACATCAGATCTAAGATAAATTACAGCATTTCATCATTTCATGATCTTTTACTTTACATTTGCATACTTCATTTGCTAGGGTTTTGCTTAAAAAGATACATTTTTTCATATAACCTAGTCTTAGCAAAAACTAGGGTTTGTAGCCAAAATTTCATTTTCAGATTTTGCTACTCTTTTTCAACATTCATTCAAATATGATTTTGAAGTGTAGTATTGGATCATAGTGCATACGTTTGCATCCTAGCTTTGAAACTTTCACCTTTTGCAATTACACATTGTGTATTTGAACAAGCATAACTACCTTGCTCCTTTGGTTTGTTCTATTAGTTTGTACATTGAGTGTTGTATGCCTTTGCATGAGTTGTAGAACCCAATGCCCTAATAGAAACATTCCTCTAAGGAGAAGTCTTAGACTAATGGGTTCTAATGCTCCTAATAGCAATGGTGTACCAACATTGGAAAATCCATTGAACACTTACTTTACAAAAGGTGAAACACAAACTTTGCAAGATATCATACCTCCTACAACTACAATGGAAGAACAAACATTTCATGATTTGAAGATCCTATTAATGTGATAACACATGTACACAATGATCAAATCAACAACTTTGATAAGGAACTAGGTGATTTTCAAGCATTTGTCGAAAAAGAAAGGATAGCTAAAGAGGTTGTACCTGTTGTTCATAGTCTAAGAGAATTATTAAAAGGACAAGATGGTGTTAACACAATATGTGGGATAGCCCATGTAGTGGGTAACAACATTATGACAGTGATTGATTGTGTGAAAACTATTAACAATGTGTCATCACCGAATCATACACAGGTATCGACACCTATACTGACTACTGAAATGTCTACTTTTCCATCATTGGTGCAGGGGCATCAGTAGCCTCATTTAGCTTACTTTTTGTTATTTTTGAGTCTTAGGTTTGTTAGAGTGTTTTGGAGTCTCATAAGGTCATTTATGACTATTTAGAATCATGTGGATTCATTTTTGGTGTGTTAATTGAGTTTTTGATTTAAAAGTATAAAAGTTGCCAAATGTTGCTAAAAGTTATCATGCAACTTCGACAAGTTCTCAAAAAAGTAAGAAATCATTACATGCAAATCAATAAACCATTTTCTAACAGTTGGGAGTGGTTGGAAATGATGGAAAACACCCTCAAAAGTCAAATAGAGGGAGAGAAGAATAGATTTTTGCAATTTTTGGTGAATAGAAGTAAGCTTTTCTATTTTTTCTAACGTTGCAACCTTGTTCTTTCACTATGTACGGCTTGTATAGACCATGTAATGATTTGAAATCAATTGGATTGTGTGGGCATGTGAATCTACTTCATTTCTCTTTTTGTTGCATCATTTTGAATTTAGATTTGTGAAAGTTATGGCCATTTTGGTGAAGGTTGCTATGTTCTAACAATGTTTTCCAGAATTTGTAGTCTGAAAACGTGCTAGTACGGCCATGTATGGTATAGTACAGACCTGCAACCAATTGGGTAAGATGGAAAATCTTTTCTTCTTTCAATTTATTTTTTTTGTAGGAGATTTCATTGAGTTTAGTGCATTTTAGAGCAATTTTAGTAAAAACAGGCAAGAATCAGCCTAGGGTTCCCAGTTCTGCAATAGTCCATTTTTGACCTATTCCATACAAAGTAACCCTAGCCCATTTTTAGATACGTGTAGTAAGAGCCAAAAGAAATAGGTCTTATATTTTTAATAGCAGGTCTACAATGAAATTTATGACCAAAAAGGTCTGAATTGCTACCCCCATATTTTAGGCATAGGAACACATTGCCTAGAGTGAACTAATGTGCACATTTGCATCATTTGTATTGGACCATTATTGGAATGTGTTAAGTTTCTTGTGATTGAGTCCTTTTCCTCTACATTAATCATCAATCCTCACTACTAATTCACAAGCTTGTAGTAATGCTACCACTAGCATGGGAATATCTAATGGCATTAATTCATAGAATTACAAGGTTGTGGGATTCAATTATCAAAACCTAGCACCTAGGGTGAATTCTTAGATGAATAATCACTCTCAACCACCTCTCCATTCCACCTATTCTCAACCACCTCTCACTTACAATTGTTCTCAACAACCTTTCACTTACAATTGTTCTCAACCACCTTTCATTACTACTCACAACCAATCACCTCAAAATTTCATGACCACAACTTCTAATTCTTCTCAACAACAAACTGCATCACCGAATGATGCCCTCTTAAATGAGCTCTTGCAAGGCATGACCTCTTTACAACAAAAGGTGACAAACTTGACTAATTCTTCCCAACCCACTTTACCAATTTATCATGCTTGTAGTCCTTTATCTTATGCAATCCTAAGAACTATGCCTAAAAAATTTGAGACTCCTCACTTTGAAAAGTATGATGGTAAAGGTGGTCCTAATACTCATGTGGCAACATTTATGACAATGTGTAGTGATTTCTTCTTCGAAGAGGACTTGCTAGCGAAATTCTTCCTGCGATCTCTCAAAGATACTGCTTTGGAATGGTTTTGCTCATTACCTCTGAAGTCAATAAACTCTTTCTCACAACTAGTTGATCAATTCTTACAACACTTCCAAGAAAACATTGGAGCTACAGTTTATTTGATTGATTTGTTTCATTGTAAACAAGGTTCAGAAGAGAATTTGACAAAATTCATCATTCGATATCAAGGTCTCATCTCGCAAATACAATACTGATTAAAGATGAAGATCTTTAAAAGGTTTTCATTATGAATTTACAACCTAACATCTGTGATAAAATCCTCTTGATGAAGTATAGATCTTTTCAACATTTATGCACAACCCTTCATGATTACCAACTTTCGTCTAGTCAGTTTGAGGATCAAAACTCATCAGCTCAAGTTGGTCAATCCACAATTGGACCTTCTCAAAACAACTTCAAGAGGAACAACAAGATTTTCATCAAGATAAATGGACAAAATTCAAATAATTTTCAATCACAAGTGTCTGCTATTAGTAATCCTAAATAGGCACCATTTCAATTCGAACAACATTGACAGTTTAGTCCATTATCTGACTCTCTTCAGACAATTATGAATCAAGCAGTAAACAACAATCTTTTGAAGATTCCTACTATGAAACCATTTGATAGCAACAGGATACAAGGACCATCATTTGATGCTAATGTTGATAACTGAGAGGGGGGGTGAATCAGTTATCTTAATTATTTTAGCTTTATGAACTTTCTTAATAATTAATGCTGCATCAATTCAAATAAGCAAACATAACCATGAAATGGAAATACACATGACACAATATTTTTGACATGGAAACCTTGTTAAGGGAAAAAACCATGAGGTGATTAACCCAAGATTGTATTCTTTGTTAGAAGAATAGAAATACAAAATGGCACTTGCCAATTAGGGCTCACTACCTGAGCACACTACTCACAAGAGGCTCACTGCCTATAAGAGACTCACAGTCTACAAGAAAGGAAAGTAACTCAATGTTTGAACTAATGAGATGCATCCACACATGCTGAGGTTCAGTTCTAGTTAAGCTCAATAAACTGATCTGCTGCACTTCATTCTTACTCTCTTTTGATGTTGCTGTACTGTCACATTCCAGACCTGTCTTACTGTCTTCACTCTACTCTTCTACTTTTCTTCATACCACACAATACACCACACATTCCTTCACATCTAAATCCATCTTGTATATATATATCCACATAAGTGATTTCATCCTCTTTCTAGTCGGCATCTGGAATAGTCAATATTTCTTAAACTTTAGTCTGTCGGCTGAATCCTTGCTTCCCAAGTGATGCAGATAAGAAAGAAACTTATATAAGTTGTATAACAAGTCAGCCAATCATGAATGATATCTTAGGAATCTTTATTATCATCAACATCTCATCCAGATTAACTTATGATGCTCTGACTGTTAGTTCTTCCTCTGTCTGTTCTACCAAACTGGACCCCAGTACTTGGAAGCTTATATCTCTTCACTCTTTCAACACCGGAGGCTCAAACTCTAGAATCTATCAGTCAAGATACTCCTCTTGACTTTCCCAAGTCTGCACTTTACAAGGGTACTTCCTCTAACAGATCCGAACCTGACTGTCAGACCTTCTGTATGCTCTGTTCTTGCTTACCGGACCTATAAGCTCTTCAATCTGATTTGCGGTAGAGACACACCATATCCTGCGGATGTGTGGGATGATCTTTGTTGCCATCAATGACAACAATCATGAAGCGCCAATGTGTCTCTTGCCAACAATCTCCCCCTTTGGCATTGATGGCAACATTTAGTGAAAAATGACTAAGTGTTATACTATACTCCCCCTTTGTTGATGCTTTCTTCTAATGTACACTTTACCGGAGCTCCCCTTTAGCTGGATTCCACATTTTTCACTATTCCTCACTCCCCCTTTGACATCAATGGCAAAGGGTAGGGTCCGCATACCAAAATTACCCAAGAATTCAACTATACTTAGCCGCATAAGTATATAGACAGGTTTTACTTACATATACTGTAATATGTCTGTAAAGGTTGTCTTCAGTTGTACAACTTGTGTCACCCAACTCTGCTTCAGCCTATCCAAAATTGAGATATGACCATTCAGTAGGAATGCAAAAGCTTCTGCCCTCTTGAGATCTATCGGATCACTAGTCCGGGCTGTGGTCTGGGCATCTGTTAGGGCTTTAGGCATGGCCTCTAATTTGGGAATAATCACCCCTCTAAGCTCACTCATCCTGTTTATTATGTTTTGCCTCTCCTTTTCAAGTTTCTTAATTTCATTCATGACTACAATAATTTGACATTCCTAATTTACTATGGATAGAGTGGGAGGATTAAAATTCTGTGAGAGGTTTAACAGTTTATCCTCTTGTTCCTTTACTTTCTTCTCAAAATCCTTGGTCACTTTAGGCCAGGATAAACAAAATTTGTAGAAATCTCTGCCATCCTTGAGAGCATTTTCCAAGCTCTTTATTCCAATATCCAAAACTCTCCTATCATTTGCTATTATGCCTTGTAACTCTTAGAATCTCTTATCCAAGAACTCTTTCCGAACCTTTGCCTCAGCTGACTTTTCTAATGTCTCAAAGTGAGTGTTAACAGAATTAACAAGAGTTTTGAGATTACCAGATGTGGAGGCTGAAGAGTCCTTTTGGAAGGAAGGCATAATCTTCTCTAAGACACTAGATGCAACTTCTATGAGCTCACAGTCTACCAGGTGAGACTTCAGAATTTTTTCTTTTGCCTTTACTTGGGTGAAGGATGCTAGCTTCATGGTTTGCATCGGAGAGAGGGAATCAAAATTGAATGGACCTTGAAGCAACTCCAGTTCATCAAATTCCATCATCTCTTTGGTCAAGAAGTCCTTGAATGCTTCTATTGTGTCTCTTGCCAGAGACAGAACTTTCTCCCCTTCTGCAGCCTTAGTACTGTCAACTGTGGTCTTTTCTGTTTGACCTTCTTCCTTTCCCTTCACTTTTTCTCCCTTCTCCTCTGTTCTTACTTCTCCTTTAGATCCAGAGACTACAGGAGAATCTGGGTTTACTTCTCCTTGGACTTCCTCTTCCGGAGCAGAGGAATCTAAGTCCTTACCTTTTTCACCTGTCTCCTTAACCTCTTCTACTACCGTCTTAGTGGTTTCTTCCTTGTTGCCCATGGCAGAGGGCTTATCACTTATGTCCTCTACAATTGGAATGTTGAATTTTTTGTATGCATTCCAGAGGATCTCTTATGTCTCTTTGGCTATTTTGTCAGTTTCATCGAGCATAAGCTGATTCATTCTAGCTTTTCTCCGGAACTCATCCTTGCACTCTTTGAAGATCATATTCATTTGCTTCAAAGTGATTGAAGGAAAGAGTTGAATGGCTATCTATTCCCGGATCTCAAGATCCTTTGCCCTAGCATTATTCTTTCTTATCTCTAATTCCTTCTCTAGTCTTTTGGGAATGAGAGATATGATTTCAATAAAAGCTTTATTATATATATTCAAATACTTAACTGTGGCTTCCTCTAGAATCTTTTTATCTGCTTCATTGTATGCATCATAGAATTCTGTTATTGGTTGCAGGTTCTCGTACATAGTGACTGCTTTAACTACATCATCTAAGGATAGAGTGGGCCTTTCAATGAATTCTTCTGCCATCTCTTCCTTGTCTTCACTGGTAGAGGGTTCACCGGAAGATTTCTTCTTCTTCTTCAGTTTCTTTACCTCCTCATCTGATTCAGTTTCTTCATCATCCTTCTGGCTAACATAGGACCTTGTTGCCTTTTTCTTTGTTCTCTTTTCTTCTTTTTCAGATGTCTGGACTTCCAGTTTTGATGTCTTTGAGCTTTTATCAGAGGTAGGTGCAGCCCTTTTAGAGGATCTAGTCCGGGAGGGAGCTTTTACCGGATTACTTTCCTTTTCTGCTTCTTTCTTCTCTTTCTCTACCCTTTCCACCTTTTCTCTATTTGCATCAAGTTCCTCCTTGGATATTCCAAATCTCTTAGCAACTTCTTCAACTTCCCTTCTCACTTTCCTTTTTGTCTCCGGTTGTCTAAGTTCCACATGAATCTTTACACTCAATTCTTCAAAGGTTCCAAACCTTTCTGCCTTGGGATCCTTGGGTTGACTAAGCATATGTTGAACATGTAGCTCAACAATTTCCTCATCCACTTCATACCCCATTGGCATGATCCACACTATTCTTGGATCCACTGCCTCCATTAGGCATTGATCAGTTTCTACCATAAAGCATATTGAATCTTTATATTTTTCAACTAAAGATTTGGGGATTCTCTCTCTTGCTTGCATCATGCTCTAAAAATTCTTGAAATAGCCCCAGAGAGCTGTATTCTATGCCTTGGCATCACCAAGCCCATGTATATAATCTTTGATTTGAATAGCTACTAGTCTATCATTCTACCATACCCAGCCACTGGATCTGGGAAGCTCATTCATGTAATAAAAGAATAGGCAGAGTATCAAGCTACCATACTTGAAGGAGTTCTTCTTGTCCTTCTTTATCTTTTGCAGATTTTCCAAAAGTTGGGTTAGAAGAAGTTCACACAGATCATAGTTAGCATTTTCTTTTAGCATCTAATAGGCTGTATAAACTGCAGTTCCCGGTACTGAGTTTTCCCTACTGGAGTGATAAATCTTGTAACCAATTATCATGGATGCAAATTTAACATCCGGATTAGTGGTATCTTCAATTGTCATAGCTCTCTTGTCAAATTTTGATCCAGTTGCATCACTTACTGTCTGATTCTTGACAGATTTGAGAACAGGTATCCCACTGGATGAGTGCAGACTGGTTACTACCCTAATTACATCTTTGGTTATTTTAAATGGTCTATTCAACCATAAGAAATTTTCATGCACTCTGCTTAACACATACCGGACCCATTCATCTTCTTCAAAACAGGGGAAATAAATGCACTATGCAAAATGCTTCTTCTGGATGGCTTTATACTAAGGTTTGATCTCAAAAGAATCATCTATTAACTGCTTGTGATAGATATCCATTAACTTTGATTCGCCAAATTCTTCAATGCTTGCATGAATGTAAATCCTAACATCTTCTACATGCAGAACCCCATGCGGAATGCTTGAAAAGGCGCCTAGGGGATCAACTTCTAGAGATTTATATGGATGCTTCTTAAATTTAGGACGAGGTCTATCAGAGATCTTCACAACATTCAGAGTAGCCATTTCCAAAAAGATTTTACAGAGAGATATTTAGCAATGAAAAATACCTTTTTCATTTCAAGGGTTCGCTGAAAGAGCTGGATTTGATTAGCTAGATGAAACAATTTCAATGGCTGATCTTTGAGGGTTGAGACAATTTGACGCAGAGCTCCTTTTTCTTTTCTTCTTGAGTGCAAATGTGCAAATGACAAATGAATGAACTCTTTTATTTCTGAAAAGCCCTAATTTTCACCCTGCAATAAATGCGCAACCTAATTCATTATGGTTTGCGTTGTTTATCTTATTCGGAGACATAACCTTTCCGGATCACTGAGACAGACTTTAAAGTTATTCTTGGAGAATAGTGATAATCTATCTTCCTTTCACTAATCATTTGATCTATCTGCAGATCAAGATTCCATAGTTTGAATCATGTCGGGTTTAATTGTGAGAAACCTACTTCTCACCGGATGACTGAGGAATTGGATTAGTCCTCTACCTATTTAAAACTTCATGCAGATCTTTCATATCTTAATCACAATTTACTTGGATGTTTCTCTGAGAGCCCTTTAATCCACAATTTTCCTTGTGCCAATTTCGGCACCAATTGACTGGCTGGGGGATAATGTTTTTCCTTGAGACTCCCCCTAAGCCAGAGCTCACTTTTTAGTTTCCAGAAGGAATATCAGCACCAGAGTCTGGTGCGGATCCATCCCTTATATTCTTTGTACTTTTCTTCACCCAAATCTTGTTCATTTCACTTTGAACTTCATCCACATTCACTTTTTGTTTTCCCTTGTCTTGATTCTGATTATGATGTGCCAGACCTCTTTTGTCTTGATTCTTACCTCTACATAATTTGGTAATATGACCGGATCTATTGCAAATTTGGCAAACAACATTTCTTTGCATGTTTGATTGATATCCTCTTGATCTGCATTGATTAGCCATGTGACCCATTCTATTGGATGCAAAGCATCTACCATTGAATGAATTGTTCATTTGCATATTTCTACATTCATGAGATTTATGGCCATACCTTTTACAGTTGAAACACTATTTGGAGAAGGATGTATTAGTCTGATTCATTCTCTTTTTGCACTGATTAGCTCTATGACCAAAGTTATTGCAGTTGTGGTAGTATCCATTGAAGGATGGATATCTTTGAGCATTAGGCTACCTTACCAGAGGTCTTCTAGGCCCATTCCTTGGATTTTCTGATCCAAAAATCTTCTGACCAGATCTGGAGCTTTCTCCTTTCTCATATCCCAAACCATACTTGTCATCTACCCTCTTTTGACTTTCAAGAAGAATTTCAAGTTGAGCAGAACTTATCTTGAATTTCTCTTTATATTCATTTGATGTTTGAAGATCTCTTTTAAGAGAGACAATTTGATCCTCAAGTTTTTCTTCATTATCTTTAGCATCTTCAAGATCAGATTCAAGATGTCTGATAATTCTATCCATCTTATGGCAATCTTCTAATTTTTCCTTGAGAGATTGTCTTAGATCATCTTCAATTTTTCTTTTCTCTTCAATCTCTTAGGTAAACTTTATAACTCCTGATTCCATTTCATGTCTTACCATAATGATTTCTTTTGATAACTTTTCACATAACTTGGTTTTCTCCTTCAGATTTCCATTTGTATCATTGGCTTCACCTTGTCTTGCTAGTTGCTAAAGTAGCTCCTTTCTCTTTTTCATAGAGAGACTCAGTTTCTCTTTTAATTCATTTATGAAATCATCAGCCTATTTGATTCTTTCCTTCAATTCATTGATTTCAGAATTTGACTGCTCAAGATCATCTAGGGCATACTTAAGTTACTCCTTCATACCATATGCATCCATTTGAATTCCTAGGTCTTCCTCAAGTTGTTAGGCTCTGTTGAGAGGAACTTGGCTTTGATACCAATTGTTGTTAACTGAGAGGGGGGGTGAATAAGTTATCTTAATTATTTTAGCTTTCTGAACTTTCTTAATAATTAATGCTGCATCAATTTATATAAGCAAACATAACCATGAAATGGAAATACACATGACACAATATTTTTGACGTGGAAACCCTGTTAAGGGAAAAAACCACGGGGTGATTAACCCAAGATTGTATATTCTGTTAGAAGAATAGAAATACAAAATGGCACTTACCAATTAGGGCTTACTGCCTGAGCATACTGCTCACAAAAGGCTCACTGCCTACAAGAGACTCACTATCTACAAGAAAGGAAAGTAACTCAATGTTTAAACTGATGAGATGCATCCACACATGCTGAGGTTCAGTTCCAGTTAAGCTCAATAAACTGATCTGCTGCACTTCATTTGTACTCTCTTTTGATGTTGCTGTACTGTCACATTCCGGACCTGTCTTACTATCTTTACTCTACTCTTCTACTTTTCTTCACACCACACAATACACCACACAATACACCACACACTCCTTCACATCTAAATCCATCTTGTATATATATATCAGCATAAGTGATTTCATCCTCTTTCTAGTCAGCATCCAGAATAGTCAATATTTCCTAAACTTTAGTCTATCGGTTGAATCCTTGCTTCCCAAGTGATGCGGATCAAAAAGAAACTTATATAAGTTGTCTAACAAGTTAGCCAATCATGAATGATACCTTAGGAATCTTTATTATCATCAGCATCTCATCCGGAATAACTTCTAATGCTCTGACTATCAGTTCTTCCTCTATCTGTTCTACCAAACCGGACCCCAGTACTTGGAAGCTTATATCTCTTCACTCGTTCAACACCGGAGGCTCAAACCTTGGAATCTATTAGTCAATATACTCCTCTTGAATTTCCCAAGTCTGCACTTTACAAGGGTACTTCCTCTAACAGATCCGGACCTGACTGTCGGACCTTCTGTATGCTCTGTTCTTGCTTACCGAACCTGTAAGCTCTTCAATCTGACTTCCGGTAGAGACACACCATATCTTGCAGATGTGTGGGATGATCTTTGTTGCCATCAATGACAACAATCATGAAGCTCCAATGTGTCTCTTGCCAATAGCTAATACCTTTTGTCAGTATCACCACTTGACAAGACATGACACCAAATGATGTATGTGTCTTAAACATGAAATTCAAGACCTCATCGATTCTAATATAATATAGGTAACTGGAGTGAATGACAATGGAAATAAGTTAGTTGCCCATCTGAATCAGAATTTATAGATCTTCATTAATCCTTTTCCTAGGCATAGCGACAACAATATGGTAGAGTAAAATACAATAGAGCAGGAAGATGACTATCTTGACTATGATGAAATAGTCGTCATGATAGAAGTGGATAAGGCAAAGGTTGAAGATTCACCTCACCCATGAGGAAAAGGTATATATGCTGAGGTTCCTCCACCTTTATCCCTTCAAGGATTGGGAGGTAATCAGGATGCACCAAATACGCACTTTGAGCAACCTTGACAGAATAATATTAAGCAAGAAAAAGTTATTACGATGGAAAGCGTCCCATTCCATTGCAAGAGACTTCTTCATTAAGCAAATCAAAACAATAAATCAAAAGACTGGAAAAGAATAAGGAAACTATAATTGGCGGGAAATAGCAATGATTACCCTCCTCATAAGCAATGAAATAATTTCAACATACAAGATCTGGAGAAACAAGCATTGCATGATCATTATGGAAAGAAGAATCAATCAAGTATGAATTTCTCACAAAATTTGTCACACTTGATGGAGCACCTCTCTAAGATGCTCATAAGTTTGAATTCCACTTAGATAATATGTGTGTGTGTGTGTGTGTGTGTGTGTGTGTGTTGTGTTCCCCCATGATGTGTTATGTGTTTTTTAGGTCCCCTAGGATGACCCTTGATACTCTTGTAAGGTCAAGGATACTTGGAGACCACCTCTATTGTGACCATTCTTCTATTTGTTTCATCATTCTTCTATCCTTCTATTCTCTATTTTATTGTTGTGTTATGCCTTAGGGGCATAGCATTGCAGTCGATGTCTTGGGGGCATCCTCTTATGTGGTGTTCCTAAGGCACTTGTCCTCTCTCATTTTTATTGTTTACCTTCCTTAGTTGTTCTACCTAGTTGGTGGATGACGAAAACAAATAAATACTTATATAGACTGCATGTCCCTTCAACAAGTAAGAAAAAATGGACCTAGTCCATATATGAAGAGGGGATTGATATATATATATATATATATATATATATATATCTAATGCTTGACTAGTAGAATCATTCCATGTGATGCATCATGTTGTCTTATCTCTTCTACAAAACCTTTTCAATATAGTTGCTCCATGCACTTTGGATTGTTTTGTATCTCACCTTGTTATTACACTCGATTCTGAGATATTTGCAGTATAAGCCCAATGGCTATACTCAGTTCCAAACTTGTAAGCATAGCCTTGGTTTCTTGGATGTGATCTAATACACGCATTGCTTTCATGATTTGATTTGGTTAATACCTTAGAGTAAGATGTTCTAACCATATCTCTTGTTGATTATCTTAGCATATATCTTATCAATGTGTTTGTAAAAACATTTAGCGATCGTGGCACATGTCACCTTTGGGGGCATGGGCTTTGTGAGAGCTCTTGTTCCCTTGCATGTTTTCACTTTACCTTAATGTGCTTGATATTGGTAAGCGACATAAACCACCTTAAAGTGGTAGCATATATAATGGTATCTGCTTGATTATTTTACACTGACAAAGCGTGTTTGCATACATTGATCTATTGCATATACCTCCTTTTCACTGTAAGGCATCTCCATGATGCGGGTGGGGTTGTATACTTTGAGCACATGCTTCCTTTTCACTGTAAGGTGTCTCCGTGACATAGGTGGGGTTGCATTTTGAAATCCCTTCTGCAAAAGGTGGGATGATGTATTTCTTGAGCTAGTGCACATCCTTTTATTACAAAGTCCTCATCGTGAGGTGGGGTTGGTGTTAAAATGCACAAGACAACTGAGAGGGGGGGTGAATTAGTTGTCTCTAAAAATTTAATCACGTATCAACATATCAATTGCTTAATTAATGTTATTAAGATAAACCATGAAAACATGAAACAAGAAGCTCAACACAATAACACATTTAACACATGAGACACTAGATTTTTATGTCGAAAACCCTATAAGGGAAAAACCACGGTGGATGTTAGCCCAGATCTATATAAATAAATTATAGAAATACTGAAAAATAAAGGTTCATTGCCCAAAATGCACACTACAAATGTTAGCGCTCACTGCCAAGATCAGATCACTACCAAGGGGTGGCTCACTGCCAAGTGGTAGCTCACTACCAAGGGTTGGTGAACTGATTTGATAGAATCTACTTCATGCCTAAGTTCAGTTCAATTGAAGAACAATATAACTCCTCTGCTCTACTCTTCTTACACCTTCACACTTATATTTGCATTTTCGCACAAGGACATATTTTTTGCAACTTCATTACATGTTTTTATACACTTCATCAACCTTGGAATGTACATCAAGGTCAACATTACATTCATCAACCATTGGAACAATCTCCAAGGTTGATATTAGAAACATATATAGAAATAGGTCTGGACCTAAAAAAAATTAGTTAAGGGAAATATGTATGTAGATCATGTTATGCCTTAGCTGGGATTCAAATGCAACCTTCCACTCCTTGACACGTTTCCACAATCTTCGATGTATCTCCACAAGTAGTGAAATCAACCAAGTTGACCAAGACTGGTGTTAAGATTAAGTCTTCTAAGAACAGTCTTCATCTACGATCCAAATTTCTCTTTGCAGAACAATCTAAAGGTAGGAACATGATCAGGAGACATCCACAAGCACATTGTAATCACCAGGAACAACCACACAATCTCTAACCACTCTGTCAAGAAGATTCTTCAAACTGGAGCACATAAACAACACTGTCAGCTACTGTCATAAAGAAAAGATTGCTCGTGGACCACCAAATCATGAACAATTGGAGTTGAAGGCACTTATCATCACTACAAAATTGATTCTAGAACTGTAGACTAAAATACTTAACTACGGGGAAATACGGAGCATAATACATTCTCCCTGTCACCACCAAATACATAGAAAAAGCAGTTTTCACTCTGGTGAACATAACTCACTCAAATCTTCATGCCAGAGGCTCAAACTTGGAGCATAGCATCTTCATACATGTATCTAAATAATTTCTAATCTACAAATAAGGATATTTATTCTACAAGAAATGCGGAGCAAACTACTGGATTGTTCTATTGTAAACAAGAGCACAGTTGACACCAATGACAACACTGATATGTTGACATCAATGACAACACCGGTTAGGAACATACTTGCAACAATCTCCCCCTTTGTCATTAATGGCAACATATGATGTGGAAAATTGTAAAGACCATTAAGACAAGATACTCCCCCTTTCTTTTTATACATCTGCACTCTTTCTCCCCCTGAGTTTTTCACATGATTTCTCTTCCCCTTTGACATCAATGACAAAGGGCACATACTTGCACTCTGCTGCTCTGATCAAACTAAAATTTCTCTATTATCAATACTTCTTATTATCAAGAACTTATGTCAGTAACATTTAGCTACTCCCCTTGAGAGGTAACTCCCAAAACATCAATCTAGACTAATGACTGAGGCTCTAGGCACCATTAGATTGATGCATTCCTATACATCTTTGTTCAGAGCAGGAGGGGTAGTAACCCCTAAATTTTCCTCGAGATACTAAAAAATATCCTTAGGCAGATGCTTAGTGAAAATATTTACAATCTAATAATTTGTGGACACATATTCCATCTTTACTTCATTCTGTCACCTTTTCTCTCAAAAAGTGATAACTTATTGATATATGCTTTATTCTTGAGTGCATCACTAGATTCTTTGAAATGTTTATGGCACTTGTATTTTCACAAAAGATTGCAATTGGATCTTCATTCACAACTCTTATGTCTTTCAAAGTCTTCTTCATCCACAACACTTGAGTGCAACAACATGTTGCTGTAATATACTCTGCTTCTATAGTAGACAAGGAGATTGAATCTTGCTTTTTGCTCAGCCATGAAACCAATCTATTTCCCAAGAAGAAAGCACCTCCACTTGTACTTTTTCTGTCATCAACATCTCCAGCCCAATCTACATCTATATAAGCACTGAGAGTGAAATCATTATCTTTTGGATACCATAAGCCATGTTTTGATGTGCCTTTCAAATACATCAGATTCTCTTAACTGCCATCACATCTGACTCTCTGGGATCTTCTTAAAATATTTCCAGAAGACATACTACATGCATTATATTAGGTCTAGTTTGAGTTAGTTAAAGTAATCCTCCAACACAAATCTGTACCTTTTCTGATTAGTCTTAGGTGATTCATTAGTTTTTCTCAACTTACAACTAGTCACCATGGGAGTGCATACTAGTTTGGAGTATTCCATCCCAAACTTCTTCAATAACTCTTTCACATACTTAGATTGAGAGATGAAGATTCCTTTATCTGATTGAGTAATTTGTAGACCTAGAAAGAAATTCATCTCACCAAACATAGACATCTCAAATTCATTTTACATTTCTCCTATAAACTTCATGCACATACCTTCATTTCCTCTAAAGATAATGCCATCAACAAAATATACAACAATCAAGATTTGATTATCATTGATTTTGAAATAGAGATTGCTGTTAGCAGTGCCTTTAATAAACCCTAATTGTAGCAAATACTTGTCTAACCTTGCATACCAGGCTCTGGGAGCTTGCTTCAGTCCATACAAGGCTTTCTTCAATCTGCATACCATATCACCTTGTTTTGATAGCTAAAACCCTTCCGATTGCTCAATGTAAACTTATTCCAACTCACCATTCAAGAATGCAGACTTCACATCCATCTGATACACTTTGAAATCTTTGTGAGCTGCAAATGCCAAAAATATTCTGATTGCTTCAATCCTAGCCACTGGAGCAAAAGTCTCTTCAAAATCTATTCCTTCAATTTGAGAATATCTTTTACACACAAGCCTTAATTTGTTTCTTAAAACTTCTCCATTTTCAATCAGCTTGTTCTTGAAAGCCCATTTAGTTCCAATGACATTCTTATCAACAGTTCTAGGAACCAATTCCCAAGTTTGACTCTTCTCTATTTGCATCAGTTCTTCTTCCATGGATTTTACCCAATTTTTATCATTGCAGGGTTCATTCATAGTTTTTGGTTCAACCTTAGAAAGCAAACAGTAATTCATTTATTCTTCTATAGCTCTTTTCCTTGTCAATACTCCTTTGTTTTTGTCACCTATAATCTAATCTTTAGAATGATTAATCCTTACATACTTGGGAGTCTTAAAAACACTTTCTGGACCCTCTTCTTCATCTTGATTGTCTTCTTGCTCAACTTTTTCTTCATTCACTATAGCCATAGGTTCATCTGGTTCATTACAACTCAGATATGATATTCTTTCCTTATCTTCATCCACCTTCACATTAGCACTCTCAACAATCTTTTTCAGTCTCTTATTGTAGCACCAGTAGGCCTTACTCTTGGTAGAGTAACCAAGAAAATTTCCTTCATCACATCTAGCATCAAACTTGACTTGTTCTTCTTCTCTTCTGATATAACATTTGCTACTAAAAACTTTGAAATACTTCACTGTAGGAGCCCTTCCATACCATAATTCAAAAGGAATTTTAGAGCTGTTACCTTTGACTTGAACTCTGTTTAGGATGTACACATCAGTATGTATCGCTTCTCTCCAATATACTTCCATTAGGTAAGATTCCTTTAACATAGTCCTGGAAGCCTCTTGAACTATCATGTTCTTTCTTTCAACAACTCCATTATGCTGAGGAGTCCTAGGTGTAGACAACTATCTCTTTATCCCTTGTTCTTCATAGAAAATATTGAATTCATTTGATGTGAACTCACCTCCTCTATCAGACCTTAAGCATTTTATCCTCAACTCTAACTCATTCTCAACCATTGCCTTGAAAACTTTGAACTTTTTTAGGGCTTCATATTTTTCTTTTAGAAAGGTGACCCAAGTCACTCTAGAATAATCATCAATAAACAACATAAAATACCTGTCACCTTGCAAATTTCTTGTTCTTGTGGGATGACATAAATCTGTATGTACTAGCTCCAAAAATCCAGCGGAGAATTGTTTTTTGCTCTTGAAACTTGTTCTTGTTTGTTTCCCAAATTGACACTCCTTGCACATGGTGTTGGCAGGCTTTACAAGTTTAGGCAGATCTCTTATAGCTTGTGCAGAGCTTATCTTCACCAAATTGTCAAAATTGATATGATACATTCTTCTATGCCACAACCAACTCTCATCTATCTAAGCCAATAAACAATAATCATTAGTTCCTCTTGATTGGTAAATGTTACCTCTGGTCTTCTTACTAGTAGCGATCACTGTTCTAGAGCTTACCATGATCTTGCACCCATTTTCTTTGAATCTTAGATCATAACCTTGATCACACATCTGAGCAACACTTAAAAGATTATGCTTTAAACCCTTCACATATAGGAAATTATTAGTGTTGTTCTTTCTATCAAAAGAAATAGATCATTTTCCACAAATCTTACTAGCTGCATTATCTCCAAACCTAACCAGTCCTCCATCATACTTTTCCAAATTCACAAACTTACTTTTGTCACTGGTCATGTGATGAGAGCATCCACTATCAATAATCCATTCATCCTTATCTTTCTCAACTTGAACAGCCAAATCACTTTCTTCCACTGGTTTTTATTCCTTCACACAACTTGCAGGATTAGTAGACACATGTTCTTTAATTGCAATAAACAAGCATTCATTTGCACTAGTACTAGCATCATCAGATTCATCATCTGTCACACCTTCATCATCAAAATCTCTAACATAGTAGTATTTCTTTGGAACCCTAGGTCTACTCTCAAATCTTTTTCGATTCCTTTCAATTCTCTTAGGACATCTAGAGGCATAGTGACCAACCTTACCACATGTAAAGCACTTGAAAGGTAATTTGCTTTTAAACTTATCAGAACCTCTTTGCAGTCTATCAACAAAGTTAGCTTCAATTTCATCAAGCTCATCAGTAGGTTCCACTTTGTATTTTTCAGCTCTGGAGATCTTCTCTGAAGTACTGGCTTTGAAAGCAGTCTCAACTTTTGGTAGAGCATCACCAAACTCTCTCATTTCAAATATTTTAAGCTTTCCAAGTAACTGATCCTTATCGACTTCTTTTATAGTCATTACTTCTTCATTTGCAACTACCTTGTGATTGGAGGACTTAGGTAATGACCTAAGAATTTTTATCACAACTTCCTTCTCATCAATAGTTCCTCCCATACCTTTTATTCCATTGACAAGTTCATCAATCTTTTGCATGTAGGTTGTTATGTTTTCATCTTTGCTCGTCTTTAAACCTTCATATTTTGCTTTCAGGACCTGCAATTTAGCTCTTTTTACAAATTCATCTCCTTCATACAAATTTTTCATCTTTTCTTAGACTTCATTTGTAGAATCTAGATCCATGACCTTTACCAGCTTAGTGTCAAACAAGGCACTTAACAGAGCATCTCTAGATTTTATATTCAACTCATATTCTTCGATTTCATCTTCATTTGTTAAACCATTCTGAGGCATGATATACTTCATTTATGTCACTTTCTATACTCTATAACCAAGACAAAGGAGATGGATTTTCATTCATACCTTCCATAAAGCATAATTTGTCCCATCAAACTGTGGAGCTTCCTTCTTAAAAGACATCCTAGATCAACCTCAAGTTGTTAGGCTTACTTTCAAGGAACCTCGCTCTAATACCAATTGTTGAAATGCACAAGACAACTGAGAGGGGGGGTGAATCAGTTGTCTCTAAAACTTTAATCACTTATCAACACATCAAATGCTCAATTACTGTTATTAAGATTAACCATGAAAACATGAAACAAGAAGCTCAACACAATAACACATTCAACACATGAGACACCAGATTTTTACGTGAAAAACCCTATAAGGGAAAAACCACGGTGGTTGTTAGCCCATAGATATAAATGAGTTATAGCAATACTAAAAAATAGAGGCTCACTGCCTTAGGGCTCATTGTCCAAAATGCTCACTACAAATGTTAGGGCTCACTACCAAGATCAACTCACTACCAAGAGGTGGCTCACTGCCAAGGGTTGGTGAACTGATTTGATAGCATCTACTTCATGCTTGAGTTTAGTTCCATTAAAGTACAATATAATTCCTATGCTCTGCTCTTCTTACACCTTTGCACTTATCTTCACATTTTCGCACAAGGACATCTTTTTCACAACTTCATTACATGTTTTTATACACTTCATCAACCTTGGAATGTACATCAAGGTACGCATTACATTCATCAACCATTGGAACAATCTCTAAGGCCAACATTACAAACATACATAGAAATAGGTTTGGACCTAAACAAAATTAGTTAAGGGAAATATGTATGCGGATCATGTTATGCCTTAGCTGGGACTCAAATGCAATCTTCCATGCCATAACAAGCTTCCACAATCTTTGATGTATATCCACAAGTAGTGAAATCAACCAAGTTGGCCAAGACTGGTGTTAACATTAAGTCTTCTAAGAACACTCTTCATCCACGAGCCAAATTTATCATTGTGGACCAATCCAAAGGTAGGAACATGATTAGGAGACATCCAAAAGCAATTTGTAATCATCGGGAACAACCGCACAATCTCTAACCACTCTGTCAAGAAGATTCTTCAAACCAGAGCACATAAACAACACTGTCAGCTACTGTCATAAAGAAAATATCACTTGCGGACCACCAAATCATGAACCATTGGAGTTGAAGGCACTTATCATCACTACAAACTTGGTTCCAGAACCATAGACTGAAATACTTAACTGCAGAGAAATGTGAAGCATAATACATTCTCCCTGTCACTACCAAATACACAAAAAAGTAGTTTTCACTCTAGTGAACATAACTCACTCAAATCTTCATACTGGAGGCTCAAAATTGGAGCATAGCATCTTCAGACATGTATCTAAACAACTTCCAATCCATAGACAAGGATATTCATTCTACAAGAAATGTGAAGCAAACTATTGGATTGTTTTGCTATAAACAAGAGCACAGTTGACACCAATGACAACACTGATATATTGACATCAATGACAACACTGGTTAGGCACATACTTGCAACAATTAGATCTTGACTTATCCTCCCTTAAGCATGTCTTTGGCACTTATGGTAGTGTAGCTCAACCATCAGGTGTGTTTGGCGTATTTTAGATGGTAGAACTTAGCAATAAGCTCCATCTATTGCTTAGGTTTTCTA
Source organism: Cunninghamia lanceolata (assembly GCA_027924645.1). Classification (NCBI taxonomy): domain Eukaryota; kingdom Viridiplantae; phylum Streptophyta; class Pinopsida; order Cupressales; family Cupressaceae; genus Cunninghamia; species Cunninghamia lanceolata. Next base: position 19,691,400 of record BSBN01000627.1, read on the forward strand.
TGTATAAGATGTATAGTATGTCTATAGCATTCTATGTAGCGCTCATGTATTCCATGTGTTTTCCTTGCGTATTTGTTGTGTTTTCCCCCGAGTGTGGTTTAAAGGTGTGTGGCGATGAGCCCCCTCCACATTCAAGTCTTTGGTTGGTGTGTCTTCCCTTGAGTGTGGTTTAAAGGTGTGTGGCGATGAGTCCCCTTCACATTTGGGTCTTTGTTTTGCATGTTTTCAGTAGTCTAAAGGCATGTGGTGATGAGCCCCCTCCAACCCTTAGTTAGGATTTTATTTCATATATATAATGTTATATCAATATATTCATCGTGTATTGTGTGACTTCTCTCATGTCTTCATCATGTTTTACATGCTTCCACTGTATTCTCCGCGTTTTGCATTCTTCTTATTGTCTTCATTGTGTTTTACATGTCTTCAATGTGTTTTCTAGTGCTCACCTGAGATTGGGGGCTAGAAATAGTCCTCCAATATTTGTGTATGCCTTAGCTTCATGTGCCTGGCGTGTTTGATGTGTTTTTGACCATACTTTAATGCATGTATGGATCATAAAATCATACATACATTAAAGAGGGGGCTAAATGTTATGTCGTAAAAAGTTTCTCTAGGACTTTTTACCTCCTAGTTTAGCTCCTAGGTCCCCTTAATTTCATTATGCATGTTTAAAACTTATCCCAGAGTAATTTCCCCTGAAACCCATGTCAAATGGGGCTTAGGGGTCCACATTAAATCTTAACTAAGATTGAAAAAGCACCTTGGGAGTTGCACGCCCATGCCCAAGTCTAGGCTAATTTGCCAGGGCCTAAATTTTAGGATGTTGGCATAGGATCTTTAAAAAGGTTTCCCTTTGTCAGAATTTTCAATTTGAATTATGAAAGTTTAGCGGGAATGCATATTTAAGTGTGTTTATGACTTCATTTTACTCCTAGATGGATAATGTGAACTTGTGATATTGAGCTAAGGGATCTCAAGGCATTCATTGTGTTGTAGAGAAGAATTGTGTTGTTATTGTGTTTGTTTATTACAAATTTAGCTTCATCAATCCATATCTTCATGGCGTGAAAGACTTCATCTCCATGAGGGCTTCACCTCCAAGGTGACATCTATTATGTTTCTATCAATCTATTTCATCATTTGATTTAGCCTTTGTCCACCAAGGACACACACTTTATCTAACAACAATGTTGGAAGGCTTGAATGCCATTTCGAGGCTTGACTGAGGCAAACTTGTAAGCACCACAACCCCCAAACCCCTCTCTTTGTGATTACAAGTTACAAATGTGGGATTTGGTGAAGTGGAGTTGTAGAGAAGTAGAGAAGAGGATAGGGATTTGAGATTTGAGAAGAAATTGCAAAAAATCAACCCTACTGGACTAGGGTGCCCACCCCGTAGTCCTCCCAACTGGCATCTCTGGAAACTCTAAAGCATGTTGTAGTATTACACACCTCATTATTCCAGATCTACAAAAAAACTACCCTATTGGACTTGGGTGCCTGCCCTGTTGTCCTTGAAGTTTCCATCTTTAAAAATATGAATCCTGGTATGTTTCTAATCTGTATTTAGTGCCTTCTTGTGCGATCATTTGTCATATCTTGTTTGTCTATATCTAATTTAATATAATTAGGGTTTAAGGCTTAATTGAATTAGGGTTTGACATATCTAGAAATCTAATCTATCTTTCCATATCATCCCTAAGTGACATCAACCTATAGCTGGGTCCTCTCCATTTGTTGTGACTTAGCTCGATTGTTGTCCTTGAATGTTATTGTGAAAGGAGGGTTTGATTGAATCTACCTTAACCACATTTCAACCTATCTTCTTTTCATACATAACAAACCCATATGAATGGATGGGATTCCTCACCATTCTTGTCGATGTGACATTCAATGGTATAGAAGTGTTTATTTATGTAGGTTTAGGTATATAAGTAGTATGGGACATGATATAGAGACTTATGGGCATGTGATATGATGATGAGAGGTTTGGGTGGTCTCATGGGAAGCAACTAGAGAAGGCACATCATTATGAACAATGTGGGTCAATCCATGTAGTAAGTCAAGACCCTCAGGGTGGTTTACCAACATTTTTCTAAGGGATACTATGATAGAGGGCACAATATCAGAAGTGGCCTCCTAAGTTAGAAAGGTTTGAAAATCCTGAAGGTGTTGTTCTAGGTTTTTAATTTGGGAAGATGAGGGTCTTAATGCATTTTCAAGATCAATGTCTAGTTTTGTGTTTCAAAAGGTCATCATTGGCAAAGAAGGTATTGTGGTTGATTTTGGAAGAAGGATTTCTGGAATAGGCAATATTGTACTAGTAGGATCATATGAGAATGAAGGGATGTTGATTTACATTATGGTCATAGTAGAAAAAGGTTGAGATTTAGACATGTTTTTGTAGTTTCTTCACACAATATTTTTAGAATGAGAAGACTGGGTCACAAAGCTCATAAAATTGGTTAGAGCCTACAACACATAGTGCAAGATGTTTGGGTCTAGAAATCATAAATTTTTAAAGAGAAGGTTCACATTGGGCTCACCAAAGATGTAAATATGAAAAAGATAACTCTACTCTATTTTAATTCATTCTAAATTAAAGCTAATTTATAAACTAGATTAATACCTTCTAGAATTAATCTAAATCCTCCAAATATAGATTGAATATGAATGATTTCACAGAAACAAAACTCAAAAAGTAGAATGAAACATAGAACAAAACCTATCACTAAAATTTTGAATCCTTAGCTAAGGATGCCAGCATGTCATGTGGACATCTCTACTGTGTGTTGTCATATGTATGGCACTATACATATAACATGGTCTTACAGATGTAGTCAATACTTTTCCTATGAGCTTTTATTTCACCTATGTGATCTTAAAATCAACCTACATAACAAAATAAAGGGAAACAGATGCATAATATCTAGGTAGACAAATAATATGAATGAAATATAAATGATCAAATCAACAAAAATAAAAAATTCAACCATTTCTAATTCTAACCACAATATGAACTAACATCTCCATGAAACAATGAGATATGTCTGCTAGATGTGCTCTGCTAGGGTTTTTCTCATTTGCTTTCCATGTGCTGCTTGGGGATGGAGGGTATTGTAGTTGGCAGTACCTCTAGCCCCCTACCCATTTCAGACTCTGCCAGGCCTACAAATTGGAAAATAGTTCTGACGGGACATGTGGAATCTCCAAAGAATGGACAGATAGTGATTTGTCACCAAAAGGAGATAGCTGAAGGGTCTTCCCTTGTGGTTCCTGACAATCTGGTGGATATGATTGTTGCTTCTATGGATCTTTCTCTGGTTGGCAAGTTTTTCTCTCTTCGTCCCAACATTGAGATGGTCTACAAATGGGTCTCCAATCGTTGGCGTGTTAAAGGCAGTGTGACTATCGTAGGTATGGCACAAGGGCTATTTCTTTTTCACTTTACAAGTAAAGAAGACATGATGGCTATTTTATCTTGAGGACCATGGCCTTATGGTAAGCATTCACACTCTTTAGGCTGTTGGAAACCAGGGTTTGACCCTAGTGTTGATCTTAATAAAACTACCCCGGTATGGGTCCATCTGCCTGGCCTTCCTTTAGAATATTGGGATGAATCTATTTTTAGTTCCATAGCTAATACTTTTGGTAATTTTTCTACCCTTAATAATTCCACATGCACCAAATCTCGCTTTGTTTATACAAGATTCTGTGTTAATGTGGAAATCAATAAGACTCTGCCCATGTTCATTGATATTAGTTCAAAATATGGAGTCTGGAGGCAACCCATTTCTAATGAGAATTCCATAATTTACTGTCAAATATGTAAGAAGAAAGGGCATCTCATTTCGCATTGTAAGTTCAAGAAAGTTGAGGAAAATAATAATAAGAAAATCACTGTGGATCAATTAAATAATGAGGCGATCATGGTTAATGCTTCTACTAATCCTAGTAAGGAGCACATAAAGGATGATTCTTCTCTTAATGCTTCACAAGATTTTGAGCTAGGTAAAGATGAGGAGGATCAGAATCTCCACTCTCACGAGATTCCACAACCAACCTTAGAAGTTGGCGAGATTCTGAACCAAGTTAAGAATACTCAGGTAGAGATTGGTAACCTTGAAGAGCCTAAGATTGTAACTGACAAAGTTAAGGAGACCCAAATGGGATTTGACAGAGTTGAGGAGACATAGATGGGAAATGACAGAGTTGAGGAGACCCAGATGGGATATGACAGAGTTGAGGAGACCTAGATGGGATATGACAGAGTTGAGTAGACCCAGATGAGATTTGACAGAATGGAGGAGACACAGATAGGAGGTGACAAAGTTGAGGAGACTAGGATGGGAGAAGAGGCTCAGAATCTCCTAAGGTTGATTCATATCATGAAGATAGAGTGTAGTCGAATCCTATTCTGCATTCTTCAGGCTAAAAATAGTCTCACCTTTCCCCAGGGAAACTCACATCAGGTTTTCTCAAAGGAGGGTTATTTCCTCCTCCAAAACAACATTCTAATCAACCTCTAGTTTCTCCTCGAGCAGATACAACTTCTTTGAGTGACCATGAGGAGTGGACATCCCAAAAGAAAAAGAGTTGTAAATCAAAAAAGATTGTTGATGTGGGTTTAGATCCCTTAAAGGGTAGACCTTCATTGAGAGAAACTAGACAAAGAAAAGAAACTAGGGAGATTGCCAGTGGTAAGCAAAATACATTGGAAAATAACTCCAAAAAGTTATTTAAATGAGAATTCTCCTGTGGAATATGAGGGGACTTAATAACCCCTCGAAACAATTTGAGGTCAAAAACTGTATTTTTTATCACAAAGTGGATATTCTTTTACTTCAGAAAGTTAAAATGTCTGAAGAAGGTTTCAAACTGATTGTTGATAGGATTTGGCCTAATGCTTCCTTCTACATAAGCTCTGCTATTGGTGCCTCTGGGGGAATAGTGACTATGTGGAATGCTTCCAGATTTCATGGTGAACTTTCTTTCTTCAACAAAAACTATTTGGTGATTGATTTCTCATTGCCTTCCTTTCGATGGAGTCTAGTTAATGTTTATGCCCCTAACACTAGGGTGTTAAGGAAGAATCTTTGGGAGGATTTGGCTAGCCAACTCTCTTCTCATCCTGTTTCCTATTGGATGCTGGTAGGTGATTTTAATACACCTCTATATCCTTCTGAAAAGTCTGGGGGAATTTTGGACTATTCTAATAGTATGTTGGATTTTGCTAATTTTGTTAATACTTTTGGGCTTTTTGATATTGATTTGATGAATCAAAATTTTACTTGGACCAATAGGAGGAAAGGAGACCAAATGATTCAAGTGAAGCTAGACAGATTTCTTATTTCCAATAATTGGCCAAATTTTGCCTCCCTTAAATTGGCTGCATTGCCTAGGACTGTTTCTAACCATAATCCTCTCATTTTGGAATGGGCCAATCAGAAGAGGAATGTCATGTCCCCTTTCTAAAATAATTAATTAATGGTGAATATTAGCCCATTTTATTCTTCTGTGGGTTAATTGGGAAAGCATAGGAAGAATAAATATTTAATATTTAATATTGTCCAAGTAATATCTATTCCAAGAGGACAATTAAATATTAAATTAATTGTTGTGAGACTCAAAAAGGGGCATTGGATTTTGTGAGGTGTCCATTTGTATGAAGATTTCAAAAATCTTGGTAAATCACAAGTGGTGGGGGAATTTATGATAATGTGTGACAACTTATGACAACTGTCACACCCCAAAATAGCAAGAAATCAAAGGAAAATGTGGGAATATTGGGTTTCCCTCTCTCTCATGAAATATTGATACAAAATATGTAATTTGGGTCATTTGGGATATTGTTGATTTAATATTTTCTCTCAAACTTGCAGATTTGCAGATTATGGCTTCAATGGATGAAAACCCATTGGAGTAAAGAGGCTTGTGGATGAAAACCCATGAGTTTCAGGTGGCTAGGGGATGCAAACCCTTTGATCACAAGGAGTATCTTCATCCAAAGGTTGCACAGAGCTTCAAGGATTTGGTAGTTTCCAGCAGTTTCTGATAGTTTCCATTATTTGTGTGTGCAGTTCTTCTTGTGCTGTCGTGGTGGTTCCAGAAGTACTGGAAAGAGTTGTTATTATTATTTACTTTTGTTTGTTGTGTATTATCTATAGATTTCACCTTTGTAATGCCAGAGATTAGTGTTGGAAGTTGTGGGTAGTGTTGTGTTGATTTCTGCTTTGTGGGTCAGAATACCCAATGTGTATCTCAGCTTGTTGGGAAGATTTATTTATGTAGTTTGCTGTTGTTATTTTAATGCTATCAGATTATATTTCATGTACTTTATATCTGAAAATCAAACAATATCAGTTTGGGTGTTTTTGGTGTATTTCAGTGATTGACAGTGTTGGCAGTTTTTGTGGGTTTTGCCCAAATCTTGTTGTTTGAAGTTGTATCATTTGTTGCTACTGTAACTCAGTATATCAGACTTGATAATATGTTATTTACATCAGAAATAAATAAAAAAACATTTTGGTGAACTTTCATATTTTAGGTGTTAATCCTCCATAAGACTATCTAGCTAGTCTTGTTGAATTTGATGCAAAATTGGTGAAGATATTTAAACTCATTTTCAGACTTGATGTGAAATGTTATATTTTAGTTTGGCTCATTACAGTGGTATTAGAGCATGATCTTTCCAGCCTATAGGTTACTCATATGATTGATGATATTGAGTGATAGAGAAATTAGATATTTGAGGAGAGAGCAAAAGAAATTGCAATTGGAGGAAACTATGGTTGATAGAAGAAATGTGGAAGAAGATGGCACTCAAAGGAAGTTTAATCAAATGATTGAGGCACAAACTAGGTTTGCTGAAATGTTTGGTCATATGTTGCAATGGATTCAAAACAACAACAATAAAAAAAACAACATCAATGGAAATAATGGTGGTAGTGTTTCAGGTGAAAACAATAGCAACAATGAAAAGGGAAAGGAGATTGAGACACAAAATTTAGGGGCTGAAAAAAAATCCTTATTCCTACTTGAAGAGGAACCTAAACAAGTCGAGTCTGCAACTACTAGTTTGTTCAATGCGGAGACCCTTAACAAATGGTGTGGAAAATACAATGCATTGGCAGATGATATCAAGAATGATATGTCTTGGGGAGAATATGTAGAGTTCCTGAGAAGAGGTGAATCTCAAAAGAAGGGGAAAGACAAAAATAAATAAATAAAACACAAGTTGGCTAAGTTAACCGTAGCTTTCTTTGATGGAAGTGAAAAGATTTCCGCTAGAGCTTGGCTGCAAGAGATAGAGACATACTTTATGCTCAATCCCATGACAGAGAAGGATGCAGTTCAGTTTGCCACTTTACATTTGGAAGGAGAAGCCTATGAATGGTGGTACCATGGTTGCACTACTTTGGGACATGATTAGATATAGACCTTTGGTGATTTCAAACAAAGGATTCTTGAAAGGTATGAACTGAAAGAGGAAGAAGAATATTTTAGCTAGCTGTCTGAAATTAAGTAAAAGAACTAAGTAAGTGAGTATATAGCAGACTTTCAAAAGATTGTAGTAATGGTACCTAAAATATTAAAGAAAAGAAGAGTACATCTATTCATCATAGGGCTCACTAAACCTCTTAGGGGGTTTGTCAGATATTTCACACCTCTCACTTTGCAAGAAGCTATCAAGAGGGCTCTAATCCTTGAGTCATCAATTCCAAAGAATGCTTTCCCACACTCCTCCAAAATGAACACATGGCATCATAAGGGAGGATTCCAGAAGAAACCATTCCATGCACCTACACCTGTACAAAAAAATACAACTCCTAATATTGCAAAGAAGATAGATGAAGAAACAAGGAATGAGCTTAGGAGGAAGAAACTTTGTTTTTCTTGCAGAGAGCCTTGGGTCCCCTGACATAGGTGTTTGGGAAAAGGACAAGTCCATTACATAGAGGTTGTCTCAAATAAGGATTCAGACTCAAATGGTAATGAGGAGTTTCATGACATAGGGGATTCTGAACCTAAGATTGAAGAGGAGACTAAAAAAGAAGGTTCATTAGTTGCACTTTCAGGAGCATTGAGATATCATCCTTTTAGGGTTCATGGAGTGTTAGTAGGGCAACGAATGATTGTTTTGATTGATAGTGGGGCAATCCATAATTTTATTGATGAAGGGTTAGTAATGAAGAGAGGATTGAAGACTAAAGAATTTGAAGGTTTCAATGTGACTATTACAGACAGATTCACTATGTCGTGCACCAAAGTGGTCAAACAATTGAGCATCACTATGGGAGACTACAAGGTTTGTGATGATTTTTATGTTGTTGGTATTGGTGAAACTGATGTTGTCTTGGATGTTCAATGGTTGCATTCTATTGGAGGACACTATCAGAACTATTAAACTATGGAGTTCAAGTTTCAGTCAGAAGGCAAGAAGATTACACTCAGAGGGATTTCGAATGGAGCTCCATGAGTAGTGACATCAAAGAAGATGGAGAGGACTTTCAAAAGAGGTCAAGTTGCTTGGGCAGCCACTTGCTTAATCCAACCTTCAAGCTCTCCAAATGGAAAAGGTAAATTTCATTTTGAAATTCAAGAAATTTTAGATAAGCATATCATTGTTTTCAGTGATATACCCCCAGGATTACCTCCAGATAGAGGGTTTTAGCATGTTATAGAGTTGGAAAAAGATTCCAAACCTGTTATAACTACTCCATACAGACATCCAAGGGGTTACAAGGAAGAGATAGAGAAGACTATTAGAGAGCTCTTAGATATGGGATTCATTAGACCAAGTTCTAGTCTTTTTGCATCATTTGTAGTTCTTGTGAAGAAGAAGGATGGCACTCTAAGGATGTGCATTGACTATAGAGATTTGAATATGAAAACCATTAAGAATAGATATCCCATACCAAGGATAAATGAACTTAATGATGAGTTGCATGGAGCTATTTACTTTTCTAAGATTGATTTGAGATCAGGATACCACCAGATTCAGATGAGAGACAAAGATGTGGAAAAGACAGCTTTTCAGTGTCACTATGGGCATTTTGAGTTCTTGGTCATGCCCTTTGGCCTCACTAATGCACCAGCAACTTTCCAATCATGCGTGAACAAGGTATTTAGCAAGCAACAGGAAGTTTGTCTTGGTTTTCTTTGATGATATATTGATCTACAATAAAACTTGGAAGGAGCACTTGGAACATTTAGATACAATTTTGGGTATTTTGGAGAAGCAATCTTTCTATGCTAAGTTGTCCAAATGTGAGTTTGGATTAACTAAAATTCTTTACTTCGTACATGTCATAAGTTCTAAGGGTGTTCAAGGAGATCAACAGAAGATTCAAGCAATACTTGATTGGCCTCCACCTACAAATCTTACACAGTTGAAAGGATTCTTTGGGCTATGTTGCTATTATAGGAGGTTTGTAAAAGGTTTTTCTCAGCTTGCTGTTCCATTGACAAATTTGTCTAAGAAGGGAGCCTTTGCATGGTCTGAAGAAGCTCAAAAAACTTTTGACAAGTTTAAGGAGGTAATGAGTTCATGCCCTGTGCTTGCTATTCCTGATTTTTCATTGCCCTTTGTAGTAGAATGTGATGCCTCTGGTGAAGGTATTGGGGCTGTCCTAACTCAAAAGGGACATCCAATTGCTTTTGAGAGTAGGAAACTAAACAATTTGGAGAAAACATAGCACATTTATGACAAGGAGATGTTCGCAATTATGCATGCACTAGAGAAGTTCAGACAATATCTTGTGTGTGGGAAGTTTGTTGTGAAAACTGGTCATAATAGTTTGAAGTATTTCCTTGATCAAAAAGATTTGAATGATCACCAACAAAGGTGGGTAAGCAAGCTACAAGCATATGATTTTGAAATAGAATATATGAAGGGTAAAAGAAATGTGGTAGCGGATGCACTTTCTAGGAAACCAACTTTGTGTTCATTATCTTCTATTTCTGTGGAGTGGAAAGATTCTATCATTGCTGAATATGTCAAAAATACTTTTGCATCCAATGTGTTGGATGAATTAGTAGAAGATGATAGGTACATAGTGAATGATGGGTTGATTTATTATAAGAACTAAATTTTCCTTGTTCCTGAATCAAAAATCAAGGAAACGATTTTAAGGGCTTTACATGACTCTCCCTTGGCTGGTCATCAAGGTTACTTGAAAACATACAGGCAGATCCGTGACAGATTTTCTTGGAAAGGGCTGAAAGAGGATGTCCACAAGCATATCAAAGAGTGTATGACTTGCCAAAGGAACAAAGGTGAGCAGATTTTTCCCGTAGGTCTCCTACAACTGCTTCCAATTCTTGAACAAAAATGGGAGAGCATTTCCATGGAGTTTATCACAGAACTTCCCAAGGTACAAGGTAAGGATTGTATATATGTGGTGGTGGATAGATTAACAAAGTATGCTCATTTCTTTCCCATCACTTCAAAATTTAAGGCTTCTCAAGTAGTAGAGTTATTTTTCAAAGAGATATTTAAGCTGCATGGTTTGCCAAAGAACATTGTTAGTGACAGAGAGAGTAGGTTCCTTAGTTCTTTTTGGAAGGAAATCTTTCACTTGACAGGAACAGAGCTCACACAAAGCACAAGTTATCATCCACAAACAAATGGATAAACAGAAATTGTTAACAAGTGGATAGAGGGGTATTTGAGGAATTATGTTTCAGATCAGCAAACTACTTGGGTCAAATGGTTGCACTTGGGAGAGTATTGTTACAATACATCACATCACATGTCAATTGGTATGCCTCCATTTCGAGATCTTTATGGTTATGATGCACTTTCTTTTGCTGATTTAATATTTTCAGACAGTAGAGTACCTGCAGCTAGTGATCTTATTAATCATAGTCAAGAGATCATAAGGTCCCTAAAAGATAATTTGAGGCAAGCACAAAACCAACAAAAGATATATACAGATAGAAAGAGAACAGAAAGATCTTTTAAGGTGGGAGACTTGGTATTTCTTAGATTGCAGCCATATAAATAGAGTTCCTTGAAGAAGAGTGGGGCTGAAAAGATTAAGCCTAAGTTATTTAGGCCTTACAGAATCATCAAGAAAATTGGTGAGGTAGCTTATGAGTTGGAGCTTCCTCCAAATAGTAGGATACATAATGTATTTCATGTTTCTTGTTTGAAGAGGGTTCTTGGATAGCAGTTGTGCCTTCATTTGATTTACCACCTTTGGATGATGAAGGAAAGTTGATTCTGATTCCCGAAAAGATTTTGGAAACAAGGGAAAAAAGATTGAGGAACAAGAGCATTTCAGAATATTTGATCAAATGGAAGAATTTGCCAGTGGAAGATGTAGCATGGGAAGGACCCAAAATTATTAACCATCTAGACTTGCATTGCTTGATGACAAGCAATTTCTACAAGGGAGGACTTGTCATGTTCCCTTTCTAAAATAATTAATTAATGGTCAATATTAGCCCATTTTATTCTTCTGTGGGTTAATTGGGCAAGCATAGGAAGAATAAATATTTAATATTTATTATTGTCCAAGTACTATCTTTTCCTAGAGGACAATTAAATATTAAATTAATTGTTGTGAGACTCAAAAAGGGGCATTGAATTTTGTGAGGTGTCCATTTGCATGAAGATTTCAAAAATCTTGGTAAATCACAAGTGGCGGGGGAATTTATGACAATGTATGACAAATTATGACAACTTTCATACCCCAAAATAGTAAGAAATCAAAGGAAAATGTGGGAATCTTGGGTTTCCCTCTCTCCCATGAAATATTGAAACAAAATATGTAATTTGGGTCATTTGGGGCTATTGTTGATTTGATATTTTCTCTCAAACTTGCAGATTTGCAAATTGTGGCTTCAATGGATGAAAACCCATTGGAGTAAAGAGGCTTGTGGATGAAAACCCATGAGTTTGAGGTGGCTAGGGGATGCAAACCCTTTGATCACAAGGAGTAGCTTCATCCAGAGGTTGCACAAAGCTTCAAGGATTCGGTTGTTTTCAACAGTTTCATGCAGTTTCCATTATTTGTGTGTGTAGGTCTTCTTGTGTTGTCATGGTGGTTCTAGAAGTGCTGGAAAGAGTTGATATTGTTATTTCCTTTTTTTTGTTTTGTAGTATCTATAGATTTCACCTTTGTAATGCCAAAGATCAGTGTTGGAAGTTGTGGGTAGTGTTGTGTTGATTTTGGCTTTGTGGGTCAGAATACCTAATGTGTATTTCAGCTTGTTGGGAAGATTTATTTGTGTACTTTTCTGCTGAGTGATCTAGGTGTTTGCTGCTCTTATTTTAATGGTATTAGATCATATCTCATGTACTTTACATCTGAAAACCAAACAATATCAGTTTGGGTGTTTTTGGTGTATTTCAGTGATTGACAGTGTTGGCAGTTTTTGTGGGTTTTGCCCAAATCTTGTTGTTTGAAGTTGTATCATTTGTTGCTGCTGTAAATCAGTATATCAAACTTGATAACATGCTATTTACATCAGAAATAAATGAAAAAGCATTTTGGTGAAGTTTCATATTTTGGGCGTTAATCCTCCATAAGACTACCTAGCTAGTCTTGTTGAATTTGATGCAAAATTGGTGAAGATATTTAAACTCATTTTCAGACTTGATGTGAAATGTTATTTTTCAGTTTGGCTCATTCCAAGGAAAGATCCCTTTCCTTTTAGATTTGAGGCTATGTGGATTAAACATCATGATTTCAGAAATCTTCTTTCTAGATGGTGGCAATGTTAGGTTGTGGGCACTCCTATGTTTAGACTCATTAAAAAGGTTGATGCATGTCAAAAGAGAAGTTTATGGTTGGAATAAATATAGTTTTGGAAACATTTTTTCTCAGAAAAAGATTTTATCCAGCAAGCTGGTAGATATTCAATATAAGATTGCTCAAGGAGATACTTTTGATACTTCTATTCAATTAGAGAATGATTTAATTAGGGATTGGAAGAATTTAATGAATAGAGAAGAGCTATTCTGGAAACAAAAATCTAGAGTACAATGGCGTAAAGAAGGTGATCGTAATAATGCTTTCTTTCATGTTTTTGCTCTAAAGCATAGAAAATCTAACTCTATTTCTAGAGTAAGATTGGAGGATGGTAGAATGATTACTGATGATGAGGAGATTGGAGATCATGCTATCAGCTTCTTTCATAATTTGCTGTCTGAACAGGGCATGAGTACTGACAATTCACAGGTTGTGAATCAGCTTTTGAATAATATTCCTTCACTAATTTCTAAAGAAGACAATGCTGATATTTTAAAGCCTATTTCTGAGGAAGAGGTTCATGCAGTGGTCTTTTCTATGGGCCACTTCAAAGCCCCAGGCCCCGATGGTTTTCCCCCTTTTTTCTTCCAAGAATTCTGGGACATTATAGGTTATGATGTCATTGTAGTTGTCAAAGATTTTTTTAGAACTGGCAAACTTCTGAAACAACTTAACAATACCTTCATTGCCCTTGTGCCTAAGAAGCCCAACCCAGAGATGCTTGCTGACTTCAAGCCTATTAGCCTCTGTACTACTATTTATAAAATTTGTACCAAGCTTTTGGTGGTCATAATACAACCCCTTGACAAAATTATCTCTCCTTCACAGAAGGGTTTTGTTCCAGGGAGAGAGATTTTAGATGTTGTGATTACTACTCATGAAACTATTCATTCTATGGACAAATGTTGCATCCCCAGTATGGTTTTCAAACTTGATATTTCTAAAGCATATGATAGGGTTTCATAGAAATTCTTATTTAAAATCATTCAGAAGCTTGGGTTTAATGATAAGGTATCCCTTGTCATCAAGGAAGTTGTTACTACTGCTAAATACTCTGTCCTTGTTAATGGAGTCCCAAGGGGTTTCTTTTCTCCCTCTAGGGGAATAAGACAAGGAGATCCTTTGTCCCCCTATCTTTTTATCATGCTAGCTAAAGCTCTTGGTAAATCAATTCACAACAAGATCACCTCAAAAGAATTAATTGGGATTAAACCTACTTCTTCTCTTTCTCCAATGTCAATTCAATAGTTTGTCGATGATACCATTCTTTTTGGCATCTCCTCTATTTTAGAAGCCGCTAGATGGAAATCTTTATTGAATGATTATGCCATGGCTTCTGTTTAGCATATTAATTTCTAAAAAAACAATGTTTTCTTTTTTAATACTCTAGGGGATCTTCAAAGAAAAATTATTAATATCCTTGGTTGTGTGGCTCCTGAACTTCCTTTAGTCTATCTTGGCCTCCCTTTAACTACTAAGGAAGTTTCTCCAGGTTTTTGGCATAATATCCTTGAAAGAACTCAAAAGAAATTACTAGAATGGAAAGGCAAACTTTTAAGCAGTGCGGGAAAATTGCAGCTTCTAAGGGCTTCTCTTCAGGGTATACCTACCTACTTTTTATCTTTATTTAAAATCCTAAGATATTTGGCTGATAAATTGGAGCAAATATAGAGAACTTTCTTGTGGACTGGTACAGAGGAAAAAAAGTGGATCTCTCTAGTTAAATGGGATAAAGTCTGCCTTCCTAAGTCTCGTGGTGGGCTAAACATTAGAACCATTCAAAAAAATGAATAAGGCTCTTCTGTCCAAGATTATTTAGAACTTCATAAACAAGGATTCTGACTAGGGAGTTATTATAAAGGCTAAATACTTAAGAGATTCTGATAGATATTCTTTCCTCAAGTAGGAGGGTCTTCCTCAAGGATCTATTATTTGGAATAAAATTTTAAAATCCAGAAGTCTTATTAATAAGGGTATCAAATGGAAACTTGGTGATGGATCTCTCATACATTTTTGGGAAGATCCTTGGTTGGGTGATGGACCTCTTTCTAATTAGATAGGCAATGAAGCTTTTAGTGCTCTTGCTAAACAATTTTTTGGCAACAAAGTCAACCATTATATTCATCAAGACCATGGTGTTAGAAATTAGGAAAATCTGCTAGAGTGTTGTACTAATCATCTGAATCTCGTTCACATGGCTAATGATATTCAACAAATACTTATTAATACAAGGATTCCTCTTTTTCCTATAAATGATCAAATTTTTTGATCTGCTAACAAAAAAGGGTTTTTTTCAGTGAAATCAGCTTACCATCTGCTGATCAAGGAGGATCTTAAGGATGACATCTAGAAAAGTCTAGAAATGTAAAGTCCTTCGAAAGGTTAACTTTTTCTGGTGGACTGCTATTCATAATAAGATCTTGACTCTAGATAATCTTCAACGAAGAGGTATGCAACTGGTTAATAGATGTGTCATGTGTTTGAAAGAAGAAGAAAATGTCTCTCATCTTATACTGCACTGTGAATTTGCGACTGATATATGGAGTAAAGTCTTATTGAATTTTAGTTTACAATGGGTCTGTAATAAGGAAATAAAAGAATTCATTCCTAATTGGATCCCTCCTCAATCCCATCCTTGGTTAGTGGAACTATGGACTCAAACTATTTCTTTTGTTGCTTGGTTCCTTTGGAAGGAAAGAAATAATAGAATTTTTAGAGAAATTGCTAGAAATTCTTCACAAGTGTTTTGTTCTTTATATAAGGCCCTCCTAGAAAATGTTTCTAATTCCAGCATCAAAACTACAAATAAACCTCTTACTCAGCATGAAGTCCTTGTGGCTTCCAATTGGGGGATTGTGAATCAAATTCCAGCTTTTGACGATTCTAAATGCATTAAAAGATTAAATACTATTTGGACTCCCCCTGACCTGGGTTGGTTTAAATTGAATTTTGATGGAGCTTCTAAGTCAAATGCCAAGGCTAGTGGAGAAGGAGTTATAAGGAATGATAGAGGTGTTCTAAATGCTGCTTATGTTGGAGGAATTGGTAACCAGACTAATAACTTCACTGAAGCTTCTGCTCTTTTATGGGGTCTCAAGTTCGCTATATCTCTTGGTATCCGTCAACTTCATGTTTAGGGTGACTCCAAAATTATCATTGATGTTGTTTCTAAAGCTGCAGAGTGTGGATGGCAACTTTGTTGATTTGAGGACAGACAACTGCGGGGGGGGGGGGTGAATCAGTTGTCTCCAAAATCAGTTCTTAGATACTTAAAATTTTCTTATATTCCAACAGTATACCAAGGAATTAATCATGGAAGCATAATTCTATAAATCAAAAGAAGAAACATACACAACATAGATAACACCAAGATTTTAACGTGGAAAATCTAGTTAAGGGAAAAACCACGGGGTGACTAACCCAAGATTGTATTCTCTGTTAAAAGAATATGAAGAATAAAATCACACTTGCCAATTAGTGCTCACTGCCCGAGCACACTGCTCACAAGAGGCCCACTGCCTATAGAAGACACACTGTCTACAAAAGAATATAGATATTACATACTTGAACTGGAGATTAGCATCTTCACTATGCTTGAGTCAGTTCCATTAAAGTTCAATACCTCTGCTCTGCTTTTCGCACCTCTACTCTACCACCTTCTCATGATGATCACAAGGATACCTTTGAACAACTTTGTAACTCTTATTTATACATGACATCAACTTTGGAATGATCATAAAAGTCGGCACAACACACACTTATTTTATTACAGAGCAATTACAAAAACAACTTGACTTATTACAAAAACTTCATGCGCATCACTACACTATCAGCCACACATAGTTGAGACTTCAATCTTGTTCGAGGAACATGCCATGCCTCGAAAAACATCTTCAAGATCATCTGCAACATGCGCAAGTCATCCGGTCGGACAAGACTAGGAAGAACACCAACACCTGAAGATAAATCTTCAATTACAAGCTCAAACTTCAATGTGGATTGCCAACACAAATTGGACACAATCTAGAGACTCCCACAAGCTTGCTTTAATCATCAAGAACATCTGCACCACTTCTGCTTACTGTAGTCATTCACATCTTCATTTGAAACCTCAAGAACATAGTCGGTCATCACTGTCACATTAGAAGGATTGCTTGTGGACCTCCAAACCACGAACCAATTAACCTCCAAACCATGAACCAATTGATTTGTCAATTCACATTAGCCTCCCAAACATGCCACCAGATCTACAGAACATGATATTTCATTTCTGGATCTCACTGGACCTATTTGAGCCAATCTGTCACCTTTGAACAACTACCAGAACTAGTTTTACTCATGGCCATAACTTCTCCAAATATTCATGTGGACCTCTAAAATCTTGACTGGAACACCTTCAGACACATATCTACAAACCCTTTGATGCGCATACTTTGATCTTCAATTGACTGTTATCTTGGCTTCATAGAACTTCACTATCTTCATTGTTCTTATTTGTTTCTAATGGGGCTAATTTTCTCAATATCCTCAACACATGGCTCATCCAATTCTTGACATTAATGCAATAGGAGTATGTTGACATCAATGACAACACTAGTTAGGGCCATACTTGCAACAAACTTAAGGACATTGTGCTTGATATTCAAACTCTTTTACAGGCTATTCCTATCATTTCTTTCTCTCATATTTATAGAGAAGGCAACACTGTTGCGGATGACCTAGAAAATTTTGGTCAGTAGTTTCAAAATTGGCGTTGTTGGTGCCAACTCCATAATATCCCATGTCAGATTGGGGATATCATTCAAAAGGAGCAAGTTACTATATGATGATGACTCATCATTTCACTTGGATTTTCTATGTGGCCAGTCTTTTAATTTAGGTCATGCTGATTAGACACTCTATTAATGATAAGAGTGAGTTTAGATAGCTTTGCACGCATGTGGAGGATAGGTGATTAATGTGGAAAGATTACATAAGGACCTTGGGTTATCATTGTAATGATTTCCCTAATTCTAATCGTGTTTATATTATCACCTTTTATATTGTTATTCATTGGTTTGTGATCGAAGTCTCTCAATTTTCTCACAATATTGATAGAAGCCTTCTGAATAGCGTCTTTGCTTATTCCTTCTCTGGACGCTTTGAGATTCACTGGTATTTCATCATGGGAGGAGATAGGATTAGAACGGAACCCAATAACTGTGGAGAATTTAAAGAGAATGTCTTGGTTTGGCATTACTGCGAAGAAGGTGGTATCACTCCATTCCTTGAATGTTTGAATGGACATGATGAAAATATGTCTATTCAATTTGCTCACTCTTGGGAAAATTGAAAGGTACAAATTGGGAATATCAGTTTTGAGGTTTCAGAGAATGAAATTGCTATGGCTACGGGTCTTTCTACCAAGGGTATGAAGCTCCAGAAAAAGTCTAGGGTTTCAGATGCCCAGAATCAGAAATTGTTTCTTGGTGAAGGTGAGGAATTGGTGCCTTATTAGGGCAGTTTTGAGAGACCCAGACTTCCTGAACCATGGGCGGACATGTGCTGTATGGTTATGAAGTATTTCACCCTCGAGGGTCATTTCACTAGGTTTTATCACTATCATCTCCCTTTGTTAAACCATTTTAGAAGAAAATCCACTATTAGTTTCCCTTTCTATTTGCTTTCTTCTCCTGAGCACTCTGTTCAACATGTTAAGAAGATTCTGCTTAAAAAGCCTGATGAAAAGCCTATTCCCCTACATCAAGGGCTTATTCATAGATTATACTAGTTTCACCTAGCTCTTTCCCCTCCTTCCTCCATTTAGCCCTCTGGTCTGGAACCCCTTACTGATACCCCTACTACCTCTATGAAAACTGGACTTACTACTCCTAAGCTGGTTCCTAAAGGTGATCCTTGTTCTGGGACTTTTAAGTCTATAGTCAAGAATGTTCAAAACCCTCCTTCCAAATTCAAGTTGAAAATTTAAAGATGTCTCTTTGATGTTGATGCGGATTCTAACCTTTTGAAAGAGGACATTGGGGATTTTAGGCCCCATAATGATCAGAATATGGGTAGGGAGGGACCCTCAAGAAATTTCAAAAAAGTCAAATTGGAGGGTAAATTTGCTGTCATTAGGCAGTCTAGTCGTATTGCTGGCAAACGGGCTCCCAAGTTGAAGCTGATTGACTACTCTGAAAGCAATTCTGAAGTCTCTACTCATGAGGAGGAGGATCAGTCCAAGAGTGATGTTCATGAGATTTCTATTGAATATTTTGGTGGTGTCGAAGAGATTGATGGGCAAGACATTCCTGTGGAGACCTTTGATACTAAAGATAATATAAGGGTTGATAATTCTACTCACATTGGTGACTATATGGATGTGGGAGCTACTACTACTCATGTGGAGGAGACTGATATTGATGATAACACTGGGAAGGATGCCCACTCTATTCCCACTGTTGTTCTTGTAGATCTTGATTTGTTTTAGAAGGATGGTAAAAATGCTCAAGATGGAAGGAAGGAGGAAAATATTGAGGAATGTAATTATGCTGATGATCTGTCTTAGTTGAAGGAGCAGGTGGATTTTCTAGAAAAGAGGGTCTTTTCTCTTAGCAGATTCATTACTAGCATGCTTTGCAGGATGACTATAGCTAATCTCTCTATGGTGCAGGAACATGAAGTCCTCACTCATGGTGTTGATGATGACAGTGCTAAGGAATTTGACAATATGTTAGAGTTTCTTTCTAAAGGAGGGGATGGCATCCCTTCTTAGTCTTTCTATGCTTTCTTTTAGCTGGCTTTTTACTGATAGTTTCTTTTTGTTGTATATTAGTTGTATGTAAGCTATCTATGGTGGTTCTGGCTCTTTTTGTTTTCTAAGCCTCTTTTGCCCTTTTTGGGTTTTGCTTTGTAGGGGTTTGGCCCCTATTTTTTCCACCTTATAATATCAAAAACATTTGCAAACATCCATGCATTTTATTTCTTCAAATGACCTAGTTCTGATAGGACTAAAAAGAAGACTGGGACTGCTAAGGAGCTTTCCATGAATGGTCAAACCCTTGCTTTGGTATTTCAACCTCCACATGCAGTTAAATGATAAAGATGTTTGAGAAAGTATGTGCACCTATCCTAATTGTGTCTAGGAATGGAGATGCAGTGAAAAAATAATTCTAGGAGCATCTCCTTGGTCTACAGGGGGACACTAGGGCTAGTGTTCAAATAACAAGGATATCAAATAGGAAATAGGATTGGGTAAATAGATGGGGTTTTGTAAGAGTGCAAAATTCAAGGGAATGCTTAGTGGGGAGGTAGAGCTTCACCATGGATTCACTTTTAGTGATTTTTTTAATAATTTTATTAGAGAATGTAGGGCTCTTAAGTAGTTTGGTTCTTATAAAATTAGTGAAGGAATTTTAGACAACAAAGGAATATGCTACTTATTGAAATTATTAACAAAGATGGGTTTCTAGGAAAATGAAGGCAAGTATCTCAGAGGAATCTCTAAGAGAAACTCCAGACATTAAGCATCTCACACAAGCTATTCTCTCCTCAAGTTTGAACCTAAAAAATTAGATGCAGAGATGTTATGGAGTAAAAAGTGTCCACATGTCTTCTTACCTCCTTGTTTAGCTCCTAGGTCCACATGATTACCTTATATATTCTAAATATTCATCCCAATGCAAAACTGCCTGAACCCAATGTAAATTGGGAATAAGGGACCCATATTTTACCTTATCCCAGACTCAAAATGGACTGGAAGACTTGGGTGGTACCGCCCAAGTCTCTCCTGATTTGTTAGGGCAAATTCAAATGTATGTTAGCCTGGGACCTTTCAAAAGGTTTCTCCTTGTCGGCTCTTTTCGTTTGATTTCACGAATGTTAGCAAACAAACATATATAGTTGTGTTTTTGAATTCATTATGAACCTATATAGAGATAGCCAATTTGAAGCATTGGAATAAAGGGCATTCAAAGCATTCATTGTGATTCTAGAGCATATTTGTATTGTCACTGTGTGTGTTGATGTAGGTTTGAAGTTATCATCTATATCTCCTTATGAGTTGAAGCTATTTCATTCTCCTAAGGGTTTCATCACATAGGTGATATCATTGTTGTTTATCATCATTTGATTCATCATATTGTTATTATGTTTAGCCTCTACCCTACAAGGGCACACTCTCTTTATCTATCAAAGGTATTGTGAATCTTGAATGCTATCCCAAGATTTGATTGAGGTAAGTCCCTATACACCATAACCCCCAAACCCATTTTCTTCTTCTTGTGTGCAGGTTACAAGAGTGAGATCTGGGAATATGAAGATATAGGAAGACTAATCAAGGATCAGGGTTTCAGGATCTAACATTAGTTTGAGAATATTCCTCTGTACAAGACTTGGGTAGTGGTGTCCTAGTCTTTCTACCCCTACTAACTCCATATTTGGCATTAGGGTAGTCTCTACAACATTTCTCTAGTTTATAGCTTCAACAGATTCTACCTTTCAGGACTTGGGTAGTCCTGAAATAGTTCTATGACATTTCTACTTCTAGGACACAAGTTCTATCATCTTCCTGATCCCCCCTATGCAATTGGTTTCTAGATATCTATTATACATCGTCTGTTATAATCAGATCATCATAGAAGTAAGGTTTATTACATTATTGACCTAGGGTTTGATAAAAGAACTTGATTAAATCCGATCTTTCTATAGCAAACCAGAGAACAAGATCTGTAACTGAGTCCACCTCCATTTGGTAGTGATTTGGCTCAGTCTTGTCCTTGAATATTATTGTGAAAGAGGGTTTGATCTAATGTGCATGCTAGTTGTCTTCATTCTCCTTTTTCACACTTAACATTTTGGTGAACCTGTAGCTTCGAGCATTTGCATCTTGTTGAATGTTAAAAATAGATCTTGCATTAATTTATAGCATATTTTCATTAGCCAGTTGAAAATCTTGTATCATTTCATATCCTTGGTTTGAAAATTCATAATTTTGCAATTACACATTGTTAATTTCAACAAGTATAACTATTTTAATATTGTTACATGGACCAACTTACAATTAGACTTAATCATTAACTTTGCATGATAATTAGGAGGATTAGTCATAGTTAATTGATTTGATATTGTGGAAATATCTGGTTAAATCTTTAATTATGAGGTTAATAATTGATGTTAATTAGTTTTGAACATTAATTAATTTATATTATGAGATATCATTATGATGCACTGATCATGGGTTTTCTGGTACTGAGTGTGAATAGGAAAATGTAATGACCTTTGAAGAAGGAGGGTATCATCCTAGAGGAAGGGTTAGATGTTGAGAAACAAGGTTGAATAGTCATCTGAGTATCATTTTCTATGCCCTTTAGAATCCCTCTGTAAGTTGTCATGAGCCATGTCTCTTTTCGTAGTAATTCAGTTCATGTGAGTCATTTTGTCGATGGTGCTATCACAACAAGATTTAACGACTAGATGACGTTCTTGGAATGACGTCTCAAGCCGAGTGATAGTCATGTTAAGAGTCGATGAGATCTCTCTCATAACCCTATTGTAAAATAGGGATATTAATTCTTTATTTCTTTTCTTTCGACTAAGGTTTATCGTCGATGTTGGGGGAGTATTACTCAATCTTGAACATCCTAAGCTTTTAATGTCATACCTTTTGTTTTTATTATTATGATGAACTTTAATAGTTTAAAAGTTCTTTAACCCTTATTATTAGTCAAGGGTGTTCATATATAAAGATATATACGAATCTCTTTAGAGGTCGATGATAATAGTTTTGACTATACTGATAACTATCCTATCTTATCTTTTTACTTGCCACCCTAATATCCTTAAACCCATGAGGAGTGGGAAAGGAGAAATGTTAAGTCAAGTGGACTATGTGGATCAAAGATCCTACAAGGTGGAAAGCCCTCAATGCATGCAAAGAACATGCTTTAGTTGGTTATTGAAATGCCATCTTGAGAGACTTAGCGGATGGCATAGAGAGTCTTGTTGGTTTTTCTTGTTGGAGAGATTTGGAAGAGGAAGTAGGTGTGCAGGGTGGTAAACATCGATAATTATATTCTCTTATTACAGAGAGATACATATGGTCTGAGAGAAAAGAGATGTCAGGGAGGCTCGAGCTCTGCAAGCTAAATTCTTATCTCTGTGTTATAAATACAGGTATGTCTATCTTAGAATTCTCAGCTCATATGTTTATAGACTTCAATACAATTTTAAAACCTTTGTTTGAAAGAATGTCAACATTGTAGACTTTAGAGAATGAGTCATGGATTTCTCATGACGTGTTGAGCTATGACTGTATGTTTGTATGTGCATCTTGATGAATGTTTTGGGTAGTCGAAGGCTCTTGAAGGCTCAATGAAAGGTAATTCATGATTCTTTGAAAACCACTGTTCTTTAGTGGCGCTCGACTAGCTTGAGGCCATAAAACCTGTGTGGGAGTGCATGCATGAAGCACCTGCGAGATACAATTATTCCTATGTGCCATGCATCTTTAATGATGTCTTCATTTATTTTGATTTCTAGTTGATAATACTTGCAAACTTGTATATGGTAATGAGCCTGATAGGGTATTATTCTGTAATGACTAGCTACTTGATGGTATCGGCATGTGGAGTAGTCCATACCATCATATCTATGGCCGCAGCCACAATTAAGTTTAAACACAATTAACCAGAGATAAATTGGGTTGTGCTATTGCACTTGATACCTTATTTTTCCAATTTGATAGTAAAAGATGACAAGACTTGATTGGTTATCTATCTATCTATCTATCTATCTATCTATATATATATATTGAACATAATGACTCTTCGAGGAGGGTAAAAGAGTACTATTCTTATACTGTAATAGTAAGGCTTTCATGATAGCCGAGACTATAGTCTTGTTCTCATTAAGAAGTAGAGTCTTGAAATGTCCTTGATAAAGATTATACTCTAGTTATATTAGAAGCTAGTGGTAATATATGAGATGAATGTTGACTTTATAGATGGCAGTTATGTTCTTATATTTGACATTATGAAAGTTTCTTAAGGAAGGACTTAGAAAGGGTTTGACTCTATGAGTCTTTATGAACCTTAAAAAGGATATTATGATTTGAGCCTTTTATGTTTTAACTCAAACAATAGGTAAACAACGTAAACATTGACCATGTAGGGTAAGCATTGTAACCAAAAATTATACTTATTGCTTTAAGAAAAATGGGATAATGTGGTGTGGAGTCACTAGTTTCTGAGTGTCTATGAAACCAAGAACCTAAATATAGGTTTTTGAGATAACAATCGAGTGTCCAAGGTTTGGACTTAGATGTATTGAAACCTAACTATTTTAGACCAAGAGTGGTCGATTTTGATATGATTTGCAAGGTGGAACAAGGTGGCGAGGAGTCACAAGTTCCTTGTTACAAAAGTAACCTTTTTAGTTGTAACCAACCTATGATGGAAGTTGAGTGTCTTGGTATGGATGAAGAATCGAATAGATCCCACTTGTATTAGGCCTAGAGAGAAAGGTCAAACAAAACTTCCCGTAGGACATGACAGCTTATAAGTCAAGTTAGGGTGGTGGACATACAACAACATTCAATACATAACATTTATGTATGAAAATATTTGGCCAAAGTAATGCATCTATCTATGCATGCATTGTCGGTCCATAGTGCTCTAGAGGGCCTAGTGTCTCTAGTAGTGTCATACATAGTTAGAGTGGATCTATAGTTGTGTGATTGTGAGACATTAGGAAGGACACAACACCAGATACTCAGATGGATAACCAAATGGTTCCTAATATCTAACCTTTCCGTGAAGGGTAGGGCCATTTCCAGTTAGGAATTTGAGTGGGGGACCGCAGGTCCGTGGTTGGTGGAAAAGCACCAAGATGATGCTCTCCTTCCCAAGCATGAGACAAGATGAGGCTTATGGAGACAGATGTTATTTGTTCCTAATATAGTATTTTTACATTTTATGACTTGTTGGTCAATTGTAATGTATAATTTGATATTGATGCCTTGAGCATAACTTTGTACATACATAGTGAAAGTATTTCATTGATGATATGTAATTGGATCTTTTAATTGTAAGCTTTATTATATTCTGTGAGAATAACATGCTTAATTGAGGAAATGATAGTGAATCATTATTGTTTAATTTGAAATGGATAATCATATTGATAATTAATTTCTTGATTTAGATGCATGATTATGTTAAATCTTGAGCATTATGGAAAGTGATGTTAAATATGGTATTAGAGCCAAGTTTCAATACATGGACCTATGAGCTCACTACTTGATGATTATTTGTATCCAACATTAAGTATGCTAATGTTTGGATGTTCTATGCTAGAATGGTAAGAATTAGAACAACTCCTTGAAAGAAGGTAATAGAACATGGACTTTACCTATGTCAACAAAAGATCTTGAAGGCAAGAGCCTTAAGGATGAAGAAACTTGAATAGATTGGCTGCCTGGTAGGAGCATGGTTAACTGATGGGGAAACCTTCACTGATGCCATGAAATGCATCAATCAAGAGTTAAGGAACAAAGAAAGGATAGTTGCCCCTAAATCTACTGATACATCAGCAGGACCCTCTGCCCCTAAAGAACTAACTGTGGAAAATAATCCTAGGGATTATGATGTACCTAAGGAGATTATGAAGGAGTACCAGTGTGTACCCTCAACTCCTAAGATAAAAATGAATATATGAATATGGGAAGTTATCCCAAGCTATAAATGACTTGCAGTAGCAAGGTGTAAAAACAATTTTGTAATTTTGGTGGATTTTATGTAATTCAATGAAAACTACAATGCAATGGAAAATTATGATAATCTTTCCTTTCTTGTTAAAGATTACATGAATGAGAATAGATTTGTATAATGAATGAATTAAATGATATGGAAAAACTAATCCATGATTAATCTACAAACTTCATGAAAAAGTAGATTGCAGCAAAGGTTTAGATTAGAACTAGGATGAGAGACAGCCAGGAAGAAGGATATTCTTCAGGGCACTCCAAATCTAAGTTAGACCAGATCCTAACTTTATTGAAAGAAACAAGAATGAGGGTAGACCTCTCGAACATGAGGTCAGGGGCCAACAAGGACCCAGGTATGATGCCTATGATGGGGGTGATGGTGAGGAATGCCATAATGACACCACGCAAAGTGAGCACATAGATAATAACTTAGAGGCTAGGAAAGATGAGGATAGGAGGAGCCATATGGCTTTGGAACTATCTAGAGACATGAAAAAAGTCATGCCTCCTAAATTTTATGGATCCGTAAGTGGAGATGCCGCAGAGGCATGGCTTATGAAAATGGAAAAATATTTTGAAATCAGAAACTATAATGAGGTCACTAAAGCTGTGTGGGGAGCATTCCAGCTGGTAGGTGAAACATCTACATGGTGGATGAACAAAAAGATGGAACTAGGCTTGAGGTCTACAAGCCTTACATTGGATAGGTTCGTAGAGCTTTTTAGGCAAAGATGGTTGCCTCAACTATTCTATGATCAGAAACTTATAGACTTTCATAATTTGAAACAAGATGATATGTCTGTAAATGAATATTGGGAAAAATTTACCCAACTGCTAAAGTATGTGCTACAGTACCAATAGGATGAGAAATTCCACATTCAGAAGTGCATAATGGGGTTGAACACCCAGATTGGGGGTGAGGTTGATGTTCACGGTCCTACTACAATGGACCAAGTCTATGAAAAGAGCTCAAAGAAAAGGGTGCCAACTTTTCATGGTAAAAATGGAAAAGCTTAATGAGACCGAGGAAACTTATTTCCAAGATGACTTAATGTTTTATGAATCTTAGAAACTTAATGAAGTTGGGATGAAGGAGTCCATAGGTAAAGAAAGATCAGATATGGATAGGTATCCCTTCCCTAGAGATTTTGAGGATGTATTTATGGATGAAATACTGGGATTACCTCCTAAAAGAGCCTTTGATTTTGCAATTGATATAATTCTTAGATCGGAACCTATTTCTAAAGCCCCCTACAGAATGATTACAATAGAACTAATGGAGCTAAAAGATCAATTATAGGAGTTGTTAGACAAAGGGTTGATTAGACCCAGTGTGCTGCCATGGGGAGCCCAATTATTTTTGTGAAAAAGGAAGATGGCACCTTGCGGTTGTACATAGATTATCGCATGTTGAATAAAGCAACCATGAAGAATAAATACCCATTACCTCGCATTGACAATCTTTTCGATCAAATGAGGGAAGCGAATGTGTTTTCCAAGATCGATCTTCAATTTGGATATCAGTAGTTGAGGTTGAAGGATAAGGACATCCATAAGACAACCTTTAGAACCTGGTATGGACATTATGAATTCACTGTCCTACCTTTTGAATTAACAAATGCACTGGCAACATTAATGAATCTTATGAACATTGTGTTCAGGGAATGTCTAGACAATTTTGTATTAGTGTTTCTTGATGACATTTTGATTTATTCTAAGAATGAGGAAGAACATTTACAACATTTGAGAATTATTCTTCAGAGGTTGAGAGCACCAACTATATGGCAAGCTCTCCAAATGTAGTTTCTTTCAAAAGGAGGTACAATACTTGGGCCACATAATTTTAGCTAAAGGGATAGCTATGGACCCAACTAAAATTAAGGCTATTTTGGAATGGCTGATACCAAGAAAAGTACACGAGGTCTGAAATTTCATGAGCCTTGCTAGTTATTATAGGAAGTTTGTCAAAAACTTCTCTAAAATTGCATATCCTATAACTTCCTTGCTGATAAAAAGTAAGAAATTTGAATGGTCAGATAAATGCCAGGAGGCCTTTGACCTACTAAAGGAAAAATTGACTTCAGCGCCAATTTTGAAAGTACCTAACCCAGAGGGTCAATTTGTAGTCACTACTGATGCCTCAGGAAAAGGCTTAGGTAGTGTACTAATCTAGGATGGACAGGTCATGTATAAATTGCATAAACTGAAGAACTATAAACAAAATTATGCCCCACATGATTTGGAACTTGCAGCAGTCATTCATGCACTTCAAATACAGAGACACTATTTACTTCGGAAACCTTTTGAATTGAAAACAAATCACCAAGGACTCAAATATATGTTCACTCAACCAAATCTTAATGCTCAACAAAGAAGATGGTTGGAATTCATCTCGGATTATAATTTTGAGATAAAATATATACAAGGAAAAGAAAATTAGGTGGTAGATGCTTTGAGTAGGAGAAGGCACATCTCCTCCATGATCTCCATACATTCTAATTTTAGGAATCAGGTGTTACAAAAATCTAAGATATGAATGATTCAATGAGTTTTATGAGTAGGTAAAACAAGCCCTTGAAGAAAACCCCCAAAACCTGAGATATGAATGATTCGACCTTGAACTAGATGGCTTATTAAGGTTTAAAGGAAGGATGTATGTACCTAACTCAACAGAGTTAAGGAATATGGCATGGAAAGAAGCTCATTCTACAACATATTCTGGGCATCTTGGAGTAACAAAGTTACTTGCTGATGTGAAACCCCTATATATCTGGAAAGGAATGAAGAGGGATGCTGTAAATTTTGTAGCTACATGTATTGAATGCCAAAGGGTTAAGGCAGAACACC
The DNA here is from genome assembly GCA_027924645.1 of Cunninghamia lanceolata. NCBI lineage: Eukaryota > Viridiplantae > Streptophyta > Pinopsida > Cupressales > Cupressaceae > Cunninghamia > Cunninghamia lanceolata. The sequence goes on from BSBN01000627.1 coordinate 19,719,747, forward strand.
ACCACACAACAAGGCTTTTATACCCTCATGAAATTCCTGAGTGGAAATGGCAAATTATAAGCATGGACTTTGTGCAAGGGCGTCCTATGTCAAGGAACATGCACAATCCTATATCTGTTGTGGTGGACAGACTCACCAAAGCCACTCATTTTATACCTAGAAACTTGATGGATGGAGCACCCATCATTGCTTAAAAATTTGTTCAAGAGATTTTCAAACTGCATGGCATTCCTAAGAAGATTATCTTAGATAGGGATGCGTAATGACATCGAGGTTTTGGCAAACCTTGTTCTCTTCACTTGAAACCCAGTTGAATATAAGATCTGCTTATCATCTTAAAACAGATGGACAAACTGAGAGGGTGAACCAAGTGCTAGAGGACTTATTGAGGATGTACTACATGGATCAATAGTACAAGTGGGAGGATTATCTTCCTTTAGTGGAATTTGCCTACAATAATTCCTATCACTCAACTATTAAGATGGCTCCATTTGAGGCATTATACGGATGGAAGTGCCAGACCCCTATAAGTTGGGACAAGCTAGAAGGTAGGGTTAGACTTGGTCTATAAATGCTATCAGAGATGGACGAGCAAGTCCATCTAATTAAGAGAAGGCTAGCAGAGGCCACTAATAGACAAAAGAGCTATGCATATGCCAAGCGCATCAAAAGGCATTTCATAGTGGGAGAGAAAGTTATCCTAAGGGTAAAACCTCAAAAAATTTCTATTATATTTGGAAAGATGTCCAAACTGGCACCAAGATACGTGGGTCCTTTCAAATTTCTAGAAGAAGTCAACCCAGTAGCATATAGAATTGCTCTACTGCCAACACTTGCCATGATGCATAATGTGTTTCATGTTTCATATTTGAAAAAGTTTAATTTTGTTGATAATCAAATTCCTATGCTTGATTGGAATCCTCTACAGGTGAAGGACCTAGGAGTGGTGGTGATCGAGCCCATCAAGGTGCTTGAAATGCGTAAGCTACGCTTACGTAACAAAAAAATAACACAGTGTAAGGTCCAGTGGGACCAATATGCAGAGGAAAACACCATCTTGGAAAATTATGATGACTTTCATGCTAGATTTCCTCATCTTTTCTGAAACATTTGTTTTATTATGCTCTTGAAAACATTTTCTTATTATGATGATTTACTCTTAAGACAATTAATCATCAAGGACGATGATTCTTATGGGGGGAGATATGTTACATCTCCAACTTACAATTAGACTTAAGCATTAACTTTGCATGATAATAAAGAGGATTAGTCATAGTTAACTGATTTGATATTGTGGAAATATCTGGTTAAATCTTTAATTATGAGGTTAATGATTGATGTTAATTAGTTTTGAACATTAATTAATTTATATTATGAGATATGATTATGATGCACTGATCATGGGTTTTGTGGTCCTGAGTGTGAACAGGAAAATGTAACGACCTTCGAAGAAGGAAGGAGGGTATCATCTTGGAGGAAGGGTTAGATGTTGAGAAACAAGGTTGAATAGTCATCTGAGTATTGGTTTCTATGCCCTTTAGAATCCCTCTATAATTTGTCATGATCCATGTCTCTTTCCGTAGTAATTTAGTTCATGTGAGTGGTGCAGGAGCACCTTTGGTAAAAAAAATCGTCAATCTATGATCATGAGTAGGCTATAGGTTTTGAATTTATAAATAAGATCTTAAAGGACCATTTCTTGTTGTAATAAAGCCTATTTGAGGCATTTTTGTAGTGGGAGTCATTTTAGGACTAGGGTCTTCAATATTTTTTCTTAAGTTTAGTCTTTCTATTTAGGCAGCCTTAGTGGAGAGGCTATTTTTAGGCCTTTCTTTTTGAGTTTTCTCAATGGAGGGGGAGTGGAATAAATATATATATATATATATATATATATATATATATATATATATATATATATATATATATATATATATATATATATATATATATATATATATTGTAAACATGCTTTTTTATATGGAATACAGGTCATAGAGGATGGATATGAAGCTTTAGGATGAAGAAAATAAGATAAAATGATTCTTTTTGTTGTTCTAGCTCTGTATTTTATAGTTTTTCTGCACTTTTTGCTGTTCCTTACACCAATACGGCTTGGTACGGCCCTATGGTACTATGCACCATACATTTTTGGATAGAATAATGTGTTACCTTTCATTTTCATGTGATTTTTTGGTTTGACATGAATGTATGAGGATTTTATGCTCATTTTTCTAAGAACAGTCCAGTGACTTAGGGTTTGACAGTTTTAAGGAGAAATTTCATGTTTTTGAGTGCCACGACCCTATAAAAATTGCATAAATTGGTGAAAAGGTATATTTTGAAGTCCTTCAATCATTTTCTTTACTTTTGGAGTAGAGTAAGATGTTTTCATGATGGTTTGAAGCAAATCTAGTGTTGTTTTTCCCTATTTTCTAAGGAGAAATGAGGGTTTTAGCTTTGCATGTTTGAGTTTCTTGAGATAAGTGAATTTTATGATAAAAAAAAATGGTGGATTGTGTCTATTTGCAACACATTTAATGATTTCAAGTACATCTAGAGGGTTGGGAAGTAGAAAACCTCATAGTTTCTTTGCAAATGTGGCCTAATTAGGCCTATTGTCAAACTGTAACAGTCACGTTTTGGGGTATATGTTATAAAGGAGTCCATGTTACATGTTGGATATGTGTTAGAGATCAATAATGGGTGCTCAAAAATCCCTTCATAGTCTTGAATGGAGGTATGTAGAAAAAGATATGCCCTAATAGTCCCATTTAGAGGGCTACAAGCAAGTTGGGTTGTTCACAAAGGAATGATAAGAAGGACAAATTGCTAAGTTGTTTTGCGAGTTTGGTGAGTGTTACCCAGTAAAAATAGTGTGGTCTAAGGTGGTTTGAAGGTCAGGCAAGTAGTCATTGCATTATAACCATGAAATGACACCTTTTCCTATCCTTGAAGCAATGTATTATAAGAGGACAGTCAAGACAATGCATGATTAGTCAAGTGGCCAGTGAAACATTGCATTTGTGTGCCTCTCCTTCCTCTACATCAAGTGGTATTAGGGAATAGGAAGTAGGTCTCTTGAGAGTTGAATGTTGGAGTTTGAGAAAAGTGAAATCCAAGTAGTCAAGATGCCTCCTAAAGGAAGTTCAGTTGCAAGGAAGATTGATTAGCAGGCTAGAGAGCTAGAAGCTTTGAAGAAGGATATTTCTACATTAAAGTCTAAAGTTGGAGGTACCATGAGTGAAAGTGAGTCTAAAGAAGAAGAAGAGTTGGATATATTGTAAACATGCTTTTTTATATGGGATATAGGTCATAGAGGAAGGATATGAAGCTTTGGGATGAAGAAAATAGGAAAAAATGATCTTTTTGTTGTTCTAGCTCTGTATTTTATAGTTTTTCTGCACTTTTTCCTGTTCCTTACACCAGTACGGCTTGGTACGGCCCTATGGTACTATGCACCATACATTTTTGGATAGAATAATGTGTTACCTTTCATTTTCATGTGATTTTTTGGTTTGACATGAATGTATGAGGATTTTATGCTCTTTTTTCTAAGAACAGTCCAGTGACCTAGGGTTTGATAGTTTTAAGGAGAAATTTCATGTTTTTGAGTGCCACAACCCTGTAAAAATTGCACAAATTGGTGAAAAGGTATATTTTGGATTCCTTCAAACATTTTCTTCACTTGTGGAGCAGAGTAAGGTGTTTTCATGATGGTTTGAAGCAAATCTAGTGCTATTTTTCCCTGTTTTTTAAGGAGAAATGAGGGTTTTAGCTTTGCATGTTTGAGTTTCTTGAGATAAGTGAAGTTTCTGATAAAAAAATGGTGGATTGTGTCTATTTGCAACACATTTAATGATTTCAAGTACAGATAGAGGGTTGGGAAGTAGACAACCTTATAGTTTTTTTGCAAATGTAGCCTAATTAGGCCTATTGTCAAACTGTAACAGTCATGTTTTGGGGTATATGTTACAAAGGAGTCCATGTTGCATGTTGGATATGTGTTAGAGCTCAATAATGGGTGCTCAAAAAGCCCTTCACAATCTTTAATGGAGGTATGTAGAAAAAGATATGCCCTGATAGTCCCATTTATAGGGCTACAAGCAAGTTGGGTTGTTTACAAAGGAACGATAGGAGGGACAAATTTCTAAGTTGTTTTGCGAGTTTGATGAGTGTTATCCAGTAAAAATAGTGTGGTCTAAGGTGGTTTGAAGGTTAGGAAAGTAGTCATTGCATTCTAACCATGAAATGACACCTTTTCCTATCCCTAAAGCAATGCATTATAAGAGGACAGTCAAGAGAATACATGATCAGTCAAGTGGCCAGTGAAACCTTCTCCCCTACCTCTGCATCAAGTGGTATCACAGCATAGGAAGTAGGTCTCTTGAGAGTTGAAGGTTGGAGTTTGAGAAAAGTAAAATATGAGGAGTCAAAATACCTCCTAAAGGAAGTTCAGTTGCAAGGAAGATTGATCAGCAGGCTAGAGAGCTAGAAGCTTTGAAGAAGGAGATTGTTGCATTGAAGTCTAAAGCTAGATGCACCATGAGTGAAAGTGAGTCTGAAGAAGAAGAAGAAACTTCTGGTGAAGAAGAAGAGTTGGATCTAGAGGATGTGAGGATGGTGAAGTTCTTGAAAGCTATGAAAGGTGATGGACATAGAAAAATGAATTTACCAATGTATGGAGGCAAACTAGATGGTGAAGAGCTCTTAGACTGGATAGGAGCCATGGAAAATTACTTTGAAAGTGAAGAGATAGATGAAGATCACAAGGTGAGGAAGGCTAAAACCAAACTGAAAGGACATGCTTTGCTGTGGTGGAACTTTGTGCAAGATGAAAGATAGAAACAAGGGAAGAACAAGATCACTTCTTGGGAGAAAATGAAGGTAAAAATGAAAGGTAAGTTCCTTCCTAGTGATTATAATGTTCAATTGCTTAAAATACTACAAAATCTTAGGCAAAAGGACTTAGATGTGCAAGCATACACTGAGGATTTTTATAGGTTAAGTATAAGAACAAAGCATGAGGAGGATGAGGAAGAAAGAGTAGCTAGATATCTCAATGGCCTAAGGTATAACATTCAAGATGAAATCAGTTTGTTGGCACCAAAAATAGTGGAACAATATTTTTCAAATGGCAATGAGAGTAGAAGAAAAACTCAATAGGAAACAAGAGAAGGAAACAAGAGGAAGAGGTAGTACTTCTAGGGGCAGAGGTACGTTTTCAACACCAAGATAGTCCAAAGAAGATCTTGAAGAAGCTGATAAGAGTAAAGGACAAGCACTTGAATCAAGAGGAGGGAGAGGTGGAAGAACAAGCTTTAGGGGCAGATATATAGATCAAGGAAGAGGTTCAAATGTGTTTTTAGGAAGGTGTTACAACTGTGGTGAGTTTGGTCATCCATCCTACAAGTGCCCTGAAAAGATTGGTACTACTTTAAGTGGGGGTGAAAGACAAGGTAAAAAGAGAGTCCAAATTGTGCAAGAAGATGAAGGAGAAAGTGTCAATTCTTCAAGTCATGTTGTTGCACCAGAGGTGGGTGAATCTTTGATGGTGAAAAGAAAACTCTTGAAGACATCCATGGAGAAAGAAAAAATTCAAAGAAGAGCCTTGTTTAGGACAACTTGCAGATGTAAAAAATAAGGTATGTAAAGTGATTGTTGATTCTGGATGCACTAACAATATGGTCTCTAGTGAAATGGTGGACAAATTGAATTTGCAAAGAGTGCCTATTGCAAATCCTTATCAAGTGTCTTGGGTTAGTGAAAATCAAACCATTTTGTTGACTGAACAAGCTACTGTTGAATTTTAAATAGGTCAATATAAAGATAAAGTTGTTTGTGATATTCTACCTATGAGTTGTTGCCATGTTTTACTTGGAAGGCCTTGGTAGTTTGATAGGTTTGTAGTTTATCATGGAAGACAAAATATCTATGACACTGAAAAAGATGGGAAGGCATTTACTCTAACTCCATTGGTGGAAGAGACTAAGGAACAAGGTAAGGTCATCACGATAGGAAAGAAGGAATATGTGAGCAGTGAGGAAGGTGAGAGCATGAGGATTGCAGCCATGTTGAAGTCTGATAATATCAGGACAACAAATAGAAAGAATGAAGATAAGTTACAGTCAAAGGATGCTTCCATGTGGAAGAAGAAACAAGACAAATTTGTGTCTTAGTCTGATATAGGGTAGAATAAAGGTGATGAGCCTATGAACAAGCAAAAAGCAAGTGGTACAGTCAAGAGTGAGTTTGAAGTACAAGGAAAAAGAGAAGGTATATTGGTGGGGACAGTCATGTGTCCTATCACAATAGTGAAGAGGCAGTTAATGGAAGATGGTACAGAGGTCTGCAAGGTTGATAAGACAATGAATGGTGCTAATGCAGGTATGATAGAGGTTGCAAAACATGCTGGTACAGTGGACAGCAAGAAGAGTGGACACCAAGAGAACATAGGGCATAAGACTATGCAAGAGATGGCAAGTGATAACACTGTGAAGAGGAAAGTGACTTCAAATTTGGATGAAAGACACCCCCTAGTACTTTATGACAAAGGGAAGCAAGCTTCAATAGAAGACAAGAACAAAGATGACAAAGATAGTAAAGAGCCAAAGAAAGGTGAACCTATTAAAGGCAAGCATGAGGGTCAGAGACAAGTAAATCATAATGGAGGACAAAATGATAAATTCTTTCCAAGGGACTTGGAAAAGTTCTATGTTGGGGTGTATGGTGCAGGAGAACCTTTGGTAAAAGAAAATTGTCAATCTATGATCATGGGTAGGCTATAGGTTTTGAATTTCTAAATAAGGTCTTAAAGGACCATTTATTGTTGTAATAAATCCTATTTGAGGCATTTTTGTAGTGGGAGTCATTTTAGGACTAGGGTCTTCAATATTTTTTCTTAAGTTTAGTCTTTCTATTTAGGCAACCTTAGTGGAGAGGCTATTTTTAGGCCTTTCTTTTTGAGTTTTCTCGATGGAGGGGGAGTGGAATGAAGATATATATTGTAAACATGCTTTTTGATATGGGATATGGGTCATAGAGGAAGGATATGAAGCTTTGGGATGAAGAAAATAAGATAAAATGATTCTTTTTGTTGTTCTAGCTCTGTATTTTATAGTTTTTCTGCACTTTTTGTTGTTCCTTACACCAGTACGGCCCTGTGGTACTCTTCACTACACATGTTTGGATAGCATAATGTGTTACCTTTCATTTCATGTGATTTTTTGGTTTGACATGAATGTATGAGGATTTTATGCTCTTTTTTCTAAGAACAGTCCAGTGACCTAGGGCTTGACAACTTTAAGGAGAAATTTCATGTTTTTGAGTGCCATGACCATGGAAAAATTGTGTAAATTAGTGAAATGGTAGATTTTGAAGTCCTTCAATCATTTTCTTCACTTGTGGAGTAGAGTAAGGTGTTTTAATGACGGTTTGAAGCAAATCTCGTGTTGTTTTTCCCTATTTTTTAGGAGAAATGAGGGTTTTAGCTTTGCATGTTTGAGTTTCTTGAGATAAGTGAAGTTTCTAATCAAACAAATAGTGGATTGTGTCTATTTGCAACAAATTGAATGCTTTCAAGTACAGCTAGAGGGTTGGGAAGTAGAAAACCTTATAGTTTCTTTGCAAATGTGGCCTAATTAGGCCTATTGTCAAACTGTAACAGTCATGTTTTGGGGTACATGTTACAAAGAAGTCCATGTTGCATGTTGGATATGTTTTAGAGCTCAATAATGGGTGCTCAAAAATCCCTTCACAGTCTTGAATGGAGGTCTATAGAAAAAGATATGCCCTGATAGTCCCATTTAGAGGGCTACAAGCAAGTTGGGTTGTTTACAAAGGAACGATAGGAGGGATAAATTGCTAAGTTATTTTGTGAGTTTCGTGAGTGTTATCCAGTAAAAATCATGTGGTCTAAGGTGGTTTGAAGGTTAGGCAAGTAGTCATTGCATTCTAACCATGAAATGACACCTTTTCCTATCCCTGAAGCAATACATTATAAGAGGACAATCAAGACAATGCATGATCAGTCAATTGGCTAGTGAAACCTTGCATTTGTGTGCCTCCCCTGCCTCTGCATCAGTGAGTCATTTTATCGATGGTGCTATCATGACAAGATTTAATCACTAGATGATGTTCTTGGAACGATGTCTCAAGCCGACTAATAGTCATGTTAAGAGTCGATGAGATCTCTCTCATAACCCTATTCTAAAATAGGAATATTGATTCTTTATTTCTAGTCTATCGACTAAGGTTTATCATCGATGTTGGGAGGCTATTACTTGACCCCGAACATCCTAATCTTTTAATGTGATACCTTTTGTTTTTATTATTATGATGAACTTGAATAATATAAAAGTTCTTTAACCCTTATTATTAGTAAGGGGGGTTCATATATATATAGATATATATATAGAACCTCTTAAGATGTTGATGATAATAGTTTTGACTATACTTATAACTATCCTATATTATCTTTTTACTTTCCACCCTGATATCCTTAAACCCGTGAGAAGTGGGAAAGGAGAAATGTTAGGCCAAGTGGATTGTGTGGATCAAAGATCCTGCAAGGTGGCAAGCCCTCAATGCATGCAAAGAACATGCTTTGGTTGGTTATTGAAATTCTATCTTGAGAGACTTAGCGGATGGCATACAGAGTGTTGTTGGTTTTTCTTGTTGGAGAGATTTGGAAGAGGAAGTAGGTGTGTAGGGTGGTAAACACTGAGAATGATATTCTCTTATTGCAGAGAGCTACATATGGTCTGAGCGACAAGAGAAGCCAGTAAGCCTTAAGCTCTACGAGCTAAATTCTTATCTTTGTGTTATAAATACATGTATGTCTATCTTAGAGATCTCAGCTCATATGTCTTATAGACTTCAATACAATTTTAAACCCTTCATTTGAAAGAATATTGACACTGCAGACTTTAGAGAATGAGTCATGCATTGGTCACGACGTGTTGAGTTGTGAATGTATGTTTATATGTGCATCTTGATGAATGTTTTGGGTAGTCAAAGGCTCTTGAAGCCTCAATGAAATATAATTCATTATGTTTTGAAAACCACTGTTCTTTAGTGGCACTCAGCCAGCTTGAGGCCATAAAATCTATGTGGGAGTGCATGAATGAAACACTCATGAGATACATTTATTCCTATGCACCATGCATCTTTAATGATGTCTTCTTTTATTTTGATTTCTAGTTGATAATACTTGCAAACTTGTATATGCTAATGAGCCTGATAGGGCATTATTCTGTAATGAATGGCTACTCGATGTTATCAGCTTGTGGAGCAGTCCATACCATCATCTCTATGGCTGCAGTCATGATTAAGTTTAAACACAATTAACCAGAGATAAACTAGGTCATGCTATTCCATTTGATAGCTTATTTTGCCAATTTGATAGTAAAAGATGAGAGGAATAGATTGGTTATCAATGGCTATATATATATTGTGAACATAATAACTCTTTGAGGAGGGTAAAAGAGTAAGGATTTCATGATAGTTGAGACTACAATCTTGTTCTTATTAAGTAGTAGAGTCTTTAAATGTCCTTGATAAAGAATATATCCTAGTTATATTAGAAGCTAGTGGTAATATATGAGATGAATGCAAACTTTATAGATGGCAGTTATGTTCTTATATTTGACTGTATGAAAGTTTCTTAAGGAAGGACTTTGAAAGGGTTTGACTCTATGAGTATTTATGAACCTTAAAAGGATATTATGATTTGAGCCTTTTATGTTTTAACCCGAACAATAGGTAAACAAAGTAAACATTGACCGGGTAGGGTAAGTGTTGAAACTGAGAATTATACCTATTTCCTCAAGAAAAAAGAGATAATGTGATGTGGAGTCACTAGTTTTTGAGTGTATGAAACCAAGAACCTAAGTATAGGTTTTTGAGATAACAATTGAGTGTCCAAGGTTTGGACTTAGATGTATTGAAACCTAACTATTTTAGACCAAGAGTTGTTGATTTTGATATGATTTGCAAGGTGGAACAAGGTGGTGAGGAGTCACAAGTTCCTCATTACAAAAGTAACCTTTATAGTTGTAACCAACCTATGATGGGAGTCGAGTGTCCTAGTATGGATGAAGAATCAAATAGATCCCACTTGTACTAGACCTAGAGAGAAAGGTCAAATTGAACTTACTGTAGGACATGATAACTTATAAGTTGTAACACCCCGCCAAGAAACCCCGGAGGACAACACTAAACTTGGTCAAATTAATGGAATATTTTTTTTTAAAGCAAATTCTAATAGAATGCATAACATAACATAATAATCTAAACCTAGGTCCTCCTCAACTGAGCTACTCAAAAATCAAGATTACAAGAAACAAAGGTTGCATAAAGAGATACAAACAGAGATACATCCCAATTTACAAATACATGATAAGAGATCTTCTCAAACAAGATCAAGACATCTCTCATTTATTAACAAGCAATTATAGTAAGAACCATAAGGTCATCCTTAGCATAGTGGAAAAACATATGCTTTGCTCTAGTAATCTGCTTAATTAATAGACCAGTATCTCTACATCTAAAAGTGAACATTAAATCCACAAATGTTATCAATAAACATAAAAGAGAACTATATACTAGCCTAAGGCCCTAAGGGGCCAACCTAATGTCTCGAGGGCTCATTATGGCCTTGCCTACATATGCGTAGCTTAGAGACTTTGTAGTTCAAAATTTGAACTTGCAACCATAAAATGGTTTCATACAAATCAAAACTTTTAAGATATTATCAACATCTTCTCAGTCTTAGATACACATAAACATTTCAATCCACTTTAGGATAGTAGAAGAAGATTAAGGTTTACCTATCTCACAACATTCTCTTAAAATTTCTCAAAACATAAATGAGTTTTTTCCAAACTAGTATACAAATTGCTACTATGTTTATCTAATCATGCAAGCATAATGAAAACATATGAACCATTCCAAGCATAAAGATCGTAAATGATTTCTCTTTCTTAATCATTAGAGGAAGAAGGAAAAATTCTATATATATTATTAAGAAAGAGAAATCATTTACGATCTTCTAAATATGAGTCTATGCTAATGAATACAAAGAAACCTTTATAATCTTTGGCTCATTGGAAATAAATGATATCAGCAAAGTATTCAATGTCAATGCTATGATATACAAGGGAATATAGATAGGTATTGTTCGACACCATAGATACAAATATTCATCATTTACCTATGGCTAGCAAGATAAACACTTAATATACATATATGAATAGCAAGATGTAGTTTTTATAAACACATAACATACACCTACGACTAGTAGGATGTAGTTAAATAAACATATAACATTCATAACTCTTAAATTGGAGCCTTTTATATAGGGTTGACACCTTCTAAAGGCTATATTAAAACAAAGATAGCATTTAAGTCAAACCTAAATGGATATTTTGGGTGCACAACTTAGCTTTCTACGCTGCCATTACTACAGTCACATACATATGATACCAGAGTTGGTTCTTAACAATACACAGGACCTCAATTATTTCCAGTCTGTATCCAATTCTAAATATAAAGAGGACCCAAAATAAGCATAACATTACTCTCCAGTAACTGTTACATTTAACTGATAATAATATTTATGTAGTTGAAAAAATTCAAATAGCATACTGGTTAGATCAGATGTCAAGACATAAAAGATGGAGAGCACTTCTCAGATGTTGTAATTAGAACTATATGGTAGACTTGCATGCAATGATCACAGGATATGCACAAAATGGATTCTTGAAAAGGCTTTAGAACTTTCAAACCAATGCAATGGTTGGCATGCATGTTGAACAATTTTTAGTTTCAGTGCTAGAAAAACAATGATCTGATGCAAATACCCTAACAATAAAAAAGAAGATTACCTCCACTGCCTTGGATCAATTCCATAGAAGGCGATCCTTTTGTTATTTGTTTTCACTCCTCTTCACTCCACTTCAGCTCACCTTAACCCTTGTAATTTGATATGATATAAGGTGATCCCTTTCACTTTTGTGATTACGGGTTTCCCAACACTGGAGGCAGAAAAAAAAGTTGTTGGCAAAGGTTGCTCTTTGGCAAGGTTAATACTATGATCCATTGAGAAGAATCCAAGGATTCCTATAGAAAAGATTTCTTTATTTTATCATCACCTGGGATGAGTATAGATTTAAAAGCCCACAAGATTTCGAGGAGGTGGAGGTGATAAGGAATAAGAGATTGGTGAATGTTGCCATTTTAGATTTTGACAATACATCCATTGACAGACCATTGTTTCATCTACTAAAATAAATTAATTCCCCCTCTTGTGGAAATGGCTCCCCCTCTAGATATATAAATGAAGAAACCAAAAAGGGTAGGGATGTTGGTAAGGGACGTGGCTGTCCTTAATCACATTATACAATGTGTCACTATTTGTTAAGCGTTTAATATTCCTTTGACCCTTAATTACTGTCAAATCATATCCGTTGACTCATAATTTGTTTATGGGTTTGTCTTTGTATCATTCTTTTAGTAAATGTTTCATTTGGTATAAATACTCAGTCATGTGTTTTTAGACACTCTTTTGGAAGGGGTCAATCATTCCAATGGGATCACCTCTTTATGATATGGATATAATTACAAGGGTTGTCTTTTCCATAATGGCACTTAAGGTTGAATTGATATATATATTATGAGCCTTAAAATGACACCTCCATTCGGTATTGTCTTTGTCATACGATGACATTAAGATCTGATATAAATACAAATGACTCTACCTACCATAAAATGGCATTAAAATTGGATATACCTATATGAACAACTTCCATAATGTGGCATCAAACTCAACATATTTATATATGATTCAACTCGAAGCACACACCTAGATATGCGTAGTTCATGAAGTATATATGATACACGAAATATATATGTAGGACATGTAAAGTGTGAAGCATTCACATAGATAAATGGAGTATGCACATGATTTACGTAAGTCACGAAGCATAAGTCATACACATAAGTCACAAGGTATTCACTTGAATACAGATAATACGTACAATATACACAAGAAGCATGAACCATATATGTGAAGCATGCATGTAAGTCCTGGAGTGTGAACTTGAACATACAAAGTCATGGAGTATATATTTGAGTACATGAATTCATAATATGCAACATCAACTGCTTAACATCATTAGCACATACCTTTAAATATCCCTTATTATTCTACCTTCATCCCCAAGTTCCAAGGCCAACTACCTATGCATCCACGGTGAGAATGGAGGGGCACTACATAAGTCAAGTCAGGGTGGTGGACATATGACAACGTGTTCAATATGTAATGTTTATGTATGAAAATCTTTGGCCAAAGTAATGCATCCATCTCTACATGCATTGTTGGTCCACAATGCTCTAAATGGTGATGCAGAGGTAAAACGCAACGGGAGCTTACAAATGGGAAGGAGGAGTCATTAACACAACCAGCATGTTAAAATACTATTGGCTTATCATCATCATCATATTTCTTGCTAACACAAACAGCATCATCATATTTCAAAGAGGCACGAAATATCCTCCTGCTGACTACTGTTCACTTCCTTATCGCCTTTCGCCTTTCGCCTGTCAGCAGCATCATGATATTTGGTTAGCGCAAACATCCTCCTGATGTTCACTGTTCATCTTACCGCCAACCTCTATCTTCATCATCATGATGTTCAGCATCATCTTCATCAGCAGGATATAAAATATCCGATTCCTCCGATATATCCTGATGACGACAACTTCCAGCACCCTTCCTTCGATGCTTAAGTCACCCCGATATCTGACTACTCAAACAACAGCATCAGGATATGACTTATCCGGTCATATTGAAACATCCTGATGATGTTAACCAAACTTTATGCCGATGACTTACGCCGATGCCAAAACACTTAGCGACAACAGGATAAACTTGCATAGGGTGATATTCACAATATCCTGATGACGATGACGTCACATGCACCTGATGATGATGTCACGCAATATCCTGATGACGATGACGTCACATGCACCTGATGATGATGTCAACAGGATATAAGACACTTATATCCTCCGCAACATGATAATGAATATCCGGGTGATCTCTTAATATCCTGATGATGACCTTTAAGATCCTGATGACGACTTTTAGGAACCTCCTGTCCTTAGCCAAAAAAAAGTGAACTTTCCCTTCCGCATGCGATAGCGATATGCAGATGATGGATACACACGAAAGATGATCCTGACGATGATATACACACTGAGTATATATCCAACTTATATCATCCTGATGCATTCAAAACATATAGTCTTTGTCAGCTTCATAACCCGATCCGGATAGCGATATACTCACAGATGACGATGCGATTCACTCCGTCTGGAAAAGCACATGCAGACCCCTGTATATCCGTCAGCTGCATGCAAACTCATAGAACCACACAATTTCACAAAGAAAATATGATGATCAGGCCGGATCACCTTCAGATCAAAACTTAACAATTTATCTTCCTAAACCCTAGCACATGAGGATGCTAGGTTGATTCATAGCATGCTACCAACTGATCTCTCAAACAATGAAATGCATAAACAGAAAACTAAAATGCAAACTAAACTATCATACATGACCATTCCACCGATTCACAGAATCAACCGGTGGAAGGGTTGAAAGAATCCATCAACTTGTAATCAGAACAGAAATCAAAACATAAACAACTGATAAACCAGATAATGCAATTGATGAGATCTTATTCTGATGAAACACAAATGTCCTGTTTCTACAATACTATTTCACAATGTTTGGACTGATCTCTGGATCTCACTCAATCACCAGTACAACATAACACAACTACTACTCTCATGATCATGATCTCAAACCCTAACTGATCTGAGTTATTTATAGCAATATCCTACGAGTACTACCAACTCGATTCCCAGCGGCTGAGAGAAGACAGCTCAGACAACCTGATCACGAACTCTAACTGCCTGCACACTCTCCTAGGCTGATCTAATACATATGCATTGGTCCAATGGACCTTATTACATTATGAAGTCAAACATGCTAAAAATAGACTAATGTCCTGTCATGCGGACTATATCCTGTCTTGTAGGGGTGCTCCTGCACCATACTCCCCAGAAGAAGAAATCTCAAGTCCACTTGAGATGAGAGTATGAAGATCTGCACCATGTTTCTGGATTTGCTCTTCAGTCATCCAGACTGCTTCAGAATTAGGTTTTCCCTTCCAAGAGACTAGATACTCCAAGTACTGTTTGTTCCGGGTCTGTTTGACCACTCTGGTGTCCAAAACCTTCTGCAACTGTGGAGGATCATGCTTGGGAATGTTATCATTGACTGTATCCTGTAGGAGTTCCTAATCTGCATCTGGATTAGACTTGTATGGAGTTAAATCACATACATTGAATATAGGGGACAAACCAAGATCAGGGGGCAGTTGTATCTCATAAGCATTCTGTCCATGCTTGTGCAAGATCTGACATGGTCCAACTTTTCTCTGCATGAGTTTAGTATATTTTCCCTTAGGAAGTCTGTCCTTCTTCAAATGAACCCATACCAAATCTCCAACATCAAACTGAACATCCTTCTTCTTTTTATCAGCATATTCCTTATACTTCAAGGTGGTTTGCTGTAGTTGGGTCTTGACTTGATATATCTCCCCAAAATCTTCATCAGTCTCATACATGGTCTTTAGTGAATCAATGCCAACACTTTCTAACTGAATCTGGTTGACTGTGAGAACTCTCCTGCTCAAAGCATCTGCAACTTTATTCTTGACTCCTTTCTTATGCTTCAATGTAAAAGTAAAAGCTTGTAAGGTTTCTACCCATTTCATGTGTCTGTGGTTCAGCTTTTCCTGGCTGTTTATGAAACTTAGAGCCTGGTTATCTATGAATACTATGAATTCCTTTGGCATCAAGTAATGCCTCCATTTCTTGAGTGACTGGACTAAAGCATACATTTCCAAATCATATGAGGAATACCTCTTTTTAGCATCATTGAGCTTCTCACTGAAAAATGCAATAGGTCTACCTTCTTGGCTGAGTACTGCTCCAATGGCCATGTGACTGGCATCACATTCCACCTGAAAGATTTTGTTAAAGTCTGGAAGCGCAAGGACTGGCTGCTGTGCCACCTTCTTCTTCAATGTTTCAAAAGAATCATCTGCTCTTTGAGTCCAAACAAATCTGCACTTCTGTCCTCCTTTGATGGTATCAAGCATGGGTGCACAAATATGACTAAACCCTCTTATAAACTTCCTGTAAAAGGTTGCTAACCCATGGAAACTTCTGACATCATTCATAGTCTTTGGGGTTGGCCAAGACAATATGGCACTTACCTTCTCCTTATCCATTTGTAACTTTCCTTGTGAAATGACAAAACCCAAATATGTGATCTCCTCTTGCATGAACAAACACTTGTCTAAATTTATCATCAGCTGCTTGTCATGTAACCTCTTAAGAACCAAATCTATGTGTCTGAGATGTTCTTCTTTTGTGTTGCTGAAAATCAGAATGTCATCTAGATATACTATGACAAACTTACCAATGAACTCTTTCAAAACCTCATTCATCAACCTCATAAAAGTACTAGGTGCATTAGATAAACCAAAAGGCATAACCTTCCACTCATATAACCCTTCATTAGTTTTGAATGTTGTTTTCCATTCATCTCCTGGTCTAATCCTGATCTGATGATATCCACTCTTCAAATCTATTTTTGTAAAATACTTAGCACCTCCCAAACAGTCAAGTAAATCCTCTATCCTAGGGATTGGAAACCTATACCTGATTGTGATCTTGTTAATAGCTCTGGAATCTGTGCAAAGCCTCCAAGTACCTTCCTTCTTTGGTGCTAGTACAGCTGGTACTGCACATGGACTTAAACTTTTCCCAATCAGACCTGAATCCAATAATTCTTCAATTTGTCTGGCTACTTCTGCATCCTGTTTTGGAGTTAGCTTATAGGCTGCTTTATTTGGAAGTGTTGACCCTGGAATTAAGTCTATGCAGTGACTGATATCTCTGACAGGTGGTAGGGATCTTGGCATTCCCTCTGAGATGATACCTTTGTACTTATCCAATAGCTCTTGGATAGCTGGGTCTATGAGCCTTAGCTTTTTCTCTTCCTTGACTTCTTGCTGTTGTTCTTTATTCACCCTCATACATGGGATTAGGGCATATGCAACTGCACCTTCTACTGCTACTTCCTTGAGGCAATCTCCTAAGCTTAAGCTTTGTCACCATTTCTTCAGATACAAAATTTTCAGTAGAACCAGAATCAATCAAAACTTTACATGCCTTACCTCCTGCTTTGCAAATAGTCCTGAAGAGAGACTTTCTTTGAGGGGATTCTTTGTCAGGTACCTTCATGGTAGTCACTGTTCTTCTCATCATTAGAGACTCTCCACTTTCTGGGTATCCATGATTATCAGGAGCATTCACACTCTAAAAAGCACTAGAGCCTGTCATACTTTGATTATCAGGTTCTTGGATCAGATTTGTTCTCCTTTCTCCTGTTGAGCTTGTGGCCTTTTCTGGACATCTGCTGGCTATATGACCTTCTTTGTTGCAGTTATAACATCTGATGGATCCTCTGCCCTGGGATCTTCCTCTGAAAGGTCTTCTACCTCTAAAGTTTCCTTGCTGACTATAATTTTCCCCTTGGTTCTGACTATTGTTTCCCTTACTGTTGTCATGACTGGATTCTCCTTGATATCCATGTCCATGTCCTCTACCTCTAAAAGGACCTCTTCCACCTCTTTGTTGTCTTCCTCTTCCTCTATTGTGTTGTTCTTGTTTTCTCTTTAACTTCTCTTCCACTTTCAATGCCAACTGAAAGCATTTCTAAACTGTATCTGGATTATGCAGACTTAAATCTTCCTGAATATTGAACCTCAATCCATTAAGGTATCTGGCTACCTTCTCTTCTTCACTTTCCTTTACCTTTGTTTTCATACAAAGTTTCATGAATTCTTCTGTATATGAGCTGACATCTAGCTCCTTCTGCTTCAGGTTTTGCTTCCTCTTGTGTAATTGGATACTGTAATCCAATGGGACATAAGCTTCCTTTACTAATGCCATCATTTTCTTCCATGTAGTGACTCTATGCTTTCCTTCCTGTACTCTATCATCTTGGACGAAATTCCACCATGTCAAGGCAGCTTCTTTCATTTTTGACTGGGCTATTTTCACCCTCTGTTGTTCTGGTATCTCCTCTGTTTCAAAGAAATTGTTCATGGAGTCTATCCACTCCATCACTGAATCAGGTTCCATCTTTCCTGTAAACACTGGCAAATCCAGTTTCACATCCATGGTTCTCCTCTCCATGGCCTTGAGGGTGTTCAACAGTGGTCTCTGGTCTGCAGGAACGACCTCCTCGTTCCAACTAGGGATCTCTTCTTCTTCCCTATCTTCTTCTCTACCAGAACCTACTCTGTTCCTCAACTTCTCTAACTCATCCTTCAATTCCTGATTCTGAGCCTTCACGGCCTTGCTCTCTGCAATCTGTTTCTTTACCAGAACTGCCAACTCAACGTTGGTCATCCTTGCCGGAATCTCTGATGTTCCTTCTTCATCTGACATCCTGCTATATCCTGATCTTTTCCAGAAGATCCTTCCTTTGCTCTGATACCACTATGATGCAGAGGTAAAACGCAACGGGAGCTTACAAATGGGAAGGAGGAGTCATTAACACAACCAGCATGTTAAAATACTATTGGCTTATCATCATCATCATATTTCTTGCTAACACAAACAGCATCATCATATTTCGAAGAGGCACGAAATATCCTCCTGCTGACTACTGTTCACTTCCTTATCGCCTTTCGCCTGTCAGCAGCATCATGATATTTGGTTAGCGCAAACATCCTCCTGATGTTCACTGTTCATCTTACCGCCAACCTCTATCTTCATCATCATGATGTTCAGCATCATCTTCATCAGCAGGATATAAAATATCCGGTTCCTCTGATATATCCTGATGACGACAACTTCCAGCACCCTTCCTTCGATGCTTACGTCACCCCGATATCCGACTACTCAAACAACAGCATCAGGATATGACTTATCCGGTCATATTGAAACATCCTGATGATGTTAACCAAACTTTATGCCGATGACTTACGCCGATGCCAAAACACTTAGCGACAGCAAGATAAACTTGCATAGGGTGATATTCGCAATATCCTGATGACGATGACGTCGCATGCACCTAATGATGATGTCACGCAATATCCTAATGACGATGACGTCACATGCACCTGATGATGATGTCAACAGGATATAAGACACTTATATCCTCCGCAACATGATAATGAATATCCGGGTGATCTCTTAATATCCTGATGATGACCTTTAAGATCCTGATGACAACTTTTAGGAACCTCCTGTCCTTAGCCAAAAAAAGTGAACTTTCCCTTCCGCATGCGATAGCGATATGCAGATGATGGATACACATAAAAGATGATCCTGATGATGATATACACACTGAGTATATATCCAACTTATATCATCCTGATGCATTCAAAACATACAGTCTTTGTCAGCTTCATAACCTGATCCAGATAGCGATATACTCACAGATGACGATGCGATTCACTCTGTTTGGAAAAGCACATGCAGACCCCTATATATCCGTCAGCTGCATGCAAACTCACAGAACCGTACAGTTTCACAAAGAAAATATGATGATCGGGCCGGATCACCTTCAGATCAAAACTTAACAATTTATCTTCCTAAACCCTAGCACATGAGGATGCTAGGTTGATTCATAGCATGCTACCAACTGATCTCTCAAACAATGAAATGCATAAACAGAAAACTAAAATGCAAACTAAACTATCATACATGACCATTCCACTGATTCACAGAATCAACCGGTGGAAGGGTTGAAAGAATCCATCAACTTGTAATCAGAACAGAAATCAAAACATAAACAACTGATAAACCAGATAATGCAATTGATGAGATCTTATTCTGATGAAACACAAATGTCCTATTTCTACAATACTGTTTCACAATGTCTGGACTGATCTCTGGATCTCACTCAATCACCAGTACAACATAACACAACTACTACTCTCATGATCATGATCTCAAACCCTAACTGATCTGAGTTATTTATAGCAATATCCTACGAGTACTACCAACTCGATTCCCAGCAGCTGGGAGCTTCCAAGCGGCTGGGAGAAGACAGCTCAGACAACCTGATCATGAACTCTAACTGCCTGCACACTCTCCTAGGCTGATCTAATACATATGCATTGGTCCAATGGACCTTATTACATTATGAAGTCAAACATGCTAAAAATAGACTAATGTCTTGTCATGTGGACTATATCCTGTCTTGTAGGGGTGCTCCTGCACCAAATGGCCTAGTGTCTCTAATAGTTTCATACATAGTTAGAGTGAATCTATAGTTGTGTGATTGTGAGACATTACACTAGTACAAAAACTAGCAATAAATGACTAAAAAAACTACTAAAAATTGGTCACATGACCATTAGTTTGGTCATGTGACCATTAGTAGTTTATTTCCAGTCATTTATAATGTGACCAAATTTATGACTGAACCATTTTTAGTCATTTATTGGATGTTTTTGATTGATCAATTTGGTGGTATATTTAGTTGTTAATTTAGTCATTGATTGTTGTTAACTGGTCATTTATTTAGTCATGATAGTCATTTATTTAGTCATGGTAGTCATTTATTTATTCATGGCAGTCATTTATTTAATCATTGTAGCCTTTTATTTAATCATTGTAGTCATTTATTTAGTCATTGTAGTCATTTATTTAGTCATGGTGGTCATTTATTTAGTCATTGTAGTCATTTATTTAGTCATGGTAGTCATTTATTTTAGTCATCATAGTCATTTATTTAGTCATGGTTTAGTCATTTATTTGGGTGCACCAGTACTTGTTCAAATTCATACATAAATTGCACAACCTTGCATCGTTAACCGATACACAAAATTTACTAGAGTTGTTTCAAAATTTAACTATTACCACATCTGAAATGGACATGAACTGTTTAGGAAATTTCATTTGGAAGTTTAAAATGCTTTTGATAGAACTTTTACATTTAATATTTAAAGCCTTTGGTTTCGGTTTAATTTACCTACAGATTTATAATTATAGCAAGTATTCTATAACAGTCAAGAAAATGTTAAAACAAACATTATCCATAAGTTAAAAACAAACCCTGAAACAAAATTATTGCAACACCGAAATCCCAAATGAAAAAAATAACAAAGAATGAATATAAAAACCCAAAACTACATAATTGAGCATCCATCAGTACAAATCTAAACTAAAAGATACACCACAGGTGTATTTAAAACAAATTAAATAAATTAATTGTACTTTCACTTTTCCAAATTTTTACAAATTAAGTCCAGTTGGGTAGCCAAAAAATTAACCTTGCCCTAAGTTCTGCTTATTTCAGAGAACCTTGACAAAGTAATACAACCTTTAGAAATTTATACAAGCAAGCAAAGTCAACAAATTTCTCTTTTTTCTCATCTGGGTCACCATGGCTTATCAACAAATTGAGAGCTTAAGCTCACCCACCTGCTGCACATTATATGTTATAAAAATGCATATTATAAAAAATTACATAAGACTTTAATACTTTTTATTTTATCTATAATAGAGTATACATAAAAATATATGGTTGACCACAAAATAGTAGGACCATAAAATAGTAGGTCATTTTGTCATACACAACCTTTATTTTATATCTAAACCTTTATTTAAGTATAAATTAAAAGAAAAAATTTCATTGTGATTTGAAATTTAATTTCAAAAAATGAAAATTTTGAACTTCTGCGAGTTGTGTGTGGCAACTAAAAAAGAAAGATTGGCCAAGGAGGATTTTAGCTTTAGTAACTCAGATGGTAGGGTGCTGCTAGTGTAAGGGCTCTCTAGAACCCCTATGGGTTTTGTTGGAAATAGGGTTCAGACAACTGAGAGGGGGTGGGTGAATCAGTTGTCAAAAAACTTTGTATCTTTCTACAATTAATTCTTTCTTTTGCTACTTAATAACAATTCAATAAATTAACCATGAAAATAATCAATCATAAGTGTAAGAGCAACAACACAATAACATAATTGACACCAAGATTTTTGACGTGGAAACCCGTTTAAGGGAAAAACCACGGTGGGGGTTAACCCACAAAAATTAATACCCTGTTAAAAGTATTTTATAAATGGGAATGCACATGCATTTGGGCTCACTGCTCAAATGGAGGCTCACTACCTATAGAAATATTACAAGAGAATAACAAAGATTTTGAACTGAAGAATAACATCTACCCATGCAAGAGTTTCAGTTTCGGTTAAGTGCAAAAACTGATCTTACACATTTCATCTTTGCTCTGCCCTTCTTACTGCTCTGCCTTCATTCACACCTTAGATTTTTGCTTTTCTCACATACAATTTATTCACACACACACACACACCAAATCATCCAATTTCATTGGCTATATATATCTGCAAAATGAGCTACAATCATTTTACTAGTTGGCTTAAAAAACAATTAGAATTTTGTTGAGTACTTTACTCTGTTATCTAGATCTATACAATAAGAGATGTAGACCAAAGATTTCACTTGCAAATCATCAATCATGTCGACTACCCACACTGATCATCACCAATTGCCCAATAAACAACTTCTATACATCTGGAATTAAGATCATTCACAAGGTTGGCATGTTCTTCTACTATTTGTTCTGTCAAATTGAAACCTGATACTCAGAAGCTAATATCTTTTGAGTCCTCCATCACCAGAGGACAAAACTTCTAGATTTAGAGTGTCTTGACAATGCTTTCAACTACCTTAGATCTGCAGTAAACCATGCCTTTCCACTGGAGAGATCGGGACCAAGATATTGGACCTTGTCACCTGCTCTGTTCCTAATTGTCTGGACTTAGACAAATTTTGATTCTAACTTCTGGTATGAACAAATTGTGTTATGCGGATGATTAAGATGATCTTAGTTGCCATAAATGACAACACCTATCAATGCAAAGTGGTTTCTCTTGCCAACAATCTCCCTCTTTGGCATTGCTGGCAACACTTAGTGAAAAATGACTAAGTGTCAGAATAACTCCCCCTTTGCTTGTACTCCATATTGTTGTTCATACTTCTTTCCAATGCTCTCCCTTTGCTAGATTCCTCATTTTTCACTGCTCTTCAGTCCCCCTTTGACATCAATGGCAAAGGGTGGGATCTGTAAGGGAAAATTTTCTAAAAATTATGTGTATAATGTTGCATATGTACAAGTAATCATTAAGTTCTATTTACATGAACTTGAGAATGTCTGCAAAGCTAGTTTTTATTTGCACAAGTTCAGAGGCCCAAGTACTCTTTATTCCATCCAAAATTGAGATGTGACCACTCAACAAAAATGAAAATGCTTCTTCCTTTAATAGATCTGATGGATCACTAGTCTGAATTGCAGTCTGAGCTTTAGATAGGGCATTATGCATTGTCTCTAATTTAGGGGCAATCAATCCCTGGAGCTCACACATTCTCTTAATAATGTTGCCTTTTTCTTTAGCAAGTCTTTTTATCTCATCAGTCAAGTTAATTACTTGGCATTCCTGACTTATGGGTGAGATAGTTAGAGGATCAAAATTATTGGATAGATTTGGCAATTTTAGTTCTTGTTCCTTTATTTTCTTTTCAATATCCTCACTTACTTTGGGCCAGGATAGACAAAATTTATATATATATCACTTCCATCACTAAGAGCATTTTGAACTCTTTTTATACTAATAGCAAGTATAGTCCTATCATACCCTATCAGACTCTTAAGTTCACTAAATCTCTTGTCCAAAAACTTATTTCTGACTTTTGTCTCTGCAGACTTCTCAAAGGACTCAAAATGAGTATTTACATAACTTACAAGATTTTTCAGATGTCTGGAGGGGGAATTAGATGGACTCTTTTGGTAGGAAGGCATTAACTTTTCTAAAATCCTGGTTGCAAGCCCCAGTAGCTCATTGTCCTCCATGTGGAACTAAATAACATCTTTTCTCTAGCCTTTACTTGGGTGAATGATGCTATTTTCATCAATTGGATTGGAGAGAGAGCATCAGGATTGGCTATACCTTGGAGTAGTTTACGTTCATCTACCTCAATTATTTCTTTCTCAAGAAGACTTTTCATTGCATCTACAGTATCTCTTGCAACATTGTCTGAATCATCCTTTTGTTCATCAGATTTCTCAGTATCTACTTTAAGTGCTTCAACATTTGCACCATCTTCTTCTGCTTTGTCTTTCTTTCCTTTTTCTTCCTCTTTCTCTGCTTTAATTTTCTCTATGTCCTCTACAGAGGAACTCTTTCCTATTTGTTCACCACTTGCTACCTAATCTGGAGGGCTCTGTGTAGTGGCAATATCCTCTTCTTTTCCAGAATGATCAGGTGGAGGAGTTACTCCTGCATCAACTATTTTGTCTATCATATCTATGTCCTCCTGATTGACTTGTTCCTCTTCTTGGACTTCTCCAACATTTAGATCTAAAAATCCAACATCAGTCTCTTCATAGGTTAACTCCAGAGGATCTAAATTGACACATTCGTCATCAACTCTTTTGTTAATCTATTCTTCTGCAGCTTCATGTTCTGGAACTGGAGGATTAACTTCTTCTTGTTTTTCTAAAATAATATAATATTTATCTTTGTCTAAAGCCTTTCTCAAGATTTCTTTTGTTTCTTTTGCAATTTCCTCAATTTCACCAATCATTAGTTTGCTCATCTAGACATTGCTTCTGAATTTATATTTAACTTCTCTAAGGATTTTATCTACTTCTCATCTGATCATCACAGGACACAAAGTGGAGAGAACATACTCTCTAAGTTCTATGTTTTTATCCTTAGCTGCTTCTTTACTCATTTCCAGTACTTTCCTTAAACTTTTAGGAAGTTCTTGTAAAATTTCCAATAGGGCTCTATTGAATTTATTCAAATATATGATAATGGCATCTTCCAAAATTTTCTTATTTGCTTGATCAAAATTATCATAGTAAACTCTGACAGGCTTTAAGTTTCCATGAACAATGATTGTTTTTACAATTTCATCAATAGTCATAGCGACCTTACCAGTGACTATCTTTTTACTGGCCTTATTGCTTCCGGAAGGCTGGTCTTCAAAAGTCTTTGAAGTTCTAGCTTTCTTAGATCTTATTTCTTTCACTTCTTCATCTATCTTTTTCTCTTCATCATCTTTTGTGCTCTTGTGGGTTCTTGTGGCCTTGGTTTTCTTTCTTTTCCCTCCATCACCGGATGGAGTGGCTTCAGGCTTCTTAGTGGAAGTGGACTTGAGTTTCTTAGTAAGAGTTGTAGAACTCGTCTTTCTTGAGGAGCTTGGTGGGATTTCCAAAGCGATTGCCGGATCACTTTCTACTTTTTCTTCTGTAGTCTGCTCAGTGCTTTTCTTCATCTTTTCAATTCTTTCTCTGTTCTTCTTTACTGCCTCCTTGGTTAGGCCAATGCTCTCAGTATACCTTTCAACTTGTCTCTGCACTTTCCTCTTGGTCTCAGGCTGTCTGAGCTCCACATGCAATTTTAGACTTAGTTCCTTGTAGGTTCCAAACCTTTCCACAAAGGTATCTTTAGGTGTGCTCAGAAGATGCTGAGCATACATATCCAAAACTCTTCCATCCACCTCATAACCCATAGGCATTATCCAAATTGTTCTTGGTTCTACAGCTTCCATCAAGCACTGATTTGTGTCAATGATGAAACATATGTCATTTTCATACTTCTCCACAATTGTTTTAGGGATTCTTTCTCTTGCTTGCATTAAACTCTGGAAGTTTTTGAAGTAGCCCCAAATGGCAGTCTTTTGGGCTTGGGAGTCACCAAGACTAAGAAGGTGATCTCTTATTTTCCATGTTACTGGTCTGTCAGTTGTCCAATGCACACCTTGAATTCTAGGTACTTCATTCATAAAATAGAAGAACAAACATATAATCAAGGAACCATATTTGAAAGAATTTTTCTTATATTTATTTATCTTGCTCAAATTCTCAATCAACTGATTTTGTAGTAGTTCACAAAGATCATAATCAGCATTTTCTTTTAACATTTGATAGGCTGCATATATTGCAGTTCTAGAGACAGAGTTTTCTTTGCTTGAGTGGTAAATTTTTTACCCAATCACCATGGAGGCAAATTTGACATCCGGTTCTATAATATCATTGATGGTCATTTACCTTCTATCAAACTTGGCACTGGTAGCATTAGTCACTATCTGGTTTTTCATTGCTTTCAACATGGGTAATCTGCTAGAGGAGTTTAACCTAGTTACAATCTTGATAACATCCTTTGTAATCTTGAATGGTTTCAATAGCCATATGAACTCATCATGTATTTAGCTTAAGATATATCGAACCCATTCATTTTCATCAAATATCAGAAACCTAATGACTTGTAGAAAATGTTTGCTTTCTAGGGCTTTGTATTCTAGTTTCAATTTGTGGCTATCATCCGTTAAGTAGTTGTTAAGCAAATCCAAGAGTTTTAGGTTTCCAAATTCATCCATGTTATAGTGGATGTATGCCCTAATATCCTCAACATGTAGTACACCATGTGGAACCTTAGAGAATGCACCCAATGGTTCAACTTCAACTGATTTGTGTGGATGCTTCTTAAATATTGGTTGGGACCTTTCAGTTACATCAACAACTAGAGGTGTAGCCATTTGCAGAAATTGAGAACTTCAGAGATTTCACAAAAAATAGAAAATACCTTATTATGCAAATTAGGGTTTTTGCTTGGTTTCTTGCTTCCAAATCATGAGAATTCTCAGCTCTAATCTCGTCCACTTCTTTCTTCTTGTTTTCTCTTGATGCAAAGTGTTTCAAATGATGAATGAATGACCTTTTTAAGCTTCACATCACCTAATTTGCCTTTGTAATAAATGCTCTGCCCTAGCACATCCGGTTGCTCTATTTTTTAATAGTCTTTCATGTATCACTCTGCAATTTGCCATAATCACTTCCTTTCTTCCAGAAATCCTTCCAAATATTCTGAATCAATTCAAGGTACCTTTTCTCATTGTACCAAAACTAGACACTCAACTACTGGCTGGGGGAATTTGATTTACAATGTTGCTCCCCCTAAGCCAAGGCTCCCAAATCAATTCCCAGAGGAATTTTCAGCACTGGAATCTGGTGCGGATCCATTACTATCATTCATAATTGTTTTCTTGACCCATATCTTGTTTGTTTCATTTTGAGTCTTATTCGCATCAATTTTTTCTTTGCCTTGGTTTTCTGACTCTGCTCATTCAATTTTCTATTTACCGGACCTCTTCTTCCATTGTTCCTACTTCTACAGAATCTTGCAATATGACCAGATTTATTGCAGTTAAAGCACACAACATTTCTTTTCTTATAAACCTAATTTTTTCTTGATCTACACTAATTAGCCATGTTTCCAAACCCATTGCAAACAAAGTAGTAAACATTGAAAGAATTGCTAATTCTTCTATTGTTAGCATTACTCATTATCATACTTTTGCATTCATTTGATCTATGACCATACCTTTTACACTTGAAGCATTGACCGGAGAAGGATGGACCATTTTGATTTACTTTACTTCTGTACTAAATAGCTCTATGACCAAATTTGTTGCAGTTGAAACAATTTCCATTGAATGATGGATATCTTTGAGCATTAGGATGTCTTACCAGAGGTTTTCTAGTTTTGTTTCTTCCATTCCTAGGTTGAAAATTTCTCTGTCCAGATCTGGAGCTTTCACCTTTCTCATATCCAAGACCATGCCTGTCATCAGCCTTTTTCTGTCCTTTGAGCAGTGCTTCAAGTTTTGCTGAGCTTATCTTGAACTTTTCCTTATATTCATTTGCAACATCTAGGTCATGTCTACGAATGACAATTTGCCTTTCAAGTTCTCTCTCATTGTATCTACTTTCTTGTAGATCAAACTCTAGATGACCAGCTATTCCATCCAATTTGCAACATTCTTCAGTTCTTTCTTTTAGTTTTTGATTCAGATCTTCTTCAATTTTCTTCCTATCTTCACTTTCTTTGGTTTGCCTTATCACCCTAGATTTCATTTCAATTTTTAGAACAGTGATTTCTTTTGACAGCTTCTCACATTCCTTTGTCTTTTCTTCCAAAGCTTCATTCATGCCATTTTCTTCAGGTAAACTTGATAGCTGCAGAAGTAGCTCCTTTTTCCTTTGCATAGATTTCTTTAATTTATCTTTTAACATTTCAATGGTATCATCAGCATCTTTAATTTCACCTCTCAGATTATTAATTTCTATTTTAGACTAAACAAGCTCTTCTAGGGCCAACTAAAGTTGATCTTTGAGTGAACCCATTTAAAACTTCTTCCAAGATCTTTTCCTCAAGATGTTAGGCTTCTCCAAGGAACCTTGTTCTGATACCAATTGTTGGAAATAGGACATACAACTGAGAGGGGGGTGAATCAGTTGTCACAAAACTTTGTATCTTTCTGCAACTAATTCTTTCTTTTGCTACTTAATAACAATTCAATAACTTAACCATGAAAACAATCAATCATAAGTGTAAGAGCAGCAACACAATAACACAATTGACACCAAGATATTTGACGTGGAAACCTGATTAAGGGAAAAACCACGGTGGGGGTGTTGGGACCTAAAATTTTCTGCAATTTTTTGCAAAAATCTTGGGTTCCCATGATAAAAAGTATAGTTTTTGCACTCTGAAATATATTTGCTAAATCAATCTCAGGAATATATTTGTTAATACACAGAGTCCACTACGTATTGCCTACGTCAAACTCCCTTGGTGCAAAATGCTTGGAAGATCATTTGTGAAGGAAACCAAAAACAATTCGATACAGCTTATACTCAAACATATTATGCTAGGTGATTGGATCTATTTATGGTTCTATGATGGAAGACCAGGAAAATTGTTTTTAGTGACAATTATTTGAGATTCACTGAACCTATGTCAAAATTCTCGCGAGTCATAGAATGATGAATTGGATCTACCTGATTTTCCTGGAGGGCCAACAACTTTTGAGATCTATGACAGATTCTACTATGAAATTGTTTTTACTTTAATGCCTATAATGTCTTCCTATTTTTCATGTTGCAAAATATCTTGGGATAACAGAAGTGCATAACTCATTTTTTATTCTGTCAAGCAAAGAATATGTGGTCTTAATGAATGCAATTAGAGCAGGATAATACACAAAATGGTTTCATTTGAATGATATCTGGTAGTGCCTTCTTTCTCTTAGTGTAGAAAGATACCTTTCAAAATTGATTAAGAGGTTTTTAAGTCATTTCCATGGTAGACATGCTAAAAATACCCTGGCAAAATATATGCAAAATGTGGTAGCATTTGCAAGTTGCAAACCCTGTTGACAAAATGCGAAGATTGCAGATTATGTACAAAGTGGAGATGGGGACTATGGCACAGGAAATGAACATCCATCTAAGCACACCAAAAAGAGAATTTTAATAGATATATAAATATATTGTGAAGCACCCTACATTCTCACCAAAAAATGCAAAGTTGAAAAACTTAGTAGAAAACCCTGATCGGTGAGATATGAACAATCGGAGTGGATTTATTAAGTCCTTCTGATTGCATAAGTCACTCCGATAACTAGAGCTATAGAGATTTCATTAAGACTCTTTCCGAGGGATGATGTATTAGAAGGACATATATTATCGGGAAGGATCTTATAGGTCTCACCGACGATGAAGATTACTTTGATAAAGAAAACCCGAGAAGAGTCCTGCCTTTGGATAAACTAAGAGATGAGACATGTTGGAAAGACAAAAGGCATCAGAACCATATGATAATCTCACAACGATGGTTCAAGTCAAGACGATGGCTATACAAATGATTATTCCCACATCGGATGAACTTTGTAGTACCTCCTCAAAACATCAAAAATATCTTGAGGGACTTCAACAAGATGTAAAAGAATGTATATATGCTTCAAAAATGGGTGTACCTGTATTGCTCAAATATAAGAAACAATTGAAAAACAAGGATGAGTGGATAAAAATAATGTCAGTTGAGATTGCAGAGGTATTTAGAAACAACCAAAGGCAAGAATTTGGCATCAAGGGAGGTTTGCAAACACTTGGAAAAGATAAGTATAGTAAATCCACCATATTAAAAGGTGTTAGGTGAATCTAAAAGTTTCATGACTAAATAATCACATATTTTCGAGAAAGTAAAATATTTCCAGGAGAAGAATTAAAACATTTGTTTGAAGAAATTATCAGAATTAAAAGGTCCATCTATCTGATAATATGAAGGAAAAAATAAGTATTAAATGGAGCAAATAAATTAATCAAGTGTGATTATAAGGTAAAATGTGAATTTTACATTTCCATTAAAAGGGTTATGAAATAAAAAACTATTGAAGAACATTTTTTGAAAAGGGAAAGGTTTTCTGAAAGGATTGAATCAAGAAGGTAACTATTTTATGAAGTCTAGCAAAACACTTTCATTGAAGAAGTTAAAGGGGTAATAATTTTCACCCAAATAAATATTTTCTCCAAATAAAGGTGAAACGAGAAATGGAATATGGAATTTAGAAATATTTTATGTTTCACAAAGAAGATTGAATTAATTATGAAAAATAATTAAATGAAGAGATACATCAAAGCCGCTATATGAAGAGTTACAACCCTATAAATGCAAGGTATATATGTATGATAAGATGAACAAGAATGTAGAC
This sequence comes from Cunninghamia lanceolata, assembly GCA_027924645.1. Classification (NCBI taxonomy): domain Eukaryota; kingdom Viridiplantae; phylum Streptophyta; class Pinopsida; order Cupressales; family Cupressaceae; genus Cunninghamia; species Cunninghamia lanceolata. The sequence continues at coordinate 19,750,483 of BSBN01000627.1, forward strand.
ATCAGTAGATTAGAAAAAACATCATGATCAGAAGTAGGAGTTAGATAACTAGACGGATTGATCAGTTGAGAAAATAGAACATTATGTTGTATATTGTAAAATCTTTTGAAATTGTATAATGGAGAAGAATGCATAAATTGATGATTTAATATTGGTGTCTATTGTTTGTTAAGCCAAAAAATTATTTGGTTGTCTCCACATTGTTATTTTTCTGTTATTTGAACCTAAGTTTCCAAGTTGATATTTCAGTTTCATTGAGACACATTTGTTGTTTTCGTGTAATCAAATTAATTGGTTTCTATTAAAGAATTAAAATCCTTTTGATTGATTATAGTAACTTGGAAGTAACATTTGGATTAGTAAGAAGAGCCATATAATCGACAAGATTGCCATACTGTCTCCAACTCAATATTGTCTTGTTATTCAAATTGAGGATATACTCCATTTGTTAATACACACTTGCTGTCATTGTGTAATTTTGTTGATTGGTTCCTTCAAGAAAGGATTAAAATCCTTTCAATAAGTCACAGTAACCTCATAGGATCGAGTGGATCAATAAGTAGAGTTTGTCAGTCACATTCTTGCACGTTTATACAAGGTATAAACAAACACAATTGCCAAACAATTAGAATTGTAACCAGTAAGTAAACCATATATCATATACACCTTGACTCCATTAGCCCAATAGAAATAGGCACTGGTCATACCAATTCCACTCTAGGATTCCATAAAATCATATTTAAACAATTACATCTTAGATCTTATTATTAGGAGTAGAAGTAGTTTGCAAGTTTTCATCTATTCCACACTTTATGCCATTGTGGGTAGATCCCTAAATTCATTTGAGTCATACATTCCTTTTATCTGCTTCAACTTTCAAGGTTCACCCGCCTAGGTTTAGCAGAGCCTAAAGTGCAGGGAGTCATCAACCATTTAGGTTAACTCCGTTAGTTAGTTCAAAAATGTTGCAAGTCTGGTCATAGAGCTTGGCATCCCCTTAGGGCTTACAACCTGCATTTTTGAGACCCAACAAGGGGGTTAACCCACAAAAAGTAATACCCTGTTAAAAGTATTTTACAAATGGGAATGCACATGCATTCAGGCTCACTACCCAGAGCTCACTGCTCAAATGGAGGCTCACTGCCTATGGAAATATTACAACAGAATAACAAAGATTTTGAACTAAAGAATAGTATCTACCCATGCAAGAGTTTTAGTTCCAGTTAAGTGCAAAAACTGATCTTACACATTTCATCTTTGCTCTACTCTTCTTACTACTCTGCCTTCATTTGCACCTTAGATTTATGCTTTTCTCACATACACTTTATTTGCACACACACACACACACACCAAATCATCCAATTCCATTGGCTATATATATCCGCAACATGATCTACAATCATTTTACCAGTCGGCTTCAAAAACAATTAGAACTTTGTTGAGTACTCTGGTCTAATAGCTAGATCTATACACAATAAGAGATGTGGACCAAAACTTTCACTCGCAAATCATCAATCATATTAGCTACCCACACTGATCATCACCAATTGCCCAAAATATAACTTCTATACATCTGGAATTAAGATCATTCACAAGGTCGGCCTATTCTTCTACTGTTTGTTCTGTCAAATTGAAACCTGATACTCAGAAGCTAATATCTTTTTAGTCCATCACAAGAGGGCAAAACTCTAGATTTAGAGTGTCTTGACAATGCTTTCAACTACCTTAGATCCACAACAAACCATGCCTTTCCACCAAAGAGATTCAGACCGAGATACCAGACCCTATCACCTGCTCTATTCCTAACTGTCCAGACTTAGATAAATTCTGATTCTAACTTCCGGTATGAATAAATTGTGTTATGCAGATGATTGGGATGATCTTAGTTTCCAACAACACCTATCAATGCGAAGCAGTGTCTCTTTCCAATAGATTTAAGTCACCTGACCAACCTTTTGTTGGGCAATCTAACAGTCTGATTCTCTTCAATCCTTGTATGTGAGTTATCTCTGTGCTTGAGTGGTTTGTAGTTGTTTGCTTAGAGTCCTTACAATGAAATTTTAAGCTCCCCGCTTTGCTCCAATCATTCACAACAAAAAAGAGAGGTCGGGACTGATAACAGTAAGAAAATAAAAAGGAGATGAAACAAAATAGATTAGGGTTTTGAGCCTTTTTGAGTTAGGGTTTACCTTTAAGGTTTCAACGAGAAGCAAAACATGCATACAATGATCCACCTATTACACTATGATGAAATTTTAAATGCCCCACCTGCTACACTATGATGAAATTTTAAGTGCCCTGCTCTGCTCCAATCATTCACATCAAAAAAAAGAAGCCATGACAGATAAGAGTAAGAAAATAAAAAGGAGATGAAACAAAATAGGTTAGGGTTTTGAGGGAGCTCCCCATATTTGAGTGAATGATTCATTTATGGCTGAGAACTGGAGGGAGATGGAAATGGATATTTCATCAGTTTGAATGAATGAGAGACACCGCTCACCCTAATAATAACCCACCTGACCCAGATGGGGATCCGTCAGGCAGTCCTTGTCTTGCTTGCTTGCTTGCTCTTTGATACTGCTTGAACTCAACTCGCCTAGAGGGAGCTATCGACCCACCCTAGCCAATTCTCCCAATATCATATGATGTGTTAGGATTGATTGATTGCTCTCCTGAGAAGCCCCTGTGGGAGCTCTAGCTATCTGGGTTCAATATATCAACGAACTACCTTTCCGATAGAGTTAGAGTTTATCTTTAGGGTTTCAACAAGAAGCAACACATGGGCGCCAAAAGTGAAATGAAAATTTTGGTGCCCATATGGTTAAAATAGGTTAGGGTGAAATGAATTTCACACCCATATTATTAAATATATTATAATATTATATTATATTATATTATATTATAATATTATACAATATTATAATATAATATAATATAATATAATATAATATAATATTCTAATATGTAATATTAATAATATAATAATATATAATAATATATATTATAATATAATAATATAATATTATATAATATATAATATATTGTATTGTAATATAATATATTATTATTATATTCTATTATAATACAACCCACTCTCTCAATTCAATTTTTTTTTTAATTATCCACTTTAATATCATATTGTCTAATTTTTATTTGTGTGACTAATTATTTAGTTGTGTTTTTTACCCAAAGATCAAATTAGTTACTTATGATGATCAAATTAGTCATTTATTTAGTCATTTATAGTTGTGTTGCCAAAAATGAGTAGAATTTAGTCATCTTCAGTGGTTGTGACTAAAAGTTTTAGTCACGTAATCATTTATTTGCCAAAATTCTACTAGTGTTAGGAAGGACACAACACCAGATACTCAGATGGCTAACCAAATGGTTCCTAATATCTAACCTTTCCATAAAGGGTAGGGCCACTTCTAGTTAGGAAGTTGAGTAGGGGATCACAGGTTCGTGGTTGGTGGAAAAGCACCAAGATGATGCTCTCCTTCCCAAGCATGAGACAAGCTGAGGCTTATGGAGACTAGTGTCATTTGTTCCTGATACAGTATTTTTACATTTTATGACTTGTTGGTCAATTGTAATGTATAGTTTGATATTGATGCCTTGAGCATAACTTTGTACATACAAAGTGAAAGTATTCCATTGATGATATGTAATTGGATCCTTTAATTATAAGCTTTGTTATATTATGTGAGAATAACATGCTTAATTGAGGAAATGATAGTGAATCATTATTGTTTAATTTGAAATGGATAATCATATTGATAATTAATCTCTTGATTTAGATGCATGATTATGTTAAATCTTGAGCATTATGGAAAGTGATGTTACAAATATTCATAATATTATTGATAATCTCTCACATCTCATTTTTATGAACAATATGATTAATCTATTTTAGTGAATAATTATCATGATTGATTTTACTTTAAGTAATTTTGCTTACGTGGATGTAATTATTATGAGTTAATTGATGAAATTTGGAAATTATTTTAAATTGATGCAATAATTTGCTTCGGCTATGTTTTTTAGACACTAACCTATTGACATTGAGTTGAGTGCAATTGGATGCAGATACTCATCGAAGACGAGAGCATGGATGAGGTAGAGATGTTCTAGCCACTTGGCAAGAATTGTTGGATGGATTACCCTGATGCAATGACACACACCACGTAGTTGCATATGCATTATTGAATGGCTTTGATTGCATTAATGAGTGATTTTTAATTATTTCAAATACATGATGTGATTATTTTGACTTAATACCTTTTGAAGTATATTTAAATAATGTATTGTGCGTAGTTAAATAAATAATAAAATATTGTTATTATGGATGTTTTGAAGACAATATATCTTTAAAATAAATAAATAGATTAAATTATTTATTATTGTGCAATTTGTATTGCATTTCTCTTTGTGATTCTTTAAATGGATTGTTAAATTAAAATAGTAAAATAATCTTAAAATGGCTTTATTATATTTAGACATAAATAAAGAATTAAAAGAATTATTACTGTTATTTATTTGATAGTAAGCTAAATAAAATTAGAAGTTAATTATTGTAAATAGAATATTGAGTCTTTTTGATTGGTGGAGAATGCATGCAAACTGAATTTCAAACTTTAGTGTTAAAACCTAAAATTCCAGATCACTGAAAATAAGAGGGAGAAATTTAATAAAAAGGGGATCGTTCTTTGGTACGACCACCCACGTTTGGTAGAGAGAACAGTTTCATTGGCGACAGGAAGGCGAATCAGAAGTCTCCGAAGGAGCAAGAAAGAGAAGTTCTTCTGCAATTCTTCTTCCTCCAGATCAAACTTCTAGGTTTTTGTTCAATTTTAATTGCATTTAAATAGATGGCAATGACTGTAAAAATATGGTTTTTCTCTAAATATTGGCTAAGCGACTGTCTTGTTTGGACATTTCTGGTCTTGCTGGGCCATCTTCTTGTCTGACGTTTGTCTTCTACAAATCTAAGTTTCTATCTTTTCTAGCCGCCATCCTTCTATATGGCCATTGCTTTAAAACTAGTCGTTCCACCCTGATCGACCCATGTTCTACTAAAATCATCCTTATTTCTGGCCGTCTCTCATAGTTTGGTCGCTTATCCTTTGGTTGGTTGTTTCCTTCCCTCTAGCTACCTATGTTAAGCTGGTCACCTAATGGTATGTAGGTCGTTGACCCCTATTCTAGCCGTCCCAATCTTTGTGGTTGCTGAATTTCTTGTAGCATGCTATTCTACTATATTGATTGATAGATTAGAACACAATAATCGCTTCTATGTTTTAAACTTTGCTAACCTGAGATCTGGCAATTTCCTTCTTACTATGCATAAGCGAATGTAATTCTCAAGTTTGGAGTCTTGGCTTATGAAAAACTATAAACAAAACCCCAGATTTGTGATAATAGTTTCCTATCGCTATATTAGTATGTCTATATTCTTTTCTTATTTGGCTGAAAACCATAATAGAGCAACAAATCGACTTCTTGTATGAACCAAAACCTCTTGAAAATATATAAAGCTATTATTTCTTGTAGCTGAATTACATTGTGCCTGTAACTAGATTTAATTATTCTTATAGCTGTGCATAGAAAACTTGTAAAATAGTATAAAAAGAGACAAAACAGAGACAATAGAAACCATTAAAATGACAGAAATCAATTCTTAATATAGTTCTTAACATCATTTATTATATTGTGCCATAGTTCCTAAAGGTTAGAAAGATTTATATACATAAACTGCATGTTTAAACAAATTAGTTTCCTGATATCAAAATAAACATAGAGTTAGAACAATTTTGGAGATAAGTTACTGCTATATAAATTTCTGTTCTCTTGAGCCATTATCTTCGATGACAAGTAGGCATTACCAGTTCTATGTTTTATTTGTTTTCTTATTTCGTCATAGCTCCTATCACTGGAATGATAGGAGGGTATTTGATTGAGAATAAATATTTATATAAACTGATTAGAAAAAATAGAGTAGATCCTGTCACTAGTATGACAGTAAGACATATTATTATCTTAGAATGATTATCATTAAAGACATTGTGACTGAAATACAAGATTAGAAACTATATTAAATTAATGACATTATGATTTCAATTGTATGAACGAAAGATTGTTTATTGCTGAAAGTGTATTTTTCCTTACTTTTTGATTTGGGAAAAGGGTTTAATTTGACTTATTGTAAATCTTGAATTTATGATTCTTTATTTCATTTCTTGCTTCTTGGGGAAAGAAGTAGTTTTTATATAGGATTGTATTGGGTTACTTTAGGGATGGAGATGCCAAATGTGGGTATATCAGAGATGGCTTTTCCTCTTTTTGAGAATTGATGAATTTACTTGAAATGATTAGATCTAATTGGAATTACATTGAAATAGATGTTTATTGTCTAGCAAACTTATATATTGATATCTCTGCCACATTCTGTTGTGAGACAATTTACTTTTCATTACATAGAATTGCACATTCAGACATTAGGGTTACATCAGGTGATCCCTCCTGCAGTTGTTACTAGGTAGCTAGACATTTCGTGTAGGGATGGGTTTCCTTCATTTTAGGAAGGGATCCGAGGAAGTATAAATAAGTTTCATGGTTGGGTGGAAAAGCACCTGAGTCATGTTCCTGTCTCTTGGCTTGCAGGTGGTGGACCACTTGGTTTGTGCAGCTGGAGAGTGTGTTGATTTGTTATTTATTGCAATACGTGTTATTGTATCTATTTGGATGTATTATGGCATATTGCCTAAGGATTTATGTATTTTAATTCATAATGCTTATTACCTAGATTTAGCACGTGAATATGTAAGATTTATTGACATTGAGATTCATATTTATGAGATTATCTTTTCTTGAGATTTTGTGATTAAGCGGATTAATTGCATCTTTTATGTTTGAAGTTTTATCTAAGTGGATTATTTACTTCTTTTCTATTTTTGTTATTGTGATGTTGTATTTAAGTGGATTATTTACTTCATTTATTTTTGAGTTGGTTTAAATGCTTTTACATGATTTGTGAGGCTTTACATTTGGTATTAGAGCTCTAGGTTTAACACTAGGGCCTTTGTTTTTTGGACTATTGTGCTAAAGTTGCAAACTTGATAATAGATTATCCATCATGAATACAAGAAACACTGATCGTGGTGACAGATCAGGAAGTAGTTGAGGTAGAGGATCACATGGAGGTGCTTGTGGTGGTTGAACTGCTCAAGATCGTGGAGATGCCAATAATGACCATGATGGAAGATTTGACCGTATTCTTGATCTCTTGACCCGACAGGACATGAGGATGAATACTCTTGAACAAGAGATCAGAGAAATTCCTAGAGGTCAAAATTTTAATGGAAACCCAAGGACAGAAGTTCCAGTTCCTGAAGTTGGAACTATTGCTGATAATCAAGCAAAGATAGCTGAAGAATTGGGAAAAGACCTCAAGAAATTATCACGGCCAAAATTTGTTGGAAAGACCATAGGAGATGGATCTGAGTCCTAGATAATAGAAATGGAGAAGTATTTGGGATTCAGAACGTTTCAAATCACACTAAGGCTATGTGGGGATCTTACCAATTGAGTGGTGAAGTAGGAACTTGGTGGGATAATGAGAAGGTAGATATAAAGCTGTTACCTAGTGAGATAACATGGGAGATTTTCTTGCAACTGTTTAGAAAAAGGTGGCTACCACAGTTATTCTTTGACAAGAAGATGACAAAGTTCTAGAATTTGATCCAAGGAGATATGTCTGTGACCAGTTATTGGGAAAGGTTTTCTCATTTACTAAAATATGTTCCTCAATATCAGACATATGAGAGATTTCAAATTAGAAAGTTTATTTTGGGATTGAGGCCATAGATTGGAGCTGTAGTGGACATTCATAACCCACTCATGATGTATGCCACTTTTGAGAAAGCAATAAAGCAAGAACAGAGGTTGTAGCAGACAACAAATTATCATAAGCAGAGAGATACTAAGTTTTCAAATAAGAAACCATAGAATAGTCAATAGAACTATCTATTGAATAACAACTAGGGAAACAATAAGTAGATCAAGAATCTGAAAAGAGGCAATAATGTTCAGGATGGGAATGGTGGAAAAAAAAGAGGTGGCAATAACAATAGAAACACTAATCAGAGGGAAAAAGCTGAAGGACCGAGAGCACCTAAGGGTGGATTTTATAATTGTGGAGGAGAGCATTATGCAAATGCATGTCCACAGAAAAGAGGAATCAAGAATCAACAAGGAGCACTACCGCATTAGATTCATGCCACAGTGGATAATCGGCAAGAAGAGTTTCAAGAAGCACCTATTTAGTTCCAACATAAGCTCTATGGACTACCTGTCTCTATTTTAATTGATACTAGTGGCACAAAATGCTTTGTAGATCCTAGAGTAGTATCTAAGTTATCTATTAGACCTAGACATATGGAAAACTCTTGGATGGTACAATATGGCAACAGTGCAGAAAAGATGGTAGACTCATGTCTAGCTTGCAGTGAGTTAAGCTTCCTAGTTTTTAGACACAAGTGAATCTATATGTAGCACCTTTAGGCTCTTATGATGTAATTCTTGGAATTAATTGGTTAATTGAACATAAGTATCTAGTAAGCTATGAAGACAAGGTTGTTAGATGTTTGGATGACCTAGGGAACCAAGTGGAAATTAATGGAACTAAGAGACCTTTAGAGCTTAGACAAATCTCAGCTATGAAATTGAAGAAAGCTAAGAGGAAAGGATGTGCCATTTATGTTGTCTGAGTAAAGGACCTTGATAAAGAAGAACCAGTGTTCAATGACTATCCAATCCTTAGACATTTCAGAGATGTATTCCCTGTAGAATTGACAGAGTTGCTGCTAAAGAGAGAATTTAACTTCTCAATTGACTTGCTACCAGGGACTGAGCCGCAATCTAAGGCACCCTACAAAATGACTACTACAGAGTTGTTTGCACTTATAGCTCAATTGTAGGAGTTGTTAAATCAAGGGTTCATTAGACCTAGTGTGTCACCATGGAGCACATCGGTCATCTTTGTAAAGAAGGATGGTACTTTGAGATTATGCATTTATTATAGGATGCTTAACAAAGCCACTACAAAGAACAAGTATCCACTTCCAAGAAGAGATGATCTCTTTGATTAGATGAAAGGAACAACAATGTTCTCAAAGATATACCTTAGATCCGGTTATCACCAATTGCAAATTAAGGATGAGGACATCTCTAAAACAACTTTTAGGACTCGATATGGTCACTAGGAGTTCATAGTAGTACCATTTGGGTTGACTAATTCTCTAACAACTTTCATGAATTTGATGAATAGCATTTTCAAAGATCATTTAGATGATTTTGTGTTAATCTTCCTTGATGACATACTGACATATTCTAATCAGTGGAAGAACATGAAAGGCATTTGAGAATTGTTTTGCAATGATTAAGAGAAAGAAAGCTTTATGGTAAATTATCTAAGTGTACATTCTTTTAAGATAAAGTGCACTACCTTGGTCATGTGATCTCAGCTGAAGGGATTGTAGTTAATCCTGAGAAGATAAAAGTAATAATGGAATGGCCTGCACCATAGAGTGTGTCAGAAGTCAGAAGTTTTATGGGACTTGCAAGTTACTATAGAAAGTTTGTAGAAGTTTTTTCAACCATAGCAGCACCGATTACCACACTTTAGAAGAAGGGTAAGAAATTTAAATGGATAGAAAGGTGTGAGCAAGCTTTCCAAGTGCTTAAGGAAAAGCTCACAACTGCTCCTATCTTGACCACACCAAATCCTAATGGGCACTTTATAGTTATAACATATTCTTTAGGGGAAGGATTAGGAGGAGTGTTGATGTAGAATGAGCAGGTGGTTGCTTATGAGTCAAGAAAGTTAAAGCAACATGAGTTCAACTATACACTGCATGATCTTGAGTTAGCTGCCATATTTCATGCACTTCAGATGTGGAGGCATTATCTTTCAGGTAAGCTTTTTGAGTTAAAGATAGATCATCTTGGGCTCAAGTATATATTTACTCAACCTAACCTCAATGCACAATAGAGAAGATGGTTAGAATTCCTTAGTGAGTATGACTTTGGGATTGAGTATATAAAAGGAAAGGAGAATAGAGTAGCAGATGCTATTAGTAGGAGAAGACATCTGGCTGCCATTGTTTGTATGAGATCCAATTTGAAACAAAAAGTGATTCAAAATCTTCAAGGGGATGAGCATTATGAAAGAGTAAAGAAAGATTTGGAAGTAGACCCCTTAGATCACATGTTTGACGGTTATGTGATTGAATTAGATGGAATTTTGAGATATCAAGGAAGGATGTATATTCCTAACTCAGGAGAGTTGAGGAAGTTAGTGCTTGAAAAGATTCATAATACACCTTATTCGGGTCACCTTGAAGTGATAAAGATGGTTGAAGGTTTGAAACCTTTATACTTTTGGCCTATACTTAAGAGGGATGTGATAGAGTTTGTAGCTCGATGTTTGGATTACCAGTGAGTCAAAGCTGAGCATGTGCATCCAGTAGGTTTGTTGTATCCACACAGTATCCCTAAGCAGAAGTGGCAAGTAATAAGCATGGATTTTATTCAAGGGTTACCTATGTCTAAGAATAGGCAGGATGTCATCTTAGTGGTTGTGGACAAGTTGACAAAGGTAGCACATTTTATTCCAGGGAATCTTTTAGATGGTTCTATGATCTTAGCTAAGAAGTTTGTTCAGGAGATTTTTAGATTGCATGGAGTGCTTGAGATGATCATTTTAGATCAAGACACTTGCATGACATCTAGGTTTTGGACAATGCTTAATGTAACTTTTGGTACAAAGTTGAATTTTAGTTCATCTTATCATCTTCAAACAGATGGTCAGATAGAAAGAGTTAATTAGGTGGTAGAAGACCTTCGTAGAATGTATTGTATGGATTAACAGTATAAATGGGAGGAGTGCCTTCCATTGGTTGAGTTTGCATATAACAATTCATACCATGCATCTTTGGGAATGGCACATTTCGAAGCTCTTTATGGGTGTAGGTGTTGAACACCTATCAGTTGGGATAGAGTGGAGGACATGATTGTGATTGGTCCTAAAATGTTAAGAGAAATGGATGATCAGATGAAGTTGATCAAGGAAAAGTTGAAGCAAGCTTCAAATCGTCAAAAGAGTTACGCAGATAAGAATAGAACTCCTAGACAGCTTTTAGTTGGTGACAAAATCTTTTTGAGTGTCAAACCTCATAAGAGTTCAGTGTCATTTGGTAAAGCATCCAAAATGGCTCCTCATTTTGTAGGATCATTTGATGTTTTGGAAGTGATTAATCTTGTAGCTTACAAACTTGCTATCCTGCCTACATTTGGCAGAATCCATAATGTTTTTATGTGTCCTTACTTAACCTTTATCATCTTGACGTGTCACATATTCTTGATTGGCGTGCTTTATAGGTTCAAGATCTAGGAGTGGTGCTGGTGGAGCCCACTCGCATTCTGGGGAAGCGCAACATTAAATTTCATAGCAGAGATGTGGCATAGTATAAGGTCCAATGGGACTAGTATTCTGAGGACAGTGCCACATGGGAGGATGTAGAGGAGTGTTGGCAAGAAACACTAGGTGGCTTCATGAATATTGTCATTGATGGCAACAAAGTCCATCCCACACATCCGCAGGACATGGTGTGTCTCTACTGGAAGTCAGATTGAAGAAGTGTTATGGTCTGGTAAGTAAGAATAGAGCAGGCAGCAAGGTCTGACAGTCAGGTCTAGATCTCTCAGAAGAACTATCTCAGTAAAGTGTGGACTTGGGGAAGTCAAGAGGAGTACCTTGACTAATAGATTCCAAGGATTGAGCCTTTGGTGATGGAAGAATGAGGAGATATGAGCACTTGAGTGTTGGGTTCTTGTTTGGCAGAGTTGATAGAGGAATAACTGACCGGCAGAAGATCCGACCTTAATCCGGATGAGATATTGATGGTGATCAAGCTTCTAGAGGTATCACTCATGATTGGCTGACATAATTGATGACTTTTATAAGCATCTCTTTGATACACATCACTTAGTAAGCAAGGATTCAGCCGACAGATTAATGTTTAGAAAAATATTGACTATTCCGAATGCTGACTAGAAAGGTGTTGAAATCATTGGTGCGGATATATATAACAGATGGATTTGGATGAGAAGGAGTGTGTTGAGTATTGAAAAATGCAAAGAAAAGTAGGAGAATAGTGTAAAGGCAGAAAGACAGGTCTGGAATGTGACAGGACAACAGCACCAAAGAAGAGGTATAATGAAGTGCAGCAGATCAGTGTATTGAGCCTAACCGGAACTAAACCTCAGCATGTGTGGATGCTCTTCATCAACTCAAATATCTTGTTACCTAATTTGTATCTTGTAGACAATGAGTCTCTTTTGGGCAGTGAGCCTCTTGTGAGAAGTGTGCTCGGGCAGTGAGCCCTAATTGGCAAGTGACATTTGTATCATCCTATTCTTTTAACAGAGAATACAATCTTGGGTTAGTCACCCCGTGGTTTTTCCCTTAATAGGGTTTTCCACGCCAAAATCATTGTGTCATGTGTATGAATGTTATTTCCATTTCATGGTTATGTTTGCTTATTTGATTTAATGCTGCAGTAATTGTTAAGAAGGATCAAAAAGCTGAAATAATAAAGATAACTGATTCACCCCCCTCTCTCAGTTATCAACAAAGGAGATTGATAGATCTTTTCCTCATTTGAGGATATAGCTTAGATTTCTTATTCATGCATGGATTATGATACTTGAGTATGATTATTGTTTGAGATACTTTTAGTTAGCTATGCTTTGATTCTTTGAGTTGATGTTATTGTTTTATAACACTTGATACACTATTGGTGCTTGATAGACACTTTATTGTTTTGATGTTTAATAAGACATCGGGATGATGTCTCTTCCAACTGGGGAAGGATGTCATGTGTCATTTTTATGAACAATATGATTAATCTATTTTAGTGAACAATTATCATGATTGATTTTACTTTAAGTAAATTTGCTTACGTGGATGTAATTATTATGAGTTAATTGATGAAATTTGGAAATTATTTTAAATTGATGCAATGATTTGCTTCGGCTATGTTTTTTAGACACTAACCTATTGACATCAAGTTGAGTGCAATTGGATGCAAATATTCATCGAAGACGAGAGCATGGCTGAGGTAGAGATGTTCTAGCCACTTGGGAGAACTGTTGGATGGATTACCCTGATGCAATCACACACACCATGTAGTTGCATACGCATTATTGAATGGCTTTGATTGCATTAATGCATGATTTTTAATTATTTCAAATGCATGATGTGATTAATTTGACTTAATATCTTTTGAAGTATATTTAAATAATGTATTGTGTGTAGTTAAATAAATAATAAAATATTGTTATTATGGATGTTTGGAAGACAATATGTCTTTAAAATAAATAAATAGATTAAATTATTTATTATTGTGCAATTTGTATTGCATTTCTCTTTGTGATTATTTAAATGGATTGTTTAAATTAAAATAATAAAATAATCTTAAAATGACATTATTATATTTGGACATGAATAAAGAATTAAAAGAATTATTACTGTCATTTATTTGACAGTAAGCTAAATAAAATTAGAAATTAATTATTGTAAATAGAATATTGAGTCTTTTTGACTAGTGGAGAATGCATGCAAACTGAATTTCAAACTTCAGTGTTAAAACCTAAAATTCCAGATCACTGAAAATAAGAGGTAGAAATTTAATAAAAGAGGGGATCGTTCTTTGGTACCACCACCCACGTTTGATAGAGAATAGTTTCATTGGCGACATGAAGGTGAATTGGAAGTATGCGACAAGAGAAAGAAAGAGAAGTTCTTCTGCAATTCTTCTTCCTCCAAATAAAACTTCCAGGTTTTTCTTCAATTTTAATTGTATTTAAATAGATGGCATTGACTGTAAAACTATGGTTTTCTCTGAAGATTGGCTGAGCGACTGTCTGTTTGGACGTTTCTGGTCTTACTGGGATGTCTTCTTGCCTAACATTTGTTTTCTACAAATCTAAGTTTCTATCTTTCTTGGCCACCATCCTTCTATATGGCCATTGTTTTAAAACTAGTTGTTCCACCCTGATCGACCCATGTTCTGCTAAAATCACTCTTATTTTTGGATGTCTCTCATAGTTTGGTCACTTATCCTTTGGCTAGCCATTTCCTACCCTCTGGCTACCTATGTTAAGCTGGCCACCTAATGGTATGTAGGCCTTCGACCCCTATTCTGGCCGACCCAATCTTTGTGGTTGCTGACTTTCCTGTAGTATGCTATTCTACTATATTGATTGACAGATTAGAACACAATAATCACTTCTATGTTTTAAACTCTGCTCACCTAAGATCTGGAAATTTCCTCCTTACTATGTATAAGCAAATGTAATTCTCATGTTTGGAATCTTGGCTTATGAAAAACTATAAATAAAGGCCCAGGTCTGTGATAATAGTTTCCTATCGCTATATTAGTATGTCTGTATTCTTTTCTTATTTGGTTGAAAACCATGATAGAGAAGCAAATTGACTTCTTGTATGAACCAAAACCTCTTGAAAATATATAAAGCTATTATTTCTTGTAGCTGAATTACATTGTACCTGTAATTGGATTTAATTATTCTTATAGTTGTGCATAGAAAACTTGTAAAACAGGATAAACAGAGACAAAAAAAAGACAGTAGAAACCATTAAAATGATAGAAATCAAATCTCAATACAATTCTTAATATCATTTATTATATTGTGCCATAGTTCCTAAAGGTTAGAAAGATTTATATACATAAACTACATGTTTAAACAAATTAGTTTCCTGACATCAGAATAAACAGAGATTTAGAACAATTTTGGAAATAAGTTATTGCTGTATAAATTCCTATTCTCTTGAGCCATTATCTTCGATGACAAGTAGGAATTACCAGTTTTGTGTTTTATTTGTTTTTCTTATTTTGTCATAGCTCCTATCACTGGATTGACAGGAGGGTATTTGATTGAGAATAAATATTTATATAAACTGATTAGATAAAACAAAGTAGATCCTGTCACTAGTATGACAGAAAATAGATTATTATCTTAGAATGATTATCATTAAAGACATTGTGACTAGAATACAAGACTAGAAACTATATTAAATTAATGACATTATGATTTCAATTGTATGGATGAAAGATGGTTTATTGCTGAAAGTGTATTTTTCCTTACTTTTTGATTTGGGAAAAGGGTTTAATTTGACTTATTGTAAATCTTGAATTTATGATTCTTTATTTCATTTCTTGCTTCTTGGGGAAAGAAGTAGTTTTTATATAGGATTGTATTGGGTTACTTTTGGGATGGAGATGCCGAATGTGGGTATATCAGAGATGGCTTTTCCTCTTTTAGAGAATTGACCAATTTACTTGAAATGATTAGATCTAATCAGAATTACATTGAAATAGATGTTTATTGTCTAGCAAACTTATTTATTGATATCTCTGCCACATCCTGTTGTGAGACAATTTGCTTTTCATTACTAAGAATTGCACATTCAGACATTAGGGTTACATCGGGTGATCCCTCCTGCAGTTGTTACTAGGTAGCTAGACATTTCGTGCAGGGCTGGGTTTCCTTCATTTCAGTAAGGGATCCAAGGAAGTGTAAATAAGTTTCATGGTTGGGTGGAAAAGCACCTGAGTCATGTTCCCGTTTCTCGGCTTGCAGGTGGTGGACCACTTGGTTCGTGCAGCTGGAGAGTGTGTTGATTTTTTATTTATTGCAGTACTTGTTATTGTATCTATTTGGATGTATTATGGCATGTTGCCTAAGGATTTATGTATTTTAATTCATAGTGCTTATTACCTAGATTTAGCATGTGAATATGTAAGATTTATTGACATTGAGATTCATATTTATGAGATTATCTTTTCTTGAGATTTTGTGATTAAGTGGATTAATTGCATCTTTTATGTTTGAAGTTGTATCTAAGTGGATTATTTACTTCTTTTCAATTTTTGTTATTGTGATGTTGTATTTAAGTGGATTATTTACTTCATTTATTTTTGAGTTGGTTTAAATGCTTTTACATGATTTGTGAGGCTTTACATTTGGTATCAGAGCTCTAGGTTTAACACTAGGGCCTTTGTTTTTGGGACTATTTGTTGTCAAGAGACACTATGTGGCTTCATGAGTGTTGTCATTGATGGCAACAAATTCTATTCATCACATCCGTAGTACATAATATGCCTATACCAGAAGTCAGATTGAAGATTATTTTGGTCCGGTGAACAAGAATAGAGTATGTAACAAGGTCCAACAATTAGGTCCAAATCTCTCAGATGGTGTAACTCAGTAAGTTGTGAACTTGGACAAGTCAAAAGGGGTATCATGACTATTGTATTCCAGGGTTTTAGCCTCTGGTGAAAAAGAAAGAAAAAGATATGAGCATCTGAGTGTTGGGTTCCAGTCAGGCAAAGCAGACAGAGGAAGAACTGACTGGCAGAGTATCAGACTTCAATCCGGATGTGTAAAACGTGTTGATCAAGCAATCTGTGATATCATAAATTGTTAGCTGACATGATTAATGACTTTTATGCCTATGTTTTGAAGTGCATCAGGGTAAGTGCAAAAATATGGGGGGCCAAAAAGGGGTCTTAAGTGGCCACTTTTTTTCTGAAATCAGGAAATGCTGGCCTTGGATGAGAAATTGAGCATGGTTACACTCAAAATTTGGAGATGCAACCAAAACAATGTTTGTAGTACTCCGAGTCTACTTTCTAAACTACTATTTTTTTTTTGAAAATGGTATAGATTAAGGGGTTCAAAAGAGGGAGCCATAGAAATTGGTGTTGTTTCTGTCAAAAAAACATAACATAGCATGTTTTGTGGTTGCCTCAAAAGGTCAACTTTTTTTTTGGTATTTTTAAAATCGCTTCAGTGAGAAATTAGATAATAGCATGTAGTTTATGCCTAATTTTTCTGATAATTTTTTGATGAATATTTAATTTTTTACTAATTTTCAAAGTGGACACATCCTAAAAAATAGAATTTTGGCTGTGCTACCCCTATAAATTTTGAAAACTAATTGAAAATCATTTTTTTTTAATGTGTAGAATGGAGTCTAGTTTCTAAATATTTAATTTTTTTAAAATTTCTATGAATAGTTAATTTACAGTGAACAAAAGAACCAAACAGTGTTTTTGCCCAAAAATGGACACACAAACACAAGAAATTAAAGATGAAAGGCTTAACATTGTTAAAATGTGAAAAAAATCACATCGTGAAATAGCTAAGAGAAAACCTAACATTACCCAAGTGTTCTATTTGTTTGACCTTGAAACACGTACAAATTTGAGGGTTAGCACGAACGAAATTATGTGAAATCCTGTAGAATATGGAAAAACACATCTCTGGACATTGGGAAGGCATTCCAAGGCTTTGGGTTGGAAATCCAAAGCAAATCCCAAGCCCAAGGCTTGGGATTCCCAAAGCAAAATATAACGCGCTCGTGTTATGTTTTGCTTTGCATTTTCCTTTTCTACAAAAGTTTGTGCATTGTTTGTCTTGTTTGAAATAATGCGAGCGCATTATAACACGCTCGCGTTATGTTCCCCTTGAATTTTTTTATGTTCAAGGTTAGTAATCATGTATGTATGCCTATATGTATGTATGTATCTATGTATGCCTATATGTATGTATGTATAGTGTCGAGGGTAGAGGAGGGTAGAGATGGGGGTGAGCCAGATAGGGGAGGAGAGGGGTGGATAATGATTAAGTGATTAAGGTTTAAGGTTGAGGGTTGAGGGTTTAGGGATAGGATTTAGAGTTTAGGGATAAGGGATTAGAGTTTAGGACCTTGAGGGATTAGGGTTTAGGGTTGAGGCTTTAGGGATAGTGTTTAGGGTTAAGGGTCGAGGGATTAGGGTTAACGTAGAGTGTTGAGGGTAGAGGGATTAGAGATAGGGTTTAGGGTTGAAAGTTTAGGGTTGAGGGATTAGGGTTTAAGGTATAGTTTTGAGGGTTGAGGGTTTAGGGATAGGTTTTAGGATTTAAGGTTTAAGTGTTGAGGGTTGAGGATTTAGGGATAGGGTTTATGGTTTAGGGATAAGGGATTAGGGTTTAGGGTTTAGGGATTAGGGTACCATAAATTATAATTAGGGATTAGGGTTTATGGTTTAGGGAGTAGGGATTAGGGTTTAGGGTTAAGGGTTTAGGGTTTAGGGTTTAGGGATGTACAATTAAGGGGTACCATAAATAAATTGGAATTTAGGCAGGGCTGGGAAAATTTTGTCAATCATCATGGGCTGGAGATTGGAGATTTCGCTGTGTTTAAGTACATATCCAAGTCATATTTTAAGATTAAGATATTTAAAAGAACAGGGTGTGTGAAAAATATCAATGCTCTTCAGCTCATGAATACCAACATTGGTATAGATAAAAATACCCTTCTTCTAACAGAGGATGCAATTCATGTCAACTAATGGGCAACAAGTTGCTGATCTTGAATTGGTTTCTGATGAAAACAATGATGTTGTTGAAGCAATGGAAGAAAATCAAAATTGTAAGTCTAATTTAATTTATTTCAACTTTCAAAGAAGGGATTTGAATTGTAGCTTTACCTAGAGGATTGGTATAACAAAAACTTAATTATGTTACAAGCCTTTCTTTGAAGAACCCTAGACATTATGGACCCTATCATCTAGAAAAGCACATGACAGTGAACTCTGCCCCACCTTTCAAATCAGATATTTACCTTTTTATTCAATGAAAATGAAGTCACGGAATGTAAACCGATCATGCATACTAGTAAGATCAAATTCTCTGCCTTCTATTCTTATTACTCTTACATTATTAAGAGAAGAGTGTCAAAAAGAATGGGTTTAATTGTAAGCTAACATAAGGCAAAGCAGTTTTGTTATTGCATTTTTATGAGGGATCTCTAATAGTCTAATATAATGCAGTCTTCTATAATATGAACATCTGCATTTGTGTGAATGCTAAGCTTTAATATAGTAGAGTATTAAATCAATGCAATTAGCTATTTATTGGGTTAAAATAACTTAGTTTTTGTAATGGTCTGGCAATGCAGGAGTTGCCAAAAATAGGTGAATGTCCTCTACAATTACCAAGAGAAAAAAGTTTAGTAGTTCTTGTGGATAGAGCCAGTAAACAATGGGAGATTATTTGGCTGTTTCATAACAATATACCTCCCCTAAGTGTAGGGTGGACAACAAGAAACATAGATGTACCCCAATAAAAAAATTTTCTCATAATGATCATCCTTCTGATTTCAACTGTTAATTACTCATTGTGGATGTACCATACGCAAAGCTTTTCTCATAGTGTGTACACCTATTGGCATAATGAACCCCAGATAGGCCAGAAAAACATGCCATATAACATTACTAACATTAAAAAAGTTCATAGCCATTTTTCTGACATATTCTTGCAACTTAGATATCTTAAAGAGAAGAGTGTCAAAAATGATGGGTTTAACAACCTAACATAAGGCAAAGCAGTTTTGTTGGGTTTAGGGTTTAGGGTTGAGGGATTAGGGTTTAGGATTGAGGGATTATGGTTTAAGGTATAGTGTTGAGGGTTGAGGGTTTAGGGATAGGATTTAGGGTTGAGGGATTAGGGTTTAGGGTTGATGGATTAGGGTTTAATGCTGAGGGTTGAGGGTTGAGGGTTTAGGGATAGGGTTGATGGTCATAGGATTAGGGTTAACGTAGAGTGTTGAGGGTAGATGGATTAGGGATAGGGTTTAGGGTTGAAGGTTTAACGATTGAGGGTTGAGACTTTAGGGCTGAGGGTTAAGGGATTGGGGTTTAAAATATAGTGTTGACCATTGAGGGTTTATGGATAGGTTTTAGGGTTTAATTTTTAAGGGTTAAGGGTTGAGGGATAGGGTTTAGGGTTTAGGGATAAGGGATTAAGGTTTAACGTATAGTGTTAACGCTTGAGGGTTTAGGAATAGGGATAGTGTTTAGGGTTTAGGGATGAGGGATTAGGGTTGAGGGTTGAGGGATTAGGGTTTAAGGTATAATGTCGAGGGTTGAGGGTTTATTGATAGTGTTTAGGGTTGAGGGTTGAGGGATTAGGTTTTAGGGTTGATGGATTAGGGTTTAAGGTATAGTGTTGAGGGTTTAGGGATAGGGTTTAGGGTTGACAGATTAGCATTTAATGTTGAGGTTAGGGTTAGAGTGTCAAGGGTAAAGGGATTAGGGATAGGGTTTAGGGTTGAAGGTTTAAGGATTGAGGGTTGAAGCTTTAGGGATGAGGGTTTAAGGCTTAAGATATAGTGTCAAGTGTTGAGGGTGTAGGGATAGGGTTTAAGTTTTAAGGGTTGAGGGTTGAGGGATAGGGATTAGGGTTTAAGGTATAGTGTTGAGGGTTGATGGTTTAAGGATAGGGTTTAGGTTTGAGGGATTAGGGTTTAGGGTTGATGAATTAGGGTTTAATGTTCAGAGTTGAGGGTTGAAGATTTATGGATAGGGTTGATGGTCAAGGGATTAGGGTTAAAGAAGAGTGTTGAGGGTAGAGGGATTAGGGATGGGGTTTAGGGTTGAAGGTTTAAGGATTTAGGTTTAAGGCTTTATGGATGAGGGTTAAGGGATTAGGGTTTAAGATATAGTGTCGAGTGTCGAGCGTGTAGGGATAGGTTTTAGGGTTCAAGTTTTGAGGGTTAAGGGTCGATGGATTAGAGTTAAGGGTTGAGGGATTAGGGTTTGATGTCGAGGGTATAAGGATTAGGGATAGGGTTGGAGGATTTTAGGGATAAGGGATTAGGGTTTAAGGTATAGTATCGAGCCTGTTAAGGGTTTAAGAATAGCGATAGCATTTAGGGTTTAGGGATGAGGGACTAGAGTTAAGGGATGATAGATTAGGGTTGAGGGTTGAGGGTTGAGGGTTGAGGGTTGAGGGTTGAGGGATTAGGGTTTAGGGATAATGTTTAGGGTTGAGGGATTAGGGTTTAAGGTATAGTGTTGAGGGTTAAGGGATAGGGTTTAGGGTTGAGGGATTAGAGTGAAGGGTTGAGGGATTAGGATTTGATGTTGAGGGTTGAGGGTTGAGGCTTTAGGGTTTAGGGTTTAGGGATAGGGTTGAGGGTCAAGGGATTAGAGTTAAGGGTTGAGGGATTAGGGTTTGATGTCGAGGGTTGAAGTTCGAGGGTTGAGGGTTTAGGGATAGGGTTGAGGGTCGAGGGATTAGGGTTAAAGTAGAGTGTTGAGGGTATAAGGATTAGGGATAGGGTTGGAGGGTTTAGGGATAAGGGATTAGGGTTTAAGGTATAGTATCGAGCCCATTGAGGGTTTAGGAATAGGGATAGTGTTTAGGGTTTAGGGATAGGGTTTAGGGTTGAGAGATTTGAGTTAAGGGTTGAGGGATTAGGATTTGACATTGAGGGTTAAGGGTTGAGGCTTTAGGGTTTAGGGTTTAGGGATAGGGTTGAGGGTCGAGGGATCAGAGTTAAGGGTTGAGGGTCAAGGAGTTAGGGTTAAAGTAGAGTGTCAAGGGTATAAGGATTAGGGATAGGGTTGGAGGGTTTAGGGATAAGGGATTAGGGTTTAAGGTATAGTATCGAGCTCATTGAGGGTTTAGGAATAGGGATAGTGTTTAGGGTTTAGGGTTGAGGGATTAGAGTTAAGGGTTGAGGGATTAGGATTTGAGGCTTTAGGGTTTAGGGTTTAGGGATAGGGTTGAGGGTCAAGGGATCAGAGTTAAGGGTTGAGGGATAGGGTTTGACATTGAGGGTTGAGGGTTGAGGTTCGAGGGTCGAGGGTTTAGGGATAGGGTTGAGGGTTGAGGGATTAGGGTTAAAGTAGAGTGTCAAGGGTATAAAGATTAGGGATAGAGTTGGAGGGTTTAGGGATAAGGGATTAGGGTTTAAGGTATAGTATCAAGCCCGTTGAGGGTTTAGGAATAGGGATAGTGTTTAGGGTTTAGGGATAGGGTTTAGGGTTGAGGGATTAGAGTTAAGGGTTGAGGGATAAGGGTTTGACGTTGAGGGTTGAGTACATTGATGTTCAAGGGTTGAGGGATTAGGGTTAAAGTAGAGTGTCAAGGGTATAAGGATTAGGGATAGGGTTGGAGAGTTTAGGGATAATGGATTAGGGTTTAAGGTATAGTATCGAGCCCGTTGAGGGTTTATGAATAGGGATAGTGTTTAGGGTTTAGGGATGAGGGATTAGAGTTGAGGGTTGAGGGATTAGGGTTTAGGGATAAGGTTTAGGGTTGAGGTAGACAAGAAGTGATTGAGAGACATAGAGAGGCAAGAGGTAGAGAGGTGAGGGGGAGAGATAAGTGAGATATAGAACATGAGCTAATGGAACTAGAGGTGAGATATTGTAAAGGTTTTATCGAAGGTGAGATAGGCACAAATATTTATGGATAAATCTATAGCAGAACAAAACGTGAGCCTGCTATAGAAATGGTAAAAAAGTGTTGACCCCTATGTTCCAGGCCCACATGTTTTGTTTTCATGCTGATTATGCGCGTGCTCTGACAAAAAAGAAGTGCTTTCATGCTATTGGGAAGTTCACATGCATATTTCACACATTCTACCATCTTTGCATGATCTTTCCACCACCTTTTCTACTTTGCCAACTTGAGAAGGAGGAAATAACATAGTTTTCATACCAAGTTTGATATATGTCTATTCAAATTTCAATTTTTGTAGTGTTGCAATGTTAATTGTGATTCAATTTTAGGAATTTAACACTATAGATTGGTTAATAGTATTGTTGTTAGTAATTATATTTGAGTGTTATTCAATTTAACATTGAAAAGGAAGCAAGTGGTGAAAAACTCAAATTGTTGAGGAGTTTGATGCAAGAAGAAAAAAACACTACATAATTGGGTACTCTCTCCATTCGAATCTTCATTTTTTAGGTATGTCAAGTCTTTACATGCATGTTATTTACATTTTCCTTAATTCTATTTGAATTACTTTATCATGCTTTATCATACATGTTGAAAATAGACACATTCCCAATCAAGAAAGCAGCCTACAATCTCACATGATGCCATGTATATTTTCTACACTTGGGCTCTTTAATAATTATGTGTAATAAATAGACCTTAACATACCATGATGCTAAACTATAGAAGAATAAATCCTTACAACATAATAAAAATACAATCCCACTATTATCTTGTATTCATTTCTTAGGAACTAATATTGGTCTCTTTATCATGCTACAGACAAATTCTTTGTCATGCCGAGGAAACGATCAAGAATTAAACCAACACAGAAAGAGATAGAAGCTAAGAATGCAAAGAAAGCAGTGGCTATGAGGGAACTTTGTGAGAAGAGGAAATTGGACATGATAAATGAAGACATGCCAATTGAAGAGGAACCACAACCATCACAAAGAGATATGGTATTGGTGGCAAAAGAGAATGAATGCAAAAACTTCATGCTACGAGAGATTTGAATACCATAGTTGGAGACACATTCTCTACCACAAGTCAACATGTAGGGACACCATCTACCACATCTCAAGTTAAGAGTACATCATAACTCACATGTGATGAAGGAGGTACACCATCATTCCCTCCTCAACCTCAAGGTATGCCATCTATTCCATCTTCGATCGAAGGTATGCCATATAGCCCATCTCATTTAAATATTGATGAAATTCCTAATGTTGAGATGAATTTATCTAACTTAACACCACCTAGAATTTTACATAGAAAGCCAAAGTATTTGATTGATATTGATGAGAATATTTTGTAGCCAATGGAAGGTAAGATTCTAAAACACACTTGTAGAAGATATGCTCATAAGATTTGGAGATTATTCTTTGAAAAGTTAAATGAGACTGCAAGATGTCAACTATTCCTTGAAATGATGTGAAGTATAAAGTATAGGTCCATCATGAAGATTCTTGGGTTAAGAACATGAGAGGCTTCAAGCAAAAAATATATTGTCAAGAATCTAATGAGTGCGTATGAGAGTGTGGGTAACACCTCACACACAAAAGATAATAATGCAACACGGCGTGTGATTACATCGACTATAGTAAGTAGTTAAACAAGGAAAGCTCGTCTCATTAGAAAGACGAGTCAAGAATTGAGAATTAATAGGAAAACTTTATCAAGAGCCGTTGGAAGACACCAAAGAATTGATGACACTAATGCCAATGAATTATGGGCGTTCTCGGAGAGACTACCACGAAAAGATAAACCAATTGTTGAAGCATTGAGATCACTAATTTAAGACTTTTGGAAGAATTACACAAGGGTATCTCTAAATCAAAGGGATGTGGTAAGAAGGAGAATCGGTAGTCAGAACCGTGAGCCACATCCAAAGCATTTTTTGGATGAGACTCAAACATAGTTTTATGGTAAATTTCTAGAGAAGTATCCTCAAATTAAAATTTGTCAAAGATATTTTGAAATGCTAAAACCTTTCTATGTCAAGATAAATCAAACACGCACTACTTGTTGTTGTAGATTATAGATTGAAATTTCTAACCATTTTGATGTTTATAGGTCTATATGTTTAGATATGCATACTAACAATGTTTTGCAGGGTTGTGCCATACGTGCCCCACCAACATCTTCAAGAGACTTCATATCAAGAATTTTATGTGAAAGAGAGGAAGGTCAAATATTCTACAAGAAATTATGCTTGGATGGCACATGTCATCGTTGCAGTGGCTTGCAACATTTGCCAATATGTGAACATATGGAAAGAACACATGCGATTAGAAACGGACTAGTAGAGTTTGGCAAGTATAAAACAGTGGCATACAATACAAAAGATGGTAACAAAGTGAAGAGGTGTGAATTGGTTATTGAAAAGATTCCAGTGTATCAGTTTATGCCTGTATTTCATGATAGCATAGTGTATGAGTATGCAAGACATGCCCATAGAGCTCGATGGTTGGACTTGTAATTCAAGTTATGCAAGGACACATTTCTGGTTGGTAGCATTGTTTTAGTCATCAACTTTGTAGAGAACTACAGTCTACAACCACAACGTGAGGTACAATCACAATATTACAACTCCACACAGGTTTCTATATTTGTGCACATCGCATTCATTCATGCGAATGATAGTACAGAGGATGA
Source organism: Cunninghamia lanceolata (assembly GCA_027924645.1). Taxonomy (NCBI): domain Eukaryota; kingdom Viridiplantae; phylum Streptophyta; class Pinopsida; order Cupressales; family Cupressaceae; genus Cunninghamia; species Cunninghamia lanceolata. Next base: position 19,775,557 of record BSBN01000627.1, read on the forward strand.
TAGAAAGATTATAAGGGAGTACAATTTCTATATTAGTGATGGTCGCACACATTCTATGGAGTTCGTGCAAGGTTGCTTTCAGGTGTTCTACAATGATTTGGCTAGAAGGGGCATATCGTTCAATCAGCATATCATATGGTCGGATAACTATGCGTCACAATACAAGAAATCGTAGAATTTCTATTGGCTGAGTAGGAGGCATAATTTTATAGGTATTCAGCATATGTGGAACTTTTGTGAGGCCGGGCATGGAAAGGGTGAGCATAATGGTGCAGGAGCATATATGAAAAGAGCCATAGCATGAGAAGAGTTAAACTATAAAGACAATGCAAAGTTGACAGATGCAAAATCGATTATCAAGTGGTGTAATGATTCCATGGGTCCAGGTAATGAAGGTAAGTCTTCAGTTTGTAGATATTTTTGGTTGATAGATGCTACTAACATTGCACCATATGAGGACTGTTCTACACTGACAAGATCAAGTGAGATGCACTCTTTTAGAAGCTCAATTGCAGCTTCATGGAGTATCCATATGCGAAAGATGTCATGCTTTTGTTCTTCCTATACAATTCAAGCCTAGGATGAGTGCGAGTCAAAGGAATGGGTTGATGAATGGTAGTTAACTTATCTTGGCCCACTTGAAACATATCAACCCCCAACGGCACTGAAACTAACACAGATGGAATCATCAATTGACTTTGACCACATATCAGATCTAGTTCAACCAGGTAATATATCTATTTGCATAGGTTTTGAAATTCCTAATGTCATCTTCCTTTGTAGTGTTTTTGTAATGTTGACTAAATTCATCTAATTTGCTACACATATCAATGTAGGGCACGTATATGTAGTTATTGCAGATGAAGATAATGAAGAGGGAATAGATTATTACTTATGTTGTTGTGTTGAGGCCAAAAAGAAATTGGAGGCCCCAGTTACAGATGGAGAAAACATCGAATACTCTACAAGCTCAGTGGTTATAACTAGAACATGGCTTAGAAGGTACCCACATAATAGTGTTAATGTTTGGTTGTTTTAGGACTTTGACACGTATCAAAAGGTTCTTCATTACTCAAACCTTGTCATGGCATCCAATGTTCATTTGATACAGTATCGGGGTAGACCTTTGAACAAAATCTTGTGGAAGGTGCATGAGTCTGACCATGAAGCAATACTTGACACAATAAAGAGTAAAGCAGACTCAGATGGTTCATTGGATTAATTTGTAAGTATTCACATTGATTTTGTAAAGTCATGTTACATTGAGTTGCAAGTATGCACATTAATTTGTAAGGTTTGTCTTTTTTTATTTCCTACTACACTTTTACACATATACGCATTTTGACATCATCATGTTATGCTTCATGGGGTTAGACCTAAGTGTTGGATGAAGTTGATCCTAAGAATAATATATAAAATCTAGGTAATGTATAAAATATAGGTGTCTCTAGGTGTCTTGGTTTCTAACTAGATAATAGGTGTCTCTAATTGTGATGTAGAGGCAATGGGATAGTTGGAGGATGGCAAACTAGACAAGGTTTCCTTATGCTCTAAAGCCCAAATTTCATGATCATTATACAAAAGTGGGAATATCAGTTAGAGACTCTAAATTCTTCATGGAAAAGATGATTTCAGATGCTATGGGACCCATTCTAATCATTGCCAAAGGCAGACCAAACTTAGGATTAACACTTCCTTCACAAACCCAAGAAATGGCTTGTAGCCCTAAAAAAGGAGAACAGTCCTAATAACTTTTCATACATATCTTCAAACATAGAACTTAGACAATCAATAGATACCCATTTGGACTCCCTATTACATATCCAAAACTAGGTATAGGTTGTTTTGGATGATATACCCTAACCTATAATTCCTCTTAATAACCTAGAGCCCCAATTAGGCCTAAAATACAAAGAGACCCCCCTTAAATTCACACACAGAACTCAACCAATGACTTGAGCACTTAGTATTCATGCCAAAACTATGAATTTTGTGGGTTTTTTCCTCCTACAATTTGTTGTTCCCAAAAATGCCCTTATGGTTCCTTCTTTATGTCTCTAAAAATCGTCGGAAGAAGGCAGTGTAAAGTTGCAAAGGGGTGTAACTTTCATCCTACTCTTGATGTGACCAAAATAACTATTCCAACACATCTAGATAGGTACATTTATGCTAGGCATGGTCCTATTTTTCACCCAAATATTTTGAAATAGTCCAAGCTACATTGTACCGACGTTATCCCTGAAGAGTCCAAAGTGCAAAAAGGTAGCAATCTTTGATGAGATGCTACTCAAAACCCATGTCACTTAGAAAAATTTCATCTAGGCAACATGATCATGTAGAGTGCCTCTACAATAACCTCTCTTAGTTTTTTATATCTTTGAGGCATTTGTCCGTGGTGAAAAGTTTTCTGCTGCCCCAAAAATTGTTAGAAGGAGGCAGTGTAAAGTTGCAAAGGGGAGTAACTTTCGTCCTACTCCTGATGTGACCAAACTGACTATTCTAACACATCTGAATGGGTACATTTACGCTAGGCATGCTCCTATTTTTCACCCAAACATGTCGAAACAGTCCGAGCTATTTTGTACCGACAATATCCCTAAAGAGTCCAAAGTGCAAAAAAGTAGCAATCTTTGACGAAGTGTTACTCAAAAACCGTGTCACTTAGAAACATTCCATCTAAGGCAACATGATCATGTAGAGTGTCTCTACAATAACCTCTCTTAGTTTTTTATAGCTTTGAGGCATTTGCCCATGGTGAAAGGTTTTCTACTGCCCCAAAAATCATTAGAAGGAGGCAGTGTAAAGTTGCAAAGGGGTGTAACTTTCATCCTACTCCTGATGCGACCAAACTGACTATTCCAACATGTCCAGATGAGTACATTTATGCTAGGCATGGTCATGTTTTTCACCCAAACATGTCGAAACAGTCTGAGCTACATTGTACCGATGATATCCCTGAAGAGTCCAAAGTGCAAAAAGGCAGCAATCTTTGACTAGATGTTACTCAAAAAATGTGTCACTTAGAAACATTCCATCTAAGGCAACATGATCACGTAGAGTGCCTCTACAATAACCTCTCTAATTTTTTAATATCTCTAAGGGATTTGCCCATGGTGAAAGGTTTTCTGTTGCCCCAAAAATCGTCAAGAGGAGGCAGTGTAAAGTTGTAAAGGGGTGTAACTTTCGTCCTGCTCCTGATGCAACCAAACTGACAGTTCCAACGCATCTGGATGGGTACATTTACGCTAGGCATGGTCTTTTTTTTCACCCAAACATGCCGAAACAGTCTAAGCTACATTGTACCGATGATATCCCTGAAGAGTCCAAAGTGCAAAAAGGAAGCAATCTTGGATGAGATGTTACTCAAAAACCGTGTCACTTAGAAACATTCTGTCTAGGGCAACATGATCATGTAGAGTGCCTCTACAATAACCTCTCTCAATTTTTATATCTCTGAGGCATTTGCCCGTGGTGAAAAGTTTTCTGCTACCCCAAAAATTGTCAGAAGGAGGCAGTGTAAAGTTGCAAAGGGGTGTAAATTTTGTTCTTCTCCTCGTGTGGCCAAACTGATAGTTCCAATGCGTCTGGATGGGTACGTTTAGGCTAGACATGGTCCTATTTTGCACCCAAACATGCCAAAACAGTCTAAGCTACATTATACTGGCATATTAAATTATTAACAAATATTGAATCATATAAACACATAGAAATCATTTTAAAGCATAAACTAACTCCTCCAAGTCAAGGCGCAGATTAAGGTATGTGAAAAAACTAAATATTGAATGGGTGCCTAAGCTAGATGAAGACTTTTTACCCACCTCATCCTTCAATCATTATAATTGTTCTCAAAAGACATCATCAAAACATGAAAAGCCTCCAAGACTTGTAGTTTTAAGTTGATTTCCTCCAAGGCGTCAATGTGAGGTTGTTTTGATGGCAAAGGGCACCTTGATTCATGATGTTGAATCTCCTTCCTCCTAGGTGCCAAAATGGATAGTTTATAAAAGAAAAGGCACCTTACTATACTTAGCTCATTTCTTGGCAATTTGATGGTTTCAATCACTTGTTCAAACCTATAGGAGACCGTTTTACACTTAGGCACTAGATCTTAGGATTTAGAACATCTTCCTTCAAGGCGCCAAAATGAGGTTATTTAGACACAAAAGTGTGCCTCCATACAAGATGCTTATTCTCCTTCCACTTAGGCGCTCATCCATGATGATCCAAGTGACAATAGGTGCGTAGACTTCCTTTGGTAAGATTTAGTCATTTTGAAGGTTCTAACACTAGGCACTACAGTTGGAAGTGATTTGAAGTTCATTTTCCTCTAGGCACCCAAAATGGATGGTGGAGACAAGAAAAGGCGCCTAGGCTTCTTTTGACAATTTTCAAAGTCTTCCTAAGTTATATTATGTTATATTGACCCTTAGGTGCAAATGAATTATCTAGGATGACTCTAGGCGCATATCCATGGTGATATCTTTCTAGGCGCAATATTCACTAAGTTTAGACTTCACTTTACATTAAGGCACCAAAATGGATAGTTTAGAGAGAGGCAAAAATGTGCCTAGAGGTATGATGCTCAGTTTGATGCATTTGATCCAATCCTTTTTCCTGCCCTCATATCAATTAAATATGACCTTTGATTATGATATGGTGCTCGAGCTTATGAGAGTTTACCAAAGATGTCAGTTGAGTTAGGTTGAAGGGCCGGTGATCTATTGACTTAAAGACCCTTTAGTAGGTTGATTTAAGTGATAGTAACTTCTGATTATAAGTCAATATTAAATTAAAACAAAAATGCACTTTACACATGACAAGCAATTGAGGGTTTTAAAGTTTTAAGAAAAGTAGATTCTTTTTAGGGTTTAATGCCCAATATTCAAACACTAACTATCAATAAGATTATGATTATGAAAGCTTGTGTCTTCTCTAACTTCTTATTGCAAGAACAAAACCACATCCACCATGAATATGATTCATTTTTTTTAAATACAACTTTTATCTTTTAGTTCCAAAATGAGGTTTAGGTGATACTTGAATAACAATAGATAGCTTATTGGATCAACAAACATCCTATGTAATACAATTAGACTATAAATATTTGAAGTAGCCATCTACAAATATCCATTCAAATGTGGATTTATAATGCAAGTATGGACGCCATCAATAAAAAAGATTTGTATTAACTAAATATCCATATAGGCATACATCAATATCTATTGATATAAGTATAACATATATACAAAATAGCCGTATAGGCTTACAAGAATGCCATATAGGCATACAATGTCAACTATATGCAATACAAAATATATGTCCACAAATGCCATATAGGCATACAACAAAGGAACACAATAAAAAGTCATTCCCCTCTAGCTGGTGAAGAGAATAGATCATGAGAAACCTTTGATCTTCTAGGGGATGGAGATGTGTATGTGGGTAGTCTACTACGAACTTGAGGGCTGCTCCTTCTATTTAGTTCTTCCTGTATCTTTAGATGTTACAATAAAAAGTATAGACATTAATATATAGAAATTACATGTTATAAAAAATGAAACATTTAACAAAATAATAACTTACCACTATCATATAATCTATCTCCTCACTTGCCTCAGTAGCAGGAATAGGCCATGGTGATGTCATGTCCTATAGAAACCATCTAGATAGAAATTAAACTTCAAATCAATAATCTTTTGATTTTTCAAAAATAAACAACTATAACAATGAATGTAAATTAAAATTTACTAATCTGCCTCATACCCCTGTCAATGGCATGGAGCTATGAATTGCAGAGGTCACACCATGCTCCATTGCCCTATGAACATCAGGAGGTGTCTCCGTAGCCTGCATCATTTGGAAAGAAAACAATATTATTCAATTACGAAAACTATAATAGTGATGCAAATCATGGCTCCTAACATACACACACATTCATCTAAACATGGAAGTACACACAATAAAGCACACAAGTCACATACAAAAATCTAGTAAGTACAATTTATTCATTAAACTATTTATTTTATTACCTTTGTGAAGCTTTGAAGTCCACCACCACTGGCAAGTGTTGCCGTGAAATCTCCAATATTAACCTATTCAACATCCAAAATCAAATATTAGAATACCATTCATATAACGATGCTATTCACATGTAATATTTATAATTGTTTACTAGATACATACCCCAATAGTAGATGATGTAGTGTAATATGCAGGTGGAGAACCACTGAAAACTGCATCAATGCTATAACCCTGAAATTTTATTAAAATCATCAAACTAAATTATTTAATCTTGCATTTCAAAAATAAAATTTAATAAATTAAATTCAATAAACTTGCTAATATTTACCTGAGTATCAAGGCCGAAAGTCTCACTCAAGAGGGTATCTGTCGTCACCATCTACTCAGCTGCAGATGTAGCATATGCGCCTGCGTCTTGACTATCCATGGGGTCATAACCATAGGATGACCCGTAAGTATGACAAGCATGGGGTGGGACCCTACTCCTTGCACTATCTCCCAACCCACGCTGTGCTATAGGATTGGCATGCTCTATGATGCTCTGGGTCAAGGCACTAATGGACTGAAGTGTATCAACCTCAACACTCTCCTTCACAATGGAAGGGATAGAAACATGCTCATGGGCTGGTTTGCTGATTACTCATCTCACTACCCACTGTAGGTCAACACGTACCCCTGGTCTATCTTGTGCTGACCCCCCACCTCTACCCTAGAAGTCTCGCATATCAAAATAGTTTGGCACTTTATTGAGGACAAACTCGTAGTAGAGTTTCCTCAAAACGTATTGCGGGACCTCATTATTATTTCATGGAGGATGGTCAAAAACCATCCACCACCTTTGCCCAAAATTGTCCCTTATTACTTGGTTGTTGCACCAATGGATAAGGAACATCTTGCATGTAATGGGTGGAGGTTGATTTGTTTGTGGGTTTGTGAAAATGGAACACAAGTCTAATTTTGTAATTTGTAATTTTTTGACATTTTCATATGACAGCTTGTCTGCATAATAGTCTCTCAACTCTCTCCTCTTATCTATCCAACTAGATATTTGCTTGCTAATTGAATCTACATTTGAAAACATAGATTCAAGAGATTAAGCAATCATGGACCTTTGCAAGGTTGAAGTGGAAGGATCTTTCAACCTTGCAATTATGTCTTCAATTTCTTTTTTATTATTTTCAATTTGCCCCATTAGATTTTCTTGTGTTCCAGGGGCATGTCGAGGAATGGATGGAGGAGGTTGTTGTTCAGTACGTATTTTCTCTTTAGGATTTTATGGATTTTGAGGAGGAGGAGGAGGAGGTGCATTAATATTTCCTGACAATTAACAAAATTTACATCAAAAATCAACTCAAACCTACCTATTTAGAAACACATTCAAATAAAAAAAATAAAACTCACTCCTTTGGCGTGCTTGATATTGTGGCGGCATTTTGGTGACGAATCGATAAGATTTTGGTGTTGCATCGACTTTTCTAAAACGCGAGCATGCTTCTTAGGGTTTGTAGGCTACGGGTGTAGAGGAAAACAAAGAAATGAAATGAGCATAAATGCTCTTTTTTTAAACTTATAGTTAGTCATAACGCGCTCAAATTATAATGCGAGTGTGTGTTATGTATTAAATTTTTTTCAAAAAAATTTGGCCACTTTTTGGCCCCCCAACTTTTTGCACTTACCCATCACTAATATAGCATGGATTCATCTGATAGATCAACAACTTGCAAACATCTCAGGTGTTCTTGTTGCTGACTAAGAAAGTGTTGGAAATCCTTGATGCGGATATATATACCTGATGGATTCAAGCTTGTAAGTGTGTGATTTTGGATATATGAATGGTAAAGTGTGAAGAAAAGTAGAGGCAAGTATGAAGATAGTAATTCAAGTCCATAATGTGACAAGAAAGTAATATTGAGCAGAGGAAGAATGAAATGTGCCAGATCAGTATACTGTACATAACTGAAACTGAAATCCTGCATGCATTGTTCATCAGTTCAAACACCTTAGTATCATTTGTAAGCATTCGTAGACTATAAGTCTCTTATAGGCAGTGGGCCTCTTGTGAGAAGTGTGCTCAGGCAGTGAGCCCTAATTGGCAAGTGCCAAATTTGTACTCTTTATTCTTTTAACAGAGAATACAATCTTAGGTTAGTCACCCTGTGGTTTTTCCCTTAGCAGGGTTTCCATGTAAAAATCCTCGTGTTATGTGTGTTTATTTTATTTCTACTCTTATGATTGCATATTCTTTCATGTTTTGATATATCACTGATTATTGAGATAACAATAGAAAAGAAAATCAAAGAAATTTTGAGATAACTGATTCACCCCCCTCTCAGTTGTCTACCTTGTTTCCAACAATTGGTATCAAAGCTAAGTCCGTCAGAAAAAGTCCAATAGCTTGAGGAGGATCTCAGAATCTCAATGGATCCATATGTTATGAAAGAACAACCTCAGTCTACCCTAAATGATCTTGAGCAATCTCACTCTGAGGTCAATAATTTAAGAGAAAGACTCAATCAAGCTGATGATTTCATAAATGAGCTAAAAGAAAAACTTAGTATTTCTGTGAAAAAGAGAAAGGAACTACTCCAAAAATTAGCCAATCAAAGTGAAGTCAATGATACTAATGAAGATCTAAATGAGAAAAATAAGCTATGCGAGAAGCTATTAAAAGAAGTCATTATGTTAAGGCATGAAATGGAATTAGGGGTTATGAGAGTCACCCAAGAAATTGAAGAGAAAAGAAAGATTGAAGATAACTTGAAACAATCTCTCAAGGAGAAAATAGAAGAGTGCCACAAAATGGATAGAATAATCAAAGATCTTGAATCTGATCTTGAGGAAGCTAGATACCATGAAGAACAACTTGAGAACCAGATTGATTCCCTCAAACAAGATCTTCAATCTACAAATGAATACAAAGAAAAATTCAAGATAAGCTCAGCCCAACTTGAAGTTCTTCTTGAAAGTCAAAAGAAGGTAGATGATAAGCATGGCTTAGGATATGAGAAAGGTGAAAGTTCTGGATCCAGTTAGAAGAACTTTAGATTAGGAAATGAAAGAAATAGGCCTAGAAGACCTCTGGTAAGGTAACCAAACGCTCAAAGATATCCATTCTTCAATGGATATTGCTTCAATTGCAACAAGTTTGGTCACAAAGCAATCCAGTGCAGAAATAGAATGAATCAATTCAATCCATCCTTCTCCGGTCAATGTTTCAATTGCAAAAGGTATGGTCACAAATCTCATGAATGCAGAAATATACAAATAAACAAATCTTTCAATGGCAAATGCTTTGTATGCAATAGAAATGGACATATGGCTAATGAGTGCAGATTAAGAGGATATCACTGAAATAAGCAAAAAAAATTATGTGTTACAATTGCAATAAATTTGGTCACATAGCCAGATTCTGTAGAAGCAGAAATCATGATGAAAAGGGTCCATTAAAACCTGATAAGAATCAAGACAAAGGCAAAGGAAAAATTAATTCTAAAGAAGTTCAAAAGGAAATGAGCAAGATTTGGGTTAAGAAGAACACAATGACTATTGGAGATACATCCACACCAGAATCTAGTGCTGATATTCCTTCCAGAAACTAAAAAGGTGAGCTCTAGCTCAGGGGAGTCACAGAGAAAATCAATTTCCCCTAGCCAGTCAGCTAGTGCCTAAATTCAGCACATTGGGCAAACATCTGATGCTATGAATTAAAGGGCTCTTAGAAAATCCTCCAAATAACCTTCAGTCAAAATGTGAAAGGTCTGCATGGAGTCTCACAAGATTTATAATTGCTCAAGTTAATTCGGTTCTGGCAGCTATCCTGTAAAGCAAAATTTCACAGTCAGACCTGATATGATTCAAAATTGAAATGCTTTGATCTGCAAACCCATGGCATGATTGAAAAAGGTAAAGATATGTTGTCAACCTTTGATTTGAAGATCTGTAAGTCAATCCAAGAAAAGCTCATTTGAGAAGCAGGGTAACCAGGGTAATCGGATGACTTTAAAAACTTGTGCATTTATTACAAAAGGAAATTAGGGTTTACAAAAGGTTAAAATGGGTTTTTCACTCATTATTTACACACTTGCACTCACGAAGAAGAAGAAAAGAAGAGCTCTGCAAAGAAGACCCTACAATTCACCTAGGTTCAACTGAAGATCAAATTCAACTAGAGAATCGCTTCATTTCTACTCCAAACCCTAAAGCGTGAAAAGGTACTTCCCTTTTGAAAACTCTCTCTGGATCTCTTACAAAAATGGCTAGTCCAATGGTTGTCAATATTTCTAATAGGACGAGACCCAAATTCAAGAAACACCCTTACAAATCTCTAGAAGGTGATCCCTTGGGTGCATTTTCTAGTATTCCGCATGGAGTCTTGCATGTAGAAGATGTTAGGATTTATATCCATGCAAACATTGAAGATTTTGGGGACTCAAAATTGATCGACATTTATCACAAACAGTTAGTAGATGAGAATTTTGAACTCAAACCTGAATTCAAGACCATCTGGGACAAACACTTCGAACATTGCATACATTTTCCATGTTTTACAGAAGACGATTGGGTCTGGTATGTTCTAAGTAGGATGCATGATAATTTTATGTGGCTAATGAAGCAATTCAAAATAACTAAAGATGCCATCAGGGCAGTGACTAGATTACACTCATCTGGTGGGGTACTCGCACTTAAATTTGTGAAGAATCAAACGGTAACTGAAGCCACCGGATCAAAGTTTGACAAAAGAGCAATGACTATAGATGATATCATGGATCCTGATGTCAAGTTTGCTTCGATGATAATTGGATACAAAATCTACCACTCGAGCAGGGAGAATTCTGTGTTTGGTACAACAATCTATGCTGCATATCAAATGTTAAGGGAAAATACAGATTATGATCTATGTGAGCTTCTACTAAATTAGTTGATGGAGAACTTGCAGAAGCTCAAAAAGGATAAGAAAAATTCCTTTGAATATGGTAGTCTAATTCTGTGTCTGTTTTTCTATTATATGAATGAGCTACCTAGATCAAATGGTTGGGTCTGGCAAAATGATAAACCTGTTGCAATTTAGATCAGAGATTACATGTATGGACTTGGTGATGCTCAAGCACAAAACACAACCCTCTGGGGTTAATTTAAGAATTTCCAAAGCATGATGCATGCCAGAGAAAGAATACCACAAACAATAGTTGATAACTACAAAGATATAGTCTGTTTCATGGTTAACATTGATCAATTCCTAATGGAGGCAGTTGAGCCAAGAACTGTATGGATAATGCCTATGGGCTATGAGGTCGATGAAAAAATATTGGAGCTACACATTCAACACCTATTGAGCCAACCTAAGGACACTGGAGCAGAAAGGTTTGGCACCTTTGAAGAGTTAAGCATAAAGATACATGTTGAATTAAGATAGCCGGAGATTAAGAGAAAAGTAAGAAAGGAAGTTGAAGAATTTGCCAAAAGATTTGGCATATCAAAGGAGGCTGTAGATGCGAATAGAGAGAAAACGGAGAAGGTAGAGAAAGAAAGACAAGAAGTAGAGAAAGAAAGTGTTCCTGTACAAACCTCCTCTCGGACTAGATCCTCCAAAAGCTCTACTCTTGTCACCTCTAAAAGCTCAAAATCTACCAAACCAGAGGTCAAGTCATCCAGAAAAGGAGAAAAGAGGATGAAGACCAAAGCCATAAGGACATATACAAGTCATAAGGATGATGAAGAAACAAAATTAGATGAGGAAATCAAGAAAATGAAGAAGAAGAAAACATCCAGGAAGTTCTCTGCTAGCAGAAATGAGGAAGAGAAGGCAACGAAATTTGTTGAAAAGCCCACTCTTTCCATTGACGACATCATTAAGGCAGTTACTGTGGATTGGAACCTGCAGCTAGTGATTGAGTTCTATGATGAATACAATGATGCTGACAAGAGAATTCTGGAGGAAGCTACTATAAGGTATTTGAATATCTATAACAAAGCAACTATTGAAATAATTTCATTAATTCCAAAAAGCCTAGAAGAAGTATTGGAACAAAGAAAGGTGAATGCAAAGGCTAAAGACTTAGAGATCCAAGAGCAAATAATGATACATCTTTACCCTTCAATCACTCCAAAACAAATGGACATGATTTTCAAGGAGTGTAAAGATGATTTCCAGAGAAAATCTAGAATGAACAAACTCATGCTCGGTGAGACTGAACAAATAGAAAATGAAACAAAAGAAGACCAAAGCCATAAGGACATATACAAGTCATAAGGATGATGAAGAAACAGAATTAGATGAGGAAATCAAGAAAATGAAGAAGAAGAAAACATCCAGGAAGTTCTCTGCTAGTAGAAATGAGGAAGAGAAGGCAGCGGAATTTGTTGAAAAGCCCACTCTTTCCATTGACGACATCATTAAGGCAGTTACTGTGGATGGGAACCTGCAGCCAGTGATTGAGTTCTACGATGAATACAATGATGCTGACAAGAGAATTCTGGAGGAAGCTACTATAAGGTATTTGAATATCTATAACAAAGCATCTATTGAAATAATTTCATTAATTCCAAAAAGCCTAGAAGAAGTATTGGAACAAAGAAAGGTGAATGCAAAGGCTAAAGACTTAGAGATCCAAGAGCAAATAATGATACATCTTTACCCTTCTATCACTCCAAAACAAATGGACATGATTTTCAAGGAGTGTAAAGATGATTTCCGGAGAAAATCTAGAATGAAAAAACTCATGCTTGGTGAGACTGAACAAATAGCAAATGAAACAAAAGAAGACCAAAGCCATAAGGACATATACAAGTCATAAGGATGATGAAGAAACAAAATCAGATGAGGAAATCAAGAAAATGAAGAAGAAGAAAACATCTAGGAAGTTCTCTGCTAGCAGAAATGAGGAAGAGAAGGCAGCAGAATTTGTTGAAAAGCCCACTCTTTCCATTGACGACATCATCAAGGTAGTTACTGTGGATGGGAACTTGCAGCCAGTGATTGAGTTCTATGATGAATACAATGATGCTGACAAGAGAATTTTAGAGGAAGCTACTATAAGGTATTTGAATATCTATAACAAAGCATCTATTGAAATAATTTCATTAATTCCAAAAAGCCTAGAAGAAGTATTGGAACAAAGAAAGGTGAATGCAAAGGCTAAAGACTTAGAGATCCAAGAACAAATAATGATACATCTTTACCCTTCTATCACTCCAAAACAAATGGACATGATTTTCAAGGAGTGTAAAGATGATTTCCAGAGAAAATCTAGAATGAACAAACTCATGCTTGGTGAGAATGAACAAATAGCAAATGAAACAAAAGAAATCCTCTGGAATGCCTTGAAGAGATTCAATCTTCCCATTATAGAGGAAACAGATGAAGAGCCTTCTAACATGGATGTTGAAGGATTAAAGAAAAATGATGAAGAATCATCTCAAGCATTAGATTCCTCTATTTCAAAAGAGGAAGGACAAAAAGAAGAAACATTTTCTAACAAGGATGTCGAAGGATTAAATAAAATAGATGAAGAAAAGTCTGAGGACTTAGTCTCCTCTATTCCAGAAGAGGAAGTTCCCATAGCAGCAAACACTGGTGATGCCTCTCCTCCAGATCCCATAGCTACCATGATAAATCTTCCAAGCACTAAAGAAGAAAGGGAAGGTAGAAGAGAAGAGAAGAAGAATCAAGAAAAAGAGGATAAGGGAAAAGAAGAAGAATAAGCAGAAAAGATTAATGATGACTTATCCAAACCGGTCAGCCCTGATATCTTAAAAGGTAAGAAGTCTGAATCACTGGCAAGAGACACTACAGAGACAGTGAAGAACTTCTTAGATAGAGAAATGATGGAGCTAGATGAACCTGAGTTATTTCAAGGGCCACTAAATTTTGACTCTCTCTCTCTAGTTCAGACAATGAAAATAACATCTTTTGCTCAAGCCAAAGCAAAAGAGAAACTCTTAAAATCACATATGGAGAATTGTGAGCTATTGGAAAGTGCATCTGGGATATTGGAAAAGATCATGTCATCCTATCAAAAGGATCCTTCAGCCTCACCATCTAGTAACTTGGAAAACTTAGCAAATTTTGTTAACACTCATTTTGAATCTATAGAGAAATTAGCATAAATAAAGGTTTGGAAGGAGTTTCTAGGGAAAAGATTCACTGAGGTGCAAGGGCTTATTGAAAATGATAGAAGGACCCTAGATATTGGAATAAAAAGCCTTGAAAATGCTCTCAAAGATGGTGGGGACCTATTCAAATTTTGTCTGACTTGGCCCAAAGTGACAAAAGACATTGAGGAGAAAGTAAAAGAACAAGAAGAAAAATTGTCAAGCCTAGTCCAGAATTTTGATCCTCTTTCCTCCTCTCTAATGAAACAAGAATGCCAGGCTATTGTTATAATAAACAAAATAAGGAGACTGGGCAAATAAAAGAACATAATGAATAGAATGGGTGAACTCAGAGGGATAAGTATCCCTAAGTTAGAGGTAATGCATGAGGCCTTAATAGATGCTCAGACCATGGCCCGGACCAGTGATCTAGCAGATTTAAGAAGGGCAGAAGCTTATGCATTTTTGTTGAGTGGTCACATCTCCATTTTGGATAGGATGAAGAGGAGTTGGGGCACAGAGTTTGTACAGCTGAAGACTACTTTTACAGACATACTCAAGTATATGTAAGTTTATCATATGAATTATATGTACATATGCGACCTTATGTAGAAACTTTTTGTACAATTTTGGTTTGCGGATACCGCCCTTTTCCATTGATGTCAAAGGGGGAGTGAAGAGTAGTGAAAAATGAGGAATCCAGCAAAGGTGGAGCTCTGGTAAAATAGTGTGAGAGATAGAGCACAAGCAAAGGGGGAATTACTGTGACACTTAGCCATTTTTCACTAAGTGTTGCCATCAATGCCAAAGGGGGAGATTATTGGCAAGAGACACTGTGTGGCTTCATGAGTGTTGTCATTGATGGAAAAAAGATCTATCCCTCACATCCATAGTACATAATATGCCTATACCAGAAGTCAGATTAAAGATTGTTTTGGTCCGGTGAACAAGAACAAAGTATGTAACAAGGTCCGACAATCAGGTCCGGATCTCTCAGATGGTGTAACTCAATAAGTTGTGGACTTGGACAAGTCAAGAGGGGTATCATGACTACTGTATTCCAGGGTTTTAGCCTCCGGTGAAAAAGCAAGAAAAAGATATGAGCATCTGAGTGTTGGGTTCCATTCAGGCAGAGTAGACAGAGGAAGAACTGACTGACAAAGTATCAGACTTCAATCCAGATGTGTAAAAGGTGCAAATCAAGCAATCTGTGATATCATACATTGTTAGCCGACATGATTAATGACTTCTATGCCTATGTTTTGAAGCGCATCACTAATCTAGCATGGATTTAGCCAACAAATCAACAACTTGAAAATATCTTAGGTGTTCTTGTTGTTGACTAAGAAAGTGTTGGAAATCCTTGATGCGAATATATATACCTGATGGATTCAAGCTTGTAAGTGTTGATTTTGGATATATGAATGGTAAAGTATGAAGAAAAGTAGAGGCAAGTATGAAGATAGTAATTCAAGTCTAGAATGTGACAAGAAAGTAATATTGAGCAGAGGAAGAATGAAATGTGCCAGATCAGTATACTGTACATAACCGGAACTGAAATCCTACATGCATAGATGTTGTTCATCAGTCCAAACACCTTGATATCATTTGTAGGCATTCGTAGACTGTAAGTCTCTTGTAGGCAGTGGGCCTCTTGTGAGTAGTGTGCTTGGGTAGTGACCCCTAATTGGCAAGTGCCAAATTTGTACTCTTTATTCTTTTAACAGAGAATACAATCTTGGGTTAGTCACCCCGTTGTTTTTCCCTTAACAGGGTTTCCACATAAAAATCCTTTTGTTATGTGTGTTTATTTTATTTCTACTCTTATGATTGCATATGCTTTCATGTTTTGATATATCACTGAATATTGAGATAACAATAGAAAAGAAAATCAAAGAAATTTTGAGATAACTGATTCACCTCCCTCTCAGTTATCTACCTTGTTTCCAACACTATTGTGCTAAAGTTGCAAACTTGATAACAAATTATCCATCATGAATATAAGAAACACTAATCGTGGTGACAGACCAGGAAGTAGTCGAGGTAGAGGATCATGTGGAGGTGCACATGGAGGTGCTTGTGGTGGTCAAACTGCTCGGGATCATGGAGATGCCAGTAATGGCCATGATGGAAGATTTGACCATATTCTTGATCTCTTGACCCAACAGGACACAAGGATGAATACTCTTGAACAGGAGATCAGAGGAATTCCTAGAGGTCAAAATGTTAATGGAAACCCAAGGGTTGAGACACAAAATGAGAACCCAAGGATAGAAGTTCTAGTTCTTGAAGTTGGAACTATTACTGATAATCAAGCAAAGATAGTTGAAGAATTGGGAAAAGACCTCAAGAAATTATCACCGCAAAAATTTGATGGAAAGACCATAGGAGATGGATCTGAGTCCTGGTTAATAGAAATGGAGAAGTACTTTGGGCTTCGGAACCTTTCAAATCACACTAAGGCTATGTGGGGATCTTACTAGTTGAGTTGTGAAGTAGCAACTTGGTGGAATAATGAGAAGGTAGATAAAAGGTTGTAACCTAGTGAGATAACATGGGAGATTTTCTTGCAACTATTTAGAAAAGGCAGTTACCACAATTATTCTTCAACAAGAAGATGACAAAGTTCCAGAATTTGATCCAAGGAGGTATGTTGGTGACCAGTTATTGGAAAAGGTTTTCTCATTTACTAAAATATGTTCCTCAGTATTAGACAGATGAGAGATTTCAGATTAGAAAGTTTAGTTTGGGATTGAGACCACAGATTGGAGCTATGGTGGACATTCATAACCCACTCACAATGGATGCCACTTTTGAGAAAGAAATAAAGCAAGAGTAGAGGGTACAACAGACAACAAATTATCGTAAGTAGAGAGATACTAAGTTTTCAAATAAGAAACCACAGAATAGTCAGCAGAACTATCAAAGGAATAACAACCAGGGCAACAATAAGTAGATCAGGAATTTGAAAAGAGGCAATAATGCTCAGGATGGGAATGGTGGAAACAAAAGAGGTGGCAATAACAACAAAAAAAATAATCAGAGGGAAAGAGATGAAGGACTGAGAGCACCTAAGGGTGGATTTTACAACCGTGGAGGAGAGCATTATGCAAATGCATGTCCACAAAAAAGAGGAATCAGGAATCAGCAAGGAGCACCGCAGCATCAGATTCATGCCACAGTGGATAATTGGCAAGAAGAGTTTCAAGCAGCACCTATTCAGTTCCAAGGTAAGCTCTATGGACTACCTGTCTCTATTTTAATTGATACTAGTGCCACATAATGCTTTGTAGATCCTAGAGTAGTATCTAAGTTATCTATTAGACCTAGACATATGGAAAACTCTTGGATGGTACAATATGGTAATAGTGTAGAAAAGAGGGTAGACTCATGTCTAGCTTGTAGTGAGTTAGAGCTTCCTAGTTTTTAGACGCAAGTGAATCTGTATGTAGCACCTTTAGGCTCTTATGATGTAATTCTAGAAATCAATTGGTTAATTGAACATAAGTCTAGTAAACTGTGAAGACAAGGTTGTTAGATGTTTGGATGATCTAAGGAACCAAGTGGAAATTAATGGAACTAAGAGACCTTTAGGGCTTAGACAAATCTCGGCTATGCAATTGAAGAAATCTAAGAGGAAAGGATGTGCCATTTATGTTGTCTAAGTAAAGGACCTTGATAAAGAAGAATTAGTGTTCAATGACTATCCAATCCTTAGAGATTTTAGAGATGTATTCCTTGTAGAGTTGACAGAGTTGCCGCTAAAGAGAGAATTTAACTTCTCAATTGACTTGCTACCAGGGACTAAGCTGCAATCTAAGGCACCCTACAGAATGACTACTACAAATTTGTTTGTGCTTAAACCTCAATTGCAAGAGTTCTTAAATCAAGGGTTCATTAGACCTAGTGTGTCACCATGGAGTGCACCGGTCATCTTTGTAAAGAAGGATGGTACTTTGAGATTATGCATTGATTATAGGATGCTTAACAAAGCTACTATAAAGAACAAGTATCCACTTCCAAGAATAGATGACCTCTTTGATCAAATGAAAGGAACAACAATGTTCTCAAAGATAGACCTTAGATCTAGTTATCACCAATTGCGGATTAAGGATGAGGACATCTCTAAAAGAACTTTTAGGACTCGATATGGTCACTACGAGTTCAAGTAGTACCATTTGGGTTGACTAATGTTCCAACAGATTTCATGAATTTGATGAATAGCATTTTCAAAGATCGTTTAGATGATTTTGTGTTAATCTTCCTTGATGACATACTGATATATTCTAAATCAGTGGAAGAACATGAAAGGCATTTGAGAATTGTTTTGTAGTGGTTAAGAGAAAGAAAGATTTATGGTAAATTATCCAAGTGTACATTCTTTCAAGATAAAGTGCACTACCTTGGTCATGTGATCTCAGCTGAAGGGATTGTAGTTGATCCTAAGAAGATAAAAGCAATAATGGAATGGCCTGCACCGCAGAGTGTGTCAGAAGTTGGAAGTTTTATGGGACTTGCAGGTTACTTTAGAATGTAAAAGGTTTTTCAACCATAGTAGCACTGATTACCACACTTCAGAAGAAGGGTAAGAAATTTAAATGGACAGAAAGGTGTGAGCAAGCTCTGCAAGTGCTTAAGGAAAATCTCACAACTACTCCTATCCTGACCATACCAGATCCTAATGGGCACTTTACAGTTATAACATATTCTTCAAGGGAAGGATTAGGAGGAGTGTTGATGCAGAATGAGTAGGTGGTTGCTTATGAGTCAAGAAAGTTAAAGCAACATGAGTTGAACTATGCACATGATCTTGAGTTAGTTGCCATAGTTCATGCACTTCAGATGTGGAGGCATTATCTTTTAGGTAAGCCCTTTCAGTTAAAGACAGATCATCTTGGGCTTAAGTATATATTTACTCAACCTAACCTCAATTCATGATAGAGAAGATGGTTAGAATTCCTTAGTGAGTATGAGTTTGGGATTGAGTATATAAAAGATAAGGAGAATAGAATAGTAGATGCTCTTAGTAGGAGAAGACATTTGGCTGCCATTGTTTCTATGAGATCCAATTTGAAACAGAAAGTGATTTAGAATCTTCAAGGGGATGAGCATTATGAAAGAGTAAAGAAAGATTTGGAAGTAGACCCATTAGATCACATGTTTAACGGTTATGTGATTGAATCAGATGGACTTTTGAGATATCAGGGAAGGATGTATATTCCTAACTCAGGAGAGTTGAGGAAGTTAGTGCTTGAAAAGATTCACAATACACCTTATTCAAGTCACCCTGGAGTGACAAAGATGGTTGAAGGTTTGAAACCTTTATACTTTTGGCCTAGACTTAGGAGGGATGTGACGGAGTTTGTAGCTCGATGTTTGGAGTGCTAGCAAGTCAAAGCTGAGCATGTGCATCCAGTAGGTTTGTTGTATCTGCATAGTATCCCTAAGCACAAGTGGCAAGTAATAAGCATGGATTTTATTCAAGGGTTACCTATGTCTAAGAATAGGTAGGATGTCATCTTAGTTGTTGTGGACAAGTTGACAAAGGTAGCACATTTTATTCTGGGGAATCTTTTAGATGGTTCTATGATCTTAGCTAAGAAGTTTGTTCAAGAGATTTTTCGATTGCATGGAGTGCCTAAGATGATCATTTCAGATCGAGACACTTGAATGACATCTAGGTTTTGGACAATGCTTAATGCAGCTTTGGGTACAAAGTTGAATTTTAGTTCAGCTTATCATCCTCAAAGGGATGGTCAGACAGAAAGAGTTAATCAGGTGGTAGAAGACCTTCTTAGAATGTATTGTATGGATCAATAGTATAAATGGCAGGAGTACCTTCCATTGGTTGAGTTTGCATATAACAATTCATACCATGTATCTATGGGAATGACACCTTTCAAAGCTCTTTATGGGCATAGGTGTCGAACACCTATTAGTTGGGATAGAGTGGAGGACATGATTGTGATTCGTCCTGAAATGTTAAGAGAAATGGATGATCAGATGAAGTTGATCAAGGAAAAATTGAAGCAAGCTTCAGATCGTCAAAAGAGTTATGCAGATAAGAATAGAACTCCTAGATAGTTTTCAGTTGGTGACAAAGTCTTTTTGAGGGTCAAACCTCATAAGAGTTCAGTGTCATTTGGCAAAGCGTCCAAACTAGCTCCTCATTTTGTAGGACCATTTGAAGTTCTGGAAGTGATTAATCCTGTAGCTTACAGATTTGCTCTCTCACCTGCATTTTCCAAAATCCATAATATTTTTCATGTGTCCTTACTTAAGCTTTATCATCTTGACGCGTCACATATTCTTGGTTTGCGTGCTCTACAGGTTTAGGATCCAGGAGTGGTGCTGGTGGAGCCCACTTGCATTCTAGGGAAGTGCAACATTAAGTTGCATAGCAGAGATGTGGTACAGTATAAGGTCCAATGGGACCAGTATTCTAAGGACAGTGCCACATGGGAGGATGTAGAGGAGATTGATAGATCTTTTCCTCATTTGAGGATATAGCTTAGATTTCTTATTCATGCATGGATTATGATACTTGAGTTTGATTATTGTTTGAGATACTTTTAGTTCAGGTATGCTTTGATACTTTGAGTTGATGTTATTGTTTTATGACACCTGATACACTATTGGTGCTTGATAGACACTTTATTATTTTGATGTTTAATAAGACATCGAGATGATGTCTCTTCCAATTGGGGAAGGATGTCACATCTCATTTTTATGAACAATATGATTAATCTATTTTAGTGAATAATTATCATGATTGATTTTACTTTAAGCAATTTTGCTTACGTGGATGTAATTATTATGAGTTAATTGATGAAATTTGGAAATTATTTTAA
Source organism: Cunninghamia lanceolata (assembly GCA_027924645.1). Classification (NCBI taxonomy): domain Eukaryota; kingdom Viridiplantae; phylum Streptophyta; class Pinopsida; order Cupressales; family Cupressaceae; genus Cunninghamia; species Cunninghamia lanceolata. The sequence goes on from BSBN01000627.1 coordinate 19,796,520, forward strand.
ATTGATGCAATGATTTGCTTTGGCTATGTTTTTTAGACACTAACCTATTGACGTCAAGTTGAGTGCAATTGGATGCAGATACTCATCAAAGATGAGAGCATGGCTGAGGTAGAGATGTTCTAGCCACTTGGTGAGAATTGTTGGATGGATTACCCTGATGCAATCACCCACTCCACATAGTTGCATATGCATTATTGAATAGCTTTGATTGTATTAATGCATGATTTGTAATTGTTTCAAATGCATGATGTGATTACTTTGACTTAATATCTTTTGAAGTATATTTAAATAATGTATTGTGTGTAGTTAAATAAATAATAAAATATTGTTATTATGGATGTTTGGAAGACAATATATCTTTAAAACAAATAAATAGATTAAATTATTTATTATTGTGGAATTTGTATTGCATTCTCTTTGTGATTATTTAAATGGATTGTTTAAATTAAAATAGTAAAATTATCTTAAAATGGCATTATTATATTTATACATGAATAAAGAATTAAAAGAATTATTACTGTCATTTATTTGATAGTAAGCTAAATAAAATTAGAAATTAATTATTGTAAATAGAATATTGAGTCTTTTTTATTAGTGGAGAATGCATGCAAACTAAATTTCAAACTTCAATGTTAAAACCTAAAATTCTAGATCACCAAAAATAAGAGGGAGAAATTTAGTAAAAGAGGGGATCGTTCTTTGGTATGACCACCTACGTTTGGCAGAGAGAATAGTTTCATTGGTGACAGGAAGGTGAATTGGAAGTATGTGACAGGAGCAAGAAAGAGAAGTTCTTCTACAATTCTTCTTCCTCCAGATCAAACTTCCAAGTTTTTCTTCAATTTCAATTGCATTTAAATAGATGGCAATGACTATAAAAATATGGTTTTCCTCTGAATATTGGCTGAGCGACTATCTTGTTTGGATGTTTTTGGTCTTGTTGGGCCGTCTTCTTGCCTAAAGTTTGTCTTCTACAAATCTGAGTTTCTATCTTTCCTGGCTACCATCCTTCTATATGGCCATTGCTTTAAAACTAGTCATTCCACCCTAATCGACCCATGTTCTGCTGAAATCACCCTTATTTTTGGACGTCTCTCATAGTTTGGTTGCTTATCCTTGGGCTAGTCATTTCCCACCCTTTGACTGCCTATGTTAAGCTGGCTGCCTAATGGTATGTAGGCCTGTTGTGTGGTTACACAACACACCCCATTTTGCCTTGACAAAACAAGGACCCAACTTTCCTTTCTTCTTTGGCTTGTTTGTTTTCTGCTTTGGGCGGTTTGGTAAAAATCAGGTATGCATGTAACCTTATAAAGGGGGTGGATTTGTCACCATGATAAGGTCAGTGGTCAAAGTTAGTAATTCACATTATTAACATCATGGTTAGAAAGTATACAAAATTCTAAGCAAGTTTGCCTTTTAGATCACCCCAAAATTGTTAAAGGGAAGAGAGTTATGTTTAGTCAAAGTTTGGTCAAACCTGATATCTCGTGTAGGGGGTCATATTTCAAACATCAGTCATATTAGATAAGATCACCCTGATATGGGATTATCACTTGATAAATTGCCTGGTCGACGATGTGCGAACGCCAAATTTAAGTAAAAGCCAATATCTACCTGTCGAAAGACTTCAGTTATCCCGCGAGGGGTCATATTTTTAACATCAGTCATCTTACGAATATCACCCTCTTCGCAAATATCACCCTATGTCAATATGATGATGATGTCATCCAAATCCAATAAATGAAGAAAATCATGCTGATGATGACATCATCATTCCATTTTATCTGCAGGGATGTATATATTCGATGTCCATCATATTCTTTAATATGACGATGATGTCATTAAAACATAATGATTAAACAATGTCGCCAACATAATGATGTCACCCTGATCTTTTCTAAAGGGGGTCATTTTATCTATTGGGTAATATTATGAATAGCCCCTGATCTTAGTTTTGTGACCTGATATATATGGTCAAATGTTGACCATATCACCCGATCCTTTGCATTCAGTTTTTCTACTCAAAAGTGGGGGGTCATTTTACCAAGGGGGTCATATTTTGAAAATCCCCCAATCTTTCAAAGATCACCCCCTCCCTTTTTGACATTAAATGCAATTAAATGCAGTAGATGAATTCCCACCGATTACGAATGCAAATTGAACACTTGGTAGCATCTACAGATCCCTTGCAGATGATCAACGGATTTGATCAAGACAACACATTTTTACCCTAATCTATCCTATTGATCTACTTTAAAGGTAGAATTCAAAGGTTATTTTCATTTACTTGCAATATATCAAGAAATTATAGAGCTCCAAAGTTAAACCCTCTAATAGCTACCGGTCAACGGATTGGATCCTTTAACGTAACGGAACGGGTGATCTTCAGTGTTTATAGCCCTTCTCCATAATCAGTCATCTAATCCAAGGAGAAAACACTATCAGGTAAGTAATTGTAAACCCTCCTGTTGTCATTTTCTATTGTTTTAGGTAGAGTATTTGTCTTTCTTGTGGTTTGGCTTTGTGATAATACGTATCATGATGAAGTAAATAGTAATATACAAAGTATACATGATAGAAGTACATGATGTTGTAGAAATGCATGTGGATAGTGTAGGGTAAAACATATCATTTTTATTGCAGGAACCCATGACAGATCTCAGAAGAAATAGGTCTGAGGTGGAGTTCCTTAAGCCCATGTTTGTCCAGCCTGAGGGGGTACAGTTCAAGTATGGAGTTATTGGTGATACACACCAAGGAGATATGGACCTGGCAGTATGGTCAACAAGATTGGATCATGATAAGGACAATCCCATTCTGGATGGGGTATATGTCTCAGGTATGTGGCATGCAGCTAGTTTTTCGTATGCTATGGATACCCCGGAGCTGGTAGTAGAATATGCAAGAAATTATAACCTTGAAACCAGACAGGTGGAGAAACATAGAAGGATATATGCAGACTTCTCAGTCAAGGGCATTATCACCACTTTCAATCTGCCAATTGGGAAGAAGGTAGTGAGTGTGGACCTACGCAAATTGGAAATAGAATATAACAATAACAAGAAAAATGCAAGGAAGAAGATATACCAATGGAGGTCAAAGAGCAGCACATATGCCGCCTCAGCCAAGCTACCCGTGTATCTGTACAAGTTTGATTTTGATGATGAGTACCAATATATGATTGCTCTACTAAGCAGGATGACTGGCAAGCCTCATGCTGGAAATTTCTAGAACTAGATGTTTGGGATCATTCAGATGGTCTTATATGTAGACAATGGGCCACTATGGGCTAAGATCATCAGTGACGCACTGGATGAGGGAATGAGGACCTTGGGAGGACAAACATGCTTATTCTACATGACTTTGTTAGGGTTAGCCGGTAGAAGATATCAATTAAATGCAAATAAAGATTAAACAGAGAAATGGAAATACACAGAATTAATAACAACGAGAGACAAGATTTAACATGGTTCACCAAAACTCGGGCTACATCCACCAAACAGAGAGTCCAATATTATTATCCAGTAAATCAAACTGATTACAATCAGCAATCCCTACAACTCAATACTACTGCAAATGCTACAATACAATACTCAAACCCTAACCCTTGGCCGCTTTTTATCAAGCCTTTTTGTCGGTTACAAAAAATTAGGGTTTTCTTATGTCGGTCATAAAAAATAGGATTTTTTTAAGTCGGCCCTTAAAAAAATTTTCTCGAGGGCTATCGCCCCTGAACCCCCATTTCTCGGGGGCTGCTGCCCCTGAACCCCCGCTTGGGGCCCGGCCCGGCCCCGAACCCCGACGAGGATACATGGCTAGTGTACAGTACTTTCCTAATCAGTCGCCACCTACCAACAGACTTCATATGTGGTATACTCATGTGCATATAAAGAAACTTTTGATGCTTTGAAGATAGTGGGTAAGGCTGGTGGTGATGCTAATGATGCACACATATGGGATCATTATCCCCAATTACAAAGGAAGGAATACCTCCTAGACTACAAATTGGTAAATGATGCATTCTCCATGCATCTAGTCAGAACTATGGAGGAGGATATGACTAAAAGGCTAAGCATGGAAGCTCAAGAAGTTGTTTATAGGCATGGAGCATGGTTTATCCAATTTGCCACTTTTTCATACATCAGGATAGAGGGATTTGAAGGACGACCTCTTATGTTGCCAAGATACCCTACTAATGGGGTCGTCTTGATGGAATTTGTCAGATAGGTATCCACAATAGTTGAAGCCTACAAGGCACAAAAGAAGATACCTCTAGTTTTATTCCCAATATCCATGGGTTGGTACATGTGCTTAGATTTAGGGAGTATAAAGCATGTCATTAGGTGTTTAAAATTGATGTATTTATAGCCATTTCTCCTAGCCAGATCATATGATCCTTATGGAAGGATGCAGAAGATACTAGGAAAACCAATACATCAGAAGCATCTAGAAGACTTCTGGACCGATTGTGATTGTGAAGCTAAGGTGAGAAGAAGGAAATATCAAAGACTCACCTTGAATGAAATTAAAACCTTTGATTGCATCCTGGTGCCAGTACAGCTGCGGAAGGATGATGGGAAAATCATGTCTAATGAATATGAGGACAAAAAGGTGTATAATGACACCATATTAACCCCAGATCTTACACAACAGGAGGATATATCCTTAGATCAGCTGACAAGTGGGGTGATCTAGCTAACCCAGGCCTGGGTAGATGAGGAGGTATCCAAATTAAAGAAAAGGAGTGTTGCCCTTACAGTTGATACCAAAAAGAAGAGGCAGGAGGTATTTGATGAGGAATATGATGATTTCCTCAATGAAAAGAGAAAATCCAATGGGGAAAGATTACCAATAGAAAAACAAAGGAGAATCCCCCTAAAGGTAAGAAAGGTGAAGATGAACCAAAGGGGGTGATAATAGAAAGGATTGCCACATCACCTGCAGGTGCATCTACATCAGCTCAGGCATTCGCATCATCTACACAACCTCTAGTTGAAAAACCAAAGACAAAGAATTTTGAGGACCACTGTTGAGGCTACAGAGATGCAGGTAGAAGGCCAAACCTGCATCAAGAAGTGGAAGAAGGAATCCCTTTGGAATAAGAATAGCTAAATAAAGAGCCTGGAGGTGATGACCTGCTGAAAGTCAACAAGAAAAGGAGGGCGATGACGCTGACATCACCACCCAAGAAACAAAGAACAACCATGAAGGGGAATATCTGGACTGACCCTATCATATTGAGAAGAGCTGGTGGTGAAGTTTTTAGGAAGGAACTGCAACATGATTTTCCTCTTACCACCATAATTAAATTTAAAACTGAGAAAGCGGTGGAGCAAAGAGGAGAAGTGTTTAAAGCAAGTCAGGGTGTTCCTTTTTCTTTGGAGGATACCATAGACTTATTTGATGATGATGTAGTTCAGAATGTGGCCTCTCAACAAATGGAAACTCTGGTCTCCAACACTCGCATGACCCCTCATGGAACTCCATTAGCACAGATGGTGGTGTTGGAGGAAGTAAAACAAATAGAAGAAATGAAACAAGGTAGCCCAGAGAGGGCAGCCCAGTAGATAGGGCTCGATAATTTAGTTGAGCAGGTGACTAGTCCTGCAGCAGTAGATTTAACATATAGGGGTGATATGAGCCCTAAGGATAAAACAGGTGCACCCAAGGAACCAAAAGAGACTAGAGTGGCAGAACATGTAGAGAAGGATAGCACTGCTCCTGATCAGGGTCAGCAACAGCATGAGACACCTACAAAACCAAAAATAGTGGAAGTTCAAGAGAAGAGTGGGGGTGATCAGGATATATTAGATGCTAGTTTTTCTTAGACTTAGGGGATTTGGGAGAAGTCCCAAGAAGTGCGTGCTTATCAGAAGACAAATCAGGTCAGGAGGACCCTAATGTTGGAAACAAGGCAGATAACTGAGAGGGGGGGTGAATCAGTTATCTTAAATATCTTAACTTTCTTTTCTCCTTTAACAATTAGTGCAGCATCAAAACATATAAGCATACATAATCATGAGAGCAGAAATAAAATCAACACACATAACACAAGGATTTTTATGTGGAAAACCCTGTTAAGGGAAAAACCACGGGGTGACTAACCCAAGATTGTATTCTCTGTTAAAAGAATAAGAAGTACAAAATGGCACTTGCGAATTAGGGCTCACTGCCCGAGCACACTGCTCACAAGAGGCACACTGCCTACAAGAGACTCACTATCTACAAAGTTTAGAGAAGGTAACCAGGTGTTTGAACTAATGAGAGGCATCCACATATGCTGAGGTTCAGTTCAGGTTAGGCTTAATATACTGATCTAATGCACTTCATTCTTCCTCTGCTTTAGTGCTATTGTTCTGTCACATACCGGACTTGTATTGCCGCTTCCACACTTATCTCTACCTTTCCTCACACACTATATACTTTCACACACACCTTCATACCAAAATCCATCTGGTATATATATCCACACCAAGGATTTCAACATCTTTCTAGTCAACAACCGGAATACTCAAGATATTTACAAAACACTGATCTGTCAGCTAATTTCATGCTTAATATGTGATGCGTATCAAGAACATAGAGATAGAAGTCATCAATCATGTTGTCCAACCATGTATGATCTCTCACATAGCTTGATCAACATCAATTACTCATCCGGATTAAAGTCTGATACTCTACCAGTCAGTTCTTCCTCAGTTTGCTCTGCCTGTCTGGAACCCAACACTTAGATGCTCATATATTTTCCATGATTCATCATCAGAGGCTCAATCTCTAGAATATAGTAGTCATGATACTCCTCTTGACTTGTCTAAGTCTGCAACTTGTTGAGTTACACCATCTGAGAGATCTGGACTTGATTGTCAGACCTTGCTGCATGCTCTGTTCTTGTTCACTAGACCAGAACACTCTTCAATTTGACTTCCAGTATAGGCATACTATGTGCTGCAGATGTGTGGGATAGACTTTGTTTCCATCAATGACAACACTCATGAAGCCACATAATGTCTCTTGCCAACAATCTCCCCCTTTGGCATTGATGGCAACACTTAGTGAAAAATGACTAAGTGTCGTAGCAGGCTCCCTCTTGGTTGATGCTCTATCTTATGCATTGTTTTACTAGAGCTCCCCCTTAGTTGGATTCCACATTTTTCACTACTCCTCACTCCCCCTTTGAAATCAATGGCAAAGGGTGGAATCCGCATACCAAAATTTGCTAAAAATCAACCTATACATAGCCGCATAAGTATATATATAGGTTATACTTACATATACTTAAGTATATCCACAAAAGTGGTCTTCACCTGTACAAATTTTGTTGCCCAACTCTGCTTCATCCTGTCCAAAATTGAGATGTGACCACTCCACAAAAATGCATAAGCTTCTGCCCTTCTTGAGTCTGCCGGATCACTGGTCTGGGCTGTGGTCTAAGCATCAGTTAAAGCCTCATGCATTGCCTCTAACTTAGGGATAATTATCCCTCTAAGTTCACTCATCCTGCTTATTATATTCTTCTTCTCCTTTTCAAGCCTCTTTATTTCATTTATAATGGCAATAGCCTGGCACTCTTGATTCATTATGGATGTGGTGAGGGGATCAAAATTATGAGATAAACTTGACAGTTTACCCTTTTGTTCTTCCACCTTCTTTTCAATATCTTCTATCACTTTAGACCAAGATAGACAAAATTTTTACATTTCCCCACCATCTTTAAGAGCATTTTCAAGGCTCTTTATCCCAATATCTAGGGTCCTCCTATCATTAGCTATGAGTCCCTATACTTCAGTTAATCTCTTTCCTAAAAACTCTTTCCAGACTTTCTCTTCTACCCATTTCTCTAAAGAATCAAAATGGGTGCTAACAGAGTTAACCAAAGATTTCAAATTACTAGATGGAGAGGCTAAAGGATCCTTTGGAAGGATGGCATGATCTTCTCTAGCATCCCGGATGCAATCTCTATCAGCTCACAGTCTTCCATGTGAGATTTTAGAAGCTTTTCTTTTGCCTTGGTGTGAGCAAAAGATGCTATCTTCATTGTCTGGACCAGAGAGAGGGAATCAAAATTTAGTGGTCCTTGGAAGAGTTCTGGTTCATCTATCTCCATCATCTCTTTGTTCATGAATTTCTTCACTACCTCTGTAGTGTCTCTTGCTAGAGACTGAGTCTTCTTTTCTTTTGGAATCTCTAAACTATTATCAGAGATCTTCTTTGTTTGTTCTTCTTCTCTTCCCTTTTTCTCCTCTTCTTGACTCACTTTCTCCTCTTTTCTTCCTTCTCCTTCTGTTCTTAAATCTGTAGAGGCATCTGAAGGAGAGATGTTAACTTCTTCATGAACTTCCTCTTCTGGAACAGAGGAATCCAATTCCTTAGTCTTCTCCTCATCCATCTCTTTGACCCTTCTACATTTTTCTCAATAGATTCTTCTTTTGATGCACTTAATCCTTTGACATCCATGGTAGAAGGTTCTTCATCTATTTCCTCTATAATAGGAAGATTGAATCTTTTGAAGGCATTCCAGAGGATGTCTTCTATTTCTCTTGCTACCTGATCAGTCTCTCCAACCATTAGTTTGTTCATTCTTTCTTTGCTCCAGAATTCATCCTTATACTTCTTAAAGATCATGTTCATTTTCTTTGGAGTAATGGAAGGATAGAATTGAATAGAAATCTACTCTCAGATCTCTAAGTCCTTTGCCTTAGCATTCTCCTTTCTGAGTTCAAGTACCTTCTCTAGACTTTTGGGAATTAATGAATGATTTCAATAAATGCTTTATTATAAATATTCAGGTACCTGACTATGGCTTCTTCCAAGATCCTCTTGTTAGTATCACTATATTCTGTTGGTAACTGAGAGGGGGGGAGAGAATCAGTTATCTTAATTCTTTTAGCTTTCTGATCTTCCTTAATAGTTAATGCAATATTAAATCAAATGAGAAAACATAACTATGAAATGGAAATGACACCAATACACATGACACAGTATTTCTGACGTGGAAAACTCAGTTAAGGGAAAAACCACAGGGTGATTAACCCAAGATATTATTCTCTATTAGAAGAATAGAAGTAACAAGATGGGACCTGCCAATTAGGGCTCACTGCCTGAGCACACTGCTCACAAGAGGCTCACTGCCTATAGGAGACACACTGTCTACAAGAAAGAAAGATAACACAATGTTTGAACTGATGAAAAGCATCCACACATGCTGAGGTCAGTTCTGATTAGGCTCAATAAACTGATTTGCTGCAGTTCATTCTTACTCTCTCTTGATGCAGCTGTACTGTCACATTCTGAACCTTTTCTACTATCTGCACTCTTCTCTTTTACTTTTCTTCGTACAACACAACATCCACCACACACACCTTCACATCTAAATCAATCCTATATATATCCACACAATTGATTTCATCACCTTTCTAGTTGGCATCCAGAACAGTCAATAATTTCCACAAACTCTGATTTGTCGGCTGAATCCTTGCACACCAAGTAATGCAGATCAAGCATATACTTGTATAAGTCATCAATCATGTTGGCCAAACATAACTTATGCCTTAAGAACCTTTTCCATCATCAGTAACACATCCGGAATAATGTCTGATGTTCTGCCAGTCAGTTCTTCCTCTGTTCACACTGTCACTTGGGAACCCGACACTCAAGTATTCATATCTCTTTATCCTTTCCACACTGGACACTCAAACCCTAGAATATATCATTCAAGATACTTCTCTTGACTTCCCCAAATCTGCACTTCATTGAGATACTTCTACTGAGAGATCCAGACATGTCTGTCGGACCTTGCTGACTGCTCTGTTCTTGCTTACCGGACCTTAACACTTCTTCAATCTGACTTCCGGTGAGGACCTATCATGTCTTGCAGATGTGTGGGATAACCTTTGTTGCCATCAATGACAACAATCATGAGTCCATATAGTGTCTCTTGCCAACAATCTCCCCCTTTGGCATTGATGGCAACACTTAGTGAAAAATGACTAAGTGTCACACTATACTCCCCCTTGGCTGATGCTCTGTCTCTATGTACATTTTCCAAAGCTCCCCCTTAGCTGGATTCCTCATTTTTCACTACTCCTCACTCCCCCTTTGACATCAATGGAAAAGGGTGGGGTCCGCACACCAAAAATTTCTCAAAATCACTTCCATACTTAGCCGCATAAGTATTTGTACATGCTATACTTTACATAAACTGAAGGATATCTGCAAAAGTTGTCTTTAATTGGACGAATTTTGTTGCCCAACTTTGCTTCATTCTGTCCAAAATTGATATGTGACCACTCAATAGAAATGCAAACGCGTCTACTCTTTTTAGATCTGTAGGATCACTGCTCCAGGCTGTGATCTGGGCTTCTTTTATGGCCCCATGCATGGCCTCTAACTTTGGGATGATTATCCCTCTAAGTTCACCCAACCTATTTATTCTATTTTTGTTTTCCTTATCAAGTTTCTTGATCTCATTCAAGACTGCAATAATTTGACATTCTTGATTTATTATAGAGGAAGAGAGAGGATCAAAATTCTTGGATAGGTTTGACAGTTTATCCTCCTGTTCTTTTATTTTCTTGTCAATGTCTAGTGTTACTTTGGACCATGATAAACAAAATTTGTACATTTCTCCTCCATCTTTAAGAGTGTTTTCTAAGCTCTTTATTCCCGTATTCATATTTCTCCTATCATTAATTATCAGCCCTTGAACCTCTGAGAATCTCTTATCAGAGAACTCTTTCCGGACCTTCACCTCAGCTGATTTCTCTAAAGACTCAAAATCAGTGCTGACAGAATTAATAAGAGACTTGAGATTACCGGATGAAGAAGCTGAGGAGTCCTTCTGAAAGGATGGCATAATATTTTCAAGCACTCTGGATGCAGCTGTTATAAGCTCACAGTCTTCCATGTGAGATTTCAGTAGTTTCTCTTTGGCCTTTGCATTTGCAAATGAAGCTATCTTCATTGTTTGTATCAGAGAAAGAGAATCAAAATCAAATGGCCCTTTTAGCAGTTCCGATTCATCAATCTCCATGCTCTCTTTTGTCAAGAAGTCCTTGATAGATTCTGCAGTGTCTCTTGCTGGAGACAGATTCTTCTTCTCTTCTATAGTCACAGAACTGTCTCTTGGGGCTTTCCCTCCTTCCACAACCTTTGTACTGGTATCTTCTTTTTCTCTCACCTCTGCTTCTTTCTCCTCTATTCTTTCTTCTTCTTTAGATCTAGAGTTAGCAAGGGAAACTGGAGGAGTGATGTTTGTTTGTTCATGGGCCACCTCTTCAAGAGCAGAGGATTCCAAGTCCTTAGTTGTTTCTGCACCGATGTCCATTACTTCTTCTGGCATCTTCTCAATTGATTCTTCTTCAACACTAGTGGCTGAGGGATCAGCACCCAAGTCCTATATAATAGGAATGTTGAATCTTTTGTAAGCATTTCGGAAGATTTCTTCTGTCTCTTTTGCCACTTGGTTAGTTTCTCCTAGCATAAGCTAATTCATTCTAGCTTTTCTCTGGAACTCATCTTTACAATCTTTGAAGACCATATTCTTCTGCTTAGGAGTGATGGAGGGATAGAGTTGAATGGCTATCTGTTCCCGGATCTCCATATCCTTTTCTTTGGCATTATTCTTTCTCATTTCAAGTTCCTTCTCAAGACTTTTAGGAATTAAAGATATGATCTCAATGAAAGCTTTATTGTAGATATTTAGATAATTAACTGTTGCATCCTGCAAAATCTTCTGGTCAGCTTCACTAAATTCATCATAGAATTCTGTTAATGTTTTCAGGTTTCCATCCACAGTAATTGCCTTGATGATATTGTCAAGAGTAGGCTTCTCAATATTTTTACCTGTCTTTTCTTCTTTCTTGTCTAGACTGGTAGAGGGTTCACTGGATGTTTTCTTCTTCTTCTTCATTTTCTTGACGTCTTCATCAAATTCAGTCTCTTCTTCAACTTTTTAGCTGGCATAGGACCTCGTTGTCTTTTTCTTGGTTCTCTTCTCTATTTTACCAGATGATTTTGCTTCTAGTTGTGATACCTTGGAGCTTCTAGCAGTGGTAGTTGCAGATCTTTGTGATGATCTGGTCCGGGTGCAAGTTTCTACCGGAGCACTTTCCTTTTCTGCCTCTTCCTTTTCTTTCTCTGCCCTTTCTCTCTTTTCTCTGTTGGCATCAAGAGCCTCTTTTGAGATGCCAAAGCTCTTGGCAATGTTCTCAACCTCTTTTCTCACTTTTCTCTTCATTTCTAGTTATCTAAGTTCTGCATGAACTTTTACACTTAGTTCTTCAAAGGTTCCAAACCTTTCTGCCTTTGGATCCTTTGGCTGACTTAGCATGTGTTGAACATGCAACTCCACAATTTGTTCATCAACTTCATACCCCATGGGCATGATCCAGACTGTCCTTGGCTCTACTGCCTCCATTAGGCATTGATCAGTGTCTACCATAAAACAAACTGTATCTTTGTATTTCTCAACCACTGACTTAGGGATTCTCTCTTTGGTTTGTATCATGCTCTGAAAGTTCTTGAAATAACCTCAGAGAGTTGTATTCTATGCCTTGGCATCACCAAGCTCATGTATGTAATCTCTGATTTGAATAGCTACTAGTTTATCATTTTGCCATACCCAGCCACTGGATCTAGGAAGCTCATTCATGTAATAAAAGAATAGGCAGAGTATCAAACCGCATTACTTGAAGGAGTTCTTCTTGTCCTTTATCTTTTGCAGATTTTCCAGAAGTTGAGCTAGAAGAAGTTCACACAGATCATAGTCAACATTTTCTCTTAGCATCTGATAGGCTATAAAAAATGTAGTTCCCGATACTGAGTTTTCCCTACTGGAGTGATAAATCTTGTAACCAATTATCATGGATGCAAATTTGACATCCGGATCAATGATATCTTCAATTGTCATAGCTCTCTTGTCAAATTTTGATCCGGTTGCATCACTTACTATCTGATTCTTGACAGATTTGAGAACAGGGATTCCACCAGATGAGTGTAGACCGGTTACTGCCCTAATTGCATCTTTGGTGATCTTAAATGGTCTATACAACCATAAGAAATTGTCATGCACTCTACTTAACACATACCGGACCCATTCATCTTCTTCAAAACAGGGGAAATGAATGCACTGTGTAAAATGCTTCTCCCGGAGGGCTTTATACTGAGGTTTGATCTCAAAAGAATCATCTATTAACTACTTGTGGTATATGTCTCTTAGTTTGAATTCCCCAAACTCTTCAATGTTTGCGTGTATATAAACCCTAATATCTTCTATGTGTAACACACCATGCGGAACACTGGAGAAGGCTCCTAGGGGATCTACCTCCAAGGATTTGTATGGATGTTTCTTAAATTTGGGGTGAGGTCTATCAGAAATCTTTACTATATTTGGAGTAGCCATCATCAAAGAATCTTACTAAGAGATATCAAGAACGAAGAATACCTTTTACACTATTTAAGGCACACGATGAAATCCAGATTGAGTTGTATGAAGAATTGTCTTGATCTTTGGGAGAAGTTGTTGTAGAGCTCCTTTTCTCTCTTCTTCGAATGTGAGTGTGCAAATGATGAATAAAAGAGGCCTTATATTTCTACACAAAACCCTAATTCCTTGTCGCAATAAATGCATACCTTAAGTTATTCCGGTTGCTCTGTTTTCCTTGTTTAGAGAGAGAAAAAACTTATCTGAATCATTGTGATACTTGTATGATTGATTTTAGAGCTCAATCATAATGTTCACTTCTTCTTTTGATCATCATAAATTCACAGATCAAGATGTTTTCGTTTAGATTCATATCGGACCAAACTTGTGAGAAACCTATTTTACCGGAAGACTATTTTACTAGATCAATTCTGGAAGGATTAGACTCTTCAAAAAATTTTGTGGATCTCTCAAATTTTTACCAGACCTTCTTTAGATGTTTCTCTAGAAACCCTTTGATCCGCAGCTTCTCATGTGCCAATTTAGGCAACAATTGACTGGCTGGGGGAATTGGCTTATCTTTTGTTACTCCTCTTGAGCCAGATCTTCTCTATTTAGTTTTCAGATGGAATATCAGCACCAGATTCTGGTGTGGATTCATCTCTTGCATTCTCTGTGCTTTTCTTCACCCATATCTTGTTCATCTCTCTTTGAACTTCATCTGCATTTACTTTTGTTTTGCCTTTATCTTGATTTTGATTATAGTGTACCGGACCCTTTTTGTCCTGATTCTTGCTTCTACAGAACTTGGCAATATGACCGGATCTATTGCAATTATAGCAAACAACATTTCTCTACATATTTAATTGATATCCATTTGATCTGCATTGATTAGCTATATGTCCCATTCTATTGCATGCAAAGCATTTACCATTGAATGAATTGTTCATTTGCATATATCTACACTCTTGAGACTTGTGACCATACCTTTTGTAGTTGAAGCATTTTCTGAAGAAGGATGCAATAGTCTGATTCATTCTTCTTCTGCATTGATTTGCTTTATGACCAAAGTTATTGCAGTTGTGGTAGTATCCATTGAAGGATGGATATCTTTGAGCATTTGGTTGTCTTATCGGAGGTCTTCTAGGCCTGTTTCTTGGAGTTTCTGATCTAGAGTTCCTCTGACCGGATCCAGAGATTTCCCCTTTTTCATACCCCAAGCCACTCTTGTCCTCTATCCTCTTTTGGCTTTCAAGAAGAACTTCAAGTTGAGCAGAGCTTATCTTGAACTTCTCTTTATATTCATTTGTTGTTTGAATATCCCTTTTGAGAGTGTCAATCTGATTTTCAAGTTGTTCTTCCTTTTCTTTAGCTTCTTCAAGATCAGATTCTAGATGCCTAATTATTCTATCCATATTGTGGCAATCTTCAGATTTTTCCTTGAGGGATTGTCTTAGGTTATCTTCAGTTTTCCTTTTCTCTTCAATTTCTTGGGTGAACTTTATGACTCCTGACTCCATTTCATGTCTTATCATAATGACCTCTTTTGATAACTTTTTGCATAACTTGTTCTTTTCATTCAGATCATCATTTGTGTTATTGGCTTCACTTAGATCTGCTAATTGTTGGAGATACTCAATTTTTCTCTTAGTTCTTTGATGAAGTCATCTGCCTGTCTAAGTCTCTCCTTTAATTCATTTACTTTAGAATTAGATTGTTCAAGATCATCTAGAGAAGACTAAAGTTGTTGCCTCATTCCATACATATCCATTTAAATTCCTAGATCTTCCTCAAGCTGTTAGGAGGAACCAGGCTCTGATACCAATTGTTGATAACTGAGAGGATCTTAATTCTTTTAGCTTTCTGATCTTCCTTAATAGTTAATGCAATATTAAATCAAATGAGCAAACATAACTATGAAATGGAAATGACACTAATACACATGACACAGTATTTTTGACGTGGAAAACCCAGTTAAGGGAAAAACCACGGGGTGATTAACCCAAGATATTATTCTCTGTTAGAAGAATAGAAGTAACAAGATGGCACCTAACAATTAGGGCTCACTGCCCGAGCACACTACTCACAAGAGGCCCACTACCTACAGGAGACACACTGTCTACAAGAAATGAAGATAACACAATGTTTGAACTGATGAAAAGCATCCACACATGCTGAGGTTTAGTTCCAGTTAGGCTCAATAAACTGATCTGCTACACTTCATTCTTACTCTCTCTTGATGCAGTTGTACTGTCACATTCTGGACCTCTTCTACTATCTGCACTCTACTCTTCTACTTTTCTTCGCACAACACAACATCCACCACACACACCTTCACATCTAAATCAATCCTATATATATACACAAGTGATTTCATCACCTTTCTAGTCAGCATCCAGAACAGTCAATAATTTCCGCAAACTCTGATCTGTCGGTTGAATCCTTGCACACCAAGTAATGCAGATCAAACATATACTTGTAGAAGTCATCAATCATGTTGGCCAAACATAACTTATGCCTTAAGAACCTTTTCCATCATCAGTAACACATCTGGAATAATGTTTGATGTTCTGCCAGTCAGTTCTTCCTCTGTTCACACTGTCACTTGGAAACCCGACACTCAAGTATTCATATCTCTTTATCCTTTCCACACCAGAGGCTCAAACCTTGGAATATATCATTTAAGATACTTCTCTTGACTTCCCCAAATCCACACTTCACTGAGATACTTCTACTGAGAGATCCGGACCTGTCTGTCGGACCTTGCTGACTGCTCTGTTCTTGCTTACCGGACCTTAACACTTCTTCAATCTGACTTCCGGTGAGGACCTATCATGTCTTGCAGATGTGTTGGATAACCTTTGTTTCCATCAATGACAATAATCATGAGTCCATATAGTGTCTCTTGCCAACATATTCATCATAAAATTCTATGACTGGTTGCAGATTCCCATCTACTGTGACTACCTTGATGATATCATCAATAGAAAGAGTTGGCTTTTCAACAAATTCTTCTACCCCTTCTTCTTTATTTTTGCTGGCAGAGGATTCCTTGGATGTTTTCTTCTTCTTCTTCATTTTTCTTAACTTCCTCATCATACTCTGTTTCTTCATCATCCTTTTGGCTTAAGTAGGACCTTATGGCCTTTGTTTTCGTTCTCTTTTCTCCCTTTCTAGATGTCTTGGCTTCTAGTTTTGAGGCTCTTGAGCTCCTAGAGGTGGCAGGTGCAAATCTCTTGGAGGATCTAGTCCAGGAGGAGGCTTAAACTGTAATACTTTCTTTTTTTGCTTCTTGTTTCTCTTTCTCATCTCTTTCTATTTTCTCTATGTTTGCATCAACTGCCTCTTTTGATATGCCAAATCTTTTGGCTATTTCCGATTGTCTTAGCTCAACATGTATCTTTACACTTAATTCTTGAAAGGTTCCAAACCTTTCTGCCTCAGGGTCCTTTGGCTGGCTCAACAAGTGTTGAACATGTAGCTCCAAGATTTTCTCATCTACTTTGTATCCCATTGGCATAATCCAAACTGTTCTGGTTAGATAAACATTTGAGGTTGAAATACTAAACAAAATGCATAAAACAAAAAAGTTATACCTCACATGCAAAACCCAATCTCATCAAGGGAAGTAGGAGCATGCACCCAAGAACTCCTAAGACAAAGATAATTCCTAGACAATAGATTTGAATGTGAAATGCTACTCTAATTTGCAACTCACTATTCTAGCTTAATGGAGATTTTGACATGGTAACTTTGCATTAGACTTGGAGATGAAAATGACTTGGGAGAGGTTCTATTTATAGATTTTTGGAAGGGATTTTGATCCAAGGGTGGAGATTGATTTGGAAGATCAATGGTGGAGGATGAAGGTGATGTGGAGGGCCTAGATTCAATCTTGAATGAATGGAGGGCTAGGAATAAAAGTAAATCTTTTATTCATTTTGGGAAGAGGGGTTATTAAATGAGCATGGGGGTGAAAGATTATTTTTGAATTAAAGATTCATATGGGGAATGTAAAAATTCATTTGGGGAATGTAAAATGAATTAAAAATTCATTTGGGGATAAGTGGAAATAAATGAGGTATGGGGGTGTAAGGAGAATTAAATGTGATGTAAGATGTTTTAAAATAAAAAATTGACTTATGTAGCTTTATTGCAATTTTTTATTTGGAGGATGTGGGGAAGGGTGTTAAACAAGATTTGACCACCCAAATGGAGAGGTTAGGATTATTTAAACATAGGTTTTATTTAATTAATCCTAGGGCTAGGATGAGGTAGGCTAGGGTAGGCATATAAATAATAGCTATTTAATTGTCTAGGGTAGGGATAGGTCAATTAATAGGTTGAATTAATTAGTTAAACATGATTTAGCTAATTAATTGGATTTAGTGAGGAAAGGGAAATTGGAATAATAAATATTGCATATTTATTAAATCAATTGGCTAAGGTTGGGACTATTGAATTAATAAAATTAATTCAATTTTGGAGATAAAATGATGAAAAATTAGACGATGAAGGGATAATTAATTAAATAAAAATTTAATTAATTGATTAAAAGGGAAATTGATGTGTTTAAGGATGTCGGGAGTCAGTTTGGTGGTAAAAGACATTTTTAGGTGTCTACATTTGCTCCTCTTTGACGTGGTGTCAGGACCTAGGAGGGAAGTGGCGTCAGGTCGAAGAAAAATATGCCCCAGTTGTCGGGAAGGAATGAAATGGGTGAGGGATGCCCCCTCGAGAGGTCGGCGGGAAAATAAAAATTTTCAGGGTGAGTTCTCAAAAGGATGCAATGGGAGTGAAAGTTGGATAGGGGATGGAAAAAGAAGGTGATAGGAAGAAAAACGGGGGAAAAAGGCTAAGATCTGCACCCTGGAAGAAAAAGAGGAGGTGGAAGGATGACATGGCCCACTATATTAGGAAAAGTGGGCCCCAAGAGTGCCACATTTTCACACTTTGACTTTTGAGAAGAAGAAGAACAAAAGAGATGGCTGACCGTAATCCCTAGTTCCCGCGACTTCGACATATCTCAGAGCGGTTCCAATCATTTGGCCAGGCACTGGAGGCTGAACCCCAGGTAGGGTTTAACCCTGACTTTGTAATTTTTTTATTTTTCGTGCATTTTTGGGGTTCAGGGATTAGGGCATAGAGCGCGCAGTGCCAAAGGGTAAGCGGATTAGTGCCATCCTCTAGATTGGTGCTATTCGCCAAGGTAGGGTTAGGGCGGTTTGTCGCCATTTATCTTGGATTATAGCGCTATCATCCGGATTGGCTCAAGTTTTAGAAGAATAAGGTTTTTGGCATTGTAGTGCCAAACTTAGGTTAGGGTAGCGCTATTCTCTAGAATAGTGCTATCTATAGGCGTGGCGCTATTTGAAAATTTAGCGCCATATCTGGGAATAGTGCAATAGTGTACACTAGCACTTTTGGGGGAATTGGCGCTATTCATTGGAATAGCACTAAATGGTATATCGACGCCATTTTTCAAAATGGCATGAAGGATGCTGCGCAGTAGCTCCATATTCAGAATTAGCCCAAAAGAGGTTATGTAGTGGCGCTATTCTCTGGAATAGTGCTATGGGGAATAAGTAGTAGTGCCATTGTGGGAATGGTGCAAAGGTTTGGCTATTTTGGCGCCAATGATTTTAGCTTTTAGACAGTAGAAGAAAGGGTGTGATTTAGAAAAAGATAGGTTAATATCTGACTAGAAAGTTGTGGATGCAAGATAGACGTCGATTTATACTCGCTTCACGAGAGCAACGGGCGCCATCTGTGATGGCACTATTTGATGGTTCTGATGATGCTACGCGGGCTCGACTAGCAAGATTGGGGCTTCTGACGGTGGCATCGATGCCAGTTCTACAAGCTCATAGAGCTTTGATGACAGTGGTTATGGAGTGGTACCGCTCTGAGATCTGCAGCTTTCTGTTGCCGACTGGTGAGATTACCATCACACTTGAGGATGTTTATCGCATCCTCAAGGTACCTATTCGAGGCTGACATGTTAGATATGACACGAGGAGGGGGCAGAGTGCCCTAGTCAGAGTGTTTGGAGAGGACCACATTATTTTCTCAGCAGACAGGTGAGAGATGAGTTATGAGGGGACACTGGTTGTGGGTGCAGATCCATTTACCTTATTTATGTGTGCATTGATTGGAGGCATTGTGATGCCTGACAGGTGGGGCAGGGGTTTTCGAGTTGGCTGGGGGGATGATAGAGGGGATGGTGAGGCATGAGGTCATCTATGCCTAGGGACCAGTGATGCTAGGGTAGCTATACCATGAGATGCATACAGTCACCTATCTGCGTGATAGAGCATTGTCAGCTGGAGTTACTCTGCTTCATGTATGGATTTGGGAGCACATCACTGTTACTCAGCTGATATATGGGTATTATCGGCAGCCTTTTAAGGCCTTTGTATTTTTATATCGAGATTCAAAGTACACGTATACTGGACAGGTGCATTACTGGAGGAGGATACTAGATGATGTTATTAGTGTGACCTGGTGACCGTACATTGGCGTAGAGTCGTGGCCAGATGATGATGTTCATCTACCCTTTACGTTTCAGCAGCAGTACCTGATGGGTCATGGGGACCATACTATAGAGATGTATCTACCCTCGTGGGTCATGCGGCAGTTTGGTTTGAGACAGGACACTCCGCAGTAGATGGCTATATTTGCGCGGACTCCTCGAGATGCACCCTTTTGGCCTGTAGCCATACAGCCATAGGTTTCTTTGGATGATTGGGCAACTCTACGGCCAATGCAGTGGGATTGGGGGAGCACTATTAGAGATGTAGGTAGTACGCCTGCATATGATATATGGTGGCAGATGCATCAGCCCACTCGGTTGATGGACCTGGAGGAGGCAGTCCTGGCAGAGGAGGCAGTGGGTTCAGGTGGTGAGGATGATTCTGATGATGGGGATGACATTCTGGAGGAGGGGGAGGAGATTATAGAGGACTATCTAGTGGAGGTGGGAGTAGGTGGAGAGGAGAGAGTGGTTGGCAGGGATGGCCATCCTATAGATGTGCTGGTGGCAGCAACATCTGGACAGGTGCGGGTGGGGCAGCAGGTACCTGTACAGTAGGTACCTATTGAGCAGGTACAGATTGGTGGGGCACGGCAGCAGAGAGGGCTACGACAACATGGAGGACAGCTGAGGGTGGACAGGGGTGATCTACCCCCACCACAGGTAGTATAGCAGCAGGCTGGAGGGTGAAAGGAAGAGGCAGGTCCTTCAGGGACAGTTGAGGAGGTAGAGATTAAGAGGCTCACACCTTGTCGGCGGCCTCAGGATGAGGAGGAGGAGATGGAGACCCTACGAGCATAGGTGGCTAGCCTAGAGGAGGCACTAGAGAGCCGAGAGACCAAGTTGGTGCAGTTGCAAGGGGCATTAGCTTTGTTGGATGGGCTAGACGGGCAGGTGGCAGCTTTACAGGCACTGTTAGCCCAGGCTCAGGGTGATATAGAGGTGTTGACAAGAGAGCGAGACGTAGCGCTTCTGAGAGCACAACAGACAGAGACTGCATTGGGTACAGGCTTCAAGTGGTGGACTCGCCCTAATTTTGACAGGGATGTAGGCTCAGTTCTCCCAGGCACAGACACATTCGTATCAGTTACAGGGACAGTTGAGCCAGGTACAAGGGTAGTTGACCCAGGTACAAGGGGATTTGACAGAGTCTAGAGTATGGGTGGAGTACTATTGGGACCTGTATTACGTGGCCGTGCTAGCAGCGCAGCGTGTCCCGAGCTACAGCTAGGTCAGTAGATCGGGGGCCCCCAGATCTCATAGGTCGAGATCCATGTAGTCAGTTCAGCAGGTGATACCTCCTCCCTCATTTGTGCCCCAGCAGGTTCCATAGGTTTAGTTGTAGCCACAGCCACAACTATAGATAGGAGCACAGCCATGACCAAGATCAGAGTCTCCCACTCCTTCAGAGAGAGGATCCTCCATGTGATAGCTTTATCATGTTAGCCCTCAAAGGCATTGTATCAGGACTTGGTATTTTTTTATAATACGAGTGATATACATTTTTTTGCGGTGATTATATGTATGATCTGATGCTTTTTGATGGTTTATGATGCCCTATTATGATGATGCCTATGTGATGAATGCAGTATTATTTATGGATCTATATGCTATGGATGTGTTATGTTTATGCAATTATGTTTTTGATTTTATGGATGTTTTTGTGATGGATTTATTGTGGTATATGCATGGGGTTTGTGATTTTATAGACTATATGATGTATAATGCAAATGAATGTGCAGACTAATAAATATTTATTATGGATGTAACAATGTGATGTGATGTATGGAAATATGTATATGCCTATGAGATGATTTGTTAAATGTAGTTTCAATGATTATGATTTGTGAGGATGTAATGTAACTAAATGTGATGTTTTATTGATTGAACCTAATGGTTATGCAATTTTAATGATTCCTAAATGAACCTAGATGAGATGTAGATTTAAATGATTCTAATGGACCTAGATGAGATGCATATTTAAATGATTTAATGAACCTAATGAGATGCCAATTTAAATGATTTAGAAATGAACCTAAATGAGATGCAAATTTAAATGATTAGAAATGAACCTAATGAGATGCAAATTTAAATGATTTAGAAATGAACCTAAATGAGATGCAAATTTAAATGATTAGAAATGAACCTAATGAGATGCAAATTTAAATGATTTAGAAATGAACCTAAATGAGATGCAAATTTAAATGATTCGAATGACTATGCAAAAGGATTTTAAATGGACCTAAATGATATGCAATTTTAAATGATTAGAAATGAATCTAAATGAGATGCAAATTTAAATGATTAGGAATGAATCTAAATGATATGCAAATTTAAATGATTAGAAATGAATCTAAATGACTATGCAAGTGAAATGATTTAACTGAATCTAAATGACTATGCAAATGAAATGATTTAACTGAATCTAAATGACTATGCAAATGAAGTGATTTAAATGAACCTAAATATTTATGCAAGATGCAAGCGAGGTGATAGGTGGGATGTAAACTAGGTGATGGGTGAGATAATCAAGTCTTGATACACATGATGTTCTTTGTTCAACCTTGAGTGGTGAGGCTATGGGAAAGGGGACTAGGTGGGGAGAGGATAGGGGTGTATAGATGGGGAGAGGATAGGAGTGTATGGATGGGGTATGGATAGGAGTGGGAGCGTCTAGAGGATGGGGGGTGGGGAGACGCGAGGATTGTTTAGGTCATAAGACACCACGTCATTGAGGGGACATTTTTCTTTGGTTCAGGATGTGTTGTGTGGAGATAGCAAGCGAATTGGATAAGTTGGGGGGGGGGAGGTGATTATCAAATCTAGGCCGAGATGGTATAGTTTGTTTAGGAGGATGATTGTGAGTTATTAACAGTAGTTGCATAAGATTAATTGAGAGCATTTCTTAATTTACTATAGCAATGTAGGATATAATTCAAAAAGGTATAAAATGACCTAGGTGATGATGTATATCCCACGATTGCATGGACTAGACCCACAAACAATAGGTTGATTTCATACCTGCCCAAGGTAGTATAATCTTGCCTAGCCTAGGAAGGGGACTCATAGCAATGAGTGTGAATAGTACATATAAGGTTTTGATGCCTATATATGCAAATGGGACACCTCATGCTAGAACCAACCTAGGCTTCAAAATGTGAATACTATTCCTGGAGTAGTGAAACCAACCCACAAGCACAATATATAGAAACAATGACTATGTCTACTCCATGTGTCGTCCACTACTTACCATGATATAATGAGATCAAGGTAGCTTTAGAGATGACCTAGAGTGAGACAAAAAAGATAAAAATCAATAATAAAAAAGACCAATAAAAAAGATACAAATAGCCTTTGTGTGCTCTTGCCAAGAGACGCGATGATAGAATGATAGATATTTGTCCATTGTAGGAAAGATATATCCTAGGACGCAAATTAGTTGGATTTGATTGGAGAAATTTTAAATTGTGGGCAAAAGAACAGTCTGACTAGGTGTAGGATTATAATTAGTATGTTGATTGATGATTTTTGCATTAGGGATGATGGTGTTTCAATCATATACTGAGTGTGTGTATCATATAATGGGTCGCACAAGCTCTGTGAATGGGGACCATCCAAACGGGTTAGATGGGTGCATCTTTGGTACCTAAGTACTGGAAACATCCTTCGTATTCCAGACTGCCTACATACCCTGTGTCCACGGGATCAAGGTACTTTCAAGATGCGGGTGAAATGAATATGTAGTTCTGGCATGACTTGATGATGTGGGAATGATTTTGTATGGGTTTGATGGGTGTGATGTGATGAGGATTGATGGATTGGAGTGATCGATGTGCGAGGGCGATGTTGCATTTGTTTTTGGATTTTTTGATGATTTTGTATTGTTTTTGGATTTTTTGATTTTGCGATGTTTTTGGATTTTTTGATTTTTATATTATTTTTTGATTTTTAATTTTCAGCTGTACAACAGGAAGCTTACAAGGATCCTTGGTCCATGAGATGGGTTTTGGTGAGATAGTGTGGAATGGGCGATAGGACTTGATGTTTCAGAATTCCAAGCCATGGGATGTGTGTGATATGGAGTGCTTGTGATGGAAAGAAGACTTATTAGATGGTAGAACTGGCCACTATGCATGGCACCTGAGACATGTTTTCACCATGGTACTTATCCAAGGCATCACCGAAGTGATTTTCACCATTGGAAGTTTTTATTGCACTCAGGGTTTTCTTGATTTTTTTAATTTTTTTGGTTTCTTGATTTTTCTATTTTTTTTAATTTTTTGACTTGGGGTACTTGATGGCTTATGCATAGAATTTCTTCAGATGCAAAATGTTCATCGGCTCATCCAGGGGCTACCCCTCAGGTGTTGCAAGCTGATATGCTTCTGATCCATAGTCGATTGTGATGACATAAGGTCCTAGCCAATTGGGTTCAAACTTTCCTTGCTTAGGACGCTCTTGCAGGTTCTTCTGATTTTCCATAAGGACAAGATTGCCTACTTTAAATTTTTGGTTTCTGATCCTCTTGTTGTAGCTTCTTCTGAGGCGGTTTTGATATGCCTGCAGGTGGTTCAATGCATTTAAGCATTTCTCATCCAGTAGTTCTAGTTGATGCAACCTTGCGACTCTGTATTCCTCATCAAAGATTATGTTTTGCAGGGATACTCGTAGAGATGGGAGCTTGACCTCAATAGGTAAAATGGCTTCAGATCCGAATACTAGGGAATATGGAGTGGCTCCAGTGGGGGTGCGGATGCTAGTGCGATAGGCCCATAGGGCAAGGTTGAGTTGGAGGTGCCAGTCATGGCCAGCTTCATTGAATGTCTTCTTTAGGATGTAGAGGATGGTTTTATTAGAAGCCTCTACTTGACCATTCCCTTGTGGGTAATAGGGAGTGAAGTGGTGTTTGATGTCAAATTTTTTGCACAAGGTGCAAACTTCTTGGTTCTTAAATGGTTTGCCATTGTCGGTGACGATGGAGTGAGGGATGCCATAGCAGTAGATGATGTAGTGGAGGATAAATTTGGAGATCTAGATTCTGGTGGTGAAGGTGAGTGGTATTGCTTCCACCCACTTTGTGAAGTACTTGATAGCAGTGATTATGAACTTATGGCCATTGGAGGAGGGGGGATGTATTTTCCCTACAAGGTCAAGTCCCCACTATGAGAAAGGCCATGGTGTTGTGATGGGTTGCAGCTCTTGCGCTGGTGCGTGGATGAGATCGCCATGCTGTTGACATGGTAGACATTTTTGATGAACCGATAGGCATCTCAGTCCATTGTGGGCCAATAGTATTTGGTCCTGAGGATTTTTTTAGAAAGAGCAGGTCCACTTGAATGCACCCCATAGATGCCTACATGTACCTCTTCCAAGGCCAACTCAGCTTCCCTAGAGTCTAAACATCATAGAAGCATTCCGTCAAGACTCCTTTTGTATAAGGTGTCACCTACGAGGATGAAGCAAGAGGCTCGGCGGATGAAAGATTTTCTTTGGGAGGTGGATAGGTTAGGGGGGATGATATTATCGTGGAGGTATAGGTAGGTTTCTTGATACCATAGAGACAAGGGACCAATGACTTCACACACTAGTTCGGATTGAGGAACATCATATGCTGGTATGGGGAGTTCTTCAATCTGGAACTCACATTTCTTACTGTCTTTCTTCATGTCGACGAGAGATCCTATGGTAGCCATGGTGTCTGCAGCTTTGTTACTGAGCCTTGGAATTTGCTCAAAGTGGATGTCATTGAAGTAGTCTTTGAAGTTCTCAACCATCTTTTTGTAGGGCAGAAGCTTATCATCTTTTGTCTTGTACTCATTATTTACCTGCTGGATGACTAATCGAGAATCTCCCTACACAGTTAGGTTCTCAATTTTCCATTTTATTGCCATACGGAGACCTGTGATGAGGGCCTCATATTCTGCCACATTATTGGTACATGGAAATGTGATTTTAAAGGACTTAGGGATGGTGTTGCCTTGAGGGGTAACAAACAAGATGCCTACCCCCAAGCCTCTGTGTGTGTACGATCCATCGAAGTACATCTTCCATGTTTTTGTGGCTAGTGTGATTGTTAAGATAGCTTCGTCAGGAAATTCTGCCAGTGTAGGATGTTCTGCCAGAATGGGTGCTTCAGCAAGTTGATCTACCATAACCTGTCCTTTGATGGCCTTTCTTTCAGTGTATTCAATGTCAAATTCAGTGAGAATCATAACCCATTTTGCCATTCTCCCGGTAAGAGCAGCTCTGTTGAGCAGATATTTCAATGGATCAATCTTGGCGATGAGCTTGGTTTTATGGTTGAGCATGTAGTGTCTTAATTTTTGTGAGGTGAAGACCAAGGCTAAACATGCTCATTCAATTTGTGTGTAGTTGAGCTCATACGAGATCAAGGTACGACTGATGTAATAGATGGCTCTTTCTTTTCCATGCTCATCATGCTATGCTAATAGGGCTCCGATGGCTGTCTCTGTTGCGGAGATGTATAGAAAGAGTGGTTCTCCTGGCCTTGGTGGAGTTAAAACAAGAGGATTAGCCAGGTATTCTCTTAGTTGATCAAAGGCATCCTGACACTGAGTGTTCTAGTCAAAAGCTATATCTTTTCAGAGTAGATGCTAGAAAGGTTGGCATTTATTAGCCAATTCAGCAATGAACCGATGGATAGACTGGAGTTTTCCTTGCAGACTTCTCAGTTGTTTCAATGTTTTCAGAGGAGGCATTTCAGTGATAGCCTTGACCTTTGCGGGATCTACCTCGATTCCTCTTCTGGAGGCTATGTAGCCTAGAAGTTTTCCAGAGGTGACCCTGTTAGCACAGTAAAATTTTCAAAATTTTACTATTTCCTTACTCCATCATATTTGAATAAACCCTGAGGAATATCCCAAAAGGACCATAATATAAAATTTTTGTATCTCATAAAATGTCTAGGGATGAGCAGTGTCAAATTTCATCAAAATCAATCCATCGGCAAGAGGTCGTGTGGCTTACACCGATACACAAGGAATTGTTTGAAAACAACCATCGGCGTGAAAATAGAGATCGGAAGAAGAATTATGGAGCTCACCGATGGAGTAAGCAACACCGATGACTTCACATCGGCAAGAAAGGCAAGTGGTCATGCCGATCGGTATGACAAATGTCTATCGGATGATCTTTTAGAAGCTGCCCCGACGGTATATATCATACCGATGAAGCACTTTCGGCAAAAGTTTCACCGAACAGCATGCGAGGGTAACAAACCAATAGTCATCGGTGAGAAATGAACCATCGGAATAGAAAACAAGTAAGTCTCCGATGATCAAGAGTCTTGGCGATAAGAAAGCCATCGGCAAGACTCACAACGATGCACCTCTATCGGGATAACTTGACATATCGGAACAAAAGAAACAAGTCTTGCCGATTCATAAGTCACGGCGATCAAAAGGTGTCGGTGACACTTTACTAAACTTTGCCCGATGAAGGATATAACAAAGGACATCGGGGAGATGATTTGGATCGGGATATATTGAGAAAGCTATCCTGATAGTGAATGTCATTCCGATAAAGATAAAAGTTCATACATGAAGAGACTATCGGTAAGACAATAAAGATCAGGAAAACATAATTTTAGTATCCCGATGGTCTCAATCTTCCCGATAAGCAAAGCATATCGGTGGGACTCGCCATATCGCAGAGAGATCTAAAACCCTTGGCGATGAAGGAAGTCATGCCGATGGTCGCACCCACTTGAAATATGATACTACATGGCGTCGGGGATACAATTGAGGGGTCACGCCGATTGACTGTCTGCGCCATAAAAAAAAGGTTGAGGTCGCCCAGACATTTCAAAAATCACGCCGATAAGAAGAGTTATGGCGATGTGACACTTCACAGCGATGAACATTGAATTGATCAGATAATTAATACAAAACGGCTACGAAGTTCATACGATCATTATAATTGCAAAAAACCGTCCGAGAGCAGAATACAGAAGAATTCTCAGGGCAAAAGCAAAGGCTTCCAATTCCAGCCGTCGAACGACAGGTACACATACACAAACCACTATATTGCCTGTATTTGAATTTCCTGCCAAATTTTTCAAAAATGGAAACTCCGGGGAAAGGAAAAGGAAGAAAATCACAAGGGGAAACCAGTAAACCAAAGAAGCAAAAAACTGATCAAACCCCTGAAGAAAAAGTGAAAGACAGAAAACTAAATCAGGACTTGATTGATCAGTTGCCTGGGTCAACTCCCAAGGCTAGGAGGTCTGCCCAACTCAGGGCAGAAGTAGAAAAATTGGAAGACAAACATAAGCACCTGGGAGATACTTGGACCCCAATTAGGGGATATGAACTCTTCAGATTCCACTACAACAGAAGATTTAGAAATGCTCCTGTGTCAAACCCATGGCACATGAATTTAGGCAAACTGGTTGTACCTAATGTATTCTTGAATGTAGAACTCCTGCAACTGTTAGCCAGGCATTACAATCCAGGCCTGAAAACTATCTGCAACCCTCAAGGAGAACCAATTATACACCTATCAAAAAATGCTATTTGTGAGGTGTATGATTTGGATGATTTGTGCACTGTCCCTATTGTTTATGAAGATTTGGATAAAGAATACTGGAGAATGGATACAACCTACAATGGATGGAGGTTACCCATTCATAGACCCAGGATTGAAGGAGAAGTGATACCCTTGACTGAGAATGATGGCCCTCCCTTTCATGTATCCATTTTTGAACCATACATTCAATATACTTACTATTCTGTAGGCCAAGTCCTTGGCTCAGAGGTCCCTGAGTTCATGACTATTCCTCTAATGGTCATAACCTCTGATATTCAATGTCACAATGCCAGACAATTTGATTATGCCTCCTATGTTGCTACTAGAATAGACTCTGGTCTATCTGCAATAAAAAACAATGCTCCAGCATGCTCTTTTGAGCATTACTCGATGCTCATGCATATGGTCTTATACTATGGCCAGGAAGTAGGATTGTGGCCAAATGAGTTTCAAGTTGTTGCTGCGGATAAGAAAGGGGAGAAGATACCTATACAAATGTGGACCAGAATCTGGGATAGCAGGTATGCTAACTCCAGCTATGCTCAATTTGAAGAGCATTGTGTTAAAGTGCTATATAGGTATTTCAACCACCCCTGTGAATATTCAATTTCAAATGAAATAAAAAGATTCCTCAGACCAAAAGATTTTGGTGGCCCCCCTACTGTCACTCATAATTGGGGAGATTGGTATTGTTTTGAGGATGCTACTATGATCAGAGTGTATGGTTTTGAGGATGCTCCATTTATATTGCCTAAAACTGTCCCTGACAGAATTGCATATTTGGAAATAATTAGGCAAATGCATTGTTCAAATGTCATGCATCTAAGTTCGCATGATAAACAATCATTCATGCCCAGTACTTTGTGTTTTGGAGATTTTACTGTGGTTTCAAAAGAAGGATACAATCTCATTTTGGATAAACTAATGCATTATAACATGGTGACTGCTGAGGTGAGGAAAGGGTTTGACCCTGAGGGTTTCATTGACTATGCAAGAAGAAAACAAAATCTCAGTGGATACATGCACATACATTATCCACATGATGATGTCATTAGAAATTTGGAAGAGGCTGAAGTCGACTTGGTGGTAGAGAAATATAACAGAGATTTGAATGAAAAGAAAAAGCAGTTGGCAGAAGTTGAAGTGGTATCCTCTGAAGAGGAAGAATTGACTGAACAAGAACAGCCACAAGATAAGACAATAGAAATGTCTAAAAGAAAAATGCAACAATATCAGCCTCCAATTGTGATACATGATGAGGAGGGGTCTGCTGATGAAGATCCACGCCAAAAGGCTTATGATTCTTTTGTGTCAGATGATACATTCATTCATTCGAAGGAATTTAAATCATTCCTGTATAAATACAAGGGAAAAGAAATTAGAGAGTCAGTAGATAATGTTTCTGCTGACAATGAAAAACAATTATTAGATATGTTAAAGGAGACAGTGGATAAGGAAATGCAGGACATGACACCAAGCAGAGGCAGACAGCTGCTCAAAGATGCAGGGGTTATGATTTTTCCCGGTTTGGATTTAAATTCTGCTCTGGTTTTTGATAGCTTTTTGAATAATGCTGATGATAAGTATAAGCTTACTCCAGAAGGAGTTAATGAAGTCTATATGGGAACGAGATACAATAATGATGAAAATTCTTTAATGATATGGGCATTGTATCCTCCCCATAAGAAGACGGCCATCATAGACACTGAAAAAACTTTTGGCCATGTTATGACTTTCAGAGCAGGTGAAACTGACCCCATAATTACTGCAGACATTGGTATCAATGTTGCAAAGTTAAATAAAGCACAAGCTCAGATGTTAATTAAGGAAAGAGATGCTTATAAGCTGAATTGTGAAAGATTAACAAAAGAGAATGACTACTTGAAGGACGCTGTTAAGAGCACCTTTGGCCAATCTACGAAAAGAATAACTCAAGGTGAGAGCTCACAAAGTAGTCAAGTGATATCCCATGATCAGGCCAAACAAATTCAAATAGATGCATTTGTTACAATACTGCAGAGCAGGTATGCAAACATTGTACGGTGGTTAAACCAGTTTTGGGATAACTACTCGGAAAATCATAAAGCAGTCAAAGAACATGAAAGGCTTGATAAGAGGATACAAGAAAAGGTGATCGAGTTGCAAAACAGAGGTGCCACTGATGGTACAGATATCTCTGATGCAAGAGCATTGCTCAAACGGCACCAGAATTATTATGATAAACTCAAAGCTGATGCTAAGGAAGGGACTGATGCCTCAGACGCAGGGGTGCCCAGGATATTCAAAGATAATGGAGAGGTAAAGAGCAAAGAAGAGTGGACTATTGATTGTCAAGTTATATTGCACAAAGCCACAGGAGCTCTAAAAGATAAAGCCTCTGTATCTACAGAAGTTTGCAAACAACTGGAGGAAATGGTCACCCTTGATATAATCACCAGGAGTGCAGTCGAGCTTACTGATTCTCACCGTGCGCAGGAGTACTTAGATCATCTGGCAAAAGTCTATTTATGGCTAAACAGAGCCTAATTAAGCTTATGTAATTATTGTTTGTATTGGTTAAAATCCCAAGAGACTTATTGAAGAGTTGTATCTCTTCATGAAAATATCTATATAAGTTCAAACAATCTATGTTGAAAAGGGATCAGCAGTAGAAGATATTCATATATACATATACATAATATTCCAAAATGACCGTGTTGCATATTTTATTTTGAAGAAGAAATTTGAAGTTCTCTGATTCAGTATTTCTACTTTGGTATCAGTTATTTGTTGAAATTATTCAATTGTGTGGCTGTCTCCATTTCTGCATTTCCCTGTTATTCAGATTAAGATATCAAGTATATATTTAATCTGTCAATACACATTCACTGTATCTGTGTGATTAATTCGGTTGGTGTCCATCCTAAGGAATTAAACCCTTCTGATTTATTCACAGTAGCCTGGAAGTAGTAAGTTGGGATTACTAAGTAGAGCCATATAATTAGGATTGACACACTGTCTCCAGTAAAATATTATCTGTTAATCTTGTCTATTCATTTCATTTGGTTCCTTCAAGTAAGGATTAAAGTACCTTCTGGTGAATTATAAGATATCTGATTTTATTTGGTTGGATTATCAAGAAGAGTCTGTCAGTCATTTACTTGCACGTTTATACAAGCTATAAACCAGAACTGTGCCAAATATCTAGAATTATTACCATTTAGAAACTACTGTTCTTAGTCCTTCAAATTGACTCTGTTACCCAACAAGGCACTAGTCTCATTCAACTCATTAATTAAAACCTTTTTTTGATATTGCTTATACGATTTCTGCCAACCACTTATTAAACATTACACAGAATTAATTAGTCAGCTTTGTCATCTATCCTACATCCTATGCCATTGTAGATAGACCTAGTTAGTCCATTCATCCACACTCAGACTGCTTTAATATTTCAAGGTTCACCCACCTAGGTGTAGCAGGACCTAAAGTGTAGGAAATCATCAAACCTTGAAGGTTGATTTTGTCAAGTTAGTTCAAAAACGTTGCAAATCCAAATATAGAGCCTGGCATCCTCTTAGGATTAGCAACTTGCATTTTTGTAGACCTAACAGACCCCAAAGACACACTTCTTTAGATTGAGGCAGACATTATATTGCTCTAACCGTTCGAAGATCGTTGCGAAGACATTCAGGTCCTCTTCTCGTGTCTTTGATTTTCCTAACAGGGCATCCACATAGTCTTCCATGATATGGTGGAAATGGTCATGGAAGATGACAGTCATGGCTCTTTGATACGTGGCTCCTGCATTCGTTAGACTGAATGGCATTACCACCCAGTAGTACGTCCCCCATGGGCATATAAAGGATGTTTTATTCTAGTACTCTTCTGCGATGTGGATTTGGTTGTACCCTGAAAATCCATCCATGAGGGATAACATTTCATGTCCTGCTGTGAGGTCCACTATCATGTCGATGTTAGGCAATGGGAAGTCATCCTTCAGACAGGCTTTGTTGAGGTCTCTGAAGTCTGTGCAACAACAGATTTGGCCATCAGGTTTGGCTACTAGTACCAGGTTAGAAACCCATTTAGGATAATCAATTGGGCAAATGAACCCAACATCCAGTAGTTTCTTTAACTCTGCTTTGATGAGGAGGGCCACATGAGGATTCATTTTTCTGATCTTCTGCTTTACTGGTTTTGCATCAGAGCATACTGCTAGGTGATGAATGACCAAGGTGGGATTAATCCCTGGCATGTCTGCATAGGACCATGCAAAATTATGATTTCTATTTTTGAAAAATGCCAAGAAGTCTTCTTGTTCTTGTGTGTCGAGAGATTCTACCCTGAAAGTGACTTTTAGCTCTTCTTCTGTCCCAAGATTCATCTCTTGGGCTGGCTCGACTAGGACAGGTGATCTATTTGGATAAACCTTGTCTATCTCAGGAAGGCCCATGCTTCCATCTCCTGGCACCTCATGGAGGTTTTCACCAGGAGATACGTCTTTTATTTTTACTTTTCTGGGATCTAATACTACTGCAGAACAGTTTTCACCATCAGATCCATTTTGGATTTTTATGTTTTTATAACTAGAAGTAGGGGTTGTCTCCCTGAAATAGGCCTGCGTATCAAGTTCCATGATGTATCCTGCTCTGTGATCTCCCAAGGAGAAATGTTCTCTAACCCCCATCATTTTAGTGATGGCCTTGTTGTTTGGTGCTACATCAAATACAGGAGGTCCTCGTTGGTCCCAGTCTATAAGGTCTGGGTATACTAGTGGTAAGTCATTGGATGCCGAGGCTAGGGTGGTGATGGTGTAGATGGTACAAAGGGATGAGTTGAAGAAATCGGCAAAGTCACTAAAGGAGTCTTGAAGGCCCATTTTGTTGATGTCATCGACTTCAAGGGAGATGGTAGGCTAAGATACATTCGCCAGTAGTAAGGATATGTTGTTGTTGACCGTATCCTAGCCCTTGAGTGTAGGGATTTTTTGTTGCTTGCAATGGTTCTACTATCCCCTATTCATGAAGACTGATTCCGCCTTGTCCTTTGTAACCCATGCTTTTGACCATTTCAGACCCTTTACCATAGATTTCTGTTGGGATAGTAGGAGCTTCTTGTTCAGTTTCTTTGTCCTTATACAGCTAGGATGAGATATCTTCTAGCACATCTTGATCTAAAAGATGTTTCTTTTCAAAGATGGGCGATGGTTTACACTTGATGACTACTGTATTGGCTGCTTCTGTCTTTGGGATGCTGAAAGTTTTAGGATTGGGTAATGTGCCCACACAAAAGGTACCGTGTAGGTCATATTCCCCACATCCCATGTCAGTGAGCTTGATCTTTACCTTAGGCGGTGAAGATGCTTGGGATGAAGTGGTGGCAATGTTTGTGGGGTCGATATATGAGGTGGAAGCTACTGGGTCTGCTTTAGTGGTGGCTTTATTGTAAGGGCAGAAGGTGTGGTTATGGCCTTCCAAGAAACTACAGTATTGGAAGGGATAGGGGTCGGCATAGACAGTTACTTCCGTGCCATTGTGAGGGAATTTGAGGCTTTGAAGGAATGTGGATGGGATGGCTTGCATGGCATGAATCCATGGTCTACCGAGAAGAATATTGTAGGGAAGGTCAAGATCAAGAACTTGACATTTTGTTTCAAGTATTTTTGGTCCCACTTGAATAGGAAGCTTGATGGTGCCTTCAGATAGCCATTCGGTGTCATCGTAGCCTTTGATTGTGATGCTCTCGTTGGTGTCTACAACCACATCGGAGTACCCAAAGTGTTTTAACATTTTAAGAGTGCATATGTTTAGGCTGGAGCCACCATCTATTAAGACTCTTTTAATGATGTGTTCGTGGATACGGACTTCGATGTGTAACGCGTCATTGTGTAGGTGTTTAGAAGCGGGAAGGTACTTTTCTAAAAATGTGAGATGGTGAGGTGCGGCGATATGTCCTACCATGGCTTGGAATTGGGTCACATTCAAGTTGACGGGAACTCAAGTTTCCAAGAGTGCTTTGTCAAGGATGTCTTTGTGAAGGGGGGATGTGCGGAGCAGCTCAAGTATGGATATTTGTGCGGGGGTCTTTCCTAGATTCTCTAGGAGGTTGTATTGATTGGCAGGTGATGGACATGTGGTTGGACGAAGGGGTGGAGGATCGGATGTGGATGTAGGGGTTTGTTTAGTGGGAGGGGTTGTG
Organism: Cunninghamia lanceolata; assembly: GCA_027924645.1. Taxonomy (NCBI): domain Eukaryota; kingdom Viridiplantae; phylum Streptophyta; class Pinopsida; order Cupressales; family Cupressaceae; genus Cunninghamia; species Cunninghamia lanceolata. The sequence continues at coordinate 19,831,202 of BSBN01000627.1, forward strand.
TGGATGGATACACGACCACGACGGGTTGTGCCCACACAATTGGGTACTTGTGCCCAAATGGTGATTGTGTTGACATGGTGGGATGATGGTTCTATTCGCCCTACGATGGAGTCATAAGACGCGGGTGGTGGGGTGATGTTGTATGCTTGATTGGATGAGGAGGCTTTATTATGGTTAGGCAATGGATCCTTGTAAGCTCTGAGATTGGCATTTGGTGATGGTTGGGTGCCTTGATCGAGGTTGACTTGATTTTGGTCTATAAGATCTTGGATACAATGTTTTAGTTACATGCAATCAGTAGTTTTATGGCCCGCAATGCGATGGTATTCACAATAATCATTTTCATTGTACCATGCTGCTTTAAGCTCATTCTATTGGCGGGGTCTAACAGGGGGGAGTGTGATCGCACCTTGCTTGAGACATCTATTGAAGATGTCCTTGATGGGTTCCCCTAAGGGTGTAAATTGCCTTTGAGGTTTGCATGGTTTAGTTTGCCCCCTTTGATTATTTACATTTGCAGGTGCTTGATTCTGCACATGTTGGATGACTTTCACATATGTGACACCATCATTCAAAGTGTTCTTGTTCTTCCCCCAATAGCGTGATTTGTCATTGGATTGTGTGTTGGCATTGTTGTTTGTATTGGGGGTGTTGATATGTAGCTTGTTGTTGTTGTAGTCACTGTTGTTGTGATTGTTGTTGTTGTGGTTGTTGGATTTATTGTCGTACAATTTGATGGAGCCCTTGGCAATGAGGGCCCATTCTATGGTTGTACCTTTGTCAATGACCTCTTCAAAGGTAGATGCACAAAGGATTTGTAAATGGAACCCCATTTCCTGATTGAGGTTAGTCACAAACATTGTGATGAGTTATTTTTCAGGAATGGGCCACGGGAGTTTGCTTACTAAGCTTCTTCACCTCTGCAAGAAGGAAGCAAAGGCTTCTCTGCTTTTTTGCTTTGTGTTGGAAAGATCTGTCATAGAGATTTCATGCTCAAAGTTATAGGAGAAATGGTTTACAAATTTTTTTGCAAGCTCAGGAAAAGACCTAATGCCTGGGGGAAGATGTGCAAACTATTCGGCGGCTTGACCGCCGAGGCTTCTTGGAAAGAGTCTCATTAGATAGGTGTCATTATTCGAGACTTCTAGGCAAGTGATGTAGAACTCCCTAAGGTGGTCCCTAGGGTCTCCCTTCCCCTTATATTTGTCAAATTTTGGTGTTTCAAAGTTCTTGGGGAAAGGGCACATGTACAATGTGTGATCAAATGGATAGAGGCAAATATCCTCAAAAGAGTACTATTTGTGTTTGCCCCCAGTCTACATGTCATCTACCTTTTGGATTAGGGTCTATACAATGGTTGTGGGATCTTGCGGTTGTTGTGGTTGAGGTGTGCAGGTTTGTTGATTGGTGTGGTGTTGGAGATGAGGTAGGATTGGGTGTTGGAGATTTGTTTGGTTGAGGTTTTGATACTATGGGTTGGTGTGTTGGTTGATTGGTGCCTGATGTTGTTGATATGCATGTAGTTGTTGGAGAACATGTGGGGGTATTTGGGGATTGGTTTGATGTTGTGTTGATGAACTTATGGGGTTATATGGATACGTGACATTGGACAGATTGACGTTGGATAGGTGGGAGTTGGATGAGGTGGTCATATTGTAAGGTGGTTGGGAGAATAATTGTTGTAGGTAGGCGATTGTTTTTGGGTTAGGTGGAGAAACACTTGTGGAAGTGCTTGCCTGTGTGATGTTTCCTTGTATGCCCAAGGTGGTTTGTGGGACGGAATGGTTTATGGTAGTTGTGATAGAGGATGTGGTAACGGGTTGAGAAATGGTAGGGTTGGAGGTGGTAGGATTGGAGGTATTTGTGGAAGTTGTAGATGTGGTAGCAGTAGAGGTTGTGGAGGTGGTAGATACGGTGGGTGTTGATGTTTGAGAGATGATGGGTTGGGTGTTTGATGTAGATGTTTGGGTGTTTGATGTGGAAGGAGCGGTGTTGGAAGTGGATGGTTGTGATGATGTCGTGTTATGGGGTGGTTGGGCACCAATTTTGAGGAGATAATCAAGAAATCTAGTTGGATCTGATCTTAGGACTTTGTCAAGCATGTCCATGTTATCGGCATCTTGTGTGAAGGCTAAGACATCTAGATCATCTTGGGATATGGTGGAGATGTTTTGTGGTGGTGGTGGTTGTTGTAAGAAATGGAAGGGATTTTTGTTGGGATTATATGGGGGGATGTAAGAGTATGTAGGTGGGCTGTATGTTTGATTGATGGGTATGTTGTTGCTGTTGGTGTTAGGCATTCCTATGCTGCCATATTGTCTGGATTCTGCCATTTCTAGATTCTTTTTGTGTTGTGATCTCGTTATGGGCATGCACGTGTATGTGTTTGATATCTAGAAGTATGAGTGAGATGGAGATGGAAACCTTAGAGAATCAGATTGATTGTGTTGGACCCAAAGATGGTTGTGAAAATAAGATGGAGAGGGTGAGTGTAGCAAGATGAAAGATTGAAAAGGTGTGAACCTAAAGGTGATGAGAAATTGACAGTTTTTTACTTTTGCACAAATTTGGACCAAAGGTGGATGATAGATGATGTTTTCTTGGTGATGATTTTGATGAAAAAGGGTTTTGATTTTGATTGGTTAAGATGATGAGGACAAATGTTTTTTTGGGAAAGATTTTGATGGTCAACAAGTTGAGCTTAGGTAAGATCTAGATTTTGTGTGAGCACAAATAGATGTTTCTCTTTGTTTGGGGTAGACTAATGACCTTACACAAAAGAGGGATGATTGTTTTACTTGAAAGGTAGACTAATGATGTTTCAAGCAAAATATGAAGTGGATGATGATATCTAGATCTCGCTTTTAGCTCAAAAGGATGACGAGTTTTGGTTGATGATTTTGTTTGATGGGTGTTTTGATTTAGGAAGATTTTGGATGTGTTTTTTTTGGGATTTTTGGAATGATTTTTGTGACAAGGATTTTTGTTATGGTCTAAAAATGTATGCAAAGGTCAATGAAGATGAGTAGATATGAAATGAGGTGGGTTTGATATAGTAAAGGGTCCAGTAATGATAGTGATTGATCCTCTAAGGTCAAGGTGAAGATATGGTTTGGAAAATTTGAGGAGAAAATAGATGAGGTACTGTCAGAGCAGACGATGGAGATCACAATTGAATAGGTCACAGTCTTAGGCAAATCAATTTGAAAATAGCACCAATACACAGGTGTAATGGCACCAAAATTAGACAGATATGGTGCTAAAACAAGGCAGTGTTGGTCAAGGTCCTGAGAAAGGCAGATTTTTGTGACAATTTTGATTTTTTTTTGGTTTAATATTTGATCAAATCATTTGGTTTGTCTCTTAGCAAGTTTGTTGCACTCAATTCAAGCACAATAATCACACAACAACCAAGATTTTATTTTGTTTGTGAAAAAAAGACGTGTTTTTGTTCAACAAGCACTTTGCACAACCTAAGGTGAAGATATGACAATATTTGTTGAATCCCCTAGCTGCGTCTATTCAAAGCGGGTAGCTCCAGGATCTTGGTAGCACTGGCTCCTCCTTACAATTGCACACACTTCTCACGCATACCAAGATCTGGGTTTCTTATAAGGCTTGCCCCTCACCAAACCTTTAGATTATCCCTGCTACCTCAGCTAAGAACCGCATGAATTGGGGCCACTTCAAAGGTTTCCCTTCTACGTCAACAAATAGAAGGATTTTGGCTTGCTAAACAATGGTTTGTAGTAAGGACATCTATTCAGGTGGTTATACATGTGGCAGCACTACTCTATGTTATGGAGTCTCCCAGCCTCCAAGGGCTACGCCTTGGAGGGTTTTGGGGGAGGTTGGCTGTCGGTATAACAAAACAACACCTGTTGCTTATGACTTTCGTCACAAACACATTAATTTATATAGCAGCTTGGAAGAGCTTGGCTTTAGCTTGTTGCCACTTGGGTCATTCCTGTTGGATCTAGGGCACACAACTGAGAGGGGGGGTGAATCAGTTGTACAAAAACTTGTTTCTACTTCAAACACTTGATTCTTCTTTGTTAGTTAACAACATATAAATTAACCATTCATGAAAGTAGAAAGCATAAACACTAGAGTAGATTAACATCAACACATTAGACACAAAGATTTTTGACGTGAAAAACCCGGTTAAGGGAAAAACCACGGGGTGATTAACCCAAGGATTATTCTCTGTTAGAAGAATAAGAAAAACAAATGGCACATGCCAGTCAAGGCTCATTACCCGAGCACACTGCTCACAAAGAGGCACACTGCCTACAAAAGAGACACACTGTCTACAAGATCATAAGTATCACAACCTTGAACTGGAGAATGACATCTTCACCATGTCTGGATCAGTTCCATTTAAGCTCAAAACACACCTGCTCTACCCTTTCGCTCTTTCACTATATCACACTCATCCACGACACAACACACTTTGAAATGTACTCACGAACCTTTATTTATACAAGACATCAACTTAGGAACAATCATCTAAGTTGGCAATCAACCATAAGAACATTCGCAGGATGAATAACACATCCAGTCGGTCACCACAATAACATTTGTAGGATGAACAACTCATCCGGTCAGCTAGTCTGAACAAGAACTTCATCCGGAAGAATATCTTCAATTCTAGGCTCTACCACCAATGCAGATCAACAACACAACCTCAACATGATCCAAGAACCTTCACAAGCTTGCCTGAATGACCAGGAACATTTGCACTTCCTCTGCTCCCCGGAATCTCTTCTCTTCCTCATCTGCAACTTCAAGAACACATTCTACTGCTACTGTCATACTGAAACATGTGCTTCCAGACCTCCAAATCATAAACAAATTGAGATGACACATCATAAGGACATCCTAAATACTCCATCCAATCTGCAAGATAGGATAATGCACTTTCGGATATCACCGGACCTCTTTGTAGCACTCTGTCACTCCGGAGCATTTCTCAAAATTGGTTCTACTTGATCAATCACAACTTCTTCAAATCTCTATGTGGACCTCTGAAAACTTAACTAGATCATCTCAAGATTCATATCTACAAACCCTTTAATCCGCATCCTTTGGTCATCAACTTATTGAGTACTTTTGCCTTCTTCTCATCACTATTCTTCACTATTCCTGTTTGACACAAATTTTCTCAATATCCTCAGCTTCATAGTTCATCCAACCCTTCTTGTCAATGCAATTTGAGTATGTTGACATCAATGACAACACTGATTAACCTCATACTTGCAACAATCTCGCCCTTTGTCATTGATGGTAACATATGATGTGAAAAACCATCAAGACAAGATCTTCTCCTTTCTGTCACAACTCCCCCTATCAGCAACAACTCTTCACATGTCTTCTCTTCCATTACTGCTCCCTCTTTGATCATCAACCACTTGTTTTTCACATGTCTTCTCTCCCCCTTTGACATCAATGGCAAAGGGCTCATACTTGTAATTCTAACACATCAGAATCATACCAGCTGCTCCCCCTTAGTAGCAGCTCCCCATCATCAATCTAGATCATAAGATATGACTATGATATCCACCGGACTGATGCACAACGGTGCATCCTAGTTCATCACCGGAGGGGCCATGACCCCTAACTTCTCCCGGAGATACTCAAAAGAGTCCTTGGGAAGAGGTTTAGTAAAAATATCTGCAATCTGATCCTTGGAGGGTACATACTCCAATCTGACTTCTTCCTTGTTCACTTGTTCTCTCAGAAAGTGAAACTTGATAGATATGTGCTTAGTCTTAGAATGCAATACCAGATTCTTAGAGATATTTATTGCACTTGAATTATCATAGAAAATTGTGATAGGCTCCTCATATTCAACTTTAATGTCTCTTAGCATCTGCTTCATCCATAAGATCTGAGTGCAACAACCTACTGCTGCAATGTATTTTGCTTCAGTTGTAGATAGAGATATTGCCTCTTGTTTCTTGCTTAGCCAAGAAACCAATCTTTTTCCCAAAAAGAATGCTCCTCCACTTGTACTCTTCCAATCATCCACATCTCCTACCCAATCTGCATCTGTATAAGCATGAAGAGAGAAATCTTGATCTCTAGGATACCATAGACCATACCCAACTGTTCCTTTCAAGTACCTAAAAATTCTTTTGATTGCCATGACATGAGATTCTCTAGGATCAGCCTAAAATCTTTCCACAAGACCAACAGCCTGCATTATATCTGGTCTAGTCTGAGTGAGATACAATAGTCCTCCAATCATTGATCTGTACTTGGTCTGATCTATCTTAGGAGAGTCATCATCTTTGCTCAACTTACATCCGGCTGCCATAGGGATGTTCATTGGCTTTGAATCTTCCATTCTGAATTTCCTCAACAATTCTTTTGCATATTTGGTCTGACAAATAAAGATGCCTTTCTTTGTCTGAGTAATTTGCAGACCCAAGAAGAAATTCATTTCACCAAGCATTGACATTTCAAACTCACTTTTCATTTGATTTGCAAAAGTTTTACACATACTGTCTCTTCCTCCAAAGATGATATCATCAACAAATACTTCAACAATCAAGATGTTTTCCTTATCTATTTGGAAATATAGATTACTATCAGGAGTACCTTTGTTGAAACCAATCTGTACAAGATGCTTATCCAACCTTTGGTTGTTCAATGTACACTTCTTCTTCCAAGTCACCATTTAGGAAGGCAGACTTGACATCCATCTGATATACCTTGAAGTCTTTGAAGGCAGCAAATGCAAGAAATAATCTAACTGCTTCAATTCTTGCCACCAGAGCAAAGGTCTCTTTAAAATCAATTCCTTCTATTTGAGAGTAGCCTTTGTAGACCAATCTAGCTTTGTTTCTGATTACTTCACCAACTTCATTTAGTTTGTTCCAGAAGACCCATTTGGTTCCAATCACATTCTTGTTTCTAGGTCTGGGAACAAGATCCCAAGTATGATTTTTCTCAATTTGCATCAACTCTTCCTCCATTGCTTTGGTCCAATTTTCATCATTGCAAGCTTCATTAACTGTCTTAGGTTCAATCTTTGAAATCAGACAGTATTCATTTGAATCTTGAGCAATTCTTCTCCTTGTTTGTGCCCCTTTACTTTTGTCACCTATGATCTGATGTTCAGAATGATTTAGAGTTACATACGTTGGAACTTTGGGAGTTTCTTGCACTACTAATTCTTGATCAAACTCATTCAGACAAACTTCTTCTTCCTGATTTACCGGATCAGTCTGGATCTGAATTTCAGAGGAGGATGGAGCTCCTTGCACCAGAGAATCATTCTGATCAACTTCATCACATTCATAGAATCTTGAAGGCTTCTCAATTCCTTCATCAACCTTCACATTTGTACTTTCTATCATCTTTCTCAATCTCTTATTGTAACACTGGTATGCTTTGCTTTGAGTGGAGTAACCCAAGAAAATTCCTTCATCACTTCTAGCATCAAACTTTCCTAAATCTTCATCTCTTTTGATGTAACACTTGCTACCAAATACTCTAAAATATCTCACAGTGGGAGTTATGCCAAACCAAAGTTCATAAGGAGTCTTACCGGTATTGCTTCTGATTTGAACTCGATTAAGGGTATAGACTGTAGTGCTGACAGCTTCTCTCCAAAACATCTGAGGAACACTTGCTTCCATCATCATTGTCCTGGCTGGTTCTTGGATGGTCCGGTTCTTTCTCTCAACTACTCCATTCTGTTGTGGAGTCCTAGGAGCAGACAACTATCTCTTTATACCATGCTTCTCACAGAAATCTATGAATTCACCGGATGTGAATTCACCACCTCTATCAGACCTTAAACATTTCAGTTTCAATCTGGTTTGATTTTCTACCATAGCTTTGAAGGTTTTGAACTTCTCAAGGGCTTCTGATTTCTCTTTTAGGAAGGTAACCCACATCATCCGGGAATGATCATCAATTAGTAACATGAAATATTTATCACCTTGCATACTCTTGATTCTTGTCGGACCACAAAGATCAGTATGGACTAATTCCAATAATCTGGTAGTGGACTGATCCTTGCTTTTGAAAGAGACTCTGCTCTGTTTACCTAGCTGACATTCTTTGCACAAGCTATTTGTAGGTTTCACCAATTTAGGAAGATCTCTTATAGCTTGAGTATTGCTTATCTTGATGATGTTATCAAAATTCACATGACACATCCTTCTATGCCATAACCAACTCTGATCAACTTGAACAAACAGACAACTTTTATTAGAACCAACTAGATGGAAGATATTACCTTTTGTTTGAGTACCGGATGCAATCTTAGTTCCGGAGCTTCCAAAGATCCTGCACCTTCCATTTTTGAACCAGAGATCATAGCCTTTGTCCACCAACTGACCAACACTAAGAAGATTGTGCTTCAATCCTTCAACATATAGAACATTACTGGTTTTGCTCTTTCCATCAAAAGAAATAGTTCCCCTACCTCTAATTCTGCCAGCAGAATTATCACCAAACTTTACCATTCCTCCTTCATACCTTTCCAAATCTAAGAACTTGTTCTTGTCACCTGTCATATGGTGAGAACATCCACTGTCAATAACCCAATCATCCTTTTCTTCAACTTGGGCAGCCAAAGCTCTTTCAACAACCTTATGATTGACAGATTTAGAGGATATTGAATCTTCTTCCTTGATGGCAATAAACACCCATTCATTTTTGGATTTGCTTCCTATTTCTAATTCATCATCTGTTACTCCTTCATTATCATCTTCTTCATGAACATAATAGCAGTTATTTTGAAACCTTGATCTGTTAGCATTTGACCTTGCAGATCTTTCTAGACATCTTGAAGCAAAATGACCAATCTTATTGCAGTTGAAGCACTTAAAAGGTAGTTTTCCTTCATACTTACCAGATCCTCTTGGTAGTCTCTTTGCAATGAGGGCTTCAAGTTGAGCTGTTTCTGCTTCTTCTTCTTCCATGTCTTTCCTTGCTTGATCATACCATGACAGCTTTCTTGAAGAGTTCTCTCTCGGATCAAATCTTTGTTTGCCTTTAACATAGGCATTGGCTTTGAATGTAGATTCAGTCTTGGGTTGATCATCTCCAAACTCAGTCATTTCAAATGCAGCCAGTTTTCCTACCAATTGCTCTCTTGTGACAGTTGTATGGGCTCTGAATTCATCAATGGCAGCAACCTTGATTTTGTAGGTAGCAGGAAGGGATATGAGAATTTTGCAAACAATTTCATTTTCATCTAGAACTCCACCAGCATTCCTGATTCCACGCACCAGTTCATTTACTCTTGGCATAAAGGTAGTGATATTTTCATCATCTCTCATCTTCAATCTTTCAAATTTCCCTTTCAGACTTTGCAACCTTGCACTCTTGACAAACTCATCTCCTTCATTCAGAAGTTCCAGTTTAGTCTAGATCTCATATGCAGTTGGTAGGTCAATAACATTTGAGAGATCTGAGTCATTCAATGCGCTTAGAAGAGCTTCTTTGGTCCACAGATTGTTTTCAGCATCTGTGATTTCATTCAGAGTTGTCAGACCACCCTGTGGAGGTACATATGATTTTGTGACCATGGTCAAGTATGCTTTTCCCATACACTCCAAGTGACATTTCATGTGACCTTTCCAGAGAGTGAAGTTGGTTCCATCAAACTTCAGACTATCCTTCTTGTATGATGACATCCTAGATCTCCTCAAGTGGTTAAGCTCCTTTCAGAGGAACTTGGCTCTGATACCAATTGTTGGATCTAGGGCACACAACTGAGAGGGGGGGTGAATGAGTTGTGTAAAAACTTGCTTCTACTTCAAACACTTGATTCTTCTTTGTTAGTTAACAACATATTAATTAACCATTCATGAAAGCAGAAAGTATAAACACCAGAGAAGATTAACATCAACACATTAGACATGAAGATTTTTGACGTGGAAAACCCGGTTAAGGGAAAAACCACGGGGTGATTAACCCAAGGATTATTCTCTGTTAGAAGAATAAGGAAAACAAATGGCACATGCCAGTCAGGGCTCACTGCCTGAGCACACTGCTCACAAAGAGGCACACTGCCTACAAAAGAGACACACTGTCTACAAGATCATAAGTATCACAACCTTGAACTGGAGAATGACATCTTCACCATGTCTGGATCAGTTCCATTTAAGCTCAAAACACACCTGCTCTGCCCTTTCACTCTTTCACTATATCACACTCATCCACTACACAACACACTTTGAAATGTACTCACAAACCTTTATTTACACAAAACATCGACTTAGGAACAATCATCTAAGTTGGCAATCAACCATAAGAACATTCACAGGATGAATAACACATCCGGTTAGCCACCACAAGAACATTTGTAGGATGAACAACTCATCCGGTCGGCTAGTCTGAACAAGAACTTCATCTGGAAGAATATCTTCAATTCCGGGCTCTACCACCAATGCGGATCAACAACACAACCTCAACATGATCCAAGAACCTTCACAAGCTTGCCTGAATGACCAGGAACATCCGCACTTCCTCTGCTCCCCGGAATCTCTTCTCTTCCTCATCCGGAACTTCAAGAACACATTCTACCGCTACTGTCATACTGAAACATGTGCTTCCAGACCTCCAAATCATAAACAAATTGAGATGACACATCACAAGGACATCCCAAATACTCCATCCAATCTATAAGATAGGATAATGCACTTCCAGATCTCACCAGACCTCTTTGTAGCACTTTGTCACTCTGGAGCACTTCCCAGAACTGGTTCTACTTGATCAATCACAACTTCTTCAAATCTCTATGCGGACCTCTGAAAACTTAACTGGATCATCTCAAGATTCATATCTACAAACCCTTTAATCCGCATCCTTTGGTCATCAACTTATTGAGTACTTTTGCCTTCTTCTCATCACTGTTCTTCACTGTTCCTATTTGAGACTAATTTTCTCAATATCCTCAGCTTCACAGTTCATCCAACCCTTCTTGTCAATGCAATATGAGTATGTTGACATCAATGACAACACTGATTAACCTCATACTTGCAACAATTCCCACCTTTCAAAGTGGGGTGGCAGGCCCTCTAAGGATTACAAAAGCAATACAATCATAAAAATACTTTTGATCCCCAAGTTCATACAAAAATGCGAGGGGAGAGCATACGTATTTTTTATGATTGCATCACACTAAACATGGTTCATTTTAGATCTTTGGATTAAGTTGGGGGTGATTAATGCAAGTTTTGTGAGAAGCTTTTGATTCCCAAGGTCACCAAAAAGGATGTGAGGGAAGAGCATACGCTTTTCACACCACAAGCAAAAGATCACAAAACACTTCACACAATTTTGGTTTTCTTGATTATATGCATGAAGAATGCAAGTTGTTCTTTTTAACCCAATGCTTTCAATTGATGCAATTTGTGGTTATTTTTAAAAGCCCAAATTGAAGTGTTTGGATTGTTGTTGGCATACAATTTGTCAATTTTAGAACACCAAATTTAAGTGTTTGGGCACACACACACACACACAAATATTTGTTTGATTGGTTGTTTGTTCAATTTTATAGCACCAAAAATGTTGTGTAACTAACATGCAAAGGGTTCATTTTAGTTTCCAAATTGAAGTGTTTTTGTTAAACTAGAGATAAACACATCCTACAAAAGACTGTTAGTATCCGCAAAATGATAGTACAGACCTGTAAAAACACTTGTCAGTACCTGCACAGACAGCAAAGTCAATTTCAACAAATAGTGCTAAAAAAGATGTCTAATGGCACCACTGCAGATAGAACAATGGCGACACTGATAGACAACAAACTGAGAACCGGACACCCTATACAGATGGCGCTAATTAAACATATAGCACTAATAAAAGACCTAGAAGGCACCAAAATAGACTATCGCACTACAATATTACAAAGAAGGCACTAATACAGTACTTAGCGCTAATACAATATAGAGAAAGCACTAAAGTAGGGAATAGCACTAAAATAGGTCTACGAATGCGCCAGTACGCAATTTTCTAGAGAATCTGGTTACACCTATGGATAGCACCAATCTGGGGGATAGCATTGATACGGGACTAAATGCGTTGGACCTGCAAAAAGTGGTTTCTCCTGAACAACACAAAGGTTCAGACAGTAAAATTGAGGTCTTGTTAGCCTTGTTGCTCATTAGCAAACAAACAACAAGCCAAAGCATAAACTAGCATGCATGTTTAGATTTTATGCAAATTTTGACATAACTTCCCCTTATATTTTCAAGATCTCTGTGAAAATAGAGAGCAATTAAACACCAAAAACAATAGGGAGATCATAAGAGAAAGAGATGTGAGTGAGTGAGTAAATGGAAATATGATGTGCAGAATAGCACTAAAACAAAGAATGGCACTAAAAGTAGCCAGTAATGGCATTGCTGCATAGGTAGGATGGCATCAGACCTGTAAAAGCATGTTTCCCACACCAAAAACTCACAAAATGGATTACTTGGACCTTGTTGGTCCCACCGGGCATGCTAATGAAGATTAGATAAACATTTGAGGTTGAAATACTAAACAAAATGCATAAACACAAAAGTTATACCTCAGATGCAAAACCCAATCTCATCAAGGGAAGTAGGAGCATGCACCCAAGAACTCCTAAGACAAAGATAATCCCTAGACAATAGATTTGAATGTGAAATGCTACTCTAATTTGCAACTCACTATTCTAGCTTAATGGAGATTTTGACTTGGTAACTTTGCATTAGACTTGGAGATGAAAGTGACTTGGGAGAGGTTCTATTTATAGATTTTTGGAAGGGATTTTGATCCAAGGGTGGAGATTGATTTGGAAGATCAATGGTGGAGGATGAAGGTGATGTGGAGGGCCTAGATTTAATCTTGAATGAATGAAGGGCTAGGAATAAAAGTAAATCTTTTATTCATTTTGGGAAGAGGGGTTATTAAATGAGCATGGGGGTGAAAGATTATTTTTGAATTAAAGATTCATATGGGGAATGTAAAAATTCATTTGGGGAATGTAAAATGAATTAAAAATTTATTTAGGGATAAGTAGAAATAAATGAGGTATGGGGGTGTAAGGAGAATTAAATGTGATGTAAGATATTTTAAAATAAAAAATTGACTTATGTGGCTTTATTGCAATTTTTTATTTGGAGGATGTGGGGAAGGGTGTTAAACAAGGTTTGACCACCCAAATGGAGAGGTTAGGATTAATTAAACATAGGTTTTATTTAATTAATCCTAGGGCTAAGATGAGGTAGGCTAGGGTAGGCAATTAAATAATAGTTATTTAATTGTCTAGGGTAGGGATAGGTCAATTAATAGGTTGAATTAATTAGTTAAACATGATTTAGTTGATTAATTAGATTTAGTGAGGAAAGGAAAATTGGAATAATAAATATTGCATATTTATTAAATCAATTGGCTAAGGTTGGGACTATTGAATTAATAAAATTAATTTAATTTTGGGGATAAAATGATGAAAAATTAGACGATGAAGCGATAATTAATTAAATAAAAATTTAATTAATTGATTAGAAGGGAAATTGATGTGTTTAGGGATGTCGGGAGTCAGCTTGGTGGTAAAAGACATTTTTAGGTGTCTACAGCCTCCATTAGGCATTGATCAGTGTCTACCATAAAATACACTGTATCCTTGTATTTTTCAACTATGGATTGAGGAATTCTTTCTCTGGCTTGCATCATACTTTGGAAGTTCTTAAAGTATCCCCAGAGAGCTATGCTTTGAGCCTTGGCATCACCAAGCCCACACATATAGTCTCTGATTTGTATGGCAACTAGTCTGTCATTTTGCCATACCCAACCACTTGATTCCGGTAGCTCATTCATATAGTAAAAGAATAGACATAGTATTAAGCCACCATACTTGAATGAGTTCTTCTTATCCTTCTTGATCTTTTGTAAGTTTTCTAACAGTTGGTTTAGAAGAAGATCACGTAGGTCATAATCAACATTTTCCCTTAGCATCTGATATGCTTTATAAATTGCAATTCCGGACACAAAATTCTCCCTGCTAGAATGATAGATTTTATAACCTATTATCATAGAGGAAAATTTGATATCCGGATCTATGATATCTTCTATTGTCATTGCTCTTTTGTCAAACTTAGATCCGATAGCTTCACTTATTATCTGGTTCTTGACAGATTTGAGTGCAGGCAAGCCACCGGATGAGTGCAATCTAGTTACTGCCCTAATGGCATCTTTTGTTATCTTGAAGGGCTTCATCAACCACATGAAATTGTCATGTATTTTGCTAAGAACATACCAGACCCATTCATCTTCTGCAAAATAGGGAAAGTGGATGCAATGTCCAAAATGCTTATCTCAGAGGGCCTTGTATTAAGGTTTGAGTTCAAAAGTTTCATCTATTAATTGTTTATGGTAGATATTCATCAGCTTAGATTCTCCAAATTCCTTAATATTTGCATGGATGTACACCCTAACATCTTCTATGTGCAAAACCCAATGTGAAATGCTAGAAAAAGCACCTAAGGGATCAACTTCTAGGGATTTGTAGGGGTATTTCTTGAACTTTGGGCACGGCCTATCAGTGATCTTAACAACCATTGGAGTAGACATCTTGCAAAAGATTCAGAGAGAGAGATTCAAAAATGGAAATACCTTTTTACACTTTTAGGGTTCAAAATAGGAGCCGGAATAGGTCGCTGGTTGAATTAGATTCTGTGGTTAATCTTTTAGAAAGTTGAAAAAACTTGATGTAGAGCTCTTCTTTTCTTCTTATCGAATGCAAATGTGCAAAAGATGAGTAAAAGAACCCTTTTATCTCTGCGCAAACCCTAATTTCCTTTTACAATAAATGCACAACTTAAGTCATCCAGTTGCCTTGTTCTGAGAGAGATCTTTCCAAATCAGTGAGATGCACTTAGAATCATTTTTAGTGATAATTGACAATGTATCTTCTTTCCTCCAATCATGCCATGAATCCACAGATCAAGATATTTCAATTTTGAATCATACCGGATTTGTCTATGAAGATCCTACTTTACCGAATGGCTATCAAACCGGATTAAACTCTTGCAAAACTCCATGTGGATCTTTCATATTTTTACCAGGGGTTATTTAGATAATTTTCTGATAACCCTTTAATCCACAACATTCCAAGTGCCAAATTTAGGCACCAATTGACTGGCTGGGGGAATTTATTTTTCTTTGTGACTCCCCCTAAGCCAGAGCTCATCTGTTTAGTTTCCAGAAGGAATATCAACACTAGATTCTGATGCGAATCCATCCCCATCATTTTCTATAGTCTTCTTCACCCAAATCTTACTCATCTCCCTTTGAACTTCATCTGCATTTACTTTGTCTTTTCTCTTGTCTTGATTTTGATTTTGATTATGATGCACCGAACCCCTTTTAGCCTAATTTTTATTTCTGCAGAATTTGGCAAAATGACTGGATCTATTGCAATTGTAACAAACAACATTTCTTTGCATATTTGATTGATATCCTCTTGATCTACATTGATTAGCCATATGTCCCATTCTATTGCATGCAAAGCATCTACCATTGAATGAATTGATAATTTACATATTTCTGCATTCATGAGATTTGTGACCATACCTTTTGCAGTTGAAACACTGTCCAGAGAAGGATGAATTAGTCTGATTCATTCTTCTTTTGCACTGGGTTGCTTTATGATCGAAGTTGTTGCAATTGTAGTAGTATCCATTGAAGGATGGATATCTTTGAGCATTTGGTTGCCTTACCAGAGGTCTTCTAGGCCTATTTCTTTGATTTCCTAATCTAGAGTTCTTCTGACTAGATTTGGAGCTTTCACCTTTCTCATATCCCAAGCCACGTTTGTCATCTACCCTCTTTTGGCTTTCAAGAAGAACTTCAAGTTGAGTTGAGCTTATCTTAAATTTCTCTTTGTATTCATTTGTTGTTTGAAGATCTTGTTTAAGAGTGTCTATCTGATTCTCAAGTTGTTCTTCATTATCTCTAGCTTCTTCAAGATCAGATCCAAGATGCTTGATTATTCTATCCATTTTGTGGTAGTCTTTTGTCTTCTACTTGAGAGATTGTTTTAGATTATCTTTAATTTTTCTTTTCTCTTCAATTTCTTGGGTGAATCTCATAACCCCTAATTCCATCTCATGCCTTACCATAATGATCTCTTTTGATAGCTTCTCACATAGCTTGTTTTTCTCATTTAGATCTTCATTAGTATCATTGGCTTCACTTTAACTTGCTAATTTTTGAAGTAGTTCCTTTCTCTTTTTCGCAGAAATACTTAGTTTTTCTTTTAACTCATTTATGAAATCATCAGCTTGTTTGAGTCTTTCTCTCAAGTTATTGACTTCAGAGTGATTGTTCAAGATCATCTAGGGCAGACTGAAGTTGTTCCTTCATACCATACATATCCATTGAGATTCCCAGATCTTCCTCAAGTTGTTAGGATCTATTTAGAGGAAATTAGCTCTGATACCAATTATTGGAAACAAGGCAGATAACTAAGAGGGGGGTGAATCAGTTATCTTAAATATCTTAACTTTCTTTTCTCCTTTAACAATTAGTGCAGAATCAAAACATATAAGCATACATAATCATGAGAGCAGAAATAAAATCAACACACATAACACAAGGATTTTTACGTGGAAAACCATGTTAAGGGAAAAACCATGGGGTGACTAACCCAAGATTGTATTCTTTGTTAAAATAATAAGAAGTACAAAATGGCACTTGCCAATTAGGGCTCACTGCCTAAGCACACTGCTCACAAGAGGCACATTGCCTACAAGAGACTCACTGTCTACAAAGTTTATAGAAGGTAACCAGGTGTTTGAACTGATGAGAGGCATCCACATATGCTAAGGTTCAGTTCTGATTAGGCTCAATATACTGATCTAATGCACTTCATTCTTCCTCTGCTTTAGTGTTGTTGTTCTATCACATACCGAACTTGTATTGCTACTTCCACACTTATCTCTTTCTTTCCTTGCACACTATGTACTTTCACACACACCTTCATATTGAAATCCATCTGGTATATATATCCGCACCAAGGATTTCAATATCTTTCTAGTCGGCAACCAGAATACTCAAGTTATTTACAAAATACTGATTTGTCGGCTGATGTCATGCTTAATATGTGATGCGTATCAAAAACATAGACATAGAAGTTATCAATCATGTTGACCAACCATGTATGATCCCTTACATAGCTTGATCAACATCAATTACTCATCTGGATTGAAGTCTGATACTTTGCCAATCAGTTCTTCCTCAGTTTGCTCTACCTGTCTGGAACCCAACACTCAGATGCTCATATCTTTTCCATGATTCATCACCAGAGGCTCAATCTCTGGAATATAGTATTCATGATACTCCTCTTGACTTGTCCAAGTCCACAACTTGCTAAGTTACACCTTCTGAGAGATCTAGACCTGATTGTCAGACTTTGTTGCATGCTCTGTTCTTGTTCACTAGACCAGAACACTCTTCAATCTAACTTCTGGTATAGGCATACTATGTGCTGTAGATGTGTGGGATAGACTTTGTTGCCATCAATGACAACACTCATGAAGCCACACAGTGTCTCTTGCCAACACCTAAGCCACGGGATAT
This sequence comes from Cunninghamia lanceolata, assembly GCA_027924645.1. NCBI lineage: Eukaryota > Viridiplantae > Streptophyta > Pinopsida > Cupressales > Cupressaceae > Cunninghamia > Cunninghamia lanceolata. The sequence goes on from BSBN01000627.1 coordinate 19,848,773, forward strand.
CAATGCATCAGGTGGAGCATAGGAAATGACCCTTGATTAGGGTGATCCTCAAGGGAAAAATACATAGGCATCCGAAGATGTCAATATGCCACTAGATGAGAAAAGTAATAAAGAAGATGAAAATCCAAAGGAGGGAGTACAGGATCAAGTTTAAGATTAGAATATGGAAATTCCATAGGATCCTCCTTTGCAGAAGGCAATCCCTCAACAGGAAGAAATTCAACAAGATCCCCCTCATGAAGAAATACATGAGGAAGAAATCAAGAAGGTGCCTTCTCCACCAAGGATAAAAGTAGATACTAGAGAATAGGGCATACAGGATATTTAAAATAGGGCACTAGGGATCAAGAGATGAAGTGCCTCATTGGCTAGAAAAGGAAATAGGTATGGAACAAGGGTCAAAAATTCAAGAGTTTGATGTTTCTACCTTGTTCGCTGAGAAGATGATGAAGCCAAAGAGGAAGGCTGGGTTAACCTCTGCCATAAAAAGAGAATTTACCATAGGCAGAAGGATTGCATAGATAGCACTTCCCATAGTTGAAAAGGAGAAGGGGAAAATTAGCCTAGAGGAATTCCAAATCACAACTGTTGATTTGGGTTTTGCCAACGAAAACCAAGAAGGTCAAGAAGGGAAGGATATTATTGATTCCTTAACCCAAAGGGTAAAGAAGGAAAAGGAGAAAAATAAATGTGTAAGGAGCGCATTGCTCAACTACATTCTTTCATAAAAGGGTTAATTAACCATGATAATACACCAGTAGATCCTGCAATCCCATTGACTATCATGTCACAGGAAGAGGTCAACAAGTTGGACCTAATGAAACATGAGGTAATGGTCATGAAAAAATGGATGTTGTCAGCTTTCACTGGGGCTTAAAATGTATTGAGAACCTCTCTGCTGAGATGGAATTCTTTGAGTAGTCTAAAGAGGAAGGTAGATAAAATGCAGAATGATACAGGAAAAAGGTCATTCCAATTGGAAAAGGACCTGACTGCTCTAAGTGAAATGAAGATAATTGATCCACAAATTTTGATAAGCAATAAGGTGTTGGATAATAATACTGCCCTGCTGATAAGTATATGGTATGAAGATACCAAGTTTGAGTGTGATGTCTTGAAAAAGTGCAGCGGCAAACTCAGGGATATTAGTGTAAAATTGCATAGCATCATGGCATATGAAGTAGAAATCATTGAGGCCTTGGAAGGGAAAATAGAAGGCAAAATTGAGAATCAGGATGTAGACTTTGCCATTAAAGTTCTGCATGATAATTTTAAGTCAGTAGTAGATGACCCTCTCACCCACATGACAGAAGAAGTAATGAATAAAATTATGAGGATAAAAGTTAAAGTAGAAACATACAATGAGACATTGAACGGTAAGAAAGGTAAGTTGGAAGCTCTCAAGGCTAAGTTCTAGTCTCATAAGCATGCAATAACAAAAGCTAGAATCTAGGACGGGGGAGAGGTTGACAAAATAGTATAGGCATATGAACATATCAGGGCAGCAGTAAAGGTCCACATGAAAGAGGATGTATATCAGAGTGATAGTGATGGTGAAAGTGATGATGATGAAGAGAACGATGAAGAAGAAGAAGATGAAGGAGAAGAACCTGAGGAATGAATGAAGATGCATCACTAAGAGAACATATGCACGAGGTACTCATAAATAGTGAGTCATACAGATGGTTGCCAGTTGGCAACCTATGCCACAAGAGAAAGTTGACTAAGTCATAAGAGAATTGTCAACCATTGATCTGAATTCGTAAATCTTGATTGTTGGTTAATTGTAACTGCCTCCTCACCTTATTCTATAAAAGGTGCAGGGGTGCAATATTTTAGTCATTCAAAACTTAATTGAAATCTGATTGTTGAAAAGTTTAGGACTTATTTCAAAGTTGTTGTAAATGTACATGTTATGCATACTTAATGAAAGAGAAGCCATTTTGATTACGAATCATTGTAAATCTTGAGTAATCTGTGATTGAAATCTGGATATATGCATTGATTAGTTGTGTCCCTTAGAGTGCTTTTCAGCCTGCATGTATTGTTTTCATTCCTAGTTCCTTTGAAGTTAGCATCAACCATATCTAGCTATGGAATGTCCTGGTGACCTATGGTTTGATTTCTTCTCTCCATGAATGTATCTTGTGTGTATGTGATTCAATAACTAAAGGTTCACTAAAAGTAGAAGTATTCTTTTAAATTTATTTGAATTTCATTACAAATCATCCTCATAATTGCAAATAATAGACAATCAAAAGCAAATAAAACATGAAATATGTAGATATCCCATAAGCAATTGAAAATACAGAGCATATTTGGAGCAAAAGCATGTTAAATTGATAAATATCATGCAAATTCAGACAAATATTCATGAAATACATATAAATATCCACTTATAGACACATCATTTAAATAAATATGCAGTGTAGAAGGAGTAAGTTCATAATGATCAATGATCAGAAGAATTGATCAAACTTACAAATATCTCAGCAATCTTTGAAAATAGAGTAGAATTGACCTCTCTGTGGAGTGAATTTACAGGATGCAGTGCAATATTGATCACCTAGATGAATGTAAGACCCCTTGAAATGGAAAACAACATGTCACATTAACCTCTAAGTAATGTCAGACAATCATGACCTGATCAATGGAGACTTGGAGTCATCAACTTATCCTAAGTTGATCGTACATTACAAGATAATAAATGTTTGTTGTACAAATTTTTATGCATGTTGTTATGACTAACAATCATCATCAACAAGGCCATTGACCCCTATTCTGGCCAACCCAATCTTTGTGGTTGCTGACTTTCTTGTAGCATGCTATTCTACTATATTGATTGATAGATTAGAACACAATAATCACTTCTATGTTTTAAACTCTGCTCACCTAAGATCTGGCAATTTCCTCCTTACTATGCATAAGCAAATGTAATTCTCATGTTTGGAATCTTGGCTTATGAAAAACTATAAACAAAACCCTAGATCTGTGATAATAGTTTCCTGTTGCTATATTAGTATGTCTATATTCTTTTGTTATTTGGATGAAAATCATGATAGAGCAGCAAATTGACTTCTTGTATGAACCAAAACCTCTTGAAAATATATAAATCTATTATTTCTTGTAGCTGAATTACATTGTACCTGTAACTGGATTTAATTATTCTTATAGCTGTGCATAGAAAACTTGTAAAATAGTATAAACAAAGACAAAATAGAGACAATAGAAACCATTAAAATGACAAAAATTAGATCTAAATATAGTTCTTAATATCATTTATTAGATTGTGCCATAGTTCCTAAAGGTTAGAAAGATTCATATACATAAATTGCATGTTTAAACAAATTAGTTTCCTGACATCATAATAAACAAAGAGTTAGAACAATTTTAGAAATAAGTTACTGCTGTATAAATTCCTGTTCTCTTGAGCCATTATCTTAGATGCCAAGTAGGCATTACCAGTTCTATGTTTATTTGCTTTTCTTATTTTGTCATAGCTCCTATCACTGGAATGACAAGAGGGTATTTGATTGAGAATAAATATTTATATAAACTTATTAGATAAAACAAAGTAGATCCTGTCAATAGTATGACAGTAAGACAGATTATTATCTTAGAATGATTATCATTAAAGACATTGTGACTAAAATACAAGATTAGAAACTATATTAAATTAATAACATTATGATTTCAATTGTATGAATGAAAGATGGTTTATTGCTGAAAGTGTATTTTTCCTTTTTGATTTGGGAAAAAGGTTTAATTTGACTTATTGTAAATCTTGAATTTATGATTCTTTATTTCATTTCTTGCTTCTTGGGGAAAGAAGTAGTTTTTATATAGGATTGTATTGGGTTACTTTTGGGATGGAGATGCCGAATGTGGGTATATCAAAGATGGCTTTTCCTCTTTTCAGGAACTGACCAGTTTACTTGAAATGATTAGATCTAATCGGAATGACATTGAAATAGATGTTTATTGTCTAGCAAACTTATTTATTGATATCTTTGCCACATCTTGTTGTGAGACAATTTACTTTTCATTACTTAGAATTGCACATTTAGACATCAGAGTTGCATCAAGTGATCCCTCCTACAGTTGTTACCAGGTAGCTAGACATTTCGTGCAGGGCTGCGTTTCCTTCATTTCAGGAAGGGATCCGGGGAAGTGTAAATACTTCATGGTTGGGTGGAAAAGCACCTGAGTCATGTTCCCATCTCTCGAATTGCAGGTGGTGGACCACTTGGTTTGTGTAGCTGGAGAGTGTGTTGATTTGTTATTTATTACAGTACTTGTTATTGTAACTATTTGGATGTATTATGGCATGTTGCCAAAGGATTTATGTATTTTAATTCATAGTGCTTATTACCTAGATTTAGCACGTGAATATGTAAGATTTATTGACATTGAGATTCATATTTATGAGATTATCTTTTCTTGAGATTTTGTGATTAAGTGGATTAATTGCATCTTTTTTCTTTGAAGTTGTATCTAAGTGGATTATTTACTTCTTTTCTATTTTTGTTATTGCGATGTATTTAAGTGGATTATTTACTTCATTTATTTTTGAGTTGGTTTAAATGCTTTTACATGATTTGTGAGGCTTTACATAATCTCCTTGGTTAATGTGTTGAGTGTTATAAAACTTTGTATGAGTTGTATAACTTACTATCCTCACACCAACACCTTGGTATGAAGCAGTTGTAGATTGATGGGTTCTAGTACTTTAAATAGAAATGATGTGCAAACATTAGAAAATCCACTCTCTAATTACTTTGTACAAGGTGAAAAAATATCTTTTCCAAATATCACAAACACCAACATGTCAGAATAACAAACATTTCATGATTTTGAAGATGTGATTGACATAGTTACACATGTGCCTGAAGATCAAATCAAAAAATTAGACAAACAACTAGCTAACTTCCAACAAATTGTAGGAGGTGCACATCTAGCTCAAGAAGTGATACCTCTTATTGATGGTATAAGAGGATTATTACAAGAAGGACAAGAAGGTGTTTACATGCTCTGTGGAATAACCCACATAGTGGATCACAACATTATGTTAGCTGCTAGCTACGCAAGTGTTATACAAAATGTCTCACCACCGAAGCATATAAGCTCACAAGTATCGACACCCATATCGACTACTGGAATATCCACTTTTACATCATCAATTCTCACTAGCAATGCACAATCTTGTAGCAATTCTACCACTAGCATGGGAACATCTAATGGTAAAAATTCACATAATTACAAATTTGTAGCATTTAATTACCAAAACTCAGCACCTCGTGTACCCATACCCATGAATAACTATTCAAAACCACCCAACACTTCCACTTATTCCCAACCACTCCTCAATTTCATGAATGCAACATCAAATAACCTTGTCTCAAACGAGCAAAACACATCACCTAATGATGCACTCCTAAACCAACTTTTGCAAAGTATGACATCCTTGCAGCAAAAAGTGACAAATCTGACCAATGCTTCCTCTCAACCTAATATACCAACTGTAGACACCTAAAATTGACTCGTTCCTAGGTCAGGCTTTCATCTATCACAATTCACTTTAATTAAATAATTCTTAATAATTTGATTAAGATCATCTATCAATCACCATCAATTTTATCCTTCATGTTAATTAAATAATTTTGATTATTTAATTGAATCAATTTATCATCCATGATAATTAAATAATTCTAATTATTTAATTAAATCATTTTTATTCCTCTAAATTAATTAAATAGTCTAAGTTATTTAATTAAATCAGCATTTGTCCAATTTAAATAAATAAAATCAAAATTATTTATTTAAATATTCAAATTTCCCTCCACTTTAAACAAATTCAAAAATATTTATTTAAATAATCTATTTCCTTCAAAATGAATTAAAATTAATATTTAATTCATTTATCTCATGTGCACATGAAATTAAATAATTATTTATTTAATTTCTCATTTATCCTCACCCACCATAAATCCTCCAATCAAAATCAGTTAACAGTCAATCAAAAGAGATGACTTATCAATCAACTCAATCGACAAAGCAATCAATTCAGTTCACTAAGCAATCAAATTAGTTAACTAATTAGTCAATCTAGTCAACTAATCAATCAATTCACTTAACTACTCAATCAATTCACTCAACTCCTTAATTAGATCTGTTAACTCCCTTGATGCATGAGAGAACCCGGACACTTGTCATTCTCTAATTCATACACATTCTCTCAACCTTCCTCAACCATTGATCTTTCTAATCACCCTCAACCGTAGATCTGGTATCTCAAAAGTCTATAAAAGAAGCCTCTTTCTCCATTTTCCATCATTTGTCATTTAAGGAAACTTATGTTGTCATAATCATTCCTTGGGAGATCATATTTGTGTTACAATTATAGAGCAATCCACATCAAAAAGCAAGGAGTAATCAATTGGAATAGGGTGCATTTCAATTCGCTCGATTGGTGTAGGGACTTCGTTTATGCAAAGGAGGTAATTTGTACTTGTTTATGTTCCTCGTTGGTTTTGTTGGCAATAGGCCAGACAACTGAGAGGGGGGGTGAATCAGTTGTCCAAAAAATTAACCTTTTCTTCATTTTAATCTTCTTTCACAACTTACAAACTAATTAATGATGTAAACATCAAAGCATGAAACAATAACACATGAGCAGAAACAAAATTAACACAATTGACACCAAGATTTTTAACGTGGAAATTCAATTAAGGGAAAACCACGTGGGGGTTAACCCATAAGATTTGTACCCTATTAAAGTACTTTAAAATGGGAAGGCACTTGCCTTCGGACACACTGCTCAGAGATCACTGCTCAAAAGAGGCTCACTACCTACAAAAATTTATATTTAATACAAAAGGAAATAACTGAGAAATAGCATCTTCTTCATGCCTGGTTTAGTCTCATTAAATGCTCAAACTTCTGCTCCTCTTTCAAATACTTCTTCACTATCACTTCATCCTTTCCTATTCTTGTTTCTCTACTCCTCTTCTCTTCTCTGCTTCTGATCCTTTCTTCGGATTTGATTATTTTGCACAAGGATGATTTTCCACAATTCATCAACAAGTATTTATATGCTTCATCAACCTTGGAATGAACATCAAGGTTGGCACTACAAACATCTAACTTAATGCGAATCACTAAGCTATTAGCCAAACATAACTGGGACTCAAATCTTCATCAATCAACACACCACGCTCCATAGAATTGCTCTTAGATCATCCACAACATGCTTGAATCATCCGATCAGCCAAGATTGGGAAAAACAAAAACACAAAGGAAGAAATCTTCAACAACAAGCTCAATCTTCAATGTGGACCTCCAACACAACAGTCACACAATTCAGAAACCTCCACAAGCACATTGAATTCAACAAAAACATCCGCACTCCTTCAAATCATCAGAATCACTTGCATCTTCTTTTGGAACCTTAAGAACACTATCTCTCATGACTATCACACTAGAAAGATTACTTATGGACCTCCAAACCATGAACCATGTCTCTAGATCTATAGATCATAGAGTTTCATTCGCGGAGCTATCTAGACCAATTTCCTATCACTCTTTCATTTCTAAATACTACAAAACCCAATTCTACTCAGATGGCTATAACTTCTTCAAATCTTCATGCGTACCTCTTCAATTCTACTCTTTTGAGTTGAAGACACACACTGACTTCTCAAACATGCCTCTAGATCTGTAGATCATATAGTTTCATTTGCGGAGCTATCTAGACCAATTTCTTGTCACTCTTTCTTTTCTAAATACTACAAAACCCAATTCTACTCAGATGGCTATAACTTCTTCAAATCTTCATGCGTACCTCTCAAATATTAACTAGAGCTACTATAGACAATCCTCTACACAACCATATGGTCTGCATACAATGATCTTCATTAATTTTCTCAATATCCTCAACATTCCAATCTTCTAAATAGGAAACAAGGTAGGATACAGTTGACACCAATGGCAACAAGGATATGTTGACATCAATGAAAATACCACTTAGGCACATATTTGCAACAATCTCCCCCTTTGTCATTGATGGCAACATATGATGTGAAAAATTGATTCAACCATCAAGACAAGAACTTTTCCCCCTTTCTCTTATCACTTCTACAATTACTTTCTTCACTATTCCCCCTTTCATCAGCAACTAGTTTTTCACATGACTTCTCTCCCCCCTTGACATCAATGGAAAAGGGCACATATTTGCAATCTTTTCTACCCCTTTTTTGTTTTAGACTAACCCCAAAAATTGCATACTAACTACTCCCTCTGAGTAGTATCTCTTTAACATCAATCTGGATCACAAGATATGACTATGAATTCCACCAGACTGATGCACCCTAGTGCATCTTAGTTCTGATCAAGAGGGGTAATAACCCCTAACTTCTCTCTAAGATACTCAAAAGTGTCCTTAGGTAGGGGCTTAGTGAAAATATCCACAATCTGATCCTTTGAAGAAACAAACTCCAATCTGACTTCATTCTCATTGACCTTCTCTCTCAAAAAGTGAAACTTGATTGATATGTGCTTTGTCTTTGAATGCAACACTAGATTCTTTGAGATGCTTATTGCACTTGAATTATCATAGAAAATTGTGACGGGCTCCTCAAACACAATTCTGATGTCCTTCAACATTTTCTTCATTCACAGAACTTGAGTACAATTGTTTGTTGCTGCTATATACTCTGCCTCTGCAATAGATAGGGATATTGCCTCCTATTTTTTGCTCATCCAAGAAACTAATCTACTTCCCAAGAAGAATGCACCACCACTAGTACTTTTTCTATCATCCACATCTCCTACCCAATCAACATATGTATATGCATGAAGAGTGAAGTCATTGTCCTTTGGATACCATAATCCATAATCAAGTGTCCCTTTGAGATATCTAAAAATTCTCTTGATTGCTACAACATGGGATTCTCTAGGATCAACTTGAAATCTAGAAACAAGTCCAACTACATTTATGATATCATGTCTGGTCTGAGTCACATAGAGTAGTCCTCTAATCATTGATTTATACCTTTTCTAATTTGCCTTAGGGGATTCATCATCTTTACTCAACTTACATCTAGTTACCATAGGTGTACCCACTGGCTTTGAATCTTCCATTCCAAACTCTTTCAATAGTTCTCTCACATACTTAGATTGAGATATGAAGTTACCTTTATCTGACTAAATGATTTGCAGACCTAAGAAGAAACTCATTTCATGAAACATGAACATCTCAAATTCACTTTGCATCTGATCAGCAAATATTTTGCACATACTCTCATTTCCACCAAAAATGATATCATCAACAAATACCTCAACAAGTAGAATGTGCTCATGATCAATCTTGAAGTAAAGATTACTATCAGCAGTGCCTTTTTCTATATCCTAGCTTTAGTGGATACTTATCTAATCTTGCATACCAGGCTCTTGGGGCTTGTTTAAGTCCATACACTACTTTCCTTAACCTGTAGACCATATCTCTCTAATCAGACAATTGAAATCCTTCTAGTTTCTCAATGTAGACTTCTTCTTCTAATTCTCCATTTAGGAATGCTGACTTGACATCCATTTGATAGACCTTGAAATCTCTATAAGCAACAAATGCAAGAAATAATCTGACTGCCTCTATTCTTGCCACCGGAGTAAAATTTTCTTCAAAATCAATTCCTTCCACTTGAGAATATCCTTTGCATACTAGCCTTGCTTTGTTTCTTACAACTTCACCATATTTATTTAATTTATTCTGGAAGACCCATTTAGTTCCAATCACATTTTTGTCTTCAGGTCTAGGAACAAGATCCCAAGTGTGATTCTTTCAATTTGCATTAGTTCTTCTTCCATGGATTTTACCCAATTTTCATCATTGCAAGCTTCACTTATTGAATTTGGTTCAATCTTTGAAATCAAACAAATCTCCTCTTGATCTTCAACAATTCTTCTCCTAGTTTGAACACCTTTATATCTATCTCCTATGATTAGATCTTCAGGATGATTCAGTATTACATACCTAGGAGTTTTGGGATTTATTTGAACCTCTGTTTCTTGAGCTTATTGTTCAATATCTACACTTTCTTGAGTTACTGGATTTTTTGGATCAATCTGAATCTGAGTCTGGGTTTGAACTTGTCTTCCTTGACTTTGACTTTCATCTTGATCATCTGATTCATATCTTCAAGACCCGGAATGTCCTTCTTTGCTCTCATCAACTCTAACATTTGCACTTTCAACAATCTTTTTAATCTTTTGCTAAAGCACCAATATGCCTTACTTTAGGTAGAGTAACCCAGAAATATCCCTTCATCACTTCTTGCTTCAAACTTGCCTAGATCCTCATCTCTTTTGATATAGCACTTACTACCAAAAACTCTATAATATCTCATAGTAGGAGGATGATCAAACCATAGCTCATAAGTGGTCTTACCAGAATTACCTTTGATCTGTACCCGGTTGAGAGTGTAGACAATAGAACTCATAGCTTCTCTCCAATACACTTGTGGAACATTTGCTTCCATCATCATGGTCCTAGAAGCTTCTTGAATGGTCCAGTTCTTTCTTTCCATGACTCCATTTTGCTGAGGAGTTCTAGTAGTAGATAACTGTCTTTTTATTCCATGCTTTTCATAGAATGTATCAAACTCACCGGAGGTAAACTCTCCACCTCTGTCGGATCTCAGACACTATTTTTTCACCAATCTCATTTTCCACCATAACCTTGAACACTTTGAACTTGTCAAGAGCTTCTAATTTTTCTTCAAGAAGGTTACCCACATCATCCGGGAGTAGTCATCAATCAGCAACATAAAATATCTGTCACCTTGCACACTCGTAATTCTAGTAGCACCACATAGATCAGTATGCACAAGTTCCAGCCGTCCACTTGAAAATTGTTCTTTACTCTTAAATAAAATTTTGATCTATTTACCCAATTGACATTTTCTACACATGCTATCAGCAGGCTTCACAAGTTTTGGAAGATCTCTCATAGCCTGAGTAGAGCTTATCTTGACAATGTTATCAAAATTCACATGACACATTCTCCTATGCCATAACCAACTCTGATCAATCTAAGCAATCAAACAACTTTTTCCAGAACTACTCAAATGAAAGATGTTACCTCTAGTATGAGTACTAGATGCAATTTCAGTTCCTAAGCTTTCCAAGATTCTACATTTTCCATCTTTGAATCAGAGGTCATAACCCTTGTCAACCAATTGTCCAACACTAAGAAGATTATGCTTCAATCCTTCCACATACAAAACATCATTAGTGTTATTCTTACCATCAAAATAGATGGATCCTCTGCCATAGATTCTACCAACTGTCTCCAAATTTCACAATTCCACCTTCATATTTTTCAAAGATTACAAACTTACTTTTATCACCAGTCATATGATGAGAATATCCACTGTTAATTACCCATTCATCTTTTTCTACAATCTAAGTAGCCAAGGCACTTTCCACATTTGCACAGCTAGCAGACTCAGTAGGTACCGGATCTTCTTCTTTGATAGCAATGAACATCCAATCATTTTCAGTGGAATCTCCATAATCAGACTCATCATATGTGACTCCTTCTTCACCAGCTTCTTGGACATAGTAGCATTTCTTCTGAACTCTAGGTCTATTACGGTTTAGCTTTGAACCCCTCTCTAGACATCTTAAGGCAAAATGACCAATCTTATTACAAGCAAAACATTTGAATGGCTACTTTCCTTCATACTTACCAAATCCTCTTGGTAATCTTTTGGAAAAAAGGGCTTCAAGTTCATTAGACTCAGTTTCATCATCTTCAAGATCCTTCCTTGTCTTGTTGAACCTATCTGATCTTCTTGAAGAACTTTCACCTGGATCATACCTTTGCTTTCCATGAATACTAGCTTTAAATGTAGATTCAGACTTAGGAAGAGAATCACCAAACTCACTCATTTCAAATGCTGAAAGTTTACCAACCAACTAATCCCTTGTAATAGTTGTCACAGTCTTGATTTCTTCAATGATAGCATCTTTATGCTTGTAGGCTGGAGGTAAGGATCTGAGCACTTTGGCAACAATCTCTGATTCATCTAATACTCCACTAGCACACCTTATACCACTCACAAATTCATTCACTTTTAGCATGTATGAGGTAATATTTTCATCTTCACTCATCCTTAAGCTTTCATATCTACCCTTCAGGCTTTGTAGCTTGGCGCATTTGACATATTCATCACCTTCATGCAGGGTTTTCAACTTCTCCCAGATTTCATACGCGGTCTTCAATTCTAGTACATTTGTCATTTTTATATCAGATAGGGCACTCAACAAGGCTTCTTTAGCTCGGATGTTGTTCTCAGCATCTTTGATTTCATCTAGAGTTGTAGGACCCTTTTCTGGAATCTTATACTCATTCTCAGTTATTGACCAATAGGCATCACCCATACATTACAAATGACACTGCATACACATTTTCCATAGAGTGTAATTTGTTCCATCAAATCTCGGATTGTCCTTCTTGTAAGTCGACATTCTGGATCTCCTCAAGTGGTCAAGCTTCTTTCAGAGGAACTTGGCTGATGCAAGAGCATCCAGTGGTGTAAGGGCAATCTTGCATCACCCAAAAAAAGGTTGTGTTTCAAAATTGTTGATGTTCTTTCCATTTCTTTTCAAAATTTGTAGTTTTGGTTCCATAATCGCTTGAATAATGATGTAGAACTTTCAGTTTTTCCAAACTGCTAAAAATAGCAACCTGCTATTTTTAGAAAGTTTACATTTGGGCACGGATTGAAGTGAAAATTTATAGGAAGCTTCATAACTGAGAAATAATACATTTGGTGAAGGAATCATGCAAAGATCATTTGCGAGCTGAAAGATATTAAAGTTTTTGTTTCCTGAAAAATGATTGAAAATTATTCAAACTTAGGTTTGAGGCACTAAACAGCCCCGTATGGGCCCAAAAATGGCTGAAACTAGCATAGAAAGTTCTTAGCGCGTAGAGCACTCCATGAGCTTTCCGACCCATAAAACAATTTGTCAATCAGACACTCGGATCAAAAGTTATGGCTCCCGGAAGTTGACCTATTTTTGGAGGGAGATGCAAATTTCAAAATTAGGTTGTTGGCCACCAAAAAGGCTATTAATAACCATTTTTGGGAACCCTGGGCAGTAGTAGAGCTAAGGGGGGAAGCGTAGAGTCAAGAATAGGTGGGAAAACAAAAACCCTAGCTGATTTGGGGTTACAGAAGGCAGATGATTCTAGAGTCTTGCGAGAGGAAGCAGTAATGTGTTGCAGCATGTGGAGGGTTGATTCCTTTGATTGTATTTGAGCTTCTGTAATGTAATAAGTTGTCCAAAATCAATAAAAGAAAGTTCTATTTTCTATGTGTAATTTCTGTTGTTGTGTGGTTTATGATTTACCCCCTTCATCAAGTGGTATTAGAGCAAGGGTTCCTGAGTGTGTAGACAGATCACCGACCGTGAGGCAGTTTGCACCAGGACCTGAGGTTGTGGGTTTTCTATGGAGATCAAGATGCCTCCATGAAGAAATCATATTGGGAGGAATTCTTTGACAGAAGAGAGTTTTAGAGCCTTGCAAAGGTAAATCGATGCATTGCAAGAGAAGCTACGAAGAGGGTTTGATCCGAGAACAAGAGAAGAAAGTGAAGATGAAGCTGAAGAAGAGCTATCTGAGGAAGAACAAGAAGCTGTAGGAGATCCTATAGAAGTTAGGTTGCTAAGGGCCATTTCTAAGATTAGAAAGAGGCCCAGGATTGAAGTTTCTACATATTTTAGAAATTTGAATCTGGAATAGCTTATTGATTGGATCAATAACATGGAGGAGTATTTCAAGTATGAAGATGTGGAGGATCCAGATCGGGTCAAGTTTGCAAAAATAAAGTTGAAGGGCCATGCCAGTATTTGGTGGAAGGAGGTCCAATTAGAGAGGAATAGAAGAGGAAAAGGAAAGATCACCAGATGGGATCGGATGGTGGAGAAACTGAAGAAGCAGTTCATTCCTGTGGACTATGAGATGGAGTTGTTGAAGAAGCTGCAAGAACTAAAGCAAGGTAACAAGTATGTTAAGGAGTATACAGAAAAGTTTAATAAAATTACTATTAGGATAGGCCATGCAGAGCCCAACAAGGAGAAGGTAGCCCATTACATTAATGGGTTGAGGCTGAGTATTCAAGAGGAGCTGAGCCTGGTTAGAATGACCACCATAGAAGATGCGTACCAGTTTTCCCTAAAGGTGGAAGAGAAGCTGAATAAAATATTTGACAGCAAGCAAAGGGGAAGAGGTCAAGGTGGAAGGATTGGTGGAAGACCCTATGGGGGCTAAAATGAAGATTCAAAGAAAAGTGAAGAAGTCAGCACCAGTCAAAATTAGAGAGGTGATAATGCCTACCGCCCTCGTGACCAGAACAATGTTGAGCAAAGAGGAAGAGGAAGAGGCAAACCTGGGCAAGGACCTGGAAGAGGAGGTTTTAGAGGAACCTGTTTCCAATGTGGAGAAGAAGGGCATCGAGCATATGAGTGTCCACAACATCAAGAAAGGACAAATAGAAGACCTAAAGGTAATGCATGAGTTGCACATGTAGATGAAGATGCTCAATCTGAGTGTTCTGAAGATGTTGAAAGAGGAGAAACCCTAGTTGTCAGAAGAACTTTGTTGAATGAGGAGAAAGAACCCAATCAGAGGAAGAGTTTATTCTGCACAAGGTGCAAATGCGAAGGTAAGTGTTGTGACATTATTATTGACAGTGGAAGTATTGACAATATTGTTTTAGAGGAGATGGTTGACAAGTTGAAGTTGACAAGAAGAAAACATCCACATCCATATCTAATTGCATGGTTGCAGAAGGACCACAGAGCTTTGGTCAATGAGCAGTGTTTAGTGAAGTTCAAGATTGGGGACTACCATGATGAGGTGTTGTGTGATATCATACTAATGGATGCATGTCATATACTATTGGGGAGGTCGTGGCAGTATGAGAGGAGTGCTTTCCATGATGGCCGTGCAAATACATATTCCCTAACAAAGGATGGAGTTCGTCATAAGTTGAAGCCCTTGAAGTAGGTGGAAGAAAAGGTATGTAGTACTGCTAGAATTTACTTGGTAGATGGTAGGAAATTTTTGGAGGGTATGAAGCATGAGCATCATTGCTTTGCATTGATTCCTAAGATTAGTCAAGAGAAATGTGAAGATGTATCAGTAGAAGTCTCAGATTATGTTGGAAGAATTTCAAGATATTATCTCTAATAATGTACTAGAAGGTTTACCACTAGTGAGGAAGATAAGTCACCAAATGGATTTGATACCAAGAGCTAGTTTGTTGAATAAGGCAGTCCACAGAATGACTCCTGCAGAGAGTGAAGAGCTGAACAGACAAGTTCAAGAGCTATTAAGGGACTGATAATGGAGAGCCTAAGTCCATGTACGGTACCTATAGTACTAGCACCAAAGAAAGATGGAGAAAGGAGAATGTGTATAGATTCTTGAGCCATCAATAAGATCATGATCAAGTACAGATTCCCATTGCCCAGAATGGATGACATAATGGACTGTTTGACTGGAGCCAAGTACTTCATGAAGATTGACTTGAAGAGTGGGTATCACCAGATCCATATCAAAGGAGGAGATGAGTGGAAGATAGACTTCAAAACCAAAGAAGGTTTGTATAAGTGGTTAGTCATGCCATTTGGGCTAACTAATGCACTGAGCACATTCATGTGGCTCATGAACGAGGTATTGAAAGAATTTTTGGGAAGTTTTGTTATTGTTTATTTGGATGATATTTTGATTTTCAGTAAGACTTGGGATGAGCATCTAATACATATTAGAAGAGTTTTAGAGAAGTTGTTGATTAATCTGAAGAAATGCAGTTTTACAAAGAAAGAGTTGGTATACTTGGGATTTGTTGTCTCAGAGGAAGGTCTTAAGATGGACCTAGAGAAGGTGAGGGCTATCATTGAATGGTCTACGCCAAGGAGTGCTTCCGAGGTAAGATCATTTCATGGTTTGGCAAGTTTTTACAGAAATTTTATCAGGAATTTCAGTAGCATTTGTGCACCCCTAACTAAGACAATGAGAGGGGATAGAAAAGAGTTTAGATGGACTAAAGGAGCAGATAAGAGCTTTGATACATTGAAGCAAAAAGTCATAGAACAACCTGTTTTAGCACTTCCAGATTTCAATAAGGTATTTCAAGTAGATTGTGATGCTAGTGGTAGTGGTATAGGAGCTGTTCTGAGTCAAGAAGGTAAGCCCATTGCCTATTTTAGTGAGAAGCTTAATGATGCCAAGAAAAAGTATTATGTTTATAATCAGGAGTTTTATGCAATAGTTTAGGCTCTAAAGAAATGGAGACATTATTTGTTGCCAAAAGAGTTTGTTTTATACATCGATCATCAAGCTTTACAGTATCTTAATAGTCAAGGAAAGTTGAATCAAAGGCACTTAAAATGGGTTGAGTTTTGCAGAGCTATACTTTTGTTTTGAAGCATAGGAGTGGGAAGTCCAACAGAGTTGTAGATGCCTTGAGCAGAAGGGAAAATTTTTTGACAGAAATGAAGATAGAGGTTGTTGGGTTTGATGAGCTCAAAAGTTTGTATCCTGAAGATCCAAATTTTGCAGAGGCCTGGAAAGCTTGTTTGGAACTTGTTACTTTGGACAGGACAAAATGGTTGGATTTCATAATCCAAAATGGCATCTTGTTTAGAGGAAACCGGTTGTGCATTTTGAGGAGTTCCATGAGAGAGAACCTGATTAAAGAGAAGCATAGTGGGGGATTGGTTAGACACTTTGGTCGGGATAAGACCATTGCTATTGTTGGTGAAAATTATTATTGGCCACAGTTGCAGCAGGATATGAGAAAATTTGTGCAGAGTTGTAGAGTGTGTCAGATGGCAAAAGGAACAAGTCAGAATATAAGGCTATATTAGCCATTACCTATACCAGAGAAGCCATGGGATGATATTAGTATGGATTTTGTTCTTGGTTTACCAAGGACATAGAGAGGACATGATTCTATTTTTGTGGTGGTGGACAAATTCTTGAAGATGGCACATTTTATTCCTTGCAAGAAGACTAATGATGTTGTTCATATTACAGAGTTATTTTCAGGGAGGTGGTGAGATTACATGGTCTACCTAAGAGCATAGTTTCAGATCGAGATACCAAGTTTGTTGATTATTTATGGAGGACATTGTGGAAGAAGTTGAAGACAGATTTGAAGTTCAGTTCTGCACACCATCCACAAACTGATGGACAAACTAAAGTGGTGAATAGGAGTTTGGGTAACTTGCTACGATGCTTAGTAGGAGATAAGCCCAAGGGATGGGATTTGATTTTACCACAACTAGAATTTGCTTACAACAATTCTGTCAATAGGAGTACTGGTAAATCACCATTCCAGATTATATATGGGAATAGTCCAAGAAATTCTTTAGAGTTAAGGAATTTGGACAAAGGAGAAAAGACAAGTGCCGAGGCTAAAGACTTTGCAGAACACATGAAGAATTTGCATAAAGAGGTGAAAACACACATTAATAAGATAAATATTCAGTACAAGGCTAAGGCAGATCAGAAGAGGAGATATAAGGAGTTCCAGGTAGGAGATAAAGTCATGGTTCACTTAAGAAAAGAAAGGTTCCCAATTGGAACATACAATAAGCTGAAAATGAAGAAATTTGGACCATGTAGAATTTTGAAGAAATGTGATTCAGGAAATGCATATGTTGTAGAGTTGCCAAGTGGGATCAACATTTCCCCTGTTTTCAACATTACTAATTTATCAGAATATCATGAAGGTGGAATAAAGGATGGACCAACAGAAGAATAGTGGAGTATTCTGGCATCTACTTCAATAGAGGAGATAGAAGAGATCTTCGATAGTTGTGTGGGAAGTACTCAGAATAGGCAATATAAAGAATATCTAGTGAAATCAAAAGGAAGGCCTATTGAGGATTCTTCTTGGTTGTCTAAGGCAGAGGTTGATCGTTTGGGTTTTCCTCACACAAACACTTGAGACGTGACAAGGTCACTTCTCAAATTACCTTGGGTGTCTGATGCAGGAGCATCCAGTGGTGTAAAGGCAATCTTGCATCACCCAAAAAAAGATGTGTTTCAAAATTGTTGATGTTCTTTCCATTTCTTTTCAAAATTTTTGGTTTTGGTTCCATAATCGCTTGAATAATGATGTAGAACTTTCAGTTTTTCCAAACTGCTAAAAATAGCAACTTGCTATTTTTAGAAAGTTTGCATATGGGCACAGACTGAAATCAAAATTTATAGGAAATTTTATAACTGAGAAATAAGACCTTTGGCGAAAGAATCACGCAAAGATTATTTGCGAGCTGAAAGATATTAAAGTTTCTGTTTCCTGAAAAATGCCTGAAAATTATTCAAACTCAGGTTTGAGGCACTAAACAGCCCCGTATGGACCCGAAAATGGCTAGAACCGATAGAGTGGATTCTTAGCATGTAGAGCACTCCGTGAGCTCTTCGACGCATAAAATGGTTCATCAAAAGTTATGGCTCCCAAAAGTTGACCTATTTTTGGAGGGAGATGCAAATTTTGAAATTAAGTTGTTGGCCACCAAAAAGGCTATTAATAACACGAGTAGAAACAAAATTAACACAATTGACACCAATATTTTTAATGTGGAAACCCGGTTAAGGGAAAACCACGGTGGGGGTTAACGTACAAGATTCGTACCCTATTAAAAGTACTTTAAAAATGGGAAGGCACTTGCCTTCAGGCACACTACCCAGAGCTCACTGCTCAAAAGAGGCTCACTGCCTATAGAAATTTATGTTTAATACAGAAGGAAATAACTGAGAAATAGCACTTCTTCATGCCTGGTTTAGTCTCATTAAATGCTCAAACTTCTACTCCTCTTTCAAATACTTCTTCACTATCACTTCATCCTTTACTATTCTTGTTTCTCTGCTCCTCCTCTTCTCTTCTCTACTTTTAATCCTTTCTTCGGATTTGATTATTTTGCATAAGGATGATTTTCCACAATTCATCAAGTATTTATATGCTTCATCAATCTTGGAATGAACATCAAGGTTAGCACTACAAACATCTGACTTAATGTGAATCACTAAGCCAAACATAACTAGGATTCAAATCTTCCTCAATCAACATGCCATGCTCCATAGAATTGCTCTTAGATCATCTACAACATGCTTGAATCATCTGATCGGCCAAGACTGGGAAAAACATCAACACAAAGGAAGAAATCTTCAACAACGAGCTCAATCTTCAATGTGGACCTCCAACACAGCAGTCACATGATTCATATACCTCCAGAAGCACATTGAATTCAACAAAAATATCTGCACTCCTCCAAATCATCAGAATCACTTGCATCTTCTTCTGGAACCTCAAGAACACTATATGTCATGACTGTCACACTAGAAAGATTGCTTGTGGACCTCCAAACCATGAACCACTTAAGTTGATGACACACACTAACTTCCCAAACATGTCTCTAGATCCGCAAATCATAGAGTTTCATTTGCTAAGCTATCCAGACCAATTTCCTGTCACTCTTTCTTTTTTGAATACTACAAAACCCGATTCTACTCAAATGGCTATAACTTCTTCAAATATTCATGCAGACCTCTCAAATCTTAATTAGAGCTACTACAGACAATCCTCTACATAGCCATATGGTCAGCATACAATGATCTTCATTAATTTTCTCAATATCCTCAACATTCCAGTCTTCTAAATAGGCAACAAAGTAGGATACAGTTGACACCAATGGCAACAAGGATATGTTGACATCAATGATAACACTGCTTAGGCACATATTTGCAATAGGTTTATGTTTGTATATCCATTTTTCACCTATCACGTTAAACTTAACTGCCAACACTAAACTATTCATGTGACCAAATTTGCTCTAACCACTAGCAGTTAGTTTGACTGCCAGGTTTGCTCCTACATGCCCAAATAGGCTTTTTATTTTATTTTTAAAATAACATTTTGCAGGTATATCAGATTTTCATGAAATTAGTTGCGTTGGAAAGATGATTCAACATAATTTTTAGTGGTATAGGTATCTTCAGCCCATTTGGTCAACTTCATCAGGTATAATCAATCAAAGTCAACCTTTATTTAGAATCTTCAAATTGCTATAACTTGTGCATTTCTTAACAAAATTTTGTGAAATTTTTTTTGAAAGTATGTAGAATTTTGTGTAGAATCTAGTGATGCTATCTATTTTGCTATCATTAATCACATTTCTTAGAAATTTTCTAGATTACTCATTTTGTATTTTGGTGAAATATAGGAAGACATCAGGAGTTGGCTCCTATCGTTTGATGAAGACCAAACTTTTTCTCGAGACTACTAATGTGATTTGATACAGGACATATGCCAAAGACAAATCTTGATTATCACTAAGTCTTAGGATTCACACTTCATTTTTCTTAAGGGAATTGAAATGTATGACAAATATGTTGGCAAGAGACACTGTGTGGCTTCATGAGTGTTGTCATTGATGGAAACAAAGTCTATCCCACACATCCGCAGCACATAGTATGCCTATACCAGAAGTCAAATTGAAGAGTGTTCTAGTCTGGTGAATAAGAATAGAGCATGTAGCAAGGTCTGACAATCAGGTTTGGATCTCTCAAATGGTGTAACTCAGCAAGTTACGGACTTGGACAAGTCAAGAGGAGTATCATGACTACTATATTCCAGAGATTGAGCCTCCGGGGATGAATCATGGAAAAAATATGAGCATCTAATTGTTGGGTTCCAGACAGGCAGAGCAAACTGAGGAAGAACTAACTGGCTGAGTATCAGACTTCAATCCAGATGAGTAATTGATGTTGATCAAGCTATGTGAGGGATCATACATGGTTGGCTGACATGATTGATGACTTCCATGTCTATGTTTTTGATACACATCACATATTAAGCATGAAATCAGCTGATAGATCAGTGTTTTGTAAATATCTTGAGTATTCTGGTTGCCGACTAGAAAGATGTTGAAATCCTTGGTGCGGATATATATACCAGATGGATTTTGGTATGAAGGTGTGTGTGAAAGTATATAGTGTGTGAGGAAAGGCAGAGATAAGTGTGGAAGCAGCAATACAAGTCTGGTATGTGACAGAACAACAACACTAAAGCAGAGGAAGAATGAATTGCATTAGATCAGTATATTGAGCCTAACCAGAACTAAACCTCAACATATGTGGATACCTCTCATCAGTTCAAATACCTGGTTACCTTCTATAAACTTTGTAGATAGTGAGTCTCTTATAGGCAGTGTGCCTCTTGTGAGTAGTGTGCTCAGGCAGTGAGCCCTAATTGGCAAGTGCCATTTTGTACTTCTTATTCTTTTAACAGAGAATACAATCTTGGGTTAGTCACCCCGTGGTTTTTCCCTTAACAGGGTTTTCCACGTAAAAATCCTTGTGTTATGTGTGTTAATTTTATTTCTTCTCTCATGATTATGTATGCTTATATGTTTTGATGTTGCACTAATTGTTAAAGGAGAAAAGAAAGTTAAGATATTTAAGATAACTGATTCACCCCCCCTCTCAGTTATCTGCCTTGTTTCCAACAAATTCTTGATTCACACTTCATTTTTGCTTAAAGGAATTGACATGTATGGCAAATCTTGATTCACACTTCATTTTTGCTTAAGGGAATTGACATGTATGACAAATCTTGATTATCACTCAATTCTTAAGATTCACATTTCTTTTTGCTTAAGGGAATTGAAATGTATGTGTAATCTTGATCATCACTAAATCTTTGAACTCACATTTCAATTTTTATTAAGGGAATTTATGTGTGTCTTCCGTGTTTGGAATTTCTTAAATATGTTTGGAATTTCTTAAATAGGAATTAAAAACATTTAATTATTCATTTTTATCGCTTTCCATATATGCTATCAACTTTTAGAAGGGCCTACTTTTGGATTGCACTTCATCCAAAAGAGATGACCCTAAGCAGATCTTTCCTTCAAACTACTATATAAATTGGATAAGGCAAAAGCTAAGTCCTAACCAGCATCAGACTTGCCTTACGGTGCCAAATTGAAAAGAGGTGTACCAACACTTTGTGAAAATGATTTTTGCATTGTGTGAGGTATATGATACTCTTATTAGAATTGGTTAAAGATTTTAGTAGCTTGCCACATGCTTGCAAGGTGTTGGTCCCCTGAAGTTACTAGCAACCTTGTAGTTAGTGTCCATCGACTCACCTCCAAATGTTGCGATAATTATCAATGCAACGGGAATCGATACAAGCCCTTAATATTACTCACTATTGCCTCCCTTGAGATGAGACAGTAATCCCCAGCATAGCATAAGCTACACATAGCTTTCTGTGGGAAAGGGTGAGATACCCCTACCCGTCCTCTCTTGCAAAGACACAAATGTATGTAGCTACTTTTTAAAGTGTGATGACATTTGAGTCAACAAAGATTTCAAGTTGTGAGCTGATGTATCGCAATGAATTCTTGTCTTTAGGGATAAAAAGTGCTTGTTTTGTTTACAATTATGTTCATACTTGTGAAAAGTTGGGCTTTTAGGAGCCTTGAACATACACACCTTTGTTGAAACAATCATTTGTGTCTATTGCCTATTGTGTTTTTCTTGTCCAAGGGCAAACCAACTCAAAAATCCAAAAAACATAGTGATTAGAACTTTCCTTTTCCTCGTCAAAAGAATCAAAAATCCAATAACATAGTGTAAACTTTCCCCTTTTACATCCTCATTTTGTCAAAAAATCCAAAATCCAAAAAAATAAAAAATCCAAAAAACAAACAACAAACAACAAACAACATTTCCCCATCTTCATCCACAATCATTTCTAAAGCCATCCCAAAACATCACATCATTCCTTTGACTTGGTTATTGCATCCCAAAATCTAGATCATACAATCTTCTAGTTTGTCTTCTTGACCAATTAGTATCAAACCAACTAGTGAACAAACCTACCTTCAAAAGGGGATCTCCTTTTAAGAATAGCCAAACTCACTATAGCCTTATCTTGTCTCCCTTCGAAGTCATTAGTCTATTTTGAGGTAGATAATCAACAAGCCAAAATCTATTGATCTAGATTTTGTAACTTTTAACCAAACCCATCATTCATCCAAATCACATCATTCTAAGTATCACTTGTCAAAATGGTTCTTATCATCAACAAACCTAGGTCAAATAAAAACCCCAAAATCCACATTCTAGGAGGATATCCTTCTAACTCCAATAATGATGAGAACCTTGTAGATTATGATGCATATCTTGAGGAACAAGCTGAAATACGAAGACTTACACACATGGGTAACTCCCTAGTGTTGGGATAAGGTGCCATTAACCTTTTAAATCCGAATATTGTATTTATTCCATTTATTATATGTAATTTGTAATTATCCATGAGGAGATGTACTAGTTTCATTGGCAGGGGTAATTTTGGAGTAACCAGAGGTAATTACGGAGTGACTTTTATTGTTGGCAAATGTAAAAACTCAAAGTAAATGAGGGTAGGCATTTTTCCTTGAGGAATCTACTATATTTGGCATGTATGACAACTGTCATAATGTTTGATAAGTGAATCTATGATAGCTACAAGTTGTCATAATATTCTGTGATTCTATAATGCTCATGTAGATATGTTAGTTGTATATTTGTTAAATTTATCCCAAGGTTCCTATCTTGGAAAGATACTCTTTTGTCAAATCTATGACAGTTATGATGCATCATAAGATGCTGTAAGAGGCCAGATTTAGTCTTGGGTGCCCAACTTTTGCATGGTTATTTTTGGACAAGTGGAAGGTGCTTGTAAGATGGCATTTAATGTTTTCATGTTGGGGAATCTCTTGAGAAGAGAAGGTGAACACCTAGGATGAGTTGGAAAACATTTCTATAAGTATTTGCCATGTATTTATTGCTGCAATATAGATTTTAGGTACTCATATGTTGCCAGAATGCTGTCAGATTGAAGACTAAAGGAGAGATTGGTGGTGTTATTGTATTGTACAATCTTTTGTAGATTAATACAAACATTGGGCCTCTTTCCTATGTGGAGTTTTTTACTCGAAAGGGTTTTCTCCACGTTAAACACTGTGTCATTGTGTTATGTGTTAAGTTTTCTGATTTTGCATCTCTATGAAGCATAGTTTCAATCTATGTTACAATCTCCATTGATAATACACACTTAAAAGATTGCAGAAATTTATTAGAATCATATTTCCATTGAAGTAGTGTTGCTTTCATTTCTAACATTTGGTATCAGAGCTTGGTTAGCTTTGACTCTTGGGTGGTAGTGTGAAAGCTGTAGCTGCAGTGGGAGATTTGGTTGTGTTTATTTTGTAGATCTTGTGTTGTTATTATGGCTGCATCCATTGTTGCATCAACCTCTTGAATGGACATTGAGAATTTTAATGGCATGAGGTATGAGCTGTGGAAGCTAAAAATGGAAGATTTGTTGGAAAAAAGAAACTAATGGTTGGTTGTTCAAAAAAAAAGAAACCTGATGATGTCTCTCCGGATGAGTGGGAAAAACTAGATAAGAAGGCATGGGGAACCATCTGTTTATGTCTGTCAGATTTTGTCCTATTGAATAATGCAAAGGAAGAGATTGCACACAAGTTGTGGAAATGGTTGGGTGAGATCTATCAAGACAAGAGTATGGTAAATAAACTTTACTTAAAATGAAAATTGTTTTCCTTGAAAATGAAGAGGGTGAGTCAGTTACAGAGCATTTAAATTTATTTAATTTGTTGATGAGTCAGCTTGCTTCAGTAGATGTTGAGGTTGATGAGGAAGATAACTGTATCTTTCTTCTTTGTTCTTTACCTGAGTCTTGGGAGAATGTTATCCTTGATATTACTGCTAACCTCATAGATCCAAAGTTGGATGCCCTTGTTGCAGTTTTATTGTTACAAGAATTGAGGAAGAAGAGTTTGGATAGTTCAAGGGATGCTCTCAGTGTCAGGGGAAGGTCTAAGGAAAGAGTACTAAAGGGAGATTAGAAAGGGGCTAAGGACAAGTCCAATGGTTAGTTTAAGACTCCTGATAAAAAGAACAGAGTTAAGCGTTGGAAATGCAGTAAAAGGGGACATGTGAAGGAGTGTAGAAATCCCAAGAAACAGTGGGAGAGTGCTTCAGATAAGTCCTCGAATGAAGGTGAAGATATTTTACTTTCTGCATGTAATGTTGTTTCTAATGATCACTAGTTGGTTGACTCATGATGCTCATTTCATATGATCTTGTTGGAAAGAGACACTACTAAGCATGACAAGTGTTCTCATTGATGGCAACTAAGACTATTCCATCCATTGCATAACTCAATTTGTTCTTACCAAAAATCAGAATCAGAATTTATCTAAGTCTGGAAAGTTAGAAACAAAGCAGGTGACAAGGTCTAATATCTTGGTCCAGATCTCTCCGATGGTAGATTATAGTTTGTTGTAGATTTGAGGGAGTCATAAGCATTGTCAGGATAATCTAAATCTAGAGTTTTGGCCTCTAGTGATGAAGGATTCAATACTTATTAGCATCTGAGTATCAGGTTAATAGTTTGACAGAGCAGACAGATGAAGAACAGGCTGACCTTGTAATTAATCTTGGTTCCGGATGTATGGATGTTTTTGGTTGGACAAGTATTGATGATCAGTGATAGTAGCCGACCTGATTAATGATTTGTAAGTGCATGTTTTGGTCCACTCTACAAGTGTACATGGTTTTAGCCAACAAAGTAGATTTTTTTCTAAAGTTCTAAGTGTTCTTAAAGCTAATTGAGAAGTGGTTGAAGATTAGGATGCAGATATATATAGACGATGGATTTGAACAATTTTGGTGTGTGTGTTAGGCAACTATGGAATAAGTACAAAAAGGGCAGAGATCTAAGGTTCAGATGTTAGCAGAATAGTAAACAAAGCAGAGTAAGGATGAAGTGTATCAAGTCAGTATTCTATACTTAACCAGAATTGAACTCTTGCATTGGTAGATGCTATTATCAGTTTAAATTCATTGTAATGTTCTTTCTGTAGGCAGTGAGCCTTCTTTTAAGCAGTGAGCTCTGGGCAGTGAGCCTGAATGCATGCACATTCCCTTTTTGTAATACTTTTAACAGAGTATCAATCTTTGGTGGGTTAACCCCCACTGTGGTTTTTCCCTTAAACGGGTTTCAATGTAAAAATCTTGGTGTTAAGTGTGTTGCTGTGTTGTTGCTCATATGTTTATAATTCTTGTTTTCCATGGTTAAATTGTTGATCTATTGTTAAATGAGAAAAGGAAGAATTAACTGCAGAAATAATTAAAGTTTTGTGACAACTGATTCATCCCCCTCTCAGTTGTCTACCCTAATTCCAACAATTGGTATTAGAGCAAGGTTCCTTGAAAGAAGCCTAACAGCTTAAGGAAAGATCTTGGAAGAAGTTTCAAAGGGTTCACTCAAGGATCAACTTTGGTTGGCCCTAGAAGATCTTGGTTAGTCCAAAGCAGAAATATCTAATCTGAGAGATGAGCTTAAAGATGCCAATAATACCATTGAAATGTTAAAATATAAATTAAAGAAATCTATGGAAAAAAGAAAGGAGCTACTTCTGCAGTTATCCAGTTTAACTGAAGAAAATGGCATGAATGAAGCTTTGGAAGAAAAGACAATGGAATGTGAAAAGTTGTCAAAAGAAGTTGTTCTAAAAATTGAGATGGAATTTAGGGTGATGAGGCAAACCAAAGAAACTGAAAATAGAAAGAAAACTGAAGAAGACCTGAATCAAAAACTAAAAGAAAGAACTGAAGAATGCTACAGATTGGATGGAATAGCTAGCCATCTAGAGTCTGATCTACAAGAAAGTAGATACAATGAGAGAGAACTTGAAAGGCAAATTTTCATTCTCAGACATGACCTAGAAGTTGCAAATGAATATAAGGAGAAGTTCAAAATAAGCTTAGCTAAACTTGAAGCACTGCTCGAAGGATAGAAAAAGGTTGATGACAAGCATGGTCTTAGATATGAGAAAGGTGAAAGCTCCAGATCTGGACAAAGAAATTTTCAATTAAGAAATGGAAGAAACAAACCTTAAAGACCTCTGGTAAGACAACCAAATGATCAAAGGTATCCATCCTTCAATGGAAATTGTTTCAACTGCAATAAATTTGGCCATAAAGCTACTCAGTGCAGAAGCAGAGCAATTCAAAATGGTCCATCCTTCTCTGGTCAATGCTTCAAGTGCAAGAGGTATGGTCATAGATCAAATGAATGTAGAAGTATGATAATGAATAACTCTAATGGCAATTATTTCAATGGCTACTATTTTGCTTGCAATGGATTTGGACACATGGCTAATTAGTACAGATCAAGAGGAAATCAAATATATAAGCAAAGAAATGTTCTGTGCTTTAATTGTAATAAATATGGTCATATTGCAAGATTCTACAGAAGCAGGATCAATGAAAGAAGGGGTCTGGTAAACAAAAAATGGATGAGCAGAGACAAGACAAAGGCAAAGAAAAAATTGATGTGAATGAGATCTAAAATGAAATGAGCAAGAAATGGGTCAAGAAAACAATTGTGAACAATAGTAATGGGTGCGCACTGGAATCCGGTGCTGATAATTCCTCCAGGAATTGAATCAGGAGCTCTAGCTCAGGGGGAGTTGCATTGAAAATCTGATTCCCCCATCTAGTATGTGAGTGCCTGAATCTGGCACAATAAGTAAAGGTGCTATGGACTATTACAGATCTTTTGAAAAGATTTCTGGAAGAAAAGAACTAGATAAGAAGATTTGCAGAGTGATTCATGAGAATTTGTCTCAAGAAATAGGATAACCAGATGACTCAAAGTAGTGCATTTATTACAATAGTGAATTAGGTTTTGCAAAGGCATAAAAGGTTTTTTCATTCATAATTTGAAACACTTCACATTCTAGAATGAAGAAGAGTGAACTGTGAGAAAGATCTTGCAGAGAACCAAAAAAGGTGAAGATCAAATTCAAGCAAGAATCCCATCCGATAATTCAAGGCAAAACCCTAAACCATCAAAGAGGTATTTTTCTGTAAAGCTTTTTGAATTTCATTATTGAAGATGGCTACCCCATTAGTTGTAAATGTTACTAAGAGGCCACGTCCAAGATTTAAGAAACATCCATACAAGTTTGTAGAAGTTGATCCGCTAGGTGCTTTTTCTGATGTTTCGTACGGAGTTCTACATGTTGAAGATATTAGGGCATATATACATTGCAATGTAGAAGAATTTGAGAATTTGAAACTGCTTGAATTATTTGAAAATCATCTAAAAGATGAAGATTATCAACTGAAATCAGAATTTAAAACTCTAGAGAGAAAACACTTTCTTCAAGTGATTGAATTCCTGACATTTAATGAAAGTGAATGGATTCGATATGTATGGCTGCTGAAACCATTCAAGATCACCAAAAATGTCATTAGAATTGTGACTGGGTTTAACTCAATTGGTGGATTACCTATGTTAAGATCTATGAAAAACCAAACTATCACTTCTGCAAGTGGTGCAAAGTTTGATAAAAGAGCAATGACAATCAATGACATCATAAAACTGGATGTTAAGTTTGCCTCCATGGTGATTGGCTACAAAGTCTACTACTCCAGCAGGGAAAATTCTATCTTTGGAACTACAATATATGTAGCCTACCAAATCTTAAAGGAGAATATTGATTACAACCTTTGTGAATTGCTACAAAATCAGTTGATTGAGAATCTGAACAAAATAAAGAAAGACAAGAAAAACACCTTCAAGTATGGTTCCCTAACTATATGTCTATTCTTCTATTTTATGAATGAAGTG
The DNA here is from genome assembly GCA_027924645.1 of Cunninghamia lanceolata. Taxonomy (NCBI): domain Eukaryota; kingdom Viridiplantae; phylum Streptophyta; class Pinopsida; order Cupressales; family Cupressaceae; genus Cunninghamia; species Cunninghamia lanceolata. The sequence goes on from BSBN01000627.1 coordinate 19,877,572, forward strand.
TCTGGAGTTCAAGGTGTGCACTGGACAAATGACATACCAGTAGCATGGCAAATAAGAGATCACCTACGCAACCTTGGTGATTCCCAACCTCAAAAAATAGCTATTTGGGGTTATTTCAAAAAATTTCAAATTATGATGCATGCAAGAGAAAGAATCCCTAATTTAGTTGTAGAGAAATATGAAAATGAGATATGCTTTGTGGTTGACACTAATCAATGCTTGATGGAGGCTGTGGAACCTAGGACAGTATGGCTAATGCCTATGGGATATGAGGTTGATGAAAGAATCTTGGACATGTATGCTCAACATCTCCTGAGCAAATCAAGAGACACATCTGTTGAAAGATTTGGAACATACAAAGAGCTAAGTCTAAAACTACATGTGGAGCTTAGACAACTAAAGACTAAAAGGAAAGTGCAGAGGCAAGTTGAAATGTATGCTGAGAGTATTGGAATCACCAAAGTAGTAAGAAAGAATAAAGAAAGGATTGAAGAGATGAAGAGAAGAGCTAAGAAAGCTTCAAAAGAAAGGATAGAAAGTGAGCCAGTAGCTACTCCAGAAGTCCCACCTACCTTTTCAAGAAAAACAAGAAGCTTTGCAACTGTCTTAGAACAATCCAAGTCTATTCCCATCAAGACACCGGAAGCCTCACCATCTGGTGAAGGAGGAAAGAGGAAGAAAACAAAGGCCATGAGAACCTACAAGAGCACAAAAGATGATGAGGAAATAGAAACAAATGAAGAAGTTAAAGAGATGAGATCAAAGAAAGCCAAGACTTCAAAGGTCTTTGAGAACCAACCCTCCGGAAGCAAAAAGGCAAGTAAAAGGCAAGAGACTGGTAAGGTTGCTATGACTGTTGATCAAATTGTAAAATCAATTATTGTTCATGGGAATCTAAAGCCTATCAGAATATATTATGATAGTTTTGATGAAGCAAATAAAAAAATCTTGGAGGATGCCACCATCTTGTACTTGAATAAATTCAATAGAGCTCTACTAGAAATTCTGCAAGAATTTCCCAAAAGTTTAAGGAAAAGACTAGAAATGAGGAAGGAAGTTACCAAGGACAAAGACATAGAACTAAGAGAATATGTTCTCTCCACCCTGTGTCCAGTAATGACCAGAAGAGAAGCTGATAAAATCCTTAAGGAAGTTAAGGAGAAATTCAGAAGCAAGATTCAGATGAACAAGTTAATGCTTGGTGAAACTAAGGAAGTTGTAAAGGAAACATGAGAAATTTTGAGAAAATCCCTTGACAAAGATAAATACTATATTGTTTCAGAGCAACAAGTTGAGGAAGTCAATCCTTCAGTTCTGGAACAAGAAGCTCCAGAAGAAGAGATTGAAAAAGGAAATGATGACTAAGGTAATACTCTAGATCCTCTGGAGCAAACCAATGAGGAGACAGATGATGGAATTGATTCATTGATTCTAAATGTTGAAAAATTAAACGTCAGTGAGAAACAAACCAAAGTTGATGACTCCTCTATTCCAGAAGAGGAGCAAATAAGCAAAGAAGATACAGAGAGGGTAGACAAAACTGATGATGCAGGAGATTCTCTAACTCCACCTAATCAATTTGGAAAAGAAGATAATATTGCTACCACACAAAGCCCTTTGGAACAAACAACAAGTAATGAAGACACATGAAAAAGTCCCTCTGTAGATAACACAGAGAAAAGTAAAGCAAAGACAGAGAAAGAAGAAGAAAAGAAAGACAAAACAGAAGAAGATGGTGCAAATGCTAATGCATCCAAACAAAACAGTTCTGATACTACCACTGATAAAACTCAAAGGAAGGAAGGTGAGCTGGAAGTTGTGGCAAGAGACACTGCATAGGCAATAAAGAACTTTTTGAGCAAAGAAATTCTAGAGATTGATGAACTAGAACTGGTTCAAGGACCAATCCATCTAGCTAATCTATCTCCGGTCCAAATGATGAAGGTAGCATCTTTCACTCAGGCTAAGGCAAGCGAGAAGATATTCAAGTCTCACTTAGAAGATAGTAAGCTATTAAGTCTTGCATTCGGTGTACTAGGGAAGATAATGCCTACCCTCCAGAAGAATCCATTTGACTCTCCCTCTGGACATCTAAAGAATCTTGTAAACTTTGTAAGTACACATTTTGAGTCTTTTGAGAAGTTTGCAAAAACTAAAGTTAAGAATGAGTTTTTGGCTAAGAAACTTAGTGAAATAAAGAGCCTAATAGGGTATGATAGGATGATACTTGGTATTAGTATAAAGAGTATTCAAAATGCTCTCAATGATGGAAGTGATATATACAAGTTTTGTCTATCGTAGCCCAAAGTTAGTAAGGATATTGACAAGAAGATAAAGGAGCAAGAACAGAAGTTGTCAAATCTATCTCAAAATTTTGATCCTCTAACAGTTTCTCCTATAAGTCAGGAATGTCAGGTAATCGGCTTGACCGATGAGATAAAGAGGCTTGTTAAAGAAAAGGGTAATATTATGACGAGAATGTGTGAGCTTCGGGGATTGATTTCCCCTAGGTTAGAGACAATGTATAATACCTTATTAGAAACTCAAAGTGCAGTTTAGACAAATGACCCTTCAGATCTAACAAAGGCAGGAGCATATGCATTTTTACTGAGTGGACACATCTCAATTTTGGATGGCATGAAAAGAACTTGGGCCTCTAAACTTGAACAATTGAAAAACAATTTTGTAGACATACTCAAGTTCATGTAAATATAACTTAAGGATTGGTTGTACATATGCGGCACTATATATAGATTTTTTTATTTTGGTCTGTGATGAAGGGGATAAATCATAAAACACAACAGAAATTGAACACAAAAAATAGAACTTTCTTTTATTGATCTAGGCAACTCATTACATTACAGAAACTCAATTACAATCTGAGGATGAATTCTCTACTGGCTGCAACACATTACAACTTTCCCAACCACAAGACTCTAGAATTTTCAGCCTTCTGTAACCCCAAATCAACTAGGGTTTCTCTTTTCCCACCTATCCTTGACTCTGCACTTGCCCCCTTAACACTACTACTATCCAGGGTTCCCAAAATAGTCATAAATAACACTTTTTGGCGGCCTCCAACTAAATTTCAAAATTTGCAACTCCCTCCAAAAGTAGGTCAACTTCCGGGAAGCATAACTTTTAATCCGGGTGTCTGATTGACGAACCGTTTTAAGTACTGAAAAGCTCACGATGTGAACTATCATGCCAAAAATCTATAAATGGATTTTTGTCAACTTTTTGGGATGTTATGGGATATTTTAGTGCCTCATATCTCGTTCTAAAAATTTTCAGGGGCTTTTCAGAAAACAAAAACTTTAATATCTTTCAGCTCACAAATGATCTTTGCCTGATTCCTTCGCCAAAGGTCTTATATTTCTGTTATGTAACTTTCTGGAAGTTTTTGCTTCATTATATGCCCAAATGCAAACTTTCCTAAAATAGCAGGTACATTTTCCAAAATAGGCAGATCGCTATTTTTAGCAGTTTTGGAAAAACTGAAAGTCCTACATCATTATTCTGGATATTATGAAACCAAAAACACTAATTATGAAAAGAAATGAAAACAACTACAATGGTTTTGAATTAACTTCTTTTTGGGTGATGCAAGATTGCCCTTACACCTCTGGATGCCCCTGCATCAGACACCCAGAGTAATTTGAGAAGTGACCTTGTCACATCTTAGGTGTTTGTGTGAGGAAAACCCAAATGGTCAACCTCTGCCTTAGACAACCAAGAAGAATCTTCAATAGGCCTTCCTTTCCATTTCACTAGATATTCTTCGTATTTCCTATTCCGAGTGCTCCTTCCCACACGGCTATCCAAGATCTCTTCTATCTCCTCTGTTGAAGTAGATGCCGGAATACTCCACTGTTCCTCTATTGGTCCATCCTCTGTTCCACCTTCATGATATTCTGATAAATCAGCAATGTTGAAAATAGGGGAAATATTGATCCCACTCGGCATCTCTACCTCATATGCATTTCCTGAATCATGTTTCTTCAAGATTCTGCATGGTCCAAATTTCTTCATTTTCAACTTATTGTATGTTCCAATTGGGAACCTTTCTTTTCTCAGGTGAACCATGACTTCTTCTCCTACCTAGAACTCCTTAAATCTCCTCTTCTGATTTGCCTTAGCCTTGTACTGAATATTCATTTTATTAATGTGCTTTCTCACCTCTTCATGCAAATTCTTCAGATGTTCTGCAAAGTCTTCAGCTTTGGCACTTGTCTTTTTCTCCATTGTCCAGATTCCTTAACTCAGAAGCGTTTCTTGGGCTATTGCCATATACAATCTGGAATGGTGATTTACCAGTACTCCTATTGACAGAATTATTGTAGGCAAATTCAGCCTGTGGTAAAATCAAATCCCATCCCTTGGGCTTATCTCCTACTAACCATCGTAGCAGGTTACCCAAACTCCTATTCACCACTTCTGTCTGTCCATCAGTCTATGGATGGTGTGCAGAACTGAACTTTAAATCTGTCTTCAACTTCTTCCACAATGTCATCCAGAAATAACCAACAAACTTGGTATCTTGATCTGAAACTATGCTCTTTGGTAGGCCATGTAATCTCACCACCTCCCTAAAAAATAATTTAGCAATATGAACAGCATCATTAGTCTTCTTACAAGGAATAAAATGTGCCATTTTTGAGAATCTGTCCACCACCGCAAAAATAGAATCATGTCCTCTCTATGTCCTTGGTAAACTAAGAACAAAATCCATACTGATATCATCCCATGGCTTCTCTGGTATAGGTAATGGCTAATATAGCCCTGTATTCTGACTTGCTCCTTTTGCCATTTGACATACTCTGCAACTCTGCACAAATTTCCTCACATCCTGCTGCAACTGTAGCTAATAATAATTTTCACCGACAATGGCAATGGTCTTATCTTGACCAAAGTGTCCAGCTAATCCCCCACTATGCTTCTCCGTAATTATGTTCTCTCTCATGGAACTCCTCGGAATGCACAATTGGCTTCCTCTAAACAACATGCCATCTTGGATTATGAAATCCAACCATTTTGTCCTGTCCAAAGTAACAGGTTCCAAACAAGCTTTCCAAGCCTCTACAAAATCTGGATCTTCAAGATACAAACTTTTGAGCTCATCGAACCCAACAACCTCTATCTTCATTTTTGTCAAGAAATTTTGCCTCCTGCTCAAGGCATCTACAACTCTATTGGACTTCCCACTCCTGTGCTTCAAAACAAAAGTATAGCTCTGCAAAAACTCAACCCATTTTAAGTGCCTTTGATTAAGCTTTCCTTGACTATTAAGATACTGCAAAGCCTGATGATCACTATATAAAACAAACTCCTTTGGCAACAAATAATGTCTCCATTTCTTCAAAGCCTGAACTATTGCATAAAACTCCTGATCGTAAACATAATACTTTTTCTTGGCATCATTAAGCTTCTCACTAAAATAGGAAATGGGCTTACCTTCTTGGCTCAAAACAACTCCTATACCACTACCACTAGCATCACAATCTACCTAAAATACCTTATTGAAATCTAGAAGTGCCAAAACAGGTTGTTCTACGACTTTCTGCTTCAATGTATCAAAGCTCTTATCTACTCCTTTAGTCCATCTAAACTCTTTTCTATCCCCTCTCATTGTCTCAGTTAGGGGTGCACAAATGCTACTAAAATTCCTGATAAACTTTCTGTAAAAACTTGCCAAACCATGAAAAGATCTTACCTCTGTTGCACTCCTTGGTGTAGGCCATTCAATGATAGCCCTTACTTTTTCTGGGTCCATCTTAAGACCTTCCTCTGAGACAACAAATCCTAGGTATACCAACTCCTTCTTGGCAAAACTACATTTCTTTAGATTAATCAGCAACTTCTCCTCCCTCAGCTTCTCTAGAACTCTTCTGATATGCAGCAAATCCTCATCCCAAGTCTTACTGAAAATCAAAATAGCATCCAAATAAACAATAACAAAACTTCCCAAAAATTCTTTTAGTACCTCATTCATGAGCCGCATGAATGTGCTCGGTGCATTGGTTAGCCCAAATGGTATGACTAACCATTCATACAAACCTTCCTTTGTCTTGAAAATGATCTCCCTCTATGATATGGATCTAGTAATATCCACTCGTCAGGTCAATTTTTGTGAAGTACTTGGCTCCACTCAAACAATCCATGATGTCATCCATTCTTGGCAATGGAAATCTATACTTGATCATTATCTTATTGATGGCTCGAGAGTCTGTACACATCCTCCATTCTCTATCCTTCTTTGGTGCTAGTACTGCAGGTACCGCACATGGACTTAGGCTCTCCCTTATCAATCCCTTCCTCAACAACTCTTGAACTTGTCTGTTTAGCTCTTCATTCTCTGCAGGGGTCATTCTGTGGGCTGCCTTGTTTGGCAAACTGACTCCTGGTATCAAATCCATTTGATGACTTATCTTCCTTACTAGTGGTAAATCTTTTGGTACATTATTAGAGATAATGTCCTGGAACTCTTCCAACATATCTGAAACTTCTGCTAGTACATCTTCACATTTCTCTTGACTAATCTTAGGAATTAATGCAAAGCAATGACGCTAATGCTTCATACCCTCCAAAAAATTTCTACCATCTACCAGGCAAATTCTGGCAGTACTACATACCTTTTCTTCCACCTCCTTCAAGGGCTTCAACTTATGACAAACTCCATCCTTTGTTAGGGAATATGTGTTTGCATGGCCATCATGGACAGCACTCCTATCATACTGTCACGGCCTCCCCAACAACATATGACATGCATCCATCAGAATGATATCACATAGCACCTCATCATAGTATTCCCCAATCTTGAACTTCACTAAACACTGCTCATTGACCAAAGTTCTATGGTCTTTCTGCAACCATGCAATCCGATATGGATGCGGATGCTTTCTTCTTGTCAACTTCAACTTGTCAACCATCTCCTCTGAAACAAGATTATCAGTACTTCCACTGTCAATAATAATATCACAACACTTACCTTCACATTTGCACCTTGTGCGGAATAAACTCTTCCTGTGATTGGGTTCTTTCTCCTCATTCAACAAGGTTCTTCTAAGAACTAGGGTTTCCCCCCTTTCAGCATCTTCAGAATGCTCAGAATGTGCATCTTCCTCTACATGTGCAACTCATGCATTGCCTTCAGATCTTCTATTTGTCCTTCCTTGATGTTGCAGACACTCGTATGCTCGATGCCCTTCTTCTCCACATTGGAAATAGGTTCCTCTGAAACCTCCTCTTCTAGGTCCTTGCCCAGGCCTGCCTCTTCCTCTTCCTCTTTGCTCACCATTGTTCTGGTCACAAGGGCGGTAGGTATTATCTCCTCTATGATTTCGACTAGTGCCAGCTTCTTCACTTTTCTTTCATCTTCATTTCAACCCCCATAGAGTCTTCCACCAGTCCTTCCGCCTTGACCTCTTCCCCTTTGCTTGCTATCAAATCTTTTATTTAGCTTCTCTTCCACCTTCAGGGAAAACTGGTACGCATCTTCTATGGTGGTCATTCTGACCCGGCTCAACTCCTCTTGAATACTCAGCCTCAACCCATTAATGTAACGGGCTACCTTCTCCTTGTTGGGCTCTGCATGGCCTGTCCTGATAGTAATTTTATAAAACTCTTATGTATACTCCTTAACAGACTTGTTACCTTGCTTCAGTCCTTGCAACTTTTTCAGCAACTCTATCTCGTAGTCCATAGGAATGAACTGCTTCTTCAGTTTCTCCACCATCTGATCCCATCTGGTGATCTTCCCTTTTCCTCTTCTGTTCCTTTCTAATTGGACCTCCTTCCACCAAATATTGGCATAGCTCTTCAACTTTGTTTTTGCAAACTTAACCCGATTTGGGTCCTCCACATCTTCATACTCAAAATACTCCTCCATGACATTGATCCAATCAATAAGCTGTTCTGGATTCAAATCTCTAGAATATGTGGAAACTTCAATCCTGGGCCTCTTTCTGATCTTCAAAATGGCCCTCAACAACCTAACTTTTGCAGGATCTCTGGTAGCTTCTTGTTCTTCCTCAGATAGCTCTTCTTCAGATTCATCTTCGCTTTCTTCTCTTGTCCTCGACTCAAACCCTCTTCGTAGCTCCTCTTGTAATGCATCGATTTGCCTTTGTAGGGCTCTAAAACCCTCTTTCGTCAAAGCATTCCTCCCAACACAATTTCTTCGTGGAGGCATTTTGGTCTCCGCAGCAAACCCACAACCTCAGGTCTTGGTGCAAACTGCCTCACGGTCGGTGATCTATCTACACACTCAGGAACCCTTGCTCTGATACCACTTGATGAAGGGGGTAAATCACAAAACACAACAATAGAAATTGAACATAGAAAATAGAACTTTCTTTTATTGATTTGGGCAACTCATTACATTACAGAAACTCAATTACAATCTGAGGATGAATCCTCTACTGGCTGTAACACATTACAACTTTCCCAACCACAAGACTAGAATTTTCAGCCTTCTGTAACCCCATATCAACTAGGGTTTCTGTTTTCCCACCTATCCTTGACTCTACACTTTCCCCCTTAACACTACTACTATCTAGGGTTCCCAAAATAGTCATAAATAGCACTTTTTGGTGGCCTCCAGCTAAATTTCAAAATTTGCAACTCCCTCCAAAAGTAGGTCAACTTTCGGGAAGCATAACTTTTGATCCGGGTGTCTGATTGATGAACCATTTTAAGCACTGGAAAGCTCGTGATGTGAAATATCATGCCATAAATCTGTAAATGGATTTCTGTCAACTTTTTGGGACGTTATGGGATGTTTTAGTGCCTCATATCTCATTCCAGAAATTTTTAGGGGCTTTTCAGAAAACAAAAACTTTAATATCTTTCAGCTCACAAATGATCTTTGCCTGATTCCTTCTCCAAAGGTCTTATATTTCCATTATGTAACTTTCTGGAAGTTTTTTCTTCATTATCTGCCCAAATGCAAACTTTCCTAAAATAGCAAGTACACTTTCCAAAATAGGCAGGTCGCTATTTTTAGCAGTTTTGAAAAAACTGAAAGTCCTACATCATTATTCTGGATATTATGGAACAAAAAACACTAATTATGGAAAGAAATGAAAACAACTACAATGGTTTTGAATTAACTTCTTTTTGGGTGATGCAAGATTGCCCTTACACCTCTGGACGCTCCTGCATCAGCCTACTGATCCCATCCTTTGCCATTGATGTCAAAGGGGGAGTGAAGAATAGTGAAAAATGAGGAATCCAAAAAATGGGGAGCTCTAAAATTAGTGGAGAAGCATAAGATTATAGAGTAAGGGGGAGTAAATGTTTAACACTTAGTCATTTTTCACTAAGTGTTGCCATCAATGCCAAAGGGGGAGATTGATGGAAAGAGACACTGCTAAGCATGGCAAGTGTTGTCATTGATGGCAACTACGACTATTCCATCCATCCGCATAACTCAATTTGTTCTTACTGGAAGTCAGAATCAAAATTTATCGAAGTTCAGAAAGTCAGAAACAGAGCAGGTGATAGGGTCTAGTATCTTGGTTCGGATCTCTCTGATGGTGGTAGATCATAGTTTGCTACAGATCTAAGGGAGTCATAAGCATTGTTAGGATAATCTAAATCTAGAGTTTTGGCCTTTGGTGATGAAGGATTCAATACTTATTAGCATCTGAGTATCAAGTTAACAGTTTGACAGAGCAGATAGATGAAGAACATTCCAACCTTGTAATTGATCTTGGTTTCGGATGTATGGAGGTTGTTGGTTGGACAAGTTGTGATGATCAGTGATAGTAGCTGACCTAATTAATGATTTGTGAGTGTAAGTTTTGGTCTACACTACAAGTGTACATGGTTTTAGCCGACAAAGAAGAATTTTTAATAAAGTTCTAAGTGTTCTTAAAGTTAACTGAGAAGTGGTTGAAGATTAGGATGTAGATATATAGCTGATGGATTTGAACGATTTTGGTGTGTGTGTTAGGTGACTATGAAATAAGTGTGAAAAGGGCAGAGATCTAAGGTTCAGATGTTAGCAAAATAGTAAACAAATTAGAGTAAGGATGAAGTGTATCAAGTCAGTATTCTATACTTAACCGGAACTAAACTCTTGCATTGGTAGATGCTATTATTAGTTCAAATTCATTGTAATCTTCTTTCTGTAGGTAGTGAGCTCTGGCCAGTGAGCCCGAATGCATGTGCATTCCCTTTTTGTAATACTTTTAACAGAGTATCAATATTTTGTGGGTTAACCCCTACCGTGGTTTTTCCCTTAAATAGGTTTCCACATAAAAATCTTGGTGTCAAGTGTGTTGTTGTGTTGCTACTCATACGTTTATAATTCTTGTTTTCTATGGTTAAATTGTTGATCTATTGTTAAATGAGAAAAGGAAGAATTAACTGCAGAAAGAATTAAGGTTTTGTGACAATAGATTCACCCCCCCTCTCAGTTGTCTGCCCTAATTCCAATAGATCCCACATAAGGAATGGTTATCCACATATGAATAATATGATGGAGGTAATATCTACCTTGGTGACAACTCTTCATATTCGATTGTCGGGAAAGGAAAGGTATTGTTGTGTTTTAGTGATGGGAGGATTAAAACCCTCCTTGGTGTTTTGCATGTTCCTAGATTAGCTAGAAATTTGATTTCAATTTCAAAGTTGAATGATTTGGCAATGCATGTGACATTTGACAAGCATGGTTGCAGTTTAGTGAGAGGGAACTTGGTGGTAGCGAAAGGGAAGAGATTTGGGAACTTGTTTAAGCTTGAAGCCACTACAATTTGTGATGCCTCTTATGTTTCTGAGGCTTCTGAAAACACTTGTATGTTGTGGCACCACAGATTGGGCCACACAAGTAATAATGTACTGAAAACTATTAAGAATAAAGAATTGTTGGATGGTTTCTCTTATTCTGATGAGCACTTTGATTTCTGTGAGCATTGTGTGTTTGGTTAACAAAATAGAAAATCATTTCCTTTGGGAAGAAATAGAGCAAAAGAGAAATTAGAAATTATTCATATAGATGTGTTTGGACCTGTGAATAATGAATCTATTAGAAAATCTCATTATTTTGTCACCTTCATTGATGATGTATCCAGATACATATGGATTTATTTTATGAAACATAAATATAAAGTTTTCACTAAGTTTAAGGAATTCAAAGTCTTAGTAGAGAACCAATCAGGTTTAAAGATAAAAATATTAATATCTGACAATGGAGGAGAATATTTCTCTAAGGAATTTGATGAGTTTTGCAAGCATGCAGGTACAATCAAACAAAAGACAACTCCATATACACCATAGTAGAATGGTTTTGCAGAAAGGATGAACCAAACAATTATGGAAAGGGCCGGAAGTATGCTTAATGATGCATAGTTGGATAAATACTTTTGGGTAGAGGTTGTGTGTACTGCTTGCTACTTTATAAACAAATCTCCTTGTAAGGCTCTTGATTCGACACCTTATGAAGTGTGGACAGGTAAGAAACCTTCTGTTTCACATTTAAGGGTTTTTGGTTGTGAGGATTTTGTTCATGTGCCTAAGGGAAAGAGATCTAAGTTGGATCCAAAGGATGAAAAGTGTACATTCATTGGATATGGTGATAATGTCAAAGGTTATAAGCTTTGGAATCCACTAACCCATAGGATTATCTTTTCTAGAGATGTTATTTTCAGGGAACTTAAAGCTATTTCTGAACCTAAGCAGCCAAAAGAAAAAGAAGAAAAGGTAAAGAAGGTGCACATTGATTTAGAGAAGCAAGATGCACCTCAAGAAGAACAAAATGATGGATTGGGGGGTGAAGAAGAAGAAGGTCAAGTAGTTCTAATGAAGATGAATCTGTTGTGACAGAAGAAGTTGGTGCAGATGATCATGCAGAAGAACGCGTAGACTCTCTTACTCTACCATTGAGGAGATCCACAAGACAACAGAATCTAGTTGATAGGTATAGCCCACCAGATTTCTATTGTGTATATGCTTTATTGAGTACTAATGATGAACCTAGATCCTAGAGGGAAACTATTTCTGCAGATGATAGTGAGTCTTGGCAATTAGCCATGTAGGAGGAGATGATGGATTTTGTGAGGCCTACCATTTCACTCCCTTATATTGACTACTTTATTTTAATATTGGAGACACATTTAGACTTACGGGACTGTTGATCCCGATTTGCACAACTATTAGACTTTATGCTTTATGTGGATTTATTATGTTTAGCATGATTATGATGAGATTAGACCTTGATATTGATTCATTGACGATAATTAGACATATGATTTACATTATGATGTTATTTGGATACTATTCATATGATTATAGTTATAGATTTATTATGTGATCTTATTTTGTGATGGATTATTGTAATGCAAAATAAGGAATCTAATTATAATGTGATTCCTTGATGTTTATATGATCATGAAACAATGTGAGTGTATGTTTCACTTTGCTTTGGCTATGATATACATGTTGGACTAATATTTAATTTGAGTGCACAGGTGTTTCTAACCAAGCCATGGATAACTAGAGATTATCCCGCACTTTGTGACTTCCCGTGTAAAGCTGATCTAGTTCCAAAAGGAACCAAGATCAACTATGTGGTGCATGATGAATTTTTGTAATGTTGTTGTGTGATGTTAGTTGGGTTATGTCTACCCCTTTTTATATTTGATTTTTAATTAGTGTTGTTAAGTGTAATGTTCATTTGAATTTTATTTTGAGTTATAATTTTTATACCCCTTTTTATGTGTTTTTACTCAACCTATGATGCTCAAAATGGGTTAAAATTGACCCAAGGTTGTACCCCTAGGGTCTAGGGACCACTTGAGCTTGTGTAACCTTAGGTAAACTCACATTTGGTCACTTTAACTTCACCCTAAAGTAAAGTGACGAAAATAAAAGTTTGGGAGGCAGAGGAAGAGTGGGTCAAACACTCAACCTCTTCCTTTCATCTTTCCTAGGTTGGGGGAGTCTTCAAGACCCCTTAATTGTAGAGGACTCAACTCCAAGCCTCTCCCATACTTGGTGAGGGTACCTTGGAGTTGTGTGGGCATTCTTAGGAGGAGATGAATAGGGAACTTGTGGTATTTACTCCTTCTTTGGCTCCACCTTCCTCTCCCACATGTGTGAGTGAGCACAAGTGGATGGGAGTAAGACTTGGTGGAATGGGTGGGTGACAAGTGTCAGCACCTCGTTCCAAGAGTCTTGCAAGTGGTTGTGTGGAGGAGTGAGGAGGTGACATGTGTCACCTCCCCATTCCTTAAGGCTCATGAGAAGAGCCTATTTTTATCCCTCTTGAAGAGGGAGGGGGTTGTTGAATCTTTTTCAATTTTTGAATTTTAGTTGCTTTGGGAAGAAAGTTAGAGGAAGATTTGGAGGCTCAACTTGGAAAAGGAGTTAGAGGAGCTCTTCTCAACTATCTTCCATTTGGGATTTATAAGGTAGGATTCAAGGCAAATGCCTTTCCTTATGCATTTTTCTTTACTTGTGTGATGCTATGTGTGAGTTTCTATTTTGTGTTTTTGATTTATTGTTGTGGGAAAATGGTTATGGGAGTTGTGAGAGCCTCTCCATTTGGAGAATATGCTCACCATGTATGGGGTGGGGGAGGAGTGAACCTCCTCAGGGTCACATCCTTGGTTTTGTGGTATTTTAGCCTTGAGGGTAATATGTGCAAATGAGTATTAATGAAACGGCTTGAGAGCCAAGAGGAAGATATGTGAAAATTGTTGTTTGAAGTGTTGGCTTGAGGCCTTGAGGAATTTTGGTTTAGAAGTTTATGGAGTGGCACTCTTGAGTTGAGTGATGTCCACTCCCCTACCCCATTAAACTCATCTTTGGTGAGTTTTGTTATGTGTAAGCCATGGGAGTTCATTGTTTGTTTTGGTGTTAGTGTGCTTTGTTGTGATGTGGTGTGTGCTTCCCTTGTGTGAGGATGACCTCCTAGCTCGGGGGTGACTCATGAGTGAGTCTATGGTAGGGAGGAGAGCAGTTTGTTAGTGGCTTCTTTCCCTTGTGTTTTATGCAGGATTCTTGGAGCTATGAGGTGTTGAAGAAAATAATACTTTCCTTCTTGTGCTGTTAGTTTGGGCTCTTGAGAGAGTATGGCCAAGGTTAGCCTATTTGTAATTGTGTTATTTAATAGAGAGTGATTGTGCTCTCTTGAGTTGTAAAACAAATATTTATTCCTAAGTTGTAATTAAACTTTTATGTATTTGGAAATGAAAGTATAGCTGCTGATTTTTATATGTTATGTGAATGTGAAAGAAATGTGTATTGATAGGCAAAATGTATGTTCTAATTTATTAGCAGATTTATATGCTTTACTTCAAGCCAATAAAATGTGTTGTTGCTGTTATATTATTGATTTTCAAAAGAAAGAATTGTAGATTTATTTCAAGAGTACAAAGAAATATATAATGCAATTGCCTTCATTTCAAAAAAAAATATATGCCTATTTTGATTTTCTTTCCCTTTAAAAAAAAAAAAATAGGTTGGTGTGACTTTATGTGATTTGTATAGAAGATTATGTTTCAAATATATAAAAGTTTATGTCTATAATATCTATATATATATATATATATATATATATATATATATATATATATATATATATATATATATATATATATATATATATATATATATATTTGTGTGTGTGTATTATATTTTTTTAGAAACTGGTATACACATAATGTCAAATCTAAAAAGATCTATGTATTGCTTCTGAGTATATATATATAGAAACTTATGGATATCATTTTTTAGCAGTAAATAATTTTTTTTTTAACTAAAAGAAATTGAGGTCTGCTTTTTTTTTTGGACGACAACCATTATTTTTTTTTCCTATTTTTGTTTCGAATGGCATTTAAGGATTGGAGAGAGGGAGGGGCGACGATATATATGTCGCCGCCCCTGTTTTGTCTTGTTTTAAAAGAGGGGGGTGGGGAGGGGACCGAACCCCCACCCACAACAAAAAAACATAGACTTGTATATGAAGTCTCCTCCGGGTGGTGACGTCGAAACTCACGCAGTCGATGCCTATCTCTTGGTTGTTTGGCACCTGCAACTTGTTCATTAACTATTTTCATTTTAAATAAAATTATATATATATATATAAACATATATATATCTTTTGTTTCTCTCTTTAAAAAAATTTGGGGCTCCCTATAACAGGTATATTAAAAGCATATACCTTCTGAGGACTCCATCCATGGCTGCCACTCTTCACAAACCTGCATCACACCGCATCACAAAAAAAAAATCAGAGAGAAAATAAGGAGAGATGTGAGGAAAAAGTAGAAAGGAGAAAACAATGAGAGAATAAGATAAGGTTAGGGTTTGATTCCCTCTTAAGGATATTGTTATTTTATTTGTCTTTTAGGGAAAGAGGTTTTATATTAAATTTGGCTTTATTATCTTTTCTTTTCCCCTCATTTCTTTTTGTATATTAGGGATTCCTTTAAAATTGTTTTATTTATTCTTATTTACTTCCTTCCCTCTCTTTTGAATTTGATTTATGGGGATTATTTATTTTTTAACTATTTAGCTAGTGTGGACAAAAAGTTTAGTAAAATGGAAATTTAATATTGTGGTCAAATTTAACTTTATAGGTTATTTTTAAATGTAGGGTTTTAGAATTTATTTCCCTTTTAAATTTTAGGAGATCTTGTAGGATTTTATTTTTCAGATAGAGCATATTATATTTTATTTTAATTAATCTTATTGTAGTGGGGTCTAAGGGTTCATTTAATCTTCCTCCAATTTAATTATTAAAATGTATATAAACCATTTGAATTAATTCATTATTTGTGAAATTTAAATCAATGAGGTTAACTTTATTTTATATTTTTGAATTTTAATTAGATTAGTTACCTTTAATTATTTAATCTGGTGCATTTTATTTAATTAAATAATCTAGGTGTTAATCTATTTAGGGAACCTAGTTATCCTTGACCAAAAATTAGTTATTAGAATAAACTCTAATCACGCCCATGAGGCGTTATGCTGCCGGATTTTTTTTCAAAATCTAGGGTTAGGTTAATTTACCAAGTTTTACCTTATGTAGTGATAAATTAGCATTCCGCAAACTTGTTGATTTAAATTAAGATGAGTAATTAATTCGGCCATGCTTAGAATTAGGCATTTGATTTCGACCTGTGTCGAAATCATTTCTTCCACTTAGGTCAACTTAGGGTTTGATCTTCCAATCCTAACCCTAGTGGTGATGCATCTTGCGTCGCATTGACCCCCTTAGTTGGCTCTCATCACATAGGAGAATGTACATGTGATCATATTATCCCGCATTTGATTGACACGTTTATGCCCTATGCATATAGCCACTAAGCATGCTGACGCATGCGAGGGGGTTCTTAGGGATGCATGGAAAATTTTTGATATTTCGTGTCATGAACACATGACAAATGTGGACATGACACGCGTGTTGCATGTCATGACCACATGGGAAATGTGGGCATGACATTTGTTATCAAAGCCTAAGTTTAAACACTAGGCTTGTTTGGGCACATTACTATTTCTGCAATTTTGATTAATTTGTAATCACCTCATTTTTTTTGTAGGATGCCTCCACGTTGAGTTCGGCGAGTGTATTCATGCCACACTAAGTCTATCAAGGTGCGCAGTGATTCTTCAGCTAAGGGTCAGGCATCGCCGGCCCCACAGGCACCACCGGTACCATAGGCCCTACCTATACCAGATATTGGACCATAGTTACTACAAGCAGTGTTAGATAGGCTACCTCTGGCCATAGTTGCACCACGCATAGAGCCATGTACTGAGCCTCGCATTGATCCACGAGAGGAGCCATGCGTGGACCCACGAGCAGAGTCATGTGTGGAGCCCCACATCGAGCTGTGAGAGGCACCATGTGTAGAGCCGTATGTTGAGATACCAAATACGACTTCAGAGGAGGTTGGATCGGCCTACAAGGCCCATTGTAGGAGCCCTCCATGTCATGCTAGGCGTGAGGAGGTAGTGCAAGTGGAGCAAATTTTTCACAGGCCTTATGATTATTATGTGAATGAGCCTATCAAAGGGCACAAAGACTGAGGAGACCCCATCAGGGATTTGTTGAGGCTGAATCCTCCTACATTCACCGGGTCTACAGAGGGAGCCAAAGTTGAGGCTTGGCTCATCAGTCTAGATAGATGCTTCACATTACGTCCTTACGAGGACAACACAAAGGCATGTGTGGTAGTTCACCTATTGTGAGATGCAACAGCTACTTGGTGGCGCACTAAGGAATGCAAGCACCATCTATCATTAGACACACTCACATGGGAGACTTTCATTGAGTGCTTCAATGCATGGTATTTATCCATCACTACAAACAACGTCGCATAGACGAGTTTCACGACCTTCAGCAGAGAGGGCTTACTATTGCTTAGTATGAGGGTAGATTTACTAAGTTGTCTTGATATGCGGAGTATCTCCATGATGAGAAACTCCCGGTTCATAAGTTTATTAGAGGGTTGAACCATAGCATAGCAGGCCCTGTATGCATGGCAGACCCCCAGACATTGAGTGATGCTCCCGAGAAGGCATACATAGCTAAGGAGATACAGGGACGAGGGTAGGGTTCGTGCCCTCAGTTTCAGGATCGTGGGTAGCAACAACATTAGTAGAGTTACCACAGACCATCGCTGCCCACCCCAGAGAGGAGGATTTAGTTCTCCATCACTACCTCCTAGGCCTCCACAACAGTAGCAGCAGAGATCCAAGCCACAATAGAGGGCACATGGGGGTCATAATCGAGGTTAGTAGCAGCAAGGCTTATGTAGAGATCAGAGGCAGCAAGGACCACCTGCGGGACCTCGGAGGTCATAGTAGTCATTTGGGGGTTCACAGGGGTCCACAGGTAGATTTGGATAGCAGCAGTCGGGTAGGACTCACACTAGATAGGTACAGGCTCAGGACCCATGCTATGTGTGTGGTGGAGCGGGACATCTAGCCAAAGAGTGCCCATAGGGCTTTACAATAGGGGGACAACCCCATGCAGGAGGATCAAAGCAAACGGTTGGAGATGTGGGTAGGTCTCATCGTATGTTCGTAGCGGTTGATAACTGCCAGGCTGATTTTCAGGCATCAGTGATTGAGACATCAGGTATGATAGGGGTGTCCCCATTTCTATTCTTTTTGACTCTGGAACTACTGACTTTCATATCTCCATTGTTAGTGGAGCGTTGCAGGCTGGTGGCCTCTAGGCAGGATGATAGGTGGGAAGTTGAGTTGGCCACAGGGGCCAAGATGATAGTAGATGCCTTAGTCCACGACTATGAGATATCTTTGGGACCCTTTACTATAGTGTGTGACCTTGGAGTTATTTTATTAGGATCATACGATGTGGTTTTGGGTATGGACTGGCTTACGGCTCATAGAACCAAGCTAGATTGTCACCGAAAGTTGATTAGCTACTTAGACGATCATGGTACATCATTTGAGATAGTGGGCATTCAGAAGCCCACATCAATTCATATGATATTTGCTCAGCAGCTTAAGTGTTGCATGCAGAAGGGATACCAGATGTTCACTATTACAGTTAGTGATAGATCAGAGGATGAGCCTGAGGCATCATTAGATGACCATCCCATCTTGAGAGAGTTTGCTGATGTGTTTTCAGCAGAGTTACCAGGGATGCCACCTCATCATGAGGTAGACTTTCATATTGATTTAGTGCCAAGCCATTGTCTCGTGAACCCTACAGGATGACCACTCATTAGCTCATAGAGCTCAAGTTGTAGCTTGAGGACTTACTCGAGACGGGGCACATCCGACCGAGAATTTCACTTTAGAGCACTTCGATCATCTTCGTGAAGAAGAAGGATGGATCACTTCATTTATGCATGGATTATAGAAAGTTGAATAAGGTGATGGTGAAGAACTGTTACCCTCTGCCTAGAATTGATGATCTCTTCAACCAGATGTAGGGAGCTAGGGTGTTCTCTAAGATTGACCTAAAGTCCAGTTACCATCAGTTGCACATCACAGAGGTAGACATCCATAAGACCACCTTCTAGACGTGATATGGCCACTATGAGTTCACTGTGGTCCCCTTCTTTTTGATGAACTCCCCTGTAGTGTTCATGAGTCTCATGAACGGGGTGTTCCGTACCTACTTGGATCAGTTCATAATTATTTTTCTTGATGACATATTGATCTATTCACAGATTGAGGAGGAGTATGAGGAGCACCTACATCAGGTTTTGTAGTGTTTGAGAGCGCAGAATCTTTATGGGAACTTGGTGAAGTGTGCATTTTTTAAGACAGAGGTACAGTACTTGGGGCACATCCTATCTGGTGATGGAATCTCTGTAGATCCATTGAAGATCAGGGCTATCAGAGATTGGCCAGCACCCACCAATGTGATAGAGGTCAAGAGCTTCATGGGATTAGCTAGTTACTATTGCAGATTCGTAGAGGGCTTTTCTAGGATAGCGCACCCCATCACTTCCCTTCAGCGGAAAGGGAAGAGTTTCACTTGGACTGAGTAGTGTGAGAGGGCCTTTGGGGTCCTCAAGGAGCATCTTATCAGCGCTCCCATCTTAGTAGTTCCTGATCCTATAGAGGATTTTGTGGTTTGTACAGATGCATCACTTGAGGGTTTGGGAGCCGTACTTATGCAGGGTAGTAGAGTGATTGCATATGAGTCGTGTAAGATCAAGACACATGAGCTGAATTACCCTACTTATGATTTAGAGCTCGCATAAGTGGCACATGCTCTTGTTCGTTGGAGACATTTTCTTTTGGGTCGTCGCTTTGAGCTTCATTTGGATCACCATAGTTTGCAGTATATATTCACACAGCTGAATTTGAATGCCCACCAACGGCATTGGATGGAGTTTCTATGGAAGTACGACTTTGATGTCCACTACATCAAAGGGAAGGAGACCATGGTTGTTGATGCCTTGAGTTGGAGGTGCCATGAGATCTTGACCTTGACCTTGAGTGTGGACTTGAGAGAGCGCATCATTTAGCATCTACCTGAGGATGAGTGGTTTCTTGAGGTGCAGTAGGAGATCCAGTCATAGAGGGCCCTTAAGGGCAAATTTGTAGGATATTCCCTTGAGTCAGATAGGTTACTTAGACATCAACAACACATCTATGTATCCCGTACGGGTGACCTATAAGCAGTAGTTCTTTTAGAGGCTCACAGAGCACCTTATGCAACATATCTAGGGGTGAAGAAGATGCATACTGACTTGCGACAGTTATACCATTGGGCAGGTATGAAATGGGATATTGCAGAGTATGTTGCTCATTTCCTTGAGTGCCAAAGGGTCAAGGCCGAGCATCAGCATCCAGCGGATCTTTTATACCCTCATGCGATACCTAAGTGGAAATGGGACACCATTTCCATGGATTTCATTGTTGGTCTTCCTATGTCATCTCACTGCCATGATGCCATCATAGTGATGGTTGACAAGTTGACCAAGGTGGTTCATCTCTCCCCTGTATGCACAACATACAATGCACCATCAATGGTGAGATTATTCTTGGATGAGATAGATTACATGGAGTACCTTGTCGTATTATTTTTGACAGGGATTTAGTGTTCACATCAACCTTCTGGAGGGCATTGCAGCAGGCGTTGGGCACACAGCTCAACTTCAGTTTCACTTATCATCCTGAGATAGATGGTCAGATAGAGAGGGTTAATCAGGTTCTTAAGGATATGCTCTATATGTATGTCATGGATCACCAAAGTAGATGGGAGGAGTATCTGTATCTAGTTAAGTTTGCTTATAATAATGGGCATCACAGCTTGTTGGGTATGCCTCATTTTTAGGCCTTGTACAGTAGACCTTGCAGGACACCTTTGAGTTGGGACCGTATTGAGGACATGGTTGTGATAGGGCCAGAGTTGGTTCAAGATATGGAGCAGTAGGTGACCTTGATTAGGCATGGAATTCAGGAGGCACAGGATCAACAGAAGAAGTATGCCAATGCTAAGAGGGTAGATCGGAGCTTCTCAATTGGGGATAGAGTATTCTTAAGAGTGCGATCACACAAGAGTCTAATCCATTATGGAAAGGGCTCTAAGCTCGCACCTCATTTTGTTGGACCTTTTGAGATCTTGGAGCGGATAGGACCTGTAGCCTATCGTCTAGCCTTGCCACCTAGCCTGTTGCGAATCCACGATGTTTTTCATGTTTCTGTTTTGCGGCGTTACATATCTGATTTATCTCGTGTATTGGATTTGAGTGCTCTATAGGTAGAAGCAGACAGATAGTTGGCTTTGGAGCCAATTCACATATTATCTTGTTAGACGCTGGGCCTTAGAGGTCAAGAGCTAGACTAGGTCAGGGTCCAGTGGGACATGTATGATAAGGTCACGGTGACTTGGGAGGATGCAGCTAGATTGGGGGCACTATATCCTCACCTCTTTGACAACTTCCAAGATGAAGTATGGTCTTAGGGGGGAGGATGTGAGGCCTACCATTTCACTCCCTTATATTGACTACTTTATTTTATTATTGGAGACACATTTAGACTTATTAGACTGTTAATCCCGATTTGCACGACTATTAGACTTTATGCTTTATGTTGATTCATTATGTTTAGCATGATTATGATGAGATTAGACCTTGATATTGGTTCATTGACGATGATTAGACATATGATTTACATTATGATGTTATTTGGATACTATTCATGTGATTACAATTATAGATTTATTATGTGATCTTATTTTGTGGTGGATTATTGTAATGCAAAATTAGGAATCTAATTATGATGTGATTCCTTGATGTTTATATGATCATGAGATGATGTGAGTGTATGTTTCACTTTTCTTTGGCTATGATATACATGCTGGACTAATATTTAATTTGAGTGTGCAGGTGTTTCTAACCAAGCCACAGATAATTGGAGATCATCGCACACACTTTGTGAGTTCCCATGTAAAGCCGATTTAGTCCCAAGAGGAACTAAGATCAACTATGTGGTGCATGATGAATTTTTGTAATGTTGTTGTGTGATGTTAGTTGGGTTAGGTCTACCCCTTCTTATATTTGATTTTTAATTAGTGTTGTTAAGTGTAATGTTCATTTGAATTTTATTTTGAGTTATAATTTTGAGACCCCTTTTTATGTGTTTTTACTCAACCTATGGTGCTCAAAATGGGTTAAAATTGACCCAGGGTTGTACCCCTAGGGTCTAGGGACCATTTGAGCTTGTGTAACCTTAGGTAAACTCACATTTGGTCATTTTAACTTCACCTTGAAGTAAAGTGACGAAAATGGAAGTTTGGGAGGGAGAGGAAGAGTGGGTCAAACACTCAACCTCTTCCTTTCCTGTTTCCTAGGTTGGGGGAGTCTTCAAGACCCCTTAATTATGGAAGACTTAATTCCAAGCCTCTCCCACAATTGGTGAGGGTACCTTGGGGTTGTGTGGGAATTTTTAGGAGGAGATGATTGGGGCACTTGTGGCACCCACTCCTTCTTTGGCTCCACTTTCCTCTCCCACATGTGTGAGAGAGCACAAATGGATGGGAGCAAGACTTGGTGGAATGGGTGGGTGACAAGTGTCAGCACCCCATTCCAAGAGTCTTGCAAGTGGTTATGTGGAGGAGTGAGGAGGTGACATGTGTCACCTCCCCATTCCTCAAGGCTCATGAGAAGAGCCTATTTTTATCCCTCTTGAAGAGAGGGAGGGGTTGTTGAATCTTTTTCAATTTTTGAATTTTAGTTGCTTTGGGGAGAAAGTTAGAGGAAGATTTGGAGGTTCAACTTGGAAAAGGAGTTAGAGGAGCTCTTCTCAACTATCTTCCATTTGGGCTTTATAAGGTAGGATTCAAGGCAAATGCCTTTCCTTATGCATTTTTCTTTACTTGTGTGATACTATGTGTGAGTTTCTATTTTGTGTTTTTGCTTTATTGTTGTGGGAAAATGGTTATGGGAGTTGTGAGAGCCTCTCCATTTGGAGAAAATGCTCAACATGTATGGGGTGTTAAAGACACGATCAACTACAAGCATTCATCTATGGGAGAGTTATGAAAAAAGGCCAAGAGAATATTGATGCAAAATATTGGAGAAATGCATTGAATAACCCATGAAAAATACATGCAAAGGAGTGAGTATTTATAGGCAAGGTGAGTGGGGTGAGGTGTCAATATTGACCAATAGGAAATGTAATTCCAGCATCTCTAAAAATAGGGGGAGGTGGAGTAACTTCCATGAATGGATTGACACCACACATACATGCACCCACTAACATAAAAGGCCTATTAAATAGCTCACATTATTAAACTACCTAAGCAAGCTTTAAAAGATGTGTAGGAAAAACCTTATAATAAGGAATAAAAAACCTACACTAACACCCCCCCTTAAGCGCAACTTAGGAGGATGTGAAGATGAGTCCCGACAAATGAAGCCATGTTAGGTACCCATATACAATGTTTTTTTTCTGATGTAGAGAATTACTGGAAGCATTTAAAGAAGCAACCCTGAATTACTAGAAGCTCATGAAGAAGTGACTCTCAATTACTAGAAGCTAATGACGAAGCATCACTAAACTCTGATGAAGCAACAGAGGATAGAAGATGACCTGTTGCATAGAATCACTAGAAGCCAATGATGATGCAACACTGAACTCTGATGTAGCAATAGGTGATAGAAGGATTAAAAGTGATCTACTGCACATAACTGTTGAAGAAGAACTATGTTGTATTGGAAAACCCCACTGAATATCAAGATCAAAGAGGTCGATAACATATGGTACCAATGATCTCAAAAATACTAAACAAACTATGAAGGTTGCCTCCAGGGTGAAACCAAGGAAGCATAAGCACAAGTACAAACAGTTTGATATCCCCATTATGCTACAGAAAGTGCAAGAGAGACCAAAAATAGATTATTGTTGATAAATGAAGCCTATCAAAACAAATAGAACCTTTCCAGTAGGCAGCATGTCCAGGATATCTAACAGAAGCCATAAAATTGACAAACTGAATAAAAGATACCTGGGGTTGAATCTAAAAAAATTACATAGATGGCTATGTAGATCTTACTAATACCTTTCCAATGCCTATTTGTTTTTGAAAAACAGAGTCTTTGGGCGCAAGAATAGAGCTCGAAAGCTAAAAATGATGCTTTAACTTCAAATAGTAAAAATAGATGTCAAACATCAAAATCAGAAAAAATTGATCATACCACCAGAAAGTGTACAGAACCAGCTTTCAGGCAATATTTTGTTTGTGAAAAATTGACTCCGTTTGCCCAAGTTATGACAGTTTTCGTGAAACTACTCCATTAGGGCATGAGAGAAAAGGGTAGGATGGAGGATTGCTTTTAACCATTGGATAAAAGGCTAAACCATGTGGGATCACCCTTTGGACCATTGGATAAAATGATGCACCCTATGGAAGTACCCTTTGGACCATTGGATAAAAGGACATGGAAGCACCCTTCAGACTGCTGGATAAAACGATGCACCCTACAGAAGCACCCTTTGGACCACTAGATAAAATGATGCACCCTGCAGAAGCACCCTTTGGACCATTGGATAAAAGGATGTGGAAGCACCCTTTGGACTACTGGATAAAATTATGCACCCTACAGAAGCACCCTTTGGACTACTGGATAAAATTATGCACCCTACGGAAGCACCCTTTGGACTACTAGATAAAAGGATGCACCCAAAAAAATCACAGCAAATTTTTAGTCTCTAATTTCAGCAATTTGACAAGCATTTCTAGGGTTTTTGACCCTTCTAAATGCAATGGCGGGGTTAGATTTTCTCCAAGACACACATTTTAGACTCTCAAGGCTAAAACCCTCACATATTCGAGAAGAAACTTGCAAGCCTGGAGCTCTGATACCATGTTAGAGCCATGATTAGCTACAAGCATTCATCTATGGGAGAGTTATGAAAAAAGGCCAAGAGAATATTGATGAAAAATATTGGAGAAATGCATTGAATAACCCATGAAAAATACATGCAAAGGAGTGAGTATTTATAGGCAAGGTGAGTGGGGTGAGGTGTCAATAATGACCAATAGGAAATGTAACTCCAGCATCTCCAAAAATAGGGGGAGGTGGAGTAACTTCCATGAATGGATTGACACCACACACACATGCACCCACTAATATAAAAGGCCTATTAAATAGCTCACATTATTAAACTACTTAAACAAGCTTAAAAACATGTGTAGGAAAAACCTTATAATAAAGAATAAAAAACCTACACTAACATGGGGGAGGAGTGAACCTCCTCGGGGTCACATCCTTGGTTTTGTGGTATTTTAGCCTTGAGGGCAATGTGTACAAATGAGTATTAATGAAATGGCTTGAGAGCCAAGAGGAAGATATGTGAAAATTGTTGTTTTAAGTGTTGGCTTGAGGCCATAAGGAATTCTGGTTTGGAAGTTTTTGGAGTGGCACTCTTGAGTTGAGTGATATCCACTCCCCTACCCCAATAAACTCATCTTTGGTGAGTTTTGTTATGTGTAAGCCATGGGAGTTCATTGTTTGTTTTGGTGTTAGTGTGCTTTGTTGTGATGTGGTGTGTGCTTCCCTTGTGTGAGGATGACCTCCTAACTTGAGGGTGACTCATGAGTGAGTCTATGGTAGGGAGGAGAGCAGTTTGTTAGTGGCTTCTTTCCCTTCCTTGTGTTTTATGTAGGATTCTTGGAGCTATGAGGTGTTGAAGAAAATAATACTTTCCTTCTTGTGTTGTTAGTTTGGGCTCTTGAAAGAGTATGGCCAAGGTTGGCCTATTTGTAATTGTGTTATTTAATAGAGAGTGATTGTGCTCTCTTGAGTTGTAAAACAAATATTTATTCTTGAGTTGTAATTAAACTTTTATGTATTTAGAAATGAAAGTATAGCTGCTGATTTTTATATGTTATGTGAATGTGAAAGAAATGTGTATTGATAGGCAAAATGTATGTTCTAATTTATTAGCAGATTTATATGCTTTACTTCAAGCCAATAAAATGTGTTGTTGCTATTATATTATTGATTTTCAAAAGAAAGAGTTGCAGATTTATTTCAAGAGTACAAAGAAATATATAATGCAATTGCCTTCATTTCAAATATATATATATATATATATATATATATATATATATATATATATATATATATATATATATATATATATATATATATATATATATATATATATATATATATATATATGCCTATTTTGATTTTCTTTCCCTTTTAAAAAAAAAAGGGTTGGTGTGACTTTATGGGATTTGTATAGAAGATTATGTTTCAAATATATAAAAGTGTGTGTGTGTGTGTGTGTGTGTGTATACTTACATTCTTTATATAAAATTTTCCCCATTATTTTAGCTTGCTAGGAATCTAGATTTTCAACATTTTATAAATCTATTTATACAAAAATGTGTGTGTGTGTGTGTGTGTGTGTATTATATTTTTTTAGGAACTGGTATACACATAATGTTAAATCTGAAAAGATCTGTGTATTGCTTCTGAGTATATATATATATTTTGAAACTTATGGATATCTTTTTTTAGCAGTAAATAATTTTTTTTTAAACTAAAAGAAATTGAGATCTGCTATTTTTTTTTGGGCGATGACCATTATTTTTTTTTCCTTCTTTTGTTTCGAATGGCATTTAAGGATTGGAGAGAGGGAGGGGCGACGACATATATGTCGCCTCCCCTGTTTTGTCTTGTTTCAAAAGAGGGGGGTGGGGTGGGGATTCGGCCCCCTCCCCACCCTCTGCACCTTCCACAAAACCTTAACAAAAAAACATAAACCTATATATGAAGTCTCCTCCTGGCGGCAGCCCCGAAACTCAAGGCAACCGACACCTATCTCTTGGCCGTTCGGCCCCTGCAACCTGTTCATTAAATATTTTTATTTTAAATAAAATAATATATATATATATATATATATATATATATATATATATATATATATATATATATATATATATATATATATATATATATATATATATATATATATATATATATATATATATATATATATATATATATATATCTTTTGTTTCTCTCTTTAAAAGAATTCAGGGCTCCCTATAATGGGTATATTAAAAACATATACCTTTTGAGGACTTCATCCATGGTTGCCACTCTTCACAAACCTGCATCACAAAAAAAAAAACATCAAAGAGAGAAAATGAGGAGAGATGTGAGGAAAAAATAGAAAGGAAAAAACAATGAGAGAATAAGATAGGGTTAATGTTTGATTCCCTCTTAAGGATATTGTTATTTTATTTGTCTTTTAGGGCAAGAGGTTTTATATTAAATTTAGCTTTATTATCTTTTCTTTTCCCCTCATTTCTTTTTGTATATTGGGGATTCCTTTAAAATTGTTTTATTTATTCTTATTTACTTCCTTCCCTCTCTTTTGAATTTGATTTATGGGGATTATTTATTTTTTAACTATTTAGCTAGTGTGGACAAAAAGTTTAGTAAAAGGGAAATTTAATATTGTGGTCAAATTTAACTTTATAGGTTATTTTTAAATGTAGGGTTTTGGAATTTATTTCCCTTTTAAATTTTAGGAGATCTTGTAGGATTTTATTTTTTAGATAGAGCATATTATATTTTATTCTAATTAATCTTATTGTAGTGGGGTCTAAGGGTTCATTTAATCTTCCTCCAATTTAATTATTAAAATGTATATAAACCATTTAAATTAATTCATTGCTTGTGAAATTTAAATTAACGAGGTTAACTTTATTTTATATTTTTTAAATTTTAATTAGATTAGTTGCCTTTAATTATTTAATCTGGTGTGTTTTATTTAATTAAATAATCCAGGTGTTAATCTATTTAGGGAACATAGTTATCCTTGACCAAAAATTAGTTATTAGAATAAACTCTAATCACGCCCGTGAGGCGTTATGCTGCTAGATTTTTTTTAGAATCTAGGGTTAGGTTAATTTACCAAGTTTGACCTTATGTAGTGATAAATTAGTGTTCCACAAACTTGTTGATTTAAATTAAGATGATTAATTAATTCATCCATGCTTAGAATTAGGCATTTGATTTCAACCTGTGTTGAAATCCTTTCTTCCACTTCGGTCAACTTAGGGTTTGATCTTCTGATCCTAACCCTAGTGGTGACGCATCCTGCGTCACATTGACCCCCTTAGTTAGCTCTCATCATTTAGGGGAATGCGCATGTGATTACATTATCCTATATTTGATTGACATGTTTATGCCCTATGCATATAGCCACCGAGCATGCTGACGCATGCGAGGGGGTTCTTAGGGATGCATGGAAAATTTTTGATATTTCGTGTCATGAACACATGACAAATGTGGACATGACACATGTGTTGCGTGTCGTGACTGCATGGGAAATGTGGGCATGATAGATTTAGACTCTTGTAATACCTAGGATCTTGTTCATTTGCCTAAAGGAAGAAAGGCCATAGGATGTAAGTGGGTCTTCAAGAAGAAGTTTGGAGTAGACGGGTCATTGGAGAAGTACAAGGCTAGACTGGTAGCTAAGGGCTACTCCCAGAGAGAGGGAGTTGATTTTGGTGAGATATTCTCTCCTATTGCTAAATTGACTTCTATTAGATTTCTCTTATCCATTGCTATAGCTTATGATTGAGAGATTGAGAAAATAGATGTTAAGATTGCATTCTTGCATGGAGATCTTGAAGAAGAAATTTATATGCAATAGCATATAGGTTTTGAGGTAAAAGAAAAAGAACATTGGGTTTGCAGGTTAAAGAGGTCTCTTTATGGTCTGAAATAGTCCCCCAGAATGTGGTATCAAAAGTTTGACTCATTTGTTTTGAAATTGGGTTTTGTTAGAATCGAGGAGGATCATTGTGTTTACATTCATTGTATTGATGATTCTATATTGGTTATTGCTTTGTATGTTGATGACATGTTATTTTTTAGCAATACTAAGGGTATGATCAGTGAGCTTAAAGCCCAACTTTCAAGTGCATTTGAGATGAAGGATCTTGGTGCTACAAGGTATATTTTGGGAATGGAGATCAAGAGGGATAGAGTTAACAGAAAGATTTGGTTGTCACAAAGTAAGTATGTGAATACTATTTTGCAAACGTTTAGTTTGCAAGATTGTAACCCAATTAGATTTCCTTTACCCAATGTTAGTACTAAGATTTCATTAGATATGTGTCCAAAGATTGAGGATGATTTTGAGGATATGTCTAATGTGCCATATGCTAGTGTTGTAGGGAGTTTGATGTATGCAATGGTTTGCACTAGACCAGATATTGCCCAAGCAGTGGGAGTTTTGAGCAGATTTATGTCTAACCCTGGTAAACAACATTGTAATTATGTGAAGATGGTGTTTAAATATCTTGCAGGTATTTTTTTATCATTGTTTGGTTTATTATGGTACTGATAGTGCTGATAAATCTTTAGACATATAGGGTTTTGTTGATGCAGATTAGGTAGGTGACTTGGATAGTCGAAGGTCCACTAGTGGCTATGTGTTTACTCTGTTTGGAGGTGCAGTGAGTTGGATGAGTAAGAGGTAGCCCACAGTTGCTTTGTCCACCACAAAATTAAAGTATATGGCTACTACTCATGTCTATAAGGAGGCAATTTGGTTGAGAAGACTGTGTACATGTATTGGATTTGATTGCAGGATCATTCAAATTAGTTGTGATAGCTAGAGTGCTATCTATTTGGCCAAGAATCCTATGTATCATGCTCGAACTAAGCATGTTGATGTTCAGTATCAGTTTGTTTGAGAGTTGGTTTCAAATGGAGAGATTGAGTTGAAGAAGATAGACACTCAGAAGAATGTTGTAGATTCATTGACCAAACCTATGAGCACAAAAAAGTTCATGTGGTGCAAAGAGGCCATGGGCATTATTTCTAGTGCCTGTTTATTTTTCATTTGATTTTTTATGGGTTGATTTACCTTCTATAACATCAAGTGGGAGAATGTTGGGATAAGGTGCCATTAACCTTGTAAATCCCAATATTGTATTTATTCCATTTATTATATGTAATTTGTAATTATTCATGAGGAGATGTACTAGTTTCACTGGCAGGGGTAATTTTGGAGTAACTGGAGGTAATTATAGAGTGACTTTTACTATTGGCAAATGTAAAAACTCAAAGTAAATTAGGATAGGAATTTTCCCTTGAGGAATCTACTATATTTGGCATGTATGACAACTATCATAATGTTTGGTAAGTGAATCTATGACAGCTACAAGTTGTCATAAGATTTTGTGATTCTATGATGCATATGACGGATATGTTAGTTGTATATTTGCTATATTTAGCCAAAGGTTCCTATCTTGGAAAGATACTCTTTTGTGGAACATATGACGGTTATGGTGCATCATAAGATGCTGTAAGAGGCTAGATTTAGTCTTGGGTGCCCAACCTTTGCATGGTTGTTTTTGGACAAGTGGAAGGTGCTTGTAAGATGACATTTAATGTTTGCATGTTGGGGAATCTCATGAGAAGAGAAGGTGAATGCCTAGGATGAGTTGGAAATATTTCTATAAGTATTTGCCATGTATTTGTTGCTACAATATAGATTTTAGGTACTTAGGTGCTGTCGAAATGCTGTCAGGTTGAAGACTGAAGGAGAGATTGGTGGTATTGTATTATACAATCTTTTACAAATTAATACAAACATTTGACCTCTTTCCTATGTGGAGTTTTTTACTCAAAAGGTTTTTCTCCATGTTAAACACTATGTCATTGTGTTATGTGTTAAGTTTTTTGAATTTTACATCTTTGTGAAGCATAGTTTCAATTTATGTTACAATCTCCATTGATAATACACACTTAAAAGATTGCAGAAATTTATTTGAATCAAATTTCCATTGAAGTAGTGTTGCTTTCATTTCTAACACTTAGCACCACACCTACAATACATCATCCAAACACTTCCCCAAATAACATCACCCCTTGACCAACAACACCTACAATGACTACAATCCATCATCCAACAACTTCAACAAAACCCATCACCTCTACTACAACCACTCCTAGTCGAAACCTAACAACTCCTAGCCACCCACCAGTCCAAAACCCAACAAAAACACACATAATATCAATAAATTTCATCTCTATCTTATGTGTCATCCCCCTTAACTTCATACCAACCAACCACACAT
The DNA here is from genome assembly GCA_027924645.1 of Cunninghamia lanceolata. Classification (NCBI taxonomy): domain Eukaryota; kingdom Viridiplantae; phylum Streptophyta; class Pinopsida; order Cupressales; family Cupressaceae; genus Cunninghamia; species Cunninghamia lanceolata. The sequence goes on from BSBN01000627.1 coordinate 19,908,635, forward strand.
CATGTTACCCCTACATCAACCTATCCCACTTCTTCCATAGTTAACCCCCATCTATATCAATCCATACCTCAAGAACATCTAACCCAACAATTCCAATTGCAAAAATAACAATTCCAATCCCAACAACAACGATTCCAACCGCAACAACATTTCCAACCACAACAACAACAACAACAATTCCAACCACAACAACAACAATTCCAACTACAACAACAATTCCAACCCCAACAACAACAATTCCAACCACAACAACATCAAGTCTAACTACAACCATAACCTCAACAAATTACACCTCAATAACATGTGTCACCCCCGTCACCATACCAATCTAGCCTACCCACATATCATGTCAATTCCATATCAACCTATCCTATTGATACCCAACAACATCCACCCCAAGACCATCCAACTCCTTGTCTAAACATTTCACCTCACCACCAAATTCATTCACAAGGCTCTCACATTCCTTCACAACACAAACACACAAGTTTAAGTTACCCTTTGCACCAAAATCAATTGTCCTTAAGTCCTCATAGTACCTTTGAAAAGGGAAAGAGCACTCTAGGTTATGCATTCTATGGGTACCCTACATCCTCATCCAATCAAATACCCATACAAGAGCCTACTAGTCCAATCCTAACACCACCATGTAGTCCCTTTCATAGTCCATTGGTCTAGGAACCTTCTAATCCATCAAGCCCTTCATTACCTTCATCCCCAGGTTCCTCCAATCTTCCAACAAAGGGTCCCTCAGAGATGACCCTACTATAATTGATCCACAAAACATTACTTGAGCTACCCCCGAGAAAAAAATCCAATCCAAATACTCATCCTAAGCTTACAACAAATTCCACTTCTATTATCCCTCCTCCTAATCCTCATCCTAAGCCTAAAACACCATCTACCATTAATATCCATCCATTATATTGTCCATCTACCCATACACTCATGAAGGATGTGATCCAATGGCTATTAGCAAGGAATCAACCATCTCCATGTCATAAAACACCTATCCAAGAGCCTATCAAAGAGCCTTCAAACATGTCCATTGCTTCAAAACCATCATGTAATCCACAACCCATCAAGCCTAATGAAGAGTATTCTACCATGAGGCCAAGTAAAGATTCATTCTGCCCTCATGTTGTTGACCATAAAGAGCCTATCAAGCCTACCCAAGAGTCTCCCACTTCCATTTCCATTCAAGAAAAACAAGAGCTATGTCAAGAGTATAATCTAGATCATGTGGAAACATCAGCCCTTTATCTAAATCAAGATCAAAGCACCTCCATCCAACCCATCCATAATCTATATCTTTTCTATGATCAAGATAATATCCATAATCATGTTCCTAACCATGAGCAAGTGAGCGAAGTTCAACCCATCCATAACCTTTATGTTTTCTATGATCAAGATATCATCCATGATTATGAGCCTACCCATGAGCAAATTGATCATATCCATAATCCCATGACCATCCATGAACAAGTTATCCACACTACTCCTATCCATCCTCCACCTAGTATTATCCATGATCCAACACCATCCACTTCCATTGATGAGACACTTGGCTTCCAAGTAAACATAGATGATCAAACAAATAACATGGTTCTTAATGAGTATAATGATGATCATGATCCTATTAATACTTTGTCCTCCAAAATTGACCATATTGCAAATCCAACATATACCCTTGGTCTTACCACCTTCATCCATGAATGTTCCTCCTTAGGAGAGCAACAACCATTATCTACCACCTCACCTTCCCTATCCAATAATGAGCTTGCATCTAGTGTCCAAATCACCCATAATCCCATTGTCCACTGCATACTCTAGAAAATGAACTATTAAGGTAAAGGCTTAGGCCTTCATGAACAAGGTCTTTTTGACCCCATCCATGTCAAAGTACCTCCAAAATCATATGGCCTTGGTTATATTCCCCAAGAACAATAATCTCAAGATGTTGGTACTACCTCCATGCCTTCTAAATCCACTCCTTTCCATCATAAACCACATCATATACCTAAAACACATGTTGCCATTCCTCCCCCATTATCCTACAAATCCCAAAAACATGTGACCATACACCTTCCTCCATCCACTTTACCTCCATTACTTCTAACTCCTAATAGCCCTCCTTCTACTCTACTTCCACTTATCCCAACACATAATATTCCTAGCATCCAATCCCCTTATCCATTTATCCACAAATCCACTTTTAATCCCTCCATCCATAAATCCCATCACATTCCTAACCATGATCAACAACTGCACACATCGACCAAACATGAAGCTTCCACCAAGTCCATAGGATTCACAAATAAATATTTGGATGTCTCTACCCATAAAGCCAAAAATCCTAAAGATACTTATGCCTTAGGGAATCAAGGCAAAGAGTACAAGAAAAATCTATCCCAAAGGCTACCCAAGCCCTTATGTTTTACAAGAAAAATCCAAAAATAAAATGCTTTAGATCCCCAAGAAAAAAGAAACCAAGTCAAATGAAGTGTCCACATCCCAAAAATCCCAAAAATCTCAAGTTCATACATCCCAAATATCCCAAAAATCTCACTTCATCCAAAAATCCCAAATTCCTCCATCCGATAAATTCCAATGCAAAAATCATAAAAATCCTAAGCCTATGTGGGTACCTAAAATCCTACATTGACCATCCCCTATGCAAACATGTCCATTACTTCCTACACCTCCTAATCAAAAGATTCAATGTTTATCACGGTGTGTGCAACCATTGGTCTCAGTTCCTTTCCATTCCACAACATTTCCACATACCTTCATCTCCCTATCTTTGATCCAATATCCCACATATTTCACCCATCATATCCCTATGGTCCATGCTTTTCCATATCCACATCATAATCCATTATCATTCCATCCATAATCCACATCATAATCCACTATCTCTCATCCATCCTTTCTTAATCCTTCCATACATAATCCACATCATAAGCCATTATCCACCTACTCCATCTCCCTCTCATGCCACTCCTTACCAACATCTATGAGCATAATGACATTTGACATGGTCCATGTGTGTCATCCATCTTTAAATGGAACTATCACCTTTTATCGAACTAGATGCTTGAGTCCTTCTTATCCATATCCACCTATTCCATCCAAGTATTCCAATGAAAAAGTGAAAAAAAAGAGAAAAAAATAAAATAGTAAAGAGAAATCCCTTCATCCAATGGTGAAAACCTAGTAAATAGATGCCTTGGATAAGTACCATGATGAAAACATGGTAAACAGGTGTCATCTGTAGGTTGATTATCTGTGTCTTACACTTGGGGCACATTATCTCATCTAACCTATCATTTCCAACATATCATTTCTTGCCTATCTACCTCATTCTATCATATCTTACCCTACCATCCTTAGCCATTATACCCACATACCTATCCCATCTATACATCCATCCTCCCTTCCTCCTTTTGGTCTTGATAAAGAAATAGGGGCAAAATGTTGAAACATGCCTTAGAAAATCTCTTGATATACCTCATCCTTTTCAACTAATACAATCATCCTCTTGTCCTAAGTTTTGTCATGTAAAATCCTATACATCCTACCTAGAATGGGGCATGTTATTCCTACGCGACATAGTCTTTGGAGATCACATCCTATCTCACTTATGCAAAATCCATCCATTCCATCCACTATTGTCTATCCTTTTTTCCATCCCTCTATCATGAGCTTTCCATCCCACACACTATATCCTACCCTTTTATCCATCCCATTTATTATCACCCATCCTTTTGTCCACTTATATAATCCCATCTTTCTCCTTGCATCTAGAGCTGATTTTTCCTTGTCATTGGTATCTAGTACTAAGGCTATCCAAATTGTTATCCAATGTCATCCCAAAATATTCAAAAATCTAATAAATCCCAAAAACATTCAAAAAATCTAGAAAATTCCTAAAAACAATCATAATGTTGCAAATATGTGCCTAATCGGTGTTGTCATTGATGACAACATATTCTTGTTGCCATTGGTGTCAACTATATCCTATTTTGCTTCCTGTGTAGAAGACTGGATTGTTGAGGATATTGAGAAGATTAATAAGGATCAATGTATGTGGACCATATGGCTGAGAAGAGTATTATCTGAAGAAGCTCTAGTTATGTTTTGAAAGGTTCGCATGAAGATTTGAAGAAGCTATGACCATCTAAGTTGAACTAGTTTTGCAGTGTTCAGAAGAGACAGAGTGATAAGAAAGAGGTCCAGAATGTTCCAGATATGTTAAATAATGATCTGCGGATCTAGAGGCATGTTTGAGAAGTTAGTGTGTATCATCCATTCAAGTGGTTCATGGTTTGAAGGTCCGCAAGCAATCTTTCTAACATGATAGTAACGACAGACAATGTTCTTGAGGTTCTAGAGGAAGATGCAAGTGATTCTGATGATTTGGAGGAGTGCGGATGTTTTTGTTGAATTCAATGTGCTTGTGGAGGTCTTTGGACTATGTGACTAATATGGTGGAGGTCTGCATTGAAGTTTAAGCTTGTCAAAGAAGATTTCCTTCTTGGTGTTGTTGTTCTTCCAATTCTTGTCCGACCGGATGATTCAAGCGTGTTGCGGATGGTCAAAGAGAAATTCTATGAAGTGTGGTGTGTTGATCAAGGAAGATTTGAGTCCCAGTTATGTTTGGCTAACAACTTAGTGATTCACATTAAGTTAGATGTTTGTAGTGCCGACCTTGATGTTCATTCCAAGGTTGATGAAGTGTATAAATACTTGTTGATGAGTTGTGGAAAATCATCCTTGTGTGAAACTAATATAATTTGAAGAAAGGATCAAAAGGAAGAGTAGAGTAGAGGAGAAGCAGAAGAACAAGAGTTGTTTTGATGAAGAGATAGAGAAGTATTTGGGGCAGAGCAAAAGATTTGTGAGCATTCAATGAAACTAAACCAGGCATGAAAGAGATATTATTTTTTAGTTAATTCCTTTTGTATTAAAACATAAATTCTGTAGGCAGTGAGCCTCTTTTGATCAGTGAGCTCTAGGCAGTGCACCCAAAGGCATGTGCCTTCTATTTTTTCTAAAGTACTTTTAACAGGGTACAAATCTTTGTGGGTTAACCCCCACCGTGGTTTTCCCTTAACTAGGTTTCCATGTAAAAATCTTGGTGTTCTGTGTTCATTTGTTTCTACTCATGTGTTGATGATTCATGCTTTAAATGTTTATATCATTAATCAGTTTTGTGTGATAAAGAAATAGTTGCAAGTGTTAAAGATTTGAGACAACCAATTCACCCCCCCTCTCAGTTGTCTAGCCTAAATCCAACAATTGGTATCAAAGCCAAGTTCCTCTAAAAGAAGCTTAACCACCCGAGGAGATCCAGGATGTTGACCTACAAGAAGGATAGTCCAAGATTTGATGGAACAAATTACTCTATTTGGAAGAGTCGCATGGAGTGCCATTTGCAATGCATGGGTGATGCTTATTGGACAATTACCCATGATGAGTATAAACCTCCAGAGAAAGGTCCTTCAACTCCAAATCAAATCAAAGATGCTGAAAATAACCTTCAATCCAAAGAAGCCTTGTTGCGTGCCTTGACTGATTCAGAAATGACAAATGTCTTTGGACTAAAAACTACTCATGAAATCTGGAAGAAGTTGGAGAATCTTTATGAAGGTGATGAACATGTCAAATGTGCTAAGATACAAAGTCTAAGAGAAAAATTTGAAAATCTGTGGATGAGTGGAGATGAAAACATTACAATCTACATGCAAAAGATAAATGAACTTGTGTGTGGTATCAGGTGTGTTGGTGGAACTTTGGAAGAATCAGAGATTGTGGCAAAAGTGCTCAGATCTTTACCTGATTCATACAAACATAAGGTTGTTGCTATAGAAGAGATCAGGATTATCTCAGAAGTTACAAGAGATCAACTAGTTGGTAAAATTTTAGCTTTTGAATTAAGTCAGTTTGGTGATTCTCTTCCGAAGTTTGAATCTGCTTTTAAGGCCAGAGTATATGGAAAACAAAGATATGATCCAGGTGAAAGCTCTTCTGTAAGATCAAATAGATTTGCCAAGGCAAGGAAGGATCTTGAAGATGATGAAATTGAGTCTACAAAACTAGAATCTCTTATTGCCAAAAGAATGCCAAGAGGATCCGGTAAGTATGAAGGAAAGTTGCCATTCAAATGTTTTGCTTGTAATAAGATTGGTCATTTTGCCTCAAGATGTCCAGAGAAATTTTCAAAGCCAAACCCTAATAGATATAAAGGTCAGAAGAATTGTTAATATGTCTAAAAGGCTAGAGAAGGAGTCACAGATGATGAATCTAATCATGGAGGTGCCATTGAAGATGATTGGGTATTCATTGCTATCAAAGAAGAAGATCCAATGTCTACTGAATCTACTAGCTATGAAAATGTGGAAAGTGCCTTGGCTGCTCAGGTTGTTGAAAAGGATGAATGGGTGATTGATAGTGGATGTTCTCATCATATGACTGGTGATAAAAGTAAGTTTATAAACTTTGCAAAATATGAAGGTAGAATTGTGAAATTTGGAGACAACTCAACTGGTAGAATCCGTGGCAGAGGATCCATCTCTTTTGATGGTAAGAATAACACAAATGATGTTTTGTATGTGGAAGGGATGAAGCATAATCTTCTCAGTGTTGGACAGTTGGTTGACAAGGGTTATGATCTCCGATTCAAGGATGGCAAATGTAGAATCTTGGAAAGCTCCAGAATTGAAATTGTATCTAGTACACAAACTAGAGGTAACATCTTTCAATTAAGTAGTTCTGGTAAAAGTCATTTGATTGCACAAACTGATCAAAGTTGGTTATGGCATAAGATAAGTTCTACTTAGGCTTTGAGAGATCTTCCAAGACTTGTGAAACCTAATAGCATGTGTAGAGAATGTCAATTGGGTAAACAGAACAAAACATCATTCAAAAGTAAAGACCAATTTTCAAGTGGGTGATTGGAACTTGTGCATTCTGATCTCTATGGTCTTGCTAGAATTAGGAGTGTGCAAGGAGACAGATATTTTATGTTGCTGATTGATGATTACTCTTGGATGATGTGGGTAACTTTCTTAAAAGAAAAATTAGAAGCTCTTGACAAATTCAAGGTGTTCAAACTTATGGTGGAAAATGAGATTGGTATGAAGATAAAGTGTCCGAGATCCGACAGAGGTGGAAACTTTACCTCTGGTGAGTTTGATACATTCTGTTAAAGCATGGAATAAAAAGATAGTTATTTTCTCCTAGGACTCCTCAACAAAATGGAATTGTGGAAAGAAACAACTGGACCATTCAAGAAGCTGCTAGGACCATGATGATGGAATCAAATGTTCCACAAGTCTATAGGAGAGAAGTTGTGAGTATTGTTGTCTACACTCTTAACCAGGTGTAGATCAAAGGCAATTCTAGTAAGACTCCTTATGAACTCTGGTTTGGTCATCCTCCTACTATAAGATATTTTAGAGTTTTTGGTAGTAAATGTTATATCAAAAGAGATGAGGATCTAGACAAGTTTGAAGCAAGAAGTGATAAAGGAATCTTTCTGGGCTACTCTACTCAAAGCAAAGCATACCAGTGCTTTAACAAGAGGTTGAAAAAGATTATTGAAAGTGCCAATGTTAGAGTTGATGAGAGAAAAGGACATTCCAGGTCTTGCAGATATGATTCAGATGATCAAGATGAAAATCCAAGTCAAGAAAGGGAAGTGCAAACTCAGATTCAGATCTAGATTGATCAAAAAATCTAGTAACTCAAGAAGATAGTACAGAAGTTGAGGAACAAGCTCAAGAAACAGAAGCTCAAGAAATTCCCAAAACTCCCAGGTATGTAAGGATGAATCATCCTAAAGATCAAATCATAGGAGATAGAAATAAAGGTGTTCGAACTAGGAGACAAGTTGCTGAAGATCAAGAAGAGATTTGTTTGATTTCAAAGATTGAACCAAAATCAATAAGTAAAGCCTATAATGATGAAAACTAGGTAAAAGCAATGGAGGAAGAACTAATGCAAATTGAAAAGAATCACACTTGGGATCTTGTCTCTAGACCTGAGGACAAAAATGTGATTGAAACTAAATGGGTCTTCTTGAATAAACTAAATGAAAATGGTGAAGTTGTAAGAAATTAGGCAAGGTTGGTATGCAAAGGATATTCTCAAGTGGAAGGAATTGATTTTGAAGAAACCTTTGCTCCAGTGGCAAGAATAGAGGCAGTTAGATTGTTTCTTGCTTTTGTTGCTTATAAAGATTTTAAAGTCTATCAGATGGATGTCAAGTTAGCATTTCTAAATGGAGAGTTAGAAGAAGTCTACATTGAGCAACTGAAAGGATTTCAATTATCTAATCAAAAAGACATGATCTGTAGATTAAGGAAAGCATTATATGGACTTAAACAAGCCCCAAGAGCCTGGTATGCAAGATTAGATAAGTATCTGCTAAAGCTAGGATATAACAAAGGCACTGCTGATAGTAATCTTTACTTCAAGATTGATCATGAGAATATTCTGATTGTTGAGGTATTTGTTGATGATATAATTTTTGGTGGAAATGAGAGCATGTGCGAAACATTTGTTGATCAAATGCAAAGTGAATTTCAGATGTCCATGTTTGGTGAAATGAATTTCTTCTTAGGTCTGCAAATCACTTAGTCAGAAAAAGGTATCTTTATATCTCAGTCTAAGTATGTGAAAGAATTATTAAAAAAGTTTGGAATGGAAGAATCAAAGCCAGTAGGTACACCTATGGTAACCGGATATAAGTTGAGTAAAGATGATGACTCTCCTAAGGCAAATCAGAAAAGGTATAGATCAATGATTGGAGGATTGCTCTATTGGACTCAAACCAGACCTAATATCATGAATGCAGTTGGGCTTGTTGCTAGATTCCAAGCTATCCCTAAAGAATCTCATGTTGTAGAAGTCAAAAGAATCTTTAGATATCTAAAAGGAACACTTGATGATGGATTGTGGTATCCAAAAGACAATGACTTCACTCTTCATGCTTATATAGATGCTAATTGGGTTGGATATGTGGATGATAGGAAAAGTACTAGTGGTGTTGCATTCTTCTTGGGAAGTAGATTGGTTTCTTGGCTAAGCAAAAAGCAAGAGGCAATATCCCTATCTACAACAGAGGCAAAGTATATAGCAGTAGCAAACAATTGCACTCAAGTTCTGTGAATGAAGCAAATGTTAAAGGACATCAGAATTGTGTTTGAGGAGCCTATCACAATTTTCTGTGATAACTCAAGTGCAATAAGTTTCTCAAAGAATCTGGTGTTGCATTCAAAGACATAGCACATATCCATCAAGTTTCATTTCTTGAGAGAGAAGGTAAATGAAAATGAAGTCAAGTTGAAGTTTGTGTCTTCAAAGGATTAGATTGCGGATATTTTCACTAACCCTCTTCTCAAGGATACTTTTGAGTATCTTAGAGAGAAGTTGGGGGTCATTACCCCTCCTGATCAGAATTAAGATGCACTAGAGTGCATCAGTTTGGTAAAATTCACAATCATATCTTGTGATCCGGATTGATGTCAAGAAGGCAATACTCAGGGGGAGTAGTCTACTTGCAATTTTTGAGTTTGGTTTGAAACAAACATATGGAGAAAAGACTACAAATATGTGCCCTTTGCCATTGATGTCAAAGGGGGAGAGAAATCATGTGAAAAACTAGTTGTTGATGAAAGGGGGAGTAGTGAAGAAAGTAGTTGCAAAACTGATAAGAGAAAGAGGGAGAAGTTCTTGTCTTGATGGTTGAATTATTTTTTCACATCATATGTTGCCATTAATGACAAAGGGAGAGATTGTTGCAAATATGTGCCTAATCGGTGTTGTCATTGATGACAACATATTCTTGTTGCCATTGGTGTCAACTATATCCTATTTTGTTGCCTATGTAGAAGGCTAGATTGTTGAGGATATTGAGAAAATTAATAAGGATCAATGTATGTGGACCATATGGCTGAGTAGAGTATTATCTGAAGAAGCTCCAGTTAAGTTTTGAAAGGTTCACATGAAAATTTGAAGAAGCTATGGCCATCTAAGTTGAACCAATTTTGTAGTGTTCAGAAGAGACAGAGTGACAAGAAAGAGGTCCGGATTGTTCTGGATATGTCAAATGATGATCTACAGATCTAGAGGCATGTTTGGGAAGTTAGTGTGTATCATCCATTCATGTGGTTCATGGTTTGGAGGTCTGCAAGCAATCTTTCTAATGTGACAGTAACGGTAAACAACGTTCTTGAGGTTCCAGAGGAAGATGCAAGTGATTCTGATAATTTGGAGGAGTGCAGATGTTTTTGTTGAATTCAATGTGCTTGTGGAGGTCTTTGTACTATGTGACTAATATGGTGGAGGTTCGCATTGAAGTTTGAGCTTGTCAAAGAAGATTTCCTTCTTGGTGTTGGTGTTCTTCCTAGTCTTGGCCAACCGGATGATTCAAGTGTGTTGTAGATGATCTGAGAGCAATTCTATAAAGCATGGTGTGTTGATCAAGGAATATTTGAGTCCCAGTTATGTTTGGATGATAGCTTAGTGATTCACATTCAGTCAGATGTTTGTAGTGCCAACCTTGATGTTCATTCCAAGGTTGATGAAGCGTATAAATACTTGTTGATGAGTTGTGGAAAATCATCCTTTTGCAAAAATAATATAATCTAAAGAAAGAATCAAAAGGCAGAGCAGAGTAGAGGAGAAGAAGAAGAACAAGAGTTGTTTTGATGAAGAGTTAGAGAAGAAGTATTTGGGGTAGAGCAGAAGCTTTGTGGGCATTCAATGAAACTAAACCAGACATGAAAGAGATGCTACTTTTTAGTTAATTCATTTTGTATTAAAACATAAATTTTGTAGGCAATGAGCCTCTTTTAAGCAGTGAGCTCTGGGTAGTCCACCCGAAGGCATGTACCTTCTATTTTTTCCAAAGTGCTTTTAACAGGGTACAAATCTTTGTGGGTTAACCCCCACCATGGTTTTCCCTTAACTAGGTTTCCACATAAAAATCTTGGTGTTCTATGTTCATTTGTTTCTGCTCATGTGTTGATGATTCATGCTTTAAATGTTTATATCATTAATCAGTTTTGTGTGATAAAGAAATAGTTGCAAGTGTTAAAGATTTGGGACAACTGATTCACCCCCCCTCTCAGCTGTCCGGCCTAAATCCAACACAAATCATCATCTTCATCCCAATTCATCTATCACTTTCATCTCTCTTCTTCCATCCTATCACCCCAGCTTGACTAACTCAAGAAGAAAATGAACTATGCATCCGCTGAAAGCTAAAGTCCTTACCAAACCCGAAACAAAAATGACTAAGCATGAAGCCATATGCTGTCATACATACCGCTTGCCACATATTCTACAACAATCCATCTATCCTAGATTAGATCAATAGCCTTTAACAAATATATCTTTCCTACAATAAGGCTTTATCTACCCTATCAACCCTGAGCAACCTCTTTGGCAAGAGAATATGTTGGCTGTATGTTTACTTTGTAAGTTAGTCAATTTTATTTTTGGTTTATCTTGTGTCCCTTTTAAAATGCACATTCAAAAATACCTTGATTTATCTATAATCTTGGTATGTGGCGATAATAGTATGGAATGGGACATAGTCATTACTTTCATATGTTGTGTTTGAGGGATGATTTTATTCTCCTGTTAGGTCTAATATCTATCTTGTGTGTTATGGGATTAGCATCTTGCATATCAATATCTTTTACATCTAAGGCTCTGCAAAGACCTTCTTTGTATTAAGACTATTCTATGCTAAGATTATTTTCCATTCACTTATCCGACAAGGTTCTATTATACCTAGTAGTAATAAACTCAAATCATTTGTTTGCAAAGTCAATTGTCTTATGCATTGGATACATGGTCACCCTAGTTCTTATACCTTGGTGCATAATATCCTTATGCTATATAAAAATAAAGGATTGCTCTATTATACATATTAGTGTAACTTCTCCCATTCAATCATTTATTCTATCCTCATCATTTGATTATCATCATTCCATCATCTATCCTTTTATCTTCTCCATTTTTCTCTATGTTGTTCTCCATCTTCTGTCTCCTTATTTTCTTCATATCCATTGATTTTGAGAGCACTCTCGTATTTTTCTAATTCATCTATCCTATCGAGGGGGCATCATCATCATCATTCATCTTATCGATATTCCTCATCCTTTCCATACCAATCTAGATAATCAATCACATCCTTTGGTCTTAATCCTAATCTTGTTGTAAACCAAATAAATAAATCAATCATCATCAATCAATTGTCTTATACAGATTGTCATACTCTTGAAACTAGACTAGGCATCTTATACAAGGTGTTTCATTTCTAAAACTAGACACTATCTGTATCAATCATCATCAATTAATCATTGGTTTACAACTTGGCAGGGGCAATACCTTGTTTGTTTTTGCATAATCATCATTCATCATCATCATCACTATCTCTAATCCAATCACTTTCTTCCAACCATATTCTGTTAAACCAATATCTTCTTCTATCCAACATAACATATTGTTTTAAACTTATTTGAAATAATTTTACTTTGCAACACCATCTCAAAGAGGGGCAAACTTAGACACCTAAAATTGACCCATTCCCAAATCAGGATTTCATCTGTCATAATTCACTTTAATTTAAATAATTCTTAATTATTTGATTAAGTTCATCTATCAATCACCATCAATTTTATTCTTCATGTTAATTAAACAATCTTGATTATTTAATTGAATCAATTTATCCTCCATGTTAATTAAATAATTATAATTATTTAATTAAATCATCATTTGTCCAATTTAAATAAATAAAATCAAAATTGTTTATTTAAATATTCAAATTTCCATCCACTTTAAATAAATTCAAAAATATTTATTTAAATAATCTATTTCCTCCAAAATGAATTAAAATTAATATTTAATTTATTTATCCCATGTGTACATGAAATTAAATAATTATTTATTTAATTTCCCATTTATCCTCACCCACCATAAATCATCCAATCAAAATCAGTTAATAGTATATCAAAAGAGCTGACTCATCAATCCACACAGTCAAAAAAGCAATCAATTCAGTTCACTAAGCAATCAAATCAGTTAACTAATTAGTCAATCTAGTTAACTAAGCAATCAACTCAGTCAACTAATCAATCAATTTAGTTCACTAATCAATCAATTCACTTAACTACTCAAAAAATCTAGTCAACTCCTTAATCAGATCTATTAACAACCTAGATGCATGAGAAAACCTGGACACTTGTCATTCTCTGATTTGTGTACATTCTCTCAACCTTCCTCAACTGTTGATCTTTCTGATCATCCTCAACCGTAGATCTGGTATCTCACAAGTCTATAAAAGAAGCCTCTTTCTCCATTTTTGATCATCCCTCATTCAAGTAAACTTATGATGTCGTAATCATTCCTTGGGAGATCATATTTGTGTTAGAGCAATCCACATCAAAAAGCAAGGAGCAATCAATTGGAATAGGGTGCATTTCAATTCTCTTGATCGATGTAGGGACTTTGTTTATGCAAAGGAGGTAATTTGTACTTGTTTATGTTCCTCGTTGGTTTATGTTTGCATATCCATTTTTCATCTATCACACCAACATATCATGCTCATGGTCCTTTATCTTATACAATCCTAAGAGCTCAAATGCCTGACAAATTTGAGATTCCTCACTTTGAAAAGTACAGTGGTAAATGTGATCCTAATACTCATGTGGCAACATTCACAACAATGTGTAGTGATTTCTTCTTTGATGAGACATTGTTAGCAAAACTCTTTCCTCATTCTCTCAAAGATAGTGCTTTGCAATGGTTTTTCTCTCTACCTCCTAATTTAATATATTCCTTCTCGCAGGTAGTTGATCAATTCTTGCAACATTTCCAAGTAAACATTGGTCCTTTTATGTCATTGATTGATTTGGTCCATTATAAACAAGGTTTGAAAGAAAAATTAACGGAATTCATCAGTTGATATCAAGCTCTCTTTACACAAATACAATATCCAATTACAGATGAGGAAATTCAAAAAGTATTCATTATGAATCTAAAACCAAACATATGTGATAAAATACTTTTGATGAAGTATAGTTCCTTTCACCATCTATGCATAGCTCTTCGAGATTACCAACTCTCATCTAGTCAGTATGAGAATCATAACTCATCGGATCCAGTTGGTCAATCCACAAATGGAACATCTCAACACTCATTTAAGAATCATAACAAGGATTTCATCAAGATCAATGGGCAAAATTCAAATAACTTCCAATCACAAGTGTCCGTCATTACAAAACCTAATTGGACCCCAATTCATATCAGGAAACAACATAGATGATTCACTCCATTATCGAATTCTCTCCATTCGATAATGACTCAAGTAGTAAACAACAACCTTTTGAAGCTTCCTCATGCTCGTCCACTATATAGTAGCAAGATGCAAGGACCTTCATTTGATGCTAATTCCTATTGTCACTATCATCACTCAACAAGGCATGACACCGAAAGATGTATGCCTCTTAAACATGAAATTCAAGACCTCATCGATTCTAACATAATACAGGTGACCAGTGTGAATGGAAATAAAAATAAGTTGGTATCTCCTTTGAATAAAAATATAAAAATCTTCACTAATCCTTTTCCTAAGCATAACGACAACAACATTGTGGAATAACAGATTGAAATAAGGCATGAAGATGAATATGTCGACTATCATGAAATAATTGGCATGATAGAAGTAGATAAGACAAAAAATTAAGATTCACCTCGACCATGAGGAAAAGGTATCTACTCTGATGTTCCTCCTTCATTATCCCTTCAAGGATCGATAGATAACTAAAATGCACAAGATACACAAATGGAGCAGCCTACATGTAATCACTTTAAGTAAGAGAAAGTTGTAACAATGAAAAGCATCTCATTTCATCGTGAATGGCTCATTCATCACACAAATCATAATAAGAAAGAAAAATAAAGGAGAAGAGCAAGGTGTGAGTCATCCATTGAAAAATGTAATGATTCACCTCCCCGCAAGCATTAGAAGATTTCAAACATACACAATCTTGTGAAACAAGTATCCTGTGACTACTTTGGTAATGAAAATCAAATAGATATGAATTTATCACCACACCTGATGGAGCACCCCTCCAAGATGCTCGCAAGTTTGGTATCCTCTTAGATAGATATATGTATGTATGTGTTGTGTTCCCCCATATTGTGTTAATTTAGGTCTCCTTGGATTACCCTTGATACTCTTGTAAGGTCAAGGATACAAGGAGACCGTCTCCATTGTGACATTCCTTCTATTTGTTTCTCTATTCTTCTACCCTTCTCTTGTTGCAATTGTTGTGTGTGGTGCCTTGGGGGCATAACATTGTGGGGATTGTCTTGGGGGCATCTTTCCAAATTGTGACCCTATGTCACTTTTGTCTCCTATCATTTCTTCATGATTCCATTCTTTCGTTGTACTTGTGGCTCTACTAGTCGACGGATGATGATAACAAATATGCATTTCTGATAAGGACCATGTGTCCCTACAACAAGAATAAAAATGGACCCAAGCCATATATGAAGATGGGGGTAATTTTTTTTCTGAGGCTTGACTAGTAGAATCACTTTTGTCATGATGTGATCATGTGTTGTGTTGTGAAGTTCTTCTGACAAACCTTTACAATACTCTAAATCTACTTCTACGCACTTTGGAATATTTTTGTATCTCACCTTGTAGCAACACTCAGTTATGAGATACCTAAAGTATGACCTTATGACTATACTCAGTTCTGAACCCGTAAGTATAGCCTTGGTTTATTTAAGTGGTGTGTTGTCTTATTTCTATATCAATTGTTCAAAAGATGATTTGGTTGTTATCTTAGCTAAGATTTTCTAACCAAAGTTTTTTAATTGATAGCATATGATATTAATGTGTTTCTATTGTGATTTTTGGGAACAATCAATGATTGTAAGCACATGTCACTTTGGGGCATTGGCTTTGCAAAAGCTCTTGTTCTCTCACATGTTTTCACCCTTACCTTAAACATGATTGCTACGGACAAGTGGGATCAACCACTTAAAGGTGGGGGCATATATTGTGGTAAATGCTTGGATATCTTAGACATTGTGATAAAGTGTGTGGAGTATGCTTCCTTTGCACCATAAGGCATCTTCGCGATGCAGGTGGGGTTGTGTATTTTGTCTTTGTGTGTTGTGTATGCTTCCTTTTCACCAAAAGGCATATCCATGATGTAGGTGGGGTTGTATACTTTGTGCACATGCTTCCTTTTCACTGTAAGGTGTCTCTGTGATGCAGGTCGAGTTGTATGTTTTTTGAAATCCCTTCTGTGGATGGCGAGATTATGTATTCCCTTGAGTGTTTGCACATCCTTTTAAAAAGTCATCTACAGAAGCAGGGTTGGATCTTGATTTATTCACCCTTAAGCATGTCTTTAGTAGTTGTGGTAGTGTATCTCAACTATCAGGTGTGTTTGGCATGTCTTAGATGGTGGTGCGTAGCAATGAGCTCCCCATCGCCTATGTTTGATGTGTTTGAGACGTGTTGTCTGTCAACAACATACTCTATGGCACTCATGTATTCCATGTGTTTTCTGTGTGTCTTCCTTGTGTGTATTGTGTGTTTTAGTGGCAATGTACAGAGATGAACTCCCCCCACACCGTGTGTTTTGTGTGTTTTGTGGTGGCACATAGTGATGAGCTCCCCCCATGCTATGTGTTTTATGTGCTTTTGATGATGGCACGTAATGATGAACTCTCCCATCGCCTAGTAAGGGTTATTTAATTATTTAATCACATCTTCTTCTCATGTATGCCTTGTATATTGTGTGTTTACTCTCATGCCTTCTCTGTGTATTGTGTGCCTCTTTACTATATTCTTTGTGTTTTGCATGACTATTAAGTGTTTTCTTATGTTTACGTAAGCTTGGGGATGGAAATGGTTTTCCAAACTTAGTGTGTGTTTTCTCTCTAGTGTTTGATGTGCTTTGACCATACCTTAATGCATGTACTAATCATAAGATCATACACACATTAAAGTGGGGGCCAAATGTTATGGAGTAAAAAGTGTCCACATGTCTTTTTACCTCCTTATTTAGCTCCTAGGTCCTCGTGATTACCTTATACATGTTCTAAATATTCATCTTGATGCAAAACCGCCCGAACCCAATGTAAATTGGGAATAAAGGGCCCATATTTTACCTTATGTTGGACTCAAAAGGGACTGGAAGACTTGGGCAATACTTCCCAAGTCTCTCTAGATTGTTCAGGGAAAATTCAAATGTATGTTAGCCTAGGACCTTTCAAAAGGTTTCTCCTTGTCAGCTCTTTTGGTTTAATTTCATGAATGTTAGTGGGAAAGCATATATAAGTGTGTTTTAGAATTCATTATGAACCTAGGTAGAGATAGCCAACTTGAAGCTTTGGAATAAAGGGCATTCAAAGCATTCAATATGATTCTAGAGCAAATTTGTATTGTAATTGTGTGTGTTGTTGCAGGTTTGAAGTTATCATCTATCTCTCCTTATGAGTTGAAGATCTTTCATTCTCCTAAGGGTTTCATCACATAGGTGATATCATTGTTGTTTATCATCATTTGATTCATCATCTTGTTATTGTGTTTAGCCTCTACCCTACAAGGGCACACTCTCTTTATCTATCAACAGTGTTGGGAAGATTGAATGCAATCGTGGGATTTGACTGAGGCAAGTCCCTAAACACCATAACCTCCAAACCCCTTTTCTTCTTCTTGTGTGCAGGTTACATGAGTGAGACCCAGGAAATATGAAGATATAGGAAGATTAAACAAGGATCAAGGTTTTAGGATCTGATAGTAGTTTAGGAATATTCCTCTATGAAAGACTTGGGTGGTGGTGCCCTAGTCTTTCTACCCCTACTAACTCTAGATCTGGCATCAGGGCAGTCTCTACAACATTTCTCTAGTTCATAGCTTCTGCAGTTTCTACCTTTCAAGACATGGGTAGTCCTAAAATAGTCCTCTAACACCTCTACTTCCAGGACACATGTTCTATCATCTTGCTAATCCTCCCTGTGAAATTACTTTCTAGATATCTCAGATCATCATAGAACTAGGGTTTAGTACATTAATGACAGTGTTTGATAAAAGAACTTGATTAAATATTATCTTTTTGTAGCAAACAAGAGAACAAGATCTGTAGCTGAGTCCACCTCCATTTGGTGATTTGGCTCGGTCTTGTCCTTGAATGTTATTGTGAAAGAAGGTTTGATCTACTGTGCATGTTAGTTGTCTTCGTTCTCCTTTTTCACACTTTACAAGAGATAGGAGCCTATGATAGTGATTTTGTGCCTAAATAACCTCAAATATATACTAGCAGAAATATAGAGCTCGAAGGTGATTGTGTAAAAACTTATTCATTCATTCATGTCTGGTTTCGAGAATACTCTTGCATTTTTAATTAGAAAACATGCAATTTTTATTTCTCTTAGTAATTAATGACACTTGCTAATTTTATAGATTCCACTAGATTTGGTTTAGGGAATCATGCTTAGAATAGCTTGGTGCATCTACAAGAGATTTTATAAGGGCCAATGATCTGTTGATAACTGAGAGGGGGGGTGAATCAGTTATCTTAATTCTTTTAGCTTTCTGATCTTCCTTAACAGTTAATGCAATATTAAATCAAATGAGCAAACACAATTATGAAATGGAAAGAACACCAATACACATGACATAATATTTTTGATGTGGAAAACCCGGTTAAGGGAAAAACCACAAGGTGATTAACCCAAGATATTATTCTCTGTTAGAAGAATAGAAGTAACAAGATGGCACCTACCAATTAGGGCTCACTACCCGAGCACACTACTCACAAGAGGCTCACTGCCTATAAGAGACACACTGTCTACAAGAAAGAAAGATAACACAATGTTTGAACTGATGAGAAGCATCCACACATGCTGAGGTTCAGTTCCGGTTAAGCTCAATAAACTAATCTGCTGCACTTCATTCTTACTCTTTCTTGATGCAGCTGTACTATCACATTCCAGACCTCTTCTACTATCTTCACTCTACTCTTCTACTTTTCTTCGTACCACACAACACACACACCTTCACATCTAAATCAATCATGTATATATATCCGCACAAGTGATTTCATCATCTTTCTAGTCAGCATCCAGAATAGTCAATAATTTCCTCAAACTCTGATCTGTCGGCTGAATCCTTGCATACCAAGTAATGCAGATCAAGGATATACTTGTAGAAGTCATCAATCATGTTAGCCAATCATAACTTATGCCTTAAGATCCTTTTCCATCATCAGTAACACATCCGAAATAATATCTGATGTTCTGCCAGTCAGTTCTTCCTCTATTCACACTGTCACTTGGGAACCTGATACTTAAGTATTCATATCTCTTTATACTTTCCACATCGGAGGCTCAAACCCTGGAATCTATTAGTCAAGATACTCCTCTTGACTTTCCCAAGTCTGCACTTTACAAGGGTACTTCCTCTAACAGATCCGGACTTGACTGTTAGACCTTTTGTATGCTCTGTTCTTGCTTACCGGACCTGTAAGCTCTTCAATCTGACTTCTGGTAGAGACACACCATATCCTGCGGATGTGTGGGATGATCTTTGTTGCCATCAGTGACAACAATAATGAAGCTCCAATGTGTCTCTTGCCAACAATCTCCCCCTTTGTCATTGATGGCAACACTTAGTGAAAAATGACTAAGTGTTATACTATACTCCCCCTTTGTTGATGCTTTCTTCTAATGTACACTTTACCGGAGCTCCCCCTTAGCTGGATTCCACATTTTTTATTGTTCCTCACTCCCCCTTTGACATCAATGGCAAAGGGTAGGGTCCGCATACCAAAATTGTCAAAATTTCAACTATACTTGGCCGCATAAGTATATACATATAGCATTCTTACATATACTGAAGTATGTCTACAAAATTTGTCTTCAATTGGATGAATTTTGTAGCCCAACTTTGCTTCATTCTGTCCAAAACTGATATATGACCGCTCAACAAGAATGCAAACGCATTTGCCCTTTTTAGATCTGTCGGATCATTGGTCTGGGTTATGATCTGAGCTTCTTTTATGGCCTCATGCATGGCCTCTAACTTAGGGACAATTATCCCTCTAAGTTCACCCAACCTACTGATTCTATTTTTCTTCTCTTTTTCAAGCTTTTTAATTTCATTCAAAACTGCAACCGTATGACATTCTTGATTTATTATGGATGTGGTAAGTGGATCAAAATTTTGAGAAAGTTTTATTAGTTTGTCCTCCTGTTCTTTTATTTTCTTCTCAATCTCCACTATTGTTTTAGACCAGGATATACAAAATTTGTATACATCTCCTCCATCCTTGAGAGCATTTTCCAAACTTTTTATCCCAATATCCATAACTCTCCTATCATTTGATATTATCCCTTGCAGCTCAGAGAATCTCTTATTCAAAAACTCTTTCCTGACCTTCTCCTCAACTGATTTCTCTAGAGAATCAAAATGTGTGCTAACACTATTGACTAGAGTTTTGAGATTACTGGAAGAGGAGGCTGTAGGATCCTTCTAAAAATATGGCATGATCTTTTCTAAGACTCCGGAAGCGGCTACTATAAGCTCACAGTCTTCCATGTGAGACTTTAGAAGTTTTTCTTTGGCCTTTGCATTGGCAAATGAAGCTATCTTCATTGTTTGTACTAGAGAAAGAGAGTCAAAATCAAGTGGACCTTTTAGCAGTTCTGGTTCATCAATCTCCATAGTCTCTTTTGTCAAGAAGTCCTTGATAGATTATACAGTGTCTCTTGCCGAAGACAGATTCTTCTTTTCTTCTGCAGTCACAGAATTGTCTTTTGGAGCTTTCTCTCCTTCCACAACCTTTGTACTGTCATCTTCTTTTTCCTTCACCTCTGCTTCTTTCTCCTCTATTATTTCTTCTCCTTTGGATCCAGAGTCAGTAGGGGAAACTAGAGGAGTGATGTTTGTCTGTTCATGCACTTCCTTTTTCAAAATTGAGGATTCCAAGTCCTTATCCTTTTCTGTACCGGTGTCCATTACTTCTTCTGCCATTTTCTCAATGGACACTTCTGCAACATTTGTGGCCAAGGGATTAGTACCCAAGTCCTCTATAATCGGAATATTGAATCTTTTGTATGCATTCCAAATGATCTCTTCTATCTCTTTTGCAACTTTATCAGTCTCTTCGAGCATCAATTGATTCATTCTTGCTTTGCTCCTGAACTCATCCTTGTAATCTTTGAAGATCAAATTCATTTGCTTTGAATCGATTGAAGGATATAGTTGAATGGCTATTTGTTCCTAGATTTCTAGATCTTTGGCTTGGGCATTGTTCTTCCTTATTTCAAGTTCCTTCTCCAAGCTTTTGGGGATCAGAGATATAATTTCAATGAATGCTTTGTTGTAGGTATTTAGATACCTGACTGTGGCATCTTGCAATATCTTCTGATCAGCTTCACCATAATCATCATAGAATTCAACCATTGGCTAAAGATTTTCATCCACAGTGACTGATTTTATTATGTCATCAATGTGAAGAGTGGGTTTTTCAACATATTCCTCTGCCTTTTCTTCTTCACCTTGACCGGTAGAGGGTTCACCGAATGTTTTCTTCTTTTTCTTCATTTTCCTGACTTCATCAGATTCAGTCTCCTCTTCATCCCTTTGACTCGCATAAGCTCTTGTGGCTTTTGTCTTTTGTTCTTTTCTCTCCTTTGCCAGATGATTTTGCTTCTGGTTTTGTTGCCCTTGAGCTTTTAGCAGTGGTAGGTGCAGATCTCTTTGATGATCTGGTCTGGGTGGAAGATTTTACTGGAACACTTTCCTCACTTTTCTTCTCTGCCTTCTTTTCTTCCTTAGCCCTTTCCATCTTATCCCTGTTGGCATCAAGTGCCTCTTTTGAGATGCCAAAGCCTTTGGCAACTTCTTCAACTTCTTTTCTCACCTTCCTTTTGATCTCTAGCTACCTTAGCTCTATATGAATTTTCACACTTAGTTCTTCAAAGGTTCCAAATCTTTCTACCTTTGGATCCTTTGGCTGACTGAGCATGTGTTGAACATGCAACTCTACAATTTGTTCATCAACTTCATACCCCATAGGCATGATCCAGACTGTCCTAGGCTCTACTGCCTCCATTAGGCATTGATCAGTATCTACCATACAACAAACTGTATCTTTGTATTTTTCAACCACTGATTTGGGGATTCTCTCTTGCTTGCATCATGCTCTGAAAGTTTTTGAAATAGCCCCAGAGAGCTGTATTCTGGGCCTTGGCATCACCAAGTGCATGTATATAATCTCTGATTTGAATAGCTACTGGTCTATCATTCTGCCATACCCAGCCACTGGATCCAGGAAGCTCATTCATGTAATAAAAGAATAGGCAGAGTAACAAGCCACCATACTTGAAGTTCTTCTTGTCCTTCTTTATCTTTTGCAAATTTTCCAAAAGTTGGGTTAGAAGAAGTTCACATAGATCATAGTCAGCATTTTCTTTTAGCATCTGATAGGCTATATAAATTACAGTTCTCGGTACTGAGTTTTCCCTACTGGAGTGATAAATCTTGTAACCAATTATCATGGATGCAAATTTGACATCCGGATCAGTGATATCTTCAATTTTCATAGCTCTCTTGTCAAATTTTGATCTAGTTGCATCACTCACTGTCTGATTCTTGATAGATTTGAGAACAGGTATCCCACCAGATGAGTGCAGACCGAATACTACCTTAATTGCATCTTTGGTGATTTTAAATGGTCTATTCAACCATAAGAAATTGTCATGCACTCTGCTTAACACATACCAGACCCATTCATCTTCTTCAAAACAGGGGAAATGAATGCACTGTGCAAAATGCTTCTCCCAGATGGCTTTATACTGAGGTTTGATCTCAAAAGAATCATCTATTAACTGCTTGTGATAGATATCCATTAACTTTGATTCACCAAATTCTTCAATGTTTGCATGAATGTAAACCCTAACATCTTCTACATGTAGAACCCCATGCGGAATGCTTGAAAAGGCGCCTAGGGGATCAACTTCTAGAGATTTATATGGATGCTTCTTAAATTTAGGATGAGGTCTATCAGAGATCTTCACAATATTCAAAGTAGACATTTCCAAAAGGATTTTATTGAGAGATATTCAATAATAAAAAATACCTTTTTCGTTACAAGAGTTCGTTGAAAGAACTGGATTTGATTAGCTGGATGAAACGATTTCAATGGTTGATCTTTGAGAGTTGAGACAATTTGACACAGAGCTCCTTTTTCTTTTCTTCTTGAGTGCAAATGTGCAAATGACGAGTGAATAAACTCTTTTATTTCTGAAAAGCCCTAATTTTCACCCTGCAATAAATGCACAACCTAATTCATTCCAGTTTGCCTTGTTTATCTTATTGGGAGACATAACCTTTTCGAATCACTGAGACAAACTTTAAAGTTGTTCTTGGAGAATAGCGATAATCTATCTTCCTTTCACTAATCATTTGATCTATCCACAGATCAAGATTCCATAGTTTGAATCATGTTGGGTTTAACTATGAGAAACCTACTTCTCACCGGATGACTGAGGAATCGGATTAGTCCTCTACCTGTTTAAAACTTCTTGCAGATCTTTCATATCTTAATCACAATTTACTTGGATGTTTCTCTGAGAGCCCTTTAATCCACAATTTTCCTTGTGCCAATTTCAGCACCAATTGACTGGCTGGGGGATAATGTTTTTCCTTGAGACTCCCCCTGAGCTAGAGCTCACTCTTTAGTTTCTGGAAGGAATATCAGCACCAGATTCTGGTGCGGATCCATCTCCTACATTTTCTGAGCTTTTCTTCACCCAAATCTTGTTCATCTCTCTTTGAAATTCATCCGCATTCATTTTTCTTTTGCCTTTGTCTTGATTCTGATTATGATGCACCGGACCCCTTTTGTCTTGATTCTTGTTTCTACAGAATTTGGCAATATGACAAGATCTATTGCAATTATAGAAAACAACATTTCTTTGCATATTTGATTGATATCCTTTTGATCTGCATTGACTAGCCATGTGTCCCATTCTATTGCATTCAAAGCATCTACCATTGAATGAATTGTTTATTTGCATATATCTACATTCATGAGATTTGTGGCCATACCTCTTGCAGTTAAAACACTTCCCAGAGAAGGATGTACTAGTCTGATTCATTCTTTTTCTGCACTAATTTGCTTTATGACCAAAGTTATTGCAGTTGTGGCAATATCCATTGAAGGATGGATATCTTTGAGCATTTGGTTGCCTTACCGGAGGTCTTCTAGGTCTGTTTCTTGGATTTTCTGATCTGGAGTTCTTTTAACTAGATCCGGAGCTTTCACCTTTATCATACCCTAGGCCATGCTTGTTATCAACCCTCTTTTGGCTTTGAAGAAGAATTTCAAGTTGAGCATAGCTTACTTTGAATTTCTCTTTGTATTCATTCGCTGTTTGAAGATCCCTTTTGAGAGTGTCAATCTATTTTTCAAGTTGTTCTTCTTTTTCTTTAGCTTCTTCAAGATCAGATTCTAGATGTCTGATTATTCTATCCATATTGTGGCAGTCTTCAAATTTCTCCTTGAGAGATTGTCTTAGGCTATCTTCAATTTTTCTTTTCTCTTCAATTTCTTGGGTGAACTTCATGACTCCTGATTCCATTTCTTGTCTTATCATAATGGTCTCTTTTGATAACTTTTCACATAGCTTGGTTTTCTCCTTCAGATCTTCAGTTGTATCTTTGGCTTCACCTTGACTTGCCAATTGCTGAAGTAGATCCTTTCTCTTTTTCATAGAGAGACTTAGTTTCCCTCTTAGTTCATTTATGAAATCATCAACCTGTTTGAGTCTTTCCTTTAATTCATTGACTTCAGAATTAGATTGCTCAAGATCATCCAGGGCAGACTGAAGTTGTTCCCTCATACCATACATATCCATTTGAATTCCCTGATCTTCCTTAAGCTGTTAAGCTCTGTTTGGAGGAACATGGCTCTGATACCAATTGTTGATAACTGAGAGGGGGGGTGAATCAGTTATCTTAATTCTTTTAGCTTTCTGATCTTCCTTAACAGCTAATGCAATATTAAATCAAATGAGCAAACACAATTATGAAATGGAAAGAACACCAATACACATGACACAATATTTTTGACATGGAAAACCCGGTTAAGGGAAAAACCACAGGGTGATTAACCCAAGATATTATTCTCTGTTAGAAGAATAGAAGTAGCAAGATGACACCTGCCAATTAGGGCTCACTGCCCAAGTACACTGCTCACAAGAGGCTCACTGCCTACAAGAGACACATTGTCTACAAGAAAGAAAGATAACACAATGTTTGAACTGATGAGAAGCATCCACACATGCTGAGGTTTAGTTCCGGTTAAGCGCAATAAACTGATTTGCTGCACTTCATTCTTACTCTTTCTTGATGCAGCTGTACTGTCACATTTCGGACCTCTTCTACTATCTTCACTCTGCTCTTCTGCTTTTCTTTGCACCACACAACACAACACACACACCTTCACATCTAAATCAATCATGTATATATATCCGCACAAGTGATTTCATCATCTTTCTAGTCGGCATTCGGAACAGTCAATAATTTCCTCAAACTCTGATCTATCGGCTGAATCCTTGCATACCAAGTAATGTGGATCAAGGATATACTTGTAGAAGTCATCAATCATGTCGACCAATCATAACTTATGCCTTAAGATTCTTTTCCATCATCAATAACACATCCGGAATAATGTCTGATGTTCTGCCAGTCAGTTCTTCCTCTGTTCACACTGTCACTTGGGAACCCGATACTCAAGTATTCATATCTCTTTATCCTTTCCACACCGGAGGCTCAAACCCTGGAATCTATCAGTCAAGATACTCCTCTTGACTTTTCCAAGTCCGCACTTTACAAGGGTACTTCCTCTAACAGACATAAGGTTATTCCACCCCCAAAATCTCTCTTATTTCAAAAAATTAAATTAAGATTTTAAATAAATTAAAAATATATATATTTCATTAAAATATGCACATGTTCTCTCTAAAAAATTAAAAAAGACAATAATTAAAAATACTCAAAAGCTAATTTATTTTTAAAGTTGAGTTATATGAAATAAATGTTTCTATATATTCTTTTTGTTTTTTGAAATTGATTTATAGAAATAGATGTTTCTAAAATTTATTGTTTATTTTGAACTAAATTTTTGAAGTTGAGTTATAGAAATAGATGTTTCTAAAATTTTATTTTTATTTTGAATTAGATTTTTTTAAGTTGAGTTATATAAATAAATGTTTCTAATTTTTTTAAAATTTTGAATTGAATTTTTTTATGAACATTCCAATGAAGATGATTTTTTAATTTTTTAATTTTTTAATTTTGTATTATATATAATAAAAAGGTTGACACATAAATAAATAAAAATTAACATGGTGGCTACATATAAAAATAAATTAAAATAAGTTTTTTATTAGCTACTATTGCTAATATGAATGCCACATATAAAATAAATTAAAATATTTTTTATGTTTTTTTATAAATGTTATTGCTACATATACTAGTATATTTATATTTAAAAATATATATCTAAAATACACCGAGCTATATTCTTTGATTTTCTCCTGCAATTTTTTTTTTGTTTTTTTTATTTTTTAATTTTTCCAATTTCTTTTTTGGTTCCATAGTTTTCGTGATTTTCTCTAGCTTTTTCTCCTTCAACCATTGTTAATTTCTTTTTTAGTTTTTTTTCTTTGATTTTCTTAAGTTTTATTTTTTATTTCCTTTTTGGTATTTTAATTATTTTTCTTATAAACTTAGGCAAAAAAAATGAGTGCTCTCATCCCAACCCCGATGTGATTGTATAACGCCTCTCGACATAAAAAATAAATAAAAATTAAAAAGTTGCAATTACTCCATTTTTTTTATATTAATATATATACACACATACATTAATATATATTATTTATTTATTTGATTATTTTATAATAAACATAAATAAAAATCAAAAAGTTGCAATTACTATTTTTAATTTTTTTAATATTAATATATATACACATGCATTGATATATTAATATATATTATTTGTTTTATTTTATAATAAACAAAAGTTGGAGAATAAACTTTCTTTTATTATTTTAGACTTACTTTAGTTTTTTTGTTTTTTGTTTTTTTTACTTTTTGTTTCTATTATAATTATTATAAATCAATTAATTAAAAAACAAACTGAAGTAAAGTTTAAGAAAATAAAAGAAAGTTCATTCTCCAACTCTAACTTGCTATAAAAATTTAAATATTTTAATTATATTTAAATAAATATTTAACTCACATATAACTCAACTTTTTACATAAACTTGCAAGGTTGTTAAAATGATTTTTTTTTAAAATGTAAAAGAAAGCATCTTTTGACAAAATAAAGAATCTTTTATTTTTTAAATGGATTAAATATTTAATCATTAGTAGAGCTCAATGAAGGGGATATAATCTTATGGATCCAGACCTGACTGTTAAACCTTCTGTATGCTCTGTTCTTGCTTACCGGACCTGTAAGCTCTTCAATCTAACTTCTGGTAGAGACACACCATATCCTGCGGATGTGTGGGATGATCTTTGTTGCCATCAATGACAACAATCATGAAGCTCCAATGTGTCTCTTGCCAACATGATCATCATGAGGTGAATACATGAAAACATAATGTATAGTTCATGGTACTATATGGTATGAGACACTAGTACATTGTGCAAATGTCTACGTGTTGCGCTACCATCTTGGGAAAATGTTCTTAGATTTGGGATGAGTGAATAGAAGAGGTGCAAGAAAGACCTTCCAATATGTATTTTAGAAATAACTTTATTTAGGGAAGATGAGTTAGATTGATTTCACATGAGGGGTCATCAAGGCAATTGTAAGACATAACATGAAATTATAGCGTATACAATTTATGACTTTACACTATCATGAGTATTTTATGCATAACATCCATTTCTCCATTAAAGTTTGTCATCCTAGGAAATCCCTAAAACATTAGCCCTTGACACACTTCCAATGGATAATGCACTACTTAGAAATTCACTGCATCATATATTTGCCCATCAACTGCCTCCCTCAAAAGATCAAGCATATTGTGGATTCCTTGAGTAGTTGGAATGATGACACCATGGATAGACAATGAACCAACAAGATGTTATAGTTGGTGAAATCCTATTACTTGTTCCACTTCAGACTTTAGTATAAGGTGTCTTAATGAATCACCCAAATCCCATACTCTTATGTGTAGACAACCTTGAGCAAAAGGATTTATGTGCCCTTTGCTACAAGTTGTGTCCTTTTCCTTCTCTAAATTCTTATGGTACTTTCCATGATGAAAGGAATCATTATTTTTTGATTTTGTGAGCTCAACACCTCCATTATATTCTACTAAAACATCCTTTTCAAGTGCGTACCTATTAGTAGAATCATTCTGAAAGTTGATCTGGTATGTTTCTTGGATCTAATGATCCCTTTCATATTTTGATTTGTAATACTTGGAATGGTACAAGGGATTATCTTCTTTTTTTTATGCTTCTATGAGATTTGTATCAACATAGCCATTCTGGCCAATTAGAATTTTGGAATTTACCAAAAGATTCTTCTTGGTTTTATTTTCACAACTTTCTTGAAAATCACTCATAGCGCACTAACTCAATCTTTGGAAGATTGATGGGTGCTTCTTGAATAGGAACAAATTTTCCATTTGTGCATCCAAAAAGTCATGTTAATTTCTCCTTGACTTCATTAAGATAAACCTTTTGTTGACACTCAATATTAGAATTCAATAAAATATCTTTTTGTAAATAAAGATTCTTACCTTCCACCTATATGGCGGATTCCTCCAAGGTCAACCTCTTTTCAATTTAATGATATTAGTGTAGGTTTTTAGTTTCCTTATGTAATGGAATATTTATTTTTACTACACATTATTACTCTTGCTTAGGTTAATTAGGCATGGTTAATATGAGAACATGTGGCTTAATCCATCAATTATGTGTCATTCTCACCACCTTTGGGTAGTTGAGTCTCACACCCTCTTTTGAATTTGTTTTCCACCTCTCATAACCATTTTTTTGGTCCTTATCTAAGTAGGTACAACCATGTATTTCAACATTTACCAAGTAGGTAAAACTCTCACCTATTTTGGACAATTGGAATTATTACTCCTCTTGGAAGTATTTGCCTATTTTTCTATACATGTAGCACTCACCTCTCACCTCTGCTAGTATGCTGATAGGGAGTGTTGGTCTATAATAAAATATAATTGATTCTTTTAATTCTAGACTTATGTTCTAGCTTTCCTTCAGTCATTTTGATTCTAGATAGCTTCATAGCCAAATCTAACACTTACAACTTTGATTATTCTTCTTTCTTTGGCTCATGCTCCACCATCACAATTTCTAATTCCACCATCTTCTTTTATAGCTCTTTATCTATCCTCTCTAATTATTCATTTGACTTCATCTCTTCTTTTCCCTAATATTTGTGGCTTGGATCCAAAAATTATTTGCATGAGAAGCAAAGTTTCTTTCTTCATAGGTCATTTTTGGTACCATCCTCCTTCCTTGTGACAAGGGGATTTTTCTCCTTCAAGAACATTTTATTTGACTCTGGCTCTTTGGCAACTTTTTGAGGCTTTGATTCTACTTTACCTTTCATCTTTCTCATCTTCCTTATGTATTAATATAGTCCTCTTTTGTTTGGATACCCATTTTTCAGTATCTTAAAGTAATTATCAAGGGTAACTTGGGCCTTGAATTCATGAGGCATTCCTTGTATTGATCAAGAATTTTGGTGGCCTCAAGTTTATACATTTCCTTGTCCTTTCTATTTTCATCCATGCTTCTTGAATATGATCTATATCATCTTATTTTTGGAAGAACCTCGACATACAAATATTGGGATATGGATTGATCATAGATTAGATTATTTACATATAATCTTCCTTCTTCTACTCTTATATCCTTTTGTTTCATCAGACTAGTAAAATTATTCATTTGATTAATCATATTCTATAAATTTTGTATAGTTTATAATATGAATTCTTGAAATGTTTTTTTTTTCTATCTTCCATACTTTCCTATTACTGACATACCTGTAATGTAATATGCATCAAAATGTGATCTCTAATCATGTAGGTTGGTGATATCAAATCTTTGATACCACTATAATGTCTCAAACTAGAATATTTGATAGTCTTGACAATAACCCACAAATTCTAGCACTTTTTGGTCACTAAGATCTGGGCAGCGTGAGAGCATATGGTGACTAGAATTAAATCAAATATTTAATATATCTATGCTTGATGGTTACAGGTTGCACAACCTATGATGCATACAAGGACAAATTTGAAATATCATGTGGGTCCTAGTAGCTAAGCCTTCTAGATACCACTTCAATATCAATGCAATTTTAATAAAAGATCTAGCACAAAACCTCTTAAAAGAAGCTTTGTATAAGTAAATGTAAAACATGCAAATGAGATCTAAACCCTTAAGCCTAAATCCATTTTACACCTACATGCAACCTCTAGATAAAGCAAAGGGTTAGAAAAGTTAATGAAAACTAAATTTCTCACCAATACCAACCCTTGTTGCAATAACAATGGTGGTTGTGTTCCAATGGATTGTTGTTGTTGAGAGAGTATGTTGGTTTCTCACTTGGACAACATAAAATTACATTCCAAGAATATGTGAAATGATTTAGTTGACAGTCAATTTATAGATTTTTGGATGGGGGGATCAATGGCTAGGATTGATTGGAGAGATCAATGGTTGAGGATGATTGAGAGGATTGGAGGCATGAGGAGCCTCTAAGTGGCACCTCATGATAGGTGGTCAAAGGGAGTCCCAAGATTCAAGGGAGATTAATGTTGGAGGATTACCTTGGAGAAGGTGGATGGTGAGGATCAAAAAAGGTACTTTTGGAGGGATGTGAAGATCTTGCCCATGCCCATGTACAAATAAATATACAAGGCTTTGATCATGCTTACGATTGTGCAAGTAAGTAGTTAGTTAAATAAACAAGGTTTACTTATATAACCAATGGTGAGGATGAAAAGGGGAATAAATAGAAATTAAAAAATGAGTTACATTTTTAATTTATGGGCTAGGGGTGATGAACTTAATTAAATAAATATTGTATTTATTTAACTAAGGTTGGACTATAGAAGAGGGGTGAACTAATTGATTTATTAAATAAATGATTGAGATTAAATTAATTAGTGTTGGAAAGATACCAGATGGGTTAATTTAATAAGTAATTCATTTAATTAATGTTAGAAGAAGATTGATGTATAGTAAATATGGTGTTGGAAGGATGTGGTCAAATTTAGGTGTCTAGAAATAATAAACCACAAAAATTCCTTGTATGATCAACAAGAATGAATATAACCAAACAAATACACTATTTTTTGAAACACACACACTAAATTTATCCAATATGCTATTATAGCCAAGTATTAATAATGATATCTATCAAACTCTAACTCCAAAGATGATAAATAATATATATTGCAAGAGATATTAAATGCTACCTCTACTAATATATACTAACAACAAACCAACTAAAACAGTTGAACCTTAAGTAATTGTATGAATAGATAATAGTATGGACTAAAGTAAAAACCCCAACTCCATTAAAGTAATTAACTCTAATGATGACTGATTGGTGCAGGAGCACCCTCAGAGCCTTGGTCAAACTTGGTCAAGGATAGTGTCTTGTTCTTTTTTGTGGAATTTTTGTAATAAGACCATTGTGAGGCCATTTTTGTCCATTTTTGGTCATTTAGATCTATTGATTGTAACCATGGGGCTAAGAAGTGGTCAAATGTCCTAGAAGTGCTCATTTGAAGGCATTATTGTAAACAACCTTTCAAAAGGGACCAAACATGGTAGTTTTGGTTGGTTGAACCATACCATATGCTTTTAGGGGAATTAAATAATCTGTAGATGTACAGATTCAAGGTTGGTGAATGAGTTTTTAGAAGTGAAAGCAATAAAACTTCTAATTTTTCTACATTTTCAAATGCTTGTTGTTGTTCCAGGCTATGGTACGGATCTGTACGATCTTGTCATGAGCCTAAACCAATTGGGGATGATAGTGGTATGAATCTATTTTCATTTCCTTTTTGTTGCACATGATTTCATTGAATTTCAAGCAAATTTTAGTGTTTTTGGTGAAAACTGTCTGAAACTGTCAAAACCCTAGTCTACGGTAAACAATGAGACAATAAATTGCATAAAAAGTCTTCCCATGGATGGATGATACTAAAACCTTGGGAAATGTCTTATATTGGCATATATTTTATTTGTTCAAATTTGCAGGATCAGAAGTACAACTTGGCACATGTGGGGAAGTTATCAAGGTCTGATGTCTTCATCTATTAGTCTGAAATAGTGAAGAAAAAAGTGGATTTGAGTGCTTGAATGTTGGTTCCAGCCTCCATGGTTGGTGATGTTGGGTAAGGGTGTGAAGAGTTTAGAGGAAGCATAAAAAGTCAAGTATTTGGTCATTAATTAGGGTTTGTCTCCATTCTTATTGATTGTCCTGTTATGACAGTGTTGGACTGAGTTTGTTAAGTATTTATAAAACCCAATTTGGAGTCCTCCACTTAGAACCAATGTAAAAGTCACTTGAGGTGAATCAGATGGAGGGTGGTGATTGGTTGTAACCCTATTTTGAATTCCTTTATCTCAAATTTTGATTGGTGTCATAGTAGACTAGAGTGGACCAAGTATAGGAGGCCTAATTAGGCCTAATTGCACAGAAGATAGTCAAATTTAGGGACAATCCATAGAAAGTGACCCCACACTATTTCTAAGTATATGATGTAAGGCCATAAATGGTATCGGGAACATGTCTTACTTTTTGAAGGTCAGGCCTACAACAAAAGTTATGTCAAAAAATGTCTCTACAGAAGGCTACAAGAAGGGGTCAGCTATGAAGGAATGTCATATGGATAGAGGTCTAGAGATTCAGTGAGTGATTTTTTGGTGTTGTCTTGATGTCCTTGCCTCTGCTCTGCATCACTGATATACAACAATATAATTATGCAAAGATTGATAATGAACAATAGTTGATGATGTAGTTGTAATGATAGGATACTCACAAAGATTCCCTATATGGACTAATAAGAAATCCTAATATGCTACTTGTATGGACTAATACTTCATTACATACATGTATGGACTTGTATAAATAATTAGGAACAATAATAAATAACTTTCTAATAACAACTCCACGCACAAATCAATGTAGGGGTTTCCAGAGAAAACCCAACGCATGAAATATGTAACTAAGTAGTATTATAGTGTGGCACTATTGTATTAGTATAGAAGTATTGTAGTAGTGGTATGAAAGGACTATAGCAAACTAAAAATCTTAAAAAATTCTTTTTAACCAATTGAAATTGGAAATCTTCAAGATCTTCAATAATAATATGAAATTAGAACAACTACAAAATTTTAGGACAATGGTAATCCCTAGATGGAATTAATCTATGTGAATCATAAGGCTTTCATCCTCCAACCCAACTATAGAAATCTAGAGGGTTTTCATCCTCCAAATCCGAACATCAAGAGGGTTTTTGTCTCCAAGTAGAAAAGTTAAACACAAGAGTTTGATCTCAGAAAAATGGATTTTGACAGTAATAAAATGTATGATTTCCTTTGATCCCAGCTCCTTTTATTATCACTTTTTACTAATTTTAGCCCTCTTCTAGAAGTATCTAGAAACACTTTCTCTTTTTTTTAAAAAAAAAATTCTTACATTGGCCCTCTTTCTAGACACACTTTTTAAATATTTCAATTGGCCCTCTTTCCTAGCAACACTTTCTATCATTTTTTTCTTATGCACCGGGTCAACTTTTTAACATGACCGGTGATGCTGGTGTGACACACCCTCCGGCTCCATGGTAATGCTTTTGCCAGGAGCTATGAATTGGTGAGGCTATAACACAGGGGACCTTATCCCCAAGTAAGAACACTTTAAACCCGTGAGCTCGTTGGCCAATGAAGGCATAAAGCCTGCGAGTTCGTTGGCCTAGCGGGGGTTTGAACTCTGGTGGCCACCACTACAACTGAGCAACTTAACTGTGACTGAACCAGGCCCTTAATGGCAAATTGATGTGACACTTTCTATCATTATTTTGGGTCTTCTTTTAATAAAAGATAAGTTTCCCTTTTAATAATAAAATTTCTAGGATGACTTAATTTATTATTAAATATTTAGAAAAGGGACATGATAGTTCGCTCTTCCCAAAATTTCTTATCCTCAAGTAATTAAACTCTCCAACTCTTCCCAATTGAAAATCTCTATAATACTAGGATCCCAAATCATTCTTGGGAGTTGGTGTATTCATCTGCCCAATTTAATAGACCGTAGGAAAGCTTCTGCAAACTCCTCCATTATTTGTTTTGTCCCTAAAATTTCAAGCTTACATGAGGCTTACTTTATGTGTAAATGTACTTACCTCCATGTTTCTGTTATTCCACTTTGGTATAACTAAGAGTTGGAAACTCTACCATGAATATTTTATGCACATCGTCTATTTCTCCATTTAAATTTGTCATCCTATGAAAGCCTAAAACATTAGCCCTTGACACACTTCCAAAGGAGACTACACTACTTGGGAATTCACTGCATCATATATTTGGCCATCAATTGCCTCCCTCAAAAGATCACCTTTCACATCCTTGATAGCTCCAATGAGATCAAGCATATTGCAGATTTCTTGAGTAGTTGGAATGGTGACACCACATGGACAAGAAATGAACCAACAACATGTTACATTTGGTGAAAAACTATTACTTGTTCCACTTTAGACTTTAGTATTAGGTGTCTCAAAGTATCCCCTTGATCCCATACTCTTATGTGTAGACAATCTAGAGTGAAAGGGTCTATGTATCCTTTTCTACAAGTTATGTCCTTTACCTTCTCTCCATTCTTATGGTACTTTTCATGATTACAAGAATCATTATTTGCTAATTTTGTGCGCTCAACACCTACATTAAATTATACTAAAACATCTGTTGATGATTGTTTTAACACAGTCATAACAATAGTTAAAATTCACATAAAATGAACCAAAACTGACTTGAAAGATATGAAGAAATTGATTAAGATTTGCGTAATCCCAAGTTTAATATGGTCAGGTCTTGACCTGTTGGGCAAATTCAGTTGGTTGATGTGAAGCTGTAATGTTCAAGGGGCCTTTAGTGATCTAGGGTTTCTCGACGGTTTACTGGACTCAAACTATGCAAAAGATCTTAAATATCAGCATGTTAATCATTCTTTTTGCATAAAAGTGTTACTGTGCTGCAAAGATTTAAAGGGTTTTTCTTGAATTATTGTAGCTTTCTCCTTTTTAAATAATATGAAAACTGTCTACTTTCAAACTCTGTTGTTTATGCTTTTCAAATATGAGACGAATTTCCTTCAAATTTCTGCGTTTTAAGCTAAGTATTTTAGATGGGTTGGGAAAAGTTAGAAAGATTTAATCTAAACATCATTCATTCTACCAAAGGATCTAATTGTTCTGTTATGCACTTTGTAAATTATGCGGCAATTTGATCAAATCCATAGACTAAAACCTTAAATGTAAGTTATGAGCATTTTCACAAACATACACTTAAAATTGCAAGCTCTAAGAGAAAATGTTTCAAACATAATGAACAACAAGAAAACACTCAGAAGATAGATGCAGAATTCCAGATTCAATTGTATTAGAAATAGACAGTCATATAAGATTTACAATGTCTGAATGACTCTTAGCTTCAATGATCAAATTATAGAAAACTTACAAGCTTTACAGATACACTAAGGAAGCAAGATATTCCACACATTCCTTACTACAGACACAGGCGACCTCCTTCTTCTACTCCTAAATTCTATGTAAATGCTATCTTTTACAAACTCTTACTGTTATAAATCCCTGTGTAGCCCCTGTGTAAAGTTTTACAGTGTAAAGGGGGCAATATATAGCTATGACCATCCCCAATACAACTCAAAAACCCTAGTTAATTAATGGTTCAAACCTCCAGTTACAACATTAAATGGTGGAGAACAAGTCTCCCAAAAATATCTTTGAGCAGTATCAAATTTGGGTGAAATATGCCCTTCTAGAAACCCTAGCAGCTCAATAATAACTTCTGTTGTCTGCTGCAATGATGTTTCCATCTGCATTTTGTCTTCATCAATGAAGACCCTTGACTTTTCGCACCTCATCCTTATCTTCCTTTCATTTCCTCTGAGATCTCATTTCCTCCTATGTGATGTCACCGCCATCAAGTTTCAGGTCCTTCCTCAACTACAAACCTACAAAACAAATCAAAACAAATCAAAAAACCACATCAAGTTGCCTTGCCAATTAATTACCTAGTCAGAATGTTCGATGTGTGCTAACTATAACAACTAATGCACCCCCCACTTGACACCTAGTTGCAAAGTTTATGTGCCCCCAACCCCAACCACCAGTTTGGTTTTACATTTGAACCCTCCTCTCCATTGGCAAAACTCTCTACTATCGGTGCAGTCAAAAAATTCCCTACCAATCTCTTTACTCAGCCCGAAATAGCCTTATCGGCTTGTTCATTCTTCCTATCGGCATGATATTTGTCTATCGGCACGAGCAAAAGATCTCCCATCGATCACATTATTCTGGCCGATGTATCTCCCTATCAGCATGCATTTCTTCTCTATTGGCATGAGTTACATTCATCGGTGCGGGCTTAGAATTTCCAGTTGATCTTACTTTTCTGGCCGATCGTCCAGTTCAATTCCTTCGTATATCACTCTTTTGCATCGGCAAAACCAAGCCCTTCGGCATGAAAATACCATCAAACTCTGATAGTCATGAGTTAGGCCGATGTATCTCCCATCGGTGAAACACATAACATCACCAAGACAAAACAACCCCCCGCCAATATCAAATGTTACTCTGAACACCTTTGATACATACAAACTCATTTGTATGTGTCTGGACCTCAACCTCCTTTAAACCACACCTTAACTCACTTTCGGTTCCACCTTGTACATAATGCAATGCATATTGGATATACATTAAGTTAACATACATTGTATTAACTAGATTTAAATCCCTTTTGAGTTCCGCCCTTGTATGTTTCGCCTTGCACCTTCCAACATACAAACTATCATATACATCCTGCGAACCTATCGCCCTTATAGACCATATTTAACCCACTTTAGAATCCACGATGTATATACAGATATGCACCTTTCAATATGCATTTAGTATGATGCATTGATTATATCAGATTTAAATCTATTTTGAATTACGTGCTGTATGTTCACCATGTATGTATCGAAATGTATGTATCAAAACATACATTGTGGTAAACATACAAGGATTTAACTTTATTTCATGACCATTTTAGTTCCGCCAATTGTATATTCTGACAATGTATATCCTGAAATGTACAACGCACAATATACATACAAGGATTTAACTTCTTTTCATAACTTTTTCAAGTCCACGGCAATGTATATTATGCAATGTATGTTTCTCTTGTATGTTTAAACATACAAACGCCGAATATACAACCAGCAGATTTGACAAAATATTCATTTCAACTTCCAACCGCATCAGGTCCACTTTGCATGTATAGATAGAATCTTTATTAAAATGCATACAATGAAAAGGACATACAACCGACTTTGTATATGAAAGCGATATACAAAGGACCTTTGCATATGCAACCCAATTGCAAATGCGACTAAGTATAAAATGATTTTTCACATATAAAGGACTTTGTATATGGAAAGCGATATACAAAGGACTTTGCATACAAGCGAACTTACATGCAAAGGACCTTGTATATGCAACCCGACATACAAGAGGCATTGCATATGCAACAGCAAACCCTTCCCTTGTACATTTTACCAAAATGCTCATAACTTGCAAAATATGGAGAATTTTAACATGGTTCAAAAAGTAACCCCAGCTCATTTTTCACAAGGAATCCAACCATATTATGCCCTGGTACTAAAAAATGAATTTTTTCTCTATTTTTAACAAAGTCTGCAATTTTTACCCTCTTTTTCCCTTTACCACCAAACAGACCCACACACAAAAAGAAAAAAGCAAAAGCCACAGCAAGGGTCCTCATTTTGCTAAGGAGTAAAATGGGGCATGTTGTGAACATCACAACAACATCCTTTTCAAGTGCAGACCTATTAGTAGAATCATTGTGAAATTTAATCTAGTATGTTTCTTGGATCTAATAACCCCTTTCATATTTTGATCTATAATCACATGAATGGTCCAAGTGCTTTTCTTCTTCTATTAATGCTTCTAAGAGATTTGCATCATCACCATCATTTTGGCTGTTCAAGATTTTGGAATTTACCAAAATATTCTTCTCAATTTTATTTTCACAACTTTCTTGAAAATCACTCTCTTAAGGCATGAACTCAATCTTTGGAAGATTGATGTGTGCTTCTTGAACATGAAAAACTTTTCCATTTGTGCATCCAACAAGTGATGTTTATTTCTTGTTGACTTCATTAAGATAAACCTTTTGTTGACATTCAATCTTAGAAGTTAATGAAATATCTTTTTCTAAATAAATATTCTTACCTTCCACCTATATGGTGGATTCCTCCAAGGTCAGCCTCTTCTCAATTTCTTGCAACTCTGATATTCTTTCTTTGGCTCATGCTCCACCTTCACAATTTATAGTTCCATAATATTCTTTTCTAGCTCTTTATATGACCTCTCTAATTCTTCATATGAATTCACCTCTTCTTTGCCCTAACATTTGTGGCTTGGCACCCAAGATTCTTTGCATGAGAAGTAAATTTTATTTCTTTAGAGTTATTTCTAGTCCCATATGTTGTGCTTTGCACACACACCCCATTTTGCCAAATGGGGGCCCCCTTTTTTTTGCTTTGGCTTGGAGTCTCAACCTTTCCTCCTTATGATGATGAAAAAGTGAAATGGTGCTTAGAATGCAGGATTTGTTCCAAATTTGGGTATTTGGCATGTTTGATATTGTCTGATGCCTTTCGTGATTGATTTGGAGGAGTCTTAATTAATTTTGTGCTTTAGAAATAAACATTTGTTACCTTTTGTGCTAAAACTGGGTGTCACTGGAGTTTGCGCTAATAGCCTATGTCATTGGATATAGTGCTTAAAATTCTTACTGCACGATGTGTCATATTGGGATTCTTATTTTCCATGCCTTAGAATTGCAAAATCATGTCAAAATTCCACTACATTTTACTAAGGGGTCCATATGCCTTCACCCTGATGTGTGTTACTAATCCCCTGAATTTGGCTAAGTTTGAAACCTTGAAAACCTAGAAAATTGGCTAAGTCTGAAATCTAGTGGATCCTCCAAATTTTAGAATTTGCATGTTAAATCCTATGGATCCAAGACCTATCTCAAACATTCTAATAGTATATTTCAAAATATTTAAAGTATAAAACATATACTTAAATATATTTTTAAATATACTGTCAGTCAGGGAATTTCAAAATCTAGTGGGATTTTTGACCCCTACTGCAATTT
This sequence comes from Cunninghamia lanceolata, assembly GCA_027924645.1. Classification (NCBI taxonomy): domain Eukaryota; kingdom Viridiplantae; phylum Streptophyta; class Pinopsida; order Cupressales; family Cupressaceae; genus Cunninghamia; species Cunninghamia lanceolata. Next base: position 19,948,221 of record BSBN01000627.1, read on the forward strand.
GCGCTAAAAACACCTCCTACTGCAGTTTGCACTAAAAAGTCACTTCAATGTAGTTTGTGCTAATTCAGCCCCCTGCAGGACATGTCTGGTAGAACCTAAATCCTCTGCTATCTGGCACCCCTTAAAAACCCTACTAGAAAGTTTTGTTCCCTTTGGTGACACCTTAACGCTAAAAATTGGCTTCACAAGACATTGCACTAATATTGTTCTTCACTGCATATGTCCTGTAACCTCGAAATTCCCTGCCATTCGGTACCAACCAATTTTCCCACTAGCTTTTTTAACTTCCTTATGTTTAGTACTAATGCTAAAATGAAGGTTTATTGGATATGTCTAGCAAGATGGAAAATCCCTACTATCCAGTAAGGCCCTAAAAGCCTGCTTATCTAGTAGTCCCTAAAAATTCCGCTTATTCATGTTTTGGGCTAGAAAATTTATCCTGAGGCATAAAACTTGGTTTTAATTGATGAATATGATTTGCACTGCATTTATTACATGATTTGGAATTATTTATATCATGTTGGTATGAATTTAGAACATCTTTTGCATCAAATTAATGCTATTGCACATGGATATCTAGTAACCCCCAAAAATCCTACTTTTTGCCAAAAAGAGTATAAAAACATGAAATAAAAGTCTTCTGCTAGATCTAAATGAGAACAAAAACATCCCAAGTTACCATAAATGCGAAATGGGTAGTCAAAAATGAAAAACTAAGAAAAAAATGGGAAAACACTAGATTTGTGAAGATGGTCATAGCGACAAAAGTGATATTGAGTTGTCCCAGATTGATCCATGGATGCAAATGGATATATTTTGATTTATCTTGATGTAAAATGATTTGTTATGGTGAAATTGATGTTTCGCATTGTGGATTGTAGGTTAGAGAGGATGAAGGAACTAGCTCGAGCCACCATAAGGGATGAAAACTCATAGATACACTACTGACCTGGACATGAAAAATCATCATTTTATCAATCAAACTATTGTAGTACGTGCAAAAGGAAGTCAATATGATATCAAAGGTTATGGAGATAAGCCCCAAGAGTTGAAAGACATAGGAAATTAGACCTACATCATTGTTGTTCCTCCAAAGCATGTTCAGTGTTCAAGACATGTTCACAATTGTCCCATCCATCCAGTCATCAAATGTCAAAAACATGCCACATACTCCTCTTGACCAGTCAACTCTTTGGAAAAGAGTTTTCTCTCATTGGACAACTCAAAAGTTGCTTTTTGTCCTATTATCATGAGATGAAAAGTTGTAATTTTGTCTTTTTCCTAAAGGACAAAAGTAATTCTGAGATTGTAACTGCCCACCGAGCAAAATTAAATGATGTCAAATATGGACCCTTGGTGTTGGTTTAATCCTCACCATCCATTGAAAACTCAATATGCTTGCCTCTCTATATAAAGGCAACCTCTCTCATTGTAAAAGGATAAGAAAGTTCTGAAGAAAGAATTGTTGGAACTCTGCCATTTTTCTGAATTAAAACAAACAGAGTTTCATTTGCTGCTAGCATTTGAGTTCATTTTTTTTATTGGATATGGTTTTCATGGTTCTTCTTCACCTTTATGATTAGTTATTCAGTTGCATTTGTGGTTGATTATTCATATATTTGATGGATTTCATGTCCATACCATTGATGGCTTGCTGATTATATATCATTGTGCATGGTTAGTCTAGACATACTTATATGAGCTAAGTTCGATTGTGTGAGTTTGTTGAACTACACCAGGAATTGGGTGTTGAATGAATCCTTCACAATTTAAAAACCCTTAAATTTCCTTAGAAGATTGTACAGTCTCTGTAGCATTGTGGACTGCCTTGCTAAGTAGAGATTCGTTTATTGTTGGGAATCTATGTATCTGTTTGTTGATCATTTTTGTAATTGTCTATAGGATCCCTCTATCCTTTATCTCTCTCCTTTTCATTTTGCATTTTATTTATCAAATCTGGTTAGATTAGGTTTCGTGAACTTGCATAGTGATGTCACATAATCCATATCCAGTGAATGCAAGTTAGAAGATTGTTTATTGCAGATTGGAATGACATATTTTGTAGCAATCTAAGTACATCAGTGATGAAGGGGGTAAATCTTAAAACACACAACAGAAGTTGCACACAGAAAATAGAACTTTCTTTATTGATTTGGACAACTTATTACATTACAAAAGCTCAAATACAATATGAGGAATCAACCCTCCACAGGCTGCAACACATTACAACTTCCTCTCACAAGACTCTAGAATCATCAGCCTTCTGTAACCCCAAATCAGCTAGGGTTTCTATTTTCCCGCCTATTCTTGACTCTACACTTTCCCCCTTAACTCTACTACTACCCAGGGTTCCCAAAAATGGTTATTAATAGCCTTTTTGGCGGCCAACAACCTAATTTCAAATTTTGCTTCTCCCTCCAAAAATAAGTCAACTTCTGGGAGCCATAACTTTTGATCCAGGTGTCCGATTGACGAATCGTTTTATGCATCAAAAAGCTCATGGAGTGCTCTATGCACTAAGAACCTTATCTGCCAATTCCAACCATTTTCAGACCCGTACAGGGCCATTTAGTGCCTCAAACTTGAGTTTAAATAATTTTCAAGCATTTTTCAGGAAACATAAACTTTAATATCTTTCAGCTCGCAAATGATCTTTGCGTGATTCCTTTGCCAAAGGTCTTATTTTTTAGTTATGAAGCTTCTTGTAAATTTTCACATCATTCTGTGCCCAAATGCAAACTTTCTAAAAATAGTAGGTTGCTATTTTTAGCAGTTTGGAAAAACTAAAATTTCTACATCATTATTCAAGCGATTATGGAACTAGAACCACAAATTTTGAAAAAAAATGGAAAGAACATCAATAATTTTGAAACACATCTTTTTTTAGGTGATGCAAGATTTCCCTTACACCATTGAATGCTCCTGCATCAGACACCCAGGGTAATTTGAGAAGTAACCCTGTCACGTCTCAGGTGTTTGTGTGAGGAAAACCCAAACGGTCAACCTCTTCCTTAGACAACCAAGAAGAATCTTCAACATTCCTTCCTTTCCATTTCACCAGGTATTCTTCATATTGCATGTTCCAAGTACTTCTTCCCACATGGCTATCCAAGATCTCTTCTATCTCCTGTGTTGAAGTAGATGCCGGAATACTCCACTGTTCTTCTGTTGGTCCATCCTTTGTTCCACCTTCATGATATTCTGATAAATCAAGAATGTTGAAAATAGGGGAAATGTTGATCCCACTTGGCATCTGTACCTCATATACATTTCCTGAATCATGTTTCTTCAAAATTCTACATGGTCCAAATTTCTTCATTTTTAGCTTATTGTATGTTCCAATCGAGAACCTTTCTTTTCTCAAGTGAACCATGACTTCATCTCCTACTTGGAATTCCTTGTATCTCCTCTTTTGATCTACCTTAGCCTTGTACTGAATATTCATCTTATTAATCTACTTTTTAACCTCTTCATGCAAATTCTTCATGTGTTCTACAAAGTCTTCAAGCTCGGCACTTGTCTTTTCTCCTTTGTTCAGATTCCTTAACTTTGAAGCATTTCTTGGACTATTCCCATATACAATCTAGAAAGGTGATTTACCAATACTCCTATTAATAGAATTGTTGTAAGCAAATTCTGCCTGTGGTAAAATCAAATCCCATCCCTTGGGCTTATCTCCTACTAAGCATCGTAGCAGGTTACCCAAACTCCTATACACCACTTCGGTCTGTCCATCAGTCTGTGGATGGTGTGCAGAACTGAACTTCAAATCTGTCTTCAACTTCTTCCACAATGTCCTCCAGAAATAACCAACAAACTTGGTATCTTGATCTGAAACTATGCTCTTTGGTAGACCATGTAATCTCACCACCTCCCTGAAAAATAATTCAGCAATATGAACAACATCATTAGTCTTTTTGCAAGGAATAAAATGTGCCATCTTTGAGAATTTGTCCACCACCAAAAAAATGGAATCATGTCCTCTCTGTGTCCTTGGTAAACCAAGAACAAAATCTATACTAATATCATCCCATGGCTTCTTTGGTATAGGTAATGGCTGATATAGACCTATGTTCTGACTTGCTCCTTTTGCCATCTGACATACTCTGCAACTCTGCACAAATTTCCTCACATCCTGCTGCAACTGTGGCCAATAATAATTTACACCAACAATAGCAATGGTCTTATCTCAACCAAAGTGTCCAGCTAATCCCCCACTATGCTTCTCCTTTATCAGGTTCTCTCTCATGGAACTCCTCAGAATGCACAACTAGCTTCCTCTAAACAACATGCCATCTTGGATTATGAAATCCAACCATTTTGTCCTGTCCAAAGTAACAGGTTCCAGACAAGCTTTCCAAGCCTCTTCAAAATCTAGATCTTCAGGTTATAAAATTTTGAGCTCATCGAACCCAACAACCTCTATCTTCATTTCTGTCAACACAGTTTGCCTTCTGCTCAAGGCATATGCAACTTTGTTGGACTTCCCACTCCTGTGCTTCAAAACAAAAGTATAGCTCTACAAAAACTCAAACCATTTTAAGTGCCTTTGGTTCAACTTCCCTTGACTATTAAGATACTACAAAGCCTAATGATCAGTATATAAAACAAAATCTTTTGGCAACAAATAATGTCTCCATGTCTTCAAAGCCTAAACTATTGCATAAAATTCCTGATCATAAACATAATACTTTTTCTTTACATCATTAAGCTTCTCACTAAAATTGGTAGTGGGCTTAGCTTCTTGACTCAAAATAGCTCCTATAGCACTACCACTAGCATCACAATCTACCTGAAATACCTTATTGAAATCTGGAAGTGCCAAAATAGGTTGCTCTATAACTTTCTGCTTCAATGTGTCAAAACTTTTATCTGTTCCTTTAGTCCATCTAAACTCTTTTCTATCCCCTCTCATTGTCTCAGTTAGGGGTGCACAAATGCTACTAAAATTCCTAATAAACTTTCTATAAAAACTTGCCAAACCATGAAAAGATCTTACCTTTGTGGCACTCCTTGGTGTAGGCCATTCAATGATAACCCTTACTTTTTCGGGGTCCATCTTAAGACCTTCCTCTGAGACAACAAATCCTAGGTATACCAAATCCTTCTTTGCAAAACTACATTTGTTTAGATTAATTGACAACTTCTCCTCCCTCAGCTTCTCTAAAACTCTTCTGATATGCATTAGATGCTCATCCCAAGTTTTACTGGAAATCAAAATATCATCTAAATAGACAGTAACAAAACTTCCCAAAAATTCTTTTAGTACCTTGTTCATGAGCCAATGAATGTGTTCGATGCATTGGTTAGCCCAAATGGCATGACTAACCACTCATACAAACCCTCCTTTGTCTTGAAGGTTGTCTTCCATTCATCTCCTTCTCTGATTGAGATCTGGTGATACCCACTCTTTAGATCAATCTTCATGAAGTACTTGGCTCCACTCAAACAATCCATTATGTCATCCATTCTGGGTACTGAAAATCTGTACTTGATCATGATCTTGTTGATGGCTCAAGAATCTGTACACATTCTCCACTCTCCATCTTTCTTTGGTGCTAGTACTACAGGTACCGCACATGGACTTAGGCTCTCTCTTATTAGCCCCTTCCTTAACAGCTCTTGAACTTGTCTGTTTAGCTCCTCACTCTCTGCAGGGGTCATTCTGTGGGCTGCCTTATTCGGCAAACTAGCTCTTGGCATCAAGTCCATTTGATGACTTATCTTCCTCACTGGTGGTAAACCTTCTGGTACATTATCAGAAATAATGTCTTAAAATTCTTTCAACATATCTAAAACTTTTGCTGGTACATCTTCACAATTCTCTTGACTGATCTTAGGAATCAATGCAAAGCAATGACGCTCATGCTTCATACCTTCCAAAAAATTTCTACCATCTACCAAGCAAATTTTGGCAATACTACATACCTTTTCTTCCACCTCCTTCAAGGGCTTCAACTTATGATGAACTCCATCCTTTGTTAGGGAGTATGTGTTTGCATGGCCATTATGGACATCACTCCTATCATACTGGCATGGCCTCCCCAATAATATATGACATGCATCCATTGATATGATGTCACACAGTACCTCATCATGGTAGTCACCAATCTTGAACTTCACTAAACACTGCTCATTGACCAAATCTCTATGGTCCTTCTGCAACCATGCAATCCGATATGGATGGGGATGCTTTCTTCTTATCAACTTCAACTTGTCAACTATGTCCTCTGAAACAAGATTATCAGTGCTTCCACTGTCAGTAAAAATATCACAACACTTACCTTCACATTTGCACCTTGTACAGAATAGACTCCTCCTCTGATTAGGTTCTTTCTCCTCATTCAACAAAGTGCTTCTGACAACTAGGGTTTCTGGTGCAGGGGCACCTAGATACTTTAATTAATTTTATGTTCATTTTGATGTTTGGCATTGTATAAGGTCCAAGTGATCAATTGCAAGGCCTAGTGCCATGTGTGAGTCCGAGTGGAATAAATCTAGGTTCATTTTGTAAGTCCCAAGTGACATTTGTCAATTGTAATCGCATAATGCTAAAAATAGCAATAATGCCAAAAATAGGCAATAGTGTTCCCTAGCCGCTTGGAATCGATCTCCCAGCCGCTTGGAGTTAGTTTGGTACTACTTTGGGCGAATCTATAAAACCCAGAGAAATGAATCAAATGGATACAAATTAAGGATTGAGATTGTAGTCAGTCATATGATATTGTGATTATGCGAATGTAATCAAAATTTGCTAAGGAGAATCAAACTATTTTGTGTTGTAAATTTATTTTTCTATTCTCTGAAAATATGAATTGCATAGCTGTAGATTTTCTTTCCTCTATATTTTCCCATTGTTGCAATATGTCGATATGAAGCATTCCACTGATGAGATTTCTGTCGAAATCAGTGGAATGCCTTCACTGTATCATATCTGTTTGTTTTCTATTTTGTTTCATGATTTGGCGGCGTAGAGAACCAAATTTGAGTGCACATAGTAGATTGCCTAGCATCTCCATGTGCTAGGGTTTTGTCAAAAGTCAGGCGAAGTGAAGTTTTACCTAAGTGTTGGAGTATCATCGGTGAGACTGAGGTTTATCGGCAAAGTATTTAATAGTCTGGGTGAAAGTAGTAGTCTTCCCAAAGAGTGGTCAGGTGACCAAGTACATCGGTGTAAGATTTGTGTTGCTTCATTGAATATGCATTTTGTGTGTATATCACAAATTCATGTTGAGAACATTTCATGTGTATCTCACAAAAGCATGTTGAGTGTGTATATTATAGAGGCATATTGAGAATGTATGTTGCGAATGTACATTGAGAAGATACATTCTGTTGAATACAAAAAGTGACCAGTCATAACAGTGAATCAGGGTGTAGTAACCGACCATAAAAAGTCATGTTATGCATACACCACAGTTTGGTATATCAGAGTGATTAGTGGGTATCAGGAGTAGCTCCCAAGCTCGCCAATAGTGAAGGTCATACTGACGGTTTGAGTATATCGGTGTATCGGAAGAATGGTTATTGAGGCTGCCGATGGTAGATGGTCTTGCCAATAGTGAATTCAAAGGGGTCAAAAGGATCTAAAATTTATTAAGTGTTTGTTTCTACTGTGTGCTCTACATCATTTTGGTATCAGAGCTAGCAAAAGGTCTGCAAAAGTGTTGGCATTGTCTGTGAAGGTTTGTCAGACAAAGAAAGCGAAGGAGGGGCTAGCGATATGCCTCCAAAGGGAATGACCACCGAAGTGGTCAAGAAATTCAAGGAGATGGAGGAGATGATCAAGACTGTAGTCAAGGAAGCACTCCAGGCTAAGTTGAAGACCTTAGGAAAAGGCAAGAAATTAGACGAGGAGTCTGATGAAGTAGAAGAAGATGGGGAAGAGGAAACAACCCCAGAACAGACAAGTATATCTGTAGACCAGAAACAATTTCTGGAGGCCATAAAATCACTTGGTAAGGAGTCATCTGAGGCAAGAATAGAGATTCTGATGTTCAGTGGAAAGATGGACATAGAAGAAGTCATTGAATGGATCAAGGCTCTAAATAACTATTTCAAGTACAAGGAGGTACCGAAGAATAGAAGAGTCAAGTTTGCAAAGATGAAATTGAAGGGTGCTGCACTCATGTGGAATTACACCCAGGGAGAGGGTGAAGAGTGGAAAGAGAATGATCTCATCTTGGAGTCGGATGGTAGAGAGGATCAAGGCTCAGTTCCTACTAGCGGATTATGAGGTGCAGATATACAAGAAAATGCAGAATCTCAAACAGAAAGATATGGATGTATCCACCTATACAGAGGAATTTCATAAATTGTCTCTAAGGTGTGGACATGCTGAGGATGAGAAAGGAAGAGTTGCCAGGTATATTAATGGCCTGAAGTATAGTATACAAGATGAGAGTACCATCTTGACACCAGAAACCATGGACAAATGTTTCCAGGTGGCACTAAGAGTAGAAAAGAAGCAAAAAAGAAAAGGAGAACAGTAGAACAGATTCAGAGGTGGAAAGAATTTCAAAGGTAGAAATAACTTTGGTGGTAGAAATCAGTTCTAGAAGACTCAAGGGGAGTCTAGTCAGCAAGAACATAGTGGAGAATCTAGTTCCAGAGGGGGCTTCAAAGGTAGGAGACCCAATAGGAGAGGCAGATTTGGTGGACTAGGCAGAGGTCCTAATGTCTTCACAAGATGTTACAATTGTAACCAAATTGGGCACACAATAGGTAGGTGTCTGGAGAAAGCCTCAAGCTCTCATGGTGGAGAGAGAAGGAGCCAGCTAATTCAAGAAGAAGATTGTCAGAGTGTGAACTCACCTATGGGAAGCGCAGCTCCAGCACAAGATGGAGAGAATCTCATGATAAGAAGGACGATGCTGAAGGTACCACAGAACAAAGAACCACCACAGAGGAAGACACTATTTAGAAATTTGTGTAAAGTTTCTGGCAAAAGGTGTAAGGTAATTGTTGATTCTAGCTCCACTGAAAATTTAGTTTTAGTAGAAATGGTAGAGAAACTGAATTTGAGAGGATTGCCACATGTTAGTCCATACAAAGTGTCCTGGCTGAAGAAAGGGCAGCAAGTCTTGGTTGATGAACAAGCTTGGGTAGAATTTCAGATAGGGGAATATGGGGATAAAATTTTGTGTGATATAATCCCCATGGATGCATGCCATTTACTGTTAGGAAGACCTTGGTAGTATGATGTACAAGCCCAACATGATGGTAAGTCGAATTCCTTTGTGATCACTAAGAATGGTAGACAGTATAACATGGATCTTTTACCAGAAGAGGGTGTAGACAAGAATGTAGGCTCAAGTATCATGTTAATGAGTGGAAAAGAGTTTCTCCATACTCTAAAAGAAGAGGGAACCTAGGGGTATGCTTTGATTTTGAAACCTAAAGACAATTCTGATTTGTCTAAAAATAGCAAGGAAAAAGTCCCTAAGGAAGTGCAGGTATTGTTAGACAAATATAAGGGTATCATGGTGGAGGATATGCCTAATGTACTACCCCCTATGAGAGACATCAGTCATTAGATTGACTTCATCCCAGGATCCACATTGCCAAATAAACCAGCTTATAAAATGACACCTAATCAGAATGAGGAAATTGCTAAACAAGTACAAGAACTGTTGGATAAAGGCCTAGTGAGGAAAAGTCTTAGTCCATGTGTTGTACCCACAGTTTTAGCTCCTAAGAAGGATGGCAAATGGAGGTTATGTACTGATTCAAGAGCCATAAATAAGATCACCATCAAATATTAGTTTCCTATGCCCAGAATAGAGGACCTCATGGATTGTTTGGGTGGAGCTCGGTACTTTTCTAAAATTGATCTCAAAAGTGGATACCATCAGATCAGGATTAGACAACGGGATGAATGGAAGACAGCCTTTAAGAATAATGAAGGTCTTTATGAGTGGCTGGTGATGCCATTTGGTCTGTCCAATTCTCCAAGCACTTTCATGCATCTAATGAATAAGGTATTGAAAGATTTTATTGGTAAATTTGTTGTTGTCTATCTGGATGATATTTTGGTTTTCAGCAGAACAAAAGAGGAACATTTGTAGCATTTGGAACAGGTGTTGAAGAAGCTGCATGAGGAGAAACTGATGATCAATATGGAGAAGAGTGTCTTCATGAAGGAAGAACTCACATACCTTGGATTTGTGATATCCCAAGGTAGTTTGAAAATGGATCCAAAGAAGGTAAATGCTATTCTGTCTTGGCCAACACCTAAAACAATAAGTGATGTAAGGAGTTTTCATCGGTTGGCAACTTTTTATAGGAAATTCATAAGAGGATTCAGTCATATTTGTGCACCCATTCTGGATACCATAAAAGGAGGGCAGAAATGTAAGTTTGTTTGGAATAGAGCAGCTGATGAGTCTTTTGAGATTCTCAAATAGAAAATAGCAGAGAAACCCATTTTGGTTTTGCCTGATTTTAATAAGTTTTTTACTATGGAATGTGATGCCAATAACCTTGCCATTGGTACTGTCTTGAGTTAGGAAGGCAGACCTGTTGCTTTCTTTAGTGAAAAGCTGAATGATGCTAAATGAAAGTATTCCACATATGATCTAGAATTATATGCAATGGTGCAAGCATTGAAAAAATGGAGACATTATCTCTTACCCAAGGAATTCATTGTTTATACTGACAACCATGCTTTGAGTTTTATGAATTCGCAGGAGAAGCTAAATCACAGGCATATGAAGTGGGTCAAACAACTCTAGGTGTATACTTTCTCCATCAAACATAAGAAGGGACAAGCCAACAAGGTGGCAAATGCTCTGAGTAGAAGAGTGTGCACTACACAGGAAATCCAGTTGTAAAGGATAGCCATGATGCTGTAAGGACAACTATCTAGAAGAACACAGGGAAATACAAAGAGAGAGCTGATCAGAAGAAAAGGGATGCCCAATACAAAGTTGGGGATTTGGCAATGGCATATCTGAAGAAGGAAAGACTTCTGAAGGGGTAGCCCATGAAGCTTCTTATGAAGAAGATAGGTCCATGCAAGATTGTACACCAATTTGGGCCTAATGCATATGAAATTGAACTTCCTCCAGGTTTAGCAATATCACCCATTTTCAATGTGTCAGAACTATTTCCATTCAGGGGAGACAATGTTACAGATTCAGATGTGACAGGAGTAGAAGATGCAGAATGATTTATGATTTTCCACCAAGTCAGCCAGTACAGCTGGAATGTATTTTGGACACCAAAGTTTAGAAGAAGACCAGACATAAAACCTACAAGCAGTATCTAGTCAAATGGTATGGTTTACCTAATGAGGATGCAACCTAGATGAGCGAGGAAGACATCATCAAGCATGGGGTTACTATTTTAGACTTGGTTCCTCAAGGGACTTGAGTTCTGTTAACCCTAGGAGTATGGTGCAGGGGCACCTAGATACTTTAATTAATTTTATGTTCATTTTGATGTTTGGTGTTGTATAAGGTCCAAGTGACCAATTGTAAGGCCTAGTGCCATGTGTGAGTCCGAGTGGAATAAATCTAGGTTCATTTTGTAAGTCCCAAGTGACATTTGTCAATTGTAATCGCATAATGCTAAAAATAGCAATAATGCCAAAAATAGGTAGTAGTGTTCCCCAGCCGCTTGGAATTGATCTCCCAGCTGCTTGGAGTTAGTTTGGTACTACTCTGGGTGAATCTATAAAACTAGAGAAATGAATCAAATGGATACAGATTAAGGATTGAGATTGTAGTCAGTCATATGATATTGTGATTATGCGAATGTAATCAAACTTTGCTAAGGAGAATCCAACTATTTCTATGTCGTCAATTTGTTTTTCTATTCTCTATAAATATGAATTGCATAGCTATAGATTTTCTTTCCTGTCTATTTTCCCATTGTTGCAATATGTCGATATGAAGCATTCCACTGATGAGATTTCTATCGAAATTAGTGGAATGCCTTCACTGTATCATATCTGTTTGTTTTCTATTTTGTTTCATGATTTGGCGGCGCAGAGAACCAAATTTGAGTGCGCATAGTAGATTGCCTAGCATCTCCATGTGCTAGGGTTTTGTCAAAAGTCAGGCGAAGTGAAGTTTTACCTAAGTGTTGGAGTATCATCGGTGAGACTGAGGTTTATTGGCAAAGTATTTAATAGTCCAGGCGAAAGTAGTAGTTTGCCTGAAGAGTGGTCAAGTGACCAAGTACATCAGCGTAAGATTTGTGTTGCTTCATCAAATGTGCATTTTGTGTGTATATCACAAATTCATGTTGAGAACATTTCGTGTGTATCTCACAAAAGCCTATTGAGTTTGTATATTGCAGAGGCATATTAAGAATGTATGTTGGGAATGTACATTGAGAAGATACATTTCGTCAGATACAAAAAGTGACCAGTCGTAATGGTGAATCAGGGTGTAGTAACCGGCCATAACAAGTCATGTTATGCATACACCACAGTTTAGTATATCGGAGTGATCAGTGGGTATTGGCAGAGTAGCTCCCAAGCTCACCGACAATGAAGGTCATACCGACGGTTTGAGTATATCAGCGTATCAGAAGAATGGTTATTGAGGCTACCGATGGTAGATGGTCTTGCCGATAGTGAATTCAAAGGGGTCAAAAGGATCTAAAATTTAATAAGTGTTTGGTTTTTGTTGTGTGCTCTGCATCAGTTTCTTTCCTTTCAGCATCTTCAGAATGCTCAGACTGCACATCTTCATCTACATGTGCAACTCATGCATTACCTTTAGATCTTCTATTTGTTCTTCCTTGATGTTCCAGACACTCATATGCTCAATGCCCTTCTTCTCCACATTGGAAATAGGTTCCTCTGAAACCTCCTCTTCTAGGTCCTTGCCTAGGTCAGCCTCTTCCTCTTCCTCTTTGCTCTCCATTGTTCTGGTCATGAGGGTGGTAGGTATTATCTCCTCTCTGATTTTGACTAGTGTTGGCTTCTTCACTTTTACTTGAATCTTCATTTTGGCCCCCATAGGGCCTTCCACCAGTCCTTTCGCCTTGACCTGTTCCCCTTTGCTTGCTATCAAATCTTTTATTCAGCTTCTCTTCCACCTTCTGGGAAAACTAGTATGCATCTTCTATGGTGGTCATTCTGACCAGGCTCAGCTCCTCTTGAATACTTGGTCTCAACCCATTAATGTAATGGGATACCTTCTCCTTATTAGCCTCTGCATGACTAGTTCTGACTGTAATCTTATAAAACTCTTTTGTATACTCCTTAACAGACTTGTTGCCTTGCTTCAATCCTTACAGCTTCTTCAATAACTCCATCTCATAGTCCATAGGAATGAACTGCTTCTTCAGTTTCTCCACCATTCAATCCCATCTGGTGATCTTTCCTTTTCCTCTTCTGTTCCTCTCTAACTGGACCTCCTTCCACCAAATAATGGCATGGCCCTTCAATTTTGTTTTGCAAACTTGATCCGATCTGAGCCTTCCACATCTTTATACTTGAAATATTCCTCCATGTCATTGATCCAATCAATAAGTTGTTTTGGATTCAAATCTCTAGAATATGTAAAAACTTCAATCCTAGGCCTCTTTCCAATCTTAGAAACAGCCCTTAACAACCTAAGTTCTGCAGGATCTCCTGCAGCTTCTTGTTCTTCCTTAGATAGCTCTTCTTCAGCTTCATCTTCGCTTTCTTCTCTTGTTCTTAGATCAAACCCTCTTCATAACTCCTCTTGCAATGCATCGATTTGCCTTTGCAGGGCTCTAAAACCCTCTTTCGTCAAAGTATTCCTCCCAATATGATTTCTTCATGGAGGCATCTTGATCTCTGCAGAAAACCCACAACCTCAGGTCTTGGTGCAAACTGCCTCACGGTCGGCGATCTATCTACACACTTAGGAACCCTTGCTCTGATACCACTTGATGAAGGGGGTAAATCTTAAAATACATAACAACAGAAGTTGTACATAGAAAATATAACTTTCTTTATTGATTTGAACAACTTATTACATTATAGAAGCTCAAATACAATCTGAGGAATCAACCCTCCATAGGCTACAACACATTATAGCTTCCTCTCACAAGACTTTGGAATCATCAGCCTTTTGTAACCCCAAATCAGCTAGGGTCTCTGTTTTCCTGCCTATTCTTGACTCTACACTTTCCCCCTTAACTCTACTACTGCCCAGGGTTCCCACAAATGGTTATTAATAGCCTTTTTGGTAGCCAACAACCTAATTTCAAAATTTGTTTCTCCCTCCAAAAATAGGTCAACTTCCGGGAGCCATAACTTTTAATCTGGGTGTCCAATTGACAAACCGTTTTATGCGTCGAAAAGCTCATAGAATGTTCTACGTATTGAGAACCTGCTCTATAAATTCTAGCCATTTTCAAGCCTGTACAGGGCCATTTGGTGCCTCAAACCTGAGTTTAAATAATTTTTAGGCATTTTTTGGGAAATAGAAACTTTAATATCTTTCAACTCGCAAATGATCTTTGCGTATATCCTTTGCCAAAGGTCTTATTTTTTAGTTATGAAGCTTCCTGTAAATTTTCACTTCATTCTTTGCCCAAATGCAAACTTTCTAAAAATAGCAGGTTGCTATTTTTAGCAGTTTGGAAAAACTGAAAGTTCTACATCATTATTCAAGTGATTATGGAACCAAAACCACAAATTTTGAAAAGAAATGGAAAGAACATCAATAATTTTGAAACACATCTTTTTTTGGGTGATGCAAGATTGCCCTTACACCACTGGATGCTCCTGCATCAATCAGTTCATTTATACTTTTCAAATTAGAAAACTAATCAAGGTCATGTGCAATCAAATCTTAATGCACTAAAGCTTGTCTTTCATTGCATGTAAATCCCCTTGGTTGGAATAGCTGAATACATATCCACTAAGTTATCTTGTGATCTAAGACCTAGCTATATAAACCTTGGGGTAGTCCTATTCTGAAGATTTGGGATATGATTCCTTTCAAGAGAGGTGATATACCTTTGTGTCTTACCTATGTTGTTGCATGCTAAAACAACCATCAACACCATCCTCCCTTGTGACAGGGGAATTTTTCTACTTTAGGAACATTCTTTTAACTTCAGCTCTTAGGCAACTTCTTGAGTCTTTGGTTCTACTTTATCTTCCATCTTTCTCATCTTCCTCATGTATTCATACAAGCCTCTTTTTTTTGGATATAGATTTTTTAGTATCTTAAACTAATCATCAAGGGTAACTTGGGCTTTGAATTCATTAGGCATTCCTTGATATTGATCAAAAATTATGGTGGCCTTAAGTTTATACATTTCCTTGTCCTTCTGTATTTTCATCCATGCCTCTTTAATAGGATATATATACTCTTCTTTTTGTAAGAACCTTAGCTAAAAAGATCGGTAGTGTGACAGATCATAGATCAATTATTTGTAGACAATCTTCCTTCTTTTTCTCTTATGTCCTTTTGTTTCACCAAAACTATAAAATGATTCATTTGATTATTCATGTTTTGTAAAGTTTATATCATTTTTTATATGAATTCTTGAAATGTGTTCATTTTTCTATCTTTCATACTTTCCCATCACTAGCATGCATGTGATGTAATATGCATCTATATTTCATACTTTCCCATCACTAGCATGCATGTGATGTAATATGCATCAAAATGTGAGATCTAACCCTATAGGTTAGAAAGATCATATGTATTATACCACTATAATGTCCCAAAGTAGAATATTTGGTAATCTTGACAATAACCTATAAATTCTAGCACTTTCTAGTTACTAAGATCTCATAATGGATAGGGTGAGAGCATACAATGACTAGAATTAAATTAAATATTAAATATAGTTATGCTTGTTAGCAATAAGCCACAAAACCTATGATGCATACAAGGAAAAATCTAAAAGATTATATGGGTCCTAGCTGCTAAGCCTTCTAGATATCACTTCAACATTAATGCAATTTTAATAAAAAATGTAGTGTAAAAATGCTTAGAAGAAATAATAAACCACTAGAATTCCTTGTATAATAAGAAAGAATGAATATAGCCAAACAAATTCACTATTATTTTAAACCCACACACTAAATATATCCTATATGTTGCTACAACCAAGTATTAATAATGATATTGTTAATATGCGCTGGGCAACTAAGAGGGGAGGGGGGTGAATCAGTTGTCACAAAAACTTAAACACTTTCTACAAATTAAACATTCATCATTTATCCACAATTATTATGATTTAACAATGAGTGCATAAAATCATAAACTTAACCACATATACAACATCAAACACAAGAGACACCAGATTTACATGGAAAACCCCAAGGTGGGGAAAAACCATGGAGAGGATTAACTCTCAATATATATTGCAATCTTGAAATAATGATGTTCAGGCTTGGTCACTTCACGGACCTAAACATACTGGCTTACTGCCATGAAGAACAACTAGGTCTAGTAGGATCACTACCTCAACCCTAAACCTAGCAAGATTACAATAAGGGCTGTTAAACCCTGAGGGATATTAAACCCTGAGGGATGTTAAACCCTATTGGTGGCTTATTTCCAAACTCACTGCCATGATCAACACCTTTCTATATTTGCAACTAAAGTACAATAATTGCCCTGCTCTACTCTTCCTATGCTTTGCTCTTCCTCTTCTTTCCTCTGCCTCTTCTCTGCTTTGCCTTTTGGACCTTTCTTAATATCTTTTCATTTTTCTCTCAAGGACACCTTTTCCATGACTCAACTACAAGTATTTATACACTACATCAACCTTAGAATGATCATCAAGGTCAACATCACAATCATCAACCATTGGAATGATCTTCAAGGTGGGTATTACAAACATTTACAAAATAGGTCTTGACCTATTACAACAATGTGAAAAGGAAATGAAATGCAAATCCTACCATGCCTTAGCTGGGACTCAAACATGATCTTCCATGCCACAACACACTTCCAAAATCTTCCAGGGATCTTTGCAATCACTGGGATCAACCAAGTCAACCACGACTGGTTACACACTACATTATCTGGGAACAATCTTCACACACCATCTCAATTTATTAATGCAGACCAAAGTCCAGATATGAACATGATTAGGAGACATCCACAAGCACACTATAACCATTAGGAGCAACTGCATGAACCTTAACCACTTTATCCATAGGAATCTTCTCACGGAACACATGAACTTCATTATCTTCAACTGTCATAAAAGAAAGATAGCTTACAGACCACCAAACCACAAACCATTGCAACTGTAGGCACTTATCATCATCCCAGACTTCCCTCTAGAACTGTAGGGACAAATACTTTATTGCAGAGGAATGCGGAGCAGAATACTTTCTTCTTGTCCCAACTGAACTTATAGAAAAAGCAAGTTTCACTTTGGTGAACAGAACTCACTAAAATCTTCATGCAGAGGCTTCAAACCTAGAATGTAGCATCCTTAGTCATACCTCTAACTTACTTCCAATCCATAGACCACGATCTTTAAGAAAAAATAAATGCGGAGTAGTTTACCAGACTGTTCTTCAATATACAACTCATTGTTTGTACTGCACTTCTCTGTAGTTCACTAGTTTCTTCTAGAGAGGCTAATTTTCTCAATATCCTCAACATACAAGTCTTCTAAATAAGTAATAGAATAAGATACAATTGACACCAATGACAACATGGATATGTTGACATCAATGACAACACCGATTAGGCACATACTTGCAATAATCTCCCCCTTTGTCATTGATGGCAACATCTGATGTGAAAAACTGTAATAACCATCAAGACAAGATTCTCCCCCTTTCTGTTTACACACCTACACTCTTTCTTTCTTCAAAATTCTCCCCCTTTCTCTTACACATCTGCACTCTAAGTTTTTCATATGACTTCTCTCCCCCTTTGACATCAATGGCAAAGGGCACATACTTGCCCTCATCTGCTCTGATATAATTTCTCTTCTGATCTCTCTGACTACTCCCCTTGAGAAGTAGCCCTAAAAGGCATCAATCCAGACCTCTGAACACCTCTAGACTGATGCACTATTGTGCATCTTAGTTTAGAGCAGGAGGGGTGATGACCCCTAACTTTTCTCTGAGATACTCAAAAGTATCCTTAGGCAAAGGCTTGGTAAAAATGTCTGCAATCTGATCCTTGGTAGAAACATACTCCAACTTGACTTCATTCTCTGTCACCTTTTCCCTCAGAAAATGATATCTAATGGATATGTGCTTTGTCCTTGAATGCATCACTAGATTCTTTGATATGTTAATGGCACTTGTGTTATCACAAAAGATTACAATGGGATCTTCATACACAACCTTGATGTCCTTCAAAGTCTGCTTCATCCATAACACTTGAGTGCAATTGCATGCTACTGCAATGTTTTTTGCCTCTGTAGTAGACAGGGATATTGAATCTTATTTCTTGCTCAACCAAGATACTAATCTTTTTCCCAAGAATAATGCACCTCCACTTGTACTTTTTCTGTCATCCACATCTCTGACCCAATTTGCATCAGTATATGCATTGAGAGTAAAGTCACAGTCCTTAGGGTACCATAAAACATAATCTATTGTGCCTTTTAAATATCTCAAAATTCTTTTAACTGCCATCACATGTGATTCCTTGGGTTCTACCTGATATCTTGCCACAAGACAAACTGCATGCATTATGTCAGGTCTAGTTTGAGTAAGATAAGTAATCCTCCAATCATAGATCTATACTTTTTTTGGTCTGCCATGGGTGAGTTATCATCTTTGCTCAACTTGCAACCAGTTATCATAGGTGTGCATACTGGTTTAGAGTCTTCCATCCCAAATTTCTTTAACAACTCTTTCACATATTTAGACTGAGAAATGAAGATACCCTTATCTGATTAACTTATTTGTAGACCCAAAAAGAAGTTCATCTCTCCAAACATAGACATTTCAAATTCACTTTGCATTTCTCCAGTAAAAACTAAGAACATACCTTCATTGCCTCCAAAAATAATATCATCAACAAAAACTGCAACAATTAGGGTTTGTTCATCATTGATTTTGAAGTAGAGATTACTATATGTAGTACCTTTACTAAACCCTATCTGTATCAGGTACGTGTCCAACCATACATACCATGCCCTAGGAGCTTGTTTTAATCCATACAATGCTTTCTTCAATCTGTATACCATGTCCCCTTGTTCTGATGACTGAAATCCTTCCGATTGTTCAATATATACTTCCTCTTCCAACTCTCCATTTAAGAAGGCAGACTTCACATCCATTTGATAAACCTTGAAATCTTTGTATGCTGCAAAAGCCAAAAACATCCTTATTGCTTCAATCCTTGCTACTAGAGAAAAAGTTTCTTCAAAGTCTATTCCTTCAACTTGAGCGTATCCTTTGCATACCAACCTCGCTTTGTTTCTTACCACTTCACCATTCTCATTCATTTTGTTTTTGAAGACCCACTTTGTACCAATTACATTCTTGTCTGTTGGTCTGGAAACAAGATCCCAAGTTTGATTCTTCTCTATCGGCATCAATTCCTCTTCCATAGCCTTTATCTAGTTCTCATATTTGCAAGCCTCATCTACAGTTTTAGGTTCAATCTTGGAAATCAGACAAAAATTTACTTGTTCCTCTGCAACTTTTCTTCTGGTTAAGATCCCTTTGCTCTTATCTCCTATGATTTGATTTTTAGAATGACTGATTCTTACATATCTGGGAGTTTT
This sequence comes from Cunninghamia lanceolata, assembly GCA_027924645.1. Taxonomy (NCBI): domain Eukaryota; kingdom Viridiplantae; phylum Streptophyta; class Pinopsida; order Cupressales; family Cupressaceae; genus Cunninghamia; species Cunninghamia lanceolata. The sequence goes on from BSBN01000627.1 coordinate 19,967,877, forward strand.
GGTAGCGCTTACCAGAGCTTGTTCTTCTTCATCTATGTTGTCTTCATGCTGCACCACTTCTTAAACATCTAGATCATTTGACTCATATCCACTTGATTATGAAGACCTTTCCTTACATTCATCAACTTTAACATTTGTACTTTCAGTGATCTTATTCAACCTCTTATTATAGCACCGGTAGGCCTTACTCTTGGTGGAGTAACCAAGGAAGATTCCTTCATCACATCTAGCATCAAACTTGCCTAAATCTTCTTCTCTTTGATGTAACATCTGCTACAAAAAAATTTGAAATATTTCACAGTAAGAACTCTACCATGCCACAATTCATAGGGGTTTTTTGAACTTTTACCTTTTACTTGAACTCTGTTTAGGATATATACTGCAGTATGAATTTCCTCTCTCCAATATGCTTCTGGAAGATGAGCTTCCTTCATCATGGTTCTAGCAGCTTCTTGAACTATTCTATTTTTCCTTTCAACAACTCCATTTTGTTATGGAGTTCTAGGCGCAAATAGTTGTCTCTTTATTCCATGTTCTTCATAAAAGAAATTGAATTCATTTGATGTGAACTCTCCTCCTCCATTAGACCTCAAGCATTTGATTTTCAAATCCATCTCATTTTCAACCATTGCCTTAAATGACTTGAATTTATCTAGAGGTTCAGTTTTCTCTTTCAAAAAGGTGACTCAAGTCATTCTAGAATAATCATCAATGAGCAGCATGAAATACATATCTCCTTGTAAACTTCTTACTCTGGGAGGTCCACACAAATCTGTATGTACTAGCTCAAGTAGTTCCCCAACTAATTCGTTCTTTCTTTTGAAACTTGTTCTTGTCTATTTCCCAAATTGACACTCCTTGCAAATAGGATTAGTAGGCTTCACAAGCTTAGGCAAATCTCTAAAAATCTGTGTAGTACTTATCTTCATAATATTATCAAAATTTATGTGACACAGCCTTCTATTCCATAACCAACTCTCATCAGTTTGAGTCAATAAGCAATAGTTCTCAGTTCCTTTCAAGTGATAGATATTACCTCTGATCTTCTTACTAGTTGTAATGACTATTCCGGAGCTTTCTCTGATCTTGCATCCATTGTCCTTGAAGCTTAAGTCATATCCCTTGTCACACATCTGATCTACACTCAGAAGATTGTGCTTTAATCCTTTCATATACAAGACATCTTTAGTATTATGCTTGCCATCAAAAGAAATAGATCATTTTCTACAAATCCTACCAGCTATATCATCTCCAAACCTAACCAGTCCACCATCATACCTTTCCAAACTTACAAACTTAATTTTGTTACCAGTCATGTGGTGAGAGCAACCACTATCAATAACCCATTCATCCTTGTCCTTAATGACCTGAGCAGCCAAAGCACTTTCCATTGGTTTTTCTTCCTTCACACAACTAGAAGAATTAGTAGACACGAGATCTTCCTTAATAGAAATGAACAAGCATTCATTTACAGAGGAACTAGCATTATATGGTTCACCATTATCTGATACTCCTTCAACATCATCAAAGTCTTCAACATAATAACACTTCTTTTGGGTCCTGGGCCTGTTCTCATATCTTCTTCTATTTCTTTCAATTCTTTCAGGACATTTGGAAGCAAAATGACCTACTTTACGATAGGAAAAACATTTGAAAGGTAATTTGCCTTTATACTTATCAAATCCTCTTTGCAGTCTATCCACAAAATTGGCTTCAACTTCATCTAACTCATCATCGGATTCTACCTTGTACATTTCTGATCTGGAAGTACTTCCAAGAGTACTGGATTTGAAGGTCATCTCAACATTTAGTAGAGCATCATCTAACTCCCTCATTTCAAAAGTAGTAAGTTTACCAAGCAACTAATCCCTATTAATGGTTTTTACTTGCTTGAATTCTTTAATCACGGCTACCTTGTGACAGTAGGACTTGGGTAGAGATCTGAGAATTTTCATAACAATTTCCTTTTCTTCAAGAGTTGAGCCTATGGCTTTTATCCCTGTAACAAGTTCATCAACTCTTTGCATAAAAGCTGATATGTTTTCATCATTATTCATCTTCAAGCTTTCACATTTCAATTTTAGACTTTGTAACTTGGCTTCCTTCACAGAATCATCTCCTTCATACAGATTTTTCAACTTTTCCCATACCTTATTTGTAGTTTCAAGATCCACCACTTTCATCAATATTGAGTCAGTTAATGAGCTTAGAAGAGCATCCTTTGCCTTTATATCTATCTCATATTCTTTGATTTCATCTTCAGTTGTCAGACCATTTTGAGGTATAGTGTATTCTATTTCTGCAGCTTTCCAAACTTTGTAACCAAGATAAAGAAGATGGCTTTTCATCTGAGCTTTCCAGAGGAAATAATTCGTTCCATCAAAATGCGGTGCTTCCTTCTTGTAAGACATTTTGGTTCTTCTTCAAGCTGTTAAACTTTCTTTAGAGGAACTTGTCTCTAATACCAATTGTTGATATGTGTCAGACAACTGAGAGGGGGGTGAATCAATTGTCACAAAAGCTTAAACACTTTCTACAATTTTAACATTCATCATTTATCCACAATTATTATGATTTAACAATGAGTGCATAAAATTAGAAACTTAACCACAGATACAATATCAAACACAAGAGACACCATATTTACATGGAAAACCCAAGGTGGGGAAAAACCATGGAGAGGACTAACTCTTAATATATATTGTAATCTTGAAATAATGATGTTCAGGCTTGGTCACTCCACGAGCCTAAACATACTGGCTTACTACCATGAAGAACAACTAGGTCTAGCAGGCTCACTGCCTCAACCCTAAACCTAGCAAGATTACAATAAGGGTTGTTAAACCCTGAGGGTTGTTAAACCCTACTAGTGGCTTACTACCAAACTCACTACCATGATCAACACCTTTCTATATTTGCAACTGAAGTATAATAATTCCCCTACTCTGCTCTTCCTCTGCTCTGCTCTTCCTCTTCTTTCCTTTGCCTCTTCTCTACTCTACCTTTTGGACCTTTCTTAATATCTTTTCATTTTTCTCTCAAGGACACCTTTTCCATGACTCAACTACAAGTATTTATACACTACATCAACCTTGGAATTATCATCAAGGTTGGCATCACAATCATCAACCATTGGAACAATCTTCAAGGTCAATATTACAAACATTTACAAAATAGGTCCTAACCTATTACAACAATGTGCAAAGAAAATGAAATGTGGATCCCGCCATGCCTTAGCTAGGACTCAAACACAATCTTCCATGCCACAACATGCTTACAATCTTCCAAAGATCTCTGCAATCACTGTGATCAACCAGGTTAGCCAAGATTAGTTACCTGCTACATTATCTGGGAACAATCTTCACACACCATCTCAATTTATTAACATGGACCAAAGTTAAAATAGGAACATGATTAGGAGACATCCACAAGCATGCTATAATCATCAGGAGCAACCACATGAACCTTAACCACATTATCCATAGGAATCTTCTCACAGAACACATGAACTTCATTGTCTTCAACTGTCATAAAAGAAAGATAGCTTGCGGACCACCAAACCATGAACTATTGCAACTGTAGGCACTTATCATCATTCCAAACTTCTCTCTAGAACTGTAGAGCCAAATACTTTATTGCGAAGGAATGCGGAGCAAAATACTTTCTTCCTATCCCAACTGAACTTACAGAAAAAGCAGGTTTCACTCTAGTGAACACAACTCACTCAGATCTTCATGCAGAGGCTTCAAACTTGAAATGCAGCATCCTTAGTCATACCTCTAACTTACTTCCAATCTGTAGACCATGATCTTCAAGCAGAAGTAAATGTGGAGTAGTTTACCAGACTATTCTTCAGCATGCAACTCATTGTCTGTACTGCATTTCTCTATAGCTCACTAGTTTCTTCCAGAGAGGCTAACTTTCTCAATATCCTCAACATACAAGTCTTCTAAAAGAGTAATAGAATAAGATATAGTTGACACCAATTACAACAAGGATATGTTGACATCAATGACAACACCTATTAGGCACATACTTGCAATAGATATCTATCAAACTCTAACTCCAAAGATGATAAATAATATTATATTATAATAGATATCAAGCCCTACCTCCACTGATATATATACTAACAACAAACCTATAGATGGGTGTTTTAGCACATTGCTAAACTTAAATAAGATACTAACTATCTTACCTCTATTCAAAGGATTCAAATCCTAGAAATTAGAAAATGACTACCCAAGGTCTCTCATTGTCAGGTCTTAGTGTTACAAGATAACTCAGTAATTGATGTGAATTTTTGGTCCAACAGGGGGCCTACAAGATTTGGACAAACTTTCCAATAGACAAGGTTAAATTACACATAAATAATTAGTTTTTAGATTTATCAATCAATAAGAAAACTTATTTAAACATATATTGCCTTAAAATGTAACATTTTAGACTATAACAATAATATAGCAGCTTGCATTCATGATATATCAACTCTATAATAGCACTATGCAAGTTAGGAAATCCTATTCTAATCCTAAACTAACCAAATCTGAAAAATGAAAAAGTTAGGGAAAGAAATAGAAGGGTTAGAGAGAAAAAAACTAAACTTCCAACCTTTTACCCACATTCAACCTCAAAAATGGATAGACAAGTCTACAAATAAAACCATTCTTGATTTTACCATGAGAAACCAACAATCAAGATTCAAGAAGGTGCAATATTCAAAAGGGATTTTCAAATCATGAAGCAATCTTCATCAAACACCCAATTACTAGTGTAGTTCAACAAGATTTTCCACAATATGAAAGGAAAAGGTGCTCAATCTAACCACACAAAAAAATCTATAATCAATAGATCACCAAGGTGTGAACACTTCACAATCTCATCAAATATCCATCAAACTAGCTACTAAAAATGTAAGAAAACAACTTAGTGCTTAGCGAAAACCATGAGAATATAATGAAAATTTAGAAAATAGTATGTATTTTCTCTCAAATCCAAAGTAAAAAGTGTTTTCAATATGTTTTCAATTATTTTTCCCAACCCTTACAAATAGTTTCAATTGTACATTTTTAAAATCCTCTAAAAGATGCTAAGTTTTCACTTTTACAATCAATGGCTATGATCAATTTGATCGAAAGGCTCAAATTAGATGCTCCAACACAAAGTCAATTTTAGTGGAAGGCACAATTTCCAAAACACTTCTCCTTGCCTCCTTTAGCTTCTTCAACAAGCTTCCCTTAGTAAAAAAGGTAACTTTTCTCTTATCTCCACATTTACTTTTGGTAGAAAGTTTTTATATTTTTGGAAAAGGTAACTTTTCCCAAGTGTTCACATGTCTTAATGATATTAAATAAATATGGAAGCTATAGTTTCTCCAAGAAAATCATGTTTTCCAAACAAGCCACATGTACAACTTCCCTTTCTACATCCCCTAGTTGTAATAGCATAAGTTTGAAATGATAAATTTGATTGGTTGGCACATGGGAGCTGTAAAAATATATTTAATCCTCCATATCCATGCTTGTCTCTTATGTTTCCAAGTATAAATCATCATAATTCCATTGTAGGTAACTTATTTCATCATCAGAACTTGCATTTCTAGCCACCTATTCTCCATTTTCTATCATTTTGATCATAAACCCGGACATGTCAACCTAGAACACCAAATTGGGACTCCTAGAATGTTGTAGCTACAATGTTTAAGGCTGAAAATTAGGTATAAGATCATGAATTTCATCTTGTTTCAGCTTCAACACCTTGTTCCCTTCATTTTTTATAATTTATATCTTCAAATGTGTAGGTACCAAAGCGGGTAAAACTCAAAATCAACATGTTTCCATGGCTAATACAATAATTAAATGCCTTCACCTCACTCATATTCCTCATCTCCATTAGATACTAACCTACATACAAGAGGCAAAGAATCATACTTTTCAATAAACATATCATTCTTAGTCACAAATCATCAAAGTAATCATCATTTTAATCCAAAAAACTTAAGAATTATAGATGTTCCTAGCCACAAGTTTCCAAGACCTCATTACAACACTCATATTTCTTAATCCTTCATTTTTTTTCAATAAAATCAAGTGTGCCAAAGGAAACACCACCTAATTTGAGATTCTTCCTATCCAAGTGTGTTTTATGATATCACTTACCCTTATCCATCATGAAACAATGGCAAGAAAGTAATTGTTGATATGACTATAATACTTTTAATTTTAGGACTGTCATACTTTCATGGCAAGCTTCTTCATGTTTTTTGAAAGAAAATGATGATATCCTTGTCCCATATATGTTGGTTGATTAGGCCTAATAGTCTCAATGGAATAATTTAGGACTCTGAACCATTAATAACCACAAAGATGATGATGACAGGGATGCATACTAGTTTATGAAAGTCATTTAAACACATGGATATGATATTGCAAACCATCTCTTCCTCAATATCATCTAGCTATTCAAAAAGTATTGATGAATCATAATTAGGCTAATGGTAGTCCTTTCATGAGTGGTGATAATATTTTATGGTAAACACACACATTTAGATAGTTCTAATCGTGTGTTGCAAGGTAGTGGAAATGTGTGAATTGACAATTCTCTCCATGATTGAACAAACCCTCCTACATGATGTAAACCAAAGTCAAAGAAAATGGTGGTAAACATAAGTAGAAAACCCTAGTTTTTTTTGTTAACCTTGTTTTAACACCACCAAATTTAAACTTTTCATGTCGAAACGAGAAGTGTCGTCATGCATCAAACACATGTGTTAAGTCACCTTTTAGTTGCAAATCGACAATGTCGCATGTTTCCTTCATTAGTTGTCACAATGGACTATTGTTGAAATGTTGCATTCAATCTTGTTCATATCAATTTCTTGAATCAAATTCAATATAGGATCATCATTGAAGGAGGATCACTCATTACATCAGTCAAATTCTCGAGAGCAGTTACCTAGTCAGCAACAATTTACAAAAATAATTAAATTTGAAAATATATAAAGGATGGAAAGAAACCCTTTTATGGGGGTGTTTATGACTCCATTTTGCAAATTGTGGCAAGTTATTAGATCCATACACCTTACGGTTTGGGAGATTTTAAAACTTCATGTTTTTGATGGGGAGTTTGTTGAAACGATTAAATCAAGGTTTTCGTAAAAAATGGACCAAAATTGTCTGGCAAGGGTCTCATGACACCATTATTAACAAATTGAAAAGTTTTTAGATGAAAATACTAATCCTATCAGAAGTTATGCATATATCTTTGTTTGTTGGGTTGGTGGATTTTTCAAGCAAATTTTATAAAGTTTTTGGAAATGAATTTCAAGCACTTATTTGTTTTATCTTTCCTCTCTAAGTTGAAAAATTAATTAATGAGCCCAAAATTTGGGGGCCTTGGTAGTGGTCAGATTTTAAAATCTCTTAAATTTCATGTCGTCAAAGCATTATATGGATCCTAGAACCTTTAAATTCCCCAATAATATCTTCTGCAGAGTTTATGGTTTTAGATCTTTAAAATTCTTTAAAAATCCTTGTGTCAGAGCTTTTAGTGGTTTCAAAAACTACTCTAACCACTAAAAAGTTCTCATTTGATGCTAAAATATCGACATAAGTTTAAAATGACATTTTTATGCACATGTCAGAGGTTTTGAGGAGAGTCTTAGGTTGTGACAACCTCCCTAACCCTTGAAAAAACTTTTTAAAGGCATTTTAAGTTAATTTTTTAGAGGTTGGGTTGGTTGTGACAACCTCCCTAACCCCCGACAACACTTACAAAAGATGTCTTCACATCACTTTTTCAGAGTTTTAACAAAAACTAAGAACCTTTTTGAAGGTTTCTTTGGTTGTGGAAACCTCCAAATGCTTTGACAAAGCTAACAAAAGTGTTCATTAATACCCTAATATCATGCCCCCTGCAACACCATGTCTGCAAAATGTGGAAGCACGAACAAGGAACGTAAATTGTTTTATTAGGAGATCTTCAAAGGGATACACCATGATGGTAGGATGTGCATGAAAAGGATCCACTAAACAAGTGTTGGAGACCCTAGATCAAAATTTCAGCTACCTATGCCCTAATGGGAGTGTTTCAAATAGGGTATGACTATCCATCAATGCATAGCAAAATGGAGATTCTTGTCAGATATTATTGTTGGTCATGCTCTGGGTGCCATGCTTGCAAAATGTGGAAGTTTAGACAAGACATGTGAACTCTTTGATACAATACATCAGAGAAATGTGATCTCAAGGTCACCATTGACTGTCATGTTTATAGTAGGGGAGAGGGGCTAGTATTCGCCCACTCTAACTTCGTGCACGTCAAGTACATAGCTAGACATATCAAATTTCAACAATTTTTTTTGGTTTCTCTGTATGTGACTGAAGAGCTTAAAGCTATTCTTTCAGCTCGTGGGCACTTATACATTTCATTGTAGGATGCGTTATGTGCACATGGGTCGAAAAATGGTCATTTCAACATGTCGCCCCATACATACGCACTGATGTGCTGGTAACCGCTTGCCATCCCCCCAAAAAAAATACACCCCTCCATTGAAAAAGTAACACACCTGATCCCTTTTATAGTTAGGGTGGGTTTAAAATATGTTTATTAACATCCCACCATAAATCAAGTTGGTGGGGCCTTGAAACTTACCCTCCCCTTTCCTAAACCTAGTGACACCCCTTTGATGCGATTACTAACATCTTTGAAAATTAAACCGATACCTTTTTATTTCACTCATCCATGCTAAGGTGAATGCGGTGGCATGGATGGGAAACACTATGTGTTCCAATTTAATTTATATTGGGTCTAAATACATATTCAACTACACACTGAAAACCTAATCATTTTAACGAATGTTCAGGATGGTGCAATGGTTGTTGTAGGGTTTGTGGCATGTCCATTAGATGTCGCCCTCCATGCAAGTCACTCTCCATGCAGGTAACGACAGATATCATTTATCCATGTGATTTCAGCATTGCTTTCTTCCATTCTTTCGGTTTCATACAGTGTTGTTTATACAATCATTATACAGTCATTTACCTTCGTGTTTGTCTCAGGCAACCTGTGATTTTAGTACATATGTATATCTATATGTACATATATATATCTATCTATACATATCTGTATATCTATGTATATATACACATGTATAGAGAATATACATATGCAGCATAGACAATATTAAAATTTCAATTTGGTACTTCACATTTCAGCATTTTACAATAATATATATCTCCAATTCAAAGTCTGTAGTGAATTTTAGTCCAATTTGTTTGCTAAACTTTGCTACATCTTTTCTAGTTGTTTGCTACAAAATCATGAAACCCTCAAACATTTATAATGCACCCTTGAGAATGGATACATATGCCATAATATTTAATAAATATACATACAAATATATGAATACATGTATATATTATACATGTATTTCTATATGTGTGTGCATTAATTATATAAATTGGAACACATTATGTTTGTCATTTGTGCCACCACATTCACCTTACCATGGATAAACTCAATAAAAGTATCGGTTTGATTTGCAAAGATGTACTCAAATGCATCAAAGGGGTGTCACCAGGTTTAGGAAAGGAGCAGATAAGTTCCAAGGGCCCACCAACTTGATTTATGGTGGGGTGTTAATAAACATATTTTAAACCTGCCCTAACTACAAAAGGGATCAAGTGTGGTACTTTTTTGGTGGAGGAGTGGATATATATGATATATACATATGTGGATACATGTATATTTAATCATATGTATATGTATCACTATATATGTGTGCAATATATAGTTGTATCATTGCACATTGATTCTATTACATTTTTTTCTATTATGTGAATGTCTTAAGATGGATTTACATGCAGTACGTGAATTTATTTGGATAATTTGATGTTTGTTCATTACTACCCGAATGACTACCTGGCATATGATTTCTATGATTGCAGGCATGTGAGAGGTTTGTAGAGCACCTTGCATTGAGCACTAACTGAAGGTAAAGTCTTATAAGATTTTACTTACATCACTTGAAAATTGGGTTTTTAAACACACTACTACTCATGGAATATTTTGCTCCAATGGCCCCTACTTGGATTATATACAGTCTTCTTTTGCAATTGCATGTGACTATTTAATCTCCTCAGTTAAGTGAAAGTAAATGTATACATATGTGAACAGGTAACATAAATTGCACATTGCATTTACCTTTTCCAGTCAATCTAAAGTTTAAATGTCTCGATATCATTTAATGAATTCATGTATATGTGTATGTATATCTATATGTATACATGTATATGTATATCTATATGTATACATCTATATGTATATGTCAATCTATATGTCATTCTGATTTAATTGGGTGTGGTTCTGATTTATACCAAGTGTTAATGTATTAATTAAACAACTATTAATGAACTAAATGGATCTATGAATGGATGAATGAATATATGCTTGGATTAATAAACATTACGATATGACATGATTTAAAAGCAAAAGGATAATGAAGGACAAATGAAATAATGCTCAAATTAATAAACATATATTATTAATGGATTTAAATGCAAGTCGACAATATGAATGTGTAAAGGAACAATGCATTTTCCTTTTGGTGTGAGATTAAAATTAAAATGTCTGAATGTAGTTTATATTTACAATCTTATCTTATATGTTTAATATATGTATATATGTACATATACATATACATACATATGTGTGTGTGTGTGTATATATATGATGCAGGAGCATCCAGGGTGTAAGAGCAATCTTACATCAACCAAAAAAAATGTTGTTTCTTTTCAATAAGGGCTAAATTTGGCAGGGTTACTATTTTTAGTAAGTTTGCATTTGTGCACGGTTGGATAAAAAATCTTACACAGACCTCTAGAATGGTGAATTGAAGCTAATGGTAAAGAAATCACTTCAATATCATTTGTCATTTGTGAGATATTAAAATTTTAAATTCCAAAAATCCTATTGAAATATTCAAAGTCAAATTTGAGGCACTTAGAGGCTCTAGATGGGCCCAAAACTTGGTGGGAAATCCAAGCAGTTTACCTTTAGGTATTGCTTGTGCACCATCATTTTTTTGAGAGCTTTCCAAAAAGGTATTATAATTGCAAATCCAATGGTCGGATCGAAAGTTATGGCCCCGCGAAGTTGACGTATTTTTGGAGGGAGATGCAAATTTTGAAATTAAACTAGTGGCCGCCAAAAAGGGCTATATATGACCATTTTTGGGAACCCTTGGCATAGTAGAGTTAAGGGGGAAGTTGTAGAGTCAAGAAAAGGCAGGAAAATAGAAACCCTAGTTGATTTGGGGTTATAGAAGGCTGAAGATTCCAGAGTCTTGAGAGAGAGAGCTATAATGTGTTGCAGCCTATAGGGGATTCATCCTATGATTATATTTGTAATGCCCCTCCATTCTCATCTTGGATGCGCAGATGGTCTGGCTAAGGAGCATGAAGGTGAAGGTAAAATAATAGGAATATTTAGGGTATGTTACATAGTTGATGTTGTACATTATATGACGTTGGTAGATGCTACATTCATGTTGATGACATTCCTGATTATGCTTATGTGTGGTTTCATATGCCAGTTAGTATGTTTTATCGATAATCTTTGTTGTGACACTGATAATTTATATGCTCTGACATTGTTTTACTTTTAGGTGATTATGATGTTGATCTTACTATGATTGTCACATGTTAGAATTAATTTTTATGCGACTGATTCTATATCATAGGATGTTATGTTGTGATGTTTTGTGGGGATTAATCTTATTATGTGTATCATGTGATTATCTAATGATGGGTCTTATTTAGTCATTCAATAACTGATTACTATGTGTGTTGTGATTACGTGTTTGATGTGATGGTGAAAGGGACAATGTCCCATTACTCATGTGTGAGTACCCTGCTACACTGCGATTCCCTTTCACAGTGTATTTGACTATATGATTATATATATGTCTATTTGTTCGACTATTTGGTTGCTGCAGGATGTAGGTACCAGGCATCAAATCCACCTGAATTGACAAGAATTGAAAATCCAACAGTTGGATCGAAAGTTATGGCCCCGTGAAGTTGACCTATTTTTGGAGGGAGATGCAAATTTTGAAATTAAGCTGGTAGCCGCCAAAAAGAGCTATATATGACCATTTTTGGGAACCCTTGGCCTAGTAGAGTTAAGGGGGAAGGTGTAGAGTTAGGAAAAGGCAGGAAAATAGAAACCCTAGTTGATTTGGGGTTATAGAAGGCTGAAGATTCCAGAGTCTTGAGAGAGAGAGCTGTAATGTGTTGTAGCATGTACGGGATTCATCCTTTAAATATATTTTTAATGCCCCTCCATTCTCATCTTGGATGTGCAGATGGTCTGGCTAAGGAGCATGAAGGTGAAGGTAAAATAATAGGAATATTTAGGGTATGTTACATAGTTGATGTTGTATATTATATGATGTTGGTAGATGCTACATTCATGTTGATGGCATTCCTGATTATGCTCATGTGTGGTTGCATATGCCAGTTAGTATGTTTTATCGATAATCTTTGTTGCGACACTAATAATTTATATGATTTGACATTGTTTTACTTTCAGGTGATTATTATGTTGATCTTACTATGATTGTCACATGTTAGAATTAATTTTTATGCGACTGATTCTGTATCATAGGATGTTATGTTGTGATGTTTTGTGTGGATTAATTTTATTATGTGTATCATGTGATTATCTAATGATGGTTCTTATTTAGTCGTTCAGTAATTGATTGCTATGTGTGTTGTGATTACATGTTTGATGTGATGGTGAAAGGGACAGTGTCCCATTACTCATGTGTGAGTACCCTACTACGCTGCGATTCCCTTTCATGGTGTATTTGACTATATGATTATATATATGTCTATTTGTTTGACTATTTGGTTGCTGCAGGATGCAAGTACCACGCCTCGAATCCACCTGAATTGACAGGTCTGAGTGTGCCTTAAACCCAATGGAAACTGTTGAACGGAGATAACATGTGGTCCCCTAGTTAGCCATCATTCTTGAAAAGGATGAGTATCCAGTTTTACACCCAGTTAGTGTTGTCTGTATGGGCATGATAGTCAGTCATTGTCATTGTGGTCATGCTTTTCGATCGTGCATAGTGTCAGGTATTGTTTGGCATTTGAGTTATTTAGTTTAGAATTGTTTGATTGCTTCTTTGGTTAATTGTTGCATTAAAATAATATTATTAGTTATGAAAGTATTTTTGTTAAATAAATAAATATATAAGCCTTTATGAGAATATGAGTTTATGGAAATAAATAATAAAATAATAATAATAAATGTAAATGATAGCTAAAGATAAATAAATTAATTAATATAATTAATGTTGTGTTAAGTAGCAATAAAAATATATAATATTTATGAGTTATCATAAAACTCATATATAATAAATACTAAATAAATAAGAATAAAAATGATTGTTGTCTAGTTGTAAAGGAAATAAATAAGATTAAAAAATATATATTGTCTGGTCTCGTTGTAAATGATAAAAAAATAGCAAATTGTAAGAAAGAGATTTAGGCAGAATTTATTGTCTTTAATGGGAGGAATCTTCTAGAAGATATATGGGGGGGATTTCTCTCTCATAATAATAGGGCAGATGAAACTTTTGAGGAGAGAGGAGATGGGAGAGACTAGTTTGGGGCTGCAACAGTTGAACCCGACATCGAATCTTCAGCCCAGTCAATCAAGCTCCTTTGGTTCTAATTTATGTTGAAGAAAATGTTTGATTTATGATTTTTATTGTCGATTGTAATTTGCTTGAGAGGTTAGAATCTTTGTTATCAGATCCAATTGTGCATGTTTGTATCATTGTATTTCTGGGAAACACCGATTGAAGTGACTATCTATCTCTCACCCATTTCATCTCTATTTTTCTAGTCTATTGCGTCATATATAACTCTAATTTTACGAACTGGGTTCCTCTAACTTTTTGATATATGGTGCATGACCTAGTTTTCTAAATCATAGCTAAAAATCTGCCATACCCAATTTATCATTTTGGAGATATGGATATTTTATGATTGTCTATCTCTCACCCATTTGATCTCTATTTTTATAGTCTGTTGAGTCAGCCATTACATTATTTTTACAAACCGGTTTCCTTTAATTTTTTTATATATGGTGCTTGACTTGGTTATCCAAATCATATCAAAAAATAACCAGCACCTAGTTTGTCATTTTGGATATGTGAATATTTTGGGATTGTCTATCTCTCACCCATTTGATCTCTATTTTTATAGTTTGTTGTGTCAACCATAAATTTACTTTTACGAACTGGGTTCCTCTAATTTTTATATATATGGTGCAAGACCTAGTTATTCAAATCATATCTAAAAATTAGCCTTACCTAGTTTGTCATTTTGAAGATATGAATATTTTGTGACTGTCTACCTCTCACCCTTTTCGTCTCTGTTAAAACAGTTAGTTGCGTCACCAATAGTTCTATATTTTCAAACTGGGTTTCTCAAAGATTTTTATATAAGATTCGACTCTTATCTATAAAAATCATATCCAAAAATTAGCAATACCCAATTTGTCAATTCAGAGATATGTATCAATCAGTGACAAAAATTCCTATGCCATCCTTGTTGTTGTTATTAAATCTACAAATCCATTCTGTGCATATCCTTTAATCATTGCATTCCATAATTTGACATCTTTTTGACGAAATTTGCTGAATAGTTAATGCACTTTGTCTGTGCTCTCACTTTTGCATATATGTCTATTAGAGTATTTCCTTTTCGAAATCTCTTATCATTATCAAAACATTCTATATTTATATTCTTTCTGATATAGTATCTCTTCTTGCATATCTTAATCGATCATATTAGTATGTTTCTTTCTTAGTGGTTTATTTTAGTGCATTTGAACATGATATTTTGTTATCTGAAGACCGATTCTTGTTTTTAAGTTCTTTTCTTAGGATTTGAAATTAACAATATAGTTTAATCTAGATTTAATAATAGAAACATAACTTAAAGATTTTGGAAATCATACATGGGGTAGTGATTATGAAAATGTTTATGTTGGAATTGAATTATATTCTCTTAAATGCATTAGAAATAACATAACATTTATCAAGTTATATCTTTTATCTAAAAATTAGATTATGGTAGAAGGAAAACGAATTAAATTAGATGACTTTTTTTAGACTTATTGTGTTTGAAGGGAATAGAATCAACCTAGTTCTAATTTAAGGTAGAAGTATAGTCGTTGATAATAGTCCATGAATTTCAACTACTAAATGTTAACCTTGCAATTAGTCTAAGTAAGACTCTTAATATTATCTATTGCCAATAGCATAGGAATGGATTAAATATTGTTACTGTTGACCTATTTTCCTCTAGCCAGAGTCAAATAATTCAAGCAGCATCAGTCAATATGCATATCCTTAATGTAAGCTATATTTGTGATCTTGAGGACTGAACCCAAATCTCAAGGTCTAAAGCTGCCTGAAGAAGCTTACCATGTGAAAGAGCTTGGAAAAATAGGCAAGTTTTCTTTTTACATCACCCTGAAATTTGCTAAAATGAGGAAGTTATGTATGGTCAATGTTCTGGTCAAACCTGATTTTCTAGGAGGGGTGATATTCCGAACATCAAGTCACCTTCTTTCCATCAGGTCATCTTCTGAACATCGGGTCATCTTCTTTCCATCGGGTCACCTTCTTTCCATCGGGTCATCTTCTTTCCATCGGGTCATCTTTCGAACATCGGGTCATCTTCCGAACATCGGGTCACCTTCTTTCCATCAGGGCATATTCTGAACATCGTGTCATCTTCCGAACATTGGGTCACCTTCTTTGCATCGGGTCATCTTCTTTCCATCAAGTCATCTTCCGAACATCAGGTCACCTTCTTTCCATCAGGTCATCTTCCGAACATCGGGTCACCTTCTTTCCATCGGGTCATCTTCCGAACATCGGGTCATATTTGTAAGATCACCCCAATCTCTTCCATATCACCCCAATCTTTTCCACATCACCCCATTTTCTGAATATCACCCCATCTTTTCTACATCACCCCGATATTTCTATATCACCCCCATCTTCCAAATATCACCCCGATATTTGTAATATCACCCCTTCGTCCAAATATCACCCCGATATTTGTAATATTATCCTCATCTTCCAAATATCACCCCGATATTTGTAATATCACCCCTTCATCCAAATATCACCCTGATATTTGTATATCACCCTCATCTTCTGAATATCACCTCGATATTTGTAATATCACTCCACCTATATCTCCTCCATCCTGGTGAATTTTGACATGATGTAAAAGGTAAAAATGCATGTTTTTGCCTCCTCTTTCATTTGGCGGGGTTTTCAGGAGGATTTTCTCACTTCCAGTTCCATTCCCAGATCTGTATGTTGGTCGAGTTGATGTTTCAGCGACCATTTTGGGGCAGATGCAGATATTTCTTGCATTCATTGTTGCAGGTAGAGGGAGCAGCTCACATTGATGATAAAGGATATCTCTCCACCACCTTGTTCCAGATGATGCATACAGTCATGGTGGAGGATAGACACGCAAGATGCTCACATTCAATGCCAAAATATCTTCCACCGTTTTAGGGGAGCGGATTGATGATGTAGCTGCTTGCATTAAAGACTCAAAAAATATCTTCTATCTGCCCTATCCTAGGTATTTGATGCCACAACTGATGCAGGTGGATAGTCATTCAGAGGAGATATTTTTTGATACAGCTCATAGAGCGAATTGTGTAACCGACTTAGGGCGTTATTTTTGGAATGCTATATATATACATTCTTATGTTGTAAAGAAGGTTGGGAAATTTTTTGGCATGGTGGTCATCTCGTTTCCAAATAGAGATTTCATATACTATAACCTTGCCTTTTCACTAGATATATGCAAGTTATTTTACCTCTTTTGTTGATTTTTCAAGTTCTATGTGATTTTGCATGAGGTTGTCTGTGAACATTTTGTTCCTCTCAACCCTATTGCACCTTACCTCTGCTAGAATCATCTAATTTGTGTATGTTTACTTGCTACATCTGATTATATTATGCATCTTCTCAGTGTTGTGGAAGTCTCTTTAAATCTGTCTGGTGTATCACCCTTTTGTGTTTCAAGTTTTGTTGTTTCATCTTTCACTTTAAAGCATTCCTTCTCCCCTTTTCCCCTCAAAAAATTTAGTAGTTTTAGGTGATAATCAGGCAAGGAAGCCAGCCTTCTCTAGAGGTCTGATCTCTTTGAGCAAGGTCCCACACCTTGAGATCATTCCCATTGTGTCATTGGAATGCTTGGAATCCTTCCAAGCAGGATGCAATTTCATGTGACAACAGTTTCTAGCACGCCTGGTGGGACAGTACAACTTTTATTACTGGTTTTGATATGCAGCCAGTGATTTTCAGACCTATAAGAGGTTAAACTTGCATATCTGGTGACTCACACTGAGGAAGAACAAGATCAGTTCTACTAATACATTTTTATGAGAAAGATTCAAACCGGGAGTTCAAACTCATTTGACTATTTGCAGCTGTCTCCACCCAGAAGGCAGAGTAGAGTTGCAGTAAGGACCCCAGTTTCTAAAAGGATACAATCAACTCCACCCAATTTCAGGCCAAGTGCACCTATATTTCCTGTAGCAGCTCAAGCAAATCTATCTCCAGCCATTCAAATGGCAAGAAATCAACCATTTGTAGATTTTAATGGGGGCAACCCTTTAAACCTGACAATACATGATGTTATACCCATGGCAGCTTTGAAGAGTCTGTCCTATTTCATAGGGGAGAATCAAACTACCCCCATTGAGCACATTAGAGATGTGGCTTCTCTATGTGGAGTGCATCATATAACCCAAGAAAATTTAGCCATCAAACTGCTGGCTGCCTCATTCAAGGGGAAAGCATTGCAATGCTTCAGGAGTCTACCAGTGCAGACTATAGGAACCTGGGATGATCTAGGTGAAAAGTTAAACAAACAATTCCAAGTTAAATCAGATAATCTATCATTGGTTGAATAGATGACCACCATAAAGAGAGCTCCCTAGGAGCAAATGATGGATATTAACTTTAGATTTCAGAAGACATGGGACAAGATCCCTACCATGGTAAGGCGTCCAGCTGAATATGCTTTTCTGTATTTTTTGAAAGCCCTAAATAGTGATATTTCAGTGATGATACAATCATTAGGAGGTACTAGTTTACTTGATGCTTATGAAATAGCTATTAGGGCAGAGAACTATTTGATTTAGGCAGGAAAAATAGCACCTAGACCACCAGTGCCTATCTTTCCTGAGATTCAAGCTTCAATGCCTTTACCAATCCCATATTTTGCCCCTTTACCTACTACAGCGGCATTACCAAGCACTGCCAATTCTGAGCCTGTTGCCTCTAGTTCATCTCAAGAGCTGAAAGAGATTAAAATTGGCTAACAAAAAATAGAAAATACCCTGCAGACCTTTGGGAATGAGCTGGTAAACATCAAAAAACAACAATCCCAACCTAGACAGCCTTATTAGCCACAACCTCAAGGGCAAAATCAGCAGCCATATCAAGGCCAAAATCAGCCTTACCAAGCTAATAGGCCACCTTATCAAAGCAATTGCCAAGGTCCCAAGCAGAATGTCAACCAAAGACCTTTTTAGCCTTACAATTTGGTACCCATTAATGCAGTAAGGGACCTTGTCCCTATTCTTGCAGCTGATTATGAATGGTGGTTTCCATGCAATCTGCCACACAATTAGGCAGCCTGCTCAAATGGAGTCATAAATCAGGCTCTGATGGTGTAGAATGTTACAGCCACATAACCAAATACACCTCATGATGGGGATGTGCAACAACAGGAGCAACCTCAGAGTGATTCTACTTTTATGAACTGGCAGGAAGGTGAATTCAATGGCATAAATAGAGATAATACTCCAATAGCAGCAAATACAAGGTCCAAGAAGAGGGGTTATGAGGTAGACCAAGTAGCAAACAAAGGAAAAGGACTTGCTGATGCTTCTACACCTCAAATTCCCCATTCAGCAACAACAAGGGAGATGCCTCATTTACAGATTGATACTATTGCTACAAAATCAAATTAGAAGGTAAGTGCCACTCCACCCTTCAATATTATTGAAAATATGAAGAAGATGAATGTGACAACGTCTATGTGAGATTCCCTAGCCATCCCTGGCCAAAAGAAGATGTTGCAGTCTGCCTTATCTGATTTGAAGGTATCTAATGATACAACTATTGACCCCAATAGGGTTGTCCTTACTAATTCATCCCAGGATAACAACAAACAGCCCAACAAAAGTGCCAAACCACTCCCATTTTATGTATCATTGATAATTAGAGACAAATTAGTACATAATTGCATGGTGGATAGTGGAGCAAGCAGTTCTATGATGCCTAAGCAGATTGCAGACCAATTGGGGCTCAAGTATCAGCCCCTTGAGAAGGATGCACTCTAATTAGATGGCACAGGTGTTAATACTGTGGGTGTAATATAAGACCTAGGACTCACTCTGCATACCTGTCCCAATGTTTCCATTTTCCAGGAGGTCTTCATCATTGATTTGCTTCCTTATTTTGCCATGTGCTTATCAAGAGAATTTACAGCCAACATAGGAGGATATTTGTCCTCAGACTGGTCCCACATGTTTTTTAGGACCAGATATGGCACCAAAGTAACTTTAAAATCTGAGTTGCTATCAAATCATCACATAGAGCCTTACACACCAAGTGTTGTTAATGCAAATTGCATTATTTTTTATGACCCTGAATTAGTTGCTGCTTAAGAATTACAAGCTGAGAGTATACCAGAAGTGCTATTGAGGGAGTGGGCCTCAGAAAATGTTGTGGATGATCTTGAAGGACACATCCAAGAAACTAGTATGGGGATTTACATACTACATGAGCCTGAAACAGCAATTCTAAATTTGGTAAAGGATGCATAACAACAGCTAGAGCAGCATAATGAAGTATCGAAAATGTACTTTGATGGCTCTAGGAGTAGAAATGGATCTGGTGGTGGTGCAATGCTTGTGTCACCACAAGGTGAAAAATATTATTCTTCTTTCCATTTTGCCTTTGCATGTACAAATAACACTGCTGAATATGAAGGATTAATTCAAGGTTTGCAGTGGGCAAGAAGGAGGAGAATAGGCTATTTGTAGGTCTATGGTGATAGTGAACTTATTATAAATCAGGTAAGAGGGTTGCATGTCACCAAAAATGATACTTTGAAATGCTATAAGCATTGATTGAAGAGTTTGATGCTTTCAACCTAATCTCTATTCCAAGAAATCAGAACTATCATGCTGACAAGTTAGCTGCAATTGGGGCTCAGTTTGACATCCCTAGTGATATTCAAAGGGAGAAGGTACAACCTCATGTAAAAATAGTTGATAGGCCCTCTATCTCTGATAATAATATTCATTGGCAAGTTTTTGAAAGTGATGAGCAGATCCTACATTTCTTGTTAGAAGAAGATGAATTTTCTGTGATGAATTAGGATAAGCTCAAACAACAACATGGCAATGATCAAGTTGTTCAGCTGAGAACAAACAAGTTGCCCAAGGGATTGGTAACCTTCGAATCTATTTTTGGCACTGATGATCAGATGTAGAAAAGTAAGACTAGCATGTAGGTTAAAGAGGAGCATTATGAGGAGTTAGAAATTTTCAAGGGTAAACTTCTCAAAATAGGTAAAATCTACTCAGCTGAGGACAGAAGAGATTTTATTGCCCTCTGTCAAGAATTTGAGGATGTGTTTGCCTAGGATTATTCAGACCTGAAGGGATTTGATCCTCATATTGCCCAACACACCATAGAGTTAGAACTAGGTATTAAACCTATGAGGCAGAAGCAAAGACCACTAAATCCAAAGCTAGAGCCTCAGATGATTAAAGAGTTGACCAAGATGATTGAGGGAAAAATCATCTTTCCAATCAAGCATACTTCTTGGGTATCCAACCTTGTCCCTGTGAGGAAAAAGAATGGAGAGATTAGGCTATGTGTTGACTTCAGAGACCTCAACAGAGCCTCCCTAAAAGATCACTACCCATTGCCTTCAATGGAGCAAATTCTGCAGGTTTTGGCTGGCTCAGAAAGGTTTTCTTTGCTTGATGGATTTTTTGGTTACAATCAGGAATTAGACAAGGAGGAGGATCAGTTCAAGACTGCTTTCACCACCAAATGGGGTATAATGGCCTACAAAAGGATGCCTTTCGGCCTCTCAAATGCTGGCTCTATTTTCAGAGAGCCATGGACATGACTTTTAAGGGTTTGCTGTATAAACTGGTGCTGGTATACCTTGATGACATAATAGTCTTTTCCAAGAATGCAGCTGAGCATTTATCCCACTTGAGGCTAGTTTTTGAGAGATGCAAACAGTTTGGGATATCTCTCAATCCCAGGAAGTGCATATTTGTTGTGCATGAGGGCAAGCTATTAGGGCATGTTGTGTCAAAGGAGAGCATTACCATTAACCCTGAAAGGGTAAAGGCTATTCTGGAGCTGCCTTTACCCAGCCACAAGAGGGGACTACAAAGATTCATTGGCAGAATTAATTTTCTTCGAAGATTCATACCTGATATTGCAAATCTTTTGAAGCCTTTGACGTCCATGTTAAAGAAGAATACAACTTTCAGTTGGACAAAAGAGGCCAAACTCAGCTTTGAGTCCATCAAGGAGGCATTAGCAGTTGCACCAACGCTGGTAAATCTTGATTTCTCTAAAGACTTCATTTTGTATGCTTATGGTGGCCTAGATACCATCTCTGCAATTCTAGTATAGCAACAGAGTGAGGATTTTGAGCAACCAATCACTTTCTTTAGTCAAGGGCTGGAGGAGTATGAGTAGAAGTATAGCTTCATTGAAAAGCACGTCCTTGCAATGGTAAGGAACCTCAAGAAATTTAGACATCTTGTTTCTAATAACAAGATACATTTGATGGTAGCTCACCCTAGTGTGAAGGAGTTCCTGTTAAGTAAGGATGTGAATGAGAAAAGGGCTGGTTGGATCACTAAAGTCATGGAATATGACGTAGATATCTAGATAACCAAGCTTGTCAGAGGCAGAGGACTCAGTGAACAACTTGCTACCAGTTTTGAGAATGAGGTAGAAAAAGAAGAGGAGGTGCTTCTAATCATTGAGGAGGAGCATCAAAATGATACAACAGTAGTAGGTACCAGTTGGGTTAATGACATGACTCAATTTTTGCAAACTGGTGAATATCCAGCAAGTCTAGATAGAACTAAAAGAAGATATTTTAGACTGCAATCCATTCCATATGTTTTAATAAATGGCATCCTTTTCAGAAAAAACTTTAATGGTGTATTGTTAAGGTGCTACATGAATTTCATGATGGAACAACACGGGGTCATTTTACCCCAAGGATTACTGCTTGGAAAGTACTGAGAGCTGGCTATTACTGGCCCAGCTTATTTAAGGATGCCCATGCATGGGCTAGAAAATGTACGAAGTGTGCCATTTTTGCAGGCAAAGAAAGGCTGCCAACTTTACCTCTACAGCCAATTCAGGTAGAGTAGCCCTTCATGAGATGGGGCATTAATTTCATAGATCCCATTAACCCACCATCAAGTGCAGGTCACAAATGGATACTTACAGCTACAGACTATTTCACAAGGTGGATTGAAGCAATGGCTCTGAAGGAATCCAATGAGAATGATGTTTTAAATTTTTATCATGATTTGGTTTCCAGATTTGGAGTGCCTAAGTCTATCATCTCAGACAATGCTTTAGCCTTTGTTGGCCTAAAGATAATTGACTGGGCTGTTAAGAATGGGATCTATTTGAATACTTCATCAAATTATTATCCACAGGGTAATGGTTTGGCTGAATCTACAAACAAAAATCTCATAAGGATTATTAAAAGATCAATGGAGCATAACCAGAGGACCTGGCACACTAATCTGAAGTATGCATTGTGGGTAGATAGGATTACTCCTAAAAGGTCTATTGGGAACTCTCCATATATATTAGTATATGGGAAGGAGGCAAGGTTGCCTATGTCTATGGAGTCGCCAGCACTAGACATCATGAATCAGCTGGAAATGTTTGAAGCAGAGGGCCCCATGACTGTTAGATATGCTCATCTTATGGATTTTGAAGAAATTAGAGATAAGGCTATGAAGACTATGGAGTGTCATCAGCTTCAACCAAAGAGAAATTTTGACAAGAAGGCCACTCCCAGAACCTTTAGGGAGGGTGATATGGTGCTCAAATGGGATGAATTGAAGAGCAGGGCATGAAAACACTCCAAGTTTGACAACACGTGGAGTGGCCCATTTCTCATTACTGAATGCAAGGAGCACAATGCATTTCAGTTATCAAGTATGGATGGACAAAATTTGCCTATCCCAGTCAATGGGATACACCTAAAGAGGTGTTTTGAGGTATGAGTGCTTTGTAAATTAGTAGATTAGGTCCCTATGTTTTCAATAAGTGTTGCTGCACATTAGTTTAGATCCCTTTTACTTTCCCTAAGTGTTGTCTAGCACAGTTGGAGGGGTCTTCCTTCAGCATTTTTGTTTTGGTTTGGGTCTCCATGTTCTTCACTGCTAATATGTTGAGTTGTTAAAGTCAGGATTCTTTGTCAAGACATATCTTTTATCTCTGTATGACCCCATGCCCAATGGATGCTCAAGGCCATTGATCTAATTGTTTAGCAGGCAAACATCCCATAGAAGTCACCAAATTGTTGACCTATTTTCCTCTAGCCAGAGTCAAATAATTCAAGCAGCATCAGTCAATATGCATATCCTCAATGTAAGCTATATTTGTGATCTTGAGGACTAAACCCAAATCTCAAGGTCTAAAGCTACCTGAAGAAGCTTACCATGTGAAAGAGCTTGGAAAAATAGGCAAGTTTGCTTTTTACATCACCCTGAAATTCGCTAAAATGAGGAAGTTATGTATGGTCAATGTTCTGGTCAAACCTGATTTTCTAGGAGGGGTGATATTCTGAACATCGGGTCACCTTCTTTCCATCGGGTCATCTTCCGAACATTGGGTCACCTTCTTTCCATTGGGTCACCTTCTTTCCATCGAGTCATCTTCTTTCCATCGGGTCATCTTCCGAACATTGGGTCACCTTCTTTCCATCGGGTCATATTCCAAACATTGGGTCATCTTCCAAACATCAGGTCATCTTCCAAACATTAGCTCATCTTCTTTCCATCCGGTCATCTTCTGAACATCGGGTCATCTTCCGAACATCGGGTCACCTTCCTTCCATCGGATCATCTTCCGAACATCGGGTCATCTTCCGAGCATCGGGTGATATTTGTAAGATCACCCCAAAGTCTTCCATATCACCCTGATCTTTTCCACATCACCCCATTTTCCAAATATCACCCCATCTTTTCTACATCACCTCGATATTTCTATATCACCCACATCTTCCAAATACCACCCCGATCTTTGTAATATCACCCCTTCATCCAAATATCACCCTGATATTTGTAATATCACCCCTTCATCCAAATATCACCCTGATATTTGTAATATCACCCCTTCATCCAAATATCACCCTGATATTTGTAATATTATCCTCATCTTTCAAATATCACCCCAATATTTGTAATATCACCCCTTCGTCCAAATATCACCCCAATATTTGTATATCACCCTCATCTTCTGAATATCACCCCAACATTTGTAATATCACCCCACCTGTATCTCCTCCATCCTAGCGAATTTTGACATGATATAAAAGGTAAAAATGCATGTTTTGCCTCCTCTTTCATTTGGCAGGGTTTTTAGGAGGATTTTCTCACTTCCAGTTCCATTCCCAGATCTGCATGTTGGTCAAGTTGATATTTCAGCGACCATTTTGGGGTAGATGCAGATATTTCTTGCATTCATTGATGCAGGTAGAGGGAGCAACTCGCATTGATGATAAAGGATATCTCTCCACCGCCTTGTTCCAGATGCTGCATACAGTCATGGTGGAGGATAGACACACAAGCTGCTCGCATTCAATGCCAAAATATCTTCCACCATTTCAGGGGAGCGGATTGATGATGTAGCTGCTTGCATTAAAGACTCAAAAATATCTTCTATCTATTGATAACTAAGAGGGGGAGTGAATCAATTATCCTAATTATTTCTGCTTTCTGAACTTTCTTAATAATTAATGCAGCATTAATTCAACAAGCAAACATAACCATGAAATGGAAATACACATGACACAAGATTTTTAATGTGGAAACCCTGTTAAGGGAGAAAACCACAGGGTGATTAACCCAACGATTATTCTCTGTTAGAAGAATAAGGAAAAACATCTTCTTTTCCTTTCACCTCTGTTTCTTTCTCCTTTACTCTTTCTTCTCCTTTAGATCCAGAGTCAGTAGGGGAAACCAAAGGACTGATGTTAGTCTGTTCATGGGCCACCTCTTCCTTTTTCAGAACAGAGGATTCTGATTCCTTATCCTTTTCTGTACCGGTGTCCATTACTCCTACTGCCATTTTCTCAATGAACTCTTCTGCAATATTTGTGGCTGAGGGGTTAGCACCCAAGTCCTCTATGATAGGAAGATTGAATCTTTTGAAGGCTTTCTGGAGAATCTCTTCTATGTCCTTGGCTACCTTGTTAGTCTCACCGAGCATGAGCTGATTCATTCTGGCTTTGCTCCTAAACTCATCCTTGCAATCTTTGAATATCATATTCATTGTCTTGGGATCGATTGAAGGATATAGCTGAATAGCTATCTGTTCTCGGATCTCAAGGTCTTTTGCCATGGCATTAGTCTTTCTCATTTCTAACTCCTTTTCTAAGCTCTTGGGAATGAGAGATATAATTTCAATAAAAGCCTTATTATATATGTTCAAATACTTAACTGTAGCTTCCTGCAGGATCTTTTGGTCAGCCTCATTGTAATCATCATAGAATTCAGCCATTGGTTGAAGGTTTCCATCCATAGTGACTGATTTGATTACACTTTCTAAAGACAGGGTGGGCTTTTCAACAAATTCCTCTGCCATTTCTTCCTTGTCTTGACCTGTGGAAGGTTTACCAGATCCTTTCTTCTTTTGCTTCTTTATTTCCTTTATCCCCTCATTTGATTCGGTTTCCTCTTCATCTCTTTGACTTGCATAAGCCCTTATGGCTTTTGTCTTTGATCTTTTCTCTCCTTTGCCGGATGCCTAGACTTCCAGTTTTAATGTTCTTGAGCTTTTGGCTGGGACAGGTGCAGATCTCTTGGATGATCTAGTCCGGGTTGAGGTTTCTACCGGAGCACTTTCCTTGCTTTCCTTTTCTGCCTCTTTCTTCTCTTCCTCAACCTTTTGCCTCTTTTCCCTGTTGGCATCAAGTGCCTCCTTTGAGATGCCTAAGCCTTTTGCAATTTCTTCAACTTCTTTTCTTACTTTCCTCTTCATTTCCGGTTGTCTGAGTTCCACATGAACTTTTATACTCAGCTCTTCAAAGGTTCCAAACCTCTCTGCATTTGGATCCTTTGGCTTACTTAGCATGTGTTGAACATGCAGCTCCACAATTTGTTCATCAACTTCATACCCCATGGGCATGATCCATACAGTTCTTGGTTCTACTGCCTCTATTAGGCACTGATCAGTCTCTACCATAAAACAGACTGTGTCTTTGTATTTCTCAACAAGAGACTGGGGAATCCTTTCTCTTGCTTGCATCATGTTGTGAAAATTCTTGAAATATCCCCACAGAGCTGTATTTTGTGCGTTGTCATCACCGAGTCCATGCAAACAATCTCTGATTTAGATAGCTACTGGTCTATCATTCTCCCACACCCAGCCACTAGATCCAGGAAGCTCATTCATAAAGTAGAAGAATAAGCACATTATTAATCCACCATACTTGAATGACTTCTTTTTATCTTTCTTTATTTTCTGCAGATTCTCCAAGAGTTGCTTCAAGAGAAGTTGACAAAGATCATAGTCTGCATCCTTTCTTAGCATTTCATAAGCGGTGTAGATGGCAGTTCTAGGTACAGAATTTTCTCTGCTAGAATGATATATTTTATATCCAATGATCATGGATGCAAGCTTGACATCTGGATCAGAGATGTCATCTACTGTCATTGCTCTTTTGTCAAACTTGGATCCGGTAGCCTCACTCACAGTTTGATTCTTCACTGATTTAAGAATAGGAATCCCACCAGATGAGTGTAATCTGTTAACTGCCCTGATGGCATCTTTTGTGATTTTGAATGGTCCATTTAACCACATGAAGTTGTCATGTATTTTGTTCAAAATGTACCTGACCCATTCATCCTCAGTAAAATAGGGGAAATGTATGTATTGTGCAAAGTGCTTATTCTGGAGGCCCTTGTATTGGGGTTTGAGCTCAAATGAATCATCTAATAGTTGTTTGTGATAGATATCTCTTAGTTTGAATTCCCCAAACTCTTCAACATTTGCATGTATGTAAACCCTAATATCTTCTGTATGCAATACGCCATGCGGAACACTAGAGAATGTTCCTAGGGGATCTACCTCCAAGGATTTGTATGGATGTTTCTTAAATGTGGGGCGAGGTCTATTAGAAATATTTACTATATTCAGAGTAGCCATCATCAAAGAATCTTACTGAAGGATATAAAGAACAAAGAATACCTTTTACGCAGTTTAGGGCACACGATGAAATCTAGATTGAGTTGTATGAAGAATCGTCTTGATCTTTTGGGAGAAATTGTTTGCAGAGCTCCTTTTCTTTTCTTCTTGAATGCAGAATGAACAAATGCTTAATGAGAAAACCCTTATATTGCTCCGCAAACCCTAATGTTAGGTTGCAATAAATGCTTGACCTAAGTTATCCCAGTTTGCCTTATTCAGATGATTTGAAGAACCGGATCAATCCTTATCTTTAAACATCTTGCGGATCTTCAAAATCTTAACCATAGTTTGTTTGGATGTTTCCCTTATGAACCCTTCAATCTGCAACTCTTCTTGTGCCAGTTCTAGCACCAATTGACTGGCTGGGGGAACAAGGTTTTCTTTGTAAGGAAAACATAGGTGCGGAAAATAGCTTTCCCAATGTTAATTCCCTGGGGACAGTGTAGACAGGTAAATTTTCAAACTAAATAACATAGATAAGTACATGAGAGAAACCAGAAATAGACAATATTCAGAACACAGACACACAGTATTACGTGGGAAAACCCTTACGGGTAAAAAACCCACCACCACAATAAAAGCTATCTTTATTACAGTAAACTCTAAGCTTACAATAAAGATACCCAGCTCTTTTGTTCAGGTATCAATTCTATGACAATTATACAAACAGTTTATTACATCTGCACATCTACAGAATAAACTGTATAATTAGAATAGTTTCATCAATCTCTTATCATAATCGACGAGCTCACCAAAACTGTATATATACCACAGTCTTCAAGAGTAGAAAAAACTATTTTCACTTCTGCCCTAACTGCAATTACAACTTACTCTGCCCGCTGTCCCAACTGTTACGTAACTGCTATCTGACAGTTTACATTTTCGTGGGAAACATTAGTCCCACATGCATCGAGCTGCGTTTGCTATTCCGGTTTATAAGCATGAATGAACCAAAGAGTATTGTCGGTAATTTTGTTTCCGACAATACCAAGCCTTCATCCATCGGCATAACAACCCCCATCGGCCCTCAGACTTCACCTCCGACTGACGAGCATAGTCTCCCCGATCACCACGGTTACCATCGGAATAACTGTCACCATCGGCACAAGAATTAGCTCCCACTCTGACAGTCCTCTATCTCACCGATACCTCCATCGGGATAACCGCATTACATCAGCTCATAACCTTTCGGCTATGCTGACGGGTATTCTCTTGCCGATAGACATACGCCATCGGAGTGACTACTCTTGTCGGAGTAACACCCCAGAGTTTGGCCGATAGGCCTTGTCTCACCAACGACCTACCCATAACCTTCGTCGAAGTGACTAGTGTCCATCGGCCCAAAGATATAATGCTTCGCCGATGGTCTTCGTTTCACCAATGGCAATGGTCTTCAACTCAGTCCTGCCGATAGCACTTCGTCATAGCGATGCCAACATTGCATATGCTTGAACCAATGAACCAAGGAGTCATTGAACCTACCAAATGAACTCCAGAAAGGTTCAACGAAGAGGTTCAACAAAGAGGTTCAAAGAATAAGTTCAACGAAGAGGTTCAATGCATGGGTTCAACGAAGTGGTTCAATGCATAGGTTCAACTAAGAGGTTCAAGTAGTAATTTGAGACACAAGTTCTCTTCATTCTTTGTCTCCCCCTGAGCCAGAGCTCACTTTTTAATTTCTGTAAGGAATATCAGCACCAGAGTCTGGTGCGGATGAACCTCTACATTCTCTGTACTTTTCTTCACCCAAATCTTGTTCATCTCACTTTTAATTTCATCCACATTCACCTTTTGTTTACCCTTATCTTGATTCTGATTATGATATAACGGACCTCTTTTGTCCTGATTCTTGCTTCTACAGAATTTTGCAATATGACTGGATCTATTGCAAATTTGGCAAACAACATTTCTCTACATATTTGATTAATATCCTTTTGATCTGCATTGATTAGCCATATGACCTATTCTATTGCATGCAAAGCATCTACCATTGAATGATTTGTTCATTTGCATATTTCTGCATTCATGAGATTTGTGACCATACCTTTTGCAATTAAAACACTGTCTGAAGAAGGATGAATTAGTCTGATTCATTCTCTTTCTGCACTGATTAGCTTGTGACCAAAGTGATTGCAGTTGTGGCAGTATCCATTGAAGGATGGATATCTTTGAGCATTGGGCTATCTTACCAGAGGTCTTCTAGGCCTGTGCCTTGGATTTTTTGATCCAAAATTCTTCTCACCGGATTCGGAGCTTTCTCCTTTCTCATATCCCAAACCACACTTGTCATCTACCCTCTTTTGACTTCCAAGAAGAACTTCAAGTTGAGTAGAACTTATCTTGAATTTCTCTTTATATTCATTTTTTGTTTGAAGATCCCTTTTGAGAGAGACAATTTGATCCTCAAGTTTTTCTTCATTTTCTTTAGCATCTTCAAGATCAAATTCAAGATGTCTGATAATTCTATCCATTTGGTGGCAATCTTCTGATTTCTCTTTGAGAGATTGTCTTAGATTATCTTCATTTTTTCTTTTCTCTTCAACTTCTTGAGTAAACTTCATAACTCTTGATTCCATTTCATGTCTTACCATAATGACTTCTTTTGACAACTTTTCACATAACTTAGTTTTCTCAGTCAGCTCTTCATTTGCATCATTTGCTTCACCTTATCTTCCTAATTGCTGAAACAGCTCCTTTCTCTTTTTCATAGAGAGACTTAATTTGTCTTTTAGTTCTCTCATGAAATCATCAGCCTATTTGAGTCTTTCCTTTAATTCATTGACTTCAGAGTTTGACTATTCAAGATCTTCAAGGGCAGTCTTGAGTTGCTCCCTTAAACCATATGCATCCATTTGGATTCCCAGATCTTCCTTGAGCTGTTAGACTCTATTAGGAGGAACTTAGCTCTGATACCAATTGTTGATAACTGAGAGGGGGGGTGAATCAGTTATCCTAATTATTTCTGCTTTCTGAACTTTCTTAATAATTAATGCAGCATTAATTCAACAAGTAAACGTAACCATGAAATGGAAATACACATGACACAAAATTTTTGACGTGGAAACCCTGTTAAGGGAGAAAACCACGTTGTGATTAACCCAAGGATTATTCTCTATTAGAAGAATAAGGAAAAACAAAATGGCACTTGCCAATTAGGGCTCACTGCCTGAGCACACTGCTCATAAGAGGCACACTGCCTATAAGAGACTCACTGTCTACAAAAAGAGTGTTATACAATACTTGAACTAATTGGAAGCATCTACATATGCTGGAGTTCAGTTCTGGTTAGGCTCAGTACACTAATCTGCTGCACTTCATCTTTCCTCTTCTCTTATGCTGCTTTCCTTTCACATACCGAACCTTCCTTACTGCTATCGCTCTGCTCTTCTGCTTTTATTCGTACATCACAAATAACTATGACACCTCTCACAACTAAATCCATCTTGTATATATATCCACACAAGTGATTTCATCACCTTTCAAGTCGGCACCCGGAATAGTCAATCTTTTTAGAAACTCTGATTTGTTGGTTGAATCCTTGCACACCAAGTAATGTGGATCAAGCATATACTTATAGAAATCATTAATCATGTCGGCCAAACATAACTTATGCCTTAACAACCTTTTCAATCATCAGTAACACATTCAGAAAATAGTCTGATGTTTTGTCAGTCAGTTCTTCCTCTGTTCACACTGTCACTCAAGAACCCGGTACTCAAGTATTCATATCTTTTTCCTCATCTATCACCAGAGGCTAAATCCTTGGAATATATCACTCAAGGTAGTCCTCTTGACTTCCCCAAATTTGTACTTCACCCAAATACTTCCTCTAAGAGATCCGGACCTGTTTGTCAGACCTCGCCACATGCTCTGTTCTTGTTTACCGGACCACAACATTCTTCACTCTGACTTTCGGTAGAGACATACCATGTCCTGCGGATGTGTGGGATGAACTTTGTTGCCATCAATGACAATAATCATGAATCCATATAGTGTCTCTTGCCAACAATCTCCCCCTTTGGCATTGATGGCAACACTTAGTGAAAAATGACTAAATGTTTACACTTTGCTCCCCCTTGGCTGATGCTCTATTTTTATATACATATTCCGGAGCTCCCCCTTAGTTGGATTCCTCATTTTTCATTGCTCCTCACTCCCCCTTTGACATCAATGGCACAGTGTAGGGTCCCTATGCCAAATTTTTTGAAAATTTAACTATACTTAGCCGCAAATTATATACTCACATAAACTGAAGAATGTCTGCAAAGGATGTCTTCAATTGGATGAGTTCTACAGCCCAACTTTGCTTCATTCTATCTAAAATTGAGATGTGACCACTCAACAAAAATGTAAAAGCTTCTGCCCTCTTAAGGTCTGTCGGATCATTGGTCCGGGCGGTAGTCTAAGCATCAATTATGGCGTCATGCATGGCCTCTAACTTAGGGATAATGATCCTTCTAAGTTCACCCATCCGGCTAATTATGTTCTTCCTTTCCTTCTCAAAATTCTTTATTGCATTTGTGATTGCAATAGTCTGACACTCTTGATTAACTATGGAGGAAGAGAGAGAATCAAAACTTTGAGACAAACTTAGTAGTTTATCCTCTTGCTCTTTTACTTTCTTCTCAATATCTTTGGTCACTGTAGGCCAAGATAAGCAAAATTTGTACATTTCTCCGCCATCTTTAAGAGTATTTTCTGAGCTCTTTATCCCAATATCCATATTTCTCCTATCATTAATGATCAACCCTTGTACCTCTGAGAATCTCTTATCCAAAAACTCCTTCCGGACCTTTTCTTCAGCTGACTTCTCTATAGAATCAAAATGTGTATTGACACTGATGACTAGAGTTTTGAGATTACAGGAAGAGGAGGTTGTGGGATCCTTCTGAAAAGATGTCATAATCTTTTCCAGAACTCCAAATGCTACCTCTATAAGCTCACAGTCTTCCATTTGAGATTTTAGTAGTTTCTCTTTGGCCTTCACATTTGCAAATGAAGCTATCTTCATTGTTTGCATCGGGGATAGAGAGTCAAAGTCTAATGGCCCTTTTAGCAGTTTCGGCTCATCAATCTCCATAGTTGCTTTTGTCAAAAAGTCCTTAACTGATTCTGTAGTGTCTCTTGTCAGAGAAAGATTTTTCTTTTCTTCTGCAGTCACAGAATTGGCTTTTGGAGCTTTCTCCCCTTCCACAACCTTTGCACTGATATAGTGTATCTTGCCAACAATCTCCCCCTTTGGCATTGATGGCAACACTTAGTAAAAAATGACTAAGTGTTTACTCTGACTCTGACTTCCGGTAGAGACATACCATGTCCTGCGAATGTGTGGGATGAACTTTGTTGCCATCAATGACAACAATCATGAATCCATATAGTGTCTCTTGCCAACAATCTCCCCCTTTGGCATTGATGGCAGCACTTAGTGAAAAATGACTAAGTGTTTACACTATGGCAACAAAGTTCATCCCACAACATTCTTCACTCTAACTTCCGGTAGAGACATACCATGTCCTGCGGATGTGTGGGATGAACTTTGTTGTCATCAATGACAACAATCATGAATCCATATAGTGTCTCTTGCCAACAATCTCCCCCTTTGGCATTGATGGCAACACTTAGTGAAAAATGACTAAGTGTTTACACTATGCTCCCCCTTGACTGATGCTCTATTTTTATATACATATTTGGGAGCTCCCCCTTAGTTGGATTCCTCATTTTTCACTGCTCCTCACTTCCCCTTTGACATCAATGGCAAAGGGTAGGGTCCCTATACCAAAATTTTCAAAAATTTAACTATACTGAGCCGCAAATTATATACTCACATAAACTGAAGAATGTCTGCAAAGGATGTCTTCAATTGGACAAGTTCTGTAGCCCAACTTTGCTTCATTCTATCCAAAATTGAGATGTGACCACTCAACAAAAATGCAAAAGCTTCTGCCCTCTTAAGGTCTATCGGATCATTGGTCCAGGCGGTAGTCTGAGCATCACTTATGGCCTCATGCATGGCCTCTAACTTAGGGATAATGATCCTTCTAAGTTCACCCATCCGGCTAATTATGTTCTTCCTTTCCTTCTCAAAATTCCTTATTGCATTTGTGATTGCAATAGTCTAACACTCTTGATTAACTATGGAGGAAGAGAGAGGATCAAAACTTTGAGACAAACTTAGTAGTTTATCCTATTGCTCTTTTACTTTCTTCTCAATATCTTTGGTCACTGTAGGCCAAGATAAGCAAAATTTGTACATTTCTCTACCATCTTTAAGAGCATTTTCTAAGCTCTTTATCCCAATATTCATATTTCTCCTATCATTAATGATCAACCCTTGTACCTCTGAGAATCCCTTATCCAAAAACTCCTTCCATACCTTTTCTTCAGCTAACTTCTCTAGAGAATCAAAATGTGTATTGACTCTGCTGACTAGAGTTTTGAGATTACCAGACGAGGAGGCTATTGGATCCTTCTAAAAAGATGGCATAATCTTTTCTAAAACTCTGAATGCTACCTCTATAAGCTTATAGTCTTCCATGTGAGATTTCAATAGTTTCTCTTTGGCCTTCGCATTTGCAAATGAAGCTATCTTCATTGTTTGCATCAAGGATAGAGAGTCAAAGTCTAATGGCCCTTTTAGCAGTTTCAGTTCATCAATCTCCATAGTTGCTTTTGTCAAAAAGTCCTTAACTGATTCTGCATTGTCTCTTGCCAGAGACAAATTTTTCTTTTCTTCTGCAGTCACAGAACTGGCTTTTGGAGCTTTCTCCCCTTCCACAACCTTTGTACTGATATAGTGTCTCTTGCCAACAATCTCCCCCTTTGGCATTGATGGCAACACTTAGTGAAAAATGACTAAGTGTTTACACTATGCTCCCCCTTGGCTGATGCTCTATTTTTATATACATATTCTGGAGCTCCCCCTCAGTTGGATTCCTCATTTTTCACTACTCCTCACTCCCCCTTTGACATCAATGGCAAAGGGTAGGGTCCGTATACCAAAATTTTAAAAAATTTAACTATACTTAGCCACAAATTATATACTCACATAAACTAAAGAATGTCTACAAAGGATGTCTTCAATTGGATGAGTTATGCAGCCCAACTTTACTTCATTCTATCCAAAATTGAGATGTGACCACTCAACAAAAATGCAAAAGCTTCTGCCCTCTTAAGGTTTGTTGAATCATTGGTCTAGGCGATAATCTAAGCATTACTTATGGCCTCATGCATGGCTTCTAACTTAGGGATAATGACCTTCTAAGTTCACCCATCCGGCTAATTATGTTCTTCCTTTCCTTCTCAAAATTCCTTATTGCATTTGTGATTGCAATAGTCTGACACTCTTGATTAACTATGGAGGAAGAGAGAGGATCAAAACTTTGAGACAAACTTAGTAGTTTATCCTCTTGCTCTTTTACTTTCTTCTCAATATCTTTTGTCACTATAGGCCAAGATAAGCAAAATTTGTACATTTCTCTGCCATCTTTAAGAGCATTTTCTAAGCTCTTTATCCCAATATTCATATTTCTTCTATCATTAATGATCAACCCTTGTACCTCTG
The DNA here is from genome assembly GCA_027924645.1 of Cunninghamia lanceolata. Classification (NCBI taxonomy): domain Eukaryota; kingdom Viridiplantae; phylum Streptophyta; class Pinopsida; order Cupressales; family Cupressaceae; genus Cunninghamia; species Cunninghamia lanceolata. The sequence continues at coordinate 20,003,048 of BSBN01000627.1, forward strand.
AGAATCTCTTATCCAAAAACTCCTTTCAGACCTTTTCTTCAACTGACTTCTCTAGAGAATCAAAATGTGTATTGACATTGCTGACTAGAGTTTTGAGATTACCGGAAGAGGAGGCTGTGGGATCCTTCTGAAAAGATGGCATGATCTTTTCCAAAACTCTGGATGCTACCTCTATAAGCTCATAGTCTTCCATGTGAGATTTCAGTAGTTTCTCCTTGGCCTTCGTATTTGCAAATGAAGCTATCTTCATTGTTTGCATTGGGGATAGAGAGTAAAAGTCTAATGGCCCTTTTAGCTGTTCTGGTTCATCAATCTCCATAGTTGCCTTTGTCAAAAATTCCTTAACTGCTTCTGCAGTGTCTCTTACTGGAGACAGATTTTTCTTTTCTTCTGCAGTTACAGAACTGGCTTTTGGAGCTTTCTTCCCTTCCACAACCTTTGCACTGATATCTTCTTTTCCTTTCACCTCTGTTTCTTTCTCCTTTACTCTTTCTTCTCCTTTGGATCCAGAGTCAGCAGGGGAAACCGAAGAACTGATGTTAGTCTATTCATGGGCCACCCCTTCCTTTTCTAGAATAGAGGATTCTGAGTCCTTATCCTTTTCTGTACTGGTGTCCATTACTCCTACTGCCATTTTCTCAGTGAACTCTTCTGCAATATTTGTGGCTGAGGGGTTAGCACCCAAGTCCTCTATGATAGGAAGATTGAATCTTTTGAAGGCTTTCTGGAGAATCTCTTTTGTGTCCTTGGCTACCTTGTCAGTCTAACCGAGCATGAGCTGATTCATTCTGGCTTTGCTCCTAAACTCATCCTTACAATCTTTGAATATCATATTCATTGTCTTGGGATCGATAGAAGGATATAGCTGAATAACTATCTGTTCCCAGATCTCAAGGTCTTTTGCCATGGCATTAGTCTTTCTCATTTCTAACTCCTTTTCTAAGCTTTTGGGAATGAGAGATATAATTTCAATAAAAGCCTTATTATATATGTTCAGATACTTAACTGTAGCTTCCTGCAGGATCTTTTGGTTAGCCTCATTGTAATCATCATAGAATTCAGCCATTGGTTGAAGGTTTCCATCCACAGTGACTGATTTGATTACACTTTCTAAAGATAGGGTGGGCTTTTCAACAAATTCCTCTACCATTTCTTCCTTGTCTTGACCTGTGGAAGGTTTACCGGATCCTTTCTTCTTTTGCTTCTTTATTTCCTTTATCCCCTCATCTGATTTGGTTTCCTCTTCATCTCTTTGACTTGCATAAGCCCTTGTGGCTTTTGTCTTTGATCTTTTCTCTCCTTTTTCGGATGCCTGGACTTCCAGTTTTGATGTTCTTGAGCTTTTGGCTGGGACAGGTGCAGATCCCTTGGATGATCTAGTCTGGGTTGAGGTTTCTACCGGAGCACTTTCCTTGCTTTCCTTTTCTACCTCTTTCTTCTCTTCCTCAACCTTTTACCTCTTTTCCCTATTAGCATCAAGTGCCTCCTTTGAGATGCCTAAGCCTTTTGTAATTTCTACAACTTCTTTTCTTACTTTCCTCTTCATTTCCGGTTGTCTGAGTTCCAACAAAATTTTTATACTCAGCTCTTCAAAGGTTCCAAACCTCTCTACCTTTGGATCCTTTGGCTGACTTAGCATGTGTTGAACATGTAGCTCCACAATTTGTTCATCAACTTCATACCCCATGGGCATGATCCATATAGTTCTTGGTTCTACTGCCTCCATTAAGCACTGATCAGTCTCTACAATAAAACAGACCGTGTCTTTGTATTTCTCAACAAGAGACTGGGGAATCCTTTCTCTTGCTTGCATCATGTTGTGAAAATTCTTGAAATATCCCCACAGAGCTGTATTTTGTGCTTTGTCATCACCGAGTCCGTGCAAATAATCTTTGATTTGGATAGCTACTGGTCTATCATTCTCCCACACCCAGCCACTAGATCAGGGAAGCTCATTCATAAAGTAGAAGAATAAGCACATTATTAATCCACCATACTTGAATGAATTCTTTTTATCTTTCTTTATTTTCTGTAGATTCTCCAAGAGTTGGTTCAAGAGAAGTTGACAAAGATCATAGTCTGCATCCTTTCTTAGAATTTCATAAGTGGTGTAGATGGCAGTTCCAGGTACATAATTTTCCCTGCTAGAATGATATATTTTATATCCAATGATCATGGAGGCAAACTTGACATCCGGATCAGAGATGTCATCTACTGTCATTGCTCTTTTGTCAAACCTGGATCCGGTAGCCTCACTCACAGTTTGATTCTTCACAGATTTAAGAATAGGAATCCCACCGGATGAGTGTAATCTGGTAACTACCCTGATGGCATCTTTTGTGATTTTGAATGGTCCATTTAACCACATGAAGTTGTCATGTATTCTGCTCAAAATGTACCTGACCCATTCATCCTCAGTAAAACAAGGGAAATGTATGTATTATGCAAAGTACTTATTCTAGAGGCCCTTGTATTGGGGTTTGAGCTCAAATGAATCATCTAACAGTTGTTTGTGATAGATATCTCTTAGTTTGAATTCCCCAAACTCTTCAACATTTGCGTGTATGTAAACCCTAATATCTTTTGTATGCAATACGCCATGCGAAACACTGGAGAATGCTCCTAGGGGATCTACCTCCAAGGATTTATATGGATGTTTCTTAAATGTGGGGCGAGGTCTATCAGAAATATTTACTATATTTAGAGTAACCATCATCAAAGAATCTTACTAAAGGATATCAAGAACGAAGAATACCTTTTACACAGTTTAGGGCACACGATGAAATCTAGATTGAGCTGTATGAAGAATCGTCTTGATCTTTTGGGAGAAATTGTTTGCAGAGCTCCTTTTCTTTTCTTCTTGAATGCAGAATGAACAAATGCTTAATGAGAAAACCCTTATATTGCTCCGCAAACCCTAATGTCAGGTTGCAATAAATGCTTGATCTAAGTTATTCTGGTTTGCCTTATTCGAATGACTTGAAGAACTGGATCAATCCTGATCTTTAAACATCTTACGGATCTTCCAAATCTTAACCATAGTTTGTTTGGATGTTTCCCTTATGAACCCTTCAATTCGCAACTCTTCTTGTGCCAGTTCTGGCACCAATTGACCGGCTGGGGGAACAAGGTTTTCTTTGTGTCTCCCCCTGAGGCAGAGCTCACTTTTTAATTTCCAAAAGGAATATCAGCACTGAAGGCTGGTGCGGATCCAACCTCTACATTCTCTGTCTTTTCTTCACCCAAATCTTGTTCATCTCACTTTTAATTTCATCTGTATTCACCTTTTGTTTACCCTTATCTTGATTCTAATTATGATATACCGGACCTCTTTTGTCCTGATTCTTGCTTCTACAGAATTTTGTAATATGACCGGATCTATTGCAAATTTGGTAAACAACATTTCTCTGCATATTTGATTGATATCCTCTTGATCTACATTGATTAGCCATATGACCTTTTCTATTGCATGCAAAGCATCTACCATTGAATGATTTGTTCATTTGCATATTTCTACATTCATGAGATTTGTGACTATACCTTTTGCAGTTAAAACACTGTCCAAATGAAGGATGAATTAGTCTGATTCATTCTCTTTCTGCACTGATTAGCTTTGTGACCAAAGTGATTGTAGCTGTGGTAGTATCCATTGAAGGATGGATATCTTTGAGCATTGGGCTGTCTTACCAGAGGTCTTCTAGGCCTGTTCCTTAGATTTTCTGATCTAAAATTCTTCTGACCGGATCCGGAGCTTTCTCCTTTCTCATATCCCAAACCACACTTGTCATCTACCCTCTTTTGACTTCCAAGAAGAACTTCAAGTTGAGCAGAACTTATCTTGAATTTCTCTTTATATTCATTTGTTGTTTGAAGATCCCTTTTGAGAGAGACAATTCTGATCCTCAAGTTTTTCTTCATTTTCTTTAGCATCTTCAAGATCAGATTCAAGATGTTTGATAATTTTATCCATTTGGTGGCAATCTTCTAATTTCTCTTTGAGAGATTGTCTTAGATTATCTTCAGTTTTTCTTTTCTCTTCAACTTCTTGAGTAAACTTCATAACTCTTGATTCCATTTCATGTCTTACCATAATGACTTCTTTTGACAAATTTTCACATAACTTGGTTTTCTCAGTCAGCTCTTCATTTGCATCATTTGCTTCACCTTGTCTTGCCAATTGCTGAAGCAGCTCCTTTCTCTTTTTCATAGAGAGACATAATTTGTCTTTTAGTTCTCTCATGAAATCATCAGCCTGTTTGGGTCTTTCCTTTAATTCATTGACTTCAGAGTTTGACTGTTCAAGATCTTCAAGGGCAATCTTGAGTTGCTCCCTTAAACCATATGCATCCATTTGGATTCCCACATCTTTCTCGAGCTGTTAGACTCTGTTAGGAGGAACTTAGCTCTGATACCAATTGTTGATAACTGATAGGGGGTGAATCAGTTATCCTAATTATTTCTGCTTTCTGAACTTTCTTAATAATTAATGCAGCATTAATTCAACAAGTAAACATAACCATGTAATAGAAATACACACGACACAATATTTTTGACATGGAAACCCTGTTAAGGGTGAAAACCACGGGGTGATTAACCCAAGAATTATTCTCTGTTAGAAGAATACGAAAAAACAAAATGGCACTTGCCAATTAGGGCTCACTGCCCGAGCACACTGCTCACAAGAGGCACACTACCTACAAGAGACTCACTGTCTACAAAAAGAGTGTTATATAATACTTGAACTGATTGGAAGCATCTACATATGCTGGAGTTCAGTTCTTGTTAGGCTCAGTACACTGATCTGCTGCACTTCATCTTTCCTCTTCTCTTATGCTGCTTTCCTTTCACATACCAGACCTTCCTTACTGCTTTCGCTCTACTCTTCTACTTTTATTCGCACATCACAAACAACCACGACACCTCTCACAACTAAATCCATCTTGTATATATTTCTACACAAGTGATTTCATCACCTTTCTAGTCGGCACCCAGAATAGTCAATCTTTTCACAAACTCTGATCTGTCGGCTGAATCCTTGCACACCAAGTAATTCGGATCAAGCATATACTTGTGGAAATCATTAATCATGTCAGCCAAACATAACTTATGCCTTAAGAATGTTTTCAATCATTAGTAACACATCCAAAAAATAGTCTGATGTTCTATCAGTCAGTTCTTCCTCTATTCACACTGTCACTCAAGAACCTGGTACTCAAGTATTCATATCTTTTTCCTCATCTATCACCGGAGGCTAAATCCTTGGAATATATCACTCAAGGTAGTCCTCTTGACTTCCCCAAATCTGCACTTCACTCAGATACTTCCTTTGAGAGATCCAGACCTGTCTGTCGGACCTCGCCACATGCTCTGTTCTTGTTTACCGGACCACAGCATTCTTCACTCTGACTTCCGGTAGAGACATACCATGTCCTGCGGATGTGTGGGATGAACTTTGTTGCCATCAATGACAACAATCATGAATCCATATTGTGTATCTTACCAACACTATTTGCCCTGTCCCAAGTATTTGATGCCATAACTGATGCAGGTGGATAGTCATTTAGAGGAGATATTTTCTGATACAACTCATAGAGCAAATTTTGTAACCGACTTAGGGTGTTATTTTTGGAATGCTATAAATATGCATTCTTATGTTGTAAAGAAGGTTGGGAAATTTTTTGGCATGTTGGTCATCCCGTTTCCAAACAAAGATTTCATATACTGTAACCTTGCCTTTTCACTGGATATATGCAAGTTATTTTACCTCCTTTGTTGATTTTTCAAGTTCTGTGTGAATCTACATGAGGTTGTCTGTGAACATTCTGTTCCTCTCAACCCTATTGCACCTTACCTCTGCTAGAATCATCTAATTTGTGTATGTTTACTTGCTGTATTTGATTATATTGTGCATCTTCTCAGTGCTATGGAAGTCTTTTTAAATCTATCTGGTGCATCACCCTTTTGTGTTTCAAGTTTTGTTGTTTCATCTTTCACTTTAAAGCATTCCTTCTCCCCTTTTCCCCTCAAAAAATTTAGTAGTTTTAGGTGATAATCAAGCAAGGAAGATGACCTTCTCCAGAGGTCTGATCTATTTGAGCAAGGTCCCACACCTTGAGATCATTCCCATTGTGTCATTGGAATGCTTGGAATCCTTCCAAGCAGGGTACAATTTCATGTGACAACAGTTACTTATGGAACTTATATCATTTGATCATATTAGTAACTGCTACAAGTAGTTAGAATAATATTGTTCTGCATTGTTGAGATAGATTCACTTTATGATTGGAATTAATGTTGCATTATTTAAGATCCATTATTAGTTCATCAGATCACATGTTGTGTTTGTGGGATCTTAGTTTATGGTGTTCTTTGAGAGTGAATGTGATGTGAAACCATTGTTTTTTTAATGGTGTCAAGTGTTGTGTCATTTGGGGAACTTGTTTTCAGAGGCCTAGGAGGGTGTGATTGTGTGGGGGTTGGCTATGCGTGCATCATGTGAGTTGAATGAAATGCATTCTTGAAATATTATCTCCTATTCATGTTAGTATGATACATGTGCAAGATGGATAATGCCTTGCTCAGTATACTTATTCATGTGATTATGATGATTATGCAAGTTGGGAATGTCTTGCTCTGTGTAATGTGAAATGATGTGTATTCTATGTTGTAAATGCACCATGATGAGAATGTGGCAGTTCATGCTTGGTTTATGTTTTGGGACAAAAATTGGTCCTTGTGATTATGACTTGTATGCAAGAAGGTAAATGCCCTGCATTGGATATGTTACTTGTCATTGTGATGGTAATTGTCTTTCTTGATGGATAGGGTCTTCTAGATGCAGGTAGGGGAGTGGCTTTCAATGTGGGGTCGGTGCCCAAAGTGGCTGCCAGGATAACCCATTGGAATTTTTTTAATAAATTTAGAGGGTTGGGTAGTTTCGACACTAAATAAGATAATTGGATGCCTCACCCATACCTGTAGTGCTCGTTCAGGCTAAGGATGGGATGAGAAGGCCATGGTTGGCAAGATCAACTTCCTTGTCCTCACGAAAGGAATGTTGGTTTCACATGTGTCACCCTATGGGGCCATTGTCTAGTGAGAGACTGCCAGGATAACCATAGATGGGGGCCGGTGTCTGGACTGCTAGGATAACCTATGGATGGGGGATGACGTTTGGTGAGAGACTGTCAGGATAACCCATGTTAGGACCATGTGATGACACTCTTCCCTACTGCAGCCTAGCACTCCGTAATGTGTGTTTTTTTCCCTTTCATTGTGTGATTGCCTTTGGAAGTGTTGTTTGATTTACTTGTGATATTCTTTTTGACCCATGTTGTATTGAAGTCTTGTGTAGTCCTTGCACCTATTAGTCTACTGTCTTTCTTGATTATTTTCTTAGTGAGACCTTATTGTTATCTCCTAGCACGGGGGGTGGACCTTAGGGTTCCACATGGTTAGGTGGTTGTGCTTTTATCTCCATTGGTTTCCCTTGTTGTTATTCGTGTGCGAGAAGGATGTACCTTGTATGGCAAATTTCAGATCTTGCTCTAGCTTGAGGAGACAAATAATTATGATCATGTTCCAGCCTTGTATATCAGTTGAATCATGTAATGTTATCTTGATGTATGTACTCCAATGTAATTTAGATAGCGATATTGTAAACAATGTAATGTTGTACTTCCTTGTAAAGGAACTTGTTTATGTACTTGTGATCCTATGCGTAGGATCCTGATGTTACTTATCTGGTGATATAATATGGAATTGTATGTGTTTATTCATCTGAAGCAATTAGACTTAGAATGAGCTGTGGTTGTTAGTTAATTCATTATGTTGGTTAGATCTTGTTTTAGTTCGTCAATAATGTAGCCATGGAACCCTAGAGGATAAAGCTTAATTTAAAAGTTATGAATAAATAAATGATTGTTGTTATTTCTTTTGTTTTAAAAAATGTCCTTTTTGTAAGTTTAGTTGTGTTATCCTCTGGGTTCCTTGGCGGGGCATTACATTTAATATCAGAGCCTAGGTTGCAACACTAGGATCTCTAGATTGTTGTTGTGGCTCTAGGTTAAGCGTTTTTCTCCTTGTGGTGAGTTGGTAATAATACCTCTCACCTATGTGCCTTAGTATGAAGTTAGAAAGTTGATAAATTTATAGACTTGTTCTTTGATTTTGGAATAAATAAATTCTTTATGCCTTGTTTTACTTATGTGTCTGCTATGTGTTCTCTCTCCTTTTCTGAAAATGTGATGTTATATCTGACAATATATGTTTCCTAAATGTTAGTTGTTGCTGATTTGTTGAGGCCTTGAGTCCTTGTGGTCTCTACTGCTTTAGAAGATAGAAGCATGATTACTATTAGTGCATGTGATTAGGAGTGTGGTATATGCCCCCTCTAGTGATGTGAATATCATGTACCCATTCTGTGTGGGGTGTTGTGAAAGGCCAATGGTGTTTTTTGTTCCCTTGTTGGTGAAGTAATCATACTTTGAGGTTATGTTTAGCTATGGGTGTAGAAGCACCATACCATCTTTATGTTAATTGCATTATATGTGTAAGTATTGGAATGATTTAATCACTCGATGGCATCATGTGGATTATGTGGTGTTGTCGTGTGTGGGGTATATTTGCATGATTGCTTGATAATTTGATATTTATTTCTTAGTTGGATATGACCTCATGTGGAAGTTATGTTGTGATTTATGAAAGTTATCATTGTGTATGCCTATGTAAGAAATGTGTGAAGGAGATCAAATTGGAGCCTGTGTTGGACCCAGGAGATCATGAATGTGATATTGTAAGTCAATTATAATTTTGAATTATTCTTGTGTGTGATATCATACATTTCCTCTGTAAGTATTTTTTTTGCATAAGGAAGTAATTGTATATGTTCATAGTTTGGTAAACAGGAATTGTACTACATTAAAGATAGAATTTTTTGTAAATAAGTAGTGACTATGTTGCCTTAAATCCTTGTATAAAAGTTGCTTAGATAAGAAGATGTAGAAAACTTAGTTGTCTGTGTGTTTGGTGTACATTCTCTAACGCATTCTAGACTTTGAGTACTGGGGTGTTGTGTAGTGGATACTCCCTTTTGTGGCTAAAATCAGTCACACCGTGATGTGCATTTGCTTGTAATATTGGTTGTTTTGAAATTTTTTATAGTTGTTTCATGTGTTGTGGGTGGGATAACAATGAATTTGTATTCTTTGAACTCTCTTATGATAGGAGTGGTCACCAAAACTCTTTTCTTTATACTTGATTTATTGTTGAAAATTGCCGGCATTTTGTGACTTAAGATTGAAGTTGATTATTTCCCCACTTGGGTTTGCATTTTTAAAAATTTCTATGGTGGCTATTCTGAATGTTTGTTTCTGTTGGCTACATTTTGTGCTAAGTGTTATTTCTATCATGTTCATTTTGAACCTCTGATAGTGTGTTCAAGGGATGACTCCGCGGAGGATTGTACTTTGCATGTTCGATAATTAGTGGGAACCATAGTGGAAATAAGAGATGAGATGTATTTTTCTTTGTTAATATGTGAATGCAATTCCATAAATCATTTGAAATTCTTAAAATAAGTGTGATTGGATTATAAGTATATCACATGATACGTCTCAATGGTGAGGAATTGATGCTCTTCTTGTCTTTATTGAACGATTGTGTCTGTCTTATGAACAATTGCTTAAAATGGATGTTTATGTTGGCAATAGAAAATTGCAATACTAATATGTTATGTCTCCACCCTAGTTTGTGACTTCCAGGAGTAAGTCAAGTCTTAGGTGGGAGGATGTAATGCCCCTCCATTCTCATCTTGGATGTGCAGATGGTCTGGCTAAGGAGCATGAAGGTGAAGGTAGAATAATAGGAATATTTAGGGTATGTTACACAGTTGATGTTGTACATTATATGATGTTGGTAGATGCTACATTCATGTTGATGACAATCCTAATTATGTTCATGTGTGGTTTCATATGACAATTAGTATGTTTTATCGATAATCTTTGTTGCGACACTGATAATTTATATGCTCTGACATTGTTTTACATTCAGATGATTATGATGTTGATCTTACTATGATTGTCACATGTTAGAATTAATTTTTATGCGACTGATTCTGTATCATAGGATGTTATGTTGTGATGTTTTGTGTGGATTAATCTTATTATGTGTATCATGCGATTATCCGATGATGGTTCTTATTTAGTAGTTTAGTAACTGATTGCTATGTGTGTTGTGATTACGTGTTTGATGTGATGGTGAAAGGGACAGTGTCCCATTACTTATGTGTGAGTACCCTACTACGCTACAATTCCCTTTCACAGTGTATTTGACTATATGATTATATATATGTCTATTTGTTTGACTGTTTGGTTGCTGTAGGATGCAGGTACCAAGCATCGACTCCACCTAAATTGATAGGTCTGAGTGTGCCTTAAACCCAATGGAAACTATTGAACGGAGATAACATGTGGTCCTTGGTGCAGGAGCACTAAGGGCTTAGAGCCCATGTGTATATAGTTTGCATTTTGTTGTGATGTTTTGAATTTTCAAAATAGGGTAGAGCGGGAAGAAGTTTTTACATGTGCAAAGTAAACCCATCGGAGTGAGCAAGCTCATCAGCGCAACGTTTTCAAGCTTTATCGATAGTTAAAGTCATACCGACAAAGGTATACCGATAAAGGCACATCGGCGTGAATAGACATATCAGGAGACAGCGAGAATGTCTGACCGATGTAGGGAGTCACACTGACGAAAGCACATCGGCATGACAATAGGCAGTGGAAGAAGAGTGGAAAGTTATACCGATAGTATCGGCTGGCCGATGGTGCTAACCATCGGGGAGAGGTGACATATCGGCGAAGGGAGTTACGAATTGGCCGATGTTGAATGTCAAGCCGATGGGTTAGAATGGTCGATGAGACAGTGGTCTTTAGCGTAGGTATTGTTTGCTTCACCGATGGTTGTGGTCATTCCGATGAAGGCGTTCTATAGGCGTCGGTGAGACAAGGGCCATCGGAATAAGTATCGAAGGTTTGTCCGATGCTGAGTAGTCACCCTGATGACATCGGCGGGAGTCTGAGGTTCAGTGTGACTTTTGAGGTCTTGTCCGATATGGGCTGTTACACCGATGGTGCTTTAGGACATCGGTGGGAGGTCTTCTATCGACGTAGCTTAAAGATTTGAGGCCGATGCACAGTGGTCACGCCGACGGAGGATGAAGACTTGGTATCGGTGAGACAAGGGACTATCGGAGTTCATGGTTGAATGTTGGCCGATAGTTTGGGTTGTGCCGATGGGGGTAGACAGGGGTCGTCAGCGGCAAAAGTGCCAAAATAGTTTACTAAACTGTCAGTTATATAAACTGCAGTGTCTGACTTGAACGGGTGCATGTGGGACTAAAAGTTCTCATGAATGCAAACTGTCAAGTGGTAGTTGGACAGAGCGTAACCAAATTGCTGGACAGTTGGAATACCAACCGGTATGGAAGTTGAACCATCCTGTAACAGACATGAGCAAATACATAAGATGTAGCATTCTTTCTGTAAGGAGTGGAGAAGGAGAATCGAAGAAGTAAATTTTGATGTGTGAAGCATTTTGATGTAATCAAAATTTTTGAACAGAAATAAAATACAGTAGTTTGATCATTAGTATTTTCTGTTCTGTTTTCACTTTATCATTCTGAAGTAGATTAGTCTTTTCTGTTTCTGCTATTTTGTTTTCTTTTGCCAGCCATGACTTTGTTTTGATGATTCTTCAAATCCCATTGTACAGTATGGAGGTCATCAAACAAAGTCATGCTCTTTGTTTGTTTTTCTTTTGTGGGGTGGTCGAATCGCCGGTTAGAGGCAAAGCATGCTTGTTCTAGGCGAGCTCAGTGAGGAGTCTGGCTAGATAAACAAGTAGGAAAAATAGATTTGCAGGGGTGGAAAAATAGAGGGAAGGAAAGTGAGCACCAAGCAGTCCAGACCCTTGAACAGAGTGAGAAGGTGGGCATCGGGCTCAAAAAGTTATGTGCCATTTAGGCAGTATCTTGGAAGCAGTGAGGACAAGGTATGTGTCCCACACCAAGCAGAAAAGTAGAGTTTTCCATCTCTACAAAGAGTGTGTCTTTTAGCACTTTGAATTGGTAGGAAGGCTAGTGTTGTCAAACAGTCTTGTACACCTACAGGATGCAGAGCAGGTAGCCTAGAGTCCTCCCTATCAAATTGGTATCAGAGCGGTAAGATTTGGGTTATTCCTAGATAGGAATAGAAGAGTTGTATGTCATCACCGAGTTCAAGTGAGTATGTTAGTTCATCCAAGAAAATAGTGACTAATGCAGAGTTAGCAAAGAAAGTTGAAGATCAAGAGGAGGAGAATAGACTCCTACAAGAAAGACTAGCAGAAATGGAGAGTAAGCTAGGCTTAATGTTGCAAAAGACTGAAGAAGTCAGCCAGAGAGTTAAATATTCTGAGGATAAGGGAAAAGGTGTATCTGTAGAAGATGAAGAGCCCACACCTGATCCTAAGTTGGAAGAAGAACCATTCTTGAAAGCTTTGAAAGCAATGAGTGGTAAAACATTGGAAGGAGTACCACTTTTTAGTGGGAAAATGGACCCAGATTTGGTCATGGAGTGGATAGAAGGACTTGAAAATCACTTTGAATGTGATGGTGTAAGCGAGGCACAGAAAGTAAAGGTGGCCAAACCCAGACTCAGGGGAGCTGCCTTAACCTGGTGGAAATTTGTGCAAACTGAAAGAGTAAAAGAAGATAAGAAGCCCATAGCTACTTGGAAGGGAATGGTAGCTAAAATTAAAGAAGCATATATGCCAGAAGATTATGAAATACAGCTGCATAGGAAGAGACAAAATCTGAGACAAAAGGAATTAGATGTCAGTGCATACACTGAAGAATTCCAAAAGCTATGCTTAAGGTCCAAAGTAATGGAGGATGAAAGCATAAAGGTAGCAAGGTACCTTAACGATCTGAAGTGGAATATACAAGAAGAAATCAGTTTGTTGTGTCCTACAACAGTGCAAAAATGCTATCAGCTGGCACTAAAAGTGGAGGAAAAGAATAAGAGGAAACAAGACTCAAATAGCAGAGGAAGAGGAAGAGGCAGAGATAACAGAGGACACAGAGGAGGTTTTGGTGGAAGGAATGCTGACAATAGATCCCAAGCAGAATCCAAACTCACAGAGCAAAGTGGGGAGTCAAGTGGTAGAGGAAACCACAGAGGAAGAGGATCTAACAGAGGAAGGTTAGGAGGATCAGGCAGAGGATCCTATTTCACCAACATGAAGTGTTACAACTGTGGCAATCTAGGTCATCCGGCATATAGGTGTCCAGAAAAGACCACATCCTCTTCTCAAGGAGGTGATAAGAGGAATCACTATGTCCAAGACAATGCATCCAGCAGCCAGTTACCTGAGGTCAATCTGAACTCAGAAGATGGAGAGAACCTGATGATAAGGAGAACCTTGATGAAGGAACCAGTAAAGTCTGAACCAAGCCAGAGGAGAGCACTATTTAGAATCAAGTGCAAGATTTTGAATAAGGTACGTAAAATTATCATAGACTCAGGATCTACTGATAATATTATTTCTGATGAAGCAGTTAAGAAACTAAATTTGAAAAGAATTACTCATGCAAACCCATATAGAGTCACATGGTTGAATAAGGGTCAACATGTGGTAGTGAATGAACAAAGTTGGGTAGAGTTTAGTATAGGTGGCTATAAGGATAAGGTATTATGTGATATACTACCCATGGATGCATGCCATCTCTTATTGGGCAGACCATGGCAGTATGACCGAAAAGCAGTACATGATGGTGAGAAGAATGCCTATTCTTTTCAGAAGGATGGTGTCACCTATAAAATTCAGTCATTGGAAGATGAAGATGCAGTTCAGACAAAGAGTCCTAATATCTTGGTTGTGAGTGGAAAAGAGTTTCTGAATACTCTTAAGGAGGATGGTATTGGTTATGCCATCATAGTAAAACCAAAAGAAGGACAGCAGGATAAGAAGACAGAGATTCCCAAAGAAATGCAGCCTATACTGGAGAAGTATAAAGGCATAATTAGTGATGGTACACCAGCTACATTGCCTCCATAGAGAGCAATAAGCCATCAGATAGACCTGATTCCAGGGGCATCTTTGCCAAACAAGGCACCTTACAAGATGACTCTAGATCAGCACAAAGAGATTTCCAGGCAAGTGCAGGAGTTGCTAGATCAAGGATTGATCAGGAAGAGTATTAGTCCTTGTGCTGTGCCCACAGTATTGGCACCCAAGAAAGGAGGATCATGGAGATTATGCACAGATGCCAGAGCCATAAACAAGATAACTATAAGGTATATATTCCCAATTCCCAGAATTGAAGATCTCATGGACTGTATTGGAAAAGCAAAGTATTTCACCAAGATAGACCTGAAGAGTGGTTACCACCAAATAAGAATCAAGGAAGGAGATGAGTGGAAGACAGCCTTCAAGACCACAGAAGGGCTGTATGAATGGCTTGTTATGCCATTTGGTCTATCAAATGCACCCAGTACCTTTATGAGACTCATGAATGAAGTCCTAAAGGATTACATTGGTAAATTTGTTGTTGTTTTTCTAGATGATATTCTAATTTTTAGTCAGACCAAGGAAGAACATCTAGAACATGTAAATATTGTTTTGCAAAAATTACATGATGAACAACTAACCATAAATCTGGAGAAGTGTGAATTCATGAAGCAGGAATTGGTATACCCTAGTTTTGGGGTGTCCCAGGGAGAGTTGAAGATGGACAAGTCCAAAGTAGAAGCCATATTGAGCTGGCCTACTCCCAGAGCAGCCACAGAGGTGAGAAGTTTTCATGGCTTAGCCCAGTTTTACAGAAAGTTTATCAGAAATTTCAGTGGAATATGTGCACCCATGTTGGATACAATTAAGGGTGGAATGAAAGCAAAATTCAGATGGACACCAGCTGTAGATAGAATTTTTGAAAGGTTGAAGAAAGAGGTAGCAACACAACCTATTTTGTTGTTGCCTAGTTTTGATAAGCTATTTACTATTGAATGTGATGCAAGTAATATAGCTGTAGGAGCAGTGCTAAATCAGGAAAACAGACCTGTAGCCTTTTTCAGTGAGAGGCTGAATGAAGCAAAGAGTAAGTACTCTTCGTATGACTTAGAGTTGTATGCTCTAGTCCAAGCATTGAGGAAGTGGAGACATTATCTCCTGCCTAAAGAATTTGTTGTCTACACAGATAACCAAGCTCTAAGTTTTCTAAACTCACAGGATAAGTTAAGCAGCAGGCATATCAAATGGATGGAGTACCTGCAATCTTATACCTTTACAATTAAGCATAAGAAGGGGCAGCTGAACAGAGTTGCAGATGCTTTGAGCAGAAGATTGCTCACAGTGCAGGAAGTGCAGTTGAAGAGCATTGGAATTGAAGATTTCAAGAATATTTACCAAGATGATGAAGATTTTGCTGAGGCATACAAGGTATGTCAAGATTTTGAGAATCACTTTCACAGTGAGTTTGCAGATTTCACCTTACAGCAGGGATTGCTATTCAAAGGTGGACAATTATGTGTGCCAAGAGGATCTATGAGAGAAAATCTCATACAGGAGAAGCACAATGGTAGTCTGAGTGGCCATTTTGGTATGAATAAGACACTGGAGCTAGTCCAAAGGTTCTATTATTGGCCAAGGATGCACAGAGACATCAGAAGGTATGTAGAGCAGTGTATCGTATGTCAGAAGGCCAAGGGAACCACTTCAAATGCAGGACTGTACCAACCCTTACCCATTCCTTCCAGGCCATGGGAATGTGTAAGTATGGATTTTGTAGTTGGTTTGCCTAAGACGAAGACTGGTTATGATAGCATATATGTAGTTGTGGACAGGTTTAGCATGATGAGTCATTTCATTCCCTACAAAGTGACTCATGATGCCAGTCATATAGCACACTTGTTTTTCAGAGAAGTGATCAGAATTCATGGACTTCCAACAAGCATTGTGTCTGACAGAGATGCTAAATTCATGGGGCATTTTCTGGAAAACATTGTGGCAGAGATTGGGGACAAATTTGTCATTCAGTTCAGCATATCACCCATAGACAGATGGTCAGACAGAGGTGGTAAACAGGACATTGGACAACCTGTTAAGGTGTATAACCAAAGAATATGGACAGAGTTGGGATCTTGTCATTCATCAGGCAGAATTTGCCTATAATGACAGTGTGAATAGGACTACTGGTAAGAGTCCATTTGAAATAGTCTATGGAATGCATCCCAGAGGTATATGTGAGCTCAGAAATATGGGAAACATGGAGAATAGAAGTGGACATGCAGAGGATTTTGCACAATCCATGAAAGAAGTGCATGAGCAGGTGAAGAAAACCTTGATAGAGAACACACAGAAGATCAAAGATAGAGTAGATGCCCACAGAAGGGATATTCAGTTTGAGGTTGGTGATCTGGTTATGGTACACTTGAACAAAGCCAGAATGCAGAAAGGTACGCCAACCAAACTACAGATGAGGAGAATTGGTCCTTGCAGAATCCTGAACAAGTATGGTAACAATGCATACAGAATTGAATTACCAGAAGATTTGGCAATCTCACCAGTGTTTAATGTCCAAGACCTGGTGCAATACAGGGGTCCTCACTCAGCAGCAAATGGATCCATTTCAGAGAAGGAACAGACAATAAAAGATGTGACTTTGCCACTAAAACCCAAACTATAGGCAGAGAGAATACTAGATTCAAGAGTACAAAAGCAGACCAGACATGGCGTCTACATGGAGCATTTGGTCAAATGGAAACAGTTGCCTGAAGCAAAAGCTACCTAGGTTGCAGAGTCAGAATTCAAATAGAGGGGCATTGATTTTGCCTCATTGTCACCGGAGGTGACATAGCTTCTTTCCGCACAGGGGAGTATGGTGCAGGAGCACCAAGGGCTTAGAGCCCATGTGTATATAGTTTGCATTTGTTGTGATGTTTTGAATTTTCAAAATAGGGTAGAGCGGGAAGAAGTTTTTACATGTGCAAAGTAAACCCATCGGAGTGAGCAAGCTCATCAGCGCAACATTTTCAAGATTTATCGATAGTTAAAGTCATACCGACAAAGGTATACCAACAAAGGCACATCGGCGTGAATAGACATATTGGGAGACAGCGAGAATGTCTGACCGATGTAGGGAGTCACACTGATGAAAGCACATCGGCATGACAATAGGCAGTGGAAGAAGAGTGGAAAGTTATACCGATAGTATCGGCTGGCTGATGGTGCTAACCATCGGGGAGAGGTGACATAGCAGCGAAGGGAGTTACGAATTAGCCGATGTTGAATGTCAAGCCGATGGGTTTGAATGGTCGGTGAGACATTGGTCTTCAGCGTAGGTATTGTTTGCTTCACCGATGGTTGTGGTCATTCGGATGAAGGCGTTCTGTAGGCGTTGGTGAGACAAGGGCCGTCGGAATAAGTATCGAAGGTTTGTCTAATGCTGAGTAGTCACCCCGATGACATCGACGGGAGTCTGAGGTTCGGTGTGACTTTTGAGGTCTTGTCCGATATGGGCTGTTACACCGATGGTGCTTTAGGACATCGGCGGGAGGTCTTCTGTCGACGTAGCTTAAAGATTTGAGGCCGATGCACAGTGGTCATGCCAACGGAGGATGAAGACTTGGTATCGGTGAGACAAGGGACTATCAGAGTTCATGGTTGAATGTTGGCCGATAGTTTGGGTTGTGCCGATGGGGGTAGACAGGGGTCGTCGGTGGCAAAAGTGCCAACAATAGTTTACTAAGCCGTCAGTTATATAAACTGTAGTGTCTGACTTGAACGGGTGCATGTGGGACTAAAAGTTCTCATGAATGCAAACTATCAAGTGGTAGTTGGACAGAGCGTAACTGAATTGCTGGACAGTTGGAATACCAACCGGTATGGAAGTTGAACCATCCTGTAACGAACATGAGCAAATACATAAGATGTAGCATTCTTTCTGTAAGGAGTGGAGAAGGAGAATTGAAGAAGTAAATTTTGATGTGTGAAGCATTTTGATGTAATCAGAATTTTTGAACAGAAATAAAATACAGCAGTTCGATCATTAGTATTTTCTGTTCTGTTTTCACTTTATCATTCTGAAGTAGATTAGTCTTTTCTGTTTCTGCTATTTTGTTTTCTTTTGCCAGCCATGACTCTGTTTTGATGATTCTTCAAATCCCATTGTACAGTATGGAGGTCATCAAACAGAGTCATGCTCTTTGTTTGTTTTTCTTTTGTGGGGTGGTCGGATCGCCGGTTAGAGGCAATGCATGCTTGTTCTAGGCGAGCTCAGTGAGGAGTCCAGCTAGATAAACAAGTAGGAAAAATAGATTTGCATGGGTGGAAAAATAGAGGGAAGGAAAGTGAGCACCAAGTAGTCTAGACCCTTGAACAGAGTGAGAAGGGTGGGCAACGGGCTCAGAAAGTTATGTGCCATTTAGGCAGTATCTTGGAAGCAGTGAGGACAAGGTATGTATCCCACACCAAGCAAAAAAGTAGAGTTTTCCATCTCTGCAAAGAGTGTGTCTTTTAGCACTTTGAATTGGTAGGAAGGCTAGTGTTGTCAAACAGTCTTGTACACCTACAGGATGCAGAGCAGGCAGCCTAGAGTCCTCCCTATCAAATCTAGTTAGCCATCATCTTTGAAAAGGATGAGTATCTAGTTTTGCACCTAGTCAGTGTTGTCTGTATGGGCATGATAGTCAGTCATTGTCATTGTGGTCATGTTTTTCGATCGTGTATAGTGTTAGGTATTGTTTGGCATTTGGGTTATTTAGTTTGGCATTGTTTGATTGCTGCTTTGGTTAATTGTTGCATTAAAATAATATTATTAGTTATGAAAGCATTTTTGTTAAATAAATAAATATATGTCTTTATGAGAATATGAGTTTATGGAAATAAATAATAAAATAATACTAATAAATGTAAATGCTAGCTAAAGATAAATAAATTAATTAATATAATTAATGTTGTGTTAAGTGGCAATACAAATAGATAATATTTATGAGTTGTCATAAAACTCATATATAGTAAATACTAAATAAATAAGAATAAAAATGATTGTTGTCTAGTTGTAAAGGAAATAAGTAAGATAAAAAAAAAATATTGTCTGGTCTGGTTGTAAATGATAAAAAAATAACAAATTGTAAGAAAGAGATTGAGGCAGAATTTATTATCTTTAATGCGAGAAATCTTCTGGAACATATATGGGGGGATTTCTCTCTCATAATAATAGGGAGAAGATGAAACTTTTGAGGAGAGAGGAGATGGGAGAGACTGGTTTGGGGCTACAACAGTTGAACCCGACATCAAATCTTCAGCCCAGTCAAGCAAGTGAAATCAGGTTCCTTTGGTTCTAATTTCTGTCTCAGTTTTCTGTTGAAGCAAATTTTTTATTTATGATTTTTCTTGTCGATTGTAATTTGCTTGAGAGGTTAGAATCTTTGTTATTAGATCCAATTGTGCATGTTTGTATCATTGTATTTATGGGAAACACCGATTGAAGTGACTGTCTATCTCTCACCTATTTCATCTCTATTTTTTTAGTCTATTGCATCAGACATAACTTTATTTTTACGAACTGGGTTCCTCTAAATTTTTGGTATATGGTGCATGACCTAGTTTTCTAAATCATATCTAAAAATTTGCCATTCCCAGTTTATCATTTTGGAGATATGGATATTTTGTGATTGTCTATCTCTCACCCATTTGATCTCTATTTTTATAGTCTGTTGCATCAGACATAACATTATTTTTACGAACTGGGTTCCTTTAATTTTTTTTATATATGGTGCATGACTTGGTTATCCAAATCATATCCGAAAATAAGCTGTATCCATTTTTTTTATTTTGGAGATGCGAATATTTTGGGACTATCTATCTCTCACCCATTTGATCTCTTTTTTTACAGTATGTTGCGTCAGCCATAACTTTATTCTTACAAACTGGGTTCCTCTAATTTTTTATATATGGTGCAAGATCTAGTTATTCAAATCATATCTGAAAATCAGCCTTACCCAGTTTATCATTTTGAAGATATAAATATTTTGTGACTATCTACCTCTCACTCATTTTATCTCTGTTAAAATAGTTAGTTGCATCACCAAAAGCTCTATATTTTCGAACTAGGTTTCTCTAAAAATTTTATATAAGATTCAACTCTTATCTATAAAAATTATATCCAAATATTAGCAATACCCAATTTGTGAATTCAGAGATATGTATCAATCAATGACAGACATTCCTATGCCATCCTTCTTATTGTTATTAAATCTACAAATCCATTATGTGCATATCCTTTAATCATTACATTCCATAATTTGACATCTTTTTGAGGTAATTTGCTGAACAGTTAATGCACTTTGTCTGTGCTCTCACTTTTGCATAAATGTCTACTAGAGCATTTCCTTTTCAAAATCTCTTATCATTATCAAAACATTCTATATTTATATTCTTTCTGATATAGTATCTCTTCTTGCATATCTTAATCGATCATATTAGTATGTTTCTTTCTTAGTGGTTTATTTTAGTGCATTTGAACATGATATTTTGTTATCTGAAGACCGATTCTTGTTTTTAAGTTCTTTTCTTAGGATTTGAAATTAACAATATAGTTTAATCTAGATTTAATAATAGAAACATAACTTAAAGATTTTGGAAATCATACATGGGGTAGTGATTATGAAAATGTTTATGTTGGAATTGAATTATATTCTCTTAAATGCATTAGAAATAACATAACGTTTATCAAGTTATATCTTTTATCTAAAAATTAGATTATCGTAGAAGGAAAACAAATTAAATTAGATGATAATTTTTGAGACTTATTGTGTTTGAAGGGAATAGAATCAACCTAGTTCTAATTTAAGGTAGAAGTATCAATTTTGGGTTTTAATTAGAAATCATTCAATGATGAGTCGTTGATAATAGTCCATGACTTTCAACTACTAAATGTTAACCTTGCAATTAGTCTAAGTAAGGCTCTTAATATTATCTATTAACAATAGCATAGGAATTGATTAAATATTGTTACTTATGGCACTTATATCATTTGATCATATTAGTAACTACTACTAGTAGTTAGAATAATATTGTTCTGCATTGTTGAGATAGATTCACTTTATGATTGGAATTAATGTTGCATTATTTAAGATCCACTATTTTGAGAGCGAATGTGATGTGAATCCATTGTGTTTTTAATGGTGTCAAGTGTTGTGTCATTTGGGGAAGTTGTTTCTAGAGGCCTAGGAGGGTGTGATTGTGTGGGGGTTGGCTATGTGTGCATCATGGAGTTGAATGAAATGCATTCTTAAAATATTGTCTCCTATTCATGTTAGTATGATACATGTGCAAGATGGATAATGCCTTGCTTAGTATACTTATTCATGTGATTATGATGATTATGCAAGATGGGAATGTCTTGCTCTGTGTAATTTGAAATGATGTGTATTCTGTGTTGTAAATGCACCATGATGAGAATGTGGCAATTCATGATTAGTTTATGTTTTGGGACAAGAATTGGTCCCTGTGATTATGACTTGTATGCAAGAAGGTAAATGCCTTGCATTGTATATGTTACTTGTTATTGTGATGGTAATTGTCTTGCTTGATGGATAGGGTCTTCTAGATGCAAGTAGGGGAGTGGCTTTCAATGTGGGGCTGGTGCCCAAAGTCGCTGCCAAGATAACCCATTGGAAGTTTTTAATTTAGTGATAACTTAATAATAAATTTAGAGGGTTGGGTAGTTTCCACACTAAATAAGATAATTGGATGCCTCACCCATGCCTATAGTGCTCGTTCAGGCTAAGGATGGGATGAGAAGGCCATGGTTGGCAAGATCAACTTCCTTGTCCTCACGAAAGGAATCTTGGTTCTGCATGTGTCACCCTATGGGGTTGGCGTCTAGTGAGAGACTGCCAGGATAACCATAGATGGGGGTCGGTGTCTGGACTGCCAAGATAACCTATGGATGGGGCCAGCGTTCGGTGAGAGACTGCCAAGATAACCCATGTTAGGACCATGTGATGACACTCTTCCCTACTGCAGCCTAGCACTCCCTAATGTGTGTTTTTTCCCTTTCATTATGTGATTGCCTTTAGAATTGTTGTTTGATTTACTTGTGATATTATTTTTGACCCGTGTTATATTGAAATCTTGTGTAGTCCTTACACCTATTAGTCTACTGACTTTCTTGATTATTTTCTTAATGGGACCTTATTGTTATATCCTAGCATATGGGGTGGACCTTAGGGTTCCACATGGTTGGGTGGTTGTGCTTTTATCTCCATTGGTTTCCCTTGCTGTTATTCGTGTGCGAGAAGGATGTACCTTGTATGGCAGAATTCAGATCTTGCTCTAGCTTGAGGAGACATATACTTATGATCATGTTCTAGTCTTGTATATCAGTTGAATCATGTACTGTTATCTTGGTGTATGTACTCCAATGTAATTTGGATAGTGATATTGTATATAATGTAATGTTGTACTCCCTTGTAGAGGAACTTGTTTATGTACTTGTGATCATATGCGTAGGATCCTGATGTTACTTATCTGGTGATATAATATGGAATTGTATGTGTTTATTCATCCGATGCAATTAGACTTAGAATGAACTGTGGTTGTTAGTTAATTCATTATGTTGGTTAGATCTTGTTTTAGTTCGTTAGTAATGCAGTCGTGGAACCCTAGAGGATAAAACTTAATTTAAAAGTTATAAATAAATATATGATTGTTGTTATTTCTTTTATTTAAAAAAAATTGTCCTTTTTGTAAGTTTAGTTGTGTTATCCTCTGGGTTCCTTGGCAGGGCGTTACAGTATTTGAGCTTTTGTAATGTAATGTTTTACCCATATTAATAAAATATCATTCTATTTTCTCTGTACACAATTTTTGTTATTGTGTGTTTTATGAGTTACGCCCTTCATCAATATATGTATATGTATATGTATGTGTGTATGTATCTATATATATGTGTATATATATGTGTATGTATATATGTATGTATATATATATGTATATATGTGTATGTATATATGTATGTATCTATATATGTATATGTATATGTATATAAATGTAGATATATATGTATCTATATATGTACATATATACATATATATGTACATATATACACATATACATATACATATATATATACATGTATATGTGTATATGTGTATGTATTTATATATAGTTATATGTATATATGTTTATATATGTGTGTGTGTGTGTATATGAACTTGTATATCTATATACATGTACATGTGATATGTAATATAAATAGAACAATGTATTTATATTTTTCTGTTTATATATACTTATTTATGTTGTATTTCTCAACACAATTGCATATAAGATGGAAGATTACTAAAATATATATATTACATACACATATATGTGTGTGTGTATGTATTTATACATAGTTATATGTATATATGTTTATATGTGTGTGTGTGTGTATGAATTTGTATATCTATATACATGTACATGTGATATGTAATATAAATGGAACAATGCATTTAAGTTTTTTTGTTTATATATACTTATTTATGTTGTGTTTCTAAACACAATTGCATATAAGATGGTAGTTTACTAAAATTTTGTTTGTCAACACACCACCACTATTGAGATATTTTGCTTTGATAGCTATTATTTGAGTTCTTTACATTGTTACTAAATGTGTCTAGATAGATGCGCTTGCAGTTCAATTCAATTTATTTGGTTATTCAGTATGTTCATTACTGCCCCGATTATCATTTATATGTTTGTAGGCATACAACCATGGTCAATGCTTTCTAGAACACCTTCGAAGCGGGAGCAATCATTTCAGGTAAAGTCTTATAAGACTTTACTCGGGCAATGACCCACTAGGCTTTAGGTTTTTCTTCATAGTTGTTTTAGGTTCTTTACAATCAATTTCCTTTAATTTACTTTCAATGAATCAATCAATTTACTTTACTTTACTTTAGGTTCTTTTCAATCAATTTAATTTACTTTACTTTACTTTAGATTATTTTCAATCAATTTAATTTACTTTACTTTCAATGAATCAATTAATTTACTTTACTTTACTTTAGGTTCTTTTCAATCAATTTAATTTACTTTAATTTCAATCAATCAATCAATTTACTTTACTTTACTTTAGGTTCTTTTTGATCAATTTAATTTACTTTACTTTCAATCAATCAATCAATTTACTTTAATTTAATTTAAGTTGCTTTCAATCAATTTACTTTCTTTGTTGCTTAAATTGAATGACATTTACATGGATTCTTGAATCCGCAGAATTAAGGTATAATTATGTGAATAGAATGGTAAAACAACAAGCTACTACAAGCAAATTATGTAGAAAACTTGTAGCACCATGTTGATTTAACCATTCAAGTCTTTCTTTTTTCCGAAATAGTTACAGTCATACAAACATACAAAAAAACAAACATGAGATCAACACATATATATTTCAGAAATAACCATTTATCTCTATTTTTTTTTCAAAACAATTACAATCATATAAACATGAGATCAACACATATATATGTCAAATAACATGAGATCTACACATAGAAACACTTAAAAATGTTATTACAAAATATTTTGACAAAATGAGATGTACACATAAATATTTCAAAAATATCAAATATCTCCATCCAAATAAAACCTTCTTCTTCAATTCTCCATAAATCCAGGAAAAGGAGTAGGTTGTTCACCATCTCTAGTAGCACATTCATTTGTAGTCTGAGTTAAACTGTGTGGCTCAGTTATAGTCTATAGCGATGCAGCAATTTGGGCAAGCAAAGCCTGATTAGATTTTGTATTTACAAGCAAGTCATTTGAGCTTCTAGGGCTAGACCCTACCTACAGATTGCTTAGAGTTGCAAAGGCTAGGCTCAAGATGGTGAACATGTCCATTACAATGGGATGTTGCACCA
The DNA here is from genome assembly GCA_027924645.1 of Cunninghamia lanceolata. Classification (NCBI taxonomy): domain Eukaryota; kingdom Viridiplantae; phylum Streptophyta; class Pinopsida; order Cupressales; family Cupressaceae; genus Cunninghamia; species Cunninghamia lanceolata. Next base: position 20,027,995 of record BSBN01000627.1, read on the forward strand.
GTAGAGGAGAATTTGTGGTACTCAATCGTCTTTCATTTACTGATTGGTCCACTTTCTTTTTTGTTGTATTCGTCCCTTGAGCAATCCTTGTCTTCTCACATTGAATTTCCTTCTCCCGTTTTTCCTCTACTGATCTCTTTTTTTAACAATTTTTCCAACCTCTCTCTCTCTCTCTCTCTTGTTGCATGACTTCTTTTTTAGCTTTCCTCTCCTTCATCTGTTCCCTTTTCCTCAACTGCAACTCTTCCTGATGAACTTTCTCTCTCTCTCTTGTTCATTAAGCATTTCCATATATGCATCAGATGTTAAGATCTGGGACTGCCTACTTAAACATAGTATCCCAGTCCTATTCTTACCACCCCTTGCCTACACCCTTTGTGTGAGGCCAATTATTTTTCCTTCCTTATTTTGATCGTTTTGCATTTCAGTTGATGGCATTATCAGACTTTTAGAGACTATGGTTTCATTATGCAGATTTGATTATATCTCCTGATTTTGACATGACATTGTTTAGACATATGGTGGTTTAATTTGATCATATTTGATGCTATTTTGTGATCCGACATACAAGATATATTAGATGATGTTTTGTGATGAGATTTCTAGTTATTTATGTGATGGTGATTATTTGACATGTGATAGAAAAATGAAGTTTAATTCAGAATTATGTTATAGATGATTATTGTTGTATTCGATTGCGTGAATTTAATTCCAGTTGCTTTGGCTATGATTATTCATGATATGATTGACACTTGATCGAGATGTGCAGGTTTTACATTCCCAAGCCACGGGAAATTGGAGGTAGAATTCACACCAATGTTATTCCATGTGAAATCGATCCATTCCCAAGAGGGATAAGGATCACGTTTGAAAATTGAGTGTTGATTTAAGTGCTTGATTTAAATTTTATCATTTTGGCCTAGTACCCTTTGTTTTAATTAATTAATATTAAGTGTTGTATAATTTTTATTGACTTACACCACTTGGTATTTATTCTTTATTTTGAGGCCATGTAAAGTGGATTTATGACCCCCTTGGTGAACCTTAGTGTTCTAAAATTTGCCCTAGGTGGTTACCCATGGGTCTAGGGTCAATTTTGACTAACTAACCCTTGGAGTTACCCACTTTTGGTCACCCTAAACTATGGTTTAGTCAAAGTGACGAAATTTGAAATTAGATAAGGTGGGAGATGAGTCATGCTTTGGGAAAGACTCATCCCCCTTCCCAAAGTTTGGGAATCCTTTCCCAAGGAGGACTTGGGAGGTCTCCAAGACTCCCAAGTGTGTGCGATCTTCCTCCAAGACTCTCACACACATGTGAGAGCATCTTGGAGGGAGATGGATCTTTGAGAGAATAAGCAAATGCCATATGGCATCCCTTATCCTCTTGGAGGTTTGAATGGGAATGCCACCTCACCACTTGTTCTCTCACACATGTGAGAGCACAAGTGGATAAGGTGAGGATTGAGATGGAATTGGAGGATGACACTTGTCATCCTCACACTTCCTCTCCCTTGCAAGTGGCATTGGAGGAGGAAGGAGAAGGTGACAAGTGTCACCTTCTCATTCCTTAAGGCCAAAATTGATGGCCTATATTATCTCCTCTTGTTAAGGAGTGTGGGGTTCTTGCATTTTGGGGAGTTTCTTTCTATTTTGGAGCAAACTTGGGAAGTTAGAGAAATTTGGAGGTTGGAAGGTTTGGAGAAGCTTGGAGCTCATCACCAAACGTGCTTCCATTATAGGGCTTTGAAGGTAAGCCTCATGAACTACGTTTCTTCACCCTTGCTTTTTATTGTGATGTGTTTGTGTTTTTTGTTGGTTGTTGTTTCTTTATTTTTGTGTGGGATGGGAGTATGGTAAGAGCACCTCCATTTGGAGGTAAGGCTCAACTTGTTTGGGGTAGGGGAAAGGAACCTCCTTGAGGTCATTCCCATATTATGTTATTTATGCCTTGAGGGATTTTACTTGTTCTGGAGATTATTTGAATGGCAAGAGTGCCATGGAGGTTATTTTGTGATATATTGGAGGGTTGTGATCTTGAAGATTTTTGGCTTGAGGCCATGAGATTGGTATTTTAGTAGTTTGGGTGGCCTTTGAAGTAGAGGGGTCCATTCCCTACCCCCATCAAACTCATTTTCATGAGTTGTGTTTTGTGTTATCCTTGGGGTTGGTTTTGTGTTGATGTTGTTTGATTTTTGTTGTTGATTGTGTGCAACCGTGTAATCCCTACCTCCCTAGCTCGGGGGTGACCCACTTGCGGGTCTATGGTAGGGAGGAGGGCATTTCGATGTGGCTGGGTTGTTCTTTTTGTTGTGTTTTATTTGCAAGCTATTATGGAGGAAATGGAGCTTTAGACAAGCTCCTTTTTGGGTTGCTTGGTCATTTGTATTTGGCTATTGAGCCATGGCCTTTGTCGCCCTATTGTATTTATTTTTATCAAGTTATCTTGCCTTTGGAGTTGGCTGTGGAAAATATTGCAATGTAAACAATCTTTTATTTTATTAAAAAGTTGTTATTCTCTAAGTGTGAGTTTATAGTTTGTGAAATGCATGTGAAATTATATATATTATTTCTGTCATTATTCCTTGCAAAGAAAAAATATACATGTGAGTGTGTTAGATAAATTTTAGTGAATGCAAAGAAAGAAAGAGAATATTTAAGTAGTTTTTTTATGTTGTTATATTGACTGTTACATTACTAGTTGCTGTTATGGATAAGAAAGGAGCTACTAGAACTTTATATGAAATTTTAGATTTCTACCTTATTGCTGCCTTAAAAAATAAATAAATAAATAATGTACTTTGTGTATTTTTAACTGTTTCAAAAAAATATATATATGTTTCTGGTATTGAATGTTTAAAAAAAAAAAAAGAGAAGTTAATACTTAGATATCTATTTTTTATTCAAAAATGAAATATTAGTACTCATAAAAAAAATAGAGTTAAAACTGAAAGTTAATAGTTCTGACATTCAAGTCATTGTGGAGAAAGTAGTTTGGGTTGATTTTATTTAAATGTATGTATATATATATATATATATATATATATATATATATATATATATATATATATATATATATATATATATACTGGAGTATATATATAGATATATATAATTTCTTAGTTTACACAACTTGCTGTTATTATGTATTGGTTATATTCTGTATATGACCAAAAAAAAAACTACATCATTTATAAGCTCTATATATATATATATATATATATATATATTAAAGTATATACACATATATATATATATATGTGCATATATGTAAATATATATACAGTAAAAGAAGTAGAAATTTTAACTATATTATAATAAAAGAGACAGTGAATATATATCTGAATATATATATATATACACATATATACATATATATAATAGTCAATAAACATTGAATATATAGCAAATGTATCTCAAAATATAATATAGAGATTTCGAACTGTGGGCAAATTGTTCTTTGAACAGTTTAAAGTTGTAAAAGAAAAATATATAGGTGGGACTATGGGCAGAAACGCCCACAGCCCCACCCTTCCCTTTAATAAACGGTGTGGGGAGGAGGCTGTGCCTCCACCCCCACACCCCCAAACCCCCATAACACAGTAACCGCCATCGTAGGCTCCGCCTTCCTCTCACAGCCTCCTCACTCTCCCTTAACCGCGGCTTCTCCCCCGCCGCTCCCCACGCGGCCTCCCCACAGCATCCCCTCCGTCGAACCTCCACCCATGGCCATCGCTTAGCTCTTAACCCCCCTTCAAACCCTGCTAAACCTGCTGATAACATTTTTTATACATATGCATTATTTTTCAATCTCTCAGTTTAAAAAAAAAAAATAGAATACACAATAAACAAAGAGACTCTTAGTAACCTTGCAAGCAAACCTCCGTGAGGGAGTTTTAATGGCTTTCATGCCATTGTGATGGATCTCCAACCTGCAGCAAAAAGAGAGTAAAAAATAAATAAAGGAAAGAGAAAACAATAGAATAAACAAAGGTAGGGCATCTCTTTTAGAAAACCTATTTTAGAATTAGGGTTTTTTCTTATTTATGAAGCAATATTTTATTTGAGAGAATTTTATTTTGTGAGGGATTGTTTAATTTCCTTATTTAAAAACCTCTATCTTGCCTTGTTTTTAGTTTATTTTTTGTGTTCAATTAAAAAGATTTATAATTTTAAAAAGGGGTTTTGTATTTTACCTTATTGCCTTGTGCATGAATATTTTATCTTGGAGAGATTAATTTCATTTTTAATTGGGAAGAGAAATTTCCTTGTTTTTGAATTCATTTTGGTTGGGATAATTATTTTATTTTATTCTTTTTCCTTGGGGAATTTAATCGTTTTATTGGTTTACCTATGTTACTATTATTTTACGGTAAGGAGTATTTTAATCTCCTTCCTCCTCAATATTTCAAGTTCGTTAATAAATGTAATGTTAAAATTATATTTATTAACGGATTCAATTTTGAATTCTGATTTGGCATTTGTTATTATTTTATTTTATTATTTTATTTCAAATTTTTAATCTTTTATGCAAGGCCAATTTATTTGACCTTGGAGGATATTTATTTTATTATTATAAATCGTTTTAAATTTGTTCTTAAGTTTTATTTTAAATTTTATTCTTAAATTTTATTTAATTCCTCATTTGAGTTTTATTTTTTAAAATTTTTATTTCGATTATTGAAAAAGCGTTATGTTGTCAAATTTTTCCTAGATTTCTAGGGTTTAATTTTATGATATTTTAATAACTTTCATTCTATCATTCCACTATAATTAGGTGTCCATCTTGCCATCATTTTCTTAATCATTATCTCATTTACTTTTGGACCTGAATTAGAGTTAGGTTTCGATGTTAGCGGAATCATCTTCACTTAGGAAACTTAGGGTTCAAATTTAAAATCAGTCTAACCCTAAAAGTGACACACTTCGTGTTGCATACCCTTTAGATGGCTATCATCACGCAGGGGATTGCGTGGGACAATGCAACTCCTCGAATTATGTTGACATGTTTACGCCTTATGCGTATTGTCACCGAGCATGCAGAAGCGTGTGAGGGGGTTCCTAGGGTTAGGTAGAAATTTTTTTTCGTAATTAGTGTCATGACCACATGGCAAATGTGGACATGACATGTGTGTTGTGTGTCATAACTGCATGGGAAATGCAGGCATTACACTTCAAACCGGGAGCTTGAGAAATTGAGTAATTAGTTGTGGCTACAATTGTGTACCTTGGGTGCATGGCACATAATCTTCTTCTAGATCACCTGTACATTCTTCTTCTGCATTGTCCTCATTCAGTGGATCCCAATTTGATGCAGTAGTGAAGTAGTGTATAATGTCAGCTGGATCATGATCCGGTGGTGAAGGCATTGAAAGGATGACATCCACCTGACTAAAAAAATTTCCATCCCCATGTTTCTAGCAACTTCAGCCAGCCATTCGGGTTGGGTAACTTGAGTTGGCAAACTAAGACCATCCAAATTAGAAACTGTATCAACATCATTAAAAATTGTATCAGCAGCATTAGAAACTGTATCAATGGCATAATTAGGAATCACTTCAGCATCATTAGTAACTGTATTAGTAGCATTAGGAATTGTATCAGCAGCATTACAAATAGTTTCAACAGCATTAGGAATTGGTTGTAGAATATCAGTAGTTTTATAAACTCTTTGACCAATAGGCATTTCAGTACATTCTTCCTGCACTTCCATTGGATTCTGTTGACTTCCACTTCTATTGTATGTGTGGATGAATTCCACAACTTATTCATCTGTATATCTAACAAATTGCAAGAAGGTTTCAACTGTAATTATCTCAGGATCCTCATCCATTGTGAAGGCCTAATTCTTTGTTGCAGTGACCATAGGTTCTTGACTACCTTCATCTGATACTTGGAAGCCATCACTTGGCCTCATGTCTTCTTGAAGCGCAAACCTATTCAATGGCCAAATGCCTATCCTTCGGAACCCACTAATTATATTGCATGGGGTCAAGGCTTGCTTGAATACCTTGCTAGCAAGAGTGGCCAACTCTTCTCTTCTAATTTCAATTTGTGGGTGGCTTGCCATCCATGCAGACCTTTCTTGTTTGAAATAGGTTTTGAATGGTGAAAAAATACTCACATCTAGTGGCTGCAATTTGTGGCTTGTATGTGCTGGGAGGAAGATGAGGTCAATCCCTAAATGTTGCGCTTCCTCTATGGTCTTGAAGGAAACATGACTTCCATGACCATCAAATATTAGAAGAACTCTATTGGTTAGTGAAACCCCTCAGGGGATAGATGCAATAAAATACTATAGCCAATTCAAAAATAGTTCTTTCATCATCCATGCATATTCTTAAGCTGTCATGCATGCACTCGACTCAGTTTTCTATGTAGTTTTTGATATGCCTTTTAGATTTAAATAGATAAAAACCATGTATATTGCATCCTGCTACACTAACACATGCCAAAATAGTCATCCACTCTCTACTTTTCAAGATGAGGTGGGGCACACAACGGGATCCCAATTTTTCTATTACCTGCATTCCACAATTCCTGCCAGCTTGTACCCTCTTTTCGTCATAGTTCCATATTCTGTTAGACCCATACTCATGTGTCTTGTAAAGATTTTCTAGATTGTCATAGAATGAAGCCACTATGATTGGCCTTAGCATAATGGCTCTATCGGTGTCCACACTCTCTACAGTGTGAATAGTTAGATCTAGATGCCTTTTTCTAAAACCCTCCCACCATGACCTCCCTGACATCCCATCTGTGAAAGGATTTGTCCTAGACTGAATGACATGTGTCATAGTACATTTTAGCTGTGCAATTTGAAGCCCATGGCCTATGTCATCCATGTCCTTGTACCACTAAACTATTTCTACCTCCTCCTTATCAGTCAAGATGGTGCATGGCCCCCTGTGTTTGGTGTTTGTGATACCTAGCAACCAGGCCCTCAAACTGCTAGGAGGCACTCCCCACTTCTTTGCAGCTACTCTGACAGACATATTCTTACCCTCGACATCAGCCATAGCACTATGGATGTCATTGTTTGTCCATATACTTATGTTCAACCTTAATGAACCAGTTTGAACATTTGTAGTTTGAAGGCAATCTGTATTCGTTTCTAAATCTTCCATATGTGCGGAGGGAAATATACATTCCACAACAGCCTATTCTGGTTATGTGGTATGTGTATCTTCATCCCCAAATAGCATAGCGGGAAAATTGACCCCTATAGGTACTCTGATTGTCCTCCTTCCACAAGTTCTCCTCCCCTTTTACCTCTAGCCATAAGTATCTATACACCTGCAAGAAATGCAAACATAATTAGTGTCAGAAGTGATTTGTAGAAATGATGACATCCTTAGTGCAATGACTGAAAAGAGATTGAGGCATCTATATTTCATAATGGCATTAATAGGTGAATGCAGTGGAATGGACAACAAACATAACATGTTCCATTGTGTTGTTCCATTTTGGACTATGCATTATCAATGTTTGAGGGTTTCATCATTCTGTGGTTCTAATATATATTCAGTACAGTAACAGACATGATTTAATCAATTCAATGAAGCTACCCATGTAGCAAACAACTGGAAAAGATGTAGCAAAGTTAAGCAAACAAATAGGACTAAAATTCCCTACAGACATGTATATAATTGTAAAATGCTGACATGTTAAGTACCAGCCTGAATTATTTCCATTGTCTATGTTGCATATGTCTATAGATCTACATATGTCTATAAATATATAGATATGTATATAGATATACAGATATGTAAACAAATATACATATATTACAAATTTACAGTCTAACCCATTTGTATGTAGAAGCTTTTTATATAAAATGAAACCCTCAATATATGAAATTAAAATATAGGGAAACAATTGTAAATATTTAATGTAACAATAATTAAAAAATAGTATTCGGTCAGAATTGGGAAGAACCCGACTATAAAATTATTACGGAGACAAAGCCATAGGATTCAAAACATTCGAAACCTTGATATAATGAAACCCTTAACCGTTGACAATGAACCTTCGAAAATATATACCCTTATAATCTATTGAATGAAGCTGCCCATTATATGCTAAGTGCCAACCTAAAATGTTATATAGACATTAATAGATGTTGAAATGTTAAGTGCCAACCTCAAATGGTTGTCTTAGACAGAATAGGTAAGAATACCACTACAAAATATATACCCTTAAAAATGTACGAACCCATCGATATGTATAAAATAAAACCCTCATTATATAACAGTATATTATTCTGTACAATGAAATAATCACAGCACAAGGGTTATCTCAGACAAAACACACTGTATATTATGGTGTAGGGATGATCTCACCATCGAGAACATTCTCTAAAATGATTAGGTTTTTGGTGTGTAGTTGAATATATTTTGAAATAGTTCGAGTGTATGTATATATATAGTGTGTGTACTTGAATATGTATTCAGACATGAATAACAAAATTACATACTAGTACTCAACTCATGGGTTGTATGAGACAAACATGAAGGTAAACGACTATATAATGATTATATAAACAACATCGTATGAAACCAATAGAATGGAATGAAAGCAGTGTTGAAATCACAAGGAGAAATGATACTTGTTTCCAATAGAAATTTTGTAAATCATGTCTATTAATGTAGGAGATACATACTGCAAATAGATATATATGTTTTTATGCAGCAACATTTGCATAAAATCAAAGTCTTTATATATATTTTTTTATCATATTACAACACTGCTTATCAAATAATACAAAAATGCAATGTTGAAGATTGACTACCCTAGACTTTCATTATGGCCTCTGGTGGTTCAATACCTAAAGGCCTTGAGCCACTTCACTTGCTCTCTCAATGTATGCAGGAGAGAGCAAGTCACCATAATTACTCAGATAAAATTGAAATGTTTCCAGATTGTTTTTGAGTATTCCTTCCTAGAATAGTTGCAAAGCTATTGTTGTCACATTTTTTTTTACAGTCTGAACTTTAAACACACCTCCAACCATACCTTCTTCTAGAAACTCGTCGAAATAGGAGATTGCATTGGTCACAGTGTCTTTGTGTTCCTCCTTCATGAACTTGTTGGCCAAGTTATTTCCGTGACTTTTGTTGCCTAGGATTTAAACAGCTGTGGAGAAGAATTTTTCATAGATCACGTAGTCGCATATATGGCCTCCCTGGAAGTGTTTCATTCCTACAACTTGTTGGATTGCAGTGACCAAATGGTCTGAACCAGCATTGAACAACTGCTTGATTTGGGTCTTGTGATCTTCTTGCAAGCAACCACATCCACTGGCCACCTCCAAATGCTTTGTGTGTTTGGAGAGATCATCATGTCCAAGAGATTTTATAGGAGGTATAGGTAGTTGGTTCACGGGATCCAATTCAATTGACATGAGACATATCAAAAAATCTTTGAGGACAATGTTTATAGGATGATCTTCTTGGGTGAGAATATCTAAATAATCTAGTGTAATCAAATTTTATGTACTTAGAATATCTAAATATCTAGAATTTCTTAAGACACATTTTCTAATGCAAGCAAACTTAGTAAGGAAGGACCGTCAATTTTTCAAGAAACCTAATATCAAAGAAGACAGTGAAATGTCAACTCCATATTTTGAAGGTTGTGAATATATATATTCTAGAAATCAAATCTTTATATTGGGCAATGTGGTCTTTGAGAATTAGTACACTGAACCTAATTAGACATCAACCCTAATGTTTAAACCTTTGTAGACATCTACACTAAGGCTTTCAGTCACAATAAGTGAGAAAAAAATAAATATATAATGCAGTATATACACCTACACTAAAAATATATATTACAATTTTCATAATATATATTTTTGGATTCACTAAATTAACCAACATATATACATTTTTGGATTCACTAAAAAATAAACATATACTCAAACTATTTCAGAATATATACTCAAACTATTTATGAATATATACTCAAACTCTTTCCTAATGCTGTTGAAACTGTTTCTAATGCTGCTGAAAATGTTTCTCCATATGTTTAATGTAGTATATATATACACCTACACTAAAAAATAAACCTATATATTTTTGGTTTCACTAAATTAACCAACAGTAATATTAATATATTTCTGAATGGGGTTAAAATTATATAGAGGGGTTGAAGCTATATATATATATATACTCAAACCCTTAATATATTTTTAAACACATAGAGAAATGTAAACTCTACATTAATATTACTCCTGATTAGAATGCTGACAATTCTAATATATAGGTTTAATTTTACCATAGATGTGTATAGTGCAGTGAATATGTATTGAAGGGTCATAAAATATAAATATATATATCTGGAAACCCTTGGTTTATATTTAAAACATAGATATATATATTTAACAGATATAGATAAATGGCATTTGAATAGATTTAACATTAATATTAGCATATACATTTACTTCATATTAACATATTTAATGATGGCATATTGATGTAGAGAAGGGGTATAAAATTATCAAACTCACTCAAACAACCATTCACAAGAATCTTTAGCTATCAATCAATGGGCTTTCCTTCACAAACTGCTCTTAATCCTTATAGCCTTTCAAAAAGGTATTTTTCGGCATAACTTTTGGAGAAGACCTAATCTTCAAGAAAGGAGATCCATTTCAGATACCCATTTGGCCATTCTTACATATACTCAGAAATGAGGTAGGGTCTCTTTGTACGGAAGGGCTCAAATTTTGACTATCCTCTTTCCAATTAGGCCTAATTTCAGCAATCCAACTTAGCAATTCATATAACAATGAAGGAAAATGACTAATCAATTGCACTCTTCACCTTTGCAGGTCTCTAACAACATAACATGATTGTTTTCAACCCAAATTTCATCATACAATACAAGTATTTGTTTTGGCAACAACCAAACTAGGGTTTTATGATTGTCCCCTTACAAAATTGAACACACAAACCTCCATAACTCTTCCCCATGTGCCAAACAAGAAATTTCCTTTTTCATGGTTGTGTACAGGTATAAGACAGGGCTTTACATCTATTTTTATGATTTTTGGATGGTGGAAACTTCCCCCATGAATTAATCTTGCTGCTGGAAACCCTAGGTAGGGTTTGGACCAGTCTTCAAAAAAAAGACAATATCATGCAAAATACTAGATGAAAACTCACCAACCAAATGCAAATGAAAGCTAAGAAAGTTCTCTAACTCCTCCAAGTGGTTTCATGGACTTACCAAGTCGTACTAGTTTGTACAACACTAAATACAGTCTCTACACCCAGAAAATACAGTTTTTTAACATGCAAAAAATGAGAAAATTTCGTTCAAACTTCTTCCTCTTCCTCCATTCAAATTTGGAGGGTTCCTGTATACATTTTCCATCATTTCCAACTATTTTCAACCACCTTTTTTTAGTTTGTTAACAAAACACCATTTGACATTTTTTTGCCAAGTTGTTAGACAACTTGTTTGACCAACATTGACAACTTTGACATATTTGCATTACCTAGTACCAAAAGACTCAAACTTGACTTCAACTGACCCAAAAATGGGCAAACAAGACTTTATTACATGAAATAACACAAACCAATACAAAAATTCCAAATTTTCACTCTTGGAGGCATAATGGACCTATGGATACTCCTGCACCATACTCCCAAGGAAAAAAAAAATCTCAGTTCCATCTAAGATGTGATTTGAAAATATATCAATGTCTTCCATCTTGGACTCTTGGAACCTACAATCCTAATATGTAGAATCCCGCTCTACTTGCAAACATTCAACTGCATGTTTCATTTTGGTTTTGGGTCTTCCACTTCTCTACAACTTGTCCTTCAATTGATGTTTTGTGTTCCTAAGTTTCCCTGGATCTTTCTTCTTCTTCTTGCACCATCTCTTGCTTAGCATCTTCTCAGCTTCAAGGTTCCAAAACTCTAGTTCTCATTTATATATCTTATTACTACTATCCACATCTTCATCTTCATCATTTGAATACAATTTGTCAGTATATTCATCATCCATAAAATTAGAAAATGCAACCATTACCTCTGTTGTTTTTGTAACATCTTCTTCACCATACTGTGCATAACAAGTTGAATACACTGTATTCACTTTTCCTTTTTCTTTATACCCTCTTCCATCTTCATTTTCATCTACTGCACCTATAAACACATACTCACAAATATTGTTAGAAATAAAATCTTGAGCCTCAATGGACCCATTTTCTCCACATTTTTCCTCTTCCTCAAATGGCTTTCAAAGCTCTTCCATCATCAACAAAGACTTTCCAATGTCTGGTTCTACCGTCTACTCTTGCCTTCTTCTCTTCTGAATGATCTTCTTGATAGGCCACTTTATCCTCTATCTTATTGGTAAATGCCAATCACTTTCTTGTTCTGCCTTCTCAAGACACTACTGCATCTCAAGATTCATTCTCTCTTCAAACTTTTTTATTTGTTCCAAGGCTTGTCTCAGCTCTACTATCTCTTGCTTAATATTAATTTGTTTTACCTTCTCATCCTTCTTCTTTATCTCCCTCTCCTCTCTTTTTCTCTCTTGTTGCTTTCTTAGAAACTTCTTACTCTTCAAGTCTCCACAAACTAATCTTCTCAACATTTTCATTCTTCTTTCACAAGCAAGTCTCTTTCAACTTGCTTCTTCTCAATGCTTCTTATCTTTGTGATACCTCACCTTAGGCCCCCTTCTTTTCCCTTGGCCTAGCCTTTTGGTATCGAGGCTCTTCCTTCAACCTACAAAAAAGACAATACACAAACTCCCAAAACTTCCTTGCCCAGATCTTTGGGCTCTAATACCAATTTAATGTAGAGCAGGGGTATAAAATGATCAAACTCACTTAGACAACCATTCACAAGAATCTTTAGCCATCAATCAATGGGCTTTCCTTCACAAACTACCCTTAATCCTTGTAGCCTTTCAAAAAGGCATTTTTGGGCATAACTTTTGAAGCAAATCTAATCTTCAAGAAAGAAGACCCATTTAAAATACCCATTTGGCCATTCTTACATATACTCAGAAATGAGGTAGGGTTTCTTTGTATGGAAGGGCTCAAATTTTGACTGTCTTATTTCCAATTAAGCCTAATTTTAGCAATGTAGCTTAGCAATTCATATAACAATGAAGGAAAATGACTAATCAATTGCACTCTTGGCTTGTCCAGGTCCCTAACACCATGACATGATGGTTTTCAACCCAAATTTCATTATACATTACAAGTATTTGTTTTGGCAACAACCAAACTAGGGTTTTATGACTATCCCCTTACAAAATTAAACACACAGACCTCCATAACTCTTCCCCACGTGCCAAACAATAAATTTCCTTTTTAGGGTTGTGGACAGGTATAATATAGATCTTTACATCCATTTTTATGATTTTTGGATAGTGGAAACTTCCCCCATGAATTAATCTTGCTGCTGGATACCCTAGGTAAGGTTTGGACCAGTCTTCACAAAAAAAACAATATCTTGCAAAATACTAGATGAAAACTCACCAAAACAAATGAAAATGAAAGATAAGACATTCCTCTAACTCCTCCAAGTGGTTTTAGGGCTGTACCAAGTCGTACTAGTTTGTACAACACTAAATGCAGTCGATGCACCAAGAAAATATAGTTTTTTAACATGCAAAAAATGAGAAAATTTCATTCAAACTTCTTCCTCTTCCTCCATTCAAGTTTGGAGGGTTCCTTTACACATTTTACATCATTTCCAACTATTTTCAACCACCTTTTGTTTAGTTTGTTAACAAAACACCATTTGACACTTTTTTGCCAAGTTGCTTGACAACTTGTTTGAGCAACATTGACAACTTTGACATATTTGCATTACCTAGTACCAAAAGACTCAAACTTGACTCCAACTGACACAAAATGGCCTAAAAATATTTTATTACATGAAATAACACAAACCAAAACAAAAAATCCAACTTTTGACTCTTGGAGGCATAATGGACCTATGGGTGCTCCTACACCACATATGAACAGATAATACATTTGCTTCATATGAATAGATTTAACATTAACATAGATGACACATGCATAAAGAGGGAGTAAAAGACAAAGAAAATAAACATGAACACAAACATGTGCATGAACATTAATATAGATTTAACATGAATAGAAACATATGCATAAAGGGGAAGTAAAAGACAGAAAATAAGTATGAACAGAAACATATGCATAAAGAGGAAGTAAAAGACACAAAAAATAAAGGAAACATAGAATAAAGAGGAAGGAATATAAGAAGGTGATGTACCAACCTAAACCTAATTGTGGAAGCCTGGAAGTCTGCAAAATACCTCTTGGCAGCAGATAAGGTTTGCAGTACTCCTTCGGGAAATTTATGTTCTAAGCTGCATAATGTTCATCTTATAATGAATTTCAAATTTAAAAATTGAATGCATTGAATGTGGTTATTGAGTTTGTATTTGAATAAATGTGTGGAAGCTATTATATTTAATGATATGATAAGTAGAATTGAATTTGGTTGTTGAGTTTGAATTTGATTAAATGCATAGAAGCTATTGTATTCGATGATGTGATTTATAAATCTTATAGTTTTTCGTATGATTTTGTAATTAAACAAGTTTAATTTTGTTGTTTTTATTTAATTTATGTTTAGTTGGGGAGCTTGACACCATTTTCTATTTGTGCAAGTGCTTAATGTAAATGGATAGGTACTTATTCTAAATGGAGTTGGTGCAAGTGGATGTGATAGCAAGTATGGTAGAATGTGACAGCAAGTGGGGGGATGTGATAGCAAGTTTGGGAGAATGTGTGATTGACAATCATTTGGCATTGAAGTGTTGTGTGTTTATGGTAGCTTAGGTACCAATAATTATGCACAAAAGTATGTCAATGTAACCAGATTGACTTATTTAATGTCCAAGTGGGTGGTTTTTTTAAACATTACCCATTGTGCAGTAATCAATAAAGTGTATATTTAAATTGGAACTTCTCCAATTTGCATTAAGTTGTCTTGTAAATGCAAGTGGAAGAGTATGTGTGTTGTTTTTTTCAAATGGTGAACTACACATGGAGTTGTGAACATGTATTGGTGCATTTGTGTTAATTTACTAGGTCAATAAACATATATGTAGTGGTTCTTTTTAAAAAATTTATTGGGGGATCAAGTGCACAAAACAATAATGGTTATTGGTGCATGGGCGAAAACTGGCCCCTTTCCCCTATATGTACAAAATGGTGCTTTGAAAAATGTATCTGGAAAGCATAAAATTAGACTCTTCACCCTTTACCAACATCCTCCCTAATGGCATGTAGTACAAGATATAGATATCTATCAAATCATGAACAAAAGGAGGGATTCTTGTCAAATATTATAGTTGGAAATGCTCTGGCAGACTCGTATGGAAATGTGAATGCATAGACATAATGCATTACTAAATCCTTTAAATAAATGTAGTCTCATGGACAACAATGATTACAAGATATGCAAAAAAATACATTTATTGAAAGGATTTAGAAACTTTCAATCAAATGCAATTGGCAGGAGCGAAGCCAAACTCTAAAACCTTTGTTAGCGTCATCCCAGCCTAAGTTATTTTTAAGGACTCCCCAGACTTTACCATTTAGATGCCAGTTAAAACTTGTAGGGGTTTCATGGATGTGTTTCCTTGGTGCCTCCAGATTACATATCAATATAAGCTCAGGAGTATATACAACAAGAATGTTTTTTTGTTTGGATCCTCAAAATACTGAGACTTATGTTCTTTTCTCAAACATCTATATGGAATTATGCAGGTGGGTTGAGGTTCAAATAGGCAAAACCTCCATGGCATTATCACACCTACTTGATCAAGAGGCTTGCAAAACTCTTCTTAAAAATGTCCTACAACACACATCTACTATAAGAAGCAATTATACTGGAGAATCTAGTATTAGAAGCATGTATAAACCCTTTGGCACTTATATGTTCTATTCAACCTATGATGCAGTTTGTATTGGAGACCCTGAAGATGTCTTGAACATGCTTCTTTTTACTATGCATTGCAATGAAGGAAAGACTTTTGATGAAATTGCAAGTGTCTGTATCTCATAGCACACTGATTATGACAACATGCTAGAGTGTATCACTAAAAACCTACTTAACAAAATCATAATGGGAATCACAAATCCCATTTACCTATGAGATGGAGATAGCACTAAAATTGGAAGCAATGGGTATCAAGGCCTAGAATGATCATGTGTATCTTTCCATCAAAAAGGTGGAAAAGAAGAAAGTCTCTTTTGAGATGAACATTGAAGAACTAAATGCCACATTGAGCAAGAACAAAATTTCTATGGTAGAGTTGGAATGATATAAAGGGTTTTGTAAGGTCAAAGGCATTAGCTATTATGTTTATTTCAAACATCAAAATGATCAGAAGAATTTGATAATAGAAATGCTTCAAATATCTCTAGAAACATTCTAGGATTCAATTGTTGACATGGTGGAGAAGCATGAATTTCCCATTGACATCTAATTCCAAAATAAATGGATCAATGATGGCACTATGCACAAAAGACTTGTGGAGCCTATGAACATTGTAGACTACTATGGAAAATAGAAGGGAAATGAAAGTTATATTTCATAGGTAGGGGCTTAAACTACACCGTCACATAGTCCTGGAAAAATGGATGAATGAAAAAGAAAAAACTCTCATTGAAAGAGATAAGAAGCCTTGCACAAAATTTGCATCCTTGACTCAAGAATCTTGTTTATGGGCTCACGTAGAAAAGCCTTGTAAATCCCTAAGGAATCTCCAACAAGAACAAAAGAAACACAAGGTTATGAATACCCAACTAAAATAAAGTCTTGAAATTTTTTATGATTGTGTAGAGCATGATCAGAGATCACAATATTTCTATTGAAGTGTTCTTGGAGAAAACTATCTTCATGCTATGGTGGAAATAATATAGGCATCTTCAACCTCAATCTAAATAGTGGAAGTCAAGCTCTTCTTTCTTGAAGTTTAAGAAAGACTAATAGGAATAATTGAGAGGCCTCCCAAACTACAGGAGATTTTTCATGAAATCAATCCATCAATGCATTTGATCAAAATGAAGAGGATCATTAGTTTAATGAATATATTTTATATTGTGTTATTGTGGATATGTCCACTATGCCCAACATTGATACCAATATAATTATAATATTAGAACTTAAGAGAATCCTTGAAAACAATGTCTTCATGCTTGCATTTTCCAACCTTGGTCTAGATTTGATGGAGAAACTCAGTAAGGCAAAGTTCACAAGATTTCAAGAGATGGAATTGACTATTTCTCATAGTTTCTTAGGGTGTGTTTAGCATGTGAGGAATAAAACTACCCTTTAATATTTTGAAGAAATGCTCCGAAAAGGAAATCAACACCTACAACTAGTGAGAGCAAAGTGTTGACATAATTCCTTGACAATGTTAGTGTGAAAAGGGGTATTTCCTATCTAGTTTCCCCTTGTAGTGTGAATAAGGCACATAATCTAACTATTTATTATTTGGAACCTATTCACATGTTAAGTTGACTTAGTGAGCCTTCTAGATGTTTCTAGTTGTTTATAGTTGTCTTATCCTACACATGTGATCTTATCAACTAGTTGGCATCTTCCTCTAGCTGTCTCATGTCATAGGAATAAGACACTTGTCACATGACTACAACATCTTATCTCTCAACCTTGCCTTTATAAGCAAGGTATGTCATATCATATTGTAATGTTAGAGCTATAGTTCTCTCTTAATGCTATTATTCAATTTGAGCACTTACATTATTTTCTTACTATTATGTTGTTTTTGATTATATAAGTCGACAAAAACCAGGGGCCAAACCCTTACATTAAGACAAAAAGAGACCAAATAGGCTCAAGCACAAAAAGAGCCACAAGACCACTACAACATAACCTACATAAATAGCATAAACAACTTATAGACAACAGATGGTAAGTAGCAAATGATAGACAACATAGAAAGAAACAGAACTAAGGAGAAACATTCTCCCAATCTTTAGCCATAAATTCAACAAATTCATCAAGATTTTTGAATTTCTCCTCCTTCTCTTCATTAGCATAAGTCCCAAGATCCTATAACAGAGAGAGGTTAAGCATCGTCATATGACTGAGCATGCTGCTTATGAGCTCTCCCATAGAAGAAACCTTCTGCTCCAGAGCCTCCACATGACCCCTCAGGATAGCAAGATCATGCTTGTGGTTTTCCCCTTCCTCAGTCTCTTCACCAACCTCCTCCATGATCATCCTCTCCCCTTCACCAACATTGTCCACAGGATCCCCATCAGCACCTCCCGAGTCATCAACCGGTTTCCTTTCATTCTTACCTGCATCATCTTCAAAAAATTCTTGAATATCAAAATCTTTAGAATTTAGTTGATCATCCCCCTGCATGGAGGCATCAGAAGCACTTTCAGAGTAGTCAATGAGTTTATCTTACAGCACAAGCTTACCAGCAATCCTACCCGACCTCCTTACCCCAGAAGAAAATCCCTCCTTATCTTTAGCAGACAAATTAGCTTTATGTTTATTGCCAGGTCCCACAGGGTCACTACTCAGATTTTTATGGGTCTCCATAGAGTCCCCCACAATATCCTCATCCAACTCCCTGATTTTCCTCTTCTTGATCTTCACACTTCCTTTAGAAGCTGAAGTATGAGTAACCTTCACCGTGGTGGTCTCCTTAGTGATCATAGAAAAAGAAACCCCTTTCCTTTTGTGGGAAACATGGGAAGGGCAAGGTTCCTCAGAGGCGGCAAGATCAAGGGGGTCAAAGTTGGCAGAAACCTCACCACTAGCAATCTAAATTGGCTTAGGCAAATCCAAAGCAAGATGAAAATTATAAAGACAAAGGATAAGACCTTGGTGCAAAGGGACAGTCTTTTTAGAGGGTTTCTTGTCCGTCTTAGCTTTAGCCCTAAAAATAGAGTGTTCAAGGGATGACAATAAATAGAAAGGGAAACTGATAAAAGCATTATGCCTGAAATGATTAAGCAAAGGGAGGTGGTAATTATAAAACCTAGTAAACTGACCCTCCAAAGTGAAGTATTTCATGAGAAGGAAGCACATTTCATCCCATGGCTCTAGAAGCACAGGGAGCATTACTGTTATGTTGTTCATTTCTTTTGCGTTTACAATTTATTGATTCTAACTCTTTCATTTGATTATGGGTTATAATGTTTTCTCAAGATTCTAACATAGTATTAGAGAATGTTTTGAAAAATTAGATTCATATTTTGAGAGATTTTGTGGGGGATACTAAACTTTGCTTATAGGTTTCCTAAAAAACCCAGTATTCTCTTCGCTTGCATCTTTGGATGATCTAGAGAATCAGAAAAGTTTCACAAAAAAATTTAACCTTGGGTTTATTACTTGTATATTTTGAATTTGGTTGGTTGCAACTTTCTAGCTATCCTAGAAGTGTTTTTAGCTATCCAATTGTGTCCATAATGATCAAGAAAGTCATATTTGGCTTTTGTTTTGCCCAAATTAGAGATCTGAAAGTGAAGTTGTGAACAAGGGTTTGAATATTAGATCTGAAGGACAATTTTTACTGGGGCATTTTTAGGCCAAAAGGACCTCACCATTGAGTCCAAAAGGCCCAAAAACCCCTATTTTCATTTAAAATTTGCCCTACTTGGCTATCAAGAATTTCTGAGGCAAAATTGTTTTGCTTGGAGGAGTCGTATGACCCCTATGTAGGCGTCAGAGCTGAGTTTTTTAAATAAAAAATAAAAAAAATTAAGTGCTAGGAGTGTCACTCTTGTAGTACCCCCACACCACCGATAATATGGTGGACCACTAGTGGGTGTTTTTCCCACCTATACAAGATCTGTCCACAACAATGGGCACTCTGCCCCTTCACCATCTATGCAGCTACCACGACGTCACCCCTAGCAGGCCTTCCAAACCCTATTGCCCCTAGTGGGCCTCTATAAACTACCACCTGAGTGGCCACTCCTCCTCTCTACCACCTAATTGGCCAACACCACTAGCACCAACCATACCATGCCAAATTTGGCGCTAACCTTGGTGGGTATGCCAATCTTGAAATCTTAACTAAATTTGTCAGGGCTTCACCAAAGTTGGCGACAACTAAACCTATATAACTATAACTAAATGTTGGCAAGAGACACTATATGGCTTCATGAATGTTGTCATTTATGGAAACAAAGCTCATCCCACTCATCTGCGGGGCATGATATGTCTATACTGGAAGTAAGATTAAAGAATGTTGTGGTCCGGTAAATAAGAACAGAGCATGTGGCAAGGTCCGACAGTCAGGTCTGGATCTCTCAGAAGAAGTATCTTAGTAAAGTGTAGTTTTGGGGAAGTCAAGAGGAGTACCTTGACTGATAGATTCCAGGGATTGAACCTTCGGTGATGGAAGAGTGAAGAGACATGAGCACTTGAGTGTTGGGCTCCTGTTTGGCAAAGTTGACAGAGGAAGAACTGACCGGCAGAGCATCAGACCTTAATCTAAATAAGATATTGATGGTGATCGAGCTTCCTAAGGTATCATTCATGATTGGCTGACATAACTGATGACTTCTATAAGCATCTCCTTGATACGCATCACTTGGCAAGCAAGGATTCAGCCGACAGATCAAAGTTTGGGTTAATATTGACATTCTGGATGCTGACTAGAAAGGTGTTGAAATCATTTGTGTGGATATATATAAAAGATGGATTTAGATGTGTGTTGTGAGTTGTGTCGTGGTGTGCAAACAAAGGCAGAGAGTAGTGTGGAAGTAGTTTTACAGGTCCGGAATGTGACAAGACAATAGCATCAAATAAAAGGAAGAATGAAGTGTAGCAGATCAGTGTATTGAGCCTAACCAGAACTAAACCTCAGCATATGTGGATGCTTCACATCAGTTCAAGTATCTTGTTACTTTCTTTGTACTTTGTAGACAATGAGCCTCTTGTGAGCAGTGTGCTTAAGCAGTGAGCCCTAATCAACAAGTGCCATATTGTACTATCTTATTCTTCTAACAGAGAATACATTCTTGGGTTAATCACCCCATGGTTTTTCCCCTAACAAGGTTTTCCATGTCAAAATCATTGTGTCATGTGTATTGATGTTATTTCCATTTCATGGTTATGTTTACTTATTTGATTTAATACTACATTAACTATTAAGGAAGTTCAGAAAGCTGAAATAATTTAGATAACTAATTCACCCCCCCCCCGTCTCAATTATCAACAATTGGTATCAGAGCCAAGTTCCTCCAAACAGAGCCTAACAGCTTGAGGAAGATCTAGAAATTCAAATGGATATGTATGGTATGAGGGAACAACTTCAGTCTGCCCTAGATGATCTTGAACAATCTAATTCTGAAGTCAATGAATTGAAGGAAAGACTTAAACAGGCTAATGATTTCATAAATGAACTAAAAGGGAAACTGAGTATCTCTATGAAAAAGAGAAAGGATCTACTTTAGCAACTAGCAAGTCAAGGTGAAACCAATGATACAATGAAGACCTCAAGGAGAAAACCAAGCTGTGTGAAAAGTTATCAAAGGAGGTCATTATGGTAAGACATGAAATGGAATCAGGAGTTATGAAATTCACCCAGGAAATTGAAGAGAAAAGAAAAACTGAAGATGATCTAAGACAATCTCGCAAAGAAAAATCAGAAGACTGCCATAAAATGGATAGAATAATTAGACATCTGGAATTTGATCTTGAAGATGCTAGAGATAATGAAGAAAAACTTGAGGATCAAATAGACATTCTTAAAAGGTATCTTCAAACAGCAAATGAATACAAAGAAAAATTCAAGATAAGCTCTGCTCAACTTGAAGTTATTCTTGAAAGTCAAAAGAGGGTAGATGACAAGCATGGCTTGGGATATGAGAAAGGTGAAAGCTCTGGATCCAGTCAGAAGAACTCTGGATCAAGAAATCCAAGGAACAAACCTAGAAGACCTCCGGTAAGGAAACCAAATGCTCAAAGATATCCATCCTCAATGGATACTACCACAACTGCAATAACTTTGGTCATAAAGCAAATCAGTGTAGAAGAAGCATGAATCAAACTATTTCATCCTTCTCCGGACAGTGTTTCAATTGCAAAAGGTATGGTCACAAATCTCATGAGTGTAGAAATATGCAAATGAATAATTCATTCAATGGTAGATGTTTTGCATGCAATAGAGTGGGACATATGGCTAATCAATGTAGATCAAGAGGATATCAATCAAATATGTAAAGAAATATTGTTTGCTATAATTGCAATAGATCCAGTCACATTGCCAAATTCTGTAGAAGTAAGAATCAAGACAAAAGGGGTCCAAAACAACATAATCATAACCAAGACAAAGGAAAAGGAAAAGTGAACGCGGATGAAATTCAAAGGGAGATGAATAAGATTTGGGTGAAGAGAAGCATAGAGAATGTTTGGGATGGATCCGCACCAGAATCTAGTGCTGATAATCCTTCCAGAAATTGAATAGATGAGCTCTAGCTCAGGGGGAGTCACTAAGAAAAACCAATTCCCCCAACCAGTCATTTGGTGCCTGAAATTGGCACATGGGAAGTTGTGGATTAAAGGGTTCTTAGAGAAACATCTAAAGTAGGTTTGGTAAATATATGAAAGATCCACAAGAAGATTTAAAGAGTCTAATCTACCAAGTTGGATCCGGTTTAATAGTCATCTGGTAAAAATAGGATTCTCATAGTTAGATCCAGCTTGATTCAAAAATTGTGGAGTCTTGATCTATGGATAGATCAAATGATTAGGGAAAGGAAGATAGATTGTCACTATGCACCGAAGAATAACTCTAAGTGTATCTCATTGATCCGGAAAAGATCTGTCTCAGAATAAGAAGAAAAAGGCAACTGGAATGACTTAAGTTGCACATTTATTGCAGTATGGAATTAGGGCTTTCCTAGAAATAAAAGGGTTCATTCGTTCGTCATTTACACATTTGCATTCAAGAAGAAAAGAAAAGGAGCTCTGCAACAAATTGTTTCAAATTTCTCAAAGATCAATCGTTGAAGTCGATTCATCCAGCAATTTAATCTAGCTCACTTAGCGAACCCTAGAAGCATAAAAGGTATTTTTCGTTGTTGAATATCTCTCTGTAAATCTTTTGAAGATTGCTACTCCAAATGTTGTAAAGCTTTCTAATAGGCCGTGCCCTAAATTTAGAAAACATCCCTATAAATCCCTAGAAGTTGATCCCCTAAGTGCTTTCTCTAGCATCCCACATGGAATTTTGCATGTAGAAGACATTAGGGTTTACATTCACGCAAACATTGAAGAATTTGGTGAATCCAAGCTGATGGATATCTACCACAAGGAACTGATAGATAATTAATTTGATCTCAAACCCCAATACAAGGCCATTAGGGATAAACATTTCAATCAGTGCATCCATTTCCCTTGCTTTGCTGAAGATGAATGGGTTCGGTATGTCTTGAGCAGAATACATGACAACTTCATATGGTTGAACAACCCATTTAAAATCACTAAGGATGCCATTAGGGTAGTAACCGGATTACACTCAACCGGTGGGATACCTACTCTCAAATCAATCAAAAACCAAACTGTGACTGAGGCTACCAAATCTAAATTTGATAAAAGAGCAATGACAGTTGATGATATCATAGATCTGAACATCAAGTTTGCCTCCATGATTATTGGCTACAAGATATACCACTCCAGTAGAGAAAATTCTATATCCAGAACAACAATCTATACTACCTATGAAATGTTGAGAAAGAATGCAGATTATGATCTTTGTGAACTCCTTATGAGCCAACTGATGGAAAACCTACAAAAGATCAAGAAGGACAAGAAGAACTCTTTCAAGTATGGTGGGCTGATACTGTGTTTGTTCTTCTACTTTATGAATGAGCTACCCAAATCCAGTGGCTGGGTATGGCAAAATGACAAACCTGTTGCAATTCAAACTACTTGCATGGGCTTGGTGATGCCAAGGCACAAAACACAGCACTATGGGGTTATTTCAAAAACTTCCAAAGCATGATGCAGGCTAGAGAAAGAATTCCCCAATCCCTAGTTGAAAAATACAAGGATATAATGTACTTTATGGTAGACACTAATCAATGTCTGATGGAGGTAGTAGAACCAAGAATAGTATGGATCATGCCAATGGGGTATGAGGTTGATGAGAAAATCCTAGAACTACATATCCAACATCTGCTGAGCCATCCTAAAGATCCTAAGGCAGAAAGGTTTGGAACTTACCAAGAACTAAGTGTAAAAGTTCATGTGGAGCTAAGGCAACTAGAAATAAAGAGAAAAGTGAGAAAAGAAGTAGAGAATGTTGCCAAAAGATATGGCATCTCAAAGGAGGCACTTGATGCAAATAGGGATAAGATGGAAAGGGCAGAAAAACAAAAGAAAAAGGTAGAAAAAGAAAGTGCTCCGGTAGAAGCCCCCTCTTGGACCAGATCCTCTAAGAGCTCTGCATCCGCCACTGCTAAGAGCTCAAAGGCATCAAAACCGGAAGCAAAATCATCCAATAAAGGTGAAAAGAGAACAAAGACAAAGGCAACAAGGTCTTACATCAGTTAATAGGATGATGAAGAAGAAGAAGAAAGTATCTAGTGAAACCAAGGAGGCAGAGGCAGAAGAGTTTGTTGAAAGGCCCACTTTGTCATTAGATGATGTAGTTAAAGCAGTTACTATGGATGGGAACTTGCAACCAATAATAGAATTCTATGATGCATATAATGATGCAGATAGAAAGATCTTGGAGGAAGCGACAGTTAAGTACTTGAACATATACAATAAAGCATTTATTGAAATAATTTCTCTAATTCTTAAAAGTTTGGAGAAGGAACTTGAAATGAGAAAAGAAAATGCCAAGGCTAAGGACTTAGAGATTAGAGAATAGATAGCTATTCAACTCTATCCTTCAATTACACCGAAACAAATGGATATGATCTTCAAAGATTTCAAGGATGAGTTCCAAAGTAAGGCTAGAATGAATCAACTCATGATTGGAGAAACTGATAAAGTGGCAAAAGAAATAGAAGAAATCCTCTGGAATGCCTATAAAAGATTCAATATTCCTGTTGTAGAGGATTTAGGTGATGATCCCTCGGGAATGGACAACAAAGAAGAATCCACTGAGACTGTAGCAGAAGAGATAAAGGAGACAGGTGAAGCGAAAGATAAGGACTTAGAATCCTTTGCTCCGGAAGAGGAAGTCCATGAACAAGCAAACATCTCTCATCCGATTTCCCCTGCAGACTTTGGATCTAAAGAAAAAGAAAGAGTAGAAGAGAAGATTAGTCAAGAAGTAGAGGAGAAGGAAAAAGAAGATAACAGAAGTAAGGCTGCAGAAGAAGAGAAAACTCCAAAAGAAAAGACCACAGATGATAGTGGTAAGACTGCAAAAGGGGACAAAACTCTGTCACTAGCAAGAGACACAGCAGAAGTAGTAGAAGAATTCTTAACCAAGGAGATGATGGAATTTGATGAACCAGAACTTCTTCAAGGACCGTTCAATTTTGACTCCCTCTCCTCGGTTCAAACCATGAAGCTAGCATCCTTTACTACAGCAAAGGCAAAAGAAAAACTTCTGAAGTCTCACATGGAAGACTGCAAGCTCATAGAAATTGCATCCGGTGTACTGGAGAAGATCATGCCATCTTTTTAGAAGGATCCCTCAGCCTCTTCATCCGATAATCTCAAATCTCTAGTAAATAGTGTTAGCACACATTTTGATTCCTTAGAAAAGTCAGTAGAAGATAAAGTCTAGAAGGAGTTTTTGGAAAAGAGATTCTCTGAAGTACAAGGACTAATAACAAATGATAGGAGAAATATGGATATAGGGATAAAGAGCTTAGAAAATGCTCTTAAAGATGGCGGGGAAATGTATAAATTTTGTCTATCATGGTCCAAAGTAACAGTTGAGATTGAGAAGAAAGTGAAAGAATAGGAGGATAAACTAACAAGACTATCTCAGAATTTTGATCCTCTTACCACTTCCATAATGAATCAAGAATGTCAGACTATTGCAGTCTTGAATGAAATTAAGAGGCTTGAGAAGGAGAAGAAAAATAGAATAAGTAGGTTGAGTGAAATTAGAGGGATAATTATCCCTAAGTTAGAAGCCATGCATGAAGCCTTAAATGATGCTCAATCCACAGCCCGGACCAGTGATCTGATAGATCTAAAGAGGGCAGAAGCTTTTGCATTCCTGTTGAGTGGTCACATCTCAATTTTGGACAGGATGAAGTTGAGTTGGGTGACAGAAGCTGTACAATTGAAGAATACTTTTGCAGATATACTAAAGTATATGTAAAGTATAACCGGATAATATACTTATGCGATTAAGTATAGATTGAGTTTTGCAAATTTTGGTGTGCGAACCCCACCCTTTTCCATTGATGTCAAAGGGGGAGTGAGGAGCAGTGAAAAATGAGGAATTCAGCTAAGGGGGAGCTCCAGAAAATATACATAAGAACAGAGCATTAGCCAAGGGGGAGTATAGTGTGACACTTAGTCATTTTTCACTAAGTGTTGCCATCAATGCCAAAGGGGGAGATTGTTGGCAAGAGACACTATATGGCTTCATGAATGTTGTCATTGATGGCAACAAAGCTCATTCCACCCATCCGCAGGGCATGATATGTCTATACCGAAAGTCATATTGAAGAATGTTGTGGTCCGGTAAACAAGAATAGAGCATGTGGCAAGGTCCGATAGTCAAGTCCGGATCTCTCAGAAGAAGTATCTCAGTAAAGTGCAGTTTTGGGGACGTCAAGAGGAGTACCTTGACTGACAGATTCCAGGGATTGAGCCTCTGGTGATGGAAGAGTGAAGAGACATGAGCACTTGAGTGTTGGGTTCCCGTTTGGCAGAGTTGACAGAGGAAGAACTGACCGGCAGAGCATCAGACCTTAAGCTGGATAAGATATTGATGGTGATCGAGCTTCCTAAGGTATCATTCATGATTGGCTAACATAATTGATGACTTCTATAAGCATCTCCTTGATACGCATCACTCGGCAAGCAAGGATTCAGCTGACAAATTAAAGTTTGGGTTAATATTGACTATTCCAGATGCCGACTAGAAAGGTTTTGAAATCATTTGTGTGGATATATATACCAGATGGATTTAGATGTGTGTTGTGAGTTGTGTCATGATGTGTGAAGAAAGGTAAAGAGTAGTGTGGAAGTAGTTTTACAGGTCCGAAATGTGATAGGACAGTAGCATCAAAGAAAAGGAAGAATGAAGTGTAGCAAATCAGTGTATTGAGCCTAACTGAAACTGAACCTCAACATATGTGGATGCTTCACATCAGTTCAAGTATCTTGTTACTTTCTTTGTACTTTGTAGATAGTGAGTCTCTTGTAGGTAGTGAGCCTCTTGTGAGTAGTGTGCTCAGGCAATAAGCCCTAATTGGCAAGTTCCATATTGTACTATCTTATTCTTCTAACAAAGAATACATTCTTAGGTTAATCACCCCGTGGTTTTTCCCCTAACAGGGTTTTCCACATCAAAATCATTGTGTCATGTGTATTGATGTTATTTCCATTTCATGGTTATGTTTGCTTATTTGATTTAATGCTGCATTAACTGTTAAGGAAGTTCAGAAAGCTGAAATAATTTAGATAACTGATTCACCCCCCCCTCTCAGTTATCAACACTAAATTTGGAGACTATGATAGAATTGGAGGTTTTCCACCAAAGATAGCAATGATGTCGTGCTAACATCAATAGGTCAACTTTTGAAATTTACCCGCTCTCCATTGTGGTTTTTAGATTGATAGGCAAAATTTAGAAGGCCTGTTCATGGCCATACATGTTGGACATATGCATCCATAAAGACTAATTCCTTATAACCCAATAAGAGATTTAATGTGCAAAAATAACCAAAAATACATATGCAAAAGAAATAGATAATCATACCATCAATGGTGACACAAGATATACCCTAGGAAAACTCTCATAGAGGGAAAAACCCAACCTTCAAAAGCATGCATCTCTCATGTATTATTCAACAATAAAGATTACAATACATATGCAGAGATCACCTCTGAAAGATCGAGCTCTCTACTTGCACTCCATATGAACAAACATGTAACCACACATCAAATGTCATGCTTCAAACCCTCACAAATGCAACTTGCAAGAGATGCTCAAACTGAACCTAGCCAAAGGCAATAAGCCCTCACCTCACTCTTTACAACAACTACCCATGTGTTTGCTTTTATAGACATAAGCTCACACAAATACAACATGTGGTATTGTAATACCATTTTCCCCAAAACCATGAGTCTACAAAGCTATTTACCCCCACATTTGATTTAGTACAAAGTTTTCCCAAATAATCAAATAATTACAACTAAATAATTAATTAACCCAATGTTACATGCAACGATTACAAGTGGCACCAAATAATATTTAATGTGGATAAACACATCACATGGATGCACCAAAAATAAATATTTATTTTATATAATAAAATAATACCAATGTTATGCAAGGTGTACAACACACCCACTCCAACATTCTCCCACTTGTTGTTTACATTGCATAAGGGATCAACATGTAAACTAAAAACATCAAGGGAAACCATCCATATGTCCAACATGTACCATATAACCATCCATGTGCTCCATGTGCTAAAAGATACCTACAACAATAATCAAGGTGTCCACCATCTCAAACAAGAATACCCTCATCCTCCATCTAGCCAAATCATGAAGAATAAGAACCTCCAAAGAGATGCCACACTAAACTGTCACATAGAAGAAAGAAACCTGCATCAACTGATATCCAAACACAAGCACCAAATCCAATTGTAACAAATAGGCTCAAGTAGCTAACAAGAATTAATCATCATAGCTGAAATAGCAACCACAGCTAGTTGCTAATGCATCAACTAACCATACCTCCAAACCAAGGTATACAAATCATAACAAGTAGACCTTATTCCAACAATATATCCAACTCAAATCACAATGATAACAAGTCCTTGTATATACTCAATCCTCCATAAAGAAGTCCTCCAAGGTAACAACACAAAGCATGTGATAAAAAACCTCAAGATCCTCCATACCGCATCATAATGAGAACATCCAACAAAGGAATCATATACATCCTAGAACTCCCACTGCATGAGTAAATGTCAAATCTAAAAATAGATCAAGGCATCCAAAGATCCACTAATAGCACGCACATAGAAGATGTGGCTAAATCCTCTATCACATAGTGTCAAAAAACACACACATAGATATGCAAAATCTGCAAACTAAATATCTGCAACATAACTCTCTCCTCAAGTCCATATCTCTCCCAAATCCTCCACATCATAAGAGAAATAAGTAAAAGAGACTCAAAAGCTCCATACACATCTCAACTCCAATGTCATGTGAACATAAATATCTAAGAAGAAGAATAAGACCAATCAAGAGAGAACCTGCAAATCATAACCATGTCCTTCTATCCACACTAATGTGCTATAGTTGTAAAAAGTATGATCTCCTTTACAATCCAAAAGCAAGAAGCCTCCACATCATCCAACAACAAGATTCAAGCCTCTCAAACCAAAAGTAGATCAAACTCATAACCATCCCAAAAATAGGAGTAAGCCCAAAGCCACTATCCATCTCCATTACACACAATGATCTCATAAAAAATCAAGATCAAACATAATGAGATAACTAATCATATCCTTGCATCTACTCCTCAAACAAATCATCAAAACCATAATCCATAGCTCAAGACTCAAGCATGAGAAGATAAGATACAAATAAATAATGAATTTGAAAATCAAGTGAGCATACCTATCAAATCATTCACTGCCGACTGGACCAAGAGTGGGGATGAGATTACTCCTCTAGGATGCACCAAGCCTCAAAGGCTCTCTCCAAGAACAATCTCCTCAACATGTCCATATTGGACTCATGTCCAACAAAGGTGTAGGATTCTCAGCCTTGCTACTAAAATCCTCATCAAAGAGTAACCATATCAACACATGTCTCTAATCCCAACAAAACTCAAGCCTCACCTAAATCTCCAAGTATCCATGAGTACCTCCATGATCAATCCATGCTAAACTCCAAATGCAAAACCGCACCATCATCAAGCTCCCAAGCACATGACCAATGTACCCAATACCAAGAGAACCATCAAGATCATAGTCAAAGCTCCCGTTGCACATATCATGACATCATGATCTAATCATCTTCTCAAAGGAAAATCTATGCCTCATAAGAACATATCCTTCTCTAAAGAGCACATGTATCATGCCAACACTCTAACACGTGATCAAGAGTAAACCATGACACAATACCAACCATTCTGTAAGAAAGGATCACCTGTCAAAATTGACAAACCATAACCAACACCCCAACCAAAGACTCCAAAAGTCCTCCATGGTACCAAGATGTCAACATCTCTAGATCACATGAAGATAACCATATCTTTCCAAAGTTCCCAATGAAGTGTGATACTGAGCTATACATGGAAACATCATAAACATCAAACCATCACTGTCAAAAGCTCCCACTGAAACATGTAACCAAGCTATCCATGACATCGTGATAACCATCTCCTACATGAAGATCATCCATGACCCCAACACAATCAAAGAATCCACTATTATGACAACATCTTCCAAAAGGTCAAGTAAACCATAATCTCCAAACCAGGAAGATAAACAAAACCTATAAACCAAACATCAATCCAATACCACCAAAACTACACCTATAAAACAATCATGTCATGCCAAAGTCCCAACCAAACAAGGAACATCCATGACACCATGATCACCACTCAATGCACCTACACCAAAATTGATCCAAATAAATCAAGGTATCTAAATTAAATAATATGTTCATTCAAATGTTATTTTTAAGGAAAGAAATTGGTGTGGTGACCTTTCAATTTTTGGTTGTCCATTTCAACTTCTAAGAAAGACAAAGTGTGGTGACCTTTCAGTTTTAGACTCTCCGTTTCAACTTCCAATAAGGACATGGAGGTAGTGACTTTTTAGCTTCTTTGAAATTGTATAAATGAGTTCAATTCAAAATCAAAAGGGGGGAAGTTTAGGGGGAAGTTCACGGCATACATCTCATCTGCTAAGATTGTGAACTGTACGAACTCCCAGAAGTCTCCAAGGCATACAACTCATCTGCTGAGATTGCCCACATTATATGAACTCTTCTTTTATGAATAAAATCTGGTTTGCACAATGCTTGTTATATTTGTTTTACAATACTACAGGTTTATCACTAGGTATTGTCCTCTAAATTGCAAAATAATTCAGATCAGTGGTATTAGAGCCAAGTTTCTCATCAATTTTTTGGCAAATTTTTAGGGTTTTGCATCTATTTTGAAGGATTGTTGGTGTGTTTTCTGGGTTGGTTCGACGAGGGTTTTCTCATTACTGTGAGGAGTTTAGGAAGCTCCCACCCAAGAAAGGTCCAAAGAAAAAAAAAGAAACGAAGGAGGGGCGAATGTTGGGCTTCATTCCCCTGTGCGGCCAGGAGGTCATATCATCGACTGTCGAGGCCCTCCTCCCTCCAAACTCAAGCCTACACCTACTTTTTCCATCGATGAGCTCTCCAAGCGGTCCTTTCCAACAGGGCCATGGTCAAAGATGACTACCCATGACTTCAATTTAATGACACAGACATGGAAGATATGGAGCTTTTCGTTTATACTCTCTCCTCGTCAACCAAGCTGGTCAATCTACATTCCATGATGCTTAGATAGGTAACAGGGCTCTTTCAAGAATTTGCAACTATGGAACCTCTCACCTTCGATGAAAAAGGGTGATAATGAGTTTGAATATGATAAGTACTCTAAGTATGACCCGGGCCTCACCATCCTCCATAATTATCAAGGGCGTCGTGATATAATTTTGTAAAAAATTTAAGGACGACATTCTACCAGGTAGACAAATTATCTGACTTTCATTAGTAATCAGAAGGTTGAAGGATATGTGCTCCTTTTCATGTTCATGTATCCTTTGTACTATGGACAAGAATTGTATTCAAAGATGTCAAAGAGGCCATAAATATTTTACCAAGGGATTTTGAAATAGGATTTCATGATTTGGTTTGACACTGCAAATGTTATATTGAAAGTGCATATGTTAATATCGATATTGGCTACAACTTTTTGTTACTTACAAATTCAATGTGGTTTCCTCTATTTACTCTAAGATTCAAACTAGATTTCAAAAAGTTCAAGCTCAAATGAAGGTGGAATTCCAACAATTAGAGGATTTAGTCAATCGTTACGAGAGCACCCAATGCACTATGAAGTAGGTGTTTCCAGATATTACTGATCATACAAGTTACCTGTTTTCATATTCATATCTTAATTTACTAGGGCAACTTCAACAATTGAATCCTCCCTTTCAATATTCCAAAAGAAATTTCAAGTAGGAGTAATGGGGCCCTATAACATACACCCCTCTATATATGTTTTCCCTTGACTGATTTTTTTGTATTTTTTAAGTTTTCTGTTGTTTAGGGTTTATGGGTTGTTTTGCATATTTTTTTGCATTGCATGTGCGATATATGGAGTAGATAGACAAACCCAAAAAATATACAACTATTTTGCATAAACAAGTGACAACCCAGATCATAAAATGCAACAAAACTAATTATAGAGACATACCCATATGAAATACTTCAACTTGGTTCATTGCCGAAACTTGTACCCGCATTACATAACCATGGATTTTGCTTCAATACTCTTCCAATACAAATAATATGTAGATCTTAATGGCAACTACAAGTAATCAGGTCCTAGGCACCCCTTTTTGATAGCAATAGAAGTTCCAACAAGAAAGAAATGGCATACAAAGAGACCCGCATCCCTATCAGCCTAGTACGGCCTTGTAGTAGCAAAGAATAGTAGATAACCCACATCAAATGTCCTCCTTGCAATCTATTTTGGTCTACACTCCTTCTCTGCCTCTAATCAACCCCTTTCGACCTACTCAGAGCCTATCAAAATGATGAAACAATCAATCTAGAAGTGGTACGGCCCTCCCTGGTGGTACGGCCCAGCACAAGATGGTATGACCTACAAATAGAGGTCTGAAATAGCAAGAAAATGATATAAAAACTCCTCAAATTTGTTCACTAACAGCTGCAATCACAATCACAATCTAATATCCTCATTCTGTGCTCAACACTTCTCGTAGATAGGTTTCTTGAATGCACAATTGAAGCCTCTGTATGAAGCCTCCTCAAAACCCTCTCCTGATGCACTCTCTCATACACGAGGAAAGGTGAAATGTAAAGGTTTTTGTCTCTATAATTCGATGATCAAGCCAAAGATCCAAACTCTCAAAACCCCAATGCTAGAGCAACTCAATAACAAAGCCAATATCATAAGCAAGCATAAAGAAAATGAATCTTCATTTTGCTCTTTTATGTCCCTCAACTCAAACACCCAAGAATGAGAGGGATTTTTAATTAATTTTAATTTTAAAACAACCCTTTATCTCTCCATGAAGTGGGTGCTCTTCCCTAAGCACACAACTTGCACTTTAAGTTATAACTTAATATTATAAAGTTAAGTTATAATATAACTTAAAGTCACCTCTTAAAGCATGATAAGTTAAATCCTTTAATTTAACTTATATTTAATTGACATATCTCCAAAAGATTTGACTCCTGAATCTCATGCCCAGGCTCCTGCACTGTCCTGTTAAAAATAGAAACTGGCTCTGTCATGACTTACTATAAATAGAAAGTCCTCAACTGACTCCCTAAACCCTGTCATTAGCCTACGGGAATCCTGTGATAGGCTAACCCTGATCTCCTGGAGTGATGAGTTAAGTGGGGGACATTACAGGCCCATTGCCTCTCAAGAGGGGGTGAATGATCTAAATAAATTAGGGTATCTAAATTAAATAATATGTTCATTCAAATGTTATTTTCAAGGAAAGAAATTGGTGTGGTGACCTTTCAATTTTGGTTGTCCGTTTTGACTTCTAAGAAAGACAAAGTGTGGTGACCTTTCAGTTTTAGACTCTCCATTTCAACTTCCAATAAGGACACGGAGGTAGCGACTTTTCAGCTTCATTGAAATTGTATAAATGAGTTCAATTCAAAACCAAAAGGGGGGAAGTTCGTGGAATACATCTCAGATTGCCAAACTATACGAACTCTCCCAAAAGTCTCCAAGGCATACATCTCACCCACTGAAATTGTCCACATTATATGAACTCTTCTTTTATGAATAAAATCTAGTTTGTACATTGCTTGTTATATCTGTTTTACAATACTCTAGGTTTCTCACTGGGTATTGTCCTCTGAATTGCAAAATAATTCAGATCAAAAATCCCATCAAGTCTCACATAATTGTACCATATAGTCAATAAACATAGGTCCCATATCATGACTATATCAGGTAATACCATATCTCTCTATATCTCATAATGACTAGCAAAACCAATGCAACATGTGACTAAACCAAGGCACAAATCAAAATTTGCATCAACACTAAAACATCTATGGGCATAGACAACCCACATCCAAGTCATATATGCAACATGTAAGCATAGACAACCTACAACACTACACAACTTGTAGATCTCACAATGCATCATGTAAACTCAACAATACATGTATAATTCTTTTAACAAAGGATAATTAGAGATAAACATGTAAGTCTGCAATGACTCAAACACTAAATCATCCCAGATTCGATTTGGCATCGACTCACAAATGCACCAAAAGTTAAAGGAACCAAAACAAGCTCAAAATGATACAAATTGAACAGACCTCAGAATATCATCTTCAAACCTACTCCACTATGTAATGTTAGAAATACCTTTCCAACGCCTATAAGAAGTCTGAAATCTGATTTTGTATGCACTTGTTATGCCCAGTCAAAGCACAAAACACACATCTAGCTTCCAACTGGCAAAAACTAGTCAAAATGGAAAATTTTGAAAAAAATCACTAACACCACTGCATAGTACGTGGAATGATCTTTCCTTTGACTATAAGAAGTTGAAAATACAACATCGTAGGACAAAGCTATGCCTCCCAAAAACAAATGCCCAACTAGGCTATATAACCAAGCCCTGGTGGCCCTCTGGTGGTTGTTGGGTGGTGGGCTAGTGCCCCACGCCAGCCTGCCAGTGGTGGTGGCATGCTAGCGGTACCTTGGCGGCGTTGCTAGTGGTGCTCGAGTGGCATATTTAAAAATCCTATAAAACATGTTTTAATATTTTAAAATGTTTATTTAAGGGGTTTTTACCTCGTTGGGGCTAGCCTTGGCCTCACTGGACAAGGGGCTAGTGACTAGGGCCCTAAGACCCACCAACCATGGTACCTCTATCGATGGTTGGCAGGTTGCCGGTGGTGGCCGACAGGGCCGCCAACGGGGCTGACACCCCGTCCAACGGTACCCTGTAGTACCGTCGCCCTGCTGCTAGCGTAGGGGGTACGGGGGTCTGTGAACCCCTGCCCCCCCTTTAATTTATTTTTTTAATTTTTTTAATAAAAAAGGATTTATAAAAAATGAACGCAAGAAAATATTTTTTTTAATTCGTACCTTTGCAAAACACCTCCCGGTCGTATGGTCAAGGCTAGGCACAAAAAAAATTGCATTTTTTTTCTCGTGGCCAAAATAGGCCAAATTTTATATGAATCTTCATGTCTCAAGCCTCCTGGACTCAATGGTGAGGTCTATTTTTTCCCAGGAGGTCATCTATGAAATCTCCTCAAAACCCTCTTCATGAAAACCCAAATCAAGCCCTTTTCTCCATGATTTTTTAACACTCAAATTTGCAAAAATTCACCACAAATATACAACCCCAAAACCCTAGATCTGGAAACAAAAAACCTGTACAAATCCTTCATATCTTGCAATGTCTTCATTGTTTCCTTGCAAGTCCATGGATTCCAATATACATAAAAAAATCCACCCATAGCTAGGGTTATCAAACATGGATTTCCTCCCAAATCATTGCAACAAAGCTCTGATACCAAATGTTGGAAATATGTAGCTATAAAGACTAATTCCTCATAACCCAATAAGACATTTAATGTGCAACAATAACCAAAAATCCATATGCAAAAGAAATAGACAATCATACCATTAATGATGACACATGATATACCTTGGGAAAAACCTCATAGAGGGAAAAACCCAGCCTCCAAAAGCATGCATCTCTCATGTATTATTCAACAATAAAGATTACAATACATATGCAAAGATTGCCTCTAAAACATCAAGCTCTCTACATGCACTCCATGTGAACAAGCATGTAACCACACATCAAATCCCATGCTTCAAACCCTCACAAATGCAACCTACAAAAGATGTTCAAACTAAACCTAGCCAAAGGCAATAAGCCCTCATCTCACTCTCTACAAAAACTAATTATAGACATAAGTTCACACAAATACATGTGTATTGCAATACCATTTTCCCCAAAACCATTAGTCTACAAAACCATTTACCCCCACATTTGATTATTGGTACTAAGTTTTCCCAAATAATCAAATAATTACAAATAAATATTTAATGTGGATAAACACATTACATGGATGCACCACAAATAAATATTTATTTTGCATAATAAAATAATACCAATGTTATGCAAGGTGTACAACACACCTACTCCAACAATACAGAGGCCTGTTTTAGAGAAATATTTTCTGATTTCGAATAGAATTTTGTGCTCTTTACTATGGTGAAGTTGGTTTACTGATTTGATGCTCCAGATTTCTAGAAATTGAAGATTCTTCCAGAATTTGTTGTGCAATTCTTGTTTTGAGACCTTCCGGGAGCCATAACTTGCACAAACAGACTATGTTTTTGGTGCCATTTTTCTAGGGTTCATATTTTTCTATTTAATATACACTGGTGCTCTCAATTGTATTTCTTACCATACTTGAACTATAGTTTTAGTGTTTTGGCCATTTTGGGCCTTGTAAGATTAAAAAAATCTAAGATTTGCATTATAAATCGCACTTATTATAAAGTGCCAACATTGTAATTTCTCGGAGGGTCGTTTCAAAAACTAGTAAAAAGGAGGGGTGTATTGTGTGTCTCTTTTTTGCACTTCTCTTTCTGTATTTCAATCTACTTTTTTGCACTAATGGATGTATCAACAGTTTCTATTTTAATACCATATAACTATTTTGAATGGAAATCAAAGATGATAATCTATCTCAAAATAAATGGCTATCACAAAGTAACAATGGGGCTTGAACCTAAACCCAAAGATAATGCAGAAATAATAAAATGGGTTAATAAGTTGGATGAAGCTTTTGGAACTTTATGTATGTCTATATCTCTAGATTTACTTTTTCATATTGAATCTGTTTCTACACCAAATAAAGTATGGACCACTTTTGAAAAAAAATTTGGTAAACAAGATGGATTAAGGGGACATCTACTAGAGAATGAGGTCATAGGGTTATGTCCTACTAGTTTTGATACTATTCATGACTTCTTCACAAAAAATAAGGCCATAAGATTATAGTTTAAATAGTGTGGGATTAAGAAGAAAGACTCACAATTGATCTTAAGTATTTTTTCCAAGCTTGGTCCAAATTATTCTATATTTGTTTCTACATTTCATGCCACTAAAAGTGCCTTAAGTACCAATTTTACAATGCCTTCCTATGATGACTTTGCAACAGAAGTCACAAGGGAGCAAGATAAGTTGGTTCAAATGGGTACAATTAAGCCTTCTAAGTCTCATGCCTTGGCTACAAATAAAGGCACTAAAAATCATAAGGGGAGTGGTAAATAAAATAAGAAAAAACAAAATCAAGGAGAGAAGAAACAAGATCAGATTAAGGTTGTTTCTCAAGCAGCTAATGAGGCCTCTTCTTCAAAAGGTGATAAGTCTAAGAAGGAGAAGGTGAAGTGTGCCTATTGTAAGAAAACAATTCATGATGAACATAAGTGTTTGAAGAAATAGATTGATCACCTGACACATATTCTTAAAAAGAACAATCTTAAGGTACTTGATTCAATCAAACAAAGTTCATCTCATGAATCTTCAAAGGACACAGACAAAATTATGGGGAAAGGAAAGGGTAAGGCCCTTTTTTCTATTGCTTCACAACTAGACTCTTGGATCATTGACTCAAGTGCTTTGCACCACATGGCCTCATCACAAGACAATTTTGTCTCCTTAGAGCCATGTTTTATGCCATCTATTCTATTGGGTGATGACTCACCTGCTAAGGTGCATGGAAGCGGGTCTATTGATGTGGATGAAGGAACATTTCAAGATGTTCTTTATGTTCCATATTTCTCAAATGATCTCCTATCAGTCTATCATATCACTCATACTGGCTCTAGCAAGTGGGTTGAGTTCACTCCAGACATAGTGGTAATCAGTGAGATAAACAATGGGTCTTTAGTTGTAGTGGGGAAGGTTGATCATCAATTTAGACTATATCAATTTTCTCACTTTGTTCCAGATTCTCCTTCACTTTCTTTGATCACTCACTCAAATGAGGTGAGTTTTTTGTGGCATCAACAATTTAGCCACTCAAACTACTGCTACTTGAAGCAGCTCAGTCAACAGAACATGGTCTTAGGGTTGCCTTCTATTCAGTTTTCTGATGGAGTTTTCCAAGGTTGCACTCTTCGTAAGCATCTTGAAGAAAAAATTGATAAAGGCAAAGCATGGAGGGCCACACAACTTTTGGAAACTTGATACGTAGTGACTTGGTAGGTCCATTTCAACATCCTTCTTTCAGCTCAGCTAGATATGTTCTGGCTTTCATTGATGATATTTCCAAATACACATGGGTTTGTTTTCTCAAACAAAAGACTAAGGTCTTTGAGTCTTTTTAGGACTTAAAAGCCTTTGCAAAGAAACAATCATGGAAGGCCATCAAAATTCTATGGACAAATAATGGGAGAATAAGTCAACCATAGGTTTTTGCAGTTTTGTGTCTCAGAGGGCATTGATCTTCAACACACAGTTCCCTATACTCCACAATAGAATGGTGTCATAGAGCAGAAGAATAGGTCCTTGAAAGAGATGGTCAATTGTATAATTCATTCCAAGTTAATGGCACCTCATTATTGGGTAGAGGCCATCAAATGTGTGTTATAGCTAGAACCGAGTTCCTTACTGAGTTATGAAGGGGGTCACTCCTTTTCAAGATTAGACTCGTCGAAAACCCGCAGTCAAGCACTTTTGGGTGTTTGGTTCTCCTATATGGGCCCATATTCTAGTAGTAAATGTAAGGCTATGGATCCGCATAGTAGTCCTTGCATATTTGTTGGGTATCTAGATGGTGTCAAAGGCTTTCTTCATCCCACCACTCATGAGATATTCCTTGAGAGAAGTGTTTAGTTTGAGGAGAATGTTTTCAATTCTTCTCCTATCACTCTCCATCCACTATCACTCTGGATTTATTGCGACATGATGATAGTTCTTCTAAGTCTCCTAACCCTTATGATCCTGATGAGGAGTCTTCTACCTCTTCTACAGATGGTGACAGTGATGATGAAGATTTATCCTCTCCATCTAGTCATCATTCAGAGGTTGATGATTCTCCTCTAGACTCTCCTACTAGGCCTCTTTGGGATCATCAGACATTAGAGTCAACAAGTGATTGGGTTGGTGATCCTGTCAATGATAGAAGAATAAGGTCATAGTTTGAGTGGGCTACACATCTCTTCATTGCTATAGCTTCCAATCCACAGTCCTTTTGGGAAGATTTTGGTGTCCCCAAGTGGGATGCTTCTATGTAGGAAGAGTTCAGTTCCTTGGAGAGGAACCACACTTGGGATTTAGTCCTCCTTCCTAAGGGAAGGAAACTTGCTCAATATAAGTGGATCTATTGGAAAAAATTTGTTGTAGATGGGTCAACTAATAAGCATAAGGCTTACTTGGCTACAAAAGGATTCTCCCAAGTTCTTGGGATTGACTACTCTAAGACTTTTGTGCTAGTTTCCAAGATGAATTCCATTCGACTTGTCCTTGCCATTATTGCATCCAATTGTTGGGAAGCTCATTAGATGGATGTGAAGAGTTTTCTTCATAGAGACATTCACGAGGAGATATACATGGTGCAACCATAAGGGTTCATTTAGGATTCTTCACTTGTTTTCCATCTTCAGAAGTCTCTTTGTGGCCTCAAATAGGGCCCTTAGGCTTGGTATGCCAAGATGGAATCCTTCCTTCTGTCAGTTAGGTACTTTTCATAGTGCCATTCTAATGTGAATGTGTATATACTGCAGTAGGATGATACTCTCACATTCCTTGTTCTCTATGTTGAAGACTTGTTGATCATAAGGAGTTCCTCATCCACCATTGAGGCAATGAAAACTGCCCTACATGAATTTTTTTATGCTACACTTGGGCCTTCTACACTACTTCTTGGGGATTGAGATCACTCAATATTTGTTAGGTATATTCCTTGCACAAACCAAGTATGCACTTGATATGATCTCTATATTTTGCATGGTTGACTATAAGCCTACGCCGACTCCATTTCCGTCAACAGTCAAATTGGAGGCTAAGTGTTATTTACCCTTAGTTGATGGCACTTTATACTGATAGCTTGTTGGGAGTCTCATTTATCTAAATCACACAAGGCCTGATATTTCATAGGCCATGGGCATGGTCTCTCAGTTCATTCAGGAGCCACATGATCTGCATTGGAAAGCATCTAAGAGAATTCTTCACTATATACAAGGAACTCATAGTTATGGGATTCACTATGCAGCGGGCATGGATATTGACTTCATGGGACACACAGATTTAGATTGGGTAGGTGATTCTTAGGATCACAAATCTACTTCAAGGTATAGCTTCTCTCTTGGTTCTAGTCCAATTTCTTGGTTAAGCAAGAAGCAGTGTATGATTGTTCTTTCATCTACAGAGGCTGAGTATCAAGGAGCAGTTAATGCTATCACCGAGGCTATTTGGCTTCATAATATTCTCACTAAGTTTGGTGTTCCCTCCCCAAAGCCTACAATCATCTTTTGTGACAACCAGAGTGTGATTCAAATCTCTGGCAATCCACTCCATCATCAGCAAACCAAACACACTGAGATCCACATTCACTATATTTGGGAGTTGATTCATGCGCAAATCATTTATCTTATGTATTGTCTGACATTGGAGCATATCACTAACATCTTCACCAAACCCTTCATTGAGAGCAAGTTCCTTCATTTGTGAGCTTTGTTGGGGATGCGGTAGGTGTCCACTTCAGGGGGTCTTTTAGTCCTTCTCTTTACTCTCTATTCTGGGGTGTGTTTTTTTCTCTTTTGAGGAGGAGTTTTATCCCAATGGGTTTTCTCTTTTCTCTGTTTGTGAAAGATTTTTATTCATGTGTACCTAACATGGCCTTGTTTCTGGGACCCATTCTTTCTTTTTTGCATCCTTGTATTAGTCATCTTCTCCCTAAGTTGCACTTAAGGGAGGGTGTTAGTGTGAAAGGGGTATTTCCTATCTAGTTTCCCCTTGTAGTGTGAATAAGGAACATTATCTAACTATTTATTGGTTGGAACCTATTCACACATATTCACATGTTAAGTTGACTTAGTGGGCCTTCTAGATGTTTCTAGTTGTTTATAGTTCTCTTATCCCACACATGTGATCTTATCAAGTAGTTGTCATCTTATCCTCTAGTTGTCTCATGTCATAGGAATAAGACACTTGTCACATGACTACAACATCTTATCTCTCAACATTGCCTTTATAAGCAAGGT
Organism: Cunninghamia lanceolata; assembly: GCA_027924645.1. Taxonomy (NCBI): domain Eukaryota; kingdom Viridiplantae; phylum Streptophyta; class Pinopsida; order Cupressales; family Cupressaceae; genus Cunninghamia; species Cunninghamia lanceolata. The sequence continues at coordinate 20,069,670 of BSBN01000627.1, forward strand.
CTGTCATATCATATTGTAATGTTGGAGCTATAGTTCTCTCTTAATGCTATTATGCTATTTGAGAATTTATATTATTCTTTATGGTATGTTGTTCATTTATTTTTGCATTTACAGTTTATTGATTCTAACTCTTTCATTTGATTTTGGGTTATAATGCTTTCTCAAGATTCTAACAGACAAGCATATGCTTGTCAAATTTACATGAAGACCTAATTTTTAAATTTAAGTCAGTTATATTAAAGTTTATAAAGCATTCTTTTAATGAGTTGGGGATACATGCTCGTAAAAAGTTCTTTTGTAATATTTTAAACATATTGTAAAGCCTAAAAAAATAATTAGTTGCAAAATAGTTATAGATCAGTTATGGGATGGGAGGTTATAAATACAATGTTTTCAATTGTCAAAGGGTTCTAGTTAGTTCTAGTGGTTCCATTTTTTGAAAGTTCTTTTTCTGGTATTGGGAGAAAGCTGAGAGAAAACAAAAGGTTTTTAATTCACATTCTATATAGAAAGTTTTGTAACATCGTAAAATGTGTACACTAGCATTTTACACCTAGTTTAGCTCCTAGGTTGGACCTATTTTGTTGCCTTTATTAATTAGGACCCATTCTAGCACCTTGTTGCTTATAACAATGAATATCCTGATCCTGACAAGTAAACCTGGCATAATCAACTTAGGATTGGACTAAGATCGCATTAAAGGACACTTTTTAGAGTCTATGGGCCAAAGGTCCAGAGCACCTGAGCACCCTAGTCCTACTTAGGTACTTTGGTCCCACTTTGTGGTGTCAGCTTAAGACACTCCTTTAGTTAGTATTTGTTAGCCTAAAGTTGTTTTATTTGTCGGAGGTGAGTGAAAACACATATTTAAGTGTGTTGTAGTTCATTTACACCTAACCAAATGAATGCAAAATTGCCCTCATGTGATGTTCTATTCTAAAGGATTCTTCATGTTTGGATTGTCTCCTTAAACTTGTGAATGCTATTGAAGTTGTTTGCAAGCTTTGAAGGAAGTTTGAAGCCCTCTTCATCACTCTCATTTGTTGGTGTTAGGTCTTCATCAACTAAGGTTAGATATCTTGTGGTTATTATCATCATCTTTCATCATTATCTATCATATTATTGCATCTCTGGCCTCTGCCCTCCTAGGGCACACACTCTTGGATCTTATCATTCTCTATTGTAGAGGTGGGAACACCAACATGGGGTTTGACTAAGGAAAACCCGTAAAATAGCACAACCTTTTCCCTGTTTCTGTTTGTGTAGGTAAGAAGAATAGGTTTCAAAGGTTGGTTTATGGGAAGAAGGCAATGTAGATGAATACAGATCTAATAATACTTGAAGTTCTGCCTAACCCTAAAAGGGGACCAGGGTGCCCGAGCACCCCTGTCCTGGGCATTTCTACTACATTTTCCAAGTTTTGAATTATTTTTTCATCTCTGTTGTACATGTTGATCTCTGAGATTCACCTATAATCTGTTATAGTTTGTTATTCATCACTTTATGGTTTGATCATAGTCTTGGCTTGTTTGTTTAGTTTTGGTTGGGCTTCGTTGGTCCTTATTTATATAACAAAAGGGCAAAACCCCTATAGTTTGGCTATCCTCCTTGGGTAGAAGCCATGCTTGATTTGTGCCCCAGTGTTTTGTAGAAGAGGGATGAACCACTTTAACTCTTTAGGCTAGAGATCTATTTTCTACTCTACATTTTTTTGAAACTGACGTGAAAATTGCATACTTGTCATTTTGTTGCATTGAAATTGTGTTTGAATTTAGCATTAGCATTGTTGTTATTCATTTGAATTGATTTTGATTAAGGATAACTACTGCTTCACTTAAAAGAAAACTAAAATACTTCTTTTGCTACATCATCAATTTCTTCTATTTGGGCAACTTATGTGTTATTAAAGCTTGTAGTCACTTTATGAGCTTTGTGACCTTGTGCCCTAATTCTAATACCTTTGTGCGAAGAAGTATTTGAATTATGGGTTCTAATGTTGATGCATCTAAATCTTAAATTCTTAATCAAGTCACACAACTTCCTACTACACTTATCTCTAAAACATCAACTGCTCAAGAATCCATCGATATCAATGACCTTGTCGCTCATGTTCCTGAGGTACAAATTCAAAAGTTAGACACGGAGTTGGCTAACTTTCAGCAATTTGTGAGCAAGGAACATATATCCGAGGAGGTCATCCCTATCATTGAGAGTATTAGAGGTTTGCTTCTTGAGGGACAAGAGTAGAAGTCTTCCATGGCCTAGCTCACATAGTGCATAACAACATTATGTCGGCAGCTAGTTGTGCTAAAATTATGATGAATGTGACTTAGCCTGATCAAATAGGGACTCAAGTGTTGGTACCCATACCCTCACTCCCTATGCCTATACTTATCCATCTACTATTGTTACCACTACTACACAATCAAGTAATAATTCTACCACATGTGTTGGGTTATCTACAAGGAATTTTGTTCATCATTATGGTATCATTCCTTATAATTACATAACTTCCACACCTAGTGTTACTCCACCTTCATCCAAACTACCTATTACATTTCAAAAGGCTACTCATTCACCATCATCTAGTCCTTCATTTCAATCTCTACCTAATTTCACTTCCGATCCTGTCATAAACCAATTATTGAAGAACATGGCCTCCATGCAACAACAATTGGCTAGCATGAGTAATAGCCCACCTGAGACTAGTATAACAACACATTACATTCGTAGCCCTTTGTCTTATTCTATCCTAAGAACTCCTATGCCCGAGAAGTTTGAAACCCCCTGCTTTGAGAAATATAATGGGAAGGGAGACCCTAGCAACCATGTGGCAGCTTTTATCACTATGTGTAGCGATTTCTACTTTGAGGATACGATCTTAGCAAAACATTTTCCTAGGTCACTTAAGGACAAAACCATGGATTGGTTTTGTGTGCTTCCTCCTAATTCTATAACTACCTTTTTACAATTAGTTAACAAGTTCCTTGAGCAATTTTAGGTGAACATTGAACCTCAAGTCTCTTTGACGGACTTGGTTCATTGTAAACAAGGAACAAAGGAGAAAATAACTGATTTTATGGGGCATTATCAAGCCCTCTTTTCACAAATCCAATATTATTATCCAGATACTGATGTGCAAATAATGTTTATAGAAAACTTACAACCTCACATCCATGATAAGATATTGTTGATTCGATGATTCATTCACTCATTTTTGCATGACTCTTCATGATTATCAACTTTCAATTAGTTAGTACAAGCATAATTTGATGCAGGGACTTCCAAAGGTCATAACTTTTGACTCAGATGTGGGTTTTCTACGAAATTTTACAGGTGGATGCGTTATGAGGTGGCATGTGGTTTCCCAACCCACCCTAGTAAGTTGGACCTCATCTTGGCACTTTTTTGGGGCTTGAAACTTTCATCTTGGCCCTCAAAATAGCAATTTAGTGTTTTTTCCTAGTTTTTTAAAAGTTGCTTTTTTTAATAACTCGAAACTCATGTTTTGAGTTTAGGATGTTAGTTGGCTTTTCGTCCTACCTTAGTTTTAGGAAGTTTTTGGGAAAAAACTGGATTCTCAAGATATGAATGTAAAATTACCTAAAATGGCAAAATCTGACAATTGTCAAAATCTGCCAAAAAAGGTAATTTTTTTATTTTTTTGTTTTCTTGGATATAAGAGAGTTTTCTCTCATTGTAGCAGCAGAGTTGGTGAATAGAAGTTTTTTTTTTTAGTTTCCAAATCTTTGGCTCTCACACTTGATTAATGGCACAATTTTATTGAGTGTATGTTGTTGGCTACATCATCTAGTATCAAAGCAGGAAGATGGTTGGAGAGGAAGAGGAAGAGGCGGTCTTGCCCAGATGCATAGAGAAATGCAAAATATACAAAGGCAAATAGCCAAACTTACAACACGGATGGAAAACCAAAGATTGGGTAGAGGAGGAGACGAATCTGATGAAGAGATAGGTCGAGGAGGTGCATATCAAGATACAGAACATGAAGAAGAAGAATTAGAAGGCATGAGTTTCGAAGAGAGGATGCTTAGGGCCTTAGAAGGGAAAAATGAAGGGGTCAAGGTAGATGTTTCAGATTATGCAGGTAGTCTTAAACCAAAGGAGTTGATAAACTAGTTGAATGACATGAGAAAATTTTTTTAATAGAAATCCATGACAGAGGAAAAGAAGGTAAAATTCGCATGCACCAAATTAAAGGGTCATGAAATTATTTGGTGGGATCATCTTCAAAAGGAACAAACAAGGAAAGGCAAGGATAAGATCAGGACATGAAATAAAATGGAGAAGAAGTTGAGAGAAAAAAATTTGCCCATAGATTATGTGCAAACCCTTTTTCATAGGTTTCAAAATTTAAAACAGAACCTCTCTTCTGTGCAAGATTATACAAATGAGTTTTATATGATGTCTATACGTATAGAGCATCAAGAAATTGATGAACAAATGGCTGCTAGATATGTGAATGGCCTGAAATTCTCTATTCAAGATGAATTGAGCATGCATCGACTCAACAGTATGGAAGAGGCTTACCAATTGGCTCTCAAGGCTGAAGAAAAACAAAATAGACAGTACCATCAGAGGAATAGAGGAGGAAGAAGGGGTACATCAACCCCATTTCGAGGAGGTTCAAATTATGGCAAGGGTGAGTCATCCCATGGATTGGAAAAACAAGTAGACACTCGACAAGATACTCTGAATCAAGAATGAGAAAGGGGATTTCAAAGAGGTAGAGGTTATGGTAGCGATAGAGGATGGGAAAACTAGAGAAGGCCTTTCACTTGTTTCAGATGTGGAGGTCATAGGGCATTTGAATGCTCAAATTATAACATGCAAGAAAGAAATCAAGGAGGACAACCTAGGGTGAACCTGATTCAAATGCAGCATGAAGTGGAAGGGACAAAACTAGAGGTTCCACTAGGTGTGGGAGAAAGTCTCATGATGAGAAGAGCAATGGTGATTCCAGAGAAGGAGAAAACACAAGCCAAAAGCTCTGATGGTTCATGGCTTCGAACCAATATCTTTTGAACCATATGCACTTTAGGTGGCAAGGTATGTCAAGTTATTGTTGATGGAGGTAGTTGTGAAAATATGGTTTCTAAAGAAATGGTAGAAACATTGAATTTACACTGTGAAAAACATCCTCATCCGTACCGCATTGCAAGGTTTAAAAAGGGAAATGAAGTCACTGTTGATAAAATATGCCTAATTAAGTTTAGCATAGGGAAGATCTATCAAGATGAGATATGGTGTGATGTTGTCCCAATAGATGCCTGTCATGTGTTATTGGGAAGGCCATGGCAATATAATAGAAAAGTTGTGCATGATGGAGAGAAAAACACATACACCTTTTGGAAAGATGGCTCTAAGGTGATTTTATTGCCTCTCAAGGATGAAGGAAAAGGTGAGACCATGTCTGAAAGAGATCTTGTTAATGAAATGATGGTGATAGGGCGTTGCTACACATTAGTAGTGAAAAAAGGTGAAAAGGAAGACATTTTAGTTCCCCCAAAAGTAGCAGAGATATTGAAAGAATTTGTTGATGTTTTTCTTGATGAATTGCCTGATGGTCTACTGCCAAAGAGAGATATTCAGCATCATATTGATTTGATTCCAGGAGCAACTCTACCCAACAAAGTAGCCTATAGGATGAATCCAACACAACATGCAGAGTTGAATAAGCAAGTAACAGAACTCATGCGTAAAGGTGTGGTGAGAGAGAGCATGAGCCCATATGTTGTACCTGCATTGTTGATCCCAAAAAAAGATGGAACATGGAGGATGTGCATTGATAGCAGAGTAATTAATAAGATTACCATCAAGTATTAGTTTCCTATACCTCGTATGGAGGACATGATGGATGTCCTTTCAGGGGCCAAATATTTCAGCAAGATCAACTACGAAGTGGCTACCACCAAATCTAGATCCGAGAAGGGGATGAGTGGAAGACAGCCTTTAAGACTGGAGACAAATTATATGAGTGGATGGTTATGCCATTCGGGTTATCAAATGCACCTAGCACATTTATGAGATTGATGAACACTATACTACGACCTTACATTGGTAAGTTTGTGGTAGTTTATTTTGATGATATTTTGGTATTTAGTAACAGCAAAGAAGAGCACCTACAACACTTGAGGATCATCTTTGGTGTGTTAAGGAAGGAGAAGCTCTATGCCAATTTGAAGAAGTGTAGGTTCATGTAGGACAATTTTTTTTTAGGCTTTGTCATTTCTAAAGATGGTGTCAGAATGGATCCATAAAAGGTTAGGGCAATTTTAGAATGGCCTAGTCCAAGCAGCATAACAGAGGTAAAAAGTTTCCATGGCTTGACCACTTTCTATTGAAAGTTCATTTGAAATTTCAGTAGTATTATAGCTCCTCTAGCAGATTGCACCAAAGGAAGGGAGTTTGTATGGACCAAGGATCTTGGGGAGAGCTTTAAGTACTTGAAGCAAAAGGTAACAGAAGCACCTATACTTGCATTGCCAAATTTTGATAAGGTATTTGAAGTAGAATGTGATGCCTCCCATGTGGGAATAGGTGTTGTGCTTAGCCAAGCTGGAAAACCTATAGCTTTCTTTAGTGAAAAGCTGAATAAAGTGAGAAAGAATTATTCTACTTATGATTTGGAATTTTATGCAATTGTTCAAGCATTGAGGCATTGGAGACATTATCTAGTTCCCCAGGAGTTCATATTATTTACAGATCATATTGCACTGAGATACTTGAACACATAGAAAAAGTTGAATAGTAGGCATGCCAAGTGGGTCTCTTTCTTACAGGGTTACAATTTTGTGTTGAAGCATAAGTCTGGAAAACAAAATTAGGTTACAAATGCGTTAAGTAGGCGTGTTGCCCTTTTGACCACAATGGAAACTGAGGTGATTGGTTTTGATGCCATCAAAAATTTGTATGAGTCTAATGATGATTTTTGGGAGATTGTGGAACAATTGAAGGCACCAGTATCTGGTAACTTGGATCACCTTAGGGGTGAATATTTTATGCAAGATGGGTATCTATTTAAAGGAAAACAACTATGCATACCAGTTGGCTCTATGAGGGAAAACATTATCAGAGAATTTCGTAGTAGTGGGTTGGCTGGACATTTTGGCAAGGACAAGACAATAGCCTTGATAGAAGATAAATATTACTGGCCAAAGATGAAAAGGAATATAACTAAGTATGTAACAAGGTCTAGAATCTGCCAAGTGGCTAAGGGACATTCACAGAATACAGGGTTGTATATGCCATTACCAGTACCAACTGCACCATGGATAGATTTGAGCATGGACTTTATGTTGGGACTTCCACATACTCAATGAGGTAGTGACTCCATTTTTGTAGTTGTTGATAGGTTCTCCAAGATGGTTCATTTTATTTCCTGTAAGAAAACTAATGATGCAACAAGGGTAGCAGAGTTATTTTTTTTAGAAGTTGTTTGACTACATGGTGTTCCAAAGACTATTACCTCTGATAGGGATACCAAATTCCTCAATCATTTCTGGAGGACTTTATGGAAGAAGATGGGGACTAAGTTACAGTTTAGTAGTGCTTATCATCCTTAAACAGATGGGCAAATAGAGGTATTCAATTGAAGTCTAGGAAATTTGTTGAGGTGTATTGTTAGAGAAAAGCCAAAATAATGGGACGTGGCATTACCCCAGGCCAAATTTGCCTATAATAGTTCTGTTAACAGATCAATGGGAAAGTCCCCTTTCCAGATTGTGTATGGCAGGAATCCTCAGGGTGTTCTAGATTTGGTACGGCTACCAATGTAAGATAGGGTCGGTGATGATGGGGAAGAATTTGCAGAACACCTTCAACAGTTGCAGAAAGATGTGAGACAGAAGTTGTAGGATAGTAATGAGAGGTACAAGAATACAGTGGATACTAGTAGGTGACATTAGATATTTAATGAAGGTGACTTAGTGATGGTATATTTGAGAAAAGAGTGGTTTCCTACTAGAACATACCACAAGTTGAAGTACAGGAAAATTGGTCCTTGCAAAATTACAAAGAAGATCAATGATAATGCATATGAGGTCAGTTTACCAGATGATCTTGATATTTCTCCTGTGTTTAATATTTTTGATTTATATGCATTCCATGGTGAGGATGATGCTAAAGATAGTCAACTAGAAGTGGCATGTCACCACCACATTCCCCATAAGAAGAAGGAAAAGATTGTATAGGTTCTTGATAAGAAAACTATCTACACTCGGCAAGGGCATTACAACAAGTATTTAATATAGTGGGAAGGATTGCCACCAACAGATAGCACGTGGATTACAGAGTGGGAAGTACAGAGGTTAGATCCAGTCAAATGACAGCAGTTCAAAGACACTCACTTGCAGGATTTGCATTCCTTTCAACCAAAGAAGAATGATGTAGGGACTTCTGGAGGTCATAACTTTTGACTCGGATGTGGGTTTTCTATGAAATTTTACAGGTGGATGGGTTATGAGGTGGCATGTGGTTTCCCAATCCACCCTAGTCAGTTGGACCTCATCTTGGCACTTTTTCAAGGCTTGAAACTTTCAACTTGGCCCTCAAAATAGCAATTTAGTGGTTTTTCCTAGTTTTTTAAAAGTTGCTTTTTTTAATAACTTGAAACTCATGTTTCGAATTTAGGATGTTAGTTCGCTTTTCGTCCTACCTTAGTTTTAGGAAGTTTTTGGGAAAAAACTGGATTCTCAAGATATGAATGTAAAATTACCTAAAATGGCATCTGACAATTGTCTAAATCTACCAAAAAAGGTATTTTTTTGATTTTTTTTTGTTTTCTTGGATATAAGAGAGTTTTCTCTCATTGTAGCAGTAGAGTTGGTGAATAGAAGTTTTTTTTTTTCAATTTCCAAATCGTTGGCTCTCACACTTGATTAATGGCACAATTTTATTGAGTGTATGTTGTTGGCTACATCTTAATCCCTCATCAGCTCTACTTTCTCAATCCGAAGCCTCTAATAATCATTCTTTCAAAATACAAAACAAAAACTTCATCAAGATAAAGAAAATTTTAGCAAATAACATTATAAAATACGTGTCGGTAACGTCATCTCCTACTCCTGCCCCTTATAAATTAAAACCAAAAATAAGAAATTTTACACCATTATCCGAATCTCTTCACTCTATCATGACACAACTATTACAAAACAATCTCATCAATCTTCCACCCATTAGACCTCTCGATCTAAGAAAGATGCATCATCTTCCTTTGATGTGAAGGCTTTTTGTCAATTTCACCACTTTGTTGCCCATGACATTGAAAGATGTATGCATCTTAACATGAAGTTCAAGACCTCATCGATGCCAATGTCATCCAAGTTTCTAGTGTTAATGACAAAGAGAATAAATTGATGGCAAATCCTAATCAAAACCTTCAAATATATATTGATCCTTTACCTCATCATGAATGTGATGTGGTGAACATATCTCTTGACGAAGATTATGATGAAGATATTTGCATGGTGGATGCTCGCCCTCATAAAGAGTGAGTGGATTTGGAACCTTCTATAACTTTAGTCCACATGATGCTACTATCAAAGCTCCTGATGGGCCTCTTTACATTACTATTTGAATCAACAATAAACCTATTTGGGGTGCTATGATAGATCCTATATGCATGGTGAATATAGTAACTGAAGAGTTCCTCTACATGCATGCTTTACATCAAGATACATATGATGTATTAGAGGTGGCTATTAGATCACATAATGGGTCTATCCATCCAACCCTTGGTTCTTTAACTCTTGAAGTTAAAGTTGGGCCAAGAATCTTCAACATTAATTTTGTCATCATTCCTACATCGGATTTATTTCATGTGAAGTTGGTCTGGCTCTGCTCCATGAAGGTGACCCCCTTTATGTTCTATAAGTGCTTGAATTTTCCATTTAACGGATGGGTGCATGCCATACATCATAGTCAATATCACCCTGTTGCTCGAAATGGACACTTTTCACTCGACTACTTTTGGCCACAACCAGTAGGAGTCGCTTGAGAGAGATGATTTATTCTTATTGTCATATCATAAATTTAAAGTAAAGAATATAGCAAAGTTATCGCTTAGTAATATTCCTCCTAGTGATGTTCCTGAACCTCCTCGATCTTCTGAGGCTCCAACTATAATTCCTCATGTTCCACAGGTAGCAAATTAAACTAAGCCCAAGTCGAAGGTTCTTTCCTGTTCTCAAGCGTCTGGTAGATATGTTGAGGTTCCCCCTCTGCCATCCCTTCAAGAGAAACAAGGAAACCTTCATGCACAAAATAGACCTCCTCACAACCACAATATAACTTTTATCCCTCCTGCCTCTACAAAGACTAGTGGTGAATAATCAGTTGCACGAGTTTTATTTCTCAAGGTTTCTCAACTGCTTGAGGATGCTCCTATACTTCCACATATTTCACAAGTTGAGAAGGAAGATCATCCTGCATTAAGGAACCCTTCCCCCATAGTCTCCCAGCCTTTGGTGGTTCTTCCTATTTCTTCTAATGTTCTTGGAATAAAGGAAGAAAAGTAACCCGCATTGGAAGATGCTACAGTTCCCTTAACATCACAAATAACTCTAAGTGAAATAATATTGTGAGAGAATGAAACAAGCGTCCTCGTGCTATGGCTCACCTTTCTGCAGGAGAGGAGAATCTCCCTCCTCGCAAGTGTTTATCACCGACAGACACCAAAGAGATAGCTACTACTCTTGTGTCTCCGACAAAGAAAGAAGAAGCTTTTCATGCCGCTATGGAAACTATTGTACTACATTCCAATAGTAATTCTAAAGATAATATAGGTATGGCTATTGTACCTTATACCTCTCGTGCTATAGTTTCTCTTGTATCTTGTCCTCCTTTTCAAACAAATGAGGAACTAGATTGGGAGGAGGATGAATTGCTTTAGGTTGGCTCACACGTGAGGTACCTTGTTCTTTGTGTTATGTGTGTATGTGATTGTACTTCCCCTGTGATGTCCTTCTTGATGCTTTATTTGTGTTTTATGTGTTATTTTTTGGTTGTGTTGTTAAGTTCTCTTTGGATGACCCTTGACACCCTTATAGGTGCAAGGATAGAAAGGGACCAAAATCCATTGTGACATTCTCTTTATTTGTATCATCATTCTTCTATTTGTCATAATTTGTTTTGTTATTATGTCCTTTGGGGATGTTGCAAGGTGCAGGATGTTTCAATATTCTCCCTTACTGACCCAAGGGATGTTTTACTTTGATTTCATGTGATACTTCTTCCTTTGTATCCATAGTTCTACCAGCTAGCGGATGATGACAATTCCATATATATATATATGGTCTTGAGATGTCTCGTATATACAACCATTCCTATACTAATGCCAGTTAGTAGATCCATTTGTGTTGTTCCTTTATATACCTTGTTCTTTCCTTTATGCTTCGACTTTTGTGGCTCCTTGTTTCTATAATTAGCATCATACCATGACTACACAAGCCATTATGTATCATGCCTGAAGCATCACCTCAGTTTGTCTTTTGTGGGGACAACCCCTTAGTGTGATGTAGTTCTTTGGAAATGCATATCTTATGGGCATGTGCTTCCAGAAAGCTCTCGTGTCTATTTTATGATTTGTTCTACCTTAAAGCAATTGCTCCCTGGTAGGAGTTAGCAATCACTTTAAGGTGGGGGCATGCATCATGCTATGCTCTCTTTTGGTTGCATATTTTCTTATTGGTAGGGAACTCAGCTAGTTATTCAATAGTCCTCACTAGCGTGTGATGCTTCTGTTATCACATAGAATTGCACTTCTGTTATCACATAGAATTGCACCCTGCTTGGACCTCCAAGCAATCTAATGACACAATGGGAATGATCTCAAGGTGTGGGACCTTACAATTTTGAGAATAGACCTCTAGAGAAGGTTGGTTCCTCTTTCTAAGCTTAAGGTTTAGACAAATAGACTAAATCTACACTAATGATCACCAAGAAAAGGGGGAGAGGGAAATAGAAAGGGAAAAGGTGATGCACCAAGATTTAGTGTGTTGGATTGCACTAACATAACACAATAATGATCTCAAAGCTGAAGGGAAATCACACAGACTCATGCAGGTTTGAACAAAGGTTAGGGTAGAAAGACAAAACTATGGAAGGGATTGTTTTATCCACAAGACATGGTTTAAATCTATCAAATAAACATAGTGCAAGAATAATGAGAGAGGTAATATTTAGTTTATATTGATCACTCATATAGGTCAAATAACCATTACAAAGAAGAACAATTTGTAGCAGAAATAGATACAAAGTAATCAATTACATTCATGGTAAACCAAAATAGAAGACATCAAAGGCCTAGCTATAGGCACAATGCATCAGATTCTACGGGTTCTTACAATCACATTACAAGAGCTGTGACAACAAACAATTCAACAGCATAACGGCCCAAAACAACAACCAACCACAAAATACATCTAAGTTGAAACATGCATATATAACTTTTACATCTTCACTATAGCAGCCATGAACAAAAATAAGAGTGGTCAACATGAAAGAACTATTACCCATGCTACAATAACCTCATTTTGTGTGCTTGGAGCGTGCCCACATGGCTTTGCCTAGGAAATCCACTAAAATAGGAGGTCCATCCATGCCTGGAGTAGAAAAAATTGTATGCAAATGAGGAATAGTGCCATGGGGAGGTGAGAAATCCATCTGCCACACGAAAACAAGCCCTTATAGAGCATTAATGGTGACTAGGAGGGTTGCTATCCAATCAAATCATGTTCTCTCCATAAAGAAAGGAGTTGTCAAAGTTTCAAAGTTTGGGCCTCCAGCCTTCCTCCCTATCGCTTGCAAAAGAAAGGAGGAAGGATAAAACACCGAGCTCTGACATTTATACTTAGAATATTTTCACCTCTATGAAGATCAGACCTCAGACCCTTGGCATTCAACCTTCCAAGAGGGAAGGAAGAAGAAAGGAACTCCACGCTCCGTGTTCTGAAGACTTGTCTACATTTTATGAAGGTCTGGCAGAGTTTAGCGTTCGGTCCTTCAACCTTCCTCCTTTCAAAGAAAGGAAGAGGGATGAGGAAAACCCTAAAGTCTGAAACTCCAAAACACTTAGAAACATTTGCAATGAAAAGAGTGAAACTCAGAACCCTGAACCTTTCCTCCAGATGATGTCACCGCCACGTGGTAGCATTTTGTGGCTCCATGGTCACTTAAAATAACTCCCCATGAAATGGTGGAAACACACCACATGTCCCATTGGGGGTCAGCCATCAGGTCTTCATCCTTCGGTCCTTCCAAAAGAGAATGTGGAAGAACAAAACTCCAAAGTCTAACGCTGAAACATTGATCTGTTTTCTGCAAAGGGAAAGAGTTAGAGTTCGGCCATCAGGCCTTCCACCTTCTACCTTTCAAAGAGGAAGGGAGAAGAGGGAAGATCTGAACTCTGACCTCTGAAGAATGTTGAACACTTAGAGAAATTTGCAAAGAACAAGGCAGAGTTTAGAACCTTGGGCTTGACAACGGTGAAGAGGTGAAGCCTGAACTTCGACATCCTGACAAAGCAAAAAACCACAAGGAAAACTTTGAATTTTCTGGGACTTAGCCATTTTTTGATTCTTTTCCTTGCATCCTCAAAAGGAGAAACACTAGGATCTCATGGATCTTAGACTATTTGGCCAGGAGAGAAAAATAGGATAACAGCTTCCTCTTGGGTCCATGAGCCACCTAGTGCAATGTAGTTGGCTAGCACATGTGCTTCATGTGACTTAGCGTGGTCACCTAGTAATTTGGTGGTCCTTACTAGTTTGTGATCCATGGTGGAACTTCTTTCCACATGACCCCTAGTGACAGAGTAAACTAATGTCAGATTCATGTGCCTTGTGTGTTTTTTTTATGTGTATTCTTATGTTTGTGTATGTGTTATGTTTTAACTTAGGTTCTCATGTCTTCCATGTGTTCTCTATGTCTATTCATGTGTATTCTTTGTGTCTTATGTGTATGCTTTGTGTTTGGCATGTATTACCTTTGTGTATTACGTGTCTTCTGCATGTATTCTTATGTATGCTTTTAGTACTCCATGTATGTGTGAATTAATATTGTAATGTCTTACATGTTTTCTCTTTGTTTATGTGTTTGCAACCTTAGCATCCTAAGTTTGGGGGCTACTTATAGTTCACAACTTGGCATAATTCTTTGGTCTTCTATGTTTGTGTGTTTTGTCCATCCCTTTAGTATAAGTTCAAACGTAAGTTCATACCCACACTAAAGTGGTGGCTAAATGTAACATCGTAAAAGGTGTAAACTAGCATTTTACACCTAGTTTAGCTCCTAGTTTGGACCTATTTTGTTTCCTTTGTTAATTAGGACCTATTCTAACACCTCTTTGAGCTTATAATGATGAATATCCTGATCCTGACAAGTAAACCATAATAATCAACTTAGGACTGGACTAAGCCTGCATTAAAAGACGCATTTTGGAGTTTGTGGGCCAAAGGTCCAGGGTGCCTGAGTGCCCTAGTCTTGCTTAGGTACTTTGGTCTCACTTTGCGGTGCTGGCTTAGGACACTCCTTTAGTTAGTATTTGTTGGCCTAAGGTTGTTTTATTTGTCAGAGGTGAGCGGGAATGCATATTTACGTGTGTGTTAAAGGATTCTTCATGTTTGGATTATCTCCTACTTTTGAATGCTATTGAAGTTATTTGCAGGCTTTGAAGGAAGTTTGAAGCCCTCTTCATCACTCTCCTTTGTCGGTATTAGGTCTTCATCAACTAAGGTCGGATATCTTATGTTTATTATCATCATCTTTCATCATTATCTATCATATTATTTTAGATCTAGCCTCTGCCTTCCTAGGGCACACACTCTTGGATCTTATCATTCATTGTTGTGGAGGTGGGAACACCAACATGGGGCTTGACTGAGGCAAAGCATTAAAACAACACAACCTTTTCCCTCTATCCATGTGTGTAGGTAAGAAGAAAAGGTTTAGGAGGATAGTTTCTAGGAAGAAGGCAATGCAGATGAATATAGATTTGATAATACCTGAAGTTCTACCTAACCCTAAAAGGGAGCCAAGGCACTCGAGCACCCCTATCCTGAGCATTTCTACTACATTGTCTAGTTTCTAAATTATTCTGTCATCTCCACTATACTTGCTAATCTCTGAGGTTCATTTCCTGTAATCTATTATAGTTTGTTATTCATCACTTTATGGTTTAATCATAGTCTTGGCTTGTTTGAGCTTGGTTGTGATGGAAACAGGTTGTCATTGATGTCAAAAGGTTCTTCAAGAGGTTCATCAAGAATGTGCTTGCAGGATGATATTGTGGACTTATATTCTTGATCTTCACAGATGTGGTCTTCAATCAGAATATCTCCAAGCATGACAAAGTTGAAATGACAAGTTGAGTATGATGTCTAATTTTGTGATATTTGTTTAAGAACGTCATCAGGTTATCTTCATTGAGGTACTTTATTGATGTCATCATTGAATTAGGTTCTTCGTTCTCTCAAGGATATGTTTGTAGTTCTTTTAAGGTCCAAATACCTTGTTCAAGTTTTTATGTGTGTCTTGTTGACATAATCAGGAGTTGCATAACAAAGGGTCTCAAAACATAGTTGATACTTTGTGAGAATGTGTTTGATTATGACATTGCATGTTGCTAATGCTTGTGAGAAAGAGTTATCATCATTTTGATGGAATCAGGGATTGTTTGATGTCAGTAATTGAAGTGGAGATTGTATATTCTTCATTGGAGAACATTATGTTGAGGAATGTTATGCTTCATGCTTCAGTGTGTTCAGGACATCTTCATGTTGATAATGTGTTCTCAAGGGCACAAGAACACAAATGAGATTGCTTCAGTGATTAAATGTTATCCACAAGTGATTGGAGATCATAGTCTTCATATCTTTATCAAGAGTTTGCTTATCATTTGAATGGACTAATTTTGATGTTATGTTAAGGCTTGCAGAAAGTGGTACTTGCAGATATATTCAGAGTTTGATAGAGATATTTCAGATATATGTTGTTAATGTGCCTCGAAAACAAGGTTGTGAATGTGTTGTTTTGGAAAAATGATATTGGTCTTGCTTGTCATTACAGTTCACCTGGCAGATTCATGCTCCTATACATAGGAATTCTTAACATATATTTGCTCAAGATGTTTTTGAGTTTTCAAAGGGGTCATAATTCTTGAGAGTTAAAATATTCATAAATACTAACATAAGACATCCTAATCTGCCCGTATCTTTTGAGCTGCAATTTTGTTTTATTCAAATATTGACTTGTGCTTGCAAGTTAAGTCACCTTATAAATGGGTTGTTAGAACATTGTAAAATGGCCCCCTTGACCTTGTCAACATGCTATATCAGTTGTAATTAAAAAAATAGTGAAAAGGCCAATGGAAAAGTATTAAAAAGGAAGCCATTTTATGGCATAAGAAACCGACCCACCCTATGTGCTTATGTGCTAAGGAGGAAGCCCAATTTTTTAGCCATTTATGGCTTTATCTTATTTTTTAGAAACTTCTTTTTTAAACCACACTTTGGTCGGCTTTTTGTCTAATTAAAGTTTCTTTTTCCATCAGATTTTTAAGAAATTTTTTTGGTATATTAAGGGATTTTTTTTACAAGGAATATTTTTTATGAGATTTTCTTCTTATCTCAGTGCATATGAGGAAGCTTTAATATTTATTTTGTAGTGAGAAGAATTTCAAAGAAGATGATCTTGCAGGATAACCAGTGATGCAAGGGAATATAAATTGCATACAGATTTTTTGAAAAAGATTGTTTATACACAGATGTTTGCAGATTGAAGAACCTTGTTAAAAGGAAAATGAAGAATGTGAAGGGTACAGAGCATTGATTAGATTTTATTGAAGATGTTTGTTAATATTTTATGATGGATTTTTTCATGATTTTATTTATGCAGGGCAAATGAAAGAATGAAGATTTTTGAAAGAGATTTTATTTTTCTCTTACAAGGGCAGAATGAAAAATAAATTGTTGAAGACTTTCATTTTGATAAAGATGAAAATTGAAGAGAAGATGAAAGGTTTTGAAAAGAGGATAGGAGAGATGATTTGTTTTCTTTGCAGATTGGAGAATACAAAAAGAATATTCAAGATGTAAGATGAAAAGAAAGTGATTTTATTTTGCAGAGATGTAATTTGTTTGGTTCAAGATTTCTTGCAGGTTTTAAACACAGTAGATATGAAGAGATTGGAGAAATATTTTGTGATTGTTTTAATTTTCTTTAAGAAAAGGATTTGTGGAGATGAAGAGTTTATTTGCAGGGGAGATGAAGAAAAGGGAATTGAAAGGTCTCAAACATAAATCATTTTCTTCAGATCATAGAATATGAAGGGTTATTTTGATGCAGCTTCATAATTGGATAGAGATGAAACATACAGGAGATGAAAGGTGAAAAGACATTCAACTTGTATAAAATTATTTTTCAGGTGCATTGATGGTGTGTCTTGAAAGATAGAGATGAAACATACAAAATGATGCAGTGTTGTTGAGTGGATCAAGATACATGATTGATTTTGAATATCTGAGTTTACATATGATTTGGGTTGATGAAAAGAATGGCCATTTGACAGACACATGAGAGAGAGAAGAAATGTTTTGTATTGAAACAGAGAAACCCTCTGAATTTGTGTTTTCAGTTTGTTTTGTAATAGGGGTTGGTGCTCCTTG
Organism: Cunninghamia lanceolata; assembly: GCA_027924645.1. Taxonomy (NCBI): domain Eukaryota; kingdom Viridiplantae; phylum Streptophyta; class Pinopsida; order Cupressales; family Cupressaceae; genus Cunninghamia; species Cunninghamia lanceolata. The sequence continues at coordinate 20,087,351 of BSBN01000627.1, forward strand.
AAGCTGGTGCTTCTAAACATTGTTGTCAGTGAGGCACAGTATGAAAGTGAGGCTTGTAGGTCAGTAAGACCTCTCAATTGTTAGTGAGACATAATATTCAACCAGTGAGGCTTTGTAAGAAGTTTTTAAAGTTAAGTCAGTGAGGCACTTCATGAGTGGTTTTTCTACCCCTGAGGGTTTTCCACTCGGTAAAAAGCTTGTGTCATGCTTCTCATTGATTTCTTCTGTGTGTGCATATTAATGGTTTGATCCTATTTTGTTTACATCTATTATTATAAGTCTTGTGCATATAAACATAACAAATCAATAATGTCCTCCTCTCTATTTGTCTTGTAAGATAGAGTTTACAAAAAGTTAAAATTCATACAACACTGATTCGCCCCCCCTCTCAGTGTTGTCCTTGACTCCTACAGGTTGGTCCTTCTATATACAAAAAAGGGCAAAACCCCTGTAGTTTGGCTCTCCTCCTTGGGTAGAACCCATGCTCAGTTTGTGCCCCAATGTTTTGTAGAAGAGGGATGAACTAGTTTAACTCTTTAGGCTAGAGATCTATTTTCTACTCTACAAGTTTTTTTAGCTTAGTAAAATGCAATCATGGGGACTACTCCCATTTCATAAAAGTTAACAAAAATTAATAGTACAAGTTTTAACATGAAAGATCAGCCTATATGCTTAAGCAACAAACCTAATAGGGTTATAGAAAAATCCATGTGCTACAATCAAGTTGTATTCCCTATAGTCTACTAATTACATACTGAGAAATTAGCTATATCTTTATCATTGATGTCTACCTCATAGTGGTGGTTTATAAAATTCTACATCTAGGCATATTCCTCCACTAGCCCTAGCAATTTATTTAGGAATCCTACCCCCATCACTGCCTTTCTCCTTCATGTTGTCGCTATTTCAGTTCGCTTCTCTATAATAAAAGGCTTTCATTCAGCCAATTCCCCCACCGCATTCACTCTATGGAATTCATCTGGCAATGGAATCCCTACGCTGCTTATCACCACTTCCAACACTTCTTCAAAACCCCCCTAAAATTTATCTCCATGAAAGCCTCCATCAGTTACTTAATGTCTCCTTTCTCCTCCCCCAAATCTAATAGTGAAGCCAAGAACATGGATTAAATGTCTAAATTAACGTGATATCTATTTGAATTCACCATAAAATCCTCTCACAAAACCCATTCAATTACAAAAAGTACCATTCCACTCTAGGTTTTGAACACCTTTTGCAATCTATTCCCCATAATCTCATCCATGAAAGACATTTGATGCTTGTAGCTCACCAATCTAATCAGAGTCTCCATCCTTCCATGAATGTCATTTTTTCTGAACAAAGCAACTAAAATCTTGAATGTGATTGCCATATATTAGCTACAAAATCATTAATCTAACTCCTGTCTACCATCCCTTCATATGCTCTACCAACCTCAACTTGAATGTCCTTTCATCAATTATAATGAGGATAGTCATTATCAAATTGACCTCTCCCACAATAGCTCTTGTGAAGTGTCTATGGCATGATTTTCCAATGAATCTACCTCTCAATTTACCTCACGAAAGATATGATTAATGGTGACCCCCTCAAATATGTCTATAATGCTTAAGGCTTCTCCTAGAAGCAATCTTAGCTTCCAATTTTGAATGTCACATTTCCTAACCTCATTTACCACAATCTATGGGTCCCCTTCCACTTCGACTCTTTTCAAATTGAGGCTTTGGCACAATTGGAGGCCCAAAATGAGGGCTTGTAGTTATGCTTCATTATTCATGTGAAAGGTGAGCTTCTTTGTTGCTTTCCCTATCACCTCCCCTCTCTGATATCTCACTATGTAACCTACCTCAGTGTCTCCAGGGTTACCCCTGGAAGCTCTATCAAAATTGATCTTATACTGCCCTTCCTTTGGTGGAGTCCTGGTGCAGGAGCACCCGTACATGATCAGGATATAGGTCCGCATGATGACATACATGATCAGGATACAGGATAATTATCAGCATGATGACAAGATAGTCTATTTTTAGTATGTTTGACTTTATCATGTAATAAGGTCCATTGGACCGATGCTATGTATTAGTTCAGCATAGGAGTATGTGTAGGCAGTTAGAGATCGGGATAAGGTTATCTGAGCTGTCCTCTCTCCCAGCCGCTTGGAAGCTCCCAGCCGCTGGGAAGTGAGTTGGTAGTACTCGAAGGATTTGTTATATATACCTTCGATCTGTTAGGGTTTAGATATAGTTCATATTGAGTTTGATAGGTGCTATGTTCAGGAGAGTAGTACTGGTGATATGCTGTACTGGTGATCAGTCCAGATATTGTGAAGCAGAATTGTAAAAGCAGGACATTTGAATCTCAATTGAATAAGATCTCATCTTTTGCAGTATTTGAGTTGATCAGTTGTATCTGTGTTGATTTCCTTTCTGTTTGCAAGTTAATGGGCACTTTCAACCCTTCCACCGGTTGATCCTGCAAATCGGTGGAATGGTCCTGTATCATAGCTTAGGTTGCATTTGTGTTTTCTGTTTATGCATTGCATTGTTCAAGAGATCAGTTAGGAGCATGCTGTGAATCAGCCTAGCATCCTCATGTGCTAGGTATAGAAAGATAAGCTGTTAGACTTTGGTTTGAAGATGATTCGGCCCGGTCGTCATATTGTATTTGTGTAATTGTGCGGTTTTGAGTGTTTACATGCAGTGGATGGATACACAGGAGTCTGCATGTGTGTTTCCAGTCGGGACGAGCCGCATCATCATCCGCGAATGCATCGCCATCAGGATCGGGTCGTGAAACTGTTGAAGTTTGCATATTGCAAGTGCATCAGGATGTTTTGAGTTGGATATATACTCAGTGTATATATCGCAGTCAGGATCATCTCTCGGAGGTGCTCATCATCCGCATATCGCTAGCTGATGCGGGTGGGAAAGTTCAATTTTTTTTTGGCTAAGTGTTGAAGAGTTCATCAGGATATGACGTCATCGTCATCAGGATATTGAAATATCCCTCTATGCGAGTTTATACTGTTCTCGCTAAGTGGTTAGTTATCGGCGTAGGCAGGAAGTTGTATTAACATCATCAGGAGGTTTCGAGAGAACCGGATAAGTTAGATCATGATGCTGTTGCTTGTATCGTCGGGCAGTGGAGCATCGAAGGCAAGTTGTTGAAGTGGATCGTCATCAGGATATTTGGAGCAACCGGATATTTGGATATCCTGCTGACGAAGGTGATGTTGCATATCATGATGATGCCGATTGTGTTTGGCACCCGATGAACAGTGCAACCGGAGGATGTTTGCGCCCGCTGAATATCATGATGATGATGATAGGCGACAGGCGGAGGAGGTGAACAGTAGTCGACAGGAGGATGTTTGCGATCATCTGAAATATGATGATGCTGTTGAAACATGATGATGCTGTTGGTGTTTTTAGGAAATATGATGATGATGCTGAGCTGATAGACATTTTTATCATGCTGTTTGTATTGTTGGCTCTTCCTTCCTGTTAGGTAGCCTCCGTTGCGTTTCACTCTGCATCATAGTGGTATCAGAGCGAAGGTTAGGATCTTCTGGAAAAGATAAGCAGGATGTCAGACGACGAAGGAACATCTGAGTTTCCAGCAAGGATGACCAACGCTGAGTTGGCAGTTCTGGTGAAGAAACAGATTGCAGAAAGCAAGGCCGTGAAGGCTCAGAATCAGGAGTTGAAAGATGAGTTAGCAAAGTTGAGGAGCAGAGTAGGTTCTGGTAGAGAAGATGATAGGGAAGAAGAAGAGATCCCTAATTGGAGCGAGGAGGTCGTTCCTGCAGACCAGAGACCACTGTTGAACGCCCTCAAGGCCATGGAGAGGAGAACCATGGATGTGAAGCTGGATTTGCCAGTGTTTACAGGTAAGATGGACCCTGATTCAGTGATGGAATGGATAGACTGTTTGAACAATTTCTTTGTAACAGAGGAGATACCAGAACAGCAGAGAGTGAAGATAGCACAGTCAAAGATGAAAGAAGCTGCCTTGACATGGTGGAATTTTGTTCAGGATGATAGAGTGCAGGAAGGAAAACGTAGAGTTGCCACATGGAAGAAGATGATGGAATTGGTGAAGGAAGCTTATATTCCATTGGATTACAGTATCCAGTTACACAAGAGGAAGCAGAACCTGAAGCAGAAGGAGCTAGATGTCAGCTCATATACAGAAGAGTTCATGAAACTCTGTATGAAGACAAAGGTGAAAGAAAGTGAAGAAGAGAAGGTAGCCAGATACCTTAATGGATTGAGGTTTAATATTCAGGAAGATCTTAGTCTGCATAACCCAGATACAGTACAGAAAAGCTTTCAGTTGGCATTGAAAGTGGAAGAAAAGCTGAAGAGAAAACAAGAACAAAACAATAGAGGAAGAGGAAGACATCAAAGAGGTGGAAGAGGTCCTTTTAGAGGCAGAGGACATGGACAGGGATATCAAGGAGAATCCAGTCATGACAATAGCAAGAGCAACAATAGTCAGAATCAGAGGGAGAATTACAGTCAGCAAGGAAACTTCAGAGGTAGAAGACCTTACAGAGGAAGATCCCAGGGCCGAGGATCCATCAGATGCTATAACTGTAACAAAGAAGGCCATATAGCCAGCAGATGTCCAGACAAGGCCACAAGTTCAACAGGAGAAAGGAGGACAAATCTGGTCAAAGAACCTGATAATCAAAGTAGGACAAGCTCTAATGATTTTCAGAGTGTGAATGGTCCTGAGAATTATGGTTATCCAGAAAGTGGAGAGTCTCTGATGATGAGAAGAACAGTGACTACCATGAAGGTACCTGACAAAGAAGCTCCTCAGAGAAAGTCTCTTTTTAGAACCATTTGCAAAGCAGGAGGTAAGGCATGTAAGGTTTTGATTGATTCTGGTTCTACTGAGAACTTTGTGTCTGAAGAAATGGTGATAAAGCTGAAGCTTAGGAGATTGCCTCACCCATCTCCATATAAAGTCTCATGGCTTACTCAAGGTCAGCAGACAACTGTAGAAGAGCAGGCTTGGGTAGAATTCCAGATTGGTGGATATAAGGATAGGTTGTTGTTTGATATCACCAAGATGGATGCTTGCAACCTTTTGTTTGGTAGACCATGGCAGTATGATCTGAAGGCACAGCATGATGGTGTTAAAAACACCTATAAAATCACTAAAGATGGTATAGATGTAACGTTATTCCCATTGAAGGAGAAAGAGGAGAAGTCTAAAGGAAAAGAGGTGAAGGTCATGCTGATGGAAGGCAAACAGTTCATGAAAGAAGTAGCAGCAGAAGGTGCAGTTGCATATGCCCTAATCCCATGTATGAGTGTGAATAAGAAACAACAGCAAGAAGCCAAGAAAGAGAAGAAGCCAAGGTTGATAGACCCAGCTATCCAAGAGCTATTGGATAAATACAAAGGTGTCATCTCAGAAGGAATGCCAAGATCCCTACCACCTGTCAGAGATATCAGTCATTGCATAGACTTGATTCCAGGGTCTACACTTCCAAATAAAGTAGCTTATAAGCTTACCCCAGAACAGAATGCAGAAGTAGCCAGACAGATTGAAGAATTGATGAATTCAAGTCTGATTGGGAAGAGTTTGAGTCCATGTGTAGTACCAGCTGTACTAGCACCAAAGAAGGAAGGCACTTGGAGGCTTTGCACAGATTCCAGAGCCATCAACAAGATCACAATCAGGTATAGGTTTCCAATCCCCAGAATTGAGGATTTACTTGATTGTTTGGGAAGTGCTAAGTACTTTACCAAAATAGATTTGAAGAGTGGATACCATCAGATCAGGATTAGACCAGGTGATGAGTGGAAGACAGCATTCAAAACAAATGAAGGGTTATATGAATGGAAGGTTATGCCTTTTGGTTTGTCTAATGCCCCTAGTACTTTCATGAGGCTGATGAATGAGGTTCTGAAGGAATTCATTGGTAAGTTTGTCATAGTCTATTTAGATGACATTCTGATTTTCAGTAACACCAAAGAAGAACATCTCAGACATATAGATCTGGTTCTTAAGAGGTTACATGAAGAGAAGCTGATGATAAACTTGGACAAGTGTCTGTTCATGAAAAAGGAGATCACATATTTAGGTTTTGTCATTTCACAAGGAAAGCTCCAGATGGATAAGGAGAAGGTGAGTGCCATATTGAATTGGCCAACTCCACAGACCATGAATGATGTTAGAAGTTTCCATGGGTTAGCAACCTTCTACAGAAAGTTTATAAGAGGGTTCAGTCATATTTGTGCACCCATGCTGGATACCATTAAAGGAGGACAGAAGTGCAGGTTTGTTTGGACTCAAGGAGTAGATGATTCCTTTGAGGCATTGAAGAGGAAGGTGGCACAGCAGCCAGTCCTTGCACTTCCAGATTTTAACAAGATCTTTCAGGTAGAGTGTGATGCCAGTCACATGGCCATTGGAGCAGTACTCAGCCAAGAGGGTAGACCAATTGCATTTTTCAGTGAAAAGCTCAATGACGCTAAGAGAAGGTATTCATCATATGATCTGGAAATGTATGCTCTAGTTCAGTCCCTCAAGAAATGGAGGCATTACCTGATGCCAAAGGAATTCATAGTCTTCACAGATAACCAGGCTTTGAGTTTCATCAACAGTCAGGAAAAGCTGAACCACAGACATATGAAGTGGGTAGAGACCTTACAGGCTTTCACTTTTACCTTGAAGCATAAGAAAGGGGTCAAAAACAAAGTTGCAGATGCTTTGAGCAGGAGAGTTCTCACAGTAAATCAGATTCAGTTAGAGAGTGTTGGTATTGATTCACTCAAGACCATGTATGAGTCTGATGCTGATTTTGGAGAGATATATCAGGTCTGTACTTCTTTTGGGGAGAAGTACCATGCTGAGTTCTCTGAATTTCTGATCCAAGATGGATTGTTGTTCAAGGGTGGACAGTTGTGTATCCCAAGGTGTTCTATGAGGTTGAATATAATCAAGGAGAAACATTGTGGAGCAATGGCAGGTCATTTTGGTCTAGATAAGACCCTTGATCTGGTCAGGAGGCATTATTTCTGGCCTAAGTTGCAATCAGATGTCAGGAAATTTGTAGAAACTTGTGTGATATGTCAGAAGGCTAAAGGCAGGTCAACTAATGCAGGGTTATATCAGCCCTTACCCATTCCTTCCAGACCATGGGAAAGCATCAGTATGGATTTTGTCTTGGGTTTACCTAGGACAAAGAGAGGATTTGACAGTGTTTTTGTTGTAGTGGATAGATTCAGTAAAATGGCACATTTCTTGCCATGCAAAAACACTGCTGATGCCTCATACATTGCAGATCTATTCTTCAGGGAGATTGTCAGAATTCATGGGTTGCCTTTGAGCATAGTTTCAGACAGGGATGTGAAGTTTGTGGGTCACTTCTGGAGAACCCTATGGAGGAAGCTGGGAACCAATTTGTCTTTTTCCTCTGCATATCATCCTCAAACGGATGGACAGACTGAGGTAGTGAACCGTTCCTTGGGGAATCTGCTTAGATGCTTGACAAAACAGCATGGAGAGAAGTGGGACAATATTCTGTCTCAAGCTAAGTTTTCATATAATGATACTGTCAATAGGAGCACAGGGAAATCGCCTTTTCAGGTAGTGTATGGAATGCATCCCAGAGGAATTTTGGAGTTGCGAGATCTACCTACAGCAGATCCTGTTAGTGCAGAAGGAGAAGCTTTTGCTGAAGCAATCAAAGAGGTCCATGATCAGGTCAAGACCCAACTCCAGCAAACTACCTTAAAGTACAAGGAATATGCTGATAAGAAGAAGAAGGATGTTCAATTTGCTGTTGGAGATTTGGTTTGGGTTCACTTGAAGAAAGACAGGCTTCCTAAGGGAAAGTATACTAAGCTCATGCAAAAGAAAGTTGGACCATGTCAGATTTTGCAAAAGCATGGACAGAATGCTTATGAGATCCAACTCCCACCTGATCTTGGTCTGTCTCCTATCTTCAATGTATGTGATTTAACCCCATACAAGGCTAATCCAGATGCAGATCAGGATATCCTACAGGATACAGTTGCTGAAGACATTCCTCCACATGATCCCCCACATTTACAGCAGGTTTTAGACACCAGAGTGGTCAAACAGACTAGGAACAAAAAGTACTTGGAGTACCTCGTCTCTTGGAAGGGACAGCCGAATTCTGAAGCAGTATGGATGACTGCAGAGCAGATACAGAAATATGGTGCCGACCTTGATACTCTCATCTCAAGTGGACTTGAGATTTCTTCTTTTGGGGAGTATGGTGCAGGAGCACCCGTACATGATCAGGATATAGGTCCGCATGATGACATACATGATCAGGATACAGGATAATTATCAGCATGATGACAGGATAGTCTATTTTTAGTATGTTTGACTTTATCATGTAATAAGGTCCATTGGACCGATGCTATGTATTAGTTCAGCATAGGAGTATGTGTAGGCAGTTAGAGATCGGGATAAGGTTATCTGAGCTGTCCTCTCTCCCAGCCGCTTGGAAGCTCCCAGCCGCTGGGAAGTGAGTTGGTAGTACTCGAAGGATTTGTTATATATACCTTCGATCTGTTAGGGTTTAGATATAGTTCATATTGAGTTTGATAGGTGTTATGTTCAGGAGAGTAGTACTGGTGATATGCTGTACTGGTGATCAGTCCAGATATTGTGAAGCAAAATTGTAAAAGCAGGACATTTGAATCTCAATTGAATAAGATCTCATCTTTTGCAGTATTTGAGTTGATCAGTTGTATCTGTGTTGATTTCCTTTCTGTTTGCAAGATAATGGGCACTTTCAACCCTTCCACCGGTTGATCCTGCAAATCGGTGGAATGGTCCTGTATCATAGCTTAGGTTGCATTTGTGTTTTTTGTTTATGCATTGCATTGTTCAAGAGATCAGTTAGGAGCATGCTGTGAATCAGCCTAGCATCCTCATGTGCTAGGTATAGAAAGATAAGCTGTTAGACTTTGGTTTGAAGATGATTCGGCCCGGTCGTCATATTGTATTTGTGTAATTGTGCGGTTTTGAGTGTTTACATGCAGTGGACGGATACATAGGAGTCTGCATGTGCGTTTCCAGTCGGGACGAGCCGCATCATCATCCGCGAATGCATCGCCATCAGGATCGGGTCGTGAAACTGTTGAAGTTTGCATATTGCAAGTGCATCAGGATGTTTTGAGTTGGATATATACTCAGTGTATATATCGCAGTCAGGATCATCTCTCGGAGGTGCTCATCATCCGCATATCGCTAGCTGATGCGGGTGGGAAAGTTCAGTTTTTTTTGGCTAAGTGTTGAAGAGTTCATCAGGATATTGGGTGACGTCATCGTCATCAGGATATGACGTCATCGTCATCAGGATATTGAAATATCCCTCTATGCGAGTTTATACTGTTCTCGCTAAGTGGTTAGTTATCGGCGTAGGCAGGAAGTTGTATTAACATCATCAGGAGGTTTCGAGAGAACCGGATAAGTTAGATCATGATGCTGTTGCTTGTATCGTCGGGCAGTGGAGCATCGAAGGCAAGTTGTTGAAGTGGATCGTCATCAGGATATTTGGAGCAACCGGATATTTGGATATCCTGCTGACGAAGGTGATGTTGCATATCATGATGATGCCGATTGTGTTTGGCACCTGATGAACAGTGCAACCGGAGGATGTTTGCGCCCGCTGAATATCATGATGATGATGATAGGCGACAGGCGGAGGAGGTGAACAGTAGTCGACAGGAGGATGTTTGCGATCATCCGAAATATGATGATGCTGTTGAAACATGATGATGCTGTTGGTGTTTTTAGGAAATATGATGATGATGCTGAGCCGATAGACATTTTTATCATGCTGTTTGTATTGTTGGCTCTTCCTTCCTGTTAGGTAGCCTCCGTTGTGTTTCACTCTGCATCAAGTCCATTTGGCCTCCATTCTATCCTTCCGAGATTGAGATCTCCCAACCCTATTAATAGGGGAAGTTTTAGTCCTTTCCACTCCCTTTTCATCTTATCATCCTTTGTCAAAAAACCTTTCTTAGTTCCATTATTTTTCTATTGACCACTTTTGTTATGGACATCTCCACCTTGATCTTAAAGGCATCCAACTCCATTCCCTTCTCCTGAAAAATCCTTCAGTTCCTTTCTTTCCACAGTTCCCACATCAGAATGGATGGGTTGATGATCCAAATGCTAGCATATACAGTAAATTGAATCAAGACTAACCATCCTTTGAAGAGGTTCACAATATCATTTGGTAGACATCCAAACCACCCCATTTTGGCACACAACCATTACCAACACTCTAGTGTTAAGGGACATTCTAGTAGCAGATGGTCTGCTATCTCAGCCTCTCTTAAACACACCACACATCTTTATGGGCCTTCATATCCTAATTTCTTAAATCTATCCCCTGTCAAGGTATTCTTATGAAGCGTGGCCCAGGAAAAGACCCCTACTTTAGGAAGACACACTTTGTTCCAACATAGGTGAACATGAATTTCTATTTATTCAAATCCCCCTTTAGCCACCAAAAATCCAATTTTTGCATTGTACTTTTAGAGCAATTCCATCTCAGTTTGTCTCTATATGAAGAAAAGATAATCCTCCTCTTCTAAAAAATCTCTTGTAACACTTTGATCTCATCATCTGGAACCTCTCCCCCATCGATCTTCTTCTAGCTCCACCTCTCTATCCCATTCCAACTCTCCTCTCCACATAATCAACCACCTTTGTTCCCCATTTTTCAAAAATAACTTTCCTTGCAATCGTGCACTCTTCCCTAATGACTTGGAAACCCATCCACGAGTCTCCCAAAAAAGAGCCGATCTACCATCCCTGACTTCCCAAGTTAGATAGTCTATAAAAATCCACCTACATGATAGTAGAAAGTTCCATAATTTAGAGCCTTTAGTAGGATTTGTTGTTGTTAGCACTCTATCATTCTCTGAGCTATCCAAGTAATTGTTTTTCATAATTCAAACCCATTTTTGGTCTGGCTTCGTAAAAATTTTCCACAACTTCGCCCCCAACGCATTGTTTTACACCATCTAATTCGTCAAGACAACACCCCCTATTGCTTTTTGGTCTACAAATACTATCCCAGGCTATGATCAGAATCGTCCTTTCTTTTGAGGGTCCTTGACAAAAGAAGGGTCTCATCTTATGTTCTTGTTGTGACCTCTAATTGCACCATGCTTGAAGCCTGTTCAAGCATTCCAATGACACAAAGGGATTGATCTCAAGTTGTGGGACCTTGCAAATGAGATCAAACCTCCAGAGAAGGTTGGTTCCTTCTTCTAAACTTAAGGTTCAGAGAAAAGATAAAAGTAATACTACTGATCACAAGGAAAAGGAGAGAAAGGAAAACTAAAATTAAAAGGGGTGATGCACAAGATTTAGTGTTCGGTTGGGCTCAACATAACACAACAATGATCTCAAATATTGATATAGATTCACACAGACTTATAACTTTAATAGAGGTTTGAAGTAGAAAATTATAACTATAGGAGGAACGAAACATCCATAGAATAAGCCCATAGATTTCAAGTAAACACAGTGTAGAAGTATAAAGAGAGGCAAAATATCAATCTATTATATTGATCATGAAGGCTAAATAGCCATTATGAAGGAAGAAAATCTCAATAGAGATCCGAAAAGACACAAATGACAACCTTCCCATCATAGTTGAATAAGAAGTGAAGACAGAGAGATCCAGAAGAGAACACAATGAATCAGATTCATACAGTTCTAGGAAATATCATGAGGTCATGATAAAACATCAAGTGCTTCAACCTAAATAAAGACCCAGCGACCAACCAATAGAAATACATCTCAAACACATGCATATATTACTTTTACAAATCTCTGTAGTAGCCATGGATGTCAAAAAGAGTGGTCAATAAGGAAAACTAGCCACCCATTCTACAATAACTTCACTTCTGTGTTCTTGGAATGCACCCACATGACTCTGCCTTGGAAATCCACTAAAGAAGATCATTTGCCCATGCCTTGTGTACAATAAATTCAATGCAAAGTAGCTAAAGTGGCATAGGGGGAGAGAAATCCATTTTCCATAAGCAATCGGCCTCTAAAGAAGCATTAATGGTGACCGGGAAGGTCATTGAGCAGTCCCATCACGCCATGAATAGTAGAAAGAGTTGGGAAGATAAAATAGATAAGACCCTGACCAATTGGGCCTCCTCCGATCAGACTTCCTCTGATCAAGCCTTTGAAAGGTGAAGAAGGAAACACTAATCTCCAAAGTCTGAAAGAGGCAATACGGAAACCATTGGGCTTTAGAGATTGAGCCTTCACCATGCATCATGCTTTTGAAAAGAAGAAATATTTGATCCCCAACTCTGAAATACTTAGAAGAGATTATGAAGCTTTGTCGGGGATTGGGCCTTGGACCTTCTACCTTCCGCCTTCCAACAAAAAAGAGGGAGAAGAAAAATATCACCTGTCGCTTGCCTGAAAGACTTAAGCAATTTAGAGGTTCAGTGGACCTCGGCTATTGGGCCTTCTATCTTCTAACTTTGAAAAAGAAGGAAGAAAAAAGAACCCCTGCCTGCCGCCACCCGTAATACTTAGAAACATTGTAGCTCGTTGGGCTTTAGTAATTGGACCTTCCATATACTGCCTTTGAAAAAGAAGGAAGAAAAGAGAACCCCCACCTGCCGGTGCTTGAAACACTTAGACAGATTTAGAAGTTTGGTGGATTTAAGAGCCAATAAGAATGTCATGATGAAGAGGAGAACCCCAAAATTTGAGACCTCGAAAAGGTAGAAGACACAAGGAGAACATTTAGGATTTTGGACTTAGCCATTTGGATCTTTTTCCCTTGCACTTCAAAAGGAAAAATAACTTGCAAATCTCATGGATCCTTGGGATATTTGGCCTGAAGGAAAAATAGGACAACATTTTGACAACAATGCAAGAGTGTTTGCCTACTAAACACTGGAATCCAGAGGCCTTATCAATCCATTGGACACAAAGTCAAAAATGACACACAACAAGGACGGGGGTTGGTCAGACCAACACAAAACTAAACACACCACCAGGAAACAAGACAAAGCAAAATGAACAAGGAAAACCTCTTCCTAATGATGGTGTAGTAGAGTGCAACAACACTTATTGAAAGGAAACACACCTAAATGTTAAGTATGAAAAAGGAGAATGATGACAAATAGAATGTGCACTAGATCAAACCCTTTTCCATATAACATTTAAGGACAAGACTGAGTCAAATCACTACCAAATGAAGGTGGACTTAGCTACAAATCTTGTACTTAGGTTTGTTATAGATGGATTGGATTTAATTTAGCCTTTTTATCAAACCCTAGGTTAACAATGCATGAAACCCTAGTTCTACAATGATCGACTTTCAACAAAATAAATACAATAGTAATCTGAAAACCAATTGCATAGGGATGTTCAAGAAGATGATAAAACCTATCTCCCAAAAGTTGAGATGTCGAAGGACTTATTCGGGACCGCCCAAGTCCTAATTGAAGGAATCTACTGAAACTGTAAACTGGAAAGATGTTACAGATACTACCCTGATGCCAAATCTGATGTCAGAAGGGGAAGAAAGACTATGGAGCCACCACCCAAGTCTTGGATAGAGTAATATTCTATGATTGTTGTTAGATCCTAAAACCCTGATCTTCACTCAGTCTTTATGTATCTTCACATTCTCCAGATCTCATTCATGTAACCTACACACAAGAAGATAACAAGGGTTTTGTGGGTTATGTTGTTTACAGGCTTGCCTCAGTCAAATCCTAGGATAGCATTCAAGCTTCCTAACAATGTTGATTGATAGAGATTGTGTGCCCTCACGGGGGTAGAGGATAAAAACAATGATAATAATGATGAATCAAATGATGATAAACAACAATGATATCACCTATGTGATGATCCCTTAGAATGATGAAGATCCTTCAACTCCTAAGGTGGATAGATGATAGCTTCATGCCTGCAACAAACACATAATAACAACACTCAAATCTTCTCTAGAATCACAATGAATGCTCTTTCTTGATTTCCTTCAATATCTCTAGCTAGCTATCTCCATCTAGGTTACAAATGAACTCAAAAACACACTTATATATGCTTTCCTGCTCATAATCATGAAATTAAACCAAAAGTTTGGACAAGGAGAAACCTTTTGAAAGGTCCCAGGCCGACCAATACGTAATTTTTCCTCAACCAATTAGGAGGGACTTTGGTGGTGGCACCCAAGTCTTTTATCTCCTTTTGGGTTTGAGATAAGATAAGTGAACGGACCCTTATTCTAATTTTACATTGGTGTCAGGAAATTTTCCATCAGGATGAACATTTACAATGAATAATGTAATCACAGGGACCTAGGAGCTAAACAAGGAGGCAAAAGACATGTGGACACTTTTTACTCCATAACATTTAACCCCCACTTTAATGTGTGTATTATCTTACGATCAGTACATGCATTAAAGTACGGTCAAAAACACATCAAGCACAATAGACACTAGAGAGAAAACACACCCTAAGTTTGGAGGACCATCTCTAGCCCCCAGGCTTAGGAAAACATAATAAAACACTTGACAATCACACAAAACATAGAGAAGATAGTAAATAAACACGCAATACGTGGAGAAGACATGAACGCAGTCACACAATACACAAAGTATACACAAAAAGAAGACATGATTAAACAATTATACTATACTAACGAGCGATGGGGGAGCTCATTGCTACACACCACCATCAAATCACACAAAACATGCACAGCGTGGGGGAGCTCATCGCTACATGCCTCCACAAAACAAGCAAGACACATGACGTGGGGGGAGTTCATCACTATGGGCCTCCATAAAACATGCAAAACACACAAAAAACACATAGAATACACATGGAATACATGAGTGTCATAGAGTGTGTCATTGACCCACTATATGTCTTATACAAAGCAAACACAGGTGACAAGGAGGAGCTCATCGCTACGCTTCGGCATCTAAGACACGTGAAACACAACTGACGGTTGAGATATGCTACCACAACCACCAAAAACATGTTTAAGGGTGAATAAATCAAGATCCAACCCCACCTCCCACGAGAGGACTTTTTCAAAAAAGATGTGCAACCTACTCAAGGGAATACGTCATTTGGCCTTCCACAGAAGGGATTTCAAAAGCATGTAACCCCATTTGCGTCACGGAGATGCCTTACAGTGAAAAGGAAGCATGCATACAAATTATACTACTCCACCTACATCACGGAGATGCTTTCCAGTGAAAAGGAAGTATACGCAAACACAAAACAAAATATACAACCCCACCTATGTCACGAAGATGCCTTACAGTGAAAAGGAAGTATACGCAAATACAATTTATCATAATGTCTAAGATAGACAAGCATTTACCACAATATATGCCCCCACCTTAAAGTGGTTGCTCTCGCTTGCCAATAGCAATCACGTTTAAGGTAAAGTTGAAAACACGTGAGGGAACAAGAGCTTTCGCAAAGCCCATGCCCCAAAGTGGCATGTGCTTACAATCACCGAATTGTTCCTAACAATCACGATAGAAACACATCAATATTATTTGCTAACAATCATTGATCAATAGTAAGATTTGGTTAGAAAATCTATTCTAAGATAATAACCAAATCATTTCATGAAACTAATACAAAAATAAGGTAACATACCGCTTAACAAACCAAGGCTATACTTATGGGTTTAGAACTGAGTATAGTCATGAGGTTATACTTCAAGTATCTAAGAACCAAGTGTAGCTACAAGGTGAGACAAAATAAATTCAAACTGCATAGAAGCAGATTTAGAGTATTGAAAAGGTTTGTTACAACAATTTCACAATATGATACATGTTCACATCACAACACAAAGTGATTCTACTAGTCAAGCGTCAATAACAAATTACCCCCATCTTCATATATGGACTAGGTCCATTTTTATTTTCTTGTTTTAGGGATGTACTATCCTTACTAGAAGTGTATATTTGTTGTCATCATCTACCGACGCGTAGAGCCACAAGTACAATGGAAGAATGAAATCACAAGAAATGAGAGAGGAGACAAAAGTGAATTAGGGTCACAATGTGGGAAGATGCCCCCAAGACACCATCCACAACGTGATGCGCCCAAGGCACCACACACAATAATTGCAACAAGCGAAGAATCAAAGAAAAGAGAAACAAATAGAAGGAATGTCACAACGGAGGCAGTCTCCTTGTATACTTGGCCTTACAAGAGTATCAAGGGTCATCCAAGGAGACCTAAACAAACATTTAACACTACACAGGGGAAGACAACACAACACTTAAGAGGAGGCCACCCGTGAGATCAAGTCAAAGAGGTGCTACATCAAGAGTGGTTGAATGAGAAATACTTACCTACTAGAAATTGTCCTTAATCAAATCATCTTCTTCCAAATCTTGATCTTCAATAGGTGGCACATAGGGCACTAAATCCCAACTTGAAACTTCTTCCTTTAACTCTTCTTTTGATTCCATTTCTGTTGGAGGGATGTTCTCTTCCTATGAAGACATATTTCGAGCTAAGGCTTGATGATTTCTTCTTCTTTCCCTTGCATTTCTATTTCTTTTATTCTTGTTAGTTATATTTCCTAAGGGAGTTTCTTTATCCACCATCAAAGATTCCTGATTTTCTATATTCTTGGTCATTTCAAAAGATGAAACCAATACAAAATTGATTTTATGATTTTGTGATGAATAGATTCACTCTTGAAGGTTTTGAAGGAGGAACCTCAAAAAAATTCCTTTTCCTTTTGGTCGAGGTGAATCCTTCAACTCGGTTTGTTTTTCTCTCTCTATTTGTTGGATAGGAGGAATTGTAGCCTTAGAGGACCGAGAGGGTCCGAGAGTGTTTTTGTCATATGACAATTCAACTATTTTCTTTGCTTTGTACTTTTGATATGCTAAGAAGAATTGATCTTTTCATGGTTGATTTTCTTCGATAGGTTGTGGCCAAAATAATCTAAATTGAAATTTCCATGAGTGGCTAATAGTTTCCATCCACTGTGATGAATAACATGCACTCGACCTTTATGAGGGAACTTTAAGAACTTGTGAATAGTAGAAGGAATCGCTTTCATGGATTTTAGCCAAGGATGTCTTAACTTCACACAAAAGAGATCCGAAGTGGGAATGATAACAAATGATGCTTCCAAGACTTTTTCAACCACCTTAATTAAAAGTGTTATCTTTCCAATTGCCAGAAGAAATAGCCATTATGTACTTTTATCATTATATCTGTTGGATCATAAGTAACTTGTGCTAGATCATTCATGTAAAAAAATTCTTCTGTGATCACATTTGTCATGCAATTAGTATCAATAAGAACTCCTCTTTTAGGATTTCCACTTATTCTTGTTGTTATATAAAGAGGGCCATCAATGTCTCTAATAGTAACCTCATGTGGTGTGAAGGATATGACAGGTTCGGGTTCCTTCCTTTTCTTATTAGATCGAGGAAGAGCCATACCACCCTTGTTATGATTGGATGTCATGTATGTGAGACTTTTGTACACCAAGGCACTAGTTTGAGGAAACCAGGTTTTTGAAGCTTTTTGCAAATATCAAAAACACACTAGTGTCACTACAAACCAAGTGATCCCAATGTTTAAAGTGCTGCACACAAAGGCAAATATAGACCAATTTAAGATTCCTTGCAAAATGTGAAAGAGATGTTATCTTCTTATGTTGAAATACACAATGTGTAATTACAAAAGTATGAATTTTTAAATGTAGGATGTGAAAAGATGCAAGATTACTATGTAAAATCAGATTTGATGAATATTTAATGCAACCAATATGATCGTGCAAGAGAATTTTTGAAACCCTAATGTAAAATTTTACCAAAATGCAAGCTTTTTAAGGCCTAAATATGTCCTTTTTTCCAATTTATGCAATATTTTCAAATGAATATTGGTAAATATGCAATAAATCAATGCAAGATCTGATTTAAACAATCAACAAGATGCAAATGCTTGAAGCTACGGGTTCACCTAAATGTTAGGTATGAAAAGGAGAATGATGACAACTAGAATGTACACTAGATCAAACCCTTTTCCATATAACATTCAAGGACAAGATCGAGCCAAATCACTACCAAATGAAGGTGGACTCAGTTGCAAATCTTGTACTCAAGTTTGTTATAGATGGATCAAATTTAATTTAGTCTTTTTAACAAACCCTAGGTTAACAATGCATGAAACCCTAGTTCTATAATGATAAGCTTGTAATAGAATAAATACAACAACAATCTATAAGAAACCAATTGTATAGGGATGATCAGAAGATGACAAAACCTGTCTCCCGAAAGCTAAGATGTCGAAGGACTAATTCGAGACCGCCCAAGTCCTGATTGAAGGAATCTGCTAAAACTGTAAACTAGAAAGATGTTGCAGATACTACCCCAATGCCAAATTTGAATTTAAAAAGGGCAGAAAGAATAGGTCACCACTGCCCAAGTATTGGATAGAGGAATATTTTGTGATTGTTGTTGGATCTCAAAACCCTGATCTTCTCTCAGTCTTTTTGTATCTTCACATTCTTTGGATCTCTCTCATGTAACCTGCACACAAGAAGATAAGATGGGATTTGGGGGCTATGGTGTTTAGGGACTTGCCTCAGTCAAATCTCGAGATAGCATTCAATCTTCCCAAAATCATTCATTGATAGAAAGTGCATGCCCTCATGGGAGAAGAGGCTTAAAACAATGATAATAATGATGAATCAAATGATGATAAACAACAATGATATCACCTATGTGATGATCCCTTAGAATGATGAAGATCCTTCAACTCCTAAGGTGGATAGATGATAGCTTCATGCCTGCAACAAACACACAATAACAACACACAAATATTCTCTAGAATCACAATGAATGCTTTTGTTTGCTTTCCTTCAATAGCTTCAACTAGCTATCTCCATCTAGGTTACAAATGAACTCAAAAACACACTTATATATGCTTTCCCACTCATAATCATGAAATTAAACCAAAAGAGCTGACAAGGAGAAACCTTTTGAAAGGTCCTAGGCTGACCAATACTTAATTTTGCCCCAACCAATCAGGAGGGACTCGGGTAGTGGTGCCCAATTTTTTTAGCTCCTTTTGGGTTCGGGATAAGATAAGTGAAGGTGCCCTTATTCCAATTTTACATTGGTGTTGGGCAATTTTACATCGAGATGAACATTTAGAATGAATAATGTAATCACAGGGACCTAGGAGCTAAATAAGGAGGTAAAAAGACATGTGGACACTTTTTACTCCATAACACTAACATATTTACAAAATCTCACAATAATACTAAAAGAAAGGTTTGAGATGGATCCCATTGGCTAGGATTGGTAGAACTTCTCCATTCATCTTGGAAAGTTGAAATGCATTGGCCTGTTTACAGCTGGTAATAATATAAGGGCCACTCCACATGGCATCAAATTTTGAATGTCTCCCAGCTTTAGCTCTATCTTCATCCCATTTCAACACTAAATCTCCCTCACTGAATGTTCCACCAATTGAATTTCTATAAAAAATTCTTTTGACTTGATCTTGGTGAGCCTCAAGAGTCTTCATAGCAGCATCTCCCTTCTCATCTAGCTCCACCAATTTAGCAAACCTCACTATCATGGCATCATTTTCCAGTAGTTCCAACTATTGTGCAAGCTCAAGGGAAGGCAATTCTAGTGATAATGGAATTTTTTCTTCCCTTCCATAAACAATCATGAAAGGTGAATTGCCCATGGCCCTCTTGGGGCTGATTCTATCAGCCCAAAGAGCTATTTTCAACTTGGAATGCCAAGTCCTTTTATTGTCTTCCACTATTCTTTTGATGATTCTGATTAGGTTTCTATTTGTAGACTTATCTAGGCCATTTCCCTAAGGGTAATAGTTGGAAGATTAAGTGCCCATTCACTAATTTTTATCCCTACAAAGGCCTTGACATTGTCAAAAATAATGGTGAATGGAACACCAAACCTCGTAACTATTCTCTCAAGGAAATCTAAAACAGAGGTCCTTATGGCATCCTTCAAGGCAACCACTTCTGTCCACCTTGTGAAATAATCAATGGCTACCAAAATCCACTTATGACTAGCACTTGAAGGTGGATTAATCATCCCAATGAAGTCCAAGCCCCATTGGGCAAATGGCTGATCAACCTGAATTGGGTGTAGGAGAAGAGCAACCAACTTTTCCTTACCTGCAAATAATGCACATTCTTTGTAGCCCCTTACCCATCTATGGGCATCTTTGAACAAATTAGATCAGTAATAACTAGCCCTCATGATTTTGAAAATAGTTGTTCTTGGTAAAGAATGGCCACCAATAGGGCCATTACGGAATTCTTCTAGCACCCTTGAGGTTGTGATTTTGTGCAATGCATCTAAAGAGAATTCCATTAATGTCTTTCCTAAACAAGACACCATCAACAAGAATATAAGGAATGGACTAGAGTCTGAAATACCTTATTTTTGCTTGATCTAGTCCATCTGGGCATCTACCTGACTATAGAAAGGTGGCCATGTCATGATACTAGTCGTTTGGAGCGTGAAAACCAGTTGACTAGACTTGTTCAAGGGCATATATTGTGTCATTTCCAACTCCAATGCTTGTTGTACCATCTGTTCACATAGTCATTTGCCTCTTTCTAGCTTGGTGACGTTGATGTTGACATCATACTCCATGACTTTTGTCATCCACCCAGCCCTCTTACTAACATCTCTACTCAAAAGGAATTATTTTACACCAGGGTCGTTCACTATCAAATGTATCTTGGTGTTTGAAAGCATGTGTCTAAATTTTTTGAGTGCTTTCACCACAGCAAACACTTGTTTCTCAATAAAATCATACCTCAACTCATACTTTTTTGAGAGATTAATTGAAGAAAGCAATTGATTGCTCCAACTTAATTCAGTTGTGTCAAGACTGCTGATATGCCCTCTTTGCCTCCAAAGGCGTAAAGGATAAAATCCTTCTCATAGTTTGGGTTTATCAAAATAGGGGCATGTACAATGGCTTGTTTGACAACTTCAAAACTATCCCAATCCTTAGCCTTTGAAACCAAAGCCTTGGCCTTGGACCTACAAGTACAAGGCCATGTAAACACCAAGAGAAAAAACTAATTTCACCAATATGGTTGATGATTTGTTCTTCCTAATTTTTTGACGAAATTAAAACTCATTACAGATCACAAAGTCTAGTTTTCAAATCTATAATTTTTTTACTATTGAACATAATTTATATTTATTAATTATTTTTTAAACAAAGAGACTCATAAACTTGAAATAACATACGTTACCATTTTTTAATAACTTTTGATTTTGAAAGTTTCTTGAAAAAAATTATGCCTGACTAATCTAGACATCATTATCTACATGATGAAAAAAAATTAGTGTTATGATTAGTTTAGCTCCAATTATGGTGGTCATACACAGGGGGTTTTAAAAAACACTAATTAGGAAAACAAAATTAATAAAAAAATATTTATCAAAAAATTACCAAAAAAAATCCTGACCAAACTTCAACATCCTATGCATCTTTCCACAAAATGAATTAGAAAAAATACCTTCATTTAGGTCAAATTATGTTGGTCATACAATGCATGTTTTGGCCAAAACCAAGGGGATTTTTAAAAAGCCACCTTTTGTACATCCTAAAGAAAACTGATTTTTATCATCTAGGTATTAGAAAAAAATTACATATTTGAAAACGATAAACAAAATCCTACATTTTATATTTTACAAAATTTTTAAAATGGGAAAAATACTTCCACTTTTTGACCAAAAAGTGGACTCGTCTTCTTACACTTACCCATGTAGGAATACACTCAACACTGAGAGGGGGGCTGAATCAGTGTTGTTAACAATTTTAACACTTTTTACTCCTTTTTCTTAATTTAAATTCACAATTGTAGAATTCTTCAGATAGAACAAAGAAAATATGCAGAGTATCAAAACAAAACTTGACACAAGAAATTTCCCGAGTGGAAAACCCTCCTGGGGTATAAAAACCACTCAACTGCCTCACTGGCTTAACACAAATTTCTGATTACAATTGTCTCACTGACATTACAATTCTGCCTCACTGGCATATTGTACTTCTCTGCATGTCTCACTGACATTACAACATCAACATTCAATGAAAATTATAACTCAGGGGATTTCCCTGTTTCAATAAAAACAAAACCTTATTTCTCCCTAAAAATAAATTCTTTGCAATCAACCTTTAACTGTCTTCAACACCTACAGTCATTCAATTTTGATCTTCAAAAATACTTCATACCTCTGCAAAACAATCTCAAACTAATTCACCATTTCTTGAGCTTTCTCTCTGTGCAAAACTGAACAATTTGTCCTCTCTGAGAAATTATTGTCTTTCATCACCTTCACTTTCTCTGAACAAACATTAATCCATCATGATCATTGAAGGACTCCATTCATTTATTGAATCAACATTCTTTCAAAATCTCAACATAATTCCCTGAAAAAATGATTCTTCATTCCTGCAAAAATACATTTCAAAACAAAAATTCCATTCTCCAAAAAATTTCTTTCAATCTTTTTTTCATCTCTGATCTGCAACTCTTTATATCTACCAAAAAAAAATCTTACACCATCAAGAAGAAATTCCATCATATCTACAAAAACCGATTCAACTTCCCACATCATATGTTATCTCAATCATAACATATTCTCTTCAAAAATCAAACAACAAAAAAATAAAACATCTACGAAGAAATCAGCCTTTTCATATTCTTCACATTTAGAAACATTCTAAATGACATTCTTTCTCTCACCAAAAAAAACTCCAATTTGAGTGCCTCTTCATTTTCGGTGAAAGGCCATGAAAATAGCAAGTTTAATTTCCATTTGAAAACACAGTGGTTGTCAAATTTAACCACAGTAACTAACCGTTTGAGGCAATTTAAAGTTTAAACCTTATCCCTCCGATTTGCGCGGCCCGCCACATGAAGATTCAACGACGATCGTTGATTAGCCGTTTCCCGTGGAGCACACAAAACAGTAACCGGTTACCGGGCACCCTAGGCAACAGGGCCGGTAAGACTGACGAGTCTTCACCCCTTAAGTTGTCACTTAAGTGACAATCACCGCTCCAGCCAGTCAACAATCAATTATAAGTAAAGTGCACTGACGACTATAATAGGTTTTTAAAGAAGTTTTATTTAGGTCTTGTGAAAACAATGAAGAGCATTATACACTACTATATGTGTCACTTGTCACTATAAACCACTTGTAAGAGTTTTACAATTTGAAAACTGAGATGATACCAACCCTCCAAACCACTGTGAATACTGAGATGATACCAAACCACTGTGATTACAACAAGTCACAATCAAAAGTGTGTCATAATTGCATGCAGACCACTCATAATGCCAACCTTAGCCACTTTCACTGAAAGCATGACTTAAACTGTCCTATGAAGAGTCCTTCTGAAATATCATGTGATCAACACATCTGATCCAACAAGATGAATTCTCTGTAACCAATTCGAATTCATTAAAAAGGCAACTTCACAACACTGATTGCATAACCAAACATGATATGTACCTGTCAACTGCATCTTGTGAAAACAACATCCTGATACATGATCAACTGTGATCAACTGTGAAATGCAACATCCTGATATCCTGATATTTTGACATCAATGAAAAGACAATATACTCAACTGTGAAATGTGCTACAACCCACACTTACCCCTTAAAATATTGTGAGAGAAGAGGTGTGTGGAGACATTCTCCCCAATTATTACTTCAACTAATGACTCTTCAAATCCTCAACCTTTCCAATGACTGTGATTTTATCAAACAGATTATTTGCTTTGACTATTTCCCCACCTGCACTACTATTTCACTTGATCAACAACATAAACCTTTCTAGAATTTATCTTCACACAAAATATGAATAGTATTCCTAAAAAAATTATGCAGAATTGAGAGGATATGAGAATCATATCTATGGATTCGATATGAAGATCTGTTTATGGAACAAGACAATGTGCTAATTCTTCTTCTCTGTGTAATGCTTAGAAACATTCTAGTTCAGTTCCAAAAGATATATGCCTGTTGAGTCAAATTTAACTTTGCTTATCTCTGTGACTAAATAATGAACTTCAGTAGATGATTTAATCTCATTCTTTTCATCTTTGGATACTAGCTTTCCAAAGCTGCTCCATGCAAGATTTTGTCATTGGAATTAACTCCCATCAAATCCAACCATTCTAGATGCAATTTTGAAGGCAATGTTTCAACTGCTTCTAAGATTTGTTTACTGCTCTTTGATTTTGTGTCATCAGCAATAGGATCCCTCTCTTTCTGCTTGTGAATATCCTTCACATCTGAACTATTGTACTTGATATTGTTTTTAGAAGAAAATTTTCCAACTTCGATCTCTTTAGCTTTTGAATCAACTACCTTGGTTAGGGAAGAATTCAACTCTTGATTGCTTCTAAGTGATTGGTGTTTTTCTTACTCATCTACATTCGATGTTTGACTTTCAATGAGTAGGAAACGTCGATTACTAAGCACCCCCGCTCCTCTTCCAAATAGGTTTTCTTGAAATGGTATGCTTTGTGTCTCACTGTCATTGTACATTTTAGACACAATACGAATTGGAGTAGCCATTCTGGCACAATGGTGACTGATAACTCTCAGAAGGTCCAAAAGAACAGCTTCCTTACCACGAAGATACTCCTAAAAATGTGTAGTTTTCAAAATGAAAGACACCAGAATCATAAGAGCTCGACTCTCTTCGTTTATTTCTTCTAAAACTACTCTTCGAGGCAACCATTGATGTTCAATATGCAGATTTTTTCTAAGACTTTGTGCATTTCAGCCATAATATTTCAAACTTTGTTCACATCTAAATGATTGAAGATTTTCTCCATCATTAGATTCTGAATCAATTATGTCACCATCTTTTTCTTCTTTCATTCATAGAATATGCCAAGAGTTTTGCGGATACACAGATCTCTTAGGTTTTTGGAGGTTTTCGGGTCTATGGGACATATCCATGTCCAGCTAGTAAACCCGCTAAGTGATTTCAAGGGGCTTTTACAGGAGCGAGGGGCCCTTTGAGACATGCGGAGCTTAGGGTGAAGAAGGGATATATCCCTATCCACCTTGAAAGCCCACTAAACATAGAATATAAAGGATTGCAAGGAGGGAAGCACAAATCAGAACCACCTTAGGAACTCTGCATCCACATCGATGTGAGAACCCGCATTGTATTAAGATAATCCTTTCATAAACTCTCATTTGTTCTTCATGTCAATGCTTTGTAATCTGTTCAACCCTGAGCTCTGATATGTATCTATTGGCACCGAAGTATAGGCTTAGTCATCATGATCTTCATTTTGGACCAAGCACCATTGACTCTCTTTCAAGAAGAAGTCTTGACTTGCATGGCTTCTCCGTGATAACTCTCTAACTTGACATCAAGATCTTCAGCACTTCTTTCTTCACCACTCTACCTTCCACGACCTTTACCATGACCACCAAAGCCTTGCAGGTATGCTCCTCCTCTTCAAAAGTCTTGTTAATGATGCTTTCAATCACATCATTTGAATTGTGTATGAATGTAGTAGCCGCATGCTTACGAGCTTGAGTATTTCTTGTAGTCATGGTTGGTGGGCTTAAATATAGAACGTCTTAACCAGCCGGTGCATTGTAAGCGACCGGTTGGTCGACATTAGTACGGCAGGTAAAAATCAGTGAAATCTCCATCGACCGGTAGTACAACGGGAATGGTCAAAAGTAGTCAAATAAATTTGACCCTTGGATGCTGTCAACTTTAGGACCTGTCACCTCAGCCGTACAGCCGGTGAGTTACAACTCACCGGTTGTTTACGGCTGAGCCTTAAGGAACGTCTTAACCAACCAGAGCGTTGTAAGCGACCGGCTGGTCGACGTTAGTACGGCAGGTAAAAATCAGTGAAATCTCCATCGACCGGTAGTACGGTGGGAATGGTCGAAAGTAGTCGAATAAATTTGACCCTTGGATGCTGTCAACTTTAGGACCTATCGGCTCAGCCGTTCAGCCGGTGAGTTACAACTCACCGACTATTTATGACTGAGCCTTAAGGAACGTCTTAACCAGCCGGTGCGTTGTAAGCGACTGGTTGGTCGACGTTAGTACGGAAAGTAAAAATTAGTGAAATCTCCATCGACCAGTAGTATGGCGGGAATGGTCGAAAGTAGTCGAATAAATTTGACCCTTGGATGTTGTCGACTTTAGGACTTGTTGGCTTATATACACCATGAAACTTCACATTTATATAAGTGTGTAGGTTCTGAAATTATGGATTTTATGAATTCTTTTCTATCATCCTAATCTTCATAACATATGGTAACAACCAATGACAAACATGACCGTGCCTCCCAATGGTGTTTGACAATCATACTTCACAAATAACAAACAATTTTCCTTTGCATACTTAGCATTCAGGGTCATAATGAGAGTTTAATGTGCCTAAGGGGATATCATCAAGGTATAGACATGATTATGCACTTAATATTTTCCTTGATATCTTAACAATCCTTCCTTGAATCATCAATAAGGTCTGGGATGACAATATCTTATGTGGCAGTCCCATCTCAATCCTTAATATTTTTTTGAGTCTCCAAACACAATCCCTTATGATTGGTGAATCAATTTTGGTACGATGACATTATGATCATGAGAGGGCAGGTTTAACAAGATATTTACTTTTATTCAAGTCCTATGATCATCCTATTTGAGTCATGAAAATACAGTTCAACATTTAATTGTGGTAGACCATAGTGATTAAAGTAATCAGTATGATCTTGTTCTTACACAAAGACAAACCCTCTCGTACATTCATGCAGGAGCACACCAGGAGGAGTGGATAATCAATCTTTCCAACAAAACCATCTCTTCAAAAGGGTAATAACTTAAGAGAACTCCATAACATCCCCTCTTGCATGCCCATGATCTCATTCAAAATGCTTAAATAGTAAAAACAAACCTTGCTAGTCAACATGCATGTAACAATCCTCAAGATAGTCATGTGAGCTTTAATAAATCTATCTTAAGGGTTTATAGTCACATAAGAGGGTCATCTTATACAAGGATCTTCATTTTTCATGTCAAAATCGATGAGATGCCCAAGGTGACCAAACCTTGGCTTACTTCCAAAATCCCAATCAAGTAGCCTGGTTGAATGAAACCTATCCCAACATAACAATCTTCTGAAGAATCTGCCTTGTGGTAATGTATCAAATTGTAAACTTTATGATTGCATTATGATAGTGTTAATAAGATTGAGAGCATAGAATGGGATTGAATGGTATAAATTGAGACATGATCATACCAAAAACCTCTATATGGGTTGAAAGACTAACTAACATAATAAAGTACCTGGTCAACCCCAAAACTCCTATATCAAGACTAAATCAAGTTGGCTTAAATGAGGCACATCAAATTAACTCAAAGGCACATATAATAGCAAACACAAGTCTTCAAAGATTGCAAAACTAAACCAAGACTCCCTAAAATCATGAACACCCTTAACCATCCATAATCCTATAAACAAGACCTCTAAGGACATCCAAATCCACCCAAGAAACCATTAGAATATGTCAAACTAATGCAATGGATTATGAACCTCTACAATCAAACCAAGTTGTTCAACCAAGACCTAGAGTACTCATAATAGGCTAAAAAAGCCAAGAAACTCACTAAAAGCTCATGCAAAAGGGGGGGGTCCCCATTTTTTTTATGCAAAAAAGTGGGGAATGTGTGCAAGGAACAAATGGTGACTCTATTGGGAAAATGCTTTTGAGCATTTCAAAGATAAAAATGTTAAGAACCCAAAATCTCTATGTACACCTACATATTAGGCCAAATAAGCATAACCTAATCAAGGGATCAGAAATCAAAAGCTAGCATAACCATTCATGTTCCAAAGATCCAAGTATGTGTAAATGCATTCATTCCCATCCTTTGGCGGCTAAGGTCATCTAAGTTCCTAAGCTACATGAATGATTCTCACCTTATGAACTACCTAGACATTGCCTCGCTACTAGTCAAGAATCTATAGCCCTAATGAGGTTGTCTCTGTGATTCCACTCAAAGCATAGCTCTACCGCAAGCCAAGCATTTATAGCCCCAATAGAGATACTCAAAACCTCTAGATAGTTGAGTTATTTGATGGGAGTAATAGGAAGTACTACCTTTTAAGTACTCATTTTTTAATGATTTGATCAATTAATTTAGTTTTGGATAGGAGTACTAAGAAGCACCACTTATCCTACAGCACATGCTTCTTCCACATGGGCTACGTATATTGTTGTAACTTCGTTGGGCTGGGGATCACAATGGCGGCAAAGGAGAGACTTTAAGATTTTTTACTTAACACAAGATCACCAAGACTCACTTAGAAGCTTCAAGATTATTAAGATGTGAAGAGGTATAAGATCCCAAAACACTTCAAGCGATACCAAACAGTCGACTCATCTCCCAAGAACAAGCATCATACCATCCAACACTAATAATGGAGCCTGCAGTAAACCCATAGGTTATGACTAATGTTTCTCAAAGGAAGACTTGGAGACATAATCTAGAAAATCATATTGCATACACTTGCAAACAACTCTCTAATCATTAAGCAATAAGCATCTAATTAGCAAAGAAGGACCCCAAGACTCAAAATAAGAGATCAAAACACCAACAAGCTAAAAATTGACCAAAAATAATACCCAAACAAATTGGAAAACAAAACTAAAAAGTAGACTAACAATTAAAACTAACCAACCAGAAAGCAAAAGAAAACAACTAACTACCCAAACACAAAGCAAAACCAAGCAATATAGACACCTAACAAACTAGAAATAACTAACACTCTATACAAAGGCTTAGGATAGTAAGTATCTACACTCTCTCTTGACTTATTTCTTAATATGTGTAAGAGTGAAAAGGCACATGTCAAGGTCCTAAGTCGAGCAAACTCATCCTTATATTCTAAAAAGTAGAATATAGGCAAACTAGGCTCATATTCAAGATACAAGTCATGTCTAGGATCAACAATTGAGGAAACTCATAGTGTCCATGATCAATCCAAACACAAGTTTTCTTACTCCAATTCCCATAATCAAAACCATAAGCATCATAACTCGATGAGAAAATAGAAGATAAAACCTGGCTTGAAGTACCAACAATTAAAAATGTAAGATCACCATCTTGTTGCATCATATCCAATAATGTCTCACCTTCATGAGGTCTCAAATCATGGTAGACCATCTCTCATGCATCAAGTACATGCAAATCACAATCAAATTCATCAATAAGTGAACCATTGCAATGTTTATAAGTAGGTAAATCAATCACATCAATGCAAGATTCAACTCTTTTAGGGTCTAAAACATGGAACATTTCTCCTTTTCTCAACTCATCATGTAACTGGTATGAAAAATCAGCATGTGTATTATCTAAAGGATTATCAAAAACAACTTTAAATTCATCCTTTATAGCATATATGCATCATCATTTAACACATTTCCATGCTCAAATTTAATAGAAACGAAGTTATGATCATCCTTACCTTCCAAAGCAACCTCCCAAGAAAGAAAGAAGTCAAGACAACTTACTTCAGGATGTGGATCAATAGGATGAATCCTACATGAATTAATCAAAGAAAGGTCTAATATGTGCATTGAATATCCATGAGATGACATGTCTTCATACAATTTGAACATTAGATCAGTCATGTTATCAAATCAAGAGCATGACAAGTTGTCTAGATCATCACTCTGCATGATTGTTTGACCTCCATTCTCAAAGAGAAAGTTGTTGTCCTCATTCTTAACCCGCATATACCTGCATTAACCAAGTGAGAATCTTCATCATTAGAAGGATAAGCAAGATTAGAATGATGGAAATATGATATACTCAAATCTTCTCTACTAAAATCAGTCATATGTAATGAAGAAACATCATCTAAATCATGCAATAGCTTCCCTGTTTCAACTTGTGGTTCATGTTGGAGTGATGTGTGATCATGTACAGTAGAAATAAGATCTTTTGGACTTTCCACTTGTGAAACTTAATCTACATTTTTTATATCCTCTTGTAACCATGTTTTACCTTGATTTTCTTTACCTAGATCAACTTGTAAGTCCTCTAAAGTACTTGTGTAGGTCTGATATGACTATTTATCTTGACATAAAAAGTAGGCACAATTATGAAATTTATCATTTAGTTCCATAAATTCAAGTTGTATCTCTTGTATATCAATTGGGCTAATTTCTTTCTTCGTTTTCCATGTATTTGCTTCACTTGCTGGGCTAATATCTTCTTGTTTTTCCATTACATCAAACTAATCTGACTTCTGATCACACTCAGCTTCATGCTCAAAGTAATTAGCAAACTAAAACCAATCATTTTCAACCTCTTGCTAATTTGCACTTCCTACTTGGTTGTCCATTTTGCCTAACTTGTCATCCAACTTGTTCTCAACGTCATTCTCAATGTCTTCTTCACTGTCCCATGACTCAAAACCAAAATCTTCTCACTTTGGAACAATAGTACCTTCAATGAACTCATTGGGATAGCCATCTAGTGACTTATTCGTAATGCATCCAGTTTCGTGCTCATGTTCATTTTGACAAACCAATTAGGAAACCTTAGTCTCACCCATGTATACATCACCTTGTTGACCTTGATTGATGAAGCATGGCTGATTTGTATCACTAGTGAGTTCCCCTCCCTGAGGTGAACCAATTGATGCATATTCACAAAAATGTGTATCTCCTTGTGTTTATTCTCCTTGATCTTGCTTAGTCCTCCAAGATGGGATATATATCTCACTTAGGGTTTGTATACCTCCAAGATGGGAAGTAGTCCTTTAAGATGCAAATCCAACCTTGTGAGGAGGATCAAATAATTGATCTCACCATGTGGCTCTCTATGATGTGCACTGTAAACTTGAGATGAACCAAAATGAGACAATGTTAGTGAAGGTGATTGTTCTCCTATCTGCTTCTCCAATACTTCTTGGAAGAGTGGGATGTCTACTTGAAAATTCTCCTCATGGTATGATTGTTGATCAAGTGCAGATGTTGAAGGAGTATTAGAAACACTTGATGTGCATGTCTAAACCCCTAAACTTGGTAATTTATTACTAGGACATCTAACAAAGAAGGTTGGATGGGTTGGAAAATCATCATATATTACACCATCATGATTATTGTCGCATGTCACACGATCAATTTTTTAACCAAATAATTATGAGAGCTTGCATGATGATTTTACCATGATTTACTTTATTTGTAGGCTGCCATGTCTAATCAACATTGTTTCCACTTGCCAAATCACCTAAATTTGATGAATATACAACTGCATATGAACTAAAACTTGATGGTATAGTTATAGGAGCATTAGTAGAAGAGATATTGCATGGATTCATAATTGAATCATGACCGTTTGAATCACAAAATTGACCTTGCAAGTAGCTGACCTGATTTGCAACATGAGTTGATTGATGATTTTGAGGAGTATAGTTGTCACAATTGATTGTATGAAGTGTTTTCAGATGATTAGGGCCATCATATGAGCTGATATAAGGTTGCATCCTTTCACAAAATTCAAACAATTGCATGTTCTAACCAATATGTTCATCATTCAAACGATTAGTGATGTCATATCCATTGTGAGCCAAATCAAGGGCTTTGTTAAATAGATTGAAGTCATTACCCCATTTGACCAGCCAATAATCAACTTTCCAAATATCATATCAAAACCCCAAAGATAATGATCTTTCAAGACCTCATCATTGAGAAATGGATTTGCACCTTTAACCCTTTGATACATCATGATAAATCTATGGTTATATTGAAAAACACTCTCAAAAATTTTCCTTCTAACCGTTGTAAACTAAAGTAATGGGTGTTGCAAGCTTATGTGTAGATCAAATTGTAACAAAAACATGCTTTCAAACTCAACCCATGACCATATGGAATTAGGTGGAAGATTTGCATACCATTGTGAAGTTGCACCTTGAAGTGTGTAGCCAAATAGAAGGCACTTAAAATTTTGTTGCCAAATCTGAAGTTTAAACATCAATGCCTTATAATCCTCAATATGTTGTGAAGCTCTTTATCAACTATGGGGAAGAAATGAAGGAAGCTTTCTATATGCATGACTAGGAACCTCATACTGATCCCCAAGTATGCACAAAGGGATACCCAATTGAGCTAAATCTACCTAATATCTAACTCATCTCATAATTTGCAACAAACCAACGAAAAGCTTGTACCAAAATTACCATTCAAGTGCTCCTTCTAGCACCACTCTATTAATGAGTGTTTTTGCACACAACTTAGGTAAAATACCAAGTATCTTATCTCTCTTGAAAGGAATCAAATCCCAAAGAAATGGAAAATAACTACCCCAAGGTCTCTCCTAGCCAGGTCTTGGACTTCACAAGATAACTTAGTGTTTGATGTTATTTGTTGTTCCAACAATGGGCCTTATATCAATGTGGACAAACTTCAACACAAAAGGTTAAAATGCACAAAAACCAAATAGTTTTTAGATTTAGCAATGTGTAAGCAAAGTGATCCAAACATATATTGTCATAAAATGTATTGTTTTAGCCTATGACCAGCAATATATCAACTTGCATTTACGAAATATGAAATTTACAATAGCACTATGCAAGTTTTGAAAGTCCTATTCTAACCAACTCTTATAAAAAAGTGCAAAAGCAAGGCAAGAAAGGGAAGGGATGGAGAATTCCTAAGGACAGCTACAGGAATGATTACTATTTCAGATAGACAGACCTCAAATGAACATATCTTTGCTTAATTAGATAGCTCACAATGTTGTAAAGACAGTACAATCTCCAAAGGAAATAAAGGATTTTTAAATTATGAAAGGATTTCATTAAACACCCAAATTTTGACATAGTTTAATTAGACTTTCATAACCGTACTGAATTAAAGTTGTGTTCAGACTAACCATACGTAGTAAGTTACAATCATCAATTTACTAATGGTGTGAACAAAGGGTCCATTAAATGTCAAAAATTATCAATCATAAATGCAACTAAACTTTAACTAAAAAGGTGAAAAGGAATCATAAAAGCAATTTTGCAATCAATAAAACAACCTAGATGACAGGAGCAAATGAATTTTTGTTTATATATTGATTCAACAAAATGGTAGAGTCTCAACAATTCTACTTCTTTTCACTCGTTCCAAACGTGTACAAGAGAGAGTAATCGTCTTTATACAGAGGAGGCAAGAGCACTTAGTTTACAATGAGTGGTGAGGATTAATCCAACACTAAGGGTTCATATTTCCTAAGCATTAAATGTGTGTGGCAGAGTAATAGATTTTATCCATCTTCAACTATTTCTTGATCAAATGGTTGCAATTTTATTTTTTGACCATTTGACTTTTCAAAATATAATTACCAATGCACTGAGCTGACATAGCAAGGTAAAAGTGGCACATTTTCCAATGAAGGTCGTATCCAGTTCTAAAGTAGTTTTCTAGAAAACAAGTCTGAACAGGGCTTGGAACTAGGTGCTTCCTCCTTCCTTTAGGAATTTGATCTTTTTTTTGATGGATTCAAGGCCTTAGAAGACTTTAAATGGACCTCTAATGTTTGTTATATTAATTTTCTTGATCTGGAAATCTCCTTGAAGCATTTGGTCCATTTGCACTTCATACTTTCGTATTGTCTTGTTTTGATGTTTGATCTGCAAGAAATAAATTCATAATAAATGGTTAATTATATTGCAGTGTGTGCAAAAACACCCATCAACAGCACCCGTACAAAATTCATCTTTTGTATTGCTTTCAAGAGCAATTTGTTTTCACCAATCAAGTTATCTTTGTTCTATGGTTGATATAAACTAAGTTTCTCCCCTCCTCAAACTGTAAAGTTTTCTAGGAATGGTCTAGTTTTACAACCAACAATTCTTACAAGCTACGCAAGGATGAAATATTCCAAGTGAAATATGTAAGTGTTTCTTTATTGATGGTGGAGTAGGCGCTCCAACAGTGGAAAGAAGAGATGGAGATCATAAAGTGGGGTATGTAATCATCAAGGTTAGCACTATTTCATGATAGCAATGCTAAGGGAAAGTTCTACCTTAGATCAATAAGTGGCAATTGGCTTGACAATGTGCACACCTAAGAGAAAAAAAGGTCGTCTTTGTAAGTTTCATGTAAAAAACTTAAGGGTGGAAAATACACCATAAATGTGTGCCTAGAAGGAAGAGTTCTAATTGTCAAAGTGTGGCACACAAACTAGGTTGCAAAGCTAGTGAAAAATGGTGCCTAAACATAGTAATGACATGAAAAAACTACCCTAAGTGGGAAATTCATTAGTGATTGGCACTCATCCCTAAAGTGGTAGTAACCTTATAAAAGTGCACCCAACAAGAGATAAGACTGCTTAAGTCCTAGTGTCATTTTATAGTGGCAAAACCAAAGTAGAATTCTACCCAAAGGTGCCAACAAGGTTATGAAAGCACACCAATTGAAGGAACATTAAAAAGACACCTGAAAATGTAGCAATGTTATGAGTAAAGCACACCTAACATAAAAGAAGTGGTTCATAAAAGGATGGCACACATTTTAGGTGGAAAAGCCACTAGAGAATTTTACCAATGTGCTAAAAGTTGGCAATACTTCAAGTAAATTCCATCAAAGGGATAAAAAAAAATTATGGAGATAAAGTCAAGTGCTCTTTTATGTGGTATAAGCCAAGCCAAAAATCCTTCAAGCATCATTTTCAAGTGGCAATGCTATAAGAAAGTAGCACCTAGCTAAAAGACACATAAAATATGACTTAAGGCTTACTTTTCCCTTGGCACAACAAACCCAAATCTTTGCCTTATAACCAGTCAAGTGTTAGACAAAAAATAGTCCTAAAACATGCCATTAAGAATACATGGAAGAGTGATTTTCAAACTTTTTCAAATAAAGTTGAAACAATGTTCTTTTCCCTCCATTATTGTGGGTATATCAATCAAATCTGAGTTTCTAGACTTCTCCAATAGTAGATAGGACAAGTTCCAAAATCATGGTGGTTGGGGGTTCAAGGAATCAACAATTTTGACATCACATTAGATTTTAGAAAATTCATGGTGATGAAGGATGTTTGTGCTACAATTTCATCCAAACCCTATCACATGATCATGTGCTTTTTTAAGTCATCAAGATGTTCACCATGGTTTCTAGCTTGGAAGTATTGTCAAGATTGAGTTTTCAATTTTAGAGCATCAAGATTAGGATAAGAGTGTTCGTCAATTCATGAATTTTCAACTATTTTTAATTGACTTCAAGAAATGTTGACCAAGTTTAGAGAATTCAATGAAATTTTCAAATCAAAGTTATTTTAAATTTTCAAAAATAACTTAAGTGGCAAAAGTTGTTATTTCCTGGAGGATATGGATTTTGAGCCTATTATAAGGATTTTATTTAATCATTTGTTTTAAAATTAGTTTGTTTTATTTCCTCTTTTCTACATAGAGGGATAGTGTTTCTTTAAAGCAAAGTTTTATTGAGAATATTTTATTATTATTTTATCCCTAAAAGTTACCTCTTAAAGAGCTTATAAATAAGTGCCTTGAGCACATAATTTTTTATGAGAGTTAGGGAAAACTTATGCTATGGAAATTTTCATTTGAAATTTGAAGTCAAGTTATTGTGTTTTTGTGTAGTGAATGAATGTAAGTTGATACTAGGCTTATGCTACAAAAGATATTGTTCAACAAAAGTTATTGTTTTCTCATAGTTAATGATTCATGAAGTAAATAGAATTGAGTAACTTTATCAAACTTTGAATTGATGTTTGTTATTCATTAAGAAATGGATTTGTATACTTCTTAGCAATTTATTTTCTGTAATCGTGTGATGTTAATTTGTTTAATCATCTCCTATTGACATAATTTATTGGTCTCTAATATAGTCAATAGTCAACATTCATGTGATATTCCTTCAAATATCTATGTTGAAATGAAATATTGGTCTCTGATTTAGTTAGTAGGAAGTTGTGCTTGTTTGTGCTTGAATTATTTACCCTCCTTTAAATCTAAAAATTTCACTACAAGTCTTGACTGTTGACAGTCTAACACTTGTGTCTAGGGCAAAAAATAGCCAACTAGATATCTACATTTAATGCAAAGCCCAATTGAAATCTCGCATAGTGTGGACACTTGTAAATTTTGTTTATAAGTTTAGGTTTTAGGTCTCAAGGAGCTTTCCATTATAATTTGAAGAACAATTATATTATAGGTGTTGTTCTATTTTGTGTTCTCTCACAAGAAACAAATTAAAACACTAACAATTTTTTGTAACTTTGTTGGGGAACAAGATACAACAAGTCAAGCTTGGAAGCAAAAAGTCTTATTGCCTTCGATTTCAATCTTTTCATCCTAGCTGATAACGTATACATCAGATCTCAAAGGAAGGCATGACTTCTTGAAACTACTTTTCAAACACCTTCTCAAGCACATTCAAGCGAAGATTCATCTTCACCAATGAATTGAAATCTCATTGATATTTTTCCAATAAATCCAAATCCAAATAAAAAACACTTCAAGGAATGGGTGACAACCCCCATGATGATGATTTGCCACCAATTCCATTGTTGTGGGGAACCACTATTAGTCCTTTAACACTTTCAACTCACCATGATTTTCCATTAGGTTAAAGAAATAGTTTTCTAGAATTTTCCATGGTGATAGAACTCAACACCATGATGAACATATCTCAATATTCACCATAGCTTGCAACATCCTAGGAGTAGCACATGAAGTTGTTGCAGTGAAACTTTTTGTTGAAAGCATAATTGGAGGAGTAGAAAAATGGTTCCATTATCTTTCTATGGTTGCATCACCAATTGGGAGATCATGCACATGAAGTTCTTTTTGCAGTTCAAATTGGCTGAGGATAGTCACGTTCTATTTGCCCAATTGTTAAATGTAAAGAAGGATAACAATGAGCCCATGAGAGAGTTTGTCACACAATTTAACCAACTTGTTGAAAGGGTTAATAATTATTTAAGGTCTTCTCCACAAATTCTCTTAAGTCGCTTCATTAATGGCCTTCCATAAAAAATCGTCTTCCTAATCAAAATGTGTGAAATTGATGAACTAGACAAAGCTTAATCATATGTGGTTTGGAAGATGATATGATCATAATCTGTGTAATAAAAAAAGACTCCATCATATTTATGGTCCCAAGTTTTATAGCTCTTCTCCTACAAGTGGTGACTAATATGTCTAACATGAAAAGACAATTTCAACAAAAAGGTTTCACACAACAATATCGAGGACAAAGGGATAAAAAAAAAGTAACGAAATTGGACTACCTCATCCACCTGAAAGGCTTGCCTTAGAAGCACCTAATAATGATATCAATAATTTTGACGCTTTCCACGAGACAAACAATCATAATGGTCAACATTGTCCAAAGATGTATCACATGATGTAGCTCGTGTAGCTTTCAACACAAATTATCAAATATTTTCAGGTAACCTTCAACATCTTAGAGATGAGCTCAATGGCAACTCTATGATAGGATATAATCAATAAGGATCATTTTGTACCAAAAAGGTAAATACATTCATTGATTATGCATGTTCAATTAATCAAACAACTATGAAAGAGAAAAGACCTAATGAAAGGAGAGTACAAGAGGAACATCCATGGGAAAAGCCACCAATGGTGACTTGTTTCTAAGATTCCATTTTTATTCCTTCATTCACAAATTAAGATAAAGATTTAGATTTCCCATCTACCTCTCTATCCATGCCTATTTTCTATGGAGCACAAATTATGTGCTAGAAAAAACTACATATCACTTGTTTGCAAGAAAAGATAATCTCCCAAGCATCCATGGAGCAAGGTGATGATTCAACCATTTCCACTAAATAAGAGGGTTATGATTGTACCAAGGAGGAAGATGCATCCAATGAATTCTTATCTACGTTTGAAAGGATGTTTGAAGAACATGCACAATACAAAATTTGAGAAAAGCTCACGGCTTCAAGTTCAATAATTTATACAAACATTCAAGAAAACAATGAGGTGGTACAATTGGGTGAAGCATAATTTACTCTTTGTGGGGACAATGGAGTTTAAAATTCAAGTAGTGGATCGTGAATTCAAATTTGGAGTTAGAATATTCATTGTCAATCCTAGACATTTTCTTACACCGCCTCAAGAGCTAACCTTCACTAAATGACACAATGGACTTCCTAAAGAAGTTTGTCTCCTCTTTAGCTTTGTCCCCAATAGCTTTGCATAGAAAAATTGAAGAACCACGAGTTTAATATTCATTAATTGTCAATGAGATGATATTTAGTTTGGATACATTTGAGCAAGAATACTACCAAAAGAAATTATGTTCTCACTTTGGACTCTTTGTCAAAAGATAGTAGTTGTGCAATTAAAGATGAGGGTCCTAATTGTTTTCTCCCTCTAATGAATACATTCTTTGAAGACAATTGTCATGACGAAGCTAAAGAGATCCAATTTGCCAAAAGTTTGGCACCAAGTGACACTAGTATAGAAACAACAATATATTACTAAAAAAACTACTGAAAACTTTTTATAAATGACCAAACATGGTCACATGACCATGCTAGTCATTTTTAATGCAACCAAATTGATGACTAAACCATTTTTAGTCATTTATTGGTTGTTTTGATTGATCGATTTGGTAGTATATTTAGTCGTTGATTTAGTCATTGATTGTTGTAATCTAGTCACTTATTTAGTCATTTTTTATTCACTAATATATTTAGTCATTAATTTAGTCATTAATTGTTGTTAACTGATCACTTAGTCATTTTTATTCACTAATTTGTGTCCATTGGTAGTGTATTTCGTCGTTAATTTTAATCATCATTTTGATCAATTTGGTAGTATATTTAGTCATTTTTATTCACCGATTTAACACGGGTCATATATTTAGTCATATTTATTCATTGTTCACTGATTTCTATCTATTGGTAGTATATTTAGTTAATTTAATTATTAATTGATGTCAATTAGTAGTATATTTGGTTGTTTTGAAGCTTGCATTTAGTCATTAGTATATTTTGAAGCTTGCACAATGAAATAGCTTTGAGAAGGTAAAAATAGCTTGTTTTATTGATAAAAAATGATTACAAACAACATAAAGATCTAAAAATAAGTTACAATGCTTTATCTTTGCTAAAAAAACCTTCATGGTTTCAATACATAGCTCAAAGAATGAGCAAGATATTATTTTTCTAAGTATCACTGAGCATAGAAGCATAAAGACATTCATAGATGTCTTCTTCACAAATCCATGACTGTCCCATGAAGCCCATTGTCCTCATTCAAGATCACACTGTCATCTCTGTAGAGATCTTGTCTCATGCACCCAACTTGCTCTAGTTCATAAGCCGCCACTATGAATTGTTACCTGTAGCAATAAACTGTCCTTATCTCTGATGATTATGCCTCTGATGACTGTCATCTTTGGTAGGATGCCTCAATTGTCATGGACTATTATTCAAAAATACTACCTTATGACTAGGATATGCATTATCCTAATCAAACTTGTAGCTTCTTGAAATGCATTGTCCAATCACTTTTCAACCTACTATCATGTATTTTCCCTTTATAAAATAACAATGCCTCATGACTGCCACTACCTAGCTCATTATTCTAGCATGCTTTCACTTGTACTTTGCCTCCCATCAATGTAGAACATAGCCCCTCTATTGAATGCCTTGACTACCTTTGACATAACTGTATCTTTTCCAAATTCCTTGAAAATAGTTCATCACTACTATTGTTACCTAGGTATGCACTCTATGTCATCTGTCAAACTGTTACTAGTGTGGAAACGCATGCTTGGAGCCCTTCAATGCAAGCACGTGCCTCTTTCATCTCTTAAAACTTCTGCAACATGGGAAATCTTCCTAGAGCAAGTTGTAACGTGTAGAATCCAAGAAGGAGAGTGTTGATCGTGTCCCATTTATGAAGCTCTCTCCTTCAATGCAGCCAACAATAACCCTAGAATCTTTCCTCCTTTATATGCAACATGCCATCTGATATGAGCAACAGGGTGTTGCCTTTTCTGCCATGAATGAAGCTGTGCCTCAACACAACCAACAAAATTACTATTAGTCTCAATTCAAAAAGAATAAAAGTGCATTGTATATTGCAAGTTTACAAAAGTAAGTCCAAACACAGCAGAAAGATAAATCAATTAAAAGATTGTAGCCTTGTCAACAAATGTCTTAAATAGAGTGTTCAACATAGGCCTGAAATATGCATATTGAACCCTTCATTTCAGAACCTTGTTCAAAGTTTAAGAAAGGTGATACACTCAGATTATAGAATGAAGTTGACATTATAGAATGAAGGCTATCAACACTAACCAGACTGGAACAACATTATCAACAGAAATTTCTTGGAAACCAAGCCCAAGAATGCCATCAGACTTAGACAAAAAAATGTCAACACTAGTTCATGTGTTGTCTCAATAAAGACTTGCACCATGAAAGAATCCATTTATACATAAATTCCAAATTAAGTTGATGAGAAAAGATCTTTGATATCCAACTGGGAGGCCTTAACATCCAAAAATTACTAACCTGATGTTTCACAACAAGTTTCCCAACTGTGATATCATCTTTACTTAAGAAACTGAATATTGATCCACTACCATATTGGATCTCACAGGATTCTCCTTCACAAACAACAAATGATATATATTAATTGTTTAGAAACTTCCTTAATATCCTCATGTAAGCAAACTAAACTAAGTGAGGTTGAGGGTTTGAAGTAGAGTACCATCTTCTTGGTATGTGCTTGACTTTGATGACTTGTATCTTGAATGAAAATAGCAAGCTAGCTGCACTGTAAAATCATTGTTAATCATTGTTACAAAAATAACCACAAAATGCTCTTTAATTAAAATAATCCTTCTAGATATTTCAAGACAAGATATTTCAGTTAATTTTGAAGAAAGCTAATTTCACTATCCAAACAACCATCAATCTATTTACTGTATATAATTTCCTAGAATTCAGAATTTGAATGTAGGCTGAGTATTCTAGCAACACTACTTTTTTAGTTGGATCCTAAAAATGCTACAACTTATGTTTTTCTCTAAAACATCTGTGCAGAAGCGGGCAAGTGTGGTGAGGTTCAAATAGTAAGGAGATTGATAAAAGATAGAGGAATTAAAAAGATACCTACATGTAGTTGGATTCAAGGGCATAAAATGGTAAATGTGTTTTGGTGTAGGAGATAGATCACATCCACAAACATGGGAGAGCTATGCAAAATTGGAAAAATTGGCTTGGCAAATGAAGGCAATAGGGTATTTCCAGATTCAAGACTTTTACTTAATGTTGTGGACTAGAAGAAAAAAGAATCATTTATCTGCCAAAATAGTGAAAAGTTAGCAATTGCATTTGGGTTGTTAAACATGGCCCCTGGTACAACCATTAGAGTTGTTAATAACCTTCGAGTATGTTCTAATTTTCACACTGCATCTAAATTCATCTCCAAGATTGTTGCAAGAGAAATTGTTCTGAGAGATGTGAACCATTTCCATCAGTTTAAATAGGGACAATGTTCTTGCGGAGAATATTGGTGATGCTAAATGAAACAATCTAAAAAATAGGCTTGCACTATAATAATATGCACTACATCAGATATCCACTAATAATGAAGGGACATCCATCAAAGCATAACAATAGGGATTTTTTTGTCATATGTTGTAGTTACAAGTGCCCTGCTAGACATATATGAAAATGTGGAAGCATAGACAAGGCAAGCGAACTGTTTCAAAAAATGCCTCAAAGAAATTTGATATCATGGAATGTCGTGATTAATGGATATGTTTAAAATGGGTTTTTTCTAGGTGTAAAGCCCAACTCCTCAACCTTTGAAAGCATCCTTCCTACCTGTGTGTGAATTGGAGCTTTGGATGAGGATATGAACATCCTTCAAAAGCATATTTGGAAGTAGATTTTTATCAGATATTGTAGTTGCAAGTTCCACTTCGGATCACCAAAGCCTTCACAAAAATTTCTGCACAAAATTCAATAATGAAGAATTTATGCACAAATTCTCTTTTGAATGATGCACAAAGCCTCCACCACAACATTGCACAATTTGTTGCTGGGCCTTGCGGTGATGCGGGTGATTGCTGGGCCTTGCGGTGATGCGGGAATCACCCGCATCACTGCAAGGCCCAGCAATAGTGTGGTGTTGTGGTGGAGGCTTTGTGCATCATTCAAAAGAGAATTTGGGCATAAATTCTTCATTATTGAATTTTGTGTAGAAGTTTTTATGAAGGCTTTGGTGATTTGAAGTGGAACTTGCAACATTTTTGCTTGAATAAATAGGCGGATAAGGTACACCCTCCATTCCACCAATTCTGCTACCTCCAATTGGACCTATGACAAGTGATTGAAGGAATAAATTACAAAAAATATCATCCTATCTATTTATGATGTTTTTCTAAGCATCAAAAAATTAAACAAACAAACTACAAAGCACACAAGTACATCTCTTAGTTGTATAGACTAGGACAGTTCAACCACCATTATACCACTCAATGAATACTAACCAGCTCCTAAGTCATGATCCAGATGACTCCTTTGGTGCCCTGTAGGTGGTCCTCAATATGAAAGCTCTGGGTCCTAACAAAAAAACACAAAATCAAGGAGTTCAAACCAAGAATAAATGATATATGGAAAATAACCTACAATAAATATTTAAATTAAAATAAAAAGACTACCAGATCTGAATATGGGCAATTCACAGATCAACTCACATCCATTTGAAGTTGTCACCCAATAGAGTCTCAACTATGTTTCTTGGAAACAAGAAAAATGTCTTTCTTATGGAAAGATGGCTTATCCATTTGAGAAGGTTTAGGTATTCATGAAATGAAACAGGGTTAGTTAAGAAGCATGTGGAGTCAATTCATCTTCTACAATGATTCTCCTACAATATTCTACAGGTGATACACATTTATACATACATTTGATAAAAGAACATTCAAGGACTGATACCTCACAAAGTTCCAGTTGTAGACATAAAAAATTGTCACTAAGACTTAGATTCAGCTACATATATACAACCCCCAACCCAATAATCAAATCCATAAGATTTTGATTTGATTTTCCCAAACTCAAGCTTTTAGCCTGGGCCCTGGGCTACAAACTCTACAAAAGCACTCAACCCAAAAGAAACGGCCTAAATTTTCAAAAAATACATCATTGCTTCAGCAAGCATGCACTGCTTTTGTTGGATACTTATTCAACCAAAAGACAAAGACCAAAAGCAACTAAGGCCTTATATTTAACTCCAAACTTTTAATAATTATATAAGTTACAAATCAACCCATAATGTTTCATTTAGGATTTAAAATTTTACCTTTGAATAGCATGACAAACTTAAGTATGTATGGTTTCATAATAGGTGAAATACAACTAAAAGTTCACCATCAACAAGGAGATTTTTTACCTGGAGCAGCAACTGGATAAGGAACTGGTGGTTGTGAAGGTGATATCCATTGGCCATTAAGAGGTCCTAAAGCAGGACTAGGTCCTGCTAGTGGAGGACCTTGCATAAACCATGAGAAACTATGCATGATCATTAGGAACTCTATCAAGTCATTAAAGGTATGCACAAGCTTTTTAAGGGTCTGTGAAGTTTTCTAAGGGTTTATGAGACATTTGTAAGGTCTATATAGATAGACTCTTAGAAACCCTATGGAACCCATAATAGGCCTGTACATGGCCTAGCCAAGACAAGAATAGAAAGGTTTGTAGTCATTCATTATGACCATTCAAAATTCTCATAGTCCCACTTGGTTTCATGCAAATTTCCTTCCATAAATCCATCTTAGAGATCCATATTTCTTTTAAAATTATGCCAAGAGTCATTCATAAGCACCCCATACCAAGTCCATGTGAAAGATATTTGTATTTTTGACCATTGATGTGTTTTTATCTCCCACTGCAGTCCCATAGGTCACTCAAAAGGTCTTGGCGAGTGTGCAGGAAACAAGGATAACAAGGGAGCAATTATCGCTATCCCACAACATGAAGAGATTGCACTTGCGGCATCGTGATATGCAGAGATCGATTACCACAACCCCGTAGCGGTCTCAAAATGAAGTGGCAGGCTGGCGGTATAAATTTAAGTGACATATGATACTTCACCGTAGTCCCATGGTAGTCAAGAGAATAACCAACGGTAATGCAGTAAGAAGAAGTAGAGGAAAATAGTACACCACACCCCCACGGTGGCCTCAAGTGAGGCTTGCGGTATGGCAGTATAATGAGTTTAAGTTATGTACTTTTGTTGAATGTCGTAGCCCCGTGACAGTTTCAATGAAGGAGTGTGGTAGCGCGGTGAAAAGCTTCAAGTGATGTTTAGTATACCGCGGTCCTGCAATGGTCAAAGAAATAGTTTGCAGTACTACGACAAGGAACAAGTCATGGTGATATAGTTGAATTTTTGAGACAATATTTCTCATTAGCCTGATCAAATCAAAGAACACTTTTTCTGCCTTTTCTCCACTATTCTTTTATGAGCTGAGTAATTTTAAATTTGATTGTTGTCATTTACAATGCATTTCTATTGCATTTCAATCTAAAATGTTTGATCCATTGTTGGATTGTTGTCACCTTTATAGACATAAAAATCTACTTGTTCTAATATTTTGAACTTATGA
The DNA here is from genome assembly GCA_027924645.1 of Cunninghamia lanceolata. Classification (NCBI taxonomy): domain Eukaryota; kingdom Viridiplantae; phylum Streptophyta; class Pinopsida; order Cupressales; family Cupressaceae; genus Cunninghamia; species Cunninghamia lanceolata. The sequence continues at coordinate 20,132,085 of BSBN01000627.1, forward strand.
CAAGTCAAAGTGGGTTGTGCTTCGTTTAGCAACTGGTTGAAATTTAATTTGAATATACTACTTGTTGATGTTCTCCTTGACTCATCATTTTTGTTTATCATCTTGCTTTTTGGCTAGCAACAAACATGTGATGCATCTATTGTGATGTCCTATGGATGGCAACTTTTTCCAAATTATTTTCAAACTATTTTGAGTTCTAGGTGTACACCTTATGGAGACTTATGGCATATTTCTATGCTTAATTTTTTTCCAAGGTTATAGTGAACTGATAAATGCAATTATTCCAAAGGTAGTGGAAATAATTTTGGAACAATTATCCAAGTTCTCTCTTAATGTTCAAATCTGTGTAATTTTTTATTTTGTAGATTTTTAATAGCCTTGTTTGACGAGTCTTGGAAATTGGTTTCAATTTATAGGGTAAAGCTTCCATCTAGAGCTAAGAAGATTGTGCCAAGTAGTTGTAGAACCATGATTGGTCGGGTTACTAGTGTTGGAAGGACAGAAAAGCCAATGCTCAAAGTTGGCAATGCATATCACAAATATAGGGTCAAAAGAAACTGTTGGCCCAAGGTTCATGGTATGGCAATGAATCCTGTTGAGCATCCTCATGGTGGTGGTAATCATCAACACATTGGGCATGCCAGTACTATGCGTCGTGATGCTCCCCCAGGGCAAAAAGTTGGTCTCATTACTACTAGGAGAATTGGTCGTCTATGTGGACAAGTTGCAATAGCAGTTGTCATCTTTTAGTTTCTTTTTTCTTTAGGTTGCTTTGTGTCAACAATTTATGGGGACCAAGTTGTAAACCATGTTTCCTATTATTGTTTCTTATCATTAGTGGTTTATTCTTGATTCAAATTTTTGGGAAAGACTTCAAACTAAGTTGTAATCCTTGTTTCCTTGTATTGTTTGAGGCTTATTTTAGGCTACCATATTAATTGACTTTGTTATTTTTATTCTTTCTTAAGTGCTTGTTATTTGCTTTCAGATCATAGAAATGGCAAAAAGATTGATGATTTCTTAGTATTATAAACTATGAACTTTCTATTTTAAAAAAATTAATAATTTGGAGGAGTCATTTGATGTATCAAAGAATTTGACATTTGAAAACATGTGGAATGTTCTCAACTGTACAAAAAAATGAGAAGATAATGTGCCAATTTGTCATCACTTTTGCTGAGTATGTTTCTTACTTTGTTGTTTTTTTTAACTATTTGGCTTTATATGAGATGCATTGAGGCTTCCATGGTATTGTGTTAGAGATCTTATGACATGATAATGCAAGTATGTGATGAAGTAGAAATATAAAGACCTGAGAAGCCAATGACCATATGATTCTGATTGAAAGGAAGTAGAAAGATAAAGACTTGAGAACCCAAAGAATTGTTATCTTGCACAATAAATTGATAGATTTTAGAGTTGAAATTTGAGAGGTAATATTGTTGAATTGTTAGGCTTGATAATTTTAAGGGTAAATTAATTGGATAATAGAGCTGAAATCCGAGGGGTAATTTTGTTGAATTGTATGTTGGCTTTTGGAGTTAAATTTGAAGGGAAACCTTGCTATCAAGTGCCCTTTATTTTATGTTTAGTTTTTTAGATGTGCTGAATGCAAGTAAACATGTGGCAATGAGTGCTTTCGAGTGCTAGGAAGCATGAGTATCATTTGCATGGTGCACACAAGCATATAATTTTATAGTGTTGATATTGACGATTAAAATTGGTTGTGTCGTCTAGCTACTAACAACTGCATAGGGTGTAAGGCAATCGTTATGATGCACTATGCAACTTGTGACTAGCATTGGTCTAGAGGTATAGATCTTTGCAAGCAACTAAACTGTCTTCACTGCTCTACAAATTAGAGGGAGGTTGTAGAAGTAGCATCCAAAAGGGAACCTTTGAAAAAGAGATGATCTAAGTCTAAAAATGGTTGCCAGAGGACATAAAAACAACCTAGATTTGCCAAAAATATCACGAACCTTGTTTGAGAAAACTCTCTATCCTCGGCAGACTTGAAGAAGAAAGAAATCCTTAAAAGGAAGAATTTAACTCTGTATCCAACCTCGTAGATTTCATATCCATCCATAGAGTTTTACGTCATCTAGTCTTATTCCCATGAATTTGCCCATGAGAGGAAAATCATCATGCTAAAAGGACATTTTAGTTAAACGATCATCAAGGAGAGAAACATCCAAAAGGGTGACTTCCATATCACAGAAAAAAGCTAGAAACCCTAGATTGATCTACAAGCTTGTCACTTGGGCATTTTAAGCCAAGTTGAACCACCTAAGATGACCCCAATTAAGAAAAATCAAACCCCATTTTAACAACGAAGCATATTGAATACTCTTCATAACATACCAACACTAGTATTAATAACCAATACTTCAACACAATAATGACTATTGGAGGGACTAAACTGTGATAGGGCTGGTAGAAATCAAAATGGGTACTAAGCCAGATCGTAACAAATTTGCAATAAACAAATACACAAGAAATCATTAAATTTAGCCAAAACTGCATTGGGCAAATGGGGCAAAATGAGGACAAATAAAAGGAGAAAATGGGGGGCTACCAAGAGGGGTTGATCGACATGCGAGAGCAACTCAGCAGAGTGCTCAGGAAGGAGAGCCAACAAGTTATTAAGCGCATTTTGTGATTGCATAGGCCATATCTTCGCATCAGATCCATCGTTGCCTCCATTAGAACCATTGACCTTTGATTCCAACTGGAAAACCCTTTTCAGAGCATAACTCTACCTCACCATATTTCAAAAACTCTTCTCTGTCACATGATGATACATGGGTTTCTTTAGTTTGAATTATTTTTCATCTAAAATATTTCCCTCTCTTTCCAATTGGAATTTTTTTAATTACCCACTTTAATATCATATTGTCTAATTTTTATTTGTGTGACTAATTATTTAGTCAATTTTATTTGTGTGACTAATTATTTAGTTGTGAATTTTACCCGATGATCAAATTAGTCATTTATAGCTGTGTTGCAAAAAAAATAGTAGAATTTAGTCATTTTTAGTTGTCGTGACTAAAAGTTTTAGTCACGTAGTCATTTATTTGCCAAAATTCTACTAGTGTGAGGAGGATTTGAAAGGTTTACTTCAAGAGATACATGTTTTCTACATGTTCATCTTGAGGATGACCCAATATCTAAAGAGGAAACACAACTAAAAGATCAGATTCCTACTCCTTTTGTGCCTAAAGATGATGGATGTGAAAGTTCACTACCAAAGATCGATATGTGTCTTTAGCATTTATACTTTGATAATGATCTAATGTTTGAAAATTTAAACCTAGATGGGTTGTCAAATGAAGATTCGACTAATCCAAATAGTGAAGAAGTGTTGCAAGCACAAGGTGCACCTTTGATACCAATTGTGGAATTTGAGAGTCAAGGACAGGGGATAGAGATATTTATCCAACATCTTCAACCTTTCTTAGAGCATGATGCTTTGATTAAGTTCAAAGTTGCGTATGCCGAAGTGATGGGAGAAGAGGAGAAAATCATATATGGAAAGATCACTATTCTTACAAATGTGCTACAACTACAAAACCTTGCTAGATACCTTGAAAAGGAGGCACAATATTTTCACCTACTTGAAAGGTTTTATGGAAAAAGATTGTCTAGAACCAATGCACATCAATCAATTCGTGTTTAATTTTTCATTGTGTAATTAATCTAAACCCCTAAACCTTGGATCTTCATGAACATTTCACAAAAGTTTTCAGGATGTGAGTTGCCATGGTTGGAACCCTAACTCAAGAAAGGGGTTGTTACTTTTCCTATCATGTCAACAACTTTTTCTAGTTAATGTGTCTCCTCTTTGTCCATAAGTAGGTAAGTGATGTGTTTTCAATATTCATGATGTTGCAATATATTTCCCTTTCACATGATGTGTTTGATTATCGTATCATTTTAGGTTTTATTTTAGGTTAGGTGTTAGAATCGGCTTGACTTTATTGCCCATAGATAAGACACTAACAAAGAATTCCCCAAAGAATCTAAAGTTCTCTTATGGTTCAAACATGTCTCAGGGTCCCTAGAAAAAGTAAAAATCGGCACCCATATGAAACTTAGCACTTGTATTTATTTTGATCAAATTTTCATCATTAATCAAGCTATCTTTGTTATGTTGTCAAAATCAACTAAGTTTCTCCCCTCATCAAGTTGCATAGTTGTGCGAGCATGGTCTAGTTTTTCGACTAACAATTCTTACAAATTGCCCAAGGATTGAACTATTCAAAGTGAAAGATGGAAGTGTTTCTTGATTGATGGTGGCTCCGATAGTGGAAATAAGAGATGGAGGTCACAAAGTGGGGTCTTAAATCATTAAGGTTGTTACTATTTGATGATGGCAATGCTAAGGGAAAGTTCCACCTTGGATCAATAAGTGGCAATAAGCTTGACAACATGCACCTAAGGGGAAAATTGGCTTAGTTTTTTGTAAGTTTTGTCTGATGTGCCTAAAAGAGTTTTAGTTGTCAAAGTGTGGCATACAAACTAGGTGGCAAAGCCAATGCAAAATGGCACCTAAGGATGGCAATGACATGACAAGATTGTGCCACATAAGTGGCAAATCCATTAGTGATTGGCACTCAGTGCAAAAATTGCAATAACCTTATAAAGGTGTGCCAGACAAGACATAAGACAACCTAAGTCGCAACACCATTTTGTAGTGGCAAAGCCAATGTAGAATTCCACCAAAAAGGTGGAAACAAGGTTATGAAAGCATGCCAATTGAAGGATCATTAAAAAGATAGTAAAAAAGGTGGCAATGTTATGAGTAAAGCATGCCTAACTTAGGAGCAGTTCATAAAAGGATGGCACACATTTAAAGTGGAAAAACCACTAGAAAATTCTGCCAATGTGCTAAAAGTTGGCAATACTTCAAGTGAATTTCACCAAAGGGATAAGAGGAAACAATGGAGATAAAGTCAAGCGCCCTTTTGTGTGGTATGAGTCAGGCCAAAACTCCTTCAAGTGCCATTTTCAAGTGGGAATGCCACAAAGAAGTAGCACCCAATTAAAAGAAACTTAAAACATGACTTAAGACATGCTTTACCCTTGGCATAGCCAGCCCAAATCTCTACCTTATAACTCAATCAAGTGTAGACAAAAGATAGTCCTAAAACATGCGATCCAACACCCATGGAAGAGTGCTTTTGAGACTTTGTCAGTTGCAATTGAAACAAGGTTCTCTTCCCTCCATTATTGCAAGTGTATTAGTCAAATTTGAGTTTTCAACCTCTCCCAACAATAGATAGAACAAGTTCCAAAATCATGGTAGTTGAGGGTTTTTATTGCATCAAGGAATCAACAAATTTGACATGACATTGAGCTAGAAAATTCATGGTGATGAGGGATATTTGTGCTACACTTTTCATCCAAAACCTAAGACATGTTCAAGTGCTTTTTTGAAATCATCAAGATGTTCACCATGGCATCCAACATGGAAGAATCATCAAGGCTAAGTTTTCAATTTCAGAGCGTCAAGATTAGCATGGGAGTGTTCATCAAGTCATGAGTTCTCAACAACTTTTTATTAGCTTCAAGTAAAAATTGTAAACTTTAGAGGATTTAGTCAAATTTGAAAGTCAAAGTTATAGTAGACATGATATTTCCACAGTCCATGATGATCAAGTTGTAAGTTTCTGGAAAAAACTGTGTTGCTTTTTTGTATCAACGTTTCGGATCACACTCCGTGATCCATCATCAGGATAAGAGAAGAATGCAAATCTTAATTCTCATCTTTTCAAAAAGCTTAGCTTTGAACCAGATCTCCCTCCCATGAAGGGTCAAAATAGTAGACATGATATTTCCACAGTCCATGATGATCAAGTTGTAAGTTTCTGGAAAAAACTGTGTTGCTTTTTTGTATCAACGTTTCGGATCACACTTTGTGATCCATCATCAGGATAAGAGGAGAATGCAAACGATGGATCACGAAGTGTGATCCGAAACGTTGATACAAAAAAGCAACACAGTTTTTTCCAGAAACTTACAACTTATTCAAAGTTATTTTAAATTTTTTAAAATAACTAAGTGGCAAAAGTTGTTATTTTTCCAAAGGAGAAGGATTTTAGCCTATTATTAGTATTTTATTTAATTATTTATTTTAGAATTAGTTTGTTTTCTTTCCTCTTTTTTGCAGATAGGATAGAGTTGCCTTAAAGCAGAATTTTATTGGAAATATTTTATTATTATTTTATTCCTAAAAGCTACCTATTATTAAGATTTCATTTAATTATTTGTTTTAAAATTAGTTTGTTTTATTATTATTTTATTCCTAAAAGCTACCTCTTGAAAAGCGTATAAATAAGTGTCTTAAGCACATAATTTTCATTTGGACTTTGAAGTCCAATTATTGTGTATCTGTGTAGTGAATGAATGCAAGTTGATGCTAGGCTTATGCTACAGAAATTGTTGTTTTCCTATATTTTGTGATGACATAAAATAAATAGAATTAACTCTATAAAAAACTTTGAATTGATGTTTGTTATTCATTAATTAGTGGCTTTGTATACTACTTAGCGATTTGTTTTTGTAATCATGTGATGTTCATCTATTTAGATTTATTGGTCTATGATTTAGTCAATAGTCAACATTCATGTGTTATTCCTTCAAATATGTGTTGCAATGGAATACTGGTCTCTACTTTAGTTAATAGGAAGTTGTGCTCATTGATGCTTGTATTATTTACACTCCTTTACATTTAAAAACTCTGTTGTAGGTCTTGACTATTGATAATATGGTGCTTGTATCCAAGACAAAAAAACACAATCAATTAGATATTTATATTTAATGCAGAACCTCATTGTAATCTATACATAGTGCATACTTATAAATTTTGTTTATAGTTTTGAGTTTTACTGTCTCAAGGAGCTTCCCCTTATAATTTGAAGCTTCCCTTATAATTTGAAGAACAGTTCTCTAATATATGTGTTGTTTTATTTTGTATTGTCTGCCAAGAGAAATTAAAATGCTAACAAATATATAATCTCTATAATGTGATTACTGGAACTGGGATAAGGCCCACCATAGTCTATGGCTTATTTGTTTTCATTTCCTTGTTTGGTATGTAATCTAAGTTAAAGATGTTATAGAGATACATAAGGTTGTTAAAGTGGTGTTTTCCATTCAAAGAACTATCTAATTCGATGTTGAGCATCCTAGCAGCATGTACGGAAAAATCCATGATTCTATTACCTTCAAACCCAACCTGAATGTTGTTTGACAAATGCACTTGGGCAACCAGCCTCTGTGCTACACAGGAAAGCCAGCAAGAATTACACAGCATAGTTTCCTGGCTTTGATTGTTCAGTCATGGTGAAGAGGTTAAATATTTAGTCTATGCCTTTATCATAGTTTTGGATACTTGGGATTTACATGGTTATCAAGTAGATAAGGCCGAACGAGCCATTTTTGTTGATATATTAGCTAATGACTAAACTGATGTGCGGCCTGTTATTGCTGCACAGCACTCAGTATAACCTGCCTTTGGCATTTCTATCATTCCATTCATTATGCTTTTCGACACTTTATAGGATGCGATCTCCATGTTACAGTTGCTCACCTGATGTAACTCTCATGTTTCTTGGTAGATGCTGTATAAGGAAAATTAATAAGAAGTATCTTGATTACATGGAGATGGATTATACAGTGACAAACCAGATTATACTGATATGCCCTAGAATATTTTCTGATGAAATGAGAACTTCCAAAATAAAGTAAAAACAAAGACAAACAATCAAGGGAAATGTGATCATGCAAATCATAATGTTGCAAAGAATTATTTTAAGTGTGATCCCAAGCTTTGTCTCAATTCTTGATCACAAGTTTTACTCTCCTCCTCATACCAATACATCATATATTCCACAACCAACTCAAGTTTATGCCCTGACCAATCTCCATGTCACCTGGAATCATTTCTCGCCCATTCACTCCAATCCCACTTCCATAATAAATGGACTAACTGTGAGAGATAAAGTCTCCTTGCTCTCAGGACAAAGGCTATAGTCCTCCAGGCCTAACAACACTCCCTGCTAGATGAAAAAGAGAAAAGCCTAAAACCACTGGCCATAACTCCACACTGCCTGATACCCTTCAGACCAACATACTGAATGTCAATCCAGCCTCCAAGACCTCTCCTTTAAAAGAAATACTAACCTCTTGTACTGGGTATGACCCACCCTCTGTGGTTCACAGCAACTCGGAGTCACCAATATGTACAAAGTGTATCAATACTGCAGTTGAGAAATTAACTCAACAAAATTTGGAGCATAACCATATAATTCCTTTGTTGGAGGAAAGCATTGTCCAAATCACTAATCTTTCCAAGCTGCAAATGGCCAACAACAACCACTTTAACAGCTAGCAATGAATTTTAAAACATGAAGATCCAAAGTATTGAAAAGTTACTAACTATATGATCCAGTCAAAACCATGATAAATGAAGCTCTCCTGGAACATGAGAATCAGAAGAAATATAACAAATTAAGTATGATCAAGAGGCAAGAAGCAGTGGGCTTCAGGCCCAAGCAAGTGATTGCAATGTTCCTACTTTCCACCTTTTCTCCAACAACACTAGTCCTCCTCCTAGCCAGGCTCCTAATGCTCAGGTGTGCAGCACACATGGATAACATTCAACTTCTACACCTCATCAAACATGTACTACTCAATGATAGATAAAGCAGATTATGGGTTCCTTTAAGGTATTTCTCTCAATTTCTAGCATCATACTTAAAGCATGGCTGCTTCCTTCTGATCTCTTCTTTTGAAGTCAGCTTACTTTCTCTTTGGCAGTTATTAGCCTATATGCAATCTCTGCTCTCTGTCAGTTATTACTTATGTTTGCTGGCTCATACCTTCTTTACTGACTCTTGCTCTTTGTAAGGTTGCTTGCCTTCTCCAATTTTTGCTTCTCTAAGGAATGTGTTTGTATATGTAACCCATTTTAAAATATATATCTGCTTTAAAATTTTTCAGAATAATTGAAAAAAAAACTACTTTAAGTGAGTGACTATAAGTCACAAAGGTAAAACACATTGTACAGTGGAAAGATCGATTACTCTGCTATAAATAAACAAGCAATAAAGAGAAGCCTGGAATATTATTTCATAGTGAGAATCAAATATGAATATATATTGCAACAATTCCAAAGAATTGTTGTATATTACTATATTCCCAATGTGAAGAAAAACATTGATGATGGGGCTATATATATTGAATTCTCCAATTAATTTCTATAGGAACACCATGCTAGCAAATATCAATATATTCTGATTCTGCAATCAATTTCTATGGGACCACCATAGCAGCAAATATCAATCACGTTTTGTTCATTAATCATGCCTATGCTTGTAGTTGGCTCATTGTGTAATGGTTTTATCATTTATTTAGTATCACTGCTTTGGTTTTAGGGAGCCAATCATATAAAGTTGTGATGTCTTACTGATCAAAAAACTATCATGAAAAAACTTTATCAGACATCTAGTTTGAATATGTCTAATGGCTCCAACCATATTAGCAGGAATATGGTCATAACAAAAATTCAAATCTCCAAGGGAACAAAGCTCTCTGATAACAATGCTATAGGAAGAATTGAAGTAATATATCTGCAACTGACTTCTCTCAAAAAAGATTTGAGGATAACCTTACTATATATTCACAGGCAGTTTTACTGATTCATATTACTATATCAGAGAGATAGTCAACATGTTAGTGGAATAATCTGTATATCCTTTGGCTCTGACCTTAATTTCACATGAAGATTTTTCACTTAAAGCTTTAACAAAAGCTGTGTAGGGCACTGATAACACATAACCATACACATCTCGATCTAGAATATTGAAAAGTGTCTTCAACTATAAAATAATACTTTTCATTTATTTTTGGCAAAATTTATTACAGAAAATCATTCCATGGATGTGCAGAGCAAGCCAGATCTTAAATTAACAGCATGTCAAGAGTTTCTGGAGCCCCTACACATATGGCGGCTTCTTTAATTGATCCAAAGCTGAGAATAATTTCAACAACAAATACTGATTCTTATGTGATATGCCAGCAGTTGAATTCAATAAATATATTGAAGTATTCTTAAAATATATACTCCAATGTCAAAACAACCTTTATACTCTGAGAAATGACATGTACAATCAAACATGTATTCAAGCAGCGCAGCAAAGAATATATGTTGTGGATCATACCCACGGTTTCTGGTGTCATGACAAACAGCTCATCAATCAGTACATTTTATACAAAACACAAAACAAATGAAATGACAGAAATATCAGTTGATATCACTTACAATAGTTTCAACCATGTTGACGCAAGATAGTGGCATTAGGTGTGTCCACATCTTCCTCTTTAGTCATAATCTCAATCCAAGTGGGATTTACCACAGGATAAAGTTTGACTGGATTGATAGCATTTACTTTCAATCTAGTCATACGAGAAGGTACCATAGGCATGACAAGAACTGATGAAGCATGGAATTGGTCTTGGCCTAAGCCCAGAAATATTGTACATGCAGCCTACAATGACATTGAAAAGGAATAAAGATTTAGAATAATTTTACATAACATCAACTTGCTATTGGTTTTGGAGTAGATACAATTGTTAGATAAAAATCTTGATTTTCAAAGTACGAGACTAACACAATAATGTAAAACATTCGGACGAAGGTCCATAAAATGAAAACAAGGGATAAAATATGGCTACTTTATCAGGGCGTACACCAATAGGAAAAACAACTGCAACTATGCTTCTATTAAACATTAAAAACAAGGGATAAAATATGGCCCATAAACGTGCATATAAAAAACATGGAAGAGGGGGATAAACATAAAAACCATGATTCAAGGTCCATAAAATAGAAAACAAGGGATAAAATATGGCTACTTTATCATGGCATACATCAATAGGAAAAACAATTGACATCTATTAAACATTAAAAACTACTGGGTTACCAGTTTTCCTTGACCTGGAACCTATGACTCTTTGACGCAGGAAGGCTCCCATACAACAGAATATGAGGGCTTTCCCTTTCACTAGACAGAGCCTATTCTCCAATTGGATTCTACGTGGGTTTTACATTTGCAAAAAACAGCTATTTTCCTTCCTGGATGGTAAGAAGGGCTTAGTGATGGATCTGTGAACATGGTGTTGGATGTAGGTCTTCAGATCTTCTCTACAAAGAGGGGTGGAACCAAGAGAAGTTGTTGCACTAAAAGTTGGTGCCTTCTGAACAGGGGGAGGAGGGGAGGGGGCCATGGCCTCTTCAAGGGAGCTCTGAAAGAACTCTCGGCCAAAAGAAAATGGAGAGAAGTCAGAGAAATCAGAGAGTTGGTGTATGTAAGGGTGGAGGGAGGAAAGTAAAATCAAATTGACCCAAATCATTCTTGATAACAAAAGAGTTTGGTACTCAATATATTGAGAAAACAATGGTCTACATAAGGAATAGCAAGGCCAATACCATGTCACATTACACACCTAACTCAAAAAAACAAAAAGTTGATGAAGGCACTGTTACAGGATAAAACATACCAAATTCCCACCTTAAATATAGTACAAGTAGTGAACATAATAGAAATCACCTTGGCCTTTTCTACAAAACTTGCGGCGTCTGTAAGCAGAGTCTGCACAAAAGACCCTCCCTCTTTTATTTCTTTTTGTTCTGCTTGTAGTTCATATGACCTGTGATTTGCAACCAGAAAACATATTTATCTTGGCCTATAAACATTTTCAAAGCAAATACATATATTTATTGTATTTACCTATTTAAATTGTTCATCAAAGGTGAAGACTCTTGAGCTGATGAAGAGGGCAATTTTGCCTCAGACCCTACACAAAAATGATTGCATCATAGGAATTCTTGTTGAAATTCAAATAGACAACTACCAAACAACTTTCCAACCATATTATTCACAGAGACACCATATTTTCAAGAAAAGAAAAATGAAAAGAAGATTTTATCATAATATTTGCATTTTCTAAATGATTTTTTAACTGGGAGCATATAATGACAGAACATGTGTAAAGTGATCAGTCTTCTTCCGTCAGTTATAAAAGTATTTTAACTCCTAGAAACAACACTTACCACTATCATAAGTAAAATTTCCCATAACTAGTGTCATATCTCAATATCTATATATATGTGTGTGTGTGTGTGTATTAAAAAAAACTATAGCACAGCCTCTTCAAGAAACACAAAGGTTTGGTCACATGGAGAAAAACTAATTTTCAAAATGTTCCTTCAAGATTGTCCTTTTCTCTTTCAGAAACATCTATAAAAATCAAGCACCCAAAAAGCTGTGTGTTTATTATTTGACCTAACAGGTATATATTGAACCAGGCAACAGGTCAACATAGAATTTTGAAAATAATACAAAAACTAGTAAGTCAGTTTGACAGGAATGCAGTTTCTTCATTGAAATAAACACACTGTCATTTGGAACCACAATATGTGTCAGAAAGCTTAAGTTGCACTCCAAAATGGTAACCAAAACAATTAGATGAAGGTCTTCAGTATGGTTACTGACATTTCAATCATCAAAAAATGGTTCTGTAAGTCCCAGCCTCAGAATACGAAAAACAATGAAAATTAAAAAAAAAAATGGTTTTCTGAGAATTTGTGTTTTGATGAGATCTATGTCACAACAATTCCTCTTTGCATCCTAGGGAAGCACTTGTCACATGATGTTTTAGATTATGGAGGACAATTGCTTAACATTTTATTTGTTTTCTTTTCATTTCATGCTATGTAAATCTAAATAAAGGAATGACATTTAAATGCATAAAAGAAAGTAGCTACATAGCGATACATCTCTTCATAGAGATTGCTACTATCTTATATAGATTTATCACATCAATAAAGCTTTGTTTACATTGTAATATTGTTCTTCCCTTTCTGTAATAGCTGCTTCACTTTCAATTATGTTATAATAGGCATAATCCAGTAATTTAGTGTGTTGTCGAAGATATTCCCGAAATGTGGATCATTAGTTGGTTTTAAAAATCAAATGAGGTTACATGTATATATAGGTGGTACCATTGTACTTGCAAGCCAGAAGTGCCCAAGAAGTAAATAGGTAGGCGAGATTTTGTCAAGTACTCACCAAGTTACTTGCTAGAAAACTCACGAATTCATACCAACAACTTGCCCAACATGTCAAAAAGACAGCCACAACTTTAAAAAGCCCTATGTTCCACCAAGTTTCCAGAATGGGGATGGCAAGAAACAAGGGAACATGTTTCCAAGATGACAGGGGACAGGAGGCCTTCTTTTAGGGGATGGCAATTAAAAAGATTGAGGAAATTTTAAAAATATAAAAAAATTTCAAATATTCATATGATAAGACATTCAGCATATTCATTATATAGCCATATTATGAAACATTAAAGCTGAACTAAGAATTCACAAGTTGACATACAAATTAACAAAATTTCAATGTCTAATCATTTGAGTTTTCATTAGCAATGTGCATAAACAACAAAATGAAAAAGCCAAAAGGATACTACAAAATGACAAAATGTAGACAACTAGATCTAGTGTTTCTATGCATCTGCCTCATCTTCACCTAAATCAAAATAACTCTGAATCTAAGACACTACCAATATGAGGGACTACCCCATCAATGGAACCCCCACCAATCCCTCCTTTGCCTCATCCTCATCAATCTGTGTGGCATCTTCAAGATCAACATCCCATTGTAAAGTTGGAATCTATCGATGCTCAAGGGCTTGTTGATCCTAAAGTCGCAAGGCACTATGCATAGCCACCAACTTCTCCATTTGTCAAGAGGTAAGCCTATTCCTCTTGACTAACTAAATGAAGTTGTATGCGAACCAATTCCTCTCTACGGTAGAGGAATTGGCAAGTTGTGAAAGGAGGCAAATGGCAAGCATCCTCAAGTCTACTACATCCTTGTTATGCCATGTCCACCATCCAATAGGGTCCAATTAAGCTAATGCAGCTCTATTTGCCCTCACCTCTAGTTTTTTGAATTTGAACCCCAAAAAGTGACAAAGGCAATCCATTGTGTTGGAAGTAAACATGCCTCCTCGATGGTATAAATCTTTCAAAGAACCTTCATTAATCCTTCTTTCACCTCTTCATCATCACAAGGAGGTACTCTCCCAACCCTTGGTGCATACCATTTGGGATTTAGAGCATAGGCAATCATATGAAGCTGGGTGTTTGACATGTCCCTTTTTTCGGAGTGTTCTCAAAAGGCCTATGAGATCAATTTTGACATCTCGGGACTTTTTATAGAAGAATTGATCATGGAAAATGAATTTTCATATTTTCCTCATCATATTGGCGCACAACAATAAATTGCTCTCATAGGAAATCGTCCTATTGAGGTGGAGAAATATGAAGACTAAAAATGTTTTCAAATCTTTAACTTGAAAAGACCATGTCGGCCTTGATTTCAAAATATACCTAGCGCCAACATTTGAATTTAAGTGAGGTCGGCCTAGAGCAGTCTGATGTTGGCCTAGAGCAGAGTTATGTCGGCCAAGTTATGGAAGTTGGCGCAAGTCGGCCCAAGTCGGCCTTGGAAAGGGTAAAAAACCAAAAATTAGATTATTTCAATTTTGAGTGCCAAGTTTTCAATATGGTCGGCCAAAATCAATAAAGTAATAATATTTTGCTATGTCGGCTAGCAAGAGGGAAAAAGAAGAAAGCATGTATACATATGAGGTGTTGGGCATCATTTGGATCATCTTTTTGGCTAGTTAACTTATGCATGTGGTCTGCAATTTTATTGCAATTTATTCCAAGGATGAAAACCCTTGTGAATAAGAGGTGTATTGGACGAAAACCCAACTACATCTAGGAGGTAGATTCATACGGAGTTCACTCTTGTGCTTCATTGGAGTATTTGAAGTTTGATTGAGCATTCATGAGTCATCTTTCATAGCAGATTTGTTGAAGGTTTTATTGAATATCTTTGTGGAGTTGAGGACATATCTCATAGTAGATATCGGCGCCATTATTGAAGGCTTGTTGAATACATTGAGATCATCATCTAGGAGAGTTGTTTGGCTATAGGATTGAGTGCCAACCCTTAGAGGGTTTGTTTCTATGTTTGGCTGTGATTTCCATTGCAGATCTGATACCTACAGCAGCAGACAATTGAGGTTCCTTTGTAATGTTTGAGTACCGATTTGTGAAGAAGACCATTGCCTAGTGGAGCGCAGCCCTTGACACTCATCTTTGGAGCCATTTGGCATTGTTTACTGAAGCCGATCTGCATAAGGTCGAGCTGAAGTCATTAGAAGAGGCGATCTGCATACATTGCCATCCATTTCTTCATCATAAGTGGCAGTGACCAGCACATGTGCAGCAATCAGCCTAGACATCATCCTTTGGCATCATTTGAAGACCATCCATGCTATCTTACACCATCATCATTGAAGGCCGAATTGATTGAAGAGGTTCGCCCATCTTGTTGGCATCATAATTGGTATGTAACTCAGATCTGATTTGTAACAGCAATAGTTGGGAGTTTGATGGCCATGATTGGCCTATGAATTTGATGTAATTCCACTCTATATCATTATAAATTGGAGCAGCAGACTTGCAGTTATATTTTGCATGTTTGTATCTGTATTTCAATTTGATAAGGCTGCCGATCCATACTTTCTTTTGCTATCAATTTCCTATGTGTTAGACTATGTTTCACGCTTGGTGAAGACAAATTGATAAGGTGCAGAAATAAAATCATAATTCAGTCCTAGGGTTTCAAGTTGAAATTTGCAAATTCAGAAAATTTTGGTCAAACCCTAGTTCAGCACATGTCAGTGTTTATAGTGTTCCACCACCACGTCACAATGGGCCTGATATGCTTCTCATATAATCCCAAATCAAGATCCCTGCTATGAATTGCTTGCTTCATTTGTCCACGCATGTTGTCAAACAGTCCTAGGGTTTCAAGTTGAAATTTGCAAATTTAGAAAATTTTGGTCAAACCCTAGTTCAGCACATGTCAGTGTTTATAGTGTTCCACCACCACGTCACAATGGGCTTGATATGCTTCTCATATAATCCCAAATCAAGATCCCTGCTATGAATTGCTTGCTTCATTTGTCCACGCATGTTGTCAAACGTCTTGTAAATTTCTCTAAGACTAGTAGAGCCTATATCAACATATCTAATGACCCGCACAACAAGTGAGATGAAGTTGCAAACCTACAAACAACAATTTCAAAAAAGAATAAGACTCAAAGGACAAAGAGTGAATGTTAATATAAAAAATGAAAATAACTTACAAGTTACAAACATTAATAAATTAATAATTTAATAATAAAATCATAATTCTCTTACCATGCAATGAACCACCAATCATCATCAAGAATCTTTTGCTTCACATTTTTTCCTTCACTTGTGTTCACCTCTAGCCATCTACCCACTTTGGATTAACCATCATTAATTGTAGAGGCTCCTGCACCTCAAGCATCCTCTTTAACAAATAAAATAACTAGCATTTCTAGTCTCCACAGATTTGAGGAATTCCTTCCTCAAAAAGTCTCCGAGAGAGCAAGTGAAGTGTGGTGGTTGTAAATGAACATCTATATATCTCTTGCTTTTGCCACCACTCTCTTCACCCAATTTATCTTCCCTATGTCCTTCAATGTGTTGTTCAACACATGAACACAACACAAGGTCTAAAAAAAGTGCTTGTAAACACCCTCCACTATCAAGCGAACTAATTTACACACACATGCTAAATTGGTGACCAACCTATACAACATTTGAGGCCCCAAACTCCTTTATGGCATCCTTCAAAATCTGAAATTGGAAGTTTGCATCCTTTCACTTCCCTGAACAATCGATATCTCTAAGAAAATAAAAGCCAATTGCACATGTAACTATGATATTGATGAGTGGTTGATGTCTAATATCAGTCCACCCATCCATGATAATAGAGCATCCCATCCTTAGCCAAGTTTGCCTCATGTCCTCCATCAACAACCTAACCTTAGAGTATTCTCTATCAAGGAAGTTAGTGTGTAGTTTATGTTCTCCATGCGGCATATGAGAGACCAATAGAATTGTATCTTTCAACATTTGTTTGCAATAAGGAGAATGTGCCACATAAAATGGGATGGCATGGGTAAAGAAAAATTTGGCAACTGAAGCATTTGCCACTTCCCATGATTGCACATTCAACATCCTTACAATTGTCCCTAACCTCTCACTAGTCTTCCTCTTTCCTTTTGAAGAAACCTCACCATTAGAAACCATGGATGGCATAGTAGATTTTGTAGACTCTATTGGCATAACCTTAGATCTTGCTTCACCCTCCATAAACAATCTATTTACCTCTACCTTCTCAACTATGGTTATCTTTGGACAAATCCTAATTCCTTGTCTTGTAATGCCCAAAAGGTGACTAGATACCTTGGTGTAGCTCCCACTGAAATCTTTGTTGCACAAATGACACAACCAAACTCTACTCACCCAGAATTTTTCTTTTTATCTGTCTAAAGCTATTACAAATTGCAGAGGAGGTTTAAAGGGTTTGAATAGGCCCCTTGCATAAAGTCTTAAGAGAATGGAAGGGCATTCAAATGGGTTATGCGAATGTCTCACTTCACCTACATCACTCCCACACCCTGATGAACCCCCGGACCTGAAACTCATCTTTGTTCCATGCCAACAGTTTCATGTTCACTACTCCCATTGCTACTCATGATGTTGTTTTGAGAAAAAAATTGAGTGCAAAGTGCAAACTGAAAATGGAAAAAAAAAATGAAAATTAGAAAATTTAACTCTTGAAATTTGAAAGAACTTAAAAAAAAATCAGAAAATAAAAAATCAAACACCTACCTCTACTGCTGCCCTTCTTCTCATCAATAATGCTGCTGCCCTTGTTTGTGTCTTCAAGTTCACTATTCATAATCAAATTTTAATCTTCAACTGCTTTCTGTTGCCGCTCATTTTTGCTACTGTTTTGTTTTGGTTTGGAAGTATGGTCAATGGAACAAAATCAGGCTGTTTTAGGACTATGAAAGTGGTGTGGGGACCTTGTGGGCACCCCAGAAGTTTTATTTTTTATTATTTTATCAGATCTGAGCAAGTTTTTTAGTTTTTTGTACTTTTTCAGGCAAGGACAGGCAGTTGTCCCCGGTCATTCCTACTATTTCCTGTGTGTGTCCAAAATGTTTCCTGCCAAATATCGGGGTTAGGGGATGGCCAAGGGACATTTCCAAGTTGTCCCCATATCCCTGAAACATCCTAGGTATAGGGATGTTAAAATCCCCAGGACATGTCCACAAGGAACACTGAAAAAACATGTTTTTCCCCTCGTTTTCTCACTTTTCTATTCTTCCATGCTCTACTCTATCATAGTAACACATTTGATCAGTTTTAGTTTCCTTGAAGTGATTACTAATGGATTTTAAGGATTTTGTGACATAATTTAAGAGGCATGTGCTTTTTTTTTTTTTTTTTTTTTTTTTGTTTCAAGTGTTTTGGAGTGTTTTCTTCTAGTTTACTTGTGTTGTAGTTTCAAAATGTCATTTATTGTTTTTTTTTTCATTTCCTCCTCCTTTCTTTGCTAAGGTTTAAAAAAAATTTAAGTTGATTGTTTATATGCTTGGGTTTGCAACATTGCAGTGATATAGAGAATGTCATCCTTAGCTAGTTGTAGTAGTAGCATGTAATGTCCCCATTTTTGGAATGGTTGCCATTGGAGAATAGAGGAGTTGGTTTTCACTCTCCAAGATGTTTGAATGGTGTGGATATGTTTCTTTCATTGAGTATGTTTCTCTCACTATGGGAACAAATCATATTGAGGTACTCTTCTAATGTTGATTCCATTTGCTATCATACTCCTACCTTGGAGCGAACCACTTGGAGGGATCATAATTATAGAGAATTGCTTTGAAATGAGAGAAGAGGTAATCTAGTTTTGTGTGGATACCATTATGACATAAGGGATGCTTTCATTGATGCCAAGAGGAGTATACAGATGCCTTGCATACACCTACATTCATGGATATGTTCGAGGCTTCATTGCACGCATCATTGGGCGCCTAATGGAGAAAACCTTTGGTAATATTCTATTTATCCTAGGCGGTGCTTGAAGGAGGAACAAAATAAATAAAATCATATCATTTATTTGATTTTATTTGGGCGCCATGTTATTCTAAGGCTGGTCGGCCTACCTAGAAGGCATAAGTCATGAAAATAAAAGATTATCTCCCTAGGTCGGCCAAGAGGGAGATTGAGCATAGATCATGTATAAATACAAGGTTGATTTGGCATTTGCAATCCATCATTCATTCACACATTCATTCAACATTTGGAGTTTATCTCTTGGAGAAGGATTTGAGACGAAAACCTTGAGTCCTTGGAAGCAGTTGGACGAAACCCTAACTCTTTCTTGTGGAGGATTCCGTGATGGGAGCTCACTTGCACTTCATTATTTTGGAGCAGAATTATATATCTGATTTGAAGATCATTTCTAGGCACTTCTTTGGTGTGGATTGTCCATCATTTGAGGAGAAGATTGCCCTTCATTGGAGGAGAGTGCCTATGTTTGGAGATTGTTGGAGAAGATTACATTGCTGATTTAGGGTTTCAGCAGAGCAGAAAATATTGCAGCAGCAGAGCAGCCTGAGCGCACCACTTTGAGGAGGTTCTTCTATTGCATTGAACCTAGAAAACCTAGGGTTTGATGCCCTAATTAGAGCAGCAGCATTAGAGGCCTTTTCCTATCATTTTGTAAGGTCAAATTGCATTGTTTGTGGTATGTACAACCTTCATATTTAAGGCAGAACTTTGCTGGGCATGTTTATCATGTTTGCCCTAGTTTGTGATTGTATTTGAAGTCATAATATATATTCAGTTTTATAGCAGCAGACTTCTTCATTAAATTTAAGTCAATTGTGTGGATCATCTAAGTGGATTTATTGCTCATATGATTGTGGAATACAAATAAATTATGGATTATTATGTTTGCAATGATAATATGTGGATTTGAGAGGTTTTGTGGGCTGCCCTAGTTGTTTGTTCAAGTCTGATTTTCATTTCAGAAATTAGGGTGTGGGCAGAAATCTAATTTAGATATTTTGGAAAGTCCGAAAATCCAAATTAAGAGAAAACATCCCCATTTGGGATATTACATAGTAAGTCAAGAGACCCCACTTGGAAGCATGACAAACTGGGTTCAAAGTTAGGAATGATGATATACAACTATTGTCATTTCAAGATGACAAAAGGCATCGCTCGCCTCAAATACCACCTTGCATGAATTCCTAACTGAGATGTGCAGTTTTGCATTGCAATGGAACTTAAAGTTACACAATAATGAAATCTCTCCTTGCTGCCTACAAGGAGAAAAGAAGATGATAGCTGCAGCAGTTGCAGCTGTGATTAATTCCCTCCTTAATTCAGATTCTGAAGGAGTAGCCTCTTGTCCTGGCCCACGAATGCGAGGCTCATGGACTGCAAAGAGTTCTAGCCATTTGCATTCTCAGTTTCTTTGTTCCTTGCAATACCACTAGTATGCAACCTTCACTTAAAAGTAGTCCTTGGAACAAGGAGAAGCAACATGAAATAACAATGGCTGCTGCAGTCTTTTGGTATTATAACAACATACCATTCCACATAGTGAGAAGCCCATATTGAGTGTCACTAGTCAATGCATTCACTATTGCTAAGAAAGGGTTCAAGACTCCACATGATTTGAATGGGCCCTTGTTGGAGGAAGCCATGAAACAGATACAAAGGTGCTAATAAAAGATTATGAAAGAATTGGTGCAAAAAAGGGCTGCAATATTTTGTAAAATGGGTGGATGGATTGTGGGAATCACACTTTGATCAGCTTTCTAGTCGCTTCAAGTGGCCATTTGGTGTTGTTGAAGTCCATTGAAATCTCTTGTGAAGTGAAGAATATGGGCTTTGTGCAATATGTTGCAAGAGGTGGTCATGTTAGTAGATGTTGAGATTGTTGTCCAAGTTGAGACTAACAATGTAGAAGAATACATAGCAGCAAGGAGACTCCTTGACAAGAGGTGTGAAAGATCCCTGATGGATCCCTTTGCTGAAATGAAGTGCTGTTGCTGAAAAGAAGTGCTGTTTTTTTTTTGATTTAATTTGTTTTATGATTTTTATTATTTTTTTTTTGTTTTCTTTCAGACTAGAGAGGAGATGCAGAAGGGGTTTCAATTTTCTTGAGATGTGTATTTGCCAAGATGGCAAATAGAAATACATACAGCTGCAATCTCAAATAAAATGGACTAAAAATAAATAATAACTGATAGAAAGATAACACATGAGAAATTGAGGCACATACCCATCAGATCTGTATTTTAATATTCAATGGAAGCCTGGTTTGCAACCCTACTTGCATACAAAGGCAATATTGGCCTAGAAGAGGCTATACATGCAACTGAGAATGAAGGATCTGAAGAATAAAGCTGATTTAGCACTGCTGCAAGCTTAGATCTGCAATAACATGCCCTGGAATCTGTCCAATGATGCACAAATGAAGACCCAGAGTAGGCCTCCCACAAACAAGAACTGGGTTATCGTCCAATTCACCAAAATCCTTGAGAGTTTTCGTTCCCAAGAGTCTGAATGCTGCTGCCCCCTTCCACAGAGTTCAGAGCTGCCATGAAGCTTCAAAAGATATGCAAAAGATGGATCCAAATAGCACTTCAAAGTCACTTTATGCATTTCCCAAAGTGGGCGTCCACTTTAGGGTTCCAAAAGGAATCAAAATTAAGAATCTTTAAAAGATCCTTTTATTAATGAAAACTTCCCAAGTTGGGCGCCCAAGTTGAGGGCCCAACTTCATTATTAAAAGCCCACTTTTTAAACACAACGTTGTGTCAACTAGGTGGGGGACTTTTTAATAACTTATTAATATAAAGTGACATGTTATTCACTTTATTTTATTTATTTTTATTAAATATTAAAGCCACACTTTAATATTCAATAATTATTCCAAATCCATCACCTGGCCATCCTGAACTGAGAACTTCTGAAGCCCACGCTACTGGTGATGTCGCCACGTGTCATGCCAACTGACAGTGCCTCCCTAAAATGTAGGGATACCTCCTAAAAAATAGGAATTTGACCAAAACTCCAAAAATGCTCCTGGAGGTCCCCTGATGCCTCCTGGTCAACTCTCGGTCAAACCCTAAAAAATAGGAACCCTTCCTAAAAAATAGGAAACTGTCAAAAACTGACTGGAAAGGCCTGTAAAGCTCTGTGCCAAGCTACACTGCCTCTGGATAGGTCCCCTAACCACGCTGCTGACCTACGGGAACCCGGATGATAGGTCAACTCTCATGTCTCTGCTAGACAGCGCTAAAGAGGGGACATGACAGTCCTCCCCTCTCGAAGATGCTTGCCCACAAGCAACTGCAAGGTCGGATGCTGTAAAATGGACTCTCCCTCCCAAGTGGCGTCCTCTATAGGGAGTCCCCTCCAACGAATCAAGTACTCCCGAATCACCCTACTTCTCAGCCGTCGTTCCCTCTCCTCCAAGATCTCCTCAGGAACCAGAGTCAGCTTACCTTCCTCATCCAAGGGAGGTAAATCGGGTGATGCTACAATATGTTGCCCCAGTGCCTTTTTCAGGCAAGATACATGGAACACATTATGAATCCGACTCTCAGGTGGTAACTCAATCTCATAAGCAACCTCTCCCACACGCCTGAGAATCCGATATGGTCCGTAGAAGCGAGGCTTGAGCTTCTCAGCTCCACCCCCTTTAAGGGTACTCTGTCGGTAAGGCTGCAACCGCAGGAAAACCATGTCATCCACCTCAAATACTCTCTCAGTCCTATGCCGATCAGCGTAGACCTTCTGCTGATTCTGTGCCTGCTGAAGATTCTCCCTGAGAGATCTCATGATGTCCTGGTTCTCCTGTAACCAATCCTGTGCCAAGGGCACCCTGCTGTCACTTACAGCCAAATCAACAAAAGATAATGCCTCGTAACCATAGAGGGCTCTAAAAGGTGTCATAGCAATAGACATATGGTGTGTAGTATTATAGCAATACTCTCCTAGATATAGCCAACGCACCCATGCCTTCTGCTGTCCTGACACATAGCTGCGCAAATACCCCTCAACCCACTTATTAACAATCTCGGTCTGCCCATCTGTCTGTGGGTGGTAGCTGGTACTGGGTGTCAACTCCGTACCTGTGAGCCTGAAAAGTTCTTGCCAGAAAGAACTCATGAACCTACTATCCCTGTCACTCACTATGGTCTTGGAAAGACCGTGGAGCCTGAATATCTCTCTGAAAAATAACTCCGCCACCTGAGATGCTGTGAAATCAGCTGCAATAGGAAAGAAGTGGGCGTATTTAGTCAACCTGTCTACTACAACATAGATACAGTCTTTCCCCTGCACCCGAGGAAGACCTGTAATGAAATCCATGGAGATCCCTGACCACTTCTGCTCCGGTATAGGTAACGGCTGTAATAAACCAGCAGGGAAAGTATGCTCAGACTTATTCTGCTGGCACGTCAAACACTCACGAACATGACGTAAGATATCAGCTTTGAGACCCTTCCAAGAGAATCTCTCTCGAACCGCCCTGTAGGTCTTACCATAACCTGGGTGCCCTGCTGTCGGAGTATCATGATAAGCATGCATAATTTGTTCCTTCAACTGAGAACCAGGAACCAGATACACCCTGCCCTTGTAGTAGATGACTTCATCTACCACAGTGTACCTATCATCCAACACCAAACCATCCATGACCTCACAAGCATGCTGATTTTTGGAGTACTCAACTAAAAGTTGAGCCTTCCAATCTGCTGAAATCTCGCTCAGTGAACATAGGGCAGCAAGTGATGGTTTTCTAGAAAGTGCATCAGCCACAGTATTATTCTTCCCCTTTATGAATTCGATGTCAAAATCATAAGCCTGAATCTTGCTCACCCATTTTTGCTGACGATCATTGAGCTCTGTCTGATCAAGGAAATATTTCAGACTGTTGTGGTCTGTTCTTACCACGAATTTGCTGCCAACAAGATACTGTCTGAACTTGGCTAATGCGTGCATAATAGCCAACATTTCCTTATCATATGTAGAATACAACCTCTCATTATCCCGCAGCTTCCGACTCTCAAAAGCAATGGGGTGTCGGTTCTGCATCAAAACCGCTCCTATGCCCAAACCGGAAGCATCACACTCAAGTACAAAGGGCTGCGAGAAGTCGGGAAGTGCTAAAACTGGGCAAGTACTCATAACCTCCTTGAGCCTGTCAAAGACTCCCTGTGCCTGCTCTGTCCATCTAAAAGCCCCTTTCTTTGTGAGGTCTGTCAAGGGAGCTGCCAACTGAGAGAAACCCCTCACAAATCGCCTGTAATAAGCACATAGACCAAGGAAACCCCGTAACTCAGTAATGTTCCGAGGGTGTGGCCAATCTCTAATTGCCTGAATCTTCTCCTCGTGCACCTTCACCCCATCAGCACTAATCACATGACCCAGATATAGGACCTCTCTAAGTCCAAACTCACATTTGGACAACTTAGCAAATAGAGACTGACTCTCCATGATGCTAAGTACCTCCTCAACATGTCTGAGATGGTCCTCCCAAGTACGACTGTAGATCAGAATATCGTCAAAGAACACTAGAACTGATTTCCTCAACTGCTTGTTGAAGAGATGGTTCATACATGACTGGAAGGTGGCTGGAGCATTGGTAAGGCCAAAAGGCATCACCAGAAACTCATAATGCCCATAGTGACAACGGAAGGCGGTCTTGTGTACATCCTCTGCTCGTACACGAATCTGATGATAGCCTGAACGAAGATCAATCTTAGAGAAGTAGATGGCTCCATGAAGCTCGTCCAACAACTCATCAATGCGCGGAATAGGGTATCTGTTCTTGATTGTCTTCTTGTTCAAGGCCCTGTAATCTATACACATCCGTAGGGTCCCATCCTTCTTCTTAACCAGTACTACAGAAGAAGCAAAGGGGCTAGAACTGGGGCGAATGAAACCCATATCTAACAGCTCATGAATAGTCTTCTCAATCTCATCCTTGTATGCTCTAGGATGACGATACGGGGTGGTGATCACTGGCTTAGCTCCATCCTCCATCTCTATCCCATGCTCAAACCCTCTATCCGGGGGTACACCAGGAGGTATGTCACCAAATACTCGGCCATGCCGATCCATCACTGTCTGTATGTCAACATGAAATGCTCTAGCATCCTGAGGAGTGGGTGTCTTGGATTTCACAAAACAACGTGTAGCCCAGAGCACATCATCATGTCTGATAATAGACTCCATCCTGCGAGAAGATACCTCCTTGGGTCCACCGTCAGAGGCTGCCCTCAAGATCACCTTCTTCCCGCCAGATAGGAACTCTAACTGCATGCGGTGGTGATCAATAATATATCTCCCAATACCCTGTAACCACTGCATACCCAAAATCACATCATAATCCTCTAAGGGTAGGATATAAAAGTCATCCGTCAAAGTAAAATCACCCATCTGAATGCTGAGCTGTGAGATCCTCCGAGTACAACCCAACACTGCACCATCTGCAACCTTAACTCCAAAACCCTCGAACACCTCAGACTGTAATCCACGCCTCTCCACCAATTTCTGATCAATAAAATTGTGCGTGGCTCCTGTGTCAACCAAACTCATGACTCGCTGTCCCTGTAAGGTTCCTTTTAACCGAAAGGCATGGAACCTGGGATAACTGGATAGGGTAGCCATAGTCACTTTGGCTGCCGCCGATGAATCGGGGATGTCTATCTCTAGCTGGGGTTGCTCCTGAATAACCTCCTCAGGGCTGTCCTCAATGTCGGTGTCTGGTATCTCCTCATCCCCAAGCTCAGATGTGACCTCAACCAAGTGAACTCTGCCCTTACCCATACAGCGGTGTCCGGGCTCCCAAGGCTCCTTGCAGGAGAAGCATAATTTCTTCCTCCTCAAATCATTCCGTGACTCCTGATCCATCCTAGGAGGTCTAGCTGACTGTCCATCTCTGAACTGTGGAGTATTGGCCTTCTGAAAAGGCCGTGATTCCCTGAATGGCCTCTTATCCGACTGATAAGTGGGAGTGGTGTCCAATCTCAAGGTCACATCAATGGCATCCTTAAGAGTGGCCGGCTGGAAGGCACGTACCAATCCCTTAAGCCTATCCTGTAACCCCTCAATGAATAACATCACGCTACGCCTCTGGGGCATATCAGGTACCATAACTGCAATACGCTGGAACTCATTAACATAAGCTTCAGCATGTCCTGTTTGTCTAAGATGTGCCAACTCCCTATAGTAGAGTTCTGTGTCCTTACGGTCAAACCGGGTAATGAGTCGTTCAGTGAACTCTGCATAGGAATGAATCAAGGCATGATCCTGGGTGACCAGTCCATGATGCCACCAATCATAGGCAACCCCATCTAAATGTAAGACAGCAAACTGGATAGCCTCACGCTCAGGCATGGGTCTCAAGGATAAATATATGTCCAGCTTGTGCACCCAAGCACGTGCACTCGTACTACCCGTACCAGCATATGTAGCCAACGTGATCTTCCCAGTAGCTCTACTGAGGTCATAGTTTTGCTGCTGTGGTCTAGTGCCTCGGTCTCCTCTAAACCTGGTAGAATCTCTGCGCTGTGCACAATACTGTGGAAAAGGAAAGACATCCCGGACCTCAGGGGGTAAGGCTCGCCACTCAGCTGTAGCCGCCATGACTGAGTCCTGAAATTCCACCTCTGGTGGCTCTATCTGTGCTGGCCGTTCACCTGGTGCAAACTGAGGAAGTAAGGGTCTATCCCTGGCCTGTCCACGCCTAGGGGAATGATGGGAACTCCTAGCTGATGCGTGTGACCTGTGACTATGCTGGCTTCCCGCCACTGATACTGATCTGCTCCGTCTGCCTCTATCTAACTCCAATCGTTCCAAGGCATCCTGTATCCTGTCAAGGGTCTGAGCAATCCTAGGTTGAGTGTTGATGAGGGTTCTCATCATCTCTCTCTCTTCCTCATCTTGATCTCTCCTGGCATTTCTCTGTTCTTCAGCCATTACTGGTTCCTCTGCTGTACCAATCCCAAGCTCGTTTTGGGCTGTCCTGCATGTGTAATACCTGTCTGTATGCATAGAAAGCAAATCTCTAAACCCCACAGGCTGGCAGGTCAAAGGCTCTGATACCACTGAAAGATCCCTGATGGATCCCTTTGCTGAAATGAAGTGCTGTTGCTGAAAAGAAGTGCTGTTTTTTTTTTGATTTAATTTGTTTTATGATTTTTATTATTTTTTTTTTGTTTTCTTTCAGACTAGAGAGGAGATGCAGAAGGGGTTTCAATTTTCTTGAGATGTGTATTTGCCAAGATGGCAAATAGAAATACATACAGCTGCAATCTCAAATAAAATGGACTAAAAATAAATAATAACTGATAGAAAGATAACACATGAGAAATTGAGGCACATACCCATCAGATCTGTATTTTAATATTCAATGGAAGCCTGGTTTGCAACCCTACTTGCATACAAAGGCAATATTGGCCTAGAAGAGGCTATACATGCAACTGAGAATGAAGGATCTGAAGAATAAAGCTGATTTAGCACTGCTGCAAGCTTAGATCTGCAATAACATGCCCTGGAATCTGTCCAATGATGCACAAATGAAGACCCAGAGTAGGCCTCCCACAAACAAGAACTGGGTTATCGTCCAATTCACCAAAATCCTTGAGAGTTTTCGTTCCCAAGAGTCTGAATGCTGCTGCCCCCTTCCACAGAGTTCAGAGCTGCCATGAAGCTTCAAAAGATATGCAAAAGATGGATCCAAATAGCACTTCAAAGTCACTTTATGCATTTCCCAAAGTGGGCGTCCACTTTAGGGTTCCAAAAGGAATCAAAATTAAGAATCTTTAAAAGATCCTTTTATTAATGAAAACTTCCCAAGTTGGGCGCCCAAGTTGAGGGCCCAACTTCATTATTAAAAGCCCACTTTTTAAACACAACGTTGTGTCAACTAGGTGGGGGACTTTTTAATAACTTATTAATATAAAGTGACATGTTATTCACTTTATTTTATTTATTTTTATTAAATATTAAAGCCACACTTTAATATTCAATAATTATTCCAAATCCATCACCTGGCCATCCTGAACTGAGAACTTCTGAAGCCCACGCTACTGGTGATGTCGCCACGTGTCATGCCAACTGACAGTGCCTCCCTAAAATGTAGGGATACCTCCTAAAAAATAGGAATTTGACCAAAACTCCAAAAATGCTCCTGGAGGTCCCCTGATGCCTCCTGGTCAACTCTCGGTCAAACCCTAAAAAATAGGAACCCTTCCTAAAAAATAGGAAACTGTCAAAAACTGACTGGAAAGGCCTGTAAAGCTCTGTGCCAAGCTACACTGCCTCTGGATAGGTCCCCTAACCACGCTGCTGACCTACGGGAACCCGGATGATAGGTCAACTCTCATGTCTCTGCTAGACAGCGCTAAAGAGGGGACATGACAAGGTGCCCTACCATTTTTTGGAGCCCTTGTGCCACCCTTTGCATTGATTCCTTACTTGAGGACATAAGCAAAATTGGATGGGTGAAAACCATGGTTGAAAAATTCAGAAGCATAACCAAATATATCTCCAATCACCTTTGGTTAATTAACTTGATGAGAGAGTGAATGATTTGTCACCAATGTCATCACATTGCAAAGCATTGTAGCCTCGCTAACATCTGTTATGAAGATGTTTATGAGTACTTAATGGTTGGAATCTCCCAGTCCCAAGAAGGCCACAAGGGAAAGCTTCCTAAAAACCTTTCGATGATAAGTTTCCCAAGAGCACAAACAAGATCTTCAAGGTAACTTTAAACTTAATGATCACCAACTTACAAACTAATAAATTCTATTACTTTGTAATTTTGTAAAACTTAAAAACTTTTATTCTTGGATTAATCATTTGCTATTAACATTCAAATTTTTGTTAATTTTAATTTTAAAAAATTCATACTATTTTGTTTTAGGTGACAAAACCTTTGGTTAGGATTCTATACTCAATGGATGGTGGAAAAAAGCACAATGGGTTATCTATATAAAACCATGGGCAAGGCCAAGAAGGCCATCCAACATTATTGTGAAATAAATAAAAGAAAATATGAACCAATTTGGTGCATAATTGATTTGGAATGGAATAAGAAGTTTCACCAATAGCATTTTGGTATGTTTTTTGCAAGACAACTCAAACCGGAACAGTAGATGAATTAAAACCTTTCTTCAAATTATGAGGGGAAGCTCCCTGAAATCTAAACTGTCCCTAGACACTTGACTATAGACAAAATCTACAAATACTAACACTATCCACAATATCTTCTGGGGAGTTTTTGCAAAGCGAGAGAAACTAATGAATTTTGCCCTTTCTTTTTGGCATTGAGTATGAGTACAAGACAAAACAATTCTTCTCTCACAAGCAAGATTTGTATTTAACAACTTGAAATCAAATGAAACAACTAAACTAGACACAGCAAATACTTTCCCACTGGCAAAATCAGAAACCAACAAATTTACCCACGAAAATAAGATAGATGAATTACCTCTAATGCACATGAACAAATCAAGATTTGACAAATTGAATAACTTAGATGCACACAAACCTACAACAAGATGAATAACAATGCTAATAAAAGCCTGACACTATTCTTCACTTTCTATTCCACCTATGAAATCCAAACACTCTAATAATACATAAAATTCAGATTCAACACTTGAATAACAATTTCTGCAACATAAGCATAACTTCCACCGTCATTAAGAAATGTTGTGCTCAGAGAACTTATTTGTAAGTTTACAAAAACCAACCTTTGAGATTTGGCATAATCATTAATTAATTCCCAAAAATCAATGTCTTTAAAGCAAAACACTAAAAACAATTGAAAAGCCAAAAAGAAAGTACTTTAAAGCATAAAACTAATCTGAACAATGCTTTAGATAAAATCTCACTTAAAGCAACCTAAAAATAGGCTCTCCAATATCCTCCTAAAAATAGGACTTCTCTAAAAATAGGATTAGCTAAAAATAGATAATCTGAAAACTCCTCAGACTCTAAGAGAATTTGGAGCTAGTGTTCTATCCTTCTCCTGAGCATGAAGAATTCTCTCTATGAAACCCTTCACCTTATCATTTGTAGGCCTGAAAATCACTCTCTAATAAGCTAATGGTGCACAAAACTCCTATGCTCTTCAATCACACCATGGATGGTTGGCATTTCTTTTTCTTGCACTAACAACTTCAAGACAAGTTTCATCAACTCCTCTATGTTATTTGGACCAAAGGAAAAGCCTCTATTTTTTTCTTGAAACAATTGATCAAACTCATCTTTTACCTCCTCCATGTTATTTTCCATTGGGTTACCCCAGACCATCATTCCTGATTAGGATGTATGCTTTATGAGTGCTTTCTAGTAGAAGCTATTCAGGTTGACAAAGACAAAGCTAACACTGAGTACTAGTTATCATCCCCAAACTGATGGCCAAACCGAGATAGTGAATGAATGGGTAGAGGGGTACTTACAAAATTTTGCTACTGATCATCAAACAACTTGGGTGAGATGGCTCTATTTAGGGGTGTATTGCTACAATACTACCTACCACATGTCGATTGGTATGTTTCCATTCACGGCATTATATGGGTATGATGCACCTACTTTTACTAAGTTGACTCTCAGACACAAGTAGCTGCAGCTAGTGATTTCATTGAGCATAGTAGGTAGATATTGACAAGTTTACATGACCATTTGCGATGTGCTCAGAACTAGAAGAAGATCTATGCTGACAGACATTGCATAGGGAGATACTTTGAGGTGGGTGATATAGTTTTCCTTAGGCTGCAACCCTTCAAGTAATCTTCTCTGAAGAAGAGTGGAGCAATGAAGCTTAAGCCCTGTTTTTATGGACCTTATAAAGTGGTACAACATATTAGAGAGGTGGCATATGAGCTAGAGCTTCTTTCTAGCAGTTGAAGTCACAACATCTTTCACATGTCATGTTTGAAGAAGGCAGGTCAACATGTGATACCTTCAGTTGAGCCACCACCCCTTGATGATGAGGGGAGATTAGTCCTAGTGCTGGAGCAGATCCTTATGACTGGAGAGAAGCAGTTGAGGAACCGTATGCTAACAGAGTGCCTAATATAGTGGAGGGTTCTATCTCATGAGAATTCTACTTAGGAGACAACTGCTAGCTTGGATCATCTAGTTTTATCTCGCTTGAGGGAAAGCAAATTTAGGAGGAGAGGACTTGTAATGTCCCTTTCTGGATGATAGAAACTTGTTGGCCCCACTCGCTTATTTTTGAAGCATGCAATGGTGAGTGGATGTTTGTGTGTAGGAGAAATAAGCACAAATAACTATATGTATGTGTTTTGTATTGTTTTGTCACTTGTGGTGAATAAAAGGGAAATTCCTATATATTAGAGATCTTCCAACTTTTTATGAGGTGGGACAGAGTTTTGAGTGGCCCTAGTGATCTCCCTAGATGTGTTCTATTCTACCCTGATTTCTGTTTGGCGTAATTTAGAGTCATACCGAATATTTTAATGGGTAATTATGATTAAATTATGGCTCTGAGAGTTCTAGTCCTATTTTCTAGGCTACATCTGAGGAGGATGGACACTTTGGATTGTGGCATGCATATTGTCATTGAATTTGGCTTTGAATTTCCTAATTTGGGTTTTTGATACTTTAGGTATCTAAGATGCCAATCTTAATTTATGATGTGATCTTTGGGCAAAGGTCTAGTATTTCCATTTAGTGAATTTGATTCAAATTCATGTTGTTATGGATACTTTAGATTTTTGACTTAAGACTCAAGGAAAGGCTCTAATGTCTAATGTTTCTACATTTAATATTAAAGGGTGTCAATTTTACTACATTAGACTTATTTTCAAAGGTGGGAGTTTCCAAAGTAATTATTAGCTTAATCTAGGGTTGGAAGCTCAGTGGATAAAAAGGGTTTTTTTGGGAGAAAAAGAGATTTTTGCATTAGGGAGAAAGCGTATTCTACTCTTCTTGGAGGCGGCTATGTAATAGTAGAAGCTAGCAAATTTTGAGGATGAAAACCTTTAGATCTCAAAGTCAGAAGGCATGGCTCTTTGATTTTGATGGGTAGATTCATGTAAGTTCTGCACTTGTGCATTACCTACTTAAGCCTTTAGAGATACATTATTCATGGGCGAATCCAATCACATTTCAACAAAATTCCCCCCTTAGTATTCATACAAGAGTTCCTACCTTTGTTATGCATCCAGCAGCATGAACAAAAAATGTTAATCACAGTTTTCTCACTTCTCTAACCTACATCTCAAACTGTCAAAAATCATATTTATGTAAACTGTTGGGACCTATTCTCATTATTCTCTCCTGGAGAGCCAATTTATGATGACAAATTATTAATTTTCACAATAATTTTCAAAAAAGTTGATTTGAAGATCCCAGTATCAGAAAACTGTCTGAATTAGTATGAAGCTGGATTGTTAGTTGTTAATTAAATTGTATGATAATGACTAAGTCAACAATCCCTGATAGAAGCCAACACATAAAAACAAATCTCTGCTACAAAATATGCCCAATCAAAATGAGAATAAAAGTGTTTGATGATTGCTGATAAATCATATCAATTCACAAAACCTAAAAATTCTTATCAAGCAGGTTTTGACCCTTACCTTCCAATTGGCTACTTGAGAAGATTATAGAAACCTGAATTTCTTTCTTTGAGCAAATGTGTGGATGTCTACATACATATCCACATGCTTATGCATATCTATATATACCATGTACATACATGTGTTTGTATGTATGCATATATGGATTTCAAAAATAGCATGTATGAATATGCTATCTTTGCTAAACATGCATGCAGTTTTCATCTTTCTGAGATACTTATCTATTTGCATGTAATTTGATGACATTATTTATTTGAAAGGAGATGAAACAAGTTGATATGTATTTCAATCTCCAGATGTGTATGATTACAACTCTTTACACAATTTGTGAACGTTTGTTATGTTATAGTATATACAAATTATGCCTGATGAACTGGAAGTAAGAGAAGGTAGGTTGATAATAAGGAAGCACTATTATCAATGATATGCTAAAAGTACCTTTAGAATCATCCGGTGCCAACAAGGAAATTCCAGCAAATACTAAACTTATGCCAATAAGAAACATTGATGTTCTCAATGTATCAAACACCTGTTGAAAAAAAAGATACAGAATCTTAATGCAATAGGCATGCAAAGCCTAAAAGGATAATTTTTCTAACATCTTATTCAATAGAAAAATCTTTCCATTTACTAAAGAAATTTTCCACTGACCTTATATTCCTGAAAATATATAAATCCAGTAAAAATAGAAAAGAATGTCCAAGCAATCTGGAACATTGGTACGATAAGAATTGCATCAAATAAAGCTAATCCATCATTCAACCTAGCCATCTGCATTAGCCAACACGAGTGCACCATTCATCAGGTTAACATTCATAACAGAGAGAAACTTAAGCAAAAATTCAGATGACTGGACTGGGACCAACCATCAATGTGGAAAGCATGAGAAGATGTGAAAAAACAGCACCAAGGGCCTATCCAAACTAGCAGCTAAACTTATTCTCAATAGCTCCCAAGAACAAGGAAATCCAGGACATCAAAATATACATTATATGAGTAAAGATGGTAAAATCTAATGTGAGGCTCCCATGCTGTTCAATAACAAAAATATCGTATACTAAAGGTGTGTAATCTGACAGATCAAGTGTGCATATATGAGCAAATGCATGTTACCCGAAATGGAAAAGAAGAATTAGTAAACAACCATTGATTGGCAATGATGCAAGAAACAGGGTTAGAGGGTACAAGAAATAAAAACCAGAAAATCTTGTAACTAGAGCACTTCCCTCTTCCCCCTGGCCCCCCTGACTGCCCCATTTCCCCCAACCCTTTGGATTCCAAGGGGCATATGCAAAGACATTTACCAAAAAAACCTTGTCATGCAGTAAGAAAGATGCATGTCACAAGACCTGCATAGCTAGACTGATCATATATACAATCATCCACATGGTAAGTAAAAACTCAATTGCCATAACATGGTTTTCGTGAGATACTGTAATGTCCCGTTCTAGGTTCTTGAAGCAAATCTTTGAATCTTGCAATTTCACATTAAAACCCTAGGACTGAAAACTTGAATTTTACCTTTGCACCTTTCAAATTTGACTTATACCAGCATGTATCAAATACTAACAATGCAAAATGATAGCGATGCAACTCATAAAGCTATGGCCTTTATTCCTTGTGCATTTCAATTACAAATCTCATACAAGATAATGGCAAAATTATATCAGATCTGGCTGTTACAACAGTCCTCACAACTCTTTGATTACATCAGATTTTATGCCTCAATGATTGCCAACATACAAACTCAAGATGCTATTACAATTTGAAAGATGATTCTTACATACCAAATTGGATGAACAATGCAATGCAATGGAGCAAATCTCTGCAGTCCGATCTGTTGTTATGGCAGACTTCAAAGATGGTGGAATCACTCTTGTAATCTGATCGCCGCCCTTTCCAATAGCAGATCGCTATCACTAGTGATGGATCGCTGCCTTGTTGCAGTCCCACCCTGGTCAAACTTCCTTTGCAAGGAATCGCTGACTCTCAAAGCGACTCAATCCCTCAATATGGCGGCGGCTATGACGAGGGTGCTGATGACAAAATCTGCAACAGTCCTCGCTGTGTATGATTCAAAATGCCACAACCTTGCTATGGTGAAGTCTTCAATGGTGCACTCAAATCAAGGATATGGCGTCTATGCAATTCGGCACCCTATGATGCTAGCAAAGATCTTCGATGAGATGGAAATGGTCTTCAATCTATCAAACAAATCCTCAATCAAGATCTTCAGAGCAATCTTCAACAATGGTCTCCGACCAATACTCGAATGACGAATCGATGAAGCTCAAACAATTCTCCAATGAAGTGCAAATGTGAACTCTGTATGAAATCACCTCCAAATGTGATTGGGTTTTTGTCCAACACACAACTCCGCAAGCGTTTTCGTCCTTGGAAGATCAAGAAAACAAATGCCAAGCATAAATGCGAAAATTGCCAAAGTATTCATGATGCCGAAACGAGGTTCCAAAGCCTCTTTTATACTTGGATCTTCAATGAGGCCGACAATTCAAATTAAAGATTTGAATTTCACTTTCCCTCCTTGTCGTCTTGCAATCACTTTTGTTATTTGTTTCTCTAAGTAGGGCACCCAAAAGCAAATATTATTTTATTATTTTTTTGAATTTCTTCCTTCAAGGTTGAGCGCCTCAATTAATAAAATAATATTATTTTACTAATTTAATATTTTCTCCCAAGGTGAGCAACACAAATCAAGGAATATAATATTTTATTATTTATTTTTTCCCATCTCTCAAGTGGGCGCTCAAATTAAATAATACTAAAATTAATATTATTTAATTTATTTCTTATTTTCTCCTTCTTTTGCATTAGAATTAAATAATAATAAAATATTATTATTTAATCATTTTCCTTTTGATAATTAATGTGAAATTGCATTAATTCATTTTCCATCCTCGCCAATGTAATTTGTTGAGCCAATGTTCCGTTCTTCAAGCCTCTTAACAACATTATCTTTTCCAAGCCTTAGCTCAATAGAATATTCCCTTGTTTTGATGAATTAGCCTACAAGAATGATGATAGGCTAACTCCATTCTCTGTTGGGTGATCATGCCGGAAATGGGGACATGAAAGATCCCTGATGGATCCCTTTGCTAAAATGAAGTATTGTTTTTGTGATTTTATTTGTTTTATGATTTTTATTAATTTTTTTGTTTTCTTTCAGACTAGAGAGGAGATGCAAAAGGGGTTTCAGTTTTCTTGAAATGTGTATTTGCCAAGATAGCAAATAGATATACATGCAGCTGCAATCTCATATAAAAATGAACTAAAAATAAATATTAAATGATAGAAAAACACCAGCTAAGAATTTGAGGCACATACCCATCAGATCTGTATTTTATATTCAATGTAAAGCCTGGTTTGCAACCCCACTTGCATACAAAGATAGTATTGGCCTAGAAGAGGCCATGCTTGCAACTGAAAATGATGGATATGTAGAATAATGCTGATTTAGTACTGCTGCAAGCTTATATCTGCAATAGAATGCCCTAGAAACTGTCCAATGATGCACAAAAGAAGACCCGAAGTAGGCCTCCCACAAGCATGAACTGGGTTGTCGTCCAATTCACCAAAATCCCTGAGAGTTTCCATTCCCAAGAGACTATATGCTGCTGCCCTCTTCCTCAGAGTTCAGATCTGCAATGAAGCTTCAAAAATGAAATGTAAAAGATGCCTCCAAAAGCACTTCCAAAGCACTTTATTCTTTCCCCAAGGTAGGCGTCCACTTTTAGGGTTAATGTGGCATCAAAAGGGAATCATTTAATGATTCTTTTCTTTATTAAAAGACTCCCAAGTTGGGTGACCAAGTTGAGGGTCCAACTTCTCATGAATGAAATGTCCATCTTTTAACACGTGTTAACTAGGAGGGGGGGTCCCTTTATTAAATTCTTATTACAAAGTGATATTATTAATCACTTTAATTTATTTTTATTAAATCTTAAAGCCACACTTTAATATTCAATAATTATTCCAAGTCCATCCCCTGGCCAATCTGAACTGAAAACTGCTATAGCCCGCGCCACAGGTGATGTCGCCACCTGGCAGGCTAACTGACAGTGCCTCCCTATAATTTAGGGATACCTCCTAAAAAATAGGAAGTGAGACCAAAACTCCCAAAATGCTCTTGGAGGTCCCCTGATGCCTCCTAGTCAACTCTCGGTCAAACCCTAAAAAATAGGAACCCTTCCTAAAAAATAGGAAACTGTCAAAAACTGTCTGGAAAGGCCTATAAAGCTCCCTACCAAGCTCCACTGCCTCTGGATAGGTCCCCTAACCACTCTGCTGACCTACGGGAACCCAGATGATAGGCCAACTCTCAAGTCTCTGCTAGACAGAGCTAAAGAGGGGGCATGACAGGACATTACAGATACTGTAGCAGGTATATTAACCAGAAAACAGATTCATTCACAATTCTGCCTTAAACATTTTTCTGAAGCATGGTTATAGCTTGCAACAATAAATAAAACAATTAACTTTACCAATTTCAATGTTCTAAGTTCTAAAAGAATCAAAACCTATGCATGTTTGTTGTCTTTGCATCAAATAAATAATAATTTTAAGATAAAAACAAATTTGATTCAAGAGAAATAGTGACCATTTCTCCGTTTAGTTGTACAAATAGTTAACAGTACCATGGGTTTCCAAGAAGCCAATAATACCTGCAATCACACCAATTTTCTCCCATTGTTTCAGCACAATTATGCATGATTTGATGTATCTCAACTTCAAGTGATGTCAGGCCAAAAAACCTCAGGAAACACCAAGAAATATTTATTTCAAGAAAAACAATCAACCGATGACCAAGAGATGGAAACAGCAAAAAGCAGTTGCTATTTGATTGGTTGCTTCTCAGAAAACAAGAAAAAATGTGCTGAAATGAGGCCAGAAGAGGCAATCTTTGACAGATGCTTTGGGAAAGAAATGGCCATTTTGGACAACATTTTCATGTCATTCTCATTTCTGAGCTGTTTTTGCCAAAAAATGAAGCCAGTCATCATGTTTATGGTATCTATGTAGGAAACCACCTGAATATTGAATAAGACTAGGAAGCCAAAACTAGCCAAGCATCCATGAGGTAGGCTTGGACAATCCTAGAATTCTGCATTCAAATAGGGTTACTCAGTGTGTCCTAGAGAAGTTATATTCCATAAGTATGTACCAGACATTCTTGGCACCACACGAGCCAAGGGGAATGCACCCATCTGCCAACCATAGATAACTAAATAGCATAGTTATCTAGAAAATGACCTTTAGCACTTGTCTTCATATCAGAAACATGTCCCCGTCTCAGAGACCCATATGGGGAGATCTCCAAATATTATGAGACTTCAGATGAAGTTTCTTTGTGTCTCTATATGTCTCCTAGAAGCATCCCTTGAAAAATGGGAAAATTCGTATAGAGATTCCCATAGTTACCAGATCTAGCCTGATTTGTCTAATTTGGTCCAGATCTCAATTCCTATGGAAATTTGACCAAAATTTTTCAGCCTCCCAAATGAATCAAATTTTTCAAACCTGGTAAATGTGGAGATTTCTCAAATATATCATATAAATTACTCTGGTTTATCCTAAAGTGCTGATATGTGGTTGACAAAAGCTCAAAGAAATAAAGAAAATATACTAATAGACTTGTAATTTTATTTTTTTTGCACAATGTTTTTGTAGCAGAAAATTTTCTTATCAAATCCCAAAGAGGTACAACAAGAAACAAAGAGAAACAACAATAAGGCTGAATATGTGTACATGCGTTGAAGCTTTATTGATTCATTGAAAATATAGTCATCTCCAACAACCCCTATACCATGTTTTTAAAATAATGACATTCCCCTCCCAGTCTCTATCTGCAATATCCAAGTGATTTATGGTTAAAAATTTAATTGTCTATAGCTTGATTCTTGATGATATCATCAAATATCAATATAATTAATCTTTTCTTTTGTTGACATTTATTTCAATACTTTAAAACATTAATTATTTAAGTTTTAAGCATTTAGTATTTTACATTTTTTAAAGGTATATATCTATTGTATAGCCTTTTTTTTTCTAATTTTTTTCTTTTGATAATTCAAGTGAGGGGTAAGGGCTCTCTCCCATTATATTATATTGACGAAAATGTATTACAGAACCCTACCTAATATGTGGCCAGGAGAAAGATACTGCTTACACGATAGAAATTAGACAATACCAATTGCCAACTACATAGTCACAGACTATACATAAGCAGTGATCTGATAATATCAGTGTTCCACGGAGTCTCAAGACGGGAGGATAGGGGAATGTTGGGACGAGACACAGGGATGGGGGACCAAGGGCCTAGATTTGGGACGGTAGTGGAGCGATGGTGCAAATATAAATAGTACTTAAAATAATAGTTATAAAAAAATATACAAGGAATAACATATGAAACTCTAAAATACTCAAACATATTCAATTGAACAATGAAAATGCCGAATATCAATATATTTATATTTATCCAAAATTTCAAAATGATGATTACATTCAAAATCCAAGCACAGTTCCTTATGAGATTATCTTAGCTGAAGTAGGAACTTTTCCGATTGAGGTGATGGCAATAATCCGTCTCTTAGATTATTTGAAGAGAGTCGAGAACTTGGAGGAACATCGCTGGCCCAAGATTGCAGCAGAGGAAAAATTAAAAAGAAGGAAAAACACATGGATGAAGCAAAATGTAAAGTGGGTGAATAAGTGGGGCATTAGCATGCACGAATGTCCAAACACAAACATGGAAATTTAAAAGTATGTTAGAGAGAAAGCCAAGGTGGCCATGTGGGCTAGACAACTCAGGCGAAAAAGAGAGCATTATGTCAAATATTTTAATCCCACGTGTGACCACGAGCCAAAATACTACATAGGTGTGGATATCAAGTGGAAAGCTAAAATGTTAATGGCCCAACTTAGAACTAGCTCACACCATCTTAGATTTGAAACGGGAAGGTGGGTGACACCCAAAGAAGAATAGGCGGATAGGATTTGCCGTCTATGTACATCGGATTTAGTGGAAACAGAATGGCATTACATCACGGAATATAAGGTGTATGAGGACATCTGGATCAACTACACTGATGTGCTAAAGGTGGGGTCTCTAACAGCCTTGTTTGAAGAGGAGAGGGTGGTTAAAGTGCCAGATTTCTTGTGCAAGATTCATAACAGAAGAAAGGGGATCAACAGTGAAATGGAGAGCAGCCAGAAGTAACTTGGGAGTTGCCTGTGGGTCCTTTGTTTCCTTGTTTGTTGCGGCTGATTTTACCTCTAGGTCCCATAGACTGCAGTCTCGTGGACATCATTAAAAGCAATCATTCATTCATTCAATGCCTTAAATCATCATTCATCCCCAAAGTCCGCTCCAAACTCCTCATCACTTGAACTACTGGACTCCTCAAGGTCAAGCTCCTCCAAAGCAATACCAACCAACCTTGTCTATGTTGCATCTTCATCCACTTGTGCTGGCTCCTCTAGCTCTATATCCCATTGGGCTACTGGACTCTCCTTGTACATAAGTGTGTTGTGGTCAATCAGACGCAAGGCGCTATGCATAGCTACAAGTTTCTCTGCCCTCTTAGAGGTAAGTTTGTTCCTTTTAACAGAGTGGATGAAACTATAAGTAGACCAATTCCTCTCAACAACAGATGAACTAGAAACTTAGGATAGCAGACAAATGGCTAGTGTGGATGTCAAAGAATTAGACCATGCATAGTCCACCATAGAATTGGATCCTCCTATGCCATAGTCTCCTTATCCATCTTGGCCTCCTCTAAATATCCCCTTAGAGTGGCAAATTTTGTCCAATCTGTACAAATGATGCTACGCTATATAGAATCCTACATCTTTTGAATGGCTTTCATGAACCTTTCCTTCACCTCAGTGTCCTATATAGAGATAACTCTGCTAGGCCTTTGCACATACCACTTCGGATTTAATGCATAGGCAGCCATGCGCAAGGGAGTGTTGAGCTTCTCCCGTCGGTGATGAATGATTGGCTAAATATGTTTGTTGTAGAACTCTAATGTGGGGTCCTCTTGTATAATGGCCTTCATTTAGCCAAGCATTCTATCAATACACTCATACACCTCTCCAAGGCTAGGTGCATTTGCTTCCCCATATCTAATTACTTTGAAGACTAGAGTGATGATGGCAACAATGTATTTTGCATCGGCCCAAAAAGTGTCACTCTTCATCACCTCCTTCACCCTCCTCCCCTACTCTGACTTAGAATCGGGCCATCGATTCCACTCTGTTGTCATTACCATTAGTTGCAATGCCTCGTGCAACTCAAGCATCCTCTCCAAAAGAATGAAATATGAGGCGTATCTAGTCTCTACGTGTTTTAAAAACTCATTCTTAGAGAAGATCTTGAAGAGTGCATGTGAAGAATGGTGGTTGCAAATAAACATCTACATATCTCTAGCATCATTCACCACCTCCTTGATCCATCTGATTTTTCCCATATCCTTGAGTGCATTACTCATGGCATGCACACAACAAGGAGTCCACCACATATGCTTGTAGGCTGCCCCAATGAATTTCCCTACAGCTTTGCACACATATGTTGCATCTGTCACTACTTGCACCACATTCTCTAGCCCAACCTCCTCAATAGCATCTCTAAGGATTTGGAACTAAAAATCGGCATCCTTGCAATGCCATGAACAATCAACAGCCCTAAGGAAGTAAGGGCCTTTTGTAAATGTAACCATAATGTTGATGAGTGGACGATGGCTAATACCCATCCAGCTATCCATGATAATGTTGCATCCAATAGTGACTCATATAGCTTTCATTTTCTCCACGAAAATATTAATCTTGGAATAGTTTTTATCTAAGTTGTCGGTTCTGGTATGTCGGTACAACGAT
Organism: Cunninghamia lanceolata; assembly: GCA_027924645.1. Classification (NCBI taxonomy): domain Eukaryota; kingdom Viridiplantae; phylum Streptophyta; class Pinopsida; order Cupressales; family Cupressaceae; genus Cunninghamia; species Cunninghamia lanceolata. The sequence continues at coordinate 20,173,656 of BSBN01000627.1, forward strand.
ATTTTTTCTTTGATAATATAATAATATATTATACATAATATATTATATATTATATTATAATATATCATATAATATATATTATATATTATATTATGTTATATTATATATAATAATATAATATAATATATAATAATATAATATAATATATTAGTTTTAATGTGCTTTCAAAAAAACGATGCTTTTTTTCCGCCGAGAGCACCCGGGAGAGCGTGGGAGCGCCCGGAAGCAGGCAAGGCACAGCCCTACCGCCCTGAGCACCTTGTGGGTTCACCGTAATTTTAATGTGTTTAAAAAAAAGATGCTTTTTTCCACTGAGAGCGCCCGGTAGAGCGTGGGAGTGGTGACGAGACCCACTCCCGACCGGTGCGGGACCGACCCCTTGCACCAAGGAACCCGATATCCTAGGTCTTTATCCAAGATTGTTGTCCTCAATTTGGTCTCCCCTGGTGGCACATATGATGGTCCAACTCTTATTTATTTTGCCACAACCTCCTCATAATAAAGAGAGCAAGCCATATGCAATGGAATGCCATTGGAAAAGAAGAATTTGCCAATAGCATCATCTGCCTCATCCCTATTCTGCACATTATATAAATCTGCCACTGTGCTTGCAACATCACTAGTGATACTGGTCATTTTGCATTTCCCCTTAGGCTTTGCTATCCCTAAACTAGATGGCAAAGTAGTAGATCTAGGATGAGATGAAACTCATGGATCTAGGGCAGCCCTAGTACTAGTTGTAGGGGTCCTCAATGGCAAAGAAACAAGTACAAGACTTTGGTCATCAGCATAATCCCACAATTTATTTATTTCAATTCTTTTTTCAAATGACAACCCCTTACATACTCCTACACCTTTTCTTGTGACATAGAGAATGTGTACATTGACTCTCGTAATGCTGCCAAAAAATTCAAGTTGACAGAAATGACATCCCCATAGCCTAGTGCTCCTAGTTGCCCCAAGTTTTGTTGGCAATCTAGTTGCAAATTGTCTTAATGATGACTTCTTATCAAAGGGACCCTTGGCAAAATCCTCTAATAATTTGGAAGGGCAACTAAAATGTGCACTACGAATAGAAAAAGTTGCCTTACCACCCCCACCCCCCCACATCTATACTCAAAGTTTCAAATTCAACTCCCATAGGCTCTGCCTCTTCTTTACCCTCTTCATCACTCATGTTGTGAAAAGTAGAACTCATGGTGACACTACAAGAAACGAAATTTATGGTTACCATATATGTCATAATGTCATTAAATTATGCATAAGCTCAAGACAAGGATTTTCTTTTTGTTTTTCTTACTTCAAGTTGCAGGAAGCACGGATACAGAAGATACACAAAAATATGAATCCTTGTTCTTCAACCTTCATCAAACAAGGATTCCACTTTTGTTTTTCTTACTTCAGGTCGCACGAAGCACAAAAGCAAAGGACACACAGAAGACAAAATCCTGATTTGACTTGTAAATTAAATATTTAATACAATTATTAAAAAAAATTATAAATAATTTAATAAATAAATTGAAACACATAAATATTGCTATTATAAAATTAAAAAATTTAAAATTTCATTTATAAAACTAAAATTTAAATCATAAATTTCAAATTTTGTAATAGTGTAAACACTAAACCCCTAAATTTATTTTTTTTTGCTAAATCATGGGTGATCAAGTCACCTTCTATTGATAAAAAGATTATAACATAGGAATAACTGGCAGCCTTTGACAAAATGGCATAGACCAGCAGAATATAGTAACAGATACAGACCAGTATAGCTCAGAATTATAAAATGAAGCAGTCCAGCACCAACAAAAGGACCAAAAAAACCCATCCAAAAAGGAGGTCAATCATAACAACTTCCAGAAGAACTCTCCAGTTCAGCGGTATCAGTTTTAACCTCTTCTACAGTCGAGGGGCCAGGCTTAGAAGGCATAGGCGGATGCAACAAGGACTCTTCCTCAGCATGTTTTAGTAAGTAGTGCACCACATTAAAGAGACAATAGGCTTTATCATAAAGAGCAGGACCAAGATCATCCTTAACAGAAAGAAGAGACTTCCACGCAAACTCAACATCATCATTGAGAATACCATGTTTCATATCTCAGAAAGCCACTAACATTGCAGGAGAATCATGAAACACATCTTTGCCAAAAATACCTGCTATAGGAGTATCGCATGAATCCAAATTATAAGCATCAACTGCCCCCTCAAGATTAGATAGAGAGAAGATGAAACGCTGTAGGTAGTGTAAACACTAAACCCCTAAATTTTGTTACAAATTAGTAAAATTTAAACTACTAAATTAAAAACAAACAAATTTTATTTTTTTAAAAACTGTCATGAAGGGCCAAAGCTTACCTTGAGGATTGAAGAATCCAATGATTGATTGATGAAGACTTCACACTTGTTCTTCCTCTTGCTCTAATTCACTCTTCCTAAGACTCTCACTTGCAGGCTTGCAGCCCATTGTTGCAACTTTCAACCTTGCTATTGAAACTTGGGAGTGATTTGAAATGAGGCTTAGATGCCTATTTATAAGTTTTTTGTGACTACTTCGGGTGTGGGTGAGGCCCATAAGGTGGGAACATTGGATAATATTAACGCTAACATACCTTCCTTGATAGACCTTAATACAAAACATGGCTGACTAACTTCAGTGTGGCGACCATCATTGACTACTAACTAGCTTAATATTAACACATATTAACATTGAATAGACAAAAAGAAAGCATGGATTCTGAACCAAACCATGAACTTAGAAATTGCCCGACTTTGGGCCATACGAACCATCTTTTTGCTTGACTAGGGCCACGTGACAAGCCAAAAACTTGATTGTTATTTTTGCCTTTGCCACATTGAATCGTTCCTAAAATGGAAAGGATTTCTCAAGCCTGTTGAGATCTGCCATCTTGAATATAGGATGATAAGCTTGCATGCCTCGACTATTGCAGAGGAAGAGTTGAATGGTGGTCAAATCTTTTAATGGATTCTATTCTAGCTTCGATGACCCTTACTATTTGGATAGAAACTAGACCCCAAAACTCGTAACCAATGCAAGGGAGAGAGGAAAGCTTGGTGGGGTTAGCTCTGTCAACAGCCTTTGAGAGTCCCATTCTAAATTTTTCCCATATGTAGAAACAATCAAGAGATTTAGTCAATTCCTTGTCACTAGTGATGGTGAGAATGTTGCTCACTAACATGGAGGAGACTTCAAAGTTTACGCGGTGGCGTGTAGCATCCTCCAAGAAATCCCACCCTAATATCTCCTTGACTATTGTCATGACATCCTCCTCCAAGAAGAAAAAGACCTTCCTCAACCTGGCCGAAATGATTTCCCCTATGAAGGCCATCTAGCAAACGCTAGAGCCTAGAACCAAGAGCTCCATGAGTGCCAAGATACATACCGATGGATGCATGTTGACTGCAGATTTAATGGAGTGGTAGGCACAAGTTTGAGAGGTGATACCTAGCTGCATGCTGGGAAATAATATTACCAACCCTGCCGCCAGAAGAAAATACTGCTTGTCTTCAATGCAAAGTGAGGCTTGCCTCACTATCATAATTCCACAAGTCTTCAATCCCATTCCACTCTGATAGCCTATCACTCGCAATGATGTCTTCCATTTGATCTAAGCCATGATTAGATAAGAAGTCATCTAGCTTGTTTCCCTCCCTATAACAATGGGAGATAGAATATTCTTTAAGAGAATCAAGAAGCTCCAAAGCTTCTTTTAAAATATTTTAAATTTTTTAGTTTGATGACTGCCTTTTCCTAAGGCAAAGAAATATTACCAACGAATCGCTTTTGATTATCACCTTATTTAGAGAGCAAGTTTTGAGCAGTTGCAGACTTAGTAGTAATGCTTCTGCCTTTGCTTCATTATTAGTCCCCAGGGAGAGTTTCTTTAAAGCAACTTTGATCAATTTGCCATTGGAGTCACAAATGGCACAACTCGCTCCTCATGGACCGGAATTTCCTCAAGACACATTGTTGAAATTCACTTCCATGTTCTTATTGGACGAAGGGTCCATTTTATCCTTCAACTATCTATAGAATCCAGATTCGATGAAGACACCCCATGAATGGGGTTTTTTTCTAAATTTAAATTACATATAATTTTGTTTGTTTTTTGGTCTCCAAGTATTTGCCTCCAACTCTTTTTGAAAATGGCATACCAGTACCTATCCCTGTCTCCCGTTCTAGAGCCAATCCTCATCTCCAAGTGACTATGCTATATAGTCATGTATGGTGTATCTATGCTTTTTATGTTTGAAAGAATAATTTTGGGACGATGTTTTCTTTCTCTTCCTTCACACTTTTTTTTTTCATTGTAGAGGGATTAGCCCCTACAAGAACTATTCATGATGGTGAGGTTAATAGAAAAGCTATCCAAAAAGGCCATGTTGTCATGTCCCCTTTTCTAGAGTAAAATAATTAATAATATTATTTTAAGTTGGGCCCAATAATTTCTAATTTTAGGGGCAATTTAATATATTAGTATAATTAAAATAAAAGGTGTTTTTAAACACTAGTATTAAAATAAAAAGTATTTTTAAATACTTAAAATAAAAATTATTTTTTAATACTTGGAGGGAAATTTTGATCCAAGGGCCCAATTTGGAAAGGTATATCAAGGAGGGGCCTAGCTTCATTTCATTATCAAGATTTCATTTGGCATTTTCATTGTGATCTTTGTGTTCGAATTTGCACCGAGGGACAAAAACCCTTGGTTGTTTTCTGAGGTCTAGGAGGACGAAAACCCCCTCGAACTTCCATCTTGGAGGTGAGGATGAAAACCCGTGCCTCTAGCATTGGCAATTCCACATCGAGGGTTGCATGGTGAACTAAATTGGAGATTTGTGTGTCATTTTTAGGTTTGGCGAAGTAAAAATTGCAAGCATATCTTTCAGATAGCTGATTTCATATTTGTGAGGGTTTCAACATCATCTGCTATTGTTTCGGGGTGATTAATTGAATGACTAAGGCAACCATACCAAACTCTTGGAGGGTGAATCACATCTTGACATCATTTTGGAACATCTCTAGAGCTGCGTTCTGCACTTTGGCGATTTTGAAACATCCTTGGAGGGAAAACTATATTTCTAGCATACACATTGAGAGCGACCTGCATACTGGAGGCGTTTTGGGGCATTTCAAGGGCTGTGACCTGCAAGTATCCTTCGCCATTGAGGAGCGCCATTCACACAAGAAGACCATCCACCACCACTTGAGACTGATCGCCCATCATTTACCACCATTTTATTGCTGATCGCACCACATTTAGTTACCTTTTTCTGCTGATCACCATCAAAGATATTCATTTCTGCTGTAGCCATCTCATTTGGGAGGTGCCACACTAGATTTTGGAGGATTTAACACCATTCAACAGTCCATCCGGAGGTATAGAGGCAGATCCATCCCTGCTAGAGCAATCTACAGGCCGTACAATAGCAATTTCATCCTCATTTTGGCACAATTCCAATTACATGGCCAGCTGTACCTCATATTTGCATTGAATGGATTTACATCATTGTAATCCTGAAATTTATGTTCAGTTTCTGCATCAACATTATATTGGTTGTCACTGAATAAATTATCAGACCTAGGGTTTGGTGATGTTATACGTTGCTATCATACATTTTACCAGCAATAAATAATCTGATTTTTCTCTAAAGTTTGGTGATTTCATTGTTTTATGTTGGCTGTCCATTGACGCAAGAAATTTTAATCATTTACTGTTTGTAATCGGCAGGACAGTTAGTTTCTAGTGTGCTGTTTCAGTTTTGCAATTTGTTCAAAATTCAGAAAATTACCAAAAAAATCAAAAACTACAAAAATTCTATATTTGAGAAATTACACGTCATGATTCCTTTATGAAATATGAACTATTCTAAATTTTGTTCTCTTACTGAGTTTTGCTCAAACAGTTGCAAGACTTCTCATCCTAACGTATCATGGCCTCCCATTGTTAGATCGCCACAATACTTGAAGATTAGAATATCAGTCAAATCTCCCAAGTATAAACTATGGAAATAACAAAACAACATTTAACAGTAAATAATCATGCATGCATTGGCGCTTTCTGCTTCTAAGTATAAACTATAAATATAAAAAAACATAATATATAAAAAACAATCATGCATGCATTTGCTTATTCTGTTTTATCATGATAACAATAATCAGGACTATGATATCACCAAAACTTGTCTTTGACACATTTCCAAGTCTTACCCAAAATGCTGCTGTACTTAAAAATAATGAGAGTATAATATATGTAAACCACCCATGCAGCTGACTATCACCACTGATGGTTAACCTAAGCAAACTTGACCTACAAAATAGAATACCAGAATATTAATATCAAGGATTAAAATCAAGAATGCCAGTATCATGAAAATTTTTAAAAAATCATTGAAAATACTAAAATAAAATATTGCTGGCCATGCAGAATTTCCTAACTACAACGTACAAAGATTTGGCAAATAAAACTGAATGAGAACCAATGGCACCAGAGACAACAGCATAAGTGAGAGGAAGTAGTTGATGCCAGTAGGATTTAATATTGTGTCTTCCAAAAATTGAAAGTAGTTGTTCTCCTCTCCTGCAAATGTACAACTACTGATATCAACTTTCACACTCTTAAAGCATGTTGAAATCTAAAACATATAAACAAAATCAGTAAATCCTAAAGCCCCCCCGCCCCCCCCCCCCCCAATTTCTTGAGACGCTTGTCTGAAAATATACAGCATGGACATCATTCTAAGATGCCAATGTGGAAGTCCTTGCACATTCATTATTTTAAGTGATTATCAAATACTTATAATGGATACCGTTCAACATTTCCACTAACTCACTAGAACCATATCGCACTATCTAATTTAAAGTGTTGTAAAAGCAGTTATTTTACATAACCACAGAGTAATTTTTATAAACATTAAAAGTATCCTGATTCTGCAGTGAACCAGAAGCATCAAAAGATATTTTTTCACTCGTAAAGGCATATTACCTGTAAATAGAATGGCTGACCGCAACAATCAATAAAAGACCGAGACAATATAAAAGAAATACTTGATTTGCATATTTTTCCATCAATTGCTCTGGTGTATAAACTACAAAAGAACGAAGGGAACTCATAACAATTAAGAGTTAAAAAATATACAAAAAATAAAATTTAAAACATAAGTTATGAAGAAAGAATAAGAGACAGAGAGTACCAGGTGATTGATGGTTACCAAATGCAACAAGGAAGATGTTGCCAAAAACAATAAGAGCTGTGGCAACAAGTACCCTGTGTAGAAGTAAGGATCCTGTAATTTTCACACTTGACCTATGACTGTGATTTGAAAAAACTAAATACATGTAACCCTACAGACAAGTATAGTTTTGTGCCTTTTAAAAAAAACTTTGCAGTTGAAACCTACAAATATAAATACTCATTGATAGAATCCAAAATGTAGTTACCTTCCTGTCACCTTCTCTTTCAGAACAATATAAGCAAATGCTACATTAGATATAAACTGCACAGACCCTAGAGCTGCAAGAAGTGACTGCGAAGCACCAATAGTGATCAGATAATTTGTTAGGATTTTCTCCATATTTCATAAGGTTTTCAATGCCTTTATATAAGTGAATAGAATTGCCAACCTGTGCTGCATATCCAAAGGAAATGAAATTGAGACAATTTCCTAGAGCAAATATAAGCAAGCCTGCATGTAAAGCATTGAGCTAAAAAGGTTATGATCAAGAAAATATGAACAATCCAAGAATACACCGTACAAGAGATATCAACCTGCAGTTAAAATTTGTATGGCTGGACTACAAAACTGGAACATTCTTACCTACTCGCCAAGACTGGAAGTATATGATTGGCTTAAACTCAGCTTTTCCCCCAAACTCTGTAGTTTCCAACAATGCTAATCTCTCTCTCTGCAATGCGTACATGGAGGACAACAAATTTAAGGCAATTCAATTGCTTTTCGAATTTGCAATATCTCAGGCAGATAAGAAATCACTTCATGTAAGCTTCCAAATGTTTTCAAATTCAGTTTAGAAGAAGCATTTTCAGAAAATTGTAATGTGAGTTCTAAATTCTTTTGTCAGTGAAAATATGAACTGAATGAAGTAACATTTATAACACTCTGTCTACCATCATATTTATAATGCAGAAAGAATTATGTTGTTGTCTGCATGACCAAAGTAGGTGTAGTTAGCATAAAATGACTTTGTAACATTTTGTTAACATGCTTGTATCTGACTATGTATTATTTACTTATCGGCTTGAGGATAGTTGTTAGGAGTCAATTGTTAGTGGTTATCGACGGTTGTGTTCTGCTTGGCAACCATTGGGTATTTTAGATAGGCTTCTCGTAGTCAAGAAAGATAGTTTGATCTTGATAACTCTGAATGAATAAAGCAATTATTGATCTTGGTCTACAATCTTCTGGTATGTTTTGTTATCTTCTGTTTACATTGCAATAGATAGTCGTAGTATTATCATTTGGCAGTAAACATTTGGCATTGTTGCCTTTAAGAAGTTGGGTCGGATTTAAATAAGGATAAGTTAATCCATAAAGATGGCCATATAAATGGGACAACCAATTGAGGAAACAGTGGAGTCTAACCAACAAAGAGCACATGATCTCACAAAGGATCTTGTCTATCTGTGGGATATATCTGTAAAAGAGCATGTCCACAAAGAAGCCAAAAGGAAACAAGTACTACAGGAAACAATTTGGAATAATCTAGCCGTGACCAAAGATGTAGACATGCTCTTCCCCGTATCCTCACCAAACACTTCATAATATTGCAAGACCTACATGCCAAACAATATTGTGAGTCTTTATGGCCATATAAATGGGACAACCAATTCAGGAAACAATGAAATCTAACCAACAAAGAGAGCATGATCTCACAAAGGATCTTGTGTATCTGTGGGATATATATGTAAAAGAGCACGTCCACAAAGAAGCCAAAAAGAAACAAGTACTGCAGAAAACAATTTGGAATAATCTAGCAATGACCAAAGAAGTAGACACGCTCTTCCCCATATCCTCGCCAAACACTTCATAATATTGCAAGACCTGCATGATGTATGAGATTGTGAGGCACACAGGCAACAAATAAACCAAAGATACGAGGAGAGGAGCCATCATGAAGTAGAAAATCAAAATGTGGACCAATGTTGTACTCTGCATAATTAATGCCCTTAGACCCTAACAAAGGCAGGAAGATACCACAAAGTGGTCGGGGAGTAGAGCAAGAGATCAAGGGATCTCTAAGGTAGTGGAGTGAAGAGAACAAAGAAGATGACTACAAGAAGTAGCTAAAGAGACTCCATCAATGCAAATTCAAAGCCAAAGTCTAACTCAAAGCAAAAGCCAAAGTTGGAGTGTAAGTTAGAGCCATAGTTGGAAGCAAAGAAATCAAAACATTAAACCCACTACAAACAACCATATGGAGGAAGAATGGGTTGAGATGAATAGACATCTTCCTTTACCTGAAGAAGCATGTGCTGATCTTGCAAATCAAGTTCGATTGGAAGAAATAATTGAATCTCCTAAGAGTGAAATGAAACCTAAGGACTTCTTGGCAGACGAAGTGTAGGAAGAGTAAGAGAGAAATCCCTGAGACATAGAAGAATTGTTGATTGAAGATGAACCCGATCCTAAGACACCTGAATTGAGGGTTGGACCCTGTTGATGGTGTTTTTGTGACAACACAACAATAGAATAAAATACCGAGTATCCTACCCTCTCTTGAACAAAGCATCTCATACGCTGAACTTCGTGATTGAATGAGACTGCTCCAAGGTTCCTTGAATGTCAGGTCTTGACGTGGATAGGGATAGACTCAGTGGAATGATGTGATTTTGCTGGTAATCACAAAGGGACTTACGTGGGATTGCTCCTTCATGGACATGGAATTCACTCCTTACTCCTTGGATTTGTGAATGAAAGGAACTTCTCAAACAGAAGGACAACTTGGAATTCCTAGGTTCCACTCTTGAAGAGGCGGATGATTTGGCAATGAGGCTCTGGAAAACTAATCTTAGCGAAAATCTAAAAGAAAATGCAAAAGATGGGGTAAGGGTTCATGAATCTAATCGATGGAAATGATTATTGTTGAGGATAGAAACTGGAACCAGTCCTCTGCTTCGTCATGAGGCAACAGCTAGATAGGGATGGTGCTATCTTCTGAGGGGGAGTAAGGATTTTCAGACTGCTCCTGCAAGGGACATGGAACTGAAACGTGAAGAAACAATCGAAGTTAGACTTGGAATTAGTTCAGGCTAACCATGCATAGTGATGTGCAAGCCACAGATCACCAATGGTATGAACAAACAGCTTCAATCATTCAACAGTAATAATCTCCATCATTCTAACTAATGAAAGCTTGAAAGATGAAATAGAATAACTTCAGGAAACTTAAGATTTGCTTCAAGGAAATCAGGAAAACCATGCCAAAATCCAAAGAACTTTATAAACACCAGTCTACAATGTTTATATTATTGATTTGGAGAGTGTTTCTACAACAATCTTGTTGATCCTTGAAGTTTCCAACTCAAAAATGATACAGAAGGAAAACTAGCTATCTAGCTGCTCTAGGAGCATGAAGAAAAATGAGAGAAAAAGAGCTCTCTTCAAATGAGGCCCCTCAGCCTTTATATAGGCAAGTAGAATACAAAGAGGAGGTGGGGAGATCAGATCTCCTTGAAAACCGTGCCATGAGTCAAAAACCCTAGGGAAGTAGGTGAGTTTATGTCATAGGTCCAAAGGAATGCCGCCACCTGACTAAGATGCCTAGTAGGGAGGTGACTAGTCAATTGCCAGCTCATCCTATTCCTTAGGCACAAATTTCAGGGTGTCCAGGAATCCTTCATCCTAAGCGCAAATTCCAGGGTGTCTAGGAACTTTCACATGGAGGAATCCTTCCTTGAGCAGGGGCGCATTTTCCTTAGGATCCTGGAATGGAATTCCTTCCTGAGTTGGAATTCCCTGTCTTGGAATGGAATTCCTGATATTGGACTTGGAGTGATCTCCCCCATTCTGTCATCCTTGATGCAGGCATTCTCCATGTCATTTGAAATCTTTGAAAGGACTCTTGATTCTTCCTTTATCCTTTATGCGAAGTCTCCCTGTCACTGAACTGGAATCTTTGATGTTGCCTTCCTTGCGCCAGTCATGTTGAGTGTTAGGGGGAGAAAGGCGGGTACTGGAATGGAGTGATGTTTTGTTTTGGACCTGTGAAGTCTCCTTCCCTAGCATTGGAACTCTTTGTATCTATCTCGAACATCTGGATTTCTGCTGAGCATCCTCTTCATGGAATGTAATCCTCGTCTTGAATTCTTTTCCCTCATTCCAGAATTATCAGGTAGGAACTGGGTGGATTCAGGAGCTGGAGGTCTTGGACAAGAATTCCTCAGCTAGGAATTCCAGGTCTTGATGATATTCGTCCTCCCAACGGTGAAATCTGCCTCTTGAATGTTGGACCCTGCTTTTTCTTACTTTGGATTTGAGTTGGAATGGTAGAGATAGCTGGGCAGCCTCCCTTATATAGGCATTCAGGCCCTTCCCTGCCACTTGGCGGACTAGGAATTGCTGACTTGCCTTCTTGTTTTGTCTTTTCTTCCTAACCGCCAAAGCATGGCCGACCTTGTTTTTTATCTTGTTCTCCTTCAAGCAGTGGCACACTTTTGGGATGGTCGGGGATTCTTGGGTGTCAGGGAATCCTCTTTGTCGCAAATTCCAGTTGGTCCTGGAATGGAGTGGTGTCTTTGATCTTCCCTCGGTATGCACGTGTAGTCTTCTTGTTATTGGAACTCCTGGATCCTTGAAATGGTCATCTTCTCTGGCGTTTGAACTCTCTGCATCCATCCCGATTGCCCTAGATCATCCTTATTCATCCTCCTCATGGAGCTTATCCTCGTCTTGGATTCCTGTAAAACAAGGGAGACCTCGAGTAGTCATGATGAACAAGATCCTTAAATGTAATGCAATCAAAGATAGAACAGGAAATAAACTTGCATGATTGATCAATATGAACTCCTAAACAAATAAAGGATTTTCTTCACTTTTTGGTATTCTTCACACTTGGACTAACTTTTCCTCCTTTCCAAGGTTACCAGGCATGCACAAGAGGAGTTTCCAGTTGGTTTAGGAATCCTTCTTGTCCAGAGCGCAAATTTCACTGTCAACAGGAATCCACCTGTCCTAGGTCGCATTTTCCACCTCCTGCAGGAATCCCCTTGTCCAGGTTGCATTTTCCAACTCCTGTAGGAATCTGCAACCTGGAATATCCTTACTTCCTGGGCACATATTCCAGTAGGTACTGGATTTTGCGACCCAGGACAACTTTTCTTCCTGAGCGCAAATTCCAGTCCCAACAGGAATTTGTGATTTTGACAAGATTTCATGTTTTTTGGCTAAGAACTTTATCATTCTGATTAGCAAGGATGGACTTTGACATTGATCAAAGATTCATCATTCCTTGAAATAAGATCCAATATAAGACGTAACTTCTATCTCCTCAGGGAATTCCAGACTCCAAGGTGTACCTTTCACATACGTAGGGAAAATTCCTCCTTGGCGCACTTTCAAACTGATCGGGAATTCTACTATGCAGGTCACACATTCCAGTTGGTCGGGGAATTTGCGACTAGGACAAGACTTTTCCCTGAGCCTAAATTCCAGCTAGTACTGGATTTTGCGACCCAGGACAACTTTTTCTTCCTGAGCACACATCCCAGCTGGAACTGGAATCCCCTTCCTAAGTCGCAAATTTCAGGTGGTCAAGGAATCATTCCTTCAGGTAAAATTCCTTCCAGAACATGGGTCTTGGAATGACTCTTGGGTTCGTCGTTTGAAATTTCACTAAGTCTTGGACCCCTTTACTCACTGAAATCTGTCTGGATCACAGCCTTAGGAGTTTGGAACAGGGCATCATGCCGGAAGTGAGAGGGTTCTAAGATGGAAAGATGAACTTTGACATGGAATGACAAGCTTTGTCAAATTCAGGGCCTTGGATTGGAACTTTGGAACAAGAATCCAAATAGACTTTGGAATAGGATTCTGGACAGGAACTTTGGAATAGGATTCCTAGATAGGAACTTTGGAATAGGATTCCTGTCCAGAAACAGAATTATGGACAGAGACTTCCGGACTGGAGTTTTGGAACAGGATAGCCTATTCATCACGGAGTCTTATGCTGAGGGTGAAGGATTTGGACCTTTTCTACGGAATGATGGACATCTACCATGGATTGGCCATATTTGATCGAGGAATGATAGGTAGGGCATCATTTATCCTCAGGAAAATCACTCTTTTACTTCACCATTTCAAGCCTTCTTCAAATTCCTCGTGAGCCAAGCATGTTGAAACTTCTTCCTAGTCAAATTGTAATGTTCCGTTTTCCAGCTTGATCTTTTACAGTTGACCGTTGGCCTATTCCGGAGATCCGTAGGCTACTTGGAGGTTGAAATTGGGGTTTTTAGAGAGCTTCACAGGGATGTGTTTTTCTCGACGTTCAGGAATTTACTATTTTTAGTAAGTTCGGGATTGGCACTGGAACGGGATTTTGAGAGTGGGGTTGGATTCGTCTTGTCAAAACCTTTCCAATGAGCTATAGATCATTGGTTTCCGACATCATCTTGGCCTCCGTTTTAAAGTCCGTAAATTAAACATTATTATTTAATTTTGGACCTTGGTGCCTAGGCTCAACGACTTAATGTTGAGGTTGAAAAGAATTGAAGAAGATTATATTATTTTCCCTCTCATGTTTTATCCCATATGCAAGAGGATTTTAGAGACTCCCAGTTGGAAAAGTATAAAAGGAGGAAGAGTGCTCTCATTTCGGCATCCGAAATCTTGATAATGTTATGCTGCCGGATTGGCCTTGGGATTGCTTCGAGGAATGTATGCCTCCTAGCTTGGCATTGCTTCTCGCTTGAAAGATAGCGACTAGTGGTGAAATAGTCTAGTTTGTGAGTTTACATTGGGATTTGTGCATTGTAATCAGCTTTTGGCTTTAGTTCAATTTTGCATATTAGAGTTTTTTCCAGTATTGCATTTTTAGCTACAGCAGATTTGTGTTTTATTCATAAGTCAAAAAACAACAAAAATATTGTTCTGGGTATTCTCTTATTCTCATTGTCTGGTCAAGGCATCACTTTCCTCCAGTTTGCAGATTTTTTTGAGATAGTTGTGATTTTTTAAAGGCAGATCGCCCTTTCTTGAAGGCCGTACCATCTGCTGATGCATTGGAATCTGTGCATAAATAATACATGGCATTTTGATCTGTTTTCAGTGTTCTATCCTAAGCGTCATCATTCTTAGGGAATATTGCATTTTGTTTCAAGTCAGTCGGATGAGTTATGAGGGAGATATGAGCATATGAGTAAATTCATAGGTTGCTGGTTTTAATTTAAAGGCGAATGAGCTTCATTTTCTAAACTGGCAGTAGTACTGGCAGTAATTCTCAATCTTGTTCAATTCTGATTTGTAATGCTCAACTCTACTTCCAGTATTTGCTTTTGTATTTACTTTACCTTCACCCTATGGTAGCTACTTTCCCACTCCGGGATAGAAAGCACATTCTGGGTGTTGAGTACTTTCAGCATTACAGTTATTTCTTTCAAGCATTGTAATTTGTAATACTCCGCCATATGGTCGCCTCAACTCCATACTGGATTGGGTAGCACATACTTGGTGTCGAGTTCTCTTTCAGTACTTAGTGTAGAAGACCCTCTGACCATATGCTCGCCATCATCGGCGCCATTCTTGGTTAGAGTTATTGCATAAGCATTTTGATTAAGATCCTCTGACCAATGCTCACACCTTGCCCACATCGGGATCCTGGTGTACATTCTGGTTAGAGTTGCTTCAGCAACGTTTTGGTTTAGCTGCTAACCTTAACGGGTGCATTGGTTTGTAATTTGTAATTTGAAAAAACGAAAAAATTTGGCTCGGAATATTTCAGTGGTATCAGAGCCACGCATCCTGCCATCTTGTGAAAACAACCTTCTATGAGTGACAGAGAACAGAGGTACTTAGCAAGAGAATACAAGACGGCTACCAGTCAGTTTCATTGGCATCAGGCCCCAGAAGGTCAGACAGCTTCAGAGGCATTAAGAGCCAATTGGGAGTCTTCTCCTGAAGGAGAAATGGGGGATAATGAGAGGACGTCGGGAGGTAACAGAGATGATAATGGGAAAGGAAGAGAAAGATCATTAAGTCCGGCAAAGAGGTTCGAGAGGAGGATGGATACCTTAATGGATATGATATCTCTCATGATGGGGAGAATGGGTCAGAACCAACCTCTACTGAACAATTCAAGACATAGTGGAGAACACAGTGCCACCAACCAGCATAATGGACATGCTGCTCAGCCTGCTTCAAATAACACATACATTTCTTCCACGCCATTCAAACCCACTTTCTTGGCACCAGTAAAACCTCATCTTGATCCAGCAGAAAATGTGTCATTTGTTGAACAGTTGAGACTCGGCCGCGCTGAGTATGATTCTCTACCTAATGAAATTAAGGCAGATATGTCTTATAATGATTTTATGGATCATAAAAGGAAGGATAGAGGACAAGGAAGACATTATGAATAAAGGAGGACAATAGTTCATGGGGATTTGCATCAAGCTATCAACAAGGTTATGCTTCCACATTTTGATGGGAGTGACAATAGTTCAACCAAAGCTTGGATACAGAAGTTAGACAACTATCTAGCTCTTAGACCCATGGAGGAGGAGGAGGCGATTAAGTTCGCTACGCTACACCTGGATGGGGTGGCGCACAAGTGGTGGTACCATGGTCTAGTCACCTTGGGTCATCAGTCTATCACTACCTATGATGAGTTTACCAATAAGCTCATAGAGAGATTTGAGAAAAAAGATCCAAAAGTGCATTTCAGGGAATTGGCACAACTTAAGCAATATGATACAGTTGATGCCTACATAGCGGAGTTTCAGAGGCTTTCAGTCATGGTGACAGGAGTCACTGAGAGGCGCTTGGTGATCCTATTCAGTAAAGGATTGACGGAGCCACTCAAGGGTTGGATTAAAGCTTTTGATCCACCTTCTCTACAAGAGGCAATGAAGAAGGCAAGAAACATGGAGTGAGCTGCTCCTAAAGCAAAGTTTCAACCCAAGCCATCATTTCACAAAAGAGATAAAGGAAAAAGACCTCAGCATAAGGAGTTCAAACAGCGTCAACCTCATGTCACAAGGTTGAATCCCGAGACACTTAATGAACTCAGAAGAAAAGGGTTATGTTTCCGGTGTAGAGAAAAATGGTCCCAAGATCATGTTTGCCCAAAAGGAGGCAAATTTCATCAAATTGAATACTATTCAGCTGAAGAAAGTAATTCTGAAGACAGTGAAGTGGAAAAGGTCCCAGAGGAATCCAAAGATGAAAAGGGAAGTGGAGGCACTTTGGCTCAACTTTCGAGCTTTCAAAGGAATGAATCCTTCAAAGTTCGAGGGATGATTAAGGGACAACGCATAGTTGCTTTGATTGACACTAGAGCAACGCATAACTTCATTGACGAAGCTGTGGTGGCAAAGAAAGGGCTGCAAACAGAAGAGTTTGAAGGCTTCAAGGTTATGGTTGCTGATGGTTTTCACATCACCTGCACCAAGAAGATCTCAAACATGACCATGCAAGTGGGAAACTATGAAGTCACGGACGACTTCTATGTAGTCAAAATTGGAGATACGGATGCCGTCCTAGGCATTCAATGGCTGCGTTCACTCGGGGAGATCACTCTAAATCTGCAAACCATGGAGCTCAAGTTTCAATCCGAAGGGAAGAATGTAGTGATAAGAGGAATGTCCAATGGTGGTCCTCGGATTGTGTCATTCAAGAGGATGCGAGGCTGATTCGTCATGATCAAGTTGAGTGGGCTGCAGAGTGTATGATTCTTCCTGCTAGTCCGGTTGAAACAAAGAGAGACTACCCTCCTGATATTCAGTCTTTACTCACAAAGAAGAGCAAGGTGTTTGCTGATTTACCTCCTGGACCACCTCCTGATCGAGGTTCGGAGCATGTCATAGAGCTCAAGGAAGGAGCTAAACCAGTTATTACAACTCCTTATCAGTATCCTAAGAAGCAAAAGGACGAGATTGAGAAAAACATTCGGGAACTCTTGGAGATGGGCTTCATTCGTCCAAGCAAGAGCCCCTTTGCTTCGGTAGTTGTCCTGGTGAAGAAGGATGGTACCATCCACATGTGTGTGGACTATCGTGCTTTGAATCAAAGCACCATCAAAAATCGATATCCCATCCCGAGGATAGATGAGCTCATTGATGAGCTACATGGAGCCAAGTTCTTTTCAAAGATCGATTTGAGATCGGGTTATTACCAAATTCGGATGAGAGGATCCGATGTTGAGAAGACAGCATTTAGATGTCACTATGGCCACTTCGAGTTTCTAGTCATGCCATTTGGGTTGACTAATGCTCCTGCTACCTTCCAAGCATGTATGAACAAAATCTTTCAGAAGCAGTTGAGGAAGTTTGTATTGATATTTTTTGATGACATCCTGATCTACAGCAAGACATGGGAAGAACATCTCAAGCACTTGGAGGAAGTGCTTAGCATCTTGGAATCAGAGAGTTTGTTTGCCAAAGAATCCAAATGTGAATTTGGAATGAAGGAGTTACTTTACCTTGGCCATATAATCAGTGCTGAAGGAGTGAAGGTTGATCCTGAAAAGATCAAGGCAATTATTGATTGGCCACCTCCTGAGAATTTGACTCATCTGAAAGGATTTTTGGGTCTTTGTGGATTTTACAGAAGATTCGTGAAGGGCTACTCTCAGAATGTTGCTCCTCTTACTGACCTCACGAAAAAGGGTGCCTTTTGTTGGTCAGAAAAGGCTCAAACTACTTTTGATAAATTTAAGGGGATCATGAGCTCTTGTCCGGTGTTAGCTATCCCAGACTTCTCCAAGCCATTCGAGCTACAGTGTGATGCATCCGGTGAAAGAGTTGGGGCTGTTTTGATGCAAGACAAACATCCCATTGCATTTGAAAGCAGAAAATTAAGAGGTGTTGAAAGGACCTACTCTATCTACGACAAGGAGATGCTTGCCATTATGCATGCATTAGCTAAGTTCAGACAGTACTTGGTGGGAAGCAAGTTTGTGGTCAAGACTGATCACAATAGCCTCAAGCACTTCATGCATCAAAGAGATTTGAACGAGAGGCAACAAAAGTGGGTGAGTAAGCTTCAAGCTTACGATTTTGACATCGAATATGTCAAAGGGAAAAACAATATTGTGGCTGATGCTCTATCTAGGAGACCTCATTTGAGCTCATTGTGTGAGCTTACAACTAATTGGAGGGACATGTTGCTTGCTGATTATGCCAAAAATCAGTTTGCAACCAGCATCATTGAGGGTACTTTTCTTGACGAAAGGTACAAAGTGGTCGAAGGGCTGATACACTACAAGGGTAGAATCTTTGTGGTGGCTGACTCTAAGCTCAAAAAGAAGATTTTGTTGACCTTTCATGACATTCCACTTGCTGGTCATCAAGGGTTCTTCAAGACATATAGGCAGATCAGGGAAAGATTTTCTTGGAAAGGGCTGAAAGGGGAGGTTCAACGATACATTCAGGAGTGTCCCACTTGTCAGATGAACAAAAATGAGCATACTTTACCAGCTGGTCTTCTGCAACCTCTTCCCATTCCCAATCAAAAATGGGAAAGCATATCAATGGACTTCATCACAGGGTTGGCCAAGGTTCAAGGAAAAGACTGTATCTATGTTGTCGTGGACAGATTAACAAAATTTGCTCACTTCTTTGCCATTGCCAGCTCTTTTTCAGCAGCCCAAGTTGTAGATCTGTTTTTTCATGAGGTGTTTAGATTACATGGGTTGCCAAAAAACATTGTGAGTGATAGGGACAGCAAGTTCCTAAGCACTTTTTGGCAAGAGGTTTTCCGAATGAGTGGTATAGTGCTTACTTCAAGCACTAGTTATCACCCTCAAACCGATGGACAGACAGAGATAGTGAACAAGTGGTTGGAAGGTTACCTGAGAAACTATGTTTCGGAGCAACAAAGAGCTTGGGTGAAGTGGCTTCACATGGGCGAGTATTGTTATAATTCTACTTTTCACATGTCAATAAGGATGTCACCTTTCATGGCTCTTTACGATTATGAGGCTCCTAGCTTTGCTGATTTGGTGTTTGGTGATAGCAAAGCCCCTCAGGCCAAGGATTTGTTGCAGCAGAGTCAAGATATCTTGAACTCATTGAAGAAAAATCTTCAGATTGCATAGAATCAGCAGAAGATGTACGCTGATCAGTGGCGTGTTGAGCGCTCTTTTGAAGTTGGAGATATGGTTTATCTTCGACTACAGCCTTACAGACAGTCCACTCTCAAGAAAAGTGGAACTGAGAAGCTCAAACCACGTTTCTATGGGCCGTTCAAGGTCACTAGAAGGGTGGGGGCAGTAGCTTATGAGTTGGAGCTACCTTCGGATAGCAGAGTGCACAATGTATTCCACGTGTCTCGCCTCAAAAAGGCACTTGGACACAATGTTGTTGCTTCATCACAGTTGCCACCTTTGGATGAAGAAAGACAATTAGTTTTGATTCCAGAAGAGATTCTTGATTCCAGGGAGCGTTCTTTGAGGAAAAGAACTATCAGAGAGTATTTGGTGAAGTGGAAGAACTTGCCTATAGAGGATGCAACTTGGGAGAATGATGAGATTCTGCAGCATCCAGGCTTGCAATTGCTTGAGGACAAGCAATCTTGGGAAGGACGGACTGTAATGTTCCATTTTCCAGCTTGATCTTTTACAGTTGACCGTTGGCCTATTCCGGAGATCCGTAGGCTACTTGGAGGTTGAAATTGGGGTTTTCAGAGAGCTTCGCAGGGATGTGTTTTTCTCGACGTTCAGGTATTTACTATTTTTAGTAAGTTCGGGATTGGCACCGGAACGGGATTTTGAGAGTGGGGTTGGATTCATCTTGTCAAGACCTTTCCAACGAGCTATAGATCATTGGTTTCCGACATCATCTTGGCCTCCGTTTTAAAGTCCGTAAATTAAACATTATTATTTAATTTTGGACCTTGGTGCCTAGGCTCAACGACTTAATGTTGAGGTTGAAAAAGAATTGAAGAAGATTATATTATTTTCCCTCTCATGTTTTATCCCATATGCAAGAGGCTTTTAGAGACTCCCAGTTGGAAAAGTATAAAAGGAGGAAGAGTGCTCTCATTTCGGCATCCGAAATCTTGATAATGTTATGCTGCCGGATTGGCCTTGAGATTGCTTCGAGGAATGTATGCCTCCTAGCTTGGCATTGCTTCTCGCTTGAAAGATAGAGACTAGTGGTGAAATAGTCTAGTTTGTGAGTTTACATTGGGATTTGTGCATTGTAATCAGCTTTTGGCTTTAGTTCAGTTTTGCATATTAGAGTTTTTTCCAGTATTGCATTTTTAGCTATAGCAGATTTGTGTTTTATTCATAAGTCAAAAAACAACAAAAATATTGTTCTAGGTATTCTCTTATTCTCATTGTCTGGTCAAGGCGTCACTTTCCTCCAGTTTGCAGATTTTTTTGAGATAGTTGTGATTTTTTAAAGGCAGATCGCCCTTTCTTGAAGGCCGTACCATCTGCTGATGCATTGGAATCTATGCATAAATAATACATGGCATTTTGATCTGTTTTCAGTGTTCTATCCTAAGCGTCATCATTCTTAGGGAATATTGCATTTTGTTTCAAGTCAGTCGGATGAGTTATGAGGGAGATATGAGCATATGAGTAAATTCATAGGTTGTTGGTTTTAATTTAAAGGCGAATGAGCTTCATTTTCTAAACTGGCAGTAGTACTGGCAGTAATTCTCAATCTTGTTCAATTCTGATTTGTAATGCTCAACTCTACTTCCAGTATTTGCTTTTGTATTTACTTTACCTCCGCCCTATGGTAGCTACTTTCCCACTCCGGGATAGAAAGCACATTCTGGGTGTTGAGTACTTTCAGCATTACAGTTATTTCTTTCAAGCATTGTAATTTGTAATACTCCGCCATATGGTCGCCTCAACTCCATACTGGATTGGGTAGCACATACTTGGTGTCGAGTTCTCTTTCAGTACTTAGTGTAGAAGACCCTCTGACCATATGCTCGCCATCATCGGTGCCATTCTTGGTTAGAGTTATTGCATAAGCATTTTAATTAAGATCCTCTGACCAATGCTCACACCTTGCCCACATCGGGATCCTGGTGTACATTCTGGTTAGAGTTGCTTCAGCAACGTTTTGGTTTAGCTGCTAACCTTAACGGGTGCATTGGTTTGTAATTTGTAATTTGAAAAAACGAAAAAATTTGGCTCGGAATATTTCACAAATATTCATGGATTCGGGCAGGATACTGTAAGATCAAAGCAAAAATGGAACCGAGCCCAAAAAAAGAGGGGGTCCCCATTTGCAATGGGGCGATGTGTGAAAACGTCATAACAGAGCCAAAAGAAGAGAACTTGAAGGTGAAACTAGTGGTGTGAAGTCCAAATATTGAAAGGTAGAAATGGAGATGGATCTGAACACTCTGTAAGGCATTGCAGTACCTGTATTACCATATGGATGGCAAATAGGCAAATGGACCAAAGATATTGGTTGAGATGTTTTCTGGCCACACTATGTGGGGAGTGGTGATAGATTGGTATCTAAACATTCCTAATATTGAGAAAGTAACATGGGAGAGACTAAAGAAGGCATTTGAACGAGAGTTCAAATTATTGAGGGATGATAATGAGATCGTTGCTGAAATTATACTCAACAAGGTAAGCACATGAATGTTAGAGCCTATAACACAAGGCTCGAAGAGTTATTGAGCAGATTGGAAAAAGATCCAATAAATGGACCAAAGAAGGGATGGTTTATTGAAGGGTTGATACCCTCATTTCGAAAGAAGATGAAGATAGCACCTCCCTCATCATACGAGGATGCATGCAATTGGGCCATGGGCATAGAGAGTGAAAACAAGACATCCTACCATTTGAAGAAAAGGGAAGATGATTCTGATTCAAATGATAATGAATAAATATCAATACAAACTCTTCGTAGAGACACATTGAGAATGATGAAAGAGCTGAAGAAGGATGTAATGCCTACCTATGTTAACTCTTGCCCATCCTATTTAATAAATGATTAATTGTATTTTGATCTTATTGCTTGAATGGATGATTTAATTGGAATGTGTTTATTAAATGTCTATATTATTTCATTGGGTAAATTTATCATTCGCTTCGGCTATTGTTACTATTGTGACCAAATCACACATCACCCCTTTGCAAATGGGGACCCCCTTTTTTTTGAGTTCCGATGCTTTGCATTTAGTTTTGGATGATGCCTTAGGTTCGTTTCCTCTGCCAATCCAATAAGAAGTCTTTCTCCTAGAAGATTTTGCTTCATAACTGGAGGTCTCATCTGGTACATGAACTTGCAGTAATGAAGAATCTTGATCAAATTCCATCCAATTCATGAACATTGAGATCAATCCTGATGTATGTTTGAGATCCTAAAAATGACTAAGTCTGGTAGCCTGAAATCCTGAAAATCCTGAAAAATCGGCTAAGTACTCCAGAGGATTCAAAAACTTCAACCAATGCGCCGATTTGTAGAAGATCTCGCAAGTGTCAACCAATGCGCCACAGCAAGAGGACATCAAAAGTGTGAACTAATGGGCCACAGCAAGAAGACATCAAAAGTGTGAACCAATGCGCTAGGTTGTAGAGGATCTTGGAAGTGTGAACCAATGCGCCAAGATGATTTCAAGAAGAATCCAAAAGTGCCATCCATTGCGCCGCCTTGGAGGATTGTAAAACACTTAACCAAAGCGCCACTAAGGAAGGAGACCTCAAACTTGATCAAATGCGCCATGGTTTAGAGGCCAATCCTAGAGGAAATCAAACCTTTGAACCAATGCGCCACTAGTGGAGGGTGGTATATTTTAGGATTTTTGAGGCTTATCAAGGGGAATTCACTTTCTTCATCCAACGCGCCACTAGAGGAGGACTTAACCAAAGTTTTAAGGCATATTTTCGGAGGATTCACTTCTTTGAACAAATGCGCCAATTTCATGGGAGGTTATTTTAGTTCAATTTTCAATGCCTTTCTAGAGGATTCCAAATACTTAAAGTGATGCGCCTAAAGCAAAAAATGCTTATGTTTCAAGAGGAATTCAAGATGCTCAACCGCCGCGCCAATATTGATAAGGGAAAGTAAAATCTTGAAGTGATTTCAGGAGGATTCAATGACCCTAAACCAATGCGCCATCTAGGGGAAGGGTTAGTTTTTAAGGCAAATTCCAGAGAATTTCAAGGAGAATTCAAAACATCCAACCATTGCACCAGCCTTGTAGGAGGCAGTCCAAATGGGATATCATAGAGTAACTAAAATCTGATTTTGAAAGCTTTTAAGAAGAATTCACTTCTTTGATCCACTACGCCTACAAGGAGATTATTCCAGAGGATCCAAGAAGCTGATCTAATGCGCCCATTCAGTGTGTAGTTTAATGCAGATTTTATGAAACCTTTTGAGGAGAGATTGAAATTGCCATCTAATGCGCTTCTAATGATTGATACTTAGTTTGAAATTTGTAATTGTTTTCAAGAAATCAACTAATTTCCCATCTAATTCGCGTAGGCTTGGAAGGGTTAAAATTGTTTTATAATGATTATTTTGTGTTGTAAGATTAAGGATTGATATTATTTCTTCCTTTGTGTTGCAGGAGCAAATGTCTAGAGTCATCTTCGAGTAAGGGATGAAGTCAAGAAGTAGTTTTCAAGGAAAGAGACATCATGTAGCCGCTCCAAGTGATCACTTCAAGTCCAATATACTGACACCCTTCACCTTCATATCATCAAGCATTCCAAAGGGGCTTCTCATCCTCATTAAGTTTTTTTCAAGAAACTCCGATACCTTCAAGTCTCCTTGAGAAGTCAGCTACTCCATCATGAGGAAGGTGTTGTCATCAAGTTGGAACATTTCATATACTCTACTTCATTCAAGATCATCTTCTAGGAAGCATCATTCCAAGAAATCTACATCAAGTTCAAGGATATTGGCAAGTACACTACTTCAATATCAATGGCCTCATATTAAGATCATCGAGTTGGAACACTTCATTGAAACTTCCAAAGGCATTCATCCATCTAAGCTTCAAGACTTTACAATTTTCAAGTCCAAGAGAGTCTCCTACTCTTACATGAAGGAATCATTATCTATTTTCTACTGCACTCTTCAAGAAGTTGCATCCAAAGAAGATCATCATGTATCCTACAAGAAGAAGAAATATCATGAAGTCATGCAAGTGAAGCAACATCTATCATACATCCAGTTTACAAAGCAAGATCAAGGCAAGATCAACAAGATACATCTCAAGTGTTTGTCATCAAAGAAATCACATCAAATACATCATTACAAGATGATGCAAGTTGGGAATCCATCAAAGTTGCCAAGGTGGCACCTATGTAGCAAGTACACATCATCATCCAATCATATCAGCGGCATTATTTTAAAATGTATTCAATGTATCATTTAATGAAAGAAGCCAAAGGGATTCCTAAGTGGAGGATGTTTTAAATGATTTCGCCTTACCTTATCACATTGGAAAGCGTGCCTTCATTGCCTCTCTCTTTTGTACTAAAAATAGAAAGTTGTTGTAACTACCTATTGAGGTGGCACGATCTAGACCCTTGGCTATCACATTGATCTAAGCCATTCAATGTATTCTGGAGCACTATATAAAGGCCTTGTTGCCTCATTTGTAATTCAGTAGTTCATTAGAGACTAGAGATTAGGCTAGTAGGAGTAGAATAGGAGAAACTCTCGAAATTCTCTGAGACGTCTTGAAATTGTTGTAAATATTTCCCAAGAATAATGCAAAGACATTGGAAGTTCATTTGGTGTTAAGTATTGTCTTGTGAAGTAACATGGTTTCTTGTACTTAATGAAGTGGAGAGGTGTTTCAAATTAGAAAATAAAGTAGATTAGAGCTCATTGATGTAATGTATGTTGTACTGAATATTTGATCAACTCCTAGCTCATGCTTTTAACATTCATCACTGGTGAAGTGTTGTGTAAAGCTAGTCTGAGCCTCATTCGCTTAAGTTCGATTATAGATGTTTGTTTGAGCTATGTCATCCGATGGGTGCTCATATGAACATTCATGATTTGAAAACCATTCGCGTAACCTTAGGAGATTGCACCAACTTCATGTAATTGTAGGCATTCTTGGCGAAGTGAAGTTAGGTTTATCAAGGAGTTTGTCTATTTATATATCATCATTGCTTCATTGACCTTAGATTAGATCCCTAAACCTTTATCTTTTTTTTTCATTTCTTTATCATTGCAACCTTGTATATATGTCATCCACACTGAAGGAGAGATAAGCTGAATGAAAGAAGAAAGATCTGATGTAAGTCCCTTTGTGTTTACCAGCAGAATCATATCAAGTCACTGAGCTATCCCTTGCAAAATCATAAAAAAGGAACCTTGGAGTCATCTTGTTTGATCACTTTGTTCAGCATTCGAGAGGCTTTGCTCAAGAGAGAGTTAGATACTCTGTATTTACTCTATTGTTGACTTGTCGAAAAACAAACATCAACAGTTACGTATTGGACAGATGCACGTAACGTTTGATTGAGTATGCAAGAAACTTACAAGCTATTTGACCAATGGTTGATATGTGAACATTGACATGGATTTCACTTAGCCATCTCACCTTACCTAGTCCTTATGATGTTGAAACCTTTGAAACCATATCCGAATCGACCATGATTCTAGATTCCCTTGTGTTAGACCTCTGAATGTGCCTCCTTAAGTGATTTTAATTATTGTTTATGCATTTGCTTGAAATATGAAAATGAATTAATAATCCATTTAAAATATATTAATTTCAAATATTAATAATTGGAAAGGAGAAAAGTATTTGATTTATAAAGTATATTAGTAGATTAATTGGAAAGAGGAAGGAAATGGATTAGTCAATTGTATTTTAGAAATGATGCATTTGTGTGAAAGCATTTTTTTATTAATTGTTAGTGAACTGGGGAAATTAGAATTATTTTCCTTTAGTTAGAAATATCTCATTTTAGATATTAGCTTAAAGTGGAAAATTGAATGTGAAAATAGAAAAAGGCTTTGGGATATTTTATTTTTCTAGGATTAGGCTAATATTGAAAAAGTGTATGTTATTTTCATTATTATGTTATGTTTGAAACCCTTGCTTGTGAATGGGATTGCTCTTGCTTGGAGATTGCTTGGAGTTGATTGAATTGCTTGTGGAGTGGAAAAGGATTATCTTGGAATTGCTATTGGATTCCTTGAGGCAATTCTTATTTTTGTTGTAGGATTTGAATTTTTTATTCAGATTTCAAGTTGTAAGAGTTATTTTTGTGAAAATGAATTTCCTATCCAAACTTTGGCAAAATTTCCTAAAACTGATATGTGATCATGAAAGTGTGTTGTTGGGTATATTTAGGCCATGAGGGCATTCTTGGAATTTTAATTTAATGCATTTTTAATTTTTATGAAAAACAAGTGAAATTGCTCTCTAAACCCTGTCAAGATTTCCTAAAAATTTTATGTTTTTGAAAAAGTGTGATGTTGGGTAGATTTAGAGCATAAGGGTATTTTCAGAATTTTTATATTTTATTCTCTTCAAGATTTAGAAAAATTTGGAGAAAATTTGGGAAGGTAGCTTCAAGATCCATTAATGGCAAAACCTGGATATTTCTTGAAATTTGTTTTTTATTTTTAGAATTTGGAATCTCTGAAATATTTTTATTTTGTGGAATCATGTATTCTCCCATGGAAATAAAATGTGTGTGCATTGGGAAGCATGTTTTCTTGGAAAACTGAACCTTACCTATCCTTGAGCTTTCTAAAGAAGAATTGACACCCGGATTGTTTAGGATTGGGGATACCTATAGGAGGATTGGGGTGGCCAATTACCAAACTTTTGGTAAGAGATTTGGATGCAAAGTTGTCAAGTCTGGGGTGCCCAGAATATGGTGCATTATGAAACTCTTCTAACACGAGTTCCCTCAATCCTACTGCATCTAGAACATACATTCGTCCCTGAAATCTCAAGAGTCCATCAGACTCAAATACATATCCATCATATATGCGATCCGAAGGATCTTGTTGTAGGGCTTGTTTCACCCTATCATAGAACTCATATTAGCCAATTCCTGCATCACTTGCTGTCTGAAAGTCGACCTTACTATGATCATGGCTGCAAGAATCGTTCCCAAGTCACCTCACCGGGTGACAGTTGTTTTTCTGCCTTCTCATTGTCCCACCAGGTGGCAGCCTCACCGGTGAGTTGGTATGATCCCTAAGTAGCCTTCGTCTCACTAGACAAATTCCTCAGAGAGAAATACTTCTCCATCTCGATTACCCAGGCTTCTACTCCATCTCCAATTGTTTTTCCATCAAATTTTGGTGGGGTAACCTTCTTGAGGTCTTTGCCCAATTCTTCAACCACCTTCTCTTGTTTACTAGGGTTTCTTTCTGTCTCAAGGTTTTCGGTACGAGTCTCATCCCTATTCTCCTCATTCAACCCTACATTCACCCTTGGCTGGCCTATTCGCATTTCTTGCTCTATGCCATCCATTCTGGCCTCTTGCCGATTCAACATAGTGACAATCTGATCTAGTCTCTCAAACGGATCACCACGAGACCCACCTCCCCGCTAGTAAGTGAATCTGGTATCCATTTGGAAAACATTCATTAAAGTGTAATTAGGCCTAAGTCCTAGAATTGAACCTGGCTCTGATACCAAATGTAAGGAGGCTAAAATTAACTTACTAAACTTAGAATCCAAAAAGCAAAGAACATTCCAAATATAGATTAACCATTAATTTGCAATTTCCAATGTTCCAAATACACAAGGAATGACAATGATCCAAAAGATATATCAATTAACCATATAAATAATAATGTTTTACAATCCAATTGGTACACCCAACTTGGTGTTACAATACACTTTTCATAGTGTTACAAAAGAGAATATTACATCTTCGTATAATGAATCAAATTACATATACATCTTGGCTCAAAATAGCCATACAAAATAAAAGTACAAATATCCATATCAATGATAAAATTTGAACTTGACAGGCGGATTTCCAGGCAACTCCTATTCAGTTCTCGGGTAAGCTTTTTGGATGCCCTATTTCAATTTTGATAGATACCGGTGCCACTAAATGCTTTGTAAATCCTAGTGTTTTATCTAAGTTGTCAGTTAGACCCGGATTTATGGCTAATTCATGGAAAGTACAAATTGGAAACTGGGTAGAGAAAATGGTAGAGCGTTGTCTTGCATGTAGTGAACTTGAGCTTCCAAGCTTTGAGACACAAGTCAATTTGTATGTTGCACCCCTGGGATCATATGATGTAATTCTAGGAATAAATTGGCTTTCAAAACATAAGTCTGTTGTAGATTGTGAGGAGAAACTAGTCAAATGTTTAGATGACCAAGGTAATCGAGTTGAGATCCATGGATTCAAAAGACCCTTAGAGCTCAGGGAGATCTCTGCCATGCAACTGAAGAAGGCCAATAGAAAAGGATGTGCTATTTATGCAGTAAAGGTTAGGGACCTTGATAGTTCTGAGTCATCAGCTTTTGACCATCCATTTTGAAGGAGTTCAAAGATGTTATTTCTTTTGTAGCCCGATGCTTAGAATGCCAGCGAGTCAAGGTTGAGCATATACATCTGGCAGGACTTCTTTACCCACATAGGGTGCCGGAATACAAATGGCAGGTTATCACGTCTGTTCCAGATGCAGTAGGATTGAGGGAACTCGTGTTAGAAGAGTTTCATAATGCACCATATTCTGGGCACCCCAGACGTGACAAAAGTGTTGAAGAAGCCTTGCTTAAAATGAGTAATAAAGAGTGTCAAATTACCAAACTCTTAGGAAGAGATTTGGATGCAAAGTGTTGAATAAGCCTTGCTTAAAATGAGTAATAAAGAGTGTCAAATTACCAAACTCTTGGGAAGAGCTTGGATGCATGTGCTGAAGAAGCCTTGCTTAAAATTGAGTAACAAAAATTAATTTATGAATCTTGAATTAAGCAACTACATTAATGAAAGTTAATGGATGGATGTAGTGCACTAAAGAAGTGCCTCACTACCTTTTTGAGAGCATACACAGGGTCAATGCTTACTTGGGACCCTTGTGGTCTATTTCACTTTCTAGCTTGGTTATGGATAACTAAGGGGAAGTCCACTCCCATGCCTTAGCTACCCTCCTCTTATCCTTGTTGATTGGGTTGAGTATATCTAATCGTGTGTTGAGAAAAAACCATGTTTCTAATGGTGTGTGTGAGGCCAACTTTGTCTGACTCTTGTGTGAGTGTTGGTGTCCTCCTTGAAACTCTTTGTATGTGTGTGAGCTTTGGTCTTGATTGCAGTGTATCCATGATTTTCTTCTCCGTAGCTTGGGGGTTGCCTAGAGTGGCATAGGCATCTATTGTGCTCAATGATGGTAATATGGTTGGGTGGCGGGTAACATCCTCCATTGGTCCATTCCCGAAGATCTATTGGAAGCTCAAAAAGTTCCTAGCTTTTGTATATTGTGAGTTTTGGAGCACCTTGGTAGTGGTTCATCATTGATGTAATTTATGCTTTGTATCATTTATGTGTTGGAGTGCAATCCATCCATGTTTGGGAAGTAGCCTTGTCATGTCCCCATATTAAGGCATTGTTTAAATTAAAGATTCAAACATCCTGATAAAGAAAACGGCGAAATTGCCTTCGTAAATATCAATTCAAAATAATATATATATTATTAAAATAATAATATTATTATATGAATATTTTAAAATATAAAAAGAAATAATGGCAATTTAATCATAATTATCATAAGATAATATTATGATTATAATTATCAAAATATAAACATAAATTATATAATATATAAATATGATAATAAATATAAGCATAAATAATAAATATATATTTTCATTGCATATTATAAAAGGCACTTAATATATATGTGAGGATCAGGCCTCTTAAAAGAGACACCGATTCCTTAGTAAATGGTGTTTAACAAAATAAGTCAACGAATATATTAATGGTAGTTACTATCACCACTAGTGGTGACCGTTGGGTATGCAGCCCATCAAACGCTTAAATAGGGAATGGAATGGGAAATAATCTGAGATACATATCGATCAGGGACCATACAGAAATTCAGTACTCAGCAGCAGACTACAATCAGAAATAAGGAAAGCATTCAGCAGAAGATAGATCGCAGTCACCTGTCAGCAAGGTAAGTATTAATTAATATTTAATTTGTTCAATTTATAATTGGTCAAATAAATGGTAAGACTATTTATATATACAAGAATGTATTTATTTATGGTATGTATGATCTCTCATATGTGTTTACTGGCATAATTTGATTGCATTAGTGTGCATATTGAGAATAATGGTTTAAAGGAAACTGGCCATTTCATTATATCTGCATCGCTATAAGTTTAGAGAAATAGAATAATGTAAATATGTATTAGGCATCTAAATGAGAAATTGAATATCATACTTGCATTATGGAAACGTGTAAATCATGATGATTAAAGGAATTTATATTGCAATAGGCAAGGGTTATGAGCATGGTCATCCTAGGGATGAGTAAGTGGCCTTGTTGCTAATCTGCCCAACACTATGGAAATGAGGTTGATAGTTAGGACAGTAATTGACCAACCATGGGTATGGCTCGTGGTGGTGAGAAATCATCCCCGAGACCAATGAATGGGCCTTGATTGACGAATCAAGGAATAATAATGGGCCTTTGATTGACGAATCAAAGGATGTAATAATAGGCCTTCGATTTAAATATCGAAGGAATAATAATGGGCCTTGGTTGACGAATCAAGGAATGATAATGGGCCTTCGATTGACGAATCGAAGGAATAATGATGGGCCTTTGGTTTAATAACCAAAGGAATAATAATAGGACCCATGATAGTTGGTATGACATTGCCTCCTAATGAATCATCTCTCACAAGGTGGAAGGTATGATTAACAATAGGCCTAAGATTATCTCTCCCAAGGTAGATCATGAAATATGGAAAATGGACTTGTGAAAAGATGAAATGCATATAATTATGATTAGTTGAAGTAGTTACATATGGTTATGGTCAAGTATTAAAGGGAATTGAATACTAATGTGCTCTTTTACAAGTTGAAATTGTTTGCAAGGTTGCGAAAATTTTGGCTTGCTAGAAGGGGACATTACAAGCCTCTATCTTGTAATCATGTTATGTTATCGTTTGGTTGGACTTTGATCCTTGTTCTGGAAGGAATTATCATGTTGTGAGATTTATCCTGTGTAGAAATGATTAATTTGGGACGTTGGAATCCTCTTATATTTAAAAATTACTTTATGTTTGGCTTATGTGTTGGCTTGCATTGTGCCCACATAATGGGTGAGACTTCTTTCATTGCCTTTGGCTCATCTTGGCATTGGTGTCGAACAAGATGGTATTCTGTATCATTTTTCTCATGTTCAGCTTTGTAGATTCATTTTCTTAAAGTTTTGGAAGTGGAATTCACTTTCCACCTTGTTCCTTGGGAACCATGTCATCTAGGAGATTCTTGTGTGGCCAAGTTGGACCCCATGATCCCTTGAACATTTGACCCAAACCGTTTCTAAACAACACGAAAATTGGAAGTTATGCCTCGTTGAGTGCTAAAATTAAGCTTGCTATTTTCCTTGCCTTAGCTATTTTCTGCACTTTGTTATTGCAAATCGAAAACACAATCCAAAATGCATGAAAACCAGATTTCCGGTTCGAAGTGCAAGTTGCAGATGGTCTCTAAAACCCGAAGTGCAAAAGGTCTGGAGTTCAGAATTCCGTCGCATTTTTCAAAGTGCAGGTTGCAACCGGTTTCCAGATTCCAAGGTCACTGGTGGTCCAGAGTTTAGAGTTCATTTGCACTTTGTAGATGTGCAAATTGCAAATGGTTTATGAAATCCAAAGTGATGTTGGTCCAGAGTTTTTAGTTCATTTGCACTTTGCAGATGTGCAAACTACAAATGATTTCCGAAGTCCAATTCTATTCAAAATTTGGAAACTGGAGTTCATACGCACTTTGTAGGCATGCAAACTGAAGATGTTTTCTAGAGCTCGAAGTTGTTCTAAGGTCAGAGTTTGGGGTCGACTTGTCACTTTGCATTGTGCGTCATGCAGATAGAAACTGAAACCTGAGAAGGTGCAGACTGCAATTGCAACTTGAAATCTGAGCCTAAGTCAATTTTGCAAATTGCAAGTTGCATTCCATTTTTGAAATCCAACCCAAGTGCAAGTCCTTCCCTAAAGTCTGAAGGTTTGGCAATTTTGTCTTTTTGAGTTCCGTAACCTCGAGATATCAAAGGGTTAGTCTAGTCGAGATGTTATAGGGGTTTTTTAGTGACCTTAGAAATCTAGACACTCCTCCATGTCTTGTTTTTCATGCCAACCATGGTGTCTTATCCCATGGTATCGTTAAGTCTTCCGCTTGCAACACCTTGCTTTGTACATTGGTATGTGTGCCAAGTCTATCATCACAAATTATGACATCTTAGGCATGTTATAGTGTAGTGTGGTTTCTTATTGCCACTTTTGTATTGCGAAAAATTTATTTGGTTGGTTTTTATCCATTAATGTCTTGAGCGTAAGCTTCGGACATTACAAAGGACACGAAAGAAGGTAAAGAACTTTGGTATATTGATTGTAAAATAGGTCACACCAAAACTAATTGTCCTAAAAAACTATTTTGTGATATATGCCAATGTAATGTCCCTATTTTTGGGTTCCCTAGCAGTGCAGTTGTTGTTGACCTTTTGGGTTTGTGTCAACTTGTTCAGAGGGGTAAATTGATGTTACCAGTGAATTTTGATGATTTAGAGGAGTCATATGATGCTCTCAGATGTTATTTATGGCTTCCGGTTTGGGCTCCAAGATTCTTGGAGGGAGTAGTTATTTATAGTAAGTCGGTCGATTGGCTCCGTTTATCATTATTCTTCATTAGGATCACTCCAGTGCAGTCAGTTTTTGATTTTGATGCATTCTAACAGTTTCCGCAAAATGGGTGTGTTAATGACTTTATATTAATTATTTTACTAAGGTTGCCAAATATTAGTTAAAATATTTATAAAGCACCTTAGTATTATAGCTCATCGAAACCAGGTTGAAATGTTTTAAATTATGGATGCATTAAACAAGGACCTTGTGTGTCAAATTATCATTATTTTAATAAAAAGGTCTTTTTCGGAGCAAAAGGGGAGTTTAATTTAAAAGTACAATAAATCACTTTTTCTGGAGCAATAAGGTTTAATTATTTAAAAAGTGATTTTTAATTATATTTTCCCCAAAGTTTCAATATGTGCTTATAAAAAGGGAAGTTGGGAAAAAAGAGTTCATTCTTGAATTGATATTTCACTGGAGTTTTCCATGAGAGTTGGTACTTGCAGGTTCAGCAAACCCTAGGACAAAAACCTTTGGGTCTTTGGCTTTGTGGACGAAAACCCACTTGGTTGATCCTTGGCGGATTCACATAGAGTTCGGAGGTGCACTTATTTGGTTCAGATTTGAAGGTTTGGAACAGAGAAATGCATATATATATTTGCAGGTTTTGTGTTTTGGCTTCCAAAGCATTTTGATGATGATTTGAGAAGTTATCACACACATTTTAATGCAGATTTTGTGAACAGCAGAGAACATATTTTATAGTTGCAGATTTGAAGAGAGCTTTGTGGAGTTTTGGAGCTGTTTATGCAGGACGTACATTCCCAGCCATGGCCGTACATCCTTGAGCAGCATATATGCAAGTTTTGACTAAGTTTCTACTTGAAATCTTGGTGTAGAGGGACTATTATCATGTACAGATCATAGCAGAGGGTTTATGAAGGATTTATGACTGTTTGGAGGGTCATACTTCTCTACATCAGCATCTTAACCAGGCCGTACAGTTGTAGCTGAGAACGTGGGTTTCCAGAGACTCCAACGCCTATCTTTTGGGTCAGTTCTTGCTTGTACTTGGGGCGCCATAGCATTGGTATTGCATTTGTATTGATTGCAAAGAGAAAGATTCAGAGACTTAAGCAAACTGAGCATATTTTGTATCACACCATTGTTGGTCCATGTACAACGAACATGCAAAGTTGAAGTAATGCAAATGGGTATGCTTCTATAATTCATTTTGAGTGATTTTATGAATTGGATCATTGTTATTTTGTGCAAATCTATTATAGATTTTCTGGGTATTTGTTGCATGCTTCGTTTTCACTGTTATATTGCAAAAACAAACACATGCAAAACACAACAAACCCTAAACCAAACATTAGAACAGATAAAAAAAAATATTTGCATAAAACTCTACCAGGATAGGGGATATTACAGCCAAGTCGAGATTCATTCAATTAAGAATTGTTCCTATAATTTGAAAAGTAAGAGTACACAAGTACTCTTTACACAAGGAAAGCAATCCACTCCACCAAAGCCGCAAAATAACAAGAACACATCTCCATGTAAATATCAGAATCAAAGAGTTAATAATAGAAGATTTTAATAACAATAGCAAGGGATGGTAGAGTCAAATATATTACAACTCCAAAGGCATCCCATTATACAATGTTGACAATGCAATGAATGGGGATACTTTGCAAGGGACTGCCAGAGAAACCAGAATGAAATGGGATTACTATGTAAATGGTGTGAACCTAGAGAACATGATGATGCCAGATGTCCAAAGCAAAAGGCTAGCATCAACATGACTAATGTAGAAAGAAACAACAAAGTATTAGTAGTCACCCAAGCTCAAGCCAAGAAGGTCATGTACCCAAACCAACGTATTGAAAGAGAGACTTGTTGAAGCATGAGTAGAAGTGGAGCATGCCGTGGCAAAGGAACACCACTTCTCCAACAAACATGCAAGTATTCCACTGACAGGCTAGAGTTGAACAAAAATATTGCACAAGCATTATAGACTATTATACCAGTGAAGATGGCAAACATACTACAAAGCATTTCAGAACTTAGGGATGCAATTGTCACTACTGCAAGAGGGCATGGTAAGATAGAACAGGAAATGGCTCATGTATCCTCTAGAGAAGAGGATGAAGATCTAATAATGGAACCTCCAATTTGCAAGGACTAGGTGATCAATCCCACGTTACTAACAGTTAACATGGCAAGGAAACTAGCGGTGGTGCACATGGAGGTACTTGGAAGGAATCTCACTAACATAATCATTGATGGTGGGTCTAGCATAAATGTACTCCTAGAAGATACTTGGTGAAGTCTAGCCAAGCTAACCATTTGGCCTCCAACTTTTCAACTGGTGGGTACAAACCTACAAGGGATCAAGGTGCTTGGAGTTCTAATGGCTTAAGAGGTATTTATTAAAACTCAAAAATTTTTGCTAAATTTTGTGGTCATCTCATTACATAAGAAAGCATATGATGCATTGTTGGGTCAATGATCATTAATAGCAGTCAAAGCCAACCACAATTGGAAGAAGAATACACTCTCCATTAAAAATAAGGGTAGAAAATACATAATTGATCTAAGGAACCAAGCAATAAGTGAGGAAGCAATTTCCTTGGATTCATCAAATTTGGACTCAAAAGAAGAGTTGTCTAAGAAAGATGAAGGCCTTGTGGAGACAAATGTTGAAAGAATCCTAGACCTACAACAATGCTCCAAAAATGAAACAAGTTCCTTCAGTGGGTTATTCCACTAGCAAATGAAAGATCTTAGTGTTTTTATTTGTTTGTTGCCAAACAACTCAAAACGGAACAACACATATGGTAGAGCCATTCTTCAAATTATATGGGAAAGCTCCCTAAGACCTAACTAAACCTAAAACCTAAAACTCTAAACAAAATTTACAAGTATGCACAATGTACAAGATTTCAAGAGGGTTTTGCATTAAAAGTAAATACCTAATTGATATTTTGATGATATTTATTTAGAGTTTTGCATGGATGGCTATGTAGAGATCCTCAATACCATTCCAACACCACATGAATCGCATTCCAACACCGCATGAATCGCAAAAAACGGAGATTGTGGAAAAAAGTTTTGAACTCAGAAGCCAAAATGGATAATCAGACTTCAAACAACAATAAAATTCACTAGCAGTGAGATCTGAAAAATACCAGCACCACTAGAAAGTGCTCGAAACCAGCTTTCCAATGTCTATTTGTTTGCAAAAATCTGGTATCGTGGCGAAAATTTATGGCACCTAGAAAAAAAATTGAACTAATATGGCATGAAATGAGACCAGGGATGTTCCCCTGGTGGCAAGGCACTGGCGCCTAGGCGGTTGTACCGGCAATGATGGTGATTTGGTGGTGATCGAGCGATAAACCGATGGTAGTCGGGTTGTGAACGGCGAGGGCAATGACGCTTAGTAGTGTCGAGCATAAGCCCCTTGGTGCTTGGAGGAACCGTGGGTGGAACCCCGCGGACGAGGGGTTGGCTTTAAACTACAATCCCAAAACTTCGACGACCGATTCCGAAATATGACCACAAGTGTGATGATCCGATGTTTTCCAATTAAAGATTGGAAAGACTAGCATTAATACTTCCTCCCTATCACTCTCTCTACCTTCCCACACTTAGACAAAATTGAGGCCAAGAAGAAAAGACAAAATATGAATATGGACAAAATAAGAATAAGACCAAAAATTGATTAATCAAACAAGTCATGCGATTTCATAAGAGGCCGCTCCATATTAGTTAAGTAATAATCTTGTTTGGAGAGGCATTGATTCTCCCAAAAGACACAGCCGATCCCAAAAGAGACAATTCGAAAGATATTAAAGCCAATGAGAATCATTTGCAAGGCATCAATCAAGATACAATCTCATCTCTACAATACAGCAAACACATTGGATTATTAATTGATAGCATTCATCGAAGCAAAAGTCCTTAGCACATCCAGCGATCAAGTATATACGTATGCAGAGATACGATATGCAAGAATAAAGCATTGAACAATTACAAGTTTCTAAATACATACTTCTAGCCATCGAATATACATCAGATCTGTTGTAGAAGACTCTAAAGTATATTTATACAGAGGAGAACCACTACCATCAAGAGCTACCAATAAGCAATCATCCCAATCTGTATTCTATAAAAAGATATCATTAGATCGAACCAGCATTATACAACCTTGTAACATACAAGTATGATTGCATATTGATATTTCCTTTTGCATATTTACATTTCCTTTTGCATATTATTATTCTTAGAACTTGATTCTATATGTTGTGATCATATATGTATCATAATGAAAGTGTTGTAGCCAGTCATATGCAATCAGTCATATGTATTATAATGAAAGTGTTGTAGCTTATATGCAGCCAGTCATATGTGGTTCACATTAACCTCATATGGAAAGAATGAGAATGAGATGCCTAAGAGACCATTCATGGGTATTTAGAGGCCTTTGTCATGTGTGATACAAGGTATCCATAGTGCAAAGGATAGCAATCACATAGAGGCCTTTGTCACATGCTGGTACAAGGTACCCATAGTGCAAAGGATAGGTGATATATTGGCCTTGGCTACAATGGTGCAAAAGGCATCATAGGTACCAAGGAATCTCATAGAGGCCTTGACTCTAAGAGTACAAGAGGTACTACTTGAGTCTAAGGATAGGAGATATAGAGCCCCATAGTGGATAGTGGCAAGACTCATCTCATCTCTCTCATATGATGTTAATGAGTAACACATGAAAAGAGATAGCAAGTATGAAATATATATTATAGAGATCATGATTAAATAATAGAGCATGTGAAAGGTCATGATAGAGAATATGAAAGACATATTGATAGTGATCTTAAGGGGAACATGTGAAATATAAATGATAGAGAATGTGTATTGAAAGTAATCTTAGGATTAGTGATAGAAATATGTATTGAAAGTAATCATAGAATAATGAATTAAAGATATGAATTGATATTTGATCATAGAAGTTATAAAAGCAATGTTCTTATGAGAATTGTATATTTTGCTATAAATGAAATCAAGAAGGTTTAGTGTACTAATGTTCTCTTTTTGTGAGTTGAAATTGTAAACAAGACTGTGAAAATTTGGACTTGTGAGAAGGGGACATTACAACAAGCCTCGGCCTTCAAACGAAAAAATCTCCCACCAGTTTCAATAACCTATGGATAAAGACCACTAGAAAAACAAAAAAAACACTGTAAAAAATCCAAATCTACCAGACAGAGCATTGATGCCCACTGATGATGACGTAGAACTGACACAAGCGGTACCCTGTACCTCACTAACACAGAAGTTGACACAAGGACCATACCGCCGACGATGTAGTATGATGTAGAACTACAATTTGACCGTTGGATAATTGTTGCACCGCTGGAAATTTTTTTGCTGCTGGATAAACGTCAACTGCAAATCAAGCGATTGCACAGGTCGTACGATACAGATCTGTATGGATTCAGTACTATCTGTACAGGATATTCTTTGACCTAAAATCTACAAACCCTCGGAAATGACCAAAGATTTTCAAACACCAAAATATAGGGTATTTTATACCAAAATTTGTTTTCCAAGCCTTCTGGGCTCGATGGTGGGCTCATTTTCACCCAAAAATGCATCCAAAAAAAATCATGCCTAATTTTCTCCCAGATTTGAAAAGGGGCTTGCAAATCTAAAGCTCTAATATCATGTACGAATCACCAATAATCTCAAGCTCCAAAGATCACCTGCAAAACCAAAAATAAACCTTCCACAAGTGAGTAGCAAGAGGATGAATTGCTCGATTGTGGTTCAAAATGAAATTATGATATTATGATATGATATATAATACAAAGTACATGAGGGACCTTGCTTATATAGGCAATGTTGAGAGATAGGACTACATAGGATGATGACAAGTGCCTTAATCATATTACATGAGACACAAAAAGATAACTATCCTAAGTGTGCCCTAAGTAAACTAATGTGAATAGGACCTAATAGAGAAACCGGTTAGGTAATATACCCCATTCGCACTAACATTCAGCACTGACCATGTTTGTATTCTATTGTATTCATATTTGATGAACATACCTCTTTTGTCCTAATAAAAAGGTTTAAAAAGCAGATTTTGTGTCCCTGATACAAAACTGATTATTGAAGACAAATATATAGCTTTTGTGCATTTAGTGTTTCTGCAGTGCATCATTTAGTAATATCATTTTTTGGTAATCAGATGCATGTTAATATCAAGTCAATTTTCATGACCCGTCTTTTATGAGTATTGATTTACAAAAACCTGTATCTCATGAGCTTGAACGGTCCACTTGGCACACATTGCATTTATAGTTTCCAACATTAGCAATTAACGAAACTTACTGAAGAAAAGAAAAACCATTGAATTGATAAGAGCTAGTTGTCAAATTAAAATTTAAGCTTAAAATTAAAAACACGTAGGAGAAATATAGAACAGAAAGAAGAATATGGTTTTTTAAAAGTTCAGAACTAAGATGCCAACTTCACCCACTTGAATATGATATTTGAACTTCCATAGTTTAAGTCAAAATTGACAACTTGAATGGAGTATAGCCTATTAGTTGACTGCCGCATCTAAGTTAGAAAGGTATGTATTGAAAGAGCCATGATGACATTACCACCATACTGTGGAAGTATTGACACAGGCAAGATTGTCCAACCATATCATCTAAAGACTACAACCAAAGAACAACAGAGGAATAAAACCCACTGAACCAAACAAAACCAAAATAATTCCCAAAATCTGTCGGAGAGAATTTTCAATATTCAACCAAAGTACATTAACCATAGATGCCTAACACTAGATGTGGTGGCAATTGTCCTATTATTTGCATTGTAAAACTTGAAATCTATGTTAAGATAACATATCAAAGTTGATGGAACAAACTTCAGAGATTTAATGGCCCTAGAGAAGTATATAAGTAGCTACAAAAAGGATGTGATTAAAGAGAATCAATGGAATGCCACTAGGCAGAAAAGAACATAGTCTTCTGCTTAGAAAAGGTAAAGCAAAAATTTCAGATTGTAAATAATTTAGTCTGAACTCAAATTAAAATAATGGTTTCACTAAAATAATAGCTGCCATTCTTAAAGAACTAGAAACCAATTTTATTTAATTCTCAACTCAAATTAAAATAATGGTGTCACTAAAATGGTGACTGCAATTCTAAAAGAACTAGAACCTGATTCTATTTAATGCTAGCAGAGTGTCCAACCCACATGGATTCACACCCACAGACAAAAACAAAAAGGTATCTCCTTAGTAATGTTCAAAAGGGAATTTACCTGATTATGACCATGTTTCAAAAGGTTTGTCCCAAAATTTATACCAATGCTTCCAAGCAGATTGATCACTGCTCCTGTAATCCATTCTCCCATTTCAATATATAATGGAAATAGGCAGCTCCTACTCAAACTCACCACGCAAAGTACCCCCTGTTCCTGATTTAGTATAATTCTTATAATATTTCACAGCTTGATTGCCTTTAAACGTATTGTAGAATGACCTGATATCCATATTTCAAACTTTACACACAGCATGAATCAATTTTCATATCTGAATATTCTTGAGATAGCATTAAACCTGCAACCAG
Source organism: Cunninghamia lanceolata (assembly GCA_027924645.1). Taxonomy (NCBI): domain Eukaryota; kingdom Viridiplantae; phylum Streptophyta; class Pinopsida; order Cupressales; family Cupressaceae; genus Cunninghamia; species Cunninghamia lanceolata. The sequence goes on from BSBN01000627.1 coordinate 20,214,284, forward strand.
ATACCAAACACACAGCTTCAACACAAAAATATGCTGGTAAAAATTTCCTAAAGTTTTGGAAGCATAAAATTAAATCTTGCATGTTTACTGCTGAATAAGTCTAATGAGTTCATAGAGTGGACAAGGAATATAAACTGAATAATCACATCATATGAGAATGAACATTGAATTGATACTATGAAACTCAGGTGCATATATTATTGATTTAAACTGCAATTACAATCAACCCCCAAAACTGCTGTCCAATACAATGAAATGACAATACATATATAGGTTGTCGACGGTTGCCCGGATGGCCAACCGTCACCAACAACACGCGATCGGGAGTAACTACTCGCTGATCCCAACTGACTACAACTAACATAACAATTATAAAATACGCCTAACATTGCAAAGATATGTTCTAAATAAAATAAATTAAACAGTATAGCAAGAATTTATAGAAAAAAGGTATAGATAACACAGAGCTATATCAGTATGTCTTTAACAAATGCCAGAGTTCCTTCAGTACTGTATGTAAATTTTCCTTATTAGGGCTCCAAAACTTTTTTTTTGACATGAGAAAACTTGGGATATAAGATCTGTGAAAACCAGCATTCCAACGAAGGTACCAAATAGCATTGTCAAGGTAGTAACTCAACAAAATAAAACCTCCACATACAGCCTCTAACACTTGAAAGAATTATAGAACCATTTGACCAAAATGAAATTCATGCACCACAAATCAGATGATAATTAATAAAATTCATTCCTACATTGCATGCTTATTACATCTATAATACAGGCCTATGAAGCAAAACAGCTGTAGCTGGAAGTTAAATGGTAATCATCCCTTTATCATGGTTAAAATTCAGCATTTAGGAGAACAGGACTGGAAAAGCCACATCAAGAATCCCAATTTCTAATTTGTATTTTGAATTTTCAAGGAAGCCATACTAAGACAGAGGGAAAACAGTGAGCAAAATTGATGGAATTTGACTGATTTAGGAAAGCAAGAACAACAAAACATCACAAGTACAGAGAATATAATAAAAGATGCCAGTGTCTATCATTAACACATACTAGTAAGGCAGTCAAGCCTCACTTGTAAGTATCACACGGCCCCTTTAGACCTTCCTTCAATATGTCGTATGTTTGAGTTTGTAATTAAAATTCTCGAAAAGGGAAAGAGATCTCAAACTGTGCCAGGTAAGAAGTAAAAAGGTGGGCTGATAAAAATTAAATTAAAAATTACTACAACAAGAAGGAAAGAAAGGGCCCACCTTGGCCAACATATACAAAGAAGAAAAATAGTTGAACCAAAGGAGGACTTAACTACCTTGGAGGGTTCCAAAGCCCAAAAAGGACACAAAAAGGTAAGTACCTTCCATAAGCCAAGAGTTACACAAGCTCAAAAGGATACTAAGGGTCATAAGTATTAGGAACTATCAACAAATCCATGTTCAGCTATGAACTATGAAAGATATGCTGTTAATAGGAGTAACAACACTACCAAGCATCTCACTCAAGGAATCTATTGTGTCTAAGGAATCAGTACTACATACTTAAACTGTGCATAAACTAGTTGACTGTTAGGAAAAATAATGACCTAAAATTCAACTGAAAGCTAACTGCCCTGCATCAAGTTACTTCCCACTAGTAGTAGGTTTTCATGTACAGCTTCAATGCATGTGCATAGACTCAGTTTCTACATCACTGGTTAGAATTGGATTTTTAAAGGTACTTTTTTAATATGTTGTATTGCTCCATATTTATATTTAGAAAAAGTATCACATGAAAATAAGTAACTCAATAAGCAATGTAGCTTGGCATAGATAGAAATTCAGAATAATTATATTTTAACTCAGAAAAAAAGGATTTGAAACCATTATGAATTAATGAATAAATTTTTTCAAAAGTGAGAATTTTTATTGATTTTGTTTCTGCTAAAATCTGAAAATCAGATTATTTGTTCACATTTCAGGTAAGCTCCTCCTCCTCCCATAATCAGAGATTCTGAATAATGTGGATCCAGATTATTGATATGTATAGTTTAAGATTGTCTAAAAGTACGTTCCAGGTTCAATTTTAGGTTTGAATGACTCATACAAATAGTTTTAAGTGTCAGTTACATATGAGGAGAATTTAATGGTTAACAAAATTAATTGTTCCTAATTTAGACTATGGAAAAGATATGAGAGGTATGAAAGTTAATTATTAGAACAAAATTAAGATAAGGAAATGGAAAAGTAGAAAAGAATGGCATTTAACTACTGTCTTTTTGAAACAATATTAGAAGAGGGGTCCATATTTGACTAAGTTTTGTTGGGATTCAAGTCAAATTCTAGAGTTTCTATAATAACTATGTCTTATGATAGTGGAGAACTTTGGCAAGAATTCTTAGTTTTAAGTCCCTGCAAGATGTTCCTTAAGTCTAGTTTGGATGCCCAGTCTTTCCTATGTATAAAACACTAGAAGAGCAAGGAATCTAATTAATAATTTCACCCCAAGGAGTTAGCCTACACAGTAGCAATATGTGATTGAACATATAAATCAGCTCAGGCATTGGCTTATGGCAACAGTGCTCAATTATTGTATTTATGTGGAAACGTTGGATGAGATGGAAATTATCACTGGACAAGTTTTTCACTTAGATCCTGGTTTAGAATATTGTATTGGACATTGGAGAATTGAATCTCTAAAGTGGTCAGCCATTATTTGTGGAAATGGTGCTTCCATTCATTATTGTTGGAAAAGTGCCCCTCCCCTGATTGTCATAGTTATATTATTATCACGCATATACAGTTATTTACAAAAATTATTTCCATAAACATTAAATCATCAGATGTTGCATAATACAATTTTCAAAACTGACTGGACTACTAATCAGACTACCTTATGACCTGACATTCAAGCAACGGCGACATCCTTGAACCAAGGAACTGAACTAAGTCATATGAAGTCACTAACAATTACAGGGCATCAACTATATGACAGCATCCAAGTTTTTCATTCCAATGATGACTGCATTATGTGCAAGATAAAAGCCTAGATGCAAGAACCTGAGAAGAACCAGAGGATGTCAGTCAACCTCTAAGACAAATGAAACACCCTTGTATGCCCACAAGCTCCCAATTGCAGGACTATAGCAATGATTAAACAGTGCCCTATTCCAGGCCTTTTGTTTTCCTCTGGGATTGACTGGATCAGGAAAAATGGGCATAATGGTTTAAACGTTAAAACTTTGTGTTTAGCTGAATTTAATCTTGCTGTCTTGTACCGCACTTTGCACACATTCCTACCTCTGGAAACTTGGCCTAGAACACAACATTGGTTTTTTGGTCCCTTTTTTTTAACGAAGAAAAGGATTGTATTAAAAAGTGTTAAAAATTTTACAATATCAAAATTTAAACATCACAAACAGTGATGTCCAGATATTATTCTAAGAGGTTTTACAAACGAAATTTCAACTTCCAATTTGAGAAAATCCAAAAAAAATTCTTTCAGGATCAAGTAACTTCTAACTCCATCAAATTTCATTGGTCTTCAATCCAGCAATGGTAGTGACCATTCAAGAGCTTTCGGCAGGGCATTCACAAAGGATATGTGAGTGTTTCTTCTGACTCTATGTCCACCCATTTGTGGCCTGTCCTATCTGAGCTTCCTGGTTTTTGGAGATTTTTGGTTTTGGCTTTCATTTTTTGATAGAGGTCTTGGGATGGATAATCAAGGCTCCAAATTGGGACTAAGTCTTTTGCTTTCCTTAGTAAATTTCAGATCTGGTTATTGATTTTGAACTAAGTTGCCAGTTCAGGTTCAGGTTTTGGGTTTGGGTTCACCATACAGCAGTTTTTTTTCCCCCAGCTTTGGTACAGGTGGGTATGGCTGTACAATATATATATATATATATATATATATAATAAAATTATAAATTATATTAAAAATAAATAAATAATTTATAATTTTATAATAATAGATATATATGACATATAAAATTAAATCATTATTCATTTACTATAAAATTAAATAATTTCTTAAGTTGAAAAAATATAAATATTTTTTATTATAAACTACTATGTGAAATTTAAAATTAGAGAAACTCCTAAAAAAGCCCTCAACAAAACCTGCATGCAACTGCATCTTTTCCAGGATTTTGGCTTCTTTGTTCAATAATTTGGACCATCTTCAGTCTGCTAATGATCAAGAAATTTTCTCCAACACTTTGGAGCAAAGTATTGCATCTAAAACATTCTTGGCAGGGGCCAAATGGAGCCACGCATTCAATTCTCTCCAATGGAGACATAAGCCACAACAATATGAGCTGTTTAGTCTAGTGGAGATATGAAAAAAATTTACATGACAATTTAGAGAATCAAATGGCCCTTGAAAATCTGTTTTTTGGCTTTTTTTTTTTTGGTTCGTTTGGTAGATTTGTGCCCGATCTGGCCCAATGCCATCCTGACCCCATTTCTAGACCTAAATCAAACCCAACCTATACGCCACAGAAAAGAGCCAAACTTGGTGACATAGATTTTGAAGCTTCAGTAATTGATGTGAGAAGCATTTTAATCAAATTTTGGTGCAAAGAAATTACATGAATGCATTTGGAGCATTTGTTTCTTTGGTCCCCATCTAGTTCTAAATGGATTTTGGTGACTCATTTAGCTTTTCAATTTCAATGTCTTCCACTTCATTGTCTTCCTATGAGGCCAAAGCATTGAAAGAGTTTGTGATTTTGAGTGGTCCCTCTATGTGTACTGAAGTTTACCTTTGAATGCATATGCCACCTAGGATGTCCTCATTTTGCAATACTTCACCTTGGTGATTGGACAGTTGCACCTCTTTAGTAAGGCTAGTTGTTGTTACTGGAGTTATTGGGAGGTTGTTGCCTCTGATCTCTTAGGGTAGCTTCTTTGTTCTTGTGGTTGATGCACTAGGAAAACCCCAACTAAGTGACCATATTGATGACAAATCCTACACCAAAAGGGGATATTCTCATAATCCACTGGTTGCTCCCATTCTATCCCTCCCATATCTAAGATAATATAGTCAGGCAAAGGCTTTTCCATATCAACATTGACACAAATCCTTGCATAGTTAAGAACAGTGGGATACTTCATAAATTGAGCGGCGGTAATGTACTAACTATTAACCTATTGCTCCTCCAATTTTCTTGAGGGTGGATTCCTGCCAATATTAACTGGGAAACAGGGGTAGCCTTGCCCATACGTTAGGATATTAATATGTCATGAAAAAACCTGATTTTTTCATAAACCATGGGCTTCCTTGAAAAACCAGATCCTTTTCTTGTTTAGTGAGGAAGAGGGCCATGAAGTATCCTTTTGGCATCACGAGAATATCTAAAGATCCAAAGGGTTTTCAGTTTTTTTGCATCTAGATTTTCAGAGTTTTAGGTCTTCGAAAGCCCTCATTAATCTGCAAATAAGGGCCTTTTCCTTAAGCAACCAGAGTCAATTTTCCATTTCATCAATGGAAAAGGTTAACTTTGGCAGGGTTTCCATTCTAAGATTACAACCATATTCCTTTTTGGAGAAAGAAAGCATGATAATCTTTCTATGAGCATGGTGTTGAATAAATTGCAGTAGGTCTTCCTTACAAATCTGCTTTGTGTTATGATTGACAGCAGTTCTAAAAAAGGATTTGGTTCAGAGGAGTGCTCTGTGAAGAGATCATGGCACCCCCCTTCCCAAAGGGACAAATCCTTTCTCCTATCGTCAAAGGACCAAATTAGATTGATAATAGTTACTAGTGAGAGGAGGTCGCTGGTTAAGAGGTGGAGAGAGCATGGACCAGTCTTGGGAGTTTCATGACTGAGGAGGACATGGACACATGATGTTAGTGTGAACAAGGTATATTACCTAACTAGTTCTATATTAGGTCCAATTCACACTTGTCTAGTTAGGTTTACTTAGGGCATACTTAGGGTACACTTATGATAGTTATCTCTTTGTGTCTCAAGTCATAAGATTAAAACACTTGTCATAATCTTGTGTTGTTGTATGTTTCACCTTGGCCTATATAACCAAGGACTTTGCATTGCAATTTCACATATTGTTGTGCATATTGCATCCTTTGATAGAATAGAATTACTCTTTCATGTTGGGTCTCTCTTGTGCTTTCATTGAAGCTCCTAGATCTTGGGTGACTACCAACATAGCCAAATCTTGCATGGTATAGAGCATTCTATACCAATGCTTACATAGTATTAGAGCTTGTAGGATTGCTTTATGTTAGTCTTTTTGAGAGATCTAGGTTGCAAATCTTGGTTGCTCTTGAAAAGTTGGGTATGCTCTTCTCTTGCATCATATAATGACCTAGAGAATCAGAAAAACTTAAAAATACCAGATTGGGGATGGTTTTTTCTTTGTGGCTTTGTATTGCAAGTTCATTTTGAAACATATTGGTGCAAATCTCAACTCAACATTGAGTTCAGGGTGTCCAAGAAAGTCAATTTAGTCTTTTGATTTGTCCACTTTGGACGTTGAAGGCCAAATCTACAAGAATTTGAAGTTGAGAGGTGGTTGCCAAATCTGGGAGGTCGCTGCATTTTTTGAGCATTTTGGGTCAAATATGACCCTACGATCGTGTCCAAAAGGCCCAAGAACCTAAGGATCAACTGTCAATTTGTCAAATTTGGACACTTTTGTCCTAGGCCATCAGTGAAAATTTTTTCCCTCAGTCATACAAATTGCAAGGAATATTCACTACGCAAGCAGAGTATTCAATTGGATCTTTGGCACGATGCACGCGTTAACAGTACTAGGCACATCCATTGTCTGCTTGGTAAAGAATTTATTATCCATTGGTTTTTTGAATTGTTTGCAAGTTATTTGTTTGATTTTTTGCAGATTTATTTTAAGCGTAGGGTACTTGTGATTGCTACAGAGTACGTGGCCACTCCCTTGGCACCACATGGCCACCCCAACCACGCCTTCGCCAAGACACCCATTGAACATTGAACACCAATAACTCCATATTCAAACTAGCAGCTAGCAGTGGAGATTCCCCTACGAAACAACTACGAACCATTGAAACCACCATTATCTAGCGGTTAGAAGTTTCCTGCATACATACAAGCGGTTTTCGTAATCAGATCAGCAATTTTTGGCAAAATAAAGGTGGTTTCACAAGTCCAAAGGCAATTTCGATATCGAGTAGAATATTCCATCCATTTTGGAGTATTCTGTCATAGGCGTTTGTTGACATCATTCTGTTAGATTTAGGACAGACAACTGAGAGGGGGGGGTGAATCAATTGTCCAAAACTTTCCTGCAATTAATCACTTAAATCCTTTTCTTAATTCAGCAGCATAATAATAAATCAATCATGGAAACATAATGCAACAATTCAAGAGCAGAAACACATTAACACATATGACACCAAGATTTTTAACGTGGAGAACCTGGTTAAGGGAAAAACCACGGGGTGACTAACCCAAGATTGTATTCTCTGTTAGAAGAATAGAAAGAACAAAATGGCACATGCCAATTAAGGCTCACTGCCCGAGCACACTACTCACAAGAGGCCCACTGCCTACAAGAGACACACTGTCTACAGAATGATAAGTATTACATACTTGAACTGAAGAATAACATCTTCACCATGCTAGAGTCAGTTCCATTTAAGCCCAATACTTTTACTCTGCCTTTCGCTCTACTCTTCACTACCACACACTCATCTCCACAAGACACCTTTGAAATGACTTTACAACTCCTTATTTATACAAGACATTGACTTAGGGATAATCATCCAAGTCGGCATACATTACAGAGCAAATACATAAATACATCACTGATTACAAAAGACTTCACGCGGATCAACACACTGTCGGCCACACAGATTTGAGACTTCAATCTTCCTTTAGGAACACGCCATTCTTCACAGAACATCTTCAAGATCATCCGCAGGATGTATAACTCATTCGGTCGGCAAGACTTAAGAACATCATCTTTCGGAAGTAATTCTTCAACTACGAGCTTAATCTTCAATGCGGACCACCAACACGAACTGGACACAATACAAAGACCACCACAAGCTTGCCTGAATCATCAAGAACATCCACACTACTTCTGCTTACTGAAATCATTCTCTCCTTCATCCGGAACCTCAAGAACACAATCTGTCATCATTGTCTTATTGAAATAGATGCTTGCGGATCTCCAGACCATGAACCAATTGAGTTGTAAATTCACATTGACTTCATAAACACTCCACCAAATCCGCAGAACAAAATATTGCATTTCTGGATCTTACCGGACCTATCTGTGTCACTCTGTCACCTCTGAACATCTGTCAAAACTGGTTATACTTAAGTGGCCATAACTTCTTCAAATCTTCATGCAGACCTCTGAAATCTTTACTGGATCATCTTAAGACACATATCTACAAACCCTTTGATGCGCATCCTCTGATCTTCATCTTAGCTGGGATCTTTACCTTACTGTCTTCACTGTTCTTCTCTGTTCCTGATAGGACTAATTTTCTTAATATCCTCAGCATACAGCTCATCCAATCCTTATCATCAATGCAACAAGAGTATGTTGACCTCAATGACAACACCGGTTAGGCCCATACTTGCAACAATCTCCCCCTTTGACATTGATGGCAACATATGATGTGAAAAATTGTTTTAACCATCAAGACAAGAACTTCTCCTCACTGACATAACTCCCCCTATCACCAACAACCATTCACATGTCTTCTCTTCCTTTACTACTCCCCCTTTGATCAGCAACTGCTTGTTTTTTCACATGTTTTCTCTCCCCCTTTGACATCAATGACAAAGGGCACATACTTGCATCACTTCAGAATCATATCAGCTGCTCCCCCTGAGTAGCAGCTTCCCATCATCAATCCAGACCACAAGATATGACTGTGAGATCCACCGGACTGATGCACTTCAGTGCACCTTAATTCAGAACGGGAGGGGTAATAACCCCTAACTTCTCCCTAAGATACTCAAAAGAGTCCTTAGGTAAAGAGTCCTTAGGTAGAGGTTTAGTAAAAATATCTGTAATCTGATCCTTGGAAGGCACAAACTCCAATCTGACTTCATTCTTGTTCACTTGCTCTCTCAAAAAGTGAAACTTGATTGATATATGTTTAGTCTTTGAATGCAACACTGGATTCTTTGATATATTTATTGCACTTGAATTATCACAGAAGATTGTGATAGGTTCCTCATACTCTACTCTGATATCTCTTAGCATTTGTTTCAGCCATAAAACTTGAGTGCAACTACCTGCTGCTGCAATATATTCTGCTTCTGCAGTGGACAGAGATATTGCCTCTTGTTTCTTGCTCAGCCAAGAAACCAATCTTTTTCCCAAAAAGAATGCTCCACCACTGGTATCTTCCAGTCATCCACATCTCCTGCCCAATCCGCATCTGTCTATGCATGTAGAGAGAAATCATGATCTCTAGAATACCACAAACCATACTCAACTATCCCTTTTAGATATCTAAAAATTCTCTTGATTGCCATGACATAAGATTCTCTAGGATCAGCTTGGAATTTAGCAACAAGACCAACAGCATTCATAATGTCAGGTCTAGTTTGAGTCAAATACAACAATCCTCCAATCATTGACCTGTACTTTTTATGATCAGCCTTAGGAGAGTCATCATCTTTGCTCAATTTACATCCGGTTGCCATGGGAGTACTCATTGGTTTTGAGTCTTCCATCCCAAATTTCTTCAATAATTCTTTCACATATTTGGTCTGAGAAATGAAGATTCCTTTCTTTGTTTGAATGATTTGCAGACCCAAAAAGAAATTCATTTCCCCAAACAAGGACATCTCAAATTCACTTTTCATTTGATTTGCAAAAGTTTTGCACATACTATTTTTTCCTCCAAAAATGATATCATCAACAAACACTTCAACAATCAAGATATTTTCATGATCAATTTTGAAGTATAAGTTACTGTCAGCAGTACCTTTGTTGAAACCAATCTTCAAAAGATGCTTATCCAATTTTTCATACCAGGCTCTTGGGGCTTGTTTGAGTCCATACAGTGCTTTCTTCAATTTGTAGACCATATCATCATGATCAGACAATTGGAATCCATCCGATGCTCAATGTATACTTCTTCTTCTAAGTCACGATTCAGGAAGGCAGACTTGACATCCATCTGATATACCTTGAAATTCTTGAAGGCAGCAAAGGCAAGAAATAATCTAACTACTTCAATTCTTGCCACCGAAGCAAAAGTTTCTTCAAAATCAACTCCTACTTGAGAGTAACCCTTGCAGGCCAATCTGATTTTGTTTCTAACTACTTCACCAACTTCATTCAGTTTGTTCCGGAATACCCATTTGGTTCCAATCACATTCTTGTTTCTAGGTTTGGGAACAAGATCCCAAGTGTGATTTTTCTCAATTTGCATCAGCTCTTCCTCCATTGCTTTAGTCCAGCTTTCATCATTGCATGCTTCATTTACTGACTTTGGTTCAATCTTTGAAATCAGACAATACTTTTCTGAATCTTGAGCAATCTTTCTTCTTGTTTGAACACCTTTGTTTTTATCACCTATGATCTGATCTTCAGAGTGATTCAGTTTTACATACTTGGGAATTTTGGGACTTTCTTGCACTTCTATCTCTTGAACAGGTTCATTCAAACTCATCTCTTCTTCCTGGTTCACCGGATCTGCCTGAATCTGAATCTCAGAAGGGGCTTGGACTCCTTGGATTAAAACATCATTCTGATCATCTTCATCATATTCATAAAACCTTGAGGGTTTTTCAATACCTTCATCAACCTTCACATTTGTACTTTCTATAATCTTTCTCAATCTCTTGTTATAACACCAATACGCTTTGCTTTGAGTAGAATAACCCAAGAATATTCCTTCATCACTTCTAGCATCAAATTTGCCTAGATCTTCATCTCTCTTAATGTAACATTTGCTATAAAAGACTCTGAAATACTTCACAGTGGGAGTGATGCCAAACCAGAGTTCATAAGGAGTTTTACCAGTATTGCTTATGATTTGTACTCGATTAAGAGTATAGACTGCAGTGCTTACAACTTCTCTCCAGTAGATCTGAGGAACATTTGCTTCCATCATCATGGTTCTAGATGCTTCCTGGATGGTCCGGTTCTTTCTCTCCGCTACTCCATTCTGCTGTGGAGTCCTTGGAGCAGACAACTGTCTTTTTATTCCATGTTTCTCACAGAATTCTATGAACTCACCGGATGTGAATTCTCCACCTCTATCAAACCTCAGACATTTTATGTTCAATCTGGCTTCATTCCCCACCATAGCCTTGAATATTTTGAATTTCTCAAGAGCCTCTGATTTTTCTTTCAGAAAAGTCACCCACATCATCCGGGAGTAGTCATCAATTAATAGCATGAGGTATCTATCACCTTGCACACTTTTGATTCTTGCCGGACCACATAGATCAGTATGAACTAAGTCTAATAATCTGATAGAAGACTGTTCCTTACTTTTGAACGTGACTCTGCTCTGCTTACCCAACTGACATTCTTTGCGCAAACTATTAGTAGGTTTCACCAATCTTGGAAAATCTCTCACAGCTTGGGTGTTGCTTATCTTGATGATATTATCAAAATTCACGTGACACATTCTTCTATGCCACAACCAACTCTGATCAATTTGAACAAATAAACAACTTTTACCAGTACCAACCAAGTGGAAGATATTACCTTTTGTTTGAGTACCGGATGCAATTTCTGTTCCGGAACTTTCAAAAATTTTGCATTTTCCATTTTTGAATCAGAGATCATAGCCTTTGTCCACCAACTGTCCAATACTGAGAAGATTGTGCTTCAGACCTTCAACATACAGTACATTACTGGTTTTGTTCTTTCCATCAAAAAAAATGGTTCCTCTACCTCTTATTCTGCCAGCAGAATTATCACCAAATTTTACCACACCACCTTCATACCTTTCCAAATCTATGAACTTATTTTTGTCACCTGTCATATGATGGGAGCATCCACTGTCAATGACCCAATCATCCTTTTCTTCAACTTGGGCAGCCAAAGCTCTTTCCACAATTTTATGATTGACAGATTCAGAGGGCATTGGATCTTCTTCATTGATGGCAATAAACACCCAATCACTTCTGGATTTGTTCCATGTTTCTGATTCATCATCTGTTACTCCTTTATCATCATCATCTTCATAAACATAGTAGCATTTCTTTTGGAACCTTGTTCTGTTAGGATTTGGCCTTGAAAATCTTTCCGGACACCTTGAGGCAAAATGACGAATCTTATTGCAGTTAAAACATTTAAAAGGCAATTTCCCCTCATACTTACCGGATCTTCTTGGCAGTCTTTTTGCAATAAGGGCTTCAAGTTGAGCAGCTTTTGATTCATCTTCTTCCAGGTCTCTTCTTGCTTTTTCATACCATGATAGTTTCTTTGAAGAGTTCTCTCTCGGATCTAACTTTTGTTTTCCTTTTACAGAGGCACTAGCTTTGAATGCAGATTCAGTCTTGGGGGGGCATCTCCAAACTCGGTCAATTCAAATGCAGCCAATTTACCAACCAATTGATCTCTTGTGACACCTGAATAGGATCTGAATTCTTCAACAGCAGCAACCTTGTATTTGTAAGAATCAGGAAGGGATCTGAGGACTTTCCCAACAATCTCATCTTCATCCAAGATTCCACCAGCACATCTAATGCCACAAACAAGCTCATTTACTCTTGGCATAAATGTAGTGATATTTTCATCTTCTCTCATCTTCAGGTTTTCGAATTTTCCTTTCAGACTTTGTAGCTTGGCACATTTAACATACTTGTCTCCTTCATGCAAAAGTTCCAGTTTTTGCCAAGTCTCATATGCAGTTTTTAGATCAACAACATTTGTCAACTCTGAATCAAATAAGGCACTTAGAAGAGCTTCTTTAGTCCGCAGATTGTTTTCAGCATCTCTGATTTCGTCTACGATACTCAGACCATTCTGTGGAGGAGTATACTTCTTTGAAGCCATGATCCAATACTGCATTCCCATACATTGCAAGTGGAATTCCATGCAACTTTTCCAAAGAGTGAAATTGGTTCTATCAAACCTCGGACTATCCTTCTTGTAGGACGACATTCTAGATCTCCTCAAGCGGTTAAGCTCCTTTTAGAGGAACTTGGCTCTGATACCAATTGTTAGATTTAGGACAGACAACTGAGAGGGGGGGTGAATCAGTTGTCCAAAACTTTCTTGCAATTAATCACTTAAATCCTTTTCTTAATTCAGCAACATAATAATAAATCAATCATGGAAACATAATGCAACAATTCAAGAGCAGAAACACATTAACACATATGACACTAAGATTTTTAACGTGGAAAACCCGGTCAAGGGAAAAACCACGGGGTGACTAACCCAAGATTGTATTCTCTGTTAGAAGAATAGAAAGAATAAAATGGCACATGCCAATTAGGGCTCACTGCCCAAGCACACTGCTCACAAGAGGCCCACTGCCTACAGGAGACACTGTCTACAGAATGATAAGTATTACATACTTGAACTGAAGAATAGCATCTTCACCTTAGAGTCAGTTCCATTTAAGCCCAATACTTCTGCTCTGCCTTTCGCTCTGCTCTTCACTACCACACACTCATCTCCACAAGACACCTTTGAAATGACTTTACAACTCCTTATTTATACAAGACATCGACTTAGGGATAATCATCCAAGTCGGCATACATTACAAAGAAAATATATAAATACAACATGACTGATTACAAAAGACTTCACGCGGATCAACACACTGTCGGCCACACAGATCTGAGACTTCAATCTTCCTTTAGGAACACGCCATTCTTCACAGAACATCTTCGAGATCATCCGCAAGATGTATAACTCATCCGGTCGGCAAGACTTAAGAAGAACATCATCTTCCGGAAGTAATTCTTCAATTACGAGCTCAATCTTCAATGCGGACCACCAACACGAACTGGACACAATACAAAGACCACCACAAGCTTGCCTGAATCGTCAAGAACATCCACACTACTTCTGCTTACTGAAAGCATTCTCTCCTTCATCCGGAACCTCAAGAACACAGTCTGTCATCACTGTCTTATTGAAATAGATGCTTGCAGATCTCCAAACCACGAACCAATTGAGTTGTAAATTCACATTGACTTCATAAACACTCCACCAAATCCGCAAAACAAGGTATTGCATTTCCAGATCTTACTGGACCTATCTATGTCACTCTATCACCTCTGAACATCTGTCAGAACCAGTTATACTTAAGTGGCCATAACTTCTTCAGATCTTCATGCTGATCTCTGAAATCTTTACTGGATCATCTTAAGACACATATCTACAAACCCTTTGATGCGCATCCTCTGATCTTCATCTTAGCTGGAATCTTTACCTTACTATCTTCACTGTTCCTGATAGGACTAATTTTCTTAATATCCTTAGCATACAGCGCATCCAATCCTTATCATCAATGCAACAGGAGTATGTTGACATCAATGACAACACCGGTTAGGCCCATACTTGCAACACATTTTGCATCAGCTAACATCGTCATTTTTAAGCCCCCAACCCTGCCCCTTCACCATTTGAGTTTTTGTTTTGGCAGCTAATCTTTACAAGCTTCGTTCTCAGTTTTATGGGCTCCTTTTTGCGAGCAATTTTTTTGATTTGGGGTAGAATTCCACAAACTTTGCAGTGGTGCAATCAGTTTTTGATTTTGGTGTCTAGTTTTTCCAAAAATTGCAAATTTTCACAACTGTTGCTGAGCAGTTCTCATTTTGGGAACTTCCAAGGCTTTGTTTGGGCTCATACAATAACATTTTTTGGTGCAATTTTTTTTAAAATCTATAAGTTTTTGTGTACTTCTCAGTGATGTAATCAGATTGATCTCATTCTGCATAAAAATTGTGCTTTCAATTTGTGGCCTAATTTGGCATCTACATGTACTAAGATCAAGACCACTTTGTTGTTTTGCCTAGTGGAAGCTATAATCGCACTAAGTATAAAGTGTCAAGATCATAATTTGCTTGGGGGTTGATTGAATGAGTTACAGGAGGGTGTATTTGAGTTGTTCATTTTTTGTATTCTTGTATATACATCATGGATCAAAACCAAATTGCTCCACTCACCCTATACAATTATCATGGGTGGAAAAAACAAATGGAGATACATCTAAATAAATTGGGGTTATACTGAGTTACAATTGGCACAAGAGCTACTTCTTTGTAAGGGGGATCTATCGTCTCACTCTCTCTCCTATGAAGCAGTCATTGATTGTGTATTTGTGTTGGATGTAATCCTTGGGGGGTCATATTGAGTCCTCTTTCCATCATTTCTTTCATGTTTTCTCTCTTTTGGAGAGGGGTTTTTTCTTACAATTTTTTCTCCTTTACTCCGTTTGTGAGAGATCTTTTGTACATGGGTACCTAGCATGGCCTTGTAGTCGAGACCAATCCATCATTGCATCTTTGCATCATTTGCATATTTTTTCATTCTCTCTAAGTTGCACTTAAGGGGAGGTGTTGGTGTGAACAGGGTATATTACCTAACTAGTTCCATATTAGGTCTTATTCACACTTGTCTAATTAAGTTTACTTAGGGCATACTTAGTGTACACTTATGATAGTTATCTCTTTGCGTCTCAAGTCATAAGATTAAGACATTTGTCATAATCTTATGTTGTCCTATGTTTCACCTTGGCCTATATAACCAAGGGCTTCTCATTGTAATTTCACATATTGATGTACATATTGTATGCATATTGCATCCTTTGATAAAATAGAATTATTCTTTCATGTTGGGTCTCTCTTGTGCTTTCATTGAAGCTCGTAGATTTTGGGAGGCTATGAACTACCTCCATAGCCAAATCTTGCTTGGTATAAAAAATTCTATACCAACCCTTAACTTGATGCTAGTATCTTGCATCAACACGGTTGAAACAATTGTAAATGATATTAAGTGGTATATCTATCGTTTCATTTGTTTTGTGTTTTGCAAGAAATGTACTATTGATTAGTTGTTTCCATCCCTACACCAGAAATGGTAGGTATTGATCCACAAGAATATTCTTTCATGTGCTGCTTGAATAAATCTATAATTGTATGTATCCTTTCTCAAAGCATATATTTTTTTTTTAAAATTGTGTATTGATTTGAGAATAATACAATATCTTTGTTGAGTTCCAACTACTAGCTTTGTGGTCCCATTAACTGTTATGATCTCGTGGATGTTAATAAATATTAAACTCATTTCATTTAAAAAAGGTATTTAACAGGATCAATTCTCATACACTCAACAATTTAAAATACACATCACCAATGCCAAAAAAAATACCCATTTCCATAAATCACTTAATGAACTTTATTTACATTGTGCAGGAATGTTGGGGTCAATTTTGATACACCCACCAATCTAAAATATCCAATTTCCATAAATCTCCTAATGAAATCTAATCACATGAATGCTCTTGCAGATTTTAGGCCAAATTAAATAACAATTTGCCAATAGGAGATCACAATTTTGATTCTCATACAACCACCGCTCCACAATGACCAAGACCAGTGCCAAAAATAGTACCCAATGCAATAAATCACCTAAAGAATTATATTTACAGCAATCTCTTTGCAGATAGTAGGCAAATTATGTATCCATTTGTCTAGGGGGTTGCACAATGTGGTGTTATGGTAATGAGGGTCGTTCATAAGAGTGTCACTCCAGTTCAAATCTGTCTCACCACAATAAGTCAGCCCCATAACGCTAGCAGACATTCGGTGAGATTCTGGTGTAATGATTATAAGGTATAATCAATAAAGACCCATGTTTACAAATCATAAGAATATGGTCCAAGCTTATCCCACACCACATTGAAGGCACCCCATAATCTCATCCAATATTTACTAAGCAGAAAAAAAAAAAGAATAAGTGCCCAATTGCAGGCATATTGTTTTCTTTGGGGATTGATTGGATTGGGAGTTTTCTTCAAAGATTGATTCGGTCAGAAGTTTCCTTTGGGCATTGATCGGATCAGGATTTTTCATTGGGGATTGATTAGATCAGGAAAAATGAGCATTATTGTCTAAATCTGTACTTGCCAATAGGTGGTCACAAGGTTGATTCCTACACATCCAATAATGCAAAATGAACTCCAGAGCCAGAAATGCATCCACTTTGCATAACAATTTTCCAAAAGGTCATTGCACGGGTGACTCCCACACATCTACAAATTCAAAATGATCAACTTAGGCCAGAAATGTACCCATTGCCAAATCAAATAATGAACTATATTTTTAAGAGCCACCTCCTTGCAGATAATTTGTTGCATTTAACAATTTTGCCAGCAGGCAGAGAGTTGTTTCTTCTACATCCAACAATCCAAAATGACCCATAACAATGCCAAAAATTACCCACTTCCATAAATCCCCTAATGACATCTGTCTACAGCAATCTCCTTGTAGATATTTGCCCAACCTACATAAAAATTTGCCAACAGGTGGTCATAGTTTCAATTTGCATACCTCTAACTATCCAAAATGACATAACTCAGTGCCAGAAATGTACATACCGCTACCATTAGTGAATTCTATCTGATAGAAACCCCCTTCCAGACGGTTGGCAAAATATGCCCACAGCAGGTCACAGTTTCAATTCTAATACACATACCTATACAACTACCATGACCAGCGCCAAAAGTATCCATTGCCATGAATCACCCGATGAACTATATTTCTACCAATCCCCTTGCACACGTTTGGCCACATCACATAACAATCTGCACATGTTGTGTTGTAATCATGATAGGGCATTTGTAAGAGCATCCCCCAGGTTCAAATCTCCCTGATTGTAATTCGCTGGCCTATAACTCTAGTACCCATGTGGTGAGGTTCTTGTGTAATGATGATTAATTACGTTCAACTACCACTCATGTTCATGAGCCTTTGAAATGCAGTTTAAGCTTACTTTGCCTAGTGTTAACGGCCGCACATAACCTCACAAGATTCACCAAGCTAAAAAGTTTTCCACTACAAACTGCCTAAAGCAAGTCATATGTTCAATTCTCATACCCACACCAGTCCAAATGACTCACACCATTGCAAAAGCTACTCTATGCCATAAACCGCTTAATGAACTATAATTACAATAAATCTCCTTTCATATATTTGACCACGTTACATAATGAGGTTGCTGGGTCGATTCTAGTACAATCCAAAAACCAAGCAGAAACAATAAACTAAATGCAACAAATAGCCCAATGAATTATTATTACAGCAAATATCCTAGAACACAATTAGCCCTGTTATACAACAGTTTACCAACATAAAGTGACAAGTTCGATTCTCATACACCCTCGGTCCACCAATCCAAAATGACCAAAATTAGAACCAAAAATATACTGAGTGCCATAAATCGCCTAATGTACTATAATTACAGCAAATCTCCTCTGAACATAATTGGTCCCGTTATACAACAATTTTCCAACAGGAGGTTACAGGGTCGATGCTTATACACCCACCAATCCAAAAACGACCAAAAACAAGTACTGAATGCCATAAATTAACTAATGGATTATAATTACAGTAAATCTCCTTGCACATGCTGGGCACTGTTATATAACCATTTGGTCACAGGATCAATTCTCGCATGCAGTTTCCAAGAATGAGCCAAAATGAGCCACGACAGTGCCAAGAATGTACCCAGTTTCCTAAACCACCTATGAATTATATTCACAGCAGATAATTTCTCATATCATATCTACGAGAGCTGTTTAAGTGAATATTTCAGTTCAATCTACCTAAATTCAATGTAGAATAATAATTCATCTGTATAACAAGATCAAAGAGAATATACTTACCAAATTTGGAAGCAGACCTTCAAACAGATCCAGATCTATTTCTGCTAAAATATCGACAGATTTGACCGGTTATGCTCAGTGGAAGGCCAGATCTTTCGGAAATTCTTATTTCTTGAATAAGGCTTTCTTTATCTACAGGACTGATTTGGAGCAAATCATGATAAATTCAAAAGAACAGCAAAAATCATGATCTTTTACCGGTAATTTGGAAATTTTCTTTTTTTCAATAATGGCGACTCTCCGTAGCAGATTTGTGTACTTTCTTTCTTGTATATCGTAGTATGAGACGATTGAATTTCTTGCGTTTCTAAGGTTTTTATTCTTTCGAAATAATAATTTGCTTTACTGTTGCTTTGGCGGAGTTCAAGTTAAATTTAAAAAATATATGTATGTATTTTTTTTATTCAATTGTAATGAGGATTGGGAATTTAAAATTCAGGAATTTCACACGCCCTTCTAGTTTTAGTTTTATGTTGGATGGTAATTTTTAGTATTATATTAAAAAATAAAAATAAAATCATTTTTAGTTTTTATGAAGAAGGATTTTTAAAGTATTGGTTATTTTTTAAAAATAAGAGTAGTGGAGGTTTTATAAGAGTTCTTGTTTAAGAAAATAAAATATATAATGAATTAGAACATTAGTAAAATAAAGAAAAAGTTAAATGAAATTTATGTAGGGGTGATGGCAAACAATTAGAATAAAAGGAAAAAGACTACAAACTATAAATTAAGTGCAAGCTAAAAAACAACATACCCAAAGCCCAAAAGCACACAAAATCCCTCAAGAAAGGTGAGAGACGTCCCATCCATTAACATTGCCAACAACCCCAACACCCACATCCTCACTTTTTAGCCTTCCACATAAACCATCATTAATGACCACTACTTGTTTAGGCACCACCTCCTTACCATACCAAGATTACAAAGAGCTTCAAATTTGACACCATGAATAATGTCATACATTTCCCAACCCTATTCATTACACTTTCTAACCAAAGATGGCAAAGTGTAAGCACTAGTCACCTCTAGTGTCTCTTGATGATGAGACACCAATAGGGATTTGATCACCAAAAGTAGATCCTAATAGAAAGAGGTAAGCTCCTCAATAGCCACATTAACTACCCAAAACTCTTCTTTCAAGGCACCAATTTTCAACTCAAGTTCCATGAGAATGCATTGAGTTGAAGCACCAACACCACTCCCTACATCTTCTATGCTAGGGCCATCATCTTCCACATCTATATGCTCCAAAAGGAGTAGAAGAAGTTCAATCCATTTCCTAACCTCCTCTAACAAGATTGACATTTTTAATTTTGCAAATAAATTTACCACTATTATTGCCCTAAACCTCATAGATCCATTATCCTAAATGCCTTCTTTCCCTATCATACTCTTAACAAGATTTAGTAGCACACAATCCTAGCAATGGGAGATCTTTTGAAGTTGGTGTTCTAAAACCTTACCATGACATAAAGGATCACTATTCCCACTAAATACTTGTGAGCCATGCCACTAATGAATAAAAAGCTAAACATCAAATAGGGTTGCCACAACCACCGACAACTCCACAAAACCACCATGCATACAAACCACTGCACATCAACAAATTAAAAACCACTAAGGAGGCAAATGAAATTCATCACAAATAAAACCAATTCACAAGCATCATTTTCCATCCTCATCAAATCTCATATGACACGCTAGTTACAAATGCTACTAGAGGAAGCAATGACTATAAAACATCATCACAATTTAAATAGGGCTCCGGACAATAGAAAGAAGTCTTTTAAGAGCTAACCAAATCAAACCAAAGTCATCCCAAGTGGCTTTTCTTTCAATAAAAGGGGTTCAAGACCCATCCAAGCATTAACTGTATTACTAACCAATGCCAAAAAGGGCATTTGGTCAATCTTGACACTAGGTAACACATCTACCACACCATTACTCATGCTAAAATAGTGAACAAAGACAATGTCCTTGAATTCCTTGCAAATAAACACTACTTCAAACACCCCTCTTAACTTCCAATTGGGACAATCATATTCTCAAACGTTATATAACATCAGTTGAATCCCATTCAATTAACATATTCATACAAGCCACAAACTTAGACAATGAAAGACCAATGACCACTGCATCTCATTTTGTCTCATTATTAGTATTAGTTCTTAAAATGATTTTAAAAAAACACTAAACTAAGTTCCCAAATTCCTCTGAAAGCATCCCACCAACCTCATTCAAGCTCAAACTACTCGTAAAGACTCCATCAAAAACCTCATTCAAACTCAAACTACCTGTAAAGACTCCATCAAATTTTAACGTAAAAAATCCTTCAAATAAGAATTTCCAACAAACATTAACTTTATCTTCTTTCTTTGATATTACCCATAAAAATAGATTACTAATTATTTTTGTAATTTTAATATATTTTTATTTTCAATTTAATAATTTAATTTTTAATTTTCATGAATCGTCAAAATCTTATTTATTCCAATAAAGCATACGACCCTACTCCATCTCAATTCAAAACCTAATCTTCTTCGTTGAATAAACACACCTTGACTATTTGCCCAATCTAGAACGTATAAGAAAT
This sequence comes from Cunninghamia lanceolata, assembly GCA_027924645.1. Classification (NCBI taxonomy): domain Eukaryota; kingdom Viridiplantae; phylum Streptophyta; class Pinopsida; order Cupressales; family Cupressaceae; genus Cunninghamia; species Cunninghamia lanceolata. Next base: position 20,235,693 of record BSBN01000627.1, read on the forward strand.
ATTTTTAAGAGATCAACATCTATTAAATTCATACGTATAAATGTATATCTGAAAAGATAATTTACCACCAAACTAATGTAACAAAGTCTTTCAATTATAACTTTCCAACTTTGATTAATAAAAAATTTATATTAATTATTATTTTGGTAAAATTGAGGCATCGTGTTAGGCATGATGGGGATTTCCTATTTATGACGCAATCTTTCTCTCTCTCTCTCATGTGAGCATGACTTTGGCAAAAAGATTGGCTGCGCCTTTAATATTTTAATATTAGTCATATTCTCTACGCCATAAACACATGTTAAACGTTAGTCGAAGTTTAAGTTAATCTCCATGTGGCCTTCACGCTCACGTAAATGCAAAGCCAAATTGCCCTCTCTCATAGGCGAAGGATTGGGAATTTATAAATTACATTACGTGATATTTGATTTTTTGAGTATATTGACAAAGTTGTGAAAGAGACAACCAAACCATACCACCTAAGGTCAAGGCCACATGGATGGAAATAGCCAAATTACACATTATCAATACTATTTTAATGAAACTAGAAGCTTCTGCTATAATTTCACTCAACATAATTATTAACATTAATTTATTATTTTAAAAGATTTTAGAGTCAAACTGATAACCAATGATGTAATTAATGTGTGAATTAAATAAATAAATAAAATGTATGTAGGTTTTAATTTATGAAGAAAAGATTATCATAGATGTTATAAATTGATTTGTCATTGTAGTAGAGAACTTAGATTTATCGAATGAGAATCTCAAAAGAATAAAATTATTTATAAATTATCAGAATGTTCCTATAGATCTGATCTTTGTGTCCGCATAAGTAAATTTTGAGCCTACAAAAGTGAACCTAAAATGTCGGTCTAAACTTCACATATAGAAATGATCTAGTAGAATTATGTTGAATGTAAAATGTTCTCCTCATTTTGATATACTTGTGTCTAGGAAATGGTGTAAAAAAGACATCATTTGGGAACTTTCTAGACAAGGATTTGTTCTCCTTTGGTCAAGCCCCTAGGAGGGTCAATTCAACAATGATGAACAAATATTGAGTACAATAAGTAGTCATGCCATATGACCTACGATGTTCATGCAATGCAATATTCATAAAAGTGCTCCATGGATAATTATTTAGTCCTTGATAGATCATGTATTCACTTTAGAGTATTCAAATGAATTAAGATTAGTCCTTAAATACACCACCCTCCTGTGCAATTTGAAGTAATTTGTGCTTTAATCAACTCGCAATTGCTAGTAATGGAGGGGAACATAGGTCCAATTTAAGAAATTTAAATTTAAAAGGTCAAAGTTTAGATCTACATGCACAATAGAAACCTAGGTCAATTCTACACCCATGAAACTAAATCAAGGTCATGAATGGTGAATTTAGCAAATGAGTTCAGACTCTTGGGATGTATAAAGATGTAATATGGTTGAGATAAGGCTATTTGTCGACTTTAGTACAAAAATGCACCAACTTGCACATTAGTCAATGATTAAAGATAACCCAATCATCATGGGTTCAAAACATAAGGGAGAATCTTGTGGGTATGTAATTTTCACCATTATATTGTGCCCCTACTTTGACTTGCATGTGAACTACTATGAGGATGCATGTCAAAGTAAATCAAGCAACCAACATGGAAATTAAATATTTCAACTTGATGCAAAAGCATCCTAGGTGCAAGAGTAATATTTCATCAACCAAAAATATATGTTTTGTGTTTGTTTATCTTTTGTAGATTTTCTTCATTACTGCAATCATCTTGGTCATGTTGTTAAAGCTTATTCTTACCATAGTCTTCATATTGGGCACACATAATAGTGAACAATAATTATATTGTGTAGTACTATTGGTTCATCATAATGCCTTCAAATTGTAATAAGAGTATCTTAAGGGTGTCTAAAAGAAAAAGAAAAAAATAGGTTAAACGGAAACTTTTTCTTCCTCTCTACCTTAGAAACTTTTCTTTATTTTACTTCTCTGCCTTAGACACATTTCTTCCTCCCTTTGACATCAATGACAACACTTCAATCAATCTCTTTTGACATCAATGACAACACTTCAACAAAAGTGTGATTATAAATTAGATTAAACTAAGGACTTTTATAAGTGAATAACAATCCTAAGTTGAATTAAATCAAATCATGCATGAGTTGGGACTATCAACAAGATTGAAAACATAGATTTGGACAAACAGATTTGGAAACAAGAACAAGTAATTTCAAACTAGGACTAAGAAGCAGAAAACTATAAAAAAGAGGGTCAAGATGCACTTGTAGACAAAGATGGTAGTTATGAAAATATTTTGAAATGATGAGAGGAACCTTCAGCAAAAATTTTGGATTGTTATGATGAAAGGGCATAACTTTCCTATATGGGACACCCTAGGGGAAGCCTAGTCCTCTAGGGATGCATTACGGGGCGACCTTGTCCTTGCTTTCAAAATGTATGAAACTTGTCAAAGAAGCCTACAAAAGTCTATTGAGAAAGTCCTTATGTGGAAACCTATCAAGAATTGCAACAGAAAGAGATATGAAGCAAAAATTGTTTCTATAAGCCTATGGGAAGGAAAATATTATAAAGAATAATAGAAAAGAGGGTTTAGATACACTTGTGGACAAAGATGACCATTATGAAAATTATTAAAATTATGTCAATAATCTTCAATTAAAATCTAGTAACTTTCCAATGAGTAGACTAAGTCATCTTAGAAAAAGTAGGGTGCCCAAGGAGTACACAAGTGTGTAAGGGGTGCCCTAGTATATATGTTAAACTAGATAATAATTTCAAGGATTGTTTATAATTTCTTTTTGATCATTTCTGACATATACACCAACTATCCAATCTATGTGGATTCTTTCGTAATTGACCTACAAGTTCATTTTATGTTGAACCCTTACAAAATGGAAACGTTAAAGGGAAAGATGCCCTAGTCAACCCACTAGTGGGTGTTTAAATATGGATCCACATGACATGAAAATGGAAATATTATAATTAGACATGTCCATGATAACATGTAAATGAAAACATACAAATTAAAACCCTAATCAAATATAAGAAGGAAATGAGGAATTATGAGGTAAATGATGGATAAGGAGAAGGAAGAAAGGGCTCAAATGGAAACAAAATGGATGGGAAGTGGATTGGAGATGGAGAAGGATGAAGGGAGAAGGAGAATAATAGGGATTACGGAAAAATAGTGCAAATCTAATAGGAATTGGAAGGAAAAATTGGTAAAATGATACTAAAAGGAAAAAAGAGATCTAGGCTCACCAAAATGCTTATGACAATGTCCACAAGCCTTTAAAAATTGTTGCAAAGCTTAAGAGGGCTTCCATAATACTGATTCAAAGATCTATAGCTCCAAGGACTCCATTGCAAGTGGATAGCTCACTCCAAAAGAAGAAATAAGAGAGGACTTGTGAATTGACATGTTAAAATGAGGGAGAGGATGGGGTATTTATAGGTTTTAGCTAACATTTCAAGTAGGAATGGGCAGAAATGTTTCAAGCATATGAGGATGAGTCTCATATTTAATTTTTGTGGTAAGAGGGGAAAAGGACTATGCAATAAGCCCATACACCCACTTTTGTAGTAATGTCCTTGTACTTAAGAAGGCTCAATTTTTTAGAGAAGGATAAGGGAAAGGAGGGCTATTCAAGGGTGGTGATTTTGAAAAGAAGAAAGAGTGTGGAAACACTTCCTAATATAATGTTTGAGAAGAGTTATGTGTAAATAAAATCAATATTTTCACTTACAAGAAAAAATATACAATAAAAATTACACCATAACACAGGTTTCTATGGGGAAAACCCCCACACTCCAAAAGTAAGACCAATTGTATTATTTAGTAACAATGATTATTACAATAGAATATCTATCATATGTCTCTTATAATAGTATCACCAACATATAATTCTAGAGTAATTACTTGCAAAATAACCATATAATTCATACTTCACTCCAAATCCAAGCATTGTTAAATGGATGGACAAACTAGAAACCATCAAATGGTTTTGGAAAACCATCAACAAACCACAAGAGGTATGGCACCCAAATTCCCATGGCACAAATTCCAACTCCCCCTTGGTCTTCATCTTTCAAGCTATTTTTAGCATATTCCTTACACATTTGTCATTTATCATATTTGTCATATTTGACCACCCAAACTTGGGCACCCCAATTTGTCTTCATTTTAGGGATGTGTTTATGTTCTTGGTGTGTCTCCTATGTGTTAAACTAGTATAAGCCATTAAGCCTTTTTACCTTGAAAGTTCAAGTCATCCATTGTGTCTTTTTGTATGCTTATCTCTTGCCAAATCCTTAAAACATCACAAAAACTTGCACAATCTCACATTTGGCTATAGTTTAGCACCTTTGACCAATGCTTTAGCACCTTTTGTTGTTATATGGAGCCTAATCAAACTCGGAGGTTAAATTTTCCCACTTTTATCAGCGCAGTTTCCCCCCAAATTATTTAATGGGGGAGTGCAGGGGGGCAAAGCCCCTCCTGCGGGGCTCGGGGGGCTTATCCCCCAGGCGAGGGCCTAGGGGCAAAGCCCACGGTGGGGGTCTAGGGGCAACGCCCCTAGCTGAGGGCTCAGGGGTAGTGCCCCCGAAGCAAAAATTGCCTATTATTTTATAAAGGCATCAGAAGTTATTTTTCTATTAGCCGACATAAATAAAACCCTATTTTTGTAACCAACATAAGGCTTGATAAAAGTGGCTAAGGGTTAGGGTTTCCATTGATATTATATTCTAGCATTTGCAATGGTATTGAGTTGCAGGGATTGTTGGTTGTAATTGGTTTGATTTACTGGATAATAATATTGGACTCTTTATTGGTGGATGTAGCCCGAGTTTGGGTGAACCACGTTAAAATTGTCTCTCTATGTTATTATTTTTGTATATTTTTCATTCCTTTGTTTAATCTTTATTTACATTTAAATGATATCTTCTGTCGGCTAACCCTAACACCTTTGACCTATATCCACATGCTTTTGATTAGTGACTTAACGCCTTTAATTAACTCCTTAGTGCTTTTGATTTCGTTTAGTGCATATGACTATACCTCAATGCTTTTGACATGTGAAAAACTTAGACACCAAACCAAACAACTGCAAAACCAAAATCAGTCTGTCTTTAACTTGGGAAACCATATATTTGACTTAGAATCATCCATTATCCCTCCCATCTTCAACCTTCAAATCAAAACCATATCTTTCCATCCACTTTGTCACAATTTCATTTTCATTTTGGAGTTGAACCTATCCTTGAAGACTTTGATCAAATTATGGGTAAGTGCACAAAGATGAGGGACCAAAAGGGGGTCCTAAGATACCACCTTTTTTTTTTGATGATTTTTTCATGAATAATTGATTTTTTACTAATTTTAAAAGTGGACACATCCTAAAAAATAGTAAATTGAGCGTGCTTCCCCCTAAACTTTTTGAAAACTAATCGAAAATCATTTTTTTTAATACGTGTAGAATGGAGTCTAGTTTCTAAAAATGTAAATTATTTTAAATTTCGATGAACGGTTAAAAAAAGTCAAAAATACTAGACATCGGTTTTTGACAAAAAATGGATATACTAACAAAAGAAATTAAAGATGAAACCCTTAACGTACTCAAAATGTGAAAAAAAATTATATGGTTAGATAGCTAATAGAGAGCTTAAGATTATAGTGGTATTTTGTTCAACTTTTCATTGAAAAAGTGCAATCCTAATGGGGACAACGCTCCAGATTATCTAAATTTTGTTAGAGTCTAGAAAAATATGTCCTTGGACAACCTAAACACAGTCCAAGCATTTGGGTTGGAAGCCCAAGGCAAATCCAAGCCTTATAACACACTTGCATTATGCTAAACTAAATCACTCCCTCCCCTCCTCTCTTTCTAACCTCTACTTCCCTCCTCTCTCTCTCTCACTCTCTACTTCCCTCCCCTCCCTACATCCTACCCTCTCTCTCACTCTCTACTTCCCTCCCCTCTCTACCTCCTACCCTCTCTCTCACTCTCTACTTCCCTCCCCTCTCTACCTCCTACCCTCTTTTTGAGTCTTTACTTCCCTCCCCTCTCTACCTCCTACCTTCTCTCTCACTCTCTTCTTCCCCCTCTCTCCACCTCCTACCCTCTCTCTCACTCTCTACTTCCCTCCCCTCTCTACCTCCTCCCCTCTCTCACTCTCTACTTCCCTCCCCTCTCAACCTCCTACCCTCTCTCTCACTATCTTCTTCCTGTTGTTAAATGGAGCCTAATCAGACTCGGAGGTTAAATTTACCCCACTTTTATCAACGCGGTTTCTCCCCAAATTATTTAACAGGGTCAAGCGGCAACGCCCCTTGTGGGGGTTTGGGGGTGGCGCCCCCAAGACGGGGTCAAGGGGAAGCGCCCCTGGCGTGCTCCCTATCGCAATACAGGGTGGGGTCGAGGGGCAGCGCCCCCAAAACCTCCAAAAATTTTTATTATTTTATTAAGGCGTCGGGACTTATTTTTCTATTGGCCGACATTAAAAAAACCCTATTTTTGTAATCGACATAAGGCTTGATAAAAGTGGCTAAGGGTTAGGGTTTCTATTGATGTATTGTAGCATTTTGTAGCGGTATTGAGTTGCAAGGATTATTGGTTGTAATTGGTTTGATTTACTGGATAATAATATTGGACTCTCTATTGGTGGATGTAACCTGAATTTGGGTGAACCACGTAAAAACTTGTCTCTTGTTGTTATTATTTCTGTGTATTTTCATTCCTCTGTTTAATCTTTATTTGCATTTAATTGATATCTTCTATCAGCTAACCCTAACACTTCCCTCCCCTCTCTACCTCCTACCCTCTCTCACACTCTCTACTTCCCTCCCCTCTCTACCTCCTACCCTCTCTCTCACTCTCTTCTTCCCTCCCCTCTCTACCTCCTACCCTCTCTCACTCTCTACTTCCCTACCCTCTCTACCTCCTACCATGTCTCTCACTTTCTTCTTCCATCCCCTCTCTACCTCCTACCTTCTCTCTGAGTCTCTACTTCCCTCTCCTCTCTACCTCATACCTTCTCTCACTCTCTTCTTCCCTCCCCTCTCTACTTCCTACCCTCTCTCTCACTCTCTACTTCTCTCCCCTTTCTACCTCCTACTCTTTTACTCTCTACTTCTCTCCACTCTCTACCTCCTACCCTCCCTCTCACTCTCTTCTTCCCTCCCCTCTCTGCCTCCTACCCTCTCTCGTACTCTATACTTCCCTCCACTCTCTACCTCCTACCCTATCTCTCTCACTCTCTTCTTCCCTCCCCTTTCTACCTCCTACCCTCTCTCACTCTCTACTTCCCTCCCATCTCTACCTCCTACCCTGTCTCACTCTCTTCTTCCCTCCCCTCTCTACCTCCTACCTTCTCTCTCACTCTCTTATTCCCTCCCCTCTCTACCTCCTACCCTCTCTCTCACACTCTACTTCTCTCCTCTCTCTACCTCCTACCCTCTCTCACTCTCTACTTCCCTCCTCTCTCTACCTCCTACCCTCTCTCTCACTCTCTTCTTCCCTTCTCTCTCTACCTCCCACCCTCTCTCACTCTCTACTTCCCTCCCCTCTCTACCTTCTACCCTCTCTCTCACTCTCTACTTCCCTCCCCTCTCTACCTCCTACCCTCTATATCTCTCTCACTCTACTTCCCTCCCCTCTCTACCTCTCCTCATCATTCTTTGCATCTAATGAACTTTCATAAATTATCTCATTTCCATTTTATCCTCCCAATTTATATCCTCATCCCTCTTTGCATGTCCCAATTTTCTTGTTTCCATAGGGAGAGGGAGGAAGAGGGAGAGAGGGTGGAGATGGAGGGGAGAGAGAGGGGAGAGATAGGGTGATATGGAGAGAGAGGGTTAGTCGGGTTTATGAGTATAGGGTTGCTTAAATTTAGGGTTTAGGGGTTAGGGTTTAGGGGAATTATTAGGGGTTTAGGGTTTCTCAGGTTTAGGGTTTAGGGTTTAGGATTTAGAGAGACATAGAGAGAGGGAATCAATAGAGATTGGGATAGATTGGGAAATAGAGGTTTAGGGTTTCTTCTAGGGTTTATGGTTTAGGGGTTTAGGGTTTAGGTGTTTAGGGTTGCTTGATTTTAGGGTTCAGGGATTAGGGGTTAGGATTTATGGGCATTATTTAGGGTTTAGGGTTTATGGTTTAGGGGTTAGGGGTTAAGGTTTAAAGGTTTAGGTTAGGGTTTAGAGAGAGAGAGAGAGGACCGATAGGGAGATATAGAGGAGATAGAGGGCAGAGATAGGGAGATATAGGGTGAGGGACATGGCCAGAGACATAGGCAGATAAATTGAAATGTATAGGGATGATAGAGACAAGGAGATAGGGGTTTAGGGTTGATCGGGTTCAGGGTTTAGGGGTTAGGAGTATAGAGAGGGAGCGATATGGAGATAAAGGTTCAGGGGTATTATTTAGGATTTAGGGGTTTAGAGAGAGGGATGGAGATAGACAGATAGATATATACTTATACATAAAGGTTTGGATAGATATATACTTACAAATATATACTTATAGATATATACTATACATAGAGAAAAACACTAAAATACTTGTTTACATGCATGAAAGCATAAAGATTTCATGTTGTTGCAAGTATGTGCTAAACGATGTTGTCATTGATGTCAACATGTTTGTGTTGTCATTGGTGTCAACTATATCTTCTAATGTTGTTTTTGTTGGTTGATTAAGTTATTGTGTTAAGGTGATTTGAATGACTTGCAGAAGTGCTGAAGATGTTAGTATATTGTTCTTGTTGTTGGGTTTCCAAGTGTTTTTGAGAAAATTTGATAAATAGTAAAGATAGTGTTGTGAAGATGTATTTTGGCTTACTAGATACTGTTTGAGTTTTTGCTCTGCATTTCTTCTATGTTGAAGACTGGAGTGTGATGTTTTGATATTTTTTTCAGAAGTGGTTGAAGATGTTAAATCCAAAATTTGGTGGTTTGGAATGTTGTGGTTTGAAAGTTATGTTCACCAATATGAAGACTATGCCTGACAATGTTTGCAGTATGACTGGGAGAAAGTATTTTGCTCCACATTTCTCCACAATTTGGTTTTTGGTCTTGTGGTTCTATATGAGTGTTCATAAGGTCCATATCTATGTTCTATTCAAAGGACTTGTGATTTGGTGCTCCGGAATGCAGTTTTATTGAGTAGCAGAGCTTGGCAGTGTTGGTTGTGAGCAGTTTGTGAACTATCTTCAAGTGAGATTTGTTGTAGCTAGATTTGTTGGCTCCCAGGTGATTTCATGTTGTTCATGGATGTTTCTAGATTGTGTTAAAGGCTTGTTCTTGGTCTGTAAGCTATGTTGGGCTCTTGGAAGCGTGTGCCTAAGTGTTCTTGGTGTTTACACAAGTTTAGCCAACTTGGGTGCTAACACTAATTGTGGATGTGCTTTGTGGATTATAGAAGCGTGTGAAGATGTTTTTAGGTCCATGCTAAGTCGTGAAGTGTTCTACCTTCATTTCTTTGCTCCACAAGAATGTTTAGGTCCAAACCTAATTTGAATTATGTATACTTGCTGACCTAGAAGATTGTTTCAAAGGTTGTAGAATGTGTTGCCGACCTTAGTGAATGTCTCAAGGTTGATGATTGATATAATTAAGTGTAAAGGATTCATGTGTAAGAGTGCAAGTGCGAAGATTGAGATGTGTGTGTTATGAATTTGTATCAAAGGCAACAAGGACTTTCATGTGATAGAAGACCTAATGCAGTGAGCAGAAGTCATCTACAATTTTCAGAGAGGTTGCAAAGGTGATGATTGTTGTGCTTCAATAGAACTAAACTTAGGCATGTGGTAGATGCTATCATACCAGTTCATGGCAGTGAGCCACCCCTTTTGGCAGTGAGCCCTTTTGGCAATGAGCATTCTTTTGGGCATTGAGCCTCTTTGTAATTTGGTATTGATACTACTTTATATTGTGAGCTAATCCTCACCGTGGTTTTTCCCTTTTAGGGTTTTCCATGTAAAAATATGGTGTTCTCTTGTGTATGGTGTTGATGTGATTAAGTTTATGTTATCTATTTTTCATGTTTAAATCTTCATAACAGAATAAGGGTTTAAGTGAACTAATGTGGATGTGATTATGTTTGTAAGGGTTTAAAGTTTTTGATACAAGTGATTCACCCCCCTCTCAGTTGTCTTGTGCATTCCAACAATTGGTATCAGAGTGAGGGTTCCTTGGAAGAAAGCCTAACAACTTAAGATAGATCTGGGATGGCGCACAAGAAAGACATTCCTTAGTTTGATGGAACTGACTATGCCTTTTGGAAGGTAAGAATACAAAGTTATCTGATTTCTCTTGGTTATGATGTCTGGAAAATGGTTCTAAAGGAATATGCTATACCTAAAGATGGTCCAGAGACAACAACTAAGGTTAAGGCTTATGAGACTAATGGTAAAGCTAGAAATGCTCTACTAAATGCTCTATCTAACACTGAACTAGCAAAATTTTTGGATCTTGAAACTACACATGAGATCTAGAATAAATTGAAGAATATCTATGAAGGTGATGCATCTATCAAGAAAGCCAAGTTGTAAAATTTAAAGTCCAAATATGAAACTATGTGGATGTCTGAAGATGAGAATATAACAAGCTATATGCAGAAGATTGATGAAGTTGTCAACGACATCAAAGGTCTTGGTAGAGAGATAGATGATAAAGAAGTTGTAAATAAGATATTCAGAACACTTGCCAAATCTTATAGTCATAAAGTGTCTTCCATTAAAGAATTGCAATATATGGACAAAATTTCAAGAGATCAATTGCTTGGTAAACTGACTGCTTTTGAGATGAGAGAATTTGGTACTACTGATGGTCCTGTAAAAGTTGAGACTGCTTTTAAGGCCAAATCAGAAAAGACTGCTAAATCAGATAAGTATGTTGTAGAGTCAGATGAGGAAGACTTTGATGTGATTGAGCCAAACTTTGTAAGCGGAATGAAAAAGGGAACCGAAAAGTTTAGAGGTAAGTTACCTTTCAAATGTTTCAGTTGTGGTAAGATTGGTCATTATGCTTCAAGATGTCTTGATAGAGCTTTGAAAATCAAGAAAAAAGAAGGTAAAGGTAAGATGGTAAGGAAAAGTTACTATGTTGAAGAAAATGATGGTGTAATTGATTATTATATGGTTTTGAGAATGGTAATGCTAGTGAATGCTTGTTCATTGCCCTAAAAGAAGAACCTATTTCTACTAACCTTGAAAGTTGTGTGAAGGAAGGAAGTCCGAAAGAAGAGAAAGTGATGTCTACATTTCATGCTAGAAAGGAAAAGTATCAATGGATCATTGACAATGGATGTTCAAATCACATAACAGGAGATAAGAGTAAGTTTGTTAAATTAGAAAAGTATGAAGGACGACTAGTTAGATTTGGTGATGATGCAACTGGTAAGATTTGTGGAAAAGGGTCAATTACTTTTGATGGCAAGCATAATATAGATGATGTTCTTTATGTCAAAGGCTTAAATCATAATCTTCCAAGTGTTGGACAGATGTGTGACAAAGGATATAATCTGATGTTTAAGGATAATGGATGTGAGATAAGGAAAAGCTATGGAACAATAATTGTTGCTGGTAAGAAGACTCATGGTAATGTTTATCAATTGAAAGGTACTAATAATTGTTGTTTGTTGGCATAGACAAATGAAAGATGGTTATAGCATAGGAGAATGTGTCATATTAACTTTGATAATCTAGTGAGAATAAGCTCAGTCCAAGTTGTAAGAGACCTGCCTAAGATTGTGAAGCCTACTAATGATATTTGCAAAGAATGTCAATTTGGGAAGCAAACAAAGACTAGTTTCAAGAGCAAAGAACAATCCTCTACCGGTCTGTTAGAGTTGGTTCATACAAACCTGTGTGGTCCCACAAGAACAATCTGATGATTATTCAAGAATGGCTTGGGTTACTTTTCTTAAAGAAAAATCATAATCCCTAGACAAGTTCAAGGCATTCAAAGAAATGGTTGAGAATGAAATGGATTTGAGAATCAAGTGTTTAAGGTCTGATAGAGGTGGTGAGTTTACTTCAAATGAATTTAATTCTTTTTGTGAAGAACATGGGATAAAGAGACAATTGTCTACTCCCTGAACTCCTCAACAAAATGGAGTAGTTGAAAGGAAGAATATAACAATTCAGGAAGCTGCTAGAATAATGATCAAGGAAGCAAACCTATCTGAAGTATATTGGAAAGAAGCAATTCACACTGCTGTTTACATTCAGAACAAATTGCAAATCAAAGCAAATGGAACAAAGACACCTTATGAGTTGTGGTATGGAAGAACTCCTACTGTCAGGTATTTCAAAGTTTTGGAAGCATTTATGCTATATCAGAAGAGATGAAGAATTAGGAAAGTTTGATGCTAGATGTGATGAAGGCATATTCCTTGGGTACTCCACTTAAAGAAAAGCTTACTGGTGCTACAACAAAAGGTTGAGAAAGATTATTGAAAGTGCAAAAAATGTGAAGGTAGATGAAGATATTCAAAAAATCTCAGAGCCAATTGGATATGAGTCAGATGAGTCTGCTAATACAGAAGAAGTTGAAGATGAAAAGTACAAGGAAGTTCAGATTGATGAAGAAGAAGCTCTGGAAAGAGTTCCTAAAACCCCCAAGTATGTGCAAAAGAATCATTTAGAGGATCAAATAATTGGCAACAAAAAGCAAAAGAGATATGACAAGAAGAAGAATTGAAGAAGAATAGGTAAATCTCTATTTACATTCAAAGATTGAACCTAAGACAGTTATTGAAGCATGTAAAGATGAACATTAGGTCAAGTCAATGGAAGAAGAATTAATGCAAATTGAAAAGAACAAGACTTGGGAACTTGTCCCCAGGCCTACAACTAAGAATGTGATTGAAACAAAATGGGTTTTCAGAAATAAGTTGAATGAGAATGGAGAAGTGGTAAGAAACAAAGCCAGACTTGTATGTAAAGGTTACTCACAAGTGGAAGGAATAGACTATGAGGAAACTTTTTCACCTGTGGTAACATTGGAGACTATTAGGTTGTTTCTAGCTTATGCAGCACACAAAGATTTCAAGGTATATCAAATGGATGTGAAGTCAGTTTTTTTGAATGGTGAGTTGGAAGAGGAAGTATACATAGAGCAATCAGATGGATTTTAGTTATCAAACAAGCCAAATATGGTATGTAGGTTGAAGAAGGCATTATATGGACTGAAGCAATCTCCCAAAGCTTGGTATGCTAGGTTAGAGTGGTATCTGTTGCAGCAAGGATTCAGTAAAGGGTCTGCAAACAGTAATTTGTACATCAAGGTAAGCAAAGATCAAATCCTGATTATTAAGGTCTATGTGGATGATATAATCTTTGGTGGAAATGAAGCTATGTGTAAGAACTTTGTAGATGAGATGCAAAAGGAATTTGAGATGTCAATGTGTGGTGAGATGAACTTTATTGGGCTGCAAATTAATCAGACAAATAAAGGCATTTTCATTTCACAATTAAAGTATGTTAAGGAGTTGTTGAAGAAGTTTGGAATGGAAGAATCTAAACTAGTTTGTACTCCCATGACAACTGGTTGCAAGCTGAGAAAAAATGATGAATCCCCTAAGGATGATCAGAGAAAATATAGATCAATGATTGGAGGACTATTATACCTAACTGCTACCAGACCAGATATCATGCATGCAGTCTGTCTTGTGGCCAGATTTTAAGAAGATCCTAGAGAGTCATATGTTTCATGGAAGTAAAGAGGATATTTAGGTATTTGAAGGGCACTCCAAACCATGGTTTGTGGTATCCGAAGAACAACAACTTCACCCTAAGTGCCTACACAGATGCAGATTGGCTGGATGTGTAGATGACAGGAAAAGTACAAGTGGTGGTGTGTTCTTTCCTGGAGACAGAGCTGTGTCATGGCAAATCAGGAAGAAGGATTCAATATCCTTATCTATTGTAGAGGCAAAGTACATTGCAATAGCATCATGTTGCCCACAGGCGCTCTGGATGAGACAAACTCTGAAGGATATCAAAGTTGAGTATGATGATCCAATTCCTATTTTTTTTATAATACCAGTGCCATTAACTTTTCAAAAAATCTAGTGATGCATTCAAGGACAAAGCATATTTCTATTGATCAAGTATCACTTTTTGAGAGAGAAGGTTATAGAGAAAGAACTGAAGCTTGAGTATGTGCCTACAAAAGATCAGGTTGCTGACATATTCACCAAAGCTCTTCCTAAGGATACATTTAAGTATCTCCGAGAGAAGTTAGGGGTTATTATCCCTCCTTTAAACTAGATGCATAAGGAAGTGCATCAGTCCAGTGTGATTTAGGATTCATTCTTTTCTGGACAGATGATGGAGGCTACCTCTCAAGGGGAGCAGGTAGTGGCATTGAAGAGTGTTGCAGATAGGGGGAGTAAGAGATGGTATAGGATAGTATGTACTCTTAAGGGGGAGATATTCAGAGTAGTTGAGATTAGTGCAAGTATGTGCAGTATCATACTCAGGGGGATAAAGATTGAAGAAGGTGTGTCACCCCATTGCCATTGATGTCAAAGGGGGAGAGAGTTCATGTGAAAAACAAAGGGAGAGTAAGATGTATAAAAGAAAGGGGGAGAGTGAGATTAGTGTAGAATTATGTCATGATGGTTTTTCACATCATATGTTGCCATTAATTATAAAAGGGGAGATTGTTGCAAGTATGTGCTAATCAGTGTTTTCATTGATGTCAACATGTTTGTGTTGTCATTGGAGTCAACTATATCTTCTAATGTTGTTGTTGTTGGTTGATTAAGTTATTGTGTTAAGGTGATTTGAATGAATTGTAGAAGTGTTGATAATGTTAGTACATTGTTCTTGTTTCTAGGTTTCTAAGTGCTTTTAATAAAATTTGATAAATACTAGAGATAGTGTTGTGAATATGTATTCTGGCTTACCAGATATTGTGAGTTTTTGCTCCAAATTTCTTCTGTGTTGAAGATTAGAGTGTGAGGTTTTGATATGTTTTAGAGAAGTGGTTGAAGATTTTAAATGTAGAATTTGGTGTTCTAGAATGATGTGGTTTGAAAGTTATGTTCACCAGTATGAAGACTGTGCCTGGCAGTGTTTGTAGTATGACTGGGAGAAAGTATTTTGCTCTGCATTTCTTCACAATTTGGTTTTTGGTCTTGTGATTATGGATGGGTATTCATAAGGTCCATATCTATGTTCTATTCAAGGGACTTGTGATTTGGTGTTTTAGAATGTAGTTTTCTTGAGTAGCAGAGCTTGGCAATGTTAGTTGTGAGCAGTCTGTGAACTGTCTTGCAGTGAGATTTATTGTAGCTATATTTGTTGGCTCCCATGTGATTTAATGTTGTTCATGGATGTTTCTAGATTGTGTTAAAGGCTTGTGATTGGTCCACAAGCCATGGTTGGGTTCTTGGAAGCATGTGCCTAAGTGTTCTTAGTGTTTGTACAACTTTAGCCGACTTGGATGCTAGCACTAATTGCGGATGTGCTTTGTGGATTGTGGAAGAATGTTGAAGCATGTGAAGATGTTTTTAGGTCCATGCTAAGCTGTGAAGTGTTCTACCTTCATTCATTTGCTCTGCAAGAATATTTAGGTCTAAACCTAATTTGAATTCTATATACTTGCCGACCTAGAAGATTGTTTCAAAGGTTGTAGAATGTATTGCCGACCTTGGTGAATGTCTCAAGGTTGATGATTGATATAAATAAGTGTAAAGGATTCATGTGTAATAGTGCATGTGCGAAGATCATGATGTGTGTGTTGTGAATTGGAATCAGAGGCAGCAAGGACTTTCATGTGGTAGAAGAGCTAATGTAGTGAGCAGAAGTCATCTACAATTTTTAGAGAGGTTGCGAAGGTGATGATTGTTGTGCTTCATTGGAACTGAACTCATGCATGTGGTAGATGCTATTATATCAGTTCATGGTAGTGAGCCACCCCTTTTGGTAGTGAGCCCTTTTGGTAGTGAGCCTATTGTAGTGAGCATTCTTTTAGGCAGTGAGCCTCTTGTAATTCAGTATTGATACTAATTTATATTGTGAGCTAATCCTCACCATGGTTTTTCCCTTTTAGGGTTTTCCACGTAAAAATTTGTTCTCTTGTGCATGTTGTTGATGTGATTAAGTTTCTGTTATCTATTTTTCATGTTTAAATCTTCATAACAGAATAAGGGTTTAAGTGAACTAATGTGGATGTGATTATGTTTGTAAGGGTTTAAAGTTTTTGATACAAATGATTCAACCCCCTTCTCAATTGTCTTATGCATTCCAACACATGCTTCTCAAAACACACTTGTGTTATAACACGAGTGCATTTTGGGAAGAAAAAAATGGGAAAAAACATGTGGGATCCGTGATTAAGACCCCACATGTCTGTTATTCCCTGCTTTTCATGCGTGATATTGGACAAGAAAACACTTTTTCATGGTGTTTGACATTTTAAGAATCATTGTTCGACCAATCCACCACCTTTTTTTATTTTTTCAATGTAGAAGAAATGGTTTTGCATGTTTTTGGACAAAATTTGATTATTTAAACTAAAAGTTTCATGTTTCATATTGTTTCAAAGCTAATTACCATTGATATAGATTGAATTTGATGATATATGTTTGTTTTTTCATAAATTTCACTAATCCTATTCTAGAGTTATATAGAATTCATAATCAAACTTGTCAAAAAGTTCAATTTGAGGATTTTGAAGCCAAATTTTGGAGGATTGGTCAACTTGAATATCAAATTCTAAGGTATGTTCTTTATGCCCAATTTAATTCACTTTATGTTGTTTAGAACACTCACAATCACTAAAAGTGGAACTATCTAAGTTAAAAAAATTCATCATTATATGTATTAATAAAAATTAGAATCATTAAAATATGATATATACATGATTTTGTTGTATCTTGAATCATTAATAAAATTTGTTGTATCTTGAATTTGAACTATATCAATGATACCTCCCTATAACAAAGTATTATCATCATTCTCTCTATCATCCTCTTGGCCATTCAACTCATGCTCATCATTGGGACTAGGTGTACCATCATACTCAATGCCTTCTTTACTGCCAATTGACTGATTTGTATTGATTGATTGTGATAATTCAACACTTTCAATGCTTACAAGGGTACACCATACTTAGCTTGTTTGTCATACTTGTCTTCATACTTAGTCAAAATTTGTTAACCAAAATACATGAACCGTGTACATGTCTTCCTACATTGCAACCAAAATCAAACTATGGCTTGCGATAAACTCTCAATTACTTCTTATCACTTGTGATACCTCAAAACATTCTCTAGAACATATACATGTTCTCAATTATCACTACATACAATCCAACACTACCACATGTGCACTTGCACTACCATACATGCTCTAGCAACTCACTTAGCTCATGATGCAATAGTGAGTTCTTCACCAAGAATCTTGTAATTTCTACCATAGCAACACTTGGTAGCTTACAACACGGAATGACTGGGACACTTGGCACATGAAATGAGACCTTCCTAGGCATTTACCCACCCACCTTGATGCGTTGGCACAATCAGTTCGGCCCCACAAGCTATGGACTGAAAAATCTCACTCCTAGCACCTTTCAACTTTGATGGTAGCTTGCAAATCAGAATGACTAAGGCATTTGGTGCACAAAATGAGACCTCTCCTAGAATTTACCTGCCCACCTAGATGTGTTGGCGCAGTCGGTTCGACCCCACAACCTATGGAATGCAAAATTTTAGTCCTAACAACTTTTGACTTTGTCAGTAGCTTACAGCCTGGAATGACTGTGATGCTTGGCACATGAAAAGAGACCCCCCTAACATTTACTCACCCACCCTGACGTGTTAGCATAGTTGGTTCGGCCCCATGATGAGCAAAATAAAAAATATGGCACCCAGTAAGGTTGTGCTACATGAAACTGAAATATTTTGCAAGAATGCATTTGATTTCAGCATGGTCGAACAAATTTGAGTTGACCAAAACTAAGAGAGGTTATTGTGGATGGACCCCACATGCACTTGTAGGTCCAAATGGAACATTCCCAACTACCACGAATTCCAAGAACTATTCCATTAAAGTTTGGTAGTTTTTGCTCTAAGGATCTTAAGTGACTTTGTTAGTAGCCTCAAACGATTATGACCCTTAGCACACAAAATGAGACCTCCCTTGGTATTTACATACCCACCCTGATGCATTAGTACAATCCGTTTGGCCCCATGAGCTATGGAATACAAAATGTCATTCCTGGCACCTTTCCACTGCATGAAACTGAAGCATTTTACAAGAATGCATTTGATTTTGGCATGATCAAATGGACTCGAGTTGACCAAAAATGAGAGAGGTTATTGTGGACAGACCCCACATGCACATATAGGTCCAAACAGAAAGTTTCCAACTACCATGAATTCTGAGAACTGTTCCATCAAAGTTTGGCATTTTTTGGTCTTAGGGATCCTAAGGGACTTTGCCAGTAGCTTGCTACCTAGAACGACTGGGATGCTAGGTCCATGAAACAAGACCTCCCATAACATATACCTACCCACCTCGATGCATTGGCCCAATTCGTTCAGCCCCACGACAAGCAAAGAAAATATGGTCCCTCGCAAGGTTGTGCTACATGAAACTAAAGCGTTTTGCAAGAATGCATTTGCTTTTAGCACGGTCAAATAGATTTGAGTTGACCAAAACCACAAGAGGTTATTGTGGATAGACCCCACATGCACCTATAGGTCCAAACAAAATATTCCCAGCTGCCACAAATTTTGATAATTGTTCCGTCAAAGTTTGGTAGTTTTTGCTCTTAGGATCTTAAGTGACTTTGTCGATAGCCTGCTGCCTTAAATGATTGGGACCCTTGGCACATGAAATGAGACCTCCCCTTGCATTTACCTACCCACCCAAATGCATTGACACAATCCGTTTGACCCCATGACCTATGGAATGCAAAATGTCACTCCTGGCACTGTTCCACTGCATGAAACTGAACATTTTGCAAGAATGCATTTGATTTTGGCATGATCAAACAGACTTGAGTTGACCAAAATCAAGATAGGTTATTGTGGATGGACCCCACGTGCACCTATAGGTCTAAACGGAATGTTCCCAGATGCCACAAATTCTGAGAACTGTTCCGTCAAAGTTTGACAATTTTTTGGTCTTAGGGATCCTAAGGGACTTTGTCGGTAGCCTAGTGCTTGGAATGATTGGGATACTAGGCCCATGAAACAAGACCCCCCCTAGCATTTAACCTCCCACCCTAAAATGTTAGCACAGTCCATTCGGCTCCACGACAAGCAAAACAAAAAATATGGCACTTGGCAAGGTTGTGCTACATGAAATTGAAGCATTTTACAAGAATGCATTTGATTTAATCACAGTCAAACAGATTTGAGTTGACCAAAACTGAGAGAGGTTATTATGGACAGACCCCACATGCACCTATAGGTCCAAATAAAAAGTTACCAGTTGTCACAAATTCTGAGAACTATTCCGTCAAAGTTTGGCAGTTTTTGCTCTTAGGATCTTAAGTGACTTTATCAGTAGCCCGTTGCCTCGAATGATTGGGACCCTTGGAACACAAAATGAGACCTCCCCTAGCATTTACCCACCCCCCCAATGCATAGGCACAGTCCATTCGTCCCCACGAGCTATTGAATGCAAAATGTCACTCCTACTGAAGCATTTTGTAAGAATGCATTTAATTTTGGCACGGTCAAACAGACTCGAGTTGACCAAAACTGAGAAAGTTTATTATGGATGGACCCCACATGCACCTGTAGGTCAAAAACAAATATTCCCAGCTGCCATGAATTCTAAGAACTACTCCATCATAGTTTGGCAGTTTGTTGGTCTTAGGGATCCTAAGGGACTTTGCTGGTAGTCTGCTGCCTCGAATGACTAGGATGCTTGGCACATGAAATGAGACCTCCATTGGCATTTACCCACCCACCCCAATGTGTTGGTGTAGTTTGTTTGGCCCCACGAGCTATGGAATGCAAAATGTCACTCCTAGCACCTTTCCACTGCATAAAACTGAAGCATTTTGCAAGAATGTATTTGATTTCGACACGGTCAAACAAATTTGAGTTGACTAAAACTGAGAGAGGTTATTGTGGACAGACTCCACATGCACCTATAGGTCCAAATAGAATGTTCCCAACTACCATGATTTCTGAGAACTACTCCGTCATAGTTTGGTAATTTTTTGGTCTTAGGGATCTCAAGGGACTTTGCAGTAGCCTGCTGCCTCGAATGACTGGGACACTTGACACATGAAACAAGACCTCCCCTAGCATTTACCTACCCACCCCGATGTGTTGGTATAGTGTGTTCATCCCCACAAGCTATGGAATCTAAAATGTCACTCCTAGCACCTTTCCACTGCATGAAATTGAAGCATTTTAGAACAATGCATTTCTTGCCACCATAGGCAAACGAAATTGATTTTAAAAAAATTGAGATATGAACCAAAAAAGTAGTCACACTCTTGGTTCTAGTTTAGATTTGTTGTAAGCTACACCTTAGAGTAGTCATCACATGTATGAAGGAAAAATGCATAAACACAAGGAGAATACAAAAATAGTGAAGAGACTTAAGAAGACATGATGACAGTCAGGTCCTTGAGAGGCATATATAATTCTTGGAGGCCTAATAAGGAGACTACTAGCCATGTTTAATAATGATATAGGGAGCCTTGGATGTCTTGTCAAGGAGTAGGGCTAAATAGGAGCTGTAACATGAAATGGAGATAGTGGTGAGAATGACAAAGGATAGCAGATAGAGGTCCATAGTCAACAACTCTTAAGGGATAGTCATAAGGTCAAAAGAGCAGTGGTAGTAGCAGAGAAGTCTATAAATGTCAAACATAAGCATCATGGGGAGACCTAAGACTACATGCAAGGTTGTAAGCAAATGAGACAAAGGTACTTTTAATTCCATGAAAATAGTTAAAGTTTAACCAATGGATAGATGCCCATATGATCTGCATGCAAGAAAAACTAAAGTTTCAAACAGAGATTTTAGATTAAAGGTTACGTGTTTGAGAAGTCATGGTCAAGTTAAAGTAGATTTAGCAGAAAAAATAGGTCATATGGGTCTATTTCTTTCACTGTGGGACAACATATGTTTTAGTGGCATTTCTCCAAAGGAAACCATTCCCACTATTGTTGTGATAACAGTCATATGGACTATTTTAGAAGTAAAAATCAGTCATATTGAATGACTATTATGACTATTATAGTCATATCCAAATGACTTAAAAAGTGTAAAAATAGTCATATATATGATTGTTACAGTAAAAAAAAGTGTAAAAAATAGTCATATATATGACTGTTAAGTAAAAAAAGTGTAAAAATAGTCATATATATGACTATTACAGTAAAAAAAAGTGTAAAAAATAGTCATATATATGACTATTATAGTAAAAGAAAGTGTAAAACCAGTCATATATATGACTTTTATAGTAAAAAAAAGTGTAAAAAATAGTCATATATATTACTGTTATAGTAAAAAAGGTGTAAAAACCTTACCCAGTATCCTCCTTGCCTATGCCAAAATGGGATCTTTGGAACACAGTATGGACATCCATCAAACCATAAAAGATATGGAAATGTTGTTAGATGTTGTAGTTGCAACTACCCTCAGAGACATGTATGCAAAGTGTAGAAGCATAGACAATGCGCTGAACTATTTGGCATGATGCCTCAAAGAATTTTGTCAGATCTTGTAGTTGCAACTATCCTAGTAGACATGTATGCAAATTGAAGAAGCATAGACAAGATACGTGAACTCTTTGACATGATGCCTCAATGAAATGCCATCTCATGGAATGCAATGATTGCAAGATATGCAAAAAATGGATTTTTTGATAACTCTTTATAAACTTTCAAGAAAATATAGTTGGCGGGTGTAAAGCCAAATTCCACAGCCTTAGCCAGTATCCTCCTTGCCTATGCCAAAATGGACATCCACCAAAGCATAAAAGATATGGAAATTTTGTTAGATGTTGTAGTTGCAACTGCCCTCATAGACATGTATGCAAAGTGTGGAAGCGTAGACAATGCACGTGAACTGTTTGGGATGATGCCTCAAAGAAATGTCATCACATGGAATGCAATGATTGTAAGATATGAAAAAAATGGATTTTTTGATAAGGCTTTAGAAACTTTCAAGCAAATGCAATTGGCAGGTGTAAAGACAAATTCCCCAACCTTAGCCAACATTCTCCCTTCATATGGCAAAATGTGATCTTTGGAATATGGTATGAACATCCATCAAAGCATAAAGGATATGGGAATTTTGTCAGATCTTGTAGTTGCAACTGTGCTAGTAGACATGTATGCAAAGTGTGGAAGCATAGACAAGGTACGTGAACTATTTGACATGATGCCTCAATGAAATGCCATTTCATGGAATGCAATGATTGCAAGATATGCAAAAAAATAATTTTTTTTTTAAGGCTTTATAAAATTTCAATAAAATACAATTGGCGGGTCATGTAAAGCCAAATTCCACAACCTTAGCCAGTATCCTCCTTGCCTATGCCAAAATGGACATCCATCAAAGCACAAAATATATGGAAATTTTGTTAGATGTTGTAGTTGCAACTGCCCTTAGAAACATGTATGCAAAGTGTGAAAGCATAGAAAATGCACGTGAACTATTTGGCATGACGCCTAAATGTCATCACATGGAATGCAATGATTGCAAGATATGAAAAAAATGGATTTTTTGATAAGGCTTTAGAAACATTGAAGCAAATGCAATTGGCGGGTGTAAAGACAAATTCCACAACTTTAGCCAACATCCTCCCTTCATATGGCAAAATGCGATCTTTGGAACATGGTATGGACATCCATCAAAGCATAAAGGATATGGGAATTTTGTCAAATCTTGTAGTTGCAACTATCCTAGTAGACATGTATGCAAATTGTGGAAGCATAGACAAGATATGTGAACTCTTTGACATGATCCCTCAATGAAATGCCATCTCATGGAATGCAATGATTGCAATATATGCAAAAATGAAAGCAACTACCCTGCGAGACATGTATCCTCCTTGCCTAATCCAAAATGGGATCTTTGGAACACGATATGGACATCCATCAAAGCATAAAAGATATGGAAATTTTGTTAGATGTTGTAGTTACAGCTGCCCTCGGAGACATGTATGCAAAGTGTAGAAGAATAGACAACGCACGTGAACTGTTTGGCATGATGCCTCAAAGAAATGTCATCACATGGAATGAAATGATTGCAAGATACTAAAAAAATAGATTTTTTGATAAGCCTTACAAACTTTCAAGCAAATCCAATTGGCAGGTCTAAAGACAAATTCCACAACCTTAGCCAACATCCTCCCTTCGTATGGCAAAATGTAATCTTTGGAATATGGTATGGACATCCATCAAAGCATAAAGGATATGGGAATTTTGTCAGATCTTGTAGTTGCAATTGTCCTAGTAGACATGTATGCAAATTGTGGAAGCATAGACAAGATACATGAACTCTTTGACATGATGCCTCAATGAAATGTCATCTCATGGAATGCAATGATTGCAAGATATGCAAAAATTGAAGCAACTACCCTGCGAGACATGTATCCTCCTTGCCTATGCCAAAATGGGATCTTTGGAACACGGTATGGACATCCATCAAAGCATAAAAGATATGGAAATTTTGTTAGATGTTGTAGTTGTAGCTACCCTCAGAGACATGTATGCAAAGTGTGGAAGCATAGACAATGCACGTGAACTGTTTGGCATGATGCCTCAAAGAAATGTCGTCACATGGAATGCAATGATTGCAAGATATGAAAAAAAATGGATTTTTTGATAAGGTTTTAGAAACTTTCAAGAAAATCCAATTGGTAGGTGTAAAGACAAATTCCACAACCTTAGCCAACATCCTCCCTTCATATGGCAAAATGTGATCTTTGGAACATGGTATGGACATCCATCAAAGCATAAAGGATATGGGAATTTTGTCAGATCTTCTAGTTGCAACTGTTGCAAGTATGTGCCTAATCGGTGGTGTCATTGATGTCAACATATCTGTGTTGTCATTGGTGTCAACTGTGTTGTTACTTTGTTGAGGATATTGAGAAAATTAGCTCCTCCGATGATAACAATGTGTTGCAGTAGAAACAATGCATTACATGCAGAAGAACAATCTAGAAGAATGCTCCGTATTTCCTGCAGAATAAATATCTTTACCTGCAGATTGGAAGTTATTTAGAAGCCTGTTTGAAGATTTTATAGTCCAATTTTGATCCTCCAGTATGAAGAATTGAGTGGGTTATGTTCACCAGAGTGAAAACAATTTTTTCTGTGTGTTTGGTAGTGACAGGGAGAAAGTGTTTTGATCCGCATTCCTTTGCATTGAAGTATTTTGGTCTGCAGTTCTGGAACTAAGTCATTGGTGATGTTAAGTGCCTTCAACTACAATGGTTCATGATTTGGTGGTCCGCAAGCTATCTTTTACTTATGACAGTGGTTGACAGTGTTGTTCTTATGCTCTAGTTTGAAAAATGTTATTGATATAGTGGTTAGAGATTGTGCGGTTGTTCCTAGTGATTACAATGTGCTTGTGGATGTCTCCTGATCATGCTCCTACATTCAAATTGGTCTGCAAGGTGTAATTCAGATCATGCATGAAGCATGTTCTTGAGAATACTTGTGTTAACATCAGTCTTGGCTAACCTGGTTGAATTCATCATCTGCGGAAACGCATCAAAGATTTTGATAGCGTGTTGTAGCCTGGAAGATTGTGTTTGAGTCCCTACTAAGGCGCGATGTGATCCACATTCATTTCTTTGAATGTGTAATTCTATTTAAGTCCAGACCCATATGATGTAACATATGTTTGCCGACCTTGGAGATTGTTCCAATGGTTGATGATTGTAATGCCAACCTTGATGATCATTCCAAGGTTGATGAAGTGTATAAATACTTGTAATTGAGTCGTGAAAATGTATCTAAGTGCAAAAATGTGAGGATAAAGTGAAGTAAGGTAGCAGAGCAGAGCAAAGGTGTTTGTGCTTTAATGAAACTGAACCTTGGCATGGAGTAGATGTTGTCTCAGTTCAACCTTTTGGTAGTGATCCTTCTTTTGGTAGTGAGCCTTTCTTTGCAGTGAGCAATTTGGGCAGTGAGCCTCTAATTTTCAGTATTGATATAACATATATATTTTTGTGGGCTAACACCCACCGTGGTTTTTCCCTTTTAGGGTTTTCCACATAAAAATCTAGTGTCTCCTGTGTTGATTATGCTTTTGTGTTGAGCTTCTCATTTTATGCTTTCATGATTATATCTTAATATAAGTAATTGATAAGTTGATGATTATAATTGGTTAAAAGTTTTAGGACATCTGATTCACCCCCCCTCTCAATTGTTCGGTGTAGTTTAACAATTGGTATCAAAGCCAAGTTCCTCTGAAGAAAGCCTAACAACTTGAAGAAGATCCATGATGTCTTATAAGAAGGAAGCTCCGCAGTTTGATGGGACAAATTACGCTCTTTGGAAGGTACGAATGAAAAGCCATCTCCTCTATCTTGGTTATAAAGTATGGCTAGCTACACAATCACAATTTATCATGCCTGAAGGTGGTTTGGCAACTGAAGATGATATCAAAGAATATGAGTTGGATATCAAAGTAAAGGATGCTCTGTTAAGTTCCTTAAGTGACTCAGTGTTGACAAAAGTTGTGGACCTTGAATCTGCATATGAGGTATGGGAGAAGCTGAAAATTTTGTATGAAGGAGATGATTCTGTAAGAGATGCCAAGCTACAGAGCCTGAAAGTGAAATATGAGGGTTTGAAGATGAAAACATAACAACCTTTATGCAAAGAGTTGATGAACTTGTCATTGGAATAAAAGGCATGGGAGGAACTCTCACTGATAAGGAAGTTGTGATGAAAATTCTCAGATCACTACCAAAGTACTATAGTCACAAGGTAGCTGCTATTGAAGAATATGGCTGTGAAAACTATTGACAGAGATTGGTTACTTGGAAAGCTTACAGCCTTTGAGATGAGAGAATTTGGTGATACCGTACCAAAAGTTGAATCAACTTTCAAAGTCAGTACTTCAGAAAAGATTTCTAGAGCTGAGAAATATAAAGTGGATGATAACTTTGATGAACTTGAAGCTAACTTTGTTGACAGGCTGCAAAGAGGTTCCGGTAAGTTCAAAGGTAAACTACCTTTTAAATGCTTATCTTGTGGTAAAGTAGATCATTATGCTTCCAGATGTCCTGAAAGAATTGAAAGAAATAAGAAAAGGTATGAGAGCAGGCCTAGAGTTCCAAAGAAATGTTACTATGTCAGAGATTTTGATGATGAGGTTGTGACTGATGATGTTAGTACTAGTGCAAATGAATGTTTGTTTATTGCTATTAAAGAAGATCCCGTGTCTACTAATTTTGCTAGTTGTGTGAAGGATGAAAAACTAGTGGAAGAAAGTGCTTTGGATGTTTAGGTTGAGAAAGATAAGGATGAATAGATTATTGATAGTGGATGCTCACATCACATGACCAGTGATAAAAGTAAGTTTGTAAGTTTGGAAAAGTATGATGGAGGACTGGTTAGGTTTGGAGATAATGCAGCTAGTAAGATTTGTGGAAAAGGATCTATTTCATTTGATGGAAAGCATGATACTGACAATGTTCTATATGTGAAGGGTTTGAAGCATAATCTTTTGAGTGTTGGTCAAATGTGTGACAATGGGTGCAAGATCATGGAAAGTTCCAGAACTGTGATTACTACTGGTAAGAAGACAAAAGGTGACATCTATCAATTGAGAAGAACTAATGATTATTGTTTATTGGCTCAAGCAGATGAAAGTTGGCTTGGGCATAGAAGGATGTGTCATATAAACTTTGATAGTCTGGTAAAGATAAGCTGAAGTTAGGTTGTGAGAGATTTACCAAAACTTATGAAACCCTCCAACTCAATTTGTAAGGAATATCAGTTGGGAAAGTACATAAGGACAAGTTTCAAGAGCAAAGAACAATTTTCTACTGGTTTGTTGGATCTAGTGCACACAGATCTCTGTGGTCCTACAAGGGTGAGAAGTCTACAAGGTGACAGGTGCTTCATGTTGCTTATTGATGATTACTCTAGAATGATTTGGGTTACTTTTCTAAGAGATAAATCAAAATCCCTAGAGAAGTTCAAATCTTTCAAGGCAATGGTTGAGAATGAAATAGATTTGAAGATCAAATGCTTGAGGTCTAATAGAGGAGGCGAGTTCACATCAAATGAATTCAATATTTTCTGTGAAGAGCATGGGATAAAGAGACAGCTGTCTGCACCTAGGACTCCTCAGCAGAATGGAGTTGTGGAAAGGAAGAACAAGATAGTTCAAGAGGCTGCTAGGACAATGATGAAGAAAGAAGGTCTGCTGGAAGTCTTTTGGAAAGAGGCTATTCACACTATTATCTACATTCAAATCAAAGTTCAAGTGAAAGGTAATGGTACTAAAACTCCCTATGAATTGTGGTATGGAAGAATTCCCATAGTAAAATATTTCAAAGTCTTTGGAAGAAAATGTTATATCAGGAGAGATGAAGATCTAGGAAAGTTTGATGCAAGATGTGATGAAGGAATCTTTCTTGGATACTCTACTAAGAGTAAGGCTTACTGGTGCTACAACAAAAGGCTCAAAAAGATTGTTGAAAGTGCAAATGTAAAGGTAGATGAAGGCAAGAAAAGAACATCAGACCTGAGTTGTTTTGAACTAGATGAACCTGTGACTATAGTAATTGAAGAGAACGATAAGAAAGAAGACAGTCAGGTTGAAGAAGAGGCTCCGGAAAGTGTTGTCAAGACTCCCACATATGTAAGGATCAATCATTCTGAAGATTAGATTATAGGTGACAAGAACAAAGGTGTGCTAACAAGAAGAAGAGTTGTAGAGGAACAAGTCAATTACTATTTGCTTTCAAAGATTGAACCAAAAAATGTGAATGAAACTTGCAATGATGAAAATTGGGTGAAGGCAATGGAGGAATAAATATTGCAGATAGAGAAGAATGAAACTTGGGAATTAGTTCCTAAACCTGCTGACAAAAATGTCATTGGAACTAAATGGGTCTTCAAGAACAAGCTAAATGAAAATGTAGAAGTTGTAAGGAATAAAGCAAGACTTCTATGCAAAGGATATTCTCAAATTGAAGGGATAGATTTTGAAGAAACTTTTGCTCCTATAGCTCGGATTGAAACAATCAGAATGTTCCTGGCATTTGCAGCCCATAAAAATTTTAAAGTGTATCAGATTGATGTAAAATCTACATTCTTGAATAGTGAGTTAGAAGAGAAAGTATACATTGAGCAACCAGAGGGATTCCATTTGTCAAATCAAGGTGATATGGTATGCAGGTTGAAGAAAGCATTGTATGGACTCAAACAAGCTCCTAAAGCCTGGTATGCAAGGTTAGACATGTATTTATTGCAATTGGTATTTAGTAAAGGTACTGCAGATATCAATATGTACTTCAAAATCAACGATGATCAGATCTTGATTGTTGAGGTCTTTGTTGCTGACATTATCTTTGGAGGAAATGAAGGTATGTGCATAAGTTTTGTTGGTGAGATGAAAAGTGAATTTGAAATGTCCATGTTTGGTGAAATGAATTTCTTTTTGGGTCTGCAAATTAATCAATCAGATAAAAGAATCTTTATATCTCAGTCTAAGTATGTGAAAGAGTTGTTGAAGAAGTTTGGGATGGAAGACGCTAAACCATTATGTACTCCCATGGTGACTGGTTGCAATTTGAGCAAAATAGATGAATCACCTAATGTTGATCAGAAGAAATACAGATCCATGATTGGAGGATTGCTTTATCTAACTCAAACCAGACCTAATATTATGCATGCAGTTTGTCTTGTTGCGAGGTTTCAAGCTGATCCAAGAGAATCACATGTGATGGCAGTTAGGAGAATCCTGAGGTATTTGAAAGGTACTTTGGATTATGGCTTATGGTATCCAAAGGACAATGATTTCACTCTCAGTGCTTATACAGATGCAAATTGGGCTAGAGATGTTGATGACAGAAAGAGTACAAGTGGAGGTGCCTTCTTCTTGGGTAATAGATTGGTCTCATGTTTGAGTAAGAAACAAGATTCAATATCTTTGTCAACTGTAGAAGCAAAGTCTATTACAGCAACATGTTGTTACACTCAAGTATTATGGATGAAGCATACTTTGAAGGATATAAGAGTTGTGTATGAAGATCCTATTGCAATCTTTTGTGACAATACAAGTGCCATAAACATTTCAAATAATCTAGTGAGCACTCAAGAACAAAGCACATATCAATAATGTATCACTTTTTGAGAGAGAAGGTGACAGAGAATAAAGTAAAGTTAGAATATGTGTCCACAAAGGATCAAATTGCAAACATTTTCACTAAGCCTCTACCTAAAGATACCTTTGAGTATCTCAGAGAGAAGTTAGTGGTCTTACCCCTCCTGCCTGTTGTGTGGTTACACAACACGCCCCATTTTGACTTGGCAAAACAGGGACCCAACTTTTGTTTTGGCTTGTGTTGTCTGTTTCTGGCGGTTTGGTAAAATTAAGTCAGGTGCATCATCATCATGAAGGTCAGGATGAGGTAGGTCATCATCATGAGGTTAGTTTGTCAAAGTTCATATTTTGTTTCTATGACTTCATGGTTAGAAAGAGCTTGAAATTCCATGCAGGTTTGCCTTTTACATCACTTGAAAATTCGTCCATATGAGAGAGTTATGAGCAGTCAAAGTTTTGGTCAAACCTGATAATTGCTATATGAACATCATCATCATGATATTTGGAAAGCCCCCCGATAATATCCTGAGGTTGAAACATCCGGACGTCAAGTTTAAGTCGTAGTAATCTTTTCCCGTCAGGCGGTCTTTTATATCGCCAAAGGTCATCATCATGATCTTACTCTATCACCCGGTGAAGATCATGCAGTCCCGAAACATCCGGACGTCAATCTTAAACGCTAGTGTGTTTTACCCGTCAAGCGAGCATCATGATATTCTAACATCATCATCATCATGATATTCTAACATCATCATCATCATGATATTCTAACAACATCATCATCATGATATTCCAGCATTGCGAGCATCATGATATTTAAGATCACCCGATGTGATAATATCATGCTGATGATCATCGTCACCTTGCTTATGAAATATGCCATCTGCATATTTATCGCGCGCACGTCAAAATCCTTATGCGTGATCATCATCATCATGATCTTTCATAGCAGGATCACATTTCCTAATATCCTCCTGATCTCCTTTTGTGTGATCATGATGATCACCTTATCTTCCGAAGCGGAGGGTGTTATTTCATTCCTGCCTTGTTATCAAGATCATCATCATCATGATCTTGTTCGTCTCTACCCGACATTTCGCAATATCCTCCTGCCGAGATGCATAAACTTTTGCGGATATGATGATGACGATGACGTCATCATCACCTTCTCCTTCGGCAGGATATTTTCCAGGGTATGATCCTGTTCGCCAATATGATGATGACGATGACGTCATCTTCGAAGATTAACGCAAGCCCCGGATATCCTGATGACGTCATCAGGACTTTCGGCAGGATCATATTTTAGATCGCCCAGTGCGAATATGATGATGATGTTCATCATCCTGATCTTTCGAGCGGATTGCCTTGGCCGAAAAAAGGGTCATATTGCTTTCATCCACCTGATCATCTTCCTTAGAGGGAACCCGATTTTCCAGTTATCTTCTGATCTTAACGAAACATGACGATGGCGTCATCCCTTTGCATTTTAACCAAGCCTGATGATGACGATGACGTCATCATGATTTTCTTCAGCGGCAGGATCATTTTTCGAGTCCTCCTGTTTGTCTTCATCATGATGATGATGACGATGTCTTTCTTTCCCGAAAGTGCAAGAACAAAACCTCCTGATGTGCTTTTCATCAGAGCATTAGGAAAGGAGGATCATCATATTTCAAATATCCTGCGGACAGACAGAAGGCATATAGTTGGTCATCCTCATGATGTTTGGCGTCGGTATAACTGTTGCCGTCGGCCTAAGGTAAATTTGTCAGCCTGATCATATGTGTTCGCACTGATGCGAATATGATGATGATGACCCGAAACATGCAAGTATGATGATGATGCAGGGCCGGATTCTAAGGATGGTTGAAGGGCGATTATTTCCTTGTTTATTTTGTGATCATCATCATCATATTTTGAACCCGATATACAAGAAAATGGGCAAAAAAACATGAAGCGATGGAAATTTGAAAGGGCCGACTGCATGATGTTTGGTCAACGATGGTTGACCAGATTGTTTTTATGTTGTTTATGCATTTAGTGCATAAATTTCCATTGATTTGAAGCTCGTAGATGCACACTTTGGGGCTTGTTTAATAAAGCGTTTATTTCCTGTTGTTTATCATGATGATGATGAACTTAATGTTTGTCTGTTTACTTGCAGGAAATCATCATGATGATGCTGAAGCTGAACGTTGAAATCATGATGATGCTGCTGAAGCTGAGCATTACAAAGTTGCGCATGGAGTCAACATGGACCAGACATGAAGAGGATATTGTCAAATATGTTGTTTGCCAGCTGGAGACCGAATCAAGTCGAAGATACTGGAATATTCTGTGCCAGCTGTACATTTGCTAACTGACGAAGCATGTGCTTTTCATCTGGACCGTTGTTTGTTAATGAAGGATCCTGATCCTTGGATCATTGTAACCGTTTTCTGGCAGTTGTTCTATATAACATCCAGAGCTTGTCATTTTAAAAGAGGGGAGATATACATTAGAATACACAGACGCATCTGGCGCAAAGTCAATTACTGTAGAATAAGTTAGGAGATCGGATTACTGAGACTAATGAGGATAGAATTGTTGAAATGTCAAGGTTCTTTCTTCAGATCACTGTAAATGTACATGTTCTTGAGCATACTGAATGAATATGAAGTTCCAGATTACATCCTGATTGTAAATTTTACGTAATCTTCTGTTGATTTCTGGATATGTACTGGTGAATGCTGTGTTCAACTGGAAGCGCTTTCATTTCATTACATATTGTTGTCAACTTTCCTTTGAAGCTTTGCACTAGATCATGCGGATTTGTGGAATGTCCTGGTGAAGTATGATTTCTAGTTTTCCTTCTTTTCATTGCAAGTACGGGAGCTTGTATGTGAATCAGTGATCTGAGTCCAGTAATTTTAGGAATCTCACTCTCTAACCCTTTTCCTTTTTTCAATTTCATTAATTCATCACCATAACTGCAAATCATGATAAATAACAAGCAGAAACAGTAAAATATGCTGAAATCCCGTAGGTAACTGAAGATCCTTAGCATATTTGGTTAAGTGCATGTAGTATTGAAAATATCATGCAAAGAATCATAAATAATGGTAGAAATCATGCAAATATCAGCCTGTATGCACATTATTTGACTAAATTTACAGTGCAGAGGTAGAATTGTTGGAGACTTGTGCAGAGCGAACATCCAGAGCAGGATATTTGAAGATAATGATGATGAACAGTGCAGAAACACGTAAGGCCCCTGAATGGAAAACAGCAACACACATCAACCACTGAGTAACGTCAGTAGATTAAGACCTAATCAACGGAGACTTGGGATCATGAATTCTTTGAATTCATCGTATCTTTCAAGATGAGTAAAGGTTGTTGTGTAACTTTTATTCTATGTTTGCGAATGACTAACATCATGACCAACACTGCCCTGAACTAAGATGCATAGGAATGCATCAACCAATGGAGCTCAAAGTGTTATTCTTTGATCTGGATTGATGTTCTGAAGGCTACCTCTCAGGGGGAGTAGCTAAATGGTTCTGGTAAAGTAAATGCATCAGAGCAGCAACATGCAAGTATGTGCCCTTTGCCATTGATGTCAAAGGGGGAGAGAAATCATGTGAAAAGCTCAAGGGGAGAAAGAATGCAGATGTGTAAAGAGAAAGGGGTAGAATCTTGTCTTGGTGGTCTTTTCAATTTTTCACATCATATGTTGCCATCAATGACAAAGGGGGAGATTGTTGTATGTGCCTAATCATTGTTGTCATTAATGTCAACATATTTGTGTTGTCATTGGTGTCAACTATGCTCTTACTTTGTTGAGGATATTGAGAAAATTAACTCCTCTGGTGATAACAATGTGTTGCAGTAGAAATAGTGCATTACATGCAGAAGAACAGTCCAAAAGAATGCTCTGCATTTCCTGCAGAATAAATATCTTTACCTACAAATTGGAAGTAACTTAGAAGCCTGTCTGAAGATGTTATATTCTAAGTTTGAGCCTCCGATATGAAGAATTGAGTGAGTTATGTTCATCAGAGTGAAAATAGCTTTTTTTGTGTGTTTGGTGGTGATAGGGAGAAAGTATTTTGCTCTGTATTCCTCCGCATTGAAGTATTTTGGTTTGTGGTTCTGGAACTAAGTCATTGGTTATGTTAAGTGCCTTCAACTGCAATGGTTCGTGATTTGGTGGTCCGCAAGCTATATTTTACTTATGACAGTGGTTGACAGTGTTGTTCTTGTGCTTCAGTTTGAAGAATGTTATTGATAGAGCAGTTAGAGATCGTGCGGTTGTTCTTGGTGATTACAATGTGCTTGTGGATGTCTCCTAATCATGCTCCTACATTCGGATTGGTCCGTAAGGTGTAATTCAGATTGTGCATGAAGCGTGTTCTTGAGAATACTTGTGTTAACATCAGTCTTGGCTGACCTAGTTGAATTCATCACCTGTGGAGATGCATCAAAGATTTTGATAGCGTGTTGTAGCGTGGAAGATTGTGTTTGAGTCCTTGCTAAGGTGCAGTGTGATCCACATTCATTTCTTTTCTTTGTAAATTTGTTTAAGTCCAGACCTATATGATGTAACGTATGTTTTCTAACCTTGTAGATTGTTCCAACAGTTGATGACTGTAATGCTGACCTTGATGATCATTCCAAGTTTGATGAAGTGTATAAATACTTGTAATTGAGTTGTGAAAATATATCTAAGTGTGAAAATGCAAAGATAAAGTGAAGTAAGGTAGCAGAGCAAAGCATAGGTGTTTGTGCTTCAATGGAATTGAACCTTGGCATGGAGTAGATGTTGTTATCTCAGTTCAACCTTTTGGTAGTGAGCCTTCTTTTGGCAGTGAGCCACCCTTTGGCAGTGAGCCACCCATAGGCAGTGAAGCTTTCTTTGCAGTGAGCCCTGTAGACACCGAGCCTCTGATTTTTGGTATTGATATAACATATATATTTATGTGGGCTAACACCCACCGTGGTTTTTCCCTTTTAGGGTTTTCCACGTAAAAATATGGTGTCACCTATGTTGATTATGCTTTTGTGTTGAGCTTCTCATTTTATGCTTTCATGATTATATCTAAATATAAGTAATTGATAAGTTGATGATTATAATTGGTTAAAATTTTTAGAACAACTGATTCACCCCCCCCTCTCAGTTGTCCGGTGCAGTTTAACAGCAACTACCCTAGTAGACATGTATGCAAAGTGTGGAAGCATAGACAAGGTACATGAATTGTTTGACATGATGCCTTGAAATGAAATTCCATTTAATGGAATGCAATGATTACAAGATATGTAAAAAATGGTTTTTTTTATAAGGCTTTATAAAATTTTAAGAAAATACAATTGGCCAGTGTAAAGCCAAATTCCACAACCTTAGCCAGTATCCTCCTTGCCTATGCCAAAATGGACATCCATCAAAGGATACAATATATGGGAATTTTGTTAGATATTGTAGTTGCAACTGCCCTCGGAGACATGTATAAAAAGTGTGGCAGCATAGACAAGGCACGTGAACTGTTTGGCATGATGCCTCAAAGAAATGTCACCTCATGGAATGCAATGATTGCAACATATGAACAAAATGGATTTTTGATAAAGCTTTAGAAACTTTCAAGCAAATGCAATTGGCGGGTGTAAAGCCAAATTTTAAAACCTTAGAAATGGTATCTTTGGAACACGATATAGACATCCATCAAAGCATAAAGGATGTAGGAATTTTGTCAAATGTTGTAGTTGCAACTACCTTGCGAGACATGCATGCAAAGTGTGGAAGCATAGACAAGGTATGTGAACTATTTGACATGATGCCTTGAAATGAAATGCCATTTCATCGAATGCAATGATTGCAAGATATGTAAAAAATGGATTTTTTTGATAAGGCTTTATAAACTTCCAAGAAAATACAATTGGCGGGTGTAGATCCAAATTCTACAACCTTAGCCAGTATCCTCCTTGCCTATACCAAAATGGACATCCATCAAAGGATAAAAGATATGGGAATTTTGTTAGATGTTGTAGTTGCAACTATCCTTAAAGACATGTATGCAAAGTGTGGAAGCATAGACAAGGCACATGAACTGTTTGGCATGATGCCTCAAAGAAATGTCACCTCATGGAATGCAATGATTGCAAGATATGAACAAAATGGATTTTTTAATAAGGCTTTAGAAACTTTCAAGCAAATGCAACTGGTATGTGTAAAGCCAAATTCCAAAACCTTAGAAATGGTATCTTTGGAATACGATATATACATCCATCAAAGCATAAAGGATATAGGAATTTTGTCAAATGTTGTAGTTGCAACTACCCTGCGAGACATGTATGAAAAGTGTGGAAGCATAGACAAGGTACATGAATTGTTTGACATGATGCCTCAATGAAATGCCATTTCATGGAATGCATTGATTGCAAGATATGCAAAAAATAGAATTTTTTTATAAGGCTTTATAAACTTTCAAGAAAATATAATTGGCAAGTGTAAAGCCAAATTCCACAACCTTAGCCAGTATCCTCCTTGCCTATGCCAAAATGGACATCCTGTTGGGAAATGAGGTGTCTCAACCTTGCATATTTCCCATAGCATTTATTTTTATTTAATATTTTCCCACGATCGGTTATTATTTTTATTGAACTCCAAAATAATGTAGGGGCGTTTTAATTCTTAATTGGCACTTTTGCCACATGTCGTTGCCTTGAAAATTGAAATATTAGTTGTCAAAAGATGCTCACATGGTAGTATATCATGGAAGGACTATTTTTAGCGATATTATGACATATTTTATGACATCTGTAAGGGTAAAAAATAAGGGAGAATATTTTGGATGTGAGAGCTTATTTTTATAATGGAATCTTGGCTGAGAAGTTTAGCACATGGTTTTGTAAAACCACAGAATGGTTTCTTGGTTGTGAGAGGCCTATAAACTAAAGGCTTGAGGAGAGGTTTGTGGAGAGGAGAGCTTTATGCAGGGTTATTGATGTAGGAGCATCGAATGGTGTAAGGGCAATCTTGCATCACCTAAAAAAAAGATTTGTTTCAAAATTGTTGATGTTCTTTCCATTTCTTTTCAAAATTTGTGGTTCTAGTTCCATAATCACTTGAATAATGATGTAGAACTTTCAGTTTTTCCAAACTGCTAAAAATAGCAACCTGGCTATTTTGGAAAGTTTAACTGCAATTTTAGGAAAGTTTGCATTTGGGCACGGATTGAAGTGAAAACTTATAGAAAGCTTCATAACTGAAATATAAGACCTTTGGTGAAGGAATTAGGCAAAGATCATTTGTGAGCTAAAATATATTAAAGTTTCTATTTTCTGAAAAGCCCCTGAAATTTTTTGAAACAAGATATGAGGCACTAAAACATCCCATAACATCCTAAAAAGTTGACAGAAATCCATTTATGGATTTCCGATGTGATAGTTCACATCCTGAGTTTTTCGATGCTTAAAACAGTTCATCAATTAGAGACCTGGATCAAAAGTTATGTTTCCCAGAAGTTGACCTACTTTTGGAGGGAGTTGCAAATTTCAAAATTTAGTTGGAGACCACCAAAAAGTGCTATTTATGACTATTTTGGGAACCCTGGGTAGTAGTAGAGTTAAGGGGGAAGGTGTAGAGTCAAGAAAAGGGTGGGAAAATAGAAACCCTAGTTGATTTGGGGGTTACAGAAGGCTGAAGATTCTTGAGTCTTGGGAGAGGGAGCTATAATGTGTTGCAGCCTATAGGGGATTTATCCTCTGATTGTATTTGAGCTTCTGTAATGTAATGTTTTGCCCATAGTAATAAAATATCATTCTATTTTTTGTGTACAATTTATGTTATTGTGTGTTTTATGATTTACCCCCTTCATCAGTTATGCTGTCAATTTTTCCTCCAGAGGAGCAAGATGTAAATCTCTATGTTAAGGCTTTGAGTCTGTAAGTGTATTGTAACACGTTTGTTGTTGTAGATTAATACATTGGTTCGATGCTTTGGAGTGTGGGGTTTTTTTACCCGAAAGGGTTTTCCCCACGTATATTGGTGTCTCTTCTCTTCTGTCTATAATTCTTCTATTCTTTTTCTTTTCATGTTCTTAAATTATTAATTTATATGTCGTTATGCTGCTGAAATCTTCTTAGATCTATAAGCTACATTATCTTTCCTCTAAGGGTTAATGAGATCGAAAATCAACTATGTTTGTTTCCGCTTTAACGGCATAGTAGTATGTGCTTGCATCAAGTTATTGAATATCTGTTTAAGTAAAATATAGGATGCTGTAAGGTGCATGTTGGGTTCTCCTTTCCCTTTCACATCCATCAAAGGATAAAAGATATGGGAATTTTGTTAGATGTTGTAGTTGCAACTGCCCTCAGAGACATGTATGCAAAGTGTGGAAGCATAGACTGGGCATGTGAACTGTTTGGAATGATGCCTCCAAGAAATGTTGCCTCATGGAATGCAATGATTGCAAGATATGAACAAAATGGATTTTTTGATAAGGCTTTAGAAACTTTCAAGCAAATGCAATTGGTAGGTGTAAAGCCAAATTCCAAAACCTTAGAAATGGTATCTTTGGAACATCCATCAAAGCATAAAGGATACATAATTTTTGTCAAATGTTGTAGTTGCAACTACCTTGCAAGACATGTATGAAAAGTGTGGAAGCATATACAAGGAATGTGAACTGTTTGACACAATGCCTCAAAGAAATGTTGTCTCATGGAATGCAATGACTACAAGATATGCACGAAATGGATTTTTCATAAGGATTTGAAAACTTTCACGCAAATGTACAAAATAAAATTTCAACCAAATGCAATTAGTACGTCTAAAACCAAATTTCACAACCTTATCCAACATCCTCCTTGCCTATGCCAAAATGGATCTGGGGAACAAGTTGTGGACAACCATCAAAGCATAAAGGATATATGAATTTTGTCACATATTATTGTTGACCTATTTTCCTCTGCCCAGAGCCAAACAGTTCACCTTGCATTTTCCTTAAAAAGTCCTTTAGAAAATGCCCATGCAAGGCTTAAATCCTTCAAATTTTTATGTTATGCCTTGTCAGAATTTTCCAAAAATCTCACCTCAAGATTCTTTGCAAAAAACCTAGAAATCTTTTAACTTCAAATATTTTCTATCGCTGGGAATTTTCAGCGTCATGCTTATATTTCAATATGCATTTTGAATGTACATTCGCATATACATTCGCCAATGTATGTTTGGCACATACCTTCGCAATATGCAAAGGGCTAGATACATTGAAACATACAAGGAAAAATATGCATATTGGGTTATACATTGCAGGTATATTCCATCAAAGATTCCCGCTTGCATATAGGGGTTTGTATGTTGTTGTTGTATATTCGGATATACAACGGGTTTATACAAGGGAAAAAACATACAAGGCAGATTGTATGTTAGAAGATACAAGGGTGAATGTACATTTTGCAATGTACATCGGCAGGACATACAAGAGGTGGGGCCCATGGGTATACAAAGGAGATTGTATGCATTATACATACAAGTGAGAATGTACAGTGGAATGTATATCAGGTTGTATGTTTGCACATACAAGGCCGATATACAAAGATAATATGCATTGGCTACAGTGAACATACAAGGGTCGAATGTGCAACTGGTGGGGTCCACAATATACAAGGGTGTTTGTATATCGGCGACATACAAAGAAAAGATGCAAGTCACAATATACAAAGGGCCATGCATACAATAGAGGATATACAAAGAAGGCCAATGTATATCATGAATAGTGCATTGTATATGCAGCTTGTATGTTTTCACATACAAGTCAAAGATACAAGGCTGATATACATACAAAGGATCAAATGCAATAGTGGAATGTATATCGCGCACATACAAGCAAACATGCAAAGGTGATATACAAGCTGGATTTCAAAGTCTTTCCAGTACTTCATAAATTTTTTTGAGTTTGCCGCTTGCATGTATGTGGACATTGTATATTGCGATATACAAGTCAAAGGTGCAAAGAAAGTATACAAGGCGAACCTAACTTGAAGATCAAATTTTGGCATATTCAGGGGTCAAGTCCGCGACTTGTATGTATGAGTGCTTTGTATATTTGGATATACAAAGATGAATGATACAAGTCGGACCCAACAGGATAGTCAAATACAGCTAATGGTCATTTTGGAGTCCGCGGCTTGTATGTTCATATATACAAAGTAGATGCAACTGGTGGGGTCCACTAAGGCACAAGCACTTCGCATTGTATCTTCTGCTTGTATATTTGCAGTTGTACATTGCGATATACAGGGCAAGATACAATGCGACATACAAATGGTGGGGCCCGATATACAAAGCGCCTGGCATATCCAAAGGGAGTTTCAGAGAAAGTTTAAAGAGGCGATTCAGGCGGCAAATTCAAGTGATATATACACAGATGCAAAGCGATATATACAGGCAGTTGACCAAAGCTTTGACCGCCTGTATCTCCTCCATCCTAGCGAATTTTGACATACTGCAAGAGGCAAAGATGCATGTTTTTATCCCCTCTTTCATTTGGCAGGGTTTTCAAGAGTTTTTGTCACCTTTCCATTTTCAGATCTGGATTTGCATATGTTGGTCGAGTTGACGTTTCAGCGACCATTTTTGAGCAGATAGAGATATTTCTTGCATTCATTGTTGCACAGGGATGAAGCAGCTCGCATTGATGGTAAAAGATATTTCTCCACTGCCTGGTTTCAGATAGATGATTAAGCAGCTGCATTAAAGACTAACAAATATCCCCTATCTGCCCAGTTCCAGATATTTGACGCCATAACTGTTGCAGGTGGATAGTCATTCAGGGTAGATATTTTCTGTTCCAGCTCATAGAGCGAATTCCTGTAACCGACTTAGGGTTATTTGGGAATGCTATATATATGCATTCGTATGTTGTAAATAAGGTTGAAAAATTTTTAGCATAGAGGCTTTTCTGTTTTCCAAAAAGAGCTTTTCTGTCACTGTAACCTTGCCTTCCTATTAAATATATGCAAGTTATTTTTACCTCTTTATTGATTTTCTAGTTCTGTGTGAATCTGTATATGGTTGTCTGTGAATGTCTTTATTCCTCTCAATCATATTGCTTCTTGCCTTTGCTAGAGTCATCTAATCTGTGTATACCTACTTGTTATATCTAATTGTGTTGTGCATCCTTTAGTTATGTGAAAGATACTTTAAATCTGTCTGGTGCATCACCCTTTGTTTTTCAAGCTTTCTGTTTCATCTTTCATTTAAGAGGCATTTCTTCTCCCTTTTCCCCCTCAAAATTTAGTAGTTTTAGGTGATAATCAGGCAAGGAAGCTGGCCTTCTCCGGAGGTCTGATCTCATTTAGCAAGGTCCCACACTTCGAGATCATTCCCATTGTGTCATTAGAATGCTTGGAATCCTTCCAAGCAAGGTGCAATTTCATGTGACAACAATTATATTTGCAGTTGCCCTTGTAGACATGTATGGAAAGTGTGGGAGCATAGAAAAAGGTGCATGAACTGTTTGACATGATGCCTCAAAGAAATGCACACTCTCATGGAAAGATATGCACAAAATGGATTATTTGAAAATGATTTATAAACTTTCAAGCAAATGCAATTGGCATGTGTAAAACCAAATTCCTATAACGATAATTGATCATCATATTAAATATTTAATATAAACTATCATATACATAATGTCATGAACATAACATCTAGTCTATATATAAAGCCATATAGGCATGTCCAAACAAATCCATATAGGCATATACAAAAATATACATTGGTAACAAACAAAAGTATGTATACAAAGCCATCTAGGAATACAAAAAAATTCTAAAAAACTAGTTTCCTACGGACTTTGATCAAATAATCAGTAGTGCTTGTTTGGCCATGAAGATGGAGAGCTAATCAGTGACTCATCATCTCTCTCCCGTCGAGTAGACCTCCTTGACAGAGATTTGTGCAGCTCCACATGTTAATACAATCAAACAATATGCACATTAATATAGAAAACATGAAATATATAACATCACATATGTAATCAATCACTTACCGCTATCCAATGATCACTCTCAATTATCTTTTATCTCTCTTCATCCGTAGTTGGACGAGTTGGAGTTGTGACCTCCTATGAGAAGCAATAAGAAGAAAAATTGACTAAACATAAATATCATTTATGTACATCAAATGACATGAGATAAAAAAGAAATACAAAATGATATTTTCGTGTTATTGGCTCATACCTCAGTCAAAGGATTTGAAGACATCATGGCTGCAACAATACCTACTTGCGCTGACTCACGAAGATGAGGAGGAATCTCCATATTCAACATCTGAAAATATAGTTCAAGATTATTCGACCAAAATGAATACATAACATTATTTAAATGCATAATGATTAGAAATGGTTAAATTTACCTCCGTATAAGTGGTTTTGCATCCAGGGGACCAAGGAAATTGTGGAGGTGCTGGTGAAACTCCCTATTGAAATCATCAAATTATCGCAAAATAATATTACCATGGATATATGTACAATAATTATGATCATGTGATAAATTACATACCTGCTGACTTAACCTCCTCTCATAGCCCGCCAATAGATGACTAACAGAGGCAGAATGAAGACTCTAACCCTAGAATTTCATTGTGCAGATAATTACATACATTATTTTTGACTTATAATATAGATAGTCATATAAAATTAATTACAAATTTCAAATAAGAATACATTAAATCAAGATGAAACTTGTAAAAATTTACCTGAGAGTCAATACCAAATGTATGATGTAAGACATCATTGGTGAGAACAATATTATCCAATATGGATGTGTCCATCATTGGAC
This sequence comes from Cunninghamia lanceolata, assembly GCA_027924645.1. Lineage (NCBI taxonomy): Eukaryota > Viridiplantae > Streptophyta > Pinopsida > Cupressales > Cupressaceae > Cunninghamia > Cunninghamia lanceolata. Next base: position 20,277,835 of record BSBN01000627.1, read on the forward strand.
GCTACCCCTACGTCACAACATCCTGCTGAGAGTCCCGCGTCCCATAATCACACAAGTTCCCACATGAACTACACAAATGTGGGGACAAATGACATCTACTACTCTCACCCTCATCGGCCTGGGTGAGATCATCGGTGTGTTGTGCTAGAGATTGTGTGAGAGTAGTCAATGAATGTAATGTCTCAACCTCAACACTCTCCTTCAATGTCAAAGGGAGTGACACATGTTTTGGCCTCAATAGGGGTCTAGGTACATGGTTTTGGTCTCGCTGAGCCCCCTCTCTATCTTAGGCAGAGTCACCACCTCTGTCTTGGAACTCTTGAATGTTAAAATAATTGGGAATCTTCTTTTTTTAGATAATGCACCTGGGAAACTTTTTAACATGATCGGTGACACTGGTGCGACACGCCCTCTGGTTCCATGGTAACGCTTTTGCCTGAAGCTATGAACCGGTGAGGCCACAACATGGGGGACCTCATCCCCTAGCAAGAACACTTTAAACCCGTGAGCTCGTTGGACCAATGGGGGTTTGAACTCTGGTGGTCACCACTACAACTAAGTGACTTAACCACCGAACCACGCCCTTATCAGCAATTGAGAATCTTCTCGAAGACGAACTCGCAATGGAGTTTCCCCAAGAAATATTGTGGCACCTCATTGTTATTGCATGGATGCTCATTGAAGACCATGTACCATCTATCCCAAAAGTTTTGGGATATATCTTGATTCCTACACCAATGAATAGGGAACTGTTTGCAAGTTTCTTCTAATCTTTGACTAGTTTTAGGATTAATATAGTGTGCACATAATGCATATTTTGTAATTTTTTCATTCTTCACTTGTTCATAAGACTTGTTGTCAGCATAGTATTGCTAACACCTCTCCCTATAGTCATGAAATTTAATGATTTGTTTTGTCACTGATTCAGTGTGGAAAACATTCATCTCTAATGACTTCTCAAGTGCTCTCCTACGATCGATGCTTGCACTTGCATTGTTTAACATTTCAATAAGGGTTTGAAGATGTATTTTGTTTTCTTCTATTTTCCTTAAGTAGTTTTCTTGAGTATCTCTTACATTGTGAGGACGTGAAGGTGGGTTTGGAGGGTTTTGGGGTTGTTTTGACCCTCCTTAGCTAGATTTGTGTTTTCTCCTGCCTCATTAACTGTAAATGCAATATAAAAAACTAATCAAACATTGCAAAAGGCAAAAATTCTTTTGAAACTCACAAAAATTAATCAAACCCTACCTTCTGTCATGTCCCTTTTTCCAAAAATAGCACTTATTAAAAATAGTAAGTCCTCACTATCCTAAAATAGTAAGTCAAAGGTAAAAGGACAACTTTGGAAAATCTTATTATTTAATATTTATATTGTTCCAATGCAATATTCATACCTTGGACAAATAAATATTAAATTAATAAATATTTTAGTGCCAGCAAAAGTAAGGTGTGTTGGCCAAAAATAGCAGACCAGGATCACAAGGTTACATTGGGAAATAATATTTATTTAATATTATATTGTTAGGTGCAACTTCCAAATCCTAGCAAATAAATATTAAATAAATAAATACATGCATAAAGCAAGGCATTGAGATTTAGTGGAGCAAAAAAGCAGATTTTTGTGTTATGGGAAATCTCTCCATTTATGGCTTTTCTGGTTGAACCAAAAACTTGGAGTGGTGTAGTTTTTTAGAAAAGATTATTTTGGGAATTAATAATGATTTTCCAGCAAGCATAGCATTGGGATTTGGGCTCCCAACTTGGCAATGACATATAAAAAACAAATGCTTTCATTTTGATGCATTATTGTTGTTTGATCATTTTTCTTCACAGAGTTGTTTAGCTTGTGTATTTTCAGTGGGTGATGTATCCATTGAAGCTGGAGACTCTCGGGCATTTTTTTGAGGGTTTCAGATTGTCTAAGGCTATTTAGATTTAGATCTTAGAGGGTAATCCGACCTAGAGGTTACATTTGCATTAAAGATTCAGGGAAGTTCCGCAGTTTTCAATGTTTTGGTTTGCAGGTGTTTGTAGATGTTGTTTCAATGTTTTCTGGAGTAGAGAATGGTCTTTCTATTGTGTATCATGTGGATAGCTATGTTTTTTCTATTGCACATCCATCCCAACCATCAAAGATCAACTCTATCAGTTTGAGTTGGGTTTATGGTGTTTCGGTGGCACCGACAATGTTTATTTTCATAGTTGTAGTTGCCTTTTTATGTATTTGTGGTTGCATGTCATTGCATGTTATTGTATGAGTTGTATTTCATCCATTTTAGAGGTCTATATCAGATTGGATAAGTTGGGTATTGATGGTTTGATCTCAGGAAGTGTTGCATGTGTAGTATCTAGGTGTTGAAATACACATTGTGTAATCTAGTTTATGTGCAGTTTGTAGTTGGTGTTGTGGGTAATATTGCAGAAGTTTGATGTGAATTTTGTAGGTGACCATTGATATTATTCCTACTGTATCAGATCAGATTTTGTATATTTCCTATGGTAAAATCAAACTATACCAGTTATTGACATTTGCAGTGATATTTGGTGTAAACAAGATACATAGCTTTGTGGGTTTTGCATAGTTTTTGGTTGTATAAGTTTATAGCATTTGTTGTTTCTATTAGTCAATGTCTTAGACCTGATTCCATGTTATTTTTATCAAAAACTAAAATAATAACTTTATGTAGTGTTTCAGTTGATTTGGTGTGTTGTTTTGTGTGAGACTAGTTGACTAGTTTGGGTGAAATTGGTATTTTTATGAGATATTTTGTAAATTTATGTTTTAGATCTGCAATATATTATAAAAACTAGTTAAGGGACATTTCAAGTGGTATCAGAGCAAAAATCTTGCTAGCTTGTACGGTATTGAAGTGTTGATGTGAATCATGGGAGATTTAATGGAATCATTGTTTAAGAGTATGCGACAAAATGATGATGTAAGAAAACTTTCTAAATGGTATGAAGAATATCAAGGTTATAAGGATCTTATCATTTCAAGAATATTTGATATTGTTGGGAATATCTATACGTGTGGATGAGGAAATCATTGAAATTTTTGACAAATACCTAGGAGAACCTGAAGATGTCAAAGCCACATAATCATTTGATAGGTACTACATTAGTTTTAGAAGAAAAGAAGAAAGGTTGAAGGAGAGTAAAGGACCAGAGATAGTGGTAGAAACAATTGAGTCACAAATTCAAGTTATGGAAGAGATGGTGATGGTGCAACAAAAAGATAAATCAAAATTACAAGAGAATAATGATGAAGTCCAAAAGGAAGTGTCGCTTGCTGGATACAAAAGTGAGGTTGATGATATTGTATCAGAGGTCTCAACAAGGGAAGAATTACATGTGGAACACTCCTATGGAAGAAAAGATATTGTCATAGTTTACGAGGAGTTTTAGGATGACCCCATTGAGAGACATGCACATAAGGTAAGTTCTTCACCAAACACCAATATTGGAATTCAACTTGTTGTAAATTTTAGATCAACAATTAGTGGTATGCAAATTGATTGTCTTCATGATTATATCTTATGGGATGGAAGTAATAATATTGGAAACGATCTAATGCTTGGTAATTTATCATTACAATTTTCTCATAATCATGAAAGCAACACATGGAAGATGAAAGAATCTATAATGGCCCATGCACGAGAGTACATGAGATTTAGGTGCTCTATCCAAATCTAGCACACATATTGAAGAGTCTAGGAAGAATGAACTGGAATTAATCTCCCAATTTTTGAAAGGCAAGATAATGATTAGATTTCAGAGTAATGTGGTAAGTGGACATGATTTTGAAGGAGATCTTTTGAGTTGCAAGGATAGAGCTGTTGAGGGTATCTCAACAAAGGAGGATGAGCTCATTATGGGTTGCTTGAAGTATGGAAATAATGATCATATTTCAGATTTGTTGTTTCCTCTTATATCAGTACAAAATTTTGGTCACCATGGGAAGCATGTTAACAAAAATGATTTCTTGAGAGTCAAAGTGAATAGAGGTATTAATATTGAATTCATGATTCTTTGCATTTGGATTGAAAGAGAATCTATAAGGGAGCATATGAGACTTGTTGTTCTTACTAACCACATTGTAAAGGACCAATGTCCACAGTTTATAGATAACTTGTGTGAGCCAAGTACCAAAATTGAAGACAAGCTCATGAGTGATAGCCAAATGGAAATAACCCTTTTGGGAAGCTTGATGTTAGATGTCTACAGAATAATATAAATATTACATACTTGAACTGGAGATTAGCATCTTCACTATGCTTGAGATAGTTCCATTTAAGCTCAACACCTCTGCTCTGCTTTTCGCTCCTCTCCTCTCTATCACTTTTTCATCATTCCCATAGATACTTTTGAATGACTTCGCAATTCTTATTTATACATGACATCAACTTTAGAATGATCATCGAAGTCAGCACAACATACTTTATTTTATTATAGAGCAATTAAAAATACAACTTGACTTGTTACAAAAACTTCATGCGTATCACTACCTTGTCGGCCACACATATTTGGGACTTCAATCTTCTTTGACGAACACGCCATGCTTCGTAGAACATCTTTAGGATCATGCACAGATCATCTAGTCAGCCAAGATTAGGAAGAACACCATCACCCGAAGATGAATCTTCAATTACGAGCTCAATCTTCAATGTGGACCGCCAACATGAACTGGACACAATCTAGAGACCCACACAAGCTTGCTTGAATCACCAAGAACATCTGTACCACTTCTGCTTACTATAATCATTCGCATCTTCATCTGGAACCTCAATAACAAAGTCAGTAATCACTGTCACATTAGAAGGATTGCTTGTGGACCTCCAAACCACAAGCCAATTGAGTTGTCAATTCACCTTAGCTTCCCAAACATGCCACCAGATCCGCAGAACAAGCTATTGCATTTCAGGATCTCATCGGACCTATTTGTGCCACATTGTCACCTCTAAATAGCTGCCAGAACTAGTTTTACTCGTATGGTGATAACTTCTTCAAATCTTCATGTGGATCTTTGAAATCTTGACTGGAGCACCTTCATACACATATCTACAAACCCTTTGATGCGCATACTCTGATCTTCAACTGAATGGGATCTTTTCTTCATAGAACTTTACTATTTTCATAGTCCTTCTTTGTTTTTGATAGGGCTAATTTTCTCAATATCCTCAGCACACAGCTCATCCAATCCTTGACATCAATGCAACAAAAGTATGTTGACATCAATGACAACACCGGTTAGGCTTATACTTGTAACAATATCCCTCTTTATCATTGATGGCAACATATGATGTGAAAAACTGTTTTAACCATCAAGACAAGAACTCCTCACTAGCTCCCCCTATCAACATCAACCATTTACATGTCTTGTCTTTCTTTATTTCTCCCCCTTTGATTATTAACCTCTTTTGTTTTTCACATGTCTTCTCTCCCCCTTTGACATCAACGGCAAAGGGCACATACTTGCAACCACTTGTCATACTTTAGAATCATGCTGACTGCTCCCCCTGAGTAACAGCTTCCTAACAATAATCCAGGTCACAAAGATATGACTGTGGGATCCACCGAACTGATGCACATCAGTACATCTTAATTCAGAACCAGAGGGGTAATAACCCCTAACTTCTCCCTGAGATACTCAAAAGAGTCCTTAGGTAGAGGTTTAGTAGAAATGTCAGCAATTTGATCCTTTGAGGGCACAAACTCCAGTCTAACTTCATTCTTGTTCACTTGTTCTCTCAAAAAGTGAAACTTGATGGATATATGTTTTTTCTTTGAATGCAACACCAGATTTTTTGATATGTTTATTACACTTGAGTTGTCACAGAAGATTGTGATAGGTTCATCATACTCTATTCTGATGTCTCTTAACATTTGCTTCATCCACAGTACTTGAGTGCAACTACCTGCTGCTGCAATATACTCTGCTTCTGTAGTGGACAGAGATATTGCCTCTTGTTTCTTGCTTAGCCAAGAAACCAATCTTTTCCCCAAAAAGAATGCACCACCACTGGTACTCTTCCGATCATCCACATCTCCTACCCAATTAGCATTTGGATATGCATGGAAAGAGAAATCATGATCCTTGGGATACCATAAACCATACTCAACTGTTCCCTTCAGATATCTGAGAATTCTCTTGATTGCCATGACATGAGACTCTCTAGGATCAGCTTGGAATTTGGCAACAAGACCAACAACATTCATAATGTCAGGTTTAGTTTGAGTAAGGTAGAGTAGTCCACCAATCATTGATCTGTACTTTTTCTGATCAGCCTTAGGAGATTCATCATCTTTGCTCAGTTTACACCCAGTTGCCATGGGAGTATTCATTGGCTTTGAATATTCCATCCCAAATTTCTTCAACAATTCTTTCACATATTTGGTTTGTGATATGAAGATTCCTTTCTTTGTTTGAGCGATTTGCAGACCCAAGAAGAAATTCATTTCTCCAAACATTGACATCTCAAATACACTTTTCATTTGATTGGCAAAAGTCTTGCACATACTATCTTTTACTCCAAAAATGATATCATCAACAAATACTTCAACAATCAAGATATTTTCATGATCAATCTTGAAATACAGATTACTGTTAGCAATTCCTTTGTTGAAACCAATCTTCAAAAGATGTTTGTCCAATATTTCATACCAAGCTCTTGGGGCTTGTTTGAGTCCATATATTGCCTTCTTCAGCTTGCAGACCATATCTTCATGATCAGATAATTGAAATCCATCGGATTGCTCAATGTACACCTCTTCTTCCAGATCACCATTTAGGAAAGCAGACTTGACATCCATCTGATACACTTTGAAATCTTTGAAGGTAGCAAAGGCAAGAAATAATCTGACTGCTTCAATCCTTGCTACCAGAGCAAAAGTTTCTTCAAAGTCAACTCCTTCTACTTGAGAATAACCCTTACAGACTAATCTGGCTTTGTTTCTTATTACTTCACCATCTTTATTCAATTTATTCCGGAAGACCCATTTAGTCCCAATCACATTATTGTCCTTAGGTCTGGCAACAAGATCCCAAGTGTGATTCTTTTCAATTTGTATCAATTCTTCCTTCATTGTGTTAATCCAACTTTCATCATTGCATGCTTCACTTACTATTTTTGGTTCAATCTTTGAAATCAGACAATACTTTACTGAGTCTTGAGCAATATTTCTTCTTGTTTGAACACCTTTGCTTTTATCTCCTATGATCTGATCTTCAGAATGATTCAATCTTACATACCTGGGAGTTTTGGAATTCTCTTGCACTTCTAGTTCTTGGACAGGTTCATTCAAGCTAGCCTTTTCTTCTTGTATTTCTGGATTCTCTGGATCAATCTAAATTTGAACTGGAGTTGGGACTTGTTCTTCTTGGTCTAAGATATCATTTTGGTCATCTGCTTTAAACTCATAGAATCTTGAGGGATTATCCATACCCTCATCAACCTTCACATTTGTACTTTCTACAATCTTTCTTAATCTCTTGTTGTAACATCGGTAAGCTTTGCTTTGAGTAGAATAACCCAAGAATATTCCTTCATCACTTCTAGCATCAAACTTGACAAGGTCTTCATCTCTTTTGATATAACATTTACTACCAAAGACTCTGAAATACTTCATAGTAGGAGTGATGCCAAACCAGAGTTCATAAGGGGTCTTACTAGTATTGCCTCTGATTTGTACCCGATTGAGAGTATAGACAGCAATGCTTACAGCTTCTCTCCAATAGATCTGAAGAGCATTTGCTTCCATCATCATGGCTCTAGATGCTTCTTGGATGGTCCGGTTCTTTCTCTCCACTACTCCATTCTGCTGTGGAGTCCTTGGAGCAAATAACTGTCTCTTTATCCCATGTTTCTCACAGAATTCTATGAACTCTCTGGATGTGAATTCACCACCTCTATAAGACCTGAGACTGTTGCAAGTATGAGGTGAACAAGTGTTGTCATTGATGTCAACATACTCATATTACATCGACAAGAAGGATTGGATGAGCTGTGTGTTGAGGATATTGAGAAAATTACCCTCAGTCAGGAACAGTGAAGAACAATGATGAGAAGAAGGCAAATATATTGGATAGGTTGAGAACCGGAGGATGCGGATTAAAGGGATTGCAGATATGAGTCTTGAGATGCTTCAGTCAAATTTTCAGAGGTCCGCATGAAGACCTGAAGAAGTTATGGCTGTCTGTGTGGAACCGGTTCTGGCAAGTGCTTAGAGGTGACAGAGGATCACAGAAAGGTCCGGTGAGGTCCGGAATTGTACAATCCTAATCTGCGGATTGGAAAGAGTATTTGGGATGTCCTTGTTATGTGCCATCTCGAGTTGTGTATGATTTGGAGGTCCGGAAGTACCTCTTGCATTATGACAGTGGCGACAGACTGTGTTCTTGAAGTTCCGGATGAGGAAGACAAGAGATTCCAGCAAGTAAAGGAAGTGCGGATGTATCCGGACATTCAGGTAGGCTTGTTAAGTTTTCTGGATCGTGTTGAGGTTGTGTTGTTGATCCGCATTGATAGTAGAGCCCGGAATTGAAGTTATTCTTCCGGATGAAGTTCTTGCTCTGTTTAGCCGACCGGATGAGTTGTTCATCCTGCGAATGTTCTTGTGGTGGCCGACCGGATGTGTTATTCATCTTGCGGATACTCTTATGATTGTTTGCCGACTTAGATGTTTGATCCTAAGTCGATGTCTTGTATAAATAACGGTCTGTGAGTTCCTTTCGGGGTGTTGGTTGTGGATAAGTGTGGCATTACGAAGAGAAGTGCGAAAGGCAGAACAGAGGTTTTTGGGCTTAATTGGAACTGATCCGGACATGGTAGAGATGTCATTCTCCAGTTCAAGACTGTGATTTTTATCACTTTGTAGACAGTGTGTCTCCTTGTAGGCAGTGGGCCTCTTTGTGAGCAGTGTGCTCGGGCAGTGAGCCCTAATTGGCATGTGCCATTCATTTTTCTTTATTCTTCTAACAGAGAATAATTCTTGGGTTAATCACCCCGTGGTTTTTCCCTTAACCGGGTTTTCCACGTCAAAATCTTGGTGTTCAATGTGTTGATTCTTATCTGCTCTTGTGTTTATGTATTATGCTTCCATGGAAGATTAATTGATATGCTACTAACTAACAACAAGAATCAAGTGTTTGAAAGAGCAAGAAGTTTTATACAACTGATTCACCCCCCCCCTCTCAGTTGTATGCCCTAGATCCAACAATTGGTATCAAAGCCAAGTTCCTCTGATAGGAGCTTAACCGCTTAAGGAGATCCAGGATGTCGTCATACAAGAAGGATAGTCCGAAGTTTGATGGAACCAACTTCACTCTCTGGAAAGGTCGCATGAAGTGTCACTTGGAATGTATGGGAAAAGCATATTTGGCTATGGTTTCAAAACCATATGTACCTCCACAAGGTGGTCCGACAACTCTGAATGAAATCACAGAAGCTGAAAACAATCTGCGAACCAAGGAAGCTCTTCTAAGTGCATTGAATGACTCAGATCTCTCGAATGTTATTGACCTACCAACTGCATATGAGATCCTGACTAAACTGGAACTTCTGTATGAAGGAGATGAGTTTGTCAAAAGTGCAAGGTTGCAAAGTCTGAAAGGGAAATTTGAAAGATTGAAAATGAGAGATGATGAAAACATCACTACCTTTATGCCAAGAGTGAATGAGCTGGTATGTGGAATCAGAAATGCTGGTGGAACTTTAGATGAAAATGAGATTGTCTGCAAAATCCTAAGATTTCTTCCTGCTGCCTACAAAATCAAGGTTGCTGCCATTGATGAATTCAGAGCCCACACAACTGTCACAAGAGAACAACTGGCTGGCAAACTAGCTGCATTTGAAATGACCGAGTTTGGAGATGATCCTCCCAAGACTGAATCTGCTTTCAAAGCCAGTGCCTATGTGAAAGGCAAACAGAGATTTGATCCGGGAGAAAACTCATCAAGGAAAATGTCATGGTATGATCAAGCAAGAAGAGACATGGAAGAAGAAGAAGCAGAAATAGCTCAACTTGAAGCCCTCATTGCAAAGAGACTGCCAAGAGGATCCGGTAAGTATGAAGGAAAACTACCCTTTAAGTGTTTCAACTGCAATAAGATTGGTCATTTTGCTTCAAGATGTCCGAAAAGATCTGCAAGGTCTAATACTAACAGATAAAGGTTTCAAAAGAATTGCTATTATGTTCATGAAGAAGATGACAATGAAGGAGTAACAGATGATGAATCAGAACTAGGAAGCAAATCCGGAAATGAGTGGGTGTTTATTGCCATCAAGGAAGAAGATTCAATACTCTCTGAATCTGTCAATCACAAAGTTGTTGAAAAAGCTTTGGCTGCTCAGGTGGAAGAAAAGGATGATTGGGTTATTGACAGTGGATGTTCTCACCATATGACTGGTGACAAGAATAAGTTCTTGAATTTGGAAAGGTATGAAGGAGGAATGGTAAAGTTTGGTGACAATTCTGCTGGCAGAATCAGAGGCAGGGGAACTATTTCCTTCGATGGAAAGAGCAAAACAGGTAACGTACTGTATGTTGAAGGATTGAAGCACAATCTTCTTAGTGTTGGTCAGTTGGTGGACAAAGGCTATGATCTCCGGTTCAAAAATGGAAAATGCAGAATCTTTACAAACTCCGGAACTGAGATTGCATCCGGTACTCAGACAAAAGGTAATATCTTTCATCTGGTTGGTTCAAATAAAAGTTGTTTGTTTGCTCAAATTGATCAGAGTTGGTTATGGCATAGAAGAATGTGCCATGTAAATTTTGATAACATCATCAAGATAACCAATACTCAGGCCGTAAGAGATCTTCCAAAATTGATGAAACCTACAAATAGTTTGTGCAAAGAATGTCAGCTAGGTAAACAAAGCAGAGTCTCTTTCAAAAGCAAAGATCAGTCTTCTACCGGACTGTTGGAATTAGTACATACTGATCTCTGTGGTCCGACAAGAATCAAGAGTCTGCAAGGTGATAGATATTTCATGTTGTTAATTGATGATCATTCCCGGATGATGTGGGTTACCTTTCTAAAAGAAAAATCAGAAGCATTTGAGAAGTTCAAGATCTTCAAAGCTATGGTAGAGAATCAAACCGGATTGAAACTAAAGTGTCTAAGGTCTGATAGAGGTGGTGAATTTACATCTGGTAAATTCATTGATTTTTGTGAGAAGCAGGGTATAAGGAGACAGTTGTCTGCTCCTAGGACTCCACAGCAGAATGGAGTGGTTGAGAGAAAGAACCAGACCATTCAGGAAGCTGCCAGGACAATGATGTTGGAAGCAAATGTTCCTCAAATGTTTTGGAAGGAAGCTATCAGCACTGCAGTCTACACTCTCAATCGAGTTCAAATCAGAAACAACACCGGTAAGACCCCCTATGAACTCTGGTTTGGCATCACTCCTACTGTGAAATATTTCAGAGTATTTGGTAGCAAGTGTTATATTAAAAGAGATGAAGATCTAGGAAAGTTTGATGCTAGAAGTGACGAAGGAATTTTCTTGGGTTACTCCACTCAAAGCAAAGCATACCGATGTTACAATAAGAGATTGAGGAAGATGATAGAAAGCACCAATGTGAAAGTCGATGAAGGAATTGAGAAGCCTTCAAGATTTTATGAGTTTGATGAAGATGACCAAGACAGTGTTCAAGGACCTCAATCCTCTTCGGTGAGACAGAGTCAGCCTGATCCGGTAAATCAGGAAGAAGAGATAGGTTTGAATGAGCCTGATCAAGAAGCAGCAGTGCAGGATACTCCCAAAATTCCAAGGTATGTAAGACTGAACCACTCTGAAGATCAGATCATAGGTGACAAAAGCAAAGGTGTACAAACTAGAAGGAATGTTGCTCAAAATCAGGATGAATGTTGTCTGATTTCAAAGATTGAACCTAAAACAATAAATGAAGCCTACAATGATGAAAACTGGACCAAAGCAATGAAAGATGAATTGATGCAAATTGAGAAAAATCATACTTGGGATCTTGTTCCCAGACCTAGAGACAGGAATGTAATTGGAACCAAGTGGGTCTTCCGGAACAAACTAAATGAAGCTGGTGAAGTAATCAGAAACAAAGCTAGATTGGTCTGCAAAGGCTACTCTCAAATAGAAGGAATTGACTTTGAAGAGACTTTTGCTCCGGTGGCAAGAATTGAAGCAGTCAGATTACTTCTTGCATTTGCTGCCTTCAAAGACTTCAAGGTATATCAGATGGATATCAAGTCTGCCTTCCTAAATGGTGATTTGGAAGAAGAAGTCTACATTGAACAACCGGATGGATTTCAATTGTCTGATAATGATGATATGGTCTGCAAGTTGAAGAAAGCTTTGTATGGATTGAAGCAAGCCCCAAGAGCATGGTATGAAAGGTTGGATAAGCATCTTGTGCAGATTGGATTCAACAAAGGTACTGCTGACAGTAACTTATATTTCAAAATTGATCATGAAAACATATTGATTGTTGAAGTGTTTGTGGATGATATCATTTTTGGAGGAAGAGATAGTATGTGCAAAACTTTTGCAAATCAGATGAAAAGTGAGTTTGAAATGTCTATGCTTGGTGAAATGAATTTCTTCTTGGGTCTGCAAATTACTCAAACAAAAGAAGGGATCTTCATTTCTCAGACCAAATATGTGAAAGAATTGTTAAGAAAATTTGGTATGGAAGACTCAAAACCTATGAACACTCCTATGGCAACCGGATGTAAGTTAAGCAAAGATGATGACTCTCCAAAGGCAGATCAGACAAAATATAGATCAATGATTGGTGGATTGTTGTATCTCACTCAAACTAGACCAGATATAATGCAGGCTGTTGGTCTTGTGGCAAGATTCCAGGCTGATCCTAGAGAATCTCATGTTATGGCAATCAAAAGAATTTTTAGGTACTTGAAAGGAACAGTTGAGTATGGTCTATGGTACCCTAGAGATCTGGATTTCTCTCTTCATGCTTACACAGATGCAGATTGGGCAGGAGATGTGGATGACTGGAAGAGCACTAGTGGTGGAGCATTCTTTTTGGGGAAGAGATTGGTTTCTTGGCTAAGCAAGAAACAAGATGCAATATCTCTGTCTACAACTGAAGCAGAATACATTGCAGCAGCAGGTAGTTGCACTCAAATCTTATGGATGAAGCAGATGCTAAGAGACATCAAAGTTGAATATGAGGAGCCTATCACAATTTTCTGTGATAATTCAAGTGCAATTAATATTTCTAAGAATCTGGTATTGCACTCTAAGACTAAGCACATATCTATCAAATTTCACTTTTTGAGAGAACAAGTAAACAAGGAAGAAGTCAGATTGGAGTATGTTCCCTCCAAGGATCAGATTGCAGATATCTTTACAAAACCTCTTCCCAAGGACTCTTTTGAATATCTCTGGGAGAAGTTAGGGGTCATGGCCCCTTCGGTGATAAACTAAGATGCACTGATGTGCATCAGTCCGGTGGATATCACAGTCATATCTTGTGATCCGGATTGATGATGGGGAGCTGCTACTAAGGGGGAGCAGCTGGTATGATTCTGATGTATTAGAATTGCAAGTATGAGCCCTTTGCCATTGATGTCAAAGGGGGAGAGAAGACATGTGAAAAACAAGTGGTTAATGATCAAAGGGGGAGAGAAGACATGTAAAAAGTTGTTGTTGATAGGGGGAGCTGTGACAGAAAGGAGAAGTTCTTGTCTTGATGGTTTTTCACATCACATGTTGCCATCAATGACAAAGGGGGAGATTGTTGCAAGTATGAGGTGAACAAGTGTTGTCATTGATGTCAACATACTCATATTACATCGACAAGAAGGATTGGATGAGCTGTGTGTTGAGGATATTGAGAAAATTACCCTCAGTCAGGAACAGTGAAGAACAGTGATGAGAAGAAGGCAAATATATTGGATAGGTTGAGAACCAGAGGATACGGATTAAAGGGATTGCAGATATGAGTCTTGAGATGCTTCCGTCAAATTTTCAGAGGTCCGCATGAAGACCTGAAGAAGTTATGGCTGTCTGTGTGGAACCGGTTCTGGCAAGTGCTTAGAGGTGACAGAGGATCACAGAAAGGTCCGGTGAGGTCCGGAATTGTACAATCCTAATCTGCGGATTGGAAAGAGTATTTGGGATGTCCTTGTTATGTGCCATCTCGAGTTGTGTATGATTTGGAGGTCCGGAAGTACCTCTTGCATTATGACAGTGGCGACAGACTGTGTTCTTGAAGTTCCGGATGAGGAAGACAAGAGATTCCAGCAAGTAAAGGAAGTGCGGATGTATCCAGACATTCAGGCAGGCTTGTTAAGTTTTCTGGATCGTGTTGAGGTTGTGTTGTTGATCCGCATTGATAGTAGAGCCCGGAATTGAAGTTATTCTTCCGGATGAAGTTCTTGCTCTGTTTAGCCGACCGGATGAGTTGTTCATCCTGCGAATGTTCTTGTGGTGGCCGACCGGATGTGTTATTCATCTTCCGGATACTCTTATGATTGTTTGCCGACTTAGATGTTTGATCCTAAGTCGATGTCTTGTATAAATAACGGTCTGTGAGTTCCTTTCGGGGTGTTGGTTGTGGATAAGTGTGGCATTACGAAGAGAAGTGTGAAAGGCAGAACAGAGGTTTTTGGGCTTAATTGGAACTGATCCGGACATGGTAGAGATGTTATTCTCCAGTTCAAGACTTTGATTTTTATCACTTTGTAGACAGTGTGTCTCCTTGTAGGCAGTGGGCCTCTTTGTGAGCAGTGTGCTCGGGCAGTGAGCCCTAATTGGCATGTGCCATTCATTTTTCTTTATTCTTCTAACAGAGAATAATTCTTGGGTTAATCACCCCGTGGTTTTTCCCTTAACCGGGTTTTCCACGTCAAAATCTTGGTGTTCAATGTGTTGATGCTTATCTGCTCTTGTGTTTATGTATTATGCTTCCATGGAAGATTAATTGATATGCTACTAACTAACAATAAGAATCAAGTGTTTGAAAGAGCAAGAAGTTTTATACAACTGATTCACCCCCCCCTCTCAGTTGTATGCCCTAGATCCAACAGAGACATTTTATGTTTACGCTAGTTTCATTTTCTACCATAGCCTTAAATATTTTGAACTTCTCAAGTGCTTCAGATTTCTCTTTCAGAAAAGTCACCCACATCATTCGGAGTGATCATCAATCAGTAACATGAAATATCTATCACCTTGCAGACTCCTGATTCTTGCCAGTCCACATAGATCAGTGTGCACCAAGTCCAACAATCTGGTTGAAGATTGTTCCTTACTTTTAAATGTGACTCTGTTCTGCTTACCCAACTGACATTCTTTGCACAAACTGTTAGTAGGTTTCACCAGTCTTGGAAGATCTCTTACAACCTGAGTGTTGCTTATCTTGATGGTATTATCAAAATTTACATGACACATTCTCCTATGCCACAACCAACTCTGATCAATTTGAACAAATAAACAACTTTTGCCAGTACCAACCAAGTGGAAGATGTTACCTTTTGTATGTGTACCGGATGCAATCTCAGTTCCAGAGCTTTCAAAGATCTTGCATTTTCTATTTTTAAATCGAAGATCATAGCCTTTGTCCACCAACTATCCAACACTAAGAAGATTATGCTTTAGACCTTCAACATACAGAACATCACTGGTTTTGTTCTTTCTATCAAAAGAAATAGTTCCTCTGCCTCTGATTCTGCCAGCAGAATTATCTCCAAATTTCACAACTCCACCTTCATATCTTTCCAGATTTATGAACTTATTCTTGTCACCAGTCATATGGTGAGAGCATCCATTGTCAATGACCCATTCATCCTTTTCTTCAACTTGAGCAGCCAGAGCCCTTTCTACCATTTTATGATTTAGAGATTCAATGGGCATTGGATCTTCTTCCTTGATAGCAATAAACACCCAGTCATTTTCAGATTTGTTTCCTATCCGAGATTCATCATTTGTTACTCCTTCATCATCATCTTCTTGAGCATAGTAACACTTCTTTTGGAATCTTGATCTATTAGGGTTTGACCTTGAAAATCTTTCCGGACATCTTGAGGAAAAATGACCAATCTTTTTGCAGTTGAAACATTTGAAGAGCAATTTTCCTTCATACTTACCGGATCCTCTTGGCAGTCTTTTTATCAATAAGGGCTTCAAGTTGAGCAGCTTCTACATCTTCTTCTTCTAGATCTTTTCTTTCTTTATCATACCATGTTAATTTCTTTGAGGAACTCTCTCGTGGGTCATACCTTTGTTTACCTTTTATAGAGGCACTAGCTTTGAATGCAGATTCAGTCTTGAGGAGTGCATCTCCAAACTCAGCCAATTCAAATGCAGTTATCTTCCCAACCAATTGATCCCTTGTAATATTTGTTAAAGATATGAATTCCTCAATAGCAGCAACCTTGTGTTTGTAAGTAGGAGGTAAGGATCTGAGAACTTTGGCAACAATCTCATCTTCATCCAAAGTTCCACTAGCACATCTAATGCCACAAACAAGCTCATTTACCTTTAGCATAAATGTAGTGATATTCTCATCTTCATTCATCTTCAGGTTTTTGAATTTTCCTTTCAAAGTTTGTAGCTTGGCACATTTAACATATTTGTCTCCTTCATGTAGAATCTCCAGTTTTGACCAAATTTCATACGCAGTTTTTAATTCCATAACATTTGTCAACTCTGTATTAGATAAGGCACTTAGTAAGGCTTTTTTAGCTTGAAGATTATCTTCAGCATTTCTAATTTCATCCAGAGTTGTTGGACCATTCTTTGGAGGAATATACTCTTTTGTAGTCATGTTCCAATATTGAACTCCCATACATTACAAGTGACATTCCATGTGGCTTTTCCAAAGAGTGTATTTCATTCTATCAAACCTTGGATTGTCCTTCTTATAGGAAGACATCCTGGATCTCCTCAAGTGGTTAAGCTTCTTCTAGAGGAAATCGACTCTTATACAAATTGTTGGTTTTAAGATAGACAACTGAGAGGGGGGGTGAATCAGTTGTCACCAAAACTTCTGTTCCTTAATCACTTAAGCCTTCTTATATTTCAATAGCATAATAATGAATTAATCATGGAAGCATAATGCAATAACTCAAGAGCAGAAACACATTCAACACATATAACACCAAGATTTTAACGTGGAAAACCTAGTTAAGGGAAAAACCACGGGGTGACTAACCCAAGATTGTATTCTCTATTAAAAGAATAGGAAGAACAAAATGGCACTTGCCAATTAGGGCTCACTGCCTGAGCACACTGCTCACAAGAGGCCCACTGCCTACAGGAGACACACTATCTACAGAATAATATAAATATTACATACTTGAACTGGAGATTAGCATCTTCACTATGCTTGAGACAGTTCCATGTAATCTCAACACCTCTGCTCTGCTTTTCGCTCCTCTCCTCTCTATCACTTTTTCATCATTCCCACATATACTTTTGAATGACTTCACAATTCTTATTTATACATGACATCAACTTTGGAATGATCATCAAAGTCGGCACAACATACTTTATTTTAGTACAAAGCAATTAAAAATACAACTTGACTTGTTACAAAAACTTCATGCGTATCACTACCCTGTTAGCCACACATATCTAGGACTTCAATCTTCTTTGACGAACATGCCATGCTTCGTAGAACATCTTTAGGATCATGCGCAGATTATCCAGTCGACCAAGATCAAGAAGAACACCATCACCCGAAGATGAATCTTCAATTATGAGCTCAATCTTCAATGTGGACCGCCAACATGAACTAGACACAATCTAGAGACCCACACAAGCTTGCTTGAATTACCAAGAACATCCGCACCACTTCTGCTTACTATAATCATTCACACCTTCATCTGAAACCTCAAGAACACAGTCGGTCATCGTTGTCACATTAGAATGATTGCTTGTGGACCTCCAAACCATGAGCCAATTGAGTTGTCAATTCACCTTAGCTTCCCAAACATGCCACTAGATCCGCAGAACAAGATATTGCATTTCTGGATCTCACCGAACCTATTTTGCCACTCTATCACCTTTGAACAACTGCTAAAACTAGTTTTACTCATATGACCATAACTTCTCCAAATCTTCATGCGGATCTCTAAAATCTTGACTGAAGCACCTTCAGACACATATCTACAAACCATTTGATGCACATATTCTGATCTTCAACTGACTGGGATCTTTGCTTCATAGAGCTTTACTATCTTCATAGTTCTTCTCTATTTCTGATAGGGCTAATTTTCTCAATATCATCAGCACACAGCTCATCCAATCCTTGACATCAATGCAACAAAAGTATGTTGACATCAATGACAATACTGGTTAGGCTCACATTTGCAACAAAAGTAATGTTCCTTTGTATTGGATGTATGATGGATTGTTCAAAGAGTTTTGTTATGTAAAGGAAATATATCATTGAGATGTTGATTAGGAGAGATAAGGTGATTGAGTAAGAGTTATTGAACTCATCTCTAAGGTCTTTGTTTTTATTGTAAACAGAGTAGTACTTTGTATATCTTCATGTTTTGTATTTGGAGTAGGTGCTCCTAGTTTGTGTAGAGTTGGTGTTCTTGATGTAGGGATTGGTGTACCTATCAAGAGGTGATCAATGAGATCCTTGCTAGTGAGGCATGATTGTAATTAGTGAGATTTTGGTCGGTGAGACCTAATAAAGATTTTGGTGAGATTGGATAGTGGGTTTTCCTTGTTTAGGGTTTTTCGCTTTAAATACTTGTGTCATGGTTTCATCTTTGTGATGCTATTGCTTTCTAATTCTTTGGCATGACGAGATTAATTGCATTTACACTATTAGGCTGATGAATGTATTAGTTTTATCAAATCACTCATTCACCTCCCTCTCAATGATCCATTATATTCCAATAATTTGCCTCTAATCTATTGAAACACTTCTTTATATAAGACTTCATCTGCAATGTTTGGATTTTCATAGTCATCAAAATAGTTTAGTGCCTCTAGAATAGAAACACCACATTTTTAAGAAGAGAATCACGTTTTTTAGAGCCTTCACTTACTTTCGGATGTCGAAAAAACACAAAAATCTTTTTTTTTGGTATAAATTTTGACTGGGCTCATATCTTTACATGAAAACTGGCCAATTTGAGTGTAAAAACCTCTTGAAGCTTCCAAAAAAATGATTTCACTCAAGCTTTTAAAAATCTAAAAAATTAATTGTTTTCATAGCTTGCTAGGCAAAATTTTCTGATTTTAAATTCTCTCAAATGATGTATAATTTGGCCACGAAACCTTCACCACATTATGAGAAATACATCTAACAATATCCCTATAAAAGAATTTCATCCTAGCCTTCATAGATTTATCGAAACAATTGTTTCTATAAAACTGCCCCGTGGAGCCTTAAACAACGATTCAGCGAAAATCAAAATTTTGCAAATCTAAGCTGACTTGACCTTTCCTAATGTTGAGAGATGCTTGAAAACACCAAAGAAAACCAAAACACACACCAAAACTAAAATAGTTTTGGGCGAGCAAGATCGCCTATGGACCCGGATGCTCCTACATCAGACACACCAGGTAAACAATTTGTGATCATGGGCTCACAAAGGTGGAGTTCAGTAGTTGAACTACCCTTTCAGGTTGAAACCAACCTGCAATGAACTCCATCCCTGAGTCATGTGTAGAATTTATGTCTTCTTCCTCTTTTTCCAACATCTTGTTGTCACAATCATCATTCTCCTCCCACAACTCCATTCTCCATTCCTTTCTCCTCTCGTGGATTCACATCCACTATATGCCATCCTCCACCAAATTCTCTCTAATCTCCTCTCCTCCTTCGTGGGATACAACCCACCATAATCTGACCACCTCCACCAAAATACACCTGCATCATCCTCAATCTCTACAAGAAAATATGCAACATCTACAACATACTTTTGTTTTCTATCCATCTCTTCTTCTACCATCTTATCTAAAAACAAAATATCATCATCATAAGACAAATTTATGTTGGCAACTTGGCAAACATCACTAAGAAAGAGACACTATTGGTATGTTGGTGCATGATGTTTGAAGGTGTTGTCATTGATGGCAACATGGAAAGGAATAAGGTTGAGACAAAGTTCTTGGTCCGGTGAAAGAGACTTAGTCATTTTGACTAAGTGTTGGTGGTATACAGGAGAGAGCGACAGAGTAGCATTATAATGGATAGCATTGTTCCACAATTGATGATCAAATCATATGGTTCAAGTATGTTGTTTGTAGGCCATTTGTGATCCTATATCCAGGATATTAGCTCCTGATGAGTTCCAGAAGCATACTTTCAAATAGACTAAGTCTAAAAGAATAGAATATAGTGTGAATCAGAGCAGAACACTCAATTGACTTGATCCAGATTCCTTTGCTATTAAACATTTTGTTGTGCCATTTTGAGGTGTTGTAAACACATGTATGAAGTCTTCAAATACAAAGTTGTAGAGTGTGAAGTCCATCGGTAAGGCAGTTGTGAGCGTCTAAGTTTCACTACTGAGTTTGCTAGAGCTTGACTATGACAGGGCATGTGTTCTTGAGGTCTGCATTTTGCGGCAAGAGAATATTTTGCGTTGCTATTCTGAAGGTATGATCTATGATCTGTGAAGAGTCTCTGATATGGTTTTGAGCAAGTTTTGTGGTCCGCAGTGAAAGTTGCTATATGACAGATGAGACTGGGTCAGTGATAGTTGATGTTTAAGGCCGTCATGATTGTGTGATGCTTGTGTAGTAAGATCTATTGTTTAGAATATTGTTCTAAGAGATTTTATATTTGGAGCTGACACAAGTATTTGTAATTCAAGCATTGTTTTGGTCCATTGTGTATTTTGGTAAATGATTTTGGCTAACAAGTTACCTAAGGCATGACTACAAGCTACATCTAAGTATGCCGACCTAATGTGTGAATCTTAAGTGTTGCGGATATATATGTATATAAGTGTTAGATTTAGGACAGACAACTGAGAGGGGGGGTGAATCAGTTGTCCAAAACTTTCTTCTTTTCTTAATCCAACAGCATAACAATAAATCAATCATGGAAATGTAATGCAACAAATCAAGAGCAGAAACACATTAACACATATGACACCAAGATTTTGACGTGGAAAACCTGGTTAAGGGAAAAACCACGGGGTTATTAACCCAAGATTGTATTCTTTGTTAGAAGAATAGAAAGAACAAGATGGCACATGCCAATTAGGGCTCACTGCCCAAGCACACTGCTCACAGGAGGCCCACTGCCTACAGGAGACACACTGTCTACAAAATAATAAGTATTACATACTTGAACTGAAGAATAGCATCTTCACAATGCTTGAGTCAGTTGCATTTAAGCCCAATACTTCTGCTCTGCCTTTTCTCTTTCCTCCTCTCTACCACACTCTCATCTCCACACCAGATACCATTGAAATGACTTTACAACTCTTTATTTATACAAGACATCGACTTAGAGATAATCATCCAAGTTGGCAAACATTACAGAAAAAATACATAAATACAATATGATTAATTACAAAAGGACTTCACGTGGATTAGCACACTATCGGCCACACAGATTGGAGACTTCAATCTTCCTTTAGGAACACGCCATTCTTCACAAAACATCTTCAAGATCATCTGCAGGATGTGTAATTGATTCGGTCGGCTAGACTTAGGAAGAACACCATCATCTAGAGGTAATTCTTCAATTACGAGCTCAATCTTCAATGCAGACCACCAACACGAACTGGACACGATCCAAAGACCTCCACAAGGTTGCCTGAATCACCAAGATCATCTGCACTACTTCTGTTTGTTGAATTCATTCTCACCTTCATCCAGAACCTCAAAAACATAGTCTGTCAACACTATCATATTGGAATAGATGCTTGCGGACCTCTAGACCATGAACCAATTGAGTTGTTACTTTACATTGACTTCCTAAACACTCCACCAAATCCGCAGAACTAGATATTGCATTTTCGGATCTCACCGGACCTATTTGTATCACTCTATCACCTCTGAACACTTGCTGGAACCAGTTTTACTTAAGTGGCCGTAACTTCTTCAGATCTTCATGCGGACCTCCAAAATCTTTACTAGATCATCTTAAGACACATATCTACAAACCCTTTGAACCGCATCCTCTGATCTTCATCTTAGCTAGGATCTTTACCTTACTATCTCCACTGATCCTCTTTGTTCCTGACTAGGACTAATTCTCTCAATATCCTCAGCACAAAGCTCATCCAATCCTTATCATCAATGCAACAGGAGTATGTTGACATCAATGACAACACCGGTTAGGCCCATACTTGCAACAATCTCCCCCTTTGTCATTGATGGCAACATATGATGTGAAAAACTATTTTAACCATCAAGACAAGAACTTCTCCTTACTGACATAACTCTCCCTATCAACAACAATCATCCACATGTATTCTCTTCCTTTACTGCTCCCCCTTTGATCAGAAACTACTTGTTTTTCACATGGCTTCTCTCCCCCTTTGATATCAATGGCAAAGGGCACATACTCGCACCACTTCAGAATCATATCAGCTGCTCCCCCTGAGTAGCAGCTTCTCATCATCAATCCAGACCATAAGATATGACTGTGAGATCCACTGGACTGATGCACATCAGTGCACCTTAATTCAAAACCGGAGGGGTAATAACCCCTAACTTCTCCCTGAGATACTCAAAAGAGTCCTTAGGTAGAGGTTTAGTAAAGATATCTGGAATCTGATCCTTGGAAGGCACAAACTCCAATCTGACTTCATTCTTGTTCACTTGCTCTCTCAAAAAGTGAAACTTGATGGATATATGTTTAGTCTTTGAATGCAACACCAGATTCTTTGATATATTTATTGCACTTGAATTATCATAGAAGATTGTGATAGGTTCTTCATACTCCACTCTGATATCTCTTAGCATTTGTTTCATCCACAATACTTGAGTGCAACTTCTTGCTGCTGCAATATATTCTACTTCTGCAGTGGACAGAGATATTGCCTCTTGTTTCTTGCTCAGCCAAGAAACCAATCTCTTTCCCAAAAAGAATGCTCCACCACTGGTACTCTTCTAGTCATCCACATCTCCTGCCCAATCCGCATCTGTATATGCATGAAGAGAGAAATCATGATCTCTAAGATACCACAACCCATACTCAACTGTCCCTTTTAGATATCTAAAAATCCTCTTGATTTCCATGACATGAGATTCTCTAGGATCAACTTGGAATCTAGCAACAAGACTAACAACATTCATAATGTCAAGTCTAGTTTGAGTGAGATACAATAGTCCTCCAATCATTGACCTGTACTTTTTCTGATCAGCCTTAGGAGAGTCATCATCTTTGCTCAGTTTACATCCAGTTGCCATGGGAGTAGTCATTGGTTTTGAATCTTCCATCCCAAATTTCTTCAACAATTCTTTCACATATTTGGTCTGAGAAATGAAGATTCCTTTCTTTGTTTGAGTGATTTGCAAACCCAAGAAGAAATTCATTTCCCCAAACATGGACATCTCAAATTCATTTCTCATTTGATTTGCAAAGGTTTTGCACATACTATCTCTTCCTCCAAAAATGATATCATCAACAAATACTTCAACAATCAAGATATTTTCATGATCAATTTTGAAATACAAATTACTATCCGCAGTACCTTTATTAAAACCAATCTTCAAAAGGTACTTATCCAATCTTTCATACCAGGCTCTTGGAGCTTGCTTGAGTTCATAAAATGCTTTCTTCAACTTGCAGACCATATCACCATGATCAAACAATTGAAATCCATCCAGTTGCTCAATGTAAACTTCTTCTTCCAAGTCACCATTCAAGAAGGTAGATTTGACATCCATTTGATATACTTTGAAATCCTTGAAGGCAGCAAAGGCAAGAAATAATCTGACTGCTTCAATTCTTGCCACCGGAGCAAAAGTTTCCTCAAAATCAACTCCTTCTACTTGGGAGTAACCCTTGCAGACTAATCTGGCTTTGTTTCTAACTACTTCACCATCTTCATTCAGTTTATTCCGGAAGACCCATTTGGTTCCAATCACATTCTTGTTTTTAGGTCTGGGAACAAGATCCCAAGTGTGATTTTTCTCAATTTACATCAACTCTTCCTCCATTGCTTTAGTCCAGTTATCATGATTGCAAGCTTCACTTACTGTCTTAAGTTCAATCTTTGAAATTATACAATACTCTTTTGATCCTTGAGCAATTCTTCTTCTTGTTTGTACACCTTTGCTTTTATCACCTATGATCTGATCTTCAAAGCAATTCAATCTTACATACTAGGAACTTTGGGAGTTTCTTGCACTTCTAATTCTTGAACAGGTTCATTCAAATTTAACTCTTCCTCTTGATTTACCGGATCAGTCTGAGTCTAAATTTCAGAGGGAGCTTGAACTTTTTGAACAAAAACATCATTTTGATCATCTTCATCATATTCATAAAATCTTGAGGGTTTTTCAATACCTTCATAAACCTTCACATTTGTACTTTCCACAATCTTCCTTAGTCTCTTGTTATAACACCGGTATGCTTTGCTTTGAGTAGAGTAACCCAAGAATATTGCTTCATCACTTCTAGCATCAAATTTGCCTAAATCTTCATCTCTTTTAATGTAACATTTGCTACCAAAGACTCTGAAATACTTCATAGTGGGAGTGATTCCAAACCAGAGTTCATAAGGAGTCTTACCGGTATTGTTTCTGATTTGAACTCGATTAAGAGTGTAGATTGCAGTGCTTACAACTTCTCTCCAGTAGATCTGAGGAACATTTGCTTCCATCATCATGGTTCTAGATGCCTCCTAGATGGTCTGGTTCTTTCTCTCCACTACTCCATTTTGCTGTGGTGTCCTTGGAGCAGACAACTATCTTTTTATTCCATGTTTCTCACAGAATTCTAAGAACTCACCGGATGTGAATTCTCCACCTCTATCAGAACTTAGACACTTTAATTTTAATCTGGTTTCATTTTCAACCATAGCCTTGAATATTTTGAATTTCTCAAGAGCTTCTGATTTCTCTTTTAGAAAAGTTACCCACATCATCCAATAATGATCATCAATTTATAACATGAAGTATCTATCACCTTGCACACTCCTGATTCTTGCCGGACCACACAAATCAGTATGAACTAGGTCCAATAATCTGGTAGAAGATTGTTCCTTTCTTTTGAATGAGATTTTGCTTTGTTTACCCAAATAACATTCTTTGCACAAACTATTGGTAGGTTTTACCAATCTTGGAAGATCCCTTACAGCTCGAGTGTTGTTTATCTTGATGATATTATCAAAATTCACATGACACATTCTCCTATGCCATAACCAACTCTGATCAATTTGAACAAATAAGCAACTTTTACTAGTACCAACCAAGTGGAAGATGTTACCTTTAGTTTGAGTACCGGATGCAATCTCTGTTCCGGAGCTTTCGAAGATCTTGCATTTTCCATTTTTGAATTGGAGATCATAGCCTTTGTCCACCAACTGTCCAACACTGAGAAGATTGTGCTTCAGACCTTCAACATACAGTACATTATTGGTTTTGTTCTTTCCATCAAAAGAAATGGTTCCTCTACCTCTGATTCTGCCAGCAGAATTATCACCAAACTTCACCACTCCTCCTTCATACCTTTCCAAATCTATGAAATTATTTTTGTCACCTATCATATGGTGAGAGCATCCACTGTCAATGACCCAATCATCCTTTTCTTCAACTTGAGTAGCCAGAGCTTTTTCTACAATTTTATGATTGACAGATTCAGAGGGCATTGGATCTTCTTCCTTGATGGCAATAAACACCTAGTCACTTCCGGATTTGTTTCCTATTTTTGATTCATCATCTATTACTCCTTCATTATCATCATCTTCATGAACATAGTAACAATTCTTTTGGAACCTTGATCTATTAGGGTTTGGCCTTGAAAATCTTTCTGGACACCTTGAGGCAAAATGACCAATCTTGTTGCAGTTAAAACATTTAAAAGGTAATTTCCCTTCATACTTATTGGATCCTCTTGGCAGTCTTTTTGCAATAAGGGCTTCAAGTTGAGCAGCTTCTGCTTCATCTTCTTCCAAGTCTTTTCTTGCTTTCTCATACCATGATAGTTTCTTTGAGGAGTTCTCTCCGGGATCAAACTTTTATTTTCCTTTGATAGAGGCACTAACTTTGAATGCAGATTCAGTCTTGGGGGGGCATCTCCAAACTCAGTCAATTCAAATGCAGTCAATTTACCAACCAATTGATCTCTTGTGATACCTGAAATAGATCTAAATTCTTCAATGGCAGCAACCTTGTACTTATAAGAGTCAGGAAGGGATCTAAGAACTTTTCCAACAATCTCATCTTCATCCAAGACTCCACTAGCACATCTAATGCCATAAACAAGCTCATTTACTCTTGGCATAAATGTGGTGATATTTTCATCTTCTCTCATCTTTAGATTTTCAAATTTTCCTTTCAGAATTTGTAGCTTGGCACATTTAACATATTTGTCTCCTTCATGCAGAAGTTCCAATTTTTCCCAAATCTCAAAAGCAGTTTGTAGGTCAACAACATTTGTTAGCTCTGAATCAGACAAGGCACTTAGAAGAGCTTCTTTAGTCCGCAGATTGTTTTCAGCATCTCTGATTTCATCTACGGTTCTCAGACCATTCTGTGGAGGAGTATACTTCTTTAAAGCCATGATCCAATACTGCATTCCCATACATTGTAAGTGACATTCCATGCAACTTTTCCAAAGAGTGAAATTGGTTCCATCAAACCTCAGACTATCTTTCTTGTAGGACGACATCCTGGATCTCCTCAAGTGGTTAAGCTCTTTTAAAGGAACTTAGCTCTGATACCAATTGTTAGGTTTAGGACAGACAAATGAGAGGGGGGGGGTGAATCAGTTGTCCAAAACTTTATTTTTTTCTTAATCCAGCAGCATAACAATAAATCAATCGTGGAAATTTAATGCAACAAATCAAGAGCAGAAACACATTAACACATATGACACCAATATTTTGACATGGAAAACCTGGTTAAGGGAAAAACCACGGGGTGATTAACCCAAGATTATATTCTCTATTAGAAGAATAGAAAGAACAAGATGGCACATGCCAATTAGGGCTCACTGCCCGAGCACTGCTCACAAGAGGCCCACTGCCTACAGGAGACACATTGTCTACAAAATAATAAGTATTACATACTTGAACAAAAGAATAGCATCTTCATCATGCTTGAGTGAGTTCCATTTAAGCCCAATACTTTTGCTCTGCCTTTTTGCTTTCCTCCTCTCTACCACACTCTCATCTCCACACCAGATACCATTGAAATGAATTTACAACTCTTTATTTATACAAGACATCAACTTAGAGATAATCATCCAAGTTGGCAAACATTACAGAGAAAATACATAAATACAATATGATTAATTACAAAAGGACTTCACGTGGATTAGCACACTATCGGCCACACAGATTGGAGACTTCAATCTTCCTTTAGGAACACGCCATTCTTCACAAAACATCTTCAAGATCATCTGCAGGATGTGTAACTCATTCGGTCGGCTAGACTTAGGAAGAACACCATCATCTAGAGGTAATTCTTCAATTACGAGCTCAATCTTCAATGCGGACTGCCAACACAAACTGGACACGATCCAAAGACCTCCATAAGCTTGCCTGAATCACCAAGATCATCCGCACTACTTCTGTTTGCTGAATTCATTCTCACCTTCATTCAGAACCTTAAAAACACAGTCTGCCAACACTGTCATATTGGAATAGATGCTTGCAGACCTCTAGACCATGAACTAATTGAGTTGTTACTTCACATTGACTTCCTAAACACTCCACCAAATCTGTAGAATTGGATATTACATTTCTGGATCTCACCGGACCTATCTGTATCACTCTGTCACCTTTGAACACCTGTTGGAACCAATTTTACTTAAGTGGCCATAACTTCTTCAAATCTTCATGCTGACCTCTGAAATCTTTACTGGATCATCTTAAGACACATATCTACAAACCCTTTGAACCGTATCCTCTAATCTTCATCTTAGCTGGGATCTTTACCTTACTGTCTCCACTAATCCTCTCTGTTCCTGACTAGGACTAATTTTCTCAATATCCTCAACACAAAGCTCATCCAATCCTTATCATCAATACAACAGGAGTATGTTGACATCAATGACAACACTGGTTAGGCCCATACTTGCAACAATAAGATCAAATTCATTGTTTGGTTAGTTGAATACGTGAGTGTGATCATGAATTCAATGTGTGAAGAATAATAAGGGTGACAAGAGTAGAAGAAGAGAGATCTTGTTTGATGTAGAAGCAGAATAGTGAAACAGGGCAGTTAAAGATGGAGAGCTTTGAGACAGTATTTTTGAGCTTCATTGGAACTGTAACCATGCATGTGTAGATGCAATTAGAGCAATTCAAATTGGCAGTGAGCCACCCTTCTTTCTTTCTTTCTCTAGGTAGTGAGCCTTCATGCAGTGAGCACTTCTTTTAGGCAGTGAGCCTTGGGTAGCAAGCCCTAAAGGCAGTGAGCCTCTATTGTATTTTGGTATGATTCCTACATAATATATTGTGAGCTAACACTCACTGTGGTTTTTCCCAATTTTGGGTTTTCCACGTAAAAATCCCTTGGAAGAAGTTAAACAACTTGAGGATGATCTTGGAGACTAAACACATGGCTGGTAAAAGGTATCCTACTCCTCCTGAAGAAATTGATCCAACTGAAATTACAAAAGAAGAATGTATTGAATATCAACTTAGAGTGGCTCTAGAAGATCTTGAAAAAACTGGAATAGAAAATAGGGATCTGAAAGACAATGTCAAGCAAGCATATGAGTGCATCAAAAAATAGAGGGAGAAAGTCAAGAGGGTAAAAAAAAATATAAGGAGGTTAATGAACAATTGATATCAACAAATGAAACTTTGAATGATCTAAAAGTGGAAGTTGTATGAAGAGAAAAAGTAGAAGAAGACCTAAATCAATTGGTGAAAAACAAATATGAAGAATGTACAAAGCTTGAACAAGAAGTTGTAACTCTAAAGGCAAATTTGAACAAGGCAAAAAGTTATGAAGAAAAGTTCAAGATAAGCTTTGAAAATCTTGATGAAATGATTGCAAGTCAGAGGAATCTTGCTATCAAAGAAGGCTTAGGATTTGAGAAAGGTGAAAGCTCCAAGTTAGGACAAGCAGTGACTATTGAGATCAAGAAGGACAAAGGCAAGCAAGTGCGGAATCAAAGGAACAAACCTAGAAGACCTCTAGTAAGACAACCTAATGCTCAGAGGTACCCATCTTTCAATGGATATTGTTAAATACATGTAATAAGTTTGGTCATAAGGCTACTCAATGTAGAAGCAAAGTGAATCAGAATGTTCCATCCTTCTTCGGTTAGTGCTTTACATGCAAGAAAATTGGTCATAAAGCTAATGAATGTAGAAGATAGATGAGGAATAACTATAACAATGGAATGAATGTTCAATATTTCATTGGTTATTGCTTTGCATGCAATAAGTTTGGACACAAGGTTAACCAATGCAGGTCAAGAGTAAATAGAAGGAACAATGGTCAGAAGAATGTTGTGTGCTTCAATTGCAACAGGCCTGGACACATTGCAAGATTCTGCATAAGTACAAACATGAAGAAGGATAATAAGATAGAAATGAAGAAACTGGTACAAAGTGTTGATTTGGTAGAAACCAAGAATGAAATGAACAAAGTTTGGGTCAAGAAGGAGATGCATGAAGTCAAGGATGGGTTCGCACCAGCTTCTGGTGTAGATACTTCCTCTAGGAAGTGAACTGAGAGCTCTAGCTCACGGGGAGACTCAGTGAACATTATTAATCCCCTAGCCAGGAAAGTGGTGCTGATATCCAGCATGGAGATAAAAGTTAAAAAACATCTTGACAAAACTTCTGAAGAAGATTCTGACAGAAAATAACTTAATGCGGTAAATTGCAGAGAAATCTTAATCGACTAAGGATAGCAGAGAAAGGGTTTGACAACTTTTTGAAACTAGCATTAATGGCAATTAAGTCTTGATGAAAAAAGAATATAAGGGATCCATTTGAAAGAAAAATCACTTTGCATTCAAACTTTCGAGCGACTAAAGAGATCTGAGAAAGCAAACTAAAGCAAGCCCAAGTGTTCAACGAAGAAACCCTAATAAAAGTAAAAGGTATTTATCATTCTCCTGTTTGAAAAAGCTTCTGTGTTGAATTTGTGAAGATGGATACAACTCAAGTTGTTGAGATAACTGAGAGGCCCACCATAAATTCAAGAAAAATCCTTTTAAATTGATAATGACTGATCCGGATGGTGCATTTTCTGAGATTCCACATGATGTCATGCATATGGAGGATGTTAGGGCATACATACATGCAAAACTAGAAGAATATGACCACATGAAGTTAGGGAAACTATACTTGGATGAGCTGACTACTAACAAAAATTGTGTTGAAAGAAGAATAAAATGTTTTTCATGAGAAGAACTTAGACACCTAGTTGGATTTTCTTGTGATTCTAAATAATGCATGGGTTAGATATATCTTGAGCAAGATTCATGATGAGTTCTTGTGGCTTGATATGCCATATATGGTAACAAAAGATTCCATCAAGGCTGTAACTGGCATGTGTTCCACTGGAAAGGTTTCGGCCTTGAAGACAATGAAGAACAATATTGTAATGCAGTTGACTGGAGAAAAATTTGATAAGAGAGCACTCACCATAAATGACATTAAGGATCTGACAATCAAATTTCAATCAATGGTCATTGCCTACAAGGTGTATTTCTCCAACAGGGAGAATTTTGTATTTGCAACATCCATATACACAACATATGACATGGTCAAGAACAACATAGACTATGACTTATGTGAGTTTCTTTGAGAACAACAAATGGAGAATCTGAAGAAGACAAAGGAAACAAAATATCCTTTCAAGTATGGAACATTGATCACTTGTCTATTTTTCTATTTTTTGAGAGAGTTACCCGGTATAGGGAATATTGGTTGACTTGGGCATTCACTTGTTGCATCCCAAATTAGAAATCATCTACAAAGTCTAGGAAATGTAGATAAACAAAATATAGCCTTATGGGGATGCTTCAAGAACTTCCAAAAGAAAATGCAGGCCAGAGCTAGAATCCCTAAAAAAGTTGTGAAGAAGTATGAAAAGGATATTGTGTTCAAGGTAGATAAGGACAAATGCCTCATAGAGGCTATTGAACCAAGAACTATTTGGGTCCCACCTATGGGATATGAGGTGATAGAAGAAATCTTGGTTGGTTTGGCAGAATTAATGTTAAGCAAACCCAAGGATCCTAAAAAAGAAAGGTTTGGAAAATTTGAGGAACTATCTCTCAAAATGCATTTAGAGCACAAACAACCTGAAATAAAGAAGAATGCAAGGAAAATGGTAGATGAATTTGTCAAAAGCCAAGGGTCCTGTTGACGAGTGTTTTAGCACACAACAATGCAGGTGTGATTGCTGGCTTTACACCTCTCTTAAAAAGTATCCTACCCTAGGTAAGACTACTCCAAGGATAATAATGCTAGGTCTTAGCTTGCTTGGAATCTCTCAGTTGGGATGTTCTAGCTATGCCTATAAGGGGTCTTACATGCAATCTACATACCTTCAAGTTGGGACAACAAATACATATAAACCCTCTATGATTTCAACTGATAAAATGAGGTAAAATGCTACTGAAATTCCTAATCTAACAATGGTTTTTAAAAGAAAATGCAAAAGGGTTTAGGGTTTTAGAGAAATCCTAAGTGACATTCACAATGTACGGGTTACTTTAAGTAGACAAATACTGTGAAACTTAACCAGTTTTCTAAGTTACCAAACTTTAAAGTTGATGTTACAACACTGCAGAAAATGATGCTATCTTCAATAGA
Organism: Cunninghamia lanceolata; assembly: GCA_027924645.1. Taxonomy (NCBI): domain Eukaryota; kingdom Viridiplantae; phylum Streptophyta; class Pinopsida; order Cupressales; family Cupressaceae; genus Cunninghamia; species Cunninghamia lanceolata. The sequence continues at coordinate 20,309,723 of BSBN01000627.1, forward strand.
AATCTAAAGATTTTCAAATTACATTCATTCATTAAATACCAAATAAACGACGCAATTTAACCTATGAAATGTAATTTAACTAAGCACAACCGATCAGCCCAAACTAACTTTACACAGTCATTTACCATCAGAAAACAACCAAAAGTATGGACTAGAGCATTCATCAATTACTTTTAGCAAACCATGAACATTATAAAAGCACAACTAACTAACTACGAGAGAGCAAGAAGCGAACCATGAAAACCAAGTAAGAAACATAATACACAAATTCTTAGAACCACTACAGAAACTTGCTTTGCATTACTTCAAATAGCAGAATGTCAACAATTCGGCATCAAAATTCTCTCTTACAACTAGTGGAAATGGCAACCCTTTATATAGAGGAGGAGCCATACTGAGTTTTTCAACAAACGGTGGAGATTAACTCATCGTCGACGATCCAGATTACATCAATGAATGCACAAATAACAACTCATATCAAATCCTGGATTACACTGTCTTTTATGAAAAAGACAAAAAAACAACCCCCAGATACATTGAACCCAACCAATTTGACTACCTAACCTAATATATTAATAGGAAAGATCATTTTTAAAGAACAAAAGAGACAAAATAGAGTCACATAATGCCACAAATGTAGTAATTTATGATTATGACAGGATTACATTTTAGAATATTCAAAAACATGTTAAGGCTCCTCATCCAAATTGATTTTGTCCTCTTCTACCAGCTTGTTGTAGTAGTTGAGCCATGCTTCAAGGGCCAGATTGATCTCCAAGGGATCTAAATTCTTTAGATGGCTGACCCGATATTTAAACATCTCTAGCTCCCTACTGAACCTGCTATATATTCTTTCTATTTCTACCCCTCCCTTGTGGACTGCATTGAATTCAGCCTTGAGGTCGCTAGCTTTATCTAATCTGTCCTCCATATCCACTTTAGTATTCTCAAAAATTACCTTATGCAATTTATTCTTACATTTTTCAACATCATTAGGTGCATAGTCATTATAGGCTTCTTCTAAACAATCTCTTAAAGAATCATTAATATCATATATTAATGCCCAAATTTCTTCATCTGTGAGCTTGTAAGCTTCTTTTATGTTTTCAAAGGTCTCTTTTCTCATTTTCAGTTGCTGATACCACTTGACAGCCTTTGACAACTTGTCCCCAGTTAGAATATTCTTGACTACTAAAGTCTACACCGATAAATCTCTGATGCTCTTGACTCTGGGAAACATGTGGGAATAATAATATTCAAAGGAGTCACACTCCTCCCACAGATCCTTCCACTTTTCATGAAGCTCAACCAATTTCTTATGTGCTTGGGCAGCGGCATCAATGGTTTCACATCCTTTTTCAAATACTCTGATTAGCCATTTCTGAGTTCTCTGTGACATGGTTCTTACCTCACCAAGTTTTTCCATTTCATCTATGGACAAGAAAGTAGGCACTGTCCTTATATCTCCTCCTGCATCAATTGGTTTGATCAAGAATTGGAGGCAAGTTTGGAGTTCTTCATTTTGTTGCTTTAATTCTTTCTTTGATAACTCATCTTTATCTAATTGCTCCAGAATGGAGGTGACCGACCTCTTAAACTCATCAGCCATTTGAGCCCGGGTGGTTGGTCCTAGATCAACCATTGAGATAACATAGTCCTCGTCTCTGACTTGCTCTCTGTTTGCATTGGCCGGTGGGACAACTATTTCAGCAATTCTAGATCATGTCTCATCCTTATAGATTATTGATTGTACTTTTGCTTTTTTCTGCTTCTTTGACATTTGAGCCTGTGACAAGATTGTGCTCAAATCTAATTGCATTATTTCCACCTGCGGCTAGGGGTACACCACTCTATTTTGCAGCCACTCAGGCGCTGAAGAGGAGGGCTTACTCAGTTTAGTGATATTCTCACTATTAGTTTTGGTAGGCTCTTCAAGTGGCCCCTTTTCTTGATCTAACCCCTTATCTTTATTCAAATCCTTATCTCCTTCATCGGCCAGGTTTCTCCAATTTACCATTATATTCCCTTGAGCTGATTTGAAGATTTCTTCTACCTAACCCTTCTCTGGAGGACTGTCAGATATATTAATCACTTCGACACTAACCATTTTATCCAAAGGCTCATTTGGAATTTCATTGCTTGCCTCAACAAATGTATCTTTCTTTGATTCAGGCAATGTTTCTGTTTCTGGCTCTTGTAAACCTAATTCTGTACATACCTTGTCGATTCCAGGTAGTAATGGTACAACTAGAGGAGTAGAGTCTTGGCTTAATGGTGTCTGTAGGATAGGTGCAATAGAGGACAAAGGCTTTGTAGCTGATGACATGTCTACCTGTGTTAAATTAGCTAACACTGCTGACAGAGTGGAAGAGATAACTAGGGGTGAGGGAATAGATAACGAGGGCAAGGGAAGAGAAGGTGAAAGAATTGTAGAGATGGGAGGCAATGTAGTGGAGGTAGATAATGGAGTGGAAGAGATGGGAGGTAATGGTGTAGTAGTGGTAGAGGAACATGATATGGCAACAATAGAGGAGATGAGACTGCTAGGGGCATTAGAAGATACTGCTAAGGGGAAAAAAATAGTTAAAATATTAGGGATAGGTGAAGTGGCAGCAGGGGTAGCTTCTTGAACAATAGTAGCTGAGGTCATAGGTACAATAGATGCAGCAGTGGTAGAAGAAATAGAAGTTGAGGCAGCAACAGTAGCTATAGAAGTAGAGGCAGTTGTGCTTACACTTGGGACAGAAGGAGGTGGAGAGGTATTGTCATTGGTCGTGGGGTCAGCCTCTTGAGTCTTGCTAATAATCTTCACCTTGACTTTCTTAGCTTTGGAACCTTCTTCAGGATCACTTGGCATATCCCTTTTCTTGGAGGCTCTTGTTCTAGTAGAAGGGGGCTGGTCTTTCTTAGGAGGTTTTGCAAAGGGCTTATTAAATTTTTTAGCCTTTTTAGCCAATGGCGTATGCTCTTCACTGTCAGATTTCTATTTTTTGAACTGGCTCTGCTTCATCTGTTATGTTTATTGGTTCATCCTCTTCTCCTCCGGACTCTTTGTCTGATTCTAGTGCAGTATATGTAAGCTACACCCCTTGTCTCTCCAAAGCAGCTATCCGACTTCTCACCTAGGCCTTGCTTAGTTTGATTGGTTCTTTCATTATAACATTGAGAGAACTCTCCTTAGCATTGGCCCAATTAGGCAGAGGGATTGGTTGGTGTTATTGAGCTTCCCAGGTTCCTCTGACCATAACATTCTCATCATCTTCCAACTGGTCAGGCACTGCAATGATGTGAAACTTTCTTATGAAGGCCAAAGATATTCTTGAATGAGCCTTCTTCATTACCTCGTAATCATCCATACAGTTGGCCCAGAAGTCCTCAATATGCATTTTGTGAAACAACTTTTTGATTACAAACTTCTCCATCACTTTATTTGGATCAAAGTGATCCCTTGCATTATAGGAGTGGAGGTTGAGGAGTTGAAGTTCCTTTAAAGAATCTTTTCTCTTTGAAGTTGCTAAAGGCTTCATGAATATTATCACTAAGAATCTGTGACCAGTGGAATTTAGTTCCCTTCAGTATCTCAATAATGATGACAAACATCCATTCTTCAAAGGTGGAAGCTGTAGGTAATCCATATATTCTACTTAGGAAAGTTATCAAATCCCCTATCTCATCATGAAAGTCACTTCTGTATAGTACTTGAGGGAATTTGCTCATGGCAGACCTTCTGCTCTTTGCCCAATGATCATTCAAATGTTTCCTGCATCCATTTACATCCTTGTTGTAAGTTTCTTCTGATCCCTCTTTGTTTGGCATGGTCATTACTGTGTGCCATGGGATGTCAAAAGTTTTAGCCAAGGAGGGTGGACTTAAGTCAGCTAGGATGTCTCCATTGGAAGTTCTGATTATTCTAGTCATGACATCATAACTATCTAAACATGTCACTATCTATTCTGCACATTGAACAGATGTGGGGAAAGCAACAACTTGTGCTATACCACTGTCCTTTAGTGTTTTGGCCCTGGGAGTTGGATTTGGGCCAAAGGTTCTTAGTCTGAAGTCATCTAGGTCTATGTGACCAAGATCTGTATCTCCTACATCATTCCATCCAAAATAAATCTTTGTCTCTAGGGGAATGCCCTTGAATTTGTACTTCATGATTTGAGCCTAGGTAGTCATCTAACCTGCAGGACTAGACCTCATAAGTTTGATACCTTGAGAGATTTTTACTAACTCCTAAGTTTAGGCTCTTCATTTCTGAGTGGATTATAGACTTTTAACCTTATCAAAACTTGATGAATTTGTAATGCATCTGCTAAGTTATTAACATGCCCTTTAAACAACAAGAATCAGATATTTGTTATCATTGCATCCATTACATAACCCATAATAAGTAATTCAATATGAATGTATGCGATAAATATCTCATTTAAAACATGTTAAACATCAACACTCATCATTTGCAATCATCATCACATTATATCAAACACTTTTCCTTTTGAAAGCTCCTAAAAAAATAGTCATTTTATATCATTTGCACTAATATCAAGGTTGATCGACCTACAGACAGGAAAGTGCCACTTTAGAGGTCTACCGACCTCAGCGGGAAAATCAAGTTCAACTGACCACTAAGTCTTTCATTGTTCATGTGCTTTTAACGCTTTGCGCGAGTTTTGTGACCCACCGACTTGCGCGAGTTTTAGAGGGTACCGACTCAAGGGGTTTGTTCTAATTCATCAGTTGGAAACTTAGCGCAAGACCATCAGGACAGTTTGCACTGCTTTGCGCAGGATTAGGTCTTGTCAGACTTTGTGGGAGTTTTAATGTTTTCCAACTAAGTCGGTGATAGCATACTTTAGTGCAAGGTTGGATGAATTTATTTTCGACGCAGGATCGATCTTTCGTTGTTAGCGGAGGTTTCAGAAGCTGCCGACTATCGGGGATTTCCTAGGCATCCGACCAAAAGTCAGAGGGAGGAGGGTCTTTTGGTGCAAAACAATTTTCAAAGCCTTGCGGGGCTTTTGTATCCTACTAACTAAGTTGCTTAACTCAAAGAAGAACGTGGAGTAAGAGGATGAGGTTTTCAGTGCTAAATTTGTTTAAAGCTTTGGCGTGGATTTTCACGGCCGCTAACTGACTAGATGAATTGAAATTTTTGCAGGTCAGTCGGACGCCATTCTGGTGCAAAACCCAATTGTTTAACCCATTTGAGGATAGACTCAATGTTCTCAAATTTTGCTAAGTCTGGCGAGTTGTTCCATTTTACCTACGGTGAACTATGTTTTCTGAGAGACTCCAAACTAGGGTTTGCAGATCGGTAAAATTTTAATTCATAAAACCCTAATAACATGCCCAATTTCATACTGCTAAAAGGTACTTTGAACATGAAACCCTAGTTGCATGAAAAGAAACCCTGAAGGCCAGTTGAGACCCTACCTGGTATAGCTGAGGCGAGTCAATTCTGAAATGCGCAGGTAGGGAGAGATCGCTGGTTCAAATCAACAATTGATGGTCTGGTAAATCGTAGGGACCTCTCGAAAACTTGTGTTGAATATGTGAAATGAGATTAAAACAGTGTAATAAAACCTTATATTCTGATTAGACTGCCATTAATGCTGATCGTATGCTGTGTTAGTCGAGCGGTTCGGGGGATTAGGGTTTTGCACGACTTTTCATATGCTCTGACTTGGCAGGAATTCAAGGTGTATTGGACTTGGTTGGAGGATGATACTTTTAGCGCTGCGACAATAAGCTCAGTCATATGCATTCTGTGGGGTTTTGAGGTTCCTCGGACCAACAGGGATTTTAGTAGCCTTCGACTTGGTCGAATGACAAGCGATGTAGCGCAAGTCGGTGGCAAAGGCTTTTAGCGCAAAAGTCAGTTGGAGGGCAATTCAGTGCAAAAGGACTATTAGACTTACTGGAAGAAATGCAAAGATCTTGACTTAGTAGACTTTTGAAGTGATTTTCAACATCAAATTTCTATCATGGTAGGAAGTACACTTTGACCACTTGACTACTTAGGAGATGAAAAACTCACTTGACAATCTAGACCAAATGTGGAAGAGGGGGTCCCTATTTTCGAAATGGGGCGTACGTCCAAGGCACAACAAATGGCGACTCTGCTGGAAAATGCTCCAGAGCATTTTAATGACAAACTTTTAGTTTGAACCTAGAATCTCTATGTTTCCCAAATATTAGATGAAAAAGTATGATATCCTATCAAAGAATCTAAGATCACTAACTAGTGCAACCATCCACATCCTGAAAACCTAAGTGTGTGCAATTGCGTCCATTCCCATCCCTTGGTAACTAAGTTCATCCAAGATCCTTTGTAGCAAGCTATGAAGTTGGGGCCATTCTACCACCAAGAAATGCTCAAATGTTGAGATATTATGAGCCTTGAGGGAAGTAAATAATAGATTTTCCCGTAGTATCTCTGATGCAATGGTAATTGATGATAACAATTTCTGAACACTATCTTTTGTGAGGATTTTCAATTGATAGTCTCTTCTCTGATGCAATGGTAATTGATGATAACAATTTCTAAACACTATCTTTTGTGAGGATTTTCAATTGATAGTCTCTTATCTGATGCACTGTAATGGGTCTGGTGTTGAAAAACACCTTTTATTTTTACCCAATATTAGGCTAGCAACACTTAGTGTCACATTCCCTCTTTTCAAGATTAATAGTGCATGTGGTAGAATAGGGAACTAACCCTTTCACTTAATAGAAGATCACTCAGACTTGCTCAGCTACTTCAGAATCATTTAAAGTGTGAGAGGTATATGGTTAGAAAATACTCTAGGTGCACCAACTAATGACTCATTTCCATGAACATACATCATATCCCTTAGCATAACAACGGAACCCACATCGATAATTGAGCAGAACTTTGGCTTCTCAAAGAAAGACTTTAGATCATCCACCCAACCAAGAAGCACTTGCAGGTTTGCATAGCTACCACCACCTTCTAAAACAAAGACCTCGTGCAAAAGTAACTGCAGTGGGCAAAACAAAACCTGAAAGGACAACTAAACTAAGCAAAATATCTAACAACTACGGAAAGTGGAAGCAGGAAAGCAACCTACTCTAACAGCAACCTAACCATGTACACTAGGATGAGGCATGACTGACTCTCAAGCCTGGAAGTAGTACTTTAGGAACTGACCATTGACGAGCAATGGGAGCTCCTCACCAGTAAGGCTCTTGAGTTGATACTTATTATCACCAAGGATCTCATAGATCTGATATGGGCCTAACCAAAGTTTATCAAACTTACCATGCTCTCCTTTCTTCTCATGGGCTTTATCCCAATACAGGACCAAATCAGAAATGCGGAAGACTTTGACTTTGGCTCTCTTATTGAACCATCATTTCACTACACCTTGGTGTTTAGCAAAGTTTTCTATGGCAGCATCACGTTTCTCTTCAAGGTGCAACAACTAGGCTAATTAGGAAGACAATTGGTCATCAGTTTCAAGATAGTCTTGCATGAATTGTAGTACGGGAATCCTCAAGTGAACATGAAAGATGGGTTCAATCCCATAGACCAAATGATAGGGCGATGTGCCTAAGGCATCTTTGTGTCAAATTCTATTAGCCCATAAGGCAAATTTGAGTTGAGTGTGCCAATCTCTAGGGTTCTTATCTAATAATTTCTTAATGACTTCAAGTAGATTTTTGTTCGTCGATTTAGCTACCCCGTTCCCTTGTGGATAGTAGTTAGATGAGAACTTCAGAATGATTCCATAATCAAATGCCCAATTAGAAAAACACAATGATGAAAAGGCTAGACCATTATCACAAACTAAAGAAAATGGACATCTAAACTTGGTGATAATATGCTTTTCAACAAATTCAATAACTACCTCTGTGGTGCATTGTTTACAAGCTATCGCTTCAGACCATCGGGTGCAGTAATCAGTAGTAGTCATAATATACTTGTGGCCTGCAGAGGAGGGCAAATTGATCATACCAATAAAGTTGAGACCCCACTGAGAAAATGGTCATACCTCCACTACTGGTTGCAAGGGCATGGCAACGTGTCTCTCTGTGTGTAGCGGTCTAACAGACATGACAGGTCCTTACATGAGAATGTGCATCTTTGAACAAGGTATGCCAATAATAGCCAGTACGGAGGATCTAATTAGCAATTGACTGAGCTGATCTGTGACTTGTCCCAAACTTCTCATGAAAGTTGGTCAGTACCTAGTCCACTTCTGTCTTGTCCAAACATCTCAGATAGATCCCCTCGTGATTCTTCTTGTAAAGAACTGATCCTTTTATCATATAGCTGATGCTTTTCAATTTAAGCACCCTTCTTTGAACAGAATTTAGTTGTGGTGGACAACATTGATTGAACAAGTAAAATATGATATCTCTGTACCATTCATCCTTTGAGACATCTTCCAACAAGTACTGCTGAGATACTAAGCTTGGCCCTACTTCAGCTATTTTTCTAGTTAGTGCTTGACCTCTTATCAACTTCATGGGTTGAATATCTATATCAAACTCCTGCAGGATGGTGACCCATTTTCCTCTTCTTTCTCCCAATTCACTTTGCATCAATAGTGCTTTAACTGCTGCATCTGGGACTATGGCAATTACCTAACTCCTTAGGATGTAGTGACGAAACTTGTTGACTACCTTCACTAGAGCATAGGCTTGTTTTTCCACATTTGAATATCTTAACTCTACGTCCTTTAATGGAGTACTCATAAAGGCAATGGGCCTTTCATCATCTACTGATCTCTTTTGTGTTAACATAGCAGCGCAAGTGTGCTCGGATGCAAACGAGTAGATTTGAAATGGCAATGTATAATCTGGGCTTACCAATATAGGGGTGTTGGCTATGGCTTATTTAATTTCTATAAAAGCAGTTTTAGCTTCTAGGGTCCAATCCATTTTAGCATCTTTCTTTAACATGGCATTAAAAGGTTGGACTATTTTGGCAAAACCCATAATGAACTTGCACATGAAGTTGATCTTACCAAAATATGACTTGAGTTCCTTCTTGTTGGCTGGGGGAGGTACTTTGAGTATTGCCTATATTCGGTTTGGGTCAATAGATATACCCTGCGCAAATATCACATGTCCCAACAACTTCCCTTTAGTCACTCCAAAGATACACTTCTTGGGATTGAGTGATATACCATAATCTCTGCATCGCTGTAACACTTTCCTCAAGTTTGTTACATGATCTCATTTCTTAGAGAACACCGTGAGGTCATCCATGTAGATAATAATACACTTCCCAACTAGCCCCTTGAAAGCAATGTCCATTGCTCATTGAAAAGTGGCTCCAGTGTTTATTAGACCAAATGGCATTCAACGATATGCATAGATGCCTCATTTGCATGTGAAAGATGTCTTTAATCTATCTTCGTAATCTACCATCACTTGGTTATATCCTAAATATCCATCCAAGAAGGACATCATATGGGATCCGTTAACAATCTATAATACTTCATCTAATGATGGCAGTGGGTAATTATCCTTCTCAGATGCACGATTTAAATTTTGAAAGTCAACACAAAGTCTGATCTCACCATTCTTCTTCCAGACTAGAACCAGATTTTCTACCCAAGAAGAATGCCTAACAGGAAATATTATTCTTGCTGACAATAGTTTCTATACTTATTTGAAAACCAAAGGTTCTAATAAGGCATTCACTGGCCGTTGTCTCTGTCTAAACGTCTTTGCTCCTGGCTTCAACGGGATGGTGTGTGTGATGATTGAGGTGTCATATGTCTTGAGGTCTTCATAACTCCATGCTATTATCTCATGGTAATCCCTTAATGCATGAATGATGCCTGTCTTCTCTTCTTTAATACTATCCTTTCCAATGAACACATTCTTAATATCTTCTTCTATTCCCAAATTAAATGGATCACACTGTTCTCCTGGAGATTCTCCTTCTTTCCTTTGGGTTCCTAAGTTGTCTGAATTGAATAGTCTTTCCAGCTCTACCATTCCCCATGGAATTGTATTTGTTTTCAGATTTAGTACTCCTAAATCCATTTTGACAGGTCCCATCTCTTCTTCATCTATTATCTAAGCAGTGAAAACATCAGATGAAGTAAGAAAGTTAATTATATGTTGGTCATCCTCGAAGACTTGAAAATTTGTCATGTTATTTGGTACTGACGATGTGGCAATGAATTCAACAGAGAATTTCTTCAATCCTGCCATGGTTGTTGGCTCTAATGTACTTGTTGTTTGAGCCAGAGCGTCTACGACATGGTTTTGCCTTCTAGGGATCAGTTGGATATTAAAACCATCAAAGCATTCTATCAAATCCCAGACCCTATTTCTGTACCTGTTCAATCTCTTGTCATTGCATGAGTATTGCTTCCTTACTTGTCTCACTACCAACTCTGAATCTCTAAATACCTAAAGGATCCTGACTTTCTTTTGGAGTGCTAGCAGTAATCCCTGCAGCAGTGCCTCATACTTAGTCATGTTATTCATGCATAGAAATTGTAGTCTGTGTGATGTCAGATATGAGCTTCCAGTGGGACTAATTAGCTCAATACCTGCTCCAGATCTCTACCTATGTCTTGATCCATCAAACCTCAAAGTCCATATGTAGAGATATTTACTGATGTCATCTTGTTTTGTTGATTTCTTCTTATCAGGTTGAGGCTGAGATTCTTCCTTCTTTTCAGCAGTTGATTCCTTCCTTGAGACAATGGGAATTTTTAGTTGCCTTTGCACTTGTTATGCTGCCTCTTGACAAAGCTGGCAAGTAAACTCAGAATGTGATGCGTCATGTATACGACACCAACTTGGTAGCAATAATTCTTCCATCTTAGTCTGCTTTCCAACATCAGCTTGGTCTTTTACAAATTTAGCTAGGAAATCTGAAATCCTTCGAATATCCCAAGTTCATCTTCTTTTGAGGATTTTCTCAAATCTGATTGAACAAATGCTTCCGTACTTTCTAGTTTTTCTATAAGTGGAGGATCAGGAAATCTGTTGCAACTTAGCATAAGAATTTCCTTTGTTTGACTCATATGAGGCAAATAGACTCCCAAATCAACTTCTGAAAACAAAATCTTAGTGGGCTGGTTATACTCTGTAATCATGTGTTTCATCTTTCGTTCTCTTTCAATGTGTATCTGGTTGGCCAATCCCTTCCATGGTAGCCACATGTGAGAGAAGTCGGTTGCCATGTAACCATTCAAAGTTCTAGACCAATCCCTACTCAGGAGCATACCATACTGATCTGAGATATCTACCACTTGTATGTCTATATACTGCTGCACTCTTGGATCAGAAGCTAGCCGCATATGTATCCTATTCAATTCTCCTACTACATTAGCCTCAGTCATGTCCAACTGTGTCACTTTCCTAGAAGACTTTGCTGGAGTAAGACCTAGTGCTTTACAAATTGACAATGACATTACATTGGTGGAAGCACCGGAGTCTACCAAACAGTTGTGGAGGTTTCTATTGAATATCCTGAGAGTCAATAGGAAAGGGGGGCTCTCCCTCTTATCTTTATACATCATCATCTTTTGCTCCACATCAGTGACATGCACCTTTTCTTTCCCTTTATCAATGTTATCCTTGGTAATAGTTTCTTTCGGGGTATAGTTAATTTTGATCCCAACACCCATATCTTGGAAGAAAGATGTTCTAACCTTAGGTATTTTAAGAAATTCATAAACATAAAGGCTAACCTTCTTCTTCTTAAGCTCTTTAGCAACATACTGCCCCATTTTTGCTATGTCAGATCATTGAGAACTTTCAGCAGAGGCTCCCTGATATACTGGTTGATTTGTGGCCTTTGGATGTTCAGGATTATTGGAAAATTTTGGGTCTGGTAGAATTTGGTAGCTATTCGGGGGAATGGAGGTGGTAAAAGGACCTTTGGGTTTACTACTTCTCAGGTTGTAAGGGGTTTTATTATACTGCTGATAAGCATTGACCTCTTCAAATTCTTCTTCCTCAGGATGATTATCATCTTGAAATGCAAATGTTTAACTATCAAGTACTAGAGCAGTATCATACCTTTGAGAAGGAACAATCTCATACCCCATTGGTGGATTGTCATGAGTTTTGGCATTCTAAATCTCCATCTGAAAGATACTAGATTCTATTTGGAATTCTGGGCAGTCTAGCTCAGAATGAGTGTTTGTATTATGCAGTTTGCACCAAGTAGATAGAGCTACCTCGGCTAACATCACACGACCGGGAGGTTTAGTATCATTGTTCTAATTCTCCAAAGGAGAAGGCACTCCTCCATTATTAGGTCTTGTGTTCCAAGATTGATTTGATCATTGCTGAAAATTCTAATTTTGATATTGGTTCTGGCCTTGACCTTGAGACTGATTTTGATTTTGGAATAAGTTCTGATTTTGACCCCTCTGCTGAAGATAGGCATTTTGATTTCTAACGTGGGTAACTTCTGTAGTGATTTTCTTCATTTGCTCAACTAACTCTCTGATATCATCTCTATCTTCTTTAGCCTTAGCTACTTCTGAATATTGTAGGAAAGGCATTTGTGTAGGAGGCATTTCAGCTACTGGGTTTCTCAGATGGACTACTAAAGCTTATGTTGCAGTTGGGTTAGGAATTGGATTCATCACTGGGGTATGGTTGGCCAAGGCTTGATTAATCATAGGTATTTGATTAGGCATGGCTATGGGACCTATGTGATTCAGTGGACCAGTGGTTGTTTGTCCTAGTTGAGTACTTATAGTGACAGCTGTGGAATATGCTTGAGCTAAGGTAGCTGGAATGGGGTAAGCTCTCCTTGCAAACATGGATGTAAGTTTTTCCAGGGCCACATAATAAATTGGCAAGGCTATGGCTCACATGATGGCATAAGGGGCTTGCAAATGACTGAAAGCCTTCTGAAATCTATTGTTAAAGGAACTTATAATCTCTCCTTCACCTCGACGAATTTACACAAAGGACCGGTAAAGGTCAGCTGGAGTAGTGGGCATTCAAAATTAGTCTAGGAATGCATTTTTTAGATTCAACCATGAATTTATAGATGTTGCAGGAAGGTTAGCAAACCAATAATAAGCCTCATCTTGTAAAGAATAAGGAAACAATCAGCATATTACATCTTCATTTTGTACTTGCAGCATAAACATGTTACTCTCAAAGATCTTAATGTGCTTATCTATAGTCTTATCTGGATCATTCACTTTGAACTTCGAACAGAACTTATCTGGGTTCTTTGGCATATCATGGTAAGCATTGAACCGAAAAGGAGACTGATTATTCCCTACAAAAAAGGACATGATTTGAGGATTAAATTGAGCTGCAGCTGTGTTCCTCGGAGCTGACTGAGCTCTTGGTGCCATTGGTATTCCTTGGTCCCTTCTTGTACGCCTGAATTCTGTCAAAGACAGCAGCTCCTCTCTAGCTGAGCTGGATCTGGTATGTCTTTGTCTAGTCCCCAAACTTACTAATTTTTAAAAAAAGAATAGTTCTTGCCCTCCTTCTAGCGCCAATTCTATTGATGAGTGTTTTAGCACACAACAACACAGGTGTGATTGCTAGCTTCACACCTCTCTTGAAAAGTATCCTACCCTAGGTAAGACTACTCCAAGGATAAAACAACTAGGTCTTAGCTTGCTTGGAATCTCTCAGTTGGGATGTTCTAGCTATGCCTATAAGGGGTCTTACATGCAATCTACAGATCTTCAAGTTGGGACAACAAATACATATAAATACTCTATGATTTCAGCTAATAAAAAGATGTAAAATGTTGCTGAAATTCCTAATCTAACAATGGTTTTTAAAAGAAAATGCAAAAGGGTTTAGGGTTTTAGAGAAATCCTACGTGACATTCACAATGTACGGGTTACTTTAAGTAGACAAATACTCTGAAACTTAACCCATTTTCTAAGTTACCAAACTTTAAAGTTGATGTTACAACACTGCAGAAAATGATGCTATCTTCAATGGAAATCTAAAGGTTTTCAGATTACATTCATTCATTAAATACCCAATAAATGGCACAATTTAACCTATGAAATGTAATTGAACTAAGCACAACCGATCAGCCCAGACTAACTTTACACAGTCATTTACCATCAGCAAACAACCAAAAGTATGGACTAGAACATTCATCAAATACTTTCACCAAACCATGAACATTATAAAAGCACAACTAACTAACTATGGGAGAGTAAGAAGCAAACCATGAAAACCAAGTAAGAAACACAATACACAAATTCTCAGAACCACTGCAGAAACTTGCTTTGCATTACTTCAAATGGCAGAATGTCAACAATTCGGCATCAAATTCTCTCTTACAACTAGTGGAAATGGCAACCCTTTATATAGAGGAGAAGCCATACCAAGTTTTTAAACGAATGGTGGAGATTAACTCATCACCGATGGTCCAGATTACATCAATGAATTCACAAATAATAGCTCATATCAAATCCTAGATTACACTTTGTCTTTTATGAAAAAGACAAAAAATAGCCCCCAGATACATTGAACCCTGTCAATTTGACCACCCAACTCAATATATTAATAGGAAAGATCATTTTTAAAGCACAAAAGAGACAAAATAGAGTCACATGCTGCCCCAAATGTAGCAATTTATGATTATGACGGGATTACATTTCAGAATATTCAAAAACATGTTAATTCTCCTCATCCAAATGGATTTTGTCCTCTTCTGCCAGCTTGTTGCGGTAGTTGAGCCATGCTTCAAGGGCCAGATTGATCTCCAAGGGATCTGGATTCTTCAAATGGCTGACTCGATATTCAAACATGTCCAGCTCCCTACCGAACTTGTATATTCTTTCTATTTTTGCCCCTGCCTTGCAGACTGCATTGAATTCAGCCTTGAGGTCGCTAGCTTTATGTAATCTGTCCTCCATATCCAGTTCAATATTCTCAAAAATTACCTTATGCAATTTATTCTTACATTTTTCAACATCATAAGGTGCATAGTCATTGTAGGCTTCTTCTAAACAATCTCTTAAAGGATCATTAATATCATATATTAATGCCCAAATTTCTTCATCTGCGGGCTTGTAAGCTTCTTTTATGTTTTCAAAGGTCTCTTTTCTAAATTTCAGTTGTTGATACCACTCGATAGCCTTTGACAACTTGTCCCCAGTTAGAATATTCTCGACTACTAAAGTTTGCGTTGTCAAATCTCTGATGCTCTTAACTCTGGGAAACATGTGGGAATAATATTCTTCGAAGGAGTCACACTCCTCCCATAGATCCTTCCACTTTTCATGAAGCTCAACCAATTTCTTATGTGCTTGGGTGGCGGCGTCAATGGTTTCACATCCTTTTTCAAATACTCTTATTAGCCATTTCTGAGTTCCCTGTGACATGGTTCTTACCTCACCAAGTTTTGCCATTTCATCTATGGACAAGAAAGTAGGTACTGTCCTTATATCTCCTCCTGCATCAACTGGTTTGATCAAGAATTGGAGGTAGGTCCAGAGTTCTTCTTTTTGTTGTTTTAATTCTTTCTTTGATAACTCATCTTTATCCAATTGCTCCAGAATGGAGGTGACAGACCCCTTAAACTCATCAACCCTTTGACCCTGGGTGGTTGGTCCCAGATCAACTGTTGAGATAACGCAGTCCTCAGCTCTGACTTGCTCTCTATTTGTATTGGCGGGTGGGACAACTATTTTAGCAATTCTAGATCCTGTCTCATCCTTATAGATTCTTGATTGTACTTTTTCTTTTTTCTGCTTCTTTGGCCTTTGAGCCTGTGAGAAGATTGTGCTCAAATCTAATTGCATTATTTCCACCTGCGGATCAGGGTACGCCACTCCATTTTATAGCTACTCAGGTGTTGAAGAGGAGGGCTTACTCAGTTCAGTGATATTCTCACTGTCAGTTTTGGTAGGCTCTTCAAGTGGCCCCTGTTCTTGATCTAACCCCTTATCTTTATTCAAATCCTTATCTCCTTCATTGGCCAGGTTTCTCCAATTTACCATTATATTCCCCTGAGTTGATTTGAAGATTTCTTCTCTCTAACCCTTCTCTGGAGGACTGTCAGATATATTAATCACTTCGACACTGACCGTTTTAGCCAAAGGCTCATTTGGAATTTCATTACTTGCCTCAACAAATGTATCTTTCTCTAATTCAGGCAATGTTTTTTGTTTCTGGCTCTTGTAAACCTAATTCTGCACATACCTTGTCAATTCCAAGTAGTAATGGTACAACTAGAGGAGTAGAGTCTTGGCTTAATCGTGTCTGTAGGATAGGTGCAATAGAGGACAAAGGCTTTGTAGCTGATGGCATGTCTACCTGTGTTAAATTAGCTAACATTACTGACAGAGTGGAAGAGATAACTAGGGGTGAGGGAATAGATAGCGAGGGCAAGGGAAGAGAAGGTGAAAGAATTGTAGAGATGGGAGGCAGTGTAGTGGAGGTAGATAATGGAGTGGAAGAGATGGGAGGTAATGGTGTAGTAGCGGTAGAGGAACATGATATGGCAGCAATAGAGGAGATGAGACTGCTAGGGGCATTAGAAGATATTGCCAAGAGGCAAGAAATAGTTGAAATGGTAGGGGTAGGTGAAGTGGCAGTAGGGGTAGCTTCTTGAACAATAGTAGCTGAGGTCATAGGTGCAGTAGATGTAGCAGTGGTAGAAGCAATATAAGTGGAGGTAGCAGCAGTAGCTATAGAAGTAGAGGCAACTGTGCTTACACTTGGGGCAGAAGGAGGTGGAGAGGTATTATCACTAGTCACGGGGTTAGCCTCTGTAGTCTTGCTAACAATCTTCACCTTGACTTTCTTAGCTTTGAAACCTTCTTTAGGACCACTTGGCATATCCCTTTTCTTGGAGGCTCTTGTTCTAGTAGAAGGGGGCTGGTCTTTCTTAGGAGGGTTTGTAGAGGGCTTCTTAACTTTCTTAGTCTTTTCAGCCAATGGCGTATGCTTTTCACTGTCGGATTTCTATTTTTGAACTAGCTCTGCTTCATCTGTTATGTTTATTGGTTCATCCTCTTCTCCTCCGGACTCTTTGTCTAATTCTAGTGTAGTATATGTAAGCTGCACCCCTTGTCTCTCCAAAGTAGCTATCTGACCTCTCACCCAGGCCTTACTTAGTCTGATTGGTTATTTCATTATAACATCTAGAGAACTCTCCTCAGCATTGGCCCAATTAGGCAGAGGGATTGGTTGGCAGTATTGAGCTTCCTAGGTTCCTTTGACCATAACATTCTCATCATCTTCCAACTGGTCAAGCATTGTAATGATGTGAAACTTTCTTATGAAGGCTAGACATAACCTTGAATGAGCCTTCTTCATTACCTCGTAATCATCCATACAGTTGGCCCAGAAGTGCTCAATATACATTTTGTGAAACACACTTTTTGCTTACAAACTTCTCCATCACTTTATTTGGATCAAAGTGATCCCTTGCATTATAGTAGTGGAGGTTGATGATGCAGAGTGGCACAAGGGAAGCAACACACAAAGGTTTACTCTATTGTCCTTTGCCCACTCACCCACTTCAACTAGCCTTCAACCAACCAACCAACTAAAGGCACATACAAGGCATATGAAGGATTTGATGTCCAGACTATTGTCCAACCCCTAAGGCTTCTCCAACACCTTAAGATAGATCAACAAACACCTTCTATGCAGTTGGTTTGATCTCCAACTTCCCAAAACTCTTCAACCTATACCTTGACTAGTAAGGTTACTAGCCCTCCAAACTAGGTTTTCTCAACAAAACTTGACAAAATCCCAAAGGTCTAGGCAAACAAATGATGGAATTGAACACCTTTCAGGGGACCCTAACAAACCTCCAAATCTCCTGCTCCAACTCTACTCCAGCAATCCAGAACGCCTACTAGGTCTCTAGGCCTAATTGATCAATTTAGGCTAGGTTACAAAGCAAGTGCTCAAAATTGGGTGCATAGGTCAGGGGCAGGAACTTGGAATGACTCTACCATCCCCAAACAACACAAATCCACCATTCATTCACTCATCCTCTTAGGGTTTTGTCAAATACAACAATAAATTGCATAAATTCAGTCAAATACATAGAGATATTTGACCTAGGGCATCACATTAAAAATAGTAAACTGTATTTTCTCAGAAAATGCTTTTGGAATCAAGTAGTATACACCCCTAGCCTGTATTTCACCGAGTGGCATGAAATTTCATCGGTGGAAATGCATTCTAGGGCCAAATTTGTGGGACTGCCCTAGAAAACAGGGTTTCTAGACCAGTTTTGAAAGAAAATTCAATAACTTTTGACTCCGACCACTTCAAGACCTCAAACCAGTTGCATTGGAACCCTGACTCCAAGAGCTTTCAGAAAAATATCATTTGCACACATGAAAAGTCCGTACAGTCCGTATGCAACAAGAAAAACAGCAAAAAATAGTCAGTTTTCTTGATTTTTGTGCCCAAATTCCGTACAAAAACTTCCTCCTCCGTACTGGAGTCAGATATCCACCATATTAACCCATCCAAGTTGGTTTCCAACTTCTACAACAACATTTAACTGCCCAAAGTGGTTTTTGAACCGACCCAACACATAACACCTTTGACAACTATGGTGTTTTGCATTAACACAAGGAGGTTGATTTGTTTGGCTTGTCCAATGGAGTCCAAATGATCAACACACTCCTTCCAACATACTAAAATATTAAAACAACCAAAAAAAACTCGAAAACCAATCCTTAGACCTTCTAGGCCTAATTGGCACAACAAGGGTCCAAATGGACTAAGAAGGATTTAAGGTTTATATAGTCACCCCAAACCTCTTGACCATACAAAATGGACCAAACAACAATGGCTAAAAGCCTTATTACAAAACACATTGAACAAAGAAAACATAACTTTTCAAAATGCATCAAAATGCCTTTAGGAACCAAGGTGCTCCTAGGTGCCCTGCACCAGTTGAGGAGTTGAAGTTCCTTATCCGAATGATCATCTGATGCCAATGAAGGACGTGTAATTCCCTTTGCCAAACCTGATGGGAAATTGTACATTGGTTCTATGCAAGTGCTTATGTTTCTTAGCACAAGGGATCAATTGCGTAGATAATTCCAAGAGAACTATCTTATCATCGCGATATCTAGGAAGTCTGTAAGCTATCCCAGTGAAACCTTGCACCCTTAGATATGTGAACTTTTCAAACTGGATATACCACCTTCCATATGTGGTCACTTCATTCATGGCTTCTGTGGAAATCCTCAAGGCGGTGTTACCTTGTAGCAATCTTGCTATATACATTGTGAAAGTATTGTTCACTATTTTAAAATGCATTAAAGATTGAGATGAGGTGAGCTGTGGATAACACTCATATACTTTGACCTGAGTCTGTTCATCATTCCCAACTTCTCCTATTTTGGACAACCCAACAAAATGATTTCTTCTTGCTAATGCATAGACAACATAGGATGTCCATCTAAATAATCTTTTCTCTTTGAAGTTGCTAAAGGATTAATCAATATTATCACTAAGAATCTGTGACTAGTGGAATTTAGTTCCCTTCAGTATTTCAATAATGATAACAAACATCCATTCTTCAAAGGTGGAAGCTATAGGTAGTCCATATATTCTACTTAGGAAAGTTATCAAATCCCCTATCTCATCATGAAAGTCACTTCTGTATAGTACTTGAGGGGATTTGCTCATGGCAGACCTTCTGCTCTTTGCCCAATGATCATTCACATGTTTCCTGCATCCATTTACATCCTTGTTGTAAGTTACTTCTGATCCCTCTTTGTTTGGCATGGTCATTACTGTGTGCCATGGGCTGTCAAAACTTTCAGCCAAGGAGGGTGGACTTAAGTTAGCTAGGATGCCTCCATTGGCAGTTTGGATTGTTCTAGTCATGACATCATATCTGTCTACACATGTCACTATCAGTTCTGCACATTGAACAGATGCGGGGAAAGCAATATCTTGTGCTATACCACTGTGCTTTAGTGTTTTGGCCTTGGGAGTTGGATTTGGGCCAAAGGTTCTTAGTCTAAAATCATCCAGGTCTATGTGACCCAGATTTGTATCTCCTGCATCACTCCATCTAGAATGAATCTTTGTCTATGGGGGAATGCCCTTGAATTCGTACTTCATGATTTGATCCTAGGCAGTCATCCAACCTGTAGGACTAGACCTCATAAGCTTGATACCTTAAGAGATTTTTACTAACTCCTAAGTTTAGGCTCTTCATTGCCAAGTGGATTATAGACTTTCAACCTTATCAAAACTTGATGAATTTGTAATGCATCTACTAAGTTATTAACATGCCTATTAAAGAACAAGAATCATATATTTGTGATCATTGCATCCATTACATAACCCATAATAAGCAATTCAATATGACTGTATGCAATAAATATCTCAATGTTTGCAAAAATCTCATTTAAAACATGTTAAACATCAATACTCATCATTTGCAATCATCATCACATTATATCAAACACTTCTCCTTTTGAAAGCTTCTAAAAAAAATAGTCATTTTATATCATTTGTGCTAATTTCAAGGTCGACCGACCTGCAGACAAGAAAGTGCCACTTTAGAGGTCTACTGACCTCAACGAGAAAATCAAGTTCAACCGACCACTAAGTCTTTCATTGTTCATGTGCTTTTAAAGCTTTGTGCGAGTTTTGTGACCCACCGACTTGCACAGGTTTTAGAGGGTACGGACTCAAGGGGTTTGGTCTAATTCGTCGGTTGGAAACTTAGCGCAAGACCGTCAGGATAGTTTGCATTTCTTTGTGTGGGATTAGGTCTTGTCAGACTTTGCACGAGTTTCAAAGTTTTCTGACTAAGTCAGTGATAGCATACTTTTGCGCAAGGTCGGCTGAATTTAGTTTCAGTGCAGGATCGATCTTTTATTGTCAGCAGAGGTTTCGTAAGCCATCGACTAGTGGGGATTTCCTAGGCATCCGACCAAAAGTCAGAGGGAGGGTCTTTTGGTGCAAAGTCGGCGCAAGGTGATTTTGGTGCAAAACAATTTTCAGATCCTTGCAGGGTTTTTGGATCCTACTGACTAAGTTGGTTAACTCAATGAAGAACATGGAGTCAGAGGATGAGGTTTTCAACGCTAAATTTGTTTGAAGCTTCGGTGCAGATTTTCACAGCCGCTGACTAACTAGATGAATCAAAGTTTTTGCAGGTCGGTCAGATGCCATTCTAGCACAAAACCTAGTTGTTTAACCCGTTTGAGGATAGACTTGATGTGCTCAAATTTTGCTAAGTCTGGAAAGTTGTTCCATTTTACCTACGGTGAACTATGTTTTTTGAGAGACTCCAAACTAAGGTTTGTAGATTGGTAAAATTTTAATTCATAAAACCCTAATAACATGCCCAATTTCATACTACTAAAAGGTGCTTGAACATGAAACCCTAGCTGCATAAAAAGAAACCCTAAAGGCCAGTTGAGACCCTACCTGGTATAGCTGAGGTGAGTCGATTCTAAAATGCACGGGCAGGGAGAGGTCATTGGTTCAAATCAACAATTGATGGTTTGGTAAATCACAGAGAGCTCTCAAAAACTTGCATTGAATATGTGAAATGAGATTAAAATAGTGTAATAAATCCTTATATTGTCTCCAATTAGAATGCCATTAATACTATCGTACATTGTGTCAGTCGAGCGGTTCAGGGGATTAGTGTTTTGCGCAACTTTTGATAGGCTCTAACTTGGTGAGAATTCAAGGTGCATTGGACTTGGTCGGAGGACGACACTTTCAGTGCCATGACAACAGGCTCAGTCATATGCATTCTGTGGGATTTTGAGGTTCCTTGGACCGGTGGGGATTTCAGCAGCCTCCGACTTGGTTGGATGACAAGCGATGTAGCACAAGTTGGTCGAGAGGATAAACAGTGCCAAAGTCAGTGGCAAAGAATTTTAGCACAAAAGTCGGTTCAAGGGCAATTCAGTACAAAAGGACTATCAGACTTACTAGAAGAAATGTAGAGATCATGACTTAGTAGACTTTTGAAGTGATTTTCAACATCAAATTTTTATCATGGCAGGAAGTACACTTTGACCACTTGACTACTTAGGAGATGAAAAACTCACTTGACAATCTAGACCAAATTTGGAAGAGGGGGTCCCTATTTTTGAAATGGGGCGTATGTGTGAGGCAAACAGGTTCACAGATGAACAAATTAGTGAAGCAAGAGCAAAGGCAGAAGCATCAAAGGCTGTAAGTGCCCCAAAGGGCCAAACATTAAAAGCTCTAGAGAAGATGAAAGAAGAGAAAAATGCATCTGGTCTTGTGAGAAGAACAAGAGCTTCCACCTCTGCAGCCATCTCCAAGAGTTCTGGACCCTCTATTGTAGAGGAGACAAAGCTGGTAGACACTGAAAAACAAATAACAGTGAAGAAACCTGTAGAGAAAAAGAAAAGAAAGAAAACAAAGACAACAAAAAGAGTCTATGTAAGCCTGGGTGAAGGAGAAGAAGAGGAGGAAATAGAAATAGATGAGGAGATTGAAGCAAAAAGGGCAAGAATAGAGAAAAACACTCGCAGTGAAAAGAAGAAGCCCTCTGATAAAATTAAGAAGAAGAAGGGAGATGAGAAGTCTGAAGGTGAAGCAACACTATCCTTGGAAACCTTGGTTAACACATTTGCTCAGCATGGGAATTTGAAACCCATTGAGTTGAAACATATGATTAAAGGTTCGATGCAGACAAGGTAATCATTGAAACAACTATTGTCAGATATTTGGATATGTTTAGCAAGGCCTTGATTGAAATAATAAATGAACTACCAGATAGCCTAGCTAGCATAATGACAAGGAAGGAAGGGGCTATGGCCAAAGATGTTGAAATAAGGGAATATGTCTTGTTGAGTCTTTGCCTTGACATAACAAGTGAAGAAAGAGAAAAAGTCACAAAGATACTCAATGAAAGATTTAGAATAAAGAAAAGAGTGAATTCTCTTATGGCTAGTGATACTGACATTTTGGTAAAAGAAACAAAGGAGATAATCCTGGGTGTTTTGCATGAACTGCAAATCACAACTATTGTGGACACTGATGGGGAAGAGTAAGCTCACAATGTTGCTGCTCTGAAAGAGAATATTGAATAACGCATGGACCAAAGTACATTCACCCGTCCAGAGAGTTCAGGAGAAGATGAAGAGATGAAAGAAGCTAAGAAATAAAAGAGCACTGAAGAAGCAAAAGCAACTTTTGAGGAGAATATCCTCAAGAATCAAGGAGAGCTTGAAGAGAAGAAATAAGTGAACATCTTGCTCTGGAAGAAGAGAGAAATGAACAAGAACTCAGCTAATGACAACCTTCGGAAAGACAAGAAGCTAAGGTGTCTCATGGTGAAGAGAAGAGAGAGACTGCTGACTCCTTAAGAGAGTTCTTGGAGAAGTAGAAAGAAACTCAAATTTTGACTGCTCCTGAGCTTCTTCAAGGACCTATTAACCTTGCATCTATGTCCCCTCTATAGACGTTAAGACTTGGGACAATTCTCCAGAGTAATGCACAAGAGGAAGTGTTGAAATCTCATATAGAGGATAGTGTACTATTAGAAGATGAATCAACAATTTTTGAGAAGCTAATGCCCAAAATTAGAAGAGACACATCCTTGGGTCTTGTTGCACAAGTAAAGAAATTAATGGAATCCATAAATTCTCATTTTGAGTCCCTGGAGAAAGCAACAGAAAAGAAAGTAAGGATAGAGATTGATGATAAAAGGCTAATAGAGCTAAAAGATAAAGCTTCTCAAGATAAATTTTTGTTAGAAAAGAGTATGGAGTGTGCACAAATAGCCATCAAAGAAGCCAATGAAGTGTACCAATGTTGTCTCACTTGGATGGACAAGACAAAAGACACAAAGGAGAAAATGGATGGGCTAGAAGATAAGATCATGAAGATCTCTAGAAGTTATGACCCGATGAAGGATGATGTTGGCCAACAAAGAGCAGAAGTGGAGACTATTCATTGCAATATAAATAAGTTGTAGATGCAAAGAGAGCTTATAAAACATAGAACGAGCCAGCTCCAGGAGATTATGAGTTTCAAAATTGCATCCATGGCTTGATTAGTTGCAGTTGCAGAGCAAACAAAGCAAATTACTGAGGTCCTTGCCACTGTAAAGAAGGCAGAAGATTTGGTGTCCCAGATCAATGAGCACGTATTTGTTTTGAGTGATGTCAAAGTTTGATGGGATCAAGATGTAGCTCAACTTAGGCAACTTTACTCAGACATCCTCCCAGCAAAATAGTAAGGCATTTTTTTTGATTTCATTTGTAAATATGCGGATAGTAGAGAAACAGTTTTGAAGTTTTGGCAACTTGTACATACATTTGTATCATTCACCTTTGCCATTGATGTCAAAGGGGGAGGATGAAGCATGTGAAAAATATTGGAAATACAAGAAAAGAAGCATGAAGGAAGGGGGAACAGTGTGTAAAGAGTAAGGGGTGTTGATAACTGAGAGGGGGGGGGTGAATCAGTTATCCTAATTATTTCCCTTTCTGAACTTTCCTATTAATTAATGCAGCATTGAATCAAACTCAAAAACATTACCATGAAATAAGAGACACATGACACAGTAATTTTTTGACGTGGAAACCCTGTTAAGGGAGAAAACCACGGGGTGATTAACCCAAAAATTATTCTCTGTTAGAAGAATAGGAGATTACAAAAAATGGCACTTGCCAATTAGGGCTCACTGCCCGAGCACACTGCTCACAAGAGGCCCACTGCCTACAAGAAGACACACTGTCTACAAAGTGATAAGAATCACAGTCTTGAACTGATTGGAAGCATCTGCATATGCTGGAGTTCAGTTCCGGTTAGGCTCAGTACACTGATCTGCTGCACTTCATCTTTCCTCTGTTCTTTATTCTGCTATCTTTCACATACCGGATCCTTTTTGTTACTTCTGCTCTGTTCTGGACTTATTCGCATATGTCTTCACACCATCACTCACTTCACAACTAAATCCATCCTCTATATATATCCGCACAAGTAATTTCATCACCTTTCTAGTCGGCATCCAGAACAGTCTAGTTTCTTACAAACTTTTGTTCTGTCGGCTGAATCCTTCCTCACCAAGCAATGCGGATCAAGCATATACTTGTAGATATCATTAATCATGTCGGCCAAACATGATTCATGCCTTCACAACCTCTATCATCAACAGTAACACATCCGGAAAGTAGTCTGATACTCTGTCAGTCAGTTCTTCCTCTATTTTCACTGTCTCTCAGGAATCCGGTACTCAACTATTCATATCTTTTTCCTTGTCCATCACCGGAGGCTAAATCCTTGGAATATACTACTCAAGGTAGTCCTCTTGACTTCCCCAAATCCGCACTGCACCAAGACACTTCCTCTGAGAGATCCGGATCAATCTGTCGGACCTTGCCACATGCTCTGTTCTTGTTCACCGGACCACAACAATCTTTATTCTGACTTCCGGTAGAGACACATTATGACTTGCGGATATGTGGGATGACCTTTGTTGCCATCAATGACAACAACCATGAATCCATATAGTGTCTCTTGCCAACAAGGGGGAGCAGTGAAACAATCTTTCACATTAAGTGTTGCCATTAATGTCAAAAGGGGAGTTTGTTGGCAACTTAGCAAACATCACTAAGAAAGAGACACTGCTGGTATGTTGGTACATGATGTTTGAAGGTGTTGTCATTGATGTCAACATGGAAAGGAATAAGGTTGAGACAAATTTCTTGGTCTAGTGAAAGAGACTTAGTCATTTTGACTAAGTGTTGGTGGTATATAGGAGACAATGATAGAGTAGTAGTATAATGGATAGCATTGCTCTGCAGTTGATGATCAGATCATATGGTTTAGGTATGTTGTTTGTAGGCCTTTTGTGATCCTATATCCAAGATATTAGCTCCTTATGAGTACCCGAAGCATACTTTCAAATAGACTAAGTTTGGAAGAATAGAATATAGTGTGAATCAGAGCAAAACACTCAATTGACTTGATCCGCATTCCTCTGTTGTTACACATTTTCTTGTGCAGTTTAGAGGTCTTGTAAACACATGTCTGAAGTATTCAAATCTAAAGTTATAGAGTGTGAAGTCCATTGATAAGGTAGTTGTGAGTGTCTAAGTTTCACTACTGAGTTTTACAGAGCTTAACTATGACAGGGCATGTGTTCTTGAGGTCCGCATTTTGCTGCAAGAGAATATTTTTCTTTTCGGTTCTGAAGGTATGATCTATGATATGTGAAGAGTCTCTGTTATGGTTTTGAGCAAGTTTTTTGGTCCCCAGTGAAAGTTGTAGTATGACATATGAGACTGGGTCAGCGACAATTGATGTTTAAAGCTAACATGACTATGTGATGCTTGTTCGATAAGATCTATTGTTTAGAATATTGTTCTAAGAGATGTTATATTTGGATCTGACATATGTAGTTGTGATTTAAGCATTGTTTTGGTCCACTATTTGTTTTGGTAAATGATTTTGGCCAACAAGTTACCTAAGGCATGACTACATACTACATCTAAGTATGCCGACCTAATGTGTGAATCTCAATTGTTGCGGATATATATATATATATATATAAGATCAAATTCATTGTTTGGTTAGTGGAATACGCGAGTGTGATCATGAATTCAATGTGTGAAGAATAATAAGGGCAACAAGAGTAGAAGAAGAGAGATCTTGTTTGATGTAGAAATAGAATAGTGAAATAGGGCAGTTAAAGATGAAGAGCTTTGAGACAATATTTCTGAGCTTCATTGGAACTGTAACCATGCATGTGTAGATGCAATCAGAGCAATTCAAATTGGCAGTGAGCCACCCTTCTTTGTTTCTTTCTCTAGGTAGTGAGCCTTCATGTAGTGAGCACTTCTTTTGGGCGGTGAGCCCTAAAGGTAGTAAGCCTCTATTGTATTTTAGTATTGTTCCTACATAATATATTGTGAGCTAATACTCACTGTGGTTTTTCCTAGTTTTGGGTTTTCCACGTAAAAATCCTGGTGTTGATGTGCGATGCAATATTTCTATTTCTTCTATGTTTAATTTGTTTTATTGCTACATGTGGTAAATGGATTATTAGCTCAATAAGTAAAAAGTTTAATTCTCTACTGATTCACCCCCCTCTCAGTAGTGTGGGTGTTCAACAATTTACCTCAGCTGTAACATCAATTTTCACTACAATATCTTCCACATCCTCATCAAATGCAACTTTTTGTTCTTCTCCCTTCACTACAACAATGAGCTTCGACATCCACTCTTCTTCAATCACCAACATTTGTGCTAAAAAATCATCATATTCGCTATGCTCTACTACTGCAATCTCTTCATATTCTGTCAGTACATCTTCATCCTTCACAGCTACATCTATTTCCTCTTCTTCATTCTTTTCCTTCATGCCTTCCTCATAGCATGTCTTTGCTGCAAATTCTTTTTCTCCATCTTGCTTGACAACTATGCCATGTTGTGATGCTTCTAATCAATCCAATCTCACATTTATATTATCCATCATCACCAAAATCTTCCTCTCTTGATATTGTCTCCAGCCCTCCCATATCACAGGTTTCCTCAAAAATATCTTCATCTCATCTGCTACAATCTTTCAGTATCACTTCTCATGCTCTGCAATCTGCAAACAAAATTCTCTCTGTGGCTTACCAACTCTCACTTGCTCAGGACTCCTCTCTACCTGCAATAATCTTTTGAGCTTTTCACAACTGCCTTCTCTCCTGCAAGTCTTGGTGGATCCTCTCCAGGCTCAAGATTACCAGCTCTGATACCATTTGATGCAAGTGGTACTCCCACTCATTGCTACAACACAATTAATCTTGCACAAACAAAGACTCTATCTGCTCACAAATTAAACTCACAAACCATACAAGATTGCAACAAAACAATATTTCACTTTATTATGTAAAATCCATACATCAATCAAATTCTACAACATTACAAATAGGGTCTTCAATGGATTCTCTCTCTTTGAAACCTGCACACATAAAGCTCCCATGGATTCCTCTACATACAGGTATTCACTCTCACCTCTACACCCTTCCCATGGCAAAGATTTCCCTCTCTGAAATTTGCCTCTAATCTATTGAAACATTTCTTTAAATAACACTTCATCTGCAATGTTTGGATTTTCATAGTCATCAAAATAGTTTAGTGCCTCTAGAACAGAAACACCACATTTTAAGAAGAGAATCACGTTTTTAGAGCCTTTACTTACTTTCGAATACCAAAAAAGTTTTTTTTTGTATAACTTTTGACTGGGCTCATATATTTACATGAAAAATGGCCAATTTGAGTGTAAAAACCTCTTGAAGCTTCCCAAAAAAGGATTTCACTCCATCTTTTAAAAATCTCAAAAATTAATTGTTTCCATAGCCTGCTGGGCAAATTTTTTTGATTTTAAATTATCTCAAATGATGAGTAATTTGGCCACAAAACCTTCACCACATTATGATAAATATATCTAACAATATACCTATAAAAGGATTTCATCCCATCCTTCATAGATTTCCAGAAATAATTGTTTTCGTAAAACTACTATGCGGAGCCTTAAAACAATGATTTGGAGAAAATTGAAATTTTGCAAATCTGAGCGGACTTGAACTTTCCTAATGTTGAGAGATGCTTGAAAACACCAAAGAAAACTAGAACACACACCAAAACTAAAATTAAACTAAAATATTTTTGGGCAATGCAGGATCACCTATGGACCCGGATGCTCCTACATCATCAACCTAGTGCAAAACTTGCATATATTTGGAATACAAATGACCAAGGGGAGGATATATTCTCTTCTCCTCCCCAAATTCCACAAGTTACAAATGAACCCAACCAAGACCAAGAGATGATTGAATTTTCCCAAAATCCTAAATGCATGGATATGGTAGATCAAATCCTTAAATCTGATCCAAATCACTACCTTTCCTATCTACATAAAAATACTGGAAAGTTTCCTAGTGACATGAACACCTCACAACAAAATCCATCCACTTCAAACACCATAGGGGGATCCCAACCTCAATCCCCCAAAACCTAAAACATCCCATCCTCATCCCAAACAACTAGCATCCACATTTCACAAATTCCTCTTGATATCCCAATCAACACAAACCTATCTAGCACCACCAAAAGCATCCCACAACTTGATCCCAAAACCATAGCATTCCTATCTCAATACATCTCCCAACACTTAACATCCTATGTCCCAACATCTAATCATATCCTTGTAAACAATACACAAACATCTATTCCATTAAACACAACATCATCTTTTACCCCACCAATAACTCCCACGTGCACAAATTTCATCCTTTCTACAACAACTTCTCATGTAAAACCATGTGAACACAACTCCAACGCCACCTACTCCTGACTTGGCACAACAACTTCATGACATAACCAGAAGGTTATATGACATACAAAATGGACACAAGAAGAAGAAATATTCCTTTGAATATATATGTCCCTATCCTTTTGATAGATCCATTATCATGACCCTCTTCCCCCCAAATTTTGAAACGCCTAAATTTGAAAAGTATAAGGGGAAGGGTGATCCTAGAGAACACCTAAGGGAATTTTACATTGCTTGCTTTCTTTTTTCTTATAATGATACTTATCTCATGTGAGTCTTCCCTAGAAGCTTAGGAGGACAAACTATAGAGTGGTTATCCCATTTACCTCATGGAATCAAAATATTCAGTAGAAAAACTTGTCAACCATTTCTCCTACAATATCAAACATGAGGTATCCATGACAACCCTTTGTAACACCAAACAAAGGAATGGAGAAGCCTTTGCATCCTTGTTGCAACAATGGAGAAGCTTGGCAAGTAAACTCCCATGGCCCATCCCCAAGAAGCAACTTGTTAACATGCTCATGCAAAATATAAACTGAGAGATGGAATTTCACCTTCAAATCCAATGTGCCTCTACCTTTGAGGAAATTATTAAAAAATACACAACTATTCAGAAAGCCCTCATTGCTAAAGAGGTGGTCAAACTTTACAAAGATAAAGACAACAATGATAACAACATCCAATCCAATGACAACCCCTGATTTTGGGCAAAGAACAAAAATGTTTTCAATATGGTGTAATGAATGTTAAGAATGTTCAAAATGTACAAGCACCTACACCATCTAACATCCAAACCAACAACAACAACATAAGCATACCTAAGGGACAACATAAATAAAGCTCTGCACCTAGATGAAAATTCACCCCATTGGGGGAGCCAATATAATTTGTTTAGCATAAGTTGGTCCAAACAAACCTAATCAAGCTTCCTACAATTAGGTCCTATTATGATAATCAAATTAAGACCTCATGGTTCAATGAAAATGCCTATTATGAATACCATAGGGTCAAGGGCCATAAAACATCCAATTGTATGAGATTGAAGAATTGCATACAAGACCTTATTGATATAGGTGAAATTTCTATTAATGATTATTCTATTTGATCATCTAATGAAGCTCTAGGTGCATACAAAGATCTTCTTGATCATGGTAAAGGGAAGTCTCTCAATCCAAATAATACCAATAATGTTAATGCATCCTTCAATTTGTCAAATTGTTGGATACAAGCTAAACATAAACATACAGGTAAGGGCCAACCTAAACAAAGCTCTGCACCTAGACAAAAATTCACCACATTGGGGGAACCAATATAATCCATTTTGAAAAAGTTAGTCGAAGCAAACCTAATCAAGCTTCCTATGATTAGGTCCTATGATGATAATCAAATTAAGCCCTCATGGTTCAATGAAAATTCCTATTGTGTTCACACCATAGGGTCAAGGGCCATAAAACATCCAATTGTATGAGATTGAAGAATTGCATACAAGACCTTATTTATAGAGATGAAATTTATTTTAATGATTCTTCTAATCAATCACCTAATGAAGATATAGGTACATACAAAGATCCTCTTCTTGATCATGGTAAAGGGAAGTCTTCCAATCCAAATAATACCAATAATGTTAATGCATCCTTTTCTTCTTATGACTCTATTGTGGACCATATAGAAGAATGTTCCCATCATGTAGCCACCATTACCATCAAATCAAAAGCTCCTAGTTGTGTCATTACCACATGTCGTGGTTGTGTTACTATCTAAGGAGTCCCATCTTTGTCCAAATCCCCCACTAGCTATGATATCCTTGATCGCCTTGGTAAAACTCCCTCCCAAATCTTTATCTTGGAGTTGCTTCACACCTCACCAATTCATAAAAATATCCTTGACAAACCATTACAAAAGAGTTGTGGGTCCTAATCCATCCAATCCAATCCTATTTATCCTAATCCTCCAATCTCATCCAACTTATCCTAATCATCCCAATCCACCTCATCCCTAATTATCCTTATCATCCATATCATATCTAATCCTATCCCTTTTTCATCATAAATAACCCATCCAAATCATCCCTAATCATCCAATCACCTCATCCCTTTCATCCAAATCATCCTATCCACATCATCCCAACATAGCATCCAATCCTACCAATCATTTCATCCCACTTCATCCTAATCATTCCACATCATCACAATCAATCCCTAATTCATCCCTAATCCATCATTTAGGATCCTAGATCTAATCAACTTGTCTAATCTAATCAATGTCCTAATCATTATCCTAATCATAATCCCTTCAATGAACTTGATCCAATCCCTAGTATCTCACATTTCATCCATTTGTCCTTCATAATCTACATCAAAATTTACCTATCCTAATCCAATCCTATCATTCATTCTAGTCCTAATTATCCTCCATCCATAATCATCCATATCGTAATCCACTTATCAAGATTAATCCCCATCCTTCATCATCATAATCTTAATCCAATACCCTTTATCCACTTAATCTCATTTCAATCAAGTCCTAATCTATTCCATTTATCCTTCATCCATTATCCATTTCTATCAAGTATCCAATCCTTAATCAAAATCATCATTTGAACAACAAAAATTGGTTAAAGTCTTAGCCTCTTTCAACCCCATCTATTTTCCATCCAAAACTTAATCACAATCTATCCAAATCATCATCTAGATCCTTCATCCAAAGCTGCTAGCCCTAATCCTACATCATCCATTTCAAATCAAATAAAAAATAAATATCTTAAGTTGATCCTATTATCACCATCCAAACTTTATTAAGATCATTAGATTATCTTAAGTATAGTCATCAAATCCAATCAATCTCTGCTTAAGAATGCTAATCTATCTTAAGTAGAAATCATATCAAATCCAATCTAATCAACCCTCTTTCTTAGGAACATTAGTCTATCTTAAGTATAGAGAATCATCATCCTTCAATCAAGTCAAATCATCCTAAGTTCTTGACATTTGATCCCCAACCTACATCACATTTATCCATTATCCTACATCATCTCATACCTCCCAACAATATGGATCCTTATAAAACAATACAAGAAATATAAAGACTTAAAAGTATCTATTAGGGTTTTGATCTTATAACCAAGGCACAATAAAAAAATTCCTTAGTGATATCCCCTTAGTACATCTCTTCATTGGAGATTCTCAATCTCCTATCACATCAACATCACCACCCCACCCGTCCATTCAAAATAGGTGATCCCACAATAGTGGGTTACAATTGCATTGAGGAAGAAAAATTGCCTGTGCATGGAATTTTTTTTTGGATAGGTTCGCTTGAATGAGGGTGTTCACTAGAACCCATAAATGGGTTTGCTTGAAATAAACCCACTTTCCGTCAGCCAATTTTTTAATAAAATAATGGGTTCAAGCAAACACCCCTTAATGTTATTTGATTTTTTAATATTTTATAGGGTTTGAATGAACCCCCCTTCGCTAGAACCCCCCTTCATTAGAAGGTCTTTCAAGGAGTTCTCTAGAACCCCCCTTCATTAGAAGGGGTTTCAAGGGGTTCGCTAGAACCCCCCTTCATTATAACCCCCTTATTTTGCCCTTGTGGGCCCGTCTAGCTACAATTTTATGCAGATTTTTGGGTTTCGAGGTTCAGGTTAAGGATCAAAATGGAATCAACTTGAGAAACCCAACTGTAGGATTATAGTCCTCAAAATGAGCTCTCCATCAAGTATAGTTTTAGTATATTTTGGTTTTATTATACATTTTATTTTTTAGTTTAATTAAACATAAGTTTTTCATCAAAAATCAAGCTCTATGTTCTGCAATGTGGAAAAATAGTATATTACCAAAAAAATTCTGAAAAATATATATCCTCTTGGTATTCATGTCCTTGATCCAACAAAAAAAATTGAATTCCGATACATACAAAAAAAGTTATGCGCTTTATTGTACACCTATGTCTAAATTATAATTGGTTTGACTTCAAACCTTAATAAAAAATATTCAATAAAACATTATGAAACCAAATGCATCCTCTAGGTATCGTAGTTACAAATCTAAATTCAAAAAAATTAGAATTTTATCCTTCATAGAAAAAAAGTTATGTGCTTTATAGTACACATCACTCTTTAAAAATGGTGTTTACTATTAAAAACTAGTTATCGAAGGAGATTGAAAAATGAATGCAATTTGATTCCAAAAAAATTAAAAAAAAAGTATATTTAGAATCTACAGACAAAATGTCACAAATCACTAGTTTGCATCATCTTCAAATTCCTCACGGTTTAGCAGCTATAGGTGTCCAAAAGTTAATATTTTTTTCAACATGTTCATTTCAATGTCAAGTTTGGCCAAAAAGTGTAACCCACTATTGTGGGATCACCCAAATCCAAGTCACCAAGTCATGAATCGATACATGAACATACAAGTCCCTTGCAACTAAGCATTGTCTAGTATAAGTTACACCCTTATACCTAATTGCATACCCTATCCCTCCAATCCTCCTAATCCTAATCCATTGGTTCAACCATCTCCCAATCCATCAAAACCTATAGTCCATCCACCATCTAATCCACCATTGAACCTTCCATGCCCTAACCCATCGACCCATGAATCCATGAAGGATCTTCTCCAAAGACTATTTACAAAATCAAAAAACAAAAGCAATGCTATGGAGCCATCCAAATCCACTCATCCTATGTCATATCCCTCTAGCACAAGAATACCAAAGCCCATCATTCATGAAGAAGAGCCTCCACCTATCAAGCCTATTGAAGAGTCCCTTCTCATGATTCCAATTCAAACTCCATCATACACTCATGTTGTCAAAGATACAAATCTTATTGAGCCTATCCAAGAAGCTTCTAATTCTATCCAAACACAACAACTATGTGAAGGTCCTACTCTAAATCATGTGGAAACATCAAACCCTCATCCTAATAAAATATCTAAACATCCCATCTAATCCCATCCCTGATCCCCTTCCATCTCATGATTAACCTATACACACTGACCCCATCCTTGATCCCCTCCCATGTCATGATCAACCTATCCCATCTAATCCCATCCATGATCAAGACACACACGTTACTCCTATCCATCATCTACCTAGCCTTATTCATCATCCAACAACATCCACTTCCATGATGAGACACTTGGTCCCTAGGAAAATATTGATTATCAATTAAATCAATTGGATCCTATTACACCACATCTTAATGAGAATGATGGTAATCAAGAACCAAGAATCCCAACTCATCTCTTTCTCGATCCCACACCATCTCCTATTGATCCCATTCCAAATCCATCTCTTCTTGATCCTTCACCATCGCCTATCGACCTCATCCCAAATCCATCTTCCTATACCCTTGGTCCCACTACCTACATCCATGGTGGTTCTCTTGTAGGAGAGGAAAAAAGTCTATCCACCACCCATCCTTCCCCATCTAATGAAGGACTTGTTTCTTTTTTCCAAAATAACAAACACCCCATTACACATAGCATGCTCCAAAACATGAAATATCAAGGCAAATACTTAGGCCTTCATGAACAAGGAATATTGGAGCCTATCCATGTCAAAACCCATCCACGAATGCATGGACTTGGCTATACATCTCAAGGAAAATAATCCAAACATTTTGGTACCACCCACATTCTTCTAAATCCACTTTTTTTAATCCCAAAACCCGTGTATCCCATCATACATCCAAATCATGCATCTCCATCCCTCCCCCATTGCCATATAAATTTCAAAAGCATGTGACCATACATCTCCCTCCATCCACTCTACCTCCACACCTCCCAACTCCCAATATTCCCATCCTCAAATCCTCTCATCCCTTCATCCATAAGTCCACTAATCCCTCCACCTACACATCCCTCTACCTTAAATCTTGATCCCCTAAAATCCCAAATCAAGATCAACAAATGCACACATTACCTAACTTGAAGCTATCACAAAACCCATGGGATTAAAAAATACAAATTTGGATGCCTCTACACCTAAAACAAAATCCTACAAAAGTGTAAGAGTTCTCATGCCATAAGTCATCAACAACCAAAACAAAAACCAAATAAAAAATCTAAAAATCTACAAACGTCCACACCCCCAAAAGTAAAATCTAGAACAAAATTGGTGTGGGTCCCTAAGAACAAAGAAATTAATCCAAATGGAGCATCCAAATCCCAATCTATCAAAAATCCCCAAAATCACAAGTCCATTTGGGTGCCTAAATCCCTAAATCGGCAATCCCAAAATCCCCCATCCCAATCCCATAATAAAAAAATCCCCATTACTCCCAACACAGGCCATCCCAATCAAAAACTTTAAAATACAAACTGGTGTGTGTAAATTATGGTCTTGGCTCTCCTCAATACCATGACATTCCCACATACCTCCATCTCCTCATCCTATATCCACTATATCCGCTATATCCCCCATCATATCCCTTTGGTCCATGCTTTTGCATAATCCTTAAATGTCCATTGTAAATTTATACACTATCTTCCATCCATCCATAATCCACATCATAATCCACTTCATTTCCATCTCATCCAATCATTTACCAACATCCATGCGCATAACGACACTCGACATGGTCCATGTGCGACATACATCCAAAATGGGACCCTATAACTTTGCTATGGAAATAGACACTTGAGTCCCCATCCTCCATCCAAATCTCTCTCTCCCCCCATTCACCCATCCTATCCAAATAGCAAAAAATAAGAAAAAAGAAAAATAAGAAAAATTAAAAAATTAAAATAGTAAAGAGAAATCATTTATCCAATGGTGAAAACTAGCTCGGTGGTGTCTTGGATAAGAACCATGATGAAAATCTAGCAAATAGGTATCATGTGTAGATTTATTATCTATATACCTTACACTTGGGGGGAAATTGGTCTCATCTATCCCATCTTATCATTTTTATTCTAGCCTATCACTCCCATTTTATCATTTCCTTCCTACCATCCCCATCCATTATATTCTCCTATCTATTCCATTTGACCAACCTATCCTCCCCTCCTACCATTGATATTAATAACGACAAGGGGCAAAATTTTGAAAAATGCTTTGGATGTCTCTTGATGTACCTAATCCTTTCCAACCAATCCAATCACCCTTACCATTACAAACATTGTCACACAAAGTCTTGAGTATCCTACTTAGAGTGGGGCATGCTATTCCTATGCGACATAGCCTTGGAGATCACATCCTCAACCCCTCCATCCACCATGCATCTTCCATCCTTGCATCTAGACTTGGTTTTCCCTTGTCATTGGTATCCAACAAAATAGGCTATCTAAATGCAACCCAATGCCATCCCATAAATAAAAAAAACAAAAAAATCAAAATACCCAAAAATCCAAGCAATAAATTGAAATGCAAGCCATCCTTAATCCACACCAATATCACCAAGCAATCTAGCCAATCATCCAAAAGTATCCAATGGTTGTGTTCCTAGGCTTGCTGCAAACCTCATCATCATTATCATCATCATCAATCAATTATTTCTTAAGAATGTAAGCCTATCTTAAGTATAGAAATCAATCCATCAATCTATCAATCCTAGTGTTGATTCATATGGCCAACAACACTAGTTAATCCAATCAATCCATCATCAGTTTTCATCTTGACAGGGGCAACAACCTTGTTTATATTTTTATCATTTATGTATGCTTGCTTGCTTGTGTGTGTTATCATATTTATCTTGTATTTGTATTAGTCCTTGCAACATATTTTCACCACAACATCATGGTCTTCCATATCATAGTGCCCAATGACATATGTTTGCCTAGGACCATTATCTTTATGCATGAGACACATCATCACCCTGGTCTTTATAACTTGGTGCATAACATCTAGTGCTATATTAAACTATATGATTTCTCATTCTATGCAGCATAATGTATCATTCATCCATTTCACCCATCCCTTATCTTTCCTCCATCTCTTTAAACAATCAACTTCATCCATTTGAAGAGTATACTCATGTTCTTCAAACTTGCCCATCCTCTCGAGGGGGCATACCATCCCTCCCTTGTTCCTCCTCATCACTCATCTAAGTGGCTAGGGCATCCCTTTCCAACCCAATAATATGCTTTATCTTTCTTTGAAATTATGTTCCTTCCCTTGGTCGCAACACCATCTCAAAGAGGGGAAAAATGTAGACACCTGAAATTGACCATGTCCTAGGGACATATCTCTCATCATTTTCAACACCTCCTAACCCACTTTCAACACCTTTTCGACATCACCTTGTGAAATCTTGTGAAACATTTGTCATAGGTCCCTCTTTATCCAAAATTAATTAAATAAATCATATTTATTTAATTAATTAATCCATTTTATCCCATTACCCAATTTAATTAAATAAATCATATTTATTTAATTAAATTTATCTATTATCCCTCTTAGCCAAACTTAATTAAATAAATCTTATTTATTTAATTAATTTATCCTCACATTTCACATGTCTCTCATAATTGATTATAAAATTTTATTATTTAATCAATTATTTGCCACTTGTCCTCATCCTTATCCTTATCCCAAAAGTCAAACTAACTTTTAATCCTAGCCACACAATTCAAACTACACCTCTTAAACTCAACCATTCACATAAGGGTGCCCTATCCTTGCTCTAATCCTATCCATCATTTAAATCTTAATCCTATCCATCCATCCTATCAATCAAGCATCTATAAATCAAGTCTCATCTGGAAGCCATTATCAAGCCTTCCTATTATGCAAAGTTATGATGCTGAAATACTGAGAAATCAGCGTGTATCATATCAATAGTATCATTGAGCATAGCTAGGTAGTACTAGGGTGCATACTACTTTCTCTATATCGAGGAGAAATGATAATTTGAGGTAAAGATTGTGTGTATTGCATTCATCTTTCTATTGTTTTTCTCATTTCATTTTCTCTATCTTCAATATTACCTACAAAATTAACAATGTTGTCAAAAGCTTCCTTTGTAATAGGCTCTTTTTTGATAGTGCACTTGACCTTGGTAAAATAGTGCATTGGTATCTCATATCCCTGTACAGAGACACATAACTCCCTTGTTGCATTAAACTGTAAAAAATTAGTAGGATTGTTCACATTTGTCATCAAGTGTCAGCTACTAAATTTTGGACTTATGAATAACTTCTCTGATAGATATAGATTATCGAGGGTCATGCATAAATTTTTATGTAGTTTAGTATATTCCAAAATATACATAGTTCTTTCTTGAGATTTTTTCACAAGAATGTTCATTTCCTCTAGCATGGGAAGAATATTATATAAAGTTAAAGGTGTCTCTATGTCACTTAACCTATGTAAGAGGCTAGGAGCTCTGTCTATTGTGAGGTGATGTCCATACATTACTCCAATCAAGAGTTTGATATTATGAAAAAAATCATTGCGCTAGTCCATTTAAGGAGATCCATCTGGTATCAACATCCTTAAGAAGCTTGTTTCCTACAGTTATTCCCTCAACAAAATGTTGAAATTCTAAAAACCATTTGGGACTTCAACAGAAGTATGAGTAGAGCTCATGGACTAGATCTTCAACTTTTGATACTATAGAAAACCCACTCACAATTTAAATAATAAATTCATTACGTGGACCATGCAGTGAATGAAAATCGTGTATGTTGATAAAAAGTTTGTACCTTTACACAAAGACCATTCCTATGACCTTCGAGCACACACCAACTTTTTGGCAATTGTGTAGTCATCCATACCTCTAATTTCATTCAAAGATTCCTTAACTAGTTCCAATAGATTTGTGATGTCACATTCTCCTTCATTTATAAAAAAATAGCAGATGAGGTTAGTAGACATGTTTTTCTATAGTATACACATGCATACATACCCAAAAAGTATTATCTACTATTGTAACTTCATCTAAAGATAATGCAATAAAAGTTGACTATTTTATTTTTTCTATAAATCTTGTTTTTCCACCTCAGCAAGACAACTTGCCCATTCCCATCCACTGTTTATTGACTAATGTATGTTTGGAAAGTTAGGAACACCCATAAAAGATAATAAATTATTATATTCTAGGTAGTCTTCCATAGGATGCCCTATAGTCATAATATGAAAAATAACACTCAACTGAATAGTTTTTTCCATTTATGCTTCTCCCCATCATCTTTCCAAATTGAGCATGAATTGAACCTCCACATGCAACAAGCTTCATCTTTATTTCCATATGTGCATCATATTCAAGGGCATAATTAATATGAAGACATTCTTTCTTTGTTTTCCATCTTATTATTATTTTTTCCTTTATGTGTATTATTTTTATCATAAACTTTACCAATATGTTTTTCTATAGTATTTAGCTGCAATTTCTTATCCCTACGATATTTCCAACTACAAATCTTACACTTGCATTCTTTTGGACTTTCTTCTTTGTTTGCATTCTCCATTGGTTTAATGAATGGGTACTTTGACACCTAATCAATCTAAAAATTCCTTGTCATATCCCACTAACGCCCCATTTTTTATTTGGCCCTTCTTTTACTCTTCGATACAGGATCTACATTTTCGTTATCACTTGTTGAGGTTGATTTATTCGTATTATCATTCCTACTACCCTAGGTATCTCCTGGAACATCATTTGCAACATTTTCATCCAAGTCCATGAACTCATTCTAATCTTCCTCTGAGGTATTGCCTTGTTCGTTAATAGATGGTACAAGTGTTGATGTTGTAGCTTCATTTGATGGATTAGAAACATTTCCAAAGTACAACATTATGCTTTTGTATTTTGATTGTTGATATGTGCTGGACAACCGAGAGGGGGGGTGAATCAGTTGTCACAAAAACTTAAACACTTTCTACAATTAAACATTCATCACTTATCCACAATTATTATGATTTAACAATGAGTGCATGAAATTAAAAATTTAATCACAAATACACCATCAAACACATGAGACACCAGATTTACGTGGAAACCCCAAGGTGGGGAAAAACCACAGAGAGGATTAACTCTCAATATATATTGCAATCTTGAAATAATGATGTTCAGGCTTGGTCACTCCACGGGCCTAAACATACTGGCTTATTGCCATGAAGAACAACTAGGTCTAGTAGGCCCACTGCCTCAACCCTAAACCTAGCAAGATTACAATAAGGTTTGTTACACCCTGAGGGTTGTTAAACCCTACTGGCGGCTTACTACTAGAATCACTACCATGATGAACACCTTTCTATATTTTCAACTGAAGTATGATAATTCCCCTGCTCTGCTCTTCCTCTGCTTTGCTCTTTCTCTTCTTTCCTCTGCTTCTTCTCTGCTCTGCCTTTTGGACCTTTCTTAATATCTTTTCATTTCCTCTCAAAGGACACCTTTTCCATGACTCAACTACAAGTATTTATACACTATATCAACCTTGGAATGATCATCAAGGTCGGCATCACAATCATCAACCATTGGAACAATCTCCAAGGTCAGTATTACAAACATTTACAAAATAGGTCATGACCTATTGCAACATTATGCAAAGGGAATGATATGTGGATCACACCATTCCTTGGTTGGGACTCAAACATGATCTTCCATGCCACAACATGCTTCCACAATCTTCCAGAGATCTTCGCAATCGCTGGGATTGACCAAGTCGGCCAAGACTGGTTACATGCTACATTATATGGGAACAATATTCAAACACAATCTCAATTTCTTAACGCAGACCAAAGTCTAGATAGGAACATGATTAGGAGGCATCTACAAGAACACTATAATCATCAGGAGCAATCGCACGAACCTTAACCACTTTATCCATAGGAATCTTCTCACCGGAACACATGAACTTCACTGTCTTTAACTGTCATAAAAGAAAGATAGCTTGCGGACCACCAAACCATGAACCATTGCAACCGTAGGCACCTATCATCATCCCAGACTTCCCTCTAGAACTACAGAGCAAAATACTTTATTGCGGAGGAATGTGGAGCAAAATACTTTCTTCCTGTCCCAACTGAACTTACAGAAAAAGCAGGTTTCACTCTGGTGAACACAACTCACTCAGATCTTCATGCGGAGGCTTCAAACCCAGAATGAAGCATCCTTAGTCATACCTCTAACTTACTTCCAATCCACAGACCATGAACTTCCAACATAAGTAAATGCAGAGTAGTTTACCAGACTGTTCTTTAGCATACAACTCACTGTCTATACTGCACTTCTTTGTAGCTCACTAGTTTCTTCTGGAGAAGCTAATTTTTTCAATATCCTCAACATACAAGTCTTCTAAACAAGTAATAGAATAAGATACAATTGAC
Organism: Cunninghamia lanceolata; assembly: GCA_027924645.1. Taxonomy (NCBI): domain Eukaryota; kingdom Viridiplantae; phylum Streptophyta; class Pinopsida; order Cupressales; family Cupressaceae; genus Cunninghamia; species Cunninghamia lanceolata. Next base: position 20,351,271 of record BSBN01000627.1, read on the forward strand.
ACCAATGACAACACCGATTAGGCACATACTTGCAACAATCTCCCCCTTTGTCATTGATGGCAACATATGATGTGAAAAATTACAACAACCATCAAGACAAGATTCTCCCCCTTTCTCTTTACACACTTGCACTCTCTCTTTCTCCAAAATTCTCCCCACATCTGCACTCTAAGTTTTTCACATGACTTCTCTCCCCCTTTGACATCAATGGCAAAGAGCACACACTTGCACTCATCTGCTCTGATTTAATCTCTCTTCTGAACTCTCTAACTACTCCCATTGAGAAGTAGCCCTAAAAAGCATCAATCTAGACCTCTGAGCACCTCTAGACTGATGCACTATTGTGCATCTTAGTTTAGAGCAGGTAGGGTGATAACCCCTAACTTTTCTCTAAGATACTTAAAAGTATCCTTAGGCAGAGGCTTGGTAAAAATGTCTGCAATCTAATCCTTGGTAGAAACATACTCCAACTTGACTTCATCGTCTGTCACCTTTTCTCTTAGAAAATGATATCTAATGGATATGTGCTTTGTCCTTGAATGCATCACTGGATTATTTGATATGTTTATGGCACTTGTGTTGTCACAAAAGATTGCAATGTGATCTTCATACACAATTCTGATGTCCTTTAAGGTCTGCTTCATCCATAATACTTGAGTGCAACTGCATGCTGTTGCAATAAATTCTACTTTTGTAGTAGACATGGATATTGAATCCTATTTCTTGCTCAACCAAGATACTAATCTTTTTCCCAAGAAGAATGCACCTCCATTTGTACTTTTTCTGTCATCCACATCTCTGACCCAATCTGCATCAGTATATGCATTGAGAGTAAATTCACAGTCCTTATGGTACCACAAACCATAATCTATTGTGCCTTTTAAATATCTCAGAATTCTCTTGACTACCATCACATGTGATTCCTTGGGTTCTGTCTAAAATCTTGCCACAAGACACACTACATGCATTATGTCAAGTCTAGTTTGAGTCAGATAAAGTAATCCTCCAATCATAAATCTATACTTTTTCTGGTCTGCCATGGGTGAGTTATCATCGTTGCTCAACTTACAACCAGTTATCATAGGTGTGCATACTAGTTTAGAGTCTTCCATCCCAAATTTCTTTAACAAATCTTTCACATACTTAGACTGGGAAATGAAGATACCTTTATCTGATTGACTTATTTGCAGACCTAAAAATAAGTTCATCTCTCCAAACATAGACATTTCAAATTCACTTTGCATTTCTCCAGCAAAAACTGAGCACATACCTTCATTGCCTCCAAAAATAATATCATAAAAAAAACCTGCAACAATCAGGGTTTGTTCGTCATTGATCTTGCAGAAGAGATTGCTATCTATAGTACCTTTACTGAACCCTATCTATATCACGTACATGTCCAACTGTGCATACCATGCTCTGGGAGCTTGTTTTAATCCATACAAAGCTTTCTTCAATCTGCATAGCATGTCACCCTGATCTGATGACTAAGATCCTTCCAGTTGTTCTATATAGACTTCCTCTTCCAACTCTCCATTTAAGAAGGCAGAATTCACATCCATTTGATAAACCTTGAAATATTTGTATTCTGCAAAAGCTAGAAACATCCTTATTGTTTCAATCCTTGCCACTAGAGAAAAAGTTTCTTCAAAGTCTATTCCTTCAACTTGAGCATATCCTTTGCATACCAACCTTGCTTTGTTTCTTACCACTTCACCATTCTCATTCATCTTGTTTCTAAAGACCCACTTTGTACCAATTACATTCTTGTCTGTTGGTCTGGGAACAAGATCCCAAGTCTGATTCTTCTCTATCTGCATCAATTACTCTTCCATAGGATTTATCCAATTCTCATCTTTGCAAGCCTCATCCACAGTTTTAGGTTCAATCTTAGAAATCAGACAAAAATTTACTTGTTCATCTGCAGCTTTTCTTCTGGTTAAGATCGCTTTGCTCTTATCTCCTATGATTTAATTTTCAGAATGAAGAATTCTTACATATCTTGGAGTTTTGGTAGCACTTACCGGAGCTTGTTCTTCTTCATCTGTGTTGTATTTCATGCTGCACCACTTCTGAAACATCTAAATCATCTGACTCATATCCACTTGATTATGAAGACCTCTCCTTACATTCATCAACTTTAACATTTGCACTTTTAATGATCTTATTCAGCCTCTTATTATAGCACCGATAGGCCTTACTGTTGGTGGAGTAACCAAGGAAGATTCCTTCATCACATCTAGCATTAAACTTTCCTAAATCTTCTTCTCTTTTGATGTAACATTTGCTACCAAAAACTTTAAAATATTTCACAATAGGAACTCTACCATGCCACAATTCATAAGGAGTCTTTGAATTGTTACCTTTTACTTGAACTCTGTTTAGGATATATACTGTGGTGTGAATTGCCTCTCTCCAATATGCTTTCAGAAGATGAGCTTCCTTCATCATGGTTCTAGCAGCTTCTTGAACTGTTCTATTTTTCCTTTCAACAACTCCATTTTGTTGTGGAGTTCTAGGCACAAATAGCTGTCTCTTTTTTTCATGTTCTTCACAAAATAAATTGAATTCATTTGATGTGAACTCTCCTCCTCTATCAGACCTCAAGCATTTGATTTTCAAATCCATCTCATTTTCAACCATTGCCTTAAATGCCTTGAATTTATCTAGAGCTTCAACTTTCTCTTTCAAAAAGGTGACCCAAGTCATTCTAGAATAATCATCAATGAGCAACATGAAATACCTATCTCCTTGCAAACTTCTTACTCTAGTAGGTCCACACAAATCTGTATGCACTAGCTCAAGTAGTCCTCCAACTGATTGGTCCTTGCTTTTGAAACTTGTTCTTGTCTGTTTCCCAAATTGACATCCTTGCAAATAGGATTAGTAGGCTTCACAAGCTTAGGCAAATCTCTAACAATCTGTGTAGTACTTATCTTCATAATATTATCAAAATTTATGTGACACAACCTTCTATGTCATAACCAACTCTCATCAGTTTGAGTCAACAAGTAATAATTCTTGGTTCCCTTCAAGTGATAGATATTACCTCTGGTCTTCTTACCAGTTACAGTGACTATTCCGAAGCTTTCCCTGATCTTACATCCATTGTCCTTGAAGCTTAAATCATGGCCCTTGTCACACATCTGACCCACACTCAAAAGATTGTGCTTTAATCCTTTCACATACAAGACATCTTCAGTATTATGCTTGTCATCAAAAGAGATAGATCCTTTCCCACAAATCCTACCAGCTATATCATCTCCAAACCTAACTAGTCCACCATCATATATTTCCAAACTCACAAACTTACTTTTGTCACTAGTCATGTGGTGAGAGTAGCCACCATCAATAACCCATTCATCCTTGTCCTTAATGACCTGAGTAGCCAAAACACTTTCCATTGGTTTTTCTTCCTTCACACAGCTAGAAGAATTAATAGACACATGATCTTCCTTAATAACAATGAACAAGCATTCTTTTACAGAGGAACTAGCATTATCTAGTTCACCATTATCTGATACTCCTTCATCATCATCAAAATCTTCAACATAATAACACTTCTTTTGGGTCCTAGGCTTGTTCTCATATCTTCTTCTATTTTTTTCAATTCTTTCAGGACATATGGAAGAAAAATGACCTACTTTACCACAGGAAAAACATTTGAAAGGTAATTTGTCTTTATACTTACCGAATCCTCTTTGCAGTCTATTCACAAAGTTGGCTTCAACTTCATCTAACTCATCATTGGATTCTACCTTGTATTTTTCTGATCTGGAAGCACTTCTAGGAGTACTGGCTTTGAAGGTTGTCTCAACTTTCAGCAGAGCATCATCTAACTCTCTCATTTCAAAAGTAGTAAGCTTACCAAGCAGCTGATCCTTGTTAACTATTTTTACTTGTATGAATTCTTCAATCGTGGCTACCTTATGATAGTAGGACTTGGGTAGAGATCTAAAAATTTTCATAACAACTTCCTTTTCTTTGAGAGTTCTGCCTATAGCTTTTATCCTTGTAACAAATTCATCAACTCTTTGCATAAAGGCTGATATGCTTTCATCATCATTCATCTTCAAGCTTTCATATTTCACTTTCAGACTTTGTAACTTGGCTTCCTTCATAGAATCATCTCATTCTTACAAATTTTTCAACTTTTCACATACCTTATTTGTAGTTTCAAGATCCACAACTTTCATCAATATTGAGTCAGTTAATGAACTTAGCAGAGCATCCTTTGCCTTGATATCTATCTCATATTCTTTGATTTCATCTTCAGTCGTCAGACCATTTGGAGGTATGGTGTATTATGTTTCTACAGCTTTCCAAACTTTGTAACCAAGAGAAAGAAGATGGCTTTTCATCCTAGCCTTCCAGAGAACATAGTTCATTCCATCAAAATGTGGCGCTTCCTTCTTGTAAGACATTTTGGATCTTCCTCAAGCTGTTAAACTTTCTTCAGAGGAACTTGGCTTTGATACCAATTGTTGATATGCGCTGGACAACTGAGAGGGGGGGTGAATCAATTGTCACAAAAACTTAAACACTTTTTGCAATTAAACATTCATCACTTATCCACAATTATTATGATTTAACAATGAGTGCATGAAATCAAAAACTTAATCACATCTATACACCATCAAACATAGGAGACACTAGATTTACATGGAAACCCCAAGGTGGGGAAAAACCACGGAGAGGATTAACTCTCAATATATATTGCAATCTTGAAATAATAATGTTCAGGCTTGGTTACTCCATGGGCCTAAACATATTGGCTTACTGCCATGAAGAACAACTAGGTCTAGCAGGCTCATTGCCTCAACCCTAAACCTAGCAAGATTACAATAAGGGTTGTTAAACCCTACTGGTGGCTTATTGCCAGACTCACTACCATGATCAACACCTTTCTATATTTGCAACTAAAGTATAATAATTCCCTTGCTATGCTTTTCCTTTGCTTTTCTCTTCCTCTACTCTACTCTTCCTCTTCTTTCCTCTGCCTCTTCTCTACTTTACCTTTTGGACCTTTCTTAATATCTTTTCATTTTCTCTCAAAGGACACTTTTTCCATGACTCAACTACAAGTATTTATACACTACATCAACCTTGGAATGATCATCAAGGTCAGCATCACAATCATCAACCATTGGAACAATCTCCAAGGTTAGTATTACAAACATTTACAAAATAGGTCTTGACCTATTGCAACATTATTGAAAGGGAATGATATGTGGATCACGCAATGCCTTAGCTGGGACTCAAACATGATCTTCCATGCCACAACATGCTTCCACAATTTTCCAGAGATCTCCACAATCATTGGGATTAACTAGGTTGGCTAAGACTGGTTACACACTACATTATTTGGGAACAATCTTCAAACACAATCTCAATTTCTTAACACAGACCAAAGTCCAAATAGGAACATGATTACGAGGCATCCAAAATCATGCTATAATCATCAGGGGCAACCGCACGAACCTTAACCACTTTATCCATAGGAATCTTCTCACCAGAACACATGAACTTCACTGTCTTCAACTGTCATAAAAGAAAGATAGCTTGCAGAACACCAAACCATGACCCATTGCAACTGTAGGCACCCATCATCATCCCGGACTTCCCTCTAGAACTGCAAAGCAAAATACTTTATTGCGGAGGAATGCGGAGCAGAATACTTTCTTCCTGTCCCAACTGAACTTACAAAAAAAATAGGTTTCACTCTGTTGAGCACAACTCACTCAGATCTTCATGCGGAGGCTTCAAACCTGGAATGCAGCATTCTTAGTCATACCTCTAACTTACTTCCAATTCACAGACCACAAACTTCCAACAAAAGTAAATGCAGAGTAGTTTACTGGACTGTTCTTCAGCATACAACTCACTATCTGTATTGCACTTCTCTGTAGCTCACTAGTTTCTTCTGGAGAGGCTAATTTTCTCAATATCCTCAACATACAAGTCTTCTAAACAAGTAATAGAATAAGATACAGTTGACACCAATGACAACAAGAATATGTTGACATCAATGACAACACCGATTATGCACATACTTGCAACATTGATGACCTCTCTTCACCACTTTTAGGAAACTTGTTCCTACTCAACATCTCTCACAAAATAAAATCTCCAAAAAAATGTTTTTTGTTTAAAAAGGAATCATAAAATATAGACCCCTGGATACTAGATGTCTCCCTACTCAATATCATCTGTAAGAATGAAACTAAACTGGCAAAGAGATAAATAATTAAGAGGAATCTTATATAATAACACTGTAAAGAAACGATCACTTACCTTTCATTGACTCACTAATGCTTGTAGTTGTAACTTGCTTATGATCCGAATTGAGAGATTGGAGTAGAAAAAAATGTGTAAAAGATTAATTAGAGTTTTGACTGTATTTATATCAATCCATATTTGGTGCATTCTGTGTGATTTTAAATGGTAGAGTAATAATTTGGTGAATCATGTGTGATTGTAAAATGGTGCATATAAATGTTGGGCAAATCAGACCTCAATCAAACACATGCGTTGTAATTTTTAAGGTGATTATGGCCCTCAAATTAACATGGATTTATAATGGTATTGGCAAGATCGATCCTCATACATGATGAACTTTTAATGCTATTAGTGAATATGTGCGTAAATTAAAACATGCCTCTGAAATTCTAAGCAAATCACCGTTATAAATGAGGAGGTTACTGTGGTGAAAATATTAATTACAAATGCCTCATAAATAAATTGGTGGTGAATTAAAATGCATTTGACTAATAATTCATAAAATCTAGGAGATTTGGCCCCCGTTAGTTGCAATATATTCACCATATCCAAATTTGTAGATATGAACTATTCACCAATTGACGAAGATTCTCCACTAAAACAATCACTGGCAAGTTCCATCCCAATGGATACCTTTTATAATAATTCAAGTGGTACAATTAAAAACCTCCATGACTAACAATAGTAATAGAGTCAAAACTCCTTGAATCAATACACATATCTTAATAACATAGTTGAAACTCTCCATGAGTGAAAATCATGATAGAGTTGGAACTCTTCGCATAAATATACATATTCCAATGACATAGTTGAAACTCTTTGTGACAATGTAAATTGAGTTGGAACTCATCACATAAATGCACATATCTCAATGGCAAGTTAAAACTCTTCATGAGTGACAATGGAAATAGCACCAAAACTCTTCACACAAATACACAAACATATTTCTCCCCACTGAGCTTGCACCTTAATAATTATACAACCCTCAATTATCATAAAACCTTCAAGAGATAGAACCTAGTGCTACTACCCAAATGAAGTGTTAATTTGATAATCTAATATTTAGTGCCAATACCAAGAACTAGTGTCTAATGCAAATATCATGTGCCAAATAAGGTGCTAGTATAGAGAACTAGAATGCAGTTCTGGTAACAAGAGCCAAGACAAGGTGACACATACATACAACACTAATACTTTGTCACACATCAATCAAAAGACAAACACCTTAGGAATATTTGATACTATAATGATGAATGAGGCACAAATTCCATAGTGTGTCTCATTTACCCATTAGTATCTTATATTACTTAGCTATAATAACCTTGAGGTTAATGATGATGTATCCCAAATGTCATGACTATAGTCTCTTATGTGTCATGCATAATACTTAGTATAATAAATCCACATGGGATAAACAAGGAGAACAACCTTTAAATAACTAATGACATGAACAATAAATGATAATAGTAGTCTATAGGAATTTGTCAATTTTGAGGGTGCACCAGTTAGTTATTACCAACAAGAGCCATCGACTACTCATAATTCCCTTCTGTAACTCAATCAACTGGCGGTATCCAAGATGAAGTGTGTTAGCAAGAAACTATCAATATAGGGTCATAATTGCTAGTAATTAAGCCAGAAACAACATCAAATGTAGATGCACAAGACTAGATTGGGCACAAATTACATTCACAATGCTTCCTTTTCCAAAATAGATACATAATATCACATGCTCAATGTATAATCACAACATTCATAGGGTGTTTAGTTAACACATTTTTCCTTCACACAAGAGTGGCACACACACATAGCCCACACACAATCCCAATATCACACCAAGTACACTATTCATTCCCTTCCTTTCTTTAGTTAATATGAGTTAAGTTTCTTATGTAGATTTTGCATTCATAATATACAACATTTCTAACATGTATCATATCAATTATTTTTCTTCTAATGATCATGCAATCCCATCATGCAATATTAATTAGGATATTTATTGCAATAGTTTATCTTACAAAATATGCTTATATGAATTTTTCATTATTGAAATTCAACTAGAAATGCATTACTTAAGGAGGAAAATGTAGCTAAAAATTTAATTCACAACCTATAACTTATCGTTTACACCTTTTGTGTTTGTATGATGAGACAAACAAATGAAACATAAACACATTCATATACTGATCAGGGGACCTTATCAGCAACCCAATCTTGCAGCCAATCAATGCCAAAATCACAAGACAACATAAATTTTTTTATGCAACAACAATATCCACAATCAAAACAATGAAATTTTTTTTTGGATTGTTTATTCATATAGGCAACATACAGGAGTATAATGTACAATTTTAACAATTAGTCAAGTCTCCTTCTGAGACAAATATTCTTCCCTCCAAATTAATCTCTTATCAACCATCCAGGAGAGAACCAAAACTAATAACACATACTCTAAAATACATCAAGTTTCAAATGATTCAGTCACCGTTGAGTAGTTGAACAGTTTAAAAAAATTGAATCATCTCCCAAATAACAAACTTCATGGTTTCAAAATAACACTAAGGCCAAGATTAACACATTCAATGTTTAAATGTTACACCAAATCATATATGCAGATGCGACTGCCATATGTTACACCAAATCATATATCTTCTCCAACCTACACTCAGCGTGTGCCAAAATAGCAACTAGGCGTTACAAAGCAGATTTTTATCTGATATTATAGTTGGAAATGCTCTTGTAGTCATTTAATGAAACGCATTAAACCGCAGCCTTTCACAGTAGGATATATCATTTAATGAAACGCATTAAACCACGGGATGTGCTAAAAATGGATTTGTTGAAGTGGCATTAAATTTCTAAGGTTTCCTTTACCTTTCTAGCCTTTTTGAGCCATTTAACTTCTTCCTAGGGAGTCATTTGTGTTGAATCTAATAAGTATTATTTTTCTCATCCACGAAAGCATGTCTTGAAGGATGTTGCATTCAAATGCATGTATTAGGATATATATTATTCAATCAACAAAACATATTTATATAGTTTACATTCTTTGTTGTGATCCTATAAGATGGGAAGCAACCCTGTTATTCTCTCACCTAATTCGATTCTATGTAGATGTTGTTAGAAACTCACAACCACCCAACAAACAATTCTAAGCGATTGTTATAAGAATCAGTCAACATACTTACAAAGATAAATTTAAATAATTTACCAATTATTTAAATCTATTTTCCCACATATTTATTTATTTATTCACCTAATTTAATATTATACTATGGTGTAATATAAACCCCAACATTCTCCCTTATTACAACATAGTCTTGAGACTTGGATAGAATTCATATTTATATGTAAAATATAATATATATAGTTCAAACTACTTAAAATTGATAGTGGGAATGGCCACCCTACACTTCATTCATCCATCCTCCTTCAAGGTTATGAATAGTGACACACACAACTATCTAACCATACAATATTAGAAATGACCTCGCTTTGATTTTTCACATGAACATAGACACACCCAGTATTCATCTTTCGAAGTTATGAATAGAGACAACTCCTTCTGACTAAGAACACAAACAACTAACCATATCTGATCTTAACTAATCTTTGCTGCACTTTATGAATAAGTACACAATTAAATAGTCACAACAAGTTTGGCATGGGCTTCCACTTGACATATATCTTTGTCTTGAGTTAGTTTGTAGCTTACTCAAAACTACCTTCTCTCTTATGTAGCAGAAGTACAACGTTCGACATCTCATCATCTTCATCTTTATAATATTTTTTTTTGCTCTAGTTTGCCCCTAGATGAAGCTCTAAATTATTATAAACTTATAAAACTATATAGAATTAGAAAATTTTATTTGCCCATACTGAAACGCCAAGTTTCTGTTAGGCACCTATTTTTCCTACCTAGTTTGATTCTCACATTTAAACGCCTTCCCTGCAACAGATCTGATGTGCATATTTATGCTTGCAGTTCACCTTTCTTTGTAGCTGAGCAATGGATTCCTTACTAAATTTCAACGCTAATGCGGCTATTTTTTAATATATACAATTCACTATCTTTCTGGTCGTACGATTATACTACAACAAATAATAAACTGTTGATAAAATACAGATCATAATTTATTACAACCTTTCACACTCATGCCCAACAACAAATCATATTAAAAAAAATTGAAGAACAGATGCTCTTGCAGAATGCCTCTCACTCATCCTCAACGAACTTTAGCAGTAGGTTGAACAAATCAAATTTGTACTGCTTCAATACAGAAAAACATTAGTCCTCCTTGATTTTACCAGGCTCACCAAAACCCAACAAAGGTAGATTTAAATATTTTCCAATTGATTGAACCTATCAAGTGTTATATATTAATTTATTTATTCACTTAGTATACTATCATACTAGGATGTAATATAAACTCCAACATATCTATGTTAAAATCAATCTTTCAAAAGATCTTAAAGAGTCTATTGACATTTAGATTGGTGACATGCATCATGTGTAAGGCTGCAGTGATCTTATTCTACTGCCACCCATGATGCCGAGGGGGCACTGGGTTATTTTCTTGTATTTCTCTCTGCTCTTCTTCATCATCCAATATGGATGCAGCCATTCTCCAATGTTCTGCAGACTGCCGTTGATCGAAGATGAAATATCGTAAACTTTTTATTTGATCACTCTGGAATCTCTGTAACCAAGTCAAATCAGGTTGAACAGCTGGTTGATTCTGTTTTATTGCCATTTTGAAACCTGCAAGTAGAGAAAACCAACACATCAAATATCTATAAGGAAATGAAACCTAGATTTTAACCCATTTTTAGGACCAAATGTAAAGATCAACAATATGTTCAAGAATATGTATGTAAGTGGGGAAATTCTGGGAAAAAGAGTGAAAGATTATAACACAAGAACAGACCCTGCTAATAATATATTGCTGCACAAGCTGTGCACTTAATCCAAATGCTCAGCAAAACGTAACTTCCACAATGTTACAATGATCCTCTCATAAGATGGATTTTCTTGGACAATCTTGGAGCCAATTCATGTGTATTGCTTGTTTTGGCCTCAGAGAATATTAAAAACCATTCTTAAATGTCATCCATTTCAACAATTATAGGTCAATTTTGACCAATAAAATTAGGACATATTTATTACTTTTTATTGTGGACTCTGTGTAAAATTACTATTTGACCATTGAAATAAATGATATTTAAGTAGAGTGATGTTTGAATGTAAAGTGTCAAAGAGGAATATTTAATACACTGCCATAATTAGTATCACAACTATGATTCATTATGTACTTTCAAATTTATGACTTGTGCACCTACAATTTGAGATCTTCTAATGGAAAATAGTATGACAACATACTTACAACAATTATTAAGACAACGGTTTCAGTAGTAACGTTCTCCACCATTAATACTGTGCATTCCCTCTGTGAGAGGGATTCGCCTGGCGTGGATACCATTTAGCTGGAAAACAGTTAATAAATTAATTTATGCCTAACTTCAAGCATCGTGGAGGCCAGGGAAAATATTCCTTTTAACTTTGTTTTAAATAACTAAATTTTATTAGTACCTGCCTTCGGCTGGTACTATTGTAATGAGTTCAACTTATCTAGTTATTAATCTATTGATTGCAAACCAATCAAAAGATAGGATTATTTTTCTTGTCGGACAAATTTGATTTAAATTTGTACTTTTCCTATGTGAACATGATAAATTTTTAACAAAAAATTATTTAGAAATGATTTATCTGTATTGTCATTGGCTGGAAAAAAATGACCTCTTCTCTGCGGATTGCAGATTGTCAGTTTGTCGGGAGAGTGCAACAAAAAACTATAAATGCGGAGAGAATTTTGATTTAAAGAGAGTACGTGGCAAGTAAACAAATTATGAACACAAATTTTGTCTCCCACTAGTTAAGTCATGCCTAAATGGATGGCGATTAATTTTTTGCTTCATTAGCTAAAAGTAATATAATTTTAATTTAGTTTGTAGTTCTACAGATTTTATTTTATGTAATTAGATTATTTATTTTATTTAGTCAAAACTTTAAAATCTATAGTATCATGAATTTAATTATATTTTTTACTTTATTCTTCAAACTTACAATATTTTAATGCATTTTAAATTATAAAAGTATCAGTATTATTACTATACATTAATTAAAATAATTAAAATCATGTTGTCTAAAAGTACTTAGTATTATTACTTAAATAAAAAATTAAGTGACTAAGATAAAATACTTAGTGATGTAAATATGAATATGTTTTTGTTATTATATTATGTAATTATTCTTTAAACTTACAATATTTTAATGCATTTTAAATTGTAATAGTATTCAATATTATTACATTTTAATACCACACTGCTATTATATTATGTAATTATTCTTCAAACATACAATATTTTAATGCATTTTAAATTGTAATGGTATTCAATATTATTACATTTTAATATTTTAGGCAGACATTTCAAATCTATCGGCACTCAGTTAAGGTTAGGGTTCTACACATTTTATTTTATGAAATTAGATTATTTTTGGGATTTCAATTTCATTTAGTCAAGAGTTAAAAATTTAGGATTTCAATTTTATTTAGTCAAAAGTTAAAAATCTACATTATCACAAAAAATATTTTGCCATGTTATTACATTTTTAGTTTCTGCCAAGAAAACTATAGGCGAGGCCTGTTGTTAACTAGTTATTAATAATTCTTTTTGCAACCAATGAGAACTGAAATAGTTTTTCTATTTAAAAAATATTTAGCTATTGCTATTGTATAGATGCAAATATTTTAACAAAATATATTTGAAAAATAATTTTTCTTCAATCTAATTGGCATACTTTCACCCGATAAGGGCAATTATTGCAGATCATCAAGGTTTATATTATAAAGTTTTGTAATAGATAATATCCTTAATCTATGATACTAATATACTAATACTTAAAACTATTAAGTTTCTAGTTTGAGACTTTATGGGTAAAATATTAGGCAGTAATTTTTTTAACATCTCACCTATTAACCGATTTAAATATATTATAACTAAAATAAAAATAAAAATATTATGAAACATGTATTTAAATTCCTATTAATATTAATATTGATAATATTATTAGACAATAAAAATATTATAGTTATATAAGATTCCTATTACTAATCAATATTAATACTAATAGGAATTTAAATACAAATATAATTTATAAGTTTATCCCAAATTTATATATATGTCTTTAATAATAATAATAATAATAATAATAATAATAATATTATATCATTTCCATAGATAATATCCTTAATCTATGATAATAATATACTAATACATCAAAATTTTAAAATATATATTAATGCATAGATAGGAAAAATTGACCAGTGATCAATTCCATAAGTCCTCCCTTCACATGAAATTTAATTAATTTTAATTAATTAATTAAATTTCCCTTAATTCCTAATCTACCTTTAATCATAAGATTTAATAAATTTTAATTAATTAATTAAATCTTTCCTCTGTAAATAAAAATAAAAATTAAGGAATTTAATTTATTATTTGCAAACCTAAAAACCTAAATCAAAACTTATTCGTAACAAATTGAAAATATTAAAAACCCGTGCAGTTCACCTAACTATTACAGTTCAACTACCTAAACCTTTTTATGCCAAAATTTTATAAATAGCCTACATTTCCTAAATCAAATTTATGATAGGACAATCTACCAAGTTATGCAACTTTTGGTACATTTATGAAGATATTTCGGTTTTGCAAGACTGAAAAAATTTAAATTGTTTTTTAGTTCACAGGCTTCAATTAATTTGGGTTCTTGCATTAGTTGTTATTTCTGTCATTGGCTCAACAAGGTATTCCATGATCCTCTTATTGGTGCAAGTGCTAGTTATATGGTAGAACTAATTTTAGGTTTCACTTGTCCCTCACTATAAGCTATAACTTCAAATCTTTAAAATTATGATGTTAAGTGATTTTTATAGCACTAACAACTCTTTGTATTCATGATGTTAAGTGATTTTTATAGCACTAACAACTCTTTGTATTGCAACTTAAGTGCAAACTGTTGAAGGCTAGTGCATTTATCGCCTTCTATATTTGCCTCTTGTCAGACCGTCAAGAACCAAGTTTTAATTGCCAGGGTGCCCATTTCTAGCTTTAGGACGCTGTATCAATCAAATAATCCAGTCAAGTTCACCATAAATCTTGAAGTATAATCATAAATCTTTAGGTATAATAAAAAATCACTTACTTTGCAACTTCCATTTTATGCAATCTAATTATTAAATGTAGAATCTCAAAGTTCTTCAATTTTCAACATTCATTGTAAATATTACAAAACTGTCAACTCTAACTTAAACCAAAAAATTCACAAATTTCAAGATTATTATAAAGTTATTATATTATCAACATTGTTGCTAACACTAAACAAACACAACAAATTAAAACAAAACAAGACTATTCATGAACATTTTGGCAGAAACTTGGCTGCTTTGCAGCTCTTGTTTATTTTATTCTTCAAACTTACAATATTTTAATGCATTTTAAATTATAAAAGTATTAGTATTATTACATTTTAAGGAAATATTTGTGTTATTTAATAGACTTTGTAAAAGTTTAGTTTTATAGTTAGGAAATATTTTAGTCATATTTTATTTTTACCAAATTAGATTGTTTTTGAGATTTCAATTTTATTTACCTAAGACATTTCAACACTCTTCAAAAATTAAATTTTCAATTATTGGAATGTAATTTGTCTATACAACCAATACCTAATCAACAAAAAAATTACAATTAAACAAATATTATATACAACCAATAGCTAATCAACAAAAAAAATTACAACTAAACAAATACTATAATAACAACACTACAAGGCAGGTACTGGCCACTACGTGGCACTTGTTTTAAATGGTTTAACTTTATATAATAGTTTAATTTTAAATATTTTACCTTATGACAACTTAATAGATGTCATCTGCTCTAATTGTATAAGGCCTCTTAACATAATTAAATATTATATAATATAATAAGTATAAATATAATATATAAATTATATAATAAATATAAAATATTAAACATATAATATAAATATATAATTTTACAATATAATAATATTTAAAATATATATTTTTAAATATATATTATATTTAATTTAATAATAAATAATAAGTAAATATTATGCTAAATGTGTTCCCTATGACAAAGAGAGGTTCGGGGCATAAGATGGACCACATAGGGTGTACGAGCAAGAACAAGATGATTGAAATCATCCTTGCCATCTATATTTTTTGTCATTGGGAAATTATTTTCATCCCTCTATTCGTTTTCTTTTCATCGTTTTTATTTTCTTTTCATTTTTTGATATTGACATCCTTTCACAAATGTTGCCATGGTGTAAATAAAAAATTTCAGCAAATTTTTTTCTTATTCCAGCTCACATCTTCAATCGTGGTTATTCTCACACGGGGAAAAACATCATGTCAGAAAAAAGTCTCATGTGGTTTAAATGTCCTCCTTTGATGGTAGTACGTCGTCTCATATGCCTTTACAATTATAAAATTGCATATATGTCAAGAGATAACATGTAGATTTTATGAACATATATAGTGCATGAACAAAGAGGTCTTAAGTTCCATAGCATAACATTATGCTATTGAATATTAGTGTATTACTAAAGATATATGGTATGCCATTTATTTATATATATCAAACACATTTGTAATATAATATTGTTAATGCATTATTTAAATGTCATAATTATAATATATGTTATTTTTTAAATAATAGTTTTCTAATAATATCATAATTATATATGTCATTGATATAGTGGAAATAGTATTATGCAATATTATAATTATTACCACTAATTAATAGGAAATTCACTTGTAATGTTCAATTTGTTGATATCCAAAATTATATATTATGTTATGATATATATAACAATTACTTCTTTGCATATTAATTCTTTTTTACAGGTCATTCACTTTTAATCTGAATCATGTGACATATATAATATACTTCATTTCTTTTCCAATACAGGATAATAAAACATATCACTACATTCTTTCAGTCTTCAAATGGACAATAAGCATTCACCCTCGACAAAAGTGTATGCTCTCTTCTTGAGTATAATAAATGGTCATGCACTATACCACTAATTACTTTTTTCTATATGCTATCTTGATGTTCCCATTACACGCTAATCTCTATCCGAGGCTACCATTACAACTAGACGAGCTCAACATTCCTTGTCAATTGGGTAGAACCAAGCTTCAATATGACAAGTACTTATAATATGAAAAACTGGGGACCTCACAAATGCTTTGAACCTTCCACTCTTACCAAACTAAAAAGACTTAGCTAACCTAGACTTCACTTGTAAAACCAACAATCACACCTTGGTGTGCAATGAGTATGTCGGAGAGTTGTGGAAGTTCAATTGCTATGTATTTAAGTGAATGATGATTGTCTTGTATCCCTATGGCCCATTTTGTTTTATGGAGTGTCATGGATTAATTTGTATAATCTTAATGGATTTCAAGATCCCTATGTTTTTCTTAGTATCTACTTCAAATGTGTGTGCTTCCTTCCTAGATTCTTGTCCATGTACTGCACCTAGGTTCACTTGCATTCGATTAGTTATCACCTATGCATTTTAATAATAGTGAATATAATAATCGTATATATAGTATATATTATATAAATTATAAAATTATGATTAATATTAATATATTGGATGATTTCATGTGAATTAATAATAAATATATAATAGTCAATCATATCTTATTAGTCGTTAAGGGCATGGTTCGGTGGTTAAGTCACTCAGTTGTAGTGACGGTCACCAGGGTTCAAATCTCCTGTTGGGCCAATGAGCTCACAGGCTTTACGCCTTCTCTAGACAAATGTGCTCACAGGTTTGAACTTGTAGCATGTTCTTGCCAGGGGATGAGGTCCCCTATGTTGTGGCCTCGCCAGTTCATATCTCTGAGCAAAAGCATTTTCATGGAGCCGGAGGGCATGTCACACTAGCATCATGGGTCACGTTAAAAAGTGTACCAGACACTTTTTAAAAAAATAATATTTTATTAAATATAAGATAAATAAATATAAGTTAGTAATTACTTAATATTCATTGATAATTGTGCACTAATAATTGTATATATATATTTTTATATATAATACTAATTAAATTAACCTATAAGAAATATAATAATTTAATTGGTCTTCCATGAGTCGTGTGTGTGCGCGCGCATGCGCGTGTGCATGTACGTGCACGAGAGAGAGAGAGAGAGAGAGAGAGAGAGAGAGAGAGAGAGAGAGAGAGAGAGAGAGACTTTTGATTTCAAGTAGAGAACATGGCTAAATGCATAACCTTCCTAAAAAATTATTTCCAAATTTTACCTTTACCACCCATCACAATTGAAGAGACATTTCCTAAAACATAACATTATTACCCATCATGTGATTACAAAACTGAGAGAGAGAGAGAGAGAGAGAGAGAGTACCTTTCAATTTCAAGTAGAGAACATGGCTAAATGCATAACCTTCCTAAGGAATTATTTCCAAATTTTACCTTTACCACCCATCACAATTGAAGAGACATTTCCTAAAACATAAAATCATTACCCATCATGGGATTACAAAACTGAGAGAGAGAGAGAGAGAGAGAGAGAGAGAGAGAGAGTACCTTTCAATTTTGAAAGTAGAGAACATGGCTAAATGCATAACCTTCTAAAAAAATATTTCCAAATTTTACCTTTACCACCCATCACAATTGAAGAGACATTTCTTAAAACGTGAAATCATTACCCATCATGGGATTACAAAACTAAGCTTAATTGCATAAAAATAGTGACAAAAATGTTTCATTGTGTGATAGACTTGAGGTTACGATCAAGCATTCCAATGGAAAATCCTACATAAAGATCAAGGTATGGTACTTTTACAATGTTAAAAGTGGAGCTTTGTATGTGTTGATCTAAATCATCTACTCAAACTTTACTTACCACTATAGAACAACAACACATGTCATTACATGGTTTCAATGTTCAAAAGATGACTATGATTCAACAAATCAAAATAGACCCAAATAATTAATGTAAACATTCTATATACTCTCTTTTTGAGAATAGTAATATTACAAACAAATAAAAAATCCCTCTTTACTACTCTTACAAATATGCCCCCTTATTTTTTGCTCTTAGCGACTCAATTTTACAAACTATGTATACTTTAAGTTTCCCATATGCAAAATAATGTTTGCTTTTATCTACACATAACTCCTTTTCACATCCATTTTTGGTGTAACCATTACACACTAAGGTGTGATTTCTAGTTGGATACAATATGGTTTTTAGTAGTCAAGGTGGGACCAATCTGGCAAGCTTTAAAGCATTTGTTTATCTTTGTATGTTTTTATGTAATGTCTAACCAACAATATCATGTTTAATGGTCAAGGTGGGACCAACCTAGGAAGTTATAAAGCATTCAAGTTTATCTTTTGCATGTTTTTATTTCCGATGTAAAACCACTTTTGATGTCCCATGGAGATTCATTATTGTATTGGAGAATGATTAAGTTTTTGCAATAAAAAAAATTTGAAAGAATTTTTAAATGAAAATATTGTTATCTTTGCTTTCCATTATTCTATTTTTTTGTTTGGGACATCTTTAATAGCACTACTAAATTCTTTTTCACTACAAATCTACTCATTATTAAAAGATTAATAAAACAACACTCAAAATCATCCTACACACCTTTATAATATACAACTCTTGTGATATACACACTCTTGTGCCTTCAAGAACATGATATTCCATGATGAAAGTTTGAATATAATTTCATTGAAACCCTTTTGTCAAATCTTGTTCTTGGACTCTATAAAATTATTTACTTAAACATTAAAAATTCAACAATCAAATAATTAATAACAGTTTTATATTTTATTTTTATTAACAAAATTTTACCTTTAAATATTCTTTCACCTCTAGGAGGTGCCTTCTCTTATATTTGTGTCATCTCTCCATTTGTGCAACACATAAGCTTGGACTCATATCCATCACCAAACTTTGCAAGAACCAATAGAATGGAAACCTAAAATACAATGTCTACTGATATCCTTGCAAGAACCAATAGAATAGAAACCTGAAATACAATGCCTATTGATATCCTATTGTAGTGTAGAAAGGAGATCACAAGCCTAAAGAGTTAAACTAGTTCATCCCTCTTCTACAAAACATTGGGGCACAAACCGAGCATGGCTTCTACCCAAGGAGGAGAGCTAAACCATAGGGATTCTGCCCTTTTGTTATATATATATAGAAGGACCAACCATGTTCAACCGAAGCTCAAAAAGCAAGCCAAGACTATGATTAAACCACTATATGAAGCATAACAGACTAATACAGACTACAAGAAGCAAACCACATAGATCAACAAGTACAACAGAGGTAAGGACGTAATTTAGAGCCTAGAAAATTTAGTAGAAACACCTAGGATAGGGGCACTTGAGCACCCTGGTCCCTTTTTAGGGTTAGGTAGAACTTCAAACTTTGTCGGATTTGTATTCATCTACACTACCTTCTTCCCAAAAAATAGCCTCTGAAACCTATTCTTCTCACTTGCACACATGGAAAGAGGGAAAATGTTGTGATTTTTTAAGGGTTTGCCTCAATCAAACCCTGTGTTGGTGTTCCCACCTCCACAATAGTGATTGATAAGATCCAAGAATGCATGCCCTAGTAGGGTAGCAGCCAGGTCTACAACTTGATATGATAGATAATGATGATAAATGATGAGAATAACAAGATGTTCAACCTTAGTTGATGAAGACTTAGCACCAAAAAAAGAGAGTGATGAAGAGGGATTCAAACTTCCTTCAAAGCCTGCAAGCAACTTCAATAACATTCACAATTAGAAGACAATCCAAACATGAAGAATCCTTGAGCATAGAACATGATGTTATCACATGGAATTGCACCTTGCTTGAGGCTTGTTCAAGCATTCCAATGACATAATGGGACTGATCTCAAGGTGTGAGACCTTGTGTTACATCCCTAACTTTTTACTTTTGAAGTTATTAGTAGATGATTACACATAATTCAATGATTTGATGTTTTGTAAAAATGTCTTAAAAAATTAATGTTTTCATGAATATGTTTATTTGACTATAATTGACATGTGTTTATAAGTTGTCAAGATGTTATGATTTCATAAGTATTATGAAATAATTATTGATACACTAATCTCGAGTTGGTGATTGCAAGTTGCATTCATGGAACAGGTTTCTGCCCCTCTGAGAAAGTAAGGGAGCGCATCATCGGAGAGAAGGGAATAGATATAAGGAAAAGAATAGTTTGTTGCCATCGTAAGTCTTATGTTGGTGCAATAAGTAGAACCTAGTTGAGTCGGGTAAGTGCTACTTTTGTCTAAGTTTATTTCTTGACTCGACAAGTTGTCGATGTCGTCTAGAGTCATTTTAGTGTTGTTTAACGTCAACCTAGTCTTTTTGGGGAAAGAGATGTCGTCAATGTTGTATGTTAGTTATTTTGCAACTAAGATGACTTTTAGTCCAACACGTCGTTCTTTATGTCATAAATGAGTTTATGTTTGTGACCTCAATGGCATAATTGGTATAATTGATAATATGTTTCTTGTTAGTAGTTTTGACATTGAATTCCATATTTTGTCTAATCAAATTCAATGTGTTTTTCTTATGTACGTGACATGGAGAATATCTCGACCCAGTCACTTATATGTAAGTTTATGTTACATTATTAGTATCCTTATTGATTAATATTATTTATGTTTTTAATTTATCCTACGTAAATATTTATAATAGTTGTTGCGAGGTTGCTAGTGGTTTTATGTGGTCTTATGTTAAAGCACCACTTGCCCTCATGGTTTCTTAACCTATAACTTCCTTGATGGATAAAAAGAGGACTTATCCAACTCGTGGAGTGGTCCTTAAAAGACATTAAACTCTATCAATGCATGCTCATCAAGGGTGAGTCTTGATCGACACCTTTTCTGCCATAAGTTCCATGGTAGTAAAGAGGAGAGAGCCTTTAAAAAAAGGATTTGCTGTCAAAGTTAGGGAGGATATACTGAAAGATTTATAATAGGAATAAAAGTGGTCTTTTTGGTAGTTACACGATCCACTATGCATGCCATTATCACATGAGAATAGGCGAAGTTATGGAGAGCCTCCATGGTTATGGAGAGGGACGGTTATGAGGAGTCTGGTTGAGTTGATAGGATAGTTTTTAGTTATCTCTGGAAAAAAATGAGCAGCTTTGGGAAGAGAAGAGAATAGCACAGTGATGATAGCGGATAGAAAACTTATCCAGAGGTGAAACATCCATTGGAAAAATAATGGAACGTGAAATCTTGTCTAGATATTATAGTCGGAGGTGCACTGGTATACTGGTATGAGTATTTGAAAATGGCATAAGTGTTTTCTAGCCAAATTCCTTCAAAGAAACTTGCTCTCATGGAACATAGTGATTGAAGAATGTGCACAAAAAAATTCTGTTGAAAAGGTCTTAAGAACTATCAAATAAATGTAATTTTCTAGTATAAAACTAGACTACACGACCTTTACCAACATTCTCCTTTCGAGCAAGGTATGGATGCCCTCAAAGCATGATTCAAAACTAATTTGTGGTAGTTGTCATCACCTTGACTGTAATGTATGCAAAATGATGAAGCATAGACAAAGAACCTGCAAACTATTTTTCAAAGCGCTGCAAAGAGATGTAATCTCGTGGAATGCAATGGTGCATGAATCATCTAACAAAACATCTAGAAGAAATGTGGTCTTGTAGACTGCAATGATTGCAATATGTGTACATAATAGTGTTGTTGAAAATGTTTTTGATGACTTCGAATGCCATTGTAGATAGACGTAGTAAAGTGAGGAAACATTGGCAATGCATAGAAGCCATTTGACATATTGCCTCAAAGAAATGACACCTATCAAAGCATAGTGGAAGGACGATTTTTGTCTGATATGATTGCAATGCTTTGGTAGACATGTATGTAAAATGTGGAAGAGAAATATAAAGTCTGTGATAAACAAAGAATGCCAATGTGCAAGAGGTTCATGGAGTATGCTGCTGAGGATAGCGTAAAAGACTTCAATTTCTATGATCTCAAGAAAGGGAGAAAAGATTGGTATATCACACATGTTCCTTCTTCCTCTCGAAACCCTTATATTAGTTAGAGAAATATTTCTTTTATAAATTCAACCCTGATGGTTGTTAATAAGAAGCTGACTTACTTAAAACATTGCTATGTTCCTATGGCCGATGGCATTAGAAATATCTATATTATATGACTAATAATAGAAGAGTATCTCTATGTATTTATATGACCAATGAAACTTAGAACAAACCTCAACCATGATCAAGGCACTCTGTGCACTAAATTAAACAAATATGCATCGATTGAAAGAAAAGATCAACTCAATATCTCTAACAAGTTTACCAATGATGAATATATGAGATTATAAGATCTTATAATAACCATTACGTTATATCTCAACTGGGTGAGTTACCTAACTGTTTTCTTGGAAGATGATTGTAGAGTTCTATTGTAGAAATCAAGATTTTATTGAGATAGTCTTCTATCTCAAGATGATTGGTATGCGTAGATTTAGATTGTTTATCCCTGTATAAATTCAGAGCCATTGAAACATAGTCATAACTTCTCCCATGCCATTGAAGGATAGAGGGTACTACACCCATGATGAATTACTATATTACTAATACTTGGATTCTAAGAAAGAAAAGGAAATCTATGAAAATAGAATCTAAACCATAAAGCTATGATGAAGACTATGGATAGTCCATAGATCTATTCTTGCCTTTTGAAGCATATAATCACTAGTTCTTATCTCTTTCTTTAGTGAAAGTCAGTTGATTTGAGAATTCTAAGATGGTCTATAATTATAGTATAAACTCAAAATTTTCAAGGATTGATTAAGTCTTAAATGAATATCTTTTTTTGAGGATTATGATAGATCCACATATATACCCATGCTTTTGGAAGCATATATCTACTACCTTCTGAATGGAGATTTTGATGAGATTATGCCATTATGGTATTAAAGAGATGATGTGACGACATGGATATAGATTTCCTTAGGAGAAATATAGTTCTTGTCATGTATCATAATACAAATCCAGGAAGAATAGGTGAACCAAGAAGTGGAACCTAGTTAACCTTTTCATTAGCAACTATTACTTATGTTAAAAAAAGAGTATGATAGGAGACATATTTAACCTCTCCCATGTTCAAGATTGAAACTATTAAATGATCTCAAGGATTTATGCATAGTAGGAGATGGGCAGATATAGTTCTGTTAGTAATAGAACTTAGTTTAGTCTTATGTGTACAAAAAACATAGTCATGTTTTGTGAAAGAGGATTCAACAAGGCCAAGTGGTCTAGATGAGACTGGTGATAATTGATTCCATGTTATATTATATTTATGTTAATATCTATGGAAAATAACTTGGATGTTTAATTTTTCCACATATTTGGTTAGAGAAGTTAAACCCTAGAAGGATTTGGGAAACCTACAACTCTTATGTCAGATGTGACATTGTTTATATTTATATATATATTGGTCGACAGTGAAAAGAAAACCATATTGGTTGATAGTGAAAGGTCAAGAAAACTTTAGAGAAAGACAGGAAGAGTCTTAGTAGTACTTTATCAAATTTAAGTTATTCTAAGGTAGAGTCAAAACTTGTTTTCATACACCAAAGATGTTTGATATTTGATTCAGAGGGAAGAGTGATAGAAGGTCATAGAATCTAGAAATTACAAGTATGCAAGGAAGGAATCTCTGAAAAGGTTACAATTACCTAAACATATATATTGCATGTATATCCTAGATTGAGGATTATTTCTAAATCAGTTTGACTAGAATGAGTTTGCTATATAGACAAGTTTGTGTCTAGAATTACTAAATATTGAAAGCCAAATTATAGGGCAAAGATAGTCTCTAAGTCGAGTCAGAAGTGTGTGTCTAGATGACATGACCAATCAGTATGATCATACTCAACTTGAAGGGGTCTAGAGTTGTATGGTTGATTGAAGTTATGTAGGACATAGCATTAGGACTCAGATGACAAAAACTTGTTGGTTCCTTATATCTATACCCTTCGTGAAGGGTAGGGCCACTTCCAGGAAGGAAGGTGTGTGGGGGACCACCAATCTGTGGTTGGAGGTAAAGCACTCGGATGATGCTCTCCCTTTGAAGCAAAAGACTTTCCAAGGCTCATGAAGACATATATCAACATTCCAGATGCAGTTTACTCCATGTTATGGCTCATGACAATCAAATTTATGAGGAAAAAAAAACTATTCTTTAAGCCATGTGCATTTTATGTATTGTAAATGTAAAATGAAAGAATCTCACTATGATGCTAGCTTTGATTATGTTATGATTTTAAGCTTGAAATTATATATAAAGTTGTACTTTATTTCTAGTGCTTATACAAATGATATTTAAAAAAAAATTATCTCTCATGTTTACCATCTTTATTTACTTGAAAATTCTTGAGTTTATTCGAGTAATATAAGAAGGGATGTTACACCTTCCATATGAGATCAGACCTCTAGAGAATGTTGGTTCCTCTTTCTAAGCTTAAGGCTCAAAGAATAACAACTAAACCTACACTAATGATCACTAGGGAAAAGGGAGAGAGGGAATATAGAAAGGGAGAGGTGATACACTAAGATTTAGTATGTTTAGTTTGAGCTGACATAACACAGTAATGATTTCAAAGGATGAATAGACTAACACAGACTCATTCATTCTCTATCAGAGGCCAAAATAGAATACTAGAACCTATAAAGGGTCTATTTTATCCACAGGATAAGTAAAAAGAATTCAAACAAACACAGTGAAAGAGAAATGAGAGAGACATAATCAGTTGCTTATATTAATCATGTAGGCTAAATAGCCATTACAAAGATAGAAAAGATAAATACAGATTAGGGAGAAACATAATGATAGCTTTCCCCTCATAGTTGAACTAAAAATGAAGATAGTGAGGTCTAGAAGAAGACACAGTTGATCAGATTCATGTAGTTCTAGGAAATATCATGAGGTCAAGATCAAGTATGAAGCACTCTAGTCTAAGTAATGACCTAGTGGCCAACCAACAACAAAAAACATATTTCACACACACACACACATCTTTTCATCCATCATGCAGTAGCTACAAACATTTGAAAATCATTCTACAAATCATGCCCATGTTGCATTGAATTTGACTCAGAAGAGACAGCATTAGAAGATCAATGGACTTTTAGGGATGTCTCTACCTGACGTGTTGAAGAATCTACGACCTGGAAGGCCACCCATATCTTGTGCACTAATTTGTCCTTGGAAGGACCTGCAAAAATATGGGCCGTAGAGGGTACTTCATCCTCTTTATGAATATCTAGTCCTTTTGCATTAAAGTTTTCCACTATTCCAACTACCTTCATTATCAACCTGCAACAATGGCATCACTGTGGAAGCATGTTTTCAGGCACTCAAAAAATCGTTTCCTTTGGCACTATTGTCCTATTTTTCTCCCCAACCAAATAGCCCAAATCCATAAAATCTCTAAGTATTTTCCCCTTTAGAGATGCAAGGAAAAACATCCCAAAATCAACTAAGTCCAAAAATTTTGAGTTTTCCTTCTATTTTCTAGCTTTTCAGAGTTTCAAAGTTTGGAGTTTTACCCTTCGTCCTACCATCCTACACCTCTCCAAGCTCCACCCCTTTGCCTTGCAAAATACTCAAGTGTTGAAAGTTTTTCAGATTTCAGACTTTGAACTTTCTTCCTTCCCTCTTCCTTTCCTTTTGGAAGGAGAAAGGTAGAAATCCTGAAGCTTGAGCTCTAACTCTTTCTTTGTGAAATTATTCTAAGTGTGTCAGGGTCAGACATCAGACCCTTCTTCTTCCCTCTTCCTTCTTTGGAAGGCAGAAGACGGAAGATCTGAAGCCCATCTTCTGCCAAAGCCTTTGTAAAGTAACCTTAAGTTATGACACATTGACTTGCCACCTCATATTTCGTGGATGCTTTTCCCTTTGCTAGAGCTTAAATTTGTTTCGCATGGGAAAGATAAGATGACATGGTAGAAGTATTCAAGATGATGTGGCATTTCACTGAAGGTTGCTCCTTCACTGGAACCATTGCAAAGCTTCCACGGGGTTGCGGAAAGCTACCACGTGGACAAAAAGAAAGTGAAAAGGAGAAAGCTTAGGGCCTATGTTCTGCTTCTTTTTCCTTCAAAATATGCTAAGTGTTTTAGACTTTGGGGATAAGACTTCCCCTCTTCCCTCTTCCTTTCTTTGGAGGGCAGAAGGCGGAAGGCTTGAGGCCCGAAGTCCACTGATTGTTACACTTCCTTTATATGAACAAAGCTCGGGGGGTGAACCTTTCTCCTTTCCCTTTCCCTCTTGGAAGGTGAAATGCTAAAGGCCCGAGGTCCAATCTCCAATGGCTTCCATGATCTCCATAGACAAAGGAAAGGAAGTGTATTCAAGGGTTCGCCATGGTTATCTTGATGAAATCTTGCTACTAAGGAATAATGCAAGCTAGTTTGAAAGTCAAAGATCCAGCTCCAGCTGGAAATTATTGTTGGACATTTATTGTTGTGAGTGGAGATTCAAGAGCAAGTGTTCAAACATAGATATTTGTTCAACTACTTCTAAGAAGATATTTTTTGCATTTATGTCAAAGACAATAAGATATTTTTAGGCATTCCTTTGGAAAAAATATCTTCTGATAGGCCCATGGGGCAAATTGATTGTAGTAGCTAATGACACCTCATTGTAAAATGCTATATAAGAAACAAATCCAATGTATTATTATTGGTTGTTGATCTAAAAAATCACATCTTGTATCAGCTGTAACCGTGCCTCTTTGAGAATAAAAAATAAGATTTTTACCTTTTCATGAATTCTTATTTGCTTTGTGTAATATTTCTCTTTGATCTCCATCTGTGAATGCTTCTTTCCTTTTGGATTTCATTTAGTTTCCTTTACCTCTACAAGTAATTTGTGATTTGTATATGCTGGTCTGTTGTATGTTATTAGTCTGTGCATGCATGGTTGATCTGAGGACCAAACATTTAAACCTGGTGTATCACCTTTTCATTTCCACTTTCATCGTTCTTCCCCTTTTCCCCCAATAGTGAATAGATTAGGTTTAGTCTTAGTACATGCTGAATCACACATTCAACAAAGGAACCAGCCTTTTCTTTGGAGGTTTGATTTTGTTGTTGGGTCCCACACCTGGAAATCATCCCAATGTTTCACTAGATTGTTGTAGCATTAAACTGCTCCAACATAGGGTGAAAATCTAAGTGACAATAGTTTCTAGCATGCCTGGTGGGATTAATTTTAATCTGAATAAATAATTAAGCCAGGAATTTGGTGTTATTCTTAGTATTCTACAGATTGGCAGACATTTTCATGCATCTGGAAACTCTACAAGCTCTTGGTTTATGATCAATCCAAACTTTATGCATGTGCAAACAAGAGCTTCTTCAAGAGGTAATTATTAATTTGTTGAATTACCTGTTGTTGCTACAAGGAGAAGAACTAGGTTATCTAGATCTCCTACGAGAAGGACTAATAGTCCTACTACTCCTCATAACCCAAGAGCTCAATCTACACCTCCTCCTATTAGATTTCAGTATACAAGAAGAGGCTTGCACATACCTAGATCAAATTTGAATATTCCTAGTATGGCAAGAAATTTCCCTTTGTGACCTTTAATGGAGGCAACCCTTTAGCCCTTAATGCATACAATGATATACATGCTGCAGCCCTAAAGAGTATTTCATCCTTTATGGGTGATGGTTCTACTACACCTGCTGAGTATATCAAAGGCATATCCAATATATGTTCATTCCACCATATTCAACATGAAGATGTGGTTGTTAGGCTTATGGTTTCATCCTTCAAGGGGAGAGCTCTGCTATGGTACATAGGTTTAACCTCTTCTTTAATACATGATTGAAATGAGTTGGGAGAAGCACTCTACAAACAATTTGGAGAAAGAGCAGATAATGTTTCTTTGTTTGAACAACTGACAACCATAAAGAGAGCTCCTAGTGAGATGCTGGCTAATTTCAACTTCAGATTTCAAAGGACATGGGAAAGAATCCCTACTCTCCTCAGACTGTCTCCACAAGGTACCTTTTTATATTTTTTAAGAGCTTTAAATTTTGATATTGTTGTTATGATGTAATCTATGGGTGTTGATACCTTACCAGATGCATATGAGATATCCTTAAGGGCTAGAAATTGCTTAATACAAGCTGGGAAAATTGCTCCCAGAACTCTTGTACCTATTTCCCCATAATTTCATTCACGGGTTCAACAACCTATTATTTCCCCCATCCTAGAACCTAAAGCCTCTACTTCTTCTCTTTCACAAGAAGAGAATGACCTCAAAACCCTAATGGCCAATCTGACCAATAAAGTTAATAGCATAGCTATTCAAACTGCCCCCAAACCCCATCAAAATTATAACAAGGGGCAGTCTTTAAATCAGAATTAGAATCAGGGTTATAATTCGAATAGAAACCAAAATTGGAATCAGGGTTACCAACCAAATAGATACCAAACCGTAACCCTACTCAGCCTTTGCAAATAGTCAGACCTATTCAACATATACCGACTATTAATCCAATTAGGGCCTTGGTCCCTACTCAAAACAATTTGGCCCAAGAGGCAAATTGGTGCTATCCTTACAACCAACCTCATAATCAGTCCACTTGTGCTTTTGGAGCACATGAAAGAGCCTTAATGGTGCAAAACTTTCACACTCAACAAGCATCATTGGCAGAGGCATCCAAAAACAACCTTGAGGTACAAAATGAGGTTTCCTCTGATTCTAATCTGATGCTATGGACTCCTGAGGATTTTTGTGTTGTCAATCAGCCTATGGACAATGTGGTTATGCCTATTACAGACAACATAAGGTCCAAGAAGAGATAGTTGGAAGATAGCCCAATGCCTATTGTATTGCAAAAAGAACCTGCATCAAAGACAAAAGGGGCCAGTGTTACAAATTCAATTAAGAGAAGCAAACCTGCCCCTACAAAAGAAGCTCCATCAGCTTCAAAAGTGCTTGAATAGGCTATAGAACAATCAAAGAAGGGGACATGGATTCCCTTAATGCATAAAACAACAACTATTCCCCTAAACATTATAGAACAAATGAAAAAAACAAACATAAATGTGTCAATGTGGGAAGTAATGTCAATCCCCTCTCAAAGGGATTTGTTGCAAGATGCCTTAAGGCAGTTCTCATCAACTGAATCATCAACAAAGTAGAAATAAAAGATCCTAGTTAATCTTATGCAACCTAGTGATGTGCAAGGGGGTCCAACAAAGAAGCCATCCCCATTTTACTTGTCCCTAATCATTGGGAAATTCCTAGTGCACAATTGCATGATTGATTCAGGGGCTAGTGTTTTAGTCATGCTAAAGAAGATAACAGATGTAGTAGGCATCAAATATACCCCTCTTTCATCAGGAGTATTACAACTAGATGACACTTCTATAAATATTTTTGGAGTGATCAAAGGACTAGATTTGACCTCACATGCCTATCCTAACTTGACTTTTAGTCAAGATATTTCAGTCATTGATCTTCCTCCTTTCTTTGTTATTTATTTGTCAAGAGACTTCACAACTAAGGTAGGTGGCTACCTCTCTTCTGATTCGTCTCATATTCTATTGAGGACAAGATATGGCACAAGGTTCACCATTAAGATTGAACCAATTTTAAATTATCATGTGGAGAACTATGACCATAGCCTGGTGAACCCTCATTGTATGATCCAGGGTGGGGAAGTGCATGATTCAGGGTCTCTTGAGACAACATCTTCACCCCTTCCAACCCTAGATCTTTTCCTTGATGAGTGGGTAAAGGAGCACTTTGATTTTGATCCCTATGACACCACTGAGACAACTGGCATGGGCACCTACATGACTCATGAGGGGAATTCCTCTGTCCCCTCTATACTTAAACCAGATGATGATTCTGATAGCCCATGGAAAATGTTCTTTGATGGTGCAAATAGCATAAATGGAGCTAGTGCAGGGGCCTTACTCATCTCTCCAATGGGTAAGAAACTACATTTTACTCATAGGCTACACTTTTCTTTCACAAATAATGTTGCAGAGTATGAGGCATTGGTCCATGGCCTGTTGATTGCTAAAAATAAGAAAATCAAACATATGGAAATCTTTGGAGACACCGAGCTAGTGGTCAACCAGGTGCAACAAAGATTCAACTCCTTAGAGCTTATAGACATATAGTTTGGGGCCTATTTGAGAGTTTTGATGCTCTCAACCTATAGGTGATCCCAAGGAAATCAAATATTGAGGCAGACCAATTGGCAACAATTGGTGCTCAGCTCTCTCCCCCTACAGACTTGTTTCAAGGACCTAATTAGCATGTCAAGATAGTAGTCAGGCCCTCTGTTCCTGATAATGATGTAAATTGGTAAATTTTTTATAATAATGAACATATTGTGAGCTTCATCCAGAATGAAGTTGTGTTCTCATCAATGGTGCAACCCAAGCTGCAAGAACGATATGGTGATCAAATTATTCAATTGAAACAAACAAGTTGCCCAAGGGTTTAGGCACTCTTGATGTTATTTTTAGCCATGATGATGAATTCAAGGGTGAGAAGAAGAACATCACATTAAAAAAGGAGGACTATTAAAAGGTTGCTATCACCTAGGACAAGGATTTATTGCTAGGAAAGGTATGTTCTGAGGATGAACATCAAAATTTTATTCACCTTTGCCTGAAATATAGTGATGTTTTTGCATGGGGTTATGAGGATCTAAAGGGTTTCAACCCTAATGTTGCCCAACACTCCATAGACCTTGATCCAAATGCCAAGCCTATCTGCCAGAAGCAATGGCCTGTAAATCCCAAGAGTGAACCCCTAATGAGAAAGGAGCTTGTCAATCTCATTCAGGCCAAAATTATCTTCCCCATCAAGTACTCCACTTGGGTAGCTAACTTAGTGCCAGTGAAGAAGAAAAATGGTGAGATCAGGCTTTGCGTGGATTTCTGTGGTCTAAATCGCTCCTCCTTGAAAGAACATTATCCCCTATCATCCATGGACAAAATCTTGCAAATTGTTGCAAGGGCATAAAGGTTTTCATTGCTTGGTGGCTTTTCTGGCTATAACCAAATCTTTGTGAAAGAGGATGACAAATTCAAGACAACATTTACAACTAAGTAGGGAACCATGGCATATGAAAAAATGCCATTTGGGCTCTCTAATGCTAGTGCCACATTTCAGAGGGCAATGGATATTGCCTTTAAGGGATTTATAAACAAGTTCATCCTTATTTATCTAGATGATATTACAGTCTTCTCCAAGAGAGGAGAAAATTACATGGAGCATCTAGAGAAAGTTTTCCAAAGATGTAGAGAGTTTGGGGTGTCTTTGAACCCTAAAAAGTGTATTTTTGTTGTTGCTTAGGGTAAGCTTCTAGGCCATTTAGTGTCAAAAGATGGGATCTCTATAGATATAGAAAGAACTTTAGCTCTTCTTTCTCTTCCTCTACCTTCACATAAAAAAGCTTTGCAATCATTTTTGGGGCAGATCAATTTTGTTAGGAAGTTCATTCCTAACTGTGCTGATTTGGTCAAACCCCTAACCCTTATGCTTAAGAAGGATGTTGTTTTTAGGTGGACCAAGGAAGGGAAAGATGGTTTTCAGAAGATAAAAGAATAGATTGCCTAGGGGCCTACCCTCATGAACCCAAATTATGAGAAGGACTTTGTTCTTTATGCCCATAGAGGAGAGAGCAACATTGCAGTTGTCCTGATGCAACAAAATGATCAAGGTATGGAATAGCCCTTGGGATTCTTCAATCAAACCTTGAAAGACTATGAGGTCAGATATAATCCCATGGACAAACATGTTTTTTCCATTGTAAGAGCATTGAAGAAGTTTAGATATATGCTAGCAAATAACCATATCAAAGTATTAGTTTCTCATTCTAGTGTGAGACTATATAATGGGAATTGAAATTAGTGAAAAGAGAGCAAGTTGGGTCATTAAGATCCTGAAATATAACGTGATCATCAAAGCCACTAAGATTATTAGGGGAAAAGAATTATGTGAACAACTAGATCAACATACAGTGAATGAAGTGAACTCATCTTATCATTTGAATGAGGCAGAACCTACAACTGAATCAATAGTTGTGATTTCTTGGACAAGAGATATGGTCAGGTTCTTATCCACTAGTGAGTATCCTTATGGATTGGACAGGATTAAGAGAAGACATTTCAGGCTGCAGCCATTCCTTATGCTTTGATAGATGGGGTTCTCTTTAAGAGAAATATGGATGGATTCTTATTGATATGTATTGAAGAATATCAAAAAGATAAATTGCTCAATGAGTTTCATGTTGGTCCAGCTAGGGGAAATTTCTCTGCAAAAACCATAACAATGAAAATGATGAGTGTGTGTTACTTTTGGCCCACATTATTCAATGATGCCCATGTATGGGTAAGAAAGTGCAAAGAATGTACTCTCTTTGTTGGGAAGAAAAGATTGGCATCCCTCCCACTTAATCCTATTCAAGCAGATCAACTTTTCTCACAATGGGGACTGGATTTCATTGGCATGATAAACCCTCCTTCCAGTGTTGGTCACAAGTGGGTTTTGACTGCAATAGACTACTTCACCATGTGGGTTGAAGTAGTCCCACTCAAAGAGGCCACTGAGTCAAAAATCCTAGATTTCTTGGAAGAAATCATGACAAGGTTTGAAGCTCCTCACACCATTATTTTTGATAATGCAAAAGCTTTCACTAGTTTTAGGATAGCTGATTGGGCTTTGAAATATAATGTGTTCTTGAAGACTTCATCTAATTATTACCTCCAAGGTAATGGTTTAGTTGAATCTACCAACAAGAACCTGATCAAAATCCTGAAGAGGACCATGTAGATAAACTAGAGGCAATGGCATAATAAGATCAAATTAGCTCTCTGGGCCAACATGATTACCAACAAGAGAGCCATTTGTAACTCCCCTTTTGTTCTTGTGTATAGAAGAGAGGCTAGATTGCCTATATCTTTGGAGCTTCCTGCATTAGAATTGGCTCATCAAATGGAACTGGAAGGTGAGGATGTTAGGTCTATAAGGATGGCTGAATTAATTGAATTAGATGAACTAAGAGAGTTAGCCATGGCTACTTTAGAAGAACATCAAAAGTAGACCAAGAAATATTTTGACGAGAAGGCCAAGGATCAGACTTTCAAAGAGGGTGATCTTGTCCTTAAATGGGATGCTGACAAATCCAAACTTAGAGGCCACACTAAATTTTATGCAATTTGGAGTGGGCCATATATCAACATAAGCTACAAGAAATCCAATGCTTTCATTCTTTCAAAGATAGATGGTGAAGTTCTACCGATCTCAGTCAATGGGATCCATCTCAAGCCTTACTTATAAGGTTGGTTTGAGATTTTGTAATATACTATTTTAGTTTGTTTCTACTTTAGATTTCTCTTTTCCCTAAGTGCTCTTACATAGGTTGTACTCTCATTAGGAGAATGGATTCCTTGTTTCCTTTGGCGGTGTTGTTTTGAGGCTCGTTTCAGTTGTTCCCAACATGTTTTAGCCCTTTTGACTCTATTCCCAATGAATGCTTAAGGCCATTGGTTCCCTTTTGTTTAGTAGGAAAACACCCTTGAGAAGTTGCCAAAATGTTGTCCTATTTTTCTCCCTAGCCAAATAGCCCAAATCCATAAAATCTCTAAGTGTTTTCCCCTTTAGAGATGCAAGGAAAAACATCCCAAAATCAACTAAGTCCAAAAATCTTGAGTTTTCCTTATGTTTTCTAGATTTTTGGAGTTTTAGAGTTTAGAGTTTTCCCCTTCATCCTGCCATCCTACAATGCCCTGAACTCTGCCCCTTTTCTTTGCAAAATACTCTAAGTGTTGAAAGTTTTTCAATCTTTGGACTTTGGACTTTCTTCCTTCCCTCTTCCTTTCCTTCTGGAAGGAGAAAGGTAGAAAACCCGAGCTCTGACTCTTTCTTTTTGAAATTATTCTAAGTGTTTCAGGGTCGGACCTCAAATCCTTCTTCTTCCTTCTTCCTTCTTTGGAAGGTGGAAGACAGAAGGCCTGTATCTTGTCTTCCACCAAAGCCTTTGTAAATTAACCTTAAGTTATGACATGTAGGCTTGCCACCTCATATTTCACGGAGCCTTTTACCTTCGCTAGAGCTTAAATTTGTTTCCTGCGAGAAGGCAAAGATGATGTGGTAGAAGTCTTCAAGATGATGTGGCATTTCACTGAAGGTTTCTCCTTCACTAGAACTGTTCCAAAGCTTCTGCAGGGCTGTGAAAAGCTGCCATGTGGACAAAAGAAAGTGAAAATGATAAATCCTAGGACCTGTGTTCTGCTTCTTTTCCCTTCAAAATAAGCTAAGTGTTTCAGACTTCAGGGATCAAACCTTCCCTCTTCCCTCTTCCTTTCTTTGGAAGACAGAAGACAGAAGGCCCGAGGCTTGAAGTCCATTGATTGTTACACTTCCTTTATATGAATGAAGCTCAGGGGGCAGAACTTTCTCCTTTCCCCTTCCCTCTTGGAAGGTGAAACACTGAAGGCTCAAGGCTTGATCTCCGACGGCTTTCATGATCTTCACAAACAAAGGAAAGGAAGTGAATTCAAGGGTTTACCATGGTTATCTTGATGAAATCCTGTTGCTAAAGCATAATTCAAGCCAGTTTGAAAGTCAAACATCCAGTTCCAGCTGGAAATTATTGTTGGACATTTATTGTTGCAAGTGGAGATTCAAGAGCAAGTGTTCAAACATAGATATTTGTTCAATTACTTCTAAGAAGAAATTCTCTGCATTTATGTCAAAGACAATAAGATATCTATAGACATTCCTTTGGCAAAAATATCTTCTGACAGGCCCATGTGGCAAATTGATTGTAGTAGCTGATGGCGCCTCAATGTAAAAATGCTATATAAGCAAGAAATCCAATGTATTATTATTGGTTGTTGATCTAAAAAATCACATCTTGTATCAGTTGTAACCGTGCCTCTTCGAGAATAAAAAATAAGATTTTTACCTTTTCATGAATTCTTATTTGCTCTATGTAATATTTCTCTTTGATCTCCATCTATGAATGCTTCTTTCCTTTTAGTTTTCATTTAGTTTCCTTTACCTCTGCAATTAATTTGTGATTTGTGTATGCTAGTTTGTTGTTTGTTATTAGTCTGTGCATACATGGTTGATTTGAGGACCAAACATTCAAACCTAGTGTATCACCTTTTTATTTCCAATTTCATCCTTCTTCCCCTTTTCTCCCAAAAGTGAATAGATTAGGTTTAGTCTTAGTACACATTGAATCTCACATTCAGCAAAGGAAAGAACCTTTATCTAGAGGTTTGATTTCCTTGTAGGGTCCCACACTTAGAAATCATCACAATGTTTCATTGGATTGTTGCAACACTAAACCGCTCCACACAAGGTGCAAATCTAAGTGACAACAGGCGCCATTTGATTTTCCCCTTGTTAGTGAAATTATCTCACACTAAACTCTTCAACTTTGCCTTCACCTTTTGCCTTTTTGGAGAAATCTTTATTTTGTG
Source organism: Cunninghamia lanceolata (assembly GCA_027924645.1). Taxonomy (NCBI): domain Eukaryota; kingdom Viridiplantae; phylum Streptophyta; class Pinopsida; order Cupressales; family Cupressaceae; genus Cunninghamia; species Cunninghamia lanceolata. The sequence continues at coordinate 20,387,235 of BSBN01000627.1, forward strand.
AACCACTTGTTGTTCGCCACTTTATTTCCCATTTTGCCTTATCAACAAACTACCACTTTCGTGAACTACGCTTCTTTTCCTTCTCTCCTTGGTCAATTTTTTCCTTACCAATGAATCTTCCTTTTCGTGAACCTTGCCTTTGCTTTCTTTATCCTTGATTTTTACCTTATTGATGAATTCTCGTGTTCACGAACTACTTACCCGACTTGTCTTTATCAGTAACTTCTTCATTTTATAAACCTCCTTCACCTTGCCTTTGTTCTCATCATTTTCCCTATCCATCGATAAATTGTTATTATTTTAAAATTGGCCTCTTCCTTTAGCTCATTGGGCCTCTATGTTGCCCTATCGGCAAAATCTAAAAATTGCAAACTTGTTGGCAAGTTCGCCATTTCACCAATTCCTTGACCTTCTTCTCTTTTGTCTTGGGCCAACCCTTTACCTTATCAGCAATTTCCCCTCATTGTGAACTATCTTTTTCTTTGGCTTCTTCAAAGAGAGCACTCATTGATGTGCCTTCTACTTTATTTAGTCTGTGAATTCATCGATTGACGAACCATGAGGTTCACAAAACCAAACTTTTGCTGACAAAGTGCTCAAGCTTTCTTTTTTCCTTTGCCTTAGACTGCCTTGCCTTAGCCATTTTATCTTCCATTCTGGGCCCATTTTGTTGGCGAATCGCCCCATCAACGAACCTTGAAAAATATGAACAAATCGGTGAGTTTCTCTTTTCGCTGATTCACTGACTGAACCTTTTATTTCATCTTTGCATTAGCCATTTTCTTTGAAGTCACCCTGTTAACTGCATGCCTTTCCTAGTCGGTGAATTCACCGATCGACGAATTTGTTGATTTGTGAACATAAGGTTTGTAGAACCATACTTTTGCTGACTAAGGAAAAACTCTTTCCTTAGTGAATTTCTAAGTGCTTGCCTTGGAAATTTTCCTTCCACCTCGCCTCTTTAGTTAGAAAATTAATGAATTGGTGAACTGACAAACTACTGAACCAAAGGTTGGAAGAACCAAACTTTTTCCACCTAAGGCAAAATAAAAGGCAAAAAACTTAGAATTATTTGGAGATTTTTTTGGGGATTTTCTAAGGGGAACCTATCCTTCCATTTATGCTTTCTCAGATTGGATTCCTCTAATGGAAGGAGGGATTTTTGGGATATTTTGAGATTGAGCAAAATATGACAACATTTTAGCGACTATGCAAGGCTATTTTCCTACTAAACGTGAGAATCTAGTGGGCTTACATGATCCATTAGGCATAGAGTAAAAAAGGGAACTGCAACAACATGACCAGAATGGACTAGACTTACACAAAACTAAAGACTGCCTCTAGAAACCAATACAAAACAAGGCAAATAATCTCCTAGTGATGAAGCTACCTATACAAAGGCACTTATTGAAAGGAAACCACACAAAACAAACCTACTCTAAACCTAAACTAACCAACTAGAAATGACCTTAAACAAAGCTATTAACTGGTTTTTAAAAATAACTACCCTTTATCAACAATTTACAATGCTTTACATGCTTGTGGGTAGTTAACAGGAGGTGGGGAAGGGATGGGCATACAAAAAATTGACAAAAGCCTTCCCCAAGAATGGGAACAAACTCACTTACCCACTTGAACTGATTGTTGATGCAACTACCTGGAAGTGGATAAATGGGCTGATCCCACTTATTTGGATGCTCAATTTCATGCTTAGGAGTGAGCATGACAAGTGGTGACTCTTCATGGTCTGTCTCCAGCTGGGCCAGATGTCTAATAGGACATCCATTTGAAATTGCATGCAAATCAATAGAGTTGATCTCATGCCTCTGCTCTGATTCTTCATCATTCTGCTACTGGTTTGAATGTTGTGGCTCTTATATATTAATTGAAGGAATGAATGCCTCCTCAACCTGCTCAAATTTCTTAGGATTTGCCTCATCTAGAGGCACTAATTTACTATCCAAGTTTGAGAAAAAACATCAAGCTCATCTCATAAATGAGCCTCCTCCAAGTCCTCTACACTCTTCAGAATGGGGCTACTCCTATGCTCTTCTTCATGAGTTGGAATTTCTATATATCTTTTGTTGCAAGTATGAGGTTAATCAGTGTTGTCATTGATGTCAACATACTCATATTGCATTGACAAAGAAGGATTGGATGAGCTGTGTGCTGAGGATATTGAGAAAATTAGTCTCAATCAGGAATAGTGAAGAACAATGATGAGAAGAAGGCAAAAGTACTCAATAGGTTGAGGATCAGAGGATGCAGATTAAAGGGTTTTGTAGATATGAGTCTTGAGATGATCCAGTTAAGTTTTTAGAGGTCCACATTAAAATTTGAAGAAGTTGTGATTGATCAAGTAGAACCGGTTTTGGGAGATGCTCCGGAGTGACAGAGTGTTACAAAAAGGTCCGGTGAGATCCGGAAGTGCATTGTCCTATCTTGCAGATTGGATGGAGTGTTTTGGATGTCCTTGTGATGTGTCATCTCTATTTGTTCATGGTTTGGAGGTCCGGAAGTACCTCTTGCAGTATGACAGTGACGGTAGACTGTGTTCTTGAAGTTCCAGATGAGGAGAAGTGATTCCAGTGTGTAGAGGAAGTGCGGATGTACCTAGTCATTCAGGCAAGCCTGTGAAGGTTCTTGGATCATGTTAATGTTGTGTTGTTGGTCCGCATTGGTGGTAGAGCCCAGAATTGAAGATATTCTTTTGGATGGAGATGTTCTTGTTGGCCGACTGGATGAGTTCTTCCGGATGAAGATGTTCTTTCTTAGACTGGTTGACCGGATGAGTTATTTATCTTGCGAATGTTCTTGTAGTTGATTGCCAACTTGGATGATTGTTCCCAAGTCAATGCCTTGTATAAATGAAGGTTTGTGAATTCATTTTGAAGTGTGTTCAGTAGCGGATGAGTGTGGTGTAGTGAAAGAGCGAAAGGTAGAGTAGGTGTGTCTCGAGCTTAAATGGAACTGATCCAGACATGGTGAAGATGTCATTCTCCAGTTCAAGTTTGTAATACTTATGATCTTGTAGACAGTGTGTCTCTTGTAGGTAGTGTGCCTGCTTGTGAGCAGTGTGCTCAGGGAGTGAGCCCTGACTGGCATGTGCCATCCATTTTTTTTCTTATTCTTCTAACAGAGAATAATCCTTGGGTTAATCACCCCATGGTTTTTCCCTTAACTGGGTTTTCCACGTCAAAAATCTTGGTGTCTAATGTGTTGATGTTTATCTGCTCCAGTGTTCTTGCTTTATGCTTTGATGAATGGTTAATTGATATGCTATTAACTAACAAAGTGGATTCAAGTGTTTGAAGTTGAAGCAAGTTTTATACAACTGATTCACCCCCCCCTCTTAGTTGTGTGCCCTAGATCTAACATCTTTGTCTTGAGTTAGTTTGGAGCTTACTCAAAACCACCTTCTCTTATGTAGCAGAAGTACAATGCTCAACATATCATCATCTTCATCTTTATTATATTTTTTTCTCTAGTTTACCACTAAAGGAAGCTCTAAAATATTATAAACTTATAAATCTATATAGAATTAGAAAATTTTATTTGCCCATACTGAAACGCCAAATTTTGTTAGGCACCTATTTTTCCTACCTAGTTTGATTCTCACATTTAAATGCCTTCCCTGCAATAGATCTGATGAGCATATTTATGCTTGCAGTTCACCTTTCTTTGTATCTGAGCAATGGATTCCTTACTAATTTCAATGCTAATGCGACTATTTTTTAATATATATAATTCACTATATTTTTGGTTGTATGAATATGCTACAACAAATCATCATAATTTATTACAACCTTTCACACTCGTGCCAACAACAAACCATATTAAAAAAATTGAAGAACATATGCGCTTACAAAATACCTCTCACCCATCCTCAACGTCAAACTTTAGCAATAGGTTGAACAAATCAAGTGTTATATATTAATTTATTTAGTCACTTAGTATACTATTATACTAGGATGTAATATAAATTCCAACATATCTGTGTTAAAATTAATCTTTCAAAAGATCTTAAGGAGTCTATTGACATTTAGATTGGTGACATTCGTCGTGTCTAAGGCAGTAGTGATCTTATTTTACCACCACCCTTGATGACGAGGGGGAATTGGGTTATTTTCTTGTATTTCTCTCTACTGTTCTTCATCATCCAATATAGATGCAGCCATTCTCCAATATTCCACAGAATGTCATTGATCGAAGATGAAGTATAGTAAATGTATACACCTAAAATTGGCTCGGGTCGAATTAAGTAAATATTTTAATATTTATCTTAATTCTTATTTTCTTCTGTCAATTAAATAAATATTGTAAATTTATTTGATTGGTTCATTATCCCATAATTAAATAAAATTATTTTATTTAATTAAGTTCCCTAAATTCTTCTAATGTCTAATAATCCTACATCATTCAATTAAAATCCCAAAAATCCTTCTAAATGTCCTAAGTCCTAAAATCCACCTCACAAAATCCACTTCATCAATCCACCTCATCAATCCACCTCATCAATCCACCTCATCTCTTCCACCTCACCATGTTGCACATATAATTAAATATTCTTAATATTTAATTAGCTAATATCCTCTATTATCCAAAATGAATCTTTAATTCAATTGTCTTCCACTAATTGAATTGAAAATTCAATTGTCCTCCACTATTGAATTGAAAATTCAATTGTCTCCCACTCACCAAAAAAATGAATCTTTAATTCATTTTTTGTCCTCCACTAATTGAATTAAAAATTCAATTGTCATAACCCACTCTTCTCAAAAAAAGAATTTTTAATTCATCCATTATGAATTTAAGATTCACAAAAAATGAGAGCCATTGATCTCTTCTTTTGATCCTCACCCTCCATTGCCTTTTTAGAAAATCTATAAATAAAACCCACTTCTAAGCCATTGGGGAGGAATTTCATCTTGCAAAATAACTATACCCAAATTTCTCTTAATCTCTTCTTCATTCCATTTCAAGTGTCCTCCATTATCATGTGTTTGAAGCTCACCTTCACACACAAACAAGTATCAAAACCATTCTTCCTTTGTCATCTTCAACAAGCAAGAAAGCAAAAAATGCTTCTGAGGGCTTCACAATCAAGATCAAAGAAAGATAGGGAAACAATGGAAAACGATAGGTAAAAGAGTTTGTAAGTTCATTTATTTTTGTTGGTTTTAATCTTCTTTGCTTTCAACTTCCATTGATGTTTGGGTTTTTGTTTTCATTGATTTGATTAACCTATTTCCCCCCCTCACATTTTGGCGCCCACCGTGGGGCCCTTGCCCCTTTACTAATTAAAAAACTGATTGTTTTTAAGTAATAGGTCTGTACAGGTGACGAACAGGTTTCTAACAGTCATCTTGCGCATACAACCTCCCAAACAACGCATTTACCTTCCGAGTTAGCGCATCTAGTTTTTCGACGCATTTGACCTCCCAAGTGACGCATTTACATTCTACTTTTGCGCATGTGATAATCTGGCACATCTGACCTCTGCAGTTGCGCATCTAATTTTGACTTTGGCACCTGAGTCCAATTTGCGCATATACTCTGTATAATTGCGCATCCGTCTAAGTTGCACATTTACCCCATCTTTTTGCGCATATGTTCTGTCAAATGGCGCATCTGCTATTATTGCACATATACCTCTTATTCTTGCGCATTTACTGTCTATTCTTGCACTTTTGTACAAAAGCTGCATACACTCCCTGTTTCTGCGCATTTAGGCTGCAGTGTTGCTCATCTGTCTTCTGCTTTTTTGTTTTACGGTTTCTGATTTTGCATGTCAAGCTAACATTTGTTTTGCAGGAGTAGTGGCTGGATTAGGTCATTTAGATGATTTGTCTAGTCCATTTAGACTAACCAGGGGTGAAAGTAACAAGTGCATTTCATACAATCTTCACATAGTTCTCTAACTAGGAAGGAAGTAACTGAACCCAAATTGTTATCTCTGCATTATCGATCTATTTTCCTAAATTAGGCCACTGCTATCTTTACAAATGGAAAATGCACAATGTTATGTCTTAATCACTTTCAAAACGGGGAATGAACAATGCTATGATCTAAACACTTCCAAGTTAACAATCGTGTGAGTGCACAAGTAGATTAACTCATTTAGTTTTTCTATTTTTAACTAGGTTGGATTAACAAGTGTTTTCGGTGCTTGCGAATGACAATAGGCTTATGCTCTCCCCTTAACTGGGTGATCAAAGTGCCAGACTTGTCATTCTATTTGTCAAACCTTTGGGGGGCCTGCCCTTGGATGCATGCTTGTCCAAGTGGGAACGACCTAAGTGGTAACAGGCTAAAGCCAAGCCCTACCAAGCCACTTAAAATAAATTGTGCTTGGGGTGAAAACCTCAAGCAATGAGTGCTGCTATGTAACACCGACGACCAACCTCCCCCAAAACCCTCATAGGCATAACCCTTTGAGGCTGGGAGACTCCATAACAGAGAGTAGTGTCATCGCAGGTGTAAAAACTCGAACGGTTGCCCTAACTAAGAACCAATTGTGTAGCAAGCCAAAAACCCCTATTTGTTGATGCAAAGGGTGGAGCCCTTGAAGCGCCCTCGATTCAAGTGACTCTTAGTAGAGGTAGCAGGGACAATCCTAAAGTTTGGTGGGGGAACGAGCTTAAGGAAACCTAGATCTGGTATGCGTGAGAAGTGAGTGCCGTGGAGGGGGGCCGGTGCTACCAGATCCTGGAGCTACACGCTTTGAGTGGCACAACTAGAGGATTCAAAGAATATTGTCCCATCCAGCCTAGGTTGTACTTGTCTTTGAGTCAAATTAGTCCAAAAACACAAACAAATATATATATATATATAAAGATAAAAATCATGGAAAACTTCTATGTGTTTGCTGTGCTTTTGCCATAATTGAATATCAACATCAAAAACACCAAGTTTTTCAAACCAAAAACACTGAAAAATCCTGAAAAACAATCCAAAATTTTCCAAAATTTAGAGAAAACAAGCAAAAAAGCCAGAATTGCACATTTGACTTGACTTCTTGCGCATCTACTTTGACTTCTTGCACATATGATTTTGTGGCACATTTAAACAAACACAGAATTGCACATTCACTCCGACTTCTGGCACATTTGACTCTAGTTGTTGCGCATTTAAAAGGTTGTGCATTTGAACCAGAGAACAAAATCCAGTACCTTCCAAGAGCAAAACTGTCAAAAACTTGCCATTTTCAAAAAACCTGTTTCAGTTTTCCAAAAATCTGATTGAGACCTTGCAAATCAACCATTTCTCCTTCTTTTTTGGACCATAGCTACTTGCTCATCCAAAATCTCGCCAAAATCTTCTTCCAAATTTCCAACAAGGTCATAGCCAAATTATTCTTGATCAAAATCAAAACCTCAAACAAAACCTAGTGAGGCTCCATTACCAAGGGTTACTTATCCTTTCAGAACTCCACTAGGGGGTTGTGCAAGACTAGTCAATATCAAGTATACAGATTTCTAACATCCTTAATTAGACTATCGCTTTTGTATACCTCACTTTGTTTGACACCAACTAGATCTAAGAAGAACCTTGCTAAAACCTTGTCTCACTCTAGCACCTTGCTCAAAATCTTACTCCATCCCATTTCTTTACTACCTTGCATGGTCTTGACAAGATTACAAAAACAAAAACAGTTAGAAATCGCTGAGAAAATGATTCCAAATATTCACGAAAATGAAGAAGAAATTTCTATGGATGAGATCCTTCACGTGCAACATGACCCAAGATTTCAACGCCTATTAGAAGGGGTGCTTGCCCAAGACCCAACAAGATTCTTTTTACATCTAGCAAGTCTAGGAGTCAAACTCCCTAAGGATTATGACGTGGATGCTCTCAAAGAAACTGACGAAGAGAGAATCCCCGAAGGAAGTAGACATGATGAAATACCCACGGATAAGAGCAAAGCAACAATTGACTCCTTGGATGCCCTAAGTCTGATGAACCAAAAAGTTGAAGCTCTCCAACAACAATTTTCAGACATGAAAATGGAAGCCTTGACAAAACATTACACCCTAGAGGATATTTCACCGTATCCTTTTGATAGGGCATTGGTCATGATACCTTTTCCCTAAAGATTTGAGGTGCCTAAGTTTGACAAATATCGAGGAAAGGGTGACCCAAGGGATTATATTAGAGAATTCAATGCCGCTTGCTTTGAGGTCGCACATAATGACACCTATCTTATGCGACTTTTTCCACGAAGCTTAGGAGGACAGGCCATGGAGTGGTTCTCTAGACTGCCACCCAACATCAAAACTTTCAATGAACTTATAGATAAATTTGTCACCCATTTCTCTTACAATATTGAGCACGACACCTCAATATTGGACCTTTGTAACACCAAACAGAAAGGGGGAGAATCTTTTGCTGCCTTCTTACAGAGATGGAGACAACTGGCAAGCAAGTGTCCTCACCAAATGCCAGAGAGACAATTCTAGAAATGTATGTTCACAACCTACAAACGGACCTAAGCTACCAAATCCAAATCCAATGTCTTACTTTGTTTAGCAAGGTCATTGAGGTGGGCCTCATCATAGAGAAAGCCCTAATCGCAAAAGGTCAGATCAAACACTATAAAGACACTCCTAACACCTACACCAACAATGATAAACCTAGATTTTGGACAAAGAATAAAAACATTGTGAATGACGGGGTAGTAGATGCCAAAAATGCGGCACCTAAGCAACCAATTTCCAACCTATCAACACCCCAAAATAACCCCACACAAAACAAACCAAGAAATACTCAATCTAGGTTCACCAACTTTCGGCCTAGAAGAACGTTCACACCTTTGGATGAATCTCCAGAAACTACTCTATGGAAGGTGATCACCAACAAGCTCATAACACTTTCCCCAGCACAAGAGTATGAACCAAAGGTCAAACCCCACTGGTGGAACGACAATGATTTCTGCGAATACCATAGAAACAGGGGGCACAAGACAAATGATTGTATTGCACTCAAGCATATAATCCAAGATTTAATAGAGCAAAACAAAATATTTGTTAAGGGACATACCTCCAACAGCGATCATCAGGCATTCAAGGATCCTCTTCCTAACTACGAGCAAGTAGGACCTTCCAACAGAAACAACAATGGTACTAACAACGCAAACTACACAAATGTTGGCTATGACTATGTTGTTAACCATATCTATGAAAGTGGTTCACATGTCAATGTGATCACTATAAACAAAAGATCTAGATTGTAATGTTACTACCCGTAGTAACAAAGTCACCCTTAGAGGAGCCTCCGCTCTGACCAACCAATACAGTATCGTGGATCAACTCCACAAAACTCCAGCACACGGGATCTTGGAACTACTACGTCTATCTCCTTCTCATAGGACCATACTTGATAATGTATACACCTAAAAATGGCATGATTCATTCTAAATATTTATTTCCTTTCTGAATTCCTTCTATCATTCTAAATATTTATTTCATTTTTCTATCAATTAAATAAATATTCTAAATTTATTTAATCAGTTCACTATTCCATAATTAAATAAAATCTATTTATTTAATCAAATTCCCTAAATTCTTCTAATGTCTCACACAATTAAATAATCCTAAATTATTTAATTAAACCAAATTCCTCTATCCTAAGTTCTAATTCCAAAAATCCACCTCACACTTTCCACCTCACCTTGTCCACCTCACCGGGTTGCACATGTAATTAAATATATTAAATATTTAATTACCTTATTTTCCCTCACCCACATGTCCTATTTCTTCTCAAATCAAAAGTTAGTTAACTAATCAATCAAAAGTGTTAACTAACCAGTCAATAGAGTTAATCCCTCAATCAATTCAGTCAATTCCATAATTCATTCTTCCAACTGACTAATCAAGTTTGTTAACTGATCAGTTAAAAGAGTTAACTCTCCAATCAATGTTGTCAAATCCCCTCTTTCATGATGGAGCTGAGACACTTGTCATATTCCTATTGGTTGCACATTCCTCAACCTTCCTCTGTCGTTGATCATCACACTTCTTCTCAACCGTTGATTCTCATTCTTCTGAGTCTATAAAAGAAGCTTCATCCCTCCATTCTAATCATCCAGGCTATTCGTATTGTTACTCTGCAGAAATTCACTCGCGCGCCTTTGGCATCCCCAATACTATTTGCTTGAGATCACCATTGTTGCTTAGAAGCTCATCTTCTTGGCATATTCATTATCAAAACCATTTACTATCGACATCCTACAATACAGCTAAAAGAGTGCACTCTCTGAGGGCCTACTTCATCAGCAAAGGATGGTTGTAATAGGCGAACAACAGAAGCTTTGATTCAAGGAAGGTTTGCATTGTTTTATTCATTGCTTCATTTTGTTCAATCTTCTTAGTTTCACTATTCTATTGAGTTATGGGTATTTGATGTTGTTTATTGCATATTCATTGTTGATCCTATTTTACCCTAACATTTTTGGCACCCACCGTGGGGCCTTGCCCCTTTATTTCATCAAAATCTGAGCTTTTTTGAAGACAGGTTCCATACAGGCAATGCATAGGCTAATTCGGCGCATTTGAACAATTCCACGGCGCTTTTGTCCTCTGTTCCGACGCTTATAATCTTACGACGCTTTTAAACACTGTTACGGTGCATATATCCATTTCTGCGGCGCATATGTTATTCCTGCGCATCTATTCATTCTTACTGCGCTTTTAAACACTGTTCCGACCTTATTTCATGGCGCATATGTTCTTTTTGCGCATATACTCTCTGTTTTGGTGCATATGACCTCTTATACGATGCATTTACTGATTCTACGCATTTGTTGCATCCTGCAGCACATCTATTATCCTGCAGCGCATATGTTACATCCTGTAGCGCATCTATTTTGTAGTGAATTTTAGAAACGGTGTTTTCTTTGCCAAACGCTCTATTTTTCATGAAATCTAGGCAAATTTGTACTCAAAATTTATGGAAATGCCCCCCTGGATGCAATGGTAAGGTTAGATTTGAGCTAAGAGATCCTCTACATATAGTTTTATCCAAATCTTTACAAACTAGGGTTAGAAAAATGCAAATTTCTGTTGACTGTTTATGTGCATTTAGTCTCTGAAGCGGCGCTTCTATAGTAGGTAGTGATTTTAGGATTTTTTAGAAGATTTTTGCTAACGCTAACATCTTTACAAGAATACTCTGGATCTGTTTTGCAGGTTAGGCCACTGGTTTAGACTCATCTAGCTGCATTTACTAAACTCACACTTCAATTTATAAAAGGACAGTAAAACGAACGTTCATACAAATTCCACATAGCCTTAACTAGGAAGAGAGTAATTGAACCATTGCAATATCTGCATAATGCTATCTTCCATAGTTAGATTATTGCTATCTTACAAATGGTAATGAACAATGCTATCTTTTTAACCACTTCAAAGTTAACAATAGTGTGAGTGCACAAGTAATATTAGATCATTTAGTTTTTCTACTTTTAACTAGGTTGGATTAATCAGTGTCTTTTGTGCTTGATGAATGACAATAGGCTTATGCTCTCCCCTTTACTGGGTGACCAGAGTGCCAGACTTGCCATTCCATCTATTTAACCTTTAGAGGGGTCTGCCCTTGGATGCACATCTGTCCAAGTGGGAATGACTCTGAGTGGAAACAAGCTAAAGCCAAGCCCTACCAATCCACTTAAAATAAATGTGCTTGAGGTGAAAACCTCCTGCAATGAGTGAAGTTGTGTTATACCGACAGCCAACCTCCCCCAAAACCCTCCAAGGCGCAACCCTTGCAGGCTGGGAGACTCCATAACAGAGAGTAGTGTTGCCGCATGTATAACCACTCGAACGGTTGCCTTTATTAGTCATCCTTGTTTTAGTGGCCAAAAACCCCTGTAATCCTTTTGAAACCTAGGATTTGTACTTGTTCTTTTCTTTTTGTCCAAAAAGAGTCACAAAATTTTCTAAAAAAAATTAAAAACCATAAAATATTCTTTGTGCTTGCTGTGTTTTCTTGCCATTAATTCAGAAAATCAGATCAAGAAGACCTTTTTTTACAACCAAAGTACCAAAAACATTGAAAAAATTCCAAAAAATTGCAAAAACATTAAAAAAAGCCAGAGTGGCGCATCCGTCCTCTGTTCCTGCACATACATGCCGACCTGTGGCGCATTTGTTACGACCTACTGCGCTTTCACTGACTATTGCTGCGCATACATTTTTCACTAGTCCAGCGCATATACTTCGACTTGCTGCGCATTTGTCAACTCCTGTTGCGCATCTGTTTCGGCACATCCACGACAGTGAGTACTTCCACATCTTTTCAGAGAAAACTTTCAGGTTTCCTAGGTACCCATTTCAGTCTTGTGTCAGTTTCTGTGGAGATGACAACTGAATTAGAAGAGCTTGCTCAAGAACTCAAATACCTGAAATTGCAATTAACCTTAGACACCTCACCCCAAGGTCGTATAGGAATTGCTCAAGAACTCCAAGTCATACAACAAGAAATGGCAATCTTACAAGCTGAACGTGTCAATACTAGCTATGCCTCGCCCCAAACTCATACATCTATTTTCCATCTTAATGATGCTCATGACAAGGCAAGCACCACCTCAAGTTGGAAATCGTATACCACTCTGTCTACTAGTCCTCCTTCACCGTCTTCTAAGACACATATTCCAAAACATACCAGTCCTATGCCAACATTGCCATCGAGTTCCCCAAGCTCTAAACTGACAACCAAGGAATCCTTGGATGATTTGTTGAAAAGAGTTTTTCCAAATTTATACAACCAGAGAAAAGCTAGGGAGAAAGAAAAATCCCCTCATTTACCTATCCATACACCTACCAATGATGTGATCCAAGGGCTACTAGCAGAGAGTCAACCATGTCCTCAAAATCTGGTCCTTGACCTTACAAAAGATGCTTCCAATAATATGTCAAATCCTACAACCCCTTCATGTCATCCGCAACCCCTTGAGCTTATCGAAAAACCTCCTACTATGAACCAAAGTCAAGGTCCGTCAAACATCCATGTTGTTAACCAAGAAGCTATTCGAGAGCTATCCACTTTCATCCAAGAAGACCAAGAGCTATGTCAAGATCACACCCTAGAGCATGTGGAAACATCCACCCTTTGTCTAAATCAAGATCAAAACACCCCCATCCAATTTCAAACCGTTCATAACCTTTATCTCTTCCATGATCAAGATAATACCTATGAAGAAGCTATCCATGAGCAACTTGATCCTATACATGAGAAGGAAATCCAATTCCAACCCGTCCATAATCTATATCTTTTCTATGATCAAGATATTCCCTATGAAGAAGATGTCCTTAAACAACTTGATCCCATACCCATTCATGAGCAAGAAGCCTCCATTTCTTCTATCCCTCTTCCATCTAATCCCATCCATGATCCAACAACTTTCACTTCCTCTGATGAGACACTTGCCTCCCAAGTGCACACGAATGATCAACCCAATAACTTAGATCCTAAAGAGCATAATGATGATCAAGATTCTAACAATCCTTCACCATCCATTATTGACCAAGCTACAAATCTGTCGTCTTATATCCTTGGGCTTACTACCTTCATGCATGAATGTTCTTCCTTTGAAAACCAACAACCATTATCCACTATCTCATCTTCCTCATCCAATAAGGAACTCGCTGCTGGTGCACCTATACATAATCCCATGGTCCACCGCACACTCCAGAATATGAACTATCAAGGTAAAGGCTTAGGCCTTCATGAACAAGGTATTTTGGAACCTATCCATGTCAATGTTCCTCCACCTTCATACGGCCTTGGATACATACCCCAAGGTGAGCAATCTCAAGATGTTGGTACTTCCTCCACTCCTCCTAAGTCTACTACTTTCCATCGCAAACCCTATCATATCCCCAAAACATATGTCGCCATTCCACCTCCATCATCCTACATTTGTCAAAAGCATGTGACCATACACCTTCCACCATCCAATCTACCTCTGCTACTTCCAACTCCTAATAGCCCTCTATGCATCCTACCACCACTTCTTCCAACACCTTATCCATCCATCTATGAATCCTCTAAATATTCCAATCATGGCCGACAAATGCACATATTGTCTAAACAAGGAGCTTTCACCAACCTCACTTCCACCATCCCACGGGGATTCAATGACAAATATGTGGATGCCTCTACCTATAAACTCACAAATCCTAAGAGTCCTCATGACCTAGGATATAAAAGCCAAGAATCAAAGAATTATCCATATCAAAAGATGCATACACCTACACACCTCAATGCCAAATTGAAAAAAGTGTGGGTCCCTAAGCAACAAATAATTATCTCAGAAGCTGCACAAATGCTGCATACACCCAAACCCATACCTTCACAGGTACTATCTAAAAACAAAATGGTTTGGGTGCCTAAGCAAAAATCCCTCAAGTTACATGAGGCATCCACCTCTCAAGAATTCCAACCATTCACTTTCTCCAATTCCATCCAAAAGTATCAAATCCTTCCATCCCACATGACAAACAAAAATCAAAACAATGCAAAGTCTATGTGGGTCCCTAAAGGCCTATATCATTTATCCACCAAGAAAAACTCTCCATTGCTTCCTACACCACCTTCCCATCATCAGCTTCAATGTTTATCACAGTATGTGCAACAGTTGGTCATGGTTCCCTTCCATTCCATAACACTTCCGTATAACTCCATCTCCCCTCCCCTCCACTACTATCCTACATATCTCCCTCATCCTATGGTCCATGCATTTGCATAAACCTTCCTTCCATCCTTGCATAAGTCCTTCTGTATTTTGCATCATCATCCACTATCGCACCTTCCATAATCCGCTATCTACATACTCATATCTCAGTTTCATGCACTCCCTTACCAACATCTATGAGCACACTTGACATAGTCCATGCGACAACTTCCATCTAGCAGGACTCTCACCTTTTAGGGAGCTAGATGCTTGAGTTTCTCCTTTCCATATCCACCTTCTCCTATCTAAATATTCAAAAAAAAAAAAAATCCCTTCGTCCAATGGTGAAAATCTGGCAAACAGACACCTTGGATAAGTACCATGATGAAAACCTGGCAAACAGGCATCATGTGTAAGTTGATCTCCTATGTCACCTACACTTGGGGGCACCTTGTCTCATCAGCATATCACTTTTCTCCTACCAGTTACCTTCATACCATTTCCTATCCTATTCCTCTATCCATTACATACCTATACGGTTCAGTCCATCTATCCCAATCTTCCATTTCTCTATTTTTCTTGATCTTGATAAAGATTGGGGGCACAATGTTGACAAATGTTCTAGATGTCTCTTGACATACCTTATCCCTCCAAAACCACACAAATCCTTCATTATCCTCTCATCCTCCTCCTTCGTCTTAAGCATTGTCATGAAAAATCCTTCGTATTCTACCTACAATGGGGTATGTTTTTCTTATGCGACATAGTCCTTGGAGATCACATCCTTGTTTCCTTCTATCTACCCTGCCATTGATCCCCTATCGCCCATCCATCTGCCTATTCGTGGTGTTTCCCTTGTCATCAGTATCTAGCATTAAGGTTATCCAAAATTCTAGGGTTGTATCCTGTCCACAGTGTCAGCCTAGTATAGCCTCTGTTATTAGTGTTATTTGTTCCATATCTGATCTATAGTTGTTCCATATCTGATCCATATCTAATCCATATCTATTCCATATCTGATCCATACCTGTTTCATATCCAATCCGTAGCTGTTCCATATCTGATCCATATCATGTCTCATCCGATCCGTATCTTAGGTCCATCAGGGTTCTTATCGAACTACGTCGCCTCTGAGTTATCACGTAGGCAAGGCCATTCTTAATGCACCCCCGAGGCTCCACTATCCCACCTGTCCCATATCTGGTTCGTCTGTCTCTCTGAGTCTGCACCACTTCCTGTCGCCTAGGTCTTAGGTCCATTAGGGTTTACCCTGAACTACATTGCCTCTGCGTCGTCACATAGGCAAGGCCATTTAGTAATGAGCCCCTGAGGCACTAGGTCAGTCCCTTAGGGTCTGTCTCCCCAATAAGGATTGTGCAATCTTCTCACCAAACAAGAAAATACAAGCAGAACCCGTGTTTCAAGCAGAAACCTTGACTATGAACAGCTTAACCTATTCAAACACAAAGCAAATACCCAAGGTCTTCTAACTGATTCTATCTAAATTATGGCAAGAAAAACACATCTAATGGCAAGCATGTTTTGTGGATTGAAATCATGATTAAGTTACATAGTCTTCATTTTTCTTATCATGTCTTTCTATGCTACTCAAGGATGCCAAAAGCTAGAGATGCTGTGATGGGGGCATGATCATTTTCTTTGTTTGCTATCTGTGGATTATGCTTTAGTAATGTAATGCCTTGTCTAAGGACATGATCGGCAAAAGATCATCGAGGACATCAAAGGTCTAACATGAACGGGGGCAATCCTTGTTTGTTGAAATGCAAGAAGTACTCAGGTCATCTAGATTCAATTTTGACTAGATACTTGTATTAGCTTGCTAAAGCAAAACCCATGTAAGCAATACTCAGGTCATCTCGGTTCAATTATACCTAGATGCTTGTATTCACTTACGACATTTTAGAAAATGTACCAAAAATAAATTGCCCAATGATGAAATAAAGCACTCCAAATGCAAACACCATTCCCATCCATTATACATCCATACCATATCCCATGCAATAAAAGCTCCACAAAGTGTAGAGTATCAATGTTTACAAAAGCTTGTGAGTCCTTCTACCGAGTCTTTCTTCTATCAATCAGATTTCTATCTATCATCATATCTTTCATCAGTCAGTCTGAGCAATGATCAAAATGCAAGGTCCATCCTTAATCCAGACCAATCAAGTCAAGTCAATCTTGCACAAATGATCCAGTCACAATCAGTGGTCTTGATCCTCGTCTGGTCGTAAACCAACTCGATCAGTTAATCAATCAATGATCTTATACAGGATGTTGCATTGTCGAAATCAGACCAATACACGCGTCTTACATGACATGCTTCATTTCCTGAAACTAGACACTATCCTTCATGTTGCTCTAGGGATCTATCATTCCTCGCCATGACAACACGCCTGCCGTGTTGGTCTAGGGATATATCGTTCCCTGCCATGACAACACTGTCGTACATCATTATTAGTATATCGTTGGTTTACTGCTTGATAGGGGCAATACCTTGTTTGTTCTTGTATCATTTGTGCATACTTGCTCGCTTGCTTGTCTGTGTCATCATTCTTCTTGCATCGCGTATCATTTGACTCTTTTCTTCATCCCATTTTCTTCAAACCTAACCTTCTTCATCATGAGATTGTCCATCTCATGCCTTCTGCCTTCTCCCCATCTAATCTCTCGAGGGGGCATCCTGTCATCAAACTTGTACCAGGGGCAAGCTGGGGCATGTATCACTATCAGACTATTTATTCTTTAAAGCAACGCTGTAAACTGCATTGCATCAAAGAAGGGAAAAATGTATACGCCTAAAAATGGCACGATTCATTCTAAATAAATATTCTAAATATTTATTTCCTTTCTGAATTCCTTCTATCATTCTAAATATTTATTTCATTTTTCTATCAATTGAATAAATATTCTAAATTTATTTAATCAGTTCACCATTCCATAATTAAATAAAATCTATTTATTTAATCAAATTCCCTAAATTCTTCTAATGTCTCACACAATTAAATAATCCTAAACTATTTAATTAAACCAAATTCCTCTATCCTAAGTTCTAATTCCAAAAATCCACCTCACACTTTCCACCTCACCTTGTCCACCTCACTGAGTTGCACATGTAATTAAATATATTAAATATTTAATTACCTTATTTTCCCTCACCCACATGTCCTATTTCTTCTCAAATCAAAAGTTAGTTAACTAATCAATCAAAAGTGTTAACTAACTAGTCAATTGAGTTAATCCCTCAATCAATTCAGTCAATTCCATAATTCATTCTTCCAACTGACTAATCAAGTTTGTTAACTGATCAATTAAAAGAGTTAACTCTCCAATCAATGTTGTCAAATCCCCTCTTTCATGATGGAGCTAAGACGCTTGTCATATTCCTACTGGTTGCACATTCCTCAACCTTCCTCTGTCGTTGATCATCACACTTCTTCTCAACCGTTGATTCTCATTCTTTTGAGTCTATAAAAGAAGCTTCATCCCTCCATTCTAATCATCCAGGCTATTCGTATTGTTACTTTGCAGAAATTCACCTGCGCGCCTTTGGCATCCCCAATACTATTTGCTTGAGATCACCATTGTTGCTTAGAAGCTCATCTTCTTGACATATTCATTATCACAGCCATTTACTATTGACATCCTACAACACAGCTAAAAGAGTGCACTCTCTGAGGGCCTACTTCATCAGCAAAGGACGGTTGTAATAGGCGAACAACAGAAGCTTTGATTCAAGGAAGGTTTGCATTGTTATTCATTTGCTTCATTTCTTTCAATCTTTCTTGTTTTCATTATTCTGTTGATGTTTGGGTTTGATATTATTCACTTGATTAAACCACTTTTTACCCTAACAGATAAAGCCTTAGCGGAAGCCTCCATTTCCATGAACCTGCTGAAGAGCAATTCCAAACCATGGTAGGTCACATCACCTCACCACCTTCCTTATCATTCACTGAGAAGGATGATATGTCAATCACACAACCCCATAACGCCTCCCTCCATATCGAAGCTTTCATACACAAACACAAAATCAAAAGAGTCCTAATAGATGGAGGGGCTGGTTTCAATATTTGTACATTAAAGCTAATCCTTACATTGGGGTTTTCAGAGAAGGCTATAGATCCGAAAAGAAAAATCACTATCAAAGCATATGATGAGGAAGAGAGAATGTCCAAAGGAACTGTTACCCTACCAATTAGGGTGGGCCCCATAGTAAAAGATGTAGCTTGTCAAGTCCTAGATATGGAGCTGGCATACAACATTCTTCTCAGGTGACCATGGATACATGCTCTAAAAGAAGTACCTTCCACCTACCATCAATGTATCAACTTCCCACATGAAGGGCAAGAGATCACCATCCAAGGTGACCCTAACCCCTTTCAATACTGCAACTCTATTCAGCCAAAGCCGGAAGTGGTGATCCCCACCAACAGGGCTTCTACCGCATCTTCATCTCGTGTAGACCTAGCTACACTTGCTTCCTCTTCAAGAGCATCTCAACCAAAACTCCAAGTCAAAGATAATGGCCTGGGTGAGTACACGGCCTTCCAATCCCTCTGTTTGGCACAACTACCTCTATCTCCAAGATCCCATGGGAGACCCATCCTAAGAACACCCAAAGCAGAGAAGACCACCAAAGGACCATTTGTGAAATGGGGAAGCCTAGAAGATGAGAGTGAGGAAAAAGATATCCTATAATGGCTATACAAAGATGAAGGTAGTTCCTCAACATTACATGACCATCCCATTATACAGACATCACAATATGGTCAAGGCTTTCAAATACTAAAGAGAATGGGGTATGAAGGATAAGGTCCACTTGATTCAAGAAGGGATGGCATCACTGAACCCATCCAACCTCACACCTTGACAGCCCGAGACACTACAGGGCTAGGGTACACTGGAGCATCAAGAAACACTAGAACCAACATGAGCAAAGGCCAACAAACAGAAGCATCTACTAGCAACCTGATTGAACAAATTTAGAGAATGCAAATGGGGAGCGAAACTGATTCTAATGAATATGAGTGGGATAGCCTCTCTGAGCTATCTTGTGATGAAAAATATATTGATGTTGTCCATGAGTATGACCCAACCTCCGCAAATGAGGGACAAGGCCCAAGGGCTAGGCCGCTAGAGTCCGTACCACACAATAACTATAGTGAAAATCACGAGGAAGGAATGAGTCCACCCTTGACAGATCCGCTAATGGAGAATACCACCGTAGACCTCATACACACCATTGATAATTTTGTCCTAACCATCAACGCCAGTGAACCAGACCAAACTAGCAATCCCTTACCTTTGATACACCCTGAACTTATCAACTGGGACCTAGAAGGTACCACCCCTGAGCTAGACACCTTTGAAAATGACGAGGCCAGCATCGATTATCTGGACCTTAGAAATCACATACCTGCAGGAGACCACAGAGCTGGCTATGCTATTGAACTCAACACAAAGTCCTATTTTGGGGAAAGCGCCAAGCCTTTCAGTCATAAAAATATCAAGATAAAAGAATGGTCTAACAGTGCAAACCGCTCCGCAGCAGCGTTAGATCATCAAAATAGTAAAAATAAAGACACATCCAACGGTGAAAACCTCTCTGAGGCACCGAAGGATGGAAGGCTTGACCCTCTCCCCAATCTTACACATCAGGAGAGATCGTCGATATTGCTAGAACCAGTAGAACCTACCAATGTCAACACAGGAGATGAGCCCAAAATGATCCACATGGCACAAGCTCTCATAGAACATGAAAAATTAGCATTTACAGATTTCTTCAAGAGAAAGCAAGTCAACTTCGCTTGGACATATGCTGACATGCCAGGGCTAGATCCAAATCTTATCATGGATCATTTGTCTTTAGCTCCAGGGGCTAAGCCGGTCAAACAAAAACTCAGAAAGATGCATCCACATGTGGCTCTCATGGTAAAGGAAGAGCTAAAGAAACTGCTAGATGTCAGATTTATCAGGCCCATCGATTATCCTAAATGGGTTTTGAATATAGTACCGGTGGCTAAACCAGATGGCAGGGTTAGAATATGTAGTGATTTCAGGGACCTGAACAAAGCTTGTCCAAAGGATGACTTCCCGTTGCCCAACATAGACATGATTGTAGATCTCACGAAAGGTCACACTATGCTTTCACTTATGGATGGTTTCTCAGGCTATAACCAAATAAAGATTGCACCCGAAGACCAACACAAAATGGTTTTCACATGTCCTTGGGGCACCTACTGTTGGTGTGTCATGCCATTTGGTCTGAAGAATGCTAGGGCAACATATTAGAGAGCCATGACAACAATCTTTCACGACATGATGCACACCATAATGGAAGATTATGTTGATGACATTCTGGCAAAATCACTTACAAGAGAAGGACACCTAGCAGTGTTGGATAAAATATTCACAAGACTAGAACAGTTCAAAGTGTGCCTCAATCCAAAGAAGTGCGTATTTGGAGTTACCTCAGGTAAGCTACTAGGATACATAGTGTCTGCAAATGGGATTGAGGTTGATCCAGCTAAAGTGAAGGCCATCATGGAAATGTCACCTCCCAAGAATCTCACTCAGTTAAGGTCCTTACAAGGAAAACTACAATCCATCAGAAGGTTCATTTCTTAGTTGGCAGACAAGTGCCACCCATTTTCCCATCTTCTACATAAGAATGTCCCTTTTAAATGGAACGAGTCATGTGAGCAAGCATTTCAGCTATTAAAAGAATATATAATGAAACCACCCGTGTTGATGCAACCAATCTAGGGTAAACCTCTACTATTGCTACACCAACAGCTCTAGGAGCTCTTCTTGCACAACAAAACCATGAAGGGAAAGAACAGGCCATATACTATATTAGTCAGACACTCGTTGGGTATGAGCTGCAATACACACCCATTGAAATAGCATGTCTCGCTGTAGTCTTTGCCTCACAAAAATGGAGACATTACATGCTATCACAATCTATCAAATTAATAGAAAAAAATTGATCCACTAAAATACTTGCTCAACAAGGCAGCTCTAATAGGCAGATTGTCTAAGTGGGTCATGCTTCTCAGTGAGTTTGACATTGAATATGTAGACAGAAAAGCAATCAAAGGACAAGCGCTTACAAATCAGCTGGCAGATGCACCCCTAATAGATGATAGCCCTCTAAGCTTCGATTTTCCAGATGAATCTATATTCCACTTCAATACAGCAACCTGGAAAATGTACTTTGACGACTCATACACTTAGCATGGATCGGGGGCAGGTATCTTATTAATCACACCTAATGGTGACACTATCCCAAAGTCATACAGACTACTCTTTCCCTACACTAACAACATGGCAGAGTATGAAGCCCTGGTCATCGGTGTCAAGTTAGCAGTAGAATGGATTATCAAAGAACTACAGGTGTATGGTGATTCACAACTGGTCATAAATCAAGTAAATGATGACTACCAAACAAAGGATGAGAAATTGATCCCTTACAAATAGATGGTAGATGACTTCAAAGTATACTTTGACCATATCTCTTTTCAGCAGATACCACGGATAGAAAACAAAGCTGCAGACGCAATGGCAACTATCGCATCTCTCCTCGATATTCCAGACAATTAATCATGTTACGAGTTCTTGGTAGAGCCAGTATCCTGTCCTGCATATGATACCCCAAAATCCCACATTATTTGCCACATTATTGAAGCAGATTCCCCCCTATATGGCAAAATATTCACCTATCTCAAAGAGAACACCCTCCCACCAAATCTCTCCAATAACCAAAAATGAACCTTTATCTGGCAAGCATCCTATTATACCATTGTTGCTAATACCCTATATCGCAGAGGTCTCAATGGTACTCTCCTTAGATGTCTCGATAGTGAGGAATATCAAATCGCCCTAAGCGAAATACACGGCGGTATATGTGGGACCCACTCTAGTGGCTCTACCTTAGCCAAGAAACTCATGCGCATGGGGTACTACTGGCCGACTATGGAACAAGACTCCTATCATTTCGTAAAGAAGTGCAAGAAATGCCAAATTCACAGGAACTTGATACACGCACCAGCGCAGGAGCTACAACCATTAACAACTCCTTGGCCTTTTTGTCAGTGGAGACTAGACTTAGTGGGAAAGATTCACCCTCCTTCCTCCAGCGGACATAAATTCATAATCACAGCTACTGAGTACTTCACGAAGTGGATTGAAGCGGTGCCCTTAGCCAAAATCACAAGCAAATAGATTGCCTCGTTTATCTTAAACTATATCATTTGTCACTATGGTATCCCTTCGTCCATTATCACGGATAATGGATGACCCTTCAAAAATCAAGATGTCCAGGAACTATTTGATAAAATCCATATCCAACACCGCTTTTCAACCCCATACTACCCCCAAGGTAATGGTCAGGCGGAGGCATCAAATAAAACCATACTAAAAATCTTAAAGAAGACTGTCAATGATGCCGGCCGTGATTGGCATGTTCAGCTAAATCCCGCACTGTGGGCCTACTGCACAAGAATCCGTACACCCACAGGTGCAACACCATACTCCTTGGTCTATGGAGGTGAAGCCATCTTGCCCATTGAAGTCGAGATCCCATCCTTGCAAGTTTCGTTAAAAGGCCTCATATCTGATGAAGAATACAAAGTGACTAGACTTCAAGAGTTAGAACTGTTGGAAGAAAGAAGGCAACAGGCCTTTAACCACCTAAAAGCATATCAACAACGAATGTCCAGAAGTTACAATCATAGGGTAAGGCCCCAAGTATTCCAAGTTGGTGATCTCGTCCTCAGAGAGAACCCCAGAAATTAGCAAGATAAAGAAAAGAAAGGAAAGTTCGAACCCAACTGGTTAGGTCCTTATGTTGTCATCATAGATTATGGGTCAGGGGCATATCAATTGGCCACATCTGAAGGTGAACTATTCGATGATCCTATCAACAGCATGCATCTTCACAAGTTCTATGCCTAAAAACCCCAATGTAAGGGAGTCCTAAAAAAATCCAAAAAAATGAAAAAGTGACAAAAAATAGAACAAAAAAATCAAAAAAATAGAAAAATAACAAAAGGATAGGTACTATGATGAAAATCTAGCAAACAGGCGTCATGTGTACTTTTAGCTACTCGTGCAAATAAAAGAAAGTGGTGAAAACCTGGTAAACAAGTGATATCTGTGACAAACCACTCCCTCCATCTATTTCGATTTCATTATCTCTTGTCTCCATCGTATCGAACCAGTCCTTTGAACCGTTGTCGAACTACGTCACCTCTGAGTTATCACATAGGCATGGCCATTCTTAATGCACCCCTGAGGCTTTGCTCCACTTCACTCCTCTCATCTCCACTGACCCAACGGTCCCATATCTAGTCCTTCTGTCAAATCTATGCTCACACCACTCTGCCATCGCCTAGGTCTTAGGTCCATCAGGGTTCACCCCGAACTACGTTGCCTCTGTGACGTCACGTAGGCAAGGCCATGTAGCAATGAGCCCCCGAGGCACTAGGTCAGTCCTTTAGGGACCCATCTCTCCGTGTCTATCTGTCGTCTCACCCATAATAAGTCAATCTTTGTCTAAACTAGGGGCAACTCCTCGACCTAGTTACGGATTTGGATTCTTGAATACCACTATTCTAAGAGGATACCAATAAGGGTTGTGATACCTTCTGCTAGACAAACAAGAGCAACAAAGCCCACTTCCAAACAAAAGTCTTGACACAAAACATCAACCTATCAAAAGCAAAGCAGAGCACCATACCGAAACACTCAAAATAATTCTATCTCAATTATGGCAAAAAACACATCTAATACAAGAATGTTTTGTCAACAAGGTAACTTACAAGGTCTTGAATTTTTGTTTGTATGTCTTCCTATGCTACTCGAGGATGCCAAAAACTAGAGATGCTATGATGGAGGCATAATTTTTCTTTGTCTACTGCTTGTGGATTAAACTTTAGTAATGTTACGACTTTTGTCTAATGACGTGATCAGCAAAAGATCATCGAGGACTCTGAGGTCTAAACATGAAAAGGGGCAATCCTTGTCTGCTAAAAATGCAAGAAGTACTCAGGTCATCTAGATTCAATTTTGGCTAGATGCTTGTATTGACTTGCTAAATCAAAATCCATGTAAGTAATACTCAGGTCATCTCGGTTTAATTATACCAAAATGCTTGTACTTTCTTACAACATAATAAAAGCCCAATGATGAAAGCGCTTCAAAATACTTGCTATATCAAGGTGACAAATATCCATATCCATACTGTATCCAATCGCATCTCATATCCACATCTGTATCCGTCTCATATCCAACAAATACATATCATCCATGCAATAAAGTAAATCTTGCAGTATATCAAACAAAAGTCCATATTTCTTCATCTTCTTCTATTCCACTCGTCTATATCATCTCTGTGTTGATTGAGTACATCTAGACATATAAAAAACATAGCATATAAGTTGCATATCACATCGCATGAGATAGTCATTCACATGATTACACCATTTGCATACATCATAAGTACATTAGATCAATTTCCATACATTTTTTTGGGTCATCCGCATACATTTTGCATCCATACATCATATCAAAAGAAAATAAAAAACATAGGTCACATACATATATAACTGCATAATCATATCCATCCACATTAGCATTTTCATAAATCAAAATCATTCATTTAGTATGCATCACATATAGCACATCATAAGATAAGCTGCATCTATAGCATATAAACATCAAAGCATCACGTATATAGCCCATGCATATAGATCAGGAAACAACAACATCATCACATAAACATCAAACACATGTCCAAATGTACAATTTATCACAATCTCTGTCCAATCTCAGTGTCATGTCATAAATGTATACAACAAATGGTGATACATGTCTCAGAATAAAAATACATATATTGGCTATCTCAGCCATCTATCAAAAAGGTGCTACAATACACATCAAATACAAGTGTCTGGCTCTGACTAACTCGGGGAACACTTCTCCCGGCACTAGCCACTCCTCTATCCCCCCTAACGGTGGTGGGCCCCTCACTGAGCCTATAGACTGAGACCCACCTGGTCTCTGCGCTGCCTCTGACTGGCTCCTAAAGCTCGAAGCTCTCTGACTCGCTGGCACAACACCGTGATATAATCCCCTGTAATACTGAGCCTGCGCCTGGGCTCTAGTAAGCTCACTCTGCACCTGAGCTACCTATGCCTGTGACTGCTGCACCTGTACCACCAAGAAACTGGAGGTCCCATCTGTACCCATGGCCATCACGACTGCATCCCGCTCTGACCTCATAGCCCGCATACTAGCTAAGGCTGCATCTCTCTCCCTACTCAACTCTGATATCCGAGTCGCATCTGACTCTCTCCGTGACTTTGCTACTCTCAGATGAGCCCTCAGCTGCCTAATCTGGCTCTGTAGTGAAACCATAACCTACTACTGCACATTAGGCTGTGGAGCCTGCTCGGCCTATGCCACCTACTGCGCTAGCACCTGTCCCTGTATCGGCTGTGCCACCTGCTGGGGCGGCGGCATCTATCTCTGTGCTACCTCTGGCTGCACTGGCACCTAGACCTGCGCCTGTCCAATTGCCTGCTAACCCACAAGCCCCTCTCCAACTCTCTACCTCTGTCTCAATCTCCCATCATCTCCCTAATCTCTCCTCATCCTCCTCTATCCTCCCCTCCCCCTACTAGCTGCACCCTCCCCATTTGAATCGCCCTCATCTACATGAGGAGCCAACTCTCCAGGACCTGAGTATCAAGGAAATGGATGTGCTGCAAACCACTCCTCATAGTCTAGTGTCATGCCAGCATCCACTATGTCTCTCCTCATCGGCCAGGTTGCATAGGGAATCTGTTGAAAATTGACCAATGCCTCCTCGTAAGATGCCACAGGACCCCACCTATACCTCTTTGCGTGAGTCTTGGCAAAGCGTGCCTCGTCCTGTGGTCTGCCCTGTACATGGCCAAACTGTCTCTGAACTTGACTGACAATCTGTCGCTCCAAAATATACCGAGTCCTGCCAATAAGCCATCTCATCTGGAAGCAATAAGGCATCTCATTTGCCTCGTCGTCCCATACCTCACAGTCAATGTACGACCGCCAGACAACTGCATCTAGTCCATCAAAGGCATGCCTCCAGTACTCAAGCTTCCCTAGCCTGTGCTAGGAAATCACACCTGCATAGCCGTAACTATAGGGTTCACCCCTCTACTTGTGAAATACGCAGATCATCCGGGTGATAGCAATGTGCTCCCACAACCAAAACTGCAACAGCGATGTACCTGCAGATAAACTGGCTCCTTTGTGGTAAACCACCTGGTGCATGTCTGTATACAAGTGAGCAAGCACACACACCCCCCACGCATACCGGGTCCCATCTGTAATCATACTCTCCAGCACCCTCCCCCAGCCGATCGAGAAGCCGTGCACTCTCCTATCGGGGCATATCATGCCACCGATCAGTCTAGCCACTATGCCTGGAAAGTAGTCATAACAGTCATGCATGTCCTGCCACGAAATCTCCTCCCCCACCAACTCTGGATCATCGAAAACACGTCTACACTCCTCTAAGCTAGTGTCCCGCTGCGACTCATACTCAACTAGAGGTGCAGAATCTGGTACACATCCTTGAGAGTAACCGCCATCTCCCCCGTCGGTAGATGGAATGTACCATCCTCACTATGAAATCGCTCCACCGCTGCCATCAACATAGCCCAGTTCGTGCGAACCTCAGGCATAAAGAAAACATAGTACAAACCCATAGCACCTCAGGCCTCACAATCTAGCTCGGTCAACATATACTGCTGCAACAACGGCAATAGGAACATCTCTCATGACGTCAGGACTGTCTGAATATCCTCTTGCAACCAAACAACACATACCGTCAACAAAAAATCCATAACCAAGCAAGCCTACTCATAACAATCAAATTATCATATCAATGACTTGACATATCAAATTAATCAAAAACAACATATCATCTCTCAACTAGATTCTCGGCAATCTCAGAGATCACTCATCAATTGACGCATCGATCAGGATTCCAATTGGGTTAATTTCGTCAAGTCAATTAATTTTTCTAAGTGCAAATGCGCCAATCTAGGTGGCAAAGGCACCTTTTCATACTAAAAGTGCCACTTCACCACGAATGCGCCTCTTTATGACGCGTATGCGCCATTCTAGCACATGCGCCACTTCCTATATCAAATGCACAATTTAACAGCAAATGTGCCATTTAAGAGATCGCATGCGCAACACTAGCATATGCACCCATTCAAAACACATATGCACAAATTTCAGATGTATGCACCACTTAATAGCTCAAAAGCGCAAAAAGAACGAATGTGCACATTCATGGCTCAAATGTGCAAAAGGAACAAATGCACCACTTTGCGGCGTAAATGTGCCATTCCACAACATATGCACCATTTCGGCACGCATATGTACAAAACGGGAATTGTTGCGCATCTGTCCTAGTTGGTTTTCCTAGCCATTAATACGCATAAAAATTAACTTTTGACAAGTTTTGAAGAACTACATACTGGGGGTCCTGCCTCTGCTGGTCGATCGAACCGTCGAATCCGCTCAAACTGATGCTTCTCATGCGGAATATCAATCTCTCTAGCTGCCATGCTCTCCTAAGCTCTCCAGAGGACTAATCAACTATAGACAAGTGTACAAATGAATAATACTTGTGGACCTAGCTCCTATATATGGCAAGTGACCCATATCTGACTGTATAACCCTATGACGGCTTCCCATGTCTGTTTCTTCGAACCATATCCCATTTTTCTCCATCCTAACCCGTCTTCACCTTCTTCTTCGTGAGATTGTCCGTCTCACGCCTTCTACCTTCTTCACATCCAATCTCCCGAGGGGGCATCCTATCACCATAACCTGTACCAGGGGCAAACTAGGGCATGTATCAACATCAGACTATTCTTATTCTTTCAAACGTGATAAAACACATCGCTTCAAAGAGGCGCAAAATGTATACACCTAAAATTGGCTCGAGTCGAATTAAGTAAATATTTTAATATTTATCTTAATTCTTATTTTCTTCTGTCAAGTAAATAAATATTGTAAATTTATTTGATTGGTTCATTATCCCATAATTAAATAATTTTTTTTATTTAATTAAGTTCCCTAAATTCTTCTAATGTCTAATAATCCTACATCATTCAATTAAAATCCCAAAATCCTTCTAAATGTCCTAAGTCCTAAAATCCACCTCACAAAATCTACTTCATCAATCCACCTCATCAATCCACCTCATCTCTTCCACCTCACCATGTTGCACATATAATTAAATATTCTTAATATTTAGTTAGCTAATATCCTCTATTATCCAAAATGAATCTTTAATTCAATTGTCTTCCACTAATTGAATTGAAAATTCAATTGTCCTCCACTATTGAATTGAAAATTCAATTGTCTCCCACTCACCAAAAAAAAAATCTTTAATTCATTTTTTGTCCTCCACTAATTGAATTAAAAATTCAATTGTCATAACCCACTCTTCTCAAAAAAAGAATTTTTAATTCATCCATTATGAATTTAAGATTCACAAAAAATGAGAGCCATTGATCTCATCTTTTGATCCTCACCCTCCATTGCCTTTTTAAAAAATCTATAAATAAAACCCTCTTCTAAGCCATTAGGGAGGAATTTCATCTTGCAAAATAACTATACTCAAATTTCTCTTAATCTCTTCTTCATTCCATTTCAAGTGTCCTCCATTATCATGTGTTTGAAGCTCACCTTCAAACACAAATAAGTATCAAAGCCATTCTTCCTTTGTCATCTTCAACAAGCAAGCAAGCAAAAAATGCTTCTGAGGGCTTCACAATCAAGATCAAAGAAAGATAGGCAAACAATGGAAAATGATAGGTAAAAGAGTTTGTAAGTTCATTTACTTTTGTTGGTTTTAATCTTCTTTGCTTTCAACTTCCATTGATGTTTGGGTTTTTGTTTTCATTGATTTGATTAACCTATTTCCCCCCCTCACAGTAAATTATCAATTTGATCACTCTAAAATCACTACATAACCAAGTCAAATTAGGTTGAAGGGTTCATTGATTCTGATTTATTTCCATTTTGAAACCTACAGGTACAAATTTTAATAGTCCAACAATATTCCAATATTTTAATTCCAAAAGAATAAAGAGAGAAAACCAGCACATCAAATATTTCAAATTTGTACGGTCAAAAACTGTAACCCCTCCAAAATATCTATAAGGAAATGAAACCTAGATTTTAACCCATCTTTTAAGACCAAATGTGAAGATCAACAATATTTTGAAGAATAGGTATGCAAGTAGGGAAATTTTGGAAAAAAGAGTGAAATATTATAACACAAGAGTAGACCTTGATAATATATTGCTGCACAAGCCGTGCACTTTAATCCAAATGCTTAGCAAAACATAACTTTCAGAATGTTACAATGCTCCTCTCATAAACACATCAGATGGATTTTCTTGGACAATTTTGGGGAACCTGTAGAAGACTTGCCAAAGCCTGGGCGACCAAGTCGTGTGCAATGTTTGCTTTGGCTTCCAATGCTATTCTTAAATATCATCCACTTCAAGAGTCAAAGGTTAATTTTGACCAACAAAAATAGGACAAATATTTATCACTTTTTTTTATTGTGGATGAGGTGTAAAATTGCTATTGACTATTTGACCATTGAGATAAATGATATTTAAGTAGAATGATGTTTGAATGTGAGATGACAAAGAAGAATATGCAAGTTAACATATGCAAGTTGGAGTATAGTAAGAAAAATATGAATGATGCATGTCAAAGCTGAATATTTGATACACACAAATACGACTCAATTGTAGTTCAAACTTGAGCATTGGCATTAGGTACCATAATTAGGTATCATATCTATAATCAGATAGTGGATTTAGTATGTACTTTAAAATTTATGACTTATTTGTTTCAGACTGTGGGCACCTACAATTTGAGATATTGTACTAGATTCGTTATCATAAGGAAAATAGTGACATATGCCAGATTTTATTTGGGTAGAAGATTTTCTATCATGAGGAAAACAGTGAGGGTGAATGACAACCATACTTAATATGGTAATATCCTGACTTGTTTTGATCATTCAGGGATTACCAATTATTGAGACCATGTTTTCATACCATTAAGACAATAGTTTCAAGATTTTAGGCTACGAAACAATTCCTCAGCTTAGTAACATTCGCCATTAATACTTTGCAATCAAACTACACTAAAAACTTACAATTTTACCTGGTCTTGTTGGATACAATATGGTGTTTAACAGTCAAGGTAGGACTAATCTGGCAAGCTTTAAAGCATTTAAGTTTATCTTTTTATGTTTTTATGGAATGTGTAACCAACAATATCATGTTTAATAGTCAAGTTGGTTCAAGTTTTAAAGCATTCAAGTTTATCTTTTGCATGTTTTCATCTATGATTTAAAACCACTTTTGATGTCCCAGAGAGATTTATTACTGTTTTGGTGAATGATTGAGTTTTTGCAATGAAAAAAAATTAGAAAGAATTTTAAAATGAAAGTATTGTTATCTTTGCTTTCCAGTATTCTATTTTTTTGTTTGGGACTTCTTTAATAACACTACTAACTTCTTTTTCACTACAAATCTACTCATTATTAAAAGATTTATAAAACAACACTCAACATCATCCTACATACCTTTATAATATACAACTCTTGTGATCTATGGGCTCTTGTGCCTTCAAGAACATGATATTCCCTGATGAATGTTTGAATATAATTTTGTTGAAACCCTTTTGTCAAATCTTATTCTTCAACTTTACAAAATTATTTACTTAAACATTAGAAAATTCAACAATCAAATAATTAATAATAGTTTTATATTTTATTTATATATAAAAATGATAAACAATTATTTTATTTTTATTAACAAAAATTTACCTTTAAATAGTTTTCCAACTCTAGGAGGTGCCTTATGTTATATTTGTGTCATCTCTCCATTTGTGCAACACAGAAGCTTGGACTCATATCCAACGCCAAACTTTGCAAGAACTAATAGAATAGAAACATGAAATACAATGCCTATTGATATCCTATCAATCTTCCTTTTGTTTCAATACCAGCTTTCTCTAATCATTTTATAACACCTCCTCCTTCAATCATATTTAGTTTCATTCATCTTTAATTTAATTGTTTGCATGAGTAACTTAAGGGTAGAAAAATTGTCCACACGAATGCCACATCCCCCTTCCCATGCACTAGTGCTAGGATATTCTATATAGTCATTTAACGGTGGGCCAATATCTTTGAATTACCTTCCATTATTTTACCTTTTATAACTTTTCAAATTTTTGTTTTTAAATTTAAATTTAAATTTTTTAAATAGGTAAGGTTATAAATGAGGGGTCTTATATATTTGAAAAGTAAGTTTATAAATAAGGAGTTTTATTTCTATATATTTGAAACACTTTATTTGACAAGGTTATAAATAAGGGATCTTATCTTCATTTGTTCGAAATACTTTGTCTCTCATTTTCATACATTAGAAATAGTTTGCGCATCAATTTAAGGATTAGTAAACTCCAATTAGTGAGGTTATAAATGAGGGGCCTCATTCCCATATATTTAATATACTTTGTCTAGTTAAGTTATAAATGAGGGGTTTGGTCTTGTCCCAGGCCTCACCCCCTTACATTTATAACACTTTGTCCAATGAAGCTATAAATGAGGGGCTTGGCCTCATCCCCATACATTTAAAACATGTTCCAACTAGTGAGGTTGTAAATGAGAGGCCTCATTACTATACATTTGAAACAGTGTGTCCACCAAAGACCAACTCGACCAATACAACACCCACTACAAAACCCATCTTAATACCTAGCACCAAACAACTGTTAAACATACTATTGAACCATATACTGTACACATTCTTTTAATATATAAAATTTTAAGTCTTTTAAAATATATAAAATATATAATTATATATTTATTAAAAAATACATTACTTATACTTTATTTTAATCATATTAAAATTTAATATATTAATATTAATATTTATAAAGAATAATAACTTAACATTTTATACCTTATCATGCTCCCATAAACGAGACCATTTAGAATCCAAATGTTGATGAAAAAACTAGTCAATTAATAATTAATTGTCTCATGTCCCTATTTGAAATGATTAATTAATTAATTACTAGTATTTTTGGGTGTTACAGACTGGCCATTCTTAAATATCATCCACTTCAATAGTCAAAGGTCAATTTTGACCAATTAAGTATGGAATTTTAGTTTTAAAAACAAATTGTAAACAACTGATAAGTATAACCGTTTTGATGCAGAGGCATCCACACTATAACCTTCGCATATAGCATGAATGTCTGCAGACCAACCTCATCATCATCATCTTCACCATCATCATCATATTCCCTAGAACTACCAACAGCATCATCATGTTCTGCGTTACACAGTCAGCATCATCATATTTCGGACGATCGCAAACATCCGCCTGCCGACTACTGTTCATCTCCGCTTTCCTTCTAACATCATCATCATGATGTTCAGCGGGCGCACACATCCTCCTGTTCCACTGTTCATCAGGCTCGAGACACTATCGTCATCATCATGACCTTCGACACTACCTTCGTCAGCAGGATATTCAACATCCGGTTGCTCCAAATATCCTGATGACGATCACCTTCAGCAGCTTACCTTCGACGCTCCGCTACCCGACGATACAAGCAACAGCATCATGATCTACTTTATCCGGTTGTCTTCGAAACCTCCTGATGATGCTAATACAACCTTCTGCCACGGACTTCTGCCGATACCTTAGCACTTTAACGACGGCAGGATAAACTCACATAAGGGGGATATCTCAATATCCTGATGACGATGACGTCATATCCTGATGACGATGACGTCACCCAATATCATGATGACCTCTTTAGCCAAAAACACGAACTTTCTCTTCCGCATCTACTCGCGATATGCGGATGTTTGGCACTCCCGATATGATGATCCTGATGCCGATACACTCCTCGGCTCCTCCTGCTGACGATCACCCCGACGAACTCACACTTCATGCAATCGACAACATCATGCCGATCTTCTCCACTTATCCGGATGACGATGTCCGAACTGTCTGCAGGATATTCACCAAGATATCCTGATGATGCCGTCTTCACGAACTTCTTCACTTACCGAAATTTCCCTTCGCCGATCCACCAGGGATGACCCGATCCAACCTCAGGGTGATCTTCCAACTCTAGTTTATCAACTTGACCTAGCACATGAGGATGCTAGGCTTCTTAGCATCTGTCGACCGCGATCCTGCACACCTGCATGTAAACAGAAAACAAACTACAATCTAACCTACTGTACATTACCATTCCACCGATCAGATGAGTCAACCGGTGGAATGGATCAGGAAATCCATGACACCCTCTCAAACCAGCAATCGATTACAGGAAGGAGATCAAACAGAAAATGAAACAGGATCTTTATTGACTCAAAGATGCAATACAATATGATGTTCCTCACACAGAATACTCAACTCCTCTGCTTGATGCAACACTACACTGCCGATCGATGATCTCTACAATCAACCGATCTCATGCTTATAAAGATTTCCCTATGAGTACTACTGACCCGACTCCAAGCGGCTGGGAACTCTCCAAGCGGCTGGGAGATCCCACCGAACATACATCATGACAGCTGTTATAACTAACTAGCTAAAAATAGCAAAAGCCTGGTCAGCATGATCTTATCCTGATCAGCATGACCTTATTACATGCATTTGGTCTAACAGACCTTCTTGGAAACACAAACAAGACCTAAACTACTAACTGCCTCATGAAGGCCAGCTGTCAGGTAGGTGCTCCTGCACCATACTCCCCAACAGAAAAGAACTCATGTCCCATGAGTTTAGTATGTGGAAGTCTTCCACCTCTACACTTTGCTTTGTCAATAGTCTGACCTGTTCCAGCTTTATCTGCTGCTGACTCTTGGCTGCTCCAAGACTGCTGAACTGTAACTTGCTTTCTGGCAAGTAAATCCTCATGTCGGTTGATGTAGGCTTTCCTCTCACATACCCTGTGTTTGTTAGAGTGTCTGACCAGAACCTCAGGCTGAACTGCCTCTGTGGTGTTCAACTGTACCTGTCTTTCAATCTTCATAGGACAAGCAATAGTCCCAACTATGACAACATCCTTGTCATGCCTCTCAACTGGTTGCTGTGTACAAACCTGTTTCTGCACCTGCTGCTGACCTCTGTCAGTTACAACTAAAACTTTCTTCAGCTTGTTGTCTGTAACAACTCCTTGCCCTGCAGTGTCCTGAACTACCTTCATGCCTGTTCCTCTAGGCATCTGCACAAACTCCTTCTTTCCCATCAAAATGATTTGAGCTGCCTTCTGTACTGCAGCTTTTGCCTGCAATGGCATCAACTTAATAGTCTTCCCATCCTTCTGGATGGTGTAGGTATTAGCATACCCATCATACAGTACTCTTCTGTCAAATTGCCATGGTCTACCCAACAGTAGGTGACAACATTCCATAGGCAATATGTCACACAAAATTCTATCCTGATATGGTCCAATCTGGAAATCCACATATGCCTGCTCAGAGACAAAAAGTGATTGCCTATCACTCACCCAAGATGCCTTGTAAGGGTGTGGATGTGGAATCCTTTCCAACTTCAGTTTATCCACCATTTCCTGAGATACCATGTTGTCTGTTGAACCAGTGTCAATGACAACCTTACATACCTTACCTTTGCTCTTGCATGTGGTTTTGAAAAGAGCTCTTCTTTGCATCAGATCCTTTGATGCCTGCAAACTTGTTCTCCTTAACATCAATGATTCTCCACTCTCTGGATAGCCAAAATTCTCAGGACCTTTGTTTGAACTCTGTGCACTTTCTTCTTCTTTCTCTTCTTGTACCAGTTGTACTCTCTTGTCACTAGTTCTATCATTTCTGGATGATGAACCTTTGTTTTCTGGACATTTGAAAGATGGATGACCAAACTCACCACAGGTGTAACACTTTCCTGAAAATGTAGTAGAACCTCTACCACCTCCAAATCTTCCTCTATTACCTTTCCATCCACCTCTGAAATCAGACTGTCCTTGTCCTTTACCAGTGTCTTCTTGACCCTCATTGATTTGCTTTTGTGCAGGGGCTGTTCCTCTTCCCCTATTGTTTCCTCTTCCTCTCATGGACTTATCATGTCCTCTATTCAGCTTTTCTTCAATCCTGATTGCCATTTGATAACAATCTTCCACATTCTTAGGGTTAGCTAACACTAACTCATCCTGTATGTTAAACCTTAACCCAGCCAAGTACCTAGCCACCTTTTCTACCTCATTCTCATGATGACCAGATCTCATACTCAACAGATAAAATTCCTCAGTATATGCCTTCACATCCCTGTCTTTCTGCTTCAAAAATTGCAGCTTCTTAAACATCTGGATTTCATAATCCCTTGGCAAGAATTTACCCTTTATCCTTGCTACCATCTTATCCCAAGAAGTGATCTTAGACTTCCCTTGTTTCCTTCTCTCAGATTGTACATAATCCCACCATACCAAAGCATGACCTCCTAACTTGGTCTTTGCAATCTTTACTTTCTGATCCTCAGCCACATCTTCACACTCAAAGTGATTATCAAGTGCAGCAATCCAATCCAACAACTCATCTTCATTCAAGCTTCCAGTATACTTGGAAACATCAACCTTTACCTTAGGTTTTTCACTCTGCACTGCCTTTAACAGTTTTGCCAATCTCTGGTCTTCAGCATCCAGATCTTCAGCTACCTCTTCATACTCTTCAACAGTATCTGCATCTTCTTCAGACTCACTGTCTTCTACTTCCCTCTTTTTGTTCTTTTCCAGGGCTGTCAGCCTGGCTTGAAGTGCGTCAGCAAGCTCCTTCATCTTCCTCATCTCTCTAGCATGTTTCTCCTTCATTTCCTGCAACTCCCTTGCAGTACCACTACCTTTAGGAGGCATTTTGTCAACCTCACAATCAACACAATCAACTCTACCTCTACCTCTGCCCTTTCGATGACAGAATCAACACACAACAGCCCAGACCTTTTGCTGAGCTCTGATACCACTATGATGCAGAGGCATCCACACTATAACCTTCGCATATAGCATGAATGTCTGCAGACCAACCTCATCATCATCATCTTCGCCATCATCATCATATTCCCTAGAACTACCAACAGCATCATCATGTTCTGCGTTACACAGTCAGCATCATCATATTTCGGACGATCGCAAACATCCGCCTGCCGACTACTGTTCATCTCCGCTTTCCTTCTAACATCATCATCATGATGTTCAGCGGGCGCACACATCCTCCTGTTCCACTGTTCATCGGGCTCGAGACACTATCGTCATCATCATGACCTTCGACACTACCTTCGTCAACAGGATATTCAACATCCGGTTGCTCCAAATATCCTGATGACGATCACCTTCAGCAGCTTACCTTCGACGCTCCGCTACCCGACGATACAAGCAACAGCATCATGATCTACTTTATCCGGTTGTCTTCGAAACCTCCTGATGATGCTAATACAACCTTCTGCCACGGACTTCTGCCGATACCTTAGCACTTTAACGACGGCAGGATAAACTCGCATAAGGGGGATATCTCAATATCCTGATGACGATGACGTCATATCCTGATGACGATGACGTCACCCAATATCCTGATGACCTCTTTAGCCAAAAACACGAACTTTCTCTTCCGCATCTACTCGCGATATGCGGATGTTTGGCACTCCCGATATGATGATCCTGATGCCGATACACTCCTCGGCTCCTCCTGCTGACGATCACCCCGACGAACTCACACTTCATGCAATCGACAACATCATGCCGATCTTCTCCACTTATCCGGATGACGATGTCCGAACTGTCTGCAGGATATTCACCAAGATATCCTGATGATGCCGTCTTCACGAACTTCTTCACTTAGCGAAATTTCCCTTCGCCGATCCACCAGGGATGACCCGATCCAACCTCAGGGTGATCTTCCAACTCCAGTTTATCAACTTGACCTAGCACATGAGGATGCTAGGCTTCTCAGCATCTGTCGACCGCGATCCTGCACACCTGCATGTAAACAGAAAACAAACTACAATCTAACCTACTGTACATTACCATTCCACCGATCAGATGAGTCAACCGGTGGAATGGATCAGGAAATCCATGACACCCTCTCAAACCAGCAATCGATTACAGGAAGGAGATCAAACAGAAAACGAAACAGGATCTTTATTGACTCAAAGATGCAATACAATATGATGTTCCTCACACAGAATACTCAACTCCTCTGCTTGATGCAACACTACACTGCCGATCGATGATCTCTACAATCAACTGATCTCATGCTTATAAAGATTTCCCTATGAGTACTACTGACCCGACTCCAAGCGGCTGGGAACTCTCCAAGCGGCTGGGAGATCCCACCGAACATACATCATGACAGCTGTTATAACTAACTAGCTAAAAATAGCAAAAGCCTGGTCAGCATGATCTTATCCTGATCAGCATGACCTTATTACATGCATTTGGTCTAACAGACCTTCTTGGAAACACAAACAAGACCTAAACTACTAACTGCCTCATGAAGGCCAGCTGTCAGGTAGGTGCTCCTGCACCACGTTTTAAAATGTAAATAACAATGAAATAATTCAGAGAGAATTTGTGCATAAGTTTAAGGAGAGGTTGTGGTGATCAGAAGTAGAAAATGGCTAGTGGATGCTAGGTGGTAGTCAGTTCATGCATTCAATAGGTCAAATCAAATGAAACAACAATGCAGCTTATCCATTCAAATTTTCCCATCAAATGCTAAGGAATACCATGGTTAAATAAGGTAACAACATACAATTATTAGACTGATACACTACAAGCCTAGACCCATCACCTAGATTAAACCTATTAGGGTTAGTCGGCAGAAGATATCAATTAAATGCAAATAAAGATTAAATAGAGGAATGTAAATACACAGAAATAATAACAATGAGAGACAAGTTTTAACATGGTTCATCCAAACTTGGGCTACATCCACCAAACAGAGAGTCCAATATTATTATCCAGTAAATCAAACTGATTACAACTAGGAATCCTTGCAACTCAATACTGGTGCAAATGCTACAATACAATATCAACAAAAACCCTAACCCTTAGCTACTTTTATAAAGCCTTATGTCAGTTAAAAAAAAAGGGTTTTTTTTTAATTTTTAATTTTTTTATGTCGGTCAATAGAAAAATAACATCTGCTGCCCCTTGACCCCATCTTGGGGTTGACCCCATAGAAATTTGGGGGGAAACCACGCTGATAAAAGTGGGGTAAATTTAAGCTCTGAGTCTGATTAGGCTCCATATAACAACAATCTCCTACTTGGAGACTGATTAGATTCCACACCATATCATCTCCCACTTGGAGACTGATCATAACACCGCTGCCCCTATAGCTCCCACTATAACTAAGCACCTTGGACTCTGTTGTTTTGTTTTTGTTGTTTTCAATCTAAAAGACCAACCGAGGCTAAAGAGGAGCTTAGCTTCTCCCTTGTCACTGCCTTTGTAAACATATCCACTGATTTTTTATTTGTATGTATCTTTTCCAGCCTTAACTGTCCATCATCCAACACTGACCGAATAAAGTGATACCTCAACTGTATGTGTTTGGTCTTTGAATGCAAGAAAAAATTCTTTGCAAGATGTATGGCACTCTAACTGTCTGTATACAAATAACTGTTAGCCTATTGTTTGCCCAATTCTTCTATGAAAGATTGCAGCCATACCATCTCCTTGCTTGCCTCTGTTGCAGCTACATATTCTGCCTCTATGGTGGATAAAGCAACCACCTTTTGCAATCGTGAGATCCAACTCACCACTGTCCCACCTACAGTAAAGACATAACCTGTAGTACTTCACCTGGTATCAATATCCCCTGCCAAATCTGAGTCTACATAGCCTGCTAAATCAGTATTAGAGCCCCAAAAACATAAGTGTTTATTGGATGTACCTCTCAAATATCTAAGAATCCATTTTACCCCATTCCAATGCTCTAATTTGGAATGACTCATATACCTACTTACGACTCGTACAACATGTGCAATATCCAGTCTCGTGCATACCATGGTGTACATTAAACTTCCTACAACTGAAGCATATGGTACCTTGGACATTTTTTCTTCCTCCTCTAGTGTCTTAGGACACATCTCCTTAGTCAATTTCAATCAACTAGGCACAGGTGTGCTGACAACTTTTACATTCTCCATATAGAATCTCTGCAACACCTTTTCAACATAATCAGCCTGAGATAGAGTCAATTTTCTATTCTTCCTATCTCTGCAAATTTTCATACCAAGGATTTGTTTTTCTTCCCCCAAATCCTTCAAAACAAATGACTGTGCTAACTGTTATTTTAACTCTCTTATGTGATCCATGTTAGACCCTGCTACAAGCATGTCATCAACATATAAACATAAAATAATGTAGCTGTTATTATCCAACCTATTAAAATAAACACAATGGTCAGAATTACACCGGCTGTAGCCTTGCTCAACCATAAAACTATCAAATTTTAAATACCATTGTTGAGGTGCTTGTTTCAGGCCATACAAACTCTTCTTCAATCTGCACACCAGTTTCTCCTTACTTGTGACCTCAAATCCTTGGTGTTGTTCCATATATATCTCCTCCTCCAAATCACCATGGAGAAAGGTAGTTTTCACATCTAGTTGTTGCAAATGCAAATCTTTAGTAGCCACAATACTTAAAACAGTACGAATAGAATTCATCTTAACAACTGGAGACACAATCTCATCAAAATCAATGCCTTTTTTCTATGCAAATCCTTTTACAACTAACATGGCTTTAAATCTTTTCTTACCTCCATCTTCCTCTTTTAGATTATAAACCCATTTGTTTGGTAAAGCCTTTTTACATGTAGGTAACTTACATAATTCCCAAGTCTGATTTTTCAGCAAGGAGTTTATTTCTTCTTTCATTGCAAGCTCCAACTGAACCTGTGTATCCACCTGCATAACTTCATCATACCCTTCTGGTTCACCAGCATCTGTTAACAAAATAGAATACAAAGATGAAGAAAACCTTTTAGGAGGTCTACTTAGCCTTGTTGACTATCTAACATTCTGTGGAGTTTGTGGTATTTCTGGTTGCTGTTGCGGAGCATGAGGAACCACTAGAACATCACTATTTGGAGTATCATCTAGCACCACATAATCTTTTTCTTTCTTCTCATGCTATTGCAATTGATCTTTGTACAACACCTTCTCATTGAATACAACATCCCTGCTTCTCACAATTTTCTAATTTTCAAAATCCCAAAGCCTATAACCAAATTCATCAATGCCATATCCAACAAAGGTACACTTTTTTGATTTTGCATCCAGCTTGGTTCTATTTTCAAAATCTACATGTGTAAATGCTTCACATTTGAAGGTTTTGAGAAAAGAATAACTCACCTTCTTACCTGTCCATTCTTCCTCTGAAATACCACAGCCCAAAGGAACTGAAGGACCTCTGTTAATTAAATATACAATGGTGTTGATAGCCTTTTCCCACATATTTAAAGGCAGCCCAACATGCAATCTCATGGTCCTTGCATGCTCCATTATTTTCCTATTCATGTGCTCAGCCACCCCATTTTCTTGTGGAGTCTCTAGAACCATGTTCTACCAACGAATTCCATTAAAAGAACAATAATCCTCAAATTCTTTGCTACAATACTCACCACCATTATCAGATCTAAGACATTTTAATCTTTAACCTGTCTCATTCTCAACCAAGCTTCTCCATTTCTTAAATGTTTCAAATACATTAGATTTCTGCCTAAGGAAATAAATCCATACCTTCCTAGTTGTATCATCTATGAATGTAACATAATATCGAGAGCTACCGAAAGAAGATACCTGAGCTAGTCCCCATACATCTGTATGCACAAGCTCCAACTTTTCATTTTTCTTTTGCTTCCCATCCTTGAGAAAACTGACTCTCTTTTGTTTGCCATACACACAACTTTCACAGAAATCCATATTAATACATTTCAGACCCGATAAAACTTTCTTAGAATGAAGTACCTTCATACCTTTTTCACTCATATGCCCAAGTCTGTTATGCCACAGCGTTGTCTCAGAACCTGCAACAACTGTTTCAGTCTCTTCCTATAAACCTACATCAATTGTTCCTGAACTTGTTTATTTTTTCTTTGCAATAGCTAAAGTAAAAGGAACAATATGACCTGTACAAAGATATAAGGTGCCTACTTTCACACCTTTTGCTACTATTAAGGCACCTTTTGAAACCTTCCAATTTTTATCAGTAAATGTAACAATGCAACCTTCTTCAGCTAGTTAATCCTCCATCTACATCTTCCCAATCCTCATCCCTTAGAGTTAATCCTCCATCTGCACCTTCCATAACTAATAGTTCTGCCCATTGAATTTATCGACCTTCAATTTACCCTCATCCGCCATTGCTCCCACTCAACCATGAGACTCCCACTCAACCGTAAGACCTTCCTAGATGATAATCGAACACAACCCACTTTGATA
Organism: Cunninghamia lanceolata; assembly: GCA_027924645.1. Classification (NCBI taxonomy): domain Eukaryota; kingdom Viridiplantae; phylum Streptophyta; class Pinopsida; order Cupressales; family Cupressaceae; genus Cunninghamia; species Cunninghamia lanceolata. The sequence continues at coordinate 20,429,511 of BSBN01000627.1, forward strand.
CCACTTGTTAGGGTTAGCCGGCAAATGATATCAATTAAATGCAAATAAAGATTAAATAGAGGAATGGAAATACACAAAAATAATAACAGTGAGAGACAAGTTTTAACGTGGTTCACCCAAACTCAGGATAGATCCACCAAACAAAGAGTCCAATATTATTATTCAGTAAATCAAACCGATTACAACCAGCAATTCCTGTAGCTCAATACCGCTGCAAAATGCTACAATACATCAATGGAAACCCTAACCCTTAGCTATTTTTATCATGACTTTTGTCGGTTACAAAAATAGGGTTTTTTATGTCAGCCAATGAAAAATAACTCCCGACGCCTTAATAAAATAATAAAAAACCATGTGAGGTTTCGGGGGCGTTGCCCCTCGACCTCGCCCTGTATCGCGATAGGGAGTGCACCAAGGGCTCTGCCCCTGGACTCCACAAGGGGCACTGCCCCTTGACCCTGTCTTGGGGGTGTTGCCCCCAAACCCCCGTAAGGGGCACTGCCCCTTGACCTCGTAGAAATTTGGGGGGAAACCACGCCAATAAAAGTGGGGTAAATTTAGCCTTCGAGTTTGATTAGGCTCCATATAACAACAAAACCTTTAGAACTCATTAAAGTAGGACAAGAAATGGCAATCCAAGATACATGAAAGGAACCTACATATACAAAAACTGATGAAACTAAAATATTCTATAACATACATTACAATCAACATTTTAATTGTAGACAATTTGCATTTACAAGCATGAACTTCACATATCTAAGCTTGCCACAATAAATACTATAAACCTCGGTGAATCTAGCCATATATGATAGTATTGCCATGATATAAATGAACTTAATATTATTTTCCAATTGAAAAGAATACGATACATGTTTCGAAACATGCAACTATAATAGAAGTTGAAGCACATGCCCTAGGTTTACATTTTTGACGTGCATCGACTTGATAAGAAGGTAGAGAGCCATAAAGACTGTAGATCACCAAGGACCTTGAGCTGTCCATGGTTTGCACTGGCCTACACATAATTCAATAATGATTAAATATTATAGTTACCAAGGAAGCATGAAATATCAATGAAAATGAAAATATACATGTATACCTCATAGTGTTCCAAGGAAAGAAGTTGTAGGCGAGCCTCTTCCTTCTTTTTGATTATAGTATAAGGATTGTTTTGCATTTTAGAGTATCACTCAAAAGAGAATGTAGGGTCTATGCAAATAATCTCTATGGATCTCACTCTAGATACAATTGTAAATGTTAGGCCTTGTCTCTCAGTGTCACCTATACTTACAGTTGCTTTGTCTAATGTTAAGCATTGGAATTTGTGGATTGTAATGGCCCAAGCCATGGCCAGGAGGATTGTCTGTGATTACCACGTGTTATAGGTGTTATAGATAAATCTATTGGTTTCTCTATATCCCATGGTGGTCCAATATAGTTATCAAATCAAACTACCACATACATTGGCAAATCTGGGGGTTTGCAGTCATTGTTAGACACAATAGACACAACTTGTCCATTTTAATCCATAAGTTTGTTGTCAACATAGTTCTCTCACCTATGCATAATACAACCTCTTCATGTAATTGAGATCATCATTAGTAAGTTCATTTGATTTTTGTCGAGTGGTTTGGGTAGCACTAATTGCAACATGTAGATTTAAAAGTTTCATAATCTTACTATTATGTAACACAATCTAATTGTTGGTTGCAAACAAATGCATGGTTTTATTGAACTCTTTTATTTATGTTGTAGTAAGTATATTGTTCATGCATTTCATAAGTATTTCCCTATCATTTTGGACTGGACATTAAGCATTTCTTATTTTTTGTTTAATATGTTGTAGAACTATCTCTGAAAAGTATTTTCACCTTGTTGACAAAAATAAGTATCTAATGTGATTACTATGTTAAAAGTTCTCCACAACATCATTACATTTGAGTGTGTTGCATATATGGGCTCGTCCATGATAGGGGACAACTGGCCAAGGTCACCAATAAGGTTAATGGAAACACCACCAAAAGTTTGTAAAACCCCCAAAGTCTTCATTGCATAGACAATTTGTTAATAATTTCTATTTGAGGGTTAAGAAAAGAATTTTGGGAGTTTCAAAGTGTTTTTGGAAGTGAAATCCAAATTTAAAAAATGTCACCTTCATTTTATTGCAGGATTTCACCTCCGGACAGGATATCCTAACCTCCTATAAAAATCCCAAAGTCTTCTTTGCATAGAAAAATTGTTAATAATTTTAATTTGAGGGTTAAGAAAATAATATGGGAGTTTCAAAGTGTTTTGGAAGTGATATCTGAATTTCAAGATGTCACCTTCATTTTTTGCAGGATTTCACCTTCGGACAAGACATCTTGATGTTCTCATATCCTGACCTCCTATAAAACCCCCAAAGTCTATTTTGCATAGAAAAAGTGGTTGATAATTTAAATTTATGAATTAAGGCAAGCTTTTAGAATGTTTAAAAGTGTTTTAGAAAGTAAAATGCAAATTTTAAAATCATGAGTTTAAATTTTGTAGAATTCACCTCTGGATAGGACATCCTAATACCCTGGTGCCCTGTCCTCCTATAGAAAGTCGCAAGAACAATTTGTATAGAAAAATCATTAATAATTCAAATTTTAAGAGTCTTTGGCATAATCCTTTACTCTTATACATTGTGTGGATTTTGCAGGGAAAAATGATGACTTTCAAATTTTGCGGGATTTCCCCTCCAGACAGGATGTCCTGATATCCTAATGTCTTGTTCTCCATCGAATTCCCACAAGATTCACTATTTTCATCAAAAATTTTATGAAAACACTTTTTCCATTGCAGAGAGGAGACTTGTTCATGAATATATGTTGAGATGAAGACAAATTGCCTTGCAAATTGTGATGTCATCTTTTATAAATGATATGTGGATTTTTGAGAAGACATTTTTTTAAAAATAGAAAAATTGCTACAGATATTTAATGCAAATATGAGGATGAAAAAGACACTTTTTCTTACTAAGGGAAGCTTGTTGGAGAAGATGTACATCAAAGATGAAGACTAATTGCCTTGAAAATTGTACTTGCCACCAAAATCAACTTTGTGTTAGAGCATCAAATGTGAGCCATTGGATCAAATTGATCATAGCCATTGATTGTAAAAGTGAAAAGTTAAATATCTTTTAGTAGATTTGTATATATGTATAGCTGAATTCTTTGTAAAGGGTTGGGGAAAAATCATTTGAGACATATTAGAAACACTTTGTACTTTGGATTTGAGAGCAAATACATAATTTTTTATGATTGTTCATAATCTTCTCATAGTTTTCTTCACACCAAGTTTAGAAATTATTGATATTTGTCAAGCTTTTGAGCTTAATACAAGTTTGTTTCATAGTTTCTAGTCAAGTTAGTGAATAGAAATTGTTTTTTTTTAGGCAAAAGGTGCATAGCACCTATAATATATTACAAAGCTATTACAATAAGCTCGTGAATGAAGATTACTGGGCAAGATAAGAATGAACACAACCCTAAACAAAAAACCAGTCATATAATGACTAAATAAGTCCATACTGCCTTCACACCAATACAAAATAGAAAAGGAGCTAGAACAAAAAGAGGAGAATACTACATTCCTCTACCAAGCCTTACAGAGTTATACAAAATAATGTAGATTATATGCAACTAGACAACAAAAAGCTATACATATATTGAAAACCAGATCTAGTTAATAGCATTCAAGTCTTCAAAAAGAAAACCCTAATGAGCAGGTTTAGCAGGAGCCTCATTGTTAGCAACAGAAGGTGGTGGATGAGATTGGAAGTGCACTAGAAAATATAGTTCCTGGAAAACATCTCTGGCTGCATCCTCTAAGTGAATAGAAATTGTTGCTCTTTGTTTAAACTTGTCATCATACAAAGTTTGTTTCATGGTTTCTAATATAAAGTAGAGTTTTTCTTACATTTTAGTATATATTTTGATGGATATTTGATAATTTTGCAAAGTGTTCATACCTTGGTGATTTGTCAACTATAGATTACTTTTTGTGGTTAGCCTAAACACCTATTTCTTCATTTTGTGAAGAGTCTTATTAAACTACATTAGTAATTAGGTGTTTGATGAGGATTGATTCAGGATTTGGAAACTCACCTTTGAAGATTGCACCTTCTTGAAGCTAATGTCTATAGACTTGTATATCCATTGTTGGAGCTGAAATGTTGGTAAAAGCTTGAGTTTTAGTTAGTTTTCTCTCTAACCTTTCTCTATCTTACCTTTCTTTAAAATTTTTATCAGATCCGATTAGTTTATGATTAGTATAGGATTTTCAAACTTGCATATTACTATTGTAAGGTTAATATTTCATGAATGCAAGTTGATATATTGTTGGTTATAGGATAAAATGATACATTTTATGCTAATGTGTGTTTAAATCAATTTGTTTATGTATTGCTAAATCTAAAAATTGATTGGTTTATGTGTATTTTAACCTTGTGTGTTGAAAATTTATCTAGATTTGTGTAAGGCCCCTTATTGGAACATCAAAGAACATCAAACAACTGAGTTATCTTATGAAGGCCAAGACCTGACTGGTAAAGACATTAGAGTAGTCATTTTCTGATTCATTGGAACTTGATTCCTTTCAAGAGAGATAAGACACTTAGTATTTTATCTAAGTTGTGTGCAAAAACACCCATTAATAGGTCACACTGCCATACTTTTGTCCAAGCTGGGGGCAACATTCTTATTTACCAATACCATCTCCAACCCATGTGCTTACACGATACATTCTTTATAATCATTGTTATATGATTGCATTCTTAAATTACATTTACTTTTCATATACAACCAATTATCGATGTCACTATCATTCCTATGTTTATATATGCAAATGATTGCATGAGATTATAAAGACTTATTTATGGAGAAGACATACATAGAAGGCAAACACACATGATCATATCCTCATAGGGTCTATTACTTTATATGGACCCCATGGTGGTATGTGTAAAAAATATTTACTTTACATAAATATTTATTAATTCTACCTACATTTAAATGCATGATCATTATAGGATTCACATGCACCTCAAAGTCGTGGAAAAATGCAATGGTGTAGTTTACATATCCATGTCATTTCACATTTAATTTTGTGACTATTTTGGAAGGAGTGATTTGATACATAGACATATTGATAATGCAAAGCTTGGTCCCTTGTCCTATGTTATCAACCTACCTCATTACACATATTTCTATATACTGACCATTTATCCCCTTTCACATGTTCACATACTCAAGTATACATTCATCATATCCACTTATCATCACACATATACTTGTACTAATTTTCATGCACACACATTAGCCCCTAAGATCTAGCCCATTTTCTACATCAGGACTAATTCACAGTCACAAGGTTGTCCTTGTAGTCATAGACTCATCCTTGTTAGGTAAGGGTGTCTCAACCTTGCATTCCTAATCTTCATTTTAATAGTTTTTATATATGTTCACTATTTTACCTTTTGTGTATTTTGTCTTCTTGTCAGAGAGTTGGCGTCCCATTCAAAGGTGACACGAAATTCATCTTTATTGAATTTTTTCCTCACATAAGGAGGTATGCATTCCACTTTGAAATGACATTGTTTTCCCATGTGTCGACATCTTGTGGAGTTGTAAGATCATTATGATGAGAGTTACTTATGACAGATTCTTATAACATGTAAGATCATGTGTGAGAGAGGTTATATTAAAATCTTGACTAACTTTATGACAGGTATGGACAATTGTCATGGAGCATCTTTATGCTTTGGGAATGAAGGCAAATCAGGGTGCCCAACTATGGGTGGTCAAATATGACATTTATGACATATGACATGTAAGAGAATATGCAAAAAATAGTCGAGATGATTAAGACCAAGGGGGGTGTTGGAATATGGGATTTGAATTTGGATGCCATACCTCTCTTGTATTGGCTAATGGTTTTTCCAAATCATTTATGTTTCTAGTTTGTATTTCACATGTTTAATGGTGCTATTTGTCAATTTGTAGATACCAAAATGCTGCCAAAATCACTCCAAATTTGAATGTTGGTGATACTTCTGTTAGATTCAAGATAGACAACTGAGAGGGGGGATGAATCAGTTGTCCAAAACTTTCTTCCAATTAAACACTTAAATCCACTTTGTAATTCAGTAGCATCATAATAAATCAATCATGGAAACATAATGCATTAAATCAAGAATAGAAACACATCAACACATAAGACACCAAGATTTTGACGTGGAAAACTTGGTTAAGGGAAAAACCACGAGGTGATTAACCCAAGATTGTATTCTCTATTAGAATAATAGAAAGAACAAAATGGAACATGCCAATTAGGGCTCACTGCCTGAGCATACTGCTCACAAGAGGTTCACTGCCTATAAGAGACACATTGTCTACAGAAGAATAAGTGTCACATACTTGAACTAAAGAATAGCATCTTCACCATGCTTGAGTTAGTTCCATTTAAGCCCAAAAGTTTTGCTCTGCCTTTTGCTCTCCTCCTCTCTACCACATTTTCATACCCACAAGATACACTTTGAAATGAATTTTACAATTCCTTATTTATACAAGATATCGACTTAGGAATGATCATCTAAGTCAACAAATATTACAGAGAAAATACATGAATATAACATGACTAATAACAAAAAGACTTCACGCAGATCAACACATTGTTGGCCACACAGATCTGAGACTTCAATCTTCATTTGGGAACACTCCAATCTGCACACAACATCTTCAAGATCATCCGCAGGATGTGTAACTCATCCGGTCGGCTAGTCTTAGGAAGAACACCATCATCCGAAAGTAATTCTTCAATTGCAAGTTCAAACTCTAATGCGAACCACCAACACAAACTGGTCATGAGCCAAAGACCTCCACAAGCTAGCCTGAATCATCAAGAACATCCACACTACATCTGCTTACTGAAATCCTTATCTCCTTCATCCAGATCCTCAAGAACACAGTCTGTCATCACTGTCACAATAGAATAGATGCTTGCAGACCTCTAGATCATGAACCATTTGAGTTGTAACTCCACATGGACTTCCTAAACACTTCACCAAATCCACAAAATAGGATAATGCATTTCCAGATCTCACTAGACCTATCTGAGTCACTCTGTCACCTCTGAACACTTGCCAGAACTAGTTTTACTTGAGCAGCCACAACTTCTTCAGATCATCATGTAAACCTCTAAAATCTTTACTAGATCATCTTAAGACACATATCTACAAACCCTTTGAACCACATCCTCTGATCTTCATCTTAGCTAGGATCTTTAGCTCACTGTCTTCATTGTTCTTCTCTATTCCTGATTAGAACTAATTTTCTTAATATCCTCAGCATATAGCTCATCCAATCCTTATCATCAATGCAACAAGAGTATGTTGACATCAATGACAACACCGGTTAGGCCCATACTTGCAACAATCTCCCCCTTTGTCATTGATGGCAACATATGATATGAAAAACTATTTTAACCATCAAGACAAGAACTTTCCTTTACTGACACAACTCCCCCTATCACCAACAACCATTCACATATCTTCTCTTCCTTTACTGCTCCCCCTTTGATCAGAAACCACTTGTTTTTCACATGCCTTCTCTCCCCGTTTAACATCAATGGCAAAGGGCACATACTTGCAACTCCAACACTTCAGAATCATGCCAGCTGCTTCCCCTCAGTAGCAGCTCCCCATCATCAATCCAGACCACAAGATATGACTGTGATATCCACCGGATTGATACACATCATTGCACCTTAGTTCATCACCAGAGGGGTAATAACCCCTAACTTCTCCTTGAGATACTCAAAAGAGTCCTTAGGTAGAGGTTTAGTAAAGATATCTACAATCTAATCCTTGGAAGGCACAAACTCTAATCTGACTTCATTTTTGTTCACTTGCTTTCTCAAATAGTGAAACTTGATAGATATATGCTTAGTCTTTGAATGCAACACCGGATTCTTAGATATATTTATTGTGCTTGAAGTATCACAAAAGATTGTGATAGGTTCCTCATACTCCACTCTGATGTCTCTTAGCATCTGCTTCATCCACAAAACTTGAGTGCAACTACCTACTGCTGCAATATATTCTGCTTCAACTATGGATAGAGATATTGCCTCTTGTTTCTTGCTTAGACAAGAAACCAATCTCTTCCCTAAAAAGAATGCTCAACCACTGGTACTCTTCTGGTCATCCAAATCTCCTTCCCAATCCACATCTGTATATGCATGAAGAGAAAAATCATGATCTCTGGGATACCACAATCCATACTCATCTATCCCTTTTAGATATCTAAAAATCCTCTTGATTTCCATGACATGAGATTCTCTAGGATCAGCTTGAAATCTAGCAACAAAACCAACAACATTCATAATGTCAGGTCTAGTTTGAGTGAGATACAACAATCCTCCAATCATTGACCTGTACTTTTTCTGATTAGCCTTAGGAGAGTCATCATCTTTGCTCAATTTACATCTGGTTGCCACGGGAGTACTCATTGGTTTTGAGTCTTCCATCCCAAATTTCTTCAACAATTCTTTCACATATCTGGTTTGAGAAATGAAGATTCCTTTCTTAGTTTGAATGATTTGCAGACCCAAGAATAAATTCATTTCCCCAAGCATGGACATCTCAAATTCACTTTTCATTTGATTTGCAAAAGATTTGCACATACTATCTCTTCCTCCAAAAATGATATCATCAACAAACACTTCAACAATCAAGATGTTTCATGATCAATTTTGAAATACAAATTACTGTCAGCAGTACCTTTGTTGAAACCAATCGTCAAAAGATGCTTATCCAATCTTTCATACCAGGCTTTGGGGCTTGCTTCAGTCCATATAGTGCTTTCTTCAATTTGCAGACCATATCACCATGATCAGACAATTGAAATCCATCTAGTTGCTCAATGTATATTTCTTCTTCCAAGTCTCCATTCAGAAAGGTAGACTTGACATCCATTTGATATACTTTCAAATCCTTGAAGGCAACAAAAGCAAGAAATAGTCTGACTGCTTCAATTCTTGCCACCGAAGAAAAAGTTTCTTCAAAATCAACTCCTTCTATTTGAGAGTAACCCTTGCAGACCTATATGGCTTTATTTCTGATTACTTCACCAACTTCATTCAGTTTGTTTCAGAGGACCCATTTGGTTCCAATCACATTCTTGTTTCTAGGTCTGGGAACAAGATCCCAAGTGTGATTTTTCTCAATTTGCATCAGCTCTTCCTCCATTGCTTTAGTCCAGTTATCATCATTGCAAGCTTCATTCACTGTCTTAGGTTTAATCTTTGAAATCAAACAATACTCTTCTGAATCTTGAGCAATCCTTCTTGTTTGTACACCTTTGCTTTAATCACCTATGATCTGATCTTCAAAGTGATTCAGTCTTACATACCTAGAAACTTTGGGAGTTTCTAGCACTTCTGATTCTTGTATAGGCTCATTCAAACTTATCTCTTCTACCTGATTTACCGGATCGATATGAATCTAAATTTCAGAAGGGGCTTGAACTCCTTGAATCAGAACATCATTATGATCATCTTCATCATATTCATAAAACCTTGAGGGTTTTTCAATTCCTTCACCAACCTTCACATTTGTACTTTCTATAATCTTTCTTAGTCTCTAGTTATAACACCGGTATGCTTTGCTTTGAGTAGAATAACCCAAGAATGTTCCTTCATCACTTCTAGCATCAAATTTGCCTAGATCTTCATCTCTTTTAATGTAACATTTCCTACCAAAGACTCTGATATACTTCATAGTAGGAGTGATTCCAAACCAGAGTTCATAAGGAGTCTTACCGGTATTGCTTTTGATTTGAACTCGATTAAGAGTGTAGATTGTAGTGCTTACAACTTCTCTCCAATAGATCTGAGGAACATTTGCTTCCATCATCATGGTTCTAGATGCTTCCTGGATGGTCTGGTTCTTTCTCTCCACTACTTGATTCTGCTGTGGAGTCCTAGGAGCAGACAATTGTCTTTTTATTCCATGTTTCTCATAGAATTCTATGAACTCACCGGATGTGAATTCTCCACCTCTATCAGACCTTAGATATTTCAATTTTATTCCTGTTTCATTCTCTACCATAGCCTTGAATATTTTGAATTTCTCAAGAGCTTCAGATTTCTCTTTCAGAAAAATTAGCCACATCATCCGGGAGTTGTCATCAATTAACAACATGAAGTATCTATCACCTTGCACACTCCTGATTCTTACCAGACCACATAGGTCAGTATGAACTAAGTCCAATAATCTAGTAGAAGATTGTTCTTTGCTTCTAAATGAGATTCTACTCTGTTTACCTAACTGACATTCTTTGCACAAGCTATTTGTAGGTTTCACCAATTTTGGAAGATCTCTTATAGCCTGAGTGTTGCTTATCTTGATGTGTTGTCAAAATTCACATGACACATTCTCCTATGCCATAACCAACTTTGATCAATTTGAACAAATAGACAACTTTTACTAGTACCAACTAAATGGACGATATTACCTTTTATTTGGGTACTGGATGCAATCTCTATTCTGGAACTTTCAAAGATCTTGCATTTACCATTCTTAAATCAAAGATCATAGCCTTTGTCCACCAATTGTCCAACACTGAGAAGATTGTGCTTCAATCCTTCAACATATAGTACATTACCGGTTTTGTTCTTTCCATCAAAAGAAATAGTCCCTCTACCTCTGATTCTACCAGTAGAATTATCACCAAACTTTACCACTTCTCCTTTATACCTTTCCAAATCTATGAACTTATTTTTGTCACCTATCATATGGTGAGAGCATCCACTGTCAATGACCCAATCATATTTTTCTTCAACTTTATGATTAACAGATTCAGAGGGCATTGGATCTTCTTCCTCGATGGTAATAAACACCCAATCACTTCTGGATTTGTTTCCTGTCTCTGATTCATCATATGTTACTCCTTCATTATAATCCTCTTCATGAACATAGTAACAATTCTTTTGGAACCTTGATCTGTTAGGATTTGGCCTTGAAAATCTTTCCAGACATCTTGAGGAAAAATGACCAATCTTATTGTAGTTAAAACACTTAAAAGGCAATTTCCCTTCATACTTATCGGATCCTCTTGGTAGTCTTTTTGCAATAAGGGCTTCAAGTTGAGGAGTTTTTGCTTCTTCTTCTTCCAAGTCTTTTCTTGCTTTTTCATACCATGATGGTTTCCTTGAAGAGTTCTCTCCTAGATCAAACCTTTGTTTACCCTTTACAGAGGCACTAGCTTTGAATGCAGATTCAGTCTTGGGGGGGCATCTCCAAACTCGGTCAATTCAAATGCAGCCAATTTACCAACCAATTGATCTCTTGTGACACCTAAATGGGCTCTGAATTCTTCAATGGCAGCAACCTTGTATTTATAGGAAGCAGGAAGAGAAATAATCTCATCTTCATCCAAGACTCCACCAGCACATCTAATGCCACAAACAAGCTCATTTACTCTAGGCATAAAAGTAGTGATATTTTCATCTTCTCTCATCTTCAGATTTTTGAATTTTCCTTTTAGACTCTGTAACCTTACACATTTAACATACTTGTCTCCTTCATGCAGAAGTTCCAGTTTTTCCCAAATCTCAAAAGTAGTTTGTAGGTCAACAACATTTGTCAGCTCTGAATCAGACAAGGCACTTAGAAGAGCTTCTTTAGTCCGCAGATTGTTTTTGGCATCTGTGATTTTAATTGAGATTTTCGGGCCATTCTGTGGGGGAGTATACTTCGTTGTAGCCATGGTCTAGTACTGCATTTCCATACATTGCAAGTGACATTGCATGCAACTTTTCCAAAGATTAAAATTGGTTCCATCAAACTTCGGACTATCCTTCTTGTAGGACGACATCCTAGATCTGCTTAAGCGGTTAAGCTCTTTTAGAGGAACTTAGCTCTGATACCAATTGTTAGATTCAAGATAGACAACTGAGAGGGGGGGTGAATCAGTTGTCCAAAACTTTCTTCCAATTAAACACTTAAATCCACCTTGTAATTCAACAGCATCATAATAAATCAATCATGGAAACATAATGCATTAAATCAAGAACAGAAACACATCAACACATAAGACACCAAGATCTTGACGTGGAAAACTCGATTAAGGGAAAAACCATGGGATGATTAACCCAAGATTGTATTCTTTGTTAGAATAATAGAAAGAACAAAATGGCACATGCCAATTAGGGCTCACTGCCTGAGCACACTGCTCACAAGAGGCTCACTGTCGACAAGAGACACATTGTCTACAGAAGAATAAGTGTCACATACTTGAACTAAAGAATAGCATCTTCACCATGCTTGAGTCAGTTCCATTTAAGCCCAAAACTTCTGCTCTGCCTTTCGCTCTCCTCCTCTCTACCACATTTTCATACCCACAAGATACACTTCGAAATGACTTTTACAATTCTTTATTTATACAAGACATCAACTTAGGAATGATCATCTAAGTCGGCAAACATTATAGAGCAAATACATGAATATAACATGACTAATAACAAAAAGACTTCACACGGATCAACACATTGTCGGCCACACAGATCTAAGACTTTAATCTTCATTTGGGAACACTCCAATTTTCACACAACATCTTCAAGATCATCTGCAGGATGTGTAACTCATCTGGTCGGCCAGGCTTAGGAAGAACACCATCATCTGGAAGTAATTCTTCAATTGCGAGTTCAAACTCCAATGTGGACCACCAACACGAACTGGTCACGATCCAAAGACCTCCACAAGCTAGCCTAAATCATCAAGAGCATCCACACTACATCTTTTTACTAAAATCCTTATCTCCTTCATCCGGATCCTCAAGAACACAGTCTGTCATCACTGTCACAATAGAATAGATGCTTGTGGACCTCCAGATCATGAACCATTTGAGTTGTAACTCCACATGGACTTCCTAAACACTCCACCAAATCCGTAGAACAAGATAATGCATTTCTGGATCTCACCGGACCTATTTGAGTCAATCTGTCACCTCTGAACACTTACCGGAACCGATTTTACTTGAGAGGCCACAACTTCTTCAAATCATCATGTGGACCTCTGAAATCTTTACTAGATAATCTTAAGACACATATCTACAAACCCTTTGAACCGCATCCTCTGATCTTCATCTTAGCTAGGATCTTTAGCTCACTATCTTCATTGTTTTTCTTTGTTCCTGATTATAACTAATTTTCTCAATATCCTTAGCATACAGCTCATCCAATCCTTATCATTAATGCAATAGGAGTATGTTGACATCAGTGACAACACTAGTTAGGCCCATATTTGCAACTTCTATAAAGGCTTGCTTTGGAAATGTATTGTAATTGTATTGTTTACTAAAAAATACATTGGGCTACTTTGGAGTGTGGGGATTTTTTCTCCCTAAAGGGTTTTCCCCAAACACACCTTATGTAATTGGATATTGTTTATTTTATGTTTATATGTTTTTTAATTTATGTATTGTAAAGATTGAAAATGTGCACAATACTCTCATCTAGAGATTAGTGTAGGAAGTGTTTCCACATACCTTGCTTCCTTTTAGTCCTACCCAAAAATTAATTTTTAAAATTCAAATGTTACTGACTTCCCACCTTTACTCCTCCTATAGGTCTAAAGGGTAAAAGTTTAGAGTTGTGTCACACCTTTATAAAGGAATCTATGTTTTAAATTTTAAAATGACAAACTAATGAAATGTAAAAAATTTAATGTAGTTTATGCTTATAAATTTTATTTCTTATGAATTTAACAAATTAATATTAATTGATGATTTTTTTTTTAAAGTGATGTCGATAGGATATCAAGAAAAATATAATAAAATTTAACTTTTTTTCTTTAAATTTTTTTCCTAATTAGATAAGTCAAATATCTAATACATAGAAAAAAATTAATTTTTGATAAATAATTATTTTTTAATAATTTTTAAAAATTAAATTTAATAATGTTATAGTTTTCATGGGATGTCAAATTTTGTACAATTTATCATTTATATATAAAAAAACTCTATTTTTAATTTTTAAGTTGCATGTTTGAGTATAATAACATACTTGCAATAAATTTAAAAATGATTATAATATAATTTTTTTAGAAAATTCTGTAGAGGAAAGAGAGGAGAGAGTTTTCTTGGTGGAAGACGAAGAGTCTTCTTCCTCCTCCTGGCCTAGTGTGCTTTCTTCTTGATAGATTATTGATCTCTTTGTGTCTATTAGTTGTATTCGTTTAATTTTGTGGTCTTTTGTTTTCTTTGTGTGTCTTGTTTATATGTTATAAGTATTGGTTTTACAAATTTTTGAATTGAGTAATAGATTTCCCATTGGCCAATAATTGGTGTCTCCCCTGGGGGGTTTATGAGGCTATGGACCGGGGAGAAACCACAGAATAAAATGAGAATAGGGTTGAAAAGGGAGGTGACACTGATAATAAAATATCCTATAGAGACATTCTAGGGTAGAAGAGAACGGTGGCATCAGCTACATCAAGATTTGAGGTCCAAGAGGGCGACAATAGAGGAGGAACTGGAGGTGAGCAAGCTGGAGGAGAAGGCAAGCACTCTCCTCCCCCCGTGAAAGTCCTAAAGGTTGAACCAAATTCATAAATGAAAGATGCTATTGAAAAAGAGGAAAAAGATTAAAAATGTAGCTATTTTTTATTGCTATGTATGTTGATACCCTTCCATCTGGGAAATTTTTTGATGATTAGATTAATGTTGTTTTATGACAAAAATTGGGCATATATGTTTCCTTCTACAGGATGATTCAAAAGGGCTCTTCATTGTCATTTTGAAAAACCACAATATGTAGACTAGGGTATTGAATTTAAGAGGTTTTGGAATGTGGGTAGTTCCATGTTTAAAGTTGGTGCATGGGCTCTGAATTCAAACAATGAAGAGATCCTTGCAACCTCTGTACCAAGATGGGTTATAATCAAAAGTTTTTTGCCCCTGTTTTGGGCATTTATCCCACAAATTTTATAACCGATAGGTAAAATTCTTCAAGTGGAAGAAACTGGAGCATCTCTCACCCACCTAGATGCTAGTGTTTTAGTCACATTGGGCCCTAATGAGATAGTACCTAGAAAAATGAAATAATCAGGGAGGGAAAGACAATAATTTGTGATATTGAATTACTTGGCGGGTTAAATGCTTGTTTCCTATGTAAAAGGGATGGACATCTTAAGAAAGATTGTCCTAGAATTAAAAAAGTTCTCTCTAACTTGGGGGGTGGACCAAATAATAAACACAATGAACCTCTTGGAGTGAGTGAGAAAGTAAATGAAACTGCCACTCCCATCGGTAGCCAAAGCATTACTGGGTCTAAACAACATGATGAAATGCTTAAAGGGGCAATGGTAGAGGAAGAAATAGCCTCTAACCTGGATGAAATGCAAAAGAAAATAAAAAACATGAAACATCTCAAAGACAAAGATAATAATGTTGACATAATCAGTGAGGAAATGAGCCTCAAGGGGGGGAAAATGCACAACTTGTGCTTCAAAATATTAGAGAGCAAATTGAAACCAATAGGGTTGTAGGGATTTGTGTACATTCTGATGATGAAACCATATGTGAGGAGACACTAGAGCCAATGGAAGAAGATAAGAACTTGTTGAATAAGAATACAAGTGAGGCTGGAGAAATGAATATGGACGATGCTCCTCACCCATGTTGTGAGGATGAACTTGATATGGAAATTGACAAAATGTTTGAAAAGATAGAGGATAAAAGGAAAAGGCCAAGGAAGTTGTTGAGTAGAGAGGACAATCCTCAAAAGGGTAAGAAAAAAGGGAAAGATGAAAGAATACCCAAATGTTTTGATAGGTTATTGTTATCCTTTTTTCCTCTGCTCAGAGAAAAATGGCCAACCTGGTATTTTCCTTGAAAATCCTTTGAAAAGTCCTTATAAGGCAAAAGCACCAAATTTCCCAGAAGTCTTGCCTAAAAAAAACCTTACCATTAGAAAGAGCTTGAAAAAATAGGTAGGTTTGCTTTTTACATCACCCTAAAATTCGTCCAAACAAAGAAGTTATTCATGGTCAAAGTTTTGGTCAACACACAATTCAAATGTACATCTAGCAGGCTTGCAAATCCCTATCGGCCTTAGAAAATATTGTGAAAAGTGAGTTTTATACATTTTTTGAATGTATATCGGGCCAAGGAAATTCATATACAAAGGGGGAATCTTTCACAGATTCCCAGAATATTCCTAGTTTGTATATCCGGTTGCATAAAAATATACAAGGATGGAATGTATATTTGGCTTATATATTCACATGTACAAGTTAAAGATACAAAGAAATATGCATGGAATATATACAAGGCTGGCAGACATACATGTGCTACAGTGGAATGTATATCAGGTTTGTATATTCGCATATACAACTCAATATACAATGAAAAATATGCAAGGCCGATCTATATGCATCAAGAACAGTGTATTATATATTGGCAGGTTGCTACAGTGGCTTGTATATTTGTGCTTGTATGTTTGCACATACAAGCGAAATATAAAAAAGAAAGGCTTGTATATTGCTTTGTATGATTCGTAATATACAAGAGGAAATATACAATGAGAAGATACATTGCGGGCATATTCCTCAAAGATTCCTTATTTATATGTATGTGGGTTTGTATATTGTGTTTGCATATTTAACATACAAGGTGAAAATATACATTTGCTATAGTGCCGCAGGGAAGATATACAAAGGCATTTGTATATCACCAGCATACAAGTGGTGGAGCCCGCGCATATACAAAGAAGATTGTATGTCTTCTACATACAAGTGGAATAAACAGTTACATGTATATTGGGTTGTATGTCCACACATACAAGGCCAATATACAAGGCCGAATATGCAGGAGGTGGGGTCCACGATATACAAGAGCTTTTGTATATCGGCTATATACAAGTAAACATGCAAGTCAAGATGTGCAAAGGCAAAAGCAATGTAATGTATATTCGAAAGGTGCTACAATGGTTTGTATATGCGGTTGTATATTTGCATATACAACCAAATATACAAGAGTTACATACAACCCAGACCCGATTGCATTTTTCAATGGTTTCATAAAGAGTTTCAGGTCTGCAGCTTGTATATCGGTGTTGTATGTGCCGATATACAAGCAGAAGATACAAAAGGAAAGACAAGGCCGGGGCCCACTGCTTGTATATTGGCGGTTGTATATTTGCATATACAACCCAATGTGCATTTCAATATACAAGCTGGATTTCATGAAAAGATCAAATGCAGCTGATGATTTTTTTTAGATTTGTGGCTTGTACATATGGGCTTTTGTATATCGGCAATATACAATAGAAACATACAGAAGGATATATAAGCTAGACCTGTCTCAGAATACAAAAGGGTTTATGATTTTTTAGGTTCACGGCTTGCATATGTGCATGCGATTGTATATTTGTATACATGCGATATACAAAGGGAAAATGGAGTTTCTCAGTGCCGCTTCTCAGACCAACTCAATAGTAAATCAGGAGGTGCCACGTGGCAGTGGCGAGTAGATATACAAGGGCTCTTGCATGTACAAAGACGGTTCAAATGCATTTTATGAAAAAGATTGCAGAGGCCTTTTGGTGCCAAAAAATAGAGATACATACAAGGTGTTTTGTGCATGCAAAGGTAGATTCAGAGGCATTTTTAGAGGCCGATATATACATAGATGCAGAAGCGATATATACAGGCAGTTGACCAGAACTTTGACCACATGTATCTTCCCCATTTTAGCAAATTTTGACATGCTGTAAGAGGCAAAGATGTTTGTTTTTGCCTCCTCTTTCATTTGATCAAGTTTTTGGGGGGATTTTCCAATTTCTATTTTTTGGATCTGGCTTTGCATATTTCGGCCGATTAGACGTTTCAGCGGCCATCTTGAAGTTTTGAGGGGTTTTCTCCTCACAGTGGCTCAGGTTGGTGAAGTTCTACAAATACATTCATGGCGCATGGGCTCTTTGTCTTGCAGGACTATTTTCTATGCGGTGGACGACGACTTTGGAGGTTGCTTCTCCATTCCCTGTCCTGTCTCGCGTCATGGCTGCCGTCTTCCACATTTTTTCTTTTGGCGACAGCATGGTCTATGTCCCTTTTCCATGCCTCTGCCCATATTTCCTACTTCTAGCATTTATGGCCTCAGTTCTATGATTTAGTGACTCCACGCCCTTCTGGCAGGAGCCTGGCTTATAAAAGACAATGTAAAACTCTTTTAAGGGGTGTGGTATATTTGGGGGCTGTTATGCTGTTGATTTTTGTAGTCAGTCCACTTAGTGTAATTGCAAGGGTATGGGAATGTGACTCACTATGCCATAATTTAGCCTCTATTGTCTTCCTTTTATCCACTAATGAATGTAATTAGCTATGTTGGTATACCCCTGCTATGAAATATCTCTATATTGTAACAGTTTTCTAGACCTTCATGATTAATAGATGCTAACTTCTCGCCTCTTTTATGTCTGAATTTTTGTGCTCTAATTGGAGTTGTAATCTGTTCTATGGGTAAAGTGGCCCCTCTGCATGCGTAACTCTGATATTGAAGCCTCGAACCAGTCTTAAAACTGTGTGAATCTCCCCTCAGCAGCAAAGGAATCATTGTTGTGTCCATACCTTGAACACCATCGCTCAGTAAATCTGGTGTATCACCTCTTTTCCCCTTCAACTCCCCTTCTAACTCTTTCCTCTGCAAGTTTCTAGCACTAGGTTTAGTAGGAACCAACCTTCTCTGGAGGTCTGATCTCAAATCGCAAGGTCCCACACTTTGAGATCATTCCAATGTTACCCCAGGTTGCTGAGGTTTCATAACTATAGCAAAGGGTGCAAATTTGGGAGATAACAGCTTCTGGCATGCCCGATGGGACCAAAATTGAGAATTCTAAGTTCAAGTACTCCATTTGATTACTAGTTTTGATGTGCAACTAGTAATATTTAGACCTGTAAGAGGTCAAAATTTTGCATATCTGGTGACTCCAACTTTGGTCTAGTAGGATCAGCATATTTCTGCTTATGAGAAGAATACCTACAAGAAGCAGCTCTTCACCTTTCGAATATCTACAATTATCCCCACCCAGGAGAAGAGGGGTAGCAGCTGACAAGCATAAGAAGACTCGTGTCCAGTCTAGGAGAGCCAAGTCGACTCCCCCTACCGTTGGAGCTCACACTAGCTCAAGGCCTTTAGTCACAATGATTCCCGTGGTTAGAAATCAGCCCTTTGTCGCTTTCAACCAAGGCAGCCCGTTGAATCTAGCTCGACATGATGACATCTCTGTTGCTGCCCTAAAGAGTCTGCCGTTCTTTCATGGTGAAGATCAGACCACTCCAGCTGAGCATATCAAGGACATTGCAAACCTATGTGTTGTCCATCATGTGATAGAAGAAAATGTAGCAATTAGGCTGTTAGCAGCTTCTCTGAAAGGGAAGGCTTTGCAGTGGTTTAGAAGCCTGCCGGTAAATTCCATAGATTCATGGGGTCGATTGGGGGAAGAGCTGTGCAGCTTCTTCAAGGACAAATTAGACCATCTATTACTGGTGGAGCAACTATCTACAATCAAAAGAGCCTCTCATGAAGTCATGTCAGACTTCAACCACCGTTTCCAAAAGACGTGGGACAGAATCCCACCAATGGTAAGGCCTACAGCTGACCATACATTCTTATATTTTTTGAGAGCATTAAATAGTGACATCTCTATCATGATTCAATCCATGGGAGGGCTTTCCTTACCACAGGCTTATACCATAGCCATTAGGTCTGAAAATAGCCTCATTCAGGTTGGCAAAATTGCTCCTAGACCTCCTTTGCAAATTTTTCCTACAATTCAGCCATCATTCCCTACATATGTACCTCCTATAGCTGTTATACCTACTGCTCCAATGTTAAAAGTAGCCAATGTGTAGCCAAATAGGTCAGAAGGTACTGCTCAAAATCAGTCATCTGAGTTACAAGAGATCAAGGGATTGTTACAATCTTTTGGTAATGAGCTGACTAATATGAAAAAGTAGCAGTTCCAGAATAGATAGTCCTATCAACCGTATAACCAAGGACAAAGCTAGCCTTATCAAGGACATAACCAACCCTACCAAGCTAATAGGCCACCTTATCAGAACAATTATCAAGGGGTTAGGCAGAACATGAACCAGAGACCTTTCCAGCCTTAGAATCCTGCATCCACTAGTGTCGTTAGTGACATCGTCCCTGTCTAGAACAACCTAGCATCTGAGTATGAATGGTGCTCTCCAAGCAGTCAGTCACACAATCAAGCAACATGTCCAAATGGGGCCATAAATCAAGCTCTGACAGTGCAAAGTGTTGCAGTTTCGCAGCCAAGCACATCCAACAAGGGGACTATGCAGTAGATTGAACAACCCAGCATGATACTACCTTCATGAATTGGCAAGAAAATGAGTTTTGTGGCATGAATAGAGACACCACTTCAGTTGCAGCGAACACGAGAGCCAAAAGGAGAAGTTATGAGATGGATCAGGCCACAAGCAGACAAAGAGGACCTAATGATCTGGCTATGTCCCAGTTTCCCCATGTGTTACAAAGGAATACTCAAGCAACTACCAAAGAGCAACCTCATTTATAGGCTGATATTGCTACTGCCAAGCCACATCAGAAGGTAAGTGTTGCTGCACCTTTCAATATTATTGAGAATATGAAGAAGGCAAATGTGACAATGTCTATGTGGGATTCCTTAGCAATCCTGGGTCAAAAGGACATATTACAATCAGCCTTATCTAATTTGAAAGTATCCAAAGATACAACTGTTGACCCAAATAGAACCGCCTTTACCAATTGCCCCCAAGATAGCAGCAAACAGCCAAGCCAAAGTGTCAAACTACTTCCATTCTATGTGTCATTAATAATAGGAGATAAGCTAGTGCATAATTGCATGGTAGATAGTGGTGCAAGTAGTTCTATGATGCCTAAACAAATTGTAGACCAATTAAGGCTCAAATACCAACCTCTCGAGAAGGGTGTACTCCAATTAGATGGCATGGCTGTTAATACTATGGGTGTAATAAAAGACTTAGGTCTTACTCTACATACCTGTCCCAATGTTTCTGTCTCCCAAGAGGTCTTCATCATAGACCTACCTCCTCATTTTTCCATGTGCCTATCAAGAGAATTCATAGCCAAAATAGGAGGATTTCTATCCTCTGACTAGTCCCACATGTTTTTTAGGACCAGGTATGGCACTAAAGTGACACTAAGGTCTGAATTACTTTCAAACCATCATATAGAGCCCTACACACCTAGTGTTGTTAATGCCAATTCCATTATTTCTGATGATCCTAAACTTGTGGCTGCCCAAGAGCTACAAAATGAAAGTGTACTAGAGGTGCCGTTAAAGGAATGGGCCTCAGAAAATACCATTGATAGTCCCAAAGAACATGTTCAAGAGACTGGTATGGGAGTGTACATACTGCATGAGCCTGAATCAGTAATTCTGAGCCTTGTAAGGACCCCAAAGCTACAGATAGAAGGGCCAGATCAGATATGGAAAATGTACTTTGATGGCTCTAGAGGTAGGAATGGATCTAGTGGCGGTGTGATGCTTGTGTCCCCTCAAGGCGACAAGTATTATTCTGCTTTCCATTTTGCCTTTTCATGCACCAATAACACTACCGAATATGAGGGATTAATCCAGGGATTGCAATGGGCAAGAAAGAAGAAGATTGGTTGTTTACAAGTGTTTGGGGACATTGAACTCATTGTAAACCAAGTAAGGGGATTGCATGCTACAAAAAATGATACCTTGAAATGCTACAAGCATAGGGTGTGGGACATGATTGAAGAATTCGATGCTTTCAATCTGGTCTTTATTCCCAGAAATCAGAATTACCATGCAGATAGGTTGGCTGCAATTGGGGCACAATTTGATATTCCCAATGATATCCAACAAGGAAAAATGCAGCCTCATGTAAAAATAGTTGACAGACCCTCTATCCCTGACAATAATGTTCATTGGCAGGTCTTTGAAAGTGATGAACAGATTTTGAGATTCCTGTTAGAGGAAGATGAGTTTTCCATGATGAATCAGGGTAAGCTCAAACAACAGTATGGCAATGATCAGATTATTCAGTTGAAGACAAACAAGCTACCCAAGAGACTGGTAACATTGGAATCTATCTTTGGCACTGATGATCAGATGAAGAAGACCAAGACCGGCATGCAGATAAAAGAGGAACATTTTGAGGAGCTAGAAATCTTCAAGGGTAAGCTTCTCAAGATTGGAAAGATCTGTTCGCATGAAGATAGAAAGGCTTTTATTGCTCTGTGCCATGAATTTGAAGATGTGTTTGCCTAGGATTATTCAGACCTAAAAGGTTTTGACCCTCACATTGCCTAGCATACCATAGAATTAGAGCCAGGCGTAAATCCTGTAAGACAGAAGCAAAGACCCCTAAATCTAAAGCTAGAGCCCCTGATGATTAAAGAATTGACTAAGTTGATTGAGGGAAAGATCATCTTCCTGATCAAACATACTTCTTGGGTCTCTAACCTTGTCCCTGTCAGAAAGAAGAATGGGGAGATTAGACTATGTGTCGATTTTAGAGATCTAAATAGGGCCTCCCTGAAGGACCACTACCCGTTGCCCTCAGTGGAGCAAATTTTGCAGGTAGTGGCTAGCTCAGAGAGATTCTCCTTGCTTGACAGTTTTTCTGGGTATAATCAAGTGTTAGTCAAGGAGGAGGATCGGTATAAAACTGCTTTTACTACCAAATGGGGCACCATGGCCTATAAGAGAATGCCTTTCAGCCTATCAAATGCTGGCTCAACTTTTCAGAGAGCTATGGACATGGCTTTCAAGGGTCTGCTTTATAAGTTGGTGCTGGTATATCTTGATGACATAACAATCTTTTCCAAGAATACATCTGAGCATTTATTTCATTTCAAACAAGTGTTTGAGAGATGCAGAGAGTTCAGGATATCTCTCAATCCCAAAAAGTGCATTTTTGCTGTCCATGAGGGTAACCTATTAGGGTACGTCATTTCAAAGGAAGGCATCACCATTGATGCTAAAAGGGTGAGAGCCATTCTGGAGTTGCCTTTACCTAGCCACAAGAAGGGACTTCAAAGTTTCATTGGCAGAATTAATTTTTTGCGAAGATTTATACTAGACATTGCAAATCTTCTGAATCCCTTGACGTCCATGTTAAAAAAGGATACAGTTTTCAGTTGGACGAAGGAGGCAAAGCTAAGCTTCGAGTCCATAAAAGAGGCATTGTCAGCTGCACCAACCTTGGTGAATCTTGATTTCTCCAAGGATTTTATTTTGTATACTTATGGCAGTCTGGATACCATTTCTACAATTCTAGTGTAGCAACAGAGTGAAGGATTTGAAAAACCAATTGCTTTTTTCAGCCAGGGCTTAGAAGAATATGAACAGAAGTACAACTTCATTGAGAAGCACGTCCTTGCAGTAGTAAGGAGCCTCAAGAAATTTAGACATCTTATTTCTAATAATAAGATACATTTAATGGTCGCTCACCCTGGCGTGAAGGAGTTCCTATTGAGCAAAGATGTCAATGAGAAAAGAGTTGGTTGGATTACCAGGGTTATGGAGTATGACATTGACATCAAAATAACCAAGCTCATATGAGGAAGAGGACTCAACGAATAGCTTGTTGTTAGTCCTGAGAGTGAAGCAAGCAAGGAAGAGGCAGTGTTTCTGGCCATAGAAGGTGAACACCAGATGGGCACAGCAGTAGTAGGCACCAGTTGGGTTCATAATATGATCCATTTTTTGTAGACTGGTGAATGTCCAGTAGGGTTAGATAGAGCCAAGAGAAGATACTTTAGATTATAGTCTATCCCATACGTTCTAATCAATGGCATCCTTTTCTAGAAAGATTGTAATGGTGTATTATTAAGATACATTGATGAAGCTCAGACCAACAAAGTGCTGCGAGAGTTCCATGACGGAACAACGGGGGGTCATTTTGCCCCCAAAACTACTGCTTGGAAGATTATGAGAGCCGGATATTACTGGCCCAGCTTATTCAAGGATGCCCATGCATGGGCTAGAAAATGTGTGAAATGTGCCATGTTTGCAGGCAAGTCAAGACTGCCAGCTCTGCCCTTGCAGCCAATTCAGGTCAAGCAACTCTTCATGAGGTGGGGTATCGATTTCATAGGCCCCATCAATCCATCGTCTAGTGCGGGCCATAGGTGGGTGCTTACAGCAACTGATTACTTCACAAGATGGACATAAGTAGTGCCCCTAAAGGAATCTAGTAAAGGTGTTGTTTTGAACTTTTATAGTGATCTGGTAGCTAGATTTGGGGTACCTAAATCTATCATATCAGACAATGCACTGGCTTTCGTCGGATTAAAAATAACTGACTAGGCTGTGAAGAATGGGATTTACTTGGGCACTTCATCAAATTATTACCCTCAGGGTAATGGCCTGGCCGAGTCCACAAATAAAAACCTCATAAGGATCATCAAGAGAACCATGAAGGATAACCAGAGGACATCTCATAGTAATTTGAAATCTACCTTATGGGTAGATAGAATTACTCCTAAGAGGTCCATTGGGAACTCTCCATATATGCTTGTTTATGGAAAAGAGGCAAGATTGCCTGTATCTACAGAGCTGCCAGCTCTTGACATCATGGACCAACTGGAAATGTTTGAGGAGAAGATCCCTTGGTGGTAAGATATGCTCAGCTCATGGAGCTTGAAGAAATCAGAGACAAGGCTATGAAGACTATGGAATATCATCAGCTATAGACCAAAAGAAGTTTTGATCAAAAGGCCACTCCCAGAATCTTTAGAGAAGGTGATTTGGTGCTCAAGTGGGATGAACTGAAGAGCAGGCCAGGGAAGCACTCCAAATTTGATTGCATGTGGAATGGCCCCCCATTTCTCATCACTGAATGCAAGAAGCACAATGCATTTTAGTTGTCAAAAATAGATGGACAAAATTTGCCTATCCCAGTCAATGGGATACACCTAAAGAGGTGTTTTGAGGTATGAGTGCTTTGTAAATTAGTAGATTAGGTCTCTATGCTTTCAATAAGTGATGTTGCACAATAGTTTAGATGCCTCTTTGTTTTCCCTAAGTGCTGTCTAGCATAGTTTACGGGTTGCTGTCAGCTTTTTGTTTGGCCTCTAGTCCTTCTTTGTCCTTCATTGCTGTCATGTTGGGTTTTCGGGGTTAGGATGTTTGTCAAGGCACTTCCAATTTCTTTTGACTCCATGCCCAATGAATCCCAGGCCACTGATCCTTTGTTTAGCAGGCAAACACCCCATAGAGGTCACCAAAAATGTTATCCTTTTTTCCTCTGCTCAGAGAAAAATGGCCAACCTGGTATTTTCCTTGAAAATCCTTTGAAAAGTCCTTATAAGGAAAAAGTGCCAAATTTCCCAAAAGTCTTGCCTAAAAAACCTTACCATTGGAAAGAGCTTGAAAAAATAGGCAGGTTTGCTTTTTACATCACCCTAAAATTTGTCCAAATAAAGACGTTATTCATGGTCAAAGTTTTGGTCAACACATAATTCAAATGTACATCTAGTAGGCTTGCAAATCCCTATCGACCTTAGAAAATATTGTGAAAAGTGAGTTTTATACATTTTTTGAATGTATATCGGGCCAAGGAAATGCATATACAAAGGGGGAATCTTTCGCAGATTCCCAGAATATTCCTAGTTTGTATATCTGGTTGCATAAAAATATACAAGGATGGAATGTATATTTGGCTTATATATTCGCATGTACAAGTGAAAGATACAAAGAAATATGCATGGAATATATACAAGGTCGGCGAACATACATGTGTTACAGTGGAATGTATATCGGGTTTGTATATTCGCATATACAACCCAATATACAATGAAAAATATACAAGGCCAATCTATATGCATCAAGAACAGTGTATTGTATATTGGCAGGTTGCTACAGTGGCTTGTATATTTGTGCTTGTATATTTGCACATACAAGTGAAATATACAAAAGAAAGGCTTGTATATTGCTTTGTATGATTCGTAATATATAAGAGGAAATATACAATGAGAAGATACATTGTGGGCATATTCCTCAAAGATTCCCTATTTGTATGTATGTGGGTTTGCATATTGTGTTTGCATATTTAACATACAAGGTGCAAATGTACATTTTCTACAGTGCCGCAGGGAGATATACAAAGGCATTTGTATATCGCCAGCATACAAGTGGTGGAGCCCGCGCATATACAAAGAAGATTGTATGTCTTCTACATACAAGTGGAATGAACAGTTGCATGTATATTGGGTTGTATGTCCACACATACAAGGCCAATATACAAAGAAATATACAAGGCTGAATATGCAGGAGGTGGGGTCCATGATATACAAGAGCTTTTGTATATCAGTGATATACAAGTAAACATGCAAGTCAAGATGTGCAAAAGCAAAAGCAGTGTAATGTATATTCGAAAGGTGCTATAGTGGTTTGTATATGCGGTTGTATATTTGCATATACAACCAAATATACAAGAGTTACATACAACCCGGACCCGATTGCATTTTTCAATGGTTTCATAAAGAGTTTTAGGTCCGTGGCTTGTATATCGGTGTTGTATGTGCCGATATACAAGCAGAAGATACAAAAGGAAAGACAAGGCCGGGGCCCACCACTTGTAAATTGGCGGTTGTATATTCACATATACAACCCAATGTGCATTTCAATATACAAGTTGGATTTCATGAAAAGATCAAATGCAGCTAATGATTTTTTTTTAGATCCGCGGCTTATACACATGGGCTTTCGTATATCGGCGATATACAATAGAAACATACAAAAGGATATACAAGTCGGACCTGTCTCAGAATACAAAAGGGTTTATGATTTTTCAGGTTCGCGGCTTGCATATGTGCATTTGATTGTATATTTGTATACATGCGATATACAAAGGGAAAATGGAGTTTCTCAGTGTCGCTTCTCAGACCAGCTCAACAGCAAATCAGGAGGTGCCACGTGGCAGTGACGAGAAGATATACAAGGGCTCTTGCATGTACAAAGACAGTTCAAATGCATTTTATGAAAAAGATTGTAGAGGCCTTTTGGTGCCAAAAAATAGAGATACATACAAGGCGTTTTGTGCATGCAAAGGTAGATTCAGAGGCCAATATATACACAGATGCAGAAGTGATATATACAGGCAGTTGACCAAAACTTTGACCGCCTGTATCTTCCCCATTTCAGTGCATTTCAACATGCTGTAAGAGGCAAAGATGCTTGTTTTTGCCTCCTCTTTCATTTGAGCAGGTTTTTGGGGGGATTTTCTAGTTTCCATTTTTTGGATCTGGCTTTGCATATTTCAGCCGATTAGACATTTCATCAGCCATCTTGAAGTTTTGAGGCGTTTTCTTCTCACAGTGGCTCGGGTTGGTGAAGTTCTGCAGATGCATTCATGGCGCATGGGCTCTTTGTCTTGCAGGACCATTTTCTATGCGGTGGATGGTGACTTTGGAGGTTGATTCTGAATTCCCTATCCTGTCTCGCATCATGGCTGTCGTCTTCCACATTTTTCTTCTGGCGAAAGCATGGTCCACGTCCCTTCACCATGCCTCTGCCCATATTTCCTACTTCTGGCATTTATGGCCTCGGTTCTATGATTCAGTGACTCCACACCCTTCTGGCAGGAGCCTGGCTTATAAAAGATAATGTAAAACTCTTTTGAGGGGTGTGGTATTTTTGGGGGCTATTATGCTGCCAATTTTTGTAGTCAGTCCACTTAGTGTAATTGCAAGGGTATGGAAATGTGACTCACTGTGCCAGAATTTGGCCTCTGCTGTCTTCCTTTTATCCACCAATGAATGTAATTAGCTATGTTGGTATACCCCTGCTATGAAATATCTCTGTATTGTAACAGTTTTCTGGACCTTCATGATTAATAGATGCTGACTTCTCACCTCTTTTATGTCTGAATTTCTGTGCTCTAATTGGAGTTGTAATCTATTCTGTGGGTAAAGTGGCCCCTCTGCATGCGTAACTTTGATATCGAAGCCTCGAACCAGTCTTAAAACTATGTGAATCTTCCCTTAGCAGTAAAGGAATCATTGTTGTGTCCATACCTTGAACACCATTGCTCACTAAATTTGGTGTATCACCTCTTTTCCCCTTTAGCTCCCCTTCTAACTCTTTCCTCTGCAAGTTTCTAGCACTAGGTTTAGTAGGAACCAGCCTTCTTTGGAGGTCTAATCTCAAATCGCAAGGTCCCACACTTCGAGATCATTCCAATGTTACCCCAAGTTGCTAAGGTTTCAGAACTGCAGCAAATGGTGCAAATTTGGGAGATAACAGTTATATAAGAATCATAATCCAGCCTTAACCCCTCCCAAAGATGATGAAGCTAAAGATACTTAGTTGGAATATTAGGGGACTTGATTCCCTTGATAGAAAATATGCTACCAAGGATTTTATCAAAAAAAGAAGAGGTGTGGACATTCTTCTTCTTCAGGAGGTGAAATCCAATGGATTCTTGTTGGAAATCAATCTAAAAATTATTTGGAAGGATGCCATTCAGTTTGTGACCAAACATGAAAAATGAAAAAGAGGCATTGCCATTTTAATAAACAATTTGTGGTCTAGGTGGGTTGTTGATTCAGGCTACTCTAGTTGCAATAGAGTAGTTTGGATTATCATTGAGAAGGATACAAAGAGATTTGGGATTTGTGTTATATATGCCGCTAATGATTATAGGGAAATGATTAAATTTTGGATATGGTTTGGGTCCCTACCTAAGATCCCTTGGATCATGGTTGGTGATTTCAACATGATAGAGAAATGAGAAGACAAATGTGGAGGTTTAGATTGGGGTTGGAAGGGTAATGAACAATATTTCTAGTCAAAAATGAAAAAATATGAGACTCTTTGATCCTTTGGCAAATGGCAGGAAGGATAGTAAAGACATCTGGTTCACATGGTGCAACCTCTAAAAAGATGGCAGGAGAATATACTATAGGTTGGACAAATTCTATGTCAATGAGGAATACTTTAGTTTTAAGCCAAAATAAAATGGTAACTATGTGACTGTTTACACTGAACCCTTGTCAGATCATTATCCAATAGAGGTGGTATTATTTCTTAAGAAGAAAGTCTTGAAAGAAAATGTGAGTAACCTATTCAAGCTCAATATTAGTCTGTTAAGGTATCAATATTGTCTGGATGGTGCTTTGACACTCATAAATATCAATAGATCCTTATTGAGAAGTGGCTCATAGATTGAGCTATGGGAAAGAAACACATGTGGTTGGAGGGTTCTCTTTCAGACCATTGGAAAAAAGTTTGTACTTGACCAGAGAAAAGTAGAGGATCAATTGCAAGAGAAGCTTCACTCATTATAAGGAAGGTTACAATGTAACCCTAATGATGACTCCTTGGTGGAAATGTTAGCCTCTACCAAAAACTCCATCAAATGTATCCAAAGCAAGAAAATACAGGGGCTAAAGGTTAGAGACAAATTGAATTGGCTTAAGGAAGGTGATAAAAGATCTAAATTCTTTTTTAACTTTGTGAAGAATAAGAACATTAAAGAAGAGAATAGTCATATCTGGATAGATAATGTAAGAGTTGAAGATCCTCACAAGATTAAAGAAGAATTTAGAAATTTCTATCAAAATCTATTTATTGCTAATGATAACAATCAACAATGCTTCATGAACCCAAAAATATGCAGGGAACTTATTCTTGTGAAATTTTTTGAGGTTGATGCTAATTGTTTGAGTAGTGTGATTTGCAAGGATGAAATATTGAAAGCAATTAGTTCATTTAAAAATAATAAATCTCCTGGTGTTGATGGCCTGCCTATAAAATTTTATAAAAAGAACATTGGTTGGATTGTTGATGACCTTTGGTCAATATATGATGAGGCATTGAAAAAAGGATCTTTGGGTAGTCATATTAATAGGGGAGTTATCAAATTCCTTCCAAAGGAAGGTGACATAGGTTTAACAAAAAAATTGGAGGCCCATTACCCTCCTGAATGTATCTTACAAAATTGTGGTTAAAGTTTTGGCACAAAGATTAAATGATATTCCTCCCAAATTTGGTAACAAGTCTCAAATAGGCTTTGTTAAAAGAAGATTTATTCTAGAAAACTTACTCACTAGTTGGGAAGCTATGCACTAGGCAAATCAAACTAATCAAAACATTGGCATGCTCCTTTTGGACTTTGAGAAGTCTTATGACATGATTGAATGGTCTTTTATAATATTGATGCTAGATGCATTTGGTTTTCCTCAAAAATTCAATGATATGGTAAAGACTCTCTTTCAAGATGTTGTTACAGTGATTGATATCAATGGATCCTTCTCTAAACCCTCTATCTTGCAGAGGTCCATTAGGCAAGGTTGCCCTCTAGATCTTGCCCTTTTTGTTATTGTTGTTGATGCAATATATTATTTATTGAGGGCTACTTTTGGGAGTGGCAGAGTTAGAGGTTTGTCCTTACCTAATGGGGATGAGCTAGTCAACACTCAATTTGCTGATGATATATCTATATTTATGGATATGGAAGAAAATAAATTCAAAAGTATGATAAACAAATTAGATGTATTTTGCTTGACATTTGGATCAAAAGTTTTTTCTCAAACATCTATGCTTCTATGTTGGACTGACACTCCTCCTGAGTGGTTCCTTGAAGTTGGTTTTGAATGGGGAGGAACTAATAAACAAATTAGGTATCTGGGGATACCTTTCTCTATCTCCCCCTCTCTTCCTGAGATGTGGAAGTGGGTGAAAGAAAGGATTTACAAGAAATTGGGAAAATGGAATATGCAATTCCTGTCCTTACCAGGAAGAGTACAAATCTGTCAAAAAATCCTATCTTCTTACACTATTTATTTCTCCTCTATATGGTTTTTTAACAGTTGTCATAGTGATGAGGTGCAAAAGAAGATTAGGATTTTTTGTTGGACTAATGGAAAGGGTCAAAAAAAGAGATATGTTGTTAACTGGGCTTGGTGTTGTCTTGGGAAGGATCTAGGGGGCCCGAGATTGAAAGATCTTAAACTTCAAGGCACTGCTCTTACTTCAAAGTGGATTTTGAAATCATTAGTGGGTAATGAACCTTGAAAAGTTCTTGTTAGAAATAATATTCAAATGGCAATGCCCAAAAGGGCCAAAGAATGGAAGTATCTCCATCCTCATGATATTCTTTTCAGTAGGTTTGTAGTCTTAATCTTTGGCTCTGGTGTCTTCAGAAGTATCTGGAAAGCATGGGAATTGGTTAGACCTTTTATCGATAATAGTTTTGCTTGGAATAATAATGGTTGTGAGGTGTACAAATCTTGCTCAATTTGGTGGAACCTCCATTGGAAAAATAAACCACTTGCCCTATTGTAGGGATGCCCTGTTAGGGTTAGCCGGCAGAAGATAACAATTAAATGCAAATAAAGATTAAACAAAGGAATGGAAATACACAGAAATAATAACAACAAGAGACAAGTTTTAACATGGTTCACCCAAACTTGGGCTACATTCACCAAACAAAGAGTCCAATATTATTATCCAGTAAATCAAACTGATTACAACCAGCAATCCTTGCAACTCAATACCACTGCAAAATGCTACAATACATCAACGAAAAACCTAACCCTTAGCCATTTTTATCATGACTTTTGTCAGTTACAAAAATAGGGTTTTTTATGTCGGCCAATGAAAAATAACTCCCGACACCTTAATAAAATAATAAAAAACCGTGTGAGGTTTCGGGGGTGTTGCCACTCGACCCCACCCTGTATCGTGATAGGGCGCGTCCCAGGGTGCTGCCCCTGGACCCCGCAAGGGGCGCTGCCCCTTTACCCTGTAAGAATTTGGGTGGAAACTGCACTGATAAAAGTGGGGTAAATTTAACCTCCAAGTCTGATTAGACTCCATATAACAATAATCTCCCACTTGGAGACTGATCAGACTCCACACCATATCATCTCCCATTTGGATACCGATCATAACACCGCTGACCCTGTAGCTCCCACTAGAAACAAGGACCCTGGACTCTGCTATTCTGATTTTGTTTTCAGTCTTGAACACCAACCGAAGCTGAAGAGGAGCTCAACTTCTCCCTTGTCACTACCTTTGTAAAAATATCCACTGGATTTTCATTTATATGTATCTTTTCCAGCCTTAACTATCCATCATCCAACACTGACCGAATAAAGTGATACTTCAATTGTATGTTTTTGGTCTTTGAATGCAAGGCAGCATTCTTTGCAAGATGTATGGCACTCTGACTATTTGTATACAAAGAATTGTTATCCTATTGTTTGTCTAATTCTTCCATGAAAGATTATAGCCATATCATCTCCTTGCTTGCCTCTGTTGCAACTACATACTCTGCCTATGTGGTGGATAAAGTAACCACCTTTTGTAACTATGAGATCCAACTCACTGTTGTCCCACCTACAATAAAGACATAACTTGTAGTACTCTGCTTGGTATCAATATCCCCTACCAAATCTGAGTCTACATAGCCTGCTAAATCAGTATTAGAGCCCCCAAGACATAAGTGTTTATTGGATGTGCCTCTCAAATATCTGAGAATCCATTTTACTGCATTCCAATGCTCCAATCTGGGATTACTCATATACCTGCTAACGACTCCTACAACATGTGCAATATCTGGTCTTGTGCATACTGTGGCATACATTAAACTTCCTACAGCTGAAGCATATGGTACCTTGGACATTTTTTCTTCCTCCTCTTGTGTCTTAGGACACATCTCCTTAGTCAATTTCAAATGACTAGGCAAAGGTGTACTGACAGCTTTTGCATTCTCCATATGGAATCTCTATAACACCTTTTCAACATAATTAGCCTGAGATAGAGTCAATTTTCTGTTATTGCTATCTCTACAAAGTTTTATACCAAGGATTTATTTTTCTGGCCCCAAATCCTTCATAGCAAATGACTGTGCTAAATGTTGTTTTAACTTGCTTATGTGATCCATGTTAGACCCCGCTACAAGCATGTCATAAATATATAAACATAAAATAATGTAGCTATCACTATCCAACATCTTAAAATAGACACAATGGTCAAAATTACACTGTTTGTAGCCTTGCTCAGCCATAAAACTATCAAATTTTAAATACCATTGCCGAGGTACTTGTTTCAAGCCATACAAACTCTTCTTCAATCTGCACACCAGTTTCTCTTTACCTTTGACCTCAAATCCTTGGCATTGTTACATGTATATCTCCTCCTCTAAATCACCATGGAGAAAGGCAGTTTTCACATCTAGCTATTCCAAATGCAAATCTTCAGCAGCCACAATACTTAAAACAATATGAATAGAAGTCATCTTAACAACTGGAGAAAAATCTCATCAAAATCAATGCCCTTTTTCTGTGCAAATCCTTTTACAACTAACTTGGCTTTAAATCTTTTCTTACCTCCATCTTCCTCTTTTAGCCCATAAACCCATTGGTTGGGTAAAGCCTTTTTACCTATAGGCAACTTACATAATTTCCAAGTCTAATTTTTCAGCAAAGAGTCCATTTCTTCTTTCATTGCAAGCTCCCACTGAACTTGTGTATCCACCTGCATAGCTTCATCATACCCTTCTAGTTCACCAGCATCTGTTAATAAAATAGAATACAAAGATGGAGAAAACCTTTCAGGAGGTCTACTTAGCCTTGTTGACCCTCTAACATTCAGTAGGGTTTGTGGTATTTCTGGCTGCTGTTGCGGAACATGAGGAACCACTGGAACATCACTATTTGGAGTATCATCCAACACCACATAATCTTTTTCTTTCTTCTCATGCTGCTACAATTGATCTTTATACAACACCTTCTCATTGAATATAACATCCCTGCTTCTCACAATTTTCTGATTTTCAAAATCCCAAAGCCTATAACCAAATTCATCAATGCCATATCCAACAAAGGTACACTTTTTTGATTTTGCATCCAGCTTGGTTCTAATTTCAGAATCTACATGTGCAAATGCTTCACATCCGAAGGTTTTGAGAAAAGAATAACTCACCTTCTTACCTGTCCATGCTTCTTATGGAATACCACTACCCAAAGGAACTGAAGGACCTCTGTTAGTTAAATATACAATGGTGTTGACAGCCTCTGCCCACATATTTAAAGGCAGCCCAGCATGCAATCTCATGGTCCTTGCATGCTCCATTATTGTCCTATTCATGCGCTCAGCCACCCCATTTTCTTGTGGAGTCCCTGGAACCATTTTCTACCTACGAATTCCATTAAAGGAACAATAATCCTCAAATTCTTTGCTGCAATACTCACCACCATTATCAGAAGTGAGACATTTTAATCTTTTACCTATCTCATTATCAACCAAGCTTCTCCATTTCTTAAATGTTTCAAATACATTAGATTTCTGCCTGAGGAAATAAATCTAAACCTTCCTAGTTGCATCATCTATGAATGTAACATAATACCGAGAGCCACCAAGAGAAGATACCTGAGCTGGTCCCTATACATCTGTATGCACAAGCTCCAACTTTTCTTCTTTCTTTTGCTTCCCATCCTTGAGTAAACTAACTCTCTTTTGTTTGCCATACACACAACTTTCACAGAAATCCATATTAATACATTTCAGATCTGGTAAAACTTTCTTAGAATGAAGTACCTTCATACCTTTTTCACTCATATGCCCAAGTCTGTTATGCCACAGTATTGTCTCAGAACCTATGACAACTGTTTCAGTCTCTTCCTGCGAACCTACAACAACTGTTTCTGAACCTATTTGTTTTTTCTCTGCAACAGCTAAAGTAGAAGGAACAGTATGACCTGTACAAAGATATAAGGTGCCTACTTTCATACCATTTGCTACTATTAAGGCACCTTTTGAAACCTTCTAATTTTTATCAGTAAATGTAACAATGCAACATTCTTCAGCTAGCTGCCCTGCTGAAATTAAATTCCTATTGAGTCTTGGAATGTGCCTTACATCTTGTAGTAGCCAATGATTCCCATTCTGCAACTTAATCTTAATTCTTCCCTTTCCAACAATATGACAGGGTTTGTTATCTCCCAAATAAACTAGCCCAAAATCCCGTTGGACATAATCAAGAAAATAACTTCTATGGGGTGTAGCATGAAATGAGGCCCTTGAATCTAAAACCCATGAATCATCAGTGTTATCTAGGGAAAGAATCAAAGCATCATCTTTAGATTTATTACTTACCACATTTGCCTCCTTATTGCCTTCTTGTTTGTCTCCTTCTTTATTCTTCCGAGACGAGAAATCTTTCTTTAGATGACTTGGTTTCCCATAGTACCAGCAATCCTTCTATCCTTTGGATTGGGATTTCTTATCCTTTGATTTTCCTCGTGACTTCCCATGACCTCCAGAACCTTTTCCTCTCTCCTTTGATTTGCCCCTGCTTTCTTCATTCAAAACACTACCTGATGTGGACTCTCCTAAGCTTTTCTGTCACATTTCCTCTCTAAGGATAACACCAACAACATCATCAAATTTTAAAGTGTTTGAACCAGAGACAGAGTTACTTACATCCATTACCAAGCTATTCCAGCTTTCTGGCAAAGAACATAAAACCAAGAGAGCCCTCACCTATTCATCAAATTTCACTTTTACAGAAGTTAACTGACTAACAATCATATTAAACTCATTTAAATGATCTGTCATAGATCCACCTTCAATCAATTTTAGATTAAACAAACGATTCATGAGAAATACCTTATTTGAGGCTGAGGGTTTTTCATACAATTTAGCCAAAGCTTTCATCAGTTCACTTATTGTCTTCTCTTCTGTTATATTGAATGCCACAGATGGTTCCAAGCACAACTGAATGGTTCCCAGTGTCTTTCTATCCAAACGTTCCCAATCCTCATCCGTCATTCCTGTCGGTTTCTTGGATACTCCTTCCAGTGGCCTCCATAAATCCTTTTGATAGAGATAATCTTCCATCTGCATCTTCCATAACCGATAGTTCTATCCATTGAATTATTGACCTTCAATTTACCCTCATCTGCCATTGCTCCCACTCAACTCTGAGACTCCCACTCAACTGTGAGACCTTCCTACAGA
Organism: Cunninghamia lanceolata; assembly: GCA_027924645.1. NCBI lineage: Eukaryota > Viridiplantae > Streptophyta > Pinopsida > Cupressales > Cupressaceae > Cunninghamia > Cunninghamia lanceolata. The sequence continues at coordinate 20,465,571 of BSBN01000627.1, forward strand.
TGATAATTGAACACAACCCGCTTTGATACCACTTGTTAGGGTTAGCTGACAAAAGATTAAACAGAGGAATGGAAATACATAGAAATAATAATAGCGAGAGACAAGTTTGAACATGGTTCATCCAAACTCGGGCTACATCCACCAAACAGAAAGTCCAATAATATTATCCAGTAAATCAAACTGATTAGAACCAGCAATCCCTTCAACTCAATACCACTGCAAAATGCTACAGTATATCAATGGAAACCCTAACCCTAGACCCCACAAGGGGCACTGCCCCTTGACCCCGTCTTGGGGACGCTACCCCCAAACCCCCGCAAGGGGCACTACCCCTTGACCCAGTAGGAATTTGGCAGGAAACAGCACCAATAAAAGTGGGGTAAATTTAACCTCTAAGTCTGATTAGGCTCCATATAACAACATGCTCTGCCAAAAGTTGGGACAACAAAGGAATCACATGTTTTAATGACACAATAAAGAATGGTAATTTGGTAGATTGGGGGGACTTTGAAAGTGGTCTTTGGCATTCCTGACACTCAAAAGAAAACATATAATTTGCTTTATAGATCCCTCTTTAAAATGCAGTGGCATGTAAACCTCAAATTCAATATTGAGATCTATGATGATCTGAAATGGAAAGATGGTTTAGTGGTTGCTAATCGTTGTTCTAAAAAGATCTATAGCCTCATAACTAACTCTTTGGAGGCTATCAGTTTTGTCAGTAAGTTTTGGTCAATTGATTTAAGTCGTTCTCATTGGTCTAAAATATTCCTTAGATGTTGGTCTAAAGTAATTGAACCCAAAAAGTCTTGTTTTAGGTAGTTGTTATTGTTAAATAAATTAGTTGTTGGTGATGTCTTTTTAAAGTTTGATCCTAGAAAGTCATTGTGTAGATTTTGTTCTCAAGTTGAGTCAGCTAAGCATATTTTTTTGAATGCGATTTTGCCAAATTTGTATGGTTTACTTATCTTTTTGATGTGAAAGGCTAGAATTCAAAGGGTAACTTCAATTGGCAGGAGATTCTTTTTGGATATGTGTTGGGTTTGGACAAAACTGCTAACAACTTCTAGTTAATTCTATCTATTGAAATATTGTGGGCCTTATGGAAACTCAGAAATGAGGATTATTTTCAAGGGAGGAGTAGAGTGCTGACTAAGTCTTGTAGAAGACTCATTTTCACAATGTGGTTGTGTAGGTGCAGTTGTCTGTTGAAATATCCAAGGAGAAATTTTTGGAATTGTTTGATGTTGGTCAAACTATGATAAAAAGATAAGATATTATCAATGCAAGTTACTGGCCACAAGATGCATGGGCAATGGATGAAAAACTGGCTCATCAGAATTTGATGTTTCAGGATAGATATAACAAGAACTGGGGGAAGAAGGAGTCAATGCTACCTTAGGATGCTGGTTTTGAGATTGTCAAGGACAGTGACTTCATTTTAGACATTGTTCCTCCCATAGGTGCCTTGGGGATCATAGATAAATTCAATGAAAGTGGTAATAGGAAGTGACATATGGTATCTTCTCTTTTTTGATAGTTGGTCTTCTTTATAGTACTATGTATGTCCTCCGAATATGTTGCAAGTCTACATTTTATGACCTTTTGGATGGTAGCTGAGGACATTTTGTAGCCCAATTTAATGTTGTGAGTTTTGATTAGAATATCATCTGAAGTGGTGCAACCCTATGTATTAAGATGCATTTGGATCAGTTTCTTTTTTGACAATTGCAATGATAAGGCCCCTTCATTCACCATGGACAAGATTTACAAGGTCTTATACTAAGTGCTAGATTGGAAGAGTGGTTGGTTGCTACAGGTGTGCAGGAAGATGGTAACAAATATGCTACAGGTTGAACAGGAGGGTGGTTAGTAGTGATGTTAACAATGTGTTTTATCCTGATGACCCTGAGATGGATATCAAGGATGGTACATGTTCATTATAATGTTTTATTTTGTTGACTAGAATGTGTGATATCATTGGTCCCTTTTGGTTTTTAAATGTTATATATTGTGAAATACTATTGCCTGCTAGCTAAACTCATATTGTATATTTGACATATTATTTGTAATCTATACTCAATTAAAAAAAATAATGCTAATATAATGTTATCCTAGAATTCTAGCTTGCTCAATTCGTTGGATAACCCCTACAGAAGTTGTCTGTTTTGTAGCCCACGTCCTCTAAGCACATGAATCAAGACATTTCTAGGTTGTCTCGAGTATGGTTTGATACCTCAAAAAATCTCTTCAATTCGGATCATAGTTCATTTTTAGTATTTTGTAAGTTTTTTTCCAGTGTTAGTCATTTTTGAAACTTTGGTGTAATTGCATTGAATTTCTATGTACTTGCATGTGTTATGTAAATGCAAATCTTTTTTTGCAATTGCATGTAGGATGTAATTGCCGAAAAAAATTCTGCAATTACACTCCTATACTGGCACACTTGAACATTAATGATAGTTTGTTTAAAAAATTTGCCAAATCTTCTTTTGCTTTATCTTTGTGTTTCATTTCTTTTTTCCTTATTTTTGTTGATGTGTGCCATTATTCCTGTTACCTTTGTGCCCTAGACATCCGAGATCATCGTGAGCTCGCTTCCATTTTTGGATTTGTGTTCATCATCGATCACAGGTATGTTATAATTTATTTCCTTTGTGTATTTGATTCGTTCCTTTGTTTCATTTCTTGCTTGTTTCTTTTATAGGTTATGTGTTTTATTAAGAGTCAGGGTTTTTGTTTATAATGACCTCAATGTGTACCATTTTTTGTTTATAATCATGTTTTGATTAAATGTTTTATTTCATCTTCTTTTAAACCCTAGTCTATGAAGTTGTTTCCTTTCCTTTTATCCCCCTTAGCATCATTTTTTGATTTGATTGATCATGGTTGTGTGGATTTTAAACTCTGAACAACCCTATTATATTTTTGTGATCATGCAACCTTACCTGGATGTCGTGTAGAGTTTTATCTCCACACAACATCTAAGTTTAGGATGTTATGCAGAGATTAAACCCCACATGACATCCTAAAAAGACCACCCTAAACATTGCATTCCATCGGATGTAATGCAGAGTTTAAACTTCACATAACATCTGGCTTAGGATATTATGCATAGTTTAAACCCTGCATTACATCTTGATTTTTTCTTGCCTCGATGCAACACATCCTAATTCATGTGTCTTGTGGAGTTTAAACTCCGCATGACACTTGCTTAACATGTCATGTAGAGTTTAAACTTTGCAAGACATTTTTTGGGCTTACACATAATTCATGTGTTGTACAGAGTTTAATCTCTGTACAACATGTTTTTGTCTTACCTAAAACCTAAGTGTCAATATATAGGTTAGAGTTTAAACTCTAATCTACATCCTTTTAAAATCTACCTCATATGTAGATCAGAGTTTAAACTTTGATGTGCATAAATTATCCTTTTGCTTTGGGATATGTAGGTCAGAGTTTAAACTTTGATCGACATCTAAAAAGTGAAATTTTTTCTAAACACTGGGAACAGAAGAATGATACTCCAAAGGGAAATTTTTCCTAGTGTTGCAAGTGGATATTTTTGAGTATGGAGGTGCTATTTTTTGCTGCAATTACACAAAGGCAAATTACATGAAATTTTTCTAACTCTGAGAAATTTCTAAAAGATCAATTTTTTGCAGTTTATTTGTTAGATGTCAGAATCCTCCCCGAAGAAGAAATGAAGTACAAGTTCCAAGGTGTTCTTCCAGTGACTTCTTTTGAGTCAAATGTTGATGACATAAAGGACATAGAGATTGTACTTGTGGACATGTCTGAATTCTTGGAGAGGGTGAATAAGCAACCAGTGCCCTTGCACATGTAATGCATCTTGAATAGAGACATCTAGTTGGTTTTTGTTGGCAACTTGGTATGATGAGGAGTGGCTAAGAATGATGTCTGATTAATGTTATCATTTATGGAAACAAGGATTTAGAAGGGTTTTGAGGTTATAGTAATTCTAATGAAGTCATCTATATAGAGAACTCTGGTTCGGAAAGAAGACTTAGACATTTTGGCTAAGTGTTGGCAGAATATAGAGATGACCACAGTGAGATAGTATTATGATGAACCTTGGTCTGCAGTTGAAGATCTGGTTGTGCAGATCTGGTAAGACATTTCTAATCCTTAGATGATCCTAAATCCAAAGTTTCATTTCTTGATCATCTTTGGAAGTGTACTTTTCAGAAGCTTAAGTTTAACATAGCAAAGAACAACCATAATCAGTGCAGAACACCTATTTGTGTTGGTCTACATTCCTCCGGTAATAGGTATTTCCTCATGCAGTTTTGAGGTATTGTAAACACATGTCTGAAGCCTCTAAATTCAAATTTGCAGAGTTTGAAGTCCAACTATTATGTTAGAAATTGTCCACCTGTATGGAATAATACAATTTCCTTTAGTTTAGCTCCTCTCCTTTGGTGTCCTTTTAGCCTCTTTGTTTTTGGACTTCCAAAAACCCTGACTAACCTATGTCTAGTTAAAAAAGTTTCATTTTTTGATATAACTATTGAATGAACCTGAAAAAGGAATTTGGATTTTGGGTCCCTGGAACCTCCTAGAGACAGATTTGATTGGAAAATGGGGGACTGGACTCACGCGGTCGTGCCCTAGTCCTGCCCCATTTTTTGGGATTTTGAATCTTGGCAGGGTGTTGGCTCTCGTCGTGCATCTTGGGATTCCATTTTCAAATTTTTAGTTTTCGTGCAATATTGAGACGTTATTTCAAATTTGAAATTCCTAAGGTTAGATATTTAAAGACATTTGAAAATCACTTTATCACACATAATCTATATGCAAGCTTGATGCCAAAACTCTACTAAAATTGCCATTAAAGATTAGTGATTTGTTGAAGCTCTTGAGTTATTTGAATTTGTTATCATGGAGACAATGGATGGAGATTAGGAATCAAGATCTTGAGACTATCTTTCTCTTCATAGGGTTTGTACACCTTTTGCATGATTGGGAGAAGGGTTGAAGCCTCCAACATTGATCTTGGGAATGCTCTGTAGATATGGCTTCCTTGCCTTCTTATTCCTGCAAGTCTTCATTGCTTTCATATCCTTGAGGTGAAGTTGTGTTTGTTCATTGAGTTGAAGCAAGTCATTGATCTTTCCTTGATGCTTGAGTCATCTAGGGTTTGATATTTCTACATACACATTTGTTAGATAGACACACACACTCATGCAGATCTTTATCTCTGGCTATTGTTGAGGTAGGAATACCAAAAATGGGGCTTGACTGAGGCAAGCTCCTATATAGCCATAAACATCTTTCTCCTCTTTTTCTAGGTGTAGATTGTGTTCGACGAGATACGACTAAAAAGAGTGACAGGAAGATGGATATTGTAGATACAGTTGTCACAAAGTTTTAGATTTTTAGATTGCGATACTTCTGGGACTAGTGAGTGGGTGCCCTAGTCCACTTGGGAAGATTCCTTAGGATTTGGGAGCTATTGAAGATTGTCAGACATTTGGTACAGAAGGTTTTTACAGATGAAAGATTGTGGGACTAATGAGCAGGCGCCCTAGTCCAATTGGTCCTCATTTTCTGGGTGCATGATCTCTAGACCTTACTCTTGGAATTTATGTGATCTGTTCATTTGGATTTGTCTCTAAATTCAGTAGGTTATAGTTACATGGTGTAGTTAGGTTTTCATGATCAGTGAGCGAAATGACCTTGTGAAATCTTAACCTAAACACTTGATCAGACTCAGTTAGCATAAAGGAATGTATAAGAAACTTGTAGCTTGACTCCAGTATTGATTCTTATCTTCCTAATGTTTAGTTGTGTGAAAGAATAGGACTTAATCTTGTTTTAAGGAATCCTACTTTTTCACACTAAACATTGTGGTGAACCTGACTTCTAAATAATTTGCATCCTTTATAACATTAGATCTGAATTAGTTTGTTGTCCTAAATCACATTTAGATTGCAAACCCTCTTTTATGAAAGTTCATGCATTGAATCTTGAATTATCTTCTCTATCCTTTCACTAAAAGAGTTTTAAAATTACACCTTTGTGTTTTGCATAGTGTTATTCTATTTCATTTTCACAAAGTTTACACTATATCATTTTACATTTAAATCTTGGGTTAATTTGAGCATGCTATAATGTTGGATTACTTTTTGCAAGATTTTCATGTATATGATGAGTCATTTAGTTGTGATGACTTCAATATGTTAGATGAGGCCCTTGAGTTCTTTATCTCGATTGAACATTCCACTACGAGTCCTAAACCATCAATTTTTTCAAAGATTAGTAAATGCATTTTATGTTCCTAACTCTCAAGAAGAATCTATGAAACTAAAAATAGTTGTCACCTTGTGTTCAGATGTGGTTCAACCATCTTTTAAACTAGTACTCACTATTAGAGGTCTTCCACCTTCTTCTCGATCTCCTAATTACATTTATAACTACATGAAACAAACAACACATCAAAATTCACAATAACCTGGTAATAATGTGGTTCCTCATACATATAATACTCAGAACAATAAAAAAAGCAAACAACAATCAAGCATTCTGATATCTTTATCAACTTCTCAACCGATGCTTCCTCAAGCACCTCATTTAATGCATAAAGTTGGTCAAGATTATGATCTTGTTGAGCAGCTTCGTGCTACTCTTTCTAAGATATCTCTTTGGGAACTGATGCAAACTTCGCCTACATATCATGGAATGCTCCAAGAAGCTTTACAAAAGGTGATACTACCACTTGCTATCAAGATAAATGATGTAGCAGCTCTATTAGATTGTATGCATGCGACAAAAACAAACATTTTGTTTCAACACCATGAGTTGCCATCTCTTGAAGTTCAAAACTAGTATGATCCTTTGATTATCTTCATTATAATCAACAAGAAACTGATTAAATGAGTTATGATTGATAATTGATCATCTCTTAATGTTTGTGGCATCAATTTATTACCTTAAAACTAAAGTTGATACATCTCTAATTAAGCCAGATATGATAATTATCTATGGCTTTGATAATGTTGGAAGATAATTTATAGGCACTATAACTTTACCTAAACAAGTTGGGCCTATGACTCTATCTACCTTGATTCATGTCATGTCAGGTTCTTTATCCTACAACATGATTCTTGGTGGACCTTGGATTATGCATTGGGGGTAGTTCCCTCTACCCTTCATGGTTCAATCACATTTTTTTTTAAAGATAAACTTCATACTATTCATGTTGATCCTGAACCTAACAGTTATTTACAAATTGAATCACAAAAGAAAATTGGGCATCATAAGATCTTAAACAATTTGAAAGTTGGCTCACCATCTCCTCTTGCCACAGATAATGTTGAGCAAGATGGTGATGATTGAGGTTTGTTAGATTTTACATCTCCTTTTATAGGTGAATATAAAATTAACAACCTTGCTCCTGAAACATTGAATGTTGCATTGATATTATCTAAATGTTTAGATATAAAACCTAAGGTCTCTCTGGTAACAAATACAGATAATACTTTTACTTACACTATAGATTATGAGACTTATGAAGCCCCACCTTCTTCTAAGGAAATGGCTTCCCTTTATGGTTGAGGATTTCATTTCCTTTATAAGAACTGTGATTATGTAGGTAAGGGTTGCGGTATTAATCAACAAGGAATTCAAGTACCTATAGAATCCGCTTCGTGACATTACTCAAGTGGCATTGGATATAACCCTTTCAAGGAATCTAAAGCCTCTAGACATCCTACTCTTAATGTGAATACAATATTGATGCTTAATTTGATCTTTCCTGAGATTATGGACATTAATTGTCCCCCAAGAGAGATCCCTTTCGATATCTTTTTAATGGATGAAGCGATAATCGAATTCTTGGGTGCTTACGACAATATTCCCTATTACCATCATAAGCATGGACTACCTTATTGTTTGAAGAATACTGCATATTTTGGAAAGACCGCTAACATGATAAGCACCACTTTAAAGTCTGAGGAAGAATTTGAAGACTTACGACAATCACTTGATCTCCTAGACCATAGTTACTTAATGGAAAGGTTGTTGATGTTTTCATGGAGAAAGACAATACTAAAAAAATATCCCTATAGGTGATTGTTTAAACACAAAAGAAAAATAAGAATTGACCAAGTTGTTACATGAATTTTCTGAATTGTTTGCTTGGAATTATTCAGATATGCCTGGTATCGATCCTCAAATTGTAACACATAATATTATATTGAAACCAGACGCTAAGCCTTTTAAACAAAAGATTTGTAAGATGAATCCTAAGGTTCCATTACTCATCAAGGATGAGATAGAAAAGATTTTACAAGGTGGATTTATCCACCCTATTGATTACTCACCTTGGATTTCAAACATAGTGGTTGTCGCTAAACCTGATGGTTGTATTTGCATGTGTACTGATTTTAGAGATTTGAATCCTGCATCTTTGAAAGATGATTTCCCACTTCCTAACATTGATATGATTGTAGATTCTATAGTTGGCCATGAATTACTCTCCTTCATGGATGGTTTTTTAGGGGGTCATCCCACAATAATGGGTTACACTTTTTGGCCAAACTTGACATTGAAATAAACATTTTGAACTAAATCTTCACTTTCTAACACCTATAGCTGCTAAACTGTTAGGAATTTGAAGATGATGCAAACTAGTGATTTGTGAGATTTTGTCTATAGATTCTAAATATATATTTTTTAAAAAAATTGGAGTTAAATTGTAAAATTGTTTGTGTCTCCTTTGATAACTAGTTCTTAATAGTAAACAACATTTTTTTAAAGCGATGTGTATTATGTCGCACATAATTTTTTTCTATAAAGGATAAAATTCCAATTCTTTTGAATTTAGATTGGTAACACCAATATCTAGAGGATGCATTTGGTTTCATATTGTTTTATTGAATTTTTTTAATTAAGTTTTGAAGTCAAACCAATTATAATTTAGACATAGGCGTATTCTGTCCAACATAACTTTTTTTGTATGTATTAGAATTCAATTTTTTTTGGTTGGAATATGGACATCAATACCTAGAGGACATGTATTTTTTAGAATTTTGTTTTCTCTATTTTCCTATTTTTTTGTATGTATGAAACAAAGACCTTGATGTTTATTGAAAAACCTACATTCACAAGAAATAAAAATAAATATAATCATCAAATTAAATATATTTAAAGTTATACTTTTTGTGAAGCTTATAATAAGGACTACATACTTACAAAACATAAATTTTAAATGAAGTCATTTGATCCCTCAAAATGTAAATCAAAAGTGGTTTTTAATTAGCATTTTGATAGGTGTAGAGGAGATTCCATTATAGGTATGGTTTAAAACTAGCGGGGTTCTATCCAAGGGGGTTTGATCAAACCCTCTTCAATTAAAATCCTTTAAATGGAACCTTTCAAGGCTTAAATCATTATATTTTCTAAAAATATGTGATTTCAACAAAAATCAAGATGTCCTAGAAAGTGTAACCCATTATTGTGGCAGCACCCCATGGTATAATCAAATCTTCATAAATCCTCAAGATCAATATAAAACATCTTTATAACACCTTGGGGAACATTTTGTTGGGTGGTCATGTCATTTGGGATTAAGAATGCAGGAGCAACTTACGAATGCGCTATGACCCTTATATTTCATGATTACATGCACAATATCTTAGAGGATTATGTCAATGACATCTTGGCGAAGTCGATTCACCACCAAGATCATGCCATGACTCTTCGACAAATCTTTGAGAAAATAAAGAAATACAACATGTGATTAAACCCTCACAAATTTGTTTTTGGTATAGATAGTGGAAAACTGTTGGGGTTTATAGTTTCAAATAGAGGTATTGAAGTAGATATGAAAAAGATGGATGCAATTGTTAATATGCCAGCACCTAAGAGCATATCTCAACTTCATAGTTTGCAAGGGAACATACAGGCCATTCACCGATTTGTTTCACAACTCGTAGATAGGACTCAACCTTTTACACAACTATTGAAGAAGGATTTGAAGATTCAATGGAATGCTAAATGTCAGAAAGCTTTCAAAGATTTAAAAACTTATATGGCTAATCCTTCTATTTTACAACCTATTGTTTATGATAAACCTTTCCTTTTGTACATCTCAGCATCTAATAATGCTCTTGCCTCTTTATTAGCACAACATAATACTGAAGGCAAAGAACGAGCTGTATATTACATCAGCTGAACCTTGCTCGATTATGAAGTGTGATAAACTGTTATTGAGAAGTATTACTTAGCTTTGGTGTTCGTAACACATAAGCTTAGACATTACCTTTTAAATGCTGAAATACATGTAATGGTGAAATTCGACCCCTTGAAACATATTTTAGCTAAAATTGATTTGTGGGGTCGTCTTGCTAAATGGGTTATGTTGTTAACTAAATTTGATCTTAAATTTATTTCTCAGAAAGCAATTAAGGGACACATGTTAACTAACCATTTAGCTGAAGCACCTTCACCTTTTGCTATACAAAATCAGGGCACATTCCCTAATGATCAAATTTTAGCTATTAATAAAGATGATAAATGGGAATTGTATTTTGGTGGATTGAGATGTCGAACTAGCTCTGATGCTGGTGTTATTCTAATACCCCTTGTAGGTAAGCCAATCCCTATGTCTTATCATCTAAACTTCTCATGTACAAACAACATTGCAAAGTATGAAACTCTCATTGTAGGACTTCGTGACGCTTTGGCTCTTGACATAAAAAACATCACTATATGTGGTGATTCACAACTAATTGTATGACAAATAACTAGATCATATCAAACTAAACAAGACAAGCTATCTCAATATCGTGACTTTGCTTTATCTCTATTAAAATGATTCACATCGTTTTCAATAGATACTATTCCCAGGAAAGATAATCAGCATGCAGATACAATGGTAAGTGCAACTTCCCTGATATCCCTTGATGATTCTCTTGAGTAATTTTGCTTTATTATTCACAACCTTAAAACACCGGTAGTAGAAGATCCTATAGTTGCGAGTACTAAACTTTGTGGTAATACAAATTTAGATGAGTGGTTCTCCCATATATTCAATTATTTGCGTGATGGAACCATCCCTAATTCAAACTCTAAGAATGCCTAAGTTTTCCTACCAAACTTGTGACACACTACATCATCTTGTCTAATGTTTTTTACAGATGAAGTTATAATGGTGTTCTACTCCAATGTCTAACTAAGTCAGAGATCCTGATAGCTTTAGAAGAAGCTTACTCTAGTGCCTATGGAGGGAATTTTGGAGCAAAATTGTTGGTGCAAAAGTTATTATGAATGAGATATTATTGGAAATATATGGAACAAGATTCTTTTGCATATGTTAAAAATGCCCACAATGTCAACAACACAATCATCTACTCTGAGCACTCGCCTAGGAACTTCGCGCCCAAGTTTCACCTTGGCCATTCTCTGTTGGGGCTTGGACCTGATTGGTAAAATCTCTCCACCTTCCTCTCAAGGGCATACATTTATTATCATCTCTACTAATTACTTTACAAAGTGGGTCAAAGCTATTCCCTTACAATCCATGACTGCTGATGTAATTTGTCGGTTTATACAAGATAACATCATTTCTCGATTTGGTATACATTTGTCCCTTGTTTCTGACAATGGTATGCCATTTAAGAACAAGGATGTGAAGAAATTTCTTGAAAAATATCATATTCAACATCACTTCTTTATGCCTTACTATCCTCAATCAAATGGCCAAGCAGAAGCTTCAAACAAAGTTACTGGACAGATTTTACAAAAAATTGTTGATAAACATAAAAACGATTGGCATACTCAACTATCCTATGCATTATGGACCTATAGAACAAGCATTTGTATGACTAATATGAATTAAATGTATAATCTTGTCTACGGCGTAAAGGTGATAATGCCTTTGGAGTTAGAAATTCCTTCACTAAGAATTTCCCTAAGAGACATTATTGACGATGATAAAGAACACGAGAAGAGATTAGAAGAACTTGAGATGCTTGATGAACGGCATATAAATGCTCTTGAGCACCTCAAGGCCCATCAGAAAAGCATACAACAATCATACAATGAATGTGTTATACAACGTTCATTCAACGTTGGAGACTTGGTACTGTATGAGAATCAACACAATGTGAATGCACCTCTTGGAGAGAAAGGAAAGTTTAGCCCTAATTGATTAGGACCGTATATAGTCACTGAAGCATTTGGATCAAGAGCATATAAATTATTTAATGAACAAGGTACGTCGCTTAAAGAACCTATTAATGCAACGCAACTCAAGAAATTTCATGCTTAAGATTTGAATGTTAAATGTTACTTTATAAAGCAAATTTATTAGTTAGATTAGCTTCAATTTTGACAAGATATGATCATTTTGTCTCAATTGATTTAACATTACATCTTTTGTTTAGTTAATCATTGTTGTATCTTACTTTATTGCAATCACCTTTGTATTAACTGAATACAGCATAGAATTTTGGTTTTATGCAAAATTTGTTAATCATTGTGCTTTCTACTATATGTTCTGCAAAGAAATTTTTAGTATATCACATTAGCATTAGTCACATTTCCATATAAATGTTTAATATTTATCACTAGTTGAATTTCATATAAATCACATGTGATAGATTAAAACATTGCAAATAGAAAATAATAAAACATCACACACACACACACACATATCAGATTGAATACACAAGAGTTGACTATCCCTTACAACAAAATGGGATGCCATAGTACATGAGATATATCACATAGCTGAACCTCAGTCACCAGTCCCCTCAAGACTTAGTGCTATGTGTGTGACTGAAGGCTGATCACGTGTGGCTATGGATTGTGAATGACTCCTAGAGACACTTTACGACCATAACCCCTTGATCTCACCTCTCATCCCTAGAAGCTCACTGTGTGCCTCCTAATACATACACTAATAGCGGTCTCTCTCTATATGAGCTATGTCTTTGTCATCTCTTGCTTAATGCAACTCAAGAAGTAGGACCTCATTAATGACAAGATCTCTCTCAAATGTAGGCATTGTTGTAGCTTGATCTCATAGTGTCTGGAGCTCTACCTTTGCACACTCAGCTCTCTGAATAGCCTGATCTAAAGTAGACTCCATAGCTAGTTTGTATTTAACAAATAGCATGAATATCTTTGCATGTCACCCAACGGCTGGTCGTGATGAATATCCTGACCACACTCGTTGCTCAGCTACATGAGTAGGTACTATGTCTACCACAAAATCCCACCATGTGTCTGTCCCAACTGCAAAATAGAAAATGGAATAGATATTAGACTCTCATATAAGCATAATAAGTAATCATAACCATAATAACATCAATCTAATAAAAAATTGACCTGGATCTCCATCTCGGCAAGATGGATCCCGAATCACTGAAGGTGTAATGAGCTCTACAATTTGATCTGTAGCTAGGGGCACAGGCCTACTGGTCTCCCCTTGCTTGTACTGGCTCGATCTCTCAACACCTGTAAGAACTGGACCTCGAGCTCTAGACCGTGGCCTCGACTCAGCCTCCTTGTCAGTGTCCACCTCTTGCTGATCATGTCGTGGTCTCACTCTGAAGACATACTGTGACGGGACCCCCTCCTCACCATCATCATCATCATCCACATCCTCCTCTAGATCATACTATCTTGTGAAGTCACTGACATCATCCTCTACCCTTGTATCCGGCCCAAGGTCAAGGATCACCTGTAAGATGACCAGGTAGAATGATAGGAGCAGGCCACACCATCTACCACTAGATCTGATACCCTTAGGTACAACCAACGACATCTGTATTTGATGTTGGATCTACATCCTCGGTACCATTATCATCACTAATGGCTACATCTACTACCATCGACCATTAGGTGTTATTTTCCCTGATTGCGCTGCACACAGAGCGTGCATAGCTTATGCATATCATAGGGACATCATGTCTATGCCTGAACTGTCATGCCAACCTATCAAAGTAGAACCAAGAGATGACATGATCAAGGTGACCGGCCATCAACCGATCCCTCTACATCCTCACTAATTGTCTTCGCTGGCCTTCCCATGCTATATAGCCACAATATGGTCTCCAGATGACATCGTTGGGCTCTAGTTTGTCAAATATAACTCTCCAGTACAAGAGATCACCATGTCTCTATCATCTAACCAATGGATAAGCATGAACATGTGGATGGGTAAATGTTGGGTCTATAGGGAATAAGGTTAGTCGTGTACACCTGATATGCTCAAAGGACTAGACCTGTAGTAAAGTGCAAATAATTAGGCTATGTGTCTCGTAATGGATGTATCATCCCAAGTCACGGTAGAGGTGCGCAAGCATACTACACCCCCTATGTGTACATATAGTCTGATTCTCCTCCATCTCTCTAATGGTGTGAATGAGACCCCCGTGAAGATGAGTGCCTTGTCCATCAAGTGCGATAGCTAGTGTGATAGTGACCATCATGATCCTTTGAACCAAAGGGATATCAACACATCCTTACTCTAATAATCAGAGTTGAATGTGTCCTCACTCTGCATGAGTGACTGTACAACCTAGATAATATAGATAACTCTCACGAGTATACTCTACTAAATGCTGCTCCATGACCCTCACTATCTCTCCTCAGATAGCTAGTTGTAGGATCCTGTACACATCCTCTACCATGATAGTCATCTCACCTATGGGTAAATGGAATGTGGATGTATCTGCATCCCATCTCTCCATCAAGGCCATCAACATGTTGCAATGAAATCTAATCATGTGCATGTCAAACACCCACCATAAACCTATTGTCTGCAAGTGACCCTCCTCTGCATTAGTCATAGTACTGATATGCTCTCGAAGTAGCATCATCAGGCAACTGCCTGTGTGCTCACATCTTAGGGATATCATGTAGGTCAAACAGTAAGGAATCATGTCATCTTTCATTATCAACTCATCAATCAATGCCTAACCTAACATCATGTGCCTAAACCTTAGGGCCTGTGTCCTCTTTGGACTTGGGCACCCCAGGAGGACTTGGGCTCCCCAGAGGGACACTAGCACCCCAGGGAGACTAGGGTGCCTTAGTAGGACATTGGCACCCTGGAAGGACTTGGGCTTCCTTACTAGGGACCCTTGTCTATTAGGACCTTGTTGGCATAGAAAACAAGAAAAAGTAACTTAAGTGAAAATATAATGATGATAGAAGTGCAAGATTAGAACCCTACCTCAGCCTCAAAACACCTCTTTGCTACTCGGGCTCGGAGCATTTCCAATTGTAGGGGCTAATATGGACGTCAACTCGGCATGGTCATTCTCTTCTTCTCTTCTCCTTCTCTCTTATACATAATGACAAGTAATAATGAATAGTGAGAAGTGAAAACTCCCTTTACTTATAGTAAATGGATGAGAATTCCTATCACTATCTAGGTGCAAAATTGAACAGTTCCTACTCTTAAGCCTCTATCTTGAGCTGCTAGAGTAAGATTTTCACGTCGTTCATTGCATTAGAATCCTCGTTCCACTCTCTATCCTACCCAATGTGTTGTGTTTGGGCATTGTTTGTTCAAACAACCCTCACAATGCATTTCTCATCAAGTTTCCTCAAAATTGATGTGAAAGGAAGCAAGGTATGTGGAACACACTTCCTACACTAATCTAATGAAGGGAGAAGAATGCAAATTCCATTTAAACCTTATAGTTACAGTGATATTAAGACAATAACATAGAGATTTCAGCAATACACACACATAAAATATAGACACAAGATATATCGTGGGGAAAACCCTTTTGGGAGAAAAACTCCACATTCCAAAACCTACACAATGTATTATCAAAACAATAATAGTTTACAATGCACTTGCAATGCAATCTCTCAAGAGTCTTCAAGATGTCATTTCTAGAGATATTCTAGTAGCATAATAGTACCTATCAATCAAACTATGCATCTCCTACTCTAAGCACCTGTTTATATAGAGTTTACAAGGTAAAATGAGAAGCTTCTAGAGATGGGCATCCAACTTGGCCTCATGGCCCATTACCCATGGCTAGGGACACTTGTCCAACATTACAAGGTTTTTACACTTATCACAACATGCCTTCCCAATGTGGGTGCCTAATCCCAAGATAGGCTATGATAGATGCTCTTACGCACCTTATAACTATCATAGAATCCATCGTACATGATAGCTCTTACAGTTGTAAGAGAATCTGTCATAAATGCCTAAAAATAGCATATTCCTCTTACAACATGTCATAACCCATCTTGGACACCCAAAGATGCCTTCCTCAAAGATGCTCTTCAACACTTGTCTTCTCTTGTCATAGAACCTTCCATTCTTGACTCTTATGCATCATAGAATCTGTCATAGGAATCTGTCATAACACTTACATGTTATAACTCCTTACACATACCAAAAGATGTTGACACATGGCAGAAAACCTCTACCACAATATGGGACACCTATCCTTCATGTGAGGACAAAATCAACTTCCTTGTCACCTCCCAGTCATCGACAAATCACCATGTCAACTTACTAGATGACGAAGCACAGTAAACAAGAAAGTTACTGCATAGTAAAAATTAATTACCATAGTAAAAAGTAATTGCCAAAAATTTACCAAGGTTAAGACACCTTAATTCCCAACACGACGCAAGTAGATATCTCCTTGTTTCTTCTTTTTAGACTAAGCAAGCAGAAACAAGGGGGGCATATATCTCCCTCAATTTTTCTCTCTCATCATGTCTCATCACTCAACCCCTTAGTATTTATGAGCTAACTCGTTGGTGGTGGTTGCAGGTTGATTTGATTTTGATTCTATGACAAGTGTTCCTTTACGAGTTGTGGTTCCTAACTTTGTGATCTTATAGGATTACAGACTTGGGGGCTTCTTCTTTTCTGTGACAACACTTTAGCTTCCTCTACAGTATCCTTTTGGGTGTCCTTTTTATGATTGATGTATTTACTTTCCTTTAGTTGCATATACACGTAGTGTCATATGGCCACTAAAGTGGGGGCTAAATGTTACATCAGAAATTGTCCTCTTGTATGGAACGGTATAATTTCTCTTGGTTTAGCTCCTCTCCTTTGGTATCCTTTTAGCCTCTTTGTTTTTGGCCTTACTAAAACCTTGACTAACCTATGTCTAGTTGAAAAAGATTCATTTTCTGAGATAACTGTTGACTGAACTTGAAAAGGGAATTTGGATTTTGGGTCCCTGGAACCTTCTAGAGAAAGATCTGTCTGGAAAATGGGGGACTGGACTCAGGTGCCCGCACCCTAGTCCTACCCCATTTTTTAGGATTTTGAATCTTGGCAAGATGTTGGCTCCCTTCGTGCATCTCAGGATTCTGTTTTCAAATTTTTAGTTTTCACGCGATGTTAAGATGTTATTTCAAAATTTGAAATTCCTAAGGTTAGATATTTAAAGACATTTGAAAATCACTTTATCACACACAATCTATATACAAGCTTGATGCCAAAACTTTGTTGAAATTTCCATTGAAGATCAGTGATTTGTTGAAGCTCTTGAAGTTATTTGAATTTTCTATCATGGAGACAATGGATGGAGATTAGGAATCAAGATCTTAAGACTATCTTGCTCTTCCTAGGGTTTGTACACCTTTTGCATGATCAAGAAAAGGGTTGAGGCATCCAACATCAAACTTGGGAATCCTCTGCAGATACGGATGCCTTGCCTTCTCATTCATGCAAGTCTTCATTGCTTTCATCTCCTTGAGGTGAAGTTATGTTTGTTCATTGAGTTGAAGCAAGTCATTGATCTTTCCTTGAAGCTTGAGTCATCTAGGGTTTGATATTTCTGCATACACATTTGTTAGATAGACACACACACACTCTTGTAGATCTTTATCTCTGGCTATTGTTGAGATAGTAATACCAAAAACAACTCTTGATTGAGGCAAGCTCCTATATAGCTGCAAACATCTTTCTCCTCTTTTTGTAGGTGTAGATCGTGTTTGACGGGATACAACAGCAAGGAGTGACAAGAAGACGGATATTGTAGATACAGTCATCATAGAGTTTCAGATTTTTGGATAGTGATACTTCTAGGACTAATGAGCAGGCACCATAGTCCAATTGGGAAGATTCCTTAGGATCTAGGAGCTATTGAAGATTGTCAGACATCTTGTAATGCCCACTCGGGAAATTAATAATAAATAACAATAATTCATAAATTTAGTAAATAACTAATGAAAGGAATATGAGTACAGGAGAAAATTTACTTATTTTTAACTTAGTAAACTTCAAAATTAAACATAAGTGTATTAACATTCAAATGTTTCGTAAACTATTATACACATTTTTACACATTTACAGTAATTACCAAATAACCATTCATCTGCAAGGAGAGAAGATACTTTCTTAGATCCAATACCCTACATGATTAACAAACCTAAAACTGCACAACTAAATGAAAACATTAGTTCACAAAGTCAATAAATAATCATATTAGATGTCTTTTCACAAAATGATGAGTCTATCGGCCCTAAGGGCAAGACCTAATGTCTTGAGGGCTCATGATGCCCTTGCCTATGTATGCGTAGTGCATATACTTCATAGTTTAGAAACTTAATCTTGGTATAAAATCAAAACCTTTAAAATATTATTCACAAAAAAATAGTGACATCTTCTTAATCTTAGATTCTTATTTACATATCAATATATACTTGAGGGTAGTAGAAGATCGAGGTTTACCTAACTCGTAAAAATTCTCATGATCTTCTTAAAGATAGTATTCAAGTTACCACTATGCTTAACCAATTATGTAAGGAAGACATTAGATCTTCTTTTTAATGTAAACAATTCTTGTTCCTCCAAGCTAGTTTACTAATCAAACATAATATAAGCCCTTAACATTTTAGTAAGAAAAGATTGGAAAGATATTACAATTAATGACTTCTTCATAAGATAAAGCCCTAAACAAGATAAAACATTCATACAAGTTACCATACTTAGTACAAGATGTAGACACCCAAAAATGTCCACTTGTCATAACATTACATCTTGTGGCATTTTTGCCCTAAGAATCTGTTTGTCACCATCATAACCCATGTCTTCATAACCTATTTAGCATTTCCTCTAATAAATTAAATAAATTTAACATTTATTTAATTTAACCACATCCTCCATATCATTAAATAAATAAATCTTATTTATTTATTTATTCCCCTCTCTTCTATGATTAAATAAATAATTATTATTTATTTAATCAATCATGCCACTTAATTAATTAAAATCACCTACCATTTCTATATCTCAAACCTTCTCGAGTTATCTCTTCTACCTTCCAATTTCTTCTCCACTCATTTCTCTTACTTTCTAATTATCTCTCTAATAACTCTTCCACTTTCCATTTCCTCTCCCAAGTTGCACAATGCAACTTTCCAATTCGATCATCACTTGCAAAATTGGAATCTTTATCCTTCCATTTTCCCATTTGTCTATAAATTGATCCATTTCCAAGCCATTGGCATGGACGAATCTTCTAAACACCGTTACTCTGCCGGATTTTCTTCTCACTCTTTCATTCATTAATCCTCTTTCATTTATCTCTCATCCATCAATCTCAATTCAATCATTGTGCTACAAACATGAAACAATCCACAAAACAAAACAAGGAATCATCCAATCCAGGTGAAGTTGTTCTTATTTGCATGTCTTCTTTATTTCATCTTTGGGTTTTGATTTCTTGAGTTTTGGGTTGAATCTGATCTCTCTATTGTTTGATCTTTATTGAATTTCTACCCAACACAGAATGGCACGCCAAGTGGGACTGAATCATTAGTTTTTACAAATTTTTATGGTAAAAATTTGTGTTGTTTCTAATCCCCACTGTCAAGTTTTTCAGAGAAGCTATCAAAAAAATCTCCAGGGCTCAATCTAACTACGCCATCATGTCCAAGAGGTCAATTTCAAGCTTCTGGACTATAAATTTGCATATCTTTTGTCACAAGAATTTTTTTTGTAAAAAATTGAATTTTTTTTACTTTTCAGCCCATATAGTATGGATCCGTACTGTACGAGCATTCCTCTCATCCCTCTATGCCCTCTATTTGCAAGTTGGGGTCTAGCATCTGAGGTTGGTACCGTTTGAATGTGTTTTTGACCCTTTGGATGTAGGCTGTTGTAGGGTCGAGACCCCCTGTCACTATCTTGAAACCCCTCTGTCACTTTAAACACCTCCTGGTTGACACTTCTTTGTACCTTGCATTCGCCACCACCGTCAAGCATCCATTCCTTGCCTTTGTAGCCGCTGTTGGTAGTGACTCATTCAACCTCGACCACTATCTGCCAAAACCCCCACTGTGTCGCCAACCCTAAACACTAAACTTACCAGTCGACCACCATTAAAATCAACCGCTTACATGTCATTAGATCCCGTCGCTTAAATAGTCGTTGTTTATATACCTTTGGTTGCAACCTTGAGAGCCTTTGTCGCCACCCAAACAACGCTTATGTCTGCCTTAATGACTACAGTCTTCTTGCTGATGCCCGGTCAACAGTTTTAGTCAACACCCATCTTGAACATTCTGACCACAGTCTTCTCACTGACCTACCCTTTCGACAGCCCATCGCTAGTCCTTTTATCCTTTCGCTTCTCTTCGACCCTTCATTGATATTCAACCTCACGTGGTCCACTCTCTTGTTGACCTCTACTCAGGGCCCTTCAACCACCAAACTTTGACTTCCAACCTGTCAATTCCCCACATTCTCACTTTCGACCCTGTTCTAAGCTTTAGGGTTTTATGCTATAGTGAACATTATAAGGTTGGCATTTAAATTTTAGGCTTTAAGCCTTAAAATTGCTAAAAAGGGGTGAGTTTGTTTTAACACAAACCTGGCTGCCACTACACCAAAAGCTCGAACTATCAGTGAATGGTGCCCCGATCATGTTAACCCAGAGACCGCATGGGTCCGGGAAGGGAGGAGTTGAGGGTCACACACCTAAGCGCCACCATGTCCCACCAGTCTGTACCTGCCTAGTGATAACCACATAGGCAGGCACAGAATGCTAGGCGCACCTTGTGTGCACGAAGGCGCAGGGGCATTGTTGGGAATCAAACCCCTCCCCAGTAGAGTTGCCAGATTGTTTTAACACAAACTCAGCTGCCACTACACCAAAAGCTCAAACTGTCAGTGAATGGTGCCCCGGTCATGTTAACCCAGAGACTGCACGGGTCCGGGAAGGGAGGAGTTGAGGGTCGCACACCTAAGTGCCACCAGGGTGTAAGATTTCATTTTCAACCCAACATAAAACTATAATCACCAAACATAAACACAACTCATGTGATCAAAAAAATTTCCAAAACCATCAAAAATTCCAAAAGGTAAAACTTCAAATGAAAAGTCAAATAATAGTCAACCTGTCAAACCTGCCATTTCCAACATGCCAAAGGGGGGGTGACTTTTCTTTTTGCCATAACAAGGGCATACGAAGGGAAAATCATGCAAATAAACACTCATCAAAAAGATAACAGGGTGAATTTTGCAGTTGTGAAGGTTTTGGCAGGTAATTTCATTGTTTCAGTAGGTAATTTCACTGTCAAAGTCAAGCCTCCTTTCAATCTTAAAATGCACATAACTTGACCTAAATTTATCCTTTTTCAATGAATTTTTTTTTAAAGTGCATGGAATTTCATAAACTTTCTATTTGGCTATATCAGATCACCATTTGTAGGTTTTTAGCTGATCATATCTTTGGTAGCTAACAATCTATCTGTGCAGCATGTCCTAATCGCTTGTCAAAGAATGGAGAAAACAAACTATTGATCTATCTTCTGCAGGTTCAAGTGGTCAAAGAATAATCATTTATCACTAAAGTAGGCACACTTTGGTTTGGTGCTTAAAATTAACATTGTCTACTTTGTGTCTGCTTTTGTTTTCTTTTTTTCCTGCTGAGTTTGTGTGTTACCCGATTTGGCAATGAAAGTATCCTCTCCCCCTGCCTAACCAATAGATCTGGGGTGCACAAGAAACCATTGCCAACTCTAGAGGGCCTTCCTTCTCATTGTGAGAAGGGATACAACCCAAGCAAAAATAGGTCAAAGCTAGACCATTCCAATCCACTATATAAATAATGTGTTTGTGACGAAAAGTCACAAACGATGGGTGTTGTTGCACTATATGGACGTTCATGTTTCCCCCAAAACCCTACAGAGCATAAATTATGCAGGCTGGGAAGCCTCCATTAATAGAGTGAATTGCCACATGTATAGCCACCTAAATGGAAACCCTAACTAAAAACCTCTGTGTAGAAGCCAAAAACCCCTATCTGTTGGTACAAGAGGAAACTTTGATAGTCATCCCACATTTTTGTGGCTTATGGAAAAGATAGCAAGGTACATCAGGATCAGTGTGTCCTAGGACCTGGAACTTGGTGTGCCTGAGAAGTGAGTGCACTGTAAGGGGGAGCCCATGCCCCAAGTTCCTGGAGCTATACACCATAAGTAGGCGCGGCTAGGTAAAACCAAGTGGGAACCCAACAGATACAGTCCTTGCCTAGCCTAGGGTGTACACATTGATCATTGTGTTTGGTGTGCATGCATGTGTATGTGAGATCTTGTGTTTGATATTGCCACATCATCCTCAATCAACTTCTTCCAATCACATCATCCTATCATCCTTGTCATCCAATCAACCATGTCTTAATCGACCCAAGTTATCTAACCACACCATTCTACACCATCCCATCTAGTTTGACCATGTCATATCATTGGACTTCTTGAGCCCTACATCATTTCTGAGACTCTACATCAGCCATCCAACATCGATCTAATCAACCAACATTGTCCTTTGGATTTGGTCCTTATCCAACATTTGATCATATCAGCATTATCAACCAACCTTGTCTACCCTTGAGTTCATGAGTCTATCTCTTGGGAGATAATCTTATCTAATCAACCAACTGATCAAACCAATCTAATTAATCAACCAAGCCAATCCAACCAATCAATCAAGAAAACCAATCAATCCAAGAGTCTCAACTTTGTCACATAAGTCCAATCCACATCATTCTCCAATCATGTCGACCTTAGAGGAACTAGCACATGACCTCATTGACCTACTTCACCAAGTTCAAACAAGTCAATTGTCCCTAAGCCAACAAATGATTCAACGTGTCCATAACTTGATTCAACAAATTCAACTTCAAGTAGGCTAGTCACCTCATATGCAACATCTTATAGCACAGGCCCAACACATTCTGGACACATGTGATGCAGGAACTTCCGGAGATCATAACTTTTGACTCGGATGTGGGTTTTCTACGAAATTTTACGGGTGGATGTGTTATGAGGTGGAAAGTGGTTTCACAACTGACCTTGGTGGGTTGGACTCCATTTTGGCACTTTTTAGGGGCTTGAAACTTTCATCTTGGCCCTCAAAATAGAAATTTAGTGTTTTTTTCTAGATTTCTAGTTTTTTTAAAAGTTGCTTTTGTAATAAATCAAAAATCATGTTTTGAATTTAGAATATTAGTTGGCATTTCATCCTACCTTAGTTTTAGGAAGCTTTTGGGAAAAAAATAGGATTTTTAGGATATGATTGTATAATTACCTAAAGTGGCAAAATCTGATAATTGTCAAAAATTTGCCAAAAAAAGGTATTTTTTTGATTTTTTTGTTTTTCTTGGATATAAGAGAGTTTTCTCTCATTGTAGTGGTAGAGTTGATGAATAGACGTTTTTTATGTTCCAGCTTCCAAATCTTTGTCTCTCATATGTTTAATGGCACAATTCTATTGAGTGTATGTTGTGTGCTGCATCATCTGGTATCAGAGCAGGAAGATGGCTGGGAGAGGAAGAGGAAGAGGTGGTCTTGCCCAGATGCATAGAGAAATGCAAAATCTGCAAAGGCAAATAGTAGAACTTATAACATGGATGGAAAACCAAATACTGGGTAGAGGAGGAGATGAATCTAATGAAGAGATAGGTCGAGGAGGTGCAAATCAAGATACAAAACATGAAGAAGAAGAATTAGAAGGCATGAGTTTTGAAGAGAGGATGCTTAGGGCCTTAGAAGGGAAAAATGAAGGGATCAAGGTGGATGTTTTAGATTATGTGGGTAGTCTTAAACTAGAGGAGTTGATAGATTGGTTGAATGACATGAGAAATTGTTTTGAATGGAAATCCATGACAGAGAAGAAGAAGGTAAAATTGGCATGCACCAAATTAAAGGGTCATGCAATGATTTGGTGGGATCATCTTCAAAAGGAACGAACAAGGAAAGGCAAGGATAAGATCAAGACATGGAATAAAATGGAGAAGAAGTTGAAAGAAAAAATTTTGCCCATAGATTATGCGCAAACCCTTTTTCGTAGGTTTCAAAATTTAAAGCAGAACCTCTCTTTTGTGCAAGATTATACAAATGAGTTTTATACGCTGTCTATACATATAGAGCATCAAGAAACTAATGAACAGATGGCTGCTAGATATGTGAATGGCCTAAAATTTTCTATTCAAGATGAATTGAGCATGCATCAACTCAATAGTATGGAAGAGGCTTACCAATTGGCTCTAAAGGCTGAAGAAAAACAAAATAGACAATACCATCAGAGGAATAGAGGAGGAAGAAGGGGTGCATCAACCCCATTTTGAGGAGGTTCAAATTATGGTAGGGGAGAGTCATCCCATGGATTGGAAAAACAAGTAGACACTTGAAAAGATCCATCGAATCAAGAGTGAGGAAGAGGATTTCAAAGAGGTAGAGGTTATGGTAGCGGTAGAGGATGGGAAAACCAGAGAAGGCCTTTCACTTGTTTCAGATGTGGAGAAGAAGGTCATAGGGCATTTGAATGCTCAAATTATAACATGCAAGAAAGAAATCAAGGAGGACAACCTAGGGTGAACCTAATTCAAACGCAGCATGAAGTGGAAGGGACAGAACTAGAGGTTCCACTAGATGTGGGAGAAAGTCTCATGATGAGAAGAGCAATGGTGATTCTAGAGAAGGAGAAAACACAAGCCAAAAGCTCTGATGGTTCATGGCTTCAAACCAATATCTTCAGAACTATATGCACTTCGGGTGGCAAGGTATGTCAAGTTATTGTTGATGGAGGTAGTTGTGAAAATATGGTTTCTAAAGAAATGGTAGAAAAATTGAATTTACACTGTGAAAAACATCTTCATCTGTACCGCATTGCATGGTTTAAAAAAGGAAATGAAGTCATTGTTGATAAAAGATGCCTAATTAAGTTTAGAATAGGGAAGATCTATCAGGATGAGATATGGTGTGATGTTGTCCCAATGGATGCCTGTCATGTGTTATTGGGAAGGCCATGGCAGTATGATAGAAAAGTTATGCATGATGGAGAGAAAAACACATACACCTTTTGGAAAGATGGCTCTAAGGTGATTTTGTTGCCTCTCAAGGATGAAGGAAAAGGTGAGACCATGTTGTCTGAAAGAGATCTTATTAAAGAAATGAAGGTGACAAGGTGTTGCTATGCATTAGTAGTGAAAAAAGGTGAAGAGGAAGACATTTTAGTTCCCCCAGAAGTAGCAAAGCTATTGACAAAATTTATTGATGTTTTACCTGATGAATTGCCTGATGGTCTACCGCCAAAGAGAGATATTCAGCATCATATTGATTTGATTCCAGGAGCAACTCTACCCAACCAAGCAGCTTATAGGATGAATCTAACACAACATGCAAAGATGAATAAGCAAGTAATAGAACTCATAAGTAGAGGTGTGGTGAGAGAGAGCATGAGCCCATGTGCTGTACCTACATTGTTGACCCCAAAAAAAGATGGAACATGGAGGATGTGCATTGATAGCAGAGCAATTAATAAGATTACCATCAAGTATCAGTTTCCTATACCTCGTATGGAGGACATGATGGATGTCCTTGCAGGGGCCAAATATTTCAGCAAGATCGACCTACGAAGTGGCTACCACCAAATTTGGATTCAAGAAGGGGATGAGTGGAAGATAGCCTTGAAGATTGGAGATGATTATATGAGTGGATGGTTATTCCATTTGGGTTATCAAATGCACCTAGTACATTTATGAGATTGATGAACACTATACTACGCCCTTACATTGGTAAGTTTGTGGTAGTTTATTTTGATGATATTTTGGTATTTAGTAATAGAAAAGAAGAGCACCTACAACACTTGAGGATCATCTTTGGTGTGTTAAGGAAGGAGAATCTCTATACCAATTTGAAGAAGTGTAGGTTCATGCAGGACAGTTTGGTTGTTTTAGGCTTTGTCATTTCTAAAGATGGTGTCAGAATGGATCTAGAAAAGGTCAGGGCAATTCTAGAATGGCCTAGTCCAAGAAGCATCATAGAGGTAAAAAAATTTTCATGGCTTGGTCACTTTCTATCGAAAGTTCATTCAAAATTTTAGTAGTATTGTATCTCCTATAACAGATTGCACCAAAGGAAGGGAGTTTGTATGGACCAAGGATGCTGAGGCAAGCTTTAAGTACTTGAAGCAAAAGGTAACAGAAGCACCTATACTTGCATTGCCAAATTTTGATAAGGTATTTGAAGTAAAATGTGATGCCTCCCATGTGGGAATAGGTGTTGTGCTTAGACAAGCTAGAAAACCTATAGCTTTCTTTAGTGAAAAGCTAAATGAAGTGAGAAAGAATTATTCTACTTATGATTTGGAATTTTATGCAATTGTTCAAGCATTGAGGCATTGGAGACATTATCTAGTTCCCTAGGAGTTTGTATTGTTTACAGATCATATTGCACTGAGATACTTGAACACACAAAAAAGTTGAATAGTAGGCATGCCAAGTGGGTCTCTTTCTTGCAGGGTTACAATTTCTTGTTGAAGCATAAGTCTAGAAAACAAAATCAGGTTGCAAATGCATTAAGTAGGCGTGTTGCACTTTTGACCACAATGGAAACTGAGGTGATTGGTTTTGATGCCATCAAAAATTTGTATGAGTCTGATGATGATTTTTGGGAGATTGTAGAACAATTGAAGGCACCAGTATCTGGTAAATTGGATCACTTTAGGGGTGAATATTTTATGCAAGATGGGTATCTATTTAAAGGAAAACAACTATGCATACCAGCTGGCTCTATGAGGGAAAACATTATCAGAGAATTTCATAGTAGTGGGTTGGCTAGACATTTTGGCAAGGACAAGACAATAGCCTTGATGGAAGATAAATATTACTAGCCAAAGATGAAAAGGGATATAACTAAGTATGTAACAAGGCATAGAATCTGCCAAGTGGCTAAGGGTCATTCACATAATACAGGGTTGTATATGCCATAACCAGTACCAGCTACGCCATGGACAGATTTGAGCATGGACTTTGTGTTGGGACTTCCACATACTCAACGAGGTAATGACTCCATTTTTGTAGTTGTTGATAGGTTCTCCAAGATGGTTCATTTTATTGCTTGTAAGAAAACTAATGATGCAACGAGGGTAGTAGAGTTTTTTTTTTTAGAAGTTGTTCGATTGCATGGTGTTCCAAAGACTATTACCTCTGATAGGGATACCAAATTCCTTAGTCATTTCTGGGTGTATGTTGTGTGCTGCATCAGCATGTCAAGCCCAACAAATGCATCATCATCCCTTATCCATTCAACACCAACCAATTCCACCTCATTCCTATACACCAATTCAATCCATCCACATATCATAACAATTACACATCATCTTATCTTATTTCCTATCAACCTAATCCATTCGCATATCATAAAAGTTCCACATCACCTTATCCTATGTCTTTCCATAACAATGCCATGTCACCATACCCTACTTCTTCCAATATCTACCATTATCCACAACAACCTGTACCCCAAGATATTTCACCTACACATCCTACCATTTCATCTCTTCATCAAACCCATTCACACGACTATCAATGGCCCCCAAAACATGAACATGCAAGTCTAAGTGGCCCTTTGTACATAAACAAAGTGAACCCAAGTCCACTCTTGCAACATGACCTAATAGACTTAAGTCAACCTATTCAATAAGATCTAATAACCTTTGAATCAAGTCTAAGTGACCCTTTGTACATAAAACACACATCCTCAAGTCCACTCTTGGAACAAGACTTAATATCATTTGATGAAGGAGACACCTATGTGTCACCTATTTCTACTCCAAGTGGACCCTTGTACATAAATCGCATGTCCTTAAGTCAATCTTTGGAGAAAAATTTAATATCCATTGATGAGGGAGATATCAACCTAGATTATGCGTCCTATGAGTCACCATCTGATCACATGCCAACACATGAGCCTACTAGTCCTATCTTGACACCATCATGTGATCCCATTCCTAGTCTATTGACCCACCAACCATCTAACCCATCTAGCCCTACTATCCCTCCATCCAATCCTATTTCCAATCCATCCAAGCACATTATCCCTTCATCCAATCCAAATCCCAATCCATCTAACTTCATTATCCCTTTATCCAATCCAAATTCTACTCCTAAGCCTATCACTCCATCTACCATTATCATGCATCCCCTATATTGTCCATTTACCCATACCCTATCAAAGGATGTGATCCATTGGTTGTTAGCATGAAATAGACCATCCCCATGTCAAACACTCATTCATGAGCCTATCAACGAGCCTTCTAATGACATGTCTAGCCTTATAAGCCCATAATGTGAACCACAAGTTATCAAGTCTATTCAAGAGCCTCCCATCATAAGCCAATATCAAGGTTCATTATACTCCCTTATGGATGAATATCAAAAACCCATTCAACTCATCCAAGAGCCTCATACTTCCATTCAAGCAACCCAAGAGTTCTATCAAGAGCATGATCCTAAGTATGTGAAAACATTAATCCCTAGTCCGAGTCAAGATCAAATCCTTCCTATTCACCCCATCCATAACATTTACCTTTTTTATGATCAAGATGATATCACATATAAAGAAGCTATCCATGAGCACATTGATCTTATCCATGATCCCCTACCCATCCATGAACAAGGCACCCAATGCCTACATGCTCTATCTAATGAAAGTCTCATTGACCTCCTTGAGTGTTCACCTTGTTTCATGGCCTTCCTACAAACATCCACTTGTCATGATGAGACATGTGCCTCCCAAGAACACATAAGCATAGAAGATCAAATCACCACCTTGGATCCTAATGAGCATAAGCAAGATCCTAATGATCCTTCTGTGTCCACTATCGACCCTATCACAACTCCACCATCATGTCCTAATAGTCTCTCCACCTTTATCCATGAGTGTTCCTCCTTAGAACACCACCATGCTTTGTCTTCCACTTCACTTTCTCCATCCAATAAGGAACTCATGTCTAGTGTTCCACCTACACCTAGTCCCATTCTCGATCGCATCCTCCAAAACATGAACTATCAAGGTAAAGGCTTAGGCCCTCTTGAACAAGGTATTTTGGAGCCCATCCATGTCAAAATCCCTCCATGTTCATTTGGCCTTGGATACACACCTCAATGTCAACAATATAATGATGTTGGTACATCCTCCATTCATCCTAAGTCCACCACTTCCTATCGCAAATCCCATCACACATCCAAAGCATATGTCGCCATTCCACCTCCATCCTCTTACAAATGTCAAAAGCATGTGACCATACACCTCCCACCATCCACTTTGCCTCCGTTGCTTCCAACTCCTAATGTCCCTCCATCCACTCTACCTCCCTTACTTCCAACACCTTATCCATCTACCCATAAATCCTCTAAAAATCCCAATCATGGCCACAAATGCACATATTGTCTAAACATGGAGCTCCTACCAACCCCACTTCCAGTCGCCCCAAGGGATTTCAAAATAAAAATTAAGATGTCTCTACCAAAGAATCAAAGAAAAATCCATCTCAAAAGCTGCATACACCCACACACCTCCAAGAAAAATTGAAAAAGGTGTGGGTCCCCAAGCAACAAGCAATTAGTTCAAATCCATCTCAAAAGCTGCATATATCCAAACCCATACCTCGACAAGCAAATTCACAAACTAAAATGGTATGGGTCCCTAAGCAACAAACTATCAAGTAAAACGAGGCATCCACCTCTCAAAAATCCAAACCATCTCCTTCTATCCATTCCATCCAAAAGCCACAAAATCCTCCATCCCACATGAAAAGATAAAAATAGAAAAATACTAAGTTTATGTGGGTCCCTAAAGCACTTTATCGCCCATCTCCTAAGAAAACAACTCCATTGCTTCCTACACGACCATCACATCAAAAGATTCAATTTTTATCACGGTGTGTGCAACCGTTGGTCATGAGTCCCTTCCATCCCACAATTCCACATACCTCCATCTCCCCATCCTTTGTCAACTATCCTACATACCTTGCCCATCACTTTCCTATGGTCCATGCTTTTGCATAAGCCTCTCATCCATCATAATCCACTATCCTCATCCGTAAGTCATACATAATCCACTATTGCACCTTTCATAATCCACTATCGCACCTTCCATAATCCACTATCATACCATTTCCATCCTAATCCATCTCCCTCTAAATCTTTCATGTAATCCACTACCAACATCTATGAGCACACTTGACATGGTCCATGCAACGACATCTTTCTAATGGGACTATCACCTTTCATGGAGCTAGACACTTGAGTCCCTTCCGTCCATATCCACCTACTCCCAGCCAAATATCCAAAATAAATAAATAAAAAAGAAAATTAAAAAAAAAAAAGAAAAAAAGTAAAGAGAAATCCCTTCGTCCAATGGTGAAAACCTGGCAAATAGGCACCCTGGATAAGTACCATGATGAAAACTTGACAAACAGGCGTCATGTGTAAGTTGATCTTCTATGTCATCTACAATTGGAGGCACCTTGTCTAATCCAACCTATCACTTCCCATCCTACCATATCCTATCCTATTGTTCTTGTCTATTACGCCCACCTACCCACCTACCCACATACCTATCCCATTGCAGTCTATCAATCCTCCTTTCCTCCTTTTGATCTTGATAAAGATTAGGGGCAAAAATGTTGAAACATGCTTGGAAAAACTCTTGATGTACCTTATCCCTTCCAATCTATCATGTCATCCTATCATAATCCCATTGTCATCAACCCAATCTTATCACTATCCCATCATCCTGCGCCTTGTCATGAAAAATCTCAAGCATACTATCTAGAATGGGGCATGTTATTTCCTATGCGACATAGTCTTTGAGATCACATCCTAGCTCTCTTATGCATACATCCAATGTCACCTATCCTCT
Source organism: Cunninghamia lanceolata (assembly GCA_027924645.1). Lineage (NCBI taxonomy): Eukaryota > Viridiplantae > Streptophyta > Pinopsida > Cupressales > Cupressaceae > Cunninghamia > Cunninghamia lanceolata. The sequence goes on from BSBN01000627.1 coordinate 20,496,747, forward strand.
AATCCATTCATTTATCATGAGTCTTCCTTTTCATCCCCTATCGCCCATCCTTTTATCTGTTCATCCTAGTCCATCCTATATCCTTTCTTGTGCCTAGACTTGGTTTCCTCCCTCATCACTAGTATCTAGCACAAAGGCTACCAAAATTGTAAATCCATTGACATCCCAAAACATATCAAAATACCAAAAAAATCATAAAAGTCCTAAAACAATCAAAAAAATCGTATAATGTCCTGAAAAAATCTAAAAAAATCATAAAATGCCCTAAAAAAATCCAAAAAAAATTATAAAAAGACATGAAAAAATATTTAAAAAATTAAATATTCCCAAAAATACAAAAAAATCATAAAATCCAATAAAAATCAAAACAATCATACCAAATCAATTCTTCCAATCAATCAAATCAAATCGGCAATCAAATCATTAATCCAATCATTAGTCTAATCATCAAATTTAATCATCAAGATCAAATCATTAAATCAAGCCAACCTATCAAATCAAAGCAAATCAACCAATCAATTAGAATCAACAATCAAATTAAGCCAAACTTCCAATCAATCAACAAAAATCAAATCAATCCATCAACTTTCATCATCCCATCAATAAACCCAAATCAGAACTACATCCAATCTCTATTGTTACGTGCCTTGATCCCATGGATACAGAGTATGTAGGCAGTCTGGAGTACGAAGGAACTACCCAGATTCAGGCATAGACGATATTCCTCTTTCTTCTTTCATCATCTTCTTATATCATCTATCTTCATCGGTTCATCAATCTTTCAAAACAATTCTTCCAATCAATCTTCATCAATCAATTCTTCAATCACTTCTTCTTCTTCCAATCTTCATCCAATAAACTCCAATGTAAATTAGCCCTTAAATCCATACCAAAAAGTTAATCAAGCTTGTCAAATTATCCAATCACATCCTTGGTCTTGATCCTAGCCTTGCATAAACCAAATCAATTAATCAATCAATCATCATCCTTGTGTTGATCTAGAGATATATCGTTCCCCACAATGACAACACTATCATCATCAATCTCACTGTCATCATCAATCGATTAGCAATCAATCGTTGGTCTACAGCTTGATGGGGGCAATACCTTGTTTGTTTTTGTATTATTTGTGCATGCTTGCTTGTGTGTGTAATCATTTTTGCATTTGCATTTGTATCCTCCTAGCTAATATTCATAGATTTTGTGTCTAGACAAGGTTGTATTACACTAGGGCATGAGACATATCGTCACCTTGGTCCTTATACCCTGGTGCATATTGTCTCATGCTATATCAAACATATGGTTGCTCACTTTCATGGCAACATAATGCATCATCCTTTCCTCTCTCCATTTCCTTATTCTTTCTTCCTTTTCGACCAATCCATTTTATTTCAAGAGCCTACCCATGTTTGTCTAACCCTCTTATCCTCTCAAGGGGGCATCATCATCTTGTTTTCTTCTATCCATACCTTAGCTTCTTTGAAATGATGTTACTTGACATAAATCTCGTCATCTCAAACATCATCTCAAAGAGGGGCAAAATGTAGACACCCAAAAATGTCCACTTGGCATAACATTACATCTTGTGGCATTTTTGCCCTAAGTACCCGTTTGTCGCCATCATAACCCATGTCTTCATAACCTAATTAGCATTTCCTCTAATAAATTAAATAAATATAACATTTATTTAATTTAACCACATCCTCCATATCATTAAATAAATAAATATTATTTATTTATTTATTCCCCTCTCTTCTATTATTAAATAAATAATAATTATTTATTTAATCAATCATGCCACTTAATTAATTAAAATCACTTACCATTTCTATCTCTCAAACCTTCTCGAGTTATCTCTTCCACCTTCCAATTTCTTCTCCACTCATCACTCCACTTATGTCTCTTACTTTCTAATTATCTCTCTAATCACTCTTCCACTTTCCATTTCCTCTCCCAAGTTGCACAATGCAGTTTTCCAATTCAATCGTCACTTGCAAAATTGGAATCTTTATCCTTCCATTTTCCCATTTGTCATAAATTGATCCATTTCCAAGCCATTGGCATGGATGAATCTTCTAAATGTCATTACTTTGCCGGATTTTCTTCTCACTCTTTCATCTATCTCTCATCCATCAATCTCAATTCAATCATTATGCTACAAACATGAAACAATCCACAAAACAAAACAAGTGATCATCCAATCCAGATGAAATTGTTCTTATTTGCATGTCTTCTTTATTTCATCTTTGGGTTTTGATTTCTTGAGTTTTGGGTTGAATCTGATCTCTCTATTGTTTGATCTTTGTTGAATTTGTACCCAACACACAAGGCAATTGAATCATTTTACTAATCAAATTGAGTTATATTCAATTGCAAAAGGATAATTACTTGCCATTTAGCAATATTTCCCTATCCAAAACAATAATGTATTTCTCAAAAATTAGATAAATCAATTTATTATTATTAACAATGAATTCAATATTCCTATCAACATACATTCATTAGACGAAGTAACCATATCATTCTGACCATTAGTCATACTAAGTCATTAAGCACCAAGCGGTTCATAATATCAAAAGATCATACATAAGCATCAAATGCCTTCTTCCTAGAATACTTTAATATCTTTGTATTTTTCCTATGATACAATCCTCTGGTTATTATATTATAATTTACATCATTTATGCATAGAAAATCATAAAGTCATCTTCCATCTAAGTCATTAATCAAAACATTTTGGGTAAGTGCAAGAAGATGGGGGGCCAAAAAGGGGTCTTAAGTGGCCACTTTTTTTCAGAAATTAGGAAATACTAGCCTTGGATGAGAAATTGAGCATAGTTACACTCAAAATTTGGAGATGTAACCAAAACAATGTTCGTAGTGCTCTGAGTCTACTTTCTAAACTACTATTTTTTTTAAATGGCATAGATTAAGGGGTTCAAAAGAGGGAGCCACAGAAATTGGTGTTGTTTTTGTCAAAAAAACATAACATAGCATGTTTTGTGGCTCCCTCAAAAGGTCAACTTTTTTTTGGTATTTTTAAAATCGCTTTAGTGAGAAATTAGATAATAGCATGTAGTTTATGCCCAATTTTTCTAATAATTTTTTGATGAATATTTGATTTTTTCTAATTTTCAAAGTGGACACATCCCAAAAAAATAGATTTTTGGCCGTGCTACCCCTATAAATTTTGAAAACTAATTGAAAATTATTTTTTTCTTTTTTTAATATTTGTAGAATGGAGTCTAGTTTTTAAATATGTAATTTTTTTAAAATTTGAATGAATAGTTAATTTACAATGAAAAAAAGACCAAATAGTGGTTTTTGCCCAAAAACGGACACACAAACAAAAGAAATTAAAGATGAAAGGTTGAACATTGTTAAAATGTGAAAAAAAATCACATCGTCAAATAGGTAAGAGAAAGCCTAACATTACCCAGGTGTTCAATTTGTTCGACCTTGAAACAAGTGCAAATCTGAGGGTTAGCACGAACGAAATTATGTGAAATTTTGAAGAATATGGAAAAACATGTCTGTGGCTGTTCAAAAGGCACTCCAAGCCTTTGGGTTGGAAATCCAAAGCAAATCCCAAGCCCAAGGCTTGGGATTCCCAAAGCAAAACATAATGCGAGCGCGTTATAATGCACTTGCGTTATGTTCCCTTAATTTTTTTTATGTTCAAGGCTATTAATCATGTATGTATGTATGTATACCTATATGTATGTATGTATGTATGTATCTATTCTGCCTATATGTATCTATGTATGCCTATATGTATCTATGTATCTATGTATGCCTATTTGTATGTATGTATAGTGTCAAGGGCAGAGGAGGGTAGAGATGGGAGTGAGCCAGATAGGGGAGGAGAGGGGTGGATAAGGATTAAGTGATTAAGGTTTAAGGTTGAGGGTTGAGCATTTAGGGATAGGATTTAGAGTTTAGGGATAAGGGATTAGAGTTTAGAACCTTGAGGGATTAGGGTTTAGGGTTGAGGCTTTAGGGATAGCATTTAGGGTTAAGGGTCGAGGGATTAGGGTTAGGGTAGAGGGATTAGGGATAGGGTTTAGGGTTGAAAGTTTAGGGTTGAGGGATTAGGTTTAAGGTATAGTTTAGTAGTTCTTGTGGATAGAGCCAGTAAACAATGGGAGATTATTTACCTATTTCATAACAATATACCTCCCCTTAGTGCGGGGTGGACAACAAAAAACATAGATGTACCCCAATGCAAATCTTTTCTCATAATTATCATCCTTCTGATTTCAATTGTTAATTACTCATTGTGGATGTACCATATTCAAAGGTTTTCTCATAGTGTGTACACCTATTGGCATAATGAACCCCAGATGGGCCAGAAAAACATGCCATATAACATTACTAACATTAAAAAAGTTCATAGCCATTTTTTGGACATATTCTTGCAACTCAAATATCTTTAAGAGAAGAGTGTCAAAAATGATGGGTTTAACAACCTAACATAAGGCAAAGCAGTTTTGTTGGGTTTAGGGATAGGGTTTAGGGTTTAAGGTTTAGAGATTAGGGTTTAGGGTTGAGGGATTATGGTTTAAGGTATAGTGTTGAGGGTTGAGGGTTTAGGGTTGACGGATTAGGGTTTAGGGTTGACAGATTAGGGTTCAGGGTTGACAGATTAGGGTTTAATGTTGAGAGTTGAGGGTTGAGGGTTGAGGGTTTAGGGATAGGGTTGATGGTCAAGGGATTAGGGTTAAAGTAGAGTGTTGAGGGTAGAGGGATTAGGGATAGGGTTTAGGGTTGAAGGTTTAACGATTGAGGGTTAAGGCTTTAGGGATGAGGGTTAAGGGATTGGGGTTTAAAATATAGTGTTGAGCATCGAGGGTTTATGGATAGGTTTTAGGGTTTAATTTTTAAGGGTTAAGGGTTGAGGGATAGGGTTTAGGGTTTAGGGATAAGGGATTAGGGTTTAAGGTATAGTGTCAAGGGTTGAGGGTTTAGGAATAGGGATAGTGTTTAGGGTTTAGGGATGAGGGATTAGGGTTGAGGGTTGAGGGATTAGGGTTTAAGGTATAGTGTCGAGGGTTGAGGGTTTATTGATAGTGTTTAGGGTTGAGGGTTGAGGGATTAGGTTTTAGGGTTGATGGATTAGGGTTTAAGGTATAGTGTTGAGGGTTAAGGGTTTAGGGATAGGGTTTAGGGTTGACGGATTAGGGTTTAGGGTTGACGGATTAGTGTTTAATGTCGAGGTTAGGGTTAGAGTGTCGAGGGTAGAGGGATTAGGGATAGAGTTTAGGGTTGAAGGTTTAAGGATTGAGGGTTGAGGCTTTAGGGATGAGGGTTTAAGGCTTAAGATATAGTGTCAAGTGTTGAGGGTGTAGGGATAGGGTTTAAGTTTTAAGGGTTAAGGGTTGAGGGATAGGGATTAGGGTTTAAGGTATTGTGTTGAGGGTTGATGGTTTAGGGATAGGGTTTAGGTTTGAGGGATTAGGGTTTAGGGTTGATGAATTAGGGTTTAATGTTGAGAGTTGAGAGTTGAGGGGTGAGGGTTGAGGGTTGAGGGTTGAGGTTGAGGGATAGGGTTAATGGTCAAGGGATTAGGGTTAAATAAGAGTGTCAAGGGTAGAGGGATTAGGGATAGGGTTTAGGGTTGAAGGTTTAAGGATTTAGGGTTGAGGCTTTAGGGATGAGGGTTAAGGGATTAGGGTTTAAGATATATTGTTGAGTGTCGAGCGTGTAGGGATAGGTTATAGGGTTCAAGTTTTAATGGTTAAGGGTTGAGGGATCAGAGTTAAGGGTTGAGGGTTTAGGGTTTGATGTTGAGGGTTGAGTACATTGAGGTTTGAGGGTTAAGGGTTTCAGGATAGGGTTGAGGGTCGAGGGATTAGGGTTAAAGTAGAGTGTCGAGGGTATAAGGATTAGAGATAGGGTTGGAGGGTTTAGGGATAAGGGATTAGGGTTTAAGGTATAGTATCGAGCCTGTTGAGGGTCTAGGAATAGGGATAGCGTTTAGGGTTTAGGGATGAGGGATTAGAGTTGAGGGATGACGGATTAGGGGGGTTGAGGGATTAGGGTTTAGGGATAAGGTTTAGGGTTAAGGGTTGGGGGATTAGGGTTTAAGGTATAGTGTTGAGGGTTTATGGATAGGGTTTAGGGTTGAGGGATTAGAGTGAAGGGTCAAGGGATTAGGATTTAATGTTGAGGGTTGAGGGTTGAGGATTTAAGGTTTAGGGTTTAGGGATAGGGTTGAGGGTCGAGGGATCATAGTTAAGGGTTGAGGGATTAGGGTTTGACATTGAGGGTTGAGGTTTGAGGGTCAAGGGTTTAGGGATAGGGTTGAGGGTCGAGGGATTAGGGTTAAAGTAGAGTGTGGAGGGTATAAGGATTAGGGATAGGGTTGGAGGGTTTAGGGATAAGGGATTAGGGTTTAAGGTATAGTATCGAGTCTGTTGAGGGTTTAGGAATAGGGATAGCATTTAGGGTTTATGGATGAGGGATTAGAGTTGAGGGATGATGGATTAGGGTTGAGGGTTGAGGGATTAGGGTTTAGGAATAAGGTTTAGGGTTGAGGGTTGAGGGATTAGGGTTTAAGGTATAGTGTTGAGGGTTTAGGGATGAGGGATTAGAGTTGAGGGATGATGGATTAGGGTTGAGGGTTGAGGGATTAGGGTTTAGGGATAAGGTTTAGGGCTGAGCGTTAAGGGATTAGGGTTTAACATATAGTGTTGAGGGTTTATGGATAGAGTTTAGGGTTGAGGGATTAGAGTGAAGGGTCGAGGGATTAGGATTTGACGTTGAGGGTTGAGGCTTTAGGGTTTAGGGTTTAGGGATAAGGTTGAAGGTCGAGGGATCATAGTTAAGGGTTAAGGGATTAGGGTTTGATGTTGAGGGTTGAGGGTTGAGGTTCGAGGGTCAAGGGTTTAGGGATAGGGTTGAGGATCGAGGGATTAGGGTTAAAGTAGAGTGTGGAGGGTATAAGGATTAGGGATAGGGTTGGAGAGTTTCAGGATAAGGGATTAGGGTTTAAGGTATAGTATCGAGTCTATTGAGGGTTTAGGGATAGGGATAGCATTTAGGGTTTAGGGATGAGGGATTAGAGTTGAGGGATGATAGATTAGGGTTGAGGGTTGATGGATTAGGGTTTAAGGTATAGTGTTGAGGGTTTAGGGATAGGGTTTAGGGTAGATGGAGTGAAGGGTCGAGGGATTAGGATTTGACGTTGAGGGTTGAGGGTTGAGGCTTTAGGGTTTAGGGTTTAGGGATAGGGTTGAGGGTCGAGGGATCATAGTTAAGGGTTGAGGGATTAGGGTTTGACGTTGAGGATTGAGGGTTGAGGTTCGAGGGTCAAGGGTTTAGAGATAGGGTTGAGGATCAAGGGATTAGGGTTAAAGTAGAGTGTGGAGGGTATAAGGATTAGGGATAGGGTTGGAGGGTTTAGGGATAAGGGATTAGGGTTTAAGGTATAGTATTGAGTCTATTGAGGGTTTAGGAATAGGGATATCATTTAGGGTTTAGGGACGAGGGATTAGTGTTGAGGGATGACTGATTAGGGTTGAGGGTTGAGGGATTAGGGTTTAGGGATAAGGTTTAGGGTTGAGGGTTGAGGGATTAGGGTTTAAGGTATAGTGTTGAGGGTTTAGGGATAGGGTTTAGGGTTGATGGATTAGAGTGAAGGGTCGAGGGATTAGGATTTGACGTTGAGGGTTGAGGGTTGATGCTTTAGGGTTTAGGGTTTAGGGATGGGGTTGAGGGTCAAGGGATCAGAGTTAAGGGTCGAGGGATTAGGGTTTGACGTTGAGGGCTGAGTTCTAAAGATAGGCAAACAAAGATTTTGTATTCAAGTTATTTAGATGTTGATGGATTTACACTTGAGTTGAAATTTTGGACTCTTAATCTAGCCTGAAGAGAGTTTCTTTCGTCAAATGTAGATTTATGGGTTTGATTATATTGATTGCCTCTCTAGTTTTGGGGTGTGGATGTTTTGGAATCAATCAGGAAGTCTTGAGGAGAGTTTGTGGAAGTGGACTGGCAATCGCTTGACAGAACCCCTGCTATTTATGCTTGGATAAGGATTTGTCATAAACTAGAACTTCTGCTTCCAAAGAAGATCTGTCTTTCTTCCTCGATGGGCATTTTCTATCAAGAACTTGATTATGAGGGCTTGCCCCTTCATTGGTATGCCTATCATATGGCAGAGCATCTGGCAAGCTCTTGCAGGAAATAGGAAAAGTTCTCCCTCAAAAACCTTGTGGTCATTCAAGTATGAAGGGGAAGGTTTGGAAAGAGAAAAGGATCACCAAAGAGATGAATTTCTTATTTCTCAGACATCATCAGTGGTTTTTCTCTAATGCAGAGGACCTACCAAGATGGAAAGCATTTAAAGATTATATGATCTCCAAAGGAAAATCTCCTAATTCTCCCAGAATGTCATCCTTCAGGAAGGCGGGACCAAGTGGCTTGGCTTTTCCAGTCATGGATCCTCCCATATGTAAGAGGAATTGTAAGGCTTGGAAGTGTCAGTTGATGAAGCACAAGATGTGGTCATCCCTGCTTGTGTTAAGGAAGATAATGCACAGGATGTGATCTATAGCAGGACAAAACGCGAGCGTGTTATAACGTGCTCACGTTTTGTCCTGCTATAGAAATGGTAAAAAAGTGTTGACCCCCGTGATCTAGGCCCACATGCTCTATTTTCATATTGATTCTGCATGTGCTCCGATAAAAAAGAAGTGCTTTCATGTTGTTGGAAAGTTCACATGCACATTTGACACATTGTACCACCTTTGCATGATCTTTCCACCACCTTTTCTGCTTTGCCAACTTGAGAAGGAGGAAATAACATAGTTTTCACACCAAATTTGATATATATCTATTCAAGTTTCAATTTTTGTAGTGTTGCAATGTTAATTGTGATTCAATTTTAGGAATTTAACATTATAGATTGGTTAATAGTATTGTTATTAGTAATTATATTTGAGTGTTATTCAATTTAACATTGAAAAGGAAGCAAGTGGTGAAAAACTCAAATTGTTGAGTTTGATGCAAGAAGAAAAAAACACTACATAATTGGCTACTCTCTCCATTCAAATCTTCATTTTTTAGGTATGTCAAGTCTTTACATACATGGTCTTTACATTTTCCTTAATTTAGATTGAATTACTTTATCATGCTTTATCATCCATGTTTAAAATAGACACATTCCCAATCAAGAAAGAAACCTACAATCTCACATGATGCCATGTATATTTTCTACACTTGGGCTCTTTAATAATTACGTGTAATAAATAGACCTTAACATACCATGATGTCAAACTATACAAGAATAAATCCTTACAACATAATAAAAATACAATCCCACTATTATCTTATAGTCATTTCTTAGGAAGTAATATTTTTCTCTTTATCATGCTACAGACAAATTCTCTGTCATGATGAGGAAACGATCAAGAATTAAACCAACACAGGAAGAGATAGAAGCTAAGAATGCAAAGAAAGCAGTGGCTATGAGGGAACTTCGTGAGAAGAGGAAATTGGACATGATAAATGAAGACATACCAATTGAAGAGGAACCACAACCATCACAAAGAGATATGGTATTGGCGGCGTAAAGAGAACAAATGCAAAAACTTCGTGCTACGAGAGATTTGAATACCATAGTTGGAGACACGTCCTCTACTGCAAGTCAACATGTAGGGACACCATCTACCACATCTCAAGTTGAGAGTACATCATCACTCACATGTGATGAAGGAGGTATGCCATCATTCCCACCTCAACCTCAAGTTATGTCATCTATTCCATCTTCAATCGAAGGTCTGCCATCTAGCCCATCTCATTTAAATATTGATGAAATTCCTAATGTTGAGATGAATTTACCTAACTTAACACCACCTAGAATTTTGCATAGAAAGCCAAAGTATTTGATTGAAATTGATGAGAATATTTTGCAACCAATGGAAGGTAAGATTTCAAAATGCACTTGTAGAAGATATGCTCATAAGATTTGGAGATTGTTCTTTGAAAAGTTAAATGAGACTGCAAGATGTCAACTATTCATTGAAATGATGCGAAGTATAAAGTATAGGTCCATCATGAAGATTCTTGGGTTGAGAACATCAGAGGCTTCAAGTGAAATATCTATTGTCAAGAATCTAATGAGTGCGTATGAGAGTGTGGGTAACACCTCATGCACAAAAGATAGTAATGCAACACGACGTGTGATTACATTGACTATAGTAAGTAGTCAAACGAGGAAAGCTCATCTCATTAGAAAGACGAGTCGAGAATTGAGAATTAATAGGAAAACTTTATCAAGAGCCATTGGAAGACGCCAAAGAATTAAGGACACTAATGCCAATGAATTATGGGTGTTCTTGGGGAGACTACCATGAAAAGATAAACCAATTATTGAAGCATTGAGATCACTAATTGAAGAGTTTTGGAAGAATTACACAAGGGTATCTCTGAATCAAAGGGATGTGGTAAGAAGGAGAGTCGGTAGTCAAAACCATGAGCCACATCCAAAGCATTTTTTGGATGAGACTCAAACATTGTTTTATGGTAAATTTCTAGAGAAGTATCCTCAAATTAAAATTTGTCAAAGATATTTTGAAATGCTAAAACCTTTCTATGTCAAGATAAATCACACATGCACTACTTCTTGTTGTAGATTACATATTGAATTTTCAAACCATTTTGATGCTTATAGGTCTATATGTTTAGATATGCATACTAACAATGTTTTGCAGGGTTGTGCCATATGTGCCCCACCAACATCTTCAAGAGACCTCATATCAAGAATTTTATGTGAAAGAGAGGAAGGTCAAATATTCTACAAGAAATTATGCTTGGATGGCACATGTCATCGTTGCAGTGGCTTGCAATATTTGCCAATATGTGAACATATGAAAAGAACACATGCAGTTGGAAATGAACTAGTAGAGTTTGGAAAGTATAAAATAGTGGCATACAATACAAAAGATGGTAACGAAGCAAAGAGGTGTGAATTGGTTATTGAAAAGATTCCAGTGTATCAGTTTATGCCTATATTTCATGACAGTATAGTGTATGAGTATGCAAGACATGCCCATAGAGCTCGATGGTTGGACTTGCAATTCAAGTTACACAAGGACACATTTCCAGTTGTTAGCATTGTTTCAGTCATCGACTTTGCGGAGAACTACAGTCTACAGCCACAGCATGAGGTGCAATCACAATATTACAACTCCACACAGGTTTCTATATTTGTGCACATCACATTCATTCATGCAAATGATAGTACAGAGGATGACAGAAAGATCACAAGGGAGTATAATTTCTATATTAGTGATGATCACATGCATTCTACAGAGTTTGTGCAAGGTTGCTTTCAGGTGTTCTACAATGATTTGGCTAGAAGGGGCATATCATTCAGTCAGCATATCATATGGTTAGATAATTCTGCGTCACAATTCAAGAACTCGTAGAATTTCTATTGGCTGAGTAGGAGGCATAATTTTACAGGTATTCAGCATATGTGGAACTTTTGTGAGGCCGGGCATGGAAAGGGGGAGCATGATGGTGCAGGAGCATGTATCAAAAGAGCCATAGCACGAGAAGAGTTAAAGTATAAAGACAATGCAAAGTTGACAGATGTAAAATTGATTGTCGAGTGGTGTAATACTTCCATGGGTCCAGGTAATGAAGGTAAGTCTTCAGTTCGTAGATTTTTTTGTTTGATAGATGATACTAACATTGCACCATATGAGGACTGTTGTACACTGACAAGATCAAATGAGATGCACTCTTTCAGAAGCTCAATTGCAGGTTCATGGAGTATCCATATGCAAAAGATGTCATGCTTTTGTTCTTCCTGTACAATTCAAGTCTGGGATGAGTGCAAGTCAAAGGAGTGGGTTGACGAATGGCAGTTAAGTTATCTTAGCCCACTTGACATGTATCAACCCCTGACGACACTGGAACTAACACAGATGGAATCATCAGTTGACTTTGACCACATATCAGATTTAGTTCAACTAGGTAATATAGGGCATGTATATGCATCTAATTTCATCTAGTTCAACCAGGTAATGTCATCTTACTTTGTAGTGTTTTGTAATGTTGACTAATTTCATCTAATTTGCTACACATATCAATGTAGGGCATGTATATGTAGTTATTGTAGATGAAGATAATGAAGAGGGAACAGATTATTACTTATGTCATTGTGTTGAGGCCAAAAAGAAATTGGAGGCCCCTATTACAGATGGAGAAAACATTGAATACCCTACAGGCTCAGTGGTTATTACTGGAACATGGCTTACAAGGTACCCACATAAGAGTGTTAATGTTTGGCTATTTCAGGACTTTGGCATGCATCAGAAGATGCTTCATTACTCAAACCTTGTCATGGTATCTAATGTTCATTTGATAAAGTATCAGGGTAGACCTTTGAACAAAATCTTGTGGAAGGTGCATGAGTCTGACCATGAAGCAATACTTGACACAATAAAGAGTAGAGCAAACCTGGATGGTTCATTGGATTAATTTATAAGTATTCACATTGATTTTGTAAAGTCATGTTACATTGAGTTGTAAGTATGCGCATTAATTTGTAAGGTTTGTCTTTTTTTAATTTCCTGCTGCATTTTTACACATATACACATTGTTACATCATCATGTTATGCATTTTTGGTGTCCTGCTCTTGATGTGACCAAACTGATAGTTCCAACGCATCCGGATGGGTATGTTTAGGCTAGGCATTGTTCTATTTTTCACCCATACATCTCGAAACAGTCTGAGCTACATTGTACCGACGATATCCCTAAAGAGTCCAAAGTGCAAAAAGACAGCAATCTTTGATGAGATGTTACTCAAAAACCGTGTCACTTAGAAACATTCTGTCTAAGGAAACACGATCACATAGAGTGCCTCTACAATAACCTCTCTCAATTTTTATATCTCTGAGGCATTTGCCCGTGGTGAAAGGTTTTTTGTTACCTCAAAAATCGTCAGAAGGAGGCAGTGTAAAGTTGCAAAGGGGTGTAACTTTCATCCTACTCTTGATGTGACCAAGCTGACTATTCCAACGCATCTGGATGGGTACATTTATGCTAGGCATGGTCCTATTTTCCACCCAAACATGTCGAAACAGTTTGAGCTACATTGTACCGATGATATCCCTGAAGAGTCCAAAGTGCAAAAAGGCAGCAATCTTTGACGAGATGTTACTTGAAAACCATGTCACTTAGAAACATTCTGTCTAAGGAAACGTGATCACGTAGATGCCTCTACAATAACCTCTCTCAGTTTTTCATATCTCTGAGGTATTTGCCTGTGGTGAAAGGTTTTCTGCTGCCCCAAAAATCGTCAGAAGGAGGCAGTGTAAAGTTGCAAAGGGGTGTAACTTTCATCCTGCTCTTGATGCGACCAAACTGACTATTCCAACATGTCTAAATGGGTACATTTACGTTAGGCATGCTCATTTTTTTCACCCAAACCTATCGAAACAGTCTGAGCTACATTATACCAACGATATCCCTGAAGAGTCCAAAGTGCAAAAAGGTAGCAATCTTTGACGAGATGTTACTTGAAAACTATGTCACTTAGAAACATTCCATCTGAGGCAACGCGATCATGTAGAGTGCCTCTACAATAACCTCTCTCAGTTTTTTATATCTCTGAGATGTTTGCCCGTGGTGAAAGGTTTTTTGCTGCCCCAAAAATTGTCAAAAGGAGGCAGTGTAAAGTTACAAAGGGGTGTAACTTTTATCCTACTCCTGATGCGACCAAACTGATAGTTCCAACATGTCTGAATGGGTACATTTACGCTAGGCATGGTCTTTTTTTTTACCCAAACATGTCGAAATAGTCTGAGCTACATTGTACCGACGATATCCCTGAAGAGTCCAAAGTGCAAAAAGGCAGCAATCTTTGACGAGATGTTACTCATAAACCATGTCACTTAGAAACATTCTGTCTAAGGAAACACGATCACTTAGAGTGCCTCTACAATAACCTCTCTCAATTTTTTATATCTCTAAGATGTTTGCCCGTGGTGAAAGGTTTTTTGCTGCCCCAAAAATCATCAGAAGGAGGCAGTGTAAAGTTGCAAAGGGGTGTAACTTTCATCCTGCTCTTGATGCGACCAAACTGACTTTTCCAACATGTCTGGATGGGTACATTTACACTAGGCATGGTCTTTTTTTTTACCCAAACATGTCAAAACAGTCTGAACTATATTGTACCGATGATATCCTTGAAGAGACCAAAGTGCAAAAAGGAAGCAATCTTTGACAAGATGTTACTCGAAAATCGTGTCACTTAGAAACATTCTGTCTGAGGCAACACGATCATGTAGAGTGCCTCTACAATAACCTCTCTCAATTTTTTATATCTCTAAGGTGTTTTCCCGTGGTGAAAAGTTTTCTGCTGCCCCAAAAATCGTCAGAAGGAGACAGTGTAAAGTTGCAAAGCATTGCTAAGAAATCCTCAATACTCAAACACTCCAATGAATTGAAGCAACTTCTTCTTAGGCGCAAATGTAAGGGTACACAAGGAGAAAATGGTACCTAGATGACTTAGTGCATTTCTATGACTTCATTCACATGTTTAAATGTTGGAGAAACTCTCCTTTACTAATTGCTTGTCCTCATGTCAATGTTAAGCTTTATACCTCCTAGCCGCTCAATTAGGTGATGTCATTAGATACAACTTACCCTTGGGCACCAATGTAGCTTCTTTAATCCATCACACTTATAGGCGCTCAAATTTGAGGTCTTGGACTTGTATCTTATTCCTAGGTACAATTGGTGCTCATGATGGTGGGAAATTACATGAAGGGCCACCTAAGTCCAATTTGACTTTGTATTTGATATTTTATGACTCCAATTGACTAGGAATGGCTCAATCTCTAAAATGCTGACTCAATAATGTAAGTTTAAGGTCTTTTCCTCCTAGGTGCCAATTAATGAGTTCACTAGATGCAATTTCTCCTAGACTTGAAGATTGTGAAAGAACTTGAAGCTTGGATGGATGTCTTCGAATGTTTGATGAAGAAGTGTTCCAACTTGAAAGGTCATTTGAAGTGTAGATGTTGATGATAACACTTTCCCTTATATGTGAAGTAGATGACTTCTCAAGGAGGCTTGAATGTATCAGAGGGACTTGAAGTGATAGATGGAAGTCTTCGAACATGATGCAACTGGTGATGTTGTTGATGAAGAAGACTTGAAATATATCTTGTTGTGACCTCTTGGAGCATCTACCTCTTGAAGTGGTGTTTCCTTGGCAGTGATTACTTCCATCTTAACTCTCTGGCATGAATGAATGTGAAAGGCTCCTTTGGAGCAGCTACATGATAACTCTAGGTGACTCCAAGCTCTTGCTCCTACCTTTTCCTTCAATCTTCCTACAATACAAACCCAGAAACACATCAATCCTCATGATAAACATTTTATAAGACAAAGGAATCCTCTTTAAACATGGAATAATCTTACTACAAATCTAGGCGCATATATAGGTAAAAAGAAGAGCAAAGGGCGCCTAACACAAGTTGGTCCATATTTATCACTTTAAATGATTTCAAACAATTGTAATGGCTTAAAGAGGTCAATCTCCCTTAAGAGATTCATCAAAAGGTGTCTTTCAATCCAATTTCTCCCTTAGGCACTAGAATGGGTTTGTACTAATGGAGAGTGCGCCTAGATTTAAATGTCTCTATACTTGCAATTTTGCAATTCTAAATGATGAGACATGTCTTAGAATGAATTCTATCTTTCAAGTGCTCACTCCAAAAGGTCATCTCATGCAATTTCACCCAAGGCACTCATTGAGGTGTCCTCAGAGGCTAAAGTGCACCTAACTCAATTGCCTTTATCTTTATCATTTTTGTGCTTTCAACAATTGAAAATGACCTAGAGTGATCCTTTCTCTCAAGGCACTCACCTATTGATATGAAATCAAGTTATTTCCCTTAGGCACAATTTTAGGCTTGTATAGGTGAAAAGTGTGCCTTACATCCTTAGGTGCTTGTTTCTAATTCTCAATGATTTCAATCAAATGCCAAGTGTCTAAGGAAGCTTTTTTCTTGAGATGATTAAATTTTGAGGTTCAAATCCGTTCCTCAATCAAGGCACAATCTGAGGGTTGTATAGATGAAAGTTGACTTCAACTTGGGCGCTCATTTGAGTTGGGAGGAGCTAGAATTTGTGCCTAGATTGGAGATAGATATTTTGGCTTATTTGATGATGGTCTCAAGTCTCTCTACCAAGGTGCATTTTGATGATGTTCTTATTTAAACTCTTATGAAGACTATCTCATCGCTAAGTGCTCATCCTCATGATTTTCATGCACTTAGACTTCAAGGTGCCAAAACTAGTAGGAAAATTCACAATGAGTGCCTTTGCTTTGGAAGAATTTCTTATTGATCATTAGGCACACTTTGGAGTTGATATGTACTTCCTTTACTTCCATGTACTCAATTCATCATAATTATTGTCAAATACTTCTCCAAGTTGATTGATAACATGCTTCTTGATGTTAAGATCCTTCATTCACTCCTTCTTAGATCTAGGCGCTCATGATGGTGGGAAATTACATGAAGGGCGCCTAAGGTTCAAGATAGGTTCTTTCCACTCATCTTAACTTTCAATCATTGTAGTTAATCTCAAAAGACATCATCCAAAATGAGAAACCTCCAAGACTTGTCATTGTAAGTTGATTTCCTCCAAGGCGCCAATACAAGGTTCTTTTGAAGGCAAAGGGCGCCTAGGCTTATGGGGCTCAATTTGATGTATTTATTGAAAGCTCAAGGTGAATTGATGCTTATTGAAAATGCCACTTAGTCCTTCATTTGCATTCTAGGTGCCATTTCCTATTGACTTATATACTCCTCCTCATGCTAGGGTGCCATAATGAAGTGGTTTAGACAATAGGTGCACTTCACTTACTAGAGGCTTGTTCTCCTTCCACCTTAGGTACACTTTTATGGTGGAATAGGTGTCAATGGGTGCCTTGTCTTAAATGAATTCTCTCTCCAAGTTGGGCACCCTTTTGAGGCTTTATGAGTTACAAATTGTGCCTTAACCCTTCATGCTTGTTGATCAATGTTTGAATGTTTAAGAAAGTCTCTTTTAGGCACTCATCTTAATGACTTTTTCTCAAGGCGCAATCATCCTAATGACTTAGATATTCATCCTAGCGTTTCAGGATATCAGGCTACCAGACTTAGTCATTTTCAGAATCTCAAACATAAAGAATAACATGATTCATTTTTTTGTATTGCATATAGTTGACATTGTATGCTACTCATAAAGAATATTAATATTTTTTGTTCAACATGATTTATTTTTTTTTAAATACAACTTTTATCTTTTAGTTTCAAAATGAGGTTTAGGTGATACTTGAATAACAATAGCTAGCTTATTGGATCAACAAACATCCTATGTAATATAACTGGACTTTAAATATTTGAAGTAGCCATCTAGAAATATCCATTCAAACATGGATTTATAAGGCAAGTATGGATGCCATCAATAAAAAATATTTGTATTAACCAAATATCCATATAGGCATACATCAATCTCTATCGATATAAGTATAACATATATACAAAATAGCCATATAGGCTTACAAGAATGCCATATAGGCATACAATGTCAACTATATACAATACAAAATATATGTACACAAATGTCATAGGCATACAACAAAGGAACACAATAAAAAGTCATTCCCCTTTGGCTGGTGAAGAGAATAGATCATGGGCAGCCTTTGATCTTCTAGGGGATGGAGACATGCATGTGGGTGGTCTACTACGAACCTGAGGGCTACTCCTCCTATTTAGTTCTTCCTGCATCTTTAGCTGTTACAATAAAAAGTATAGACATTAATATATAGAAATTACATGTTATAAAAAATGAAACATTTATCAAAATAATCACTTACTGCTACCATATAATTTGTCTCCTCACTTGCCTCAGTAGCAGGAATAGGTCCTGGTGATGTCATGTCCTATAGAAACCATCCAGATAGAAATTAAACTTCAAATCAATAATATTTTGATTTTTCAAAAATAGACAACTATAACAATGAATGTAAATTGAAATTTACTAATCTTCCTCATACCCCTGTCAATGCCATGGAGCTATGAATCGCAGAGGCCACACCATGCTCCATTGCCCTATGAACATGGGGAGGTGTCTTTGCAGCCTACATCATCTGGAAATAAAACAACATTATTCAATTACAAAAACTATAATAGTGATGCAAATCATGGCTCCTAACATACACACACGTTCATCTAAACATGGAAGTACACACAATAAAGCACACAAGTCACATACAAAAATCTAGTAAGTACAATTCATTCATTAAACTATTTATTTTATTACCTCCGTAAAGCTTTGAAGTCCACCACCGCTAGCAGGTGTTGTCGTGAAATCTACAATATTAACCTATTCAACATCTAAAATCAGATATTAGAATACCATTCATATAACGATGCTATTCACATGTAATATTTATAATTGTTTACTAGTTACATACCCTAACAGTAGATGATCTAGTGTAAAATGCAGGTGGAGAACCACTAAAAACTGCATCGACGCTATGACCCTAAAATTTCATTAAAATCATCAATTTAAATTAGTTAATCTGGCATTTTAAAAATAAAATTTAATAAATTAAATTCAATAAACTTGCTAATATTTACCTAAGTATCAAGGCTAAAAGTCTCACTCAGGAGGGTATCTGTCATCACCATCTGCTCAGCTGCAGATGTAGCCTATGCACCTGCGTCCTGACTATCCATGAGGTCATAACCATAGGCTGACCCGCAAGCCTGACAAGCATGGGGTGGGACCCTACTCCTCGCACTATCTCCCAACCCACTATGTGCTGCAAGACTGGCATGCTCTATGATGCTCTGGGTCAAGGCACTAATGGACTGAAGTGTATCGACCTCAACACTCTCCTTCACAATGTAAGGGATATAAACATGTTCATGGGCTGGTCTGTTGATTACTCATCTCACTGCCCGCTGTGGGTCAACACGTGCCCCTGGTCTATCTTGTGCTGACCCCCCACCTCTACCTTGGAAGTCCCACATATCAAAATAGTTTGGCACTTTATTGAGGATAAACTCGCAGTAGAGTTTCCTCAAAAAAATTTGCGGGACCTCATTATTATTGCATGGAGGATGGTCAAAAACCATCCACCACCTTTGCCCAAAATTGTCCCTTATCGCTTGTTTGTTGCACCAATGGATAGGGAATCTCTTGCATGTAATGGGTGGAGGTTGATTTGTTTGTGGGTTTGTGAAAATCGAACGCAAGTCTAATTTTGTGATTTGTAATTTTTTCACATCTTGGTATGACAGTTTGTCTGCATAATAATCTCTAAACTCTCTCCTCTTATCTGTCCAACTAGTTATTTGCTTGCTAATTGAATCTACATTTGATAACATAGATTCAAGAGATTCAGCAAGCGTGGACCTATGCAAGATTGAAGTGGAAGGATCTTTCAACCTTGCAATTATATCTTCAATTTTTTTTTGTTGTTTTTAATTTGCCCCATTATATTTTCTTGTGTTCCAGGGGCATGTCAAGGGAATTGATGGAGGAGGTTGTTGTTCTACAGGATTTTGTGGATTTTGAGGAGAAGGAGGAGGTGCATTAACATCTCTTGACAATTAACGAAATATACATCAAAAAATAACTCAAACCTACCTATTTAGAAGCAAATTCAAACAAAAAGACAAATAAACTCACTCCTTTGGCGTGCTCGACATCGTGGCGGCATTTTGGCGATGAATTGATAAGATTTTTGTGTTGAATTGAGGAATCCAAAACACAAGCGTGCTTCCTAAGGTTTGCAGACCGCAGGAATAGTGGAGAAAAAAGAAATGAAATGAAATGAAATGGGTTTTTTTTAATTTATAACATGTCATAACGCACTCGCGTTTTGCATTATTTTTTTTTAAAACAATTTGGCCACTTTTTGGCCCCCCATCTTTTTGCACTTACCCTTTTATTCTTTTCTAAAATCTAGAAACATATATAGCATTATCTATGAAGATAAAATATTTCTATTTACAATTACTTTCTAATCTTATATATTTTTAAAACTATCATTTACTATCCTCTAAATTATATTTTGATAACTTAAGAAATAAAATATTGTGAGATAAGCAAGCCCATCAGTGTCATTTCAAGAATAGAAACCAAGGGATCACTAGAAGTTAACAATTGAACACTAAAAGATAAGAGACATTCAAACTAAAACCTATTGGTAGGTTCACAAGTGGTTTCCTACTACAAATGTAAACTTTTCCCTATAAAGGCCACGGATTATATTTAGGCATATTTATAAATTTAATAGCGACCCCTCAGCCTACACTAGAAGTTTAGGGACAAGGGTATCAACATCCATTAAGACATATTGGAAGGCTGATTTTTGTCAAATATTATAGTTGGAAATTCTCTGGTAGACATATATGCATAATGTGGAAGCATGAACTATTTGATAGAATGCCTTAAAGAAATGTCATCTCATGGAATGCAATGATTGCAAGATATGCACAAAATCAAAAAGATAGAAGGATTTTTAAAACTTCAAGCAAAGAAAAAGGTAGATGCAAAACCAAAAGTTATGACCTTTGCCAACAAATATAAACTCTGGCAAGAATATCATAATGTAAGATTAGAGGAGAGATGAAGGGGAGTATGAATAGGTAAAAGTAATACATAATTTCATCGGACGTTGTAGATGTATGTGCCCTACTAGACATGTTTGCCAATTAGAATCATGCAGAAAGCACATGAACTGTTTGACAAAATGCCTCAAAGAAAAGTGGATCTAATGAGATGTGATGACTACAAGCTAAGCACAAAATCACTTTGTTGATAAGGTTCTAGAGACTTTCATGTAATGCAATCGGTAGGTGATAAGCCAGATTCCCTCAACCTTGGCCGACTACCTCACTACATGTGCCAATATTGGAGCTTCGAGATAGGGTACACAAATTCATCGAGATTAATGGGAGGTGTTTAAATATCATATATTAAAGTTATAAATATTGTGGTAGACATAAATTGAAAGGTGCACTCGATCTTCTTGGTAGAATGCCTCAATTAATGATTATAGATGGAGGTCAGATAATAGATTTTGAACAATACATAGGGGCTACAACAATGCAGATTAGAAGCAAATACAAAGGAAGTGATTAAAACAATTTTAACAAACATGCAATGTTGATCTCCATCATGCAAAGTTTATATAATTTTCCTCAACATTTATCATATTTCCAATTGAAAATCAAACTATGAGAATGATCATAGATTCATACCTATGATAAAATTTTCACACGAAGACTAATTCATCCATTCTTTTCCAAGCGTTATAACTAGATTTTCCCCCCAAAATCTTCAATCTTTCAAATTCTAAAACATAAAGATTCATCCCAATCATACCTAAAATACCATATATATAAGAAAAGATTTTGATGTAACATATGTGTTTTCAAAAGAGGGAAACTCTTCCCGAGAAGATGACTCTTCATCTACCCCTCTTGTAACTTATTTTCTTATGAACTTAAAAAAATAGATTAAAACAACATTAAAACATAGTTTTATGAATAAACAAATATCCTATTACTAAATTTTTATATCACAATCTTCATAATTAAATCTACATAAGAAATTGTTGGAAAACGATTAGGTCTTACACATCTGGTACATAAGGTTTTTACAGATGGAAGATTGCGGGACTAATGAGTGGGCTCCCTAGTCCAATTAGTCCTCATTTTCTAGGTGCATGATCTCTAGACCTTACTCTCTACATTTATGAGATATGTTCATTTGGATTTGCCTTTGAATTCAGTAGGTTACAGTTACATGGTGTAATTAGGGTTTCATGATTAGTGAGTGAAACAACCTTGTGAAATCTTAATCTAAAGACCTGATCAGACTTAGTTAGTATAAAGGAATGTATAAGAAACCTATAGCTTGACTCCAAGCTTGATTCTTATCTTCCTAATGTTTAGTCGTGTGAAAGAATATGACTTAATCTTGTTTTAAGGAACCCTACTTTTTCACACTAAACACCACTGGTAAGACAATTATAAGCTTCTGAGTATTGCTACTTACTTAGGCATTGTTTGATAGTGACACACTGCAACTTCTGATGGTCCACATTTCACCTCATGATTATATTATGTTATGCAGTTCTGAAGGTAAGCTTGGGGATGCCTAAAGAGCCTTAGGTATGATTTTGAGCAAGTTTTGTGGTTCGTATTGAAAGTTGTGTTCTGATAGTTAGAATGAACCTGTGATAGTCTGTGTATGAGGCTGACCTGATACTTTGATCTGTGTGCGATAAGATCTATTGATTAGAAACTTATACTAAGTAGTTCTATAGGTGAAGCTGACATGCATTAATATGTTTCAAGTGTTGTCTTGGTCCGCAAGGTATTTTGGTGAATGCTTTAGGCTGACAAGCTACAACTACATGATTCATCCTTGAAGGCAAACCTAATTTTAAAGTGGCAAGTGTTGTGGATATATATATATGTGATTCATGTTGATGTTTGATGAATGGGTATGTGAATATGAGTGTGTGTGTGTGTGTGTGTGTGACATGCAAAGGTTTGTGATTCTGAAAAGGTGACAAGTGCAGAAGAAGATAGATCTTATTTTCATGCAAGAGCAGAGTAGTGTAACAGAGCAGTTCAAGATGAAGAGATTTGAGACAGTTTTCTGAGCATCATTACAGTAGTATCCATGCATTTCCAGATGTAATTTGAGTAGTTTTATTTGGTAGTGAGCCACCCTTCTTTCTTTCTCTTTTCTCTTGGCAGTGAGCATCTTTCTTTGGATAGTGAGTCCTTAGGGTAGTGAGCCCTCAGGAAGTGAGCCTCTTGTAATTTAGTATTGTTACTACATTATATATTGTGAGTTAAAACTCACTGTGGTTTTTCCCTTTTTGGGTTTTCCATGTAAAAATCCTAGTGTCTATGTGTTATGTTTTGTGATTGTTCATTATATGCTTAATTTGTTTTACTGTTGTTGAATGGAAAAATTGATTAATGGTTTAATAAGTGAATGGTTTAAGAGAATACTAATTCACCCCCCCTCTTAGTATTTTGGGTGTTCAACAATTGGTATCAGAGCTTGGTTCCTTGGAAGAAGTTTAACAGCTTGAGGAAGATCTTGGAGATTGAACACATGGCAGGTAAAAAGTACCCTACTCCTCCTGAAGAAATTCATTCAACTAGAATCACAGAAGAAGAGTGCATATATGTCAATGAAGAAGAACTGAAAGTTACTCTTGTAGATCTTGAGAGGACTAAAGAGGAAAATATGGATCTAAAAGGAAATATCAAGGAAGTAGACGAGTGCATTAAGAAGTTGAGGGAGCAAGTCAAGAAATTTAAATAAAAGCATAAAGAAAGTTAGTGAATAGTTGAGATCAACAAATGAAATCTTGGATGATCTGAAAGTACAAATTCAAGGTAAGGAAAAAGTAGAAGAAGACCTAAATGAATTGGTGAAAGGCAAATCAGAAGAATGTGTAAAGCTTGAAAAAGAAGTTGTGAACCTGAAATTAAATTTGGAGAAGGCAAAGAGTTATGAATAAAAGTTCAAGATAAGTTCTGCAAAACTTGATGAGATGCTTGCTAGCCTGAAGAACTCTAATGACAAAGAAGGCTTGGGATTTGAGAAAGGTGAAAGTTCTAAAATAGGTCAAGAAATGAATTCTGAGAACAAGAAGGACAAAGACAAGTAGATCCAGAATCAAAGGAATGGACCTAGAAAACCATCGATTAGGCAACCAAATGCTCAAAGGTACCCATCTTTCGATTGTTATTGTAATTCATGCAATAAGTTTGGTCATAAGGCTACTCAATGTAGGAGTAGAGTGAATCAAAATGTTCCATCTTTCTCTAGTTAGTGCTTTGCATGCAAGAAAGTTGGTCATAGATCTAGTGAATGTAAAAGTCAGATAAGGAATAACTATAATAATGGAAGGAATGCTCAATCTTTCAATGGTAACTGCTTTGCATGCAAGAGAGTTGGTCATAGAGCTAGTGAATGTAGAAGTCAGATAAGGAATGACTATAACAATAGAAGGTATGCTCAATGTTTCAATGGTAACTATTTTACATGCAATAGATTTGGACATAAGGCTAATCAATGCAGGTCAAGGATGAATGGAAGGAACAATGGTTAGAGAAATGTTATATATTTCAAATGCAATAGGCCTGGACATATTGCAAAGTTCTACAAAAGTAAGAACATGAAGAAGCATAATCTGGTAGAAGAGCAGAAACCAGTGCAAAAGGTTGAAGCAACATAAATCAAGGAGGATATGGACAAGATGTGGGTTAAGAAGGATGTTATTGAAGCCAAGAATGAGTCTGTGCTAGACTCTAGTGCAGAAACTTCCTCTAGGAAGTGAATTGGGAGCTCTGGCTCAGGGGGAGCTTCTATGGTAAATCTTCTTCCCCTAGCCAAAAAAGTGGTGCTAACACCTAGTATGATGGTGTGAGTTGAAAAATATTATATCAAACCTTTTGAAAAAAAAATTGGTAGAAAAGAACCTAATGCATAAGATTGCAGAGTAATTTGGATCGACTGTGTGTGATAGAGAAAGTGTTTAGCAACTTTTTGGAAATGAGCATTTAAGTTGATTAGATTGTGATGAAAAGGGTTTATAAGAAATCTCATTCAAAGGAAAATCATAGTACATTTGAACTCTCAAGCGACCAAGGAGATCTGAGCAACAAAGCTAAAGCAAATTCAAGTGTTTGGTGTGAAGAAACCCTAACCGAAAAGTGAAGAACAAGGTACTTACAGTCTACTCTTTTGAAAAGCTTTTGTTGAACTATAAAGATGTCTACTCCTCAAGTAATTGAGATCATTGAAAGGCCTCAACCCAAATTTAAGAAACACCCATTCAAATCCCTAGAAACAGATCCCGATGGTGCATTTTTTGAGGTTTTGTATGGCGTAATGCATAATGAAGATGTTAGGGTCTACATGCATGCAAATATGGAAGAGTATGATCACTTAAAGTTAGGGAGAGTGTACTTGAATGAGTTGACCGGTGATAAATTTGAATTGAAGGAAGAATTTAGTGCTCTGCATGAGAAGAAATTGGACACATGGATAGATTTCCCTGTTTTCTCTGAAGATGCTTGGGTTAGGTATGCCCTAAGCATGATCCATGATGAATTCATTTGGATTAATATGCCGCGTAGGATAACCAAGGATGCCATTGAGGTAGTGACAGGTATGTGTTCTTCCAGAACAATTTTGTTGCTTAAATTTGTGAAGAATGATACAGTGACGAAGCTAACGGGTGCCAAATTTGACAAGAGGGCGTTAACTGTCAATGATATAGAGTATCCAACAGTCAAGTTTGCCTCCATGGTGATTGGATATAAGGTGTATTTCTCTAACAGGGAGAACTATGTTTCTGCTATGGCCATCTATAATGCCTATGAGATGGTGAAGAAGAATAATGATTATGACCTGTGTGAGTTGCTCTGGCAATAGTTGATGGAGAATCTAAAGAGGATAAAAGATACAAAGTATCCATTCAAATATGGTACTTTCATCATCTACGTACTATTCTATTTTCTAAGGGAATTACTAGGTATGAGTAATATTGTTTAGTTTAATCACTCTCCTGTAGCAGTACAAATTAGAAATCATCTGCAAAGTTTAAGAGATGTTGATGCACAAAATGCAGTTTTGTGGGGATATTTTAAGAATTTCTAGAAGAATATACAATCTAGGGTTAGAATCCCTAGAAAGGTAGTAGAGAAGTATAAAGATGATATTGTCTTTATGGTGACCAAAGATCAATGCCTCATGGAGGTAGTAAAACCAAGAATAGTGTGGGTCCTAGCAATGGGATATAAATTTACATAGGACATCTTGACTAGTTTGGCAGACTTAATGTTGAGAAAACCAAAGGACCCTAAAGAGGAATGATTTGGGACTTTTGAGGAAAAGTCTCTCAAAGTGTATATGGAAAAAAGACAACCTAAGATCAAAAGAAATGTAAGAAAATGGGTAGCTGATTGTGCAATGAGCAAATGGTTCACAAAGGAACAGATAGATGAAGCAAGAGCCAAGTCTCAAGCCTCTCAAGAAGTAAAGGCTCCGGAAAGGTATGAAGTGTAGACCGAGAAAGAAAAACCTACTTTTATCACAAGAAGAAGAATAAGAGCCTCCTCCTCTATTGCAGCTACCTCTAGGAGCTTCAGACCCCTTCCCACTATTGGTGTTGAGAAAGAATTGCCTAAAAAGAAGCTTGCAGAGAAAAGGCATAAAAAAAAGAAAGCAAAGGCCACCAATAGAGTACATGTGAGCCTTGGTGGTGAAGAAGAAGAAGAATAAATAGTCTGATGAAGACATAAAGGCAAAGGGGGCAAAAACAGATGAATCCACTACAAGCAAAAAGGAGAAGCCCTCCGAAAAGGATAAAGGAAAAAAGAAGAATAAGAAAACTGAAACTAAGAAAGATGAGGCTACAATGACTCTAGAAGCCACAGTTAATGCAATGGTTGAGCATGGGAATTTGAATCCAATTTGTTAGAATATGAAAAGATTATTAACCCAGAAAACTAGTGCAAAGAATAGATATCTAAACTATGAATGCCTATGATACGAAATCAAAATAGCAACACAGAGTTAGTCTCCAAGAGAGAAATGCAAATGCTAGAAGCAAAATAGCATTAAGAGGATGCAAAAGCAAAAGATGTCAAATAGAAGCCAGGTAGCATGCTTATATAGACTAGGAAGAGGGAGAAGGTGGCAACACCGACCAATGAGGAGCAACCATCTATCGGATTAAAGATAGCAAAGTATCTTCCCAAGATAGCTAATGGATGCTCACATGTAGGAAGGTGACACCTCGCAACCACTCACCTAATAAGACATGCTTTATTAACCTAAGCGAGATTTATAGAAGTGTAGAAAAAACCTAGGAATATAGGGAAAAATAAATAACCCAACTAGGAAATAAAAACCTACACTAACACCCCCCATAAGCGAAGCTTAGGTGGATGTAGAAATGGATCCCGGCAAATCAAGCCTGAGGTACCCATGTACATAAAATTCCCCCCCCCAAAATAGAGAGAGAAGAGACCCCCCCAAAGTAGAGAGAGTCAGGACTCCGAGTGAGAGGAAGAAGACCACCCAGAAGATGAAGCATCCCGCACCCCCAGCAAAGCTCGCAAATGAAGGAACTTGCGCTCAGTGAAGGGTTTGGTGAAGATATCAGCAACCTGCTCGGATGTCGGATAGTAGCGAAGGTCGATGACGTGGCCATGGATGAGCTCCCGGATGTAGTGCATGTGGACCTCTATGTGTTTGGTCCGCTGATGATGGACCAGATTCTATGAGATCTGAATGGCACTCTGGTTGTCACAAAATATGACTGATGGCCATTTGATCTAGATACCAAACTCAGTGAGAAGATTCTGAAGCCAAATGGCCTCAGTAGCGGCATTCACAGCTCCCCGATACTCGGCCTCAGTAGAAGATAGAGCAATAGTAGATTGCTTCTTGCTCGACCAACAAACAGGACCTGAACCAAGTGAGAAGTTGTAACCTAAAGTAGACTTGCGATCCTGAGAATCACCTGCCCAATTTGAATCTGTGTAGCCCACCAAGTCAAGCTCAATACCCACTGCGTAGTGAATCCCAAAACTGTGAGAACCCCGAATGTAGTGAAGGATCTGCTTGGCTGCTTTCCAGTGCAGCTCATGAGGCTCCTGCATAAATCGAGAGACCATGCCTATAGCATATGAAATGTCAGGTCTCGTATGAGTCAGATAAATGAGACTCCCAACAAGCTGTCGGTACAAAGTGCCATCAACAAGTGGAGAAGAACACTGAGCCTCAAGTTTGACTCCAAAAAGAAAGGGAGTCAGAGCAGGCTTACAGTTAGCCATATGAAACCTTGAGAGCAAATCTAGAGCATACTTGGACTGGTTGATGGTGATCCCGGAAGCAGACTGGTAGATCTCAATCCCGAGAAAGTAATGCAACAAGCCCAAGTCAGTCATCAAAAACCTGTCATGAAGGGCAGTTTTGACAGCCCCAATGGTGGATGAAGAACTCCCTGTGATCAGTAAGTCATCAACATACAGAACCAAAAATAGAAGTGAATCATCCTGCTGTAGAATGTAGACATTGGGATCAGAATGGCACCGAGTGAACCCAACTAA
This sequence comes from Cunninghamia lanceolata, assembly GCA_027924645.1. Classification (NCBI taxonomy): domain Eukaryota; kingdom Viridiplantae; phylum Streptophyta; class Pinopsida; order Cupressales; family Cupressaceae; genus Cunninghamia; species Cunninghamia lanceolata. Next base: position 20,524,934 of record BSBN01000627.1, read on the forward strand.
TAGAAGGAAGGTGTCCATCTTAGCATACCAGGCCCGAGGAGCTTGTTGGAGGCCATAGAGAGACTTCTGAAGATGGCACACAAGTGAAGAATCCTGAAGGAACCCCTGTGGCTACTCCATGTATATCTCCTCCTGAAGGTCGCCAGGAACAAAAGCACTCTTCACATCCATCTGGTATACTTCCCAACGATTAGCTGCAGCAATGGCAAGAACAAGTCAGATGGAATTCATTCGGGCAACTGGCGCAAAAGTCTCAGAGTAGTCAATCCCAAGAACCTGGGAGAATCCTTTGGTGACCAAGTGAGCCTTATACTTGTCAACCGATCCATCTGCTGCAAATTTTGTCTGATAGATCCAATTACATCGAACAAGTTTTCTTCCCTTAGGAAGAGGGACAAGATCCCAAGTGTGGTTCATCATCAAGGAACTATACTCCTCCTGCATAGCTATATCCCACTCAGGAATACCAGAAGCCTCATGAAAAGACTGTGGATCTAAGGCAGTAGCAATGAAGACATGTGGAGCATCCTGGAACTGTGAACGAGTTTGCCTGGTGTCTGATGGATCCCCAACCCAATCACCTGCAGACTGCAAGGTCTGTCTAGCCCAAAGTGGACCAGAAGATGGAGAATCTGTAGGAAAATCATCAACCTCTGAATGATGACTAGGAGAGGAAGGAGGTGAGTCCTCTGAATCACTCTCTACATCGGAAGTGGAGGTACAAGACTGCTTAGGTGAATCTGACTCATCAAAAGATCTGTCATGTATCCCAAGTGACTCCAATGTCAAAGTAGAAGGAGTTGGAGAAGTGATAGAAAGTGAGCTCGAAGAGCCCTCCTCAAATTGAACACTCCTCTCAATGAACAACTCATGTGTAGTAGGGTGGAGCAACCGATAACCCTTCACACCATCAGGATAACCTACAAATATGCAAGGTCTGCTCTGGGGATCCAAGGCCTTGCGTTTCTCTGCAGGAATGTGGGCCCATGCAGGAGAACCAAAAACTTGAAAGTGCTTAACTGATGGTTTCCGACCGCTCCAAGCTTCAAAAGGAGTGACTCCCTTCAAGGCTCGGTGAGGAACACGGTTCTGGATATAACAAGCACAGTTAATGGCCTCTGCCCAATACTGTGGTGCAAGAGATCTGGAGTGAATCATGCAGTTTGCCATTTCCTTCAAGGACCTATTCTTCCATTCTACAACACTGTTCTACTGAGGATTGTATGGAACTGAAGGCTGCAAATCAATCCCCTCTGAAGTGCAAAACCTCTCAAATTGATAGTTGACATACTCACCACCATTGTCAGTGCGCAAAACTTTGGAAGCACCTGAATCAAGAACCCAAGTGGATGGTGAAGAAGCAACTACAACAAGGGCCTTGCCCTTTCCTTTCCCCTTGCTGTTTTCTTTTGCCTTATTAGACCCCTCATTAGAACTCTGTTTGACAAACTCAGGAACACTGATATTATTCTTTTCAAGAATGTGTGTCAAGTGATCAATTTGTTTCTTCAGACATTTATGTTCATCATGACCGGGTCTTTTACAATAGGCACATTGGACCCTCTCTTTCTTAGGCTTGTCACCCTTGGAATATTGGGTCTCATTAGTTTCTTTTGAAGCAACCGTTATCTGATCTTTCTTCTCCTTGCTATTCTTCTGTTTCTTATCCTTACTATTGTTGTTACTACTTTGTCCTTTTTGTTCTTTTGTACCTTGGTTGGCAGCCAAGGCATGTGACTTAGAGGACTTAAGAGTGCCCATCTGGATTACCTTGTCCTGTTCCTGAGTGAGATTGACAGCAAAATCATCTAAAGATGGCATGGTGAATTGAGTACCAAGTGCACCCTTAGTAGCATAGAAAGTAGGAACAAACACAAAATATTCTGAACTTAGCTTAGAGAGAATACTAAGAATCAGTTGTTCATCTTTCTTTTCAATTCCACATTGTTTTAACTACAGCCTTAGTGATTTCAATTTGGTGAAGAAATCCTAGATTGTGTTGAAATTGCCTGGACTTAAACTAATTAGTTCATTTTCTAACATATGACCCCTCATTGAATCTTGTGTGCCAAATAGTGTTTATAGCTTTGTCTAGACTTCATTTGGTGTATTCAAAGACTCAATGTGAAAGAGCAAATTAGGAGAAATAGACAAACACAATGTTTCATATGCCTCATCATATTTGTTAAACCACTTAGGCTTATCTTCATCTTTAGCAGGTTCAGTTTCAAGTCCCATAGTTATCCTATTTAATCCAGCTTTCCTTAAGTGAATTGTCATGCGTGATTTCCACTCAAAGTAATTGTATGGAGTTAGGATAGGTAGATTTGTTTGATCCATGATGAAGAAATGCAGAGAAGAAGTGTTGAAAAGAAGAGAACCCAACCAAGACAACCCCCCCTTTTCACTCAATCAAACAACCCCCCCAAGAAAATATGATTTGGCACTTTATATTAGTGCATTTACAACTACCACTAGCAATAAATACTAAGTGGTCTTGATTTCAATGCATTACAAAACCCTCATGAAGAGCATATGCTGAAAATACAACTTTGGCATAATATCCAGAGAAATAAACAGCACCACTGCGATCTACCCAAAAAATCATGCACTTTCAAAGAATGAATCACCTCGATACGAGGTTGTATGTGAAAGTTATGATCCTCCAAAGTTCTCAAAATGAGAACTGTGCAATGTCACGACTGAGAATCTGCAATTTCTGAAAAATCTTGGCATCAAAATCAAAAAACGTCTGCACTAGTGCATAGAGCACAAAAAAATAGCCAAAATCAAAAAACATTTCGTGGGAAAAGGAGTCCATATGAGCAAGAACAGAGCATATGAAAACTGTCTTCAAAACTGCAGCTGCCAATGGAGAGGGGTCCTGTTGTAGCTTTCTAAGCACGTTTTTGTAAAATATACAGACTGCATGCAAAAATGGAAAGATACCCAGATGGTTTTTCTATGCTGCGAACAAAACCCAGAAGGCGTTTTTCTTGCAAATGCACAGACGATGTTGCTCTAGTGTAAATAGAACGCCTTTAGCTACAAAAAAATGACCCCAGCAACCAAAAAATGGCATGCAAAGGCTAAATCAGATGCTGGAACCTGCAATATTGATTCAAAAGACCAAATATGCAAGCTGGTTGTCAGATTTAAGCTCGAAACCGCAGTTCCGCAACTGTGTATGACGATCTCTTATTTCGGTGAAACGAAAGCCAAATCTGACTTTCTCAAGCCTCCTGGACACGTTGGAACAGTCAGAAATGCTACCAGTATAACCAGAAATGTTGCAATCACCCAGATTTCATAAAACACATGTGCAACCCTAGAGATTAAAAAAGTTTCCGTCAAACTTTTCTGATTCTCAAGATCATCCAAAGATGCAAGAGAAGAGCATACTGGGTTTTTCAAAAACCTGCAATAAGATTTATTACCCCCCCCCCCCCCCCCCCCCCGAATCTCTCAAATATGGAAACTTAAAATCTACTCTTGCACATAGAATAGCTCTGATACCATGTTAGAATATGAAAAGATTATTAACCCAAAAAACTAGTGCAAAGAATAGATATCTAAACTATGAATGCAAATGATACGAAATCAAAATAGCAACACAGAGTTAGTCTCCAAGAGAGTAATGCAAATGCTAGAAGCAAAATAGCATTAAGAGGATGCAAAAGCAAAAGATGTCAAATAGAAGCCAGGTAGCATGCTTATATAGACTAGGAAGAGGGAGGAGTTGGCAACACCGACCAATGAGGAGCAACCATCTATCGGACTAAAGATAGCAAAGTATCTTCCCAAGATAGCTAATGGATGCTCACATGTAGGAAGGTGACACCTCGCAACCACTCACCTAATAAGACATGCTTTATTAACCTAAGCGAGATTAATAGAAGTGTAGAAAAAACCTAGGAATATAGAGAAAAATAAATAACCCAACTAGGAAATAAAAACCTACACTAACACAATTACTTATACATATTATGAATGCTCAAATGTTGACAAGGTAACAATTGAAGCAGCTATGGTAAGATTTTTAGATATGTTCAATAAAGCATTGATTAACGTTATAGATGACTTATCAAACAGTTTAGCTAGCATCTTAAGTGCAATAAAAGAAGGGGCTATGGCCAAAGATGTCGAGTTGAAGGAATATGTTTTGATAAAACTATGTCCAAGCCTCACTAGTGAAGAAAAGGTTATTGCTACAAAGAAGCTCAATAAAGAATTTAGAACCAAGAAGAGAATCAATACTCTAATGTCTGGAGATATTGAGAAACTGCTGAAAGAGACTGAGGAGAAAACTCTGAATGTACTTCATGAACTTCACATTCCAATTGTGACTAACACAGATGAAGAGGAACAAAATGTTGACACTAAAAATTCTAATACAGTTCTGGAAGTGAATGTTGAAAAGAGTATGAATCAAAGTGAAATAACTCCTCTGGTGAACACAAGAAGGATGAAGAAATGAAAGAATATGTGGGAGAGAAGAACTCTGAGGAAAAAGCCTCCGAAGGACAAGGTGAGCAAAGAGAAGAAGCTAATGTATAGATGATTGATAATTCACCTCCAGAAATAGAGGGAAATGAACAAGAGCCCATTCAAGAAGACCCTTCGAAGAGACATGATGATGACATGTCTCATGATGAAGATAAAAGAGACACTGCTAGAAAGAATTTAGTTGACTCTTCAAGAGAGTTTTTGGAGAAACAAAAGGAAACTTAGATTTTTTCTACACTTGATTTGTTACAAGGACCAATAAACTTGGCCACAATGTACCCACTACAAAAACTAAGACTAGGGACAATTTTTCAATCCACTACACAAGAAGAGATTTTGAAATCTCATATGGAAGACAATGAGTTAATTGGAGATGCAATGGCAATTTTTGAAAAGATTATGCCTGGAGTAAAGAAAGATATATCCTTGGCTCCTTAGTATAGTTGAAGAAGCTCATGGAGTCAGTCAATTCTCATTTTGAGTCCCTTGAACAAGCAATTGAGAAGAAGGTAAGCGCTGAGATTGACAGCAAAACGTTAGTTGAGCTTAATGATAACCTCTCAAGATAAAATTTTGTTAGATAAGAGTATAGAATATGTACAGACTGCCATCAAAGAAGCCAATGAAATATATCAATTTTTTCTAACCTGGCCTGAGAAAACAAAGGAGCTAAAAGAGAAAATAGATGGATGGGAAGCCCAACTGATGAAGATATCTAGAACTGATGATCTTTTGAAGGAAGCTATTGGGAATCAAAGGGTAGCAGTTGAAACTATCCATTCTAACATACACAAGTTGCAGACCCAAAAGGAGGTCATAAAACATAGGATGAGTCTGCTCTGGGAGATTATAAGTTTCAAGATTGCATCTATGACAAGACTTGTAGCATTAGTAGATAAGACAAGGCAAATCACTGAGGCCCCTACTACTATGAAGAAGGCAGAAGAGTTGGTGTCCCAAATCAATGGGCACATACAAGTTTTGAGCGATGCCAAGGTCAGGTGGGGCGAAGATGCAATTCAACTGAAGAAGCTCTACAAAGATATTCTCCCTTCAAGCCAATAAACTATTTGATTTCACTTGTATATATGTGTATAAGTACAGACATTTTTGAAGTTTTGGTGTACATAGAAATTACTTGTACATATACCTTTGCCATTGATGTCAAAGGGGGAGAGTGAAGCATGTGAAAAACATAAAAAGAAAAATAACTAAAAAATAAAGGAAAGATGCATGTAATCAGGGGGAGCGGTGTGTAAAAAATAAGGGGGAGTAGTATAATGGTTTTTCACATCATGTGTTGCCATCAATGCCAAAGGGGGAGATTGTTGGAAACTTGGTATGATGAGGATTGGCTAAGTATGATGTTTGCTTGGTGTTGTCATTGATGGCAACAAGGATTCAGAAGGGTTGTGAGGTTATAGTAATTCTAATGAAGTCATCTATATAGAGAACTCTGTTCTGGAAAGAAGACTTAGACATTTTGGCTAAGTGTTGGCAAAATACAGAGATGACCACAGTGAGAGAGTATTATGATTAACATTGGTGAATAGTTGAAGATCTGGTCTTGTAGATCTGGTAAGACGTTTCTAATCCTTAGATGATCCTAAATCCAAATTTTCATCTCTTAATCATCTTTAGAAGTGTACTTTCAAGAAGCCTAAGTTCGACATAGCAAATAACAACAGTAATTAGTCTAGAACATCTATTTGAGTTGGTCTGCATTCCTCTAGTAATAGGTATTTCCTCCTGTGGTTTTGAGGTGTTGTAAACACATGTCTGAAGCCTCTAAATCCAAAGTTGCAAATTTTGAAGTCCACCGGTAAGACAGTTATAAGATTTTGAGTATTGCTACTTGCTTAGATAGTGTTTGATAGTGACAGTGCAACTTTTGATGGTCCGCATTTCATCGCATGATTATATTATGCTATACAGTTCTGAAGGCAAGCTTGGGGATGCCTAAAGAGTCTTAGGTATGATTTTGAGCAAGCTTTGTGGTTCTCATTAAAATTTGTGTGTTCTAACAGTTAGAATGAACCTATGATAGTCTGTGTATGAGTTTGACTTGATACTTTGATCTGTGTGCGGTAAGATCTATTGATTGGAATCTTATCCTAAGTGGTTCTATAGTTGAAGCTAACATGTATTAATATGTTTCAAGTGTTGTCTTGGTCCGCAAGGTATTTTGGTAAATTCTTTAGGCCAACAAGCTACAACTACACACTTCATCCTTGAAGGCTGACCTAATTTGAAAGTGGCAAGTGTTGTGGATATATATGTGATTCATGTTGATGTTTGATCAATGGGTGTGTGAATATGAGTGTGTGTGTGTGTGTGTGTACAACATGCAAAGGTTTGTGATTCTAAAAAGGTAATGCAGCTCAGGATCCAGGGGCTTTGTCAAGCAGTGAGAATGATTAACACAAGACAACAAAACAAACGATTCTCTTTTCATATGCAATAGAAGGATTACAACAGAAGTACAATTGGCATTACACATGCATTGGCCTTATCCTTACAACATTTCAAGATTCAGATCAAACAAATCTTGCAATCTATAAAAATCTTCTAGAAATCCCAAAATGTACTACCGATTGTTGACGAAGGAGAGAGTATCTCACAAAGCACAAAATTTGTGTATTTATAGACCCCTTAAGTAGCCACCGACTTTGTCACATGCTTATGACACATGTCAGATCTTCATTTGCCCTTGGAATAGTTGTACACATGATTAAAACTAAATTTATCGCTTTCTGGGTGTTTTGTGACAATTTCAAGTGTCACCAAATGCAAGGATATCGAGTGTCACCGGATGCCACTTTTACGGGGATATCAAGTCTCATAGGACATTGAGTTGCAGAGAAAGTGGGTATTTTAGTCCTAATTGGACAAAGTAGGAGTTTTGAGCTTCACCGAACATGTCTGGTGTGCAAGTATTTTAGCGCAAGGTTTCCCAAAGCAACGAAGTGGGAAAAAGTAGTATCACCGAATATGTGGAGGATAAGGGCTCACCAGACATATCTGGTGTAGTGTGATTTCAGTGCAAAAAAATTCATAAAAAAATGCAAGACAAAATGTCGGTAAAGCGGGAAAAGTTAACTTTTGGACATGCAGGAAATTTGAGGTTCAATGGTCCTGTCTAGTGAAGTTCAAAAGCTGCACCAAAAAGGTTCCTCATTGGTAAAAGAGCAAGGCGGGGAATATACACTTCACTAGGTAAGCAGAAGTTTTCCACATCAAGGGATCAACGGAGTTTTTGAAGGTAACCAAACATGTCTAATGAAAGGTGTTTTTAGCGCAAGTCCGGTGCCTTAGGTTTTTAGTGCAGACTAGTTTATTGAATGCTAGCATGGATATCCGATGTCATTAGATATTGGCACAAGGTGCAGTGATAACACGTTTTAGCACAAATCTGGTGAAGGATGATTTTAGTGCAATATCCAATGACAATCCAAAACTTCGTTGAGGCATAACTTGCTCAATTTTCACCAGATTCTCTCCAATTTTGAAATGTAGATACCCATTTGGATCTTCTTCAAGATAACCAAAATCTTAATCAAATTCTTCATAAATTGATCAATCGACTCCTACAACAACTCCTACAGCAAAATAAACAACAAGAAAGTAAAACAAAACTTTTTCATTGATGAGGATTGCATGTGAACCCGGATGCTCCTGCATCATACATGCCGAATAACTAAAATGTTCCATGAGTTGAAAACTCATGAACATTTTGGCAAGTTTGGAATCAAAATCCTAAGCTTGACTAGTTCTGCAACACTCAACCAAGAAGCTTCATCTGCAGCTATGTTCTTCCATCGGACCGGATACTCCATGTAGTCCTTTCCTCTAGTCCTTTTAGCCACTCGAGAGTCAATCACCTTATCCACTTCTTCCATCTTCTTTTCGGGCAACTGATCTTTCCACCTTGTGCATTAGGTGAATGTAAATGTGTACTCCCTTGTAAACTTGACTCTCCTTCATGGAACTTATACAAATCAGCAACATTGAAAATAGGTGATATGTCTATTCCTGTTGGTAACTCGATCTCATAGGCATTGGATGAGAACTTCCTCAACACCTTGCACGAACCTATCTTCTTGAATTTCAACTTTTTATATGTTCCCTGTGGAAACCTTTCTTTCCTCAAATGTGCCAAAACTAAGTCTCCTACCTGGAATTTGTGTTCCCTCCTATGCACATCAACATACTCCTTATACTTGTTGGTAGTTTTCTCCAACTATCCCTTCTCCTCCTTGTGAAACTCATGTAGGTATTCTGCATAATCTTCTACTATAGCACTCTTCCTATTCAAATCTACACTATCTCGGAGCTCATCAACACCTCTTGGACTATACCCATAAACTATTTGAAAGGGACTCCTTCCTGCGCTTTTGTTCACTGAATTATTGTAAGTAAATTCAGCCTGTGCCAAGATAAGATCCCATTGACGTAGTTTGTCTCCCACCAAACACCTAATAAGTTTCCCAAACTTTTGTTTACAACCTCAGTTTATCCATCAGTCTATGGATGATAAGCTAAATTGAATCCTAATTCGGTGCCCATTCTCTTCCATAATGTATGCCAAAAATGGCCAACAAACTTTGTGTCCTTGTCAGAAACTATGCTCTTAGGCAGTCCATGCAGCCTAACTACCTCTTTGAAAAAAAATGTAGCTATGTGGGATGCATCACTGGTCTTCGGACATGGTATGAAATAAACCATCTTTGAAAATCTATCCACAACAACAAAAATAGAATCATGACCTCTCTGTGTCTGAGGCAATCCCAAAACAAAATCCATACTTATATGCTCCCATGGTCTATCAGGTATGGGCAATGGCTAATACAATCCTGTATTCTATCGTGCTCCTTTAGCATGTTGGAAAATCCTACAGCCTTGTACCATTCTCTTCACATCTACACTCATCCTAGGCCAAAAATAACTTTCATTCAGTTGTGCCACTGTCTTATCTACCCCAAAATGTCCACTCAAGCCTCCACTATGCTTCTCTCTAATTAGGTTCTCTCTCATTGAACCTCTAGGTATACACAATTTCTGTCATGAACAACAATCCATCTTAGATAAAATATTCCAACCAAGGCATCCTATCTCCCTCCACTGGACTTTTACTAATTTCCCAAGCTTCCTTAAAATCAGGATCATCGGGATACAAATCCTTCATTGCATCAAAGCCAACAACATTGACCCTTAACCCATTCATTAATAAACATCTTCTACTACATGCATCTGCTACCTAGTTTGACTTACCACTGATGTTTCAAGACAAAAGAATACTTTTGCAAGAACTCCACCCATTTCATATGTCTTTGGTTTAACTTACCTTGACTATTGATGTACTGCAAGGCATGATGATCGGTATACAACACAAACTCATTTCATAGCAAATAATGTCTCCACTTCTTTAAGGGTTGCACTATAGCATATAATTCTTGGTCATAAACTGAGTATTTCCTCTTTGATTCATTGAGTTTATCACTGAAGTAGGCAATGGGTCTACCTTCTTGACTTAACACTCCCCCAATTGCACTACCAGTACCATCACAATCTACTTGAAAAACTTTGCCAAAGTCTGGCAATGCCAACACTGGCTATTCTGTCACCTTCTTCAACAACTAAAAACTCTTTTTTTCTAGAGCTATCCATTGGAACTCTTTCCTAACACATTTCATTGTTTTGGTGATTGGTGCACATATTCCACTAATATTTTTGATGAACTTCCTAGAGAAGCTCACCAAGCCATGAAAACTTCTGGCCTCAAACATGTTTCTAGGTAAAGGCCAATCCAATATTGCCTTAACCTTCTCAGGGTCCATCTTCAACCCCTCTTTAGACACTACAAAACCCAAATATATCAATTCCTTCTACATAAAACTACACTTATCCATGTTCACCAACAACTTCTCTTCTTTTAACCTCTGCAAGACCACCCTGAGATGCAACAAATGCTCCTCCTTTGTTTTACTAAAAATCAAAATGTCATCCAAATAAACTATGACAAATTTTCCAAGGAATGGCTTCATTACCTCATTCATCAATCTCATAAAGGTACTAGGTGCATTGGTCAACCCAAATGGCATCACTAACCACTCATATAGTCCATCCTTGGTTTTGAATGTTGTCTTCCATTCATCCCCTTCTCTAATTTTGATTTGGTGGTATCCACTCTTCAAATCAATCTTGTTGAAGTACCTTGATCCACTCAAGCAATCCATCAAGTCATTCATACGAGGTAATGGAAACCTGTACTTAATGGTTATCTTATTTATAGCCCTTGAATAAGTGCACATCCACCATTTCCCATCTTTCTTAGGTGCCAGTACTGTAGGTACAACACATGGACTAAGGTTTTTCCTAATCAGTCCCTTATCCAACAACTCTTGCACTTGTCTATTCACCTCTTCATTTTCCATAGGTGTCATCCTATGTGGTGCCTTGTTTGGTAGGCTTGCTCCTGGTAGCAAATCCATGTAGTGACTTATGCTTCTAGTTAGAGGCAATCCATTAGGTAATTCCTTCAATAGTATGTCATCAAACTCACTCAGAATTTCTTGGACCTCTGTGGGAACTTCTGCCCCTTTCTCAGCTGTCATAATTTCTGCAACTTGAGGTAGGAAGACATAATAGACCTTCTCCTTTTTGATTTCCCTTAGGAAGTGTTTCCCATTCACTAGACAAACCCTATTACTTCTCTCAACATCATCATCCTTATCCTTCAAAGGATTCAACACATACTCAACCCCATCCTTCTTGATTTTAATGCAAATACTCTTGCCATCATGAATGGCCTGCCTGTCATATTGCCAAGGTCTGCCGAACAGAAAGTGGCATGCATCCATTGGCATAACATCACACATTATCCCAACTTTGTAATTTCTAATATGAAATTTGATGAGGCATTGTTCACTTACCAATAACTAATGTCCCTTTTGCAGCCAAGATACTTTGTAAGGAATGGGGTGTTTCAACCGTTTCAGATTTAACTTCTCCACCATTTCTTTTGACACTATATTGTCAGTAATGCCGATGTCCACAATGACCTTGTAACATTTCCCTCCAGACTTACATCTAGTTCTAAATAGACTTCTTCATTGTTCTGGTTCCTCTCGTACCTTCTCTAGTGCTAGAAGAACTTTCCTTATCATCAAGGATTCTCCATCCTCAGCTTCTTCTCCAAACTTTGGTGAGGCTACACTAGCCACACTCTCCTCCTCAGCTTGTGTTATATGGACTCTAGTCTGTTTTCCCTTGCCACTACTCTATTGTACTTGAGGACATTCAAATGCCCTATGTCCAGCCTGTCCACACTGGAAATATGTTCCACTGAACCCTCTTCCTCTTCCAAAATTTCCTCTACCTCGAGGGTAATCACCCCTTCCTCTACCTCCTTGGGTATTGGCATGAGAACTTGTTTCTCCTTGCTTATCCTGAGATCCATGTCCAGGATTTGACTGCCCTCTTTCTTTGGAGGGTTTACCTCTTCCTCTAGAGCTATTCTGCCTTCTAGAGATTGTTTCTTCTTCCTTCAATGCAAATTGATAGGCTTCCTCTATACTGGTAATTCTAACCATGCTAATTTCATCTTGGATCGAATAATGCAACCCATTTACATACTTGGAGATCTTCTCGGCATCATCTTCAATGTGACCAGCCCTGATGTTCAATCTGTAAACCCTTCAGTATAGACTTGCACACTTTTCTCCTTATACTTGAGGTTCTGCAACATCTTGAACATGGTGATCTGATGATTGACAGGCAAAAATTTTACCTTCAGCTTGGTTAACATCCTCTCCCAGGTCTTAATCTTTTCCTTTCCTTTTCTTTGTCTCTCAACTTGCACATGATCCCACCATAAAGATGCATGTCCTTTCAACTTTGAAGCTACAAGTTTTACCCTCTTAGGGTCTTCAATGGATTCCAACTTGAAATACTTTTCCACCTCTGATATCCAGTCTATCAACTCATCTAGTTTTAGACTACCATTATAACTAGGTAACTCAACACGAGGTTTACTGGCAATTTTTATCATTGCATTCAGAAACCTCCTCTCATATCCATCTTCTCCTTCTTCTGCTTCCTCTTCATTGACCTCTTCCTCATTATCACTCACATCTGCTATGGGTACTCCTCTACATTGTGTTCTCTCCATTGCATCCAGCCTAGCTGTGATGCCTCTCAGCATCTCTACCAATGCTGCATCTCTAGCTCTTGGAGCAAGTCCTCTCCTTCCTCTTTGTTGATGTGCCATGTCTACAAATCCTCTACAGTTGTAGGTTTCTTCTTCACTCAGCCTACAACAATCTCCTTAGGATTCCTTATGCAATAATCCCACAGCCTCAAGGGATGCAAAACTTAGCTTTAATACCACTTAATTCAGCTCAGGATCTAGGGGCTTTGTCAAGCTACCAGATCAAGTAGCAAGAATGATTAACACAAGACAACAAAACAAATGATTCTCTTTTCATATGCAATAGAAGGATTACAACAGGAGTACAATTGGCATTACACATGCATTGGCCTCAGCCTTACAACATTTCAAGATTCAGATCAAACAGATCTTGTAATCTAGATAAATCTTCTAGAAATCCCAAAATGTACTACCGATTGTCAACCAAGGAGAGAGTATCTCACAAAGCATGAAATCCACATATTTATAGACCCCTGAGGCGGCCACTGACTTTATCACATGCTTATGACATGTGTCAAATCTTTATTTGCCCTTGGAATGGTCGTACACATGATTCAAACTGAATTTGTCGCTTTCTGGGCGTTTTACGGTGATATCGAGTGTCACCGGATGCGGGGATATCGAGTTTCACCGAATGCGGCTTTTGCAGGGATATCGAGTCTCATCAGACATTGAGTTGTAGAGAGAGCGGGCATTTTGGTCTTGACTGGATGAAGTGAGAGTTCTGGGCTTCACTAGACATGTCCGGTGTGCAAGCATTTTAGCGCAAGGTCGCCCAAAGCAATGAAGCAGGAAAAAGTAGCGTCACCGGATATGTGGAGGATAAGGGTTCACCGGACATATCCGGTGCAGTGTGATTTTAGCGCAAAAGACTTCATCGGAAAATGCAAGACAAAGTGTTGGTAAAGTGGGAAAAGTTAACTTCACTGGACATGCAAGAAATTTGAGGTTCAATGGACATGTCTAGTGAAGTTCAAAACCCAGGGCAAAAAGGTTCCTCAGTGGTAAAAGAGCAAGGTGGGGAATATGCATTTCAGTGGATAAGTGGAGGTTTTCCACATCAAGGGATCGACAGAGTTTTTGAAGGTAACCAGACTGTCTAGTGAAAGGTGTTTTTAGCGCAAGTCTGGTGCCTTAGGTTTTTAGTACAGACTCGTTTATTGAACGCTAGCACGGATATCCGGTGCCATCGGATATTGGTGCAAGGTGCAGTGCCAACATGTTTTAGCGTAAATCCAGTGAAGGATGATTTTAGCGCAATATCTAGTGACAATCCAAAACTCCGTTGAGGCATAACTTGCTCATTTTTCAACGATTCTCTCCAAATTTGAAATGTAGATACCCATTTGGATTTTATTCAAGATCAAGCCATCACTTGACCAAAATCTTAATGAAATTTTTCAGAAATTGATCAATCCACTCCTGTGGAAACTCCTGTAGAAAAACAAACAACAAGAAAGTAAAGCAAATCTTTTTAGTTGATGAGGATTGCACGTGAACTCGAATGCTCTTGCATCAAAAGGCAACAAGTGCAGAAGAAGAGAGATATTATTTTCATGTAAGAGTAAAGTAGTGTAACAGAGCAATTCAAGATGAAGAGTTTTGAGACAGTTTTTTGAGCATCATTGGAGTTGCATCCATGCATTTATAGATGCAATTTGAGCAGTTTATTTTGGTAGTGAGCCACCCTTCTTTCTTTCTCTTTTCTCTTGGCAGTGAGCCTGTATGCAATGAGCATCTTTCTTTGGACGGTGAATCCTTAGGGCAATGAGCCCTCAGGTAGTGAGCCTCTTGTAATTCGGTAGTGTTACTACATAATATATTGTGAGTTAACACTCACCATGGTTTTTCCCATTTTGGGTTTTCCACGTAAAAATTCCATTGTCTATGTGTTATGTTTTGTGATTGTTCATTCTATGCTTAATTTGTTTTACTATTGTTGAATGGGAAAATGGATTAATGGTTAATAAGTGTATGGTTTAAGAGAATACTGATTCACCCCCTAGTATTTCGGTGTTCAACAGTTTCTACTTTTCCAGTGCCAGCACAAAACCCTGATTCCATCTTGGTTATGGCAGGGATATTTTATAAGGATACTTAGAGCATATCTGATGCATATGGAAAGGTAATTATTCAATTGGATTCCCATTTCTTTGATACAATCTTCAGGTGTCGTGATATTGAATACTATGTTGATCTTAACATTGAGGATGCACAAAAGCATTATGATACACATACAAATAAATGTAAGAGAATCATTAATACTAGATGGCTCAAGACTGCTTGTCCTACCATTTCAAGATGGCCAAAGAACATCTCTAGGAGTGAGTTCATTGAAGAAGTTAGTAATCTCATTACCCTTCTCAGCAGGGTAAAAGGCCTCCCGACATCAAGCACCTTTCAAGAATTGATGTTTCAATACATTCGTGTCATCAGAAAGGGGAAGCAAAAAATATGGTGGGGTAAGCAAATTAGTCATTCCATATGTGAATAGTTGTCAATAGTGTCAACAACATTGAAGTTTTATATGACTTCATATTTGGTATATGTCGTTGCATCAATGAAACACTTTCCAAGACTCACATTAGAGGGAGATAGGAGATTGATTCTTGTGTATGAATACTACCCCCAACTCACCTTGACCGAAAGCATCAAGCATTTTAGAAGGGTGAATGATGCCTTCTTCTACAATTACATCTGTTTGTTGGAGAAAGACCTCGAGAAGAAGAGGGTGTTAGATGAAGCATTGGAACATGTGAAGAAATTTGGATGTATCTTCTTGCAATTTCCTACTTTCACGTACATCAGAGCTGGTTGTTTCAGTGGGCAGCCATACATGCTTTCCAAGTACCCTGGAGATAAGTTGGTCTTAATGGAATTATGCAGGCAAGTAATGGATGTGCACATCAAACAAGCCGCATCACATCGAGATGGTTTCAAATTTTAGTTCTAGATTGGTAGGTATTCTATTTCTACTACTCCAAAAGCCAAAGCCATGGAGACTGAGTTGCAATAGATTATCTCGAAAAGATACAAGAGAAGGCGAGACTTTGATTATCGAGGTATAAAGAACAAACTCAAAGGTAACTACACACATGTGCACATGATTGAAGATGTCTGGGCAGAATGCAGAACGGATATAGATGTAAGAAGAATGGATTATAGTCGACTCTCTCTAGACCAAGTAAGAAACTTCCAACTTGCTGATATACCAAAAGATATGTCAGATGAGGGAGATATAGTAGAGGCTGTGTATATGGGCAACAAGATTGCTGACACCCCTCTACTTGCAATTCAATGGTCTTAGAAAGAGATGACTTCAGTCAAGGAGAGATTCTAACAAATTCTTGCTAACACAAATGTGTGGTTGAAAAAGAAAGGTATAAAATTGAAACCTTTCAAAATAGGTTTAGAGGAGCAAACAGAAGGACCTCTAGGAAAGAAAGAAGAATTAAGGACAAAGAATAAAGAAGATACTCCAATAGGTGATAAGAGGTTAAAGTTTGTTTTCACAATAGGAGATAAGGGGAAGAGAAAAGAAAAAGAAGGAACATTTGCACAACCAAATGTCGAACAAGAGGAGTTATAAGAACAATAGGACAATCCACAAGATGAATCTATTCAGGTGACACCCCCTCATTCCTCTTCTTTGGTTTCAAATGTACAAACTCCTACAACTCCTCTATTATTAGGTACACAACAGTCACCATTTGTTCCAGATAATCCTCAATCACCAAGTGTGTCTATTCATTTTGTGCACTCATCCCCTTCAACACCTAACAATGAGTCTTTGTTTGATCCACCTTTGGACAATGTTGATAATATTTTTGTTCCTCTTTCTTCCATGCCAAGTTTTTTTCCTGATATTCCTACATCTATGCTAATAACCCAATCAGAGTTTGAGAAGTTTTTGGCTTCTTCTTCTTCTTCTTTTCAAGTTAATGTTGATGTTAATCCCTCAACCGTGCAAACAAAAACCCCACCAATTGTCACCTTTACTCCACTTGTGTCTATATCAGTGCAAGATCCTCCCATTCCATCCAAATCACAAGAACTTACAGTTCCACCTGTGTCTACCCAAACCATGACTATAGAATTAAGAGGTGATACCTTTGTCCTTCCATCGTGGCTTATGTCACAAAAGTCTAAAAGAAAGAAGCAAGTTGTATCACCTGAGGACTTTAATTTCGGTCAGTTAGTTCCAGTAAAGTCAAAGGCAACTAAGTAGACCAAGACTTTATCTAGAGTGCTTGTCGATGAGTCAAGAAACAGATATGCAGAGATAGTTGTCCCTCCACCCGACAAGAGTATCACCAAAGTTCAAGCTGAAGATTATGCTATAACAAGAGTTGAGCTTGGTAAGCAGACGCATGAAAGTGCAAAAGAAGATCTACTAGCACAATTGTCTGCATTGCTTGATAGATATGACAGAGACAAAGTGATAAAAGACTAGCTCAAGGTGCAGGTAGATCAGTTGAGGTCAGTGCTTCTAAAGATAACTCAATCATCAGAATAGGTTGAACTTGTTGGGACTAGCATGAATAATGAAGCTTTCCAGAAGGCCGAAAGAATTAGTACTAAAGGTCAAACAGTTGATGCCTGGATCAACAAAGTACTTGCCCAAGGTTCGCAGCTTATAAAGCCATCCATTGAACTTTATGACAACTTGGCTAAAGTAGGTATAGAAATTAGCCAAACACTTGAGATCCTTTCTCAAGACATGCAGTTAATTGAACAAGATCTAGATTCATGGAATAAACTGCAAGATTTCAAGATTGAAGTGTTGATTGAGCATGGGGTAATCCCCAGTAGGAAAGAATATATGGAGTACAGTGAGGCCATGATTCATAAGAAAGATATTATTGAAGGCCTGATACAAGATTTGAAGAAAGATCTAGAAAGGGGAGAAAATAAAGCTCTGGATATTTCTGATGAGTTGGTTGAGCTTCCATGCCACATGTTAGATGATAATGAGCAGATCCTCCCAGAAGATGCAGTTATTTAGGAGTTCACCAACTTAGTTCAAATAGAAGTGGAAACATTGGCTTCACTTGACAAGTTGGCAGAATTTCAGACAACTCTAAATAGGCTACAAAAGATATTGAATAAGCACAAAAGCATGCCTGACACTCTCATAGATTCCATCACCCGAGTGCTTGCCATCTCCAAGCATACACTAGGCCCGATAGTAATGAAGTCCAGGATACCGTGAAGAGATATGAAGATTTTCTGGAGGACCAAGATGATGAAGAAGTGCCCAAGGACACTTAGTTATTTTCCCATGCTTTAGTTATATTTTTTGTAATTTGTAGTTGACAAACTCCATGTCATTTTGTAAAATCAAATTACATGAAGTTGTGAGATAGAGTCACAAGTCAATTAAAACTTTGATTGTGAATAAGTCAAATTAGTTGTAATTTTCCTATTTTTACTCTTAGCCTCTCCCTATAAATAAAGAGGGGCTCTTATGTAAATACGATCTTTGAGTTATTGAAGCAAAACTTTGCCAAATTGAAGAGCATTTTGAAACTTTGTGTTCAAGTTGTAAATTATATTTTATCAATAAATAAAAAAAGCAAGTGGGTATTCAAATTTTGTTTTGGAACAAACTTGTGGTGCATTGGAGATGTTCTTATGTCTTTTCTCTTGTATTTTCTTATGCATTTGATCAAATTGTAGTGTGAGTTTGAATAATCTGGGAGATGTTCTAAAGCTGGTTTTGGAGACTTTGTGGTACAACAATTATCTTTGGGTTTATGTTTTATGTTCGTGAATAGAAGATATTGGAAGACTTTGCGTTGCTGGCTATCTTTTATCTTTTATGTTCGTGTGATTTTATCATAGCATTTGGTGAAGACTTTGGGCTGCACCTTATCCTATACGTTCTCAACTCCAAGTCAGCGAAAGAAGCAACAAAAGACTTTGTGCTTTTGTGGGTTTTTTGGTATCAACTCATTCTAGTATCACTTTGAGTATTCTTACGTTTATTCAATTTGAATATTGGTTATTATTGTTCCAACAAGTGGTTTTTAAGTTTATCATACTTTGTGAGAATTAAGAAGCAACATTTTTTCTGAAAAAAGAGAAATAGATGATATGGCACCATCCGCTGGTTTGTTTTTAGTGTACATAAACCTAGTTAAGTACTTGTTGCTTGTAGTGGGCAAAAAGAAGGGAGCCTCCCCTTTTTGAGAGGAGAGATTATATCTCATCACATTGTGGTTGATATAACCATTTTGTTCTCAATTAGTTGATAATAGAATATTCACCTTACATATAACTAATCAAAAAATTTAAAAATATATATTTATAAGTTCTAAACTTTGAGATCTACCAAAGCGTGTTTTCATATTTTCATGAAAATATCTTTTGATTGCATAAATTTGGAGTTAAACTTGAAGTTTTGTTCAATTTTTTTAAAATGGGGGGTTGGCTACCAAATGGGATGCCACATAGATAGTTCGGGCAAGACGATATCACTCAAAAAAATTCTAAGCGAAACTCCCTTGCATGAAACTTTCTATACAAATAAATATTATTTTCTAAGTCGAAATCAAATCTTATAGATTGAAAAATTTCGGGTGAAAAGGTTCTAGACAAAACTCTTTATGACACGTAATGTCATGTAGGTGCTACGTGGTTTTGGGTGGAATTGTTTCTCCTAAAACGGTTTAGAATGAAATTGTTTCTAAAGAAACTATTAAGTTGGCCAAAAGTGTGACACAAGCTTGAACTTTTACCCTAAAGGTTGATTAGACACAAGTTTGTTGATATGTCCTTGTATTTAAAGGCATTTTAATTGTTCAGTCTAATCATAACTAGTGATTGGAGAACTATTTTGCATATCATTTGCATTAAACACTTCAATCAGTGCCCTAAACAGAATCTTGTTTTTACACAAACATTCTATGAGTATCTACATGATTGAAGATTGTTGTATTTGATCATTGTTTCATTTCCAAGGGTTGATATGGGAGAACTTGACTCCCTATGACTAAACAATAGCTCTTAAGGTATTTATAAATATTGCCATCCCTAGATATTTTATGAAACACAAAAAGAAAATCATAGGTAATTGAGTGAACCGAAGAACAAAGATCGGCAAAATATATAGAACAAGTTCGCGATTGCGTATTAGTCTCAGACCGCTAAACTCGTCTCTAAATAGAGCCATTGACAGATAATTATAATTATAAGGCAATTGCTAATTTGTCGTCTACTATTTATGACCCTGAGACTTATTAGTTCTAAATCTTCATCAATCTTGATACATTCATCTTTATATAGAGCCATTGACAAATAATTATAAGGCAATTGCCAATCTGTTGTCTATTATTTATGATCCTGAAACTTATTAGTTCTAAATCTTCATCAATCTTATACATTCATTTATAAAGTACAGTACACTTATTATTTGTTTACATTCCCACACATTTCAATTATTAAACTTATATTTAAATCTTCAATTTACAATTAATTAGTCTAGATTAATTGTGGTAAGATGTATTTTTTTTTCTCCCTTTTACAAATAGTAAACACTAGTATACCTATATTTAAAAAATGTATCTAAAGTACACCTAGAGATTTGCTTCTCAGGGAATGTAAATAGAGATAAATGTGCATCTTTTGATATGCCATTCTTGTAATGTCCTTTCTTTGATCTTAGATAGTGATGGCTTCTTTGAAACTGCCATTGCATTTTATTTTTTTATTTTTTCTTTTATTTGTTTCACCTTCTCTTTTTTTATATTTTTATTTTTATGAGAATCTTATAAAATTTCATAGAATCTGAATTTGAATCTGTTTATGAATCTTTCAGCTCTTGTTCTCCATCGGTGCTGTGAATGTAGGAATGCCTTTTGAAGCAATTAGATTACACAAGTGTTTAGTACATTTCATATGATAAACTGCCTCCAAATCGAGGTGGTTCAAAACTATGTTTGAAAATTACTTTTTTCCATTCTCTTTGAGGGGATTGGCATCCATGGTAGAAGAGGCAGGAGGATCAGGGGCAGGACCAGGGACTCGGTGTACAAGCTGCTTGCTAATCATACTGTGCAATCTTCCAAATAAATCATTTTTCACGGTGTCAAAGGCTCGCTCAAGTTTCTCTAGTTGCTCCATGCTATTGGCATTGCATAGGAACAATCCATTATACAGATCCATGCTGTGCCCGGACATGTTCTCGGTCTACACACATAAAAAGTTAAGTGAAATCTAACGATTGTTTAAGATTTTTTCAAGCAAACAAATGCACACTTACCAATTGTCTGAGTGTCTCATAACTTTTTGTGTCAATGGGTGTGGGCTCCAGGTTCATATGTGACAATATCCTGTAGAAAACAACACATCACTGTTAAGCCAATGGTATGGATATGGAGTCCAAGGGGGTTGTATTATAATGGTGAAATATTTTTAAGAGGGATTTCAAAGTATACTCCAGACTGTGGTATTAAAATATAATAATTGTATTTGACTGTAAAACTCTAAATCTTGAATGTTCCCAACTATCCTTAGATATTAAGATTTTGTATGCAATTGAAGGTTGAACGAACCTTCCCACAGTATGAGTCAAAAATTGAGTTTCTGCAGCATAACGGTCATGTTCTGTGCATGTCATCTCCACCATTTTACATCCCTGCTAACAAGTAGAATTCAAGACTTCCAACTTTCACAACGGATGAGATTAAGAATTCAGCTTCCACGAAAAATTATGCACACAATATTCAAAGAAGCACAAATTGTAGTTTTCTTAAAATATTTCAATTTCAAAGCTTGGCATGTTCTCTGTCAAGCATAAGCAGAAACTAAAGGATTGATTGGCCTTACCTCAGATTCAAATATTGAGAGAAAATCATTGCACTTTTGTGCACAGCTGCCCAGTTTGCTAATGCGGACTTTATCATAGACAAAGGGAAGACCTGCCCAGCTGGATTTGCCGCTCTCTGGTCCAAACATTGGATGAGTGCACAGAATTTCACAATCACCAGGCAAAACCTGCAAAAATAATTAGGTTTCAGGAAATATAATGTATCTTTACAGATTCATCAACAATTAAGCATTTCATTTGTATAAAAAGGCTGGGACTCCTATTGTAAAGGGTAGGTGGCCATAAAAGACCAAAATTTCAATCACTGCAAGTATCAAAAGCTTTTCAGGAACTTGGAAGCAGCTGCTTTATTGGCAGAAGATTTCTGCCTGGTTTTAGCAATTGGGGTAATGCCCATAAAAGACCAATATTTCAATCACTGCAAGTGTAAAAAGCTTTTTCAGGAACTTGGAAGCAGCTGCTTTTATTGGCAGAAGATTTCACCTGGTTTTAGCAGTTGGAGGAATAGAACAAGTTCTTTTAAACAGATGAAAATCTATTTATGGTTTTTTATAATATTTGAATAAATTTTTTTGTATCATTTATTATTAACAATTTAAGTTTTACACAGTTCAGCGAGCTTAAAGTTACCCAGGACATATAAAATGTCAAATTATAAATAAAGTGCAGGGTAGATTTGAACTTGGCAGAAAGTGCCTATAACTTACCAAAAAAATCAGCAGCATCTAACAAGAAAATTTAAGAACTTGTTTTTTGACTGTTCAAACCAATAGGCAAGATACATAAGAAGATAGGCAAACAATTTAAAAGAAATTCTTGAAAATAGAGTTTTCTAATACCTCATTTATAATTACAAGAATTTTGTATATAGATATCTTGGAACTATCAGCAGAAGAATCTATCACAAGATCTTTTATAAGGGTCTAAAAGAATTAGCCCATAAACAGCAGCAACCAAGAAAAAAGGGTATCCAAAACCTGCCTGTTAAAACCTAAAAGATGACCTGGAGCTTTTATGGGATGACCCTGGGCTTTTATAGTGAAGACTTCTGTTCAAACAACTTATAAATCAAATTACATGTTCAATTATACAAAGATTAAAGGATAAGTTAATACATTTAATTTTAAATTTTGTTATGACACATCCTAAACAACCTAAAATACTTTTAGAAGTTTAGACATCTGAAACGTTGTGTTCAAAGATCTGTAAAATTACTATACTCAAATCTTAAAAAATGGGGATAAAACCCTCACATTATAACTTCCTCAACTTTAATTAATTAAAAAATCTATAAAAGAAATACTATAATTTTCTAAGACAACTAATTTTTCATCTAAAAAATTCCCAATTAAAAATGTAATTTATTATGAAAGATTGTGTGCTGTTTATTCCTAAGAAAATATACATAATCTCTTACTGTAATTAACTTTGGAATTGTTTCTTTCAGGTTCCATAAACTAATATAATCATATAATCTGATTTCAATTCCAAAATCAATCTCTTACTGTAATTAACTTTGGAATTGAATTGGAATTGTTTCTTTAAGGTTCCATAAACTAATATAATCTGATTTCAATTCCAAAAGCAATCTCTTACTGTAATTAACTTTGGAATTGAATTGGAATTGTTTCTTTCAGGTTCCATAAACTAATATAATCTGATTTCAATTCCAAAATCAATCTCTTACTGTAATTAACTTTGGAATTGTTTCTTTCAGGTTCCATAAACTAATATAATCTGATTTTAATTCCAAAATCTTTTTACTATTATTAATAGACACATTTTTTTGAAAAATTTACAAATATTTAACTTATTTACCTCCAAAAATAGATTTCTTGGAAGCTCTTTGACGGAGAGCACATCTACAAACAGAGTATTAGTAGCGTTGAGCTCCTCTAATGGAAGAGAACGCAGAGTGGATTCCAATGCCAGAATAGTTGTGCACACCAATATCACATCAGGTCGCTCTTTGCAGAACTCTCGCGGGTCTCTGCAAAGAGAAGGGGCAAGTAGAATTAATTACCACATCCTTCTCAAATAACCACACAAAAATCTAAGCAAAAGAAAGGGCAAGTAGAATTAATTACCTGAAGAAGGTGACTCCCAGAGCCTGGCAAATATGAGAGTAATCTGAGCGTGAAGTAGCAATAAGCGAATGACCCTGCCTGCTCATTGTCTTGGCCAAAAATTGCCCAAATACCCCAAATCCCACAATACCAATCTTCAAAACACGGGAAGAAGAAGAATTAGTTGTTTTTGTGACATTGTTGGCCTCGGCCGCCATTGAACAACACCGTTCAAAATCACAATGATAAAACAGGATCCAAAGATAGATGGGTTTTCCATGTGTTTAAGCCGGGCAAAATCTAGTGCCTTATAATGTGAAAGTGGAGCAAAATCCATCCAGGAAGTTCGAAATCGTGGAGATTGGATAAGTTTAAACTTCACACGCAAACTAGGGCTAACGAGGCGCTGTGGCACTTGTCCACAGCCAAAAAGGATGGATTAGATCAAGGCAGCTCAGCCTATTGAAATTTAGAAGATCATCGCCGGCATTAACTTCTGGTTTGACTATTAAATTGTTTTTTCATTTGAAATGCATTAGTTAAATCTCTTCAGCTCATTCCTGGCATTTGCAAAAAAAAAAAAATAAAGCTTTTTATTTGTAGTTTTTTTAAGCTTTTTATATGTAAGGGCTGTTCCATTCATGTGTGTTTTCAATTCTGGAGAGCTATCTTGCAGTCCACTCTACTTAAACATTATTCATTTTAATAGTCAAGCAATCAATAGTGAATTTATATTTCATCCATATTAAAAAGTGGTAAATATTTGTCCTACTTTTATTAGCCAAAATTGACATTTGACCCTTGAAGTGGATAATATTTAAGAAGAATCCTGGTAGTAGCAGCCTTCTATACTCTTATGTAACATTTTTTCTCCATATTATATATTTTATATGTTTTATTTGACTGGTGTATTCTAGGAGGTAAAAAGCGCCCCCTACTAGTTTGATGAAATATCTAGAACATAATAAAAGATTAACAAACAATCTACAAATTAGACAAATAATCATATGAAGTGAGACTCAAATGTAAATAAAAGGGCTTAAGATTTTTTTGGCTCTTCAATTATTCAAGTATTGATGTGGCTTATTGGATTGTGTAAAAGTGCTTAAAAATTAGACTTAGATTATGATTGATATATAGTTGATTTGTTTTATTATCTTTGTTATATTGATATGCATAACGAGGGGATTAGGTGTTGTCCAACTTGGATGGAATCTTGATATTCTATTGTTGGCACTCTCTAACACGTGTCATTGGTCTTATGACAATTGTAAGAAGTCATTGAATATGGGGTTACTAGGTGGACTATGACTAGTATCTTTGACTAGCTATTTATAGCCATATGTAAGAGGTGTGTAAAAGATACTATTACACCCACATAGAGTGCTTGGGAGTTACATTGGACCCTATTGGTCATAAGGGTCAACTGGTTAAATCAAGAGTTACATTCTATGTTGGGAGAAGTTACAAATGGCCATATTGTATATCCTCAAAAGTGTCCACATTAGATCCCTGAGTGTGTATATCAACCGAAGGAACAATAAGAGCAAAATATGAGAATGTATATACTCTAGATTGATGATCTACCTCCCCAACTGCAACAATATCTCTACTATGCAAATCCTGAATAACTCACAGACTTTGGTATGAACTCAACACTTTTCCCTACTCCACCATGTGTGATATAATAGATAGAAAAGATATTGGTTGACAATGAAGGCACACAAAGGACATCATTGAATGATCCGCTATCTATGTTAATAGATCATTTCCCACAAACATGGATATATGTGTTGTTGGCCATCAGGGTGTGTGGTGATGAACAAGTCTCAAATGAAGAGAACATACTCTGTGATGAAGCCATATCATGTGAAGCTCCAGAATCAAGAATCCATCTCCTTGACTCAGAATCTGCAACTGCAACAAGTGCTTGCCCCTTTTGTTTCTCTAACTTTGAAGATGAACCCCCTGACATACTTGAAGGAAAATTGATTTGATTCTTTTTTAGAAAATGCTTCAACTCATCAATTTGTTTTGAATAACATTGATGTTCATCATGTCCTGATTTCTTGCAATATGCACATTTGGGCTTCTCCTTCTTAGATGATTCCTCTTTATAAGAGGAATTTTTATGTTCTTCTGTGGATGTGGATGTGGATTGTTGTTGTGTGGTCTTCTTAGGTTTGTTCTTTTTTCTTCTCTTTGCCACTAGAAGCCTTATCATTCTTTGCAATCAAGGGAAGACTTCAAGCTGCTCATTTGAATAAGCTTACCTTGCTCCCTAGTGAGTGACATAGCAAATCCTCACAGGATGCTGTCTTTAGCTCACTCCCCAAAGCACTCTTTGCAGCATAGAAAGTAGACACAAACACTGAATAATCAGGTCTTAAACTTAGAAAGAACACTTAATATCAACTGTGTATCTGATTTTTCAATATTACAATCCTTCAATTGTGTTCTTAATGACTTGAATTTGATGATGAAGTCTTGTATATTGTCAAAATTGCATGGATTGAAGTAACAATAAGCGAATGACCCTTCCTGCACATTGTTTTGGCCAGAAATTGCCCGAATGCCCCAAATCCCACAATGCCGATCTTCAAAACACCGGAAGAAGTAGTTTTTTTTGTGACAGTGTTGGCCTCGGCCGCCATTGAACAACACCTTTCAAAATCACAATGATAAACAGGATCAGAAGACAGATGGGTTTTCCATGTGTTTAAGCCGGGCAAAATCTAGTGCTTTTTAATGTGAAAGTGGAACAAAATCTACCTAGGAAGTTCGAAATTCCACAAACGTGGAGATTGGATAAGTTTAAACTTCACACGCAAACGAGGGCTTACGAAGCACTGTGTCACTCTGTCCACAACCAAAAAGAATGGATTAGATTGAGGCAGCGTAACCGCTTGCTTTGACCATTAAATGGATTCTCTTCATCTCATGCGTGGCATTTCTAAGTTTTTAATTGGTTCTTATATGTAATGTTTTTCAGTTTGGATTGTTATTCTTCTCTTTTTGACAAGGGATCATCGTGTGATCCTAAATGTGGATGAAAAAAGATACAGAGTGTAATTTAAAAGCATTTTTACTAGCCTTTTATACTTTTATTCGAGTTTTTAAAAAAGTTTTTTCATGGTTAGATATTGCTAAACATTCTTTTTGAATACACTGAAGTATGGTTTATTCCTTATGATCCACATGTTATATAAATTAAATATTTTATATATTTTATTCGACTTGTGTATTCTAGGGGTAGAAAGCACCCCTACGAGATTGATGATATATTTAGGACCTAATAAAAGATCAGCGAACAATCTAGTAATTAGACAAATAATCATATGAGGTGAGACTCATAAATGTAAATAAAAGGGCTACAATTTTTTTACTTCTCAATTATTCAAGTATTGATGTGGCTTATTGGACCGTGTGACAATTAGGTTGAGATTATGATTTATATAGTCGATTTGTCTTTAATGTCATACATGAGTAGGGGACTAGGTGTTGTACACCTTGTAGATCCAAGTCTAAATAAATTATTTAATGTTTGTAATATAGTAAAATAATGTGCCCAAATGGAAAAGGGTGCTCAACTTGGATGGAATCTTGAGATTCCATTTTTGACACTCACTAGCATGTTTCACTAGTCTTATGACAATTGTAAGAAGTCATTGATTAAGGGGTTACTAGGTGGACTATTACTACTATCTTTGATTAGCTATTTATAGCCATATGTAAAAAGTGTGTAAGAGATATTATTGCACCCACATAGAGCGCTTGAGAGTTACATTGGACCCTCTTGGTCATAAGGGTCAACCAGTCAAATCAAGAGTTACATTATATGTTGGAAGAAGTTTAATTCGAAGTTGGGCACATGGGTTGAATGTGGACCACTTGGACTTGACTTTGGCTCATGGTTTTGAGTCCATGGTTTTGGAAAGTTATTATTGGTTTCCTAACTCTCCTAGGCCTATATATTGAGGGCTTGGGATGAAGATTGTATGTTTAGTTTTATATAGGGTTATGTTGTTGAAATCCCTCCAAATTTAAAGTGTAAATGTCTTATAAAGCATGATGATTTTGTTATTATATTGTAATAATTGTTGTTGAATATTGCATTAGGTGTGTGAGCACTTTGAAGACTAAGTTTTTCCTTTTGAAGATTTTTCCATGGTATATTTTGTGATGTGGTTCCTATGTTCCTCTTCTTCTTTCTTCCTTTCTTCCAGTCTTTATCTAATATTGTTACTTTGTTGAAATTATTATAGATTTGTTTACTCACATTGTTCTTCTAATTGAATTAGTTAGGAATTTGTTGTATTTTCCTTTCATTTGGTATTAAAGCCTAGCCAACACATATCTATGGGAAGAGTTGGCTATGTAACTAATCATTATTTTAGTGGGAGCTTTGTAGTGTGATCTTATGTAAAGACAGATTTGGAAAGCACATCTAGAATAGAGGCGGAGAAATATAATGAAACCAACTTTGAGATCTAGAAGCTCAAGGTAGACGATTTTCTCATTGACAAAGATATGTGGGTAGCAATCTCTAGATAGAAACCCTCTGACATGAAAAATGAAGAATGGGAAATTATTGATAGAAAGACTAAGAATCTAGTTCAACTTTGCATTGTAGATATAGTGTTGCTAAATATTTTAGAAGAAACCACCACTAAGAACCTTTGGAAGAAGTTAAGGAACTTGTATCAGGCAAAGTCCCTAGTAAATAAGTTTTTTCTATGGAAATAAGTGTACTTCTCGAGGATGAGTGAATGAAGACTCTATGATAGAGGACCTAAATGTGTTTAACATTGGGGTGAGGTAATTAACATCTATTATGTAAAGTGTTATTTTCCTAATATATGGGACAATCTGATTATGACAATTAGTAGCACCATCTCAAAGTTGAAGTTTGAAGTGGTGGGTGCATTAATCTCAGAGGAGTAAACCATCCATAAATATGTCTTGAAGTTTATCATCATCTAAAGTATAATTCATGTTAGTAGCTAGTGTTTGAATTTATAATATATGTAATATCCAATTGGCTCATGTTTTTTTTGCTTGCATTTCATCATGTCAAGAGCATATGTCTTAGGCTAAATATTATAATTCATGAAAAAACTAGCCAAATCCTCAAAGGAAGTGATAGACGTTGCATGTGGTAATGAATAAAACCATGCAACTACATAACCACTCAAACTTGATGAAAACACTTTAGCATGCAATTTATCCTCATGAAAATAACAAAGGCACATAACTTCTAAATATTGTTTATGTTGGCAAGAGACATTGCTCAGGTATAGACTTGTATGTTGTCATTGATGGCAACAAGGCTTAGAAGTTTCATCAGCATGAAAAGAAGACATTTCTCCAGAAGGATGTATTGGATTTCAGGTCCAGTTGACAGAAAATGGCTAAGTATGGGTATACACAGAGTAGAGCACAGTAAGTGGGTCAGTATGCCTCCATAAATGATGATCTAGTAATGCGGTTCAGGAATGATGTTAGTAATTGTTTGATGATGCTATGCCCCAGAGATTAAGTCTCGACTTCCTCCGGAAGTCATTTGGAAGAATTATCTAAGTCTGGGTGAATGAAAGTATAGTAGAGACAGTGAACAGGGCACATTGTAATGGTTTGCATTCCTCCACAGGCGAGTTTTTTGTTATGCAGTTTTAAGGTGTTGTAAACACTTGTATGAAGTGTCTAATTCTAGAGTTGTGAGATCTGAAGTCCACTGGAAAGATAGTTACAAGCTGTTGAGTATCAGTATAGTGTTTGACAGAATTTGACAGAGACAGAGTCTGAGCTGTAATGGTCCACATTTCTCCACAAGATGATATCATACCTTGTGGTTCTGAGGGTAAGATTGGGAATGTGTAAAGAGTCCTTGATATGATTTTGTAAGTGTTTTGTGATCCGCAGTAAAAGATGTAAGTCTACAGATGAACCTACTAAGAATGCTCTTAAGGAATGTGAAGGATCTCTTTAAGTGATTGGATGATTAGAGCCGACATATATGAACATGTTTGGGTAAATATTTGGGTCCACATAACATATAGTGCATTGGATTGAGCTGGCAAGCTACACCTTTCTATGTACATGTTTCACTTCTTGGATGTCGACCTAATTATGGATCAAATCATGATGTGTATACATAAGAGCGATGAATTTCGGTTGAAATGTGAAGTTGAGGTGTGTGGATGAATGCGAATATGTGAATAGCAGAGCAGTGATATAGATTGGTGATAATGAAGACTTGGGATTTAGAATTTAGTTGCTAAATGACTACACCCTGACATAGTGACAGATGCTTATGCAGTATTCAATTTTCATGTGAAATTTACTTTGTGCTTGGCAATGAGTCTTCTTCATCAAGGCAGTGAGCCTGGCAATGAGCCTCCAATAGGGTTTAATAGCCCTCAGGGTTTAACAACCCTTATTGTAATCTTGCTAGGTTTAAGGTTGAGGCAGCGAGCCTGCTAGACCTAGTTGTACTTCATGGTAGTGAGCCATCATGTTCCAGGCCCATGGAGTGACCAAGCCTGAACATCATTATTTGTAAAGATTGCAATATATATATTTGAGAGCTAATCCTCTCCATGCTTTTTCCCATTTTGGGTTTTCCACGTAAAAATCTTGGTGTCCATGTGTCATATTTTTATGGTTGTTGTTCATATTCATGTTGTGCCTTTGTTTAATTAATTTAGGAAAATGGTTGAAAGTTAAAGTGCATCAAAAGATTTCTAGAACACTGATTCACCCCCCCTCTTAGTGTTACTCACATTCAACAATTGGTATAAGAGCCAAGTTCCTTGGAAAAGGTCTAATAGCTTAAGGAAGATCTGGGATAGTGTGATCATGGCAACAAGAAGATTTGGAAATTATGAAAGCAACAAGCAACTAGAAGCAGCTCTTATGGATCTTGAAAATTCTAAAGAAGAAGTCAGGGATCTAAAAGAAAATTTGCAACAAGCTGATGAATGCATCTCAAAGATAAAAGAGCAAGTCAAGAAATTCAAAGAAGTTAATGATCAATTGATATCAGCAAATGAAGCCCTGAATGAATTGGAAGCAGAAGTTATAGAAAGAATAAGAGCAGAAGATGATCTGAATCTAATTGTGAAGAACAGATCAGAAGATTGTGCAAAACTTGAAAAAGAAATTGTAAGTCTAAAAATAGATCTGGAAAAGGCAAGAAGCTTTGAATAAAAATTCAAGATAAGTACTACAAAGCTTGATGAAATGATTTCTAGCCAAAAGAGTGCTAATGACAAGCAAGGTTTAGGATTTAAGAAAGGAGAAAGTTCAAAATCTGGTCAAATAAACAATGAGTTAAGGCAAAATAAAGGATACCAGTTCAGAAATCAAAGAAGAAGACCTAGAAGACCTTAGGTCAGATAGCCAAATGCTCAAAGGTACCCATCCTTCAATGGTCACTGTTATAAATGCCATAAGTATGGTCATAGGGCTACTCAGTGTAGAAGTAGAATGAATCAAAATGCTCCATATTTCTCTAGTAAATGTTTCAATTGCAAGAAGATTGGTCATAAAGCAAATGAGTGCAGAAGTGTGTCAAGAAATATGCCAAACTATTTTAGGAATGGTCAATTCTTCAATGGCAGGTGTTTTATATGCAATAGATTTGGACACATGGCTAATCAATGCAGATCAAGGATGAATTCATTCAGAGGAAGAAATCAAGGACAAGGAAACATTTTATGTTTCAATTGCAACAAATTTGGACATGTTGCTAGATTCTGCAGAAGCAAGAATATGAAGAGAACTTACTATGTTGAAGAAAGAAAAACAGAGCAGAGGAATGATAAGGGAAAAGAAAAGGCTGATCCAATGAAAACCAAGAATGAGATGAGTATGATCTGGATTAAAAAGGATGTAAATGAGGTTAAGGATGGATCCGCACCAACATCTGGTGTAGACACTTCCTCCAGGAAGTAAATTGAGAGCTCTGGCTTAGGGGGAACAGTGTTGAAAATCCAAATCCCCCAGCCAAAAAGTGGGTGCCAGAATCCAGCACGAAGGTGTATGATGAAATCTAATGTGACACAACTCTTAAAATAAAAATGAGAAGAAAAAGGGTCAATGTAGCATATTGCAGAGAAATCCTAATCGACTATATTCTATAGTGAAGGGTTTTAATAGCTTTTTGGGAATAAACATTTAATGACGACTAGGTCAAGTCACATGGAGGATAAAAAGGAGCTTGTTTGGTTTCAAATTCACTTTGCACTCAGAGATAACAAGAATTTAGAGAGATCGAAGCTAAACTCGAGCAATGACAACCAAGATTTGAAGCATTCAAAGAAAGGAAACCCTAACCCAGTGAAACAAGGTACTTTCATTGAAACCTCATTTGCGAATTTGTTGATTTTTTGCAATGGCAACTCCGCAAGTCGTAGACATCTCTGATCAACCTCAGCTTAAGTTTAAGAAACACCTCTACAAGGCAACCAATGTGGATCCAATGGGTGCATTCTCAAAAATACCCTACGGAGTCTTGTATGTGGAAGATGTTAGGGCATACATCCATGTGGACCTAGATGAGCTTGGCGGCAACAAATTCTTAGATTTATTCTTGAAACACTTAAGTAATGATCAATTTGATTTAAAGGAAGAATGCAAAGCCTTGAAGGAGAAGAAATTCATCTAGTATGCAGAGTTTCCCACATTTGCAGAGGACAAATGGGTCTGGTATATCCTTAGTCGAATCCAAGATGAATTCATGTGGTTAGGGAAAGGGCAACCCTTTAAAATAACAAAAGAGGCAATTCAGGCAGTCATTGGACTAAACTCCACCAGAGGAGTGCCATTGTTGAAGGCGGTCAAGAATCAAACAGTTATAGATTCTACCGGAGCACAATTTGACAAAAGGGCATTGACGATAAATGATATCACTGATCCTTTAGTAAAGTTTGCCTCAATTCTCATAGGTTACAAAGTTTACTTCTCAAACCAGGAGAACTTAGTTTCTGGTACTGCAATATACATCACCTATCAAATGGTCAAAGAGAATACAGATTATGATTTGTGTGAACTGCTGCAAATCTAACTACTGGAGAATCTAAAGAAGATAAAGGAAAGCAAGAACTATCCATTCAAGTATATTACGCTAATTATCTGTTTATTCTTCTATTTCTTGAATGAATTCCCAAATCATAAGGGATTGATTTGGTTGAGTAATAAACCAATAGCTGTGCAAATTAGAAATTGTCTTCACAACTTGGGAAGTTATAATGAAGAAAAAGCAGCCCTATGGAGATTTTTCAAGAATTTTCAAAGTATGATGCACTCTAGAGAAAGGATTCCTGAGAAAATTGTTGATAAGTACAAGGACACAATTTGTTTCATAATCACTAAGGATCAATGTTTAATGGAGGTTGTGGAACCTAGAATCGTATGGGTAATACCCATGGGTTATGAGGTAGAACAAATTTTGGAAAACTATGCCCAACACCTGCTCAACAAATCTAAAGATGCCAAGAAAGAAAGGTTTGGAACATATGAGGAGTTATCTGTGAAACTCCATGTTGAACTTAGACAAACTAAATCCACCAAAAAAGTGAGAAAAGAGGTGGAAGAAATTGCTGCAAGATATGGCATCCTTAAAGAACAACTCAAGGAATCAAGAGAGAATGCAGAGAA
The DNA here is from genome assembly GCA_027924645.1 of Cunninghamia lanceolata. Lineage (NCBI taxonomy): Eukaryota > Viridiplantae > Streptophyta > Pinopsida > Cupressales > Cupressaceae > Cunninghamia > Cunninghamia lanceolata. The sequence goes on from BSBN01000627.1 coordinate 20,558,205, forward strand.
AGCAAAGAAGGAAAAACAAGAAAGTGAACAGGCTAAGGTTCTGGAAGAGCCTATAAAGAAGCAAAGAGAGCCTAAAAAAACATAAAGGACTACCAAAAGATTTGCTACTTCATCTGATACAACATCATCAAAGATACAAAGATGAAGAAGATGAAGGGAAAAAGACTGTATGTCAGTGTGGGAGAAAAGGATGAAGAAGAGACATAATTAGATGAGGAAGTAAAGAAAAAGAAAGTTGAGGCTACTAAAGCCTCCAAAAGTAGCAAGGAGAAGTCATCCATAAGAAAGATACCCAGCAAAAGATGAAAGGTAGATGAGTCTCAAGCCACATTAAAGCTTGAAGATGTATTAAAATCTATCACTATCGATGGAAACTTAAAACCTGTGGTTGAATTCTATGATGATTACAATAATGCTGATAAAAGGGTTTTGGAAGAAGCCACCGTAAAGTACTTGAACATATACAATAGAGCTCTGATTAAGATCATTGGTGATCTTGCAGATACCTTGGGAAGTATTTTATCAGCCAGAAAAGAAACTACTATGGCCAAAGATATTGAACTCAGACAACATGCACTAACAAGGTTAAGTCCAGAGATCACTCTTGAAGAAGAAGCCAAAATTTCTAAGGAACTCAAGGATGCCTTCAGGACCAAGAAAATGATGAATTCACTAATGATAGGTGAAATCGACAATGCGGTTAAGGAAACAGAGGAAACCATTTTGGAAATATTGAAGAAAAATAATATTCCTACCATCTATGACAAAGAAGAAACAAATGTTGGAGATGACACATCTATTCTGGAAGTCAGCATGGATCAAGGCTTCACTACAACAAAACAGGTAATTAGTGCCTAAAATAGTGTCAGAATTTAGTGCATTTGAGTCCATGAATTGGACACTTCTGCCAACGCAAATCTCAGCGCCCAATTGCATCTCACTATTGCGTCGGGTTTAGCACCTATTATAATGCCAAGTTTTGCGCTGGATTTTAGTGCCATGTGTAACGTCAGATTTAGTGCCAAATTTTGTTGGTTTTGCTTCTTGTGTTGCTTCCAAGTTTGCTTCCGGTTTTGCTTCTAGTTTTACTTCCAGTTTTGCTTCTGGTTTTGCTTCCAGTTTTGCTTCCATTGTTGCTTCCAGTTTTGCTTCCAGGTTGGCTTCTGCTTTTGCTTCCCATTTTGCTTCCAATTTTGTTTCTGGTTTTGCTTTCAGTTTCGCTTCTAATTTTGCTTCCCGGTTTGCTTCCAGTTTCGCTTCTAATTTTGCTTCTAGTTTTGCTTTCAGTTTTGCTTCCTATTTTGCTTCTGGTTTTGCTCCCAGTTTTGCTTCCAGGTTTGCTTCCAATTTTGCTTCTGGTTTTGCTTCCATTTTTGCTTCTAGTTTTTCTTCCAATTTTGCTTCCAAGTTTGCTTCTAGGTTTGCTTCGAGTTTTGCTTCTAGTTTTGCTTCCAGTTTTGCTTCCAATTTTTCTTCCAGTTTTGCTTCAAATTTTGCTTCCAGTTTCGCTTCCAATTTTGCTTCTGGTTTTGCTTCTAGTTTTACTTCTAGTTTGGCTTCCAATTTTGCGTCTGGTTGTGCTTCCAATTTTGCTTCTTGTTTTGCTACCACTGTTGCTTTCAATTTTGCTTCCGGTATAACGTCGCTTGTTGCTTCTAATTTTGCTTCCATTTTTGTCTCTTTTGTTGCTTCTAAAAATGCTTATTGTTTTGCTTACATTTATTAATTTAATATGTTTTATTTGAATTTAATTAGTTAAATATATCATGCCTCTTAAATAACTCATGATTATAAAGTAAGTAATTTAATTATTTAACTCATATGATTAAATAACAAGATAATTATTATAACATGATCATCATCTATAATTAAAACAAGTGAGTCAAATATCTATAATTTAATTGAATTTGACAACATCCATCCTGAGCAGTAAATTAAAATCATCATACCTAATAAATATCCATCCAAAAATCAACAACTTTCAATATATATAAATTGACAAGTCAATACAGATAAGATCATCATCATATATAACTAAAACAAGTGAAAGTCAATTATGCCAGTAGATCAATAACATGTCTAAATGATACATGTACAAATGATATAAGTAAAAATGATAAATTACGTAACTCCAAATGATACAAGTCAAGGTGATACATGTCCAAATGATATAAGTCAAAATGATACATAAATTTATGATACAACTCATTAATATGGCACTGCAGACCATGAAAATGATACATATGATAGCTCCCATTTTGATGCATTTGCTTTAAAATTTCTAAAGCCTTTTCAACAAATCCATTTTGTGCATATCCTGCAGTCATTGCAGTCCATGAGACCACATTTCTTTGAGGCATTCTGTCAAATAGTTCACGTGCCTTGTCTATGCTTCCACATTTTGCATACATGTCTAACAGGGCAGTTGCAACTACAACATCTGACAAAATTCCTCTATCCTTTATGTATTGATGGATGTCCATACCCTATTCCAAAGCTCCCATTTTGACATAGGCAGGGAGGATGTTGGAAAAGGTTGTGGAATTTGGCTTTACACCAGCCAATTGCATTTGCTTTAAAATTTATGAAACCTTTTCAACAAATCTATTTTGTGCATATCCTGCAGTCATTGCAGTCCATGAGACCACATTTCTTTGAGGCATTCTATCAAATAGTTCACGTGCCTTGTCAATGCTTCCACATTTTGCATACATGTCTAACAGGACAGTTGCAACTACAACATCTGACAACATTCCTCTATACTTTATGTATTGATGGATGTCCATACCCTATTCCAAAACTCCCATTTTGACTCAGGCAGGGAGGATGGTGGCAAAGGTTGTAGAATTTGGCTTTCAAACAACTCATACTCGTAGAGTCATGGTTTTAGGTCACGTATGTTATGGTAACAAGGGATTCCAACTATGGTTACGATAGCTAAGATTGCCCTCATTTGTGACCATAACAAGGTTCTTGGACAACACTATCTTGCTCTTCACACTAGGTACTATATAGGCCAAGATTGGGTTGAAGAAATCACTTGATGGTTACCTATATAGTGATACCACACCCTAATACCCCATGCATTCTAAATAGCTTGAGATTTATACAATACTCAACCAAGATGAAATTGTATCATTGTACCACACTTAACTATGACAGTCCTTTCTTGACAACAATTTGTAATCTTTAGACTATTGGGATACTTGCCACAAATAAATATTAGGTCAATGACACAAGGATTTTAAACAAAAACCATAATCCCAACTCTATATCCATCCCCTTGGCAGTCTCAAGGGCCACCTTGAGACAAAAAATGCTAATGTACTATTATGACAATTATGATTGTCCTCCATCGTTTCATTGTGCATTTGAAACTTGAGATGAGGATTGGGGAGGTCTCCATTTGTAAAAACATGGAAAATACTCATGGCAAGATCTTTAAAATAGGCATATTTAACTTTAGGCATTTCTGCAGACCCTAGGAAGGTGGATGTAAACTTAGTGACTTTAATTACCACCACAAAGACTATCCCCTTTGTGACTATGACAAGGTAACATTGTCATGCTCTTTATGACAATCCCTTCTCCATTGGGTGATGACCTAATAACATTTATCTCCTTTGTGATTTCAATGCCTCTCTAATGTACTATCATAGGAGTCTTGGCATTCCTTATGTATTACTGAAGAAGGCTTCCAACAAATCAGAAAGGAGGGCTTAAGATTACATACAAAGTCCTAGTCTTCATACCCTAGTCACATATCACCCCTCTAAGAAGACCTCAAGACAATTGCCCTTTAATATAGGAAGTCAATGCAATTTTAAAAGATAAAGTGGAAGAGGCTAAAGGAGAAAAAAACTTAAGGCCTTAAGGGGTTTAAAGGAATAAAAATATAGGCTTGCATACTCGACTTAAAACCCTAAGCCTAGGTGGGTACCACCAGAACCCTTTAATTTGGCACTACAAAACCTTGTCCAATCTGATCGTGGCAAGCCAAAATCAAGCATGTGCACTCACATATGATAGATAAGTATGTCTACCAAGTGGTTTGACATAAAAATGGATAGGCTTTGAATTATAACCCTTCAAAGTAGACCACTGAAGTATATTGTACAGGTGCATTTCTGAGTGTTGCAATCAGATTTTTCATCATGGGAACCTAAATATTTGCAAAAAATGGTAGGAAATTTTAGGTTCCAACAAGTCCATTAGTTGGAGGTAGGCAAACAAGGGTTTTTTGTTCATTATTAACCTGTTAAACTTAAGCATATGAGATAGCATGGCACACAAAATGTTGTGGATAATGACTACAAGATTAGGTTAATTGTGACCACTTTTTGTAAGCAAGCACAAGACTAGTATACTCATTATGATCCTAATGGCACCAAGAAGGGTCCCCAAAGATATAGGAGTAATCATTTGTCATCTAAGAGAAATCTTACATTTAAGGGCACTAGGGCCAATAGAGAAGCATTTTAGAACTCATCCTACGCATCAATAAACAACTCAACACAAGAAATTCAAATTGACATATTAACACAATAATATCCAACTAAGTTATTGAAAGTCAACTATTGATACCTCGTTCTCCATCTAGATTACAAAATCGGTCCACTTTTTGCTTTGTAACATTTCTTTTTCAAATTAGCTTGCATGCCAGCCATATTTCTCCTCTTGTCAAAACATGGCACATGGACTAGTTAAACTAATTAATATGCAATCATTTACTTTTTCCTAGGAAATTAAAAAAAAAATCATTTAACTTGTTAAATATACTTACAAATGTACATATCAAGGCCTGTAAACCTTTATGGCCTCTGTGATGCATGGGACGAAGTTTGTCAAGCCTAGCCTTGGAGGCCTTGTCCTGAAGCATATACTAATTCAATTTAACTATGCACAAATAAAATTTAAAAATCATTTAATAAATTTGATATAATCTTATGAACAAATTCAAATACCTGCGTACTCTCCTCATCGGACTTCCTTCGTGCATCAGACTTCTCATATGCTTTTACAAGCTCTTTCCATACTTTCAAACTTACATCAATTGGCCTTTTTTTGAGCCTTTGCTCGGGAGGGAGTTTTTTTATCTTCTTTGTTTGGTTGCATCGAAATCTCTTGTAGTTTTGAGACATTCGTAGCTTTATCTTCTTTACAGACCAACCTGTACCAAATTCAATCTCCATGTCTTGGATAACTGCTTTTTGCAGGGGCATGGGTATCTTTGAGAATGGCAAATTTAGATGGTCTTTGAACCATTGAAGGCATGATTCCTTCAACCTATTCACAAATATTTTTCTAGCATCCATCATTCGGACGCCCCTGAAACCACATCATATTCTATCTTGGTATCGTAGGTGCCAATGCAAGATGCAAAACATGGCGTGGTGGTCGAAGAAGTTTGTGTCCCAGGAGTGGGTGGGACATTGGAAGCCTGTGTTCCCTGTTCCACATTCTTAGAGGTTATTGTTATTGATTTCCTCCTGGATCTTTTGCTCGATCCATGATTGGTTGGGGAATCAATTGATTCCCTTTGACACTGTTGATTTGGTTGTAATGTTTTAGGGGCTTTACCAGATCCTTTTTCTATGTATCTGGCAAGCATTGTCAAGTCCACACCATCCAATTTGTTCACTACCTCTACCCCCAATATGGAAGCCAATGCCTCTTTATCTTTGTCAGTATCATGTTCCTATAAAGTAATTTTCTTCTTTTAAATTTACAAATAAAAAACTAAAAACTAAAAATCAAAGAAACAATGGAAACATTTACAAATCTATAAATTGACAATGAATTACCTCATTGTGGCCAGAGTTTGCTCCCTTTGCTCTCTTCCCTCTATTGATTGACATTTTGAGGCAACCTAGGGCAAATTATTTTCGTTCAGTCTGTGGAGGAAAATGAAGTACATACTACCAAGTATGAAATTTTTCATCCAGTTTTTCTGTATTCCTCAAGGTTTTTGACCTTTACTTTGTAGAGCAAATCATGAAGTTGTTTTCCTATGAATCAATTGGTGCCTTGGGAGGGAATCTATAGTTCCCGACCTAATTTTAGTTTGCTCACCCTTGTCACAAAAGCCCTATCTCCTCGTATTGTCTCAACCAACCTCTATTTTAGTTTGCTCACCCTCGTCTCAAAAGCCCTAATTTTAGTTTGCTCACAATCAACTTGTCTTAAAGCACTCGATTACTTTTTTAGGAAGGAAGCAAGAAAATTGTGTTTAGAGAAAGGTATTGATGGTAATGATAAGAGAACCTAGGCATTGGGGTTTGAAAAATGCCTTCATTGCTCTCGGATGCAGAGGAAATAATGCAATGTCTACAATTTTACCCTCCTCCTTTGCAACCACATAAGACTTGAACGATTCGCTTGTAAACAAAACAATATTTACAACCCTTTCTTCACAATCATCTCCATTTAATTGAAACAAAAATATATTTTGGAACAAATTTTTTTTATTGTAATTGTAACCTTACCTATGGTGTCAAAAACTAAATCAAATTTCTCATCTCTTCATGTGACATTTTTCTCCTCTCTTTGCACAGCGTTTTTCTCTTGTAATTATCAAATTTCTCATATATTAATTCAGGTGGGACTCCAATCCAAACGCTCGATCTCCAAACAAAAAAATGAACACCAAAAATTAATATAGTTTTTTTTGTTTTTTGTTTTGTTTTGGGCTGTTAGTGCCTGCATAAAATTTAGATTTCAAGCATTTAAATTCGCAGGCACTTTCCAAGAAATCTCTAAGTCCTTTGGCCTTCACTTTTTCATACATGTATCTTTGTATATGCATTGGTGTTTGTATGTACATTTGAATGTGCAAGCACGAATGTACATTGGCGGGCCCAAAAGAAGTCAGTCGGCTTCAAAAAGTGCAAAAATTGGTTGTATGCATTTTTGTATGCATAGCGGGCTTGTATGTGCATCGAATATTCCAAGTTAGATTCTGTGCTTGTATGAAAAGGTTTGTATTTTGTTGTTGTATATTCGCATATACAACAGATATATACAAGCGGCGGATCTCAAAGGATTCAAATCAGGTTGAAAATGGTGGTCAGGTCCGCAGGTATGTAAAGGATTACATGTATGTTTTGTTTGTATGTTCGAATATACATTCGTAATATGCAATGCCAATATACAATGGAAAACATACAAAGGTGACATACAACGAAAAAGATACAAGGGGGACATGCAAAGGGTTCTTTTGGCGTGACAGCATCCATTGGCGGCTCAGTTTGAGGTCTCCCTGACGGTCGATGTATATACAAAGGTGAATGTATATAAGATATACAAGTAAACATACAAGCAGGCATGTGCAAGGGGCGGATGCGGCAAGAAATTAATTGCATTTGTGAAGCAGGTGAGATCTATGGATTGTATATTGGGATTTTATGTTTCCAATATACATTCGGACATACAATGAAGAGATACAAAGAAATCTTCGAGTAGGTTGTGGTCAAAGTTAGCGATAGGGCCTGCATGGTTGTACGTCCCATATCTTGTATATATGAAGTGCTTGTATATGCCGATATACAAAAGGAAAGGATGCAAGCCAGATTTCAAAGGTTTTTCCAATCTGATTGATAAATGAGTTAGAATCCGCATTATATGTATATTGCGTATTGTATATATGTAATGTACAAGGCCGACATGCAAAATGGAAGATACAAGCCAGACCCGAATGTGATTGCAATATGTTTTATAAAATTTTGGGGTCCACGCCTTGTATGTGTTTTGGTTGTATGTGTATGCATTCTACATATACAAAGATTTGAATAAGCAAGAGAGGGCAAAAAGGCAAAATGTATGTTGCGATGGAAAAGTCAGCGATGGGAAAAGCCACCTGCGTGGCGAGATTCTATTGGCCGATTGACTTTTCAAAGCAATTTTTGGCCGTGGATCTTGGTGATAAGGGGGAAATCGGCTGGCATCATTCAAATTTTCAACAGCGAAGGTTTTCCTATGCATTCATAACTGCATTTCAGGCAGGAAAGCATTGCAAAGCACGAGGCTGCAGGTAGATAGGCCATTAATGGCAGGTTTGCAAGAGGTATAGTCGACTGATTGACATGCCAGCTACCATGTTCGATGAATAAATCTCCAGGCGGTGGTGCATATATCAATTTCAACCACTTTTTCCTCTATTTCTCTTGGCCGCATTCAATGTTTTAGGTACCATTCTAAAGATGCAATGTATCTAGCAGAAATTTTGAGATGACCATTGTACTTAATGCTGAGTACACATTCTTGCTATAAAAGGCAAACTTTATTACTCATTTAGGTTGTTGAGGACTTGGGCAAATTTTTGGAGAAAATAACAAAGATCAGAGCATTTCCTGGCTGTTCTATCTCTTTTGTGAGTTTATGAGTTGCATTTGAATGCACCTTGCACATATGTTTAGTTTCTTGTTGTGTCTATATGAAAAATGCTTTATTGCATGTGTTTAGCTATTTGTCTCCATTTGTTGTATTCATCCCTTCTTTTGAATCTGGTTGTTAAGGGTTATTGAGATTCTAGAATATAGATTTTCTGTATTACATGCTTGATCTGTGACTTCCATTCAAGGAGTGGATTAAACTTTTTTAGGTTAAGTATGAAGAAGAATGTATGTCAGCTGGGATATTTGTAAGTAGAGGCAGCTAAATACTCAGTCTTGGGTGGTGTTTGTAAGGCAAATACCAGTCCTAATCCCTTGAAACTTGAATGCCATTGCAAATCATTCTTTTGTATACGTCTAGTTGACTCCTTGCCCTGAGATAGGCACTGGTTTGCCCCTGTGTAGTATTTATGATCCAAAACTCCCTATCTTGCATCCAAAACATTAAAACAAATCATTTCAAAGCTTCAACCTGTTAGTTTGTAGGAGTAGAAGTAGGACCCATGCATGCTCTCATCCTCAACCAGTTAGATATGTCCAAGAACATTGCCAAACTTGTGATCTATCATGAAAATCTTGGTCCATACATGAGAGTATTCTGCCTGTTGTTGTAAAGCTAAATCTTTCTATTGGTTGAGTCAAAGACAAATCTTTAGCTATAGGGATACCCCCCTTGGTGCGACAGAACCAGAAGTGAAGGGGAGGTAGCTCACGTAACCTCTTGTATTTGTTGGCCGAATCTGCGTGTGCATTGGAACTAGCAAACCCTCTGCTAATTCAGAATGAACCCCAACATGGGGTATGTGTAGGCAGGAATTTTTTAAATTTTTTTGATCCAATAGTCGATGCTATAGTCGGAGCAGTTAACGTCAACTTTACCGCCGACTTTTAGGAAAAAAATGTAATCTATTTGGGGCACCAAAGACGATGCAAAGTGCACCTAATTTAGTGCCAATCAGTGCAAAATGATGTATTTTGCTTAGAAGTTGATAAAAACGTAACCTCACCAAATTTGGATTGTCCTTATAATAAGTAACTATATATTGTTTCCATGATAGCATTTTGACTTCATGCTTCTCTTATGATTAGCTCAATAATGACTCACTCTTTCACGACCTTACACAGATGGTTGGTGACAATCCTTATGCAAGTGATATGGCTTTGGAAAAACCAAACAACTCTTCTCTTACTATCATGATGACATGATATTGGGACTATATTGGCAGCTTATGGAGTGTGCTTATGGTATTGTGATTTTCATTTCTATGTTCTCATTAACCTATTTTAGGTTGAAGCATGGTAACTAACCCACTAGCTATTATGACAGTCATACAATGACTAGACAATCCTCTCCACTTTGACTATGACAGTCCTATGCATGGTGTTTTCTTCATGACAGTCCCCAATAATGTGAATTATTGATAGTAGCTAGTTCAAATGGAGTTTTGGATGGTGTAGTAAGTTGTCCCTGTGGCTCATGATAGTGCATGCCTTGGTTATGTCCTTGTGACATTACTCTCTAGATATCTCCTCTTTATAGTGACAAGGTTTCAAGAACATGACAACTTAGATAAGGTACCAACTTGTCTCTTTAACCTCTGGATTGTCATTTTTCAAGAATTGATCTCATTGAAATGCAAAGACAACATGTCATAGATTAGATGAAAAGATCAAGGAGATGCATGTTATAGAGTATAAAACTCAAAAATCAAAGGTCTTTTTGGGCCTTTTTCCAACAATATGAGCAAAATTCAAACTTTAAACATGTAGCACATGTACCATATGACTCATTTGCATACATCACACATGTGGGACCACTAAGAAGGGAGGTAGGTGCTTAATATAAGCAATGACAATTGCACATAATGTTTAAGTTCACTTCAATAGATATTTGGGGTTATGATAGCTAATGGAGGGTTTTCTTTTCAAAGGAAACCATTAATTTTGGAGTGAAAGGTAATGGTGAAATATAACATAATGTCCCTATAATTAAAGAATATCCAATGGCTAGGATTAACCTAACAAAGATCTAATGATGTGATTTCAAAATTAACATCCAAATTATCCTTCCCTCCATCAAGAATTTAAAATTTTGGTGCCAAAGACTCTTTGAGACTATTTTGAGGGTTCTATGATAGTTTTGAGGGTTTTATGGCCACTTGGAGAGATATAGATTGCCTTAAAATGACCCATAAAAGAAAAAGGAGAGTCAAATATGAAATAAATGTCTTTTTGATGTGAATTTGTAGTCATCTTGTAATCATAAGATTTGAGCTCTAGTTGTCAAGATTCCACGTGTAATTTTTTTTTGAAGAGCAAAATGTTGCAATGTCCTATTTTGTTTTTCATAGTACGTCTTAATGAAAAGCGAGTGTATTAACAAGATAAATTCAAGAATATTCTCTTGGTGCATAGTTGTTATGTGACTATTGTCATTGTTGTGTATTGCAGGATCTAGAGGAGGCCATGGAGAGAGGACATGGACGGCGTAGAACTACTAAATCGTAGAGAGGAAAGTGGGTGGAAATAGATATGACAACAGAATCTGCAGATACAATAGAGGTAAGAAGAGAAAGCAACCTCAACCAAAGGAGGAAGTTGTTTATGAATTCATAAATGCTACAACATAGAGGAGATAAAGTCATTTTTTGTCCACGAGGCCTCTGAGGTCAAACTTATTGGTTGAAAATGCACAGGAATGGTGATTAAATGTGATTCTATGATCGAGGGAAAAGTTTGAAAATTAGGATGGCCAAAACATGATATCAATATGTCAAATATATGACTAAAGTAAGGTTTTGTGTTAGATAGCATATTCGTTGAAATGATATAATTGGTGTACTAAACATTATTTACTATGTTGTGTTTATAGGGGGTAGACGAGGCCATGGCAACATATCATGTCATATCAAATGAGGACACAACGGATGAAGCGGGAAATCAAGTAGGAAAAAATGATCTGATGGCATTTTGTGATATGTCCATCTTTTTTCACAGTATTATTGAAATTTATAATGTATTATCCAATTTTAACATAAATTAATGCATGTTGTTGATTATTTTAGATGGAGATTGGAGCAAATACAGAGCCTGAGCATTCAACTAGAAAAAAAAATGTACGTGGACATGGACCTAAAACTGTTAAATCATGTAGACGACAGTGGGTGGAAGAGGATATGACAATGGATCCTGCAGACACAACAAATGATTGCACTGAACAAGAGGTTGGTCAGGACTATAGTACATGGCATGAATACTTTGAGAAAATTGTTGTTTATGGATGTTCTGTATGTCATGAAAAGAAACAATTCAAATGAGTGATTGTACAAAGACATTGCATATGTGATGAGCTTCCAGTCGGTAGTATGCCTCCTATAATCTATTCAAATCCAATAGGAATTGTGGTAAGGAATTTTCCAAATTGATATAAATAACATGTATACTTCATTTAAACATTGTTTTATATTATTTAAATAACTAATTTTTTTCTTAATGCATACTTGCAGGATAAAGTTCTCAGTTTAAAGTTTCCTGGATCACCGAATTCCAACCTAGAGGGCAATGATCTATGAGGCCGATTATTTTTCCTTCCTTATTTTGATCGTTATGCATTTCAATTGATGACATTATCAGACTTTTAGAGACTATGGTTTCATTATGCGGACTTGATTATCTCCTGATTTTGATATGACATTGATTAGACATATGGTGATTCGATTTGATCATATTTTGATGCTATTTTGTGATCCGACATACAAGATATATTAGATGATGTTTTGTGATGTGATTTCTAGTTATTTATTTGATGATGATTATTTGACATGTGATAGAAAGATGTAGTTTAATTCAGAATTATGTCATAGATGATTATCGTTGTATTCAATGCCATGAATTTAATTCCAGTTGCTTTGGCTATGATTATTCATGATATGATTGACACTTGATCGAGATGTGCAGGTTTACATTCCTAGGCCACAGAAAATTAGAGGTAGAATTCACACATATGTTATTCCCTATGAAACCGATCCATTCCCAAGAGGGATGAGGATCATGTTTGAAATTGAGTGATGATTTAAGTGCTTGATTTAATTTTTATCATTTTGGCCTAGTACCCCCTTGTTTAATAAAATATTATTATGTGTTGTATAAATTTTATTGACTTATACCACTTGGCAATTGTTTTATTTTTGAGGCCATTTAAAGTGGATTTATGACCCCCTTGGTGAAACTTAGTGTCCCAAAATTTACCTTAGGTGGTTACCCATGGGTCTAGGGTCAATTTTGACTAACTAACCCTTGGACTAACTCACTTTTGGTCACTCTAAACTAAGGTTTAGTCAAAGTGACGAAATTTGAAATTAGATAAGGTGGGAGATGAGTCATGCTTTGGGAAAGACTCATCTCCCTTCCCAATGTTTGGGAATCCCTTCTGTAGGAGGACTTGGGAGGTCTCCAAGACTCCCAAGTGTGTGGGATCTTCCTCCAAGACTCTCACACATGTGTGAGAGAATCTTGGAGGAAGATGGCTCTCTTAGAGAATAAGAGGATGCCATATGGCATCCCCTATCCTCTTGGAGGTTTGAATGGGAATTCCACCTCACCACTTGTTCTCTCACATGTGTGAGAGCACAAGTGGATAAGGTGAGGATCGAGATGGAATTGGAGGATGATACTTGTCACCCTCACACTTCCTCTCCCTTACAAGTGACATAGGAGGAGGAAGGAGAAGGTGACAAGTGTCACCTTCTCATTTCTCAAGGCCAAAATTGATGGCCTATATTACCTCCTCTTGTTGAGGAGTGTGGGGGTTCTTCCATTTTGGAGTTTCTTTCTATTTTTGAGAAATTTTGGGAAAGTTAGAGGAATTCTTAGAGATTAGAAGGTTTGGAGAAGTTTGGAGCTCATCGCCAAACATACTTCCATAATAGGGCTTTTGAAGGTAAGCTCTTCGTCTTGTTCTTTACCCTTCCTTATTTATTGTGATGTGTTTGTAGTTTTGTTAGTTATTGTTTCATCATTTTTGTGTGGGATGGGAGTTTGGTGAGAGCACCTCCATTTGGAGGTAAGGCTCAACTTGTTTAGGGTAGGGGAAAGGAACCTCCTTGAGGTCACTCCCATATTGTGTTATTTATGCCTTGAGGGCTTTTACTTGTTGTGGAGATTATTTGAATGGCAAGAGTGCCATGGAGGTTATTTTGTGATATTTGGAGAGTTGTGGTTTTGGAGATTTTTTGTTTGAGGCCATGAGACTTGGTATTTTGGTATTTTGGTGTGGCCTTTGAAGTAGAGGGGTCCATTCCCTACCCCCATCAAACTCATTTTCATGAGTTGTGTTATGTGTTTATCCTTGGAGTTATTTTGTGTTGTTGTTGCTTGATGTTTGTTGTGGTGTGTTGCAACCATGTGAATCTCTACCTCCCTAGCTCGGGGGTGACCCTCTTGCGGGTCTATGATAGGGAGGAGGGCATTTCGAAGTGGATGGGTTTTCCCTTGTTGTGTTTTATTGATGGTGTTTAAATGAGGAAATGGAGCTTCTTGATGAGTCAATTTTTGTGTTGTTATAATCTTATGTTGTTGGTTGTTTGAGCCATGGCCTTGGTGGCCCTATTGTATTTATTTTGTCAAGTTTTATGCCTTTGGAGTTGGATGTAAAAAGTGTGGAAATGTAAACAATCTTTGTATTTTATTCGAAAGTTGTTATCCTCTAAGTTGTGAGTTTATAGTTTGTGAAATGCATGTGAAATTATATATATTTTTCTGTTATTATTATTTGCAAAAAAAAAACATGTGTGTTAGATAAATTTTAGTGAATGCAAAGAAAGAAAGAGAAGTTTGAAATTAGTCTTTTTGTTTCATGGCATACAAAGAAAAGGAGATAGAAATTTTAGTGAATTATTTCTGTTAAGTTGATTGAAATTTTCTGTTAATAGTTGCTGCTATGTAAATGGACTGTTAGAGATTTAAATGAAGCTAAAACTATCTTACCTTGTAGGTTGTATAAAAAAAAAATATATACATATATTTTGTGTAGTTGAATCCAAAAAAAAAAAAAAAAAGAAATGTTACTGTTTCATTTTAAGTTCTAAATCTGGAAGTTAGTAAGTTTCTTATCTAGACCATTGTTTGAAAGAATAGGTGCAATGTGTATATATATATATATATATAAATATATAAATACACTAGTTGTTTTATTATTTTATTAATCCAGTTGTTGTTATATTTTTTATTTCCTTGTGCATATGCTGCAAATAGATGAAATACCGAAGTTATTTATTGTTGTTTATATTATAATATATATACACTCATATATATATATATATGAGTGTATACATATATAAATATAAAAATATACAATAGTAGAAAATGAAATCATATTGTAATATTATGGACAAACTATTGTTATGAATCTGAGTTTATATATATACACATATATATATACGAATATATATATATATATATATATATATATATCTATAAACCTGAAATATTGTAAAGAAAAAGAAATAGAGATCGAATCCTAAGGTGGACTGTGCTAGAGCCGCTAGTTTTTTTTTAAACATAAAATGAAACTAAAAAGAAAAGACTTGGAGGTGGGCACTGTGGTGGGCATTGGCGCCCACCACAGTCCCACCGCGACCATTGTTAATGCAGAGGGTGTGGGGAGGGGGTCGAAACCCCCGAGTTTTGACCCCCTCCCCACCACTATTTTTAAACTTCAAAACTATTAACCCTTTTCCCCGCGTTGAGCTCCGACTACCATCTCCACCGCGGTCCCCCTTTCACCCCGCTCTCCACCGTTCCTCCACCGATACCTCTGTGCTCCCCGCTAGCTCCACCACCGCAGCCACACTCCACCCTACGGCCCTTCCCCCTTTTCACTAGACCTCCTCGGCGGTGGTGACGACGCTATGTGTCCATCAGATAAACCTACAACATGAGCATTGTTTATAACATAAACATTGTGTATGTATATATATATCAACATGTAAATATCACTCTATTAAAATAATAATAATAATAATAATATGGATTTAACCTTGCTGTGTATACCTCCGTGAGAGGTAGTAGCAACTCCTTTCATGGCCTCCATTTGTTGTTTTCAAACCCTAACCTACAAAAACAATAAAGAAAACAAAACAAACAAGAGAGAAGAATGTGTTAGAGAGTTAGGGCAACATAAAGGAAAACAATAAACTAGAAATTAGGGCTTTTAATTTGAAGACCCATTATTTTAATTGAGAGGCTTTTGTGAGGGGTTTTGTTTTAAACCTTTATTTAAAAACCTCTATTTTTCCTTTGCTTTTAGTTTATCCCTTGTGCTTTTAAATAGATTTATAATTTTTAAATGGGGTTTTTGCATTTTTTTTTATTGCCTTGTGATTTAGATTTTATAAGGGAGGGATTGAATATTTGTTTTAATTGGGAAGAGTATTTCCCTTGTTTTAAATCCTTTTTAGTTGGGTTAATTATTTTATTTTGTTTCTAGCGTAATTTTATCATTTTATTAGTTTGTCTACCTTATTATTATTTTACGGGAATGAGTATCTTAACCTCTTCCTTTCTCTATTATTCCGAGTTCGATAATAAACAAAATGCAGAATTTATGTTTATTAACGGACTCGAGTTTGAAACCCATTTTGGCGACTTGTTATTATTTTAATAATTTTATTTTCAAATTTTAACCTTTTATGTAAGGTCGAATTATCTAACCTTGGCAGGATACTTATTTGGTTATTTTAAATTGTTTTTAATTTGTTCTTAAGTTTAAATTTTATTTAATTTCTTATTGTAGTTTTATTTTTTAAAAAATTTTAAGTCGTTTATTGAAAATGCATTATGCTGTTGGATTTTTCCTAGATTTTTAGGGTTTTAATTTTACGTTATTTTATTAATGTTTATTTCACCATTCCACTTTAATTATGCGTCCATCCTCCCATTATTTTTTTCTTAATCATTATTTTGATTTTATTTTGAACTGTGTTAGGGATAGGTTTCAAATATGGCAAAATCATCTTCACACCTAGGAGACTTAGGGTTCGGATTAAAATCATTATAACCCTAAAAGCGACACACTTCATGTCGCATACCCCCTAGACGACTATCAGCACGTAGGGGACTGTGTGGGACAACGCACCTCCCTGAATTATGTTGACATGTTTATGCCTTATACGTATTGCCACCGAGCACGCAGATGCATGCGAGGGGGTTCCTAGGAATAGGTAGAAAAGTTTTCTGTAATTCATGTCATGACCACATGGAAAATGTGGACATGACACATATATTGTGTGTCATGACCGCATGGGAAATGCGGGCATGACATTTGGTATCAGAGCCTAAATTTAAACACTAGGCTTGTTTAGGGCACATTATTATTTCTGCAACTTTGATTAATTTGTGGTTACCTTGTTTTTGTAGGATGCCTCCCCAGCGAGTTCAGCGAGCGCAGTCCCACCACACTCCACCCCCTGAGGTGCACAATGACTCTTCAGCTGAGGTACAAGCACAGCCAGTCCTACAGGCACCGCAGGCACCATCGACCCTATCTGATATTGGGCCATAGATATTACAGGCTTTACAAGCAGTTTTAGATAGGCTTCCACCGGCTGTAGTTGAGCTATGCATAGAGCCACATGTTGAGCCCCACAAGGATCCGTGAGAGGAGCCATGCATGGAGCCACAAGCTGAGTCCCGTGTCAAGCCATGTGTGGAGCCCTGCGTTGATCCACGAGGGGCGCCACGTGTGGAGCCTTATGTTGAGGTGCCAGAGTTGACGGCAGAGGAGGTTAGTTTGGCTGACATGGCCCGCAGCAGGAGCCCTCCATGTCATGCTAGGCGTGATGAGGTAGTACAAGTAGAGCACATTGTTCATAGACCTTATGACTATTACATAGATGAGCCTATCAGAGGGCACAGAGACAGAGGAGATCCCATTAGGGATTTGTTGAGGCTAAACCCTCCTACATTCGTCAGGACCACAGAGGGAGCTGAGGCAGAGGCCTGGCTTATTAGCTTAGACAGATGCCTCGCATTGCATCCTTACGAGGGCAACATGAAGGCTCGTGTAACAGTACACCTGTTACAAGATGCAGCAGGTACCTAGTGGCTCATTGAGGAGTGCAAGCGTCACCTATCATTAGACACTCTCACATGGGAGACCTTCATTGAGCGCTTTAATGCACGATACTTTCAGATCATTACAGGTAGTGTCGCATAGACAAATTTCATGACCTTCAGCAGAGGGGACTTACAATGGCACAGTATGAGGGTAGATTCACTGAGTTGTCCCGATATGTGGAGTATCTCCACGACAAGAAACTCCTGGTTCATAAGTTTATCAAAGGACTGAACCACAGCATAGCAGGGCCTATTCACATGGCAGATCCCCAGACTTTGAGTGATGTTGCCGAGAGGGCATATATCACTGAGGAGATTCAGGGATGCGGGTAGAGTTCACGCCCTCAGTTTCAGGATCGTGGACAGCAGCAACATCAGTAAAGTTTCTGCAAACCATCATAGCCACCTCATAGGGGAGAATTTAGTTCCACTCCCTTACCTCTTAGGCCCCCATAGTAGTAGCAGAGAGCTAGGACACAGCAGAGGGCACATGGAGGACGTAATAGAGGTTGGCAGCAATAGGGCCTGTGCAAAGATCAGAGGCAGTAGGGACCACCTGCGGGACCCGTGAGGTCACAACAGTCTTATAGGGGCTCACAGGGGTCTACTGGTAGATCAGAATAGCAGCAGTTGAGTAGGACTCAGACTGTACAGGTACAGGCTAGGGACCCATGTTATATTTGTGGTGGAGTAGGACACCTAGCCAAAGAGTGTCCACAGGGTTTTACAACAAGGGGGCAGCCTCATGCAGGAGGATCTGTGCAGACTGTTGGAGATGTGGGTAGGTCCCACCGTATGTTCACAATGGTTGATAACCGCCAGGCTAATTTTCAAGTGTCAGTGATTAAGATGTCAGGTATGATAGGGGGTATCCCCATTTCTATTCTCTTTGATTCTAGTGCTACTAACTCTTTCATATCTCCATCATTAGTGGAGCGTTGTAGGTTGGTGGCCTCTAGGCAGGGTGATAGGTGGGTGGTAGAGTTGGCCTAAGGGGCCAAGATGACAATAGATGCCTTAGTCCACGACTGTGAGATTTCTTTGGGACCCTTTGCCACAGTATATGACATTAGGATCATACGATGTGGTGTTAGGTATGGACTGGCTTGCAGCTCATCGAGCCAAGCTAGATTGTCGCTGAAAAGTGATTAGCTGCTTAGACGATCACGGTGCATCAGTTGAGATAGTGGGCATACAGAAGCCCACTGTAGTGCGTATGATATCCGCTCAACAGCTTAAGTGCTACATGCGGAAGGGATGCTAGATGTTTGCTATCACAATGAGTGACATATCAGATGACGAGCCTAAGGCATCTTTGGATGATCATCCCATCCTTAGAGACTTTGCCGATGTGTTTCTAGCAGAGTTACCGGGGATGCCACCCCCTCATGAGGTAGAATTTCACATAGACTTAGTGCCGGGTGTCGAGCTAGTGTCTCGTGCACCCTATAGGATGACCACACATGAGCTCACAGAGCTCAAGTTACAGTTGGAGGACTTGCTCGAGAAGGGGCACATCCGACTAAGTGTTTCACCTTGGGGCGCTCCTGTCATCTTTGTGAAGAAGAAGGATGGGTCTCTTTGATTGTGCATGGACTATAGGTAGTTAAATAAGGTGACGGTGAAGAACCATTATCCTCTGCCTAGGATTGATGATCTTTTCGATCAGATGTAGGGAGCCAGAGTGTTCTCTAAGATTGACCTGAAGTCCGGTTATCACCAGCTACGTATCACAGAGGCGGACATCCATAAGACTGCCTTTCGGACTCCTTATGGCCACTATGAGTTCACTGTGGTCCCCTTCATCTTGACGAATGCCCTTACAGTGTTCATGAGTCTCATGAACGAGGTGTTCCGTATCTACTTGGATCAGTTCGTGATCATTTTCCTTGATGACATTTTGATCTATGCACGGACCGACGAGGAGCACCTTCGTCAGGTTCTACAGTGTTTGAGGGAGAAGAATCTTTATGGGAACTTAGTGAAGTGTGCATTTTTCAGGACAAAGGTACAGTATCTGGGGCATATCCTATCTGGCAATGGAATCTTAGTAGATCCATCAAAGATTAGGGCTATCAGAGATTGGCCAGCACCCACCAGTGTGATAGAGGTTAGGAGTTTTATGGGGTTAGCTGGTTATTACCGTCGCTTTGTTGAGGGTTTTTCTTGGATAGCGCACCCCATCACTTCCCTTCAGTGGAAAGGGAAGAGTTTTCTATGGACTGAGCAGCGTGAGAGGGCCTTCGGGGTCCTCAAGGAGCATCTTACCAGCGCTCCCATTTTAGCGGTTCTTGATCCTACAGCAGATTTTATGGTTTGCATAGATGCATCACTTGAGGGATTGGGAGTCGTACTTATGTAGGTGGTAGAGCGATCGTGTATGAGTCGCGAAAGCTCAAGACCCATGAGCTAAACTACCCCACGTACGACTTGGAGTTAGCGGCAGTAGTTCATGCTCTAGTTCGTTGGAAACATTTCTTATTGGGTCGTCGCTTTGAGCTCTATTTAGATCATCATAGCCTTCAGTATATCTTTACACAGTTGAATCTGAACACTTGTTAGCAGTGTTGGATGGAGTTTCTTTGCGAGTATGACTTTGATGTCCAATACATCAAAGGGAAGGAGAACGTGGTTGCTGATGCATTGAGTCAGAGGTGCCACGAGCTCTTGACCTTGACTCTAAGTGTGGACTTGAGAGGACGTATTATTCAGTATCTACCAGAGGATTAGTGGTTTCTTAAGGTGCAGCAGGAGATCAGTTCACAGAGGGCCCTTGTGGGCAAGTTTGCAGGGTATTCACTTGAGGTAGATGGGTTACTTTGTCATCGACAGTGCATCTATGTACCCCGCGTAGGTGACCTACGTACTGTAGTGTTATCAGAGGCTCACAGAGCACCATATGCGGCACATCTGAGGGTGAAGAAGATGCATGCCAACCTATGATAGTTGTACCATTGGGCGGGTATGAGACAAGATATTGCAGAGTTTGTTGCTCGATGCCTTGAGTGCCAGAGGGTCAAGGCTGAGCATCAGCATCCACCAGGTCTTCTATACCCACATGAGATACTTAAGTGGAAATAGGACACCATTTCCATGGATTTTATTGTTGGTCTTCCTATGTCTTCATGTCGCCATGATGCCATCATGGTGACAGTTGACAAGTTGACCAAGGTAGCGCATTTCTCACCTGTACGCACGACGTACAATGTGCCAGCAGTGGTGAGAGTATTCTTAGACGATATTGTGAGATTACATGGAGTACCTTGCCGCATTATTTCAGACAGAGATCCAATGTTCACTTCAGCATTCTAGAGAGCCTTGCAACAGGCATTGGGTGCACAACTCAACTTTAGCTTCGCTTATCATCCCAAGATAGATGGACAGACAGAGCAGGTGCATCAAGTGTTGGAGGACATGCTTCATATGTATGTGATGGACCATTAGTCTAAATGGGAGGAGTATCTGTATCTGGTTGAGTTTGCCTACAATAATGGGCATCATAGCTCGTTAGGTATGCCTCCTTTTCAGGCTTTATATGGCAGACCATGCAAGACACCATTGAGTTGGGATCAGATAGAGGACAGAGTTGCCATTAGTCCAGAGCTAGTTCAAGATATGGAGCAGCAGGTCACACTAATTAGGCAGAGACTTCAGGAGACACAGGATAGATAGAAGAAGTATGTTGATGCTAAGAGGACTGATTGGAGCTTCTCAGTGGGTGACAGGGTATTCCTTAGAGTGCGGCCACATAAGAGTCCAATCCATTATGGAAAGGGCTCTAAGTTCGTACCACGGTTTGTAGGACCTTTTGAGATATTGGAGTGGATAGGACCTATTGCCTATTGTCTAGAGTTGCCACCTAGCCTGTCACGTATCCACAATGTCTTTCATGTTTTTGTTTTGAGGTGATATATATCTAATTTATCTCACATACTGGACTGGAGTGCTCTACAGGTATAGGCGGATGGGCAATTGGCTTTGGAACCAATTCACATATTGGCTCGTCGGACGCTGGGCCTTCGAGGTTAAGAACTCGACCAGGTTAGGGTCCAGTGGGATCATTATGATGAGGTCATAGTAACTTGGGAGGATGCAGCTAGTTTGAGGGCACTCTATCCTCACCTTTTTGACGACTTCCAAGAGGAAGTTTAGTCTTAGGGGGGAGGATGTGAGGTCAATTATTTTTCCTTCCTTATTTTAATCATTATGCATTTCAGTTGATGACATTATCAGACTTTTAGAGACTATGGTTTCATTATGCAGACTTGATTATCTCCTGATTTTGATATGACATTGATTAAACATATGCTGATTTGATTTGATTATATTTTGATGCTATTTTGTGATCCGACATACGAGATATATTAGATGATGTTTTGTGATGTGATTTCTAGTTATTTATGTGATGATGATTATTTGACATGTGATAGAAAGATGCAGTTTAATTTAGAATTATGTTATAGATGATTATTGTTGTATTCAATGCCATGAATTTAATTCCAGTTGCTTCGGCTATGATTATTTATGATATGATTGACACTTGATTAAGATGTGTAGGTTTACATTCCCAGGCCATGGGAAATTAGAGGTAGAATTCACATATATGTTATTCCCTATGAAACCGATCCATTCCCAAGAGGGATGAGGATCACGTTTGAAATTGAGTGATGATTTAAGTGCTTGATTTAATTTTTATCATTTTGGCCTAGTACCCCCTTGTTTAATTAAATATTATTATGTATTGTATAAATTTTATTGACTTATACCACTTGGTAATTATTTTATTTTTGAGGCCAATTAAAGTGGATTTATGACCCCCTTGGTGAACCTTAGTGCCCCAAAATTTACCCTAGGTGGTTACCCATGGGTCTAGGGTCAAGTTTGACTAACCCACCCTTGGACTAACTCACTTTTGGTCACTCTAAACTAAGGTTTAGTCAAAGTGACGAAATTTGAAATTAGATAAGGTGGGAGATGAGTCATGCTTTGGGAAAGACTCATCTCCCTTCCCAATGTTTGGGAATCCCTTCCCTAGGAGGACTTGGGAGGTCTCCAAGACTCCCAAGTGTGTGGAATCTTCCTCCAAAACTCTCACACATGTGTGAGAGCATCTTGGAGGGAGATGGCTCTCTTAGAGAATAAGAGGATGCCATATGGCATCCCCTATCCTCTTGGGGATTGGAATGGGAATGCCACCTCACCACTTGTTCTCTCACATGTGTGAGAGCACAAGTGGATAAGGTGAGGATTGAGATGGAATTGGAGGATGATACTTGTCACCCTCACACTTCCTCTCCCTTGCAAGTGGCATATGAGGAGGAAGGAGAAGGTGACAAGTGTCACCTTCTCATTCCTTAAGGCCAAAATTGATGGCCTCTATTACCTCCTCTTGTTGAGGAGTGTGGGGGTTCTTCTATTTTGGAATTTCTTTCTATTTTTGAGCAATTTTGGAAAAATTAGAGGAATTTTTAGAGATTGGAAGGTTTGGAGAAGCTTGGAGCTCATCACCAAATGTGCTTCCATAATAGGGCTTTTGAAGGTAAGATCTATGTCTTGTTCTTTACCCTTTCTTATTTATTGTGATGTGTTTGTAGTTTTGTTGGTTGTTGTTTCATCATTTTTGTGTGGGATGGGAGTTTGGTGAGAGCACCTCCATTTGGAGGTAAGGCTCAACTTGTTTGGGGTAGGGAAAGGAACCTCCTTGAAGGTACTCCCATATTGTGTTATTTATGCCTTGAGGGCTTTTACTTGTTGTGGAGATTATTTGAATGACAAGAGTGCCATGGAGGTTATTTTGTGATATTTGGAGAGTTGTGGTTTTGAAGATTTTTTGCTTGAGGCCATGAGACTTGGTATTTTGGTATTTTGGTGTGGCCTTTGAAGTAGAGGGGTCCATTCCCTACCCCCATCAAACTCATTTTCATGAGTTGTGTTATGTGTTTATCCTTGGGGTTATTTTGTGTTGTTGTTGCTTGATGTTTGTTGTGGTGTGTTGCAACTGTGTGAATCCCTACCTCCCTAACTTGGGGGTGACCCTCTTGTGGGTCTACGATAGGGAGGAGGGCATTTTGAAGTGGCTGGGTTTTCCCTTGTTGTTATGTTTTATTGTAGGTGTTTAAATGAGGAAATGGAGTTTGTTGAGGAGTCAATTTTTGTGTTGTTATAATCTTATGTTGTTGGTTGTTTGAGCCATGGCCTTGGTGGCCCTATTGTATTTATTTTGTCAAGTTTTATGCCCTTAGAGTTGGCTGTAAAAAGTGTGGAAATGTAAATAATCTTTGTATTTTATTCGAAAGTTGTTATCCTCTAAGTTTTGAGTTTATAGTTTGTGAAATGCATGTGAAATTATATATATTTTTCTGTCATTATTCTTTGCAAAAAAATAAAAAATACATGTGAGTGTGTTAGATAAATTTTAGTGAATGCAAAGAAAAAAAGAGAAGTTTGAAATTAGTCTTTTTGTTTCATGGCATACAAAGAAAAGGAGATAGGAATTTAAGTCAATTATTTCTGTTAAGTTGATTGAAATTTTTTGTTAATAGTTGCTGCTATGTAAATGGACTGTTAGAGATTTAAATGAAGCTAAAACTATCTTACCTTGTAGGTTGTATAAAAATATATATATATATACATATATTCTGTGTAGTTGAATCCAAAAAAAAATGAAAGAAATGTTACTATTTCATTTTAAGTTCCAAATTTGGAAGTTAGTAAATTTCTTATCTATACCATTGTTTGAAAGAATAGGTGCAATGTGTATATATATATATATATATATATATATATATATATATATATATATATATATGGGTACCAATGTATTTATATATAAATCTATAAATACATTGGTTGTTTTATTATTTTATTAATCCAGTTGCTGTTATATTTTTTATTTCCTTGTGCATATGCTGCAAATAGATGAAATACAAAAGTTATTTATTGTTGTTTATATTATAATACACACACACACATATATGAGTGTATACATTTATAAATATAAAAATATACAATAGTAGAAAATGAAATCATACTGTAATATTATGGACAAATTGTTGTTATGAATCTGAGTTTATATATATATATACACACACACATATATATACAAATATCTATATATATATAAACCTAAAATATTGTAAAGAAAAAAAATAGAGATCGAATCCTAAGGCGGACTGTGCTAGAGTCGCCAATTTTTTTTTAAACATAAAATGAAACTAAAAAGAAAAGAGTTGGAGGTGGGCGCTGTTGTGGGCGCTAGCGCCCACCATAGTCCCACCGCGGCCATTGTTAATGCAGAGGGTGTGGGGAGGGGGTCAAAACCCCCACCCACACCCAAGGGTATGGGTGGGGGTTTCGACCCCCTCCCCACCACTATTTTTAAACTTCAAAACTATTAACCCTTTTCCCCACGCTGAGCTCCGACTACCATCTCCGCCATGGTCCCCCTTTCACCCCGCTCTCTGTTGTTCCTCCACTGATACCTCTGCGCTCCTCACCAGCTCTACCACTGCGGCAACACTCCACCCTATGGCCCTTCCCCCTTTTCACCAGACCTCCTCGGCGGTGGTGGCGGCGCTATGTGTCCATTAGATAACCCTGCAACATGAGCATTGTTTACAACATATACATTGTGTATGTATGTATATGTATATATCAGCATGTAAATATCACTTTATTAAAAATAATAATAATAATATGGATTTAACCTTACTGTGTATACCTCTGTGAGAGGTAGTAGCAACTCCTTTCATGGCCTCCATTTGTTGTTTTCAAACCCTAACCTACAAAAACAATGAAGAAAACAAAACAAACAAGAGAGAAGAATGTGTTAGAGAGCTAGGGCAACATAAAGGAAAACAATAAACTAGAAATTAGGGCTTCTTTTTTAGAAAACCTATTTTAGAATGAAATTAGGGCGTTTAATTTGAAGACCCATTATTTTAATTGAGAGGCTTTTGTGAGGGGTTTTGTTTTAAACCTTTATTTAAAAACCTCTATTTTTCCTTTGCTTTTAGTTTATCCCTTGTGCTTTTAAATATATTTATACTTTTTAAATGGGGTTTTTACATTTTGTTTTATTACCTTGTGATTTAGATTTTATAAGGGAGGGATTGAATATTTGTTTTAATTGGGAAGAGTATTTCCCTTGTTTTAAATCCTTTTTAGTTGGGTTAATTATTTTATTTTGTTTCTAGCGTAATTTTATCATTTTATTAGTTTGTCTACCTTACTATTATTTTACAGGAATGAGTATCTTAGTCTCTTCCCTTCTCTATTATTTCGAGTTCGATAATAAACAAAATACCAAATTTATGTTTATTAACGGACTCGAGTTTGAAACCAATTTTGGTGACTTGTTATTATTTTAATAATTTTATTTTCAAATTTTAACCTATTTATGCAAGGTCAATTTATCTGACCTTGGCCGGATACTTATTTGGTTATTTGAAATTGTTTTTAATTTGTTCTTAAGTTTAAATTTTATTTAATTTCATATTGGGTTTTTATTTTTTTTAAAATTTTAAGTCGTTTATTGAGAACGCGTTATGTTGTCAGATTTTTCCTAGATTTCTAGGGTTTACGTTATTTTATTAATTTTTATTTCACCATTCCACTTTAATCATGCATCCATCATTCCATTGTTTTTTTCTTAATCATTATTTCAATTTCATTTTGACTTGTGTTAGGGATAGGTTTTGAATCTGACGAAATCATCTTCACACCTAGGAGACTTAGGGTTCAGATTAAAATCATTCTAACCCTAAAAGCGATACACTTTGTGTCGCATACCCCCTAGACGGCTATCATCACATAGGGGATTGCGTGGGACAACGCACCTCCCTGAATTATGTTGACATGTTTACGCCTTATGCGTATTGCCACTGAGTATGTAGACCCGTGCGAGGGGGTTCCTAAGGATAGGTAGAAAAGTTTTTCATAATTCATGTCATGACCACATGGAAAATGTAGACATGACACATGTGTTGTGTGTCGTGACCACATGGGAAATGCGGGCATGAAATGATCATTTATTAGATGATACATCTAACAAGAATATGTGCCAATATACCAGCTCGGAAGATGATGAATTGATGAAAATAAGCAACAGAACAAGAACTAGTTTAAAGATGCATAATTTGCTTAAAGACAAGGGGAAGGTAGACTACATACCCTATGAGAATGAATGTGATGGAGATGATAACTTGCCCCTGAGTTTGAGATTAATTTACAAAGAGACATTTGATCGTCGACTATATTGTGCTTGGCCTAGTGATCAACAACTACCTAGAGTGTACGAGGTGTTTCAATTTTGGGGATATAGCTACATGATACGACCCTCCAATATTCATGGAGCAAATCTAGACCTCTTTATTGTCCAAAATGTACATGTGGGATCTAAACATAGAAACAATTCAGAACAAACCACTAGGAGATTAATGCCATATTATGGTCCATCATATTACAATGGTGAATGGAGAAGGCTAGCAGAATATAAGCATAGCATGTCAGCATATGGTCTAAATTTGAATATGTATACACATAGTCTCCAATTGGAAAGTGGAAAAGAAATGAATAAAGGTCATCTTATGTATATAGATGGATGTGCATACATACACAAAAATATTGTAGGATTTATAAATAGTAGTAAGGGAAGGGACCCTACTGTAAGACCAAATTATCAATTTGTTGAGGTTATAAATGATAAAGATGGAGAAATGGAAAGAGAGGTTGATAGATTGATAATGGTTGAGTCTATTATGGACCTTACCATTGGGGATGAGTTATTGATTGATTACCCCTTCTTAAAACACACTCTTGCGTGAAAGAAGAGGGAAGAACAAGGTCTCCCTAAGGATGTTCTTAAGGCCAGAAAACCAAAGAATAATAAATGAGTGTGGACTGATGTTTTATAAACTATATTGTCCAAATTGTGTTTTATTTAAATTATTGTATAAAAAAGGTAGTCTATAAAATAATGTTCCATTATTCAATTGATGTATATATGTTCATACAACCAATATTTTTATTTTTTAAGCCATATTTGATTATATTTCTTTGAAATTGTTACATTTATGATTTATCCAATTGTTGGCAAACATTAAATAATGCTTGCATTTGTTGATAGGTAGAAGATGTTGATGAAACACATACTAATACCCAAGATCCAACTAGGTTATTAAGATTTGGACGAGATGATCCAAACCATCCTTTAAACAATACCAGGGCAAAAAGAGAATTATTGAAGAAAATACTACCAGCTGAGAAATTTGAAGAGCTGATGAGATCCGCATACACTGATGACATGCCACCTAGCCTTAATGATGATGATCATGATAGTGAAAATGCAGTGCATGAAGAAGGATTGAATGAAATGCTTACAGATTTCTTTGGGGATGAAAACAATGATGACAATAATGATCATATGGTTGATAGTAATGATGATAGCAAGGGTAATTGCCACCAACGTAATGTTGATGATAACAACCTGAAAGACTCCATCAAGCAAGTAGGGAAGACATGCGTGTTTAAATCAGGTGCAAGTAGAACCTCAAAAATGGCATGCACATTAATATTATTATAAATCAAGTCACTATTTGGTTGGTCAGACAAAGGATTCACTACCCTACTGAAGTGAGTTGAAATCTATTTCTTACTTTACAATTGTCAATTGGTGTACATAATTCATAAACATTCATCAACTTCATTTATATTTCTTTAAGGGGATTTTAAAACTATATATTGTATATAAATAGTCCTAGTATAGATTGACATATCAAACATGTTCATCATAAGTCAAAGCATTCAATTGATTTAATCTCTAACAATCTTACAGGGCACTAAAAACTAAAATATTCCTAGAAGATAATGTGTTGCCATCAACTTGCAAAGAGGCATGTCTATTGTTGGTTGAGTTGGGGATTGAATATAAGCAAATTCATTCATGTAAAAATGATTGCATTTTATACAGAGATGAATATCAAAACAAGGTAGAATGGCCTGTATGCAAAGAGAAGAGATATCATATAGATGTACAAGGTCCTACAGTTCCAAAGAAGGTTTTACGTCACATGCCAATTATACCTAGACTTAAACGAATGTTTCATTGCAAGTC
Organism: Cunninghamia lanceolata; assembly: GCA_027924645.1. Taxonomy (NCBI): domain Eukaryota; kingdom Viridiplantae; phylum Streptophyta; class Pinopsida; order Cupressales; family Cupressaceae; genus Cunninghamia; species Cunninghamia lanceolata. The sequence goes on from BSBN01000627.1 coordinate 20,586,822, forward strand.
ACTTGCACAATTGATGGAATGGCATGCAAAGAATAGGAGTAAAGATGGATTCATGCAAATTTCAGCCAACTCGAAAGCAATGAAACACATAGAGGAAAAATGGCCAAGAAAATTCAAAGATGAACCCCGTAGTATCAGGTTTGGTCTTGCAATTGATGGAGTGTGCCCATTCTCTTTCCTGAACTCAAATTATAGTGTTTGGATTGATAGTATACAATATTCCCCCATGGATGAGTGTTAGAAAGAAGCACCTTATGTTGACTCTCATTGTTCTAGGAAAACATCAAGTTAAAAACATGGATATTTATCTTGCGCCTTTTATTAATGAGATGCAATTGCTATGGAAAGGCATAAGAATGTATGACATATCACGTCCCCCATCAAATAGGTCCTTCATGTTGTATGGTATGCTATGTTGGACTATTCATGATTTCCCAAGACTTGGTGTTTGTTCAGGTAAGATAAAATATTTACGTATTTACACTCATAATTTATTTTCATCCCAACTTTCATACTTAGTTTTATACTATTTTTTTGATGTTATTAACATTACTTATTGAATTGCAAGGCTTCAAACAAAGGGGATATTTGCATGTCCAAGATGTGCAGAACAATTTTAAGGGCTGTATTCTAAATATCTACATAAATATATTTACGCAAACAACATGGTTTTTCTACCACTAGATCATAAGTTTAGAAATCTCCTGAAGAATCAATTTGATGGAAAAGTTGAAAATAGAGGCCCTCCCATGATTATGGGTCCAGGTGATTGGCTTAAGAAGTATGAAGATGCTGAATTGAAAGGTTGGGAGGATTTTTTTGATCGGGGCGATTCAATTGAAGAACCAGAACAAGTTGTAGTTAATATGCCAAAAGGAATAAAAAGGAAATCCATATTTTATGAGCTCCCTTACTGGAAGGATCTATTAATATCTCACCTATTAGATCCTATGCACATCTTCAAAAATGTCTCTAATTCTATATTTCAACATATATCAGGCAAAGAGAAGGACACCTTGTCTTCGAGGAGAGATATTGCTCTTTCGCGTACCAAAATTGATAGAAAACATTTGTGGCCAAATAGGGAAAATGAAACATATGTAGAAGCTGCATGGATTTGAAAAAAAAAGAGCTAGACCAACTAAAAAATATCATCCATTCAATAAGGACACCTACTGGCTATGGGTCATCATTGGCTAAAGATTTTACAGTTGATGGATATATCACAGGATCTAAAACACATGATTTTCATAATTTTATGAAGGTATTAAATATCATCATTTAAAACATTTACTAGTAACATTGATTAAGTACTAAATATATTTTGATATCATTATGTTGTGTGAGAAAAAATTACTAATGACCTTTTCATAAATGTGTTTCATAGCATATCATGCCATTGGCAATTAGGGGGGATTCATGTCTTATAGTTGACTTAAGGAATGCCATAAGTCAATTGTCAGCATTTACAAGGTATGCGGTTAATGTGTGACAGGCATAGATATATTATATTGCATATTAATTTTTGACTAAAGGTTCATACTAATTTACTATTCTTATATTAGGTGGGTGACCTCGAAGGAGATCCACGAATGTGAAGTACCAAAATGGAAGAAGGAAATTGCAAAAATTGTATGTGTATTTGAGAAGGAGCTCCCTACAAGTTTCATAGACCTACAAGTCCATTTACTTACACACCTAGTTGATGAAATTGAATTGGCGGGTGTCGTATCAACGAGGTGGATGTTTTTCTTTGAGAGGTATATGAAAACTCTAAAAGGATATGTCTGACAAAAGGCACATCCAGAGGGTTGTATGGTTGAAGGGTATGTATTGAATGAAGCATTTTTCTTCCTGTGTGAATACCTTGGTAAGGATTTTGAAGATGGGCCATGCTTCTGGGATGAAGAATGAGCATCGAATATTATTGATAGAGAAAAATCACCATCTAATGGTGTTCAAGTAGAAATTAGTAAGTAAATTCATGATCAACGTGGTTTTTTTTCTTGCAATCATAAATTTACTCTGAAATTTATTTGTCAAATTAACAACATGACATTTGGAGTTTGAAATAAACATGTTGACATGTAATAGGTGTAGATGAAAGTGCTATACTCGACAAGTTCATTCTGTACCACATGGACTTTATGAACAAATGGATTGATTTGTATGATAAAAAGAGAGAAGAAGTGTTATGAGCAAGGAGACAATTTAAAAGATCGAACCCAAGGAATATTCCACTTCCCACTAATATGCTTGGGGAATGGGGCAAAGATTGCACACTAGAATGGGTTATTAAACAAATTCAAAATCAAATAGAAGATGCAGGTATAGATTCAAACATAACAGAAAATGAAATCAACATGTCTAGAGGATGTGAAAGAAAGGTACAGTTGGAATTTTACAAAATGTTGTTTCCTTACAACTTTGACACTATTAACTATTTTAATATTCATCATTATATTTGTTTTCACTAAAATAAATAGTTTTTCATAGGTGAGGAAATATCCAGCAATGTGGGCATATGGTCGACATTATCGTGTAGAAAGTGTAGATGTAAAAAGATGATCCTTCGATTGTGGCATCATGGTTGACTTAAAGAAATCCAATCGATCAAGCTCAAAAGATAAGAATATAATTGAAGGTAATCTACAATATGTTGGGAAAATACAAGAAATTATTGAGTTGGATTACCACTCTTTTAAATGTTGTATTTTAAGTGTAGATGGTATGAAGCATTTGAGAGGACACAAAGACATGATACCCATAGAGGATTGTTTTCTATAGATTCCTCATGTTTCCTACCGGAGGATAAGGAGACTTATGTTCTACCAATTCATTGTGAGTAGGTATTTCTTTAACTCAAACAAGAAGTGGTAGTGATCATTAATCTATTAATTCATAGTTTATTGCGAATATATACATGTGTTTATTAATCAATAAAATTGTTATACCATATGTCTAATATACGTATGTCATTCATGTGCAGGTATTTTTCTATGAAGATATTTTGGACCTGAAATGGATATTTGTCATACATTATGATCTAAGATTAAGGCATGTATTTGACGATGCATTAGTGGATACTGAACAAAATAATGATGGCCAACAAAATGAGAGAGAGGGATTAGAGAACATTGAAGAAATTGACATCCATGATGATGTTGAAGATGGTTATGTTCAAGAACAAGAAGACAACAATCCAGAGTTGGATGATGTTATGGAAGACAACAATATGGATGTTATATAAAATGATGATCCAAATACATATGGTAACAATATAGATGGTCTACAGTCAGATTTCAATGATGATGAAGATGGGGGTCAAGATGAGGATGATGATAATATTAAATACTTAAAAGAACATATGAACATTGACAATGATACACTGGATGACATTGTAGCAGATAGTAAAGTTAATGACCAAGACTTCTAAATTTTTAGAATTATTTGCAATCCATGTTTAAAAAAGGATGATTAAATTGTTGGCAATAATGTTAATTAAATGGATTGTTCAATTGTTGACAAATACCTATTGCAATATCCTTAAGTTGTTCAATCTTTGGTATGAATTGTTGGCAATAATATTAATTAAATTTGTTTATCTTTAATTATTTTTCATATATATCCTTAATTGTATCTATGCCATGTTATCTTGTGATAAGTACTTGAGTAAGACCATCAATGAAATATGAAGTGGACATATTATCATCTATATTAGCTAATTGATTGCACGAATATTTCAATTTATCAATGATCTCATGTTTCTATTTATTTTCAACACTTTCAATAAAGAAATCATGATCATAATTTTCTTCTTCATAATTAGAACGCAACATGTGCTCGTCATAGGAAGTAGGAGAAAGAGGTAGTCATGTTTGCAAGGTGAGGGTTTGACCTAGTACTTTGTTGAAGGGGACATAAGGATCCTAGACGTTTCTTAGGAATGCAAAATTAAAGGCATTGGGTTGTTTCCAACAAATGCAAGCCACAAAAATCTCAAAATAAAAAATCAATCTTTTTTTATCCTAAACATAGGCATGAAAATCGTGAGTTTAAAAAAATGTATGGAAATAAATCATACCCTATAATAGAAGATTTAAGTCCAATCCTAGATTTAATTAAACTTTAAAGTATGATGCAAAGGCAACAACACAGAGGACCACAAAGGGGTCACAACCAACTATAAAGGAGGAAGAGGATACAAGGGAAGGTAGAGAAAACAAATCTTTTCAGATTTATGGACCTAATTACTACACTTGACATCAAACAGGACATGATTGTCCACTCATTTCCCATGGTTTCAACACTGCAACACAACACTAGTTTTGGGTTTATATACCTAGGCTCATTGCCAAAATTCCTAGGGACCCTAGACCTTCTAGGTTTGATTGTCCCAAGCTCACAAAACCCCCACAATGCTCAAGAGGGACCTTCTTATACTACTTCCTTCACAACTATCCTAGTTTCCTTGTAGCCCTTAGGAAAGGACTGTCAGACAATAACTTGAGTTTGTGAGCTCCTAGCCAGACTGTCATAGATGTTTTGGATACCCATTATCCTATTCTTTAATATACTCAACATGCATCATAGGGTGTTTTGGGACACAATGCCCAAATCTTGACTGTCCCCTGCTACAACAAGCCTAATTAGGCCTCTTCCACACACCATAAAGACTCCAAACTTGTCCTCAACCCCCTTACACTCTACTCCAAGGCATTGATCATGCTATAAAAGGTTTGTTTACACAGATTTTAGGATTCTTGGGTCAACCCAAACCACTATCCCATTTGAACACTCACTCTCCAAGCTTACAAATACCCAAAACATTAAAGACATTGGACTTAGATTGCACAAATAGACCCACTCCAACCATGTCCTGCTTCTGTAACACAAAAATTAGTTAAATACATCTTATTTTCCATCATTCCACTTGTTCTAGTGAGCTAATGCATGTGAAAAGGGTCCAAAACCCATCGTTCTCTCCAAACCCTCACAATACTAGGGTTTTAGGGCAATTTTTTAGAAAAATGCTTACCAAATCCCTAAAATCTGATGAGATTCCTCCTACACACACTCAAATGAGAGTTAATACAATGCCCTACAACATTTCATAAGTTTGTGCCCTTGACTGCACTGTATGGATGAGTACAAGGGGCAGAAAATTAAAGAATACAGTGAAACTTCAGAAAATGACTGGTAAAACATCTATTTTCTCCACAAACTTCTCAAAAAAATGATTAAAAAATGCATGCACAGAAAAAGAAAATAGAGACCAATTCCATTAGCATGTAGGACCTCATGATAGTATGAAAGAGTATAAGTTTGGGCAGAAAAATAAGAAAAGACGATGAAAAAGCAGAAATAAAGACTATTTTCTATATATTTCCTTCATATAAACTGCTCTCCCTCTCCTCTTCGACCACAATATATATCTTTCCATGTACTATTCTCATGACAAAGGTAGAAACCATTATTTTCTCCTGTCTCCATCATGGAAAAGCCATAAAACTAGGCATTAAAGCCACTGCTCCTAAAAATAGACAGTCCACTCAACATAGGACTTAAGACTCATAACTATAAACTCTTCATTTAGACTCCCACTACATGATTATGCCATGAAATGGATTTATTACAAATTTAAAACTAAAATACACCATGTCTCTCATTAATGAGACAATTACACCAAAATTTTGACTAAGGAAAAAACTATCTTGACTAGGAGAAAATGACTAAAATCATGAATTTGCTAGGTGCCCTGCACCAAAGTACAAGGAATTGAGAGTAGAATAAAATATTGAGATATTAAGTAATTAAGATAGAGAAATGAAATAGTTGAGAAGAAATACAAAACTTATTTGATCTTTTTAGCATGATGTCAAATGTGAAGTGTGTGATTAACTAATGCATTATGAAAAAGAATGAAAACTAGGATTTTCTACTAGAATAATGATCATGAGATTGTGGCAGTGATTAATTGATTTTTTGCATTCCTTCTTCACTTATCCTCTTTTTCCATATTTCCAAAACTTTACTCTTATTTTCCTAGGGATTCTAGATTTTCCCCTTGACTTGGATTGATATTTATACCATTCCCCTTTAGATCCACTTTTGTCCTTGGGCCTTTGCAAAACATGCAAGGCATCCTTAGAACCTTCATCATTGAACTTTCTCCTCATATCTCCATTGAGCATTGTAACAATAAATGATTCCATAGTCACCTTTGCAACACTACCATTTATAACAAGCATTATGTTCTCCTAATTTTTGGGTAAAGAAAAAAGTGAGAAGATACATTTGTCTTCCTCATCAAGTTTAGCATTTATTGAACCTATTTGACTCAAAATCATACTAAAGGTAACAAAATGTTCTACAGTAGAATATCCTTCCTTCATTTTTAAATAATATAAACATCTTTTGAGATATAACTTATTACTTTATAATTTTAGTTTGATAAATATCACCTATCCTCTTTTGTAATGTGAATACAGGGGTCTCTTTTGATTTGAATAACAAAAAAAAAGGAAATTGGAGACAACCAGATAAATTATTAGCAATCTAATTCAACAAACAAATGATATCCAAAAGTTGACCACCAAAGAATAGCATCTTTTATATTGATTTGCTTCAAAGTACAGGCAGTGTAATGTCTCTTTCAAAAAATCAAAATCCCAGATAGATTCTGAGCCATAAGGTCTTGGTTTCGTTTTATAAAGGAAGCAACAAGATTTAAACCTTTCACATTCAAAATGGTTCTTTGTATTCCTAACCCTTGATATTAAAATATTTGTCTTTTATAAGTCCAATTTAGATTTTCAAATATATTTGAATACATTTTGAAAACATGAAGAAAACATAAAGAGACAAAAAGAGAGCATTCAAGATGTGGTGGTGCTATTTAATGCCATCATATGGCTCATTGCTCTTCTACACCTCAACCTGTGCTGCTGATGATTCATCTCTAAGATATTTATCCTCCCATTTATATATTGTAAAACACTAGGCCATTGGTAAGCCTAAATCTGAAGCAAGTTCTCCTGGTGATCTTTCCATCTTTTATCAACGAAGCTTTGACATCCATCACAAATTTTGCATACCCAACATCCAATGCAATTACTTGGTCCAATATCATGTTGAAACTCAGAATGCTAACATCTCCATCCTTCTTCAAAAAATCCATAAATTGGAATACTGTTTGGCCAAATTCCATCTTCCATGTGTCAAGACTTTTGATTTTCTCTTCTTCTGTCAGTATGAAAGGAATAAATTTATGCTTGAACGTAGTAAAAGATTCAACCTTTGCTTGCATCTTCTGGCTTTCCCCATTCACATATTGGCATTCATCAATGATCATTTTGACTATTTTCTTAGTGGGCTTTAAAGCGGTAGGGGCATCAAGATTCCTTTGCACTACTAAGCACATCATAACCAAATTGTGATGATAGGGTTGCCATTTTTTAAACAAAAAATCCAAAACAGAAAAGTTTATCTTCAATTCCTCAATAGCCTAAGATAAAGAAGAGTAGCAATCATGCACACTTCCAAGCTTATCCACAACTAATTTTACTCTATGCTCCAAAATTTTCTAAAAAATTTCAAAAACTTTCATCTTTGCCTCATTATTTGTCATTTCATTTTGTTTATTCAAACTTTCAATTTCCTTTTCAAATTTCAATCTTGTTGCATTAAATTCTTCAGTAGACATTGTGACATCACTGGTTGTTTGTGGCACAAGGGGATGATAGGGTACAATAGCTTGACCTTGAGAAGAATTCACAACTTGCAATTGTTTCTTTAATTTCACATTTTCAAAATACAATTTGTTTACTTCATCATTCATTACTTTCTGAGTTTGCTCATAATCTGTTAGCCTTTGTTCTAACCTCTTCACAACATCATGAGTAAACATAGTAGTATGAACATTGAGAGTAGATGCTTATGTTGTTGATGTATCTTGTAAAGTCTTTAACACAGCTGTACCCCTCATCTTGAACAATATCAATCAATCTTGGTTTGCTTATTTTCTTCTGAGTAGTCCAAATTGCAAGGGTCTCTGTCTTTGGATTAAAACCACATCCACTTATGCCATCTTCATAATCAAATTCTGAAACAAGTTGTGGATCATCCTAACTTCTAACTTGGTCAAGCAAAAATACCTTTTTCAATTCAAGGCCAAGGATGATGAGCATATTACTTTTCAACACCATTTGTCTTGCCTCCTCTGGACTCACATCAATTTCATCTACTTTCAATTCTTTGAAAGTTTGTGTAATGATTTGATCATGTTGTGTTTCATCAGCACCCATTTTATTTATTGCAACTTTTTCATTATATTCTTTCATTTTCATTTTCATCCAAAAATCCTTAAACTCTGGAGTTTTGATGAAGTCGTCATCTTCTATGAACCTCATGGACGCTATAATCCTTTCATCCTCCTCCAACTCTGGTTCAACTTGGGTTTTCTCACCCTTCCTAGCCTCAGGCTTATGTGCATCAGTGGGTTGACTAACCAATGGTTGATCAACCTCTTGCTCATCTCCCATGTGCGTCAAGATGTTAGCCACCTCATCAGTATCCCCCACCTCTTCAGTCATTTCTTAGGGGACAAGTGGAGATACCTCTTCTGTCCTCTGCTTCTTTGCTAGTGGTGCTTCTGGGACTTGTGGATCTTGCATTGACATAACATCAGGAGCAGACTCATGAATCTCAATCCCTGCAGACCTTTTCACTGGAAGTTTAGTAGCCTTACGAGGCTACTTCTCAGATTTACCATAAATACTTTCAAAATTATCAATGATTGCATCAATTCTCTTTAGAGGGTCTTTTTCTTCAACAAATAATCCAAGAAATAGGGGATTCTGCTTTTTCTTTTCATCTTCAATATTTTTCAAGATATCCCATTTTCTCTTCCTATTGTATACCTCATCAAAAGTGAAAAGATTTCTTATCACATCCTCATCAAACATGACCTGATGGGATACAACCATTTTAGTTAGAATTGATTGTCTCACAAGATTCATATGATCCTCAGGGTCACAATTTCTCTCAATACCCAATTTCAAAGAATATTTTGCCTTTAAAAAGGCTTGCAAATTTTCAAGAATGTCAGAGCCAATAGACCAATCACCAGAAATTGTAGCATCAGGTAGAAATGTACCTTTCTTTTGTCTTTTCATTACCTCCTTTTCCATCCACATCATTTGCCACATAAACTCCATGAATACAATTTTGTTTGATACAAATTTTGGCAATATGTGAGGTGGTTGGGGGCAACCATACACTCTAATTATAGTATGATCTGACATAAAAAACCAATCAATAAAATTATGTTTGTGGCCCTGCTCTAGTTTGTGTGCAAGTAGTCTCAGCATTACCCTTACTTCCTTAGTCAACCTAGGAAACCAGATACCAAGAGAATTCAATATCTTGACAACAAACAAATCATAAAATACAATGTAGTCACTATTCTAGCAATAGGAATCCCACTTATAATACCAAAACTGAGTCAGCAATCTTTGTCCTTTCTCATCAACCATACTCAAATCCATTTTGCTTGACCATTTCCCTTTGTTTTGATATAGAATCAAGTGACACAATAAAGAATAGAATTTGAAATCTAAGGGTTGCTTGTTCTCCTTCACACAGAAGAATCCTTCTTGCAGTTTTTTCTCAATATGAGATGCAAAGTCGTATTTAGCGTTCACTTCTGGATGTTGTATTTTCATAGCCATTATCATTAGGCTAGTTGGCATTCTTCCTTGTGCATCAATTTCCAAGACTTGGCACAGTACAAAATAGGTTCTCTTGAAATATACAACAAATTATTCCATAGGGAAAGGCTCAATAGAATTTGATGGAATCTCAATTTTTCTATTGTTGGCCCCTCTTCTCATATATATTGGCAATTCATCTCTCCTAAGTGTTTTCCTTAAGCTTGTGTAATCTCATTCAAATCTCTACAAATCCACTTGAGTGAGAGCTTGCTTGTTCAACATAAAATAATCAACAATGGCATTCCTGTCTACTGTCAGCAATGGAAATCCATTTGGCATTTTGACTGTTTTAGTGGCAGGATGGTAAAATTGTCCTAGTGCCCTAATCAATTCCACATCCACAAATATAGCAGGTGCCACCAACTTTGCCAAATCTAATTTCCATGGATTCCCATTGGTCCCTTGCCATCCCTTTTTGAATAAAAATACCAAAACAAATCCCACCCGGAGATAGGGATTGTAGCATCCCGACACCTTTCTGCTACATCTATGAACATCTTCTTTGGACCCTTGTCTATGGACTGAGGGAATACTTCTAGCAGAGATTGTTGAAGTGGTCTTTTCTTGGGAACTATAGGCTCATCACCTTTACAGGCAGACTCAGACCTCTTGGGTGCCATGTTTAATGACTTGAACAGGCTAGGGTTTTTTAAAATTCAACTTATTATACCAGTAAATGAAAAACAAAGTGAAAGAGCAAATGAACTTCACATGGCCAATTAATGTAGGTAGACATAGGAATAAAAGAATAGTATTTAAAATTAAAAATAAACCATTCAAGAATGGATAAGAACAAGATTTGTATCTTCGATTAGCATCACAGTCAAATTGGGGAACTTTGCAAGTAGCAGAGATAGAACGGACTACAACCCCCTACTGTATAACACAAAAGCTTAGCCCCAGCCTTTTTTTAAAAGAGAAATTTTATATTAACAAAAGATGTAATTACAAGAACCCCCAGTACCAACAATTGAAAAATGAAGAGAAATATACACCAACTTCTAATCAGAGAGTGCAAGAATGAACTTACCCAGTCAATTGCAGTTTGCATAAAACACACTGAGCTAAGTTGCACCTTCTCCAAGTTGTGCATTCTCTAAAATGAGAAAATGCTAGGAAATCTTTGAATCTTATTCATCCAAGGAGTTCATCATATCACCATTACTCTGGTTCATGCCACGAGATCATGAAATCTCAGCATTCAATTCCTTTCTCAAGATTTGATAGCAATTCTTGATAACCGTGATGCTGAATTGAATGTGCTTGCCATTTATTTCTTTTACCGTGTCTCCGTAAGGCTCGACCAGACTAGCTGCAGGATAGTGGGAGCTTACAGCCACTACACTTCTATTTCATCCTTTACCCTCAGACTGCAAATGCTTAGATTGACCCCTACGGGACCGCGGGAGATTATTACTTGATGTCCATATGTTTACCACCCACCCACAAATGTTATGAATGACCATTGCGGGATAGCGGTGGATTACAACCACTACACTTCTATTTCATCCTTTACCGCTAGATCGCAAATGCTTAGATTGACCCTTGCGGGACCACGAGAAATTATTACCTAATGTCCTTCTATTTACCACCCAACCACAAATGTTATGAATGACTGTCACAGGACGGCGGGGAGAAAATCCATTACATTCTCCTCTTGCCACTCTACCGCTGGCCTCGGCTGAAACCCTTGCGGGGACGCAGTAGGTGTTATTACCGTAATGCTGCTGGTTACTTTTCAAACCTCCGTAGGACCGCGGAAAGAGAATAACACTGCCAAGACGCAAGCATCAAATGAACCATCCACGGGGTAGCGGTAGCTTCTTCATATCAACCGCTTCCTACCGCCAAGCTGCAAACTGTTCTTTTATGCTCCGTGGGAATGTGGTATGTGCCATATTTCATTCCTCTTGTTCCCGCATAACCACAAAAGATAATCAATTAACCTGCAGGACAACGATAATAAACAAAAACACTCATATAGTAAAAAATAGTCAAGATTGTTTCACAATGGCCATGATATATATGTATTTATTTAGTTGTGGGGGAATGTTGGGGGTGATTGATTTAATTAAATAAATGTGGATTTATTTAATTAAGGATGAGACTTTAGAGGACGGGTTAATATTTAATTAATGTTAGAAGAATGGTTAGATTTATTAATTAAATAGTGTGACTTATTAAACTGATATTAGGAGGAATTATCAAAGTGGTTAATTAAATAAATACAATTTATTTAATTAACATTGTAAGAGGAGATGTGGGATAGATCTGGTGTGATGTTAGACCATGGTAAGATTTAGGTGTCTACATTTCTAATAGTGCATTAGTTTTTTGGTCGATTAATAATGATCACAATTTATCTTTGGTAGTTTTTTCCTTCACCATATCATGAGACAATTTTGAGGAACAAAATTGATGACAAATTTCTGTATGGGTTGTGTTGATGAGTGTTTTAGCACACAACAATGCAGGTATGATTGCTGGTATCACACCTCTCTTGTAAAAGGTATCCTATCCAAGATAGGACTGCCCCAAGGATAATATAGCTAGGTCTTAGCTTGCTTGGAATAACTTTAGTGGAATGTCTAGCTATGCCAACAAGGGGTCTTACATAAAATGTAGGGTTTATGGAAGATGGCAACAATATGTATGCAGAAACCCTATGATACTTTCAGCAGATTTGTAACGTAGATGCTGCTTATAACCTAACCTAACAAACTTGATTTAATAAAATGCGAAAGGAAAAGGAGAGAGAAGGGATAAGAGATCCTAAGTGACAGTCACAATGGGGTAAAATGCTACAGATAGAAAAATACTTTCAATAAACTATTCCCTGTTTCACCAGGATAAGAAACCCACAATGTTGCAAGAAATGATGCAATCTTCAAAGGATCCTTATGATTTTTAACTTGCATTCACTCATTAAACACCCGGACAATGGCGCAACTTAACTAGTGAAATGTAACTGAACTATGTTCAATAACAGGGTCCAAGCTAACTATACACATCAACTTACCATCGGCAAGCACTAATAGTATGGACCAAAGCATTCATCAGATATCTTAACATTTACCCATCATTGCAAAAGCACAACTAATTAAATTTAGATTGATATGAACCATGAAAACCAAAATGAGACAACACATAAACACAAATTCCTAGCAACTTGCAAAACTTGCTTTGTATTGACTAAATTTTGGCAGAGTCTCAACAATTCATTATCAAATCTTACTTGTTACAATAAGAGAATGATGGCCTTTTATAGACAAGGCACCATACCAAGTTTTTCAATGGAAGGTGGAGATTAACTCAACACCAACGCTCCAGATTACATGTAATTTAATGAAGTACAATAGATTGTTACTTTTTTGGATTTGCATTTGTCCTTTAGGAAAAAGACAAAATACAGCTTGCAAATACATTGAATTTGGACAAAATGGATACCCATTAGGTTGTACATGATGAAAAGTCAATTTTCAAAGCCTAATAGAGCCAAAATAGAGTCACATGACACTTGAAAACTTGAGCTGATGTGGATTCACTAGATTCCAAGTGCTAAATGGACCAAGGGGAGTATGTGGCACATTCTTCGATGAAGACATATCCAATTGGATGCTTGCTGGATCATCATTGCATGATTGGACTGTTGGGATTGCTATGAACAAGTGTGAACATGTCTTGGACATTAGACTAGATTTGCAGGAACAACAGTGATTTGTCATGATCTTCTATGTCTTTCAGCTGTTGAGACTTATTTCCATCATCTCAGACATCATACTAACATCCTCTTGCAGGTGTAGTAGCAATCTGGTTGACAAAATGAAGTTTCTGCATTTTTGGGTCAACACTACATATCTGTGTGTACATCCCCTTCCAAGATGGCTCCAACAAGCTCCTATGCTCTCTAAGACCTGTAATTCACAATGCAAAGCATCAATTTCATCTTTACAAGTTATTTTTCATCAATTTGGATCAAAACATGTCCATTTGCAGCCATGGATCAGTAAAAACAACTCATTGTCAATGTTGCTTCCTAATAGTCCTATTCACAAATCTAGTGATTTTTGTATGATTTTCTAAGTTTTTTACCATTTTCAAGTACCCATTTGGGCAATATATTGATCTAGGAAGTTTTTGTAGTCATTAGGATCTATTTGTAGACTTTAATTTTATATTTTTCTAGCCTTTATGCAAAAACAAGATTTTTGGGGGTCACAGACTTTTCATGTGCAGTGGCATTAATTGTCGCAAAATGTGCCAAAAATCCACATAAACTTGATAAAATGTTCATCATGATGTGATAAATAGATATGCAATTCAAATCCATCAAGAAAATCCAATTTGCTCCTTGAAAAACTTAATTTCTAAGCCAAAATGTCAAAAAGCACGGGTTTTGGGTGTCACAGACTAAAAGTTGGTGGAGGTCCAATTTAGTGCAAGTCCATGAGGTGCAATTCTAGCACAAAATGGTTTTGGTGCTAATTTGGGGTCCAACCAACCTTAGCACAGATTTTAGGTCTGACTGACTAAAGTCAGTGAAGGCAGTTTTCAGCGTAGGTCTGTGAGGCCTATTTTTAGCGCTAACTTCATTGGTGGGGATTTTCAATGCAATCGACTAGCGCAAATTTCTCTGTCTACCGACCAAGTGTAGTGAAGGAAAATATTAGCGCAAGTTGGTTGAAGCCTATTTTAGAACTTTTCTTCAAAATTGTCTTGGTGGGGATTTTTGGTTCGACTGACTCAATGGTAGATTTGAGGGAAGTCGATTGGAGGCAAATTTAGCGCAAAAGTTAGTTGGAGGTTGTTTTAGCACTTTTTGCAGTAGGAGGTGTTTTTAGTGCCAGATTTTGAATTAGCCAAGGTGAAAGTATATTTAAAAATATATTTAAGTATAAGTTTAGATATTGAATTTCTTATATTTTAAATATTTTTAAATATACTTTCAGGATGTTTGAGATAGGTTCCAGATCCATAGGATTTCATATGCAGATTCTAGAATTTTGAGGTTCCACCAAATTTCAGACTTAGCCATTTTTTAGGATTTTTAGGGTTTCAGACTTAGCCAAATTAGGGCTTCAGGGCCATGCGACAGGATGAAAGTATATGAACTTGATGAAATCTTGTGGAATTTGACACGATTTTACAACTCTAAGACCTAGAAACTAGGAATTTCAACATGACACATCTTGTAGAAGCAATTTCATGGGCAATATCCAGTGACAGGATTTTAGAGCAAAGTGCAATAACACCCAATTTTAGCACAAAAGGAAACAAATGGCTATTTTTTGAGCACAAGACCACCCAAGACACCTCCAAATCAATCATGAAAGACATCAAATGACTCCAAACATGCAAAATACTCAAATTTGAAGCAAATCTTGCATTCTAAGCACAAATTCACATTCTCATTATCAAAAGAAAGAAAGACTAAGACTCCAAGCCAAAGCAAAAGAGGGGGTCTCCATTTGGAAAAATGGGGCATGTGTGCAAGGCACAACAGGTTGCCCATGTATTTATTTTCCTTCACTATTAAGATATATTGAATTAGGAATAGGAGAGCATCAAATAAGAATCAAATTAATGAGTGCAATCATGATTATGTTATTGGATTTCAAACTTTTTCAACAAAGATACGCTATCAAATTCCTAATGATGATTTTGATACACTATCAAATTCTTAAGTCTAATGCACTTAAATATCAATCTCATGCATCCTTCAAAATTTCAATAGGAAAATTTAGTTTTCAAAAGGGTGAAAATAAGTAAGAAAATCAACAAAATGCTCACCATGTTGTTAATTTATAGTCAACTTCAGATGTTATTTCATCTAATTCCCAAGGTGAACTAGTGAGGGACAATCCTATATTATCTATTAATGTAATTAATAAGATCATAGAATACATATAGGAAAATAGATATGTAAACCAAAACACATTCAAATATAGAAGGGTTCTAACATATATGTCACTTCTATTCAAAATGAACAAAGGAAATATACACAGAGGTAAGATGAAAATTTATTATATATACCTCGCTTTTACTCTACAAAATGTACAAAGTAGGCATTTGTTCAAGAGTACCATCAATTATTCTACATGTAGATGTTGACAAATATTGAACATATTGTATGGTGCATTTCTTATATGGATGGGATGAGAACAAATACACTCAAACTTGTATGGTGCCAACTAGTAGATCATTGTAGCATATTGTGGCATACGTGGACATCATGATCATGTGTCAGACGCATACAGTTCCAATTATATGACCATGTTTTGTAGTACAAATGTCATTAGGTGGCACATGTGTATGAAAGCATAACATGTGGTTGTTGATGTTCCCTAACCCCTAACCCATAAACCCTAAATAATGCCCCTAAGCCCTAACCCAGCCCTGACCTGCCATAAACCCTAAACCCCTAAATCCTAAACCGTAAATCCCTAAACCCTAAACACTAAACCCAAGCAACCCTAAACCTCTATCTCCCTATCTCCCTATCTAGCCCTATCTCTATCATTCCTCTACCTCTAAATATCTCTCCCTATGTCTCTAGCCATGTCCCTCACTCTCTATATCTCCATATTGGTCCTCTCTCTCTAAACACTAAACCCTAAACCTCTAAACCTTAACCCCTAAACCCTGACCGCTAACCCCAACTCTATCTCTCTCTGACCTATATATTATCTACCATCTCCTAGCTAGTTAAATCTTTTTCCCAGCTTTCCTAGTTTTCCTTTTCCTTTCTAATTTCCCTTTAGATCCCACCAATTTTTCCCTATTTTAGTATTTTCCACCTCTCCTCTCATCATTCTTCCCATCCAATGAACTTTAGTTTTATTAGCTTGTTTCCATTTCATCTAGCTGCCAATTTATATCCTCATCCCTCTTTTAATCATGTCCTAGTTTTCTTGTTTCCATTTGCTTTGTTGATTAGGGAGACAGATAGAGACAAAGACGGAGAGAGAGAGTCCTATAAGTTTTCTTGTTCATTAATTCCTTCATCAATAAGGGAGAGGGAGAATTAATAGAAGGGAGAGAGGCAAGAGATCATAGAGAGAAAGGGAGAGATAGCTAGGTAGAGAGAGATAGAGGAGACAGAGAGGAGAGATAGGGAGATAGAGAGTGATCACTAGAGAGATGGCTAGAGAAATAGGGAGATAGAGAGACAGGCAAGAGATAAGGAGAGAAAGATAGGTATGTAGAGAGAGAGAGAGAGGAGATAGATTGGGAGAGAGAGGAGATAGTCAGGTGAGAGATAGGGAGATAGAGAGTGAGTGACATGTTGATCTAGAGAGATAGGGAGAGAGATTGAGAAGTAGAGGGATGATAGCTAGAGAGAGGGAGATAAAGGAGAGATAGGGAGATAGAGGTTTAGGGTTGCTCAGGTTTAGGGTTTAGGGGTTAGGGATTAGGGGCATTATTTAGGGTTAAGGGATTTAGAGAGAGAGACTTCTTTTGACATGCAACCGTAAACCTTGAATAATGCCCCTAAACCCTAAACTTGAGCAGCCCTAAACCTCTAAACCTTAAATAATTAATGCCCCTAAACCCTAACCCTAACCCCTAAAACATATATAAACCCTAAATAATGCCCCTAACCCCTAACCCATAAACTCTAAACCTGAGAAACCCTAATTAACCCTTAAATCCTAAACCCTAAACCCCAAACCCCTAAACCCTAAACACTAAACCCAAGCAACCCTAAACCTCTATCTCCCTATCTCTCTATCTTTATTGATCCTCTACCTCTCAATCTCTCTCCCTATGTCTCTAGCCATGTCCCTCACTCTCCATATATATCCCTATAATCTCTTCTGGCTATGTCTCTGGCTAGGTACCTCACTCTCTATATCTCCTAGCTATTGGTCCTCTCTCTAAACACTAAACCCTAAACCTCTAAACCCTAAACTGTAAACCCTAAATAATGCTCCTAAACCTTAACCCCTAAACCCTAAACCTGAGAAACCCTAAACCCCTATATATCTCCCTATCTCTCTGCAGGATATATATCTCGCTCACTCTAGTAGTCTATATCCCTATCTCTCCCCTATGTCTCAGCCTATAATATCTCTCCCTATTTGTCTCATCTCTCTCTCTCTAGCTATCTCCAAACCTGAGAAACCCTAAACCCCAAACCCATAAACCCTAAATCCAAGCATCTCTAAACCTCTATCTCCCTATCTATCCCCTATCTCCCTATCTCTATCATCCCTCTACCTCTCAATCTCTCTCCCTCTGTCCCTGGCCATGTGCATGTGCCTCACTCTCTATCTCCCTATCTCTCTCCATAGTCTCCTCTATATCTCCCTATCATTCCTCTCTCTCTATAAACCCTAAACCCTAAACCTCTAAACCTAAACCCCTAACCCCTAAACAATAAACCCTAAACCTAAATAATGCCCCTAAACCCTAAACCTCTATCTCCCTATCTATCCCCTCTCTCCCTATCAACTTTATCCCTCTACCTCTCAATCTCTCTCCCTATGTCTATGGCCATGTCCCTCACTCTCTATCTCCCTATCTCTCCCCTTAGTCTCCTCTATATCTCCCTATTAGTCCTCTATCTCTCTCTAAACCCTCAACCCTAAACCTTAACCCCTAATCCCCAAACCATAAACCCTAAACCCTAAATAATACTCCTAAACCCAAGTAACCATAAATTAGATGGTCAATTAGGTGCTAAAACAGGCGCTACATCAGGCGCTAAATTTAGGCGCTACATAAGGTGCTAAATAAGGTGTTAACGCAGGTGCTAAAATAGGCAATAAATTAGGTGTTAAATCAGGTGTTAAATGTGACGCTATATTAGGCACTATAGTAGGAGCTAAAGTAGGTGCTAAAGTAGATGCTAATTGAGGCACTAAATAGGCACTAATTGGCACCTAATTTAGTGTCGACTAGTTCTGGTCAGTGTAAAAAACACCAAAAATAGTGCCATCCAGATAAATAGCACTGACTTTTTCAAACAAATGGAGAAAAATACATTAAAATAGTGTGTGGAAGCAAAAAATGGAGCAAAAAAGGGAGCTAATCACAGGGATTTGTTGTAGTGCTTGGACCAAACTGATACAAATCTTCTGGTAAAAGATAAAGTAACAGAAAAGAAAAAGGAAGAATCTAATCAAACCCCTACTACTGAAAAGGATCAAACTAAAACAAGTCTTCTTCCAAGACAACAGACTAATGATCCAGAAAATAAGGAGAAAATTGATGAGAAAATCAAAGTTTATAATCAAGAACTTGATCAAGCTGAGGAAAGCCCTACACCAGAGAAAAATATTGGTCAACAAGAGAATATGGACATGGAACCTCTAGAACAAAATCAAGATGAAGAAGTGTCTGAAGAAGCAGCAAGAGACACTATGGAGACAGTAAAAGAGATTTTAGAAAAAGAAGAATTAGTTCTAGATGAGCCTGAATCAATCTAAGGTCCATTAAACCTGAACACAATGTCTCCTACTCAAATGTTCAAGTTGGCTTCAGTTGTCCAAGCTAAAGCAAGAAGAGAGATTTTGAAGTTCCACATTGAGGATAGTGAACTCATAAATGATGCATCCAACATTTTGGAAAAGTTGGTGCCAACTTATTGGAAGGATAAGTCTCTATTTGCCACTTGTCAACTCAAGGGACTAATTCATTCTATAAGTACACACTTTGAATCTCTTAAAAAATCTGATGAAACAAAAGTCAGAAAAGAGTTGAATGAGAAAAGGCTAGATGAGTTGACAAAGTTGATAGCTCATGATAAGGCTCAACTAGATAATGGAATATAGAATATTCAGAATGCTATTGTAGAAGCTGGTGATGTATATAAATTTTGTCTATCATGGCCAGAAGTTACAAAGAAGACAAAAGAAAAGATCAAGGAATTGGAAGAAAAACTGATGGATATTTCTAAGAATTTTGATCCAGTACATGAATCAACCAACAATAAGGAATCTCAAGTCATTATAATCCACAACAAATTGAATAATTTAATAAATCAAAAATATCAAATAAAGAGTAGAATGGGACAATTGAGAAGACTGATCAGTCCCAAACTAGATTCAATGACTAAGCTTGTGGCCGAAGCACAACTTGCTAGACAAACTGCCACAACATCAGATTTACAAAAGGCAGAAGCCATAGTTTTTCTACTCAGTGGTCATATTCAAATTTTGGACAATCCCAAGAAAAGTTGGGATGGTGAATGGGCTCAAGTAAAGAATATTTTCAATGACATCCTCCAGTACATGTAAAATTAAGTTGAAGATTGCATTTGTAAATATGAGGTAGAGTACATAAAACTTTTGAAACTTTGACAAATTTTTGGTTCTAGATAACACCCTTTGCCATTGATGTCAAAGGGGGAGAAGAAGATTAGTGAAAATTGGGGTAAAACATCTCAGGGGGAGCAAGAAAACAAAGTGTATATAATAAGGGGGAACAATTAAGCATTTTTCACTACTAAGTGTTGCCATCAATGCCAAAGGAGGAGATTGTTGGCAAGAGACACTACTTAGGTATAGACTTGTATGTTGTCATTGATGGCAACAAGGCTTAGAAGTTTCATCAGCATGAAAAGAAGACATTTCTCTAGGACATATTGGATTTCAGGTCTGGTTGACAGAAAATGGCTAAGTATGGATATACACAGTGTAGAGCATAGTAAGTGGGTCAGTATGCCTCCGTAGATGATGATCTGGTAATGTGGTTCAGGAATGATGTTAGTAATTGTTTAATGATGCTATTCTCTAGAGATTAAGTCATGATTTCCTCTAAAAGTCATTTGGAAGAATTAGCAGAGACTGTGAACAGAGCACATTGTAATGGTCCACATTCCTCTGCAAGTGAGTATTTTGTTATGCTATTTTAAGGTGTTTTAAACACTTGTATGAAGTGTCTAATTCTAGAGTTGTGAGATCTGAAGTCCACCAGAAAGATAGTTACAAGCTACTGAGTATCAATATAGTGTTTGATAGAGACAGAGTCTAAGCTGTAATGGTCCGCATTTCTCCACAAGATGATATCATACCTTGTGGTTCTGAGGGTAAGACTGGGAATGTGTAAAGAGTCCTTGATATGATTTTGTAAGTGTTTTGTGATTTGTAGTAAAAGATGTAAGTCTACAGATGAACCTGCTAAGCATGCTCTTATGGAACATGCTGACTAGTATGATAAATCATTGGGCAGAGAAGAGATAATATGTGAAGGATCTAAAGTGATTGAATGATTAGAGCCAACATATATGAACATGTTTGGGTAATTATTTGGGTCCGCATAACATATAGTGCATTGGATTGAGTCGACAAGCTACACCTTTCTATGTACACGTTTCACTTCTTGGATGCCGACCTGATATATAAGAGTGATGAATTTTAGTTGGAATGTGAAGTTGAGGTGTGTAGATGAATGCAAATATGTGAATAGCAGAGCAGTGACACAGATCAGTGATAATGAAGACTTGGGATTCAAAATTCAGTTGCTAAATGACTGCACCCTAGCATAGTGACAGATGCATATGCAATAGTCAGTTTTCATGTGAAATTTACTTTGTTCTTGGTAGTGAGCCTTCTTTATCAAGGAAGTGAGCCTCTAATATGGTTTAACAACCCTTATTGTAATCTTTCTAGGTTTAGGGTTGAGGTAGTGAGCTTGCTATACCTAGTTGTACTTCATGGCAGTGAGCCAGCATGTTCCAGGCCCATAGAGTTACCAAGCCTGAACATCATTATTTGTAAAGATTGCAATATATATTTGAGAGCTAATCCTCTCCATGGTTTTTTCCATTTTGGGTTTTCCACGTAAAAATCTTGGTGTCCATGTGTCATGTTTTTATGGTTGTTGTTCATATGCATGTTGTGCCTTTGTTTAATTAATTTTGGAAAATGGTTGAAAGTTAAAGTGCATCAAAATATTTTTAGAACACTGATTCACCCCCCCTCTCAGTGTTCCTGACATTCAATAGTTTAAAGTTATAATGGATCACCTTTCTCATCATCTTTGTGAAACAAGATGCCATAAATCCACTTGGTGTAAGTTAAGTCAAAATGTCATGTGCTAAGGAATTTGTAATCTCAATTTGATAAGATCTTTATGTTTAAGGTTGTGCTTATAATAGTTAACACACATTTTTTAGATGAGCCATTACACTAATGAGGTGGTTCTCATTTGATGAAATATGATTCTCTAGACATCCCATATCCATATGTATATGCATATCATGTGTACTACTAGGAGACTTGTTTTCAAGTAGTGGCATATTATCCTCATGTTATTCTTTTCACTTATAAATTCCTTGGTCATGTTTTTGTTCAATAGTAGGTGTAGAATAATGTTCTCCAAAATAACTCAAAGATATATCTGAGGAAAACATGAGAGGATTCACATGTGGTTCTCTATCAAAAAGTTATATATCATCATGGTTCATAGAGAAATCCATGGGATCCACTAAGGAAAGACCATTGGAATATGTGTGAGGTAATGAACTATCATGAGACAATGAGTCATCATCTTCATCATGAGAATATAAAGAACTATTATTATGATCATCATTAAACATATCATGATTATATTATGAGCCACAAGATAGCAAGGACTGGCAACCTCATGTGAAGGTAAAAAGATGTATTGTGTATAGCACAACATTACTGTGATAGAAGTACAATCACATAAAACGCATACTAGGGTAAGATCATCATAGATAAATAATCCCAAATCAGCAAGTGTATCACAAGGCATGAAAATGGTGCATCACCATCATGTGTAAGTGAATGCAAAACACATGTATCTATCAATCACACAACACTAGGCTCCTAAAGGATAATGAATTAAGGGAGGCATGTCCAAAGGAGCATCCATAGATGTAAAAGAAAAACTATCAACCGTATATAAGGAAAAAGTATGTTGGAAGGAAACAAAGACATGACATATGGCTTAATAGATTCAATTAAAACCCATAAGGGTGGTTAGATATATGTCCATTATCTTAATAACTAGAAAGGGCACCCTAATGGAGGTTGATGGTGAAAACCCACAAGGTTTCTAGAATATAAGTCTAACAGATTTACCCTCCCATAGAATAGAATGACCTGGAGGTTACTATATAGGTATTATATAAATCATATTGTGAAAGTATCAGATGCCTTGTAATACCTCCTGATGGTTGAAGATGTACATGGATGAGCTAGAGACACATCTCTACACATGGATAAGCTACAACTGTAATATAATTTATACCACAAATATAAAATATATGAATAGATAGATAACAAGAGTGAAGGAGCATGTGTGCATAGAACAAGAGAGAATAAGGAAGATATAGATGTGAGTGTGAAAGATATGTGAGAAATATTTGATCATTACTCTAGAATATAGGAAAGGAGACATATATAGCCAAACACATGTATAGGATAGAGGATTGACAGAGATTGTATAAGAGTGAATTTCCCAAGCATATGTGATGTGTATATCTATGCTTATGGTATGTTCATTTAAGATGCATATGACATGAATAATATATTAAAGGTTGTATCTCACATGGTATTGTGTGAATAAATGAGTATTTTGTTTTTGTTTGTGTATAATCTACCACATTATTCTAATTACCTTCATATCGTATGAAACTAGGGTTAACTACAAGCACATATACAAATCTAGACTCTCGATCTATATTTATCTAAACATTTGATTTCATTGTTGGGACCTCAGTTGTTGATACATAAGGAACAACCCTAGAATTAAAGAAATAAGTTGTGGTAAAGAATACTCTAAAGAAGTTGAGTAGTAATGGTGGATATGGCCATGATGGAAATGTGTGGTAGTGCACACCGGATACTAACCCTCAAGGGGGATTAGGAACCTAGTGGTGACAACAGAATGGGGGAGATCAAGGAGATCCTAAAGATATGTGACTACTAAGTCAAATCTAGTTTGGCTTTTGGGCGTGAATAAAAGGGGATTAATGATGGGTTAAAAAAACATCAATGGCAAACGGAAATAATAAGAAGGTAAGAGAACTTATTGCTAAGATTGAAAGGGGTGTTAAAGAGAGGAAGGATGATCCTTATTGAGAGGAAGAAAGAAGAAGAAAGAGGGGCAAAGCAAACCCAAGATATAGAAGAAGATAGAAAAAAGTGTGGGAGGCATTAAGAGAATGTGCCAAGAGGGCTACAACTAGTGAATCCCCTAGTACTAAGACAAGAGGATATTTAATAGATATGGTGCTCACTAATTCTGAAAACCAAAGCAATCCAGAACCCAAATTGGAATTGCAAGTATAAATCTAACAAGGATTATGGAACAATAAAAGAATATGAGTCAATGGTGAACTTAGAGGAGTTAGACCCATTTTTTAGAGACACTATAGAGGTGGTAACAAATGGGAGGCTTGGAACCATTGAGGTTCAATAAGAGAGGATATTTAACCCAAGGACCACTATCAGATTTAATTGGTTTCATCCTAAGGTCACAACAAATGAAAGGATTGAGGAGTTGATGACCACAACTTCTAGGAGCACATTGAATCTTGGTATAGAATAATAGAATGCCAAAGTGAGCAAGTATGATGGAATGAAAAGAAGAGAAGAAGTAAAGAAGTTAATATCTAAGAAGGAAAAGGGAAGAGAAAACATCAACAAATGGGAGGAAATCACCCAAAACTTGGAGTTTGCTAGAGAAACCTTGAAGATGTTAAGAGAGAACAATCCTTGGGTGGAAGAAAGTAACTCAAACACTATTAATGATAAATTAATAATTAATGGAGAGTTATGAAAGATCACATCACCAAAGCTAAAAGGATGCCATGAGGAGATGAATCCCCTAGACCAAATGTTACCACATGTGCCATTCAAGTTGAGAAGAATCTATAGAGAAGATATATATAGTGAATCCTTGTGGAAGCTTGAGGAATTAAAATAAATCTAAGAGAACTTGTGAGGGACTTTGGTGAGATCTTAGGAGAAAATTTCTTTGAGAGTGAGTTGCAAAGAGATAAGGGCTAGAATAAGTTGGTAAAGCAACTAAGAAGTGAAACTAGGTAGAGGACACCTGAGGTAAAGAAGAAGAGTGAAACTAGGCAAAGAGCTTGATGAAAAGAGGAAAGGAGAGCCAAGAGAAAAGAATAAACCAAGAGGAAGGATAGTACCAAAACAAAAAGTTAAATCAGAAACACCT
Organism: Cunninghamia lanceolata; assembly: GCA_027924645.1. NCBI lineage: Eukaryota > Viridiplantae > Streptophyta > Pinopsida > Cupressales > Cupressaceae > Cunninghamia > Cunninghamia lanceolata. The sequence continues at coordinate 20,611,751 of BSBN01000627.1, forward strand.
TCACCTCCTAGAATTATGGCTACAAATAGGATGAAGCTCTCTATATTTGGAAAATATACCAAAGAGGCTAGTGAATGCTTATTCATCTTGGAGTCTCATTAGAGGAGATATAGGGTCAATGATGACCAGATCAAATTATTTAATTTTATAGGGACTCTTAGAGATGATGCATTTAAGTGGTATATGAAGGAATGACCCCAACATGATAAGACATGAGATGAATTAAGTGCCTTATTCTTAACAAACTTTTATTCCCCTAATGGTCCATCACAAAGGGTAAGCAAAATGCAAGAGATGTTGTAGGATAAAAGTTAGATTGTGAAAGAATATGGCCAACATTTTGAAAGCATGGTCTAGAAACTAGAATAACCATTATAAAAAAGTATAGAATCAAATGGTTCATTTGAGGATTGACCCCTTTCATCACAAGGGAAGTAGATGGGAAAGTGTTCCCAACTCACAAAGATGTGATGGAGATGGCCACTAGAATAGAGTCTCAATCTTGGAGGCAAGAAAATGAATCATCAAGAAAGAATGAGATTGTAAAGCTAAAATTGGAACTAGAGAAGGTAAAAGTTTTGAAGTAGGAGATCCTAGCAAAAGGAGAGAAGAGGGAGACTTCCCCCTCAACTAGAAGAAATAAAATATGGTGTACCCATTGTTGCAGTGAAGGACACCTAGGGAAAATTTGTTTGATGATAGAAGGCACCAAACAAGCTGCCACACTAAGAATGAAGTTTGGAAAGGCACCTAAAAGAATAAAAAGTGTATATTATGGAATGTGTAGTGAGTGGGATAAGAACATAAATAATGACTACCCAACATTTGCCTTTAAAGGGAGAAATGAACATAAACCATGGTGTAATAAGAAGCCCTAGGATCTGGAGATTTTTATGATAAAGGTATGGCTAGAGTGCAAAGACTAGTAGAGAGATCTTTTCATGCCCCAAATCATCCTTACTAAGTACCACAATAGAATCCAAATTCCAAGAAGGCTAATTATATAGACCATGCAGGACCTCAAATTCAAGATGTTGAGGCCCTTACACAAGCTATCATGATTATATACACAAGGAGGTGGTAGGGGAGGCTACTAAAAATAACAATAGGGGGATGAGGAGGAGGAAGTAACTTGAGGACAAAAGTCATAAATTATTACAAACATGGGAAGTAGGGACACTATGCCAATGAATGTTGAACAAAAAGGATAAGAAATCAAACTGCATAATTTATGGTAATGACATTCATGATGCATTTAGTTATCTTAAAGATGCATAATTTTACATGAACAAGGTAATACCAAGGATGAAAATTGAAGAGTTGTCTAAGTCAATTACTAGTCATGATGCAAAATCTCTTATAAAAATTCCTAAGATGGAAGGATTAAATGCCAAAAGATTACAAAAGGTATGTTGGTGTGAACGAGGTATATTACCTAACTAGTTCCACATTAGGTCCTATTCACACTTGTCACTTAAGCTAACTTAGAGCTTTATTATGGTATTTTCACTTTATGTCTCAGGCTGTAAGATTAAGACACTTGTCATAATCTTATGTTGTCCTATGCCTCACCTTGGCCTATATAACCAAGGGTTTCTCATTGTATGGTCATATACACATTCTATTTGCATTCTTTTATAGGAAGACAATTTATTCTTGTCATGTTGACCTTCTAAGTTCTTTGTGCTTTCCATTAGGCCTCTAGATCTTGAGTGGCTATCTCCATAGCTAAATATTACATGGTATTAATGTAAGTTGAGAGTCTTTGGTTAGTCTCTTGGGAGATATAGGAGTAAAAATATTGTATTTTATTGAAGCATTAAGTATGCTCTTCTCTTGTATCCTTGGATGATCTGTAGAATCAGAAAGGTGTGTTAGAAATACTAGAATCTATGAGGTTTCTATTGGAGCTTTGTATTGTAGGTACATTTGGGAGATTGGTGGGGAAAGTTATATTTTCCATTGCATCCAGATTGTTTGAGAAAGTTAGATTTGCCTTTTATTGCATCCTAGTTGGACATTGGAGGCCAAATCTACAAGGGTTTGAAATCATAAGGTGATTGTCAAATCTGGACTGTAGCCATATTTCTGAAGCATTTCGGGTCAAATCTTACCCTACCATCACATTTAAAAGTCCTAAGAACCTAAGGATTGACTGTCAAATCATCAATTTTAGAGCACTTTTCCTCTAGCCCTCAGAAACAATCACCCACTGCTGGTTGTATGAATTGAAATATTCCATAGAAAATAAAAATATATATTTTGTTTCTTGTGCAGGTATTTTATTTATTTTTCTATGATTCAAAAATTTTAAAAAGTTATATTCATTACTTATCATAGTTTTTTTATAACATTTGAAAAATCAAATTTTAAATTTTAAAAAATCATAGTACTAACTACGTAGGGTACCAATTGTACCCTACATCAATGTACGACAACTTCCATACTAGGTGCAAGCCCCATTAAAACTTTGTAGGATTTTTTAATAAGTCACAAGCCTCAAAAAGGTCTATAGACCCTTATTAGGCCACAACCTCTTTAGAAGGGTGCAACCCTTTTAATCAACCTTGGGGTGGCCTACGTGGCCCTCAAAACTTTTGTAGAACCCTGGGTCATTGGCCTTAAGGTCCTTTAAACTACATAGTCACCACTCCTTCGGCCTACATGGCCTATCCTCCACATTTGGTGATGTTTTTAGCGACTCTACCAACTTTTGCACCTCCACCTTTTTAGCAAAACTTTTGGCAATCCTCCAAACCAGCAACAATTTTGTCTTATCTAGAGGACAAATATATTTAGAAGTTCTCCTAAAATTGGTAGTAGTTCCACCAAATTTAGTAGTAGATGGTTTGAAAAAATTTCCCCCTTCACCATTGCAGTTTCATAATTTGCAGTTCAAGTTCATAGGTTGATGTCTTGGGCTCACGACCTCCTTTTTGAGAATTTTTTTTATTTGGGATAATTTTTCACACTCTATGTGCTGGTGTAGATGGTTTTTTATTTTGATGCATATTTTTTCTAGAATTTACAATTTGTCACAAGTGTTGCTACACATTTCTCATTTTGGGAACTTTTGGGGCTCCATTCAGGCTTATACAGGCTCCTTTTTTGGTGTATTTTTTTAAAGTGCATAATTTTTTGTGTACTTCATAGTGGTGTTATTAGATTATACTCATTGTAATAAAATTATACTTCAAACATAAGGCCTTGTTTGGCAAGTTGTAAAGCATTGAAGTCAAATCTACTTTACATTTTTTGTTGGTGGCAATTGTAATCGCACTAATTATAAAGTTCCAAATCATATTTGTTTGGGGGGTTATTTGATTGAGTGAATTTGGGGGTGCTCATTTAGTTTTACTTATTTTGTTAGATTAGTCTATTTTGAGGATAATCTTCATGGGTATATCAAATCATCCTTCAGTTATTGATTTGAAAAGAAGGAACTATAAGGTTTGGAGAGATGGTATGATAAATCATTTCAAATGGCTTAATCTCTTGCCCTATCTATATGAACTTGTTCCTCAATGGCCACTAGATTGGTAGAACAGAGTGTGGTACCTCAAGAATTGTCATGTAGTTGGACTTATGGGTTGTCATGTTGACACTATCACACTATTTTCCATATCAGGAATTGCGACCCCTTGTGCTCATTGGACCCAAATTTGGGAAATGTGTGGAGATCCAACTAATCCTCCATTCCTAAATGATCCTACCTTGGATTGCCTTATTCCTAGATGATTGTGATAATGTTCCATATGAATGATGCAGAAGCACAAGTGCATGTGCAATCAACATCATCCAAAAAGATTTTCAACTATTTATTTCAGTTTTGGTTTGCTTGGGTTTTGTTTTGGCATCTCTCAACTGTAAAGTGCAGGTGGATTGAGTAGGATTGTAAATTTCTAGTTTTCCACAGTTTGGGTTCTGGTGCATAATAGTGCAATTTTAGTGAAACAATTGTTTAGGACAATCCATGAGGCTTGGTGACAAACCTTTGACAAGAAGGATCTTGAGAGCATTCTGGAATTACACGTGAATATTTTGCAGTCAAATTCCTTCTAATTTTTGAGATTTTTAAGTTTTGTGACTTATGCTGGTAGTTTGGTGAAATCACAATTTCCAAAGTTATGTAACACTTGAGACCGAATGGTTTGGTGGAGGTCTTAGGAATGATAAGATTCTTATTCATGTCCATTTTGCTGAGATTTCAAGCCTCTGGCCAAAAGTTATGGCTGAAGTCAGTTTTCAACTTCCAGTGCGTTAAGTAAGTTTTGCATTCAAATGAGCAATGTATTTCCTTCTAATTGCTTTATCACCAACATAAATGTGAGGTCAATGTGACATTAATAGTGCAACCATTTCATTATTAGTTTTCAGTGGTGAAAGTTTGATTTCTATCCATTGGCTAGATACATCAAATTATTTAACATTCTGACCTTGGAGGTTGTGGCATGATGAAATGAAAAGACCGTGGGCATTTGTAGACAAAGTTTGAAATGAAAATAAAACTATTTTAAATTGTCTATCAAAAGAGAGATTTTAGCAATGCACGTGAGTATGTAAAAAGAATATTAAATGCTAAAAGAGAAGAAATTCAATGCAACACTAAGCACATCATACACAAGTTGGTAAAACACCTCTTTAGAGGCAGAAATAGAAGCTGAAGAGGCATCTCTTAGGGGCATTCAAGAGTTGTTTTCTTCTTTTGCAAATTAAGGAGGTAATAAAAAGAAGAGACTCCATGCTATCACAACAAGGAGCGCTAGAAAAGGAGGGATCATCAGAGAGGAAAGGAACGTGGCATCAAAAGAGAGGAAACTCACTTCCTGTAGAAAAAAAGGAAGAAATTGCTATCGTTGGAGAAAAGAAAAACTTAGAAGATGGAAATAGAGAAGGTACAACATCATAGAAAGGAGGTAAAATTGAGTTTTAAGTGAAGAGAAAATATAGTTAATAAAGTTGGCTGCCAATCATGGGATGCCTCATGGAGGCTTTAATTTCTATGTCATGTAATTCTCTCTATTGTTGATTGAAAAGGGAAGGAAAACATAGGAGTTAGATAGTTATAAATGTTTGTAAGAATTATATGATAAAGCCCCATACTTGAGATATAGAATGAGGGGAGAGGCCATGAAGGCCATGGTACCTTGTAAACTTTGTAATAGAAATATTTTGATTCTGATTTGAATTAAAGAAAACAAATGGAGTATTGCAGTCTTGTCTTTGTAGAATATTGAGTAGAGGTAGAGTAGTGCCCATGTGTAAGTGTGTCTTTGATATTGTGAATCTGGGTGAAAGATTTGTGTGTTGCATGAGAGGGGAGTACCTTGTAAGAGGGAGTTTTTGTTTCTCTTCATCAATGATGGTAATACAATAACAATGTTACATCAATGGGAAAGTCTTAAACATCAAGGGGCTATTAACTCCTCTCCTAATCCTTCTCCTTCAAAGAATTTAGTTGATTCTTTAGCTTCTATGGCTTCTATTTTAGATACAGAGGTTTCACCTCCTACATCTTTGAGTCAACATTCAAATGTTGAGGACTCTTCACCACCAACAAGTGTGAATTCTACAATTGTTCATGCTAATACTTCTTGTGTGGACACCACATCATGGGATTCTTCATCTCTTCTTGATGAATTCTTATAGGAAATACATTATTTGTTTGTTGAATCCCACATACATGATCTTGATGAAAGCTTTGAGGACATTCATCTCCTCTTTGATGGTAACTTCTATGGAGTTGATTCTTCTTTAGATGATATGAGTGAACATTCAAACCCTCCTATTCCTTCTCCTTCCACAGTGATAAATTCTACAGATGCTCATGAGTTGATAGTTTCAACTCAATCATTGTTCATGTTGACACCTTCTGTAGAAGTACCATATTTTTCATCTGTCTAGTTGTCTTACCTATGGTGAGCACCATACATCCATGGTTACTGCACCAAAATATTGCATGGTACTTGATTCATCTTATCATCATTTATTGTAGTTTGGCATTATCTTGGAGCAGCATTCAAAAAAGTCATCTTCATTGTTGGACCATGTTCTACATTCATCTCCACTAGGTTCTAGATTGTCACTTTCTTAAGTTTGGCCTAGGACTCTTGATTTGATTGTGGCACCTTTCGACACTAACATGGTGAAACTTGAGAAGAGTTTATAGACTTTGTATATCTTGAGATTTCTTCCCTCATAGTCCTTTCAGGAATGGGAATACTTCTTGCATACATCTTTGGTTTTGTTTCTTCTTAAGGGGATAAATGTTGTTCAACAGTCTTGGATCATCTTCAACATTTATTGTCGAACATCCATCATTAGTGTAGGAGATTCTACTTTGAAGGGTGGCTACATGGTATCTTTTCTTCTCTCTTATGCAGGGGAATTTTTCTCACATGGGGTTTTATCCTTCTTATACTTTTGGAAATCATATTATGTTTTCTCCCTTTTTGAGAGGGTTTTTTTCCTATGGGTTTTTCTCCTTTTCTCCTTTTGTGAGAGATTTGTTTATACATGGGTACCTCATTAGGCCTTGTAGCTGAGACCCATCTTTACATGTTCTCACATTCTCCCTAAGTTGCACTTAAGGGGGGATGTTGGTGTGAATGGAGTATATTGCTTAACTAGTTCCACATTAGGTGTTATTCACACTTGTCACTTAAGTTTACTTAGGGCTTTATTAGGGTATTTTCACTTTATGTCTCAAGTCATAAGATTAAGACAATTATCATAATCTTATGGTGTCCTATGTCTCACCTTGGCACATATAACCAAGGTTTCTCATTGTATCATACACATTCTATTTGCATTCTTTGATAGGAATATAGTTTATTCTTGTCATGTTGATCTTCTGAGTTCTTTGTGCTTTTCATTAGGCCTCTAGATCTTGGGTGGCTATCTCGATATCTAAATCTTACAAGGTAGAAGAAGAGAAGAAGTTAGAAATTTTGGATCCCTCTTTAATAAAAGAAGAAAAGTTGGAAAGGGAATGTAGAGAAAGAAAGGAGAGGCTTATAAAGAAGGTTATTAAGGACTTGAAAAAGAAGAAAAATAGAGTTGTAATTATCACTCAAGGAGGGAAAAACACTAAAAAAGGAAAATAGATACAATAGGTATCTAAGAAGAGTGAGGAAGAATAAATCCACCTAGATAAAAGGTAGCATGACTAGCTAGTTGCTAAGTCAAAAGAATTAATTAAGGATGAGCAATAAAAAGAAGAAAGTAGAAGAGCCTATTTTTTAAAAAAATAGGTGCAATGATTTAAGAAGTTAGCCAACCTTATAGAAGAGGAGGACCTATTGGAGAAGTTAAAGTAATTCCCTAAAAATTGGAATAAATAGAAATTGGAGCAAAAAAGGTTGCAAGTTAGAAATGCAATAAAAACAATGAAAGATAGAAAAATGTTGGTGCTATTAGACATCAAACTTAATGGGAGGATGGTAAAATATGCATTACTGGACTTGGGGGTCAACACTAATATAATTCCAAGAAGAATTTGTGTAAGCAATAGGAGAGCCTAAACTACATGAAACTCTATATGATATTGCTATGGTTGATGGCACTCCTAGATGTCCCCTCAATACATGGAGGAAAGTGGAGGTGAACTTCAAGGTTATTAAAACAAAAGAAGAGTTTGAGATTATATAAATGTTACCAAAATTTCACTTACAACTCAATTTAGTAGAGCTGAAACAACTAATTACTTCAAAGGTGAAAGGTACTCACACAAATTTCTGCTAAAGCTTAACCATTTGCATGTGAGTACTTTCAAATGGAATCCAGTTTTTATTATGCAATATTTTACAACATAAATAAATTACACAAATTGCATGATATTGTTGTCTTTCATTCATTTTGTAATGAAAAATGTATACAATGTTGTTGTTTCATACATTGAGATCAAAAGAATGCTTTAAATGTCCCACACAAGTTGTGGGCATGATTGATTTATAACAACATAAAGGAAAGCTATACAACTGAAGGTAAAAAATAGAAAAACACATGAGGAGAAGGTATATCCATCATTGCCTGTGGGCAGTCTTGTGTTGATCTTCTTATTCCTAGCTCCTCCTTGTTGTTGATCTTCATATGAACTTGCATGATGATGAAAAGATTGGGTTAGAGCTCCGGATATAAATTCCGATCATATGTCCTACCAACAAAAATATAACCTTCATATAGGATACATTAAATTAGTCATCAATTACCATATGTCTGCAAAAAAGACAAAAAATAGATCATCAAATGAAAGTCAAATCATCAAGAAGAGCATTGAACTTCACTATTCTATCTAACTTCTTTGCTCATTATGCAGGTACAGGTTCATCTTTCATTTCATATTCCATCTGTTTACATTTCAGCATGTGGTGAAAATGGGGCTCCCACAAGGGTTGAGCTCAGCATGCTACCCTTAAGTCTTTAGGGGAATATGGATAAGTCAGAAACATGGTTTATCTTTTCAAATAAAGCATATTCTGATTGAAAATCAATGTAACATTGTCCATTCATAGCAACCATAAAGTACAAAAAGTGAATGAAGTATAGATGAAGGCGATGGGAATGACTACAACTTTCAGTATTGGTGGTTCTTATAACCACAATCAACACATGAAGGGAAGTCACCACCCTAAACCAATGACTAGGGTGCCACTATGAAAAGAATCCTCTCATTGCTCAGATGTACCTCCTATTTCAAGCCTTTAGTGTGTGCTTAGAATGGTGACTAACTTCATGTGGTAAATGTAACTAATAAGCACCAAAATATGATAGCCACAATGGGTAGCACATAGTCAATACCATAGTAAGCAATGCAAGATTACAGTACACTCACCTACCAGATAATGACCCAAGCAAATGCTAGGTATTTTATGAGTTGTTCACATATCCAATTCATCATTACATGTCATAATGGTAGCATCAAACAAATGCATAAGCACATGGGCTGTCATATCTTGCATAAATGCTAAAGTGTAGTCACAACTATACTAGGACAGCTATATAAGATAGGACAGTCACATACCACCAAGGTAGTTATCACATAACAACCAAAAGCATGTAAGGAACAACAGTCATGCAAGAGGAATAGAAAAAGGATTTACCACTTCTTGTTATGAATGAGGTGTAAAATTTCTATTGGATCAGTAACCATTGGAGGGGCTCCATAACCACCACAAAGATACTAAAACATGCATGGAGGAGGACAGTCAAAGTAGCATGCATAGGATGCAAAATGGAAGGAAGAAAAGAGCAGTCAAACCTATAGGGTGACAGTCATCATTAAGAGCCCCAAAACTGTAGCAGCAATAAAGGGAAAGAGAAGTCATAAAAAGACTATCAAGAACTTTAAACAAATGTATAAGCACATGGGCTATCATATCTTGCATACATGCTAAAGTATAGTCACAACTGTACTAGGACAACTATATAGGATAGGACAGTCACATACCACCAAGGATAGCTATATGAGGGAAAAAAACTCTAGCACAGTTTAATCCAGAAGCACTCAATACAACATGGTATGTCAAAGATTGGTGATAGTAGAGAAGTAAGACTTGTCTATAATGTTTTAAGGATATATGATCTTCATTGGTGGTTCTAGGGCACTAGAAAGGTAAAAGAGGTTGATAGGCTAGTTGAAGACTTATTGAAACCTATATTATGTATTTTTTAATTTTTGGTTTAGTCTCGGAGTCCCTATGAAAGGTAGAGATCTGAGTTAGAGCATGTAGAAGCCTACATGAGGTTTGTTCATTCAATGATATATAGTGACTAAGAAGATTAAAAGAGTTACACATATGCATGTTGAGAGATGGAAATAGCATTAGGAATAGTTAGAGGGGTTTACATGTAGGTTTATCAGTGATAAAAGACAACATATAAAGAGAATAGTGGGTGTAATGAGAGCTTCATCAAACTCTAAGGGCCTGAAGTTGTATGCAAGGTAAACACTATTTCTTCTTGTTCCCTGTGGTTGAATTTATGAGATATGCTAGCCTAAAAACACCATTGTGACAGTCATGTTGGTCATATAAAACCTCAAAGATAATGGCACAATCATATGGTTTGTACAACTTTACCCCTATCTACACAGTGAAGAGAAATCCATTGAGTATTGACTACTATACTAAGGTTTTGACAATGAACATAATTGTTTAAAGTTTGATCAAAGTCTTGAAGACAGTGACTATCACTATGCATTAAAGAATCATCACAAATGACTAGGGTTAGTCAAACACAAGAAGTAGAATAGTCCTAAAGTAGCTATGAGATTGTCACTATTGAAAGAGTAGTCATCAAGTGTTATATGTAGCCCAAACCCTCCAAAGCAAGTAACCCAGAGCATCAAGGGACAATAGATGAAGACTTACAGGATAGAAAGTTTGCAGTCATCTACAATAACATTCAGGATCTCTTCCAAGGTTGCAGTCATACACACAGAGCATTCAAAGAGCCAAAGCTTAAAAAATGGTGAGTATACATAGTAGTAACAAGTGCACAGAGGTTTTTATGCCATTTTCATCAAAAGAGAAACTCATATCATAAAGAAAAGCATTTTTCAGAAGCAGTGAAATGAAGACATTTTTATGTCTTTTATATTGAGATAACTCAGTGAAGGAGACAAATGACTTTTAAATGGAGTTATAAGAGGCAACTTACCAGCAGTGGAGTCCATGTTCAGTCTCTACATGGTCCCAGATCTCGTAGAAAACCTCTAGAAGATAGGTTGAAACCCTAGTATGGCAGCGCAACAGAGAGGCACCAAGAAGACACAAAATGCCAGAATGCAAAATGACAACTCTTTAGGGTTAGAAGCTCTTTTCTTCAAGATGCCCTAGCACAAATTTGTTTTTTAACTTTATTTTTATTGAAAATCATTGCCAAATCAAAATGCCACAGGGTCAAAGACTTGAAATGATAAAACCTAATGATGTCCATGAACCCGTGAGGAGTTGTTTTACATGGAAGATATAAGGATATATTTTGTCTTCAGCATATAAATAGAATATCCATGAAGACAAAAGGATCCCCTTATACAATGATCCTAAGGAAATGAAAATGAAGTATGTATTAGCATTGAAGACCTTCACAGTGGCTAGTCAAAGAGGTTTTTATCTTACATGGAGGGTTTTGACCCAAGGTTGACCAGGAGGTTATTTTGGTGTGAGCAAAGGGAAGGAGGATATTTTCTTTTATCTCTGGTGTAGTCACGGTAGTAGGGTTCATAGAATGAACTGTCTGGACCATGCAACAAGAGTAAACACAATGGAAACAACTCAAATATATAAAGTAAATGTAGATTCAGTCATTTAGTATATCTTAGAATTCAAATACAGATTGACCAACAACATGTGGGCTTACAATTAGGGCTCATAGGCCTGATTACATACATGTGCAAGATAAAGCTTTGAAGCTCCTTCACATAAATCTAAACTTAGGATTATGAATCAATCGCTAACTACTTTCCTAAGGATCTATTACATCAATATATATCATCTCTGGACCAATAGATTCCTCTGCATTGGCCAAGGAAGGTCACAAACTCCAATGAAGAGTTGTAACATGTTCACAGATAGGTCAGACATAAATGCATAGAACACTTCCTTAAATGAGTAGAATAATGTGCGGACCCTTGGGGAAGGTTGGCCATGAACCTAAGATCATTGAATGATGTGTCATTAAGATTGCAAGTCAAGGAATGATTCACAAGCCTTCTCCTTCAGTTGATTATCTGAGACTATCAAGGTGCTCTACTCTAAGAAAACAGTTGATATTCTGATAGCGATAACTTTCTGGTAATTGATCCAAATGCTCTAAATTTTGGATATGATGTAGATGAATGAATGTAGATGCTAAGTCCAGATCTGCAAGGTGTGAAATGTAAAATACCAGACCAAAAGTTGAAACTACTTCTTACTAAACTACCTGAACTGAACTAGAAAAAGAAAGAAACAAACTGAAATGCAAACAAACTAAAATGCAAATATTTTTTGGTTGATGCAAGATTGCTATTAAACTAGGGATTCTCCCGTATCAATCTCTAAGTGTCTTCATGCGTCAATTTTTAACCCAACCCCTATGTTTACATGATGGAGAGACAAATTGTAAAAATAATAATTATTAAAAGAAATAAATTATAAATTGCTTTAATAATGTTATGTAATGAACATAAGGGGATAAAATCATGCATTACACAACAATTATTAAATCAATCATGATGATTACATTTAATAATCCTTATTTTTAGTTTAATTTTTGTCTCTCAACCATGCAAAAGTAGAGAGAGAGTTAAACTAAAGTGTAACTAAGGTATTTTGGGTGTTTTCTTTATTTTATGGTCAAACTGGGAGGAGTTTGGAGTTCCACATGGTCAAACAGGATGTGAGAGGTAGTTTGAGCCTATTTTTGCTCAGATTACATCAGTTTTGACCCCTCTTTTTGGGGCTTGACATCTTGGCTCATGGGAGAGAGTTTAGGAGATATTTTGATGATGAGTTGACTTTCGTTCACTCAACCTCACCTTTTGGAGATATCTTTTGTATATAGGAGAAAAAACTTATTTTTTTCCCAGTTCTTGCTATTTGCCTTTTGCACATTGCACAGGCCACTAGTTTGTAACTCATATTTTTCCATTCAATTATTGATATTATAGTAGGTTATTACAAGTTCATATCAGTTTTTTTTATTACTATTGCAGTATTTTCCTTCATGTTTTTAGCATAATCAGAGATCCATCTTATCAGTTTCAGGTGTCTTGCCTTATGTAAGTGATTTGTTCAAAGATTGTTTGTGTTTCATCACAAAACCTAAGATTCTTTTATCACATTTCATGAGTGCTTGTATGCAAAGTTTGGATTTTATCACAGGTTGAAGATTGTGTTAGTTAAATCAAGGTTTTTTGTGAAACATTTATGTAGTGGAGTTGATCAAACTAATTTGTGTGAACATGATTAGTGAAAATTTGTTGTGAAATAGGTTGCAAATTGAGATTATTTTGGTGCATCACCATCCATTTAGATTCAGTTTTAGCACATTCATTTTAGAGCCTTCTATCCCTTTTCCTTAAAAATCATTAATTTATTAGAAAATTAGAAGGAAACCAACCCATAATCTGGAGGTCTAATTTCATCATAGGGTGCCCACAACTTGAAAGTATTCCAATGTTACATAGGATTGCTAAGCTTTCCATCTTTGCATCACAGGTGTAATCCTAGTTGATAACAATAAATTCATGAAGGCACTATCCATTCACTATTCTCTTGGATTTAGAATTGCTAACGGAATATTTGATGTAGAGCAAGAGTAGGTCACCCTAACATTAAGAGGTAGAGTAATGCACATGCCCTTAGATTATGGTATAAAAAGAGCATTTGTGGACAAAAAAGTTACTATAGATGAAGATGCAAAGGATGAAGAAAGTGTTAAAAGACTCTATACAATTTGAAGAATCCAAAGAATTGAATTAGATGGGGAACCCACATCAGAGGATGAAATACTTATGGATAGCAGTAAGTCATCAACTAACATTGAAGATGCAGTAGAAGCATGTGAGTGGAATGAGCCAAAAAAGAGAACAAAAAAGATATTGGGGGAAAGAAATATATTTATTATCAAAATAGTACCTAAGAAGGTACTAGAGGATACTGAAGAGAAACAACCCTATCATAAAGTAAAATAGGGTACCACATTATTCTAGAGTGGGTAATGTTTTAGGATACCTTCAAACTATGGAAAAGGTATGTGAGGAGGACCTATGAATGGAATCCCTAGATGATACATTGGTACTATGTGCAACAAGATGGTGGAATACCCACAACCCTAATATCTTGACCTAGAAAGCACTAGTGATTCTAATAAAAACATTTTTAAAAAAGAAGGAAACATGGATGCAATAGAAGAATATGAAAGAACCACAAACCCTCAATTCCACCTTATAAAATGTGAATAAATCTAGAAAGAAGGGGGGTCCTACTCTTATCGGGGACAGCCAGGGATGGGAACTAGGATAAGAGAAACAAATGAGAAATTGCAAATACAATTATTCTATTGGATCCTATCCCCTATTGTAAAGACATGGTATATACATCAAGAACAAAGGGCAAAGATTAGGACGTAGGATATGATTAGAATGGATTTTTGTAGTAACTTTCATTTTTGGGACCTAGAATGAACCCTCAATAAGGTATTGCAAAAGATTAAAGAGGTGATAACTTTACCAGTAGAAGAGGTGAGAAGTAAATTTAGTGAAAAGGAGGCATTGACAGTATTGTACAAGGGAGAAGACATATGAAAAATGATTGAATGGATGAACTAGGAAAGTGTGGCATCACATAAACCCTACTTTTCAATGAAAAATGAGGAGAAAGATAGTGCAAAGGAAGAAGAGGAATCCCAAAATCTTGGATGTATATATAGAGGAGGATGAAAGAGAAGTGGTGGATATAAATGAAGATAAAACCCAATGATTCTACCAACCATTAAAAATAAGAGAGGTTAACATGGAAAAATACGGCACACTAAAGGTAGCTAAGATTGTGGAGTATTTGGGAGATAAATGTAGCAAAAATATTGAAGGATACGAAGACTTATTTCCTATAACCTTCAAAAAATTAAAAGGTATATAAAGGAGGAAGCCAAAGTAATGAGGATCCAATTGAAAAAAGATGCTAAACCATAGAAGAAGATACCTTACCAATTGATTCATAATTTAAAATGAAGGTGCAACAAGAACTAGACAAAATGATCACTAGAGGGATCATTAAACTGGTTAAGAGTGCAAAATGGAGCAATCCTATGGTGGTGTAGAATAAGAAAACTAAAGAAATAAAGATATGTGTAGATTTTTGGAGCTAAACAAAGTCTACATCCATGACCCATTTACAACTCCCTTTACAAAAGAAGTACTAAAAGAAATCACTAAAAGAGATGCATACTCATTTAAAACTATGGTTTTTTGGTTACCATTAGATGAAAATAAAAGAGGTGGATTAGCATAGGATTAGCATAAAACCACTTTTTATATCGAGTGGGGACCTTTATGTATACAATAAGGCCACTTGAGATTGAAGAATGCACTTGCACTATTCAATAGGGTTATGGTAAATGCATTCAAATATTTTATTCACAATTTTTTAGAGGTATATTTAGATGACTGGATGGTGTATAGTTTGTTAAAAGACCATGTCTAAGTATTGAGGTTAATGTGTGAGAGGTGTTGTAGCCTAAGAAGTGTATTGAGTTTTAAGTGCATATTTTCCACTTTGTTCGATACCTTGTTAGGTTATATAATTTGTTAAGAAGGAATGATGATGGAGCCTCTTAAGGTTGCCATAATTTTTAAATTGCCCCTTTTGAAGAATTTTTGAAAGACTAAAATATTTCTAGGGTATACTAGTTACTACTACAAGATTATTAGAAATCATGCAACCATCTTCAACCTGATTGAGGAACTCGTAAAGAAGAAGAAGAACAACAAATTTGAAAGGATAGAGAAAATACCAACACTCTTTCAAGGTGTTGAAGAATAAGATAGCAAAGGCTCCCATTTTAATTTTCTCGATTAGAATTAGCCATTCCATGTGCATGTGGATGTTTCTAGTATAGCTATTGGTGTGGGACTCACACAATCAAGAGGGAAATAAGCCATTCTATTAGATTTTCTAGAAAAAATCTTATGGTGGTTGGAAAGAACTATGTTGTGATAATAAGGGAAGACTTAGCAATGTTATTTGCTTTGTATAAGTTCAACACTATCTTTTGGAATCTCCATTCATTTTCTATACTAACCATGAACAATAAAGTATTTAGTGAATAGACATGTCATACATGGCCCCATATGTAGATGCTTGATGTTGTTCAAAGAGTTTAATTTTAAAATAATGGTTAAGCTAAGAAAGACAAATCAAGGACTGAATTACTTATCTAGGATTGAAACCATAGAAGAAGGATGTCCTATTGAGGATAATTTTCTAGGTGCACATCTATTCAAGGTGAATGTGGTACCACATGAGTTGAAAAATATTGTTGAATTTTTATCTACTAGTGAATTTCTACAAAATTGTAGTGGAGATAAAAGAAGGAGGTTTACTGCACAAGCCCTCAGTTATATAGTAATTGGTAGAGAATTGTACATTATGGGTAGAGATGAGATTTTGAGATGGGTTGTTTTAGAGCATGATAAGGAGGATATCCTAAGAGAAGATCATGAAGGTATTCCCTAGAGGTTGTGATGGATGCCTTGCTAGTCACAAATCAAATCAGCTTCACAAAGATTTCAATCACATAAACATTTAGAAATAATGACAGGAGGTTGAAAGATCCCCTACACAAATTAATAGACAAATACCAAAATGACAGGAAGAATATATATACATGTAGTCTTTGTTATCATAAAATGATAATGTTCATAAAATAGACTACTCTCTGCTCTAAAAGCAAGACATTACATAACAATTGGCCTCCACACAAAAATGGCCTGCACAAACTGCAATCCAAAGAAAAACACCAAAACCTCCATCTTCAACTCCTGACCTCCTGCCTATCTCCCTATCTGTATTCTCCTAGTCTCCTTTTTTCATATTCAACCTCTCTGTTCTTTGCAAATGTTGTTATTTTTTAATTTTCTACTCTGCCCACAAGGATGTATGTCATTTCATTTTCTTACAAACTCTCTTGCAATCATTGCATATATTCCTTCTTTTATGCTTTTCTCCCAACTATCTTCAAACAACATGCCACGGCCTTTCAACTTATCTAAATGATCCCAACTGTCCATCGAGTTTGGAAGATTAACGACTAGAAGAGAAAGAAAAGTTCCCTTTTGATTTGAGTTTCTATCACACGATGATAGGAGCTACAAAAATAAAACTTGATATGGTGACATGAGCTGACAAAGAGACAACACAAACAAAAGAACAAAAAAAGAAAACCAAAAATTTGCAAGAAATAGAAAACCAAAAAGTTTTAGGGCATGATGCCCCTACATCAAACTTCCCAGGTGGAACAAATTCATGAGCTCTTGCTCATGAGGTCTACTACTGAATGACCCAGCTTAATCATCTCATCCTCTGATAGCTAGGAAGCATCTTCAATGGGATGATTGCTTCATTTGATGAGATATTTGAAATACTCATGCTTACAGGTCTTCTTCAGCAACTGCTTGTCTAGAATGCATTCAATCTGCTATGGAGGAGTGACTGTCCTAGATTGTTCTTCTAGAGATGGAATTGCTGCTTCAGTTTCCTCTATTTCTCTATTCCCCTTATATGGATACAAATCTACCATGTTGAAGGTAGGAGATATATTCAAGTTTGCAGGCAAAGAAATCTCATATGCATTGGCAGAAAACTTCCTAAGGATTTAGCATGGCCCAATTTTCTTCATCTGAAGTTTGTTGTATGTTCCAGTAGGAAATCTCTCCTTTCAAAGATGTGCCAATACAAGGTCTCCAATCTGAAACTCTAACTGTCTCCTCTTTTGATCAACATACTTTTTGTATTATTGATTGTTGTCCTCAATGTTATGTTTTACCTTCTCCTGAATGTCATGAATGCCTTGAACAAATTCCTCCCCATTTACACTCCTCTTCTTCATTCCATCAAGATCACAAAGTTCAAATACACCTCTTGGGTGCATACCATACACCACATAGAAAGAATTGAAACCTGTGCTTCTATTTGGGGAATCATTATATGTAAATTCAACTTGTGCCAACATGAGATCCCAACTTCTAGGTGAACTACCAACAATACATCTTAACAAATTACCAAGGCTTCTATTGACAACCTTAGTCTGGCCATCCATTTGTGGATGATAAGAAGAACTAAAATTCAGATTTGTGCCCAATTTCTTCCATAGAGTCCTCCAAAAATGACCCACTAACTTAGTATCCCTATCAAAAATTATGCTTCTTGGTATACCATGTAGCCTTACAACTTATTTAAAGAACAAATTGGCAATGTTAGTGGCATCACTAGTCTTCTTGCAGGGTATGAAATGCACCATTTTCAAAAATCTATCTTCCACAACAAAGATTGAATCATTACCTCTATGTATGAGGCAAACCCAAAACAAAATCCATACTCATTGAATCCCAAGGCCTGGTTGGAACTGGTAATGGCTGATAGAGCCCCACATTTTAACTTCTTCCCTTAGCATGTTGACAAATTATGCACCTTTCCATATATCTTTTCACATTTGCCTTCATCTTTGGCCAATAATAATGAGTGCTTAGTTGTAGCAAAGTTTTATCCTATCCAAAGTGACCAACAAGACTACCACTATGTTTTTCTTTCAACAAATTATCTCTCATGGAGCCTCTAGGAATACACAACTTATTTCCATTAAACAAAAAACATTCTTGAATCATGTAATCAGTCCATGGCTCTTTATTTTTGCAAATAGGATCATTGTAAGCTACGAAATGCTTCTCCAAAATCTGCATCCTCTGCATACAAATCTTTCAAACCTTCAAACCCCACACTGTTAGTTTGTATCCAACACAACAATAAGCTCTTCCTACTTAAGGCATCAACAACCCTATTCATTTGTCCACTTTTATGCTTCAAAACAAAGTTAAAACTCTAAATATACTCAACCCACTTGGCATGCCTTTGATTCAATTTGTGTTGGTTGTTAATGAACTGCAAAGCATGGTTATTTGTATACACAATGAACTCTTTGGGAAAAAGATAATGTCTCCATTTCTGGAGGGACTGAACCAAAGCATAAAACTCCAAATCATAAGAAGAATACTTTCTTTTTGCCTCATTTAGTTTCTCACTAAAATATGCAACCGGTTTTCCCTCTTGACTTAGGACTGCCCCAATAGCTAAGCCACTAGCATCACACTCTACTTGAAACACTTTATCAAAATCATGCAAAGCAAGTATGGGCTGTTCACTTACCTTCTTCTTGAGAAATTTAAAATTTTCTTCAACCTCTTTAGTCCAAACAAATGGTCTTTTATGTCCTTTAATCGTCTCCAAGATAGGTGCTACTACATGACTGAAATTTCTTATAAACTTTCTATAAAAACTGGAAAGACCATGAAAACTCCTTACCTCCATGACACTTCTTGGTGATGGCCAATCAAGTATGGCCTAAACCTTCTCCTTATCCATCTTCAACCCATCTTTTGACACCACAAAGCCCAAGTAAACTAGTTTGGTCTGCATAAACACACACTTCTTCAAATTGATCTGCAACTTCTCTTCATGTAGCCTCCTCATAACCTACCTCAAATGCTCTATATGCTCCTCTTTGGACTTGCTAAACACCAAAATGTCATCCAAATATACAATCACAAATTTACTAAGGAATGGTTTCAAACCTCATTCATTAGTCTCATAAAAGTACTAGGGGCATTAGACAATCCAAAAGGCATAACCAACCACTCATACAACCCATCACTAGTCTTAAAGGTTGTCTTCCATTCATCCCTTTGTTAGGAATTTGTAGGTCTAATTAAACCAATGCCACATAACCCAATAGGAGAAACAAGATGCAAAAACAACCATAATGCAAAGATCAAATGAACAAGCCACGAGATAACATAAGATATACCCTGGGAAAACCTTTTACAGGGAAAAACCCAGCCTCCAAAAGCATCCATGCTCACATGTATTATTTAGCAATGAAACATTACAATACAATATCTGAGCTTCTATGAATACCCTTGAATCATCAAGCACCTCCAATGCAACCTCCATGTATACAAGCATGAATCCACACATCACCTGCCATGCTTCACAATATGCACTTATAGGAGAGAGCTCAATACAATGACAACCTCTCACAAAACCCTCGCTCACCTACAATGAATAATCCAACCAACCTCAAATAATAACATTGTGCTTGCTTTTATAATATAAGCTCACACATTACATTGAGAAAACCATGTGCCCCAAAACCATGGGTTACACAAAACCACTTGACCCCACATTTGACTATTGGTACTAACTTTTCCCAATAAATCAAATAATACAAATAAATAATTAATTACTCTATGTGTCTCACACACATAAAATAATTAACCCAATGTTACAATACAAGTTATACAAGTGGTCCCCAAATAATTACATAGTGTGATTAACCACATCACCTAGGTGCATCACAACTAAACAATTATTTAATTACAACATTATAAAATATATATCAAAATATGCAATGGTGTACAACACCAAATCCGAACATTCTCCCTCTTGTTGTATACATTGCATAAGGGTCAATACATGAAATACATCATCATAGGTAAACATGAAATCACATGAATCTCCAACATGCTCTCGTGCTCCATCGAGATACCTGCAACAAAGCAAAGTGACCAACATCTCAAGCAAGAACTCCTATCATCCTCCAACATGCCACCTATGGAAGAAAAGGAACATGCCAAGGTGAAGATGTACCAATCCAAAGAACACAAGCATCAAATCCAAGTGATAACATAAGGCTCCAAGCTGTTGTCGAAGGTAAAAAACCCACATGAGTGAAATAGCATCCACAATATATGCTAATACATCTAACCATCCATACCTCATAGGCATCAATAACATCAATAAACTCATGCCAATAACACATCCAACCCATATACCGTAACAACAAGCTCCATGTATAAAACTTGTCAATGAAGAAAACATACATCCAAGACCTCCCACTGCATGTGTAATGTCAAATAAGAAAATAGATCCAAGGCATACCAAGTCTATCAATCAATCACTTGAAACAAGGCGTGGCTAATTAGCAAGCCAATGTAGTATCAAGAACAATCACAATGATCCACACCTGCAAGATAAATCATTGCATACTCTTTCATAATAGGTCACCATAACTCTCCCAAAGTCCAACCATATCAAAATGATCCTCCAGGAAGAAGCCATAAGACAAAAAGAGAAAACCTATAAATCATAATGTCCTACAAACACCTCAAACTGCTAAGTTGTGTCAAGTATGATCTCTACAACCCCAAATGAAAAGCCTCAACAACAACCAACCATTCAATCTCATAAGATCAAATGAATATATATAACATGTAACCAACATGGATGCAAGCCTCTCTAATGAAGGTAGATCAAACTCATAATCATTCCATAACTAAGAATAAGTCCAATCACATCTCCTCAACTCCTTAAAATGAACATCATAAATCAAACCATATGAACAAGGAGATAACCATGCTAACATCCCTCAAACGAACTCTCTAGAACCAATAACTGTAGCTCAAGATCCATATCTACGAGAAGATGAAACATAAAGTAAAATGCATCTAAAAGGATGGACAATACCTCATAGATGATAAATTGTTGAGTATACCAAGAGTGGGGAATGAAAATGCTCCTCTAGGATACACCAAGCCACAATGCCTCTCTCCAAGAACAATCTCCTCTAGGTCCATAATGAACTCACATCCATATCTAGGTGTAAGGCTCCTCGGTCTATCTACTAAAACCTCCAAAGAGTAACTATCTCAACAAGTGTCTCTCATAAAGGGAGAACTCTAGCCTCACCTAAGTCTCAAAGTATCCAAGAGTACCTCCATGATCAATCCATGCTGAAACTCCAAATGCAACATTGCACTATCATGAAGTTATAAAGCAAAAGACCAAAGTACTCAATACCAAGAGAACCAACAAGACCACTATCAATGCTCCTACTGCACATCTGCATAATCAAGAAGCCCATCATGACATCATGATCTAACCATCTCCTCATAAGAAGATCACATGCAACAAAGTGTACAATGATGCATACATCCTACCTCAAGAGAACTTGTATCATGCCAATACTCTAAGCTAGCATCAAGAGTAAACCATGACATAATATAAACATCTCTAAATCAAGGATAAACATGTCAAACTGACACCTCAACCAAAGACTTGAATAAGTCCTCCATGGTAAACCAAGATGTCAACATCTCAAATCATATGAACATGAAAATGTCAAAGAACTCTCACAACTAAGAGCTCCTCCATGACACCAACATCCATTGTAGAAGATCATCCATCATGTATGATGAATCCAACATGCTACCAAATCTCCCACTGAACTGTGATACTAATCTATCCATGACAACAAAGTAACCATGTCCTAAATGAAGATTATCCATGGCCCCAAACCAATCAAGGAATCCCACTGTAACATCAACAACTCCCAAAAGGTCTAGTGAACCAAAATCTCCAAACCAAGAAGATAAAAGCATCATTGTCAAAAGCTAACATAGAAGCATGTATCCAAGCTCTCCATGACATCATGTTAAACATGCTACAAGTCCCAACAACCAACTATCCAGGCACTCTAATCATCCATCCTCTTTTCCCAAAGCAATCATACCAATGCACAAATGACCATAGACAAGGCCAATTAATCAAGTCTACATAAATAGTGAATCAATCTGGTGGATATAGACAGTCCACATCTGAGTCATCCCACTATAGCTAAATAGGTGATCAACTTACAAAACTACATAACTCGTAGATCCAAAAAAATGTAACATGCAAACTCATCATCACACTAGTAAAATGTAAACTGAGATATCAAAAAGATAACCTATAGACTTCAAGACTCAAACACCAAATCAACTCTAGATTTGATTTGTCAGTAAGTCCACAAACGAGTAACCATAGTCAAGGAACTAATCAAGCATCCAGGAGATAAGAACAATCCCCTAAAACAACACCACAACACCACCTATAATCATGAATCGAACATCATAGCCCATACATGTCAATCGCATACATGATCATGTCGTGCCAATGAAAATGTATAGCTACATATCCATGACACCATAATTATCATCATTGTTGTACCTATACTCAACTCCCAATGCAATGAGACTCCAAGTGTCACACGAGCATCAACCATGTCCTCAAACTAGAAGACAACCTGTACGTATCTCCATCAAAGTCCAAACTCTAAAAAAACACTTGTAATCCTATATCAGAAAGCACCAAATATGAAAACCCGCTAAACCATGTTGATGGTCTCATAACAACATGCACTCCCACAAGTTTGTGCCAACAAATCCATCTGAATGCACTCATAAACGCACTCTGAATCTCAGGCTCCTACAAGTGATCAAACAAGTACAACGCTCTCTCTACACACCAAACTAAAAATCTCATGATCCAAACTGTAGTATACTACAAGAGCTCTCCAACGCCTATCTGGAATAAAAAATCTGACTCCGTATGTAAAAGTTATGAGCATAAAACTGTACCGAAACAAAGTAGGCTTTAGGCACAAAATTTTGACACAAATAAAAAAATCTGGTCATGATACCATATGTGAAAGTTATGCCCTCCAGAAGCAAACACACTCCTAGGGCTAAAAGTGGACCCCTGGTGGGACCCTGTCCGTACAATGCTGATGTCATCATGCTGACTGGGTGAATGACTGGGTGCTTAGGTGGCTACTAACTATATTTGAGCTTGCATCATTTCATGTCTTTGATAGGTGGATTTAAAAAGTTTTAAGTCTTCCAAAACCCCCACGGACCTATATAGATTTCAAAGGAGGTTTAATATGTTGGGAATTAAGGTGTCTCAACCTTGGTAATTCCTTGTATTATTTCATTGTATTTATTTACTAATTGGCTATTATTGTAATTAAGATGCAAATCCTTATTGTCATCTTGTGGGAGTTGGCACGGTGATGTGTCATCCTATGTGGAAGGTGACAACATGTAAATTTGTCCTTACATGAGGAGATAGGCATCCCACTTAGTGGTAGGAATATTTTTCCATGTTTCAACATCTTGGATAGTGTGTAAGGGAATATTGACTGAAATGGTTATGACAGATTCCTATGACAAATCTATGATGTGTAAGAGTCATAAATGGAAGATTCTATGACAGGTGAAGACATGTGTCACAAGGCATCTTGGAAGAAGGCATCTTTGGGCACCCCAAGTAGGGTTATGACATGTTGTAAGAGAATATGCTATTTTTAGCTTGTGTATGACATATTCTCTTACAGTTGTAAGATATGACAGTTATGACAGATTCTATGATAGTTGTAAGAGTATCTATCATTGCCCAACTTGGGAATAGGTGACTTCTTTGGGATGGGGTGATATGACAAGTGTCATGAACACCCTACAGTATTGGACAAGTGTCCTTAGGCATGAGTTTTGGGCCATGGGGCCATGTTGGACGCCCATCTCAAGATGGACTCATTTTTGCCTTGTATCTTCTATATAAATAGGTGCTTTTGAAAGGAGATGTATTATGTGATTGACAGTTACTATTATGCTACCGGATTGTCTCCAGATACGAGTGTCAAAGACTCCTGCAAGAGCATTGGCTCTAAAACTGTATTGTAACCTTGATTGTTTACTGGAATACATTTGAGATGTGTTTTAGAGTGTGGGGTTTTTCACCCATAAAGGTTTTCCCCACATATATTTTGTCTCTCTCTCTCTCTCTCTCTTCTATCTACTTTCTATGTGTATGTGTATTGCTACAATATCTCTGTTGTTGGGTTGATAACACTATAACTGTAAAGGATAAAAAGAATTTGCACTCATCTCTCCTCATTAGATTAGTGTAGGAAGTGATTTCTGCACACCTAGCTTCCTTTCAGTTGGTATCAAAGCTTGATCACCTTTGGTCCTAGTTGTTGGGTAGGGATTTTTTGAGCTAATCTTAGGTTGAGTGGGAGCTTTGTGTAGAGTATTTTGTAATCTTGTTGCAGGAAGGAGATGGCAGGCACATCTGGAAGATTAGAGGTGGAGAAATTCAATGGCACAAATTTTGAGTTATGGAAACTTAAGATGGAAGACATGCTTGTTGATCGAGACTTATGGGAAACCATATTCGGTGTAAAACCAACCACAATGGCACATGCTGATTAGGATCTCAAAGATCGAAAGGCTAAAGTTCTCATAAGACTTAGTCTTGCTAATTCTGTCCTGTTAAATGTCCATGAGGAGAAGACCACGAAAGGTCTTTGGAAGAAGCTGGGTGATGTTTATTAGGCCAAATCCTTGGTGAACAAGCTTTTTCTGAGAAAGAAGTTGTATTCTTAGAGGATGGAGGATCTATTGTAGATCATCTAAATACTTTCAACATGTTAGTTGCTTAATTGACATCCATTGGTATGAAGATGGAGGAGGAGGATCATTGTATGACCTTTATTTGTTCTTTGCTAGACTTGTGGGATCATCTTGTTATGGCTATTGGGAGCACCACATCCACTTTCAAAATGGATGAAGTGGTATCTTTGCTATTATCTGAAGAGATGTAAAGAAAGTCTTCTGAGGTAGCCCAAGAGGCTCTTGCAGTTCATGGAAGACCCAAGGAGAAAGGGAAAAAGGATAAGAAAGCTGAGAAGGGTAGATCCAAATCCTGTCGGAGATCTAAATCTCCTAGAAAGTTCAAGGCTCTCTGTTGGAATTGTGGAAAAATTGGGCATTTCTAAAAGGAATGCAAAGAGGAAAAGAAAAAGAAGAAGAAGAATGTTCCATATTCAGATTCTAATGAGTCACAAAATGATGGTGATGCCTTCATCATAGCCCTGGCCACCCATGCAGCTGATGATGTGTGGTTGATTGATTCTGGTGTATCATTCCACATGACCTCGCATTGAAGTTGGTTCATGAAGTATGAAGAGTTTGATGGTGGAAGAGTGTACCTGGGTGACGATTCTCATCTGAAGATTGTTGGTCATGGAAGAGTCCTAATCTAGTTCACTGATGGATGAGTGAAGGGGATCACTGGGGTTATGCACATCCTAGGCTTGGCACATGACCTATTTTCTATAAGTATGTTGAATGATGTAGGTGTGCAAGTTGTCTTTTTGAAGGATGGATGCAAGATGACTAGAGGATCTATGGTGCTTGCGAGGGTACTCGGAGAGGTACTCTGTTTCAGTTGGAGGCATGCACTTCACAGTGCAATAGTTCTCCTGACTCGAAGAAAAGAGCTGCAGTCACTTCATCCCCACCATCTAAACAAGAAGTGAAGAAATCTATTGTAACAAATTCTGATGGTAGTGCATCTTGTGTAGCCAAGGGTGCTCATGCTTTGGAAGTTAAGCTTCCTGCTGAAAAGATCATGTTATGGCATATGAGATTTGGCCACATTGGTGAGAAGGGTCTTAGAACCCTAAAAAATAAAAACCTCGTTGAGGGGTTAAATGATTGTAATCTCAAGTTTAACTTTTGCGAACATTGTATATATGGAAAGAAAAACTGTGTTTAGTTTTACTCTAAGTCTCACAAGTCTTCTGGAGTGTTGGACTTTATTCATTCTAATGTGTTTGGTCTTGTTAGTGTTCCTTCAATTTCCAAATCTGTATAAATTTTGTATCTTTTATAGATGATTACAGTAGGACATGGATTTATTTTCTCAGAAGAAAGACTGAAGTCTTTAGTCAGTTCAAAGAGTTTAAAGATTTTGTTGAGAATTAGACTAGTAAAAAGATTAAGTGTTTGAGAACTAATAATGGTGGTGAGTTTTGTTCGGCAGAGTTTGATAAGTTCTGTAAAGAGCAAGGGATTGAAAGAAATATGATAAATCCATACACCCCGCAGAAAAATGGAGTTGCAGAGAGGATGAACATGACACTGATGGAGAGGGCTAGGAGTATGCTTAGTGGAGAAAGCCTCGAGCAAAAGTTTTGGGTAGAAGCTATAGCCACTGCTTGCTACCTGGTAAATAGGGCTCCTACATCAGCTCTTGTTGAAAAGACAACTATGGAGGTGTGATTTGGTAAGAAACCTTCAATTAGACATCTTTGTGTTTTTAGTTGTGAGGCATATGCACATGTGCCTAGGGAGAAATGGTCTAAATTGGAAAACAAGGCTGTTAAGTGTATTTTTATTGGCTATGGAGTCGGTGTGAAATGGTACAAGCTTTGGGATATTGTGGCTGAAAAAGTGTTGTATAGCAGAAGCATTATCTTCATAGAGCTAACACATTCTTCTATTGTTCTTTAACTAGAAGAAACAAAAAAGAAAGAGGATGTGGTTCAGTTTCCTTCTACCCCTGAGAAGATTGAACTGACAAACCCTGTGAGACCTGATGATGAGGAGAGCTCTAGAAGCTCTGAAAGCTTAGAAGAAGTAGAACCTCAACCTCAGCCATTGAGGAGGTCTACATGAACAAGGAAGCAACCTGATAGGTTTGGTTATTCATTACTTGATTCTAGTTGTGCTTTTGCCTTGCTTACTAACACTGATGAGCCTAGAACTATGACATAGGCTATGGGCATGAAAGATGCAAGTTCTTGGAAGGAGGCCATGGAAGATGAGATGGCTTCTTTGGAAAATAATAAAACATGGGACTTGGTGCCTTTGCCTAAAGGATGGAAACCTGTTGGATGCAAATGGGTGTTCAAGAAGAAATTTGGTACAAATGGTAGTGTTGAAAAGTATAAGGCCAGATTGGTTGCAAAGGGGTATTCACAAGTGGAGGGAATTGATTATGGTGAAATTTTCTCTCCTGTTACAAAGATGACATCTATTCAGTTCCTGTTATCTCTTGCAATAGCTTATGACTTAGAGGTGGAGCAGATGGATGTGAAGACAATATTCCTTCATGGTGATTTGGAGGAAGAGATTTACATGTTACAATCAGAGCATTACATAAAGAAAGGTAAAGAAAATTTGGTTTGCAAGTTAAAAAAGTCTTTGTATGGTTTGAAGCAGTCTCCTAGGATGTGGTACTTGAAGTTTGATGCCTTTGTGTTTTCAGTTGGATTTATGAGATCGAAATTAGATCATTGTGTGTATTACAAATTTGACAATGATCACATTCTCATTATTGCATTGTATGTTGATGATATGCTATTAATTGGGAATGTTAAGAATATGATTTCTAATTTGAAGTCTCAATTGTCAGCACAGTTTGAGATAAAAAATCTAGGGGCAACCAGGTACATTCTAGGAATGGAAATAAGAAGAGATAGAGCTAATAGAAAACTTTGGTTAAGCCAGAGTAAGTATGTGAAGACCATGTTGGATAGGTTCAGCATGGCAGATTGTAGACCATTGTGTGTTCCTGTTTCTTTGGGGACAAAGTTGTCTGTTAATGATTGTCCAAAATCTTCTAGTGAGGTGGAGGACATGAGCAGAGTACCTTATGCTAGTGTTGTTGGTAGTTTGATGTATGCTATAGTCTGCACAAGACCAGACATTGCCCAAGCAGTGGGAGTCCTTAGTCAATTTATGGCTAATCTTGAATGGGTACATTGGGATGCAGTTAAGAGAGTGTTTAACTATTTGAGGGGTAATTCCAAGTATTCCATATGCTATCATGGTAATCCTACAGTGAATTCAGTTTGTATTCATGGATTTGTGGATTCTGATTAGGTGGGTGACATTGACAGTGGAAGATCCACCAGTGCCTATGTGTTCACTATGTTCAGTGGTGCAATTAGTTGGATGAGTAAGTGACAACTTGTGGTTGCTTTGTCCATGATAGAAGTTGAGTATATGGCAGCAACTCATGCTTGTAAGGAAGCCATTTGGCTTAAGAGATTATGTTCAGATATTGGTGTTGATGCATGACAGATTACGATTTGTTGTGACAGTCAGAGTGTGATTTGCTTAGCAAAGAATCCAACTTTCCATGCTAGAACAAAGCATATTAATGTACAGTTTCACTTTGTGTGAGACATGGTAGAGGATGGGAAGGTGAATTTGGAGAAGGTAGACATTTTGAAGAATGCATTAACGAAACCAGTGGGCATAGAGAACTTCAGATGGTGTTCGGAGTCTATGGGCCTTTCAGCCTATAGTAGTTAAATTTGTTATTTCCATTGGCTCTTACAAGGTGTTTGACAAGTGGGAGAATGTTGGGAATTAAGGTGTCTCAACCTTGGTAATTCCTTGTATTATTTCATTGTATTTATTTATTAATTGCCTATTATTGTAATTAGGATGCAAATCCTTATTGTCATCTTGTGGGAGTTGGCACGGTGATGTGTCATCCTATGTGGAAGGTGACAACATGTAAATTTGTCCTCACATAAGGAGATAGGCATCCCACTTAGTGGTAGGAATATTTTAACATGTGTTGGCATCTTGGATAGTGTGTAAGGGAATATTGACCGAAATGGTTATGACAGATTCCTATGACAAATCTATGACGCGTAAGAGTCATAAATGGAAGATTCTATGACAGGTGAAGACATGTGTCACAAGGCATCTTAGAAGAAGACATCTTTGGGTGCCCCAAGGAGGGTTATGACATGTAAGAGAATATACTATTTTTAGCTTGTGTATGACAGATTCTCTTACAGCTGTAAGATATGACAATTATGACAGATTCTATGATAGTTGTAAGAGTATCTATCATTGCCCAACTTGAGAATAGGTGACTTCTTTGGGATGGGGTGATATGACAAGTGTCATGAACACCCTATAGTGTTGGACAAGTTTCCTTAGGTGTGGGTTTCAGGCCATGAGGCCATGTTGGATGCCCATCTCAAGATGGACTCATTTTTGCCTTGTATCTTCTATATAAACAATTGCTTTTGAAAGGAGATGTATTATGTGATTGACATGTACTATTATGCTATCAGATTGTCTCCAGATACGAGTGTCGAAGACTCCTACAAGAGCATTGGCTCTAAAACTGTATTGTAACCTTGATTGTTTACTAGAATACATTTGAGCTATGTTTTGGAGTGTGGGGTTTTTCACCCGTAAGGTTTTCCCCATGTATATCTTGTCTCTCTCTCTTCTGTCTACTTTTTGTGTGTGTGTATTTCTACAATATCTCTGTTGTTGGGTTAATAACACTATAACTATAAAGGATAAAAAGAATTTGCACTCATCTCTCCTCATTAGATTAGTGTAGGAAGCGATTTTCATACACCTAGCTTCCTTTAATAATATTGATTTGAGTTTGAATTAAAAAATATTAGTACTACTGTCATTTAAGGTTTTCAACCGCAACCAAATGTTCTAATAATTTTTTTTTGTTTCACCGACTGCCATTAATAATTTCCTCCATCAAATTTTAAAACAAAAAGGTTTTAATAAAAAAATATTAATGTTTTGAAAAGCCCTTAAAGGGCTGCCTTGGGCAAACGACCCAAAGGCCGATGGAAGGAAATGACGAGATCAACAGGGTCAACCGGCGTATGCCGGTAGTACCTCGTCAGTACCATTCTGCATAGCAATGCAGGGGATAGGGTACGGGGGTCTGCAGACCCCGGCTCCCCCCTCCCCCGCAATTTTTTTAAAATTCAATCTTTTTAAAAAGATGTTTCAACACTATAGTTTTTAATTTTTTTTTTAATTCAATCAAAATTTTCAAAAAAAATATAGCTTTGCAGGAAAAAAATTTTTAGCGTACCTTGTAGACTATCGACAAGCCGTACCACCGTTCCAATGACCTAGGAGGGTAAATTTTTTTGCATTTTTGTCCAGTAACCAAACCATGGCAAATTTTATATGAATCTTCATCTCTTAGGCCTCTTGGACTCAATGGCAAGGTCCATTTTGTCCCAGGAGGTCATTTGTGAAATTTCCTCCTCAAAACTCTCATGAAGCCAAACTAGAAAAAACCCTCTTCAACCATGATTTTTCAATCACCATATCTGCAACATGCACAACAAATCTCCAATACCCAGAACCCCCAATCTACAATACAACCTGTACAAAACCTTGTAATGCCCTCAATCCTTCCATGCATTGCCATGGCTTCCATTTTGCACTTGATCTACACACACAAGGGTTATACACATCCAAGGAGCTCACACCTCCCTCAACCATAAACATGGCTCCAATACCAACTGTTAGAAATTTGCAGGTCTCATTAAACCAATTCCACATAACCCAATAGAAGAAACAAGATGTAGAAACAACCATAATGTAAAGATCAAATGAACAAGCCACAAGATAACACAAGATATACCTTGGGAAAACTCTTTGCAGGGAAAAACCCAGCCTCCAAAAGCATCCATGCTCACATGTACTATTTAGCAATGAAACATTACAATACAATATATGAGCCTCCATGAATACCCCTGAACTGTCAAGCACCTCCAATGCAATCTCCATGTGTACAAGTATGAAACCTGCCATGCTTCACAATATGCACTTACAAGAGAGAGCTCAATACAATGATAGCCTCTCACAAAACCCCCATTCACCTACAATGAATAAACTAGCCAAACTCAAATAATAACATTGTGCTTGATTTTATAATATAAGCTCACACATTACATTGAGAAAACCATGTGCCCCAAAACCATGGGTTACACAAAACCACTTGACCCCACATTTGACTATTGGTACTAACTTTTCCCCAAAAATCAAATCATACAAATAAATAATTAATTACTCTATGTGTCCCACACACATAAAATAATTAACCCAATGTTACAATATAACTTATACAAGTGGTCCCCAAATAATTACATAGTGTGATTAACCACACCACCTAGGTGCATCACAACTAAATAATTATTTAATTACAACATTATAAAATATATATCAAAATATGCAATGTTGTACAACACCATAGCCCAACACCCTTGGTCTAATTCTTATTTGGTGATAGCCACTTTTCAAATCTATTTTGGAAAAATACATGGAGTAACTCAAACAATCCATTAAATCTTCAATTCTAGGTATGGGAAACCTATATCTTATTGTGATTTTATTAATTGCCCTTGAATCAGTACACATATGCCATTCCTCTCCTTTCTTTGGAACCAACACTGCAGGAACAACATAAGGGCTCAAGCTTTCCCTTATCAATCCCTTCTTCAAAAGGTCCTCCACTTGCTTCCTTATCTCCTCATTTTCCATAAGCGTTAACCTGTATGTAGCCTTATTTGGAAGGCTAGCACCTGGAATCAAATCCATATGATGGCTAATGCTTCTAATAGGAGGCAATTCATTAGTTAAATTAGATGCAATAATATCCATGTTCTCATTCAAAATATCTTGTACTTCTATAGGCAAATCCTCCAATTTTGTAGAAGTCATTACACATCCAGGTTTAGGAACCAAAGCATAACTAATTTCTTCATTCTTCAAATCATTCAAAAACTCTTTACCACTTACCATCATTACCTTATTACTGCTATTGTTGCTATCCTCTTCTTTCTCCTTTATGGATAGCAAGGTATGCTTCTCTCCATCCTTCTCAATGGTATATGTATTTTCCCTTCCATCATGCATCAATTTACTATCAAATTACCTTGGTCTTCCAAGAAAAACATGGCACGCATCCATCAACATTATATAACATAAAACACAATCTTTATAACTACCAATTTGAAAATCAACATAGGTCTACTCACTAACCAATATTTGATGACCTTTTTGTAACCAAGTCACTTTATATGGAGTGGGGTGTTTAATCCTTTTAAGATTCAACTTTTCTACCATCTTAGTTGCAACAATATTATCAATGCTACCACTATCTATAATGAGCTTACATCATTTACCTTGTGAATTACACTTGGTTTTAAATAATGTCCTCCTTTGAATTGGCTCTTGACTTTCTTTTTGTGGCTTGAACAACAACCTCTTAAGCATTAAATACTCACTTGATTCTGCTTCATCCTTGTGGTGTACTGGTGATCCCACACTCTCTTGATCAACATGAACCACTTGATTGCTTCTCTCAAATTTTGAATGTCCTCCTTGTGATGATTCAGAGCATTCCCAACTCTTGTGCCCATATTGATTGCACTTGAAACATTTTCCTCCAATTCCTCTTCCTCTACCTTGTGAACCCCCTCTTCCATAAGACCTTCCTCCTCTATTTTGATAACCACCTCTATCATTATTGGTTGTCCCACTAGAACTTCTAGCCTCTTCTCCTTGATGATGTTGTTGTCCCCTACTTGTTTGTTGTCCTCTGCCTCTAAAACCTCTTCCTCTCTTCTTCTCTTGCTGACTTTGCTTTCTTTGTAGCTTCTCTTCTGCCTTCAGGGAAAGTTGATAAGCCTCTTCTAGGCTTCTAGGGGACAAAAGACTCATTTCATCTCGGAAACTATACTTGAGACCATTCACATATCAGGTTATTTTCTCCACATCTTCCTCAGCATGCCCAAATATGATTACTAACTTGTAGAATTTCTCTGTATAGTCTTTCACAGACATATTTTTCTACTTCAAATTTTGTAATCTCTTAAAGAGATTAGCTTGATAATCACTTGGCAGAAATTTGGCCTTCAACTTGGCCACCATTTGATCCAAAGAGTTGATCTTCTCCTTATTTATCCTTCTCCTCTCAGTTTGGACAAAGTCCCACCACATGGCAACATGGCCCTTCAACCTGGTGGAGGCAAACTTTACTCTTTTTTCCTCTACTACACCCTCATATTTGAAATACTTATTTAAGTCATTGATCCAGTCTATCAAGTCTTCACCATTGAGGCTTTCGAAAGTTGGTACCTTTATTTTGGGTCTAAAACCTAGACTCATGACTGTCTTAAGAAAATTTTCCTCAAATTAATCTACTTGTTCCACATGTCCTTTCTCATTCTATTGTTCTTCCTCTTCATCACTTGCATCCTCATCATGAGGGTTTCCTCTCCTCTGTGCCCTCTCTAGAGCTTCTATCCTTGCAACCAAATTCTACAATAACTCAGGGTCACCATGGTCTCTTCGGCCTCTACCTCGGCCTCCTCCTCTACCCATTCTTCTTAGAGGCATCTTGACCACTTAACAATGCCCAATCTTTTCAGGATCTGATACCAATTGATGGTTGCCTTGCTAGTCATAGAATCAAATCAGCTTCATAAAGATTTCAATCACATAAACATTTAGAAATAATGATAGGAGGTTGAAAGATCTTCTACACAAATTAACAGATAAATACCAAAATGACAAGAATAATATATATACATGTAGTCTTTATTATCATAGAAATCCCATAAAGACAATGTTTAGAAAATAGACTACTCTCTGCTCTAAAAGAAATACATTACATAACAATCAGCCTCCACACAAAAATGGCCTGCACAAACTGCAATCCAAAGAAAAACACCAAAACCTCCATCTTCAACTCCTAACCTTCTGCCTATCTCCTTGTCCGTATTCTTCCAGTCTCTTTTTTTCATATTCAACCTCTCTGTTCTTCGCAAATGTTGTTATTTTTTTATTTTTTGCTCTGCCCATGAGGATGTCATTTCATTTTCCTCCAAACTCTCTTGCAACTGTCACATATATTCCTTCTTTTCTACTTTTCTCCCAACTATCTTCGAACAACATGTTGCGGCCTTTCAACTTCTCCAAACGATCCCAACTGTCCATCAAGTTTGGAAGATTAATGACCTAAAGAGAAAGAAAAGTCACCTTTTGATTTGAGTTTCTATCACATGGTGACATGAGCTACAAAAATAAAACTTGATATGGCAACAGGAGTTGACAAAGAGCCAACACAAACAAAAGAACAAGAAAGAAAACCAAAAATCTGCAAGAAATATGATGCAGGGGTAAATCACAAAACACACAATAACAGATATTGAACACAGCAAATAGAACTTTCTTTTATTGAACTGGGCAACTCATTACATCACAGAAGCTCAATTACAATCAGAGGATGAATCCTCTACTGGCTGCAACACATTACAGCTTTCCCCAACCTCAAGACTCTAGAATCTTCAGCCTTCTGTAACCCCAAATCAGCTAGGGTTTCTATTTTCCCACCTATTCTTGACTCTACACTAGCCCCCTTAACTCTACTACTGCCCAGGGTTCCTAAAATAGTCATAAATAGCACTTTTTGGCGGCCTCCAGCCAAATTTCGAAATTTGCAACTCCCTCCAAAAGTAGGTCAACTTCTGGGAAGCATAACTTTTGATCCGGGTGTCCGATTGACAAACCGTTTTAAGCGCCGGAAAGCTCGCGATGTGAACTATCACATTGGACATCCATAAATAGATTTCTATAAACTTTTTGGGATGTTATGGGAAGTTTTAGTGCCTCATATCTCATTCTAGAAATTTTTAGGGGCTTTTCAGAAAACAAAAACTTTAATATCTTTCAGCTCACAAATGATCTTTGCCTGATTCCTTTGCCAAAGGTCTTATATTTCCATTATGTAACTTTATGGAAGTTTTTGCTTCATTACATGCCCAAATGCAAACTTTCTAAAAATAGCAGGTACACTTTCCTAAATAGGCAGGTCACTATTTTTAGCAGTTTTGGAAAAACTGAAAGTCCTACATTATTATTCTGGATATTATGGAACCAAAAACACTAATTATGGGAAGAAATGTGAACAAATACAATGATTTTGAATTAACTTCTTTTTGGGTGATGCAAGATTGCCCTTACACCACTAGATGCTCCTGCATCAGACACCCAGGGTAATTTGAGAAGTGACCCTGTCACGTCTCAGGTGTGTGTGAGGAAAACCCAAACGGTCAACCTCTACCTTAGACAACCAAGAAGAATCTTCAACAGGCCTTCCTTTCCATTTTACCAAATATTCTTCATATTGCTTGTTCCGAGTACTTCTTCCCACACGGCTATCCAAGATCTCTTCTATCTCCTCTATTGAAGTAGATGCCGGAATACTCCACTGTTCTTCTATTGGTCCATCCTCTGTTCCACCTTCATGATATTCTGATAAATCAGTAATGTTGAAAATAGGAGAAATATTGATCCGACTCGACAGCTCTACCTCATATGCATTTCTTGAATCATGCTTCTTCAGGATTCTGCATGGTCCAAATTTCTTCATTTTCAACTTATTATATGTTCCAATTGGGAACCTTTCTTTTCTCAAGTGAACCATGACTTCATCTCCTACCTAGAATTTCTTATATCTCCTCTTCTAATCTGCCTTAGCCTTGTACTGAATATTCATTTTATTAATGTGCTTTCTCACCTCTTCATGCAAATTCTTTAGATGTTCTGCAAAGTCTTCAGCTTCAGCACTTGTCTTTTCTCCATTGTCCAGCTTCCTTAACTCAGAAGCATTTCTTGGGCTATTGCCATATACAATTTGGAATGGTGATTTACCAGTACTCCTATTGACAGAATTGTTGTAAGCAAATTCTGCCTGTGGTAAAATCAAATCCCATCCCTTGGGCTTATCTCCTACTAAGCAACCCAAACTCCTATTCACCACTTCAGTTTGTCCATCAATCTGTGGATGGTGTGCAGAACTAAACTTCAAATCTGTCTTCAACTTCTTCCACAATGTCCTCCAGAAATAACCAACAAACTTGGTATCTTGATCTGAAACTATGCTCTTTGGTAGACCATGTAGTCTCACCACTTCCTTGAAAAATAACTCTGCAATATGAACATGATCATTAGTCTTATTACAAGGAATAAAATGTGCCATCTTTGAGAATCTGTCCACCACCACAAAAATAGAATCATGCCCTCTCTATGTCCTTGGTAAACCAAGAACAAAATCCATACTAATATCATCCCATGGCTTCTCTGGTACAGGTAATGGTTGATACAATCCTGTATTTTGACTTGTTCCTTTTGCCATTTGACATACTCTGTAACTTTGCACAAACTTCCTCACATCCTGCTGCAGCTATGGCCAATAATAATTTTCACCAACAATAGAAATGGTCTTATCTCGACCAAAGTGTCCAGCCAGTCCTCCACTATGCTTCTCTTTAATCAGGTTCTCTCTCATGGAACTCTTCGGAATGCACAACTGGCTTCCTCTAAACAACATGCCATCTTAGATTATGAAATCCAACCATTTTGTCCTGTCCAAAGTAACAGGCTCCAGACAAGCTTTCCAAGCCTCTGCAAAATCTGGATCTTCAGGATACAAACTTTTAAGCTCATCAAACCCAACAACCTCTATCTTCATTTCTATCAACAAATTTTGCCTTCTGCTCAAGGCATCTGCAACTCTGTTGGACTTCCCACTCCTGTGCTTCAAAACAAAGGTATAACTCTGCAAAAACTCAACCCATTTTAAGTGCCTTTGGTTCAACTTCCCTTGACTATTAAGATACTGCAAAGCTTGATGATCAGTATATAAAACAAACTCTTTTAGCAACAGATAATGTCTCCATTTCTTCAAAGCCTGAACTATTGCATAAAATTCCTGATCATAAACAGAATACTTTTTCTTGGTATCATTAAGCTTCTCACTAAAATAGGCAATGGGCTTACCTTCTTGGCTCAAAACAGCTCCTATACCACTACCACTAGCATCACAATCTACCTGAAATACCTTATTGAAATCTAGAAGTGCCAAAATAGGTTGTTCTACAACTTTCTACTTCAATGTATCAAAGCTCTTGTCTGCTCCTTTAGTCCATCTAAACTCTTTTCTATCCCCTCTCATTGTCTTAGTTAGAGGTGCACAAATGCTACTGAAATTCCTGATAAACTTTTTGTAAAAACTTGCCAAACCATGAAAAGATCTTACCTCCGGTGCACTCCTTGGCGTAGGCCACTCAATGATAGCCCTTACTTTTTCTGGGTCCATCTTAAGACCTTCCTCTAAGACAACAAATCCTAGGTATACCAACTCTTTCTTTGCAAAACTACATTTCTTCAGATTAATCAGCAACTTCTCCTCCCTCAACTTCTCTAGAACTCTTTTGATATGCATCAGATGCTCATCCCAAGTCTTACTGAAAATTAAAATATCATCCAAATAAACAATAACAAAACTCCCCAAAAATTCTTTCAGTACCTCGTTCATGAGTCGCATGAATGTGCTCGGTGCATTAGTTAGCCCAAATGGCATGACTAACCACTCATACAAACCTTCCTTTGTCTTGAAGGCTATCTTCCATTCATCCCCTTCTCTGATACGGATCTAGTGATACCCACTCTTCAGGTCAATTTTCGTGAGGTACTTGGCTCCACTCAAACAATCCATGATGTCATCCATTCTTAGCAATGGAAATCTATACTTGATCGTTATCTTATTGATGGCTCGAGAGTCTGTACACATCCTCCATTCTCCATCTTTCTTTGGTACTAGTACTGTAGGTACCGCACATGGACTTAGGCTCTCCCTTATTAGTCCCTTCCTCAACAACTCCTGAACTTGTCTGTTTAGTTCTTCATTCTCTGCAGGGGTCATTTTGTGGGCTGCCTTGTTTGGCAAACTGGCTCCTGGTATCAAATCCATTTGATGATTTATCTTCCTTACTAGTGGTAAACCTTCTGGTACATTATCAGAGATAATGTCCTGGAACTCTTCCAACATATCTGAAACTTCTGCTAGTACATCTTCACAGTTCTCTTGACTAATCTTAGGAATCAATACAAAGCAATGATGCTCATGCTTCATACTCTCCAAAAACTTTCTACCATCTACCAAGCAAATTCTGGCAGTGCTACATACCTTTTCTTCCACCTCCTTCAAGGGCTTCAACTTATGACGAACTCCATCCTTTGTTAGGGAATATGTGTTTGCACGGCCATCATGGACAGCACTCCTATCATACTGCCATGGCCTCCCCAATAACATATGACATGCATCCATCGGTATGATGTCACATAGCACCTCATCATGGTAGTCACCAATCTTGAACTTCACTAAACACTGTTCATTGACCAAAGCTCTATGGTCCTTCTGCAACCATGCAATCTGGTATGGATGTGGATGCTTTCTTCTTGTCAACTTCAACTTGTCAACCATCTCCTCTGAAACAAGATTATCAGTGCTTCCACTGTCAATAATAATATCACAACACTTACCTTCACATTTGCACCTTGTGCGGAATAAACTCTTCCTCTGATTGGGTTCTTTCTCCTCATTCAACAAAGTTCTTCTGACAACTAGGGTTTCTCCCCTTTCTGCATCTTCAGAGTGCTTAGATTGTGCATCTTCATCCACATGTGCAACTCGTACATTACCTTCAGGTCTTCTATTCATCCTTCCTTGATGTTGCGGACACTCGTATGCTCGATGCCCTTCTTCTCCACATTGGAAACAGGTTCCTCTGAAACCTCCTCTTCCAGGTCCTTGCCTAGGTCTGCCTCTTCCTCTTCCTCTTTGCTCACCATTATTCTAGTCATGAGGGCAGTAGGTATTATCACCTCTCTGATTTCGACTGGTACTAGCTTCTTCACTTTTCTTTGCATCTTCATTTCGGCCCCCATAGGGTCTTCCACCAATCCTTTCGCCTTAACCTCTTCCCCTTTGCTTGTTGTCAAATCTTTTATTCAGCTTCTCTTCCACCTTCAGGGAAAACTGGTACGCATCTTCTATGGTGGTCATTCTGACTAGGCTCAACTCCTCTTGAATACTTGGCCTCAACCCATTAATGTAATGGGCTACCTTCTCCTTGTTGGGCTCTGCATGGCCTGTCCTGATAGTAATTTTATAAAACTCTTCTATATACTCCTTAACAGACTTGTTACCTTGCTTTAGTCCTTGCAACTTCTTCAGTAACTCCATCTCATAGTCCATAGGAATGAACCGCTTCTTCAGTTTCTCCACCATCCAATCCCATCTGGTAATCTTTACTTTTCCTCTTCTGTTCCTCTCTAATTGGACCTCCTTCCACCAAATATTGGCATGGCCTTTCAACTTTGTTTTTGCAAACTTAACCCGATCTGGGTCCTCCACATCTTCATACTCAAAATACTCCTCCATGTCATTGATCCAATCAATAAGCTGTTCTAGATTCAAATCTCTAGAATATGTAGAAACTTCGATCCTGGGCCTCTTTCCGATCTTCGAAATGACCCTCAACAACCTTACTTCTGTAGCATCTTTGGCAGCTTTTTGTTCTTCCTTAGATAGCTCTTCTTCAACTTCATCTTCACTTTCTTCTCTTGTCCTCGGCTCAAACCCTCTTCGTAGCTCCTCTTGCAATGCATTGATTTGACTTTGTAGGGCTCTAAAACCCTCTTCTGTCAAAGCATTCCTCCCAACATGATTTCTTCGTGGAGGCATCTTGGTCTCCGTAGCAAACCCACAACCTCAGGTCCTGGTGCAAACTGCCTCACGGTCGGCGATCTGTCTACACACTCAGGAACCCTCGCTCTGATACCACTTGATGTAGGGGTAAATCACAAAACACACAATAACAGATATTGAACATAGAAAATAGAACTTTCTTTTATTGAACTAGGCAACTCATTACATCACAGAAGCTCAATTACAATCAGAGGATGAATCCTCTACTAGCTGCAACACATTACAGCTTTCCCCAACCTCAAGACTCTAGAATCTTCAGCCTTCTGTAACCCTAAATCAGCTAGGGTTTCTGTTTTCCCACCTATTCTTGACTCTACACTGGCCCCCTTAACTCTACTACTGCCCAGGGTTCCTAAAGTAGTCATAAATAACACTTTTTGGCAGCCTCCAGCCAAATTTTGAAATTTGCAACTCCCTCCAAAAGTAGGTCAACTTCCGGGAAGCATAACTTTTGATCCGGGTGTCCGATTGACGAACCGTTTTAAGTGCCGAAAAGCTCGCGATGTGAACTATCACGTTGGAAATCCATAAATAGATTTTCATCAACTTTTTGGGACATTATGAGAAGTTTTAGTGCCTCATAGCTCGTTCCGAAAATTTTCAGGGGCTTTTCAGAAAACAAAAACTTTAATATCTTTCAGCTCACAAATGATCTTTACCTGATTCCTTCGCCAAAGGTCTTATATTTCTGTTATGTAACTTTCTGGAAGTTTTTGCTTCATTACGTGCGCAAATGCAAACTTTCTAAAAATAGCAGGTACACTTTCCTAAATAGGCAGGTCACTATTTTTAGCAGTTTTGGAAAAACTGAAAGTCCTACATTATTATTCTGGATATTATGGAACCAAAAACACTAATTATGGGAAGAAATGAGAACAACTACAATGATTTTGAATTAACTTCTTTTTGGGTGATGCAAGATTGCCCTTACACCACTAGATGCTCCTGCATCAACATAGAAAACCAAAAAAATTTAGGGCACGATGCCCCTGCATAAGGTTATAATTTCGGTGGTGACAAAGGAATGAAAGTGTTACTATCAAGAATTTTGTGGCCAATCTTGTTTAAGGATGCCAATAAATATGCTAGGAAATGTGACGTCTATTATAGAGAGTTGGCAAACCAACCACAACTTGGATAAAATGCGATAATGGAAAGTGTTGGACTTGGCGCCATTTGAAAATGGGTCATTGACTTCATTCACCTAATCAATCATTCTGCATGTAAGAACCATGCATGTTTTCTCATAACTACCATTGAATATTTGATTAGGTGGGTAGAGTCAAAACCTACTAAGGATTACATGACATGGACCATGAAAAAATTTATATATGAGAACATCATCACATGGTTTGGATGTTCACTAAGCACTACATGTGACCAAGTGAAAGATTCTATAAGTGAAATA
Source organism: Cunninghamia lanceolata (assembly GCA_027924645.1). Classification (NCBI taxonomy): domain Eukaryota; kingdom Viridiplantae; phylum Streptophyta; class Pinopsida; order Cupressales; family Cupressaceae; genus Cunninghamia; species Cunninghamia lanceolata. Next base: position 20,652,995 of record BSBN01000627.1, read on the forward strand.
ATTTGGGAAATCTTGGACATTTTAATCAATCATAATAAGAGTACACCTTACTACCTGCAAGCAAATGATGCAATTGAAGCATTCAATAAATTTTGAGAAATGTATTGATAAAAGTATGTGACGGTAATACAACATATTGGGATCAAAAGATACCTATGGTATTAGGGGTGTACTAGACCACATATAAAAGGTAATTTAGATGTGACTTTGCCAATACAATATATGGTCCCTAATTTATAGCTAGAAATATCTACCAAGATAAATGAAGAATCTATTCTAATTGGTATATGGTTTAGATGTGAGACTATCAATACTATACATGGTCACTAATTTGTAGCTAGAACTCTCCATCAAGCCAAATGAAGAAGAATCTATCAAAGAAAGATTGATAGAACTAGAGAAGTTAAGTGAGAATTGGTTAATAAAGGCTTATTAACAAACATAAGAAAAGAGAAAACAAAAATCTTGGCATGACCAAAATATAAAGACCAAGTAGTTTGAGTCAGGAGACACATTATTGTATGATTTTAAGTTCAAAAAATAGGAACATTGAAAATGTAGTGGTTGGGACCATACTACATTGATCATATTTTGAAATCCAATGATGTAAAGTTGAAAACATTAAATAATGAGCTATTAAATGGTTATATAAATAGATATTGGTTATAACCTTACTATGTTGGAGAATGATTCAATGGAGAAATGAGAGTAGTGAACACCTTGTATAATATGTGTAATAAGTGCATTATTGTAGTTAGTTCTAATTACAATAAAAAGTGCCCACTACATAAAGACAAAAAAGGCTCATTAAGCTTAAATGCAAATAGTATGGATGAAATAGACAAAATTTATAATGAGCTTAGTGATGATGTCAACATAATGAGCATATAAGTTATAAAAGGAGGTTGAGTGAGAATGGAATGTCACTAAAAACTTTGAGTGTGAAGTCGAGTAGTACATTGAACTAAGTAGCTAGGGTAAGAATGTTACATCATGAGCTAGGGTTTGAGTAGAAGAATGGTGGAGTGTAATTGAATAGTGAAAATTGAGATAATTGATGGTACAAATTCCAAACCCTAAGTTGGTAGAGGTGAAAGACATAGCCCAGCAAGTGTACAAACCATTCTTGTGGAAAGCCATGGAAAATGATCAGGAATGGGCCTTTTCAAATATCCCCACAGGAGTGATCTATATAAAGGATGTAAGGAAATATATACATGTAAATCTCACAAACATGGATCACTTTAAGTTTTTAGTTCAAAAAGTCAAATCTTAAAAGACTCCAACACCAGTGACTATTTGGCCAGTACACAAACATTAGAAGATTGAAGTTTGATGTGTGGGAAGATTTCCCAAATTTCAAAGATTAACATAAATGGATATAGATTATATTGAGCAGACCTCACATGGATTTGATGTATTTAGATCATCCTTACCACATTACTACAAACATAGTCACAGTAGTAATGGGCCTATGGGTTAAAGGAGAGTTGAGCAAGAAGGTGGAGAACAAGTATGTAACATCATTAACAATAGCAATGTACAATGACATATTATTTTCCATAAATAAGATACATTACCCTAGAGTCAAATATACCATGAAGAATATTGCTTACAACATATACCACACAAATAGAGATGACATTGTTGCTGCCACATGTATCTATGTCATGTGCAAGATGATCACCAATGACAAGGAATATGATCTCTATGAAGCCCTAAGAGAGAAAATCCTTAAAAACTTGAACAAAACAAAGAAGAATCATCATGAATTCACATATGCACCTTTTATAATATGCATGACTCTATATTTTATGAGTAAATTGCCTAGTATTGAGAAATGCATATGGGGATCAAATAGATTGGTAGGGAGCTAAATTTTGAAACACAATAACAATTTCTATGCTAGAACAATATTTCAATATGGGTAACGATTCATTTTTTTATAAAATTTCAACATAGAATGTAGGAAAGGGGGATATTAAGCCATTACATTATGAGAAAAATAGAAAATGAGGTAGTATAAATGTATTTGACATGGACTATATCCATATTGAGGTTGTCAAACCTAGACATCTTGGGTCCTATAACTCCCATATGGATCATTTGATGAATTGTTATAAAGTACTACAAGAACTGTCCTAGCACTACCTAATGATCCTAAAGCTGAAACAGAAAATCCAAGAAGGATGCCCAACAAAAGTTTCAAAAGAAAAACGAAAAGGAGGCCAAAAAGACCAAGAAGACAATAGACCCCCTATTTTAAAGGACATTAATATAATGGACGAAGGGGAGAAGAATGAGATGGGAATAGAAAAAATAAAGGTATAGTAAATTAAGAATATTAGGATCTTCAAGTGGGGCCCTACCTCACTACAAAAGTGAAAGGAAAGCACAAGTGCGGAATACAACTTCCCTAATGTCAATTCAAAGGGGATAATGTAGACAGGTAACATTTAATTCAAATACAAAGATGAACACACCAGAAAATACATAATAAGCATACAAGATAATAGAGAACAACACCAGATGTACGTGGGAAAACCCTTTCGGGTAAAAAACCCACCACCACAAGAGAGACAATCTTTATTTATAGTAAGCTTAGAAAGGTTACAATAAAGATCCCAGCCTTCTTGCTCAGGTATCGATTCTCAAATCATACACATAGTTCACTTCCTCTGTACATCTACAAAATGAACAATTTGATTGAATTTCATCATCAAACTGAGATGACCTCACCAAATCTGTATATAAAACAGTCTTCAAGAGCAAAACTATTTTGAACTTCTTCCCTAACTATTCGTTCCAACTGACCCAACATCACTATCTTCCAACTGTCGCATAACTGTTTGTATTCATGTGAGACCTTTAGTCCCACATTCACCAGTTTGAGTTTGATATCCCAGTTTACATACATGAACACTTAGTAAGACTATCGTCGGCAATTTTTTTGCCAACGATGCCAGTCTAAGCCTCATTAGAATAGCCCAAACCATTAGAGACCACTCCACCATCCACTCTAATGCTTCCTTGTCCCACTGATGCCCAAGCCTTCATCCTTCATCGGAGTAACAGAAGACCATTAGAGTACCTACCACAGGCTCAGCCGATGGCCAACCTTATGCCGATAGACATATCACATATGTATGACACATATCAATTGGAGAAGCAACACCAATCCAAACTGATAGAGCATGTCAACCCGATAGCTAGCCCTTCGTCAGTGAAACCTTGCAGATTGCCCAAAGACTCCTCACTCCCACTGATACAGAAAGTCTACCTAAAGCTCCAGTGTGGCCAATGACCAAGCAACTATTGGAGAGACAATATCCATCAGTAGAACAAGTCAAGAGTTTGCCGATAGTTCAAACCTTGCCAATGAACGATGAACGTGTACTTGCTATGAACAAAACCAATGAATGAATGAGGTTCCAAGCAGTAACTTGAGACATTAGGTCTCTTCAATCTTCGAAGAGATTACTGCTACCTCTTAATCCTCATACGATTACTGAGAATTATGGGCTTGAACACCCATTTCATTTGAACACCATTTGAACTTGGCTATGCTCACTGGTTTAGTCAAGGCATCTGCAACATTATCCAAAGTATCAACCTTTTCCAGCTTTACCTTTTTGTCTTCCACCATATCATGATCAATATGTTTTGTCCTAGCATGAAAAGTAGGATTTTTCACCAAACAGATAACACTTTGACTATCATAATGAATTTGTATCTGCCCTGCATCAAAACCTCCATTAGAACACAACCTCTTCAACCAAATGACTTCCTTGCATGCACAAGTAGTTGCCATGTACTCTGCCTCTGTTGTGGACAAAGCAACTACATCCTGTTGCTTGCTCATCTAACTGATAGCACCACCATTTAACGTGAATACATATCCACTGGTGGATCTTCTACTGTCAATGTCCCCTACCCAATCAAAATCAATATATCCCTGAATGCTGATAGATTTCTAAGATCCAACTGAGTTTCCATGATAGCAAATAACATAGTCAAAAGTTCCCTTCAAATACCTCATAACTCTCTTCACAACACCCCAATGTGATCTACCTGGATTTTCCATAAATCAGCTCAAAACTCCCACTGCCTGGGCAATGTCTGGTCTAGTACAGACCATTGCGTACATTAAACTTCCAACAACACTTGCATAAGGCACTTTTTTCATGTCGTCAATTTCATTTGAAGATTCTGGACAATCTTCAACAGATAGTTTCATTCCCTGCAAAACTTGAACAACTAACTATTTGCAATCAGACATATTAAATTTATTAAGAACATTGGCAATATACTTGCTCTGGCTGAGCCAAAGCTTTCTACTAGATCTGTCCCTTTTGATTTCCATTCCCAGAATGTACTTTGCTACCCCTAGATTCTTCATTTTAAATTTCAAGGACAACTGAGATTTTAAATCTGAGATCATCCCCTTACCATTGCCAATGAATAACATGTCATCCACATACAGTGCAATTATAAGAATCTGATCACCATCAGTTTTGTAATAGACACAATGATCAGATTTAGATCTCACAAATCCCAAAGATGAAACATACGTATCGAATTTCTAATACCACATTCTAGGAGATTGCTTCAAGCCATAAAGAGACTTTTTAAGTTTACATACCAAATGTTCTTTACCTTTTACCACAAAATGCTTTGGCTAGGACATATAAATTTCTTCTTCAAGTTCCCCATGAATAAATGTTGTCGTCACATCCATTTGCTCAATTTCAAAGTCATACGCTGCTGCAAGTGACAACAGAAATCTAATGGATGTCAACTTAGCTACAAGAGAAAAGATTTCTCCATAATCTATACCTTCCTTTTGAGAATACCCCTTAGCAGTCAGTCTTGCCTTGTACTTTTCAATACTACCATCTGGACCATATTTCTTTTTAAATACCCACTTATAGCCCACAGGTTTTCTACCTTCAGGCAAGGGCACCAGATCCCAGGTTCCATTTTTCTCCAACAATGACATTTCGTTATCCATGGCTTCCAACCAAGAATCTGAATCAGGTAAACTAATAGCTTCTTTCACAGTCCTAGGTTCATCAGTATCAGTAAGCAAAGCATAGGCACAACTTGAATCAAGTACTAAAAATCCATACCCATCTAGTTGTCTTTTTTCACGTGTAGACCTCCTCAACGGCTAAGGTGCAGGTTCAGGTTCTTGCTCTGGATCTGAATCTTTAGAGCTACTCGAACTCACTTCTAAATCATCTACACTTGGTGCTTGTTGTTCCTCTTTTACAAGGGTCAGAGGAATATTAACAACACTCTTTTCTTTCTTCTCTTCTGTCTTCTCCAGTTGAGGATCAATAACCAAAGGTTTCAGCTCTTTGAAAATTACATTCCTGCTGTAAATTACTTTTTCAGTTTCAGGATTCCAAAGCTTGTACCCTTTAACACTGACTCCATAGCCAATAAAGATACATTTGACTGCCTTGTAATCCATCTTAGATCTTTTTACCTCAGGAATATGAGCATATGCCTCACAGCCAAAGACACGAAGATGTCTTAGAGAGGGCTTCTTTCTAGACCATGTTTCCATAGGCATCTTATCAACCAATGCCGAAGTAGGAGAATGATTCAACAAGTACCAAGCTGTAGCAACTGTCTCAACCCAGAACCTTTGTTCAAGACCAGCATAACTCAACATACTTCTTGCTTTTTCCATCAATGATTGATTCAACCTTTCAGCAACTCCATTTTGCTATGGAGTATAAGGTGTAGTCTTATGCCTTTTTATTCCATGATCAATACAATATTTATCAAAATATGCATTGCAATATTCACCACCGTTATCCATTCTCAAACATTTTATTTTTCTACCAGTCTGATTTTCCACAAGATTTTTAAATTCTTTAAACTGACTGAACACTTCTGATTTATTTTTCAAAAAATATACAAATGCCCTCCTTGAATAATCATTAGAATGTATATAGTCCAAAACACCAAAAGATATATGAGAACTAGAGTAAAAAGAAACACGGTTCTATTTTCCATATATGCAATGTTCGTAGAAATCAAACTCTAGATTACAATTAATCAGCCCATCTACTAGGTTTTTGTTTTTCAAGGTTTTTAAACCTTTTTCACCTATGTGACCAAGTCTGTGATGCCAGAGCATTATTTTCTCTACAGGAAGTTTAACTTCCATAGAGTTTGCATCATGTGTTACAATAGTAGCTTTTTCAAACTTTACAAAGACATTATTACAGCACACTGGTTTAGCATCTAACCTATACAAAGTTCCAATGTGTTCACCCTTTGCCAGTACAATAGAACATCTAGTCATCTTACAACCACCATTCACAAAAGTGACTTGCACTCCAAAATCATTAAGCTTAGTAATAGAAAGTAAATTTTGAGCTAGACCTAGTATGTGTAATACTCCATTCGCTTTATTTTGCCATCCGGGAACTAGATTCTGACTCTTCCTTGGCCAACAATTTCCAGTGTCGAATCACTTGCCAGGAACACCTTCCCACCCGCATACGGTTCATACTTAGTGAACCATTCTTTGTGAGATGTCATATGAAAAGATGCTCTTGAATCCACCAGCCATGCATCTTCAGATGCAGGCATTGCCAAGGCAGCAATGAAGGCATCAACATCACTCTGAGAAGAATCAGTGTTAGAGAAGTTGTTCTTCTTTTTCTCCTCTTTGCAATCTTTTCTGATGTGTGCTTTCTGCCCACAATTCCAGTACTTCTCCTTGGACTTTTTGCCAGGAGATTTCGATCTCCCCTCTGATTTGGTAGACATCTTGTCTTTCTTCTTGCCTCTTTCCTTTGATCTACCTCGAATGGACAGGGCCTCTTTGGCCATCTCAAAAGATTTCCTCTACATCTCTTTAGATAATAGCGAGGAAACAACTTCTTCAGTTTTAAATGTGGTTTTTGTACTTCCAATAGCCATCACAAGATGATCCCATGAGTTAGGTAAGGAACACAATAGAAGCATACATCGGTCCTCCTCTTCTATTTTTACACCTACAGAATTCAACTGTGCAACAATCATATTAAATGAGTTTAGATGGTCTGCTACAGATGCTCCTTCATCCATCTTCAAAGAGTACAACTTCTTTCTGAGGAAAAGTTTATTCACCAAGGACTTGCCCTGATAAATATCTCCCAACTTCTTCCACAAAGCGTTTGCAGTCTTCTCCTCATGGACATTCAATAGAACAAAATCCACTAAACTTAATCTTATCAGTCCTCTGGCTTTCCTATCTGCCAAGTCCCAGTCTTCTTGCTTCATGCATGAAGGTTTAGTCCTAGACACAGCAACCCAAAGATCTCTGTCGACTAGGAAATCTTCAACCTTAAGCTTCCACAACTCACAGTTTGTGCCACTGAAATTTTCAATGTCTACTCTTCCTAATGCACTTGCCATCTTATTTAACAAAATAGACCTCTATAGAACTCCCACTCATAGAACTAACACAAAAAACCCAACCTACCAACAAGGATAACACAACTGGCCAAGCTCTGATACCACTTGAAAGAAAAGCACAAGTGCGGAATACAGCTTCCTAATGTCAATTCAAAGGGGATAATGTAGATAGGTAACGTTTAATTCAAATACAAAGATGAACACACCAGAAAATATAGAATAAACATACAAGATAATAGAGAACAACACCAGATGTACCTGGGAAAACCCTTTCGGGTAAAGAACCCACCACCACAAGAGAGACAATCTTTATTTACAGTAAGCTTAGAAAGGTTACAATAAAGATCCCAGCCTTCTCGCTCAGGTATCAATTCTCAAATCATACACATAGTTCACTTCCTCTGTACATCTACAGAATGAACAATTTGATCAAATTTCATCATTAACCCTAGACGACCTCACCAAATCTATATATAACACAGTCTTCAAGAGCAAAACCATTTTGAACTTCTGCCCTAACTGTTCATTCCAACTGACCCAGCATCGCTATCTTCCAATTGTCACATAACTGTTCATGTTCATGTGAGACCTTTAGTCCCACATTCACTAGTTTGAGTTTGATATCCCAGTTTACATACACGAACACTCTGTAAGACTATCGTCAGCAATTTTGTTGCCGACGATGCCAATCTAAGCCTCATTGGAGTAGCCCAAACCATCAGAGACCACTCCACCATTCACTCTGATGATTCCTTGTCCCACTGATGCCCAAGCCTTCATCCTTCATCGGAGTAACAGAAGACCGTCGAAGTACCTACCATAGGCTCAGCCGATGGCCAACCAAATGCCGAAAGACATATCACATCAGTATGACACATATCGATTGGAGAAGCAACACCAATCCAAACCGATAGAGCATGTCAACCTGATAGCTAGCCCTTCGTTGGTGAAACCTTGCAAATCGCCCAAAGACTCCTAACTCCCGTCGATACAAAAATTCTACCCAAAGCTCCAGTGTGACCGATGACCAAGCAACTATTAGAGAGATACTCTCCATCAGTAGAACAAGTCAAGAGTTCACCGACAGTTCAAACCTTGTCGATGAACGATGAACGTGTACTTGCTATGAACAAAACCAACAAATGAATGAGGTTCCAAGCAGTAACTTGAGACATTAGGTCACTTCAAAAAGGAGAAAACTAAAGAAGCAAAAATAAGAAAAGCACAAAGTATAGAGGAAGTAAATGGAAAAGACATGTAGCATGTAGGAAAAGGAAAGAAAAGAAAAAAAACCTAAGAAAGAAACTATGGGGGTAGAGAGGTCACCATCACCACAAGAAAATTAGATAGAGGAAACAACCAAAATACTCTTATAGATGAGCTTAAAGAGAAGAAGGAGGAAAGAGAGTTGGTTAATTGAAAAATGAAAAAGGAAAAGGCAAAAATAACATTGGTATAATATTTTGAATCTTCAAATGAAGAGGGAGAAAAAGATGACCAGGAAGGTCTACAAAAAGGGAAGGAAGAACAACCCAAGGCTTGGGTAACAAGAAGTATGATCAGTGGAGCAAAACAAACAAACAAAGCAATGCTAGATAGATATATACTATATAAATCACTATTCATTGTAGGAAAGCTCTTAGAAGTAGCACAAATATACATAGCCTCCACCACAACCAACAAAACAAGCATTTTAGAGGTCATGTTGTCATTCATTTCTTAAATTTCATACATAATAGAAGAAATAGTACATAAATTTTTGGAGGAGTTAGTTGCATAGATTAGAGAAAAGCATGTTGAGAGGGTGGAAGTGTTTCAAATAAAAATAAATTAGAGAAAAATCCCTTAAGGAAGTGGTAGAAGAGTATAAGGTATCACCAAATAGGAAATTAGAGCTACAAAACCTACAAGATAAGGAGTTGAGAAAAAACAAAGGGTAGATAGATTGGCCAACTAGAAGAAAGATCTAAAGATAGTACAACTTTAGGTTGAGGCAATTAAAGTGACAAAGAGGGATTATACAATTTTGATGGAGAGAAAGAAAGCTAAGCATACTTCCAAAATTAGTGAAGTCACCATCTAATCTACAAAGAGAAGTCCAACACCTCCATTGCAACAATAAATGTTAAAATTTGAGAAATTGGAGGATGTAAAAGCTAAAGGTGAGAAGTGAGCTAGGATGGCCAACAAATTTCCATGGGTTAGATAAGATACTAGTACAAATATATGCCAAAATAGACACTGGAAGGGGAACAAATAGAGGAATAGAGTCACTAGAAATAGAGATCAAGGATGGTTCTCAAAAAGAGAGGGGAGAAGAAAATAAAGAGAAGCACACAAAGGAGGGTGACTAAAAAATATTGATGTCTCAAACAAATCAACAAGCAAGTAACCCACTCTATAAGATTAGGGAATTTATGGAAACATTAAAAATAGCTAACAATAATAGTCACTCTAGGGCCCAACATCATCATAAATACACTCACAAGACCATAGGTTGACTTGACATAGATATCACCCATCCAAAAAATGAAGATCAATGAAGTATTTGGTAGTACTACTTGATAGAACTCTATGTAGAGTTATCAATAGAAGAAAGCATAGAGAAAATGATCAAATTGATACAACAACAACCACAACCACAAATCCAAATTGCACAATCTGCATAAATTACAAAGAAATTAGAAGGACCAATCTAATACCTACTAGCACAAATGGGGAACCAGGAACAAGAAAAAGGAAAATAAAAAATCAAATCATTCATGAATATGATGTAGAGAAATTGGACAAAATCTAGCAAAAATGGAGAAATGGCCAGATAGAGGTAAATAAATAGATATAGATCTTAGAAACTACATTCAATGTAATGTATATACACAATACCAATATTGTGTGAATTGGTCATATACTACAAAAGCCTAAAAAATATAGATAGATAACTTGGAAAATCAGATTGTCCAAGCCTAAATAAATTGTAATGTAATGACTAACATGGTTGGGTTTTTTCAAACTTCACAAAGATTTTTATCAGCACGAGATGGAAGCTGTCGAGACTTTGAAGCATTTGAAGTTGTGTTGTTATTTGTCTCTATTGGTTTTTTTGGTTTCTCTTTCTCTATTTTGGTTTTCTATTGTTTTGTCCTTGTTGTGTTGTGGGTTCACTATAGGTGAACTTTTTGCTATCAGTTGGCTATGTTTTTTTTGATAGACAACTTTTTGTAAAGGGTTTCAGGTCCCTTCAAAACCTACTTTACCTATAATAAAAAACATGGATGGGTCACAAAGACAACAATTAGAAAATTTGTAGTCTTAGTTTCGTAAGATCTATGAGAAAAATATAAGAATAATTGATTAAATGAATGAGTTGATTCAGTAGTGAATATGCATTTATCTCAATTGTAAGGTTTTTTCTTAGAGGTTAAATAAATGACTCATTCTCTTACAAAACCTTCCACTTTGACTACCACAAGAAGATCTTATATTGACATCACATGGTGTATGTGTGGCACCTCTAGTAGGCTATTTATTAATGGGATACATTCTATGGACATATTAAGAATGTTTGCAAGCATATTCTACCTACGTGACTTTCCTAGATAAGAATGCTACAATTTTTATAAGTTTTGGCTAATGGGTAGACATGGAGCTCATGTTTTTGGAAAAAAGCATGTACCAAATGATAGAGTGCAAACAAGTTGAACTTATGGTGGTTGGAGCTACAGTCAATTTTTATTATCTTTTTTTGAAATAGAGTTATCATGTCTCAAGGATGAAACATAATTTAAGCCAAGGGATGATGTTTGCAAGAAATAAAGCTAACATATGACTTGATAGATTCATTTAAAAATCAACAAGGGTAGAAAAATATATCTTTATTAAGTGGAAAACCCAAAAGGGCATCCTATTGGAGGCTATTGATGAAAACTTGGAAAGGTGCCAAAAGCTAAGTCTAATAGGTTTATCATCTCATAGAATGGGATGAGCTAGAGGTTACCATATGTATCAAAAAGCATGTTGTGGTAGTCTAGATGTCTTGCAGTACATCTTGATGGTTAAATATGTACAAGGATGGGCTAAAGGACACATCCATACACATGGATAAACTATAATAGTAATATCATGTACCACAAATATGAAATAAATAGATAGATAGAGAGAAAGAGTGAGAGAGCATGTGCACATAAAATAAGAGAGAATATGGAAGAGATAGATGTGAGTGTGAAAGATATGTGAGAGATATCTAATCACCACTCTAGAAATAGGTAAAGTGATATATATATAGTCAAACAAATGTATATGATAGAGGATTGAAAAATATTGTATAAGAGTGAATTACTTAAGCATATGTGATGTGTATATCTATCCTTTTAATATGAATGTAAGATGAAAATGACATGAATAATATATAAAAGGTGTTATCTCACATGGTATTGTCTAAATGAGTATTCTCTTTTGTTTATGCATATAATCTACTACATTTATTCTAATTTCCTTTTTAGTGTATCACATCGGGGTTAACTACAAACACATATACAAATCCAAACTCCCAATTTGTGTTCTATGTCAACAATGTAGTAGCTAGGTCACAATCATAGGCCACAAATTCTGTATCATCATATATTGTTGTGACATAAGAGGTGAGCTTGGTAAGGAAGGGGAGAAGATATCCATGATAAAATTATGTAAATCATTTTCAAATTTAAAAATTAGAAATATTGATGTTATATTAAATCTAAAAATGAAAACCCTAGTGAGGTAGCTAAGGGTAGGTAGGGTCGGTAAAAGAGATGTCTCAACAAAGCTCAAAAATCCTAGTAGAAAATAGATGTAATAATGTGAAGGACATGAAGCATAAACTTGAAAAGGAAGAAAAAATCTAAAAATAAGACTAAAAAGTCCAAATGTATAGATCTAAAAATCCTAATGTAATATGTGAAATTGTGATCTAATCAAAATGTCTATGCTTTCTAACTAGAACAATTTCCATGGAAATTAGATTAGGATCTAACCAGATTCAAAAGAAGAGTATTTCACTTCTATCAAAGTAGGAAGAGCCAAATAACTCTAGCTAAACCTTATGGTTTCCTTAGACTTAGAAAATGACCGTTTTGAATAGACTAAAGCATAAAGGAATAGTGATAAAATTACAACTTCTAGAAAATAAGATATTGAATCACATAAATAATTTCAGAAGTGAAAAGAGGGGTGAAAGAGGCACTATTATCAGAAGGGGGAATCCTTGGCCTAGGATGTCGGTGCATTGTGTGGATGTTTGTGTGTCACACTATCATCCATATGATAAGAAACTAAAATAAAGTTCCTATAGATTTATTTATCTAGCTCAACAGGTTACCAAGCCTACACAAAAAACCATAAAAGAGGCCCAACAATGTACCAGATGATAAAATATATTGAAAAACACATTGAAATAACCAATTTGAAAGATGAAAACAAGAAATGAAAGAGAGATGAGAAGGGGAAGATCAACAAACCTTCGTGCAATTGAATATCGCCAAAATACTTACAACTATAAAACAAAAGAAAATTTGTTGGGGCTATTTGGGAGCTTGTCTTTAGGTCAAACCCCTATATTGGTCATTTGACCTCCACAAACAATCAGTATGGGATAGAATAAAAATAAAAGTGTGCTGTTATCTCCTAAGGGCACCTAGGAAAATAATAGTAGTGACAACAATAAAAAGCTGAGTATCAACCCTAGTTTGCGGGGAAGAATACCCTAGTGTGCATAAAGGAAAGTAAGGTGGTGTTCTACACCACAAGTTTACCAAAATAGAGATAATGGAAGATGCAATAAGTAAGATAATAACACCATTTCTTCACAATAAAACAATGTTACCAAGCCTAAGACAATGGAAGAAATTGCAAGGTCCTTCATGGTCAAATCGATGTGGAACCAACATTACTCCCTTATGAGAGTCTCTACAATTAGCAAGTTGCAAGATTAAATTCAATAGGAGCTAAGAAAGAGAGATGCTTCAACCTAAGGAGAGCACCAAAAACTAGCAATAGAGAGAGAAACAAGAGTTTTTTTATAAGTGCATATTTTTTCCAAAAAAATGAGTCTAAGAATAAAAGATTCCAAAATGAGATTATATATTGGAAAAAATGAGAATCCAAGGGTTGGACACACTTGTAGAGGCCATTTCATTGCTAGATGAGCGTTACCACTGATGTAATCAAGTGACTAAGTGGGGAAACAACAATTTGAAATCTTGGAATCTTTGGGATGCCAATGTGTCACATAGACGTCTGCACGTCGCACTCTCATCTAGGGAAAATCCTTTAAGATTTTAGCATGTGTTCCTAGAATAACAAGAAAGATAAGAATGTGATATGGAATTTGGCAAACCTTGGTGAGTGGTAAAATAGGCCAAGGTTAGGCTCAAGTGGCCCTAGAAACATGTTGCAAGAGTGGACACCAAAGTGGGTTAGAACACAACATGAAATTGTGAGGGTACGTAATGTTCTATGTTACATTTTGCCCTCACCTTAGTGGGTTGATGAGACTAAGTGATAAGCTATGCTAAAGTGTAGAGATGAAATGCCAAAAGAAAACAAGCATGTAAAGGATACCCAAAAGGATACTGTACTAGAGGACTAAAAAATTCTATGAGTGAAAGAATGATGCCCCTAGACCAAGAATTTGTAAAACCACAACATTAGGTACCGCAACCCTACAAGATCACCATGTTAGAAAATGAGTAATCATGCAAGACCGAATTGTGTTAGTTCAGAATTGAAGCAATAGGTGGAGGACTTCTAAAATGGTGAGAATAATGATATGAAAATAAAATGAATTAGAAAGAAATGAGGGTGAATGTATGCCCCACATGTTTGTGCCAGTTAATTAAAATGCAGAAATAATAAGGAAATTTCACCATCTTTGAATTTAGAAGAAAGTTGGTAAAAATGACTTTCATAGTGTTATTTCATGAAATAACACTGAGGTGAAGGGCATATAAGAAGAAAGAGGGTGGTGTAGACATCTTAAAATGGCACAACCTACATTACCATTCCCTAAAACGCTTGCACTGATTCATCCCTTTCCTCAATTAATTAAATAAAATCAATTTATTTAATTAATTGAACTATTCCATATAGTCCATTGTTCATAATTAATTAAATAAATGTCACAATTTATTTAATTGATTATTCCATCCTTTACCACTAACCTAAATTAATTAAATAAAATATATTTAATTTAATTAATTACCCTAGCGCATGACTAAATGTAGGCTAGTTTAATAAATATCATTTATTTAATAAGCTACCATACCCTACCTAGCCCCTAGACCCAAATTAATTAAGGAAACCTTTACTTAATTAATTTATGCCACTAATTAACTGATCTCCTAATTTCCAATAGCCATATTAATTAATTTAACCACTTAATTAATTAGCTGAACCCCTCATTATCCCAACTCCCCACACTTGATTAAAAAATTAGCATTTTTTAATTAAGAGTCACATGTGTCTCCACCTCACATTTCCTCATTCATGCAAGAGCATTATTTAAATAATAAAACTCACACATGACTCCACCTCACCTTTCCAAATCTATTCAAGAGTCAATTCTCATCCCATTCATCCATAAAATCTAATTTTTAATTCACTCTCCCACACAAATAAATTTTTAATTCATTCATAAGTCATAATCCTAATTAATGCAAATCCTTCCCTAGGTGGAATTTAGAATTATGAAATATTGTGAGCCCTTCAATTTTGATGATGCAACCCTAGCCCTTGATTTCACTATGAAATCTCCACCATTGGATCTCCACTTCAAACCTCCACCATTGATAAAAAATCCTTCAAAATCCTATAAATACAAGCCATCTCCAAGAATTTTAATAATGAGTCTTCAAGCATCCAATTTATGCCAAAATCCTCTCATTCCATTGCTAAATCCTTCCCTTCACTTTGTGTTGGTTAGAATAGAGCAATCCACATTCATTTTGTCTTGGATATAGCTACGCATTGCTTATTGGGTGCATCCATTCCTCCATACTAATCAAAGAGAATGGATTGTGTGAAGATTTGAGGTATAATAGTTGTTTTTATGGTTCATTTATGTTTTATTGTCTTCTAACATTTCCATCATCTTCATTTGGCACACCCGGTGGGACCCACGTCCCTGGAACTAACTCAAAATTTTTCAAGTTTTCTAAGTTTTGTCATGCAGGTTGTATTAGCGCTTCAGGTTGTGGATTACCACCTCAAGTAGCCAAAATAGTGCTTAGGTTTATTTTGTCAGCACTTTTGATTGTCTTTAACATCTATTTTGTAGGTTCGTTTACCACTCATGACATTCCTATTAATGCCCAAGTCCTGTACAGTAGCATCTACGTCGTCTGTATTAGCATCAAAATTCTCTATTTCAATGCCTATGTTACCCGCAGTGGTGCCCACATCATCTGAAATAGCACTTTTATTTCATATTAATTGCTGAAACTTAAATTTCTTTTTTGGTTGATAGTCATTCCTTGCAACCCTTTTCACACATTTTCTGTAGGTCTAACATCTCATTTTGTAGGATATTAGGGTTTCCATTTAGTCTAGTGCATAACTTTGAAATATCTTTTAGTTTGTAATCATTTTAACACCCCTAACACTCTGTTTCACCTTGAAAATAATCATAGTTTGATGAAGTGGCTAACTCTGTCTACAAGAAATGGGCCAACTTGTCTATTTTATCATTGTTACTAAATTATGTTTGCAAACTAATTTAGAAAGGCCTAGACAATAGTTGTTGGAAAGGGGGAAAAGAAAATTTTTATGTGCATGATCATCTAGTTCAAATGCATGTTGTCTTGACAAGAGAACAATGAAAAATCACTTATCAAGATCATATGATAGCTCAAGTTGGGCTGTTAAACCATCCTGATAAGTGAAATGATATGAAGACAAGAAAGCAGACTCTCAAAGAAGGATAGGTATCTAACTGACTTCATCTTTCAGTTATGATGTTACTAATTATTCAGTGCCATAGTACAGTGCAAAAAGAAAGGTATTTATAAACTATCATTTCTTCATCATGTTTTAAACATGTGTTTTAAAGAAGATTCAGTTGGTTTATGCTATGTATTTGATTCAGAAAGAAAAATATACATAAGTCATTGCATAAAGTAAAATAATTGATTATAATCAAAAGAGTGTTTAAAATATGTCCCACACAAGCCGTGGGAATGACTAAACTGATCTAATGCAACAAAGCATGCAAGTTATACATCTGAAGATAAACAAAAGAAAGGAACATATTAGGAGAGTTATATCCTTCATTTCCTTGAAGTGTTGGTGTTGACCCTCCTATCTACAGCTTGATCTTCATTTGTTTCAGCTTCTTGCTCTTGATCTTCAATATGAACCTGCAATGTCTGAAAGATTTGGTTAGATCTCAGGATATAAAAACTCATCATATGCCTTATCAACAGATATATAAACCTACAATTATGATGCATCAATGCATTTCGGTCATTAACAGATATATTCAAAAATTAGATTATCAGATGAAAGGCCAAATCATCATGAGGAGGAGCATAACTTTCAAAGGTATGTTTTATATGCTAACTTGTTTGTTCACTGTGTAGGTATAGGAGAAATCATGTTGCTGATTCATTTTTTCTATGAAATAAGCATGTGGAGAAAATGGGTTCCCATAAGGGTTGAGCCCAGCATGATAAAAAAAATGTCATTAATGCATAAAATTTTAATTTGTAATCACTTTCCATCAAGGTGTCATTAAAAAAATATATTTTGACAATAGACAGTTACCAGAACTAAGAAATGTTCAGTGAACTTGGAGCAACCATGAAGGAGTAGATCTTTGGTAGTAGACAGTTATTAGAATGACCTATTCCCTAGCTTTGGTAATTGTCTAATGTTAAAGTGAAACTTTGATTTGGCAGCCAAGAGATAATGGTTCATTATAGCCCCGTAAGAGGATAGTTATGCCATATCAAGAGGTACAACTAGATCATAAAGTGGGCAGCATTTAAAGAACAGGCACTTTTCCACCTTTTGTTATGAATGAAGTGTAAAATTGCTATTTGGATACATGAAGAATCCTAAATTTGTATTAGAAAGAAGTTAAAAGCATATGGAACAGTCAAAGCAATAAAAGCAATATCATTTGAACAACGACTTGATTTCCATTATGTATGAATTCATTTTTGCATTTGAATTTGGCTTCATAAATAAAGGCAAGATATAATGACAGGAGCATCTATGAAGTCATTGTACAGTTCAAGGAGATTATAGTCCAAATGCCCAAAGTCAGTGCAAGGTCCACTTGACATTGAAGATGATAATGGAGCTCATAGTTGGTAGTTACAATGCATATCTGTCAACACAAGGATAGTTGAGGTGACAAATGCACAAAATAGTGAAGTAAGATGATTAAATATACAGTGCATAAGCCCAAGTAACCAGTGCATTACCATGAGAGTACTAGTCTTATATAATGGCCTTTATGTTATAGGTAACTTAATTAAGATGGATACTACAATGGACAGTAAGGGAAGGTAATGTATAGATGCATAGTGTTTTATCTTCAGTGATCCAATTTACCTACTGTCGGCAATGGAGTAATCATGATATCCAAGGACAAAAGATGAACCAAGTTGAAGCAGCAAGGACATATTTTACTTGTTCATCTACAAAAAAAGGAAGATAGGTTGGAGAAAAAAGGCATATCTCCTTGTTCACATACAAGTGCAAAGTAAAAGTTGGAACAACAGAAGGCATTCACCCTTTTACACAAACTTATTCCTTTTTGTCTTCGTCAAACATATAAATACATAGAAGGTACAGTCAAAATGATGGAGCAGCAAGAGCATATATTATTCTTGTCTATATACAGAGAAAAGCAAATAAGAACAACTTGTTGTATTTCATTACTCATACATTTTGCCTTCATCACAATGGATGGATATATACAGGCACATGATGCCTAAAGAGAGTAGAAGGAAGGAAAAAAAGACCATTATCTTTTAAAAGCTATTTGTCATAAAAAATCACTGAATATGCAAGATGAGATGAGAATGCAGAGTAGTGTTTCTATATACAAATTGGATAACTATTTGCTACAAATACTGGAATAGTATGTTTGCATCATGAAGATGCCCGTGCCTTCTATATATTGCAATATTCATATTCAACAAATACATTGTCTCAGTAGTATGAAGGACAAGATGAATCATAAC
Source organism: Cunninghamia lanceolata (assembly GCA_027924645.1). Taxonomy (NCBI): domain Eukaryota; kingdom Viridiplantae; phylum Streptophyta; class Pinopsida; order Cupressales; family Cupressaceae; genus Cunninghamia; species Cunninghamia lanceolata. The sequence goes on from BSBN01000627.1 coordinate 20,671,636, forward strand.
CTTTGAGTGATTACAAAAGCCATGAAGGTAAAATAAACATCAGCAAAGTTCAGTAGAAAGCATGAGTGCAGTTACAAGCATACAATAGAGGATGCTCTTTTACAATAGTGGAGAAAGAGAAAAATGGAAAATTCCATTCACAAACCCCACTAAGGTTTCATACATAATCATATCATGAAGTAAAGGACCAGAGCTTTTATAAGGAATGACAATGCCACAGTCAAGAGCTTTAAAAAAAAACTGCTATGCCATTACTAGTACCAACCAAAAGAGGAGCAAATATACCTTATTTTAGTGATAAAAAAGGAAAATGGAGAGTTTATTCACAAACCCTACTAGGGTTCTCTTGCAAAGACACAGGAAAAAGCAAGAAAGTGATAAAAGACTAGTTTCTTTTTGCCTTTCTTTTCTACTACAGAGAATGCCCTTTTTGCAATAGACAAAAGGAGGAAGTGGAGTCTCTATTCACAAACCCTAAGAGGGTTTCTCATGATAAATTAAAATTTTTTTACCATTCTTCAAACAGATATATATCCTTTTTCCATCAACAGCCGTGCTGAGTATTGAAGGAGCTAGAGCATTTAAAACAAAATACAAGCTATATTTTCCATTTTTATAAGTTTTTCACAAAACCCTCATCATCACTATGCCATGGAGGTTGAAAACAAAAGGAGAAAGGGTTTATAGAGAAAGATATAATGATTGTAATGAAAAAACCAGTGCAACAAACCCTCATCCTTCCTTGTTTCTTTTATGATAAAAAGTGCAGAAAAAATGGAGCATATACAGAATAACAAAAGAACTAGAAGGGAAAATGACTTCAGGAGAGCATATACTGTATTTTTCCCACTTTTTGTAGAAAGAAACAACAAACATTAGTTTTGCCACTTTTTCTTTGTAGAAAAACAAACAATGAGGCAAAAGAGAAACTCACCTATAGAGTGTTGTATCAAAAATAGCTCAAAGACAGCAGTTCGAGCCTCAAAAATGCCTCAGAAATCCATAAGAAACCCTTGCCTGGCGGTGGATTGGAGCAGTAGTAGTGAAAAAGAACAAGTCAAAATGATAAAAGACTTTAGGTTTTTCCTCTTTTCACTCATTGCCCTAGTTCGATCACCAGGCTCTTTTTTTACTTCAAAATTAAAATCATTGTTATCCATTGCAAAGCTCGTGGTCAAGGCTTCACAAGTCAATAATCTTAATGATGCCACAGGGGCTTGTGAGGGCTATACTTTTCTTTTTGATTCTTGAAAGTCAATGAAAACAATGATGCAAAGGTAAGAGATACGATGAAGTGGGAGTTATAAGGTGTTTATTAAATATGTTGAATATGATGCAAAGATAAATAATGCATGGTGACTCACTTATTTGCATGGGGAGTCATAAGGGTTTTCTTTCAAATGTAAAAGGAATAATGCAAGGAGTGTGATGCATGTGTGTTTGCATTGGGGGTTATAAGGTGTCTTGACATATGATGATGTAAGGTATGGTGATGTATGTAATGCATGGGAGTCATAATGAGTGATGCTTTGATTTTTAAATATAATTTTAGATCATTAATGCATGGGAGACATAAGGGAGTAAAATAGGGATATTTTGTAACTTTTGTATGCATGAAGGTTATTTATTTTTTGCATCATCATAGGATGCCTAATGTAATTGTGCAAATCAAAGGGGGAGATATAAGGAGTTGTCATTTGTTTTAAAACCTTTTTAAGACAAATATCCCTCAATTTTGCATGACTTTGCAACTTAAAAACAATGTAAACTAATAATAAAGTAATATAATTTTAAATTACTTTATTATTTGTCACAAAGTTATAAAAGTAAAAAAATTGAACAAATTTGTAACACATATTAAAGTAAATCATTTTGATTACTTTATTCCTTGCTCACATTGTTTTCTCATCCCAAAATCATGCAAAATTGGAGGATGAAGTTAATTGAGCCATGTTGGGATCGTTTGCATGATTTTTGGGCAAAATTGGAAGAGTTTGGTCCACCACGTGGTCAAACTAAGTTTGAGGAGCAGTTTGAAGCTATTTGGCTTCTTTTTCTATAGTTAGGACCCTATTTTTTAGGGATTTTCACACTTGCTTGTGGATCAGTCTTGGAGAGATTATTTTTAGAGGTAGTTGACTACAATTGACATTTCTAGGTTTTTTCTGAGAGCAGATTATATATTGTGAGAAAAACTTATGTTTTTCTAGTTCTTGCCTTTTTGCTCTCTTGTGCATTGCAGAGAGAAAGAGTGTTTGTAACTCAAATTTTGTAGATTTATAGATTACAACAAGTTATAGGTTTTATTCTGTCATTTTTATGCAAGTGTTCCTTTATTTTCAGTAGAATCAAGTGTCTACCTTTTCATTTATGTTGTCTTTATGAATGATTTGATGAGATTTTATTGTGTTTAATATTAGAACATTTAAAATTATTGTCTCATTTGTACTTGCATGTATTGAATAGCAGTAAAAATCACAGGTCTTAGGTTGTACAATTGGAATAGTTTTTCTTTCATGCTGTGAGAACCATGTTTTTCTTCAAGAAGAAAGTTATTTCCAACCTCCCTTAGAAACATTTTTGTGATCATATTGCCAAAGTGAATTGTGTGGATAGATTTTTCTAAGATTTATTGTGAGTTAGAGTTGCAGGTTTCCATCAAATTAGGTGCATAACCAGACTTTTAAGTTACAATTTTAGTGCTTTTTAGTAGTTCTTTTCAACCCTTTTCCTGCAAAGTCTTTAGTTTTTTAGAAGATCATAAGGGAACCAGCCCATAATCTAGAGGTTTACTTTCACCATAGGGTACCCACAACTTGAAAGTATCCCAGTGTTTCAGAGGATTGCCAAGCTTAACATTTTTACATCATGCGTGCAATCCTAATCGACAACAGTTTTTGGCATGCTCGATGGGACCTTTGAACTGATTTTTAGTTCAAAAAAGAACTTATTTTTTTGTTGTTTTGGTATGATCAATAGATTTTATAGCCTTTTAGAGGTTTTATTTCAAGTACTTGGTGACTCTAATTTTCTGGTTTGAATAGATCAAATTTTTTCAACCTATGAAAATGTACCACACAAGATCAAGTAAAGATCCTAAAAAGAAGCATATTCATCTGTCACCGCCAAAGAGGAGGGTTAAAGCAAATAGAGTGGTAAAGCCATCAAGTACACTAGTACAAAATCTACCAAATTCATATCCTAAATTTGATTCTCATCAAAATCATTTATTTGCAAGTTCTTCATCAGTACTTGATAGTTCTCCACCAGCAAGTCCAAGAGAACAGGTACCTGTTTTCCAAGATGAACCTGTTTTTCATGAACTTGAAGAAGAGGAACTTGTCTTGCAGGAAGAAGAAGAACTTACTTTTCAGGAAGAGGAAGAGCTTGAAGGAGAAGAGCCTGTTCTCCAAGAGATACCAATAGATGTTTTCCAAGTAATACAAGTACCTATTATTCAAATGGTAGCAGCTAGACCACCACCACCACCTAGAAATCAAGCATTTGTGACTTTTAATGGGGACAACCCATTGAATTTGTAGCAGCATGATGTAATACTAGTAGATGCACTGAAAAGTCTGCCTAGTTTCACTGGTAAAGATGGAACCACACTGATAGAACACATCAGAGATATATCATCATTATGTGGTGTTCATCATATCACAGAAGAAAATGTAGCAATAAGGCTATTAGCAGCATCTTTGAAAGGTAAAGCTCTTCAATGGTTTAGAGGATTAAGAGTTAATTCTATTACATCATGGGATGAGTTAGGAAGTGATTTGAATAGACAATTTCAAGATAAGTTAGATCATTTATCACTTATTGAGCAAATGACAACTATCAAGAGGGCTCCATAAGAGCAGATGTCATATTTCAATTTTAGATTTCAAAGGACCTGGAATAGAATTCTAGAAGTGGTAAGGCCTTCACCTGAGCATGCATTTCTATATTATCTTAGAGCATTAAATAGTGATATTGTTGTTATGATTCAATCAATGGGTGGGGTTACTTTACCAAGTGCATTTGATATTGCTATTAGAGCTGAAAAATAGTTTAATTCAAGCTGGCAAAATTGTACCAAGGCCTCCTATGCCTATATTTCCTAACATTCAGCCCTTAATGCCAATTTCAATGCCTCCTATTGCATCAATACTTACTATACCATCCTTTGGCTAGCAAACAGCTGTAAAAAATAATGCTGATCCAATCCATTCTAATATACAAAAGCTTAAGGGTAATCAACAAAATATAGCAAAGTTATTGCAGACTGTTAGTAATGACTTAGTGAGTCTCAAAATCCAACAAAATCAAAATAGTATACCATACCAAGCCCCATATTAGGCAAATAGGCCTCCTTATTAGGTAGATTACCAAGGGTAGAGAAGAAACAATTATAACAATAGGCTTAATCAGCAGTATCATCCTAATGCTGTCAGCTTATCAAAAGAGCTTGTACCTATGCAAAATAACATGGCCCAAGATTATGTCTGGTGCTACCTATGTAATCAGCCTCATAACCATGCTACTTGCATGAATGGAGTGGTTAGTCAAGCACTTATGGTTCATAATAATTATTCTTCTTCTAAAAATAGAGCAAATGATGGTAGTGATCAGCCAAATTTCCAAACTTAGCATAATAATCCTGATGTTGCTTTAATGAATTGGAAAGTTAATGATTTTTGTGGAGTAAACTAGTTAACAGGGCAGAAATAGTCTTTTACCAACATTGCAGCCAATACCAGATCAAAGAAAAGAGTTGTTAAGTTACAACAACAAGCTAATGTTAGCAAACAACAAATTGATATTAGCAAACAACAGACTGATAAAGTACAACAGCAACTTGATAAAGGTAAAAATCAAGCTTCTGAAGCCTCTACTTCTCTAAATGTTCATATTCTGCCAAGGAGACAGTCAAATGCTGATAGGGGACAACCAAATGCTGATAGAAGACAACCAAATGTTCAATCACAACCATCAAAAGGACATCTAGATACTATTGTTCCTAAAGTACAACAAAAGGTTAGTGGTCCTTCTTTTAACATTCTTGATCATATGAAGAAATCCACTATTAGCATGTCAATGTTGGATGCATTACACATCTCTGGGCAGAAAGATTTATTACAAGATACCTTAGCTCAATTATCTTTGTCCAATGAGTCTCAAACAAGTCAGCCCCAGGTTGTGCTTACTATTGATGTACAAAATCATAGTGAACAACCAAAACAAGTGATTAAGCCACCTCCATTCTATGTAACTCTCATTGTTGGCAATTATTTGGTCCATAATTGTATGATTGACTCAGGAGCCAGTAGCTCAATGATGCCCAAATAGTTGGGTGATAAACTTGGTTTGAATTATGAACCTATTGCTAGGGGAGTTGTCCAGTTAGACGAAATAGAAGTTAAAATAGTTAGAATGTTAAAGAATCTTGGTATTACGTTACATGCATGCCCCAACTTTGTGATTCATCAGGACATCCATGTTTTTGACCTACCACCACATTTTGCCATTTGCCTCTCTAGAGACTTCACTGCAAAACTAGGAGGCTATCTATCTTCTGATTGGACCCATCTATTTTTTAGAACAAGATATGGAACTAAGGTTACCATAAAATCAGAGCCATTAACAAATGATCATCTTGAACCATATATCCCTAGTCCCATAAATGCCAATCTTTCAATCTTTGATCAAGAAGAATCAGCCACTGTCCAAGACCCAAATACACTTATTGAAGGCATACCTGATGTAAATTTAGATCAAGGGGTAGCAAATAATCATGAGACAGATCCTTTTGATCAAATGGATGAAATAGGTCTTGGTGTTTATATCATTCAAGAGAAATATGCTCCTATTCCAAAATTGTTAAAAGGTGAAAATCAACAAAGTAAACAATCTAATAATGATATTTGGTAGTTATATTTTGATGGTTCTAGAAGTAAAATTGGTGTTGGTGGAGGAGCTATTTTAGTTTCTCCCATAGGTGAAAAGTATTATTCATCTTTTCATTTTGCTTTCAGTTGTTCAAATAACTTAGCTAAGTATGAGGCACTAGTGCATGGATTGGAATGGGCTAGAAAAAGGAATATTAAATGCCTTAAAGTATTTAGGAATAGTTAATTAGTGGTAAAACAAGTGAGGAATATTGCTGCCACTAAAAATGATTTGTTGAAACTGTACAAACAGAGTTTGGGATACGATAAATGAATTTGATTCTTTTAATTTTGTGTCTATACGAAGGATTGATAATAAACAGACTGATAAATTGGCTGCTATTGGTGTTGAGTATGATATTCCAATAGAAATGAAAGATGTTCATACTCCTCTTTATGTTAAAGTTGCTTTTAGACCATCAGTTCCAGACAATAATACAAGCTAGCAGGTTTTTGAGAATGATGAGCAAATAGTTAATTTTCTAATGGAAGAAGCTAAGTTTTTTGCAAGAAATCAGTAGAAATGGCAGTAGCAATATGATGACCAGATATTGTAGCTAAGGTCAAATAAGCTACCCAAAGGTTTGGTGACATTAGAATCTATTTTCAATACTGATGAGCAAGTTAGAAGAGACAAAGCTTGCATATCTATGAAATAGGAGCATTATGAGCCCATTGAAATATTTAGAGATAAGCTACTTAAGCTTGGGAAAGTGTGCACAAAAGAGGAACAACAAGCTTTTGTTTAGCTGTGTCAAGAATTCAGTGATATATTTTCTTAGGAATATGGAGATCTAAAGGATTTCAACCCCGAGTTAGCTCAACACACTATTGAGCTAGAACCAAAGGCCAAACCAATTAGATAGAAACAGAGGCCATTAAACCCAAAGCTGGAAGTGCTCATGAAGACTGAATTAAACAAGCTGATAGAAGATAACATAATCTTTCCAATTAAGCATACATCTTGGGTTTCTAACTTAGTTCCTGTTATAAAGAAAAATGGAGAAATTAGATTATGTGTTGATTTTTGTGACCTAAATAGAGCATCTCTGAAAGACCATTACCCACTGCCATCAATGGAGCAAATCTTACAAGTTGTTTTAGGATTGGAAAGGTTTTCTTTATTGGATGGTTATTCAAGCTATAATCAGATTTTAGTGAATGAGGAAGATCAATTTAAGAATACCTTCACTACCAAATGGGGTACAATGGCTTACAAGAAAATGTCATTTGGATTATCTAATGCAAGTGCAACATTCCAAAGAGCCATGGATATGGCTTTTCAAGGCCTCATAAATAAATTTGTACTTGTATATGTAGATGATGTCACTATGTTTTCAAAGAAGGCTGAAGATCATTTTAATCATCTAAGGCTAATTTTTGAAAGATGCAGGGAATTTGGGGTTTCACTCAACCTGAAAAAGAGTATCTTTTTTGTGCATGAAGGAAAGCTTTTAGGAAACATAGTGTCAAAGGATGGAATATCCATAGATCTAGAAAGAATTTCTACAATCTTAGCATTACCTCTTCTAGCTCATAAGAAAGGCTTACAAAGATTTCTTGGAAGAATCAATTTTGTAAGGAGTTTCATACCAAACATAGCAGTATTATTACAACCCCTAACAACCATGTTAAAAAAGAATGTTCCTTTCAGCTAGACAAAGGAAGGTAAGCAAAGTTTTGAAGAAATCAAAGAGGCACTTGCTGTTACCCCAACACTAATTAATCCAAATTTTGACAAAGATTTCATCTTGTATGCATTTGGTAGTGTTGATACAATCTTAGCTATGCTCTGTCAGCACAATGAGGAAGGATTGTAGCAACCTGTCGCTTTCTTTAGCCAAATTCTACATGACTATGAGATGAGGTATTCATTTGTTGAGAAACATGTATTGGCTGTCATAAGAAGCCTTAAAAATTTTAAACACATGCTTTCCAACAATAGAATATAACTAATGGTTGCCCAACAAACAATTAAGGAATTCTTGCTTAGCAAGGATCTAAATGACAAGAGGGCAGGATGGATAACAAAAATGATGGAATATGACATTTAGATCAAGGTTACAAAGCTTGTTCGAGGTAAAGGTTTATGTGAGCAACTAGTAGGGATTAAAGAGAAAAGCACTAAACTTGAAGAAACTGAGATAGTGCAGCAAAATAAAGAACAAGTTGTTGTCCCAGCCCCACCTACAAGTTGGGTGCAACAAATGGTTCATTATCTGTATACTGGGGACTACCCTGAAGGTTTGGATAGATCTAAAAGAAGGCACTATAGGCTGCAAGCCATACCTTATGTTGTAATTAATGTTGTTTTGTATAAAAAAGATTTTAATGGTGTTTTGTTAAGATGTGTAGAACCAGAACAGATTCATAAAATTTTGGAAGAATTTTGTGATGGACCTTCAAGAGGCCATTTTGCACCAAGAATGACAGCTCTAAAGAGCATGAGAGTTGGTTATTATTGGCCAAAATTATTCAAAGATGCACATGATTGGGTGAAGAAATGTAACAAATGTTCAGTGTTTGCAGGAAAGCAGAATCTTGCAGCCATGCCTCTACATCCAATTCAGGTAGAACAACCATTTGCTAAGTGAGGTTTAGACTTCATTGGTCTTATCAATCCAACTTCAATCTAAGGACATAAATGGATACTAACTGCAACATATTACTTCACAAAGTGGACTGAAGTAGTTGCATTGAAGGAGGCAAATGAGACTTCTGTTCTAAACTTCTACCAAGACTTAGTTTCTAGGTTTGGTACTCCTAATTCAATCATTTCTGATAATGGTTTAACATTCATTGGTTTAAGAGATTTTGATTGGTCTGTAAAAAATAATATATTTTTGAATACTTCATCCAACTACTACCCTCAGGGTAATGGACAAGCAGAATCAACCAATAAGAACTTGATTAAGATAATTAAGAAAACAATTGATGATAATCAGAGATCTTGGCATGACAAGTTGAAATTAGCCCTTTGGGCTGATAGGATAACTCCAAAGAGAGCTACAGGTAACTAACTTATGTTCTAACTTATGAGAAAGAAGCCAAATTGCCAATTTCAGTTGAGTTGCCAACTGTAAGTTATGTCAAAGAGCTTGAATTGTTAGAGGAACTGTAGTGCTTCGCTTGTCCTGGGTCATTCAAGGTGACATCAAGATTGAAGTCAGCATTCCATATGGGTATTATCATTTTGGTGATATGATACTGATACATGATGTCTTGGGATATATATTGATCGGTCATTGACATACATATTTACATACGTTGGTCATATACACGTTGACACACATTTCTCAGTGGACAGGACACAGGATACATATTGATCATGGCATATTCATGGACACGTATACAGGTTGTTGTTACTTACTTTAGTGGACATGTATACAAGATGGTTTGTCATGTTCCACTTGTCATATGGTTGCATACATGCTTGATATATTGTATATCATTGATCATGCTTATTTACGCAAGGTTGATAAGTTATCAATAACTTAGGTTACACAAGGATGGTTAAATGATCAATGACCTAATTACAAAAGAATTGGCATAAGACTATGTGATCTTGGCAAAAGACATGGTATTTTGATCCAACACAATATGTGAAAATAGTTTTGGTACATACTTGGAATACTATCTGTGACCACATTGATGTCGTATACACAATTGACATTATGGCGTGAGAAGGTAATAATATTGTCTATTTAACTTAGAGCAAAAGATCATAACACTCGTAATGAGTTTAAAAAAAAAGGGCATTAGTGTTATTGGCTATTAACATTCAATATCATTTTTGCACTATACTCATCAAAGGATGATTGATGAGACTCTATCATTAGGGCACAAAAAGATGGCATGATAAAGGCATTATGATGGTATTGTTTTGGGGGACATGATGGAGGCCATGCTATCAAACACATAATAACAATATAAGTGGTCACAAATTTATGGAGATAGCGGGCTTCCATTTGAGTGTAAATTTAATTTCCTCCATCACCTTGATCTCAAATATATTGTAATTAGATTCAATTTCCTCTATCACCTTGATCTAAAATATATTAGTGGCAAAGAAAATTGGGATAAAAAAAGAGAATATTACCAATTGAGCTTAGGAGAAAAAGGGAGCACAGTGTAGGAAAATAGGGAGACATGAAGCCAAGAAAAAAAGGTAGCTGAAAACCCTAGCGGAAATATACTATGGCACGGGGGGCAGTTCTTTTTGGGGGGGGAGTAGCAGTGTTTGGAGGACAGATTTGGACTGAGGGGGTTCTACAACTTTGGAGAGACAGCTGCTCAGCTTGGGGAAGATAGTAGCAAGTTGCGGTGACTATGGTGGTCGTTCTTTTCAGGTGACTTTGGTCTAATTCCTAGTAATATCAAACCCTATTCTACTAGTTCTCTTATCGGAATTACACAAACATATTTGGGAGTTAATTTATTGTCTTTCTTTTACCAGCAAGGCACATACAGTTACCAGTGAGATGTATTAGCCCGTGAGGTTTTGTAAATAGTAAATCTTTGTTTAAGCAATTTACCGAGTGGTTTTTTTCCCCCTATGAGGGTTTTCCACTCTTGACAAACACTGTGTAAAGATTCTTTGGTGGGCTTGTGATTTTCATGTTGTCATACAGTTTCTGTTATCTTGCTCAAAAATACTTGCTAATAATAGAGTGTCTTATCCTTTTTATGCTGGACTGCATTCTTTTCACTTTATGAGGTTGCCACATTTGAGGGCTTCAATTTATGCCCTTACCCTGTTCAAAGGTCACCATTCTGGCGTAGGCAGGGAGGAGGCTGTCAAGTTTGAGGGTTAAGGCCTTCAACTGCCAATCGCATTAGCTTGATAGTTCTTTTTACCTTCCTAAACAAATCATTTATGTGTATCTCCTGCAATCGTTGCATGTCATGACAACGCCTATCTCTAGGCATTCCTCAAAACAATGTGTGTGCCCTGCCTCTACTCCACCTTCTGCATACTTGTCTATCGTGGCATTGCAGCTGTAACATCTAACAAAAATCCCCCCCCTTCCGTCAATCCTTGCTGATTGTCTAGTTATGCATTGTTAAGTTCATAATGGCTTAAAGGAGTTTAATATTTTTGTTTGGCCTTAGAGGTTGTTAGTGGTACTAGAATTTATTCATCTTTTTGGATGTGGAAGGAATTTTGGTATTTTTTTTTTGTTTTCATTTATAGAATGTGAACTGAAAAAGTGGCAACTACTTGTTTGTTTCTTTCTTTCCAACTTGGGTTTTACTACAGAAGCTAACATTTTGATAAATCCAGTGAAGTGCTTGCTATTGACTTTAAAATCTAAATTTAGTTTATTTCTAAATACATTTCAGGCCTCCCTAGTAGCCTCAGAGAACAAATGTTTTTGAGAGTTCAATTCGAGCATGATCCAATTTATAAAATCAAACCCCGTTTGCTTGAGATGGGACATACCCTTTTGGCCAATGGGTTTTAGATGAAAACCCTCCTAGTTCTATGAGTAGTTTTAGTCAGGGCGTTGTTTGTTTGCAGATTTCAGATCATTTGTTACGAAATTCTTCATGCTGAAAGATATTCTAAATTTTTAGTCAACATTTCATTGTTGTTTAAAATATATTTCTAATCAATATTGTGAAGGGCCATGTAGTTTGAAGGATTATTTTTTTTGGATAGTATTTTATCAAGTTGTATGTGTTCTAGGTGGGGAAGGACAATTTTAGAATTCTTGTAGTGAGTCATTCTTATTAATAAGAAAATCAAATAACTTTCTAAGTTGGTCGCAGCTACTTTGAAATGATTTTGTGTGCCATATAGTTCTTGATATCAGCCATATATATTTGTTAGGTAATCACATCTTACTTGGGCATGTTCAAGGTCATACTTGTTGGCCAAATTTACTTTTGACTGGTTAAGGCTGTAGTGAAATCAGATCTGTGCATTTTTCTTGCAATATTAATGCTGGATAATCATAATGCATTCAGTTGTTTTCCAAGTTGCCATACATTCTATGAGGGTGAGATTCTGAGCATTTGTTTCTGTTGTGCAACTCCTTAAGATGGTTCTAATTCCTAGTGCAACTCTTGGGCAGTATTCAGATCTGATTTGAGTCTATATTCCAGCTGATGCTTAATCTTGTGAGTGATTTATATATGATACTAGCTAGGGTGAATCATCTAATTCTGTTCAACTTTCTGAGATTGGTTTATAGTCATTTCAGTCTTGGAGTTGAATTAATATCATTATGGTTGCTAAGATTTTCTGGTCATTACATTACTCTGGTTAACAAGCTGAGTTGAAGGATTTATTTGCAAAATAATACAACATTTATCTCAGCTGCCTTAAGCAAATAACAGCATAAACAAATTACCAACTTTTCTTCTTGAAGTAATCTCCTCTTCTATTAAGCTTGTAACTTATGATTTCTTCATTCCTATGTATCATATATGTTTTAGGAATAAGAGTTTATGCATCGATTGTACCTACTATATCTTAGCGCCCTATATATATGGTTACTCTTCTTTTTTATATGTTGCACAGGTTATGAAGATCAATTCGCCAGATTTATTATGCTTATTTTAGAATGCTATGCTTGCTAGATTTCTGGCGATTAGCTTGCCTTTTTTTTTAAATAGAATCTTCCATATGGGCATTAAAATGAAACTAGCCAAATTATGGTGATTTGGTCTGCAGTGAATCCTCACCCTCTTCTGGTCAGAATGGATGTCTTAATAGACATTTAAACTACTCCTTCCATTTTTAGTTTTGGTTTTGGCACTATTAAAAGTTCCCATATTTAGGCAACAAGATTGAACCCATGGAGTGTTATTTATACCATCGACTTCTATTTTGATTGAGTTAAACCTTATCATTGATGATATTGTGGAACTTAACTATGGATTACATGAGCGGGATTGTGGATAAGCAAAGGTAGAAGGAAAATTATAACATTTGTTACTTAGGTTGTTTAAACACTAACGTATTGGCACCTTCTCAAATATCCATATTGTGTTCTTTTATGATTATATGGATAGGCAATAAGTTTTAAACACATTTGAATAAGATTTTATCTTGTTTGCATATAGGAAATTATTCTGTTTTTTATAAATAGTAGTTTATATCATGGACAGTGTTAGTAAAATCTAGGAATGACCTTGCTCCAAGGTAGTGACTTTATGCCAGCATAGTTTGTGTAAAGGTAATTTTACTAAGCTAGAACACCCCCAAGTTGTACTTGCAAGACCTCCCACCTCTAAAGAAGGAAACTATAAACTTATGAATGAGATAGTCAATGTCTTTTAGTTACTAAATGTTAACCTGGCAATCAGTTTAATGAAGATCTCTTAATATTACCTTATGTCAATAACATAATAATAGGTGAGTTAACTTGTACTAAGATTTTAGGTGGACGTTACAAAATTGGTGAATCTATAGATTCCTTTGTCCTTAATAGAGATGATAACTAAGCTTGAATTGGAAGGTGATTAAGCAAGTTGGGTCTAGCAAGATGTGAGTGCCCATGAATGCTTGTGATATCCCAAGCCCCTTATGATGGTATAAGTACCTTACTTATCTTACTGTATATGCATGAAAACATAGTGAAATTTATTCTTACTTTGATCTCTAAGTTGTAATAAAACTCATGGAAATGTGTTTATTTCATTAGCAAAGATCTGTGTAGGATATTTTTTGTTACCAATTGGAGAGTGTGTTAAGCTCATAGGAATGGATAGATTGATTAGCTGAGATGTTAGGCTATTTTATTTTTTTTGTAATTTTATATGGGTTCATTGGTTATAGAATTATGTGAATCCTATGATATGCATTTATTTAGAAAATATATCCCATTATTAGACAATACCTTTACAAAGCTTGAATAGAACTAGAAAGATAATTGGCATTGGGATTTGTTTTTAGTGAATTCAAGTATGTGTTTTCTCTCTCTCTGGGGGGTAGATTATTTATTCATTTTTATTGCCATGATTGCATGAATAAGATTCTTCTATTACAATTCAATAGCCCTAGTTGTGGCCTCGTAGTCGCTTATGTCTTAGACATCTAGGTTGTTTCCCACTCTTACAAAATTTGAGGCAAATGATAAGTAGGAGGTTTTGATAGAAGTGTTATGTATGTTTTCTTACAAACCCAATTTCTATATCTATAGGGTGTTGCTGTCCCAACTGTGTTGGATTAGATTACACATCATTGCTTGTTCAAAATTGAGATAACGTTGAATATTGAGAGTCTTTATGCCACTCAACCCACCAAGTTTTATCATAAGTACTACAATATGATAATATCATTAATACTATGGAAAATAATGGGGGACCTTTTCTATCCTCTCGCCCCTCCTTTTTGAGTAGAACTTTTATCGTTATAGTTACTCAAGGGTCTTATTTCTGCTCACCATGAACCCTGAGTGTTCATTCCGTTCATGTGAGTTGTGAGTCAGGTGCTCTTCTCCATTGAATGGTTTGTCTTAGTTATAGAGGAAAGAACTTTTCCTTTACTCCTTTCGGTATGGATGTATTTCGTTGCAAGACTTTATTTTTTTTTTTGGGGGGGGGGTTGATTCACCTGACAAGGTGTTGTGGATACCATATTCTACACCTTGTTTGCCCTCCCCATCTTTGTGCGATGGGGTTTTAGGGATGGGTGGAAAAGTTTTTGGTTGTTCATGTCATGACCACATGCAGATGTGGACATGACATGTTGTTTTTTGTGTCATGGCCACACGGAAAGAGCGAGCATGATAGGAACAACCAATGGAAGTTAGGCTTGCACAGTTAATGGAGTTGGAAGAGACTAGAAAAGAAGCATTAAGAACCTTGGAGATACATCAAGCTCAAATGAAAAGAACTTTTGACAGAAAGGTAGTCCCAAGAGTTTTTAAGGAAGGTGATCTAGTGTTCAAATGGGATGAGCTCAAAAGCAAACCTGGTAAACACACCAAGTTTGATGTCATGTGGGATGGCCCATATATCATAATAGAATGCAAGCAACACAATGCATTTTAGCTTGCAAAGTTAGATGGAGAGGTGTTGCCAATCCCTGTCAATGAGATCCACCTCAAACAATGTTACTAGAACAACAACTTTGCTGCAAATAAGTGCTTTTGCATATTTCATTTCAGTTTGGTTTTGTTTTCCAAGAAGTGCACATGCACATTTTGCTAGCCATATCCTAAACAGGTTAGATTAGTTTAAGTTTCAGTCTTGTTTTGCTAATGTAATTTTCTATTAGTTTGAGTTGAATAAATTTTCAAGGTTTCAGGCAAGAAAAGACTCATATGCCTAATGGATTTAGAAGGCTATTGGTTCTATTTTGTTTAGAAGGCAAACACCCCTGAGAGGTCACCAAAAATGTTACTAAATTATGTTTGCAAACTAATTTAGCAAGGCCTAGAAAATAGTTGTTGGAAAGGGGGAAAAGATAATTTTTATGTGCATGATCATCTAGTTCAAATGCATGTTGTCTTGACAAGAGAACAATGAAAAATCACTTATCAACATCATATGATAGCTCAAGTTGGGCTGCCAAAGCATCGTGATAAGTGAAATGATCTGAAGACAAGAAAGTAGACATTCAAAGAATGATAGGTATCTAACTGACTTCATCTTTTAGTTATGATGTTACTAATTATTCAGTGCCTCAATACAATGCAAAAAGAAAGGTATTTTATAAACTGTCATTTCTTCATCATGTTCTAAACATGTGTTTAAAGCAAATTCAGTTGTTTTATGTTATGTATTTGATTTAGAAAGCAAAATATACACAAGTCATTGCATAAAGTAAAATAACTGATTATGTTCAAAAGAGTATTTGAAATATGTCCCACACAAGCCGTGGGAATGACTAAATTGATACAATGCAACAAAGCATGAAATCTATACATCTAAAGATAAAGAAAAGAAAGGAACATATGAGGAGAGTTATATCCTTCATTGCCTTGAAGTGTTGGTGTTGACCCTCCTATCTGCAACTTGATCTTCATTTTTTCAGCTTCCTACTCCTAATCTTCAAGATGAATCTACAATGTTTGAAAGATTTGGTTAGAGCTTAGGATATAAATACTCATCATATGCCTTATCAACAGATATAGAAACCTACAATTGTGATGCATCAATTCATTTGGGTCATTATCAGATATATGCAAAAATTAGATTATTAGATGAAATGCCAAATCATCATGAGGAGCATTGAACTTTCAAAGGTATGTTTTATATAACAACTTGTTTGCTCACTACGCAGGTATAGGAGAAATCATGTTGCTGATTCATTTTTTCTATGAAATAAGCATGTGGAGAAAATTAGCTCCCACAAGGGTTGAGCCCAACATGCTAAAAATAACATCATTAATGTAGAAAATTTCAATTTGTAATCACTTTCTATCAAGGTGTAATTAAAATAATGCATTTTGACAATAGATAGTTACCAAAACTAAGAAATGTTTAGTGAACTTAGAGCAACCATGAAGGAGCAGATCTTTGGCAGTAGACAATTATCAGAATGAGCTATTTCCTAGCTTTGGTAATTGTCTAATGTCAAAGTGAAACTTTGATTTGGTAGCCAAGAGATAATGGTTCATTACAGCTCATAAGAGGACAATTATGCCATATCAAGAGGTACATCTATATCATAAAGTGGGTAGCATTTAAAGAACGGGCATTTTTCCACCTTTTGTTATGAATGAAGTGTAAAATTACTATTTGGATTCATGAAGAATCCTACATCTGTATTAGAAAGAAGTTAAAAGCATATGGAACAGTCAAAGCAATAAGAGCAATATCATTTGAACAACGACTTGATTTCCATTATGTATGAGTTCATTTTTGCATGTGAGTTTGGCTTAAATAAAGGCAAGATATAATGACAGGAGCATCTATGAAGTCACTGTACAGTTCAAGGAGATTATAGTCCAAATGCCCAAAGGCAGTGGAAAGTCCACTTGACATTGAAGATGATAATGGAGCTCATAGTTGGTAGTTACAATGCATATCTGTCAACACAAGGATAGCTGAGGTGACAAATGCACAACACAATGAAGTAAGATGATTAAATATACAATGCATAAGCCCAAGTAACCAGTGGATTACCATGAGAGTACCATTCTTATATAATGGCCTTTATGTTATAGGTAACTTAATTAAGATGGATACTACAATGGACAGTAAGGGAAGGTAATGTATAGATAGATGGTGTTTTATCTTTAGTGATGCAATTTACCTATTGTCAACAATGGAGTAATCATGATATCCAAGGACAAAAGATGAATCAAGTTGAAGCAACAAGGACATATATTTTACTTGTTCATCTACAAAAAAGGAAGATAGGTTGGAGAAAACAAGGCATATCTCCTTGTTCACATACAAGTGCAGGGTAAAAGCTGGAACAACATAAGGAATTCACCCTTTTACATAGACTTATTCCTTTTTGTCTTCATCAAATATATAAATACATAGAAGGTACAATCAAACTGATGGAGAAGCAAGAGCATATATTATTCATGTCTATATACAGAGAAAAGCAAATAAGAACAACTTGTTGTATTTCATTACTAATATATTTTTCCTTCATCACAATGGATGGATATATATAGGCACATGATGCCTAAAGAGAGCAACAGGAAGGAGAAAAAGACCATTGTCTTTTAAAAGCTAACTATCATAAAAAATCATTGAATATGCAAGATGAGATGAGAATGCAGAGTAGGGTTTCTATTTACAAATTGGATAACTATTTGCTACAAATTTTGGAACAGTATGTTTGCATCATGAAGATGCCCATGACTTATATATATTGCAATATTCATATTCAACAAATACATTTTCTCAATAGTATGAAGGAGAAGATGAATCATAACCTTTGAGTGACTATAGAAGCCATAAAGGTAAAAGAAACATCAACAAAGTTCAGTAGAGAGCATGAGTACAGTTACAAGCATACAACCAAGGATGCTTTTTTATAATAGTAGAGAAAGAGAAAAATGGAAAATGCTATTCACAAACCCCACTAGGGTTTCATACATAATCATATCATGAAGTAAAGGACTAGAGCTTCTATAAGGAATGACAATACCAGGCTCAAGAGCTTTAAAAAAAACTGTTGTACCATTACTAGTACCAACCAAAAGAGGAGCAGATATACCTTCTTTTATGGAGAGTTTATTCACAAACCCTACTAGGGTTTTCTTGCAGAGACATGAAAAAGCAAGATAGTGATAAAAGACTAGTTTCTTTTTGCCTTTCTTTTCTGCTATAGAGAATGCCTTTTTTGCAACAGACAGAAGGAGGAAGTAGAGTCTCTGTTCACAAACCCTAAGAGGGTTTCTCATGATAAATAAAAAACTTTTTACCATTCTTCAAACAGATATATATGCTTTTTCCATCAACAGTTGTGGTGAGTATTGAAGGAGCTAGAGCATTTAAAAGGAAACACAAGCTATATGTTCCATATTTATAAGCTTTTTCACAAAACCCTCATTATCACTATGCCATGGACGTCGAAAACAAAAGGAGAAAGGGATTACAAAGCAAGATACAATGATTGTAATGAAAAAACTAGTGCAACAAACCCTCATTCTTCCTTGTTTTTTTAATGATAAAAAGTGCAAAAAAAATGGAGCATATATAGAATAACAAAAGAACCAGAAGGGAAAATGGCTTCGAGAGTAGCATATACTACATTTTTCCCACTTTTTGCAGAAAGAAACAACAAACATTGGTTTTTCCACTTTTTCTTTGCAGAAAAACAAATAATGATGCAAAAGAGAAACTCACCTGTAGAGTGTGGTATCAAAAATAGCTCAGAGACAATAGTTCGAGCCACATGGCTACTTCAGAAATCTAGAAGAAACCCTTGCATGGTGACAGTTTGGAGCAGCAGTAGTGAAAAAGAACAAGTGAAAATGATAAAAATACTTTAGGTTTTTCCTCTTTTCACTCATTTCTCTAGCTCGACCACTGGTCTCTTTTTGACATCGAAATTAAAATCATTGTTGTCCATTGCAAATCTCGTGGTCAAGAATTTCACAAGTCAATAATCCTAATGATGCCACAGGGGCCTGCGAGGGCTATACTTTTCTTTTTGATTTTCACAAGTCAATGAAAACAAGGATGCAAAGGTAAGAGATACGATGAAGTGGGAGTTATAAGGTGTTTATTAAATATGTTGAATATGATGCAAAGATAAATAATGCATGGTGACTCACTTATTTGCATGGGGAGTCATAAGGGTTTTCTTTCAAATGTAAAAGGAATAATGCAAGGAGTGTGATACATGTGTGTTTGCATGGGGCTTTATGAGGTGTCTTGACATATGACGAAGCAAGGTATGGTGATGTATGTATTTTATGGGAGTCATAAGGAGTGATGCTTTGAGTTTTAAATATAATTTGAGATCATTAATGAATAGGAGACATAAGGGAGTAAAATAGGGATATTTTGTAACTTTTGTATGCATGAAGGTTATTTATTTTTGCATCATCATAGGATGCCTAATGTAATTGTGTAAATCAAAGGGGGAGATATAAGGAGCTGTCATTTGTTTTAAAACCTTTTTAAGACAAATATCCCTCAATTTTGCATGACTTTGCAACTTAGAAACAATGTAAACTAATAGTAAAGTAATATAATTATAAATTACTTTATTATTTCTCACAAAGTTATAAAAGTTAAAAAATTGAATAAATTTGTAACACATAGTTAAGTAAATCATCTTGATTACTTTATTCCTTGCTCACATTGTTTTCTCATCCAAAAATCATGCAAAATTGGAGGATGAAGTGAACTGGGCTGTTTTGGGATCGTTTGATGATTTTTGGGCAAAATTGGAAGAGTTTGGTCCACCACTTGGTCAAACTGAGTTTGTGGAGTAGTTTGAAGCTATTGTGGCTTCTTTTTCTGCAGTTAGGACCCTATTTTTTAGGGATTTTCACACTTGCTCGTGGGTCAGTCTTGGAGAGATTATTTTTAGAGGTAGTTGACTGCAGTTGACCTTTCTAGGTCTTTTCTCAGAGAAAATTATATAATGTGAGAGAAAAACTTATGTTTTTCTAGTTCTTACCTTTTTGCTCTCTTGTGCATTGTAGAGAGAAAGAGTGTTTGTAACTCAAATTTTGCGGATTTATAGATTACAGTAGGTTACATGTTTTATTCTTTGTCATTTTTATGCAGGTGTTCCTTTATTTTTCAGTAGAATCAAGTGTCTATCTTTTCATTTGTGTTGTCTTTATGAATGATTTGATGAGGTTTTATTGTGTTTAATATTAGAATGTTTAAAATCATTGTCTCATTTGTACTTGCATGTATTGAATAACAATAAAAATCATAGGTCTTAGGTTGTACAATTAGAATAGTTTTTCTTTCATGCTGTGAGAACCCTGTTTTCCTCCAAGAAGAAATTTATTTCTAGCCTCCCTTAGAAACATTTTTGTGATCATATTACTAAAGTGAATTGTGTGGATATATTTTCCTGAGATTTATTGTGAGTTAGAGTTGCAGATTTCCATCAAATTAGGTGCATCACCACACTTTTTAAATTACAATTTTAGTGCCTTTTAGTAGGTCTTTTCAACCCTTTTTTCTGCAAAGTCTTTAGTTTTTTAGAAGATCATAAGGGAACTAGCCCATAATCTAGAGGTTTAATTTCACCATAGGGTACCCACAACTTGAAAGTATCCCAATGTTTCAGAGGATTGCCGAGCTTAACAACTTTGCATCACGGGTGCAATCCTAGTCAACAACAATCATAAGAATAACATTTTTGTAGGTTCCTTTGACCTTTGCATTGGAACAATGCTCCTACAGTTGGATTTAGCACCTCTGAGCTCTGTTTCAGAGCCTTCAACTTCTAAATAAGCACTTACGGCTATAGGTAAAGGAGCTATAAAACTCTTTTAACTCTGTTTTAGCGCATCCGACCTCTGTTTTAACACATTTGATCTCAATTTTAGCGCATCTGACATATGTTTTAGTGAATTTGATCTTTGTTTTAGTGCATAGGATCTCTATTTTAGCACTTAGGGTAGTTCTATTAGCGCTTTTGTCTGCTCTATTAGTGCCTATGTTAAGACAGAATATAATTTAACATTTTAGGACTAATCCACTCTCTTGAAGCTACCAAAATGTTGGGCAAAGACATCTAAATACACTACTAACATTTTGTGGTGTAGCCCCACTGTTAAAGTTTTCTTTTCCTACTAGTTTTTAGTTGCATATTAATTAAAGTAGGAGGAAAAGAATCTTCTTTTCCATGTTTTGACTTGCATTTTGACATATGCTCTCCCCTCACACCCTTGGGTGATCTTGGGGATCAGAAATCCTTGTGTAAGACCTTTGTTGTGTTTATCCTTAAGGAGAAATACTTCACATATACTCTCCCCTTGTGCTTCGTACAATTTTGGGGATCAAAAGTGAGTAGTATCTTCTTCCTCTAGGGGACCTGCCTTGGATTTCATAACCAAGGGGACGACCTCAACCACATGTTCTAGCACAGGATATAAACGTTGTGACAATCGAAAGATGGTGGCTCTGGCCTAAATCTTTGCACTCCAAAATTAATAAAACACTTGGGATATTCTGATGAAGTCATGGATTCACGTAAAAGTATAACCATCAAAGGCTATGATGAAATGTAAAGATAATCTCAAGGAACTATTAAGCTCCCAATTCAAGTTGGACAAAAGATTTTGGAAACAACATGTCAAGTGCTTGATCTTGATCTCTCTTACAACATTTTGCAAGTTTTCTACATTTTGCATATCATTAAACGAGTCTTAATAGATGGTGGCTCTGCCCTAAATCTTTGCACTCTAAAATTAATAAAACACTTGGGATATTCTGATGAAGAGGTGGATTCACGTAAAAGTATAACCATCAAAGGCTATGACGACACTGAAAGACAATCAAAAGATGGTGGAACTATCTCAAAATTTTATAAGTTTTCTAATTTTTGCATATCATTAAACGAGTCTTAACAGATGGCGGCTCTGGCCTAAATCTTTGCACTCTAAAATTAATAAAACACTTGGCATATTTTGATGAAGTCGTGGATTCGCGTAAAAGTATAACCATCAAAGGTTATGATGACATGAAAAGACAATCTCAAGGAACTATCAAGCTCCCAGTTCAGGTTGGACAAAAGATTTTGGAAACAACATGCCAAGTGCTTGAGAATGATCTCCCTACAACATTTTGCAAGTTTTCTAAATTTTGCATATCATTAAATGAGTCTTAATAGATGGTGGTTCTGGCCTAAATATTTGCACTCTAAAATTAATAAAACACTTGGGATGTTCTAATGAAGTTGTGGATTCATGTAAAAGTATAACCATCAAAGGCTATGAAGTATGAATTTGGATATTTGAATGGTTGTGGTATATGTGAGAGGAATGGCTTCAACCCATTTTGTAAAATATTTAGTAGCGGTGATAATGAATTTATGACCATTAAAGGAGGGTGGATAGATTTTTTTGATGAGGTTGAGCCCCCATTGTGAAAAGGGCTATAAAGTAGTGATGGGTTGCAATTCTTGAGATGGATCATGGATTAAGTCACCATGTTGCTAGTAGGGAAGACATTTATTAACAAATTGGTGAGCATCTTGTTCCATAGTCAGCCAATAATATCCTATTCTTAATTTTTTTTTTGCTAGGGTAGGTCCACTAGAGTGTACCCCATAGATACCTTCATGTACCTCTTGTAAGGTGGTTTGGGATTCCCTTGAATCTAGACAATTTAAAAGGGTACCATCAAGACTTTTCTGGTATATATTATTACGAATGATAGTGAAATGAGCAGTTCAATGGATGAATGTTTGGCGTTGGGTAGATGATAGGTCTGGTGGAAGGATGTTATCATGGAGATAATAGTAGATGTCCCAGTAATGAGTGGATAAGGGACCAACAATGTCGCAGACTAGCTTGGACTGTAGGAGATCATATGTTGGCATTGCTAATTCTTCAATGAGAAACTCACAACACTGACTATTTTTCTACATGTCCACAAGAGAACCTATAGTAGCCATGACATTTGATGCTTTGTTGTTAAGTCTAGGGACAC
The DNA here is from genome assembly GCA_027924645.1 of Cunninghamia lanceolata. Lineage (NCBI taxonomy): Eukaryota > Viridiplantae > Streptophyta > Pinopsida > Cupressales > Cupressaceae > Cunninghamia > Cunninghamia lanceolata. The sequence goes on from BSBN01000627.1 coordinate 20,694,612, forward strand.
GCTCAAACTAGATTTTACAGAAGTGTTCCTTAAAGTCTTCTACCATTTTGTTGTAAGGCTAAAGATTCTCATCTTTTGTCTTGTATTCATTGTTTACTTGTTTTATTACTAGTTGAGAGTCACCATAAACTAATAGTTTCTCTATTCTCCATTGGATGACCATGCAAAGTCCGGTGATGAGTGCTTCATGTTCTACCTCATTATTGGTGTAGGGGAATGCTATCTTATAGGACTTAGGTATGTAGTCTCCTTGAGGAGTAATGAATAGGATGCCTGCCCCCGATCCACGATGTGTGTATGATCCATCAAAGCACATCTTCCATCTTGGTGTAGGTGTGACTGTGAAAATGGATTCATTTAGAAATTTAGGAAGGAATTGGATGGCCATGTGGAGTCCGGTGATGAGTGCTTGTAGGAAGGTGCTATGACACCTAACCTATCCTCATTCAATGTCTAAAATAACTTGAAACCTAAAAAACAACAAAGTAAGGTTAGGCAACATACTGGCTCGCTAGCCCATGGAGCTCGCAGGTACTCTCGGGTCCTCTCAGCTTAGTGCACCTTGCATGGAATCCCCCTCTATGCCATCACTATCGCTCTCTTCTCTCTCCTAGTCAACAACCTTATGTGTGCAAATATGGCATGATGGGCCCCTGTAGCCAATCTATACTTGCCATGTAAGCCGTAACCCTACCTTTTTACCCCCAAGCCACAAAACATATATGTTTTCACCCATTCTTCCTCCTATTGACCCTTTTTTCATCTTGAACCCCATTTCTGTCACCATTTCCTCCTTTTTGAGAGTTCGCATGAAAAATTTATTTTTTTGCTCAATCTCTCGAGGGGGCATCACCCATCCATTCTCCCTCTTCTCGTTAGCTAGGGCACAAATTCAAATTTATTTGATCTAGCACCACTACCACTTAGTCATGAACCCACATCTAAGAGGGGCAAAATGTAGACATCTAAAAATGGCACAATCTACATTACCATTCCCTAATATGCTTACACTGATTCATCCCTTTCCTCAATTAATTAAATAAAATCAATTTATTTAATTAATTCAACTATTCCATATAGTCCATTGTTCATAATTAATTAAATAAATGTCACAATTTATTTAATTGATTATTCCATCCTCTACCACTAACCTAAATTAATAAAATAAAGTACATTTTATTTGATTAATTACCCTAGCACATGACTAAACGTAGGCTAATTAAATAAATATCATTTATTTAATAAGCTACCATACCCTACCTAGCCCCTAGACCCAAATTAATTATGTAAACCTTTACTTAATTAATTTATGCCACTAATTAATCCATCTCCTAATTTCCAAGAACCATATTACTTAACTTAACCACTTAATTAATTAGCTTAACCCCTTATTATCCCATCTCCCCACACTTGATTAAAAATTAACATTTTTTTTGCCGTTAAGGGCATGGTTTGGTGGTTAAGTCGCTCGGTTGTAGTGGCGGCCACCAGAGTTCAAACCCCCACTGGGCCAATGAGCTTGCAGGCTTTATGCCTTCGTTGGGCCAATGTGCTTGTGGGTTTGAAGTGTTCCTTCTTGGGGATGAGGTCCCCAGTGTTGTGGCCTCACCCGTTCATCGCTCTGGGCAAAAGCATTAGTGTGGAGCCAGAGGATGTGTCACGCCAGTGTCACCTGTCACGTTAAAAAGTTTACCAGGAGCATTAAAAAAAAATTAACATTTTTTAATTAAGAGGAGTCACATGTGTCTCCACCTCACATTTCCTCATTCATGCAAGAACATTATTTAAATAATAAAGCTCACACATGTCTCCACCTCACCTTTCCAAATCCATTCATGAGCCAATTCTTGTCCCATTCATCCATAAAATCCAATTTTTGATTCACTCTGCCCCACACAAATGAATTTTTAATTCATTCATAAGTCATAATCCTAATTAATTTAAAGCCTTCCCTAGGTGGAATTTAGAATTGTAAAATATTGTGAGCCCTATAATTTTGACGATGCAACCCTAGCCCTTGATTTCACTATGAAATCTCCACCATTGGATCTCCACTTCAAACCTCCACCATTGATAGAATATCCTCCAAAATACTATAAATACAAGCCATCTCCAAGAATTTTCATAACAAGTCTTCAAGCATCTAATTTATGCCAAAATCCTCGCATTCCATTGCTAAATCCTTCCCTTCACTTTGTGCTGGTTAGAATAGAGAAATCCACATTCATGTTGTCTTGGATATAGCTAGGAATTTCTTATTGGGTGTATGCATTCCTCCATCCTATCAAGGAGAATGGATTGTGTGAAGATTTGAGGTATACTAGTTGTTTTTATGCTTCATTTATGTTTTATTGTCTTGTAACATTTCCATCATCTTCATTTGGCATGCTCGGTGGGACCCACGTCCCTAGAGGGTCATCCCACAATAATGGGTTACACTTTTTGGCCAAACTTGACATTGAAATCAACATTTTGAACTAAATCTTCACTTTCTAACACATATAGCCGCTAAACCATTAGGAATTTGAAGATGATGCGAACTAGTGATTTGTAAGATTTTGTCTGTAGATTCTAAATATATATTTTTAAAAAAACTTGGAGTTAAATTGTAAAATTTGTTGCTTCTCCTTTGATAACTAGTTTTTAATAGTAAACAATATTTTTTAAAGTGATGTGTATTCTATCGCACATAACTTTTTTTCTACAAAGGCTAAAATTCTGATTCTTTTGAATTTAGATTGGTAACACCGATATCTAGAGGATGCATTTGGTTTCATAATGTTTTGTTGAATTTTTTTTAATTAAGTTTTGAAGTCAAGTCAATTATAATTTAGACATAGGCATATTCTGTTCAACATAACATTTTTTGTATGTATCAGAATTTTTTTTTTGTTGGAATAAGGACATCAATACTTAGAGGACATGCATTTTTTAGAATTTTTTTTCTCTATTTTCCTATTTTTTTGTATGTGTGAAAAAAAGACCTTGATGTTCATTGAAAAACCTACATTCATAAGAAATAAAAAATAATTATAATAATCAAACTAAATATATTTAAAATTATACTTTTTGGGAAGCTTATAATAAGGACTACATACTTACAAAACATAAATTTTTAAATGAATTCATTTGATCCCCCAAAAGGTAAATCAAAAGTGATTTTTTATCAACATTTTCATCGGTGTAGAGGAGACTTCGTTATAGGTATGGTTTATGTTCATTAAGGCATTTTGAGCAAGTCTAGAAAATTTTTCGTCAAAAAGTCAAAAAAGCAAATTTTCTAAAAATAGAAATTTCTATTTTTAGAAAGTTTCTAAAAATAGATGTCAAATTAGGTTTTTTGGGTTTCTTGAGATACGGATGCTGGCAAAATTTTCTAAAAATAGAATCTCTGACTCAGGTGTCACGCTTGATTCTCATTGGTCGATTTTGCTTCACGATTAGCCTGGTCCAGATGGAATCTGCAAAAGGTCAAGTTTTCTCTACTGGGTCATTTCTACTTTTTTAGAAGGCGAATCATGAGCTCTGAAGTTGTCAATGGAGGAAGTTCATCTGCTAGAGCTCATTTTCATGTTTTCAATGTTGTTCCAATGACACAGAACTGACAAACAGTCGTCGATTTGATGAAGCACGCAAAATGGAGTAGGATGGATCTGATGTGAGTGGAAAGTTCAAAAATCAAGAAATTTGACTAAGTCTAGAGAATTCAAGAGCCCCTAGAGGCTAGGGGTGCCCAGTTGCACTAATGTTAGTTTTTTCCACGTTTTTCAAGAAAATGTGAGAAATGTCTCCGTCAGTCAGTTTCGGTGAGCATAAAAGTAGTCATTTTGGTCATCAAGCCCCGAAAAGATGGAAATCATGTCAGATGTACCTAGGCTATCCAGTTCATTCACTATTCAGTGGTAGTTGACCGATGAATTGTCGAAATTGACATCAAGAAGCAACTATCGACATACGAAACAGAGCAAGTTGCAAACGAAAGTTGAAAATCAAGAATTTAGCTAAGGCATTGGATTTTAGGTGCCCCTAGAGGCTAGGGGTGCCCAACTTCTCTTATGTTAGATTTTCTTTTCACGTTTTTTGAGAAACGTCAAAAATGCCTCCGTCAACTCGTTCCCAGGTGGTCAAACTTGGTCAAACTCAGTTAAATGTAGGTAAAAGTTGGTATTTCATCACAAATGTGTTCAAGCTACTCAGATCATACCCTATCCTACCTCAGCAGTCATTTGGATGACCGAAAACAAGGATCAAACAGGAGCTGTTGGCACGGAAAATGAGAAATGGCAATAAAACTTGAAATTTCCAAAAAAATTCTAAGGCATTAAAAGTCAGATGCCGCTGGAGGCTAGGGGTACCCAAATCCACCAGACTTAGAATATTTTTTGAGTTTTTCCAGAAAACAAAAAATCTTCCTCCGTCAACTTGGTCCGGTTCAGAACAGGTTAGTTTGGCATGTTTCCCGAGGCAGACAAAGAGTACAGTCAGCTCAGTTTTCATCAGGCCTGCCTATCTGCCAGATCATCAGACTTAGTTTTGTCCCAACAGATAGAAATGGATAGTCAAACAGGGGTCCATAGCCACTGGAATGCACACACAAATCAAAAAGTTGAAAAAGTTATAAATTTTAGAAAAAATGGTTAAGGCATGAAAAACCAAGCGCCCTTGGAGGCTAGGGGCACCCAAGTTCACCAGAGTTAGAATTTTTCTGTGTTTGACAGTGTTTTCTGATAGTCATTTCCAAAACTTCGGCCGGTGGTAGTTTCCAGAGGTTAGATTCGCAGTTGAACGACGTCAAATCGTCTGTCCGAGGCTGGGGATGAAATCATAGTTGCTAGGTCTCCAAAATGTCAGGATCAATCGGCTTTTTCAGCAACAGTGATATTTTATCATCTTGTTGAAGTCAGAGATAGGCCATACTTGAGTCAAAATGAGTGCAGAAGTGTCAAAAATGGAAGAAAATTGGCTAACACTTTTGCAAACTCGCGTGTTCGATGACATCATCAAAAGAAGATATTTTTTGTCATCTTACACTTAAAGCCATAGGTAGCTACAAAATAGTGATTCTTCCTATTTGAAGACATCCACTTGGATTTGTGCTTTAAAAGTTGCTTTCTTCATGGATGAGATCCAACTTTTATTCTTTCACAAAGAAAACTGCTTTTTCGCCCTAAAGATCTATAAAGACAAGCATTTGGCTTCTTTATTTCATTATCTTTTGCAGGTTGCATCCGGAGGAAGGATTTTTATTTTTCTTTCAACGAAGATTCAAAGTCTCAAATGAAGTGCTTTTTCAGCGTTCTTCATAGTTTCAGGTTGAGGAAGCAGGGAGGCACACTTTTTCAAGGTCCTTTTTTCTAGGGGATCATTTTTCAGAAATTGGACTGAAGCTTTTTCAATTTTTTGTCGAGATGGGTCCATCCATAATTTCATCCTCTTGAAGATTGGGAGTTTTGTTTTTTTCGGGAATCTACTTTTTTTGCTGCATTTTCAGGAAAGTCTCCACTTTTTCAAAATCTGACGATCTGGGTTGCTTCAAAATAGAATTGCCTACAAAACCCATGTGCTAGCTTTTTTGCTCACACTTTGCTTTTTTCTAAAAATCATCAAGTAATTTTCAGCCATTTGTCCAAGATTTTTCTAACATAGTAATGTTCACAGTCAATTTTCAAATCTTTCAGTATGCAGTACTCTCCAACACAAATCAGGCCCAAGACGACGTTGGTTCACAATTACCTGAGAACTTTTGAGACAGACTTGCATAAAGTACTTCCAATGATCAATTTACATTCTTTGGAGGATGTAGGAAATAATACAATCAAGAATCTAGGACATTCTGGTTTGCTTGCAGCGGCATCCTTCCCCATCACAGTGCAAAGTATCAAATTTGTAATTGCTTGTATGATGCATTACGATTCGGTCACAAGAGAAATCCAATCAAGAGATGGAGGTGTGATCTATAGTCTAAGGCCGAATGACATTGAGAAGTGTTTTTCAATACTAGTTTGGAGGGAAAACTTAACTGTTTCAATTGAAGAATGCAAGAGGGTTTGGAACAATGATAAAGAAAAATACCAGAAAAAGATTACTCAGAGGTGGTTGAAAGAGAAGTAGAATGTCATGCCAAAGAATGTTGGACGTGGAGAGTTCAAGGAGGAACATGCAATAATGATTACTCTGCTAAGCTGGATCACAGGTCAAGCAGATGCTAACAAGTTCCAGCCTTGGATGTTTTGCATCATGTCTCAACTGAATTCTATGACTGGTCGGCACTCATCAGTGATAGTCTCCACCAACAAATACTTGATTTTTAAAGGGCTCATGAATTTCACATGATGTCATACCTTGTGTATTTGATGGCTTTTCAAGGTCAATTCAGAGGTTTGAATGTTGTTGGAACTCTGGGTATTCAACATGTGTATCACCATTTCTTGCAGTTACAACTTTCTCGGGCTGAACGACATTATAGGTGGGTAAATGATGCATTCCTGATGCATGCAATGCAAGATTTAGATAATGAGTTGCATATATAGTTTTCAGAAAATGCTAGAATGGCAATGGCAGAATGGGCTGATTGGTTTATCCAGTTTCCCACTTTTTCCTACATCAGAGTATATGGCTTCTTAGAAGAGCTAGCCATGTTGCTAAGATATCCTATAGATGAAATAGCATTTATGGAATTTTTGAGGTAAGTCTATGAATTTCATACATTTTTGCATAGCAGATGCAAGGTAACTTTCAATTTTCCAATTGGGATGAGTATTTATAGATGCAGATTTGGAGCAGATGCCAAGGTAATTGGTAATGAATCATCTAAGTATGGTATTAAGTTTTTTGATAGAAGGTCTTAATATGATCCTCATGGTGTTTTTGCATCACATCTTGGTCAAAATTATGCGCATATGCATGCAGTTGAAGACTTCTGGGCTAATTGTACTGATGAGCTTGAAGTGCGAGAATGCAGTTACAGCAGGTTTACTCTTCAGCAAATGTCTGATATCCTATTAGAAGATGTAGAGGGTTTGACAGAAAATGGTGAAGTTCTACTTCCCATGTATTTTAGAGACCAAGTTGAGCAACAACCATTACTAGTTAATTAGTCAATAAAAGAGAACACTTCCATTGAAGAAAGAACGAGTCGATTTGTTAAAAGTAGTTTGATATTCTTGAAGAATAAGTGGAAGGATGATATTCCAGTAGCAGAGCTGCTAGTTGTACAACCATTAGAACCTTCCACTTCCAAACCAAAACAAAAGGTTAAAGCTATGAGTGTTCTTCTAGAAGGAACAAAAATGATGAAGTTAAAGAGGAAAAATGATGAGTCTCCAGCTAATGTCCAGCAAGAACAACTAGCAGTTGAATCAGAAGCTCCTGTTGAACCAATGCCACATGTTGAAGCATTACCTTCAGATCATGTCTCTCCACCTTCTTCATCGAGCACTTCTCCTATCCACATAGATTCAGAGCCAAATTTGTTGGTTCATAACTCTGATACACATATTGATTCATCAGGAGCTGATGAGGTTAGAACTGAGTTTCCAAGAGAGGATGGCTCATCCTAGCTTGAAAACATTCTGGGAAGGAAGAGGAGAAAGCCTTCGTATCAGTTGGATTTAACATAGCTTAAAGCATCTACCAAGACACGCCAGATAAGAAGCTTAAGAATCAGGTTCACATTGAAAAGAATGCGGATGGAGAAATGATCCTTGAAACTGCAATGCCGTTGAAAGATAGAAGTGCTGATGATATTGAGGTTGACGACTTCAAGGTTGTCAAAGCTAACCTTGGTAGGAGTACCTGACATACAGATGTAAATCTCTTCGAGGTTGTAGCAGATAGTTTGAAGGAGAGGCTGTTGAAAGATGGAGAAGACAAAGTACCTCTCAAAGCTGAAGTTAGGTAGCTGCAGCAGTACATTTCCAACCTTTTCCATGGCGCATCACAGGTTGATTTATTGCTTCTGTGGAATCTTGAATCACCAGCCGATCAGTGGCAATTCAGTCAGTTGGTCCTCTATGGGAGGCACAAGAATAATTGGGTGGAAGAATTTATGACTAAAGGGAGAGTTGTACTTTCAGAGTTTTATCAATTAAAGTATAACGCTCATGATCTGCGTCAAGGCATTCAGGGGTTACAGCAGACTATGGCTGAAAATAGACCAGTGTTTGAGATCATTATCTCTGACTTGAAGATAGCACATGATTCTTTTGATTCATTTGAGGATAAGGAGATAGTTTCTACTTGGAAAGTGTAATATCTTTTCACAGTAAAAACTTATGACAATATAATTTTAGAGTTGACAGAATGGAAAGAAAAGGGAGTGAATGTTCTCAAGTTTGTGAGATCTTTGGTTTCTCAGATCTCATGTTCATATGAAAAAGAAGATGGTACCCTGTATGATCTTAGGGAAGTGCAAGCAAAGTTCTAGACTCTCGTCCACAGCAATTTTAATGATGATATCAGTGCCGGCAAGATGAGTCATTTTGCCGCAATGACAGTGAAGTTTGACAAAGCTATGGGTGAAGTTCATGAATTTCTTTAGATGGTTGCAAATGGTGAAGAAATGTTAGAAAATCATAATATCACTCTAGAGAGTATCAGTGTTCCTGGCAAAGATGCGGTCACTCACTTTTTAGAAGATATTGTTTCTCAGAATATCAATGGATGACATCACCAAAAAGCAAGAATGTTGATGAGGATGCAATTCAAAAGAAAGCAACTTTAAATCATATGCTTTTTGTTTTAAAGCATTTTCTTTCATCCTAAGCTCATGCATTCTTTATTTAGAAAGAAATCACTTTGTATTAGTTGGAGTTTTCTTTGCTTTAAAGCATTTGTTAGTTGTATGTTTGTCTTAGAATAGTAATAAAGCTTGCGAGTTGGCAAGTTACGGTTAATCAAGGAGATTTTAGGGTTCCCTACTCCTTTGATTTTAGTATAAATAAGGGCAGGCTTGCCCATTATAATGGAGCTACTTTTGTGATAGAAAATTTGTTGTGCCTATTCTAGCTTGCAAATATTGTTATTCCAAGTGTTTGTTCACTCTGTGTTCATTGTAAGGGAATGGTGTTAGAGATAACATGTTTTGCTGTGTCTATTCTAGCTTGCAAAATTGTTGTTGAAAGTGCTTGTTCACTCTATGTAATCTGTTTCCAGTGTTTGATCGCTTGTTGTATCCCTGCTTTTTACTATAGTATTACTGTCCTGGAGTTGTATCAACTTTGTGATGTTGAAATAGAAATCTCATTCCTGCCTTTGCTCTGATATTCTATCTCAGATCATCAAGTCTTGTCATTAGATGTGTGGCTTCTGTAACTTTGATTTCATCTTTCATGATTAAAGTACTATGAGTCTTGTGATGCAAATATGGGAGAAATTTACTTAAGTTTTTGTGTTAAAACAATCATTCCTTGTCCACTTTTAATCCCTTTGCTCTAAATTTACTTAGGAGATTAAAAGCGTCATTAGTTTAAGTCTAGTTTTAGTAGAAGTTTTAAAAAGGAAAAAACCTCTTCTATAGCGTTTAGAGTTTTATAACCTTGTGCTCGCAGCCGAGAATCAAAATGAAGATAGGTGAAATTTGTTTTATTTATCTTTTCAGCGAACATCAACGAAAAGGGAACTCCCCCTTCCAATAGGAGAGTAGTTTATCTATGCATAGCTGTCTGTTTCCAACTCACATTCCAAAGGTGTGAATCAAAACGCCAACAGTTTTCTGGCGCCCACCATGGGGCATGAGGCATAAAACTTCAAGCAAGCTTAGGCTTATGTCATAGGAATGACTCTCTGGCATCCTTCTGCTCCAGTTCAACAACCAAATCTTACACCACCTGCTATTCAACCAAGTCTTGTACAAGTGGAAGGAGAGCAAACAAATATCATTAGTAGCCTGAGGAGTTTCATATTTGCACAAAAGGAAAGTCCTAATCAGTGGACAAATGTGGCTACTATTCTTAATGAAGAAGAACACAAAGTGGATCTTGCGGCACAAAGACTAGTATTACCACCTCCTGCATGGCAGTAGATAATCCTGGCTCACAGGGTTTATTCAAGAAGGGGAAAAGGCAGTGCTACGGATCCTTTCTTCCAAGATCTTTTTCCTACAGAAGTTGGAGAAGCATCCAACATAGTTCCTGAAGTCTAGACAGTTCCTGAAGTCAAGAAGGAAGAACCACAAGAAGAACCAGTAATCCAGCCTAGAGCAATGGGTGATGCAAATAATAACAATCACAATGATGCAAATTAGAGGTGACCACCCCCATTGCCTTGGGGTAATAATATTGGACCTTTGGCCCTGCAAGCACATCATGAGTTACCAAAGGGGTCAAGGAAACACTTTCCCTGGTTCCATGGTGATGGAACTCAACATCTTGATGAACACATCTCTACATTCACAACAGCTTGCGCTATTTTGTATGTATCACATGAGGATGTTACTGTGCGTCTCTTCATTGAGACTCTCATGGGAAATGTTGCTGATTGGTTTAATCATCTAGAACCAGGCATCATTACAAGTTGGGCAACTATGAGTGAGAAATTCTTGGCAAGGTTCAAGCCTGCCGAAGATGGTCACGGATTGTTCGCTCAACTCTCAAATTCAAAGATGGAAAACAATGAACCAATGAGGGAGTTCGTGGTAAGGTTTAATTGCCTGGTTTCATGTCTTTCTCATACTCTCAATCCATCTCTGCAAATTCTGTTGAGCAGTTTCATTAACACTATTCCTTCTAAGATAACCTTCTTTTTGAGATAGGCTAATGAAATGGCATTATCCAATGCACAAGAAAATGCCATCAAGTTAGAGGATGACATGATTATCTTTGGCAAGATGAAGACAGATTCAATCAGGCCTCTTGTTCAGAGTTTTGTGGATCCACTGTTACATAAGGTAGCAAATGAAGTGACTATCATGAAGAGACAGTTGCCTACTCAGGGGCAACCTGCACAACAGCCATATCAATCACCACAACAACAATACCAACCACAACAAGAGTATCAACCACAGTAACCATATCATCCTAAGAGGAACAATTTTTGGCCTTTCAATAACTACAAGGCCAGGTTGCTAGCACCACCACCAAGACAAGCAGTTGATGCTGCTCAAAATGCAGTGTTTTGTTCCTTTCATGAGACTGATGCACATACTGAGCCACATGTCCTGAAAATTTAAGAATGAATCAAATCATGGGATATGCTGATGCTGCACCCATTTCAAGCATTGTCCCTTCCCAAGTGCGAATGTTGTCTTACCACATATAGACAACTTCAATGGCGACTCTACTACGGGATACTTCCAGAACGAATCCATTTTAATAAAGGAAGAATAAGAAGATCTTTGTCAATATTCTCTTGCAGTGAACCATGAAAATCTTTCAATGCCTGTGTTTACACATGCTCAGCATTTCAAAGCACAGGAGAAGAGGAGGATAAGAAAATATCAAAAAAAAGGGGAAGGAGGTAGCTTCCACTTCTAATGTTAAGCCACCACACAAAAATGTCAAGGCTGCTCAAGATTTGTCTTCGGTGAATTTTGATATAGTGGATTCCATGATGAAAACGAAGGTGCAAATTTCCCAGCTGGAGTATCTTTAGGACCATCCAAATCAGATGGATAGAATTGTTAAGTATGTCAAGAAGGAGACTGTTGTACAACCCACATTGCTTGAATCTTCCATTCCAGCAAAGGAGAAGCCAAAGCCTTTCTATATCTCTCTGTATATAGGAGGCTATAAATTGAGCAATTGTATCATTGATTCAGGAGCCTCGGATAACATCATGCCTTTGCAGGTGATGAATGCTTTGGGACTCTCGTGCACCAAAATGCACGACAAGTGTTATTCACTTGAGTCTAAGTCAATGCCATTGGTTGGACAATTGAAGGATGCCCAAGTACGGTTGGCAGCTTGCCCCAAGAAGAAAATAATGGTGACTATCTTGGTAGCCAACATTCCAACCAGTTATGGGATGTTGTTAAGTAGAAGCTTCTACAAAGATCTCGAAGGAGAATACAATTGGATTGGTCATCTGTAACTATTCCATTAAAGAAAGGTAGTTTCAATTTAGAACCTGAAACCAAGTCGGGGTTCACGGTGGTGAAATCTCAAGATCCTCAAGCACAGGTGCTATATCAAGAAATGGGTCCTGGTACACATGTTATTCTGTCATAAATAATTGAAGAGAATCAGGAAGTTGTTTGTACGGTTGACAAATCAGAGGAAGAATCCCAAGAAATGTACAACTTGCAAACTTTCTTTGAGGAAGAAGAAGTGTGACAATCTTGTCAAGAGCAAAATAATGATGAATCAGATTTGTTTTCTCATCTTTTGAAGGTTGGTTTGAACAACCTGTGTCAGATACATCCAAAGAAGAGACCAAAGAAGCATTGCAATTGGAGCAAGAACATGATCTTCTTCATTTTGAAGATGATTTTTTCCTGGAAGAATTTTTCAGAGCTAGAGATCATATGGAAGATTCATCATCAGATCTAAATTGTTTTCTACATTAGTGGGAAAGTGATTCTTCAACAGAAGATATTGCAGATTTTCCTTTACAATATAGCCCATCTTCACCTGTGTCCCAAGAATCCTTCATACACACTAGTGAAGAGGACGATGTTGAATCCGTTTATGAACTTGTACAAGAAAAAGACTTCACTGATACTATGCAACCAATGCAAAATGCAACATATGAAGGGGTTGATGGAGAAGAGGAGTTCATGGAATATTTAGTTTTAGTCACTAAAGAGGATGATATTCAAAAGTCAGAAATCCTTGACAAATGTTTTGTGAGATACACCGTATGTGAGATCGATCAAGAAGATGAAGAAGAAGCATATAGCTCGGATGAATCTGTATTTGATTCCACTTACTTACTAGAAGAAGAAAGATACATGAATGTTGAAGATGAAATGATGCCGGATATCTACATTGAAGAAGATTACTCTACAGAGGATGACGAGGTTCAAGATACTAAATGGCAAAGTGAGCTATCTGGTGAAGATGTTATCGATAATAATCAAGATTTTGAGCATTCAGACTTGGATGATCTATCAGACTCTAAAGATTGGATGGACGAAAACATAACCAATGAAGAAGAATAATCTCCTAAAGCACTAGAAAAATGGGCAACGATAGTTGTAGATCCTATAAGCCAAGAACTAGTAATGAGAGTCGTGTATGAGCAACTTGCACCTTTTCCAGAAGATGATGCATTCATTGAGTTTAAAGTTGCATGTGTACAAGATATAAATGAAAGTCATATTCTATATGTGGTGATAACCATTCCCACAGTTATACTTTGGCCACAAGACATTCCTACATATCTTCAGAAGGAGGTTTTGTACCTTCACCTGTTGCAGAGGTTACTTGCTTTAGAAGAAGATGCTCCACCTATTCTTTGGCATATCAATCAGTTCCTCATGAACTTCTTATGGCCTGGACGTGAATACCCTCCTGAACCATGGCTCTTTGAGGAGATGTTGCAGAGAAAGAAAAGTTTTGTGCTACCAAGACAATCTTCACAGCTAAGGAGAGATGGTTCTTACTTTTCTGAGTCAGTTGATGGTTTTATGTGACAGTCTTGTTCTTCACATCCTCACTCAGGAAAAAGAGCGTGCGTGAACACTTTCTATTCTCGTGATGTGTTTCCCCTTTTAGTGACATGATCATTATGTCATAATGTATTTCCCTTTCCGTAATGTGACAGTTGTGTTCTTTTGTGTTCTAGGAAGTTCCAACTCTTAGGTGATTTTAGGAAGTCTGGTTTTTAGGTGATGTAGGGAAAAGTCTTGTTCTAGGTGATTAAGAAAGTGACCTGACTCTATTACCTAATTTATAAGGCATTGGTCCAAGCTTGAAAAGTCTAGAGATTCCCAGTTCTCCTATGCCGTAAGTATGCAACATGGTCCCCAGACAAAGCCAATTGTTGTACCCAATCAAAAAAATTTGCTTCATTAAGGCATTTTGAGCAAGTCTAGAAAATTTTTCATCAAAAAGTCAAAAAAGTAAATATTCTAAAAATAGAAATTATTATTTTTAGAAAGTTTCTAAAAATAGACGTCAAATTAGGTTTTCTGGGTTTCTTGAGATACAGATGCTGGCAAAATTTTCTAAAAATAGAATCTCTGACTCAGGTGTCGCGCTTGATTCTCATTTATCAATTTTGTTTCACAATCAACATGGTCCAGACGGAATCTGCAAAAGGTTAAGTTTTCTCTACTGGGTCATTTCTGCTTTTCCAGAAGGTGAAGCATGAGCTCTAAAGTCATCAATGGAGGAAGTTCATTTGCCAGAGCTTGTTTGCATGTTTTCAACGCTATTCCAACGACGCAGAACTGATGAACAGTCATCGATTGGACGAAGCACGCAAAACAGAGTAGGATGGATCCGAGGTGAGTGGAAAGTTCAAAAATCATGAAATTTGACTAAGTTTGGAGAATTCAGGTGTCCCTGTGGCTAGGGGCACCCAGTTGCCCCAGTGTTAGTTTTTTCCACGTTTTTTAAGAAAATGTGAGAAATGTCTCTATCAGTTAGTTTTGGTGAGTGTAAAAGTACTCATTTTGGTTGTCAGGCCCTGAAAAGCTAGAAATCACATTAGATGTATGCAGACTATCCAGTTCATTCACTATTCAGTGGCAGATAACTAACGAATCGTTGAAATTGACATCAAAGCAAGTTGCAAACGAAAGTTGAAAATCAAGAATTTGGCTAAGGCATTGGATTTCAAGCACCCCTAGAGGCTAGGGGTACCCAACTTCTCTTGTGTTAGATTTTTTTTCACATTTTTTGAGAAACGTCAAAAATGCCTCCGTCAGCGCATTCCCAGGTGGTCAAACTTGGTCAAACTCAGTCAAACATCGGTAAAAGCTAGGATTTCATCACAGATGTGTTCAGGTTACTCAGATCATCCCCCATCCTACCTTAGCAGTCATCCAGACAATCAAAAATGAGGATCAAACAGGAGCTGTTGGCACGAAAAACAAGAAATGGCAATAAAATTTGAAAATTCCAAAAAATTTCTAAGGCCTTAAAAGTTAGGCGCCCCTGGAGGCTAGGGGCACCCAAATCCACTAGACTTAGAATATTTTCTAAGTATTTTCCAAAAAAAAATCTTCCTCCGTCAGCTTGATCCGGTTCAGAGCAGGTCAGTTTGGCACATTTCTCGAGGCAGATAGAGAGTAAAGTCAGCTCAGTTTTCATCAGGCCTACCTATTTGCTAGATCATCAAACTTAGTTTTGTCCCAGTAGATAGAAATCGATAGTCAAATAGGGGTCCACAGCCACTGGAACATGCACGCAAATCAAAAAGTTGAAAAAGTTCCAAATTTTATAAAAATGGTTAAGGCATGAAAAACCAGCCGCCCCTGGAGGCTAGGGGTGCCCAAGTTCACCAGAGTTAGAATTTTTCTGTGTTTGACAGTGTTTTCTGACAGTCATTTCTAGAACTTCGTCTAGTGGTAGTTTCCAAAGGTCAGATTCGCAGTTGAACGACATCAGATCGTCTGTCCAAGGCTAGGGATGAAATCACAGTTGATAGGTTCCAAAATGTCAAGATCAGTCATCTTTTTCAGTCAACAGTGATATTTTGTCATCTTGTTGAAGTCAGAGACAGGCCATACTTGAGTCGAAATGAGTGCAGAAGTGTCAAAAATGGAGGAGAATTGGCTAACACTTTTGTAAACTTGCGTGTTCGATGACATCATCAAAAGAAGATATTTTTTGTCATCTTACACATAAAGCCACAGGCTGCTACAAGATAGGGATTCTTCCTATTCGAAGATATCCACTTGGATTTGTGCTTTAAAAGTTACTTTCTTCATGGATGAGATCCAAGTTTTATTCTTTCACAAAGAAAGCTGCTTTTTTCCCTAAAGATCTATAAAGACAAGCATTTGGCTTCTTTATTTCATTATCTTTTGCAGGTTGCATCCAGAGGAAGGATTTTTATTTTTCTTTCAATGAAGATTCGAAGGCTCAAACGAAGTGTTTTTTCAGCGTTCTTCATAGTTTCAGGTTGAGGAAGCAGGGGGGCATTCTTTTTCAGGGTCCTTTTTTCTAGGGGATCATTTTCAAACATTGGACTGAAGCTTTTTCAATTTTCGTCGAGATGGGTCCATCCAGAATTTCATCCTCTTGAAGATTGGGAGTTTTGCTTTTTTTCTTTTCAGAAATCTACTTTTTTGCTGCTTTTTCGAGAAAGTCTCCACTTTTTCAAAATTTGACAATCTAGGTTGCTTCAAAACAGAATTGCCTACAAAACCCATGTGCCAGCTTTTTTCCTCACTCTGTTTTTTCTAAAAATTAGCAAGTAATTTTCAGCCATTTGTCCAAGATTTTTCTGACATAGGCATGTTCACAGTCAATTTTCAAATCTTTCAGTATGCAGTACTCTCCAACACAAATCAGGCCCAAGATGGCGTTGGTTCACGATTACCTAAGAACTTTTGAGATAGACTTGCATAAAGTACTTCCAGTGATCAATTTACATTCTTTAGAGGATGCAAGAAATAATGCTATCAGGAATTTAGGACATTCTGGTTTGCTTGTAGCGGCATCCTTCCCCATCACAATGCAAAGTATCGAATTTATAATTTCTTGTATGACGCATTACAATTCGGTCACAAGAGAAATCCAATCAAGAGATGGAGGTGTGCTCTGTAGTCTGAAGCCGAATGACATTGAGAAGTGTTTTTCAATACTAGTTTGGAGGGAAAACTTAACTGTTTCAATTAAAGAATGCAAGAGGGTTTGGAACAATGATAAAGAAAAATACTAGAAAAAAGATTGCTCAGGGGTGGTTGA
This sequence comes from Cunninghamia lanceolata, assembly GCA_027924645.1. Lineage (NCBI taxonomy): Eukaryota > Viridiplantae > Streptophyta > Pinopsida > Cupressales > Cupressaceae > Cunninghamia > Cunninghamia lanceolata. Next base: position 20,711,408 of record BSBN01000627.1, read on the forward strand.
AAGAGAAGCAAAATGTCATGCCAAAGAATGTTGGACGTGGAGAGTTCAAGGAGCAACATGCAATAATGATTACTCTGCTAAGCCGGATCACGGATCAAGCAGATGCTAACAAGTTCCAGCCTTGGATGTTTTACATCATGTCTCAGATTGTTGATGGAACTGAATTCTATGACTGGTCAGCACTCATCAGTGATAGTTTCCACCAACAAATACTTGATTTTCAAAGGGCTCATGAGTTCCACATGATGTCATACCTTGTGTATTTGATGGCTTTTCAAGGTCAATTCAGAGGTTTGAATGTTGTTGGAACTTTGGGTATTTAGCATGTGTATCACCATTTCCTACAGTTAGAACTTTCTCAGGATGAATGACATTACAGGCAGGTAAATGATGCATTCCTGATGCATGCAGTGTGAGATTTGACTAATGAGTTGCATATATGGTTTTCAGCAGATGCTAGAATGGCAATGACAGAATGGGCTGATTGGTTTATCTAGTTTTCCACTTTTTCCTATATCAATGTACATGGATTCTCAGGAGAGCTAGCCATGTTGCCGAGATATCCTACAGATGAAATAGCATTTATGGAATTTTTGAGCCAAGGCTATGAAGTTCATACATTTTTTCCTAGCAGATGCAAGGCAGCTTTCAATTTTCTAATTGGGATTACTATTTATAGATGCAAATCTAGAGCAGATGCCAAGGTAATTGGTAATGAATCATCCAAGTATGGTCTTAAGTTTTTCGACATGAGGTCTTCATATGATTCTCGTGGTGTTTTTGCATCACATCTTGGTCAAAATTGTGTGCATAAGCATGCAGTTGAAGACTTTTGGGCTAATTGTGCTAATGAGCTTGAAGTGCGAGAACGCAGTTACAACAAGTTTACTCTTCAGTAGATGTTTGATATCCTATCAGAAGATGTAGAGGGTTTGACAGAAAATGGTGAAGTTCTACTTCCCACGTATTTTAGAGACCAAGTTGAGCAACAACCATTGCCACCAGTTAATTGGTCAATAAAAGAGCACACTTCCATTGAAGAAAGAACAAGTCAAGTTAAAAATAGTTTGATATTCTAGAAGAATAAGAAGAAGGATGATATTCTAGTAGCAGAGCCGCCAGTTGTACAACCATCAGAACCTTCCACTTCCAAACCAAAACAAAGGGTTAAAGCTATGAGTGTTCTTCTAGAAGGAACAAAAATGGCTAAGTTAGAGAGGAAAAAGGATGAGTCTCCAGCTCATGTCCATCAGTTGAATTAGAAGTTCCTATTGAACCAACACCGCATGTTGAAGCATTACCTTCAAATCATCTTTCTCCACCTTCTTCACCGAGCACTTCTCCTATCCACATAGATTCAGAGATAAATTCACTGGTTCATAACTCTGATACACATATTGATTCATCAAGACTTGATGAGGTTAGAACTGAGTTCCCAAGAGAGGATGGGTCATCCTAGCTTGAAAACATTCTGGGAAGGAAGAGAAGAAAGCCTTCATATTAGTTGGATTTAACAGAGCTTAAAAACATCTACCAAGACACGCCAAATAAGAAGTTGAAGAAGCAGGTTCGCATTGAAAAGAATGCGGATGGAGAAATGATCCTTGAAACTGCAACGCCGCTGAAAGATAGAAGTGCTGATGATATTTATGTTGATGACTTCAAGGTTGTTAAAGCTAACCTTGGTAGGAGTACCCAGAATATAGATATAAATCTCTTCAAAGTTGCAGCAGATAGTTTGAAGGAGAGGGTGTTGAAAGATGGAGAAGACAAAGCACCTCTCAAAGCTAAAGTTGGGTAGCTACGGCATTACATTTCCAACCTTTTCTATGGTGCATCATAGGCTGATTTATTGCTTCCGCTGAATCTTGAATCACAAGTCGATCAACGACAATTCAATCAGTTGGTCCTCTATGGGAAGCACATGAATAATTGGGTGGAAGAATTTGTGACTAAAGGGAGAGTTGTACTTTCAGAGTTTTATCAATTAAAGTACAATGCTCATGATCTGCATCAAGGCATTCAGGGGTTACAACAGACTATGGCTGAAAATAAACCAGTGTTTGAGATCATTATCTCTGACTTGAAGATAACACATGATTCTATTGATTCAGCTGAGGATAAGAAGATAGTTTCTACTTGGAAAGTGTAATATCTTTTCACAGTAAAAACTTATGACAGTATAATTTCAAAATTGACAAAATGGAAAGAAAAGGTAGTGAATGTTCTCAAATTTGTTTGATCTTTTGTTTCTCAGATCCTGTGTTCATATGAAAAAGAAGATGGTACCCTGTATGATCTTAGGGAAGTACAAGTAGAGTTCTAGACTCTCATCCGCAGCAATTTTAATGATGATATTAGTGCCGGCAAGATGGGTCATTTTGCCACAATGACAGTGAAGTTTGACAAAATTGTGGGTGAAGTTCATGAATTTCTTTAGATGGTTGCAAACAGTGAAGAAATGTTAGAGAATCATAATATCATTCTAGAGGGTATTAGTGTTCCTGGCAAAGATGTGGTCACTCACTTTTTAGAAGATATTGTTTCCCAGAATATCAATGGATGACATCACCAAAAAGCAAGAATGTTGATGAGGATGCAATTCAAAATAAAGCAGCTTTAAATCAGATACTTTTTGTTTTAAAGCATTTGCTTTCATCCTAAGCTCATGCAATCTTTATTTAGAAAGAAATCACTTTGTATTAGTTGGAGTTTTCTTTGCTTTAAAGTGTTTGTTAGTTGTATCTTTGTCTTAGAATAGTAATAAAGCTTGCGAGTTGGCAAGTTAGGGTTAATCAAGGAGATTTTAGGGTTCCCTACTCCTTTGATTTTAGTATAAATAAGGGCGGCCTTGCCCATTGTAATGGAGCTATTTTTACGATAGCAAATTTGTTGTCCCTATTCTAGCTTACAAATCTTGTTATTCCAAGTTTTTATTCACTCTGTGTTCATTATAAGGGAACGGTGTTGGAGATAACATATTTTGTTGTGCTTATTCTAGCCTGCAAAATTATTGTTGAAAGTGCTTGTTCACTCTATGTAATCTGTTTCCACTGTTTGATTGCTTGTTGTATGCATGCCTTTTACTACAGTATTGCTGTCCTAGATTTGTATCAAGTTTGTGATGTTGAAATAAAAATCTCATGCCTACCTTTTCTCTGATATTCTATCTTAGATCATCAAGTCTTGTCATCAGATGTGTGGCTTCTGTAACTTTTATTTCGGCTTTCATCATTAAAATACTATGAGTCTTGTGATGTAAATATGGGAGAAATTTACTTAATTTTTTGTGTTAAAACAATCATTCCTTGTCCACTTTTAATCCCTTTGCTCTGAATTTACTTAGGAGATTAAAAGCGTCATTAGTTTAAGCCTAGTTGTAGTAGAAGTTTTAAAAAGGAAAAAACCTCTTCTGCAGTGTTTAGAGTTTTATAACCTTGTGCTCGTAGCTGAGAATAAAAAAGAAGATAGGAAAAATTTGTTTTATTTATCTTTTTAGCGAACATCAGTGAAAAGAGAACTCCCCCTTCCAATAGGAGAGCAGTTTATCTATGCATAGTTTTTCATTTCCAACTCGCATTCTAGAGGTGCAAATTGAAATGCCAACAGTTTAAAACTAGCGGGGCTCTATCCAAGGGGGTTTTAATCTAGGGGCATTTGATCAAACCCTCTTCAATTAAAATCCTTTAAATGGAACCTTTCAAGGCTTAAATAATTATATTTACTAAAAATATGTGATTTCAGCAAAAATCAGGATGTCCCAGAAAGTGTAACCCATTATTGTGGCAATACCCTGGAAGTAACTCAAAATTTTGTAAGTTTTGTCATGTAGGTCATATTAGCCCTTCAGGTTGTGGATTAGCACATCATGTAGCTAGAATAGTGCTTAGGGTTCTTCTGTTAGCGCTTTTGACTATATTTAACAACTAGTTTATAGGTTCATTTAGCACTCATAGCATTCCTATTAGCACCCAGATCATGCACAGTAGCGCCTACATCATCTGTATTAGCATCAAAGTTCTTTGTTTCAGTGCCTATGTTATGCGCAGTGGTGCCCACATAATCTCAAACATGACTTTTATTTCATATTACTTGTTGAAACTTGCATTTCTTTGTTGGTTGACAATCATTCCTTGCAGCCCTTTTGACACATTTTCTGCACATCTAAAATTTTGTTTTGTAGGATATCGAGGTTTCCACTTAGTCTAGTGCTTAGCTTTGAAATATCTTCTAGTTTGTGATCATCTTAACACCCCTAACACTCTGTTTCACCTTGAAAATGATCATGTTTTTCTAAAGTGGCTAACCATGTCTATAGGAAATAGGCTTACCTATCTATACTATCATAAGAATAACATTTTTTGCAAGTTCCTTTGACCTCTGCATTGGAATAGTGCTCCCGCGGTCGGATTCAGTGCCTTTGAGCTCTGTTTCTATGCCTTCAACTTCTGAATAAGTGCTCATGGGTACAGGTAAAGGAGGTATAACATTCTTTTGCCTATATTTTAATGCATCCAACCTTTGTTTTAGTGCATCTGATCTTTGTTTTAGCATAGCTGGCATCTGTCTTAGCACATTTGATCTTTGTTTTAGTGCACATAATCTTTGTTTTAGCACTTAGGACAGTTTTATTAGCACTTTTGTTCACTCTTTTAGCACCTATGTTAAGACAGAATAGAATTTAACATTTTGGGACTAATCCACTCTCTTGTAGCTGCCAAAACGTTGGTCAAAGACATCTAAATAAATTACTAACATTTTTTGGTGTAACCCCACTCTCAAAGTTTTCTTTTCCTACTAGTTATTAGTTGCACATTAATTAAAGTAGGAGGAAAAGAATCTTGTTTTCCATGTTTTGACTTGCATTTGGACATATGCTCTCCCCTCACACCCTTGGGTGATCTTGGGGATTAGAAATCCTTGTGTAAGTCCTTTGTTTTGTTTATCCTTAAGGAGTACTACTTCATGTATGCTCTCCGCTTGTGCTTCATGCCATCTTGGGGATCAAAAGTGAGAAGTATCATCTTCCTTTAGGGGGCCTCCCTTGAATTTCATCACCAAGGGCACAACCTCAACCGTGTGTTCTGGCACGAGATATAAATGTTGTGAGAATCAAAAGATGGTGGCTCTGGCCTAAATCTTTGCATTCTAAAATTAATAAAACACTTGGAATATTTTGATGAAGTCATGGATTCATGTAAAAGTATAACCATCAAGGCTATGATGACACTGAAAGACATTCTCAAGGAACTATCAAGCTCCCAATTTAGGTTGGACAAAGGATTTTGGAAACAACATGCCAAGTGCTTGATCTTGATCTCCCCTACAACATTTTACAAGTTTTCTAAATTTTGCATATCATTAAATGAGTCTTACTAGATGGTGGCTCCAACCTGAATCTTTGCACTCTAAAATTAATAAAACACTTGGGATATTCTAATGAAGTCGTGGATTCATGTAAAAGTATAACCATCAAAGGCTATGAAGACATGGAAAGACAATCAAAATATGGTGGAACTAACTCAAAATTTTGCAAGTTTTCTAAAATTTGCATATCATTAAACGAGTCTTAATAGATGGTGGCTTTGGCCTAAATCTTTGCACTTTAAAATGAATAAAACACTTGGGATATTTTGATGAATTCATAGATTCACGTAAAAGTATAACCATCAAAGGCTATGATGACATAGAAAGACAATCTCAAGGAGCTATCAAGATCCTAATTCAAGTTGGACAAAAGATTTTGGAAACAACATGCCAAGTGCTTGAGATTGATCTCCCCTACAACATTTTGTAAGTTTTCTAAATTTTGCATATCATTAAATGAGTCTTAATAGATGGTGGCTCTGGCCTAAATCTTTGCACTCTAAAATTAATAAAACACTTGGGATATTCTAATGAAGTCATGGACTCATGTAAAAGTATAACCATCAAAGGCTATGAAGTATGAATTTGGATATTTGAATGCATGTGGTCTATGTCAATGGAATGTCTTCAACCCATTTTATAAAATATTCAGTAGCGGTGATAATGAATTTATGACCGTTAGAGGAGGGTGTATGGATTTTTCTAGCAAGGTTGAGCCCCCATTGTGAAAAGGCCCATAGAGTAGTGATGGGTTGCAATTCTTGAGATGGAGCATGGATTAAGTCATTGTGTTGCTGAGAGGGAAGGCATTTCTTAATAAATTGGTGAGTATCTTGTTCCATAGTTGACCAGTAATATCATGTTCTTAAAATTTTCTTTGCTAGGATAGGTCCACTGGAGAGTACCCCAAAGATACCTTCATGTACTTCTTGTAAGGTGGTTTGGTATTCCCTTGAATCTAGACACCTTAAAAGGGTAACATCAAGACTTTTCTAGTATAGATTATTTCCAATGATAGTGAAATGAGTGGTTTGATGGATGAATGTTCAACGTTGGGTGGATGATAGGTTTGGTGGAAGGATGTTATCATTGAGATAGCAGTAGATGTCCTGGTATCGAGGGGATAAGGGACCAACAATGTCACAGACTAGCTCAGACTGTGGGAGATCATATGTTGGCATTGCTAATTCTTCAATGAGAAACTCACAACACTGACTATTTCTTTGCATGTCCACAAGAGAACCTATGGTAGCCATGGCATCTATTGCTTTGTTGCTAAGTCTAAGGACTTGCTCAAACTAGATTTTAGAGAAGTATTCCTTAAATTCTTCTACCATTCTCTTGTAAGGCAGAAGCTTGTCATATTTTGTCTTGTACTCATTGTTTAGTTGTTTTATTACTAGTTGAGAGTCACCGTAAACTAATAGTTTCTCTATTCTCCATTGGATGGCCATGCAGAGTTTAGTGATGAGTGCTTCATATTTTGCCTCATTATTGGTGCAGGGGAATGTTATCTTATAGGACTTAGGTATGTAGTCTCCTTGAGGAGTGATGAATAGGATGCCTTCCCCCAATCCATGATGTGTGTATGATCCATCAAAGTACATCTTCCATCCTAGTGTAGGAGTGACTATGAAGATGGATTCATCTGATAATTTGGAAAGGAATTGGATGGCCATGTGAAGTCTGGTGATGAGTTCTTGCGAGCAGGTGCTACAACACCTAGCCTACCATCATTCAATGTCCAAAATAAATTGAATCCCAAAAAACAACAAAGTAAGGTTAGATGACATACCATCTCGCCATCCTGTGGAGGTCGCTGGTACTCTCAAGTCCTCTCATCTCGGTGTGCCTTGCATGGAATTCCCCTCTGTTCCATCTCTATCGCTCTCTTCTCTCTCCTAGTAAGCAACCTTAAGTGTGCGAATGTGGCATGATGGGCCCCCATAGCCTATCTATACTTGCCACGTAAACCCTAACCCTACCTTTTTACCCCAAGCCACAAAAATATTTGTTTTCACCCATTCTTCCTCCTATTGACCCTTTTTTCATCCCGAACTCCATTTCTGTCACCATTTCCTCATTTTCAAGAGTTCACACAAAAAAATTATTTTTTGCTTAGTCTCTCAAGGGGGCATCACCCATCCATTTTCCCTCTTCCTGTAAGTTGGGGAAAAAATTTAAAATTATTTGATCTAATGCCACTCCCACTTGTTCATGATGCGACATCAAAGAGGGGCAAAATGTAGACATCCAAAAATGACATAATCTACATTACCATTCCCTGACACGCTTACATTGATTCATCCCTTTCCTCAATTAGTTAAATAAAATCAATTTATTTAATTAATTCAACTATTCCATATAGTCCATTGTTCATCATTGATTAAATAAATGTCACAATTTATTTAATTGATTATTCCATCCTCTACCACTAACCTAAATTAATTAAATAAAATACATTTTATTTAATTATTTACCCTAGCCCGTGATTAAACGTAAGCTAATTAAATAAATATCATTTATTTAATAAGCTACCATACCCTAACTAGCCCCTAGACCCAAGTTAATTAAGCAAACATTTACTTAATTAATTTATGCCACTAATTAACCCATCTTCTAATTTCCAATAGCCATATTAATTAAGTTAACCACTTAATTAATTAGCTTAACCCCTCATTATCCCATCTCCCCACACTTGATTAAAAAATTAACATTTTTTAATTAAGAGGAGTCACATGTGTCTCCACCTCACATTTCCTCATTCTTGCAAGAGCATTATTTAAATAATAAAGCTCACACATGACTTCACCTCACCTTTCTAAATCCATTCATGAGTCAATTCTCATCCCATTCATCCATAAAATCTAATTTTTAATTCACTCCCTCCACACAAATGAATTTTTAATTCATTCATAAGTCATAATCCTAATTAATGCAAAGCCTTCCCTAGGTGGAATTTAAAATTGCAAAATATTGTGAGCCCTCCAATTTTGATGATGCAACCATAGCCCTTGATTTCACTATGGAATCTCCACAATTGGATCTCCACTTCAAACCTCCACCATTGATAAAAATTCCTACAAAATCCTATAAATACAAGCCATCTCCAAGAAATTTAATAACAAGTCTTCAAGCATCCAATTTATGCCAAAATCCCCTCATTCCATTGCTAAATCCTTCACTTCACTTTGTGTTGGTTAGAATAGTGCAATCCACATTCATTTTATCTTTGATATAGCTATGAATTGCTTATTGGATGCATGCATTCCTCCATACTATCAAAGAGAATGGATTGTGTGAAGATTTGAGGTATAATAGTTGTTTTTATGATTCATTTATGTTTTATTGTCTTCTAACATTTCCATCATCTTCATTTGGCACGCCCAGTGGGACCCACGTCCCTCGAACTATCTCAAAATTTTGCAATTTTTCTAAGTTTTATCGTGTAGGTCATATTAGTGCTTTAGGTTGTGGATTAGAACCTTAAGTAGCTAGAATAATGCTTAGGGTTCTTTTGTCAACACTTTTGATTGTCTTTAACATCTATTTTGTAGGTTCATTTACTGCTCGCGACATTCTTGTTAATGCCTAGGTCCTGCACACTAGCACCTACGTCGTCTGTATTAGCGCCAAACTTCTGTGTTTCAGTGCGTATGTTACCTGTAGTGGCACCACATCATCTAAAATGACACTTTTATTTCATATTAATTATTGAAAGTTGAATTTCATAATTAATTAAATAAATGTCACAATTTATTTAATTGATTATTCCATCCTCTACCACTAACCTAAATTAATTAAATAAAATATATATTTTTAAATTAATTACCCTAGCACATGACTAAATGTAGGCTAATTAAATAAATATCATTTATTTAATAAGCTACCATACCCTACCTAGCCCCTAGACTCAAATTAATTAAGTAAACCTTTACTTAATTAATTTATGCAACTAATTAATCCATCTCCTAATTCCCAAGAACCATATTAATTAAGTTAACCACTTAATTAATTATCTTAACCCCTTATTATCCCATCTCCCCACACTTGATTAAAAAATTAACATTTTTTAATTAAGAGGAGTCACATGTGTCTCCACCTCACGTTTCCTCATTCATGCAAGAACATTATTTAAATAATAAAGCTCACACATGTCTCCACCTCACCTTTCCAAATCCATTCATGAGTCAATTCTCATCCCATTTATCCATAAAATCCAATTTTTGATTCACTCTCCCCCACACAAATGAATTTTTAATTCATTCATAAGTCATAATCCTAATTAATGCAAAGCCTTCCCTAGGTGGAATTTAAAATTGCAAAATATTGTGAGCCCTCCAATTTTGATGATGCAACCCTAGCACTTGATTTCACTATAAACTCTCCACCATTGGATCCCCACTTCAAACCTCCACCATTGATAAAAAATCCTCCAAAATCCTATAAATACAAGCCATCTCCATGCATTTTCATAAGAAGTCTTCAAGCATCCAATTTATGCCAAAATCATCTCATTCCATTGCTAAATCCTTCCCTTCACTTTGTGTTGGTTAGAATAGAGAAATCCACATTCATTTGTCTTGGATATAGCTAGGAATTGCTTATTAGGTGCATGCATTCCTCCATCGTATCAAGGAGAATGGATTGTGTGAAGATTTAAGGTATACTAGTTGTTTTTATGCTTCATTTATGTTTTATTGTCTTCTAACATTTCCATCATCTTCATTTGTCATGCCTGGTGGGAACCACGTCCCTAGAACTAACTCAAAATTTGCAAATTTTCTAAGTTTTGTCATGCAGGTCATATTAGTGCTTTGGGTTGTGCATTAGCACCTCATGTAGCCAGAACAATTCTTAGGGTTCTTTTGCCAGCGCTTTTGATTTTCTTTAACATCTATTTTCCAAGTTCATTTAGTACTCACGACATTCTTGTTAGAACCCAAGTCCTGCATAGTAGCACCTACGTCATCTATATTAGCACCAAATTTCTCTGTTTCTGTGCCTATGTTATGCGCAGTGACACCCACAACATCTGAAATAGCGCTTTTATTTCATATTAATTGTTGAAACTTGCATTTCTATGTTGGTTGATAACCATTCCTTGTAGCCCTTTTTGTTAGAGTAAATTGCATTTACCTTTCTTAAGTTTAACTTAGGCCTAAATAATAGTTAGGTTGGGAAGTTATTTCCCATTTGGGTAGTTGTTCACCCATCACATATTTCATGCCTTTAAAAGGCTTGTATACTATGTAATATCTCATCTCATTCAATATTTTCATCTTTGGTGAAATAACCTTGTGTTGCTTCTCTCGTCTATGAAGATTTATTTGCAGGTTGTGATCCTAGCCTCGGTGTTTGACACCAACATGGTATCAAATCCTTCAACCTGTGCCTTCTTTTTCCATTGAGAGTTTTTATCAGATTTTGGTCAGATCAATATTTATCTGGCATTTGAAATTTATAAATTTCTATTTCAACATTTGTTTTCAATACATACTGGTGGTTGCAATAGGGGAATGGAGGTGATTTTCTTCATTCTGATCTGGAAGGGCAATTTTCTTGCTGGTAGTCAAGTTTTGACTATGGAAGGCGTCAAACCTGCACATTATTGGAGGCCGTGTTTATCCATTCATTGAATAGTCTAAATCTGGATGTGATAACCCTTGTGTAGAGGCCATGATTCTCATTCCAGTGTTATGATTTTTTGCATAGGAGAGGTGTATTAAGGGCAACATAGGCCCGATCTCTCACCAGAGGTGTTTATCTTGGTAGAGGTTATTTGAGCACACTCTTTAGCATATATTCTTGTTTGAGGTTCAGATACATCTCACCAATCTCCAGGCATCTCCGTTTGGATAGTGATTTGTATTGGGCATCTTTCATACATAGTCCCAATTCATTTCATTTGTGTCAGTTTGATCTAGGCCATGACTTAGGTAAAAAGGAGTTTCTACCATCAGCAATTCCCAAGCTTGCATCTGCCCCAACAGCCAGCTCCATTTGGAGTCTAAGTACACAATCCTATACAATATTTCATGGCACATTCCAGGAAAGGCATGAGTTGCAGATTTGTGCATACTACGCCCATGCAGGATCCATCTAGGCATTCTAAATAGAGTCGTGAGACCATTCTGGCCAAATATCATTTTCTCCAAACTTTATATAGTCTTCTATAGTTTTGACAGAAATATTATCTAGGGTTTAGGTTTAGCTGGAGGTAGGCCCGTGTGCATTATGAGGTTCTTTGGATCTTTTATCCCACATTACTTCCACAGAGGAGTTATTTCCACTTTATATCCACCAACACTTGGTTTATGTTGTGAAGTTGTCGAAAGTTCGTGGTGTCTGTGCTTGCTTGGTGACTCAGATTTGGTGCAGATTGTTGTTGGTCGACACAATTGCCATCATCTATTTTGGAGGTTTCTACATATGGAAGGTACTATCTTTGTGTTTTTTTGAAGAATTTATAGCTATAATGGGTTTTTCTTTGGAGAAAGGGAACTATAGGCAGTGGAGTAAATACATCCTCACTCATCTTAGTGAGCACAGTCTATCACCTTATCTCTATACTGAAGTTCCTATTCCAGACACACATAGTAGGTATATGATTTTGAAAGGATTTAGGGCTAGAGTCTTTGGAGTTATTTTTGAGAATATAAATGAAAAGGACTTTTTGAATTCACTTGTTTATTTTGAGTGCCCTTATGCTCTTTGGACTTACATTTGAGAATCATATGGAGATCATGATACTCCGCCATCTCTTTATGACCCTCTTTCCAATACCAATGTGCCTTATTATTCTTCAAAGAAGATAAACCATGCTTGTGATCCTTTGGAGGTTTTTGAGACTTCAGATGAGGTTGCAGTTGCTTCAGAGGTTCTTGATTCTTTGTCAGAGATAGTTGATCCACCTTCATTAAGTACTTCCATCATTCTTGAGCAACATGATTATCATTGTCTTCTTGATTGGGATTCGTATTTGCCGAACATTGGTTCATTGTTCATGGAATCTCACATTTCAAACTTGGAAGACACATTTGAGGGATTAATTTTCCTATATGATGATAGTTGTGGTATAACTAGTGTCACTCCATCTCTGTCTTTGGAGAATGTTCAAAATCAGTTTCTAGTGGTACCTTGTTTGTCAGCTTCTATTATGATTAGGCTTGTTCCTAATTGGTTTGTGACATCATTTTCCAAGGTCTTGGCAACACATTAGCAGATTTCAGAGACATTATCATCCTACATTTGGATTTCACTTGCGAATTCCTATCCAGAATGGGAAGCATACCTGCATTTGTACTTGGTTTTGTTTCTTCGAAAAGGAAGACAAGTTGTTTGTCGACATTGGATCATGTTTTGTCTTCAGGCACTTACCATTTTTGCAGGTGATTACACATTGTGGGGAGGCTACATAGTCTCTCTTTCCCTCTTATGGGGGGTCATTGATTGTATATAAATGATGTATGTAGTCCTTGGGGGGTGTTATTGAGTCCTCCATCCATGCATCTTGTTTTTCTTTTCTCTCTTTTGGAGAGGGGTTTTTCCCATAGGGTTTTTCTCCTTTTCTTCGTTTGTGTGAGATTTCTTTTTTGCTTTGTAAATGGGTACCTAACATGGTTGTGTAGCCGAGACCCATATTGCATAATAATCTCTCTAAGTTGCACTTAAGGGGGGGTGTTAGAGTAAATTGCATTTACCTTTCTTAAGTTTAACTTAAGCCTACATAATAGTTAGGTTGGGAAGTTATTTCCCATTCGGGTAGTTGTTCACCCGTCATATATTTCATGCTTTTAAAAGGCTTGTATACTATGTAATATCTCATCTCATTCAATATTTTCATCTCTAGTGAAATAGCCTTGTGTTGCTTCTCTCGTCTATGAAGATTTATTTTCAAGTTGTGGTCCTGGGCTCAGTGTTCGACGCCAACACTTTTGACGCATTTTCTGCTGGTCTAAGATCTTGTTTTGCAGGATATTTTGGTTTCTATTTAGTCTAGTGCTTAACTTTGAAATATCTTCTTGTTTGTGATTATTTTAACACCCCTAACACTCTGTTTCAGCTTGAAAATGATCATATTTTGCTAAAGTGGCTAACCATGTCTATAGGAAATAGGCTTACCTATCTATTTTATCATAAGAATAACATTTTTTGTAGGTTCCTTTGACCTCTGCGTTGGAATAGTGCTCCCGTAGTTAGATTTAGTCCCTCTAAGTTCTGTTTCAACACCTTCAGCTTCTGAATAAGTACTTATGGGTATAGGTAAAGGGGGTATAACATTCTTTTGCCTGTATTTTAGTGCATTTAGCCTCTATTTTAGTGCATCTAATCTCTATTTTAGCACATCTAGCATCTGTTTAGGTACATTTGATCTTTGTTTTAGTGCATAGGATCTCTATTTTAGTGCTTAGTGCAGTTCTATTAGTGCTTAGGGCAGTTCTATTAGCGCTTTTGTCTGCTCTGTTAGCACTATTATTAAGACAAAATAGAATTTAACATTTGGGGACTAATCCACTCTCTTGTAGCTGCCAAAACATTGGATAAAGACATCTAAATAAATTACTAACATTTTGCCATGCAGCCCCACTGTCAAAGTTTTCTTTTCCTACTAGTTTTAGTTGCACATTAATTAAAGCAGGAGGAAAAGAATCTTGTTTGCCATGTTTTGACTTGTATTTGGACATATGCTCTCCCCTCACACCCTTGGGTGATCTTGGGGATCAGGAATCCTTGTGTAAGTCCTTTGTTGTGTTTATCCTTAAGGAGTACTACTTCACGTATGCTCTCCCCTTGGGCTTCATGCGATCTTGGGGATCAAAAGTGAGTAGTATCTTCTTCCTCTAGGGGACCTGCCTTGGATTTCATCACCAAGGGGATGACCTCAACTGTGTGTTCTGGCACGAGATATAAACATTGTGAGAATCAAAAGATGGTGGCTCTCGCCTAAATCTTTGCACTCTAAAATTAATAAAACACTTGGGATATTCTGATGAAGTCATGGATTCATGTAAAAGTATAACCATCAAAGGCTATGATGACACAAAAAGACAATCTTAAGGAACTATCAAGCTCCCAATTCAAGTTGGACAAAAGATTTTGGAAACAACATGCCAAGTTCTTGATCTTGATCTCCCCTACAACATTTTGCAAGTTTTCTAAATTTTACATATAATTAAACGAGTCTTAATAGATGGTGGCTCTGGCCTAAAACTTTACACTCTAAAATTAATAAAACACTTGGGATATTTTGATGAAGTCGTGGATTCATGTAAAAGTAGAAACATCAAAGGTTATGATGACCTAGAAAGACAATTGAAAGATGGTGGAACTAACTCAAAATTTTGCAAGTTTTCTAAATTTTGCATATCATTAAATGAGTATTAATAGATGGTGGCTCTGGCCTAAATCTTTGTGCTCTAAAATTAATAAAACACTTGGGATATTATGATGAAGTCATGGATTCACATAAAATTATAACCATCAAAGGCTATGATGACACATATAGACAATCTCAAGGAACTATCAAGCTCTCAATTCATGTTGGACAAAAGATTTTGGAAACAACATGCCAAATGCTTGAGATTGATCTCCCCTACAACATTTTACAAGTTTTCTAAATTTTGCATATCATCAAACAAGTCTTAATAGATGGTGGCTCTCGCCTAAACCTTTGCACTCTAAAATTAATATAACACTTGGGATATTTTGATGAAGTCGTCGATTCACATAAAAGTATAGCCATCAAAGGCAATGAAGTATGAATTTTGATATTTGGATGCCTGCGGTATATGTGAGCAAAATGGCTTCAACCCAGTTTGTAAAATATTCAGTACCAGTGATAATGAATTTATTACCATTAGAGGAGGGTGGATGGATTTTTCTGATAAAGTCAAGCCCCCATTGTGAAAAGGGCCATGGATTAGTGATGGGTTGCAATTCTTGAGATGGACCATGGATTAAGTCACCTTATTGCTGGTAGGGAAGGCATTTCTTAACAAATTGGTGAGCAGCTTGTTCCATAGTTAGCTAGTAATATCATGTTCTTAAGATTTTCTTTGCTAGGGTAGGTCCACTAGAGTGTGCCCCATAGATACCTTCATGTACCTCTTGTAAGGTAGTTTGGGATTCCCTTGAATCTAGACACCTTAAAAGGGTACCATCAAGAATTTTTTGGTATAGATTATCGCAGATGATAGTGAAATGAGCGATTTGGTGGATGCATGTTCGACGTTGGGTAGATGATAGGTTTGGCGGAAGGATGTTTTCATGGAGATAGCGGTAGATATCCTGGTACCAAGGGGATAAGGGACCAAAAATGTCATAGAATAGCTCAGACTATGGTAGATCATACGTTGGTATTTCTAATTCCTCAATGAGAAACTCACAACACTGACTATTTTTATGCATGTCCATAAGAGAACCTAGGTAGCCATGGCATTTGCTGCTTTATTGTTAAGTCTAGGGACTTGCTCAAACTAGATTTTAGAGAAGTATTCCTTAAAGTATTCTACCATTTTATTTTAAGGCAGAAGATTGTCATATTTTGTCTTGTACTCATTGTTTACTTGTTTTATTACCAGTTGAGAGTCACCATAAACTAATAGTTTCTCTATTCTCCATTGGATGGCCATGTAGAGTATGGTGATGAATGCTTCATATTCTGCTACATTATTAGTGTAGGGGAATGTTATCTTGTAGGACTTAGGGATGTAGTCTCTTTGAAGAGTAATGAATAGGATGCTTGCCCCCGATCCATAATGTGTGTATGATCCATAAAAGTACATCTTCCATCTAGGAATTTGGAAAGGAATTAGATGGACATGCAGAGTCTAATAATGAGTGCTTGCACATAGATGCTATGACACCTAACCCACCCTCATTCAATGCTTAAGATAAGATGAAACCCAAAAAATGACAAAGGATAAGTGACATAGATCAACTCATTAGCTTTTGGAGGTCACTGGTACTCTCAGGTCCTCTCAGCTTGGTGCACCTCGCATGGAATCTCCCCCTGTGCCATTACTATTGCACTCTGCTCTCTCCTAGTTAGCAACCTTAGCTGTGTAAATGTGGCATGATGGGCCCTAATAGCCTATCTATACTTGCCATGTAAGCCCTAACCGTACCTTTTTACCCCCAGGCCACAAAACATGTCCGTTTTCACTTGTTCTTGCTCCTGTTGACCCTATTTTTCATCCTGAACCCCATTTCTGTCACCATTTCCTCCTTTTCAAGAGTTTAGATAATATTTTTCACTCAATCTCTCGAGGAGGCATTACCCATCCATTCTCTCTTCCCATCAGCTAGGACAAAAATTCAAAATTCTTTGATCTAGCACCACTCCCACTTGGTCATGATGCCACATCAAAGAGGGGAAAAATGTAGACATCCAAGAATGACACAACCTACATTATCATTCCCTGAGACACTTGCTCTGATTCATCCCTTTCCTTAATTAATTAAATAAAATTAATTAATTTAACTATTGCATATAGTCCATTGTTCATAATTTATTAAATAAATGTCACAATTTATTTAACTGATTATTCCATCCTCTACCACTAACCTAAATTAATTAAATAAAATACATTGTATTTAATTAATCACCCTAGCCCATGACTAAATGTGGGCTAATTAAATATCATTTATTTAATAAGCTACTATAGCCTACCTAGCCCCTAGACCCAAATTAATTAAGTAAACCTTAACTTAATTAATTTATGCCACTAATTAACCCATCTCCTAATTTCCAACAACCATATTAATTAACCACTTAATTAATTAGCTTAACCCCTCATTATCCCATGTCCCCACACTTGATTAAAAAACTAACATTTTTTAACTAAGAGGAGACACATGTGTCTCCACCTCACATTTCCTCATTCATACAAGAGCATTATTTAAATAATAAAGCTCACACATGTCTCCACCTCACCTTTGCAAATCCATTCATGAGTCAATTCTCATCCCATTCATCCAAAAAATCTAATTTTTAATTCACTCTCCCCACACAAATGAATTTGTAATTCATTCATAAGTCATAATGCTAGTTAATGCAAAGCCTTCCCTAGGTGGAATTTAAATTTGCAAAATGTTGTGAGCCTTCCAATTTTGATGATGCAACTCTAGCCCTTGATTTCACTATGAAATCTCCACCATTGATAAAAAATCCTCCAAAATCCTATAACTATAAGCCATCTCCAAGCATTTTCATAATAAGTCTTCAAGCATCTAATTTATGCCAAAATCCTCTCATTCCATTGCTAAATCCTTTCCTTCACTTTGTGCTGGTTAGAATAGATCAATCCACATTAATTTTGTCTTGGATATAGATAGGAATTGCTTATTGGGTGTATGCATTCCTCCATCCTATCAAGGAGAATGGATTGTGTGAAGATTTGAGGTATAATAGTTGTTTTTATTCTTCATTTATGTTTTATTGTCTTCTAACCTTTCCATCATCTTTAGGCGGATCCAATATTCCAACACAATAAATAACGTGAAAATCTAAATTTGCAGGCCCAAGTTATGGAGTTTTTTATAAAAGAGGTGCTTCAGAAAGTTTGAAAATTTACTCTAAGTAGTTTACAAAATTATTGATTATTTGAATTTAACTAATTAAGAAATTTTGAGCACCCCAAGCACTTGAGAAAGCCAAAATGTTGCATAGATGATATTTTTTACCGTTGAGACTGGACACACTGAGGCATTTTGTCAAGTAGGGCCTCCCCATGCATGAGGTGAGTGAAATTTTTGAATTTTAATGCACTATTCATTATTTTTCATGTCCAATGGGGCCTACATGAAGTGCTAGTGTGCCCTTGGTGAGCTAGCATCCTATAGGTGTGCTAGCATCTGAAAGGAGCGCTAACGTCTAGAGGCACTAGTTTCTTTAGAGACTTAGAATTATTTTGCATTTTGAGGTTCAAAACTTGATGTTTTATGATGTAGTACTAATATAATGTTTCTTTTGCACTTGTGGTATTCTCTAATGATGCACAAGAACATGAGAGGCTAGATTTTTGTATTGTTGCAAGGCCATCTAAGTGCATTGATAGCAGAGGATGTTACACTCTTGCAGAGAGTGGGTGTATAGTAGGTATACACCATGTTGATAATGTGATTTCATGACTGCATGCTCATGGTATCAATGGAGATGCAGGATGTAGATGTTGGCAAGAAACACTACCTAACATTGATAGGTGTTTTCATTGATGGAAACTAAGATTGTTCCACACATCTGCAGTGTAGTATTTGATCATACCGGAAGTCAGAATGGAAATCTATCTAAGTCTGAGAGCCTGAAATAGAGCATATAGCAGAGTCCAGTATCTTGGTCAGTAGATCTCTCCAGTTAATCCTTATGTGTTGCGGATCTGAAGAAGTGTAGAGGGACACCAAGACAATCTAAATCCAAGTTTTTAGCCTCCGATGATAAAGGGATCAAAAGTTATGAGCATCTGAATACCGGGTTCTATTATGATAGAACAATTCAGTAAAGAACATGCCGACTTATGTTAAATCCTTGTGCGGACCAAATAGAAGTGTTTTGATGAGCTGTGTATGAGATATAAAGTTAGTGGCTGACATATATGATGATCTACATGTGTCATTTTTGGTATGCATCAATATTGGTGTATGGATCTAGCTGACAAAGCAGAGCATTCATAAAAGTCCTAAGTGTTGCCAACTGACAAGTAATTGCAATTGAAGACAAGGATATATATAGTTGATTGTTGTGGATATTTTGGGTGTGTGTGTTGCGATCATGGATTGAATGCAAAAGGAGTAGAAATCTAAGATCTGAATAAAGGTAGAATAGTAAGAAGAGCAGACTAAAGATGAAGTGTATAAAATCAGTATTTACACTTAACCAAAACTAATCTCCAGCATTGGCAGATGCATCTTACCAGTTCAAATTCTCTGTAAATATTTTATCTTTTCTATAGGCAGTGAGCCTCCATTTGAGCAGTGAGCCTAAATGCATGTGCATTCCCATTTGTAAAATACTTTTAATAGGGTATTAATTTTGTGGGTTAACCCCCACCATGGTTTTTCCCTTAACCGGGTTTCCACGTCAAAAATCTTGGTGTCAATTATGTTATTTATGTTTCTAATCATGTATTGTTTATGTCATTGATTTGATAATTAGTTATGAAGAAAGAATAAAGTAAGAAACGTTTAAATTAAGAGACAATTGATTCACCCCCCCTCTTAGTTGTCTGGACCTAATCCAACAATTAGTATCAGAGCAAGGTTCCTTAAAGATGCCTAACAACTTAAGGAAAAGATCTTGGAAGAAGTTTCAAATGGGGTCATTGAGAGATCTTCAGTCAGCCCTAGAAGAGTTGGCTCAGTCTAGAACAAAAATTATTAATATGAGAGGTGAGCTTAAAGATTCTAATTCCACCATTGAAATGTTAAAAGATAAATTAAAGAAATCTACGCAAAGAAAAAAGGAGCTACTTCTAAAGCTATCCATTTTACCTAAAGAAAATAGCTTGAATGAAGCTTTGGAAGAAAAAACAAAAGAATGTGAGAAGCTATCAAAAGAAGTCAATGTTCTGAAAATTGAAATGGAATCTGGGGTGATGAGGCAAACCAAAGAAAGTGAAGATAGGAAGAAAATCGAAGAAGATCTAAAACAAAAACTAAAAGAAAGATCTGAAGAATGTTGCAAATTGGATGGAATAGCTAGCCATCTAGAGTCTGATGTACAAGAAAGTAGAAACAATGAGAGAGAACATGAAAGGTAAATAGTCATTCTCAGACATGACCTAGCTATTGCAAATGAATATAAGGAGAAGTTCAAGATAAGTTCAACAAAACTTGAAGTATTTCTTGAAGGATAGAAAAGGGATGATGACAAGCATGGTCTTGGATATGAGAAAGGTGAAATCTCTAGATCCGGACAGAGAGATTCTCAACCTAGGAATGGGAGAAATAGATCTAGAAAACCTCCAGTAAGATAGCTAAATGCTCAAAGATATCCATCATTCAATGGAAATTGTTTCAACTACAACAAATTTGGTCATAGAGCTACTCAGTGCAGAAGCAAAGTAAATCAAACCGGTCCATCCTTCTTCGGTCAATGCTTCAAGTGTAATAGGTATGGTCATAGATCAAATGAATGCAGAAATATGACAATGAATAATCCCAATAATAGAAGAATTAGCAAATCTTTCAATGGTTACTGCTTTGTTTCATATGGGTTTGGGCACATGGCTAACAGTACAAATCAAGAGAAAATTAGGTTTATAAGAAAAGAAATATTGTGTGCTTTAATTGCAACAAATCTAGTCATATTGTAAGATTCTGCAAAAGTAGGAACAATGAAAGAAGTTGTCCAGTAAACAAAAAACTAGATGAGCAGAGACAAGACAAAGGCAAACAAAAAATTGATACGAATGGGAATTAGGATGAATCAAACAAGATATGGGTCAAGAAAACTATTATGAACGATAGCAATGGATCTGTACCACAATCCGGTGTTGATAATTCCTCTGGGAATTAAGTTCGAAGCCTTGGCTCAGGGGGAGCAACATTATAAATCAAATTCCCCCAGCTAGTAAGTGCCTAGATTTGGCACACTAAGAAAAGAGATCTTGGATTGTCTCATACCATTTGAAAGGATTTCTAAAAGAAAAGAGGTGGATATGGCAAATTTCAGAGCAATACATGAAAGACTACTAAAAAATAGAGCAACCGGATGCGCTAGGGCAGGGCATTTATTACAAAGGCAAATTAGGTGATGTGAAGCTTAAAAAGGTCATTCACTCCTCATTTCAAACACTTTGCATCAGGAGAAATCAAGAAGAAAGAAGTGGACAAGATTAGAGCTGAGAATTCTCAAGATTTGGAAGTGAGAAAAGGATTTCCAAGCAAAAACCCTAATCTATGTAACAAGGAATTTTCTATTTTCTACAAAAATTTTTGAGTTCATAATTTCTGCAAATGGCTACACCTCTAGTTGTAGATGTTACTGAAAGGCCTCATCCCAAGTTCAAAAAGCATCCATTCAGATTTGTAGAAGTTGAGATGCTAGGTACAATTTCTAGAGTTTCGTATGGGTTATGAGGTGGATGGAAGAATTTTGGATATGTATGCTCAGCATCTTATGAGCAAACCTAAAGATACCTTTGTGGAAAGGTTTGGAACATATAAGGAACAAAGTCTAAAATTGCATGTGGTACTTAGACAACCGGAGATCAAGAGGAAAGTGCAGAGACAAGTTGAAAGATATGCTGAGAGCATTGGCCTAACCAAGGAGGCAGTAAAGAAAAACAAAGAAAGAATTGAAAAGATAAAGAAAAACATTGAGTAGACTACAGAAGAAAGTGAGCCAACAATTGCTACAAAAGTCTCACAAAGCCCCTCAAGGAAAACAAGGAGCTCTGCAAATCCTACTAAGAAACCCAAGCCCTCTCCTACCAAGAAACTAGATGCCACTCCATCCAGTGAAGGAGGGAAAAGAAAGAAAACCAAGGCCACAAGAACTCACAAGATCTCAAGGGATGATGAGGAGACCGAGACAGATGAAGAAGTGAAAGAAATAAGATCCAAGAAGATCAGAACTTCAAAAACCTCTTAAGACCAGCCTTCCAGAAGCAGTAAGGCCAGTAAAAGAAGTATCTGGTAAAGTCGCTATGACTATCGATGAAATTGTAAAAACAATCACTATTCATGGAAATTTGAAGCCTATCAAAGTTTACTATGATAACCTTGATCAAGCAAATAAGAAAATTTTAGATGTTGTTATCATATATCTAAATAAATTCAAAAGAGCCCTTTGGATTAGGTAACAAGTGGTGAGAAAATAGGAATGAGTCCCTCCAGAGAGAATACAGAGAAGAGTAAAATAAAGAAAGAGGAAGAAAAAGAAAAGGAAGACAAAGTAGAAGAAGATGGTGCAAATGTTGAGGCACCTAAAGCAGATGCAAAAAAATCTAATTTAGAAAATGTAGCAAGAGACACTGTATATGTAGAAAAAGGTCCTCTTGAAAAGGAAGTGATTAAGCTTGATGAGCTTGAACTACTCCAAGGACTAACTAATCCGGATGCACTCTCTCCATTTCAATTGATGAATATAGCATCTTTCACCCAAGTAAAAGCCAGAGAAAAGATGATAAAATCCCACATAGAGGATAATGAGTTGCTGGGGCTAGCAACTGGAGTTTTAGAGAAATTAGTGCCAACTTATTAGAAGAACCAAAGTGATTCCCCCTCCGGTCATCTAAAAAATCTTGTAAGTTTAGTAAGTTCACATTTTGAATCTTTTGAAAAGTCTGTAGAGACAAATGTTCAAAAAGAGTTCTTGAATACGAAGTTCAGCCAGGTCAAGAATCTAATAAGGAATGATAGGTTTATTTTAGGCATCAGCATAAAGAGCATTCAGAATACTCTAAATGATGGAGGAGATATATATAAGTTTTGTCTATCCTGGTCTAAGGTAAATGAAGATATTGAGAAGAAGATAAAGAAAAAAGAACATAAAATATCAGTTCTGTCCCAAAATTTTGATCCTTTAACTGTCTCTCCTATAAGCCAGGAATGTCAAGTTATTAGCTTGATAGATGAAATTAAGGGACTTGTAAAAGAGAAAAGCAATACTATCAAGAGGATGTGTGAACTTCAGCGATTAATTGCCCCTAAGTTAGAGACAATGTATAATGTCTTATCCAAAGCCCAAAATGCACTTCAGACAAGTGATCCTCTGGATCTGGCAAAGGCAGGAGCATATGCATTTTTGTTGAGTGGGCACATCTCAATTTTGGATGGAATGAAGAATACTTGGGCCTCCGAACTTGTGCAAATGAAACCTAGTTTTGCAGACATTCTCAAATTCATGTGAATAGAACTTAATGATTACTTGTACATATGCGGCAATGTCTACAGAATTTTGGAGAATTTTGGTTTGTGGATCCCACCCTTTGCCATTGATGTCAAAGGGGTAGTGAAGGACAGTGAAAAATGAGGTATTCAACAAATGGGGAGCACCAGAATAAGTGAAGTGCATGAATGTATAGATAAAGGGGGAGTTGCACAAAGACACTTAGTTATTTTTCACTAAGTGTTGCCATCAATGCCAAAGGGGGAGATTGTTGGCAAGAGACACTGCCTAGAATTGATAGGTGTTGTCATTGATGGCAACTAAGATTGTTCCACACATCCGCAGTGCAATATCTAATCATAGCGGAAGTCAGAATGGAAATCTATCTAAGTTCGAGAGCCTGAAATAGAGCATATAGCAAAGTTCAATATCTTGGTCAACGGATCTCTCCAGTTAATCCTTATGTGTTGCAAATATGAAGGAGTGTAGAGGGACACTAGGACAATCTAAATCCAAGTTTTTAGCCTATGGTGATAAAGGGATCAAAAGTTATGAGCATATGAATATCGAGTCCTATTATGGCAGAATAGTTCAGTGAAGAACATGTCGACTTATGTTAAATCTTTGTGCGGACCAAATAGAAGTGTTTTGATGAGCTGTGTATGAGATATAAAGTTAGTGGCCGACATATATGATGATCTACATGTGTCATTTTTGGTACGCATCAATATTGGTGTATGGATCTAGCCGACAGAGCAGAGCATTCATAAAAGTCCTAAGTGTTACCAACTGGCAAGTAATTCCAATTGAAGACAAGGATATATAGAGCTGATTGTTGTGGATATTTTGGGTGTGTGTGTTGTGATCATGGAGTGAATGAGAAAGGAGTAGTAATCTAAGATCTGAATAAAGGTAGAATAGTAAGAAGAGCAGAGTAAAGATGGAGTGTATAGAATCAGTATTTGCACTTAACCAGAACTGATCTCCAGCATTGGCAGATGCATCTTACCAATTCAAATTCTCTATAAATCTTTTATCTTTTTTGTAGGTAGTGAGCCTCCATTTGAGTGGTGAGCTCTGGGCAATGACCCTAAATGCATGTGCATTTCCATTTGTAAAATACTTTTAACAGGGTATTAATTTTGTGGGTTAACCTCCACCGTGGTTTTTCCCTTAACCGAGTTTCCACATCAAAAATCTTGGTGTCAAGTGTGTTATTTATGTTTCTAATCATGTACTATTTATGTCATTGATTTCATAATTAGTTATGAAGAAAGAATAAAGTAAGAAAAGTTTAAATTAAGTGACAACAGATTCATCCCCCCTCTCAATTATCCAGACCTAATCCAACAATAGATGCCTCTGTCTTTCATATTTCAATGAGAGAGATGATAGTCACACTTGAGGATGTGTACTAGATACTGAGACTTTTGGTTCAAGGCTGCACTATATTGATCATAAACAACAATCTTTCACCTACGTGTAGCAGCGGTAGAGGTGTGTGATTAGTCAAATCATGGCTAGCGATGTTACGAGGCACATCCACTTGTGGTGGTTGGAGTAGGGAAGAGTTGTGATCCCTTTGGTTTGTCACATGCTTATTGTTGGGAAATTACAGGTCAACCAAACCACTTCCTACATAACCCTATGAGAGAAAATGGTGCATACAAGCTTACAAAATAACCATAATGTAAAGATCAAAAGACATACCACAAGATATACCCTAAGAAAACCCTCAAGAGGGTGTTAAATAGGAAAAGGGAGAATGATGCAAACATGTAAGTACACTAGATCAAACCCTTTTGCATAATAACATTCGAGGACAAAACCAAGCCAAGTCACTACAAGATGCAAGAGGACTCGGCTATTGATTTTTTTCTCAAGAGTGTTATGGAATGATGTGATTTAACCAAGCCTTTTTATCAAACCCTAGGTTAAATATGAGTAAAACCCTAGTTATGAGATAATTAACTTGTAATAGACAAACAACAACATAAACCTAAGATCTAAAAGTGCCAAGGTGATTAGTGAGATGTCATAACCCATGTCATGGAAGCTAAAATGTTAGAGGACTCCAGGGTGGGTGCCCAAGTCCTAAAAGTTGGGATCTCCAAAAACTCAAAATTTGAGAAATGTTGTTGAGAGTGCCTAGATTCCTGTTCCAGTGTTTTTTTAGTAGGAGGATGCTGGGACGGGAGACCAAGTCTTCCATAAAGGAATTTTTGCAATATTTTTTCTGATCTTGAAATCCTTTCCCTTACACAACCTTCTTTTACCTTCACTTCTTCAATCTTTGCACCTGTAGCCTGCACACAAGAAGAAGAGGGGTTTGGGGGTTGTGGTGTTTAGGGATTTGCCTTAGTCAAATCTTGGGATAGGATTTAAGCTTCCCAACACCATTGTTAGAGAAAGAGCATGTCCATGATGAAATGATTCAAATAATAATGATGTCACCTTAGAAGTGAAGCCCTTAGGAGAATGAAGATCTTTCAACTCTTGAGGAGATTGATGATGATTCCAAATCTACAACAACACACACAATACAAACACAAATCTATAACAATAATACAATGAATGCTCTTTTCTCCAAGATGATAAGTTATCTATCACAAACCTATTTCAAAATGAATTCAAACACTCACTTATATATGCTTTCCCATTAAATATTCATAAATTAATTTAAAGAGCTGACAAGGGGAGACCCATTTAAAGGTCTTATGTTGACATGAATTAAATTCTACCTTGACCAATCAGGGAGGCCTTGGGCACAGGTGCCCAAGTACCAAGGGGCCTTTTTGGTCTGGGGTAAGGCATTAAATGGGTCCCTAGTTCCGATTTGACATGGGTTTCAGGGGATTTCTCATTGGGATGAATATTTTACATGTAGAGTGTTAACATGGGGACCTAGGAGCTAAACTAGGAGGTAAAAAGGCATGTGTCCACTTTTTACTCTATAACAGAGGGAAAAACTTAGCCTATAAAAGCATCCACACTCAATGTATATTCAATAATGAAACATTACAATACACTTATAGAGTCTCATGAATACTTTTGAAACATCAAGCTCCTCCAATGCATCCTCCATGTGTCAAAGTAAGTAACCACACATCCTATGTCATGCTTCACATATGCACCCACAAGAGAAAGTCAATACAATGAAATCCCACTCAACTAGCCAACCCAAACCACTAACCAAGTGCTTGTTTTTATAGACTCAAGCTCACACAAATACAACTTGTGGTATTGGCAAAACCATGTGTTTCAAAACCATTGAACCCCTCATTTACTTTTTGATACTAAGTTTTCCCAATATCAATTATTTATTCTATGTCTCCCACACATAAAATATCTAACCAATGTTACAATACAACTTTACAAGTGGACCTAAATAAATATTTAATGTGGCTAAACACATCTCTTATATGCACCACAAATAAATATTTATTTTACATATTTAAAATATTTCATTTCTTGTACAAGGTGTACAAAACCCTTTTCCTAACACTTATCGTGGTCGTCACCCCATACATTGCACCAGACATGCGACACACACACCTTCATGGTGGCCTAATCCATACCATCAAGGCGATGGAGGAGCACAAGGTAGTGTTCGCATGGGGACGAATCATGCTCGTTCACTTATATTATGATCTAGGTTGGTATGTGCATTATGAGGGCCATAGTTTGATGATCTACATGATCCTACAGGTTTGAGCATTTGAGCACATCAAGTGCATGTAGCTAGTGGGCATCCCTATAGTCAACATATGGACCACACCACAAGAACACACCTACACCTTGAGTAGGTCATGGTAGTTTGGTGATCAACTCTACTGGTGGTAAAATTTTGATAATTTATAGAGAAAAAACATTCTATGAAGACCTTATCAGTAGATCCAAGCATGGGATGGATAGGATCATTAGATGGCACATATAAAAAGGGATTGATTCTTTGTTAGCCACTTTGATCACATAATCATGTCATTTTAATACAAGTGGGTGATGCAATAGTTCAGAGATGTACAAGGTATCCCTATGGTTGTATTGACTTACATGTGTTCTCAATGCAACACCATGAGGCCAAGGGATTAGCCCAGTCTGATAGTAGCAAATGTCACTTTGATAGACTCTAAGGATAAGGAGTACCTTATGCAGCTCCTATGTCCAATATTGATGATGTGAGGGTTACTCCAGTGTTCACAACATGGTGGGTCGCATCTAGGCTGGCTCTAATTTTTCTACTAGATGCACTAGCGAGAGATCTAGGACCAATGGTAGAGTAGGGGGGATGAGGAGAGTGAAGAGAAGTCCTCCAATGTGGAGGATGTAGAGGAGGAGGAGGAGATTGTGCTAGTATAGGTGACAAGGAAGCAATGATCAAGGGATGAGGGCCCAGCCACTACAGAGGAGAGGCCTCTAGAGCCTGACCTCGAGTGGCTCAGGTGCCACCATTAGCTAGTGGCATCCAAAGTTAGATGAAGTGAGGGGAGTTGTGATGCAAGAGCATCCCAAGTTGCAGAGTAATCTTGCATCAACCAAAAACATTGACATTCTTTCTTTCCTTGCATTTTCAGTTTAGTCAGTTGTAGTTTCAACATTTTGTACCACATTTTACTGCATCTTCATATCTAAACTTGTAGAGTAGGACTTAGCATCTAGATATCTTCATATCATCATATTTAAATTTTAGATTATTTGGACTTGTCTGCTAAGAGTTATCGCTAATAGAAGATCATCAATTCTCATAGAGTAGAGCATACAGATAGTCAACTGAAGGAGAAGGTTTATGGAGCACTTCCGTGACTTGCAGAGCCTAATGACACATCATACATGACACCTATGGATCAGATAGACCTTCCTTGAGGTGTGCACCTTGATTCATGCATTTGCAAAGCATTACTAGATGTTGTAGATTGACCTACTTGTTTCTACACATTATATTCCTTCATTGGAGTTTGTAACCTCCCTTGGCCTACGCAGAGAATTTCTTGAGCTTGAGGATGATACATAGATCTCTTAGAGGCATTAGGGAGCAGTTAATCAATGAAATAGTTTTGAGTTAGCAATTATAAGAAATTTTATTCTGGAAGGGCACTTCAATGCCATATCTTGCATATCTGTTATAATTGGAAATCAAACTAGTGAGCCCTTTGATTGTAGCCCGCATGTTTCTGGCATATGAGAATTGTAATTCTTTGATATTCTAAATATTTGAATCTTGCATTGCATATTATAATTGAGTTGTTTCTGTTGTGTTTACTCTCCCTGTATGGTTTGGATAGTTCATTTTGTGAACCCTCCGACCGTGACTGCACCAAGTGGTATCAGAGCGAAGTTTTGAATCCTTTGGGAAGTGAATGCATTTTGTAAGATCTTGTTGTGAACAGATCACCAACCTGAGGCAGTCTACTTGTGTTTTCTAACAAAGCATTGATTGTGAGGTAGTTGCTACCCTATAGTCAGATCACCAAATCGAGGCATTTGCATTGGATCCTAGGAAGAGATGCCACCGATAAGGATACTTGTTATGGGTAATGTTGCTAGAAGAATGGAAGAAATGATCGAGATGATGAGGAAAATGAAAGTTAGATTGGATGTTGTAGAAAAATATAGAAGAAGAGGACTAAACCCTAGACATGATGTTGAAAGCGATGATGAAGAATTTCAATCTGCATATCAAAATGAAGAAGCCCTAGAAGAAGAAGAATCAAATCAGGTGAAGATGTTGAAAGCTATTTATAAGATTGGAAAGAGACCTAGAGTGGAAGTACTGAACTATACTAGAAATTTAAATCCAGAGGAATTGATTGACTAGATAAATGATTTGGAAGAATATTTTGAATATGAGGAAATTGAAGATCTGGAGAAAATTTTCCAAAGACTAAGTTGAAAGGACATGCTACCATTTGGTGGAAAGAAATTCAATTGGATAGAAATAGGAGAGGAAAAGAAAATATCATAAAATGGGATAGGATGGTGACAAAGTTGAAGAATCAATTTATACCTGCTGACTATGAGTTGGAATTGTTGAAGAGATTGCAGAACTTGAGACAAAAGGAGAAATTTGTAGAGTATATTGAAGAATTTCATAAGATGATTATAAGGACTGGAGATAGTGAAGTAAGCAAGGAGAAAGTGGCAAGATACATAAATGGATTGAGAATGAACATTCAAGAAGAACTTAGTTTGGTAAGGATGACAACAATGAAAGAAGCATATCAGTTTGTCTTGAAAGTTGAAGAAAAGTTGAATAAGAAGCATGAGCAGAGACATAGAGGAAGATGAGGTAAATTTCAAAGAGGTAGAACATATCTTGGAGGAGAAAGATCATATGCAGAGCCAAAGAAAGAAAGTACCCCATACCAGAAGGAAGAAAGGGACAATAATTCATACTACAAAGGGAGAGATGACATAAATTTTTACTGCAATAGCAGAGATAATCATAATTCCTACCACAATGAAGGATACTAGAGAGATGAAAGAGGATTTGATAAGAGAATATTCAAAGGAACTTGTTTTAAGTGTGGAGGTGAATGACACAGAGCATTTGAATGTTGTCAAGAAAGTACCAACAAGAAGATAGAGAACGGTGCAAGAGCAACTTATGCGTAGGAAGAACCTGTTGGACCACCTAGTTTAATTGGAAAACTAGAGAAAGGAGACTCATTAGTCATGAGGAGAGCACTATTTCAAGAAGAAAATTTTGAGGAACCACCACAAAGGAAAAGTTTGTTCTGGACCAGATGCAAATCAGGAGGTAAATGTTGTAAAGTGATCATAGATAGTGGTAGTACTAATAATTTGGTTTCAGAGGAGATGGTGACTAAGTTGAACCTGGAGAGATTGAAACACCCTAAGCCCTACAAGATAGCATGGATTGAGGATGAACACAAGGTACTAGTGAGTGAACAATATTTGGTGAAATTTCATATTAGATCTTATAATGATGAAGTATTGTGTGATATTATGCCAATGGATGTATGTCATATATTGTTGGGTAGATCGTGGCAGTATGATAGAAAAGCTATACATGATGGGAGAAAAAATACTTACACTATAACATCAAATGGGAAGAAACATATCTTGATACCTTTAAAAGATGAGCCTAAAAGTGAAGTATGTGGGAATGCTAGAATTTGTTTAGTTGATGGAAGAAATTTTTTAAATGGATTGAGACATGAGAATATGTGTTTTTCTTTTATTCCTAAGAAGTGCAGAACCCTAAGTACAGAGACTGAAGAATCATAGCCAGAGGAGATAACTGAATTGTTGAAAGAGTATGAATACATCATATCAGATAATGTACCTAAAGGATTGCCACCAATCCGAAGTACTACTCATCATATGGACCTTATACATGGAGCTAGTTTGCCTAACAAAGAAGCACACTGGATGACACTAGTAGAGAATGAGGATCTGAATAGACAAATACAAGAGCTATTGAGGAAATGATTGATTTGAGAAAGCTTAAGCCTATGTTCAGTACCTGCAGTACTAGCACTGAATAAAGATGGAGAATGGAGGATGTGTACAGACTCTAGAGAAATCAATAAGATCATGGTTAAGTATAGATTTCCATTTCCAAGGATGGATAACATTATGGACTGTTTGAGTGGAGCAAAGTATTTCACAAAGATAGACTTGAAGAGTGGATACCATCAGATCAGGATCAGAGACGGAGATGAGTCTAAGACTACATTCAAGACAAATGAAGGATTGTATGAATGGTTAGTGATGCCTTTTGGATTGACTAACACACCAAGTACTTTCATGAGGTTGATGAATGAGGTTTTGAAGAAATTCTTGGGTAAGTTTGTTATTGTATACTTGGATGATATTTTAATTTTCAGTAAGATAAAGTAAGAACATTTGTGGCATATTAGACAAGTTTTGCAGAGGTTGAGAGGACCAAAATTGTTGATAAACATCATGAAATATAGTTTCATGAAGGAAGAATTGCTATATTTAGGATTTGTGATTTCTATGGAAGGATTGAAGATGGACCCTGAGAAGGTTAGAGCAATTGTTGAATGGCCAACACCGAAGAGCATTGGAGAAGTAAGATCATTTCATGGATTAGCTAGTTTCTATCGGAAGTTCATAAAAAATTTTAGTTCAGTATGCACACCAATGATAGAGACAATGAGAGGTGATAGAAAGGATTTTAAGTGGACATCAGGAAAAAAAAAGAGTTTTGAATTATTGAAGTAGAAAGTCATAGAGCAACCAGTGTTAGCATTACCAGATTTCAACAAAGTATTTCAAGTAGATTGTGATGCCAGTGGAAATGCAATAGGAGTAGTGTTAATTCAAGAAGGGAGACCAGTAGCATATTTCAAAAAGAATTTGAATGATGCAAGGAGAAGATGTTTAGTTTATGATCAGGAGTTCTATGCCATAATTCAAGCTTTGAAGAAGTGGAGACATTACTTGTTGCCTAAGAAATTTGTATTGTACACGGATCATCAAGCTTTACAGTATCTGAACAGTCAAGGAAAATTGAATCAAAGACATATGAGATGGGTAGAGTTCATGTAGAGTTACACATTTGTATTGAAGCATATGTGTGACAAGTCAAACAAAGTTGTAGATGCATTGAGTAGAAGAAGGAATTTACTGACAGAGATGAGAGTAGAAGTAGTAGGTTTTGAAGAATTGAACATGTATGAAGAAGATCTTGATTTTGTAGAACCATGGAAAACATGTAAGGAACCTATTGTGACAAATAGAAATAAGTGGTTAGACTATTTCATTTAGGAGGATATGTTGTTCAAAGGAAATTATTTGTGTATACCTAGGAGTTCAATGAGAGATAATCTGATTAAAGAGAAACACAGTGGTTGAATGGAAAGACATTTTGGAATTGATAAGATAGGAGTTTTGGTAAGTAAACATTATTTTTGGCCTTAGATACTTAGATATATAAGGATGTAAGGAAGTTTGTGTAAAATTGTGTTGCAGTCCAGAACACTAAGAGGGGGGTGAATCAATGTGTATAAATTTTAAAAAAAATTACACCTTTTGACTTACAAGATAAAGAGAGAGAAAGACATCAATGATTTGTTAACACACATATGCACAATTATAATATTGAAGCCATTAATTAGGACATTAAGTACAAATCATATATGAACACATTAAGACACATAAGAAATATAACACAAGATATGATGAGTGGAAAACCCACAAGGGGTAGAAAAACCACTCTGAAATTCCCCACTGGCTTATCAAAAACCTCACTGGTTACAAATAGGTCTCACTAACCATACAAGCCTCACTGGCTACAAAGAGGTATCATTGACCATACAAGCGTCACTGGCATCTACCATCACCATTATCAAACCACCAAATCAAGTGTGTAAGAAATGATTGCAAGTCAATATGATTTGCACCAATACATAACCTATATCTCATCAACTCCTCTGCAAATAATTCACTATCAATTCATTATCTCTATACCATGAATTCATTTGATCCTAATTTAGATTGTCTCTGCACAAACAATTCTTATGGTCTTCAAACTTGAAATGATGTCTTCTTCCTGTGTTTGAGTCATTACTGCAAAAACATTATCTTCTGTATCACACACATAACAATATTTGATTCATCTGTGTTTTCTTTTCAAAAGGATCTTGTAGAAATTGTCTTCATTACTACAACTTGGTCCACTCAACAACACAATCACTTTCACAACCTGCATATTTATATTACTTCTCAATGACAACTCTTGATTTTCCATATTTTCTCTGCACAAAAAATAAATATTTTTCATGATCATTTTAAGAATAAAAATAATTCTTCAATTTCAATCATCATTCATGTTCCCTGCAAAACAATTTCTCTCCATATTTCTTCTCTTTAAAAAAACATTTTCATTTGTATATAAAAAATATTCAATCTTATCTACAAAAATCTTTGATTTTCAAATCCATTTGAAAAAATAAATTATCCTTTGATCTTCTCTGCATATTCATCTATCTTCCCTTATCTCTGCAAAATTTCTTCATCCAATTCTTCAAACTCTTAATCTCCTCTACATAAAATCATTCTCTTGTAATAAAAAACTTTTCATCATACAAAAAAATCTTCAATGAATTTATTCAATCTGCCCTCTATAAAATAAAATCTCTTTCAAATCTGATGTCCACTGCAAGAAGACAAAAAATTCTTCCAAGAAAATTATTTAATAACATCTCTTTGTCTTCTCATAAAAAAGCCAATAAAAAATCTCTCCTTAAAAATAACTTCTTTATTTTAAACTACATGAGAGACTCACTAATGCAGTCATAAAATCAAAAAGAATTTTCTTAAAATTAGTGCATAAAAATCTGCCTTTTATACTAACTAAAAATAGTCCCTTCATTTCTGAAAAGCAATTAAAGCTCCACTAAGTCTTTAAAAATAATAAAAAAACTTCTTTGTCTCTTCAATGTGCACGAGAGACTTATAAAATTCTCCTTGATAATTGCTTTCAATTCCACAAAAAATTGCTTTTTAAATAGGCTAAAAATAGCCTTATAAAATCTTCTTTTTTGTAGAAGACATTTAAATACACTTCAAAATGCATACACTAGAAGTGGGAGTTGAAATTTAAATGTAGACCCTTAATTTAATAAAGCGCTCTCATTCCATTTTAAATAAAGAGCATCGATTACCTTTTAGCGCCCAAAGCATTCATATGATGACCGATGCTATGGATTAAAGGGTCAAGGGGGGCAGTTATAAATGACATTTAAACCACCCTCTACAAGGTCACTTTAAGTGACCTGACTTTCTATAACAGGTCAACAAAAAATTAAAACATAAAGAGCATTTGATATATGACGGGCAGGAAGGCATGAAAGCACTTAGGATTTAGGAATAAGATTTAGATTTTGGCTTCAAAGAAAAACTAAAACACATGGAGATTTAAGCAAGACCTTTCACCATAGAACCCAAGAGATAATGGTTAGTGCAGAGATCCTTTGAGATAGATTTTACTACTTAGAGTTCCTTAGATTTATAAGACTAAGTAAAGTATGCAAGTTCAACTTGTAGTCCTTAGACATGAATTCAAAGCAACCCCAAGTGTTAACAACCTTTGACTCCATATCGATATTTATTAAAACTGTGTGTATACCTGACTATGAAAGAATGACATGAGAACTAAAATGTCAAAACATGATGACATGAGAACTGACCAAGATATGATGACCCAAGACATAATAGCATATGCATGAAGGCAAACATAATAGAGTCTTGAAATATGAAGTTTGACATAAGTAACATGAGGTGAAAGACACTGATAGGCTCTTACATACTGAGGGCATAAAACATCTGAATTGATACCAAACAAGTAACTTGGTATCATTACCATACATTGTGTCCAATCTTTCCTTAACACCATCCTCTGAGCTTGAACCATCCTCTGGGCTTTGAAACCTACTCCTTTTGACACATAATCACCAAACATGAACCATTACACTAATGATCAACATGAACACCATCCTGATCAAATACAATAGCATTAAGGTACACTATGATGAGAAAACAACCTATGATCTTTCAACTCCTCTCAACAATGACCTGAGGTAGATCAAACATAAATGACAACATGACATCTTCTGACCTCTTTGTTGGCTTACCTTTTGACATCAATGACAACCTTCCAACACCTTTTTGACATCAATGACAATCAATCTCCATCAATCTCCCCCTTTGTCATTGATGGCAAAACTACATGATGCATTTTCTCTGTGTCCCCCTTTTTGACATCTGATGACAAAGGCTGAATTAACTCCCCTTGAAAACAACTCTTTAACTTGAGAGCAACAAGTCATTTGAAAACATACATCCTAAAACACAAAACTTGAGAGAAATATCATGTGAGACATATCAAACAAAACATCAAACCTCTTATATAAACTTCCTATTGACTGTACCATATTCTCAGCACAATACCATTTCATGTCACAACACCAATATGAAGATGAAGATAAAACACTGATATATCTCTATAATCAAATACAAACTCATGATGATATCACATGTGGTTTGTAAAAACAAATGTTTCATGACAACCAACTCTTCCACAAACACACTGATGAACAACAATCATGAAAACTACTCATCACACTATTCACAACTCATGATGACATGATGACCACTCTAGAGATAACTTTGAGAAGACTTCCATGAGAGTGACAATAGGCTAATCTTAATGAACAATCAATATACATTTGCACACACATCTTGATATGATAAAGAATGAAAACCATCTGAATACTATCTTGAAGAAGACCATCCTCCTGTTCCTGCATAAGACACTTTTTACAACACACTGTCAAATCTGATATATACATAACCACATTTGAAACATACTGCAATCAACAAGAACTCCTACCTCTTGACTTTATCATTCAAATCAGCCCATCAAGACTACACATCAAGTTCTTCCTGCAACAACACTTTGCAAAACCAAATGCAGAGACAATTATTAAGAATTAAATTGTTCCAATTTCAACATCCTCATCCAACATATGCAAACATCTAATGAGAGTTCCTTTAGAACACCTTAACTGAAGCATCGTGACAAATCAACCATGTAAGTATCAACATGATATGAACAATATACAAATAGGATCAAGTCACTCAACATCATCAAACTCTTTATGCAGAGAACTTTTGAACATCTTATCAACAACATGTATGCATTATAACATCATGAATCACTGACATACACTGAAGATCAAAAAAGTTATGAACTTTACTTCACAAAACTGATATGAATATTATAAGGCATGAATCTAAAAAGATAATAATCAAAACAAGATCAATTGACAAATATCAAATGATCTCCTCCTGAATACTTATTGGGGATAATTGATAGATCATGAACAACTCCCCCTAACTTCATGTTATCTATTATGCAACTGATGAAGTGACTTGTGCAAGATGCACAAGTTTAGAATTTATCTTCTCTTGGCTCTGTTTTAGTCTCCGCACTTTCACTCCTTTCTTCTGTTCAGGTTCCTTCTTCCAAACCTTTTCAACCTTTTTCTTTTTCCAACCTATCAAACTAGGTGATGTTATTGTTTCATACACTCTGTAACTATATGCCTTGTGATCAACAGAGTTACACTTGAAACATACAACATTAGTATTCCATATTAAAGCAAATTAACTGCTTTGTGTCCAAAATGATTACAGGTATAACAATAACCATTAAATGAATAATTATACCTATACATGTATGCTTGTCTTACATGAGCAGTTCTTCTAAAATTTCTTCATTGTTTGTGAATTTTTGCTTCAATCTTCTTTTTGCCTTCAGGATCAGCAACATGATGACTTAAATCAATTTTCCTTCTAGGAGTCTCTTTGGCTTTGGAGCACTCTCCTTCTTCATATCCCAAACTAGTTGTGTTGTTATGATGCTTTTGTTTACCCAACATCTCATGTAACTTGTATGTACTCTCTTCAAACTCCTGATACTTCTTAGACAAAACCTTGAGACCATCATAATCTTTTCTCAGATTGATAATTTCACCCTCTAATTTTAGATTTTCAATTCTTTTAATCTCAAGATTAGATTTGGTTACATCAGCTATCCTCTTAGCTTCCTCAACCTCTATCTTCAGATTGATAATTAAGTTGTCTGATTCATCAACATGTGTCCTTAAATTCACAATCTAATTTCTTGCTTCTTCAAGATCAAAAGATACTTTTTCAAGTTTTGAAAGTGCATTTTCTTTGGATTGTTTTTTCGGTTGTAGTTGCACCTTTAGTCTTTTATTCTCCTTTTTGCATTTCTTGATTTCACTCAGAGCACATATGAGCTCTCCTTCTATGTCAATTTCATATTCCTGATCATCATACTCCTGATTGTGATCACTCATAATGCTACCTCCTTCTGAAACAAATTGAACCTCATCTTATTCATGTGAAAGTTTCCTATCATTGCCACTTTCTTCAAACACTAAGTAGTCCTCTACTTTATCATTACCTTGATAGATTCTCATCAATTCCTTCCATACATCTAGTGTTGTTTCACAATGTAGAACTTTACAAGCAACTTCATTAGATAATCTTGATAGAATAACTTTCTTTGTTGTATGATTGCATTTAAAAGCCTCTATATTATTTGTAGAATTACGTGATTGAGAAGAATTAAAATATCTATTCTCAATAGACATCCATACACCATTCCCTAAACATGATAAATAGACTTGCATTCTCATACACCAAACTGAGAAATCTGAACCATCAAAGAAAGGAGCTCTTGAAACCTTTTCCTCTAATTCAATACATGATTCAACTTGTGAGACATTTCCATCAACAAGTTCTATATCAGTATTTGAATTTGATAAAGATGGAGTCTTTTGACCAGTCTGAGACTTCACATTTTTCTTTTCTTTATTTCTTTGCACTTACCCATGGTACTCCACACACAGGACCTACTCAAGCTGATTAGGCTTCTATAGGGAACCTAGGCTCTGATACCACTTGTTAAAGTCCAAAACAACACTGAGAGGGGAGGTGAATCAGTGTTGTATAAATTTTACAATTTTTACACCTTTCAACTTATAGGTTAAAGAGAGAGAAAGACATCAATGATTTGTTAACACATATGCACAATTATAATATTGAAGGCATCAATCAGGGCATTAAGCACAAATCATATATGAACATGTGAAGACACAAAAGAAATATAACACAAGATATGATGAGTGGAAAACCCACAAGGGGTATAAAAACCACTCTAGAATGCCCCACTGGCTTATCAAAAACATCACTGGTTACAAATAGGTCTCACTGACCATACAAGCCTCACTGGCTACAAAGAGGTCTCACTAGCATCTACCATCACATTATCAAACCACCAAATCAAGTGTGCAAGAAATGATTGCAAGTCAATCTGATTTGCACCAATACATAACCTGTATCTCATCAACTCCTCTGCAAATAATTCATTATTAATTCATTAACTCTGTACAATGAATTCATTTGATCCTAATTTAGATTGTTTCTGCACAAACAATTCATATTATCTTCAAACTTGACATGATGTCTTCTTCCTATGTTTGAGTCATTTCTACAAAAACATTATCTTTTGTATCACACACATAGCAATATCTGATTCATCTGTGTTTTCTTTTCAAAAGGATCCCATAGAAATTGTCTTCATTACTGCATCTTGGTCCACTCAACAACACAACCACTTTCACAACCTGCATATTTATATTACTTCTCAATGAAAACTCTTGATTTTCCATATTTTCTCTGCACAAAAAAATAATCTTTTTCATGATCATTTTAAGAATAAAAATAATTCTTCAATTTCAATCATCATTCATATTCCCTGCAAAACAATTTATCTCCATATTTCTTCTCTTCAAAAAAAAAACATCTTCATTTGTATATAAAAAATATTCAATCTTCTGTACAAAATCTTTGATCTTCAAATCCATTTGAAAAAATAAATTGTCCTTTGATCTTCTCTGCATATTCATCTTTCTATGTTCCCTTATCTCTACAAAATTTCTTCATCAAATTCTTCAAACTCTTCATCTCCTCTGCATAAAAAAAAAAAAAAAACTTTCTCCTGAAATTAAAAAAAATGCATCATACAAAAAAAAATCTTTAATGAATTTATTCAATCTGCCCTCTATAAAATAAAATCTCTTTCAAATCTAATCTCCATCTACAAGAAGACAAAAAATTCTTCCAAGAAAGTTATTTAATAACATCTCTTTGTGTTCTCATAAAAAAGCCAATAAAAAATCTCTCCTTAAAAATAACTTCTTTTTTTAAACTGCACAAGAGACTCACTGATGTAGTCATAAATTAGAAAGAAACTTCTTAAAATTAGTGCATAAAAATCTACCTTTTATACTGACTAAAAATAGCCCCTTCATTAAAAAGCAATTAAAGCTCCACTAGGTCTTTTAAAAATAATAAAAAAACTTCTTTGTCTCTTCAATGTGCACGAGAGACTTATAAAATTCTCCTTAACAATTGCTTTCAATTCCACAAAAAAACTACTTTTTAAATAGGCTAAAAATAGCCTTATAAAATCTTCTTTTTTGCAGAAGATGTTTAAATACACTTCAAAATGCATACACTAGAAGTGGGAGTTGAAATTTAAATGTAGACCCTTGATTTAATAAAGCGCTCTCATTCCATTTTAAACAAAGACCATCGATTACCTTTTAGCACCCAAAGCATTCATATGATGACCGATGCTATGGGTTAAATGGTCAAAGGGGCTGGTTATAAATAACATTTAAACCACCCTCTACAAGGTCACTTTAAGGACCCAACTTGCTATAGCAGGTCAACAGAAAATTAAAACATAAAGAGCATTTGATATATGGCAGGCAGGAAGGCATGAAAGCACTTAGGATTTAGGAATAAGATTTAGAGTTTGGCTTCAAAGAAAAACTAAAACACATGGAGATTTAAGCAAGACCTTTCACCACATAACCCAAGAGATAATGGTCAGTGCAGAGATCCTTTGAGATAGATTTTACTACTTAGAGTTCCTTAGATTTATAAGACTAAGTAAAGTATGCAAGTTCAACTTGTAGTCCATAGACATGAATTCAAAGCAACCCCAAGCATTAACAACCTTTGACTCCATATCAATATTTATCAAAACTGTGTGTATACCTGACTATGAAAGCATGACATGAGAATTGACCAAGATATGATGACCCAAGACATAATAGCATATGCATGAAGGCAAACATAATAAAGAGAGTCTTGAAACATGAAGTTTGACATAAGTAACATAAGGTGAAAGACACTAATAGGCTCCTACATACTGAGGGCATAAAACATCTGAATTGGCACCAAACAAGTAACTTGGTATCATTACCATACATTGTGTCCAATCTTTCCTTAACACCATTCTCTGAGCTTGAACCATCCTCTAGGCTTTTAAACCTACTCCTTTTGACACATAATCACCAAACATGAACCATTACACCAATGATCAACATCAACACCATCCTAATCAAATACAATAGCATTAAGGTACACTATGATGACAAAACTACCTATGATCTTTCAACTCCTCTCAACAATGACTTGAGGTAGATCAAACATCAATGACAACATGACATCTTCTGACCTCCTTGCTGCCTTATCTTTTGACATCAATGACAACCTTCCAACACCTTTTTGACATCAATGACAATCAATCTCCATCAAATTGTAGAGTATGTCAATTTGCAAAAGGGAGTAGTTAGAATATTGGTTTGTACAAATCTTTGATAGTACCGGAGAAACCTTGGGAAGATATAAGAATGGATTTCATATTGGGATTTCTAAAGACATGGAGAGGACATGATTCTATATTTGTAGTGGTGGACATATTTTCAAAGATATCGCATTTCATACCTTGTAAGAAGACAAATGATGCAATGCATGTTGCTGACCTATTTTTCAAGGAGATCGTGAGATTGCATGGATTGCCTAAGAGTATAATTTTAGACAGGGACACAAGATTCATTGGATACTTTTGGAGGACATTGTCGAAGAAGATGAAAATAGACCTAAAGTTTAGTTTAGCATTTCATCCATAGATAGTTGGACAAACAAAAATGGTAAATAGGATTTTGGGAAACTTGTTGAGATGTTTAGTGAGAGATAAGGTAGGAAATCAGGATCTAATTCTACTACAAGTAGAGTTTGCATATAATAATTCAATGAATAGGAGTACATGGAAAACACCGTTCAAGATTATGACTAGAATGAAACCTAGAGGAGTTGCAGAATTTAGAGACATTAGTATGGAGAATAAGAGAAGTGCAGAGGTAGAAGAATATGCAGAATATATGGAGACCTTAAATAATCATGTCAGAAAGCATATAGAGGAGATTAGTAAGTATAAAGTGCAAGCAGATAAGAAAAGGAGACACAAAGAATTTTTAGTTGGAGATGAAGTAATGGTACATTTGAGAAAAAATAGATGTCCAGTGGGGCCATACAACAAGTTAATGATGAAGAAGTTTGGACCTTGTAAGATACTTAGGAAGTTTGATTCAAGAAATGCATATGAAGTGGAGCTACCGAAGATATTTGGTATATCACTTATATTTAACATTGCATATTTATATTAATATCATGAAGGAGAATCAAATGACAGCATGCAAGATGATTTGAAGAAATAGTTACCACAACAATAACTAGAGTGGATAGAGGACATTTTGGAAAATAGAGTTGGACGTAGTACCAGAGGCAAGTAGTATAAATAATATTTGGTTTAGTGGAAAGGCAGACCAGAAGAAGACTTAACATGGGTTTCTTAGGCTTAGGTGGACCACCTTGGTTTTCCTCTATCCCTAGCAAAGTGAGGGACTCACTTTTTTCAACAACCCCAAGTATCTGATGCAGGAGCATCCCAGGTTGCAAAGCAATCTTGTATCAACCAAAAACATTTGCATTCTTTCTTTTCTTGCATTTTTAATTCAGTCAGTTGTAATTTCAGCATTTTGTACTGCATTTTACCGCATCTTCATATCATACCTTCTCTCGTGGAGCAGTACTTAGCATCTAGATATCATCATCTACATCATATTCAAATTTTAGATCATTTGGACTTGTTTGCTTAGAGTTATCACTAACAAAAGATCATCAGTTCTCATAGAGCAGAGCATACAGAAGTCAACTAAAGGAGAAGGTTTGCGGAGTACTTTTGTGACTTACAGAGCCTAATAACATATTATACATGATACATATGGATCAGATAGACCTTCCTTAAGGTCTACACCTTGATTCATGCATTTGCGGAGCATTACTAGATGTTGTAGGCTGACCTACTTTCTTCTACATGTTACATTCCTTTATTGGAGTTTGTAATCTCTCTTGGCTGACGCAGATGATTTATTGAGCTTGAGGATGATCTATATAGATCTCTTAGAGGAATTAGGGAGTAGTTAATTAGTGAGATAGTTCTGAGTTAGCGATTATAAGACATTTTTTTTGGAAGGGCACTTCAATGCTATATCTTGCATATCTGTTGTAACCGGAAATTAGGCCAGTGAACCCTTTGATTGTAGCCCGCATGTTGCCAACATATGACAATTATAATTCTTTGAGATTCTAAATATTTGAATCTTCCATTGCATACTATAATTGAGTTGTTTCCATTGTGTTTACTCTAGCTACATGGTTTGGACAGTTCATTCTATAAACCCTCCGACCATGACTGCACCAAGTTGAGCAATGCTACTACTATAAGGCTTCCCCTGGTACCATTGACACTAATGGTGACTACACTGAGCACGGCACCTCCTTCATAGGTGGCTCCTATAGATCCTATTGGTAGATCAGAGATCCAGTTGAGACTTTTGATTTCTTTATTGTGATTTGACTAGAATAATAGATGTTGATTTGATTTTATATTTATATGATGAGAGGACTAATGATATTTTTGTTTGATTTTTGTAGTGCACAAACAAGAGTTGCTCGACTTTATAGGTCAATTAATTGCAAAGATAGTTCCCACCGTGTAGCTTGAGCAGGTTGTGTGGACCAGTTACAAGCCTCAATAGACTATTAGGTGACACATGGATAATTTTGAGCTCATGGCACAACTAAGAGCTATATACGAGGAAGGTCAATTTCACCTAGACTAAGCCACTATTGAGGTTGTTTTTGTGACATTGAAGTGAGATCAGGCAGCCACATAGGTCACAACACTCACTATAAAGCACACTCAGGCTATGACAAGAGTAGAGAGTGTAGAGACTACACATGACACTCTATAGATCTAGTTGGATTGTACTAGGGATGACCTACATATGGTTCAAATGACACCAGCAATAGAACTGGACCATACTAGGGTGTAGGTGTTGATGGCAAAGGCGTACAACCTGCAAGTTGAGGTGGCATAGCTATATAAAACTGAGCTACAACTCATAGCCGAGGTAGCAGAGTTGAGAGGCATGGTAAGGGGTCTAGAGGCACGAAGTGGGTCTCATACCCACTCATGATCAATAGCCTCACATCGAGATCCTTCCTATACAACAACTACGACCAGGAATAAAGAGCTTAGATAGTCATGCCCTTGAGTAGTGATGCAGATATATGTATATATTTTTTTGATATTCACCACATTTTGATAAAGTGGTGATATGTGGATATGATGTATCGAGACATTGATTGTATATATGAGAGTTTGAGATTTTGATTGATATGTTTGTGTTATGGATTTTTATGTGTTTGCATACATATGATGGACATGTTTTATATTATATCATGTAGATGTGCTTGAAATTATTTAATTAAATACAATTAAGATCTAATTAAACAATTTTATTAAAATTATTTAATTAAATACTGTAATGATTTAATCAAACAAAGGATGATGAACTTTTCTTATTTAAAAACCATAAATATCTAATTAACACTTTAAATTTTGAATTATCTAATTAAATACTATAAAAGATCTAATTAAACAATTAAAGTGGTTAATTAATCACTTACACAATTAACTAATCAACATGGTAAAGAAAGTAGAATAACTTTTATTTATAAATGAAAACTATAACTAATATTCAAGACAATAAGAATCATGTCGAGAATAAAAACAAGTGTGAAGAAGAATGTAAAGTATTTGAAACACTAAATAGACTAACACATTGTGTTTTTTCCTTAAAAATTCATATTCTAATAGAATACACATTTTTTACATAAATCATAGCACTTGATGTTGCGCTAATGATGAAATGACACAAGATAAGAACCAATAAACTCCTAATAATAAATGTTTTATTCAAATGCCACTCAAAGAGGATAAACTTAAGAATAAAAATGACATAAATGCATAACACTAATGGGCTCTTTTAGAGGCTTACCATCCATCGTAGAGAGGTCACATGCTCTGAATCCATATGTTGAGGTGACAATGTAAGGACACAACTAGTTTGGATTGAACTTACCTTTAGCACCAGTAGGGGCATTCATATTGTGCTAATTCTCATATAAAACCAAGTCACCTACTTGGAATGAGCAATGCAGAACTCATTGATTATAGTTGTGATTCAAGATTGTTTGGTAAGCTTGGAGATGTTCAAGAGCATTTATACATTTTTCATCAAGCATCTCAAGCTCCTAAAGTCATTGATCATGATAAGTACTATCATCAATGGGGCCTTGGAGGGAAACCCACAAAGAAGAAATTTCCAACTCTAAGGGCATTATGGCATCAACACATAGACAAGATTATATAGGGTAGTTCTAGTAGCCATAAGAATACTCATGTGATAGGCCCATAATGCATAGGAAAGTTGAGTGTGTCAATCTTTACCATGTTTATTAATGGTTTTCTAGAGAATTTGTTCTATTGTTTTGTTGGAAGCTTCTTCTTGGCCATTAGACTGGGTATAGTATACCATAGACAAGTGTTCTTGAATGTGGAATTTATTCAAGAATTCCTTCACATCCTTGTTATTAAATGAGGTGTCATTAAAAAAAAAGGAAGTCCAAAATGGGAAATAGTATTATCAAGCAAAAAGTGACATATTACTTTAGAAGTCATGGATTAAAGTGGGACAACTTCTAGCCATTTCGTGAAGTAGTTTGTTGTAGTAATGATGAATGTATGACCTTTAGAAGAAGAATAAGGAGAAATCTTGCCAATTAGATCCAAGCCCCATACT
Source organism: Cunninghamia lanceolata (assembly GCA_027924645.1). Classification (NCBI taxonomy): domain Eukaryota; kingdom Viridiplantae; phylum Streptophyta; class Pinopsida; order Cupressales; family Cupressaceae; genus Cunninghamia; species Cunninghamia lanceolata. The sequence goes on from BSBN01000627.1 coordinate 20,756,255, forward strand.
AAAAATGGCCAAGGTGATACCGGGGCACGAAGTTCTTATGTGGGAGCTTGAATTAGATTGTTATGTTGTTGGCATCGAGAGCATTTCTTAACAAAAGCAAAGGAATATTGTTCCATGCTTTGCTAGTAATTACCCATTTGAAGAAGTTTTCGAACTAAGAATTTTCCACTAAAATGTCCCCCACAAGCTCTAAAAGGGCTTGTTTAAGAGAAATGGGAATTTTAGCCTTAGTCAGACAACGAAGGAGGTCATTGTAACCTTGATGATATAAAACATTAGAAAGAATGATATATCACATTGTGAGCTTTCAAATTTAGGTTTGAGCACTTTTGGAAGAAGAATTTGAGAAGGTGCCATCCTGTAAATAGTTGAATATATGCAAGTACCATTCCTTGGAATCAATGTTGTAATAGAAAAGAGTGTCATGAGGGAAACCATCAATGAAGATGAAGGTAAAGGTAAAGTATGAATTAAAAAATGATGACCATTGAATGAATCATCAAAGGGTATAGGGGAGGTTGCTCTAACCATTACATCTACATGAGATTGTCTTTGCATGGAATAGTATCAATAGTAAAAGAAGAGAATTGATTGAGTAGTGATAAAGCTAAATCTCGATACTGAGATAGTTTGTCATGCTTAGCTTTATAAGAGCCAATGATTTGCTTTATTATAAACTACAAATCACTATAAATATGAATGCAATTAATATTAAGAGATAACATGATATGCAAGATTGCAATAAGGGCTTCATACTCAACAATATTGTTTGTACATAGAAATTTAGATGGAAAGAAAGGGGAATTGGCTTACCAAAAGGAGGAACTAGTATTGCACTAAGTCCAGTGCCAGTTCTACACCTTGATCCATCAAATATTAACTCTCATGGATGATCATCATCCAAATAAAGGATCTGGTCATCAGGGAAGGAATCTTGATTAGGAATAATAAACACATAGTCTGAGTCATCGACCAAATGGTCTACTAATGCTTGTCCTTTAATTGCCTTTTGAGAGACAAACTTAAGGTCAAATTCAGTTAGAAACATTACCTATTTAGATAAGTGATCTAAAAAATCCATTTTAGAGAAAAGATGCTTAAATGGATCAAATTTTATGATAACATGCATCTTCACATGGAGAAGGTAATGTCTTAGCTTATGTGTCATGAATACTAGAGCAAGACATTGTTTCTCTAGTGTTGAATAATGAGTTTCATAATCTAGTAAGGTTCAACTAATGTAATATACAACACATTCCTTACCTTCATCATCATGTTGGGCTTATAGAGAAACTAAAGCATAGGATGATGTAGATGTGTAGAGAAGAAAAGGTCATCTTGTAACAGCTGGCATTAAATAGGAGGATTAGCCAATAACGCTTAAGATCTTCAAAAGATTTTTGGTAATTCTTATTCTAGTCAAAATGAAAATCCTTTTTAAGAAGGTGTGTGAAGAGAAGATTCCAATCCTCCCTCTTATATATGGCTGGCAGAGGTAGCTCTATATAGAAATATTAACAAACTGAACCAAAAGATTGTACCCATTAGCTCAACATATTGTGACTACGAGGAACTAAACGTGAGTGCCAGTTGTGAAATGAGCCAACAAATAGCTTGAATTTTCCCTAGAGACTATAAAGTTTAGAAACATTATTTGGAGGTGTCATATTCACAATAGTGTCAATCTTGTTTGTATCCACCTCAACACCAAGATGCAAAACAAAAAACCCCAAGAGTTTGCCACTGTCTACTCCAAAGATGCACTTATGGGGATTAAGTTGCATGTTGTATACAAGTGAAGGTGTTAAAAAATATGACAAAAATTATTTACATGATCTTGGCACAAAATAAAATTTTCCAAGATATCATTGATGTAATCCTCTAAGATATTGTGAATAAAGTCATGAAAGATGAGGGTCATTGTGTGTTGGTAAGTTGCACCAACGTTCTTTAATCTAAACGACATGACCACATAACATTAATTTCCCAAGGTAAAGTGAATGCCATATTTTATTGATCTTGGGGGTTGATAAGGATTTGATTGTAGCTTGAGAATCCATCCATGAAAGAAAGCAAGGCACGGATGACTATTGAATTGACTATTGTGTTGATATTTAGAATAGGGAAATCATCCTTTGACAACATGCTTTATTAAGATCTTAGAAATTGATGCATATTCAAATATGATTATTAGGTTTAAGAATAGCTACGATATTTGAAATCCAAGGCACAAATAGTCTATCAGGTGAATAAAGTGATCTCGCAAGAGCTTCTCTATCTCAACCTTGACCATTAAAGCTACCTTAGGATTCATTTTGTGAATTTTTTGCTTTACTGGATGGAAATTGGGATAAAGCATGATATTATGGACCACAATGTTTGGGTCTATACTAGGCATATCCTCATATGACCAGCCAAATAAATCAAGAAATTCATGTAAGAGATCAGAATGTGTGGTTCATTTTTCCAAAGATAAGGATTGTCCTATCTAGATGACTTTTTCAATATTTTTAGGATCCATTGGGACATCGACAGTATCTCTAACAAGGAGAGTGATATGGTCTTGATGATCAAATGATTGAGGAGAGTCCTGAGAGTTATTAGGAGATGAAGAGGTATCATCAGATAAACCAACTGATTCCCCAAAGTATGCATGTGCATTTAAATAATAGGGAAGTCCATGATGATATCTAGGCATCTGATTATATACTCCCACGAATTTAGCAAGATCTTCATCTATAGAAAAAACATTTAAAGGGGGGATATGGAAATTGGAATAATCAATAATGAACTCAGGATGTAGAAGAGGAAGAGAAGGAGAATTTAGAGATGTAGATATCATGTTAACATCTATAAAATCTCAATAAGAAGCTTTAGAGGGGTGAGCAAGATGGCATCCAAAGCCTATGAAAGAATAATGTGGATTAGATTCTAAGGGGATCTTGATACCCTATTCTTTTCATCCACATCCATTTCCTTTATAACCAATTTTAGAGAGAATATGAAAACCATGGCCATAATAGGATTGCATCTCTGTGAAAGGGAAAAGGATCACTATTAGGGGTATTATCAATACAAGAAGTATAGTCACATGAATCTTTAAGAGAAAATGGAGTATAAGTATTAAAAATTTATTATGAAGTATTTGAGATAGATAAATTAGATTGAATTTTTAGTATGTTAGAGTGAGATGGGTTGGTTTTATACTCTTCTACGAAGGAAGGTGTAAAATCCAACGAACTCCAATCATCACTTGGACATGTGTTAGAAGATGTTCAATTGAAATCATTATCAAAATCTCCAATGGGACTCGATGATGGGGAATCTTATTTTGGTGAAGAAGAGGGAATGAGATTTTGAAGTGTTGGAGAAGAATTAGTTTGATTCATAGGATCCACTTGCTAACAATATTGTAGATCTAGATCAACTTTTATTGTGTAAGTTCTATTTCCATGAACAAATTTTATTTATCCATGTAAGGTAGATGGAACCACACCCATGGTGTGAATCCACACTCTACCAAGAAGGAGATTATAATAAAGTGTTTTGAGCATGACATGGACAAGAGTAGGCAAAGTAACAGGGCTCAATTCAATAGGCAACATGATTGTGTCAAGGGTTTGCCTATCTATGTTGTCATAACCATAAATATAAAGGTTTGTTGCAAATATGCAAGATGTATCAATATTGATTCGGTTTAACGAGTCTACTCCACAAACATTGAGGCCTAAATAATTATCAATAAGTGTATATTTGACACTGATAGAATTGATTCCAACAATGATGAGGAGAGGGTCATTTTTTTTCTCAGCCTCCAAAGATGGTAACTCATATTTTTTGGCATATTATATCAATTGTATTCGTATATATGTAGTCGAGTAAGGCAACTACATTATTTGGCTTAGAAGGAGATGCTACTGAGATTTTTTGTAAAGCTTCTTGGAGCATAACGTGATATGTCAATGAAGTTTGAACAAGTTGTTATATGGAGCCTAATCAAATTTAGAGGTTAAATTTACCCCACTTTTATTAGCACGGTTTCCCCCCAAATTCCTACGAGGTCACGGGACAGTGCCCCCAAGACGGGGTCCAGGGGCTACGCCCCTAACGCACTCTCTGTCACGATAGAAGGCGAGGTCAAGTGGTAGTGCCCCCATGGGGGCTCAGGGGAAATGCCCTCGAAACCTCACATGATTTTTTATTATTTTATTAAGGCATCGGGAGTTTTTTTCATTGGCCGACATAAAAAAAACCTATTTTTGTAACTGACAAAAGTCGTGATAAAAAAGGATAAGGGTTAGGGTTTCCATTGATGTATTGTAGAATTTATAGCGGTATTGAGATGCAGGGATTGCTGGTTGTAATCAGTTTGATTTACTGGACAATAATATTGGACTCTCTGTTGGTGGATGTAGCCCGAGTTTGGGTGAACTATGTTAAAATTGTCTCTAGTTGTTATTATTTCTACGTATTTTTTTTCCTCTATTTAATCTTTATTTACATTTAATTGATATCTTCTGCCGGCTAACCCTAACAAGTGGTATTAGAGTGGGTTGTGTTCAATTATCATCTACAGGAAAATCTCATGATTGAGTGGGAGCAATGGCAGATGAGGGTAAATTGAAGGTCGATAAATTCAATGGGCATAACTATCAGTTATGCAAGATGCAGATGGAGGATTACCTCTATCAGAAGGATTTATGGAGGTCATTGCAAGGAGTATCCAAGAAACTAGTAGGAATGATGGATGAGAATTGGGAACTTCTGGACAGAAAGGCACTGGGAACCATTCAGTTGTGCCTGGCACCATCTGTGGCATTCAATATAACAAAAGCGAAGACAACAAGTGATGAAGGGGGTAAATCACAAAACACACAATAACAAATATTAAACACAGCAAATAGAACTTTCTTTTATTGAACTAGGCAACTCATTACATTACAGAAGCTCAATTACCATCAGAGGATGAATCCCCTACTGGCTGCAACACATTACAGCTTTCCCAACCTCAAGACTCTAGAATCTTCAGCCTTCTGTAACCCCAAATCAGCTAGGGTTTCTAGTTTCCCCCCTATTCTAGACTCTACACTAGCCCCCCTTAACTCTACTACTGCCCAGGGTTCCCAAAATAGTCATAAATAACACTTTTTGGCGGCCTCCAGCTAAATTTCAAAATTTGCAACTCCCTCCAAAAGTAGGTCAACTTCCGGGAAGCATAACTTTTGATCCGAGTGTCCGATTGACGAACCTTTTTAAGTGCCGGAAAGCTCACGATGTGAACTATCATGCTGAAAATTCATAAATGGATTTATATCAACTTTTTGAGACATTATGAGAAGTTTTAGTGCCTCATATCTCATTCCGTAAATTTTCAGGGGCTTTTCGAAAAATAAAAACTTTAATATCTTTTAGCTCACAAATGATTTTTGCCTGATTCCCCTGCCAAAGGTCTTATATTTCTGTTATGTAACTTTCTAGAAGTTTTTGCTTCATTATGTGCCCAAATGCAAACTTTCTAAAAATAGCAGGTACACTTTCCTAAATAGGCAGGTCGCTATTTTTACCAGTTTTGGAAAACCTGAAAGTCCTACATTATTATTCTGGATATTATGGAACCAAAAACACTAATTATGGGAAGCAATGAGAACAACTACAATGGTTTTGAATTAACTTCTTTTTGGGTGATGCAAGATTGCCCTTATGCCTCTAGATGCTCCCGCATTAGACACCCAGGGTAATTTGAGAAGTGACCCTGTCATGTCTGATGTGTTTGTGTGAGGAAAACCCAAATAGTCAACCTCTGCCTTAGACAACCAAGAAGAATCTTCAACAGGCCTTCCTTTCCATTTCACTAGATATTCTTCATATTGCCTGTTTCAAGTGCTCCTTCCCACACGGCTATCCAAGATCTCTTCTATCTCCTCTATTGAAGTAGATGTCAGAATACTCCACTGCACTTTTGTTGGTCCATCCTCTGGTCCACCTTCATGATATTCTAATAAATCAGCAATGTTAAAAATAGGGGAAATATTGATCCCACTCGGCAGCTCTACCTCATATGCATTTCCTGAATCATGCTTCTTCATGATTCTACATGGTCCAAATTTCTTCATTTTCAACTTATTATATGTTCCAATTGGGAACCTTTCTTTTCTCAGGTGAACCATGACGTCATCTCCTACCTGGAATTCCTTATATATCCTCTTCTGATCTGCCTTAGCCTTGTACTGAATATTCATTTTATTAATGTCCTTTCTTACCTCTTCATGCAAATTCTTCAGATGTTCTGCAAAGTCTTCAGCTTTAGCACTTGTCTTTTCTCCGTTGTCCAGCTTCCTTAACTCAAAAGCATATCTTGGGCTATTGCCATATATAATCTAGAATGGTGATTTACCAGTACTCCTATTGACAGAATTGTTGTAAGCAAATTCTACCTGTGGTAAAATCAAATCCCATCCCTTGGGCTTATCTCCTACCAAGCATCATAGTAGGTTACTCAAACTCCTATTCACCACTTCAGTTTGGCCATTATTCTGTGGATGGTGTGTAGAACTAAACTTCAAGTCTGTCTTCAACTTATTCCACAATGTCTTCCAGAAATAACCAACAAACTTGGTATCTCGGTCTGAAACTATGTTTTTTGGTAGACCATGTTGTCTCACCACTTCCCTGAAAAATAACTCTGCAATATGAACAGCATCATTAGTCTTCTTACAAGGAATAAAATGTGCCATTTTTGATAATCTGTCCACCACCACAAAAATAGAATCATGTCCTCTCTGTGTCCTTGGTAAACCAAGAACAAAATCCATGCTAATATCATCCCATGGCTTCTCCGGTATAGGTAATGGTTGATACAACCCTGAATTCTGACTTGTTCCTTTTGCCATCTAACACACTCTGCAACTCTGTACAAATTTCCTCACATTCTGTTACAACTGTGGCCAATAATAATTTTCACCAATAATAGCAATGGTCTTATCTTGACCAAAGTGTCCAGCCAATCCCCCACTATGCTTCTCCTTAATTAGGTTCTCTCTCATGGAACTCCTTGGAATGCACAACTAGCTTCCTCTAAACAACATGCCATCTTGGATAATGAAATCCAACCATTTTGTCCTATCCAAAGTAACAGGTTCCAAACAAGCTTTCTAGGCCTCTGCAAAATCTGGATCTTCAGGATACAAACTTTTGAGCTCATCGAATCCAACAACCTCTATCTTCATTTCTGTCAACAAATTTTACCTTCTGCTCAAGGCATTTGCAACTCTGTTGGACTTCCCACTCCTCTGCTTCAAAACAAAAGTATAGCTCTGCAAAAACTCAACCCATTTTAAGTGCCTTTGATTTAACTTTCCTTGACTATTAAGATACTGCAAAGCCTGATGATTAGTATATAAAACAAACTCTTTTGGCAACAAATAATGTCTCCATTTCTTCAAAGCCTGAACTATTGCATAAAACTCCTGATCATAAACAGAATACTTTTTCTTGGCATCATTAAGCTTCTCACTAAAATAGGCAATGGGCTTACCTTCTTGGCTCAAAATAGCTCCTATACCACTACCACTAGCATCACAGTCTACCTAAAATACCTTATTAAAATCTGGAAATGCCAAAACAGGTTGTTCTACCACTTTCTGTTTCAATGTATCAAAGCTCTTGTCTGCTCCTTTAGTCCATCTAAACTTTTTTCTATCCCCTCTCATTGTCTCAGTTAGGGGTACACAAATGCTACTGAAACTCCTGATAAACTTTCTATAAAAACTTGCCAAACCATGAAAAGATCTTACCTCTGTGACACTCCTTAGCATAGGCAATTCAATGATAGCCCTTACTTTTTCTGGGTCCATCTTAAGACCTTCTTCTGAGACAACAAATCCCAGGTACACCAACTCCTTTGCAAAACTACATTTCTTCAAATTAATCAACAACTTCTCCTCCCTTAGCTTCTCTAGAACTCTTCTGATATGCATCAGATGCTCATCCCAAGTCTCACTAAAAATCAAAATATCATCCAAATAAACAATAACAAAACTTCTTAAAAATTCCTTCAGTACCTCATTCATGAGCCGCATGAATGTGTTCGGTGCATTGGTTAGCCCAAATGGCATGACTAACCACTCATACAAACCTTCCTTTGTCTTGAAGGATGTCTTCCATTCATCTCCTTCTTTGATACGGATCTGGTGATATCCACTCTTTAGGTCAATTTTCGTGAAGTACTTGGCTCCACTCAAACAATCCATGATGTCATCCATTCTTGGCAATGGAAATCTATACTTGATCATTATCTTATTGATGGCTCGAGAGTCTATACACATCCTCCATTCTCCATCCTTCTTGGGTGCTAGTACTACAGGTACCGCACATGGACTTAGGCTCTCCCTTATCAGTCCCTTCCTCAACAACTCCTAAACTTGTCTGTTCAGCTCTTCATTCTCTGCAGGGGTCATTCTATGGGCTACCTTGTTTGACAAACTAGCTCCTGGTATCAAATCCATTTGATGACTTATCTTCCTTACTGGTGGTAAACCTTCTGGTACATTATCAGAGATAATGTCCTGGAACTCTTCCAACATATCTGAAACTTCTGCTGGTACATCTTCACAGTTCTCTTGACTAATCTTAGGAATCAATGCAAAGCAATGACGCTCATGCTTCATACCCTCCAAAAATTTCCTACCATCTACCAAGCAAATTCTGGCAGTACTACATACCTTTTCTTCCACCTCCTTCAAGGGCTTCAATTTATGATGAACTCCATTTTTTGTTAGGGAATATGTGTTTGCACGGCCATCATGGATAGTGCTCCTATCATACTGCCACGGCCTTCCCAACAGCATATGACATGCACCCATCAGTATGATATCACACAGTACCTCATCATGGTAGTCCCCAATCTTGAACTTCACTAAACACTGCTCATTGACCAAAGCTCTATGGTCTTTCTACAACCATGCAATCCGATATGGATGCGGATGCTTTCTTCTTGTCAACTTCAACTTGTCAACCATCTCTTCTGAAACCAGATTATCAGTGCTTCCACTATCAATAATAATATCACAACACTTACCTTCACATTTGCACCTTGTGCAGAATAAACTCTTCCTCTGATTTGGTTCTTTCTCCTCATTCAACAAGGTTCTTCTAACAACTAGGGTTTCTCCCCTTTCAGCATCTTCAGAATGCTTAGACTGTACATCTTCATCTACATGTGCAACTCGTGCATTATCTTCAGGTCTCCTATTTGTCCTTCCTTGATGTTGCGGACACTCATATGCTTGATGCCCTTCTTCTCCACATTGGAAATAGGTTCCTCTGAAACCTCCTCTTCCAGGTCCTTGCCCAGGTCTACCTCTTCCTCTTCCTCTTTGCTCACCATTATTCTGGTCACGAGGATGGTAGGTGTTATCTCCTCTCTAATTTCGACTGGTGCCAGCTTCTTCACTTTTCTTTGCATCTTTATTTCGGCCCCCATAGGGTCTTCCACCAGTCCTTCCACCTTGACCTCTTCCCCTTTGCTTGCTGTCAAATCTTTTATTCAGCTTCTCTTCCACCTTCAAGGAAAACTAGTATGCATCTTCTATGGTGGTCATTCTGACCAAGCTCAGCTCCTCCTGAATACTCAGCCTCAACCCATTAATGGAATGGGCTACCTTTTCCTTGTTGGGCTCTGCATGGCCTGTCTTGATAGTAATCTTATAAAACTCTTCTGTATACTCCTTAACAGACTTGTTACCTTGCTTTAGTCCTTGCAGCTTCTTCAAAAACTCCATCTCATAGTCCATAGGAATGAACTGCTTCTTCAGTTTCTCGACCATCCGATCCCATCTAGTGATCTTTCCTTTTCCTCTTCTGTTCCTCTGTAATTGGACCTCCTTCCACCAAATACTGGCATGGCCCTTCAACTTTGTTTTTGCAAACTTGACCCGATCTGGGTCCTCCACATCTTCATACTCGAAATACTCCTCCATGTCATTGATCTAATCAATGAGCTGTTCCAGATTCAAATCTCCAGAATATGTAGAAACTTCATTTCTGGGCCTCTTTCCAATCTTCAAAATGGCCCTCAACAACCTAACCTCTGCAGGATCTCCTGCAGCTTCTTGTTCTTCCTCAGATAGCTCCTCTTCGGCTTCATCTTCACTTTCTTCTCTTGTTCTCAGATCAAACCCTCTTCGCAACTCCTCTTGCAATGCATCGATTTGCCTTTGTAGGGCTCTAAAACCCTCTTCCGTCAAAGCATTCCTCCCAACATGATTTTTTCATGGAGGCATCTTGGTCTCTACAGCAAACACACAACCTTAGGTCCTGGTGCAAACTGCCTCACGGTTGGTGATCTGTCTACACACTCAGGAACCCTTGCTCTGATACCAATTGATGAAGGGGGTAAATCACAAAACACACAATAACAAATATTAAACACAGCAAATAGAACTTTCTTTTATTGAACTGGGCAACTCATTATATTACAGAAGCTCAATTAGCATCAGAGGATGAATCCCCTACTGGCTGCAACACATTACAGCTTTCCCAACCTCAAGACTCTAGAATCTTCAGCCTTCTGTAACCCCAAATCAACTAGGGTTTCTAGTTTCCCCCCTATTCTGGACTCTACACTGGCCCCCCTTAACTCTACTACTGCCCAGGGTTCCCAAAATAGTCATAAATAGCACTTTTTGGCGGCCTCCAACTAAATTTTAAAATTTGCAACTCCCTCCAAAAGTAGGTCAACTTCCGAGAAGCATAACTTTTGATCTGGGTGTCCGATTGACGAATCGTTTTAAGTGCCGGAAAGCTCGCGATGTGAACTATCACACTTGAAATCTATAAATGGATTTCTATCAACTTTTTGAGATGTTATGAGAAGTTTTAGTGCCTCATATCTCATTCCATAAATTTTCAGGGGCTTTTCAGAAAACAAAAACTTTAATATCTTTCAGCTCACAAATGATCTTTGCTTGATTCCTTCGCCAAAGGTCTTATATTTCCATTATGTAACTTTTTGGAAGCTTTTGTTTCATTAAGTGCCCAAATGCAAACTTTCTAAAAATAGCAAGTACACTTTCCTAAATAGGCAGGTCACTATTTTTAGCAGTTTTGAAAAAACTGAAAGTCCTACATTATTATTCTGGATATTATGGAACCAAAAACACTAATTATGGGAAGAAATGAGAACAACTACAATGGTTTTGAATTAACTTCTTTTTGGGTGATGCAAGATTGCCCTTATGCCTCTAGATGCTCCTACATCAACAAGTGAACTGATGAAAGCTTTGGCTAAATTGTATGAAAAACCCTTAGCCTCAAATAAGGTATTTCTCATGAAGTGTTTGTTTAATCTAAAAATGGTTGAAGTTGGATTTGTGACAGATCATTTAAATGAGATTAATATGATTACCAGTCAGTTAACTTATGTAAAAGTGATATTTGATGAAGAGGTGAGGGCTCTCTTGGTTTTATGTTCTTTGCCAGAAAGATGGAATAGCTTGGTAATGGTTGTAAGTAACTCTGTCTCTGGTTCAAACACTTTGAAATTTGATGATGTTGTTGGTGTTATCCTTAGCGAGGAAATGCGATAGAAAAGCACAAGAGGGTCCACATCGGGTAGTGTTTTGAATGCAGAAAGTAGGGGTAGATCAAAGGAGAGAGGAAAAGGTTCTGGAGGTCATGGGAAGTCATGAGAAAAATCAAAGGATAAGAGATCCCAATCCAGAGGGAAAAAGGATTGCTGGTACTGTGGGGAACCAGGTCATCTGAAGAAAGATTATGTCTCGAAAGAATAAAGAAGGACACAAACAAGAAGACAATAAGGAGGCAAATGTGGTAAGTAATAAATCTAAAGATGATGCTTTTATTCTCTCCCTAGATAATGCTGATGATTCATGGTTTTTAGATTCGGGGGCCTCATTTCATGCTATGCCCCATAGAAGTTATTTTCTTGATTATGTCCAAGGGGATTTTGGGTTGGTTTATTTGGGAGATGATGAACCCTATCAGATTGTTGGAAAGGGAAGAATCAAGATTAAGTTGCAGAATGGGAATCATTGGCTACTACAAGAGGTAAGGCATGTTCTAAGGCTCAGTAGGAATTTAATTTCAGTAGGGTAACTAGCTGAAGAAGGTTGCATTGTTACATTTAATGATAAAAATTGGAAGGTTTCAAAAGGTACCTTAATAGTAGCAAAAGGTGTGAAAGTAGGCACCTTATATCTTTGTACAGGTCATACTGTTCCTTCTACTTTAGCTATTGCAAAGAAAAAACAAATAGGTTTAGGAACTGTTGTTGCAAGTTTGTAGGAAGAGACTGAAATAGTTGCTGCAGGTTCTGAGACAATGTTGTGGCATAATAGACTTAGGCATACGAGTGAAAAAGGTATGAAGGTACTTCATTCTAAGAAAGTTTTACTAGGTCTGAAATGTATTAATATGGATTTCTGTGAAAGTTGTGTATGGCAAACAAAAGAGAGTCAATTTTCTCAAGGATGGGAAACAAAAAAAAATGAAAAGTTGGAGCTTGTGCATACAGATGTATGGGGACTGGCTCAGGTATCTTCTCTTGATGGCTCTCAGTATTATCTTACATTCATAGATGATGCAACTAGGAAGGTTTGGATTTATTTCCTTAGGCAGAAATTTGATGTATTTGAAACATTTAAGAAATATAGAAGCTTGGTTGAGAATGAGACAGGTAAAAGATTAAAATGTCTCAGATCTAATAATGGTGGTGAGTATTGCAGCAAAGAATTTGAGGATTATTGTTCCTTTAATGGAATTCATAAGCAGAAAATGGTTCTAGGGACTCCACAAGAAAATGGAGTGGCTGGACGCATGAATAGAACAATAATGGAGTGTGCAAGGACCATGATTTTGCATGTTGGGCTGCCTTTAAATATGTGGGCAGAGGCTGTCAACACGGCTGTATATTTAATTAACAAAGGTCCTTCAGTTCCTTTGGGCTATGGTATTCCAGAGGAAGCATGGACAGGTAAGAAGGTGAGTTATTCTTTTTTCAAAACCTTTGTATGTGAAGAATTTGCACATGTAGATTCTAAAAATAGAACCAAGCTGGATGCAAAATTAAAAAAATGTACCTTCGTTGGATATGGCATTGATGAATTTGGTTATAGGCTTTAGGATTTTAAAAATCAGAAAATTGTGAGAAGCAGGGATGTTGTATTTAATGAGGTGTTGTACAAAGATCAGTTGTAATAGCATGAGAAGAAAGAAAAGGATTATGTGGTGCTGGATGATACTCCAAATAGTGATGTTCTAGTGGTTCCTCATGCTCCACAACAGCAACCAAAAATACCACAAACTCCAGTGAATGTTAGATGGTCAACAAGGCTAAATAGACCTCCTGAAAGGTTTTCTCCCTCTTTGTATTCTATTTTGTTAACAAATGTTGGTGAAACCAGAAGGGTATGATGAAGCTATGCAGATGGATACACAGGTTCAATGGGAACTTGCAATGAAAGAAGAAATGGACTCCTTGCCAAAAAAATCAGACTTGGGAATTATGTAAGTTGCTTGCAGGTAAAAAGGCTTTACCAAAAAAATGGGTTTATCGGCTGAAATAGGAAGATGGAGGTAAGAAAATATTTAAATCTAGGTTAGTTGTAAAAGGATTTGCACAGAAAAAGGGCATTGATTTTGCTGAGATATTTTCTCTGGTTGTCAAGATGACTTCTATTCGTACTGTTTTAAGTATTGTAGCTGCTGAAGATTTGCATTTGGAACAGCTAGATGTGAAAACTATCTTTCTCCATGGTGATTTGGAGGAGGAGATATACATCGAACAACCCCAAAGATTTGAGGTCAAAGGTCAGGAGAAACTGGTGTGCAGATTGCAGAAGAGTTTGTATGGCCTAAAACAAGCATCTCGGTAATGGTATTTGAAATTTGATAGTTTTATGACTGAGCAAGGCTATAGCTAGTGTAATTCTAACCATTGTGTTTATTTTAAGAGGTTGGATAATGACAGCTACATTATTTTATGTTTATATGTTGATGACATGCTTGTAGTGGGGTCTAACATGGATCACATAAGAGAGTTAAAATAATAGTTAGCATAGTCATTTGCTATGAAGGATTTGGGGGCAGCAAAACAAATCCTTGGTATGAAAATTTGCAGAGATAGGAAGAATAGAAAATTGACTCTATCTCAGGCTGATTATGTTGAAGAGGTGTTGCAGAGGTTCCATATGGAGAATGCAAAAGCTGTCAGTACACCTTTGCCTAGTCATTTGAAATTGACTAAGGAGATGTGTCCTAAGACACAAGAGGAGGAAGACAAAATGTCCAAGGTACCATATGCTTCATCTATAGGAAGTTTAATGTATGCCATGGTATGCACGAGACCAGATATTGTACATGTTGTAGGAGTCGTAAGCAGGTATATGAGTCATCCCAGATTGGAGCATTGGAATGCAGTAAAATAGATTCTCAGATATTTGAGAGGTACATCTAATAAACACTTATGTTTTGGGGGCTCTAATACTGATTTAGCAGGCTATGTAGACTTAGATTTGGTAGGGGATATTGATACCAGTCTGAGTACTATAGGTTCTATCTTTACTGTAGGTGGGATAGAGGTGAGTTGGATTTCTAGGTTGCAAAAGGTGGTTGCTTTATCCACCATAGAGGCAAAATATGTAGTTGCAACAGAGGCAAGCAAGGAGATGATATGGCTGCAATCTTTCATGGAAGAATTGGGCAAACAACAAGTTAACAGTTATTTGTTTACAGGTAGCCAGAGTGCCATACATCTTGCAAAGAATCATGCCTTGCATTCAAAGACCAAACACATACAGTTGAGGTATCACTTCATTCAGTCAGTGTTGGATAATGGACAGTTACGGCTGGAAAAGATACATACAGATGAAAATCTAGCAGATGTGTTTACAAAGGTAGTGACAAAGGAGAAGCTGAGCTCTTGTTTAGCTTTGGCTAGTCTTCAAGACTAAAATAACAAAAATAGAACATCAGAGTCCAGGGTGCTTATTTCCAGTGGGAGCTACAAGGTTGGCAGTGTTATGATCAGTCTCCAAGTGGGAGATGATATGGTGTGGAGTCTAATCAGTATCCAAGTGGGAGATTGTTGTTATATGGAGCCTAATCAAACTCAGAGGTTAAATTTACCCCACTTTTATCAGCGTGGTTTCCCCCCAAATTCCTACAGGGTTAAGGGGCAGTGCCCCCAAGACGGGGTTAAGGGGTAGCACCCCTGGCGTGCTCCCTGTCATGATACAGGGTGGGATAGAGGGGCAGCGCCCCCATGGGGCTCGAAGGCAACACCCCTGAAACCTCACATGGTTTTTTATTATTTTATTAAGGCATCAGGAGTTATTTTTCATTGGCTGACATAAAAAACCCCTATTTTTGTAACCGACAAAATTTGTGATAAAAATGGCTAAGGGTTAGGGTTTCCGTTGATTTATTGTAGAATTTGGAGTGGTATTGAGTTGCAGGGATTACTGGTTGTAATCGGTTTGATTTACTAGATAATAATATTGGACTCTCTGTTGGTGGATGTAGCCTAAGTTTGGGTGAACCACGTTAAAATTGTCTCTTCTTGTTATTATTTCTATGTATTTTTTTTCCTCTGTTTAATCTTTATTTGCATTTAATTGATATCTTTTGCCGGCTAACCCTAACACAAGCTCCCAAAGAGATCTTGGTAAGAGTAGCATGGAGTTGCTCTACAAGATTGTATTCTCTGGTAGTCTTTTAAGGAAGATGGGGAGCTATAGGAAGAATAAGAGAAGAAGAGGGAAGGGAAACAAGGACAGGTGTAGCCTATTTGTTTCACCTTGTATTATACATGTGGCCTACCACATGATAATGAGGAGACCCAGACACATTTAATGTTATGGATTTTACAATTTGAGTAAATCAATATGGAGGTTGAGTTGTGTTTGTAGCACCTTGAACAATGATTACTAGTTTAGAAGATTGTTGTGTATTAGAATGAAGATGCACCACAATTTTTGGTTTAACAAGTTCTTGTGGAGAACCAGAAACGTAAATTATATTAATCAATTATTTAGAAGGAGAATATCTTTTAATAGAAGGGGAAGAAGTGATATGAATGAAGTCATCAAGGGCTTCATCTAACATGTCAAAATATTCACTAGAGAATGGATCATTGAAAACTTAGAGGTGTAGAGAAATAGATCTGACATAGTTAAATACTTGTTTGCACTTGTTTAGGGTGAAAATATGGAAGTAATATATGAGGTTCTAGGTCCCACACTTTCATAGGCACTAAAACATTAGAGAAGCAAAGGATAGGTTTAGGGATAAACTACTGATTTCCAATGTTCTCTTTTCCTGTTAATTGTGTCTATGTGACTGTTTGAATCAGGTTTTACAAGCTAGTGTCTCTCTCTAACCTTAAAACCCTATTTTCCAAATCAAACTACAATAACTTAATTCTCGATACAGATAGTATTGAATTGAATACATAAATGCAAAGTAAACATATCAGAGACTATGTACTTACAAACTAAGGAGTAGTTGGACTAGAGCGTTAGTCCCTATGTCCCAAAGATTTCTGAATGTCAAGATTTTCTGCATCAGTTGCTTCTCACTCTCCTGAGGTTTCCAGATCATGAAAAAATCACCCAATTGGACTAGGGCATTAGTCCCTATGTCCTACAAGTCTTGAAATCATGAAATTCAAACTCCGTGACGACTGTGTATGCAATATCCATCTTCCTGTTGCTCCTTTCAATCAGATCTTGGTAAATACAACCTGCACATACAAAAGGAGGAGAAAGATGTTTGCGACTATATAGGAGCTTGCCTCAGTCAAGCCCCATTTTTGGTATTCCTACCTCAACAATAGCCAAGGATAAAGATTTACAAAAGTGTGTACAAACCTAACAAAGTGTATGCAAAAATATCAAACTCTAGATGTCGAAATCAAGGGAAGATCAATGACTTGCATCAACTTAATGAACAAATACAACTTATGTTGCAAGTATGGGATTAACTGGTGTTGTCATTTATGTCAACATACTCCTGTTGCATTAATGATAATGATTGGATGAACTAAATGTTGAGGATATTGAGAAAATTGATGAGGATATTGAGAAAATTAGTCCTATCAGGAACAGAGAAGAACAGTGAAGTCAGTGAGGTAAAGATTCTAGATAGGATGAAGATCAGAGGATGCGCATCAAAGGGTTTGTAGATATGTGTCTTAAGATGATCCAGTAAATATTTTAGAGGTCCGCATGAAGATATGAAGAAGTTATGGCCACTTGAGTAAAACTGGTTCTGGCAGATGTTCAGAGGTGACAGAGTGACACAATTAGGTCCAGTGAGATCCGAAAATGAAATATCTTGTTCTACAGATTTGGTGGAGTGTTTAGGAAGTCAATTTGAATTGAAAACTCAATTGGTTCATGGTCTGGAGGCCTGCAAGCATCTATTCCAATATGACAGTGATGACAGACTGTGTTCTTGAGGTTCCAGATGAAGGAGAGAATGATTTCAGAAAGCAGAAGTAGTGTGGATGTTCTTGGTGATTCAGGTAAGCTTGTGAAGGTCTTTGGATTGTGTCTAGTTTGTGTTGGTGGTCCACATTGAATATTGAGCTTGTAATTGAATAATTACTTCCGGATGATGATGTTCTTCCTAAGTCTTGCCTACTAGATGAGTTACACATCCTGCGGATGATCTTGAAGATGTTCTGTGAAGAATGAAGTGTTCCTAAAGGAAGATTGAAGTCTCAAATCTGTGTGGCCAATAGTGTGTTGATCCGCATGAAGTATTTTTGTAATTAGTCATGTTATATTTATGTATTTGCTCTGTAATGTATGCCGATTTAGATGATTATCCCTAAGTTGATGTCTTGTATAAATAAGGAGTTGTAAAGTCATTTCAAAATCATCTTGTGGAGATGAGAGTATGGTAGAGAGGAGCAGAGCAAAAGGTAGAGTAGAAGTATTGGGCTTAAATGGAACTGACTCAAGCATGGTGAAGATGCTATTCTTCAGTTCAATTATGTAATACTTATTATTCTGTAGACAGTGTGTCTCCTGTAGGCAGTGGGCCTCTTGTGTGTAGTGTGCTCGGGTAGTGAGCCCTAATTGGCATGTGTCATTTGTTCTTTCTATTCTTTAATAGAGAATACAATCTTGGGTTAGTCACCTAGTGTTTTTTCCCTTAACTAGGTTTTCCACATTAAAAATCTTGGTGTCATATGTCTCTACTCTTGAATTGTTGTATTATGTTTCCATGATTGATTTATTATTATGCTGCTGAATTAAGAAAAGGATTTAAGTGATTAATTGCAAGAATGTTTCGAACAACCGATTCACCCCCCCTCTCAGTTGTCTGTCCTAAATCTAACAATTGGTATCAAAGCTAATTTCCTCTAAAAGAAACTTAACTGCTTGAGGAGATCTAGGATGTCGTCCTACAAGAAGGATAGTCCAAGGTTTGATGGGACCAATTTCACTCTTTGGAAAAGTCGCATTGAATGCCACTTGCAATGTATGGGAATGTAGTATTGGATCATGGCTTCAAAGTATACTCCTCCACAGAATGGTCCGAGTACCCTAGATGAAATCAGAGATGCCGAAAACAATCTGCAGACTAAAGAAGCTCTTCTAAGTGCCTTATCTGATTTAGAGCTGACAAATGTTATTGATCTAAAAATTGCATATGAGATTTGGCAAAAATTGGAACTTCTGCATGAAGGAGACAAGTTTGTTAAATGTGCCAAGCTACAAAGTCTGAAAGGAAAATTTGAAAACCTGAAGATGAGAGAAGATGAAAATATCACTACATTTATGCCAAGAGTTAATGAGCTTGTTTGTGGCATTAGATGTGCTGGTGGAGTCTTGGATGAAGATGAGATTATTGGCAAAATTCTCAGATCCGTTCCTTCTTGAAAATACAAGGTTGCTACTATTGAAGAATTTAGATCCTATTCAGGTATCACAAGAGATCAAATGGTTGGTAAATTGGCTGCATTTGAATTGACCGAGTTTGGAGATGCACCCCCCAAGACTGAATCTACATTCAAAGCTAGTGCCTCTATAAAAGGAAAACAAAAGTTTGATCCAGGTGAAAACTCTTCAAAGAAACTATCATGGTATGAAAAAGCAAGAAAAGACCTAGAAGAAGATGAAGCATAAGCTACTCAACTTGAAGCCCTTATTGCAAAAAGACTGCCAAGAGGATCCAGTAAGTATGAAGGGAAATTGCCTTTTAAATGTTTTAACTGCAATAAGATTGGTCATTTTGCCTCAAGGTGTCTGGAAAGATTTTCAAGGCCAAATCCTAACAGATCAAGGTTCCAAAAGAAATGTTACTATGTTCATGAAGATGATGATGATGAAGGAGTAACAAATGATGAATCAAGATAGGTAACAAATCCAGAAGTGACTGGGTGTTTATTGCCATCAAGGAAGAAGATCCAATGCCCTCTGAATTTGTCAATCATAAATTTGTAGAAAGAGCTTTCGCTGCCCAAGTTGAATAAAAGGATGATTGGGTCATTGGCAGTGGATGCTCCCACCATATGACAGGTGACAAAAATAAGTTCATATATTTGGAAAGGTATGAAGGAGGAGTGGTAAAATTTGGTGATAATTCTGTTGGTAGAATCGAAGGTAGAGGAACCATTTCTTTTGATGGAAAGAACAAAACCAGTAATGCACTGTATGTTGAAGGTCTGAAGCACAATCTTCTTAGTGTTGGACAGTTGGTGGACAAAGGCTATGATCTCTGATTCAAAAATGGAAAATGCAAGATATTTGAAAGTTTCAGAACAGAGATTGCATCTGATACTAAAAAAAAGGTAATATCTTCCACTTGGTTGGTACTGGTAAAAGTTGTTTGTTTGCTCAAATTGATCAGAGTTGGTTGTGGCATAGAAGAATGTGTCATGTGAATTTTGATAATATCATCAAAATAAGCAACACCCAGGCTGTGAGAGATCTTTCAAAACTGGTGAAACCCACTAATAGTTGTGCAAAGAATGTTAGTTGGGCAAGTAGAGCAGAGTCACATTCAAAAGTAAGGAATAGTCTTCTACTAGATTATTGGACTTAGTTCATACTAATCTATGTGGTCCGGTAAGAATCAGGAGTGTGCAAGGTGATACATACTTCATGCTACTAATTGATGACTACTCCCAGATGATGTGGGTGACTTTTCTAAAAGAGAAATCATAGGCTCTTGAAAAATTCAAAATATTCAAGGCTATGGTAGAGAATGAAACCGGATTGAACATAAAATGTCTGAGGTCTGATAAAGGTGGAGAATTCACATCTAGTGAGTTCATAGAATTCTGTGAGAAACATGGAATAAAAAGATAGTTGTCTACTCCAAGGACTCCACAGCAGAATGGAGTAGTGGTGAGAAAAAATCAAACCATCCAGGAAGCATCTAGAACCATGATGATGGAAGCAAATGTTCCTCAGATCTACTAGAGAGAAGTTGTAAGCACTGTAGTCTATACTCTTAATCGAGTACAAATCAGAAGCAATACTGGTAAGACTCCTTATGAAATCTGGTTTGGCATCACTCCCATTGTAAAGTATTTCAGAGTCTTTGGTAGAAAATGTTACATTAAAAGAGATGAAGATCTAGGAAAATTTGATGCTAGAAGTGATGAAGGAATATTCTTAGGTTATTCTACTCAAAGCAAAGCATACTGGTGTTATAACAAGAGATTGAGAAAGATTATAGAAAGTACAAATGTGAAGGTTGATGAAGGGATTGAAAAACCCTTAAGGTTTTATGAATATGATGAAGATGATCAGAATGATGTTTTGATCTAAGGAATCCAAGCCCCTTATGAGATTCAGATTCAGACTGATTCGGTGAACCAGGAAGAAGAGATGTGTTTGAATGAACCTGTTCAAGAAATAGAAGTGTAAGAAAGTCCCAAAATTCCCAGGTATGTAAGACTTAATCACTCTGAAGATCAGATCATAGGTGATAAAACCAAAAGTGATCAACAAGAAGAAATATTGCTCAAGACTCAGAAGAGTATTGTCTGATCTCAAATATTGAACCAAAGTCAGTAAATGAAGCATGCAATGATGAAGGCTGGACTAAAGCAATGGAGGAAGAGCTTATGCAAATTGAGAAAAATCACACTTGGGATCTTGTTCCCAGACCTAGAAACAAAAATGTGATTGGAACCAAATGGGTATTCCAGAATAAACTGAATGAAGATGGTGAAGTAGTCAGGAACAAAGCCAGATTGGTCTACAAGGCTTACTCTCAAGTAGAAGGAGTTGATTTTGAAGAAACTTTTGCTCCGGTGGCAAGAATTGAAGCAGTCAGGTTATTTCTTGCTTTTGCTACCTTCAAGGACTTCAAAGTATATCAGATGGATGTCAAGTCTGTCTTCTTGAATGGTGACTTGGAAGAAGAAGTTTACATTGAGCAACCGGATGGATTTCAATTATTTTATCATGGTGATATGGTTTGCAAGTTGAAGAAAGCACTGTATGGACTTAAACAAGCCCCAAGAGCTTGGTATGAAAGACTAGATAAGCATCTTTTGAAGATTAGCTTCAACAAAGGTACTGTTGACAGTAACTTGTACTTCAAAATTGATCATGAAAATATCTTAATTGTTGAAGTGTTTGTTGATGATATCATTTTTGGAGGAAGAGATAGTATGTGCAAAACTTTTGCAAATCAAATGAAAAGTGAATTTGAGATGTCCATGTTTGGCGAAATGAATTTCTTCTTGGGTCTGCAAATCATTCAAACAAAGAAAGGAATCTTCATTTCTCAGACCAAATATGTGAAAGAATTATTGAAGAAATTTGGGATGGAAGACTCAAAACCAATGAGTACTCCCATGGTAACTGGATGTAAATTGAGAAAAGATGATGACTCTCCTAAGGCTGATCAGAAAAAGTACAGGTCAATGATTAGAGGATTGTTGTATCTCACTCAAACTAGACCTGACATTATGAATGCTATTGGTCTTGTTGCTAGATTCCAAGCTGATTCTAGAGAATCTCATGTCATGGCAATCAAGAGGATTTTTAGATATCTAAAAGGGACAGTTGAGTATGGTTTGTGGTATCCTAGAGATCATGATTTCTCTCTACATGCATATACAGATGTGGATTGGGCAGGAGATGTGGATGACCGGAAGAGTACCAATGGTGGAGCATTCTTTTTAGAAAAAAGATTGGTTTCTTGGCTGAGCAAGAAACAAGAGACAATATCTCTGTCCACTGCAGAAATAGAATATATTGCAGCAGCAAGTAGTTGCACTCAGGTATTGTGGAAGAAGCAAATGCTAAGAGATATCAGAGTGGAGTATGAGGAACCTATCACAATCTTCTATGATAATTCAAGTGCAATAAATATATCAAAGAATCCAGTGTTGCATTCAAAGACTAAACATATATCCATCAAGTTTCACTTTTTGAGAGAGCAAGTGAATACGAATGAAGTTAGATTAGAGTTTGTGCTTTCCAAGGATCATATTGTAGATATTTTTACTAAACCTCTTCCTAAGGACTCTTTTGAGTATCTCAGGGAGAAGTTAGGGGTTATTACCCCTCTGGTTCTGAATTAAGGTGCACTGATGTGCATCAGTCCGGTGGACTTCACAGTCATATCTTGTGGTTCAGATTGATGATGGGAAATTGCTACTTAGGGGGAGCAACTGGTATGATTATGAAGTGATGCAAGTATGTGCCCTTTGCCATTGATGTCAAAGGGGGAGAGAAGACATGTGAAAAACAAGTAGTTGTTGATCAAAGGAGGAGTAGTAAAGGAAGAGAAGACATGAGAATGATTGTTGTTGATAGGGGAAGTTGTGTTAGTGAGGAGAAGTTCTTGTCTTGATGGTTAAAATAGTTTTTCACATCATATGTTGCCATCAATGACAAAGAGGGAGATTGTTGCAAGTATGGGATTAATCGGTGTTGTCATTGATGTCAACATACCCCTGTTACATTAATGATAATGATTGGATAAATTGTATGCTAAGGATATTGAGAAAATTGCTGAGGATATTGAAAATTAGTCCTATCAGAAACAGAGAAGAATAGTGAAGTCAGTGAGTTAAAGATTCTAGATAGGATGAAGATCAGAGGATGTACATCAAAGGGTTTGTAAATGTGTCTTAAGATGATCCAGTAAATATTTTAGAGGTTCGCATGAAGATATGAAGAAGTTATGGCCACTTGAGTAAAACCGGTTCTGGCAGATGTTTAGAGGTGACAGAGTGACACAATTAGGTCCGGTGAGATCCAGAAATGAAATATCTCGTTCTACATATTTGGTGGAGTGTTTAGGAAGTCAATTTGAATTGACAACTCAATTGGTTTGTGGTTTGGAGGTCCGCAAGCATCTATTCCAATATGACAGTGATGACAGACTGTGTTCTTGAGGTTTTGGATGAAGGGGAGAATGATTTCAGTAAGCAGAAGTAGTGTGAATGTTCTTGGTGATTCAAGTAAGCTTGTGAAGGTCTTTGGATTGTGTCTAGTTTGTGTTGGTGGTCCACATTGAAGATTGAGCTTGTAATTGAATAATTACTTCTAGATGATGATGTTCTTCCTAAGTCTTGCCAATCGGATGAGTTACACATCCTGCGGATGATCCTGAAGATGTTCTATGAAGAATGGCATGTTTCTAAAGGAAGATTGAAGTCTCAGATCTGTGTGGCCGACAATGTGTTGATCTGCGTGAAGTCTTTTTGTAATTAGTCATGTTATATTTATGTATTTGCTCTGTAATGTATGCCGACTTGGATGATTATCCCTAAGTCGATGTCTTGTATAAATAAGGAGTTGTAAAGTCAATTCAAAATCATCTTGTGGAGATGAGAGTGTGGTAGAGAGGAGCAGAGCGAAAGGTAGAACATAAGTATTGGGCTTAAATGGAATTGACTCAAGCATGGTGAAGATGCTATTCTTCAGTTCAAGTATGTAATACTTATTATTCTGTAGACAATGTGTCTCCTGTAGGTAGTGGGCCTCTTGTGAGCAGTGTGCTCAGGTAGCGAGCCCTAATTGGCATGTGCCATTTGTTTTTTCTATTCTTTTAACAGAGAATACAATCTTGGGTTAGTCACCCTATGGTTTTTCCCTTAACAATCTTGGTGTCATATGTGTTAATGTGTCTTTGCTCTTGAATTGTTGCATTATGTTTCCATGATTGATTTATTATTATGCTGCTGAATTAAGAAAAGGATTTAAGTGATTAATTGCAAAAAAGTTTTGAACAACTGATTCACCCCCCCTCTCAGTTGTCTGTCCTAAATCTAACAACTTCACCTCAAGGAGATGAAAACAATGAAAACTTGCATGAACAAGAAGGCGAATCAACAATATCTGTAGAGGATCTCTAAGCTCGATGTTGGAGGCTTCAACCCTTCTCCCGATCATGCAAAAGGTGTACAAACCCCAGGAAGAGAAAGATAGTCTCAAGATCTTGATTTCTAATCTCTATCCATTGTCTCCATGAAAGCAAATTCAAAATGACTTCAAATAACTTCAAGAGCTTCAATGAGTTGCTAATCTTCAATGGCAATTTTGGCAAAGTTTTGGCATAAAGATTGTGTGTGATAAAATGATTTTCAAATGTCTTTTTATATCTAACTTTAGGAATTTCAAATTTTGAAATAATATGTGGACATCACACAAAAACAAAAAATTTGAAAACGGAATGTATGGTAATAGCCAACATCCTTCCAAAATTTAGGACCCCATGAAATAGGGCAGGACAAGTGCGCTAGTACCCAAGTCCAAGCCCTCGTTTACCACTTAGGACTGCCTCAAGGAGGTTATGGGACCCCAAATTCAAGTTTACCTTTCACCTTCAGTCTTCAGTTATTTCAAAATGTGACATTCTTCCAGTTAGACCTAATTCAATCAGGGTTCAGGAAGGTCTTTAATAAACTGGGTTGAAAGGTCACCAAAGGAGAGGAGCTAAACCATGGGGAAATTGTACCATTCCATACAGGAGGACAATTTTTGACCTAACATTTAGCCCCCACTTTAGTGGCCACATGACACTACGTGCATATGCAACTAAAGGAAAGTAAAAACATCAATCATGAAAAGGATACCCAAAAGGATACTGTAGAGGATTTCGAAGTGTTGTTGCAAGAGAGGAAGAAGCCCCCAAGTCTATAATCCCGTAAGACCACAAAGTTAGGAACTGCAACCTGCAAAGGAACACTTGTTAGAAAATCAAAATCAAATCAACCTGTAACCATCATCAATAAGTCAATTCAAAAACACTAAGTGGGTTGAGTGATGAGACATGATGAGGGAGGAAATCAAGGGAGATATAAACCCCCCCTTGTTTCTGCTTGCTTAGTCCAAAAAGGAGAAACAAGGAGATATCTACACGAGTCGATTTTGAGGTAACTTGATGAGAAATACATTGTGAGGGTTGTTTGGAGAAACAATGCCCAAGCACAACACATTGGGTAAGAGAGAGAGACGAACTAGGATTCTAATGCAACAGACGGCACAAAAATTTGAGTTTGACAGCTCAAGATAGAGGCTCAAGAGTAAAACAATTCAATTTTGCACCTAGATAGTGATAGGAATTCTCACCCACTTACTATATGTAAAGGGAGTTTTCACTTTACTTGTCATTGTGTAGAGGAGAGAAAGAGAAGCAGAGAGATAGATCGACGATGCTGACCCAACGTCCATACCAACTTCTGTGACTAGAGATGCTCTGAGCTTGAGTGGTAGAGAGACATTTCAAGGCCAAGGTAGGGTCTCAATCCTTACACTATCTTTCATTTTACTTTCCTGAGGTTTTATCATTTTTAGGGCCAACTAGGATAATCATGGATAAGGGTCCCTAATAGGGGTACCCAAGTCCACCTAGGGTGCTCAAGTCCTTCTGGGGCACCCTAGTCCACCTGGGGTGCCCAAGTCTAGAAAGGACAAGGGCCCCAGGGCCAGGGCACCTACTGTTGTAGCAAATACTTAGCTTCATTTCCATGTGGTTTACTAATTTGTTCTTTCACTGTTTGTTGCGCAGTTCATTCCGATGATGCGAGAGCATACAGGCGGTCCCCTGATGTTGCTACTTCATGATCACGTCAATACCATGTTTGATGTAGAGAGAGAATTTATAGGTAGTGGGTCTCTGGTGGGTATTTGACATGTTGACAATAAGATTTCATGCTAATATGTTGATAGCACTGATGGAGAGGTGGAATGCAGATACTTCTACATTCCATCTACCTACAAGGGAGATGACCATTATGTTGGACGATGTCTACAAGATCCTGGACCTGCCTATACGTGGAGAGATAGTGAGGGTTGTAGAGCATTGCTCAGCGATGTATACATGAGAGAGCCAGATGTACTGTCTAGGCTGCACAATCACTTGGGCAGAGCGAGGGCACATACAGCTTCAACTACTAAAGTAGGTATGTGCTGACATCCCTCTAATTCAAAAGATTATGATTATCACAGTAGCATTAGTAGAAGCACCAAATGGATGAGGCATCCACCTTCATAGGGGCCTTGTTCAGACCATCGGGGCTATGGAGGAGCATGGGATGGTCTACGCATGAGGGCACAGTATGCTTGCACATCTCTATCATGAATTGGGATGATATGTCCATTATGAGGCACATAGATTGATGTGTTGCACTTTACTACAGGTTTGGGCCTTTGAGCACATCAGATGTACGCAACCTATAGGTTTTCCTATAGAGCCAACATTCACCTATCCATGGGTCCACACCTATCCTCTTATCAAATGCTGGAGACATGGTGATCTATTGTACTGGAGGATTGTGTTTGATAGGTTGTAGCCGAGTGATGTCATTTGGAGACCATATCATAGCTATATAGTGTGGTCAGGTCAATGGAGATAGTTACCAAGGATGCAGATGGATCAGCTGATAGTCAGTCACCTCAATCACATAGTCTCATGGTTCTACTTTAATCAAGTAGTACAACAATTCAGATGCCGATAGGATGTGCCTATGATACGTCTGAGCTATGCGTGCTCTGTGTGCAGCACAGTCAGTGCAAATAGCACTCGACAACTGACATTAGAAGATGTGGCAGTGAGTGACGATGATGGTCTAGAGGATGCAGAGCTGATATCTAATGTAGACAAAGTTGGAGTTACCCAAGAATATCAGGTCTGGTGGTAGACAACGCAACCTACTCCTATTTATCTACCAGGTCACCCCAAAGGTGATCCTCAACTTTGGGTCGGTCACGGGAGTGACACAGGGATAGAGGATGATATTAGTGACTTTGCAGGATACCATGATCTGGATGATGATGAGAATGATGATGATAGTGAGGAGGAGGTCCTGTCATGGTGCGTTTTTAGGGCAAGATCAAGGTGGGAGCAGCAGGAGGCAGATAGCGATGATGAGGCTAAGGCTCAGTCACAGTTGAGAGCTCATGGTCCAGCTCCTGCGGATGTGAGGAGATTGAGCCAATATGAGTGAGGGGAGACTAGTAGTCGTATGCCCCCAGTGACAAAGGTGACTACAAAGTTGATCACACCATCAACTATCCAAGATCCATCTTGCGAGATGGAGATCGAGGTAGGGTGCTTGTTATGTTTAGATGTAGTTATTTGTGATTATTTGCTTATGTTATCTATATGAGGTACTAATATTCATTTTATTTTCTTTTTGTAGTTGGGATAGACACCTGGTGTGACATGGTGAGTCACATCATAATAGAGATAGTTCCAGCTGATGCAATTGAGTAGCTAGTGTGGGCGGGATGCTCACCACAGCCATCCACAGGGTGACATGAAAAAATCTTTATGCCTTTTGTGAGGTATCGGTTATTGGTTGAGTCTATTCTAGATAGTGCTATCCAGAGAGCTGAGTGTGCAGAGGTGGAGCTCCAGACACTACGAGATCAGGCAGCAGTTGCACCTGCACTAGAGAGAGATCCTATAACTAGCAAGATCTTACTTCTTGAGTTACATCAGGTGAGAGCTGATAGAGACATGGCTCAATCAGAGAGAGACCAATATCAGCGGATGTATATGGAGTTATAAGGTGAGGTACTAGGATTGAGAGGCAAGATCAAGGGGTTACGATCACGGAGTGTCTCTAGGAGTTATTCACAATCCATAGCCACACATGGTCAGGCCTCCGTCACATGCGCACCATGAGGTCCTGAGGGCATAGGTGACAAGGGTTCAACTATGTGATGTATATGTTTTACTACGACATCCCATTTTGATATATAGGATAGTTGGCTCAAATGTATATGTGAACTGATAATGATATATAGGAGATGTTTTCTTATTATAATGTCTAGTGTTGTCTAATCTATCACATGTGATTTATGTAAAAATGCAACTAGTGATAAATGTTAAAAGCTCATGAGGAAATGTAATTAATGCAAATGTGATACTAAATAATTCTTTTCAGAACATATAATAAAAGCACAATAATTAATGAATTTTGCACATAATTAATATTCTATGCTTTGCAAAGTTAATACAAAAGTGATCTTAATAAAGCATGTTTAACAAGATACCACTATGATTAACTGAAAAAGATTTCTATATTAAATGAATTAAGACAAAATAATCATACCTTGTCAAAATTGAAGCTAAACTAATTAATAAGTTTTGCTTTTTGAAGTAAGATCTAACATATAATCTTAAGCATAAAATTTCTTGAGGTGTGTTGCATTAATAGGTTCTTTAAGCAGCATACCTTGTTCATCAACTAGCTTATACACTCCTGATCCAAAGGTTTCAGTAATGACATACAGTCCAAGCCAATTAGGGCTAGACTTTCTTTTTTCTTTAGTAGGTGCATTCACATTGCATTGATTTTCATAAAGTACCAAGTCTCCAATGTCGAATGAATAGTGTATGACTCTCTCATTGTACAATCATTGTATACTCTTTTGATAAGCCTTAAGATGCTCAAGAGTGTTGATACGCTGTTCATCTAGCATCTCAAGTTGTTGTAACCTCTTTTCTCTTTCCATATCATCGTCAATAACATCTCGCAAGGAGACTCTTAATGAAGGGATTTCAAGCTCCAAGGGCATTACTGCATTAGGGCCATAAACAAGATTATATGGGGTAGTTCCAATAGCCGTACAAATACGTGTTATATAAGCCCATAATGCATAAGACAATTGAATATGCCAGTCTTTTTGATATTTGTTAACGGTTTTGGGTAAAATTTGTCCTATAATCTTGTTTGAAGCTTCTTCTTGGCTGTTTGATTGAGGATAATAAGGCATAGAGAAGCGATGTTGAATATGATATTTTTCTATAAATTTATTCACTTGTTTTTTAATGGTGTTCCATTGTCAGAGACCAAGGAGGAAGGTATACCAAATCGAGAGATTATGTTATCTTATATAAAATGACAAATTATGTCAGCAGTCATGGATCGTAAAGGGATAGCTTCGACCCACTTTGCGAAGTAATCCATAGAAGTGATAATAAATGTATGTCATTTAGAGGATGGTGGAGAAATTTTACTGATTAGATCCAAGCCACAGATAGAAAATGGCCAAGGTGACACTTGGGCATGGAGTTCCTGAGCAGGTTCTTAGATTAAGTGTTGATGTTGTTGACATTGCAGATACTTCTTGACATAAGCAAAGGAATCTTGTTCCATGTGTTGCCAATAATATCCAATATGTATTAATTTTTGTACCAAAGATTTTCCTCCAAAATGCCCTCCACAAGCACCGGAGTGAGCTTCTTCTAGAGCTATCATAATTTCTGAATTACTAAGACATCGAAGAAGGATACCATTATAACTTCATCTGTATAAGACATTAGATAATATGATATAGCATGCTGCAAGTTTGCATAGGTGAACTCGTGTGTTTTTAGACGTTGAATTAGGGATGATTCCATTGTGCAAGTAGTTGTATATATGGGAGAACCATTCATCAGAGTTTATATCATAGCAATAGTCCAGACTCGCAACTACAACATCTTCTATGACTGGAGTTTTGAGATTATGAATAAGAAAAGTGAATGCTATAGGAGAATCGTAAGGGAAGCTGTACTTGCCATTGCATCCACATGTTGATTGTCTTTTCTTGGAATAGTATCAATTGAAAAGGATTGAAAATACTTTAATAAAGACAAGGCAAAATCATGATACTGAGATAATTTGTCTTGTTTAGCTTGATATGATCCATTTATTTGTCTTACAATGAGTTGTGAATCACCATACATAGGTTTTTTATGTTTAAATCCAAGGCAACACAAAGTCCTGCAACAAGAACTTCATACTCAGTAATGTTGCTTGTGCATGAGAAGCTTAGGTGGTAAGACATAGGAATCAACTTACTTGTAGGGGGTACTAGTATGACACCAGCACTGGAACTGGTTCAGCATCTGGATCCATCAAAATACAATTCCCATTTATCTTCTGTATTAATAGCTAAGATTTGATCATCAAAGAAATGTCTCCTGATTTTGTGTAGCAAAAGAAGAGGGTACCTCAGCTAAATTGTCGATTAATGCTTGTCCTTTTATCACTTTCTGAGATATAAATTTGAGATCGAATTTAGTTAATAACATAATCCATTTAGCAAGGTGACCGAAAAGATCAGTTTTGGCAAATAGACGTTTCAAAGGGTCAAATTTTATTATTACATGTATCTCAGCATTTAGGAGATAATGCCTAAGCTTATGTGTTGTGAAGACAATAACTAAGCATTGTTTTTCAATGACAGTATATCGCACTTCATAATTGAGAAATGTTCAACTGATATAATATACAACACATTTTTTGCCTTCAGTATTATGTTGTGCTAATAAAGTTGCAAGAGCATTATTAGATGCGGAAGTGTAAAGTATAAATGGATTATCAGAAATGGCAGGTTGTAAAACAGGAGGCTTAGTGAGATAACTTGTTAAGTCCTCAAAAGCCTTTTGACATTCCAAATTCCATTGAAATTTCAAATCCTTCTTTAGTAGTTGAGTAAAAGGGTGAGTCCTATCCATGAGTTATGAAACAAATCAGCAAATGGCTTGTATCTTCCCTTACAAATTATGAAGTTGAGATATGTTTTTAGGTGGTGGCATGTTAACGATCGCGTCAATATTTTTCGTATCTACTTCAATACCACAATTTGAAACTATGAATCCCAACAGTTTTCCACTGTTGACACCAAATACACACTTACGGGGGTTTAATCGCATGTTGTATTTCTTTATTCGCTCAAAGATCCGTCAAAGAGCCATGGCGTGATCTTAGCGGTGAATGGATTTCGCCAAGATGTCATCGACATAGTCCTCTAAGATACTATACATGTAAACATGAAAGATAAGAGTCATGGCACGTTGGTAAGTTGCTCCAGCATTCTTAAGTCCAAATGGCATGACTACCCAACAAAATGTACCCCAAGGCATTATAAAAGTAGTTTTATATTGATCATGAGGATTTATAAGGATTTGATTATATACTGAAAATCCATCCATGAAGGAAAGTAATTCATGGCCGGCTATTGAATCCACAATCATATCAGTATTAGGAAGTTGGAAATCATCTTTCAAGGATGCGAGGTTCAAATCTCTAAAATCGGTATACATGTGTTCATACGACCATCAAGTTTAGCGACATCCACTATATTCGAGATCCAAGGTGATTAATCTATAGGGCAAATAAAGCTAGCTTGTAAAATCCTTTCTATTTCAACCTTAACAAGTAAGACTATCTTAGGATTAATCTTACGAATCTTTTGTTTAAATGGCTTAGCATCCGGTTTCAGTACAATATTATGTGTTACAATTTGAGGATCGATACCAGGCATATCTAAATAGTTCCAAGCAAACAATTCAAAGAATTCATGTAATAATATTGTCATATCTTATTTTTCTTCTTCACTTAAGCAATCACCTATAGGGATAACTTTTTTAGTGTTATCTTTCTCCATGAAAACATCAACAGTCTTTCCATTAAGTAGAGTACTGTGGTCTAGGAGATCAGGTGATTGTAGTAATTCTTCAGATTCTCCTTTAGGTTTCATAGTAGTATTTATCAATCCAGTAGACTTTCCAAAATATGCATCACTATTCAAATGATAAGGCAATCCATGTTTATGATGGTAACAGGGAATATTGTCACAAGCACCCAAGAACTCAATTATCGCTTCATACAAGGAAAAGATGTCTAAGGGGATCTCTTCTGGAGGACAATTAGTGTCAATCATCTCAGGGAATATCAAGTTAAGCATGGATATTGTATTCACATTAAGAGTAGGACATTTCTGATCTTTAGATTCCCTAAAAGGGTTATATCCAATACCACTTGAGTAATGTCGCAAAGCAGATTCTATAGGTACGCGAATCCCTTGTTGATTAATACCACAACCATTACCTACATAATTGCAATTCTTATAAAGGATCTAAAATCCTCAACCATAAAGTGAAGCCATTTCTTTGGAAGAAGGTGGGGCTTCATAAGTCTCATAATCTATAGTGTAAGTAAGAGTATTATCTGTATTTGTTAGCAAAGAGGCTTTAGTATTTGAACAATAAGATGAAATCGATGCAACACTTGATGTCTCAGGAGTAGAGTTGTTAATTTTATACTCACCTACATAGAGGGAGATGAAAAATCTAACGAACCCCAATCATTACCAAGAAATGCATTTGATTGTTTTGATTCTTGCACAACATTATCAATAACAGGAGGGGTTGGTGAGTCAACCTTGAGATTGTTTAAGATCTTATGTTGAACAATTTACTTTTGTGATTCAATTTGTAAACAAAGATCTGGTTCAGGATCAACACAAATAGTATGAAGTTTATCATTATGAATAAACTTTATTGAATGATGAAGGGTAGAAAGCACTGTCCCTAGTGCATGAATCCACAGTCTACCAAGAATCATGTTGTAAGATAGAGAACAAGGCATGACATGAATCAAGGTAGGTAGAGTTACAAGCCCAACTTGTACAAGTAAAGTTATAGTGTCTACAGATTGTCTTCCAACATTATCAAAGCCACAGATACTTATCCTATCCAGTTTGATCAAAGATGTATCAATTTTAATCTTATGCAATAGATTGATGTTGCAAACATTAAGGGCTGATCCATTATCAATCATAACTCATTTAATCAGTTTCTTATTTATTGTAATGAATATAACCAAAGGATCATAGTTATTTTGAACTTCAAGAGATGGCAACTCATGTTGTTGAAACAAACTGTCTATTTTTTTCACATTCATATAGTCAAGAAGAGCTGCTACATCATTAGGTTTAACAACAGGTGGTACAATCACATTTTGTAAAGCTTCTTAGAGCATTCCATGGTATGTAGGTGAAGTTTGTATAAGTTCCTAAAGAGATATCTTAACAGGAGTAGCACGAAGTTGCTTAACAAGATCATAATCTTGACCAACCTTATGCATTAAACAAGGTGCTTGAGGAAGCATAGGTTGAGAAGCTAGTAGAGATATCAAAATGTTTGATTGTTGTTTGTTTTGTTTGTTATTTTGAGTATTATAAGCATGAGCAACCACAATATGACTAGGTTGTTGTAAATTCTAATGTGTAATCTATTTACCATAGTTATAAATGTAATCAGGAGGACAAGAAGAAGGTGAAGTACCTATAACAGTGAGCACTAGTTTAGAAGTAAGTTGAATGACATCTGAGCATGAAGTTAGAACTATTTTTAGTTTCATAGATTCTTCTTTAGTTTTAGGAACATAGATTACATTTACAAACCTTTGAAACAATGATGGTTTAGGAGTCGTAGTGGAATGTTTAATTGAGAAAAAGTCCTCAAGGGCTTCATCTAACATATTGAAATCATCACAACTAAACAGCTCATCATGCACATGAAAGTCTTGTAAAAAGTAATCAGACATTTTAGCATGCTCAAATTAACCCAAGACTTAAATGTAAAATGATTAAGCATAAACTTTGTGAAAATGTAATAGAATAACACCAAAGGACACACAAAGTTCCAATTTCAGACTCTTTAATGAAAGGATTAAGAGAAATCACCAAATTTTAATGCATGTACTTTCACCAAAGAGGGTTTGCAATCTAAATATGTTTTAGGATAGCAAACTAATCCAAATTTGAGTTTGTAAAGGATGCAATCTTTAGAGCACAGGTTCACCAAAATGCTTAGGGTGAAAATATGGAAGCAAGATATGAGGTTCTAGGTCCCACACTTTCACAGGCACTAAACAATTAAAGAAGCAAATGATAGGTTTAGGGATAAACAATTGATTTCCAATGTTCTCGTTTCCTGTTAATTGTGTCTATGTGACTGTTTGAATTTGGTTTTACAAGCTAGTGTCTCTCTCTAACCTTAAAATCCTAATTTCCAAATCAAACTTTAATAACTGGATTCTTGATATAGATAGTACTGAAATGAATACAAAAATGTAAAGTAAACAAATTAGAGACTGTGTACCTAGAAACTAAGGAGCAGTTGGATTAGGGTGTTAGTCCCTATGTCCCAAAGATTTTTGAATGTCAAGATTTTCTGCATCAGCTACTTCTCATTCTCCTGAGGTTTCCAGATCCCAAAAAAATCACCTAGTTGGACTAGGGTATTAGTCCCTGTGTCTCAAAAGTCTCAGAATCATGAAATTCAAATTTTGTGATGATTGTGTCTGCAATATTCATCTTCCTATCGCTCATTTCCATCGGATCTTGATAAATACAACTTGCACATACAAAAGGAGGAAAACGATGTTTGTGGCTATATAGGAGCTTGCCTCAGTCAAGCCTTGTTTTTGGTATTCCTACCTCAACAATAGTCAAGGATAAAGATTCACAAAAGTGTGTACAAACCTAACAAAGTGTATGTAGAAATATCAAACCCTAGATGTCACAATCAAGGGGAGATCAATGACTTGCATCAACTTAATGAACAAATACAACTTCACCTCAAGGATATGAAAACAATGAAGACTTGCATGAACAAGAAGACGAATCAACAATGTCCGCGGAGGATCTCCAAGCTCGATGTTGGAGGCTTGAACCCTTCTCCCGATCATGTAAAAGGTGTACAAACCCTAGGAAGAACAAGATAGTCTCAAGATCTTGATTCCTAATCTCCATCCATTGTCTCCATGAAAGCAAATTCAAAATGACTTCAAATAACTTCAAGAGCTTCAACAAGTCATTGATCTTCAATGGCAATTTTGGCAGAGTTTTGGCATAAAGTTTGCATAAAGATTATGTTTGATAAAAGGATTTTCAACTATCTTTTTATATCTAGCTTTAGGAATTTCAAGGTTTGAAATAAGATGTTGACATTGCATGAAAACAAAAATTTGCAAATGGAATCCCTAAATGTACAACAATAGCTGACATCCCTCCAAAATTATAGACCCTAGGAAATAGGGCAGGACAAGGGCGCTAGTGCCCAAGTCCAAGCCTTGGTTTCCTACTTAGGACCACTTGAAGGAGGTTAGGGGACCCCAAATTCAAGTTTACCTTTCACCTTTAGTCTTTAGTTATTTCAAAATGTGACATTCTTCCAGTTAGACCTAAGTCAGTCAGGGTTTGGGAAGGTCTGTAATAAAATAGGTTGAAAAGTCACCAAAGGAGAGGAGCTAAACCATGGGGAAATTGTACCATTCCATACAGGAGGACAATTTCTAACATAACAACACTAAATAAGAGTAGAAAAAATTAGAATGAGAAGCATAATGCAAGTGAACAATATCAGGTTTACCAAAATGTTATGTGTGAAAATGTGATCTAATCAAAATGTCTGTGATTTCTAAATAGAACAATTTCCACAGATATTACATTAGGATCTAACCAACTTTAAAAGAAGAGTATTTCACTTCTATCCAAGTAGGAAGAGCCAAATAAGTCAAACCAAATCCTATGATTGCATTAGACTTAGAAAATAATTATTTTGACTAAACTAAAGCATAAAGGAATGGTGATAAAATTACAATTTCTAGAAAACAAGATACTGAATAACAAAAATAATTTTAGAAGTGAAAAGAGGGGTGAAAAAGGCACATGCCACTAGAAGGAGGAAGCCTCGGCCTAGGATGCCAATGTGTCACACAGATGTCTGCACATCATGTTGTCATCTGTATGATAGGAAACAAAAGGAAAGCGCCTACATATTTCTTTATCTAGCCCAACAAGTTATCCAACCTGCACAAAAAACCATAAAAGAGGCCCAACAATGTACCAGATGATAAAATCTATTGAAAAACACATTGAAATAGCTAATTTGAAAGATGAAAACAAGAAATGAAAGAGAGATACAAAAAGAGGAAGATCAACACACCTCCATGTGATTGATAATCCTCAAAATACCTCCAACTAAAAATAAAAGAAAATGTGTTGGGGTTGTTTGGGAGCATGCCTTCAGGTCAAGCCTTTATGTTGGTCTTTTGACCTCCATGAACAACCACTATGGGATAGATTTAAAATAAGTGTGTGCTTTGATATCCTAAGTGCATCTAGGAAAATAATAGTAGTGGCAAAAATAAAAAGCTATGAGTATCAAGCCTGGTCTATGGGGAAGAATACCCTAGTGTGCATAAATGAAAGTGAGGTGGTTGTATACATCACAAGTTTGCCAAAATAAAGATAATGGAAGATGTAATAAGTAAGATAATAACACTATTTTTTCAAAATAAAATAATGTTACCAAGCTTGAGACAATGGAGGAGTCTGCAAGCTCCTTGAGGGTCAAATTAATGTGCAATCAACGTTAATCCCTTATGAGAGCCTCCGCAATGACCAGGTTGTAGGAGTAAATTCAATAGGAGTTGAGAAAGAGAGATACTTCAACCTAAAGAGAGCACCAAAGACTAGCAACAGAGAGAGAGAGAGAGAGAAGAGTTATTTTGTGAGTGCTGATCTTTTCCAAAAAAATGAGTCCAAGAAGAAGAAGAAAAGATTTCAAAATGAGAATATATATTAGAGAAAGAGAATCCAAGGATTGGGTCCACTTGTAGAGGATGTTTTGTTGTCAAATGAGTGTTACCACCGATGAAATCAAGTGACTGGGTAGGAAAAAATTGTTTGAAAGTTTACAATCTTTAAGATGCCATCTCATTGTGTAGATGTTCATGCATCATGCTCTCGTCTAAGAAAAATGCTCCAAGATTCAACAAATGTTGTTGTTGTCATGTGAAATTACACCCTGCTTGGAGGCTATCCAAGAATTCCAATGACACAATGGGACTAATCTCAAGGTGTGGGACCTTGCAGATGAGATCAGACCTCTAGAGAAGGCTAGTTCCTCTTTTTGAGCTTAACGCTCAAAGAATGAAGCTAAATCTAATGCTGCACTCATGGGGAAAAGGGAGAAGAAAATACTGAAATTAAAAGGGGAGGTGATGCACCAGATTTTATTATATTAGTTGGGACTGACATAACACAACAATGATCTCAACTATTGAAAGGACTCACATAGACTTATAGCTTTGATAGAGGCTCGAATAGAAGATTGTAACTAATTAAGGGAGCATTTTATCCATAGAATGAGTCACAAGTTTCAAATAAACATACAGAAAAAGCATAAGAGAGGGGAAATACCAATGATTGTATTGGTCATGAAGGTTAAATAGCCATTACAAAGGAAAGACAATCTGTAACACAAGAGTAGGCACAGAATAACGATCTACATTCATTGGTGAACAATCAACTAGAGACAATAAAGGCTCAGAAAAAGAACACAATGTATCACATCCAGTTGGTTCTATAGGTGCATTACAAGGTCTGAAGATAATAAATAATCTACCCAGTGTAATAGCCCAGAAGAACAACTAACAAAATTACATCTTTTTTACATGCATATAGCTTTACAAATTGCATTGTAGAAGCCATGGATGTCAAAGGATAAGTCAACAAGGAAAGGACACTGCCCATGCTACAATAACCTTGTTTGGTATCCTTGGATTGTGCCCACATGGCTCTGCCCATGAAATCTGCTAAAATAGGAGGTCTTCCCATGCCATGAGTACAAAGAGTTAATGAAAATGAGGCTACAGTAGCATGGTGAGGTGAGGAATCCATTTTCTACAAGAATTGAGCTCTAAAGAAGCATTAATGGTGACCAAGAGGGTCATTGAGCAGTCCTGTCAAGTTTTGAATAGTAGAAAATTCCTCTGGAAGGCAAAAGGGTCGATCTCTGACATATTAGGCTTCCTCCAATCGGTCTTCCACCTATCAGGCTTGGAAAGGTGAAAGAGGAAACCCTAGCCTCCAAAGTCTGAAAGAAGAGAAACCGTCAGGCCTTGGGGGTCAAGCCTTCACCATTGAATTGTTCTTTGGAAAGAAGAACTTGACCTCTGCCTCTGCAACACTTAGCCGATTTGAGAAATCGGCGGAGATTGGGCCTCGGGCATTCCACCTTATGCCTTCCCAAAGAAAAAAGAAGAGAGAAAGTTCAAGCCCCACAAGTTTGAAGACTTAGATGCTTTTACAAAGATTTGATGAAGTTCACGGTTCAGGCCTTTGACCTTCCTCCTTCCAGAAGAAAGGAAGAGGGAAGAAGAAAAGGTCGAAGTCTGACTCCCTGAAACACTTAGAAACATTTGAAGGAAAAGAAGAGGAACTCAGACCCTGAGCCTTCCTCCTTGATGTATGTCCTTTGTCCACATGGTGGCCTCCCGTGCTTCCATGGTCATGAGATCAAGCTACAGATGAGGGCCCACAGAATGATAGAAACACTTTAGATTGTGTCAAGTGTCTCCTTCCCGCAGTTTTGCAAGCCCACCGTGGGTTCCTCCAAAAGGCTCTATGGAATGGCAGAATGCCTTAGAATTTTTGTGAGTGCCACGTGTCTCATTGGGAGTCAACCGTTGCACCTTCCACCTTACGCCTTTTATGAAGAAGACAGAAAGCAAGAAGCCCAAACTCTGAC
Source organism: Cunninghamia lanceolata (assembly GCA_027924645.1). NCBI lineage: Eukaryota > Viridiplantae > Streptophyta > Pinopsida > Cupressales > Cupressaceae > Cunninghamia > Cunninghamia lanceolata. The sequence goes on from BSBN01000627.1 coordinate 20,795,078, forward strand.
CTCTGACATACATAGAGCATTTACAAAGAACAAAGTGGAGTTCAGAGCTGGTTAGGATGGCATGACGAAGGGGGGAACTTTAAACTTCACAAATCCAAAAAAGCAAAAAACACAAGGAAAACCTAGGATTTTTGGGACTTACCCATTTTGGGTGGTTTTCTCTTGCATTCCAAAGGGTGAAAATACTAGGATCTCATGGATCTTTAGGCTATTTGGCCAGAAGGAAAAATAGGATAACATTTTGGTGACTATGAAAGGGTGCTTGCCTACTAAACACTGGGATCCAAAGGCCTTATAAATCCATTGGGCACATAGTCAAAGGGCATAGCAACAAACATAGGGGTTGGCCATACCAACACAAAACTGAACACTGCCTCTAGAAAATAGGACAAAGAAAAATAAACAAGGCTCCTAATGAGAATGTAGCAGAGTGAAACAACACTTATTGAAAGGAAACACCTAACATATTTACAAAACCCCACAACCATGCTAAAAGCAGGGTTTGAGATTGATCCCATTGACTGGGATCGGCAGAACCTCTCCATTCAGCTTGGAAAGTTGAAATGCATTGGCCTATTTGCAGCTAGTAATAAAATAAGGACCACTCCACATGGAATCAAATTTTGAATGTCTCCCAACTTTAGCTTTGTATGCATCCCATTTCAACACCAAATCTCCCTCATTGAATGTTCTATCAATTGATTTTCTATCAAAATTTCTTTTGACCTGATCTTGGTGAGCCTCAAGAGTCTTCATAGCAACATCTCTTTTTTCTTCAAGCTCCATCAGCTCAGCCAACCTAATTGTTATGACATCATTTTCTAGCAGCTCCAGTTGTTGGGCCAGCTCAAGGGAAGGCAACTCTAATGATAATGGAGATTTTGCTTCCCTTCCATAAACAAACATGAAAGGAGAATTACCTATGGCCCTCTTGGGAGTAATTCTATCAGCCTAGAGAGTTGTCTTCAACTTGGAATGCCAAGTTCTATGATTATCATTCACTATTCTTTTGATGATCCTGATCAGGTTTTTGTTTGTGGACTCAGCCAAGTCATTCCCCTGGGGATAGTAATTGGATGACGTCTTTAAATAAATTCCATAGTTACGTACCCATTCACTGATTTTTGTGCCTACAAAGGCTTTGGCATTATCAGAAATAATGGTGAATAGAACACCAAACCTAGTAACTATCCCCTCAAGGCAATCTAGAATGGAGGCCTCTGTGGCATCCTTCAATGCAATTGCCTCTATCTACCATGTAAAATAATAAGTGGTTGTTAAAATCCACTTGTGACCAATGCTAGAATGTGGGTTAATCATCCCAATGATGTCCAGACCCCATTGGGTAAATGGTTGATTAGTCTGAATTGGGTGCAAGGGAAGAGAAGCCAACCTTTGTTTTCTTGCAAATAATGGACATTCTTTGCAGCTTCTTGCCCATTGGTGGGCATCTCTAAATAAATTGGGCCAATAATAACCAAATCTCATGATCTTTGTTAGAAATGAAAGCAACACTACTTCAATGGAAATCTAATTCGAGATAAATTTCAGCAAATTTTAATTGTGTGTTATTAAAGGAGATTGTAACAAAACATAAACCCATAATACAGAAATATAGCAGAAGCAGAATGAAGCACATAACACAAGTGTTTAACGTGGAGAAAACCCTTTCGGGTAAAAAACTCCACCAAGAAAAGAGGTCAAGTTGTATTATCTTCACAAAAGGAGATTACAAATACATTCACTTCCCCTGTCCTCCAACCTTCACTCTAGCAGAACCTGGGTACCTATAAACTATTATATTCATCTCATCTACTATGCTATGGATTATATAGATTTTACACAACCTTAAGATATTAAATGACTTCTTACAAGCCCATAACACTTGTCAAGAGTCAACAATACAACCTTGGGCGTCCATAGCCAAGAATAGGCTCTTACGGGGTCATAAATGTTGTCATACATGCATCCTACACTTGGAAAAATGTTCCTATGCAAGATTGAATGACTTGGGGCCAAAAATAGCCACTTACAGCATCTTATGATGCATCATATGCTATTATTAGTGTCATAGATTCTTATGACAACTTACAATTGTCATAGAATCTCATACATCTTCTTACAATATCTATGATGTGCGTCATAACACTAAAAATAGATTATTCCTCCACATGTACACCCCACTTTGACCAATTACCATTTACCATAGTAAATGACATCCCATAACTATCATTGGTAACTCTGGGACTTACCGTGCAATAACTCTGTAATTACCGTGGACAGTAAATAATTTTTTTTACTTCTACTAGTGAAACTTGTACATCCCTTATGGGTAATTACAAATTACAAATAATAAATGGAATAAGTACAATATTGGGATTTACAAGGTTAATGGCACCTTATCCCAACATTCTCCCACTTGACATTATACATTGTAAATCAACCCATAGGAAATCAAATGAAAATTAATTAGGCACTAGAAACAAGGCCCATGGCCTCTCTGCACCACACAAACTTCTCTGTACTCACAAGCTTGGTCAATGAATCTGCAACATTCTCTTGAGTGTCTATCTTCTTCAACTCAATTTCTCCATTTGCAACCAACTCTCGAACAAAGTGATACTGAACATCAACATGCTTAGTTTGAGCATGATACATGGGATTCTTAGCCAAACGAATAGCACTCTAGCTATCACAACCAATCTAAATATTCCTGCAATCAAAACCAATACCTATACACAGTCTCTTTAACCAAACTGCCTCCTTAGAGACATGAGTTGCAGCCATATACTCTGCTTCTGTGGTGGACAAAGCAACTATGGGCTGCCTCTTACTCATCCAACTCACTGCAGCTCCAAACAGAGTAAACACATAGCCACTAGTGGACCTTCGACTATCCAAGTCACCTGCCCAATCTGCATCAACAAAACCCTGTATGTCTAAAGATTTATCAGCACTATCAGTACTAGAATAAACCAAACAATGATCAAGAGTACCTACAAGATATTTAAACACCCTCTTCGCATAGTTCCAATGTTGTCTACCAGGGTTAGACATAAATCTACTCAAAACTACCACTGCTTGGGCAATATCTGGTCTAGTGCAAACCATTGCATACATCAAACTCCCTACAACACTAGCATATGGAACATTAGACATATCCTCAAGATCATCCTCAGTCTTTGGACACATATCTAATGAAAGCTTAGTACCAATGGGTAAAGGAACTCTAACTGGATTACAGTCCTGCAAACTAAACCTCTGCAAAATAGTATTCACATACTTACTTTGTGACAACCAAAGCTTTCTGTTAACTCTGTCCCTCCTGATCTCCATTCCCAAAATATATCTTGCAGCACCAAGATCCTTCATCTCAAATGCACCTGAAAGTTGGGCTTTAAGCTCACTGACCATACCCTTAGTATTACTGAAAAACAACATGTCATCAACATACAAAGCAATAACCAGTATAGAATCATCAACAAAATGAATGTAAACACAATGATCCTCCTCGCTTCTAACAAAACCCAATTTAAAAACAAATGAATCAAACTTTTGATACCACATTCCAGGGGACTGTTTTAGACCATAAAGAGACCTCTTTAACCTACAAACCCAATGTTCTTTTCCTTTTACCTCAAAACCTGTAGGCTGTTGCATATAAATTTCTTCTTCAAAATCTCCATGCAAGAACGCAGTCTTAACATCCATTTGCTCAATCTCCCAATCATAAGTTGCAATAATGGATAAGAGAAATCTAATAGAAGTCAATTTAGCAACAGGAGGGAATATCTCACCAAAATCAACTCCCTCTCTCTAGGAGTAGCCCTTGGCTACCAGTCTATCCTTGTACTTCTCCAATGACCCATTTGCTCCAAACTTCCTCTTGAAGAACCACTTACATCCTATGGCCTTTCTTCCTTCGGGCAAACAAACAAGATCCCAAAAATAACAAGAGTCTAAAGCCATAACCTCCTCTTGCATGGCTAGCTACTAAGACTCACTATCATCTGCAAAAATAGCTTCCCTGTAGGATATAGGTTCATCGTTAGTACTCAATAAAGCATATACACAATAGAAATCTGGTGGGCTATACCTATCAACTGGATTCCATTGTCTTGTTGATCTCCTCAAGGGTGGAGTAAGAGACTCTACTTGTTCTTTTGCATGATCATCTGCACCAACTTCTTCTGTAACAACAGATTCATCTTCATAAAAACTACTCGAATCTTCTTCTTCTTCTTCTTCACCCCCCAATCCATCATTCTGTTCTTCCTAAGGTGCATCTTGTTGCTCTAAATCAAAGTGCACCTTCTTTACCTTTTCATCTTTTTCTTTTGGCTGCTCAGGTTCAGAAATAGCTCTAAGTTCCCTGAAAATAACATCTCTAGAAAAGATAATCTTGTGGGTTAGTAGATTCCAAAGCTTATAACCTTTCACATTATCGCCATATCCAATAAATGTACATTTTTCAACCTTTGGATCCAACTTAGATCACTTTTCCTTAGGCACATGAACAAAAACCTCACAGCCAAAAACCCTTAAATGTGAAACAGAAGGTTTCTTACTTGTCCACACTTCATAAGGTGTCAAATCAAGAGCCTTACAAGGAGATCTATTTATCAAGTAGCAAGCAGTACACACAGCCTCTGCCCAAAAGCATTTATCCAACTATGCTTCACTAAGCATACTTCTGGCCCTTTCCATAATTGTTCGGGTCATCCTTTCTGCAACACCATTTTGCTATGGTTTATACGGAGTTATCTTTTGTCTGATTATACCTGCATGCTTGCAAAACTCATCAAATTCCTTAGAGCAATATTCCCCTCCATTGTCAAATCTTAATATTTTTATCTTTAAATCTGATTGGTTCTCTACTAAGACTTTGAATTCCTTAAACTTAGTAAAAACTTCATATTTATGCTTCATAAAATAAATCCATGTAAATTTGGATACATCATCAATGAAGGTTACAAAATAACAAGATTTTCCAATAGATTCATTATCCATAGGTCCAAACACATCCGTATGAATAATTTCTAATTTCTCTTTTGCTCTATTATTTCCTAAAGGAAATGATTTTCTGTTTTGTTTACCAAACACACAATGCTCACAGAAATCAAAGTGCTCATCAGAATAAGAGAAACTGTCCAACAAATTTTTATTCTTAATAGTTTTCAATACATTATTACTTGTGTGGCCCAATCTACGGTGCCACAACATACATGTATTTTAAGTAGTGTCCTCAAATACATAGGAAGCATTACAAATTGTAGTGGCTTCCAGCTTAAACAAGTTCCTGAATCTCTTCCCTTTCGCTACCACCAAGTTCCCTCTCACCAATCTGCAGCCGTGCTTGTCAAATGTCACTTGTATTCCCAAATCATTCAACTTCAAAATTAAAATCAGATTTCTTGCTAATCCAGGAACATGCAAAACACTAGGGAGGGTTTTAATCCTCCCATCACTAAAACACAACAATACCTTTCCTTTCCTGATAATCAAATATGTAGAGTTGTCACCAAGGTAGATATTACCTCCATCATAGTCTTCATATGAGGAGAACCATTCCTTATGTTGGGTCATATGAAATGAGCATCCTGAATTAATCAACCAGTGATCATTAGAAACAAGATTACATGCAGAAAGTAAAACTTCTTCACCTGCATTCGAGGACTTATCCGAAGCACTCTCCCACTGTTTCTTGGGATTTCTGCACTCCTTCACATGTCCCCTTTTACCGCAGTTCTAACACTTAACTCTGTTCTTTTTACCAGGAGTCTTAGACCAACCCTTGGACTTGTCCTTAGCCCCTTTCTAATCTACCTTAGGTCCTCTTTCCTTAGACCTTCCTCTGACACTGAGAGCATCCTCTAAACTATCTGAACTCTTCTTCCTCAATTCCTGTGATAGTAGCACTGAAACAAGAGCATCCAACTTCGGATCCACGAGGTTAGCAGTGATAGCAAAGATAACATTCTCCCAAGACTCAGGTAAAGAACAAAGAAGTAAGATACATTTATCTTCCTCACTAACCTCAACATCTACTGAATCAAGCTATCTCACTAACAAATTAAAAGAATTTAAATGCTCTGCAACTGATTCACCTTCTCACATTTTCATGGAAAACAATTTTCTTTTTAAATAAAGTTTATTTACCATACTCTTGGCTTGATAGATCTCACCCAACCGTTTCCACAACTTGTATGCAGTCTCTTCCTTTGTGGCATTTAATAGGATAGAGTCTGAAAGACACAACCGGATGGTTCCCTATGCCTTCTTATCCAGTCTATCCCACTCATCTTGAGAGACATCGTCAGGTTTCTTCTCTTTTTGGACAGCCAACCATTAGTTTCTTTCTTCCAACAAATCTTCCATTTTCAGCTTCCACAACTCATACCCCATTTTTTTGAACTTCTCAATGTCCATTCGAGAGGTTGATGCAACGGTGGATGCAGCCATAATAACAACACAAGATCTACAAAACAAATGCAACCAAATCTTCCACTATAGCTACAGCTTCCACACGACCACCCAAGAGTCAAAGTTGGCCAGGCTCTGATACCAAATGTTAGAAATGAAAGCAACACTACTTCAATGGAAATATGATTCGAGATAAATTTCAGCAAATTTTAACTGTGTGTTATTAATGGAGATTGTAACAAAACATAAACCCACAATACATAAATATACCAGAAGCAAAATGAAGCACATAACACAAGTGTTTAACATGGAGAAAACCCTTTCGGGTAAAAAAATCCACCAAGAAAAGAGGTCAAGTTGTATTATCTTCACAAAAGGAGATTACAAATACATTCACTTCCTCTATCCTCCAACCTTCACTCCAGCAGAACCTGGGTACCTGTAAACTGTTATATTCATCTCATCTACTATGCTATGGATTATATAGATTTTACACGACCTCAAGACATTAAATTACTTTTTACAAGCCCATAACACTTGTCAAGAGTCAACAATACAACCTTGGGCGTCCATATCCAAGAATAGGCTCTTATGGGGTTATAAATGTTGTCATACATGCATCCTACACTTGGAAAAATGTTCCCATGCAAGCTTGAACAACTTGAGGCCAAAAATAGCCACTTATAGCATCTTATGACGCGTCATATGCTATTATTAGTGTCATAGATTCTTATGACAACTAATAGTTGTTATAGAATATCTTACACCTTCTTACAATATCTATGACGTGTGTCATAACACTAAAAATAGCTTATTCCTCCACATGTGCACCCCACTTTGAACATTTACCATTTACCATAGTAAATGACATCCCATAACTATTACCAGTAACTTTGGGACTTACCGTGCAGTAACTCCGTAATTACCGTGCACAGTAAATAATTTTTTTTACTTCTGCCGATGAAACTTGTACATCCCTTATGGGTAATTAAAAATTACAAATAATAAATGGAATAAATACAATATTGGGATTTACAAGGTTAATGGCACCTTATCCCAACAATCTTAATGATAGTTGTTCTTGGAGAATACTGGCCACCAGCAGGGCCATCATGAAATTCTTCTAATACCCTAGAGGTCTGATCTTGCATAATACATCTGAGAAGAGTTTCATTAATGTCTTTCCTAAACAAGACACCATCAAAAAGAACATAAGGGATGGATTGGAGCTAGAAATACCCTCTTTTGGCCTGATCCAATCCATCTGGGCATCTACCTATCTATAGAAGCATGGTCATATCTTGATGCCAATCGGTTGGAGCACGGGAATCAGTAGGCTGCGCTTGTTCCAAGACACATACAACATCATTTATTACCTCAGGGTCTGCTGCCATCTACTCACACAAGCCTTTGCCTCACACCAGCTTGGTGATATTGATGTTCGCATCATACTCCATTACTTTTGTGATCCACTCAACCCTTTTTTCATGGATATCTCTTCTTAAGAGAAATTCTTTAATGCTAGGGTGGTTCATCATCAAATGTACTTTACTATCTGAAAGCATGCCTGAACTTCTGGAGTGCTTTCACCATAGAAAACACCTACTTCTCAACAAAATCATAATTCATCTCATATTCTTTGAGAGGTTGACTGAAGAAAGAAATTGGATGTTCTAATTTCTCTTCATTCTATTGCATCAGGATTGTTGATATGCCCTCCTTTCCTCCAAAGGCATAAAGGATATAATCCTTTTCATAATTGGGGTTTATCAACATTGAAGCTTGTTCAATGACCTACTTGATAGCTTCAAAACCGTCCATGCCTTCCCTTGACCATGTGAAGGAAACATTCTTCTTGAGCATGGCTATGAGGGGTTTTACTATTGAAGAAAAATTAGGTATGAACCTCCTCACAAAATTAATCTTTCCCAGAAAACTCTCTAGGCCCTTCTTGTGACTGGGAAGAGGAAGAGCTAGAATAGTGTTTGTTCTTTCCAAACCAATGGCCAGTCCTTCCTTTGAAACCACGTGTCCCATCAATTTGCCTTCTGGGACAGAAAACACACACTTTTTTGGATTCAATGATATGTCGTATTCCGTGCATCTTTCAAAGACTTTTCTCAAATGACCTAAGTGGTCAGCTGCATGCTTGGAATACACAGTCAAATCATTTAAGATATACTAAAATAATATCATTGATTAAGTCTTTAAAGGCTAAATCCATTACTTTTTGGAAGGTTACGCCAACATTGGTCAACCCAAATGGCATTTTTTGGTAAGCCAAAGTACCCCACTTGTTGGTAAAGGTTGTTTTGTACTGATCTGATTCTTTTACAAGAACCTGGTTATAGCCTGAATAGCCATCTAGGAGTGAAAATCTTTCATCTCCTGCCACTGTTTGGAGAATTTACTCCATGGAAGGGAGTGGATAATGGTCTTTAAGAGAGGCCTTGTTTAGGTCTCTAAAGTCCACGCACAATCTGATTTCCCCATTCTTCTTCCTAATTGGAACCAGGTTAGCCATCCAAGAGGAATGTTTGATTGGATAAATGATTTTGGCCTCTATGAGTTTGGATAACTCTTTTCTCATTAATGTCTCAATTTTGGGGTTGACCGGCCTTTGCTTTTGGTGGACAGGTTTTGCATTGGGGTCTAAATCAATGGTATGTGGATTAAACCAAGATCAAAGCATTTTAGATCCCTATAATCCTAGGCTATTAAATCATCAAATTCATTACAAAGTTCAATAAAACCTTGCCTCTCAGCATGATCACATATCTTGCTAGTTTTTAGAAATCTGCCTGGTGCAATTTTCACCTCTTCATAGTCTTCTTTTTTTACTATCATGTTCATCTTCTCCTTCTTTGGTTTGTCATTAGTAGAAAATATGCTCTCTAAAGTGATTAATCCTCTGGGTAGTTTGTTGGTCTTTAGCTAGATCACTTGGCCACCATATTGCTCCTACAATATGGACTGATTTTTTGTGGCAAACTCTACCTCATCTTGCAAAAAATTTACAATCTACTGGTCACTTTCAAATACTTGCCAACTCATCAAATTTTTAGGCACAACATGCCTCACAACAATCTTCACATGTTGATCTGAATTTTGTTTGACATTCTGGGGAATGTCAAACTAGGCACCAATTGTAGCCAACCTATCAGCATCTTTGTTTCTTTGTTTGGGCACTACCTGGATATTGAAGGCATCAAAGTCTTCAATCAGGTCCTAGGCTCTGTGTTTATATGATTTGAGCAAGTCATTCTTTGAAGCACTTTGAGTTCACTGTCACCAAGTGCCGATAAATTTTGTATTCCTCTCTTCTATGCCAACTGTATATCTTGAATCAAGGCTTTATACTTAGCCACATTGTTGGTACAACTGAACTGTAATCTGAAAGCAGAGAAATAACTCTCTTTTTGGGGTGAAATCAATACAACCCCAACGCCTACTCCATTTTTGCTTCTAGAGCCATCAAAATATAATTTCCATATCCCACTAGGATCTACTATTGGTTTTTCAATAATAGGGATGATGGCAGCCTCTTCATGGATACAATAAGTACCTAGCCCTGTGTTTTCTATGTGTTTAGGAGTATTAAACTAAAAAATAGTTTGCCCACTCATCAAGCAGGATATCAGGTATTTCCTCCACAAGTATTACAGCATCATGCATACTACTGTCATCTTCCTCCAACTTATGGATTATGCAATTCATATTCAAAGGGACGAGTGTATAAGGCTCTATATGATCATTAGAAATAGGCTCAGCCTTAATGGTTACCTTAGTGCCATATCTAGTTCTAAACATGTGGGACCAATCAGAAGACATGTACCCACCTATTTTAGCAATGAAATCCCTAGATAGACATACGCCAAAGTATGCAGGGAGGTCAATGATTGAGATATCTTGTGAAACAAAGCAGCCAGTGCATGCATGCAAGGTGAGATTTAAATCCTTAATCACACCTACTATCTTAACCGCAGTGCCATCTAATTGCACTACCCCCTTATTCATAGGCTCATATTCTATGCCTAACTTATCAGCTATGTTTTTAGGCATAACAAAAGTACCCACCCCAAAATCTATCATGCAATTATACAACAATTTATTACCAATGATTAGGGAAACATAGAATGGAGGGGGCTTACTGACCTTTTTCTTGTGCTTTCTTCCTCCTTGGGTTGGCACATGTTTGCTGGGGTGGTTGTTTTTTCTTTTGTTGTCTCCACCGCAAGCTAACTAAAGCTTGTTAGGGCTTTCTGAAGTAAATCTCTCTGAGTTGGGATTAATAGGGCATCCCACATAGTGATACTCAGGTTAGTCTTCTTCATCTGATCAACTATGCTGAAGGGAATCTGACTAACCTTCTGGGATACCATTGTGACCACAGTGTCAACTTTTGACTGCTGATTAGTCTGGGGTTGTTATTCTAGCACTGAATTTACCTTACCAACATTCTGCTCTATTTGTTTTGAAGGAGTCTTGGCTGCTACTGCTTCATTGGTAGTCATTTGGGATGCCTGGGAGGAAGATGTCTGACCAGTTGTAGGTATTGATGCATCCTCAATGGCTCTTCTTTTGGCCGTTGTGTTGTGTGTTATTGGGTGTGCACCTTGATTAACATCACAGAAGTCATCTTGTGTCCAATTCATCAAGGTAGAGTTATTTTGCATTTGTTCCTACCCTCCCACCATCTCTTGGATGGAACTAACTTGTTCTTCCAAGGGGACTGATTGGTTTTGCACTGTCAAAGCTTGACTAAACTATCCATTTTGGCACAAGTTTTGATCATATGGTTGATTGCATGGATAACACCAATCATTGTCCTGAAACAAGTTATTCTATATGAGCACCAAAGGCTCGGATGTACTAGTAGCATTGGGGTGTACAACATTCAATGGTCTGATGTAACTAGGTTGATTTGGCCTCTACACATTACCCTGATATGGTGGTCTACCTTGCTAATAATTGTTGATGATTGTTTTAACACAGTCATAACAATAGTTAAAATTCACATAAAATGAACCAAAACTAACTTAAAAGATATGAAGGAATCGGTTAAGACTCGCTTAATCCCAAGTTTAATATGGTCAGGTCTTGACCTGTTGGGCAAATTCAATTGGTTGATGTGAAGCTGTAATGTTCAAGGGGCCTTACATGATTTAGGGTTTCTTGTTGGTTTACTGGACTCAAACTATGCAAAAGATCATAAATATCAGCATGTTGTTCATTCCTTTTGCATAAAAGTGTTACTGCACTGCAAGGCCTTAAAGGGCTTTCTTGAATTGTTGCAGCTTTCTCCTCTTTAATATCTATGAAAATTGTCTACTTTCAACTTAGTTATGCATACCTTTCAAATATGAGACAAATTTCCTTCAAATTTCTACATTTTAAGCTAAGTATTTTTAGATGGGTTGGGAAAAGTTAGAAAGATCTAAACTAAACTTCATTCATTCTACCAAAGGATCTAATTGTTCTATTATGCACTTTATAAGTAATACAGCAAATTGATCGAATCCACAGACAAAAACCTTAAGTGTAAGTTCTAAGCATTTTCACAAACATACACTTAAAATTGCAAGCTCTAAGAGAAAAAATGTTTCAAACACAATGAAGAGCAGGAAAACACTTAGAAGATAGATGCAGAATTCCAGATTCAATTGTATTAGAAACAGACAGTCATATAAGATTTACAATGTTTGAATGACTCTTAGCTTCAATGATCAAATTACAGAAAACTTACAAGCTTTACAGATATAGTAAGGAAGTAGGATGTTCCACATGTTCCTTACTATAGACACAGGCGACCTCCTTCTTCTACTCCTAAATGCTAAGCTAAATTACAACTTTCAGTTATGCTCTCTATATGTCGCTACTCTAAAAAATCCCTGTGTAAAGTTTTACAGTGTAAAGGGGGCAATATATAGACTTGATTGTCCTCAATACAGCTCAAAATCCTAGTTAAGCAATGGTTCAAACCTCCAGTTATAGAAATAAATGTTGGTGAACAAGTCTCCCAAAATATCTCTAAGCATACATCAAATCTGGGTGAAATATGCCCTTCTGGAAACCCTAGCAGCTCAATAATAACTTATGTGGTCTGCTGCAATAATGTCTTCAACTGTATTTTATCTTCATCATTGAAGACCCTTGACTTTTCATACCTCATCCTTATCTTCCTCTGCTCCTAAGATCGGATCTCCCTCCCATGAAGTCATCGCCATCAAGTTTTATCTCCTTCCTCAACTGCAAACCTGCAAATAGACACAAAAATAGATTAAAAAACGTCATCAAGTTGCCTTGCCAATTAATTACCTAGTCAGAAAGTTAGATGATCTTTAAAGCTCCGCCTTTATATCTACCTGCATGCCTACGAACAGACAAGAATTAAGCATCATCATTTAATAAACTAGCAGGAAAGAATTAAATATTACATTGAATCAGGCCGAAAGCGTAAACACAGATATCGGGTCCTGAAATAGTAAAAATCATGTCCAAAAAATGCATATACAGCATTAAAAAGTTGGGTCAACCATCGTTGACCAAAAAAATATGCATTTGGGCTAAAAAATAACCTCAAATTCCTATCGCTTCATTTTCCTGCCCTTTTCCCTATTTAAATCTTTGTATATTTTGATATACAAGTCGGGCGTGATACATCGTATTAATCAGATTTTATTTTCTTTTAGTTCCGCGGCTTGTATGTATGCAATGCATATCAGCTTGTATATCACAACATACAAACGCAAAAATATACAAGCACTTAACTCCAATTTATAACTTTTCAATTCCGCTCAATTTATATTTCATTGTATGTTTACGTTGTATAACTCGTAGCTATCGAACATACAAACCTGAAATATACATAGATTTAACCCTATTTCACCTTTCTTTTAAGTCCGCGGCTTGCATAATGTTGCATGTATATCCTTAATATACAAAACACAAAATATGCAAGGACTTAACCATATTTGATAAATTTTTTGGGTCTGCCGCATGTACATAACCTTTGTATCTTTTAGATATACATTCAGGCCTGATACAAGCATTAAATCACATTTTATTTTCTCCTTTGATTCCATGTTGTATGTATCTCCCAATGTATGAAGTGCAATGTATATCAGCATTATATGTAAGAATATACAAGCCCGATATACAACAAATTAACCCTATTTCATGATGTTTTGGGTTTCAGGCAATGTATTTCCACTTTGTATGTTTCAAAATGTATGTATATCGAAACATACATACAATGAAACATACATACAAGTCGAAACATACAAAGACTTAATTCTAATTCATAAATGTTTCGGGTCCACCTTGTACATTTCATTGCATGTTCTTAATGTACAAAGCATAAAAGATACGACTTAACTCTGTTTAATAACCTTTTCAAGTCCGCGCCTTGCATGTAGCGTTGTATGTGACCTTTATATGTAAGAAACATACAAAGAAAAAGATGCAATGACGAACTTAACCTCCTATACATTTCAACTCTAAAACCATTTCGGGTCCACCTTGTATGTATGCATAAAAAACCCTACCAAATGCATACAAGGTAAAAAAAAAAGACATACAATCAACTTTGTATATGAAATCGATATGTTGGCAAGAGACACATTGGAGCTTCATGATTGTTGTCATTGATGGCAACAAAGTTCATCCCACACATCCGCAGGACATAGTGTACCTATACCGGAAGTCAGATTGAAGAGTGTTGTGGTCTGGTAAGCAAGAACAGAGTGTTGTGGCAAGGTCCGACAGTCAAGTCTGGATCTCTAAGAGGAAGTATCTTTGGAAAGTGTGGACTTGGGGAAGTCAAGAGGAATACCTTGACTGGTAGATTCCAGGATTTGAGACTCTGGTGATGAAAGAGTGAAGAGTTATAAGCATTCAAGTATTGGGGTCCTGTTTGGCAAAGCAGACAGAGGAAGAACTGACCGGCAGTGCATCAGACACTATTCCGAATGAGATTTTGATGGTGATCAAGATTATTAAGGTATCATTCAAAATTGGCCGACTTGTTAGATGACTTCTATAAGTATCTCTTTGATACGCATCACTTGATAAGTAAGGATTCAGCCGACAGATCAGAATTTGGATAAATATTGACTATTTCGGATGCCGACTAGAAAGTGGATGAAATCCTTGGTGCAGATATATATACCAGATTGATTTTGGTATGAAGGTGTGTGTGGTGTGTTGTGTTGTGTGAAGAAAAGTAGAAGAGCAGTGCAAAGACAGTAAGACAGGTCCGGAATGTAACAGGACAGTAGCACCTAAGAGAGTAAGAATGAAGTGCAGCAGATCAGTATATTGAGCTTAACCGGAGCTGAACCTTAGCATATGTGGATGCTTCTCATCAGTTCAAGTAACTAGTTTTCTTGTATAAACTATTGTAGGCAGTGAGCCTCTTGTGAGCAGTGTGCTTGGGCAGTGAGCCCTAATTGACAAGTGCCATTTTGTACTATCTTATTCTTCTAACAGAGAATACATTCTTGGGTTAATTACCCCGTGGTTTTTCCCTGAATAGGGTTTTCCACGTCAAAATCTTTGTGTCATATGTATTGATGTTATTTCCTTTTCAAGGTTATGTTTGCTTATTTGATTTGATACTGCACTAATTAATAAAGAATTTCAGAAAGCTGAAATAATTAAGATAACTGATTCACCCCCCCTCTCAGTTATCAACAATTGGTATCAGAGCTAAGTTCCTCCAAACAAAGCCTAATAGCTTGAGGAAGATCTAGGAACTCAAATGGATGTGTATGGTATGATGCAACAAATTCAGTTTGCCCTAGATGATCTTGAGCAATCAAACTTTGAAGTCAATGAATTGAAGGAAAGACTCAAACAGGCTGATGATTTCATAAATGAACTAAAAGGGAAACTGAGTATCTCTATGAAAAAGAGAAAAGATCTACTTCAACAATTGGCAAGTCAAAGTGAAGACAATGGTACAAATGAAGATCTGAAGGACAAAACCAAGTTATGTGAAAACTTATCAAAAGAGGTCATTATGATAAGACATGAAATGGAATCAGGAGTTATGAAATTCACCCAAGAAATTGAAGAGAAAAGAAAAATTGAAGATGATCTAAGACAATCTCTCAAGGAAAAGTCAGAAGACTGCCACAAAATGGATAGAATAATCAGACATCTAGAATCTGATCTTGAAGATGCTAGAGATAATGAAGAAAAACTCGAGGATCAAATTAATACTCTTAAAAAGGATCTTCAAATAGCAAATGAATACAAAGAGAAATTCAAGATAAGTTCTGCTCAACTTGAAGTTCTTCTTGAAAGCCAAAAGAGGGTAGATGACAAGAGTGGCTTGGGATATGAGAAAGGTGAAAGCTCTGGATCCGGTCAGAAGAATTTTGGATTAGAAATTCCAAGGAACAGGCCTAGAAGACCTCCGGTAAGGCAACCTAATGTTCAAAGATATCCATCCTTCAATGGATACTGCCACAACTGCAATAACTTTGGTCATAAAGCTAATGAGTGTAGAAAGAGAATGAACTAGACAAATACATCCTTCTCCAGATAGTGTTTCAACTGCAAAAGGTATGGTCACAAATCTCATGAATGCAGAAATATGCAAATGAACAATTCATTCAATGGTAGATGCTTTGCATGCAATAGAATGGGACATATGGCTAATCAATGCAGATCAAGAGGATATCATTCAAATATGCAAAGAAATGTTGCTTTCCACAATTGCAATAGATCCGGTCATATTGCCAAATTTTGTAGAAGCAAGAAACAAGACAAAAGGGATCTGGTGCATTACAATCAGAATCAAGACAAAGGAAAAGGAATAGTGAATGCGGATGAAGTTAAAAGTGAGATGAACAAGATTTGGGTGAAGAGAAGTACAAATAATGTAGGGTATGGATCTACACCAGAATCTGGTGCTAATATTCCTTTTAGAAATTAAAAAGTGAGCTTTGGCTCAGGGGGAGACACAAGGAAAAATATTTTCCCCCAGCCAGTTAATTGGTGCCTGAAATTGGCACATGGGAAGTTGCAGAATAAAAGGCTTCTTAGAGAAACATCTAAAAGAAAGCTTGGTAAAGATATGGAAGATCCACAGGAAGATTTGAAGAGTCTAATCTTCTAAGATTGATCCGGTTCAATAGTCATCCGGTAAAACAGGATTATCACAGTTAAATCCGGACAAGGAGAACAGAGCAACCAGAATAACTTAAGTTGCACATTTATTGTAATGTGGAATTAGGGTTTGCTCAGAAATAAAAGGGTTCATTTGATCGTCATTTACACATTCACACTCGAGAAGAAGAGAAAAAGAGCTCTACAAACAAATTGTCTCAAGTCTCTCAAAGATCAATCACAAAAGACAATTCTTCCAGCAATCTTATCCAGATCATCCTGTGAAACCTAGAAGCGTAAAAATGTATTTTTCACTCTTGATCAAACTTTCTCTGAATCTTTAAGATGTCTACTCCGAATGTTGTAAAGATCTCTGATAGACCTCGCCCCAAATTTAAGAAACGTCCCTACAAATCTCTAGAAGTGGATCCCTTAGGAGCATTTTCCAACATTCCACATGGGGTTTTGCATGTAGAAGATGTTAGGGTTTACATTCATGCAAACATTGAAGACTTTGGTGAATCCAAGCTGATGGACATCTACCACAAGGAATTGATAGATGATTCATTTGAACTAAAACCTCAGTATAAGACCATACGGGAAAAACATTTCGGTCAGTACATCCATTTCCCCTATTTTGAAGAAGATGAGTGGGTCCGGTATGTGTTGAGCAGAGTGCATGATAACTTCTTATGGTTGAATAGACCATTCAAGATCACCAAGGATGCAATTAAGGCAGTAACCAGTTTGCACTCTTCCAGAGGGTTACCTGTTCTCAAATCTGTCAAAAACTAAACTATGACTGAGGCTACCGGATCAAAATTTGATAAAAGAGAAATGACCATAGAAGATATCACTGATCCGGATATCAAGTTTGCATCTATGATAATTAGCTACAAGATATATCACTCTAGCAAGGAGAATTCAGTATCTGGAACTGCTATGTATACTGCTTATGAGATGTTGAGAAAGAATGCAGATTATGATCTCTATGAACTCCTTCTGAGCCAACTAATGGAAAACTTACAAAAGATAAAGAAGGACAAAAAGAACTCTTTTAAATATGGTGGACTGATATTGTGTTTGTTTTTCTACTTTATGAATGAGCTGCCTGGATCCAGTGGTTGGGTATGGCAGAATGACAGACCTGTTGCAATTCAAATCAGAGATTACTTGCATGGGCTTGGGGATGCTAAGGCCAGAAATACAGCTCTATGGGGTTACTTCAAGAACTTTCAAAATATGATGCAAACTAGAGAAAGAATTCCCCAATCATTGGTTGAGAAGTACAAAGATACAGTATGTTTCATGGTTGACACTGATCAATGCCTAGTGGAGGCAGTGGAACCAAGAATAGTATGGATCATGCCTATGGGATATGAAGTGGATGAGAAAATTATGGAGCTACATGTTCAGCACATGCTAAGTCAGCCCAAGGATTCCAAGGCAGAAAGGTTTGGAACCTTTGAAGAATTAAGTGTGAAGATCCATGTGGAGTTAAGACAACCGGAAATAAAAAGAAAAGTGAGGAGGGAAGTAGAAGAGTTTGCTAAGAGGCATGGAATTTCAAAAGAAGCACTTGATGCAACTAGAGAGAAGATAGAAAGGGTAGAGAAAGAAAATGAAAAATCAGAAAATGAAGGTACTCCAGTGGAAGCATCCTCCCGGACCAGATCCTCTAACAGGTCTGCACCTACCACTGATAAGAGCTCAAAGAAATCAAAACTGGAAGCAAAATCATCCGGTAAAGCAGAGAAAAGAACTAAGACAAAGGCCACAAGGTCTTACATCAATCAGAAGGATGATGAAGAGACTGAGTCAGATGAGGAGGTAAGGAAAATGAGGAAAAAGAAGAAAGTATCTGATGAACCCTCTACCGGTGCAGACAAGGAAGAGATGGCAGAAGAGTTTGTTGAAAGGCCCACTCTGTCCTTAGACGATGTAGTTAAGGCAGTTACTATGGATGGGAACCTACAACCAATAACAAAATTCTATGATGCACACAATGATGCAGATAAAAGGATCTTGGAGGAAGCCACAGTTAAGTACTTGAACATAAACAATAAGGCTTTTATTGAAATTATATCTCTCATACCCAAAAGCCTAGAGAAGGAATTAGAGATAAGGAAAAATAATGCTAGGGATAAGGATCTTGAGATCCGAGAACAGATAGCCATTCAGCTCTTTCCTTCAATCACTTAGAAGAAAATGAATATGGTCTTCAAAGATTGCAAGGATGAGTTCTGGAGCAAAGCCAGAATGAATCAACTTATGCTCGGTGAAACTGACAAAATAGGAAAAGAGACAGAAGAGATTCTCTGGAATGCTTACAAAAGATTCAACATTCCCATTGTCAAGGACTTAGGTGATGATCCCTCAGCTATAGATGAATCTACTGAGATAGTGGCAGAAGAGGTAAAGGAGACAGGTGAAGAAAAAGGTAAGGACTTAGATTCCTCTACTCCGAAAGAGGAAGTTCAAGGAGAAGTAAATCCGGACTCTCCAGTAGTCTCTGGATCTAAAGGAGAAGAAAGTATAAAAGAAAAATCCAGTCAAAATGAACAAGGAAAGGGAAGAGAAGAGGAGTCTAAGACAGAAAAAGCTACAGATGACAGTGGTAAGGCTGCAGAAGGGGAGAAAATTCTGTCTCCGGCAAGAGACACAGTAGAAGCAGTCAAGGATTTCTTGACCAAAGAGATGATGGAATTTGATGAACCAGAGTTGCTTCAAGGTCCATTTAATTTTGATTCCCTCTCTCCGGTGCAAACCATGAAGCTAGCATCCTTCACTCAAGCAAAGGCAAAAGAAAAAATGTTGAAGTCTCACATGGAAGATTGTGAACTCATAGAAACTGCATCCGGTGTATTGGAGAAGATCATGCCATCTTTTCAGAAAGATCCCTCAGCCTCTTCATCCGGTAATCTCAAATCTCTAGTAAATAGTGTTAGTACACATTTTGAATCTCTAGAGAAATCAGCTGAGGAGAAGGTCTGGAAAGAATTTTTGAAAAAGAGATTCTTGGAGTTACAAGGCTTAATAACAAATGATAGGAGAGTTATGGATATTGGAATAAAGAGCTTGGAAAATGCTCTTAAAGATGGCGGAGCTATCTACAAATTTTGTTTATCTTGGCCTAAAGTAACCAAGGATATTGAGAAGAAAGTAAAAGAGCAAGAAAGTTTATCTCAAAGTTTTGATCCTCTCTCCGCTCCTATAGTAAATCAAGAATGTCAAACTATTGTAGTCATAGCTGAAATAAAGAAGCTTGAGAAGGAGAAGAAAAATAGAACAATCATGTTAAGTGAACTCAGAGGGATCATTATCCCTAATTTAGAGGCCATGCATGAGGCTCTAACTGATGCTCAGAGCACAGCCTGGACCAATGATCCGACAGATCTCAAGAGGGCAGAAGCTTTTGTATTCCTGTTGAGTGGTCACATCTCAATTTTGGACAGGATGAAGCAGAGTTGGGCGACAGAAGTTGTACAGTTGAAAACAACTTTTGCACACATACTACAGTATATGTAAGTATAACCTGTTTATATACTTATGAGGCTAAGTATAGTTGAATTTTTGGAATTTTGGTGTGCAAACCCTACCCTTTGCCATTGATGTCAAAGGGGGAGTGAGGAACAGTGAAAAATGTGGAATCTAGCTAAGGGGGAGCTTTGGAAAAATGTACATTAGAAGAGAGCATCAACCAAGGGGGAGTATTGTATAACACTTAGTCATTTTTCATTAAGTGTTGCCATCAATACCAAAGGGGGAGATTGTTGGCAAGAGACACATTGGAGCTTCATGATTGTTGTCATTGATGGCAACAAAGTTCATCCCACACATCCGCAGGACATAGTGTACCTATATCGGAAGTCAGATTGAAGAGTGTTGTGGTCTGGTAAGCAAGAACAAAGTGTTGTGGCAAGGTCCGACAGTCAGGTTCAGATCTCTAAAAGGAAGTATCTTTGGAAAGTGCGGACTTGGGGAAGTCAAGAGGAATACCTTGACTGGTAGATTCCAGGATTTGAGCCTCCGGTGATGAAAGAGTGAAGAGTTATAAGCATTCAAGTATTGGGGTCCTGTTTGGCAAAGCAGACAGAGGAAGAACTGACCGGCAAAGCATCAGACACTATTCTAGATCAGATTTTGATGGTGATCAAGATTATTAAGGTATCATTCAAAATTAGCTGACTTGTTAGATGACTTCTATAAGTATCTCTTTGATACGCATCACTTGATAAGTAAGGATTCAGCTGACAGATCAGAATTTGGATAAATATTGACTATTCCGGATGCCGACTAGAAAGTGGATGAAATCCTTGGTGCAGATATATATACCAGATTGATTTTAGTATGAAGGTGTGTGTGGTGTGTTGTGTTGTGTGAAGAAAAGTAGAAGAGCAGTGCGAAGACAGTAAGACAGGTCTGGAATGTAACATGACAGTAGCACCTAAGAGAGTAAGAATGAAGTGCAACAGATCAGTATATTGAGCTTAACCAGAACTAAACCTTAGCATATGTGGATGCTTCTCATCAGTTCAGGTAACTAGTTTTCTTGTATAAACTATTGTAGGCAGTGAGCCTCTTGTGAGCTATTACATCCCTAATTTTTGACTTGCTATACTTTTACTTTTTACTTGGGCATAAGTAAATTTATTGTGATGTTATAGATTTATGACAAGATATGACATGGAATTATATTGAATATCATTTATGAAATCATGGAAATGATTATGTTATTGTTGATTTAATATCTATATGATGAGATTTGATTTATTAGTTGAATTAATTGAATAATGATGCACTGATCACATAATGTTTGATGACAAGTGAAACATGTTACAAGTTATCAGATGACTCTCAGAGTAGAAAGAGAGAGAGAGTATCTTTCGAGAAGAGAGATATAGACCTTGGATTATGAGTGATCTATTTGCCAAACGAGTTTAGTGTTAAACGATAATGTGAACCAATGAGTCGTAAGAGGTAAGTCTTGTCTTGCTAGTTTTCTTTTGAAATCTAATCGACAGGTAGTCGATACCTTGATTATCATCTAGTCAAGTCGATGGTGAGTCGACATAGTCATTTTAAAGTAAACAACGTCATTGACGTAAAACGATTGTGTTATTCTTCTTGAGTCACTTGAGGTTTTATTGTCGCTTCTTAAACGTCAAGACGTTCTTATCAAGTTAGATGACGCAAATATTGTTGACGGATTGTGATGGGCAGGTAAACTTGACCCATTCACATCATCTGTAATCCTTAGTGATAAAAATGGGACACATAGAGGAGTTTTTTTAACAACTTCGGGTAGAGGTTTTTCACAAGCTATGTGATATCTAAATGAAATCTTGAGTCTTATTCTGCGTTGAGACCAATCCGTTGTGATTGTCGTAAAACGCTTTGAGCATATGTCGTAAACTTCTTTTGTGAAAATTTGACGGATGTCAAATTAGAGACCTAGGTGTGTTTTAACCTTTGTTGTAATGTAAAGGAATATGCTAAATTATATAGTTATATTTTAGTAGACGTTGAGGAATTCCTTTATTCTTGTTTGTTGACGAAATCGATTTGAAGTTTGAAGAGGAACACTTTTTAGTTCTTTTTTATGATGTCTTTTCTTTCAAATAACTCTTTTTGTGTTCTAGTCATAGACCACCAATTAGTTATCGACCAAACTATTGTGCTAAGGTGGCAATCGTTTATTCTCATGTTCGGTTTAGAGTGTAGGGATGTTTCTATTATTTAAATCTGCCACTTCATAAGAATCTTGGCACCACTCTTATGTGTAGTGGCGAATCAAATGGCATTGTGGTCCTTAACTCATGAGTATTGGATGGGTCGATACCCTATTCAACCGCCACCCTGTCATAGGAAACTCCATGATGAGGAGTGGTTGCTAAGTTTTAGGAACCGACCTTGCATGCCTTAAGATGGTCCATCTTATTTGGCATGGTCAACAGCTTGGGGGCGGATTGATAGCTTCATGGTGGGAGTTTTGTGAGCCATTATTTCCTTCGCCGTGGGTGGAGTTTAAGAGGAGGATGCCACGACTAGAGGAAGGGGGTTCTAACTATTTTTGTGGAGTCTCAATGACTATGAGATGGGGGAAATAGGATAAATGACTAATAGTTGAGTCGTGGGGAATGTTTTGGGGGAGGCTATTTTGGAAGCCGTATGAAAATACTGGCAGAAGGGCATTAGGATATAACAAGAAGGTAGGGGCTTGGAGAGATGGTGGAGATAGGACTGTGAAAAGGATGTGTGGGAAGCTTTCACATGTTGTGTCTACCTCTTTATGCACCGAGATCTATAGAGGGAGAATACTCTTTGAGATTTGACCCAGCCAACAATAACTTTATCCTTCAACTAGTGTAAGCTAGACAACGTATGAGATTATTTGTGAGCTATTCAACTGAACGTTAAAGTTGTAGCAGTAGAGTTGTCAACAATATAAGTATAAATGTTTCTTGTCACATAGTGTGAAGGCGAGCTCAGGTAAGGGCCAAACCTTTGTTCTGAGTCTTACAAATTCCTTTGTCATGGAGTTCATTAAAACATTGCTTTATCTAAAATTCTATCTCTTTCAAGAACATAGTAATCTTAGGAGAGTGCATTATATATATTTGAGTGAGTTCATAGTCTTCAAATGAACTTAATGTTGAGTGTTATTGTAGCATGGAATGCATAACATAGAGCTCATAAACTCTCAGTTAATACCAGTAAGTTGTTGCACCAGTAATTTGTATAATATGTGTGTCGAATCTCTGACAGACCAAGAATATCGTTCTGTGTGTAGAAATCTATATAGTATCAAAGGTTTATATAAACTTGAATAGGATGCTTATGTCAAAAACTATCTATGATATAAGGTGGTTTTATATATATCACTGTTGTTGCAAGATAGGGTTCTATACAACTAAAAGTATGATATAGATGCTTTCTACTTTTGCATGATCATTATTTGAGTAAACCGCTATATAAGTCATGCTATATGATAGTTATTATCTCAAGGAGAATACCTTGTTTCAAAAGGATGTTTGAGTGAGTTGTTCCCTGCAGGCGTAGATGGAAACACTCGTATATCAATGATTAGATATATCATAGTATATCTACGAAAGAGTAACTTTTCAATTATAAACATAGTGGATAGCAAACTAAAATATTCCACCATCTTTTTGAATCAAACAAAACTTAGTCAAAGTTTAAACTCATATAGAACCTTGGTTTAGGTAAATCTAAGGATATACTTGTATAATGAACTAATCATG
This sequence comes from Cunninghamia lanceolata, assembly GCA_027924645.1. NCBI lineage: Eukaryota > Viridiplantae > Streptophyta > Pinopsida > Cupressales > Cupressaceae > Cunninghamia > Cunninghamia lanceolata. The sequence continues at coordinate 20,818,882 of BSBN01000627.1, forward strand.
GTTCGAGAGATTTAACGACCTCGTAGTCAGAAAAGACTAGAGGATAATATCTTATGATATTCTTACTTTCTAGAAGAAGTATGAACTTATTATTCCATTATGTTGGATTAGGGTAAATAAAACCCTAGTTTGACACAGAAGGGTTAAGATTATTTGACAACACCTTTAATGGTTATAACTCAATTTAGTTATTTGTATGTGGGTCAACAATAACAGAGTCGAGAACCCTAAATTTTAAATGTTCATATTTAACTTATCGAAAAGAGATTTGTTGTTAGTCAATAATGTTTAATCTTAGCTAGAGAAACCTATTTGTTTGGTTACAAGTTGACTCGTGATATAAGTCGTAAGCCTCAGATTTTGCAAGCATGAAAGAGGTACCATTATATGGTTGGTCAAACATTAAATTCATTATACCTTTTGGTCACAACTTCTCTTACACTATTACTTGTCGACAAGGGGTGAATCTCAAATGTTGCAAAGATGCAAAGAGAGATACCTAAGAATGGATAGTCATTCCATAATGTTAAAAGAGCAACGATAGTGTCTTGTGATTTCACCTAAGTCAGAAAGACTAGATTGGAGTTATATAAAACTCTTTAGTTAAACCTTAACTTGACCCAAATGTGGTATTTATTTATATTAAATCATTGGGATCGTTATATAGATCATGATTGAAGGGACGAGTACCCTAACAATGTATAATTATTCTTATTTGCAAGAAGGGAATTAGATTCCTAGACTATATTGCTTAACCTGGGTAAGGTTATCATCTTAGTCGTAATTAATCTATCTATATTTATTATGAGACAATAAGTCATGGACCTCGGGTATTGCAATGATGCAATGAGAGTCCTTGTAAAGGAAGAAAGACAAAAGAAAAAGTCTATGGATTTTAGACAGTGAAAGAAAACATGTATTGGGTCAGGAAGACTAAATTGTTGAAATCATCATGACTTCATGAGTTAAACATAGTTGACCAAGTTGCACTATAGGAATATGATAGTATCGAAGTCGAGTTGAAGTGGGTGAACATTATGACAACGTTTATTGCAAACGTCAATTTATATTGAAAACTATGGCCATTGTAATGCATATGTCTCTGCATGCATTGTCGGTTCACTGTATCTGGATTGCACATCCTATCGGGAATCATACTTAGCTAGAGGGTATCTAGGGTTGTATGATAGATAGAGTTGTGTAAGATACAACACTATGTACTCGGAAAGGAAAATTACCACTGGTCACCTTGGTCTATACTTCTCATGAAGGGTAGGGCCACTTCCTATGTGGAAGATGTGTGGAAGACTGTCGGTCTGTGGTTGGAGGTAAATCACTGGAAAGATACTCTCTCTCTCTAGCAGAAGACATGCCAAGGCTTGTGATAAAGATGTCAGAATTCTGGATGTAGTATATATCTGAGACTTGTGTTTACATTATATGATTCAGGTATTTATAATTGATTTATTTTTGTAAACATTGTACTTGAGAAAGACAATAAGGTTGATTGTATTTGTAATGAGATATCTTGTAATTGTAGTTACTTGACTATATGTTGAATAAAAGAAAAATTTTCTCTCTCATTTTTACCTTGTAAATTTACTTTATGGTGAATTTTTGGTTTTTACTATGTTTTTAGAACGTGGATGTTACATGAGCAATGTGCTCGGGCAGTAAGCCCTAATTGGCAAGTGTCATTTTGTACTATCTTATTCTTCTAACAGAGAATACATTCTTGGGTTAATCACCCCATGGTTTTTCCCCTAACAGGGTTTTCCATGTCAAAATCTTTGTGTCATATGTATTGATGTTATTTCCTTTTCAAGGTTATGTTTGCTTATTTGATTTGATACTACACTAATTAATAAAGAATTTCAGAAAGCTGAAATAATTAAGATAACTGATTCACCCCCCCCCCTCTCAGTTATCAACATGATATACAAAGGCCCTTGTATGTGCAACATGCAAGCGACCCAACATGCAAACAACCTTAAATATGGACCTGATTGCAAATGCGACTAAGTATAAAATGACCCTTGCACATACAAACGGCCATGTATATGAACAGCGACATACAAAGGACTTTGTATACAAGCAAACTTGTATACAAAGGGCTTTGTATATGCAAGCTGACATACAAGAGGCACTGTATATGCAACATACAAACCTGAATGTACATTTACCAAAATACCCATAACTTGCAAAATATGGCAAATTTTAAGATGGTTCAAAAAGCAACCCTAGCTCATTTTTCACAAGGAATCCAACCATATCATGCCCTAGTACTAAAATGCATTTTTTCCTCTAGTTTTAACAAAGTTTGCAATTTTAATTCTCCTTTTCCCTTTACCACCAAGCAAAACAGCACACAGAAGCAAAAAGCAAAAAACCACAGTAGGGGTCCTCATTTTGCCTAGGAGTAAAATGGGGCGTGTTGTGAACATCACAACAATAATTTTGATTGAATGGATGATATGGCCTACTAGGTTGTGCATTCTATCTTTTCAGTGCCACCAACTCATTGCTCAATTCTCTTTTTGTAGCATCCATATCTTCTAATTGCTTAATTGAAGGTGTAATTAGAGGAGTGGCAGGGTTGACTGTTGTAGGGATTGGGGCCACAATAGGCTGAATGACAAGAGCCTCTAGAAAGAAAGGTATTGGTGGCCTTGGAATGATCTTCCTAGCCTGAATTAGGTAGTTTTCTACCCTTATGGCTATATCATATGCATCTGGTAGCACAGTCCTTCCCATAGATTGAATCATGGTAGCAATGTCAAGATTCAGAGATCTCAAATAATAAATGAATGCAATATTTGGGGAGGGTTTCACCAATAATGGGATTCTATCCCATGTCTTCTAGAATTTGTAGTTGAAGTCCACCATGTATTCATGGGGGTCTCACTTAATTGTAGCTAGCTACTCCATCAGTGATAGGTGGTCACTCTTGTCTTCAAAGTGTTGGCACAATTTAGTGCCCAAATCATCCCAATTGTGGATGGAATTGGTTGGTAGACCTCTATACCATTGAAGGGATTTCCTTTTGAATGAAGAGGCTAGGAGTCTCATGGCCACATTGTCTACAGTGACATTGTGGACAGAGCATACACTAATAATGTCTTGGATATGTTCAACAAGGGTGGTTGAATTTTCACTAGTAAAAAATGGTATAGCCTTTAAGGCTGAGGTAGGGATGTCATCATACTAAGCTAGGTCTAGAGGGCTACCCCCATTGAATGCAACAAAAGGAAGATTCCTTGCCATGTTGGGGATATTCAGGATAATTCTGAGTATGTGTAGGGTTCTTCTTGAATACTAGAATCTAACTTGAAATCTAGCTGGAGGGGGGTAGGCTGGGCTCTTGAAGGACATGGAACTGTACTCCTATTTTCCCTCACAAGGGACCTAGATAGTCTACTTCTTCTTGATTTAGTAAATGATAGATCAATGAATTAAGAATTACCTCCATAAGAAGACCACATCTACACTCTAGGCATGAAATGTTGAGTGGATATGGATACTAGACCAGTAGAGTCACCAGGTGCTTGTTGAGTGCTTCCACAACATCAAATGAACTAAGAATAGCACCAAAATTCTCAGTCCAATTCTTAGTTAGAGCAGAGAGTCCCACCGGGCATGCTAGAAACTATTGTCACATGAAATTGCACCCTTCTTAGAGGTTGTTCAAGCATTCCAATGACATAATGGGACTGATCTCAAGGTGTGGGACCTTGTAGATGAGATCATACCTTTAGAGAAGGTTGGTTCCTCTTTCTAAGCTTAAGGCTCAGAGAATGAAACTAAATCTAATGCTACACTCAGGGGGAAAAGGGAGAAGAAAATACTAAAATTAAAAGGAGAAGTGATGCACCATATTTTAATATGTTAGCTAGGAATGACAGAACACAACAATAATCTCAAATACTGAAAGGACACACATAGACTTATAGCTTTGATAGAGGCTCAAATAGAAGATTGTAACTAATGAAGGGGCCATTTTATCCATAGAATGAGTCACAAGTTTCAAATAAACACGGAGAAAAAGCATAAGAGAGGTGAAATATCAGTGATTGTATTGGTCATGAAAGCTAAATAGCCATTACAAAGGTAAGATAATTTGTTACAGAAGAGTAGACATAGAATAACCATCTACATTCATTGGTGAACAATCAACTAGAGACAATAAAGGATCAAAAAAGAGCACAATGTATCACATCCATTTTGTTCTGTAGGTGCATTAAAAGGTCTGAAGATAACAAATAATCTGCCCAGCATAATAACCCAGAAGAACAACTAACCGAATTACAGCTTTTTTACATGCATATATAGCTTTACAAATCACACTGTTACAACCATGGATGTAGAAGGAGAAGTCAACAAGGAAAGTATGTCGGTCATGCAACAATAACCTCGTTTTGTATCCTTGGATCATGCCCACATGGCTCTTCCCACAAAATTCATTGAAATAGGAGGTCCGCCCATGCCATGAGTATAAAGAGTTAATGTAAATGAGGCTACATTAGCATGGGGAGGTGAGGAATCCATCTTCTACAAGAAATCAGGCTCTGAAGAAGCATTAATGGAGATCAGGAGGGTCGCTGAGCAATCCCGTCACGTTTTGAATAGTAGAAAATGCCTTTGGAAGGCAAAAAGGTTAGGCTTTGACATATTGGACTTCCTCCGATCAGTCTTCCACCTATCAGGCTTGGAAAGGTGAAAGAGGAAACCCCGACCTCCGAAGTTTGAGAGGAGAAATCGTCGGGCTTTGGGGGTCAGGCCTTCACCATTGCATTGTTCTTTAGAAAGAAGAAGAACCTGAACTCTGCCTCCACAACACTTAGCTGATTTCAGAAATTAGTGGCAGGCCTTGGGCCTTCTACCTTACACCTTCCTAGAGAAAGAAGAAGAGAGAAAGTTCAAGCCCTGCAAGTTTGAAGACTTAGCCGCTTTTACAAAGGTTCGGAGGACTTTAGGGTTTGGTCCTTCGGCCTTCCTCCTTCCAGAAGAAATGAAGAGTGAAGAAGAAAAGGCCAAAGTTTGACTCCCCAAAACACTTAGAAATATTTGAAGGAAAAGAAGTGGAACTCAAACCCCGAGCCTTCCTCCTTGACGTATGTCCTTTGTCCACGTGGTGGCCTCCCATGCTTCCGTGGTCATGAGATCAAGCTATAGATGAGGGCCCATGGATTGGTGGAAACACTTCAGATCATGCCACATGTCTTGTCAGGAGTCAGCCATCAGACCTTCCACCTCATGCCTTTTATGAAGAAGACGGAAAGCAAGAAGCCCAAACTCTTACCTATAACATATAACATAGAGCATTTACAAAGAACAAAGTGAAGTTCGAAGCTAGTTAGGATGGCATGATGAAGGGGAGAACTCCAAACTCTGAAACTCTAAAAAGGCAAAAAAACAAGGAAAACTTAGGATTTTTGGGACTTGACCATTTTGGGTGGTTTTCTCTTGAATTCCAAAGAGTGAAAATACTAGGCTCTCGTGGATCTTTAGGCTATTTGGCCAGAAGGCAAAATAGGATAACAATTGCCTAAATAAAAAGAAATATAAGAATGTAATATGGAATTTGGCAAACCTTGGTGAGTGGTAAAATACGCCAAGGTTAGACTCAAGTGGCCCTAAAAATATACTACAGGAGTGGTGTTACATTCCCTTTTTGGATTCAATATTACTATTTACTTTTTCTTAAATAATACAGCCATGTGGATATGTTTTAACATCATAGAAAATGATGATATGTTTAAAAAAGGTTAATTTTATGAAATCATGGATTTTTACTTGATTATGATCAATATGATATTATGAATTAAAATGTCTTTTCAATATGAAAATGAAATGATTTGATGTAAATGTGTTTTGATCAGAACATTGGTACTCTGACCACAAATTGTATGTGAGATTGTCAATGACACGAATAGATGGAACATGTTCACCAGGAAGAAAGAAGAAGAGAAAGTATCTTTGAGAAAGAGTGAATAGACTCTGGAATAACCCATGGGTACTTGCCACTAAAAATGAATATCAGGTAGATAAACCTAGTAGCCTTGAGTTAAGCTTTCATTTCAGGCTAAGTCAATTTTAGATGAGATGTCAAAGTTTGCAAGAATAGGTCTTTCTTCTTTTGTAAGTTGTCATATTGAGTATGGAAAATCGACATTGGTGTCGTAATACTCTGAATCATGTCGTCAAATATGGACGACCAATATATTGTTAATATGTATATAAATGTATATACTTGAGAACAAGTTGTAAGTCGTGTCTTGTTAGTGGTTCGGTGCAAAGTCAAAAGTTGTGCGTAAGTCAACCCCAAACCTTGTTTGCATTTATGCTTAATTCATCATTATCGTCATAAAGCTCTACGAGTGTATGATGTAAACGTCTACTTGCGAAGTTTGACGGATGTTGAATTGTTCTTATTATAGGCTATTATCATATAATAAAAGGTTTAAATAATGTTTTAGATCTTGAGACCATTGGGTGTAATACCTTTGGTCGTATTGTATTGGTTTATACAATATTATATTAGTTATATTTAAATTGTCATTTTGAGGTAATTCCTTTATTCTTTTGTGATGTTGGTAATCAGGTAGTAGCTCGAAAGGGACTCACTCAAGTCTTTACTATGATGTCTTTATTTCGAAATAATCTATTTACCTTTGAGCTTTAAACTTTATGATGGTTGTCGGCCTAGCCATTATTCTTAGTTTTGCATTTGATTTATACTCATAATCGGTTATGAGTAGTGTGACAATTTGTTTAAACTGTCAACCGCCACCTCACGAAGTGTGGAGCTCCACTCTGCAGAGTAAATGTAGATTGAGTGGAAAAAACCAATCCATTTTCTAGTAGTGGTCGCGAAAGGAGGAGAAGGTTAAGCATGCAAGGTAGTTACCCAAATTGTTAGGCATGGTCTTGTGGAGTGGAAAGTTAGTTTTCCTTAGTAGGCAGAACGGGATTTAGTGGAAGTAGGGAGTCAATTTAGAGGAGGATACACAGAGAGGAAGCGGAGAGGAGGTCAAGAATTGAGTGAATGTGAATGGCTAAGAAAGGAACGAGCTCCTTGGACCAATCTTCAAATAGTCGTTGGAGATTATCTTTAGGTTTCCTTTCATCTTTTCTCTACACGGTCATGGTTTTTTAGACATGTTTTTAATAGTATTCACTCTACTTATAATGCGATGGAACTTAGTATTTGTTTGAAGTTGCAATGTGTGAATTGTTTACCAACTTTAGCCCTGTATGTTTTCACCACCTTCAAAATGGAAACGATGCTTTTGTCCCCTGTACCACACCACAGTTGAAATACTTACAGTGTAATACATTGTTCTTAGAAGCATCTTCGATGGTCGAGTTTAATTGTGTAGTTGTTTGTTTATCTTTAAGAGGTATCAGGATATGCGAAGAGCACATAGTAGACTGAGTGTTGTTGGTCAAAAACTAGCTTAAAGTTATCTCAAGCCGCGGTAGCAAAATTCAGGTCGACGATGGAAGTGTCCTCTGTTGACCTGTCGATTATATTTGGTTGGTCCCATCATAATTAAAGACAACTAGTTTTAAAAAAAAGAAACTTGAAAAATGTGATATCTGTAGGCAGAGTAACAATATTGTGAAATGTATGTCGATACATGTAAGACTACACAATCCTCCACAAGTTCTAAGTTTAAAATGGTTGGTCGACCATAGAGAATATACTTACCTTGCTGCGAATGGTAACTAGTTTTAGTCCACTTATCTTTGTGAACAACTCCTTTTGCTATAAAAATATTCAAACTGTTGTGTCTTTGAAAGAAGGTATAGAGTTACTATTGGATTATACAATCAAACAAGTTAAATAATGAAGTTTTAGAACAAACATAATGAGTCTTTTGTCAAGTGTTTAGTCTAGACTTGCATGCATTCTTTTTGCAATAGAAACAACAAGATAGGATTTCTAAATGCTTAGTTTGACAAAAGATTGAGCTATGTCAAAGATTTGATAGGTCAAAGAAGATTCTTAAGAGTGTTTAAATTTTAACTCTAGGTCTTCAAATATTTGTATTCTATAAATTGGTTTATTGTGAAACCCTTTTGAAGCAATGTAGTTAAGTTTAGTGTCCACTCTTGAATGGATAATTTAAAGCAATCGGCTAACTTAGAGATCAATTGATTAACTTATAGCATTATCTGATTAATCGGTAAGCTAGGAACACATTCTTTTAACATATGGACGGAAACGTCTCCATGAGCTAAAAAGAGAGAAGTAAACCTCACTACCATGTGTTAATGCATGATGAGTATGGAATACCTAGAGGGTATCAAGGTCGTTATTTTAAACTTATACATAGGTAACTGTAGGATTGCAAATAATTTGAGTCGAGTTGGAGTGGGTGAACTTATTACTTGCGTTGAAACAATGCTAATTATATTCAAATCCTTTGGCCAAGGTAATGCATGTGCCTCAAGTGCATTGATAGTTCACTATGACTGGATGGCGTAGCCTGTGGAGTGGTCATGCTTGACTAGAGGGTATCTAGGGGATTGCATGATAACAAGTTACGTAGGTCACAACACCAGTACTCAGATGGAAAACACCATTGGTTATCCTAAGTCTATCCTCTTGAGTAGGGTAGGGCCACTTCCAGATAGGAAGGAGTACGGGAGACCGACGGTCTGTAGTTGGAGGTTAAGCTCCTTGAAGATACTTTCTCTTCTATATTCCTGAGGCTTGCAAAGACTTGAATTTGGATGGTCAACAATCGAGATGCAGTGACTTTGGTAAGTTTCTATTTTGAAAATGTTCTAAGTAACTTTAATCAATATATTGTTTAATGTCATAGATGGATATATCCCTTTGTATAATTTATAATTTCATGATTATTAATAGTCGATGGATGAATTACTTGGTTTTAAAATGAGAAACAAATTATTTTTTTGTTTTAAACTTTCAAAAAAAAAACTATTACCTTTGGTTAAACTTAGTATTTAGGGTGAAATCAAAACTGGGTGTTACAAGTGGAAACCAAAGTGGTTTAAAACACAACATGAAATTGTGAGGGTATGCAATTTTCTACATTACACCTAATGAATAAAAAAACCCTAGTTGGAAACTAGGTTGTGTAAGATTGAATGAGTTCGCTCAAGATGTAAAGAAAAATAAACTTTTATTTGGGTTAACTTCGACTAATTAAATAAATGCAATCAATTAAGCACAAATCAACCTAGATTAATTAATGATAATTGGGATTGATAAATTTAATAATTTGCAACAACTATTTTAAGAAGGTAAATACAAAGGAGGATTGTACTTAGCTCTATGACCGAAGAATGTGTGCCAATGATGAAGATTCTAGAATTAGACTTGAGTATCTAATCAAGAAAAGGTAATCTCTCTGTCAACAAATGCCTCAAAATTGGCACTAGGTTTGCATTATGTTTGAGATCAACTCCATATATTTGGTTCAAGTCCATGGTCACAAATTCATCCTCTAAGTTGGGACTTGACCTTGCACAATGTGGAATTCCTCAGTTGTTCGCCCAGATAATCTTTGTTTGTTCTACTCCTTTTTTATGTCTAAGGGTTGGCAATATTTAAGATACTTGGGAAGGGTTGTTGTTATGTCACAAGGAGACATGTTCTCCTAGGTCAAGCCCCAAAAATATGTGTAAAAGATCAAAAACAATAGGCAAGGGCCCTAAAATGATGCATGTGAATTCTACTCCTTTTAGCACAATAAATCCAAACATTTCACTATTGATTGCTCCTTTAATTCTCTAAAATGAGAGAGGACTTGTGGATTCTAGATGATGTTAGAATGAATGCATTGAATGTTTTTAAATACTAGCACATAACATCAAATTTGGTGAAACATGTACTTAGTTAGCTAAGAGTGGGAAAACAAGTACTTAGTCAACTCAAGGTGGGAAAACAAAGGGGGTCAATCCGTTAAATTTTGAATTTGAACTTTATAAGGGAAAGGGTCAAGTCTACAATAGCGAAGTTGACCTCGTGACTGTGGAAATGAACCTAGGTGGATAAACAGTCAGATCCAAGTTGACAACAACTATACCAGGGTAGTTGTATGAAGAAATGTAGCAAATGCCTAGAGATATGGTGAATAATATCATAGTATGTGTGTGTAAGGAAATGGTAGAGGTGAAGTGTGTGTGAATATGTGTGTATAGAGATGGATAAAACCCAAGGGAATGACCCTAACTTCACACAAGATTGCCCCATGTGTTAGTATATAGGGGAGAAGACCCCATAGTTGAGCATGTTCCAATAGTTGTGATAGTATTTGTGGAATTAAGGGCCAATATTTTTAAAAGTTTAGCACTAATAGTTGTGATTTTAAGGTTGTTAGTGTTGACTATAAGTAATTATAATTGAATGAAATGTGTTCTTTAGATCTGAAAATCAACAAATCATATGACGCCACATTAGTGCACCAACAAAACATGACTTCTTTCAATAAAAAAAAATGACTTAATGCACGACTATTGGTCCACCCTATTTTGGGGGTCTTTTTGGGCACCTCAATAAAAAGCATGCTAATGTGGCTTCATATTTGATGATGTGGACCTAAAACCTTAGTTATAAGCAGGGGCCTTGCTATAAATTTTTTGAAGTAATTTAAAATTGTCCCGTATGATTTTGTGAGGCATGAAGTTAGATTGCTCAAGTAGTTGGTCCTATCCCATACATATATCAAGATATTTTTCTCAAAATAAACACAAAACTAAATGAAAAATAACATGGGTATACAAATTAGAAATAGTAAGTATTAAATTACACAAACTTAATAAAATATAATGTTTAGTGATTTTATATGATAAACTGCCTTCCTATCGAGGGGGTTCAAAACAATGTTTGAAAAATTACATTTTTTTCAATTCTCTTTGAGTAGATTGGCATCCATGGTAGAAGAGGCAGGAGGATCAAGGACACAGTGTACAAGCTGCTTGCTAATCATACTATGCAATCTTCCAAATAAATCATTCTTCATAGTGTCAAAGGCTCGCTCAAGTTTTTGTATTTGCTCCATAGTATTAGCATTGCATAGGAACAATCCATTATACAGATCCATGTTGTCCCTAGACATAGTCTCTGTCTACACATAAAAAGTTTTATTATATTTATATCTCAAATTTTTAATTTTTAACGTAAACAAAACTGCACCTATTGTTGAAGTTCTTTCTACTTTTAAAGATTATAAGAGACCAGCTCTAAAAGCAATTACCAAATGTCTAAGTGTCTCATAACTTTTTGTGTCAATGGGTGTGGATTTCAGGTTCATATGTGACAATATCCTGTAGAAAATAACACAAACACTATTAAGCCAATGGTATGGATATGGAGTCCAAGAGGGTTGTATTATAATGGTGAAATAGTGTGTAAGCAATAAAAGAGTGATTCTCAGAGGAATGATATTTCCAAAGTCCATTATAGTGAATTTGAGTGCTTCTGGTTTAAACAAATTTCTGCAATTAAAAGTTGAATGAACCTTCTCACTATATGAGTCAAAAACTGAGTTTCTACAGCATAACGGTCATGTTCTGCATATGTCATCTCCACCATTTTACACCCATGTTAACAAGTAGAAGAAAGACTTCAAGCTTCTACAATGGATGATGTTAAGAATTCAGCTTCCAAGAAAAATTATGTCCATAATATTGAAAGAAATACACATTGTAGTTATCATTTTAAGGAGCAGTTTTCTTAAATTTATTTCAATTTCAAAGTCTGCCATAGTCTCTGTCAAACATAGGCAGAAACTAGAGGATTGATTGCCCTTACCTCAGATTCAAATATTGAGAGAAAATCATTGTACTGTTGTGCACAGCTACCCTCTTTGCTAACGCAGACTTTATCATAGACAAAGGGAAGACCTGCCCAACTAGCTTTGCCACTTTCTGGTCTGAACATTGGATGAGTGCATAGAATTTCACATTCCACAGGCAAAACCTCCAAATTTCCAATACATAAATAATAATTAGGTTTCAGGAAATGTAATGTATCTTTTGAAGATTCACCAACAATTAAGCATTTCATTTGTATAAAAAGAAGAGGACTACTACTGTAAAGAAGGGAAGGTGCCCATAAAAAGAAGAGGACTACTACTTTAACCCTAATCCCTTGACCCTCAACCCTATCCCTAAACCCTCAACCCTCGAACCTCAACCCTCAACGTCAAACCCTAATCCCTCAACCCTTAACCCTAATCCCTCAACCCTAAACCCTCAACACTATACCCTAAACCCTAATGCTTCTATCTTGGATAATGAAAATAAAGTCTACAAAAATGCAGTATTTACCATCAACTAGCAAGAGCAAATGTCATCCATTGAAATTAGGAAAGGTCCTTGAAGTGCACCTTAACTCTTTAGATTCATGAGTTGTCCTTTCTTGCATCTCACATCTTGGGCCATATTGTGCCCTGTCAATTCTCTAAGTTTATAGCTCCATCAGTAAAACTTTCTAGCTGAAGTGAATATTCAAATTATATGGCATGTTTTTCTAGCCCATCTGGGGTTCATTATGCCAATAGGTGTACACACTATGAGAAAAGCTTTGCGTCTGGTACATCCATAGTGAGTAATTAACAGTTGAAATTAGAAGGATGATCATTATGAGAAAATCTTTGCATTGGGGTACATCCACAGTGGGCAATGAATGGTTGAAATCAAAACCCCTAGTCAACATTAAGTGAACATTTTTTTATTAAGATTTTTTTAAAAGATCAACATACTCTCTCCACCTATTTGCTTGAATTTAAATTGGGGCCATAAAAATGTGCATACATCTACTCCCAATGTATAACCTAGGTGTAATTAAAACCATCAACTAGGTAAAATAAACAACTTTGGCCATAAAAATCAATCAGTCTTTTAAAAATAGATATTAGTAACTATACATTTTAGATATCAGTAACTATACATTTTAGTACCGTTTCTTTCTTGATTTTCTATTTTTAATTAACTAATTTTTGTTTGTTTTAGACAAAATATTACAATCCTCATGAAGATCTTTTCTTGTATAATTTTCTCCTTTTATCTTTGGCATGTCTTTTCCCTCCTAGAAGTTCTTTTAGAAGGATCCTTATTTTATCTTTCGATCTATATGAACTCTAAACATAAATCTATGTTTCTTGTTGTCCACCTACTCAAAGATGCAAATGTCTCCTTCCTTGATATTATTATGACGTACAAAACATGCCCACCCTGCGCTTAGGGCAGGTATATTGTTATGAAACAAGCAAATAATCTCCCATTGTTTACTGGCTCTATCCACAAGAACTACTAAACTTTTTTCTCTTGGTAATTGTAGAGGACATTCACCTATTTTTGGCAACTCCTGCATTCCCAAACCATTACAAAAACTAAGTTATTTTAACCCAATAAATAGTTGATTGAATTGATTTAATACTCTACTATTAAAGCTTAGCATTTATACAAATACAGATGTTCATATTATAGAAGACTGCATTATATTAGACTATTCTAGAGATCCCTCAGAAAAATGTAATAACAAAACTACTTTGCCTTATGTTAGCTTACAATTAAACCCATTCTTTTTGACACTCTTCTCTTAATAAAGTAAGAGTAATAAGAATAGAAAGCAGAGAATTTGATCTTACTAGTATGCATGGTCAGTTTACATTCCCTGACTTCATTTTCATTGAATAAAAAGGTTTATCTGATTTGAAAGGTGGGACAGAGTTCAGTGTCATGTGCTTTTCTAGATGATAGGGTCCATAATGTCCAAGGTTCTTCAAAGAAAGGCCTATAATAGAATTAAGTTTTTGTTATACCAATCCTCTTGGTAAAGCTAAAATTCAAATGCCTGCTTTGAAAGTTGAAATAAATTAAATTAGACTTATAATTTTGATTTTCTTCCATTGCTTCAACAACATCATTGTCTTCTTCAGCAGAAACCAATTCAATCAGCAACTCAATGCCCATTGGTTGACTTGAACTGCATCCTCTGTTAGAAGAAGGGCATTTTTTATTTGTATCAATGTTGGTATTCATACGCTGAAGAGCATTGATATTTTTCACACACCATATTCTTTGAAATATCTTAACCTTAAAATATGACTTGAATATGTACTTGAACACAACAAAATCTCCAATCTCCATCCCATGATGATTCACAAAATTTTCCCAACCCTACCTAAATTCCATTTTATTTACGGTACCCCCTAATTGCACATCCCACTCCTGCCCACCTGGGCCTTGCAACACCATATGTTCATCTATGCGGTCTATAAACTGTGAAACAAATGCAGGAGGAATGTGCTGCCATAAACACATTACACAATTAGATTTTATAAGTTCTTAACAGTGTACAAGAAATAAAAGAATGAAAAATAATGTATAGAGTTACCAATTTTTGTGTAAAGTCTCCAAGCATAATTTTGAAGGAGGAATCACAACTGGATTAAACCAATTCATTCAACAACTTGCTTCCCATTGGTTGACTTGAACTGCATACTCTGTTAGAAGAAGGGCATCTTTTATCTATATCAATGTTGGTATTCATAAGCTGAAGAGCATTGATATTTTTCACGCACCTTGTTCTTTGAAATATCTTAACCTTAAAATATGACTTGGATATGTACTTGAACACAACAAAATCTCCAATCTCCAGCCCATGATGATTCACAAAATTTTCCAAACCCTACCTAAATTCTAGTTTATTTATGGTACCCCCTAATTGTACATCCCAGTCCTGCCCACTTGGACCTTGCAACACCGTATGTTTGTCTGTGTTGTCTATAAACTATGAAACAAATGTAGGAGGAATGTGCTGCCATAAACACATTACACAATTAGATTTTACAAGTTCTTAACAGTGCACAGGAAATAAAAGAATGAAAAATAATGTATAGAGTTACCAGTTTTTGTGTAAAGTCTCCAAGCATAATTTTGAAGGAGGCACACCCATTAAACCAATTCATTCAACAACTTGCTGCCCATTGGTTGACTTGAACTGCATATTCTGTTAGAAGAAGGGCATCTTTTATATGTATCAATGTTGGTATTCATAAGTTGAAGAGCATTGATATTTTTCACACATCCTGTTCTTTGAAATATCTTAACCTTAAAATATGACTTGGATATGTACTTGAACACAACAAAATCTCCAATCTCTAGCCCATGATGATTCACAAAATTTTCCCAGCCCTACCTAAATTCTAGTTTATTTATGGTAACCCCTAATTGCACATCCCACTCCTGCCCACCTAGGCCTTGCAACACCATATGTTCATCTGTGTTGCCTATAAACTATGAAACAAATGTAGGAGGAATGCGCTGCCATAAACACATTACACAATTAGATTTTACAAGTTCTTAATAGTGTACAGGAAATAAAAGAATGAAAAATAATGTATAGATTTACCAGTTTTTGTGTAAAGTCTCCAAGTATAACTTTGAAGAAGGAGGCACGCCCATTAAACCAATTCATTCAACAACTTGTTGTCCATTGGTTGACTTGAACTGCATACTCTATTAGAAGAAGGGCATCTTTTATCTGTATCAATGTTGGTATTCATAAGTTGAAGAGCATTGATTTTTTTCACACACCTTGTTCTTTGAAATATCTTAACCTTAAAATATGACTTGGATATGTACTTGAACACAACAAAATCTCCAATCTCCAGCCCATGATGATTCACAAAATTTTGTCAACCCTGCCTAAATTCTAGTTTATTTATGGTACCCCTTAATTGTACATCCCTAAACCCTAAACCTTAATCCCTAATCCCTAATTATAATTTATGGTACCCTAATCCCTAAACCTTAATCCCTTATCCCTAAACCATAAACCCTATCCCTAAATCCTCAACCCTCAACACTTAAACCTTAAATCCTAAACCCTATCCCTAAACCCTCAACCCTCAACTCTATACCTTAAACCCTAATCCCTCAACCCTAAACTTTCAACCCTAAACCCTATCCCTAATCCCTCTACCCTCAACATTCTACCTTAATCCTAATCCCTTGACCCTCAACCCTAAATGCTATCCCTAAAGCCTCAACCCTAAACCCTAATCCCTCAAGGTCCTAAACCCTAATCCCTTATCCCTAAACTCTAAATTCTATCCCTAAACCCTCAACCCTAAACCCTAATCCCTCTTGACCTTAAATCCTCAACCCTTATCCACCCCTCTCCTCCCCTATCTGCCTCACCCCCATCTCTACCCTCCTCTACCCTCGACACTATACATACATACATACATACATATAGGCATACATATATACATACATGCATACATACAAGCATACATACATACATGCTTAATAACCTTGAACATAAAACAATCCAAGTGGGACATAACACGAGAGTGTTATAATGTGCTCGCGTTATGTCAAACATGACAAACATTGAGCAAACTTTTGCGAAAAAGGAAAAAATGCAAAATAGAACATAACACGAGCGCGTTATAACGCGCTCGCATTATATTTTTCTTTGGGAATCCCAAGCCTTAGGCTTGGGATTTGCTTTGGATTTCCAACCCAAAGGCTTAGAGTGCCTTCCCAATGTCCAGAGACATGTTTTTGCATATTCTACAGGATTTCACATAATGTCATTCGTGCTAACCCTAAGATTTGCACTTGTTTCAAGGTCAAACAAATTGAACACCTGGGTAATGTTAGGCTTTCTCTTAGCTATTCAACGATGGAATTTTTTTCACATTTTGACAATGTTAAGCCTTTCATCTTTAATTTCTTTTGTTTGTGTGTCTGTTTTTGGGCAAAAACCAGTGTTTGGTCTTTTTTTCATTGTAAATTAACCATTCATTGAAATTTAAAAAAAAATACATTTTTAGAAACTAGACTCCATTAAAAAAAAATTGATTTTCAATTAGTTTTCAAAATTTATAGGGGTAGCAGGGCCAAAATTCTATTTTTCAGAATGTGTCCACTTTGAAAATTAGTAAAAAAATTAAATATTCATTAAAAAATTATCAGAAAAATTAGGCATGAACTACATGTTGTTAGCTAATTTCTCACTGAAGTGATTTTAAAAATACCAAAAAAAAAAAGTTAACCTTTTGAGGGAGCCACAAAACATGCTATGTTATGTTTTTTGACAGAAACAACACCAATTTCTATGGCTCCCTCTTTTGAACCCCTTAATTTATACCATTTTTTAAAAAAAATTAGTAGTTTAGAAAGTAGACTTGGAGCACTATGAACATTGTTTTGGTTGCATCTCCAAATTTTGAGTGTAAATATGCTCAATTTCTCATCCAAGACCAACATTTCCTAATTTCAAAAAAAAAGTGGCCACTTAAGACCCCTTTTTGGCCCCCCATCTTCTTGCACTTACCCTGGAAAAATTTGGTATTTCGATCTCCACTTTTTAGCCATATAGCTCTAGATCTCTGTTTCCAAAAGTCCTCCTCTCAAGAAACAATCTTATGGAAGGAGTTGAGGAGGTCAATCTCAGCCTCCTCAGTATCAAGAGTCATACCACTAGTTTGGATTCCATTCTGAATTTTGTCCAGCTCACCTTTCACCACCGCTTTCTCCTTGAAAATCTGACCAAAAGAAGACTTGTTCCACTGCTGCATATTACTCTTAACATTCTGTAATTTTTTAGCTGACCTGTACATAGCAGTACCCTCAACTTCTATATCCCACCAAACTCTAATCTTATCCTTTAACTTCGGGTGACGCAGCCACATTTTTTCAAATCTAAAGGGGAATCTCTTCCTCTTACCCTTTATATCAGCTGAGAGATCAATTGGGAAGTGGTCAAAACCCAACTTGGTAAGAGCCGATAAATCACAATCGTAAGAGTCAAGCCAATCCATCAAAACAAGAGCTCTATCTAATCTGACTTGAATGAGGTTTTCCCCAGTTCTTTGATTGGACTAGGTGAATCTGGCACCCTTGAGATCCAAATCTAGCAAAGCTTCCTTATCAACAAAGTCCATAAGATCCAATTTGGAGTTTAGAGGAGTCGGGGTTCCCCCCTTCTTCTCATCGTCTTTGAGAACAACGTTAAAATCTCCCATGACAAGCCATTTAGCGTCAAGATTCATGCTTCTAAAAACACCAAGTCTATGCCAAAGAATTTTTTGGCATTTTTATTGTTTGGAGCATAAATGTTAGAGATAACCCAGGTCGTTTCATCTTTTTTGTGAACAAACTTAGTGATGACCTAGTTAGAATCCGCAAGATTAGGGAAACCGAAGACACTTTTAGGATTCCACTGGGTAGCTACCCCACCAGAAGCTCCATCAGAATTACTACCATGCAAGCCACACTCTGCAAAAAATCTTTTCTTAATAAGGTCCAGTTTTTCAATTTGCATTTTAGTTTCTTGGACCAGCAAAATATTCGGTTTGAGATCCTGGATTAGGTTAAACAGGAGGTCATGTTTATAGGTTAGCATAATATATCTTGTTAATTGTTTTAAATAGATATTATTTAAATATATTAAATATATTCGATTTATAATATCATTCATATCTTTAATTTGAATGAATAATACATAATCGATTCAATTATAAATAACTAATATAGGGACATGACAACCCTCTCCACTCAAAATTGCTTGTCCTCAAGCAATCACAACTAGGATTAAAGGATTAGACAAAAGTATATGTAATTTAATATTAAAGAATACATAAAATGTTAAAATGGTAATAATAAATTTATTATTAAAGTATATAATACATTTTTATTTTTAAAAGTTATAGTTATGTTTAATAGGGTTGTGGGTCTAATCACATGGTTATTATGATCACAAATTTTATATTTATATAGATCGTTAATTAATTTATGTATGTGTTTCTTGAAAATACATCTATATATAAACTATATATGATGTATTTATACAACATATAATATTAATTGAATTTACTATATGGGCTTATATATTATGATATAATCTTATAGCTATTATGAAAATAACTTTATCAAATATATTACTTTATGAGAACTTAATAGAGATATCTTAATATATATTTATTTATAAATTATATTTTAATTACTTTATTTTACTATTTCATTTAGTATATTTACTTAATGTAACTTTATTGTTATACGAGTTGTTTTATTTATTTATTATTTTTTTAAACTTTATTTACTCATTATTTATTACATATTTGTAAGTAAATTTGAATTTTTTAATGTTGCATCTTAATTTTTATTTTTTATTAAAATATTTTAGCAATGAATTTGGACTTTTAATATTCCAAAATGATTTATGCATACATAATTAACACCATTATTCTAACAAATCATGAAATTCATACTTGCAATTTTCATTGATTCTTTTTTTTTTTAATTTTTAACTATTATTCACTGCTCTGATACCACTATAATGTCCCATTCTAGCAAGTCAAAATTTTCACATCCTTGCACCAATTTCAAATTGTAAAAGGAAACATTAGTAATCAATTTTTCCTTATAATATCAACATATCATAATTAGGGTTAATAACCACTTATTAATAACAATATCAAAGTTCGTATATTTTCCATATTTCTACTTAGGGTTAGTAATCTTATAATCAGAATTAACATTATAGTTTACCATATATAAATATGTATTTCATATTTCACATTTCTTTCACATATAGTTTTCCCATGATATATCTCGAGGGATGTCCTTGAATAGCCCTATCATTAATCAACCCTACTTTCCCCATACGAGCATGGTTATGTTAAGGCACTAGTGTAACCATCCCATCCAGAGGCCCAAAGGCTTTACACTACATGGTGTACTTCACCATTTGGTTCATATGTTCACAAATATATATGTTAGCTTTAATATTCAGTATCAAAACCAGACTCAATCATAATAATAATGCAACAAACAAAAGGAATGCCATGGGTAGATCCACCTTGAAGCCTTCATGCCAAGCATGAGAGGTCCGTCCATTACAAACCTCCTTTCTTAGCAGCTTAGTACATGCATTCTCTACCCAGTGCATTACCTCGAAAGACACTCACCCTATTAGGAGAAAGGGAAACCCTAAATATCAAGTGGCCTAAGGCCTACCACTGTCCTATTGCCCAACCCTTGTCTCGGAAGCCCGTTCCATACGGGCTCGCATTAAGGATTGGGAGCCCGTTCCTAAATGGGTGCCCGTTATTTTCAAAATGGACACCTGTTTCTCTCAGGGTTTTTCTTGGCCACGAGACTTCCATGAAAAGTGGACTCATCTTCTTGCTTCTACCCATATCTAATCACTACTCCAGAAAATCGGCAAAGTGATATATATAATCAAACACATTTTTAGGATAGAGGATTGAAAAATATTGTGTAAGGGTGAATTGCTTAAGCATATGTGATGTGTATATCTATGCTTGCAATATGAATGTAAGATGCATTTGACATGAATAATATATAAAATGTTTTATCTCATATGGTATTGTGTAAATGAGTATTCTCTTTTATTTATGCATATTTAATCTACTGCATTTATTCTGATTTCCTTTTTATTGTATCACACTGGGGTTTACTACAAACACATACAAATCTAGACTCCCAATTTGTATTCTATGTTAATAAAGTAGTAGTTAGGTAACAATCATAGGCCACAAATTATGTAC
This sequence comes from Cunninghamia lanceolata, assembly GCA_027924645.1. Classification (NCBI taxonomy): domain Eukaryota; kingdom Viridiplantae; phylum Streptophyta; class Pinopsida; order Cupressales; family Cupressaceae; genus Cunninghamia; species Cunninghamia lanceolata. The sequence continues at coordinate 20,839,449 of BSBN01000627.1, forward strand.
CATCATATATTGTTGTGACATAAGACGTGAGCTTGGTAAGGAAGGGGAGAAGATAAATTAATGTAACTCATTTTTAGATTTACATAAATATTGGTGGTAAAATGAAATTCTAGTGAGGTAGCCAAGGGTAGGTAGGGTGGGCAAAAGAGATGTCTCAACAAAGCTCAAAAACCCTAATAGGAAATAGATATAACAATAAGAGACATCAAATTTCCACAGTCCATCATGATTGTAGTTCAATATTTCTGGAATTAACTGTGTACGAGTTTTTTAACCTCATATAACAATGTGAAGGCAATGAAGCACAAACTTGAAAAGGAAGATCAAATATGAAAATAAGATCAAAAGATTAAAAAATCCAAAAAGTATAGATCTAAAAATCCTAATGAATAAAAAAACCCCTAGATGGAAGCTAGGTTTTGTAAGATCAAACTAGTTCACTAAAATGTAAAGAAAAATAAACTTTCCATTGGGTTAACTCGGGCTAATTAAATAAATGCAATCAATTAAGCACAAATCAACCTAGATTAATTAATCATAATTGGGATTGCTAAATCTAATAATTTGCAACAACTATTTTAGGAAGGTAAATACAAAGGAGGACTTATCTCTCTATGACTGAAGAATGTGTGTCGATGATGAAGATTTTGGAATCAGATTGACCTATCTAATCAAGAAAAGACAATCTTTCTATTAATGAATGCCTTAGAGAATTGGCACTGGTTTTGCATTATGTTTGAGATCAAGTCCACAGATTTAGATCAAGTCCACATATTTGGGTCAAGTCTATGGTCACAAATCCATCCTCTATGTCTAGACTTGACCTTGCACAATGTGGAATTCTACTCAGTTGTTCACTAAATATTTTTTGTCTACTCTACTCCTTTTTTATATCTGAGGGTTGGCGATATTTAAAAATACCTAGGAAGGGTTGTTATTATGTCACAAGAAAACATGTTCTCCTAGATTAACCCCCAAAAATATGTGTAAAAGACCAAAAACAGTAGGCAAGGGTCCTAAAATGATGCACACAAATTTGTTACTCCTTTTAGCACACCAAATCCAAATGTTTCACTATTGATTGCTCCTTTAATGCTCTAGAATGAGCGAGGACTTTGGATTTGAGATGATGTTACAATGAATGCATTGAATGTTTTTAAATGCTAGCACATAGTATCAAATTTGGTAAAAACATGTACTTAGTTAGCTCAGGGTGGGAAAAGAAGTACTTAGTCAACTCAAGGTGGGAAAACAAAGGGAGCCAATCCGCTAGATTTTGAATTTGAATTTTAGAAAGGAAAGGGGCAAGTCTATGATAGCTAAGTTGACCTTGTGGTCGCAGAAAGGACCCTAGGTGGATAAATGGTCAGATTTGAGTTGCTAACAACTATATCAGGGTAGGTGTATGAAGAAAATGCCTAGATGTGGTGAATGATATCGGAGTATGTGTGTGTAAGGATAAGGTAGAAGCTAAGTGGGTGTAAATGTGTATATAGAGATGGATAAAAGGTAAGGGAATGAGCCCAACTTTGCAGAAGATTGTCCCATTTGTCAGTATATACATATATCTAGATATTTTCTCAAAATAGACACGAAAATAAATGAAAAATAACATGAATATACAAATTTCAAAATTAAAAATATAGTAAATATTAAATTACACAAGCTTAATAAAATATAGTGTTTAGTACATTTTATATGATAAACTGCCTCCAAGTCGAGGTGGTTCACAAGTATGTTTGAAAATTACTTTTTTCCAGCTTCTTTGAGGGGATTGGCATCCATGGTACAAGAGGCAGGAGGACCAGGGACTCGGTGTACAAGCTGCTTGCTAATCATACTGTGCAATCTTCCAAATAAATCATTTTTCACAGTGTCAAAGGCTCGCTCAAGTTTCTGTATTTGCTCCATAGTATTAGCATTGCATAGGAACAATCCATTATACAGATCCATGCTGTCCCCGGACATAGTCTCTGTCTACACATATAAAAAGTTTTATTATATTTATATCTCATATTTTTATTTTTTAACGTAAACAAAACTGCACTAATTGTTTAAGCTCTTTCTACTTCTAAAGATTATAAGACACCAGCTCTAAAAGCAAATGTACACTTACCAAATTTCTGAGTGTCTCATAACTTTTTGTGTCAATGGGTGTGGATTTCAGGTTCATATGTGACAATATCCTGTAGAAAATAACACAAACACTGTTAAGCCAATGGTATGGATATGGAGTTGAAGGGGGTTGCATTATAATGGTGAAATAGTGTGTAAGCAATAAAAGTGTGATTCTCAGAGAAATGATATTTCCAGAATGCTTCTGGTTTAAACAAATTTCTGCAATTAGAAGTTGAACGAACCTTCCCACTGTATGAGTCAAAAACTGAGTTTCTGCAGCATAACGGTCATGTTCTGCACATGTCATCTCCACCATTTTACACCCCTGTTAACAAGAAGAAGAAAGACTTCAAGCTTCTACAATGGATGATGTTAAGAATTCAGCTTCCAAACATCATCCAGCTTCTAAGAAAAATTATGTCCATAATATTGAAAGAACTACACATTGTAGTTATCATCATTTTAAGGAGCAGTTTTCTTAAATTTATTTCAATTTCAAAGCTTGCCATGTTCTCTGTCAAACATAGGCAGAAAGTAAAGGATTGATTGCCCTTACCTCAGATTCAAATATTGAGAGAAAATCATTGCACTGTTGTGCACGGCTGCCCTCTTTGCTAATGCGGACTTTATCATAGACAAAGGGAAGACCTGCCCAACTGGCTTTGCCACTCTCTGGTCCGAACATTGGATGAGTGCACAGAATTTCACATTCCACAGGCAAAACCTGCAAATTTCCAATACATAAATAATAATTAGGTTTCAGGAAATATGATGTATCTAAAATTTCAGTCACTGCAAGTGTCAAAAGATTTTTCAGGAAATGGGAAGCAGCTGCTTTTATTGGCAGAAAATTTCACCCAGTTTTAGCAATGGGAGTTGTATCCATCTAAGTCAGTAGCATCCAACCAAAAAAATTAGAACTTTTCTCTTGATTGAATCAATAGGTAAGGTATATTAGAAGGTAGGCTGGCAATTTTTTTTCCTGGTACTAATTATAATTAAAAATAATAATATTTTATTATGTATATAAATATTTTGGAATTATCAGCAAAAGAATCTATCACATGTTCAGCAACAACAAAGAAAAAAAAGTTATCCACAACCTCAAAATCTAAAAATTGTTTTGCCTTTTAAAACAATAAAAAAATTTAATAAATAATAAGTCTTCATTCAATAAAAAGGGATGACCTGGATTTTCATGGGATGATCTGAGGCTTTTAGGAGATGACCCTGAACTTTTATAGTGAAAACTTCTGTTCAAATAATTTAAGAACCAAGTTACATGTTCATATATACAGAGGCTAAAAGATAAACAACTGCATTTAACTTTTGAGTTTGGTTATGATATATTCTTAATAAATTAAATAAATTACATAAATTTAGATACCTGAGGTGCTGTGTTCAAGGGTACTTGAAGTACTGTTTTTTATTTTTATTTTTAAATTGAAAATAAAATCTTTTAATTGTAACTTTTTTATTTTTTAATGGAGGAATATGGTGGGACCCGTAAGGCCCTAATATGCACCACTAAAACTTTCTTCTAAAAACTTTCTTCTACATGAGTTGTCCTCTGGCCGTCTGAACTCCCAACCATTTTTCAGCAGCTTGACTGTCCAGTCTACCCCAAAACTAACTTCCCTGATCACATATATATCTCTAAATCCTGGAATACAAATTTCCCATATAAGAACATCCTCAATAAAAAAAATGTAACATATTTACCTCCAAAAATAGATTTCTTGGAAGCTCCTTAACGGAAAGCACATCTACAAAGAGAGTGTTAGCAGCATTAAGCTCCTCCAATGGAAGAGAACGCAGGGTGGATTCTATGGCCAGAATGGTTGTGCACACCAATATCACATCCGGACGCTCTTTGCAAAACTCCTGCGGATCTCTGCACTTACCTCATCCTTGTCAAATAACCACAAAGAAATCTAAGCAAAAGAAGAAACTGAATATGAAGGAAAGTAGAATTAATTACCTGAAGAAGGTGACTCCCAGAGCCTGGCAAACATGAGAGTAATCTGAGCGTGAAGTAGCAATAAGCGAATGACCCTGCCTGCTCATTCTCTTGGCCAGAAATTGCCCAAATGTCCCAAATCCCACAATGCCGATCTTCAAAACATGGGAAGAAGAAGAAGAAATAGTTGTTTTTGTGACAGAGTTGGCCTTGGCCGCCATTGATGGGGTTTCCATGTGTTTAAGCCAGGCAAAATCTAGTGCTAGTAGGAGCAAAATCTACTTTGGAAGGTTCCAAATCACACAATTTAGGGTAAACTTAAAATCTACTTTGTGAGTAAGGAAGCGGTCCCATGGAATCTGCTTCAAAATCATTTTTATTGAGGAGGGGTTCCGTGACTCCAAAAAATTTTGCTACAGATAAGTTTTGTCAGAATTTTGTTTGGGGAAATACAAGCCCATTTTGGAAGTGGTGCTGGAGATTTCTTCCACATGTAGGAGATTTTTCTGTGTCGTGCCAATTCAGGGTCTAAATTGGCCGTTTTTAAGTATTTTTTGCAGTAAAATACAATCAATATTTTAAAAAGATTGTATCATATGAAAGGAGAGATTTATATAGAATTGTGATGATATATATATTTGGTTTATATATAATTTTACTTATACCAAGATATGTCATAATATTTTAAGGGCACCTTTGAATGGATAACTGTCATAAAAAATTTGCTTGAGAGGTAGGGTCCACCGTCAAATTTAAGCCGTGTGTGCCATTCCAAATAATTTTTTAGATTCCTGCCAATAAGTTTTTAAGAATAATTTTTCTATTTTAACTATTTTTAAGTATTAGTTATTGCTCCAAAAAATCATGAGAGGGCTAACTTTAGCTTAAAGTTTTAAACTTGCCTTTTACACAAAATTCATGAGACCACTTATTTATGAAAACTCCAAAAAAATTCTCAATGGTGTCATCTAAAATATTGTAGAGGGTAGGGGTTGCTCAAATTTAAAGTGTACTAGGCACTCTTTGAAAAATCTTGGTTATTGAACGTTTATGATTCCCATTACAAATTAGCATGCCCATTCCATTTCCCATTTAGTCTTGTGTTCAATTTGAATGTACTAATAATGTGATTAGTGATATATTTTTCTCTTTGATTAGGTTTATGGATCAATTTTTATTTATCTTTATTTATTTGTGTTTACACTAATTTCTATATATGTTTTTTTTTGTTTTGTTTCAAAAATTTTCTTTTTGTCTTTTGGTTTATTTTTGCAATAATTAAGATTGATTTGGTTTAATTGTGGAGGGCAAGAATGGCCCTAAAATTTAAATATTCAAATTCAAATTCTAACTTTCCTACGTCCTTCATCTAACTGTTATGAACTAAATACATATTTGTTTGACATGTTGCTATGTTGTGGTATTTAAAGGCATTCAATATATAATTACTTCACATGCAATTGCAAGGAGAAAATCATTTGAGCACATTGATTTCTAAAGGCAATAAAGATTTAGAACCTACATCATCATTATATAGGCCATCTACATGTTTGTATATGTTGTCTTTGATAACACTTATTGTCATTAATCCAACCTGCCAAAGGGGTTTGACCTAGGAGAACCTATTCACCTATCAAGTTGGCAAACTCCTAGATGGTGTCACTAGACACCGCTTCAATAGATTAAGATATCAAGAAGGCTAAGGCAAACAATTTTCAAGTGCACATTATGTGAGATCAATCTGATGCGATGTACAATGTAATGAAATTACTTGAATAAGAGAAAAATCTAATAAGAAATAAGATGCAAATACTTGATAATAATAATCCACTTTGAGGGGGTACCCTCCACAAGCCTTCAACAAGAACAAGATTCACAATATGATGATAATAAACTAACTACTACGTCTTATATATACCATTCTTATCCTATGGAGACCATCCAGGCCAACCTAACTACCTCTATAAAACTAAAGGGTAAAAGTAAGAAGTTGGGTCCACATGTAGGGGAAGTCACGTAGATAAAAACATTCCCGACAGGAACGGGCACCTGAACCTAAACGGGTACCCATTTACTAACAGGTACCCATTTAGTAATGGGTGCCCGAGCCTAAATGGGTACCCATTAGTAAACGAGTACATGTTATAGAATGGGTACCCATTTTGAAAATGTATATATATATATATATATTTTTTAAAAAGCCTCTGCAAGCTCATTTTCCTCCACGAACTGATATGAACATCGATGTAATGTCCCCTTCTAGCAAGCCAAAATTTCTGCAATCTTGCAAATAATTTCAACTTGTAAAGAGAACATTAGTATTCTATCTTTTTCTTTTAATATTTAACTATATATTATTTCTTTCACAACTATATGTTTTTTTTGTTTATACTTCATGAATTACCTTGGGTGAGATAACCTTAAGCCTATTAATCATTCTTTCCAGCTTATGGGAGAAGATACTTAAGGATGTAATGTCACCCCAACTCTCATGGGTCCATCATTATTCCTTCAATTCTCTAATTGAAGGCCTAATCCTTCAATTCTCTAATCGAAGGCCTATTATTCCTTGGTTCGTCAACCAAGGCCTATTAGTCCTTGGTTCTCCAGCCAAGGCCTATTATTTCCTTGGTTCTCTAACCAAGGCCTCTTATTCCTTGGTTCTCTAACCAAGGCCTCTTATTCCTTGGTTCTCCTACCAAGGCCTATCCCTTCAATACTAGATTGAGGGCTTCATTCCTTGGTTCTCTTACCAAGGTCTATCCCTTCAATACTAGATTGAGGGCTTATTATCTTCCTTGATTCGTCAATCAAGGCCTATGATTTATCCCATGAATTGGTCAACTACAATCCTTGTTTTCCACCCCATCTCTATGGTGAAGATGATTAATGTTTAAGGACTATTATCTACCCCTTGGGTAATCATGCCTTTACAAATCTATTTCATATTCATAACTATGAACTTATAACCTTCTTGTACTCATTATCTTATTTAAACAAGAATCATGCATTTATGTAGGACATCTATTAGTCTCATACTTACTTGAGTTTATAAGACCTCTGTCTTTATATCTCATTTATAATGGATCATCTTTTCTTACTTATATGCAGTTCTAAGAGTAATCTTATATTGTTATTTTCATACATTTAGATTCCACTTAGACCACATATATATATATAATTCTATTATAATATTTATTATAATCTCTATATTATATTATTATATATATGTACTATGCAAAATTTATATTATTTATATTACATAACAATTATTATAATAATAATAATAATTAATCACTACTATTATAATGATCAATGATCATTATTATTGTTATCACAATATTATTATATCATTATCCATATGATTTTGTAATTAATTCAAATTGTATCTTGGTTCTTATCTGAATATCAGAATTCACTTTAGAATATCTATATACTCTTAGAAATCCAAAAATATATTATTTTCTTCTATACACCCAACAGATATGTATATATATTTGCTAGCACTTGAATTATATTGTTGTATTATTAGTAACATAACTTTTATAATATATTACTTATTTATTATCATTATAATATTATTATTATAAATATATATATAGACATCATTTAATTATTATATAATATATATTATATTAAATATTAAATATTATTGTTATTATAATATCATTATTATTATAGTATTATTATAAATATAATTTTTAATAATGTTTAATCGTGTCGATCTCCATCGGGACATCGCAACCTTTATCTACTATATATATATATATATATATATATATATATATATATATATATATATATATATATATATATATATATATATATATATATATATATATATATATATATATATATATATATTTACTTGAATCATTTCTTCCTTTTGCTGCTGATGTACATATCTCTATATATTAATTTATGATATCCTACCTATGATGTTTTCCTTCTATCTCACAACCTTTATTTATTTCCCTTTCAAGGGATATGTTCAAGAGGCACGTCTTTTATTATGCTTGGTGGTAAAAGACATACTTACCCTCTTATAATTTTTATATTAATTCCTTTTTATGGTAAAACTAGTTCTACCCATACGTAACTCCCTTATCATAAGGGGATAGGTTAAAAGATGTTTATTTATATTATTTGTATTTATATTATATCATTATAATAAATGATATATTATTTATTCATATTACATCATTTATATTATAATAAATGATATATGATTTATATCATATTATTTATATTATAAGATAATAATAATATTTGTATTTATATTATTAGATATATTTATAATATATTATTTATTAATGTGATCGCTGGTGTCAACCAACTTAATCGCTGCACTTATAAATATTCTCTTTCGCCTCCCCTTAATCTTTTTAAAGTACATTATTTATATATAATAATATATCTTATTAATTATTCACATAAATATTATATTAAAATATTTATATTTATAATATATCTAGTTAATTAAATATATATATTTAAATTATATTAAATTAATATTATTTATTAACTAATAGATATTAATAATATATTTTAAATAAATATATTATATATTTAGTTTATATAAGGCTAACTTATTATTTAAATAAACAATTCAATTATAAATCATTATAGGGACATGACAATCGCATAGTAGAATGGGTACGCGTTGCTAAAGGCCCTGCCAACACAGTTCCAGTGGATTTTTTGCCCTGTCACCTCCTCCAGCCACCTCGTCATTTCTAAAGACCTCCATGTTGGTTTGTTGCTTGATTTTATGTATTTTTTATGATTGTAGGTTTAAGTTGAAAAATAAGGGTTTTAGTAAAATTATGCTATGTATTTTTTGATAAACCCTAAAACACTAAGCATAACTATAAACCCTAAAACTATGATCAATAAACACTAAAACTTCAAACTATAAACCCCAAAATGCTATATTTAACTATAAACCCTAAAACTTCAAACTATAAACCCTAAAATGCTATATTTAACTATAAACCCTAAAACTATGAACTTGATAACCCTAAAACTATGCACTTGATAAACCCTAAAACTAAATTATAAACCCTAAAACTATGAACTTGATAAACCCTTTAAAACTAAACTATAAACCCTAAAACTTGAGACACACTAGGTTGCATCCCAACCATGATTATAGAAACAATAAATAGCATATCTCATAAGGATGGACAATAACATGATCTATGCACAAATAATCATCTCTTACACAATGACAAGGGTCGACATAGGTGGGAATTACACAAATAGATTTCTTATTGAAATTAGTAGGCTAACGAGTAGATAAGAGTTTGAATCCTAACTTAATAGAGTAGTCCCCACTTAGCTCAATAGTTTAGATTAAGGTGTCCTTTATGGAGAATAAATTGAATCTATATCCACTTATTTTTTTGGTTAGGTTTAATAAGGTAATATTATTAGTAGTATCTATTTCTTCATTAAACTTTTTCCATTCCCTATTGTCATTAGCATTTGTCCTATAATTAGCCACCAAACTACCATACCTCTTTGTCATAATTTCTTCCAACCTAGCACAAGGATGACCAACATTCAAAGGAGAACTTAGGATCTAAGAGTCTTCCAAAAACTTGGGAATGGTATAAGGACAGGGGTTCACTTCTTTTGGATTCATTATTCACTTGCATGTTTGGAGTTAGAGAGCTAGAATAGAAGAGGAAAAGTTGAAGATAGTATTGTTCTTAAGTTATATTTATTGTTTTAGAAATAATATTATAAGATTTGGAATGCTTTTTAGAGCTTGTATAAGGGGAATGTTGTGTCAAATGGAGAAAGAACAAAGAGTTGAAAATCTTCTTTTAGAAAGATCTTAAAGTGTTGAGGTAATATTCTTTGTTTCCTTGTATTTATTTTGGATGTTTATTTAGTTTCATGGTACTTGAAATGATTTGTTGTCATGGATGTGCTTATGAGTGTGTTAAAAGACATTTTTAATCTCTTTTATTTGTGTGATGGCAGAGAAAGCTTAAGATGTGTTAATGGAGTTCTTATGAATGGTATGGGAAGAACTATGAGTATGTGTTGTTTGTAGAAAAAGAGAAGTTTTAATTGCTTTGTATAATCGAAGGTGGGTAAAATGCTAGGAAAGGTGATTAGTAGGCTTAGGTGATACGTGGTGGTAGTTGGCTAATGGGTCCAACCTTAAGAGGGAAAAGCCTCCAAGGGGACATTTTCTGACATAACAGAAGATAAGGTAGAGCATGATGTTATGCAGTGTTGTCATTGATGGAAACAATAGTTGTAGGGTTTGCAAAGTAGTTTGAATCAGAATTTTGCAAGAGGGTTTGATCCTCTTCCATTCAGGATTCATCTACTCTTTCTTTGAAGTTAATTGTGCTAAGAGATTTGGTCTGGTAAGGTAATTTTGCTAAGGGTCAGTATAACTGCCTTCAACGTACATTGTTCCAATTTTCTGGTCCGCATTGTTCCTATTGATGCAAATGTTATACATGCACAACATGAGATAAAATTCACTATAAACTTGGTCTATCTTGAAATATATGGAGAATGATCAAATAATAATTCACAATTCCAAGGATCCATTAGTCAAGTCATGACTGTGTCAGATTACTCATGGTGTCTTCTTCTTCATCAAAAGAATCAGGATCAGATTTAATGAGAATACTAGTTCCTTTGTCTATAGGTTTCTTTTCAAAATCAAAGGCTAGAATTTCCTCTATTTGGACCTCCCTATTAGAAATTCTATACACACCAGGCTTTATTGCAATATACAACACTTCGTTTGTTTTATGGTACTTTGTTATTATGTGTTTCATTTTTGGTTTTGTATTAATCCTAATTTGATTAGGGATGCCTCTCTAGGGTAACCACATGTGTGACTAATCTGTTGATATATATATCCATTCAAAGTCTTGGACCAATCTCTACTCAACAACATCCCATAATTCACCGGAATATCAGCTAGTACCTGAATGTCAATACACTGTTGGACTCTAGTCCATCAGTGACTAACTGCATATGAATATGCATCAATTCTCCTATGACGTTTACTTCAGATTTGTCTAATTGAGTCACAACTTTGGCTGACTTAGTAGGAGTGAGTCCTAACATTTTACACACTACTAATGGTATGACTTTAGCAGAGGCTCTAGAGTCTACCACATGCAGTTATGCAAGTTTTTCCCAAAGATTCTTAAGGTCAACAGGAAAGGAGGGGACTCCTTCTTTTCTGTATATAACACTACATTAGTATTCGCATGTTGCTCAAGACTTTTGTTCTTGTCCTTAATTTGTATGTCTTTATTGTGAACATTTGGACCTATTGAGTTTTTCTCAGAACCTAATTCATATAAGGACTTCATGCAAGCACTTCTAACTCTTGGACTTCTTAGCAATTCATACAAAGGAACATTTATTTTTATTTTCCTAATCTCCTTAGATAAATAACTCATCAGTTTAGTAGCATCATTAGGTTCTTATTTACTTACCTAGACCCTCTGTGATGCTGAAGTACCAGCAACCTAATGATTTTCCTTAGGAGGTAAAGGATTGTTACTTGAATGTACATCCAGCGGTGTATTGAAATTATTTGGAGGTGTGGAAGTAGTGAAAGGACCTCCAGGCTTTTTGTTACTTCTCAAGTTATACATGTGATTCCTTTGAGACCATTGAAATGCTTGGACTTCATCTACTTTGAATTGCACCTTGTTCTTAGTTTCAAAGGGGAATTGAAAAGTTTCCAATACCAAAGCTGACCCAGGATACAGATTTTCCTAACAATATGATTCACCTTCTTCAATTTGATTTTCTTCTTTTTGTGAGAATGTGAAACTTTCCAAAACCATTGCGGACTCATATCCTGACGGTACTATTTCATTTCATTTAGGAACAAGGAATTTTGATGTAGGGCTTTGCACTTCTACTTTGAAAATACTTGCTACTAAGTGGAATTGTAAGAAATCTAACTCAACATGAGCACTTGTGTTGTGGATCCTACACCAATTGTTAAGAGCCACCTCTGCTACTTGCACTCTGGCAGGTTATTTGGATTCTTGATTATCTAGATTCTCAAAAGGACAGGCCAGAGTACCATTATTTGGCCTTGTATTCTAAACTCTAGAGGCCTGGGTTGATTTGAATTTCTATTATCGCTTCCATAAGCTTTTTTATCCCCATTATGACTTCTATTCTACAGCCCTTGTCCATGGTTCTGATGATTAACATTATTTTGATGATTCTAGCCATAGAAACTCTAATTTCTCATTTGAGTCACTTATGTAGTCAATCTTCTTAAATGAGTCGGGATTTCTTTTAATTCATCTCTATCTTCCTGTGCTTTGGCTACATAAGTATCTTGTGGAGCTTGAAAGAATGAGTGTCCATTGAACTTTTCTTCATTAACAACATTGCCTGTATATGGAACCATAGTGCAGGTAGGAATTGGATTATACACTAGAGTATGATGCATCAGTGCACCATTCAACTGTTGCATTTGATTAGGAATTGCAACATTTCCAAGGCTCACTAAAGGCCCATGGCTTGTTTGTCGCATCTCCTGATTCACTTTCACAACTTCTTTATATGCTTTAGACAAATTTGTCACTGTAGGTACCTGTCTCTTAACAAACATCGCAATTAGTGGATCTAGAGCATCATAATACATTTGTAACACTACATTATTAGCTAAAGTATAAGGAGCTACTAATCTGGAATAGGCCTTTTGAAAACAATCATTAAATGCAGTTATAAATTCTCCTTCACTTCTTTTAATCTTTGCTAATTTATGATATAGGGATGTTGGATCTATTGGAACCCTAAACCTGGACAGGAATATTTCTTCCATAATTTGCCAACTTGTGATGTGATTATTAGGCAAATGAACATACTAGCTATAAGTTTGTTCAGATAAAGTGAAAGGAAATAACATGCATATCACATCTTTGTGTTCTAACCTTTCCCTGAAGCAAGTCTCTTTGAAGATTCTTATGTGATCTTCAGCATCTTGATGTAATTGTTATTTCGGACATATCTTGTCTGGATTCTTTGGCATGTCATGGTATGCAGCAAAGTGTATAGGTGATTCTAATTGAAGAATGCCATGACGGGAATTCTAGGTGGAACTAAGCCAAAGTTTGGTTGATTTTGAGGATTTAAACCAAAATTTAGTGGTTTGAACGTGGAGACGTTTCGATTTATCAAGTTAGGCTGAACTAAAGGTGAACTTAGACTTGGAGGAGTATGTGATGAACTCCTTGGTTGAAAAGTTCTAAGACTTAAGATTGAGGTATTAATTATACCTTTACCTCGTTTGTTAGGTAATTGTACAAAAATATCCCCTAGATTTGACTTGGACCTAGTCGTTGGACCAATGTTGTTAGCCAGTTTGCAAAAACTTGCTTTAAATCCTATCAGGCCGTCCTTCTAGCTCCAAAAACTATTGATGCGGATGTTATACACGCATAACACGAGATAAAATTCACTATGAACTTTGTCTATCTTTAAAGATATGTAGAATTATCAAATAATAATTCACAATCCCAAGGCTCCATTAGTCAGGTCATGACTCTGTCAGATTACTCATGGTTCAATGTGAAGCTGTTTAACAAGGGACCTTACATGATTTAATTGTCCTTTGCTGGCTATGATTACTCAATCTTTGTAAATAATTCCAAATTACTCTCAAAGCATTGATCCTTTGCATATATTTGTAACTTTAATGTCAATCCTTGTATGAAGTTTAAGGAAACATGCTCTATATCTCAAAATTTATGAAAACTATCAAATATCTTTATCATTCACATGTATTTATCAAAATATCTAACAATTTCCTTTAGATTACTAGGTGTTGGCTATTTATTTAAACTACTGGTGAAAGAAAGATAAAAGCTAGGATTAGAAACATGATCAAAATAGGAACATAATGCTTTGTTACTCACATGGATAAGTTTGGTTAGCCTGGACGATTCAAAAGTAAGTAAATTCTTATATGCTAATCTAGATTATTTTCACAAATTCACATACAAAATTGCAATCTTCAAAGGAAATATATCAGAAACACATGAATCAAATAACACTCTGGAATGGACGTAGAAATTTGATGTTTGCATTTATTGATATATACTAGCCATTTCAAATTTACAATGCTTCATGACTTCAAATCTTTTGAATATATCAATAGTATTATCAAAACTTACAGACATTTTCACAAATGCAGAAAGGAGATAGGATATTCCACATAATCCTTCCTACAGACATAGGCGAATCCCTTCTCAAACTATCTATGTTCAAAGTACTCTTCCTAGTCACTTGTCTTGCCTACGCCCTGTATACACCTGTAATGTAGCAAAGATCCTTATATAGATCCAGATCCTTTGCTACGAAGCTACAAAATCCCATCAAGGGTTCAGATTCAATGTACAACATCAACGATAAGGAAAGATTTGCCAACTATGCACCAAATGGCATATGGGAATATCCTTGGAATATTCTTTTGTCAATTGTTATTCCAAAATATCTTGAGAGAATATTCTCTTGGACACAAAGATGCCTTTAGAATCTTCTTGAAGTATCAAAACATCTTCTATGGTTGACTTTCTATCTTGGACTTTTCCATAGGTACAAAGGCATAACAAAATGAAAAATGAAACATACAGTGAATATGTATATCAATCACTATCTCTGGTATTGTCCACTGGTTGCTCTCCTTCTTCATTATATAATTTCCATACCTCTCAGCCAAGGCTATTATGGGAGCATGACTTGTCCTTTGAGAGGCCTCGCATGTGTTTTGTTGCATTTCTACACTTTTCTTTAACACATGTGCCCTACCCTCCATGTCTTCTCTTCTTTTTTAATATTTCTTGACTTTAGCACTTAATTCCATTATTAATTCCATTACACCTTCACTCAGTTTATTGACAGGGTCATCAAGGCAAGGCTAAAAGGTATCCTTAAACTCCTTAATTGTCATTAATACATCATATACTTGGACTTTAGAACAAGGATGCCCCACCAAATGTTTTATTATCTTTACATGTTTATCCAACATGTCTTGAGCAGTTCTCTCCCATTCTTGCACACTAAGAATGCAGGGTCTGAGTATCCCCTCCTCAAATTTCATTTCCGTTTTCCATCTAGGCACTTGAAAGGCATCTTTTAGGGTCAAGACCCCTTCATTAACCATTGAGTTCATATGCTCTTCCATGGTAGTTAGTTTGTTCAATTCATCCTTACCCTGTTTTATTCTTGACTATCATTTTTGTAGAATATTGGTACAACCGTTCTTCTCAGTGAGAGTAGTGTCCCAATTTCTAATTACAATCTTTATGACCTCTTCCCCTTTCTGAATAAATGTCTTCACCCATTCTTCAAACATGCTATCTTCATGTCTTTTGTTTTCCATATCACTTATTTGATCTTTAGATAAAACTGTAAACTCTAAAGGTAATTCAAGAAAGCTTTGTATGGGGTCTATCATCCCTTGAATAAATTGTTACAATTGAGCAATGTGCCCCTTCAACTCTACTATTTTCTGCTTGTCCTTCCTCATCTTAGTGACAGTCACTTCTGTCATCTCTTGCAACTCCTCAATGTGTTGCTCCTTGTTTACATGCCCCAAGTTCATACTAATAACATTATACTCTTTAAGGCCTATTTCACCTCTTTCTTTATTGGCTTGAGGAATTGCCATCTGCATCGTTCCTGTGCCAAAAGGGTCTCTCTTTATTTTTGAGATGACCCTTGCTTTCCTTCTACCTCTCTTAGAAACCTCATTAACTAGTAAGCTTTTGATATCAATTGGTACCAACTAGACTGCTAACACTTGGCGTACCTCAGACCCAATCCAAGATGGTACTATTATGCTTGTTCATGTATCTATAGCTTTATCATTTACTACCTCAGGACTTTATGTTATTACTTCCTCTTGTTCTTTCTCTTCATGTTCTTGAGGTTGTTGTTGTTGTTGATCATGAGGTTGTTGAAGAGTTTGTTGATTAACATTTTGATTTTCTTGTTGGTGGTTCCTACTGAACATTATGTTCTCCTATATTTTGTTGTTCTTCTCCATGAGGCAATTCAGGATTAGGAACTTCATCTGATATATCTTTTCCTTCCTCATTCTTATCATCTTGTTTCTCCATTCTATCTATAGGGACATTTTCCTAAACTAGTACGTCTTCTCCCTGAGAAGATGGTACATTACCAACATTCTCACTTTCTTTCTCTCCTACCCGATCTTTCAAAATCTCTTTGGTAGCTTCTTTTACTTCCTCAATGATATTTTTAGGCACTAAATTATCAAATATATCCATCACTTCTGTATCCTTAGCTAGCTGTGGAGTAACCTTTGAAACTTATGAGGTTGTTGCTACCTTTTGTGATATTCCTGCATCAAATGCTCCTAGCATGAGATGAGTTTTGGGTATTTATCTATCTTCTTCCTCACTACCCTCATCTATGCTATCATCAACACTTTCTCAGCACTTTCATCGTTACCATCATCAACATCATCAATATCCACAACATCATCCACATTCACCACTTCTACATCTTCTTTTGTGGATACTTGAGTCTTGGATGCACCCTATAACATTTCTTCAGTCATTTCTTGTTTAACTTTGATAAACCCTTGTAATTTCTCTTATTATGTTTGTGTTGTTACCAAGGGTGTTTGCTAAATTACTTGTGAAATTTGAACAATTGGCATTTGCTAAGTTGTTACAGGTGGTTGTATCAGAATCTTCTCTACTATGATAGATGCACTTGATGTTCCTCCCTCTGCAGATGTGAATGTACCTGAGGGGATGGCCATTGTTACCCCTAATGCATAGGGATCTAATAATGTGGCTCTTGTATTTGTCTTGGCTATCTTAGCCTCTACTATCTGTCTCTTCCTTCTTAGGAAGTCATCAAAGTTATCTTCATTTTCCAGATTTCTCTTTTTACCCTTTTTCCCTTGATAGGAAACTATTACTCCTCTGGCCTTTAGCTCTGCTAATTTCTCTTTTATCCATAGATCTGAATGTGTTATCACTAGCCTTGATACATTATCCAGTGAAGCCTCTTTAGGTTGACTCCAATCTAGCTCTGTGATAAGTTCATCAACCACCTTTTTGGCTTCATAACTACTGTTCAACACTTTCTTGAAATCATCTTTAATTTATTGGGGTACTTCAAGTACTCCCAATGTCTTTATCTGATCTAAAGTTAACCTTTGGTGAGCCCTTTTCTTGACCTCTACTTCACTATCTCAATCTACCCAAAAATCTTCAATGTGTGGCTAATGTATGAATTTCTTCTCAACATAATTTTGTATTCTTCCAAATAGATCAAATGTTTGAGCCAAATCAAAAGTTTGAAAACCATACCACTGCAATTCTATCTCTGATGCTTTGGAAACCTCCTCACTAATACATTGGTATCTACCAATGCCAAAGGGAAACTTGATGTTACCTCTATTGAATTTTGCCTTGTACATACCATAGATGTTCAATATCTATCTATTGAATTCCAACAACACCATTTTATCTATTGGGTACCTTGGTAATTTGAAAGGTTTACCCATAAATCCCTCTGTTTTGATGTAAGTAAATGTAGGGAATTGGATATACCATGCACTATGCAAATTGATAACATTTTGTGCTTCTTCTGATAACCTCTTATCCCTATCTCCTATTAATGTTCTCACTAGGTATGTGTAGAACACATCATTTACCCTTATGTAGTTTTGCATCACATTCTTTTCTTACAGGTCTAGGTAATGATCATATACCAACATTTGCCCTGGACCATTTCCTAGTGTACCAACCCTTGGTATTCCTCTCAATTGTATTTTTGCCGCACATGAGTATACTACATTTGATATAAAGAAACACCTATGTTTGTTCCATCTCATAATCTATGCAAAAATAACATTATTGATAGCTTGAGCCTAGTGAACTACTCCTATTTCTTCTTTGATATATTGAATTATGGAAAACATCCATGACTCAAATTGACTTGCATCTACAAGGCCCATTAGTCTACTTAACAATGTGATCATTATATAAATGTCCTCTTTGAAGTCGATCTTGTACAAATGTTTTGGAACTTGAGCTACTGCCTTTGGTTTCTTACCTTGAGGGTACCATCCATAAAATATTGTACTCTTACAAGATGCTTCATTTTCTTTAAAGTCAGCCATGTACTTTTCCACATCTATTTCTCTCATTTCATTAGTAATTTTTAGGCCAAATGTTTCATCTATTCCTTCTACTGACAAATCCGCATAGACAACATCATTGTGCATTACTTTTCTTGAGTTCATGTCATATTTATAAATGCACTCAATGAATAAATCCCTAGCTTCCATCGCGAGTGGAAATCTAGCAACATTAAACAATCCCACATCCATCAGATTCTTCAATGCTAGAGATGCTCTAGGCACTCTAATTTTCTGCAATAATATGGAGGAATCAAAATCCTAAATTTCAATATCAATTTTTCCTTCCTCCTATAGGGTAGATCTGTGAATTAAACCCCTTGCATGGAAATTCTTCCTTAACAACTTCTTTCCTCGTATCATTCTTTGTTCCTTTCTCGGTTGCCTTCTCGATTTTCTTTCCTTTGGGCGGCATCCTGTCAAGAAACATATTCCTTTTATGACCACATTCACATTTTCTAGGGTTTTACCATACATATTTACCATCGCCATTTTACCCTAAGGTTTTTTCTTTTTCTCTTTTCTGAATCATGTATGGCCACCTTACATTAAGCTTTACAAGTAATCCCAATAATTAACCAATTTTAAACCATTTCCATCATCTTACTATAATTGTTGTAGAATTAACCGTAATGGCATTCTGTTAATCACAAGCGGGGATTTTAGGTACATATCTAGATTGCAACCATTGACTTTTACACTATTTGCAAGAGACTTTACCATTGAATCTCACCGCAACCGCCTTTGAATCACAATTCACACTTGTTTTCTTTAGCTCCGTGGAGTACTCTGCAATTGAATTCTAGATGCAATTGTGAAATTAACGTAATTGAAATTACTTTTTACTCCTTTTTGAAATTAGGTA
This sequence comes from Cunninghamia lanceolata, assembly GCA_027924645.1. NCBI lineage: Eukaryota > Viridiplantae > Streptophyta > Pinopsida > Cupressales > Cupressaceae > Cunninghamia > Cunninghamia lanceolata. Next base: position 20,858,586 of record BSBN01000627.1, read on the forward strand.
TTTCCTACGGTAAATATGAATTGAATGCTGCAAACAACATATGCAAATTAACTTTTACTTTATTTTGCCATTCAATGCATATTTAGGATTTTGTATATGTTTACTCTTTGCACTTTTTGCATTTGTATATGCATATGCATGCACTTTCACTAATATGCAGAAAAGAGGTGGTGATGTCATTACAAACATTTCAACTTAATGCCCTTTTTGATGTTAAGTTCACTTTTGTATCTCAAAGCATGCGCAAGATATCTTTATGCATTTGTAATTTGTTTCTTGTTCGTTTTGCATATTTTCTTGTATATGTTTATGTATATCTTATACAATTGCCAAAACATACAAACGCAAACTCCATTTGGTTTATGAAACAAATTGGAATTACCTCCATATCTGGTCTTGTATATATTTTTGTTTGTATCACCTTTTGTATATTGCACACATGCACTTCCTAACACACAGACGTGATGTTGACTTTTCCACTTTTTGTTATACAAAAATGCCCTTTATTTCACAATTTAATCATATTCACATCCGTGATTGCATCTTGCTCTTTTGTATATTGAATACATGCATCTCAAACATACAAATGTGGACCCCACCTAAAGTTTACAAAGTTAAAACTTTCTAATCACGCCTGAACTTGTATCTGCATATTAGATACATGCGCTTATATAGATAAAGATACATACAAATACAATTGTTCGCTTCCGCTTTCTAAGTTCAATTGGATTTTCTTTCGGGTCCACTCATGCACTTGTATAAGAAAGTATACTACTAGCAATGTATTAACCATACAAATGAGATGACCACGACTTGCTATGCTAATTTTGAACCTCCTTTGACATCCGCCAATGTGTATGTCAGATTTGCATATATGATACATGCATTGTGATATACAAATACAAGTGCAGACTTCTACCATTATAAAGCACATCATGAAAAGTTATCAGGTCCAGATTTGCATAAGCATGTTTTGGACCGTTTAAGATACAAACACAAAATGGGATTTAAACACGATGTATAGTATAACTCGATAGATTGAAAAACATAGTATAACATACATGCACATGGCAATGCAGATGTGATACATTTTGACCAAATAGTCCAATGTTGACTTTTGACAAAATTTGGCATAACTCTTGAAATATGTAGAATTTTTGAACCGTTCAAAAAGCAACCCTAGCTGAATTTTGACGCAGACTTCATTGATAGCAACTATTTTTCACCAAGCACTATGCATCTTGAAATTCAAGCACTAAAGAGATTTTACCCATATCGCCCAACAAGCAAAACCAAACCAACACAAAAGCAAAGGAACAAAAAAAAGGGTCCTCATTTTGCTAAAGGGTAAAATGGGGTGTGTTGTGGACATCGCAATAGTTCTACCATTGAAGATCATGTCTTACAAATTTGATATGTTGTTCTTTATCATTAAATGCATCTAATCCCAAAATTTTATCTACTAGTGTCCTCCAGAATGAAAGATAGAGTTGATTGAGTATCGCATCCTAAATAGACAGTGCATTAATAGTGCCATAGATGAATTGAATTACTCCGTATTCCATGAACCTTGTTAGGGTTCAGGCAGATCAGAGCAATAAACACTAACAATTATATGTAGATTAAATAACCTAAATATAACAATGAAGAACAACACAAAAGAGATCAACATAGAAATTTAACGTGGTTCACCCAAAATGGGCTACATCCATAGAAACTCAGCCATCTAATGATTTTATTATTCAGTGCAAAATAGATTATAGTCTCACAAATCTCATACTGCAACATACATCCTAGCCGCTTATAACAAGCTTTTTGGAAACTTCTAGAATTAGGATTTTACAATGTCGTTTTTCTTTTGTCGGTTAACACAAAATTAACAACCAACTCCGAATAGGCAAAAAGAGGGAAAAAAAATTTCGGGGGTTGCACCCCTGAACCTCAACAAGGAGACGTTACGAGTGTATTGTATTTGCATGATCAGTCACCACATACCAACAAACCTTTTGTTGTACGGATTTGAAGATAAGTTTATGATTACCTGAAGTGTCTATATTTCAAGTTTGAGGCAATTTGGAGTTCTAGATACCATTTTGTGGTTTGACAGTTGGTTTATATTAGTGTTACTTTGCCAGTGAAGCCAACCTGAAGATAGTGATGGTGTGCGGGAGGTAAACATGTTTTATGAAGTTAACTTGGAGCTATTTTAGGTCCATCTTGACCTATTTGAAGTTGGTTCATTGTTTGATTCTTAGCGCAAAGCGTGTGCATGAAGATTTGGGGCCGACTACTTACAAATTTGATACTGTGACTGGTACACTCAATTAGGCCAACCTAATTGGTGTTGTGGATGTTATAGATATATATAGAGGAATGTTTTTGGTATCTTGATGGTGAGGTGATGTGGGTGTGACCTGAAGAATTCGACAAGTGCCTACAAATGTGAAATGAAGAAATACAAAGCAAGACAATGAGATATTTCAAATCAGTAAGAGATGTTTTGTTTCTGTGACTTGAGCTCCATTGGAATTGTAATCTATGCATATGCAGATGCAATTATAACAATTCAAATCCTAGTAGTGAGCCACTTCTTTTCTCTTCTATCTTTCTTTCTCAGTGGGCAGTGAGTCCACCTGCAGTGAGCATTCTTTCTTTTGGGCAGTGAGCCCTAGGTAGTGAGCCCCTTAGTAGTGAGCCTTTTTGTAATTTGGTATTGCTACTACATTATAATGTGATCTAATCCTCACCATGGCTTTTCCCTTTTAGGGTTTTCCACGTAAAAATCCTAGTGTTCATGTGTTGTGGTTTGTGGCTATATGTTTTAAGCTTAATATGCTTTACTGTTATTGAATTTGGTAAATGGATTAAATGTTTATTGTGTGAAGGGTTTAAAAGAATACTGATTCACCCCCCATCTCAGTATTCTAGGTGTTCAACAATTGGTATCAGAGCCAAGTCCTTTGGAAGAAGCCTAACCGCTCAAGGAAAATCTTGGAGTTTGAACACATGGGAGCTAAAAGGCTTCCTACTCCTTTAGAAGAGATTTCTCCTATTGAATTCTAAGAAGATGAATGCATGTCTACCAATAGTGAAGAACTCAAGGTTGCTTTTGAAGACCTAGAGAGGAATGAAGAAGAAATCAGAGATCTCAAGGAGAATGTCAAAGAAGCAAATGGATGTATCAAGAAGTTAAGAGAGAAAGTCAATAAATTCAAAAAAAAATAAGGAGGTCAGTGAACAATTGAGGTTAGCAAATGAATCCATGATTGGTCTAAAGTGCAAGTTGAAGAAAAAGCAAGAATTGAGGAATATCTGAACTCAATGATGAAAGGTAAATATGAAGAATGTACAAGGCTTGAACAAGAAGTTGTGAAATTGAAATCAAATCTGGAAAAGGCAAAGAGTTATGAAGAAAAAATCAAGATAAGCTCTGCAAGACTTGATGAGATGATTGCAAATCAGAAAGATCCCAATGATAAAGAAGGCCTAGGGTTTGAAAAAGGTGAAAGTTCAAAATCAGGTCAAGCATCAAAAGTTGAAAACAAGAAGAACAATGGTAAGTAGATCTGGAATCAGAAGAAAGGAGCTAGCAAACCACCGGTCAGACAACCTAATGCTACAAGGTACCCATCCTTCAATGGTTATTGTTATTCCTGGAATAAATTTGGACATAAGGCTACACAATGTAGGAGTAGAATGAATCAAAATGTTCCATCTTTCTCTGGTCAATGTTATTTATGCAAGAAAGTTGGTCATAAAGCTAATGAGTGCAGAAGTCAAAGGATGAATGGCTATAACAATGGTAGAATGATCCGATTCTTTAATGGCAACTATTTTACATGCAATAGGCTTGGGCACAAAGCTAACCATTGTAGATCCAGAATGAATGGATAGAATAATGGTCAAAGTAATGTTGTGTGCTACAATTGCAATAAGCCTGGACACATTTCAAAGTTCTAGAGAAGCAAAAGCATGAAGAAGGACATTTCGGTAGAGAAGAAGATTCCAATGCAGAAGGTTGATTTAGCAGAGACTAAGAAGGATATGAACTAGCATATCTATATTTAAAAAATATATCTAAAATACGCTGACAGATATCCTTCTTGAGGTGTCTATTCCACCTATGTGTGGTAAATTGATTAAAAAATAGGTGCCTCAAGAAGGATATCTCTCGACGTATTTTAGATATATTTTTTAAACATAGATATGCTAGTTTTATTTTATTTTCTACATAATAAAATTTAATTTATTTCTTTTTTTTGTTGAGTCTTGATTTTACTGCTTCTTGTTTTTATTTTTTGCTTCTACCTATGAAATTCATACCTGTGATTTTCATTGATTGTTGATTTTGTCGCTTCTTGTTTTTATTTTCTGCTTGTGGCTTTGTAATTAGTGATTTTATTTTTGGTTGTTTTCAAAGACTTTCAAACATTTATGTTTTATATATATTTTAATTATTAATGTTGCATTTGTTAGTTATTATTTTTTTAATGTTTTTAAAGTTGTTTTTCTTAACATGCTCACGCCATGCTACCACTGTAATTACGCCTCTCAGGGTAATAAGATTTGGATAAAGAAGGAAGTAATAGAGGTTAAGGATGAACCTGTATTGGCATTTGATGCAGACATTTCCTCTAAAAACTAAGATGAGAGCTTTGACTCAGGGAGAGCTTTAATGGAAATCTTTCACCCCCTACCAAAGGATTGATGTTGATGTATCAACACGAAGATACAAGTTGAAGATCAACATGCCTGATCCATTGAAGAAAATTGCAGAAGAAAATCTCTTATTGCAGAGCACTTGAAGGTGACTATAGTTGCAGAGACTATTTTGACAACTTTATTGGTTGATGAATTAAATGCAAATTAGGTTAAGTGTGAAGAGTTATAAAAGAAGATTTTACTCTAAAAAATCATTCACAAAGCTTTTGAAGAATAGAGATAACAGTGGATTTGAGCAGAAGAATAATTCAAGATGAATCATAAATTGGTGCATCAAAACCCTAGCAAAGAAGAGGTATTCATCTATCCTTGAAATGCCATAGTTTTTCACAGATCCCTGTTGATGGGAAAATCGGATTGATCAATTAAGATAAATAAACCCAAACAACAATGAAATATGAAGGAAAAGGAGATTTAAATAATAGACAAGTGATACTTACAACCTTTACCTTTCGACTTCCATTGCTCGCCTATTATTTCTTGATCTTGAATGATGAAGGTTGGCCCTCAGGGAGCTTGCTTCCTTGCTTTGATTCCTCAAGATGACAAGGAGAAATGGCTATGATACTTTGTGTGATTGAAAATGCGCTTCAACACACTAATGATGGAGGATATGGGATGGCTAGGATAATTTTGGCATTACGATGGTATGAAGAAAAGAATCGAGAAGAAGAAGATTCCCTAGAGGAATTTGGGCATAGTAAGGATGCCAGAAGAAGTCTCTCCTAATTGCTTAGAGAAGGGTCTCATTTATAGATTTTTTAAAAATGCAATGGAGGGTGAGGATCAAAAGATGAGATCAATGGCTCTCATTTTTTGTGAATCTTTAATTCATAATGGATGAATTAAAAATTCAGAGTGGAGGATAGTGGGGAACAATTGAATTAAGAATTCAATGAGTGGAGAATAGTGGGGGACAATTGAATTAAGAATTCAATGAGTGGAGAATAGTGGATATTAGCTAATTAAATATTAAGAATATTTAATTATATGTGCAACATGGTGAGGTGGAAGAGATGAGGTGGAAAGATGAGGTGGATTTTGTGAGGTGGATTTAGGATTTGAGACATTAGAAGAATTTAGGGATTTTAATTAAATAAAATGATTTTATTTAATTGTAGGATAATGAACCAATCAAATAAACTTATAATATTTATTTGATTGACAGAAGAAAATAAGAATTAAGATAAATATTAGAATATTTACTTAATTCAATCTGAGCCAATTTTAGGCGTCTACATTTTGCCCCTCTTTGAAGCAATGTGTTTTATCACATTGTTTCAAAGAATAAGAATAGTCTAATAATGATACATGCCCTAGTTTGCCCCTGGTACAGGTTATGATGATAGGATGCCCTCTTGGGAGATTGGATGGGGAGAAGGCAGCAGGCATGAGATGGACAATCTCATGATGAGATAGGTTGACAGGAGATGAAATGGTTGGATGCAGAAGAAAGGGATGAATGATATGGAATGTAAGATTAAAATGATAACACACACAAGCAAGTAAGCAAGTATGCACAAATGATACAGGAACAAACAAAGTATTGCCCCTGTTGAGCAGTAAACCAACGATATAGGTCGATGATGTCTGGTTTCAGGAATGAGATATGTCGTATAAGACTCTAGGTCTGTTTTCGACAATGCAACATCCTGTCTAAGATATTTGATATGATAGTGTTGTCATGGTGGGGAACAATATATCCCTAGACCAACACGGCAGGCGTGTTGTCATGGCGGGGAATGATGGATCCCTAGAGCAACATGAAGGATAGTGTCTGGTTTCAGGAAATGAAGCATGTCGTGTAAGACGCGTGTGTTGGTCTAATTTCGACAATGCAACATCCTATCTAAGACAATTGATTGATTAACTAATCGAGTTGGTTTACGACCGAACAAGGATCAAGACCACTGATTGTGATTGGATCATTTGACAAGATTGACTTGACTTGATTGGCATGGATTAAGGATAGACTTGCAATTTGATACGGTATGGATATGGATATGGGTACAGATATGAGACACAATTGGATACAGTGTGGATATGAGATGTGATTGGATACGGTATGGATATTTGTCACCTTGATATAGCAAGTATTTTGAAGCACTTTCATCATTAGGCTTTATTATGTTGTAAGAAAATACAAGCATCTAGGTATAATTCAACCGAGATGACCTAAGTATTACTTACATGGATTTTTCAACAGACAAGGATTGCCCCTTTTTATGTTTAGACCTCGGAGTCCTCGATGATCTTTTGCCGATCATGTCGTTAGACAAAAGTCGTCACATTACTAAAGTTTGATCCACAAGCAGCAGACAAAGAAAAAGATTATGCCCCCATCACAGCATCTCTAGCTTTTGGCATCCTTGAGTAGCATAGGAATACATAATGACAAAAATCCAAGACTTTGTAAGTTAAATTGTTTACAAAACATTCATGTATTAGATGTGTCTTTTTTCCATAATTGATATAGAATTTAGCTTGAATGTTCAGTATGGTGCACTGCTTTGTTTAGGACAGGTTGATGTTTTTGCGTCAAGATTTTTTTTTTGGGTAGCTTGCTTTGCTGCGTGCTCTTATCTAGAGAAAGGTGCAGACACAGACAAATAGAGGGACAGACGACAAGACATGGGATGGATGGGAAAGTGGAGTGGACTCAGACAGATAGAAGGACTAGACATGGGACAAATAGGGAAAGTGGAGCCTCGGGGGTGCATTGATAATGGCCTTGCCTACGTGACAACGTAGAGGCACCGTAGTTCAGGGCTTGGACCATGGATGGACTAGAGGATAGACGACAAGATATGAGATAGACAGGGAAGCAGAGCCTTGGGGGCGCATTGATAATGGCCTTGCCTACGTGACGACGCAGAGGCAATGTAGTTCGACAAGAACCCTAATGGACCTAAGATATGGATTGGATGAGATGTGATATGGAACTTATATGTATCAGATAAGACATGATATGGATCAGATAAGACACGATATGGATCAGATATGGATCAAATAAGACATGATATGGAACTGATATGGATCAGATATGGAACAAACAATACTGATGACAAGGAACCACCACGGATATGTAGATGGATGGAAGATAGTAGATACGGATGGTTATGAGGATGGGCAATAGTGGATAGAAGGAAACAAGGATGTGATCTCCAAGGACTATGTCGCATAAGTGTAACATGCCCCATTGTAGGTAGAGTACGTAGGATTGTTCAGGACAATGCTAATGATGATAGGAGGATGAGAGGATAATGAAGGATTTGCATGTTTTGGAGGGATAAGGTATGTCAAGAGCCATTCAAAATATTTGTCAACATTGTGCCCCCAATCTTTATCAAGACCAAAGAATAGAGGAAAGGAAGTTTGGATGGATGGACGGGACTGGATAGGTATGTAATGGATAGAAGATAGGATAGGAAATGTAATGGAAGAGTGATATGTTGATGAGACAAGGTGCCCCCAAGTGTGAGTGACATAGAAGATCAACTTTACACATGACGCTTGTTTACCAGGTTTTCATCATGGTACTTATCCAAGGCACCTGTTTGCCTGGTTTTCACCATTAGATGAAGGGATTTTTCTTTACTGTTTTCTTTTTCTCTTTTTTTTTTTTTGAATATTTAGATTGGAGAAGGTGGGTATGGAAAGACTCAAGTATATAGTTCCTTGAAAGGTGATAATCCTGCTAGATAGATACTGTCGCATGGACCATGTTAAGTGTTCTCATAGATGTTGGTAGGGGATCGTATGAAAGTGATATGGCATAGGTAGATAGTGGATTATGATACAAAATATGGAGGGAAGTCTTATGCAAAAGCATGGACCATAGGATGAGGAAGATATGTAGGATAATAGTGGAAGGAAGGGGAGATGGAGGGATATGAAAATGTTGTGGAATGGAAGGGAATCATGACTAACGGTTGCACATACTATGGTAAACATTGAAGCTAGTGATGGGAAAGTAGTGTAGGAAGCAACGGAGACTTTTGCTTGTCGATGAATGACATAGGTATGTAGGGTTCCACATAGGCTGAGTATTGTCTTGATTTTTGTTCGTCATGTGAGATGGAAGAATTTGAGACTTTTTGATGGAATGGGAGAAAGTAGATGGTTGAGATTCTTGAGAGGTGGATGCCTCATGTAACTTTAGGGCTTTTTGCTTGGGTACCCAAACCTTTTTGCTTTTAGATAGTACCTGTGAAGGTATGGGTTTGGGTGTATGCAGCTTTTGTGCAGCTTTTGGATTAATCATTTGTTGCTTGGGGACCCACATCTTGTTCAATTTGGCATTGATGTGTATGGGTACATGTAGCTTTTGATATGGATAATTCTTTGATTCGTGGCATTTATATCCTAGGTCATGAGGACTCTTAGGATATTTGACTTTATAGGTAGAGGCATCCACATTTTTGTCATTGAATCCCCGTGGGATGGTAGAAGTGAGGTTGGTGAAAGCTCCTTGTTGAGACAATATGTGCATTTGTCGGCCATGATTGGGATATTTGGAGGATTTATAGATGGATGGATAAGGTGTTGGAAGAAGGGGTGGTAAAAGGCACGGAGGGGTGTTAGGAGTTAGAAGTAGCAGAGGTAGATTGGATGGTGGGATAGTAGGAGTTGGAAGTAGCGGAGGGAGATTGGATGGTGGAAGGTATATGGTCACATGCTTGTGGGATGTGTATGATAAGGGAGGTGGGATGGTGACATATGTTTTGGGGATATGATAGGGTTTGCGATGGAAAGTGGTAGACTTAGGAGGAGTGGAGGAAGTACCAACATCTTGAGTTTTCTCACCTTGGGGTATGTATCCAAGGCCGTATGAAGGTGGGGGAACATTGACATGAATAGGTTCCAAAATACCTTGTTCATGAAGGCCTAAGCCTTTACCTTGATAGTTCATATTCTGGAGTATACGATGGACAGCGGGATTATGTGTAGGTGGAACATTAGACACAAGTTCTTTATTGGATGGAGAAGGTGAGATAGCGGATAAGGGTGGTTGGTGTTCTAAGAGAGAACATTCACGCATGAAGGTGGTAAGACCAAGGATATATGGTGGAGGATTTGTAGCTTGGTCAATAATGGATGGTGAAGGATCATTACTGGTTGGATCTTCTACGCTTGCTTGGGAGGCAAGTGTCTCATCAAGGGAAGTGGAAGTTGTTGGATTTTGCGTAGGACTAGATGGGGTGATAGGCTCAAGACCATGGAACACATAGAGTGGGCTAAGAGGATCATCATGGTCTGCTTGATCATAGATAGGTGCGTCATCATAGATGGGATCTTGATCATAGATAGGATTTAGCGTGATGGGATTAATGTTCTCTTGTATAGAGGCCGCATCAACGATAATATCTTGATCATAGGAGAGATATAGGTTAGGCCTGGTGGGAAATTGGATCTCTTGCTCATGTATATGTATAGGATCATTGAAGAGATAAAGGTTATGCAGGGGTCGGATGGGAATGTTTAGATCTTGGTTTAGACAAGGGGTTAATGTTTCCACATGCTCTAAAGTGTGCTCTTGACATAACTCTTGGGTTGTGGGAATGGAAGCGAATAGATCTTGGATAGCTTCTTGGTTGACAATATGGATGTGTGATGGACCTTGACTTTGATGCATGGTAGAAGGCTCTTCGATAAGCTCAAGGGGTTGCGGATGACATGAAGGGGTTGCAGGATTTGACAAGGCATTGGGAGAATCTTTGGTAAGGTCAAGGACCAAAGTTTGGGGACATGGTTGACTCTTTGCTAATAGCCCTTGGAGCACATCCTTTGTAGGTGTATGGGTAGATGAATGAGGTAATGGATGAATAGATTTTGCTTTCTCCCTAGCTTTTCTTGCGTTGTATAAATTTGGAAAACATTTTTTGCACCACTCATCTGATTCTTTTTTGGTGTGCTATTTAAAGTTTGAGGAACTAGATGGTGGTGTTGGTGTAGAACTGATATGCTTTGAGATGTGTGTCTTAGAAGATAGCGAAGGAGGACTAGGAGCCAAAGTGGTATACGATTTCCCTCTTGAGGTGGCGGTTGCCTTGTCATGAGTATGGGAAAAAGACATAGGAGTTTGGGGCGAGGCATAGCTAGTGCTAGCACATGCAGCTTGCAAGATTGTCAATTCTTATTTTAAGACTTGGATATGTTGACAAATTGCTATACAGTCTTGGGGTGAGGGATCTAAGTTTATTTGCAATTCCAGATATTGGATTTCTTGATCAATATATTCTAGGTGGTTTGCCATGGACACAAGACTGGAAAAGCTTACTAGTGTGGAATGCGCAGCAGTAAGTGTGCCATAATAGAGTGCAGATGTGTCACAAGTCGAGACAAGTGTGCCAATTCTAGTTTTTGATTGGTTTGGCAATGTTCAATGATACACATGTACAAGCATGAGTCACTCACACAAGACACAATAAGCAATTTTGAATTGTTGAATTTGAAGAATATGCTGATTAGTAAACAAGCACATGTGGAAGACACATCAACATGCCCTAATGTCTAGTTTTATGTAAGGTATGGCCAATTAGGTTTGTGGGCAATGTTTACATGAGGTTGACTAGGATTTGAAAGTGAAATCTTGTCACACAGCCGGGAGAAGGGGGTAACCCACCCTTCACCTTCACTTCCCAAAGGTAGAAAGTTCTTTGGGGCTTAGCCAAGAATGACAAGGTTCTGATTTCAATGAGGGTGTCTTTCGATTCAGCCTTGATTGAGGTCATCCCTAGGGGTGATGAAATCCCCTAGTAGGCCTCCTAGGAAAAGGGTAGACAAAAGAAAATCAAGTGAGGGGTTTTTGATCTCCAAGGTCACCTTACGGTGCGAGGAGAGAGCATACACATGCACACTTGATTCACACTCGCACTTGGTTAATTGCCCTTAGAAATTGAAATGTGAGGAAGGCACTTCAAGCACAGGTTCTTTTTAAAGCCCAAGTCTAAATGTGTGAATGGAAGACACTGGTTTATTTTAAGCTCAATTTGATATGTGTGATCAATCAATGTTCATTTTAGAACCCAAATCGAAGTGTGTGATGAAAACAAGGTTGAGGATGAATGATTAGAATGAATGTACCCAGATTGTTTTCGCTGTCCAAGCTATTGTATATGTTGTTCCTGATGTTGTTCCAGCCCTGAATGATCACCTGCAAATCACTAGAACAAAAACAGAGCAAAAAGACTAGCCAAGATGATCGTTATGCAAATATTGGTAATCTGAGAAAAATTTGATGAAGAATGAACTGATATAGACAAAATGATTGCATAAACAGATTCTTCAGGAAATTCTATGTGGTTTCAAAAAAACATTTGTGAAAATTTGATCAAAAACGTAAAAGATATGGGCATTTGAAGTTTATGTGCATGTTTGACCTTTGACTGCGAAAAATTTGTTGTAAAATGGTACCATCACTGGAAAATGTCTTCATAGTGGCAAAGTTTGTCTCGTTAGCTTTCCAGAAAGTCTAAATTTGTAAATATTTGGCTCTGTATGCAAAAGTTGTGTGAGTTTGAAAAAAATAGCCTATTTTGCTATGTGGAAAGATAAATAAATTAAGAATTCAATGAGTGGAGAATAGTGGGGGACAATTGAATTAAGAATTCAATGAGTGGAGAATAGTGGATATTAGCTAATTAAATATTAAGAATATTTAATTATATGTGCAACATGGTGAGGTGGAAGAGATGAGGTGGATTGATGAGGTGGATTTTGTGAGGTGGATTTAGGATTTGAGACATTAGAAGAATTTAGGGATTTTAATTAAATAAAATGATTTTATTTAATTGTAGGATAATGAACCAATCAAATAAACTTATAATATTTATTTGATTGACAGAAGAAAATAAGAATTAAGATAAATATTAGAATATTTACTTAATTCAATCTGAGCCAATTTTAGGCGTCTACAATTCCTATTTTGATAAGTTTGATAATATTTTCAATGGCTACTCCGAGAGTTGTTGAGGTGTCTGAGAAACCACAACCTAAGTTTAAGAAATTCTCAAGTAAGTGTTTAGGGGATGATCCATTGGGAGCATTTTCCTCCGTCCCCTATGGGGTGTTGTTGATGGAAGACATAATAATATATATCCACAACAAAATAGAAGAATTTGATCACAGAAAGCTTGGAGACATCTGGGTGAAAGAGATCATGGGAGATAACTTCACACTTAAACCAGAATACCAAAACCTAACCGATAAGAAACTCAATGTTTGGAAATGGTTCCCAAGTTTTTGTTTTGATGACAAATGGGTTAGATTGGTGTTAAGAAGATTTCATGATTAGTTTGTGTGGCTAGATATGCCTGGCATGATCACAAAAGATGTGACGAGGGAGGTTAATAGTCTGTGTTCCTCCAGACCTGTTCTTGTTTTGAAATCCATTAAGAATGAAATTGTGATGGAGTTAATAGGTGCTACCTATGACAAGAGAGCCTTAAAAGTAAACCCTATCAAGAATCCAGCAATCAGGCATGTTGCTATGGTGGTTGGTTATAAGATATACTTCTCTAACAGGGAGAATTCATTGTCCGCTACAGCTATCAATGTAGCTTATGAGATGGTAGAAAAGGGCACATATTATGATCTGTGTGAGTTAGACAACAGTTTTTGTAAAATCTGAAACATACAAAGGAGAAGAAATACCTTTTCAAATTTGGAACCCTTGCTGTTTGCATTCTGTTTTAGTTTCTAAAAGAACTTCCTAGTACTCAGAGAATTCTATGGATTCAGGGTAAGCCTGTAGCCCATCAAATTACAAATTTCATAAATAGTATTGGTGATTCAAAGGCTCAAGATGATGCATTTACTACCTATTTTTCCATATTTCAAAAGAGAATGCAAGCAAGAGAAAGAATTCTAAGGAAAATGGTGGAGAAGTACCAAAAGGACATCACATTTTTGGTCTCCACTGACAAATGTATAATGGAAGCCGTAGAACCAAGAACTGTGCGGATTCCACCTATGGGTTATGAGATAGGTGAGCAAGAAATTGTTCCATTAGCTAATATTTTGTTGAAGAATCCAAAAGATACTACACAAGTAAGATTTGGTACTTTTGAGGAGAAGTCAGTTGAAGAATTTGCAACACAAGAAGCCAAAAATAAAGAGAAAAGTAAGCAAAATAATTGATGAGCTTGTGGAAAGAATGAGGATAACAAAAGAACAAGTTCAAAAAGCAAGAGCACAAAGACAAGGAGAAACAAGTACTGCTGAAATCTCTGGTAGAACTGCTACCATTCATCCTATTCCTCAGAAGTCCTCCGGGACTGTTCCCCCTACTAATGTGAAAAAGACAACTGCTCTGGTGAAGGAGAAATCCCCTCTAGTAAGGCCAAGAACAAGGTTTTCTACCTCTTATGAAGTCCCTACCACCATGCCTGCTAAGAAGAGAAGAGTGAAGGTAAAAGGTTCTAGACAAGTATATGCCAGTCATGATATCAATGAGGAAGAAGAAGAGGAAGAGGAAGAAGGACCCAAGCTGGTCCAAAAAAAGAGAGAAATTTTATATTACTATTGAAGAAGAGGAAATTAGTGAGAAAGAGAAAGAAGGCTTTATGTTCAAAAGAAGAGAATTCATATCTAGTGAAGAAGAAGAGTCTTCTGGGAAAGCGAAAGGAAAAGGTAAGAAAAGGAAGAATAGTGGAATTGAGGACAAAGGGAATAAAAACAAAATAAATTAGACAATGAATTTCTTTCCCCTCTATAGTTAGATGCTACAATTAATGCAATCACAGAGTATAACAATTTGAAGCAAGTGGCAGAATTATATGATGAAGACAAGCCAGATGATGACAAGGCAATCATTGAAGCTGCAATAATCAGGTATCTAGATATTTTTAATGTTACTTTGATTGAAATAACAATCAGCTACCTGATAGTTTAGCTAATGTTCTAACAAATAAGAGAGATGAAGCAGTTAGTAAAGATAATGAAATGAAGAGCATAATTTTTGAAAAAGTTTGTCCTATCATCTTTGAACTAGACAAGAAGAGAGCTTTACAGAGATTGAACAAAGAATTTAGAATAAAAAGAAGAGTTAACACCTTGATGTCAAACAATTAAGAGGACATAAGGATACTAGAAAAAGAACCCTTGATTATAACTATAAATGTTTTGAAAGAACTTCCTTTTGCTACTGTTGATGACTATCATTCTAATAAAGAGGAAAAGAATGATAACCAGTCTGAGGCTAATGTAGAACAAAGTGTTGAATAGCCCTTGGTGACTGAGCAGAATTTGTCTTCACCTTCAGGAGAAGTCAATACAGCTAGCCCTCTAGTGAATACAAAAATAGTTGATGATCAAAGGGAGTCTATAGAAGAAAAGACAAAGGAAGATAAAGAAGATTAGAATTAGGCAATTTTGGATTAGAATGCAAACACTTTGGATACTAATTCTGTTCTGAAAGATGTTGAGGAAAGAGAAGTGCATAATGCAAATCCTCCTCGGAATTCCCCTATTTCAAAAGAGAAGAAAGATGACAAGGTTGGTGAGTCCTCTAGAGTCTCTCCACTAGACTCTATCAGGGAATTTTTGGTGAAGCAAAGGGAGTCACAAGTCTTATCTGCCCCACAACTTCTACAAGTACCAGTTTTAGATGGTCAGATTAATTTTCCTACCATTTCTCCTTTGTAAAAGCTTCAATTAGGAACAATCTTTCAGGCATCTGTACAAGAGGAGATTCTGCAATGGGTAAATGCACAACTTAGATGAGTCCACTTAAGGTGGAAGTTTCAGACTTAGAAAAATACCCAAAATCGGGTAAACCAAAATGGGATCCCACTTTTTATGAAACAAGATCCCATTTTGCTTCTGGATCCCAAGCCAAAAGCGGGATCCTATTTTGAAATGGGATCCCATTTTAAAACGGGATCCCATTTCATAAAAGGTTAAAATATTAACCTTTTATGAAGTGAGATCCCATTTCAAAATGGGATCCCATTTCTAGAATGGGATCCCGTTTCATAAAATTTAAATTTCCAACCCAATTTTTGCTATGGGTTTTGGGTTGAAAAAAGGATTAGGAACCCGACGCTTGGCTTTGGACCTAGTTTGACCTACAAATTGAAGGTGCTATTAATGTCACAACAAAATAGTGACTTTGGGCATATGTTTGAAGGCCTTTTTTGCAGAATTTTTTGACGAAATTAAAACCCATTATAGATGAGATAGTGTATATTCCAAATACGTAATTTTTTTTACAATTGGATTATTTTTTCTATTTTCAATTAATTTATGATGAAACAAGTCCATAAACTTGAATTATTAGGGTTTTTTAGTATTTTAATAACTTTTTATTAAAATATTTTTTTGTAAAAAAATTGTATGAAAACATACTTTAGACAATTCTTTTCAATTTGAAAAAAAAATGACAAGTTTAGTTCATCTTATGCATGACTTACACGATGATTTTTTAAAACACCAAAAATGGCCAATAAAAAATAACAAAAAAAAATATTCAATAAAAAATTACAAAAAAATATGGAAAATGTGCTTTAGTGAGTTACAAATATTTTCCGAAAATTATTTAGAAAAATATGATTATTTAGGTCAAAATATGGATGACATACACGTGCATGGTATAGTAAAAAAAGTGACTTTTAAATAGTGGTTTTTAGAAACGCTTATTAAAAATCAATTTGTATCATCTAGGTATTTAAAAAAATTACATATTTGGAAACTAGACTCCGAGTACTACATTTCATATTTAGTGATGTTTTCAAGATTCCACCTTTAAGTGCTTCAAATTTTTAGGTCAAATGTGACAAATCTGAAAATCAGGGAAAACACTTCCACTTTTTGGCCAAAAAGTGGACTCAACTTCTTGCACACACCCCAATCTCATGTAGAGGGAAAAGAGTTAATAGAATAATCCATGAATATTTTTGAGAAGTTGGTGTTTGATGCAAATAGATATATTACTTTGACACCGGTATTGCAAATGAAGGATTCGATGAGTAAAGTTAACAGTCAATTTGAATCTTGTGAGTTAGCAGCAGAGAAAAAGGTGAGAGAAGAGTTTGATAACAAGAGACTGTTAGAAGTGATTGATAGGTGCTTGAAGGCATTCACTCTTCTAGAAAATGGTATAAAATATATTGAGACAACTATGAATGATGCAAATGCCTAGTATTAGTTTTGCTTATCCTAGCGCATAATGACAAAAGACATAAAGGATAAGATAGAGGGCTTTGAGGATCAAATTGTAAAGCTTTCTAGAACTTATGATCCTTTGAAAGATTTGAATTGAAACCTAAGAGCTGAAATAGAAAAGGCTCATGCAAGCATAAAGAAGCTGCAAAATCATAAGGAGTCCATAAAAGACCAAATGAGCTAGCTAAGAGAGATTATTAGCCTCAAGATGGCTTCTATGTCTTGTCTGATAAAGAAGTTGAGAAAGCTGGAAAAATACCTGATGCCCCTGCTATTGTGGATAAGGTAGAGGAATTTTGCTTACAGATCAATGGGCACATACAAATACTGAGCTTTGCTAAGGCGCAGTGGGATTCAGATGTGATACAACTCAAGAATATCTACAAAGACCTCCTCCCAAAAACTCAGTAAGTTTTGATTTCTTATGTAAATATGTGAAAGGTTAAAGGACAATTTTGATATTTTGGTGAATATACAAATCATTCACTTAGGGGGAGATCCAACTTTGTACACCCTTTGCCATTGATGTCAAAGGGGGAGAGAAAGTCATGTGAAAAAGGAAAGACACATATATCTCAAGGGGAGAAACAATGTCTTTTGGAGAAAGTAAGATGTGCAAAAGAAAGGAGGGGAATGATTGAAGAACTTGGTCTTGATGGTTTTTCGCATCATGTGTTGCCATCAATGCCAAAAGGGGAGATTGTTGGCAACATTAATGTTGGAGATATTGTTAGCATGCAGAAGATAAGGCAGAACATGATGTTATGTAGTGTTGTTATTGATGGCAACAATAGTTGTAGGGTTTGCAGAGCAATTTGAGTGGGAATTTTGCAAGAGGGTTTGATCCTCTTCCATTCAGGATTCATCTACTCTTTCTTAGAAGTTAACTATGCTAAGAGATTTGGTCTGGTAAGGTAATTTTGCTAAGTGTTAGTATAACTGCCTTCAGTGTACACTGTTCCATTTTTCTGGTCCACATTGTTCTGCCATTGAAGATCATGTCTTGTAGCTTTGATATGTTGTTGTTTATCATCAAATGCATCTAATTCTAGAATTTTGTCTACTAGTGTCCTTCAAAATGAAAGATAGAGTTGTCTGAGTATCGCATCCTAGGGGCCGACTACTTGTAAATTTGATACTGGGACCATTACACTCAATTAGGCCGACCTAATTAGTGTTGTGGGTGTTACAAATATATATAGAGGAATGTTTTTAGTATCTTGATGATGAGGTGATGTGGGTGTGACCTGAAGAATGTGACAAGTGCCTACAAATGTGAATTGAAGAAATATAGAGTAGGACAATGAGATATTTCAGATTAGTAAGAGATGTTTTGTTTCTGTGACTTAAGCTCCATTGGAACTGTAATCCATGCATATGTAGATACAATTGTAATAGTTCAAATCCTAGCAGTGAGCCACTTCTTTTCTCTTCTATCTTTCTTTCTCAGTGGGTAGTGAGTCCATCTGCAGTGAGCATTCTTTCTTTTGGGCAGTGAGCCTTTTATAATTCGGTATTGCTAATACATTATATTGTGAGTCAATCCTCACCGTGGTTTTTCCCTTTTAGGGTTTTCCATGTAAAAATCCTAATGTTCATGTGTTGTGGTTTGTGGCTATATGTTTTAAGCTTAATTTGCTTTACTATTATTGAATTTGGTAAATGGATTAAATGCTTATTGTGTGAAGGGTTTAAAAGAATACTGATTCACCCCCCCCCCCTCTCAGTATTCTGGGTGTTCAACATATTGGAGGTGAATTTAACCATTCCAAAGTCACATAAATAAGTTGTCACAAGAGCATGTACATGGATCAAAGTTGTCACCTTGGTCTATGGAAAAACACAATTAGTATAGAGTAATAAATAATGTCATTTTTTGCATTTTTGCATGTTAATTAAGATGATAAATTCATTAATATATATTAACATTATGACCTTATACTTTTTCAAGTAATTGTATTTTCCTCTTACAAGTAGAATTTTGACTTACAATTAGAATTAGGACTCCCAATTAGGACTTCAATATTTAATTATAATTGGGACTTGCAATTAGGACATATAATTGTATTTTCCTCTTATCTAATTAGAATTAGTCCTTGCAATATTACAATTGAACGCATGATTTTAAGTAAATACTCTATGAAATAAAAGTTCATATAGATGCATAGTCCATTCAATAAATACTAAAATAGTCTATGAAATAGATGACGTAGTCTATGATATAAATACTCAAATAATAGCAATACATGAAAAAAATACTGAAATAATCACAATCGATGAAATCAATACTGAAATAGTTAGAAGATCCATGAAATAAATACTCTAATACACATGTAGTTTGGATGAAATAAATATAACAAATTACACCCTAAGTTTGATCATCATCAATTTGAAGAGGCCTTTTGGTTCCACGTGACACAGAGGGTGGCTCATGCTACCAGTACAAGAAAAATGAGCTTCAAATCAATTAATGTCAAAATTGCATGCATATTATTTAAATAAAATATTTAAACCAAATCATGAAATTAAATTTTTAAATCTAGACTTGAAAGCATGTAAGCATACCACAATGTGCTCATCATCTCTCGTGTCCTATTGGCCTGCTATAGATATCAATTCTGTAGCACGAAAAGTCTTTGTTGCCAAATCCTATATTTAAATAAAACATGAATTAGGCTAGAGTATTTACAAAATGCAACCATGATAAAAGACCTAGAAATTGCATAAGATTTAACTATAGGACCTGAAATGCAGAAGATGACTCATGAATTTGAGCAAGCTCATCAATGGTAGGATTTGTTGAGCCTAAACCAATATTACTCTCATCCTACATATATGTTTATGTATATATAAATTCAATTCAAGATGAATTTAGAATTACGAAGTTATACTTCAAGTGAATTTAAAGTAAAAATATACAATTTTAAGCTACACACCAAGTAATATAACTCAAGAATAGTAGATAATGTTGGGGGGACAACTGTCACCACACCTTCTAGTTAGTTTGACATGAAAGTGTCAGGACCTCCCAGCTACTATTAAAAAGAATCACATTTTCAAATTATTATTAATTATTAAAATCTATCTAATTTTAATCTAGAGTAATTTTTAAAAGCACATTGTATTTAATGAACAAGCTAGATGGTTAAGGGCAATTTATTGGTCTGCCATATAAGGTGTACCTAGATGTATGGCTGTCAACACCAATTGGTCTAACCGAGATGTAGTGGTCGAGCCAGTCATCTGCACCAAACAACACAATATATTAAATTTATTAAATAAATTGATAATTGATATTTAAAATAGATCTATATTTATTAAATTTAATATGTAGATAAAATGAGGCATGTACCTCTATAGGAGAAAATAATGCAACTAAGAAAGACTCCTCCTTTGTAGATGCAGGAACATGACCAAAACACATGGCCAATTACAATTTTGACAAAAATACGATGTAGACTGCAATGGTGTCAATGACCGTGAGGTGTTAGGACTAGCACCATCTCCTCTAGGATCTCAAGGATTGACTTCATCTACCAAGCATGTAGCTTGGTCAATTAAGTTTCCTAAGAGCGTACATAAAGCTCCTAGTGTTGAGACCACCGTGTGCTAGTGAATGGGCACATAAATAGAGGGTGATGAAGGAACAATGGGTAGAGGGGGCACACATCAATTTGGATCAATACGTGTCCCTAGCCTATGTTGTGGCATGCCGCCACCCACACCCTAGAATGATCTCATGTCAAAATAATTGGGCTTTATGCCCATTTCAAACTCAACCCATAATCTTTTCAAAAATATAAAGGAACCTCATATTTGGCATGTGGTGGATGTTCAAAGACCATCCGCCACTACTCCCAAAAGTTAGTTACTATTTGAGGATGTGTACACCATTTAATTGAAATTCTTTTATTTTTTGGAGCTATTAGTTGGTTTATTGAGGGATCAAGAAAATATGGGGCTATAGTATGTTTCATAATATGCAAATTATTGATTTGTTTATAAGACAAACCATCTGCATAGTATTGCCTCCTCTCCTCCCACCATTAACATAATGTGTTTAGATCAGTATCAATAGATCTCACAAAATCAATAATGGTTTGCATTGTAAATGCAAACCATGCCACATGAGGGGAGTATGTATTTGATTTTGAGTAGAATGATTTTTTTCTTGTAAAACATTTATGTTGTCATTAATAGGTGCTTGCAAGCAAGCCTCATCAGATGGAGGGGGTGGGGGGTTTTGTGGGTTCGGGTTTGGGGGTTTCTTGGTGTGGAGTCTTTGGTGTTTGAGGGGGATTTTGAGGTGGAGGTTCATTTTGTAGGGCCTCTTCTAGCAATAACTCATATTCTAATAACTCAGCCATATATAAATGCTAGAAGTAGAGTTGCACTTACAAAAAATAACTAATTGAATTAGGAAAATTAGAAATTTATATATTAAATGCAAGTATGTAACATGTTTGTACATATATCAAACTTGGAAATATATAAATTTACATGGTTTAAAAAATACATTTAATTTTTAATTACATAACAATACACATGAAACCAAGGGATATTTTCCTTGGAAGAAAATTTTAAAAGTTAGAAAATGTTTGAAAATACATGTTTAAGTCCATAAATATATTTTCCTTTAAATAAATACATTTTGCAAATAAATACGTGATTGCAACTGCAAATACAAAAAGATAAATTTAATTAAATACATTAAATGCAAATCCTAAGAATGCTTATATGTAGAAAATACTTATACACTTTCAGATGTCACTAGTAGTGGTGATTTCATACCTAAAGATGACATAAAAGGTGATGTTTACCAAGTAGTTTATTTAGGTTTGGTTCCAAGTGAACAAGTTAATAACATGCATCAAAAATTAGTTTAAATAAATAGATTGTCAATAAGCTTGAGCTCAAATAATCTCTTTTCAAATTATGAGGGATTAGGACCAAATTGGGATTTTGAGTTAGGGTTCCAAGTTTAGGGTTCGTGTTTAATGGTTTGGTTTCAAGATGTGAGTTTAGGGTTCAAGTTTGAAGACATTTATGGTTGGGTTTTTTATTTTAAGCACCAAGTTTGACATTGTATTAATATTTCATAGGTCTTTATAGCTAAAGTACTCCTCGCAAATGATTGAATTAGGTGTTATTGATGTTATTCTACTGGTGAGTTTAGCATACCCAATGTGTCAATTCCCATTTATTTTTTGGCCTATTTTGTTGGAACAACTTAATCCAATTACTTGTTGATAAATGTTGTACACTAAGATGTGTTATGTTTGGCTTATGGCCCAATGGTTATCAATTTTGTACTAATCTACACTTGCTTCCATGCTTGTGACCTTATCCCATACCTATTTACATGCAATCCCAAGGTAATGGTGAAATTTTAATACCCATGTTGATTCCCATTTAGTTTTGGGCCCATCTTGATGGAATAACCTAATATAATTACATATTGAGTGCCATGTTTAGTTGACAACTCTTCACAATATTTTACACCCATTTCCATGCATTCAACCTTATCATATCACTACTCACACACATTCCCACATACTCACCATTTACATATCATTTACTAGCCTACGTTCACAATCAAGTCTGCATATTTGTTCATTGCCTCAAAATAGTACTTTATCATCCTAGGTCAATCTCCAATGGCTTGGGATTGATTGTAAAGTTTTATTTTGAAGTTTAAATTACAAAGTTCCTACCCCTTTTATTGAAAATGCAACACAATGAAGAAGAGCCCAAGGCTCAACAACATCAACAAGAATTAATCATTCATCTTCAACACTACAATTGATTACATTCTATGGCTTTGTAAAGTCATACTACCCAAACCACTAACTACCAACTAACCCATAACTAATTACTAACTAAAAACTAACATCTAATTACACCGAGAGGCGTAACCTACAGCGAGGTGAAATGGCTTGAGCGTGTTAAGAAAAACAACTTTAAAAACATTAAAAAAAATAGCTAACAAATGAAATATTAATAATTAAAACATATATAAAACACAAATGTTTGAAAGTCTTGAAAAACAACCAAAAATAAAATCACTAATTACAAAGCCAAAAGTAGAAAATAAAAACAAAAAATAGTAAAATCAAGAATCAACGAAAATAGTAGGTATGAATTTCATGATTTGCTAGAATAATGGTGTTAATCGTGAGGGTTTGAATTTTTTTTCTTATTTAGCTTTGGTTTTATTAACTAATCCTTTTATTTTTAATATAGATTAGACTTTATTATTTTAAAAATATATGTAAACAACTAACCCATATAGTTTTTGCATTAATCAAAACATATATACATATAGTGCTGAAAAATTTAAAAGGTAAAACCCTAATTTATAAAATATTATTTTAGGGTACTAGATTAAACCCTATATTATACTTTGAGATGCTTTAAAAAATATATCCAAGAGAACTCACTTTGAAAAAATATGGAAAACAAAAAAATATATTAGCATTAATCAAAACATATATACAATAGTAAACCAATCAAACATTATTTACCATAAATTTATGGCACTATATATATAACATAGTAAACAATATTTATTGTAAATTTACAACACTATAGTTTATTATGTTTAGAATTGGCACTATAGTTTATTAGGTTTAGAATTCACTCAACTATATAGTTTTATAATTCATCTTCTTCACTTTTAAAAATAATGTTATTTTATATGTAGTAAAATGAAACCCTAATAAAATAGTACACACTCTATTTTGATAAACTGGAAAAGAAATAAATTAAATTTTATTATGTAGAAAATAAAATAAAATTAAATTGATGCCTCCATAGTAAAATCTATAAAATATAGTGCAATATATTTTATAGATTTTACTATAGAGTCATCAATTTAATTTTCTTTTTTTCAGGCATAATAAATTTAATATATTTATTTTTTAAAAATAAAATATTTTATTAGGTTTTGTTTTGTTTTCTGCACAATCAATTAATATATTCTTTCTAATTAATACTATAAAAAATTTCGATTATATCAAATTTGTATTGAATTTTAATTTTTCTACATGTAATATTTTTTAATATATTTTATAAAGGATTAGGAAGGAGATATATGTCATATTTTTTCTTTGAAAACTTTGTTAAGTGTTATATAGTATTGGAAATTTGGTGATGAAAGATTTAGTAAAACTAAATAAATAAATCTATTTTTTTTTACTTCTTAATACATGACATTTCTATTTCATAATATTTATAAAGAATTTCAATTATATAGCAAAATTGCATTTAATTTTAATTTTTCTAAATGACATGTAATATTTTTATATCGTATGGATCATTAGGAAGGAAATATATGTTATAAACTAACATTGTGCCAATGAATATTTAACAGTCAATATGATGAAAGAAGTAAATTAGGAAATATATGTTATAAACTAACATCGTGCCAATGAATATTTAACAGTCAATATGATGCAAGAAATAAATTAGGAAATATATGTCATAAACTAACATCATGCCAATGAATATTTAACCGTCAATATGATGAAAGTTCAAATACATCAATCTAAAGACGCCGATAGATATTAGTCTAGAGGCACCTATCTATTCTCAATAACATTTTCAATATAGGCGCCTTTATCTCTCGACGTCTTTTAGATAGATGTATTTAAGATATCTATGCTAGTAAATTAACATTAATTGTTAATTTATTATTTATTACATTATTCTATGTCATGCACTAATAATTCCTAACACCCCCCTTTAGTGCTGACATACAGACTATATTTTGATGTTATAGTATCGACAATTAACATGTCTCATATTTTCCCCCTTCAATGGAAAAATTTCTTTGGATGTCGGTTTCTACCGATAATGCATCCAATTACGATGTGCAAATACAAAATCTATTACATCCTTATGGCTCCAAAACCCTTATTTCTCCATTTACATAATGCTGAAAAATTATTACAATTTTACCTCTAACTTATGCATCAAACTGCTCAAGACATATTAACTAAATTCTCAAACTATTTCTGGGTTTTATTCTCCTCTTTAATAGATTTCAAGACATTTTAAATTTTTAAATTTTGTTACAAAATGAGAAAGATATCACTATTTTATTGAGACTGGTATAAAACAAATTTCTGCAACATCAAAGATTTCTCCAACTTTGATTGTATAAATTTTTATATTTTTTTGATCTTGATTATGAGAATGAACAAAATGGAGGAAAATATTGTGAAAGGAATGTACACAATGGAAGAGAAAGGCAATGCACATGAATGGCAAATGTCAACAGGTTCACTGTGAGGTCCGTGGTATCTGCTGGTACCACTGACAAATATGCAAGAAGAGTGGATGCTACAAACTCTAGATTTCACGCGAGGTCCATGGTATTTGCTAGTCCTCTGTTTGCATCATTTTGGAGGAATTACAAGCGAATGGAAGGAAAACAGAGAGGTTTCACAAGACACCATCTCTTATACCATATTGAAAATGCAACACAATGAAGAAGAGCCCAAGGCTCAACCACATAAAAAATATTTAGTCATTCATCTTCAACACTATAATTGATTACATTCTATGGATTTATAAAGCCATTCAATCTTACTAACTATCCAAACCACTAACTACCAACTAACCCATAACTAATAACTAACTAAAAACTAACATCTAATAAATTAACATTAACATGTTAATTTATTATTTATTACATTATTCTATGTCATGCACTAATAATTCCTAACACCTTTCACTAGTTGTTGTGAGCTGGCATGATACATGTTTTCACAAATTATTGTTATACATCTATATATTTAAAGACATTCATTTGTCCAGTTATTACATATGCAAGTACACCTAGACATTAGACAATTATAAGTGATCACAAGGAAAAAAGAACTAGAGTACATTTCATTTCCAAGGGATAAAGAATCTTTGTCTCCGTCAAAATCACATAGGCCATCTACAAGTTTGGGTATGTTATCTTTAATCATTTTCTCAATTATATAAATCTAATCCTATTATTACTTGTACAAGAAACCATAGTATTCTTTAGAAAACCAAGGGTCTAATTTTCAATCGAATCCCTAAAGTCTTGACACCTTATATGTTTTAATTTGATTTCATGGTGTTTGGGCTATTCCTATTTTGGGCTTCCCTTCTCTTGTATTCTCTAAGGAATTTAAAATTTATATTGCATGGGTCTTGGGTGGAAGCCTCAAGAGCTCTTTGAAATCTTTACTCTGAGAAGTCTAAATGTTTGTTCTCCTAAGAGATGTAATAAATTACACCTTTATGAACCTCCTTTAATTTAAGTCCTCCAACTCCTGTCTTTCCATCTATTTGAGAGCCTTGCATGCGATTATCTCCAATGGCTCTAAAGTTTGTAACCTAAGTCATGTTATTTAATTAAAGATGTTTGAGCTTAGATCATTGTTCCAATTCACATGTTTTGAAACCTAAAAAGTTTAATTCAAATTGGTCTATAAGTCACTTGCACATCCATTGTGACAAACTATTGAAAATAAAATGTCTAATTTAAAGTCTCTATCTCTAGGGCAGTTGATGGATCTTAAATGGTTTACTCCAATTTGATTCCCTTTCCCATCTACATATATGCCTCAATAAAAACTTTATTCCTAGATATTTCACTAGAAATATCTTGGTATCACCACATTGTCCTTCATAGAGATTTTGGATACCTTTAGAAGGAACCACCCTTGTGGGCCCTTTTTAGATGAAATTAAAACCTCATTACAAGTTTGATCTAACTTTCTTAGTGCATATAGATTTTGGAGGCCCTAATTTATAAACTATTATGTCCAAAAACTCTAAGAATGTGAATTAAATTAACCCTAATTTTATGAAATTTTAGTTCTCAATGACTATGAGTTTAGGGTTCAACTTTGAAGACCTTTATGGTTGGGGTTTTTGTTTTAAGCACCAAGTTTTGCGTTTTGTATGTGTGGCTTCCAATGTTAAGGGTTGGTGGTTTGAGGTTATGAGCATAGGTAAATTTTGTTTTTAATGTTTAGCATTTTGAGTTAGATTTTGGGATTAGGGGTTCCAAGTTTAGGGTCCATGTTTGACTATTTGGTTTTGGGATGTGGGTTTAGTGTTATAGTTTGGTTTGGGAATGTGATTTTAGTGGTTTTTTTGTAATCCTAAGTTATGGTGTTCAATTAAGAGTTCCAAGTAAATAGGGTTTGGGATTAGAGGTTCCAAGTTTAGGGTTTAGGGTTTGGGATCAGGAATTAACAAAGTTCACAAATTATTGATTAACTAATATGGACACATGTAAAAAAAGTAAAAAATAATAAAAAATCTAGATGAATATGATTTTAGGTTTTAAAAATTAAATATAAATTAAAATACAGTAAAAAATAATAAAAAACACATGAAAATAGAAAACCACCTACTTGGAAACACCTGAAGATCACTCTGGTGAAGGCAAGAGGTCGTGGAGGTAGGCTAGGGTGGTAAGACAATGCAGGTGCCCATTTTGCTTTGTTGTTTTTGTCCCTTTCGTGTTGTATGAATAGTTGGAAATGAACTCGCATGTCACAAAAAAACAACCTTTTCACGAATGAGTGCTCGTTTAAAAAATGGGCACCCATTCTATATACAGGAGCCCGTATGGAATGAGTACCCATTTAGGAATGGGCTCCCAAGCCTAAATGAGAGCCCATTTCATGATTTCATGCAGGCTCACACTAAGGCTCAAGAGCCCGTTCCTAAATGGGCGACCATTATTTTCAAAATAGGTGCCCGTTTTTATCAGGTTTTTTCTTGCTTGCAAGACTTTGATGAAAAGTGGACTCATCTTCTTGCTTCTACCCATATCTAATCACTACACTAGAAAATAGGCAAAGTGATATATATAATCAGACACATTTTTAGGATAGAGGATTGAAAAATATTGTATAAGGGTGACTATGCTTGCAATGTGAATATAAGATGCATTTGACATGAATTATAAAATGTTCTATCTCACATGGTATTGTGTAAATGAGTATTCTCTTTTATTTTTGCATATTTAATCTACTACATTTATTTTGATTTCTTTTTTATTTTATCACACTAGGGTTTACTACAAACACATATATAAATCTAGACTCCCAATTTGTATTCTATGTTAACAAAGTAGTAGCTAGGTAATAATCATACCTGCCACAAATTATGTACCATCATATATTGTTATGACATAAGAGGTGAGCTTGGTAAGGAAGGGGAGAAGATATCCATGTTAAAAAAATGTAAATCATTTTTAGATTTACAAAAATATTGGTGGTATATCAAATCTAAAAATGAAATTCTAATGAGGTAGCCAAGGGTCGGTAGGGTGGGCGAAAGAGATGACATCTCAACAAAGCTCAAAAACCCTAATAGAAAATAGATATAACAATGTGAAGGCAAAGGCGCTGCAACTTGGTGGAAGGATGCTCTTGTTGGATTAGGTTCGGACAACTAAGAAGGGGGGGTGAATCAGTTGTCACACATTTACAACTTTTTCTTTTTCCAATATGACTTTTCAACTTATAATGAAATTAATGAAATAAACATTTCAGCATCACATAAGTAGAAATATAAATAACACAATTGACACAAAGATTTTTGACATGGAAACTTGGTTAAGGGAAAAACCACGGTGGGGGTTAACCACAAGAATTAATACACTATTAAAAGTATTTTATAAATGGGAATGCACATGCATTCGAGCTCACTACCCCGAGCTCACTGCTCAAGTGGAGGCTCACTACCTACATAAAAGATTACAAGAGATTACAGAGATTTTGAATTGGTAAGATGCATCTGCCAATGCTGGAGATCAATGTCGGTTAAGTCCAAATACTGACTTTGTACACTTCATCTTTATTCTACTCTTCTCTCTATTCTACCTTCGTTCGGATATCAGGTTTATGTACCTTTCACACATACACCTTTTTTGCATATTCACACACCCAAAATATCCACAATCATTGGCTATATATATCCTTATCTTGAATTGCAATCACTTGCCATTCAACAACAACAACACTTTGAACTTTTTAAGAAAGGTCGGTTTTGTCGACTAGATCCACACACCACTATTGATGCATATCAAAAATACACATGTAGATCATCATACATGTCATCCATTAATATTCCATCTCATACACAGTTCATCAAAACACTTCTATTGGGTCCGCACAAGGATTAACATAAGTCTGCTTGTTCTTCACTAAACTGTTCTGTCATAATAGGATCTAGTATTCAGATGCTCATAACTTTTGATCCCTTTATCTCTAGAGGATGAAAACTTGGATTTAGATTGTCCTAGTGTCCCTCTACAGTCCTTCATATCTGCAACACATAATGATTAACTAAAGAGATCCGCTGACAAAAATACTAGACTCTGCATATGCTCTGTTTCAGGCTCCCAGACTTAGATAGATTATCATTCTAACTTCTGGTATGATCAGATACTGCACTGCAGATGTGGAGAACAATCTTGGTTGCCATCAATGACAACACCTATCAATTCTATGCAGTGTCTTTTGCCAACAATCTCCCCCTTTGGCATTGATGGCAACACTTAGTGAAAAATGACTAAGTGTCTTAGAGCAACTCCCCCTTTGTTTGTACATACGTGTCCTTTACTTAATCCGATGCCCCCCTATGATGAATTCCTCATTTTTTCACTATCCTTCACTCCCCCTTTGACATAAATGGCAAAGGGTGGGATCCACAAGCCAAAAATCTCAAAAAAAAAAGGTTCTGTTTATACTACCGCATATGTACAACAAATCAAATTCTACTTACATGAACTTGAGAATGTCTACAAAATTGGTTTTTAATTGGACAAATTCAAAGGCCCAAGTATTCTTCATTCCATCCAAGAGTGAGATGTGCCCACTCAGTAGAAATGCATATGCTTCTGCCTTTGCCAGATCTGGAGGATCACTTGTTTGATGTGCATTCTGGGCTTTGAATAAGGCATTATGTGTGGCTTCCAACTTGGGGGCAATCAATCCCCGAAGTTCACACATCCTCTTCATAGTATTGATTTTCTCTTTTTCAAGTCCCTTTATTTCATCTGTCAAGCTAATGACCTGACATTCCTGGCTTATAGGAGAGGCATTTAGAGGATCAAAACTTTGAGATAGAATTGATATTTTATGTTCTTGTTCCTTTATCTTCTTCTCAACATCCTTATTGACTTTAGTCCATGATAGGAAAAACTTATATAGATCTCCTCCATCACTTAGAGCATTCTAAATGCTTTTTATGCTAATGCCCAGTACCACTCTATCACTCCTTATCAGATTCTTAACTTGACTGAATTTCTTATTCAAAAACTCTTTTTGAACCTTTGCCTCCGCAAACTTTTCAAAAGATTTAAAATGAGAGTTTACTAAACTTACAAGATTTTTCAAATGGCCATAGAGGGAATCATTTTGATTCTTTTGATAAGTTGGCATTAATTTCTCTAAAGCTCCTGTTGCTAGCCCCAGCAACTCATTGTCCTCTAAGTGGGATTTTATCATCTTTTCTCTGGTTTTTACTTGAGTGAAGGATGCTATTTTCATCAATTAAAATGGAGAGAGTACAACCGGATTGGTTAGTCCTTGGAGTAGTTCAGGCTCATCAAGCTCAATCATTTCCTTTTCAAGAGGGCCTTTTACTGCATCTACAGTGTCTCTTGCTATATTTTCAGAACCATCTTTTTGATCATCACATTTTCCTACATCTACTTTAGGTGCTTCAACATTTGCACCATCTTCTTCTATTTTGTCTTCCTGTCCTTTTTCTTCCTCTTTCTCTGTATTGTTCTTCTCTATGTTCTCTTCTGAGGGACTCATTTCTGCTTGCTCACCACTTGCTACTCGATCCAGAGGACTCTGTGTGGTAGCAAAATCCTTTTCCTTCCCAGAGTGATCAGGTGGAGGAGTTATCTCTAGATCAATTATTCTGTCTATCATTTCTATGTCCTCTTGATTGACTTGTTCCTCTTCCTAAAATTCTCCAATATTTGATGAATCAAGTTCCGGAGGATCTAGAGTAATACTTTGATCATTAATTCTTTTGTCAATTTCTTCTTCTAGTGCTTTTTGTTCGGAAGCAGAAGGATTGTCTTCTTCAACTTTCCTTTCTAAAACAATGTAGTATTTGTTTTTGTCTAAAGCCTTTCTCAGAATTTCCTTTGTTTCCTTTGCAATTTCTTCAGTCTCACCACGCATTAGTTTGTTCATCTGGACTTTGCTTCTCAATTTATCTTTGACTTCTCTGATGATTTCATCTACCTCTTTTCTGGTCATTACAGGGCACAAGGAGGAGAGAACATACTCTCTAAGTTCTATATCTTTTTCTTTGGTTGCTTCTTTCCTCATTTCCATTACTTTCCTCAAATTTTTAGGAAGTTCTTGCAAGATTTCCAACAAGGATCTATTGAACTTATTCAGATATATGATAATGGCATCCTCTAACATTTTCTCATTTGCTTGATCAAGGTTATCATAGTAAACTCTGATAAGTCTTAAATTTTCATGAACAGTGATTGTTTTTACAATTTCATCAATGGTCATGGCAACCTTACCGGATACTTGCTTTTTACTCACCCTCATGCTTCCAAATGGTTGATCTTCACAAGTCTTCAAAGATTTGACCTTTTTGGATCTTATTTCTTTCACTTCTTTATCTGTTTCTGTCTCCTCATCATCTTGTGTGCTCTTGTGAGTTCTTGTTGCCTTGGTTTTCTTCATTTTCCCTCCTTCACCAGATGGAGTGGCTTCCAGCTTCTTAGTGGAAGTGGACTTGAGTGGCTTAGTAGGAGTTGCAGAACTCCTTGTCTTCCTTGGGGCTTCCAGGGGGAATTACAGACTCACTTTTTGCCTGCTCAGTGCTCTTCTTTATCTTTTCAATCCTTTGTCTATTTTCTTTCACTGCTTCTTTTGTAATCCCAATGCTTTCTGCATACATCTCCACTTGCTTGTGTACTTTTCTTTTTGTTTTCAGTTGTCTAAGTTCCACATGCAATTTTAAGCTTAGTTCCTTATATGTTCCAAACCTTTCAACAGATGTGTCTTTAGGTTTGCTCAGGAGATGTTGAGCATACATGTCCAGAATGTCTTCATCCACTTCATAGCCCATTGGCATTATCCAAACTATCCTTGGTTCCACAACTTCCATCAAACATTTATCAGTGTCTATCATAAAACATATTTCATTTTTATACTTTTCAACAATTGAACTAGGAATTCTTTCCCTTCCATGCATCAAATTCTAGAAGTTCTTGAAGTAACCCCAGATAGCAGTCTTTTGTGTCTAGGAATAGCAAAGACTGTGAAGATGATCCCTAATTTGCCATGCCACTAGTCTGTCAGATGTCCATTGTATACCTGGAACTCCTGGCACTTCATTCATGAAGTATAAGAAAATACATATCACCAAGGAACCATACTTGAAGAAATTTTTCTTATCCTTTTTTATTTTGTTTAGGTTTTCTAGTAGTTGGCTTTGTAGTAGCTCACACAAGTCATAATCCACATTCTCATTTATCATCTAATATGCGGCATAAATAGATGTTCCAGAAACTGAATTCTCCCTGTTGGAGTGGTAAATCTTATACCCACTACCATCGAAGCAAACTTGACATCCGGATTAGTGATGTCATTGATAGTCATAGCTCTTCTATCAAATTTTGCTCCGGTTGCATCCGTTACTGTTTGATTTTTCATAGCCTTAAGCATGGTTTGCCCACTAGTTGCATTCAGTCCAGTCACAATTCAGATTACATCTTTTGTGATCTAGAACAACTTCAATAACCACATAAACTCATCATGTATCCAATTCAATACATACCTAACCCATTCACTTTCATCAAAAGACAGAAATTTAATAACTTGTATGAAGTGTTTTCTCTCTAGGGTTTTATATTTTGGTTTCAATTGGTGATTGTCATTCTTCAAGTGGTTTTCAAATAAATCCAGTAGTTTCAGATTTCCAAATTCCTCTATATTGTAGTGAATGTAAGCCCTAATATCTTCGATATGTAAAACCCCGTACGGAACTCCAGAAAATGCACCTAACGGTTCAACCTCTACATATTTGAATGGATGTTTCTTGAACTTGGGATGAGGCCTCTCAGTGACATCTACCACTAGAGGTGTAGCCATTTTGTAGAAATTTAGAACTCAAAAGATTTCTTAGAAAACAGAAAGTACCTTGCTACGCAGATTAGGGTTTTTGCTTGTGCTTGGAAATCCTTTTCTCACCTTCAACTCTTGAGAATTCTCAGCTCTAAGCTTGTCCACTTCTTTCTTCTTGATTTCTCTTGATGAAAAGTGTTTGAAATGAGGAGTGAATGACCCTTTTAAGCTTCACATCACCTAATTTGTCTTTGTAATAAATGCCCTACTCTAGCACATACGGTTGCTCTATTTTTGACTAGTCTTTCATGTATTGCTCCACAATTTACCATATCCATCTCTTTACTTTCAGAAATCCTTCCACATGGTCTGAAACAATCCACGATCTCTTTTCTTACTGTGCCAGATCTAGGTACTTACTTGCTGGCTGGGAGAATTGATTTATAATGTTGCTCCCTCTGAGCCAAAACTTTCAACTTAATTCCTAGAGGAATTATCAGCAACAGATTGCGGTGCAGATCCAGTACTATCATTCATAATGGTTTTCCTTACCCATATCTTGTTTGATTCATCCTAAGTCTCATTCACATCAATTTTTTCTTTGCCTTTGTCTTGTCTTAGTTCATCTAGCTTTCTGTTTACCGGACCTCTTCTTCCATTGTCTTTATTTCTACAGACTCTTGCAATATGACTAGATTTATTGCAATTAAAGCATACAACATTTCTTTTATGATTTTATTTTGATCTACACTAATTAGCCATTTGTCCAAACCCATTACAAACAAAGCAGTAACCATTGAAAGAATTGCTAATTCTTCTATTATTGGGATTATTCATTGTCATACTTTTGCATTCATTTGATCTATGACCATACCTGTTACACTTGAAGCATTGACCAGAGAAGGATAGACTATTTTGATTTACTCTACTTCTACACTAAGTAACTCTATGACCGAATTAGCTGCAGTTGAAATAATTTCCATTGAATGATGGATATCTTTGAGCATTTGGTTGTCTTACCAAAGGTTTTCTAGGTCTGTTTCTCCCATTCTTAGGTTGAAAATCTCTCTGTCCGAACCTAGAGCTTTCACCTTTCTCATATCCAAAACCATGCTTGTCATCGACCCTTTTCTATCCTTCAAGTAGTGCTTCAAGTTTAGCTGAACTTATCTTTAATTTCTCCTTGTATTCATTTGCAATATCTAGGTCATGTCTGAGAATGACTATTTTCCTTTCAAGTTCTCTCTCATTGTCTCTACTTTCTTGTAGATCAAACTCTAGATGGCTAGCTATTCCATCCAATCTACAACATTTTCAGATCATTCTTTTAGATTGTGTTTCAGATCTTCTTCAATTTTCTTCCTACCTTCACTTTCTTTGGTTTGCCTCATCACCCCAGATTCCTTTTCAATTTTTAGAATAGCAACTTCTTTTGAGAGCTTTTCACATTCTTTTATTTTTTCTTTAGGTAAACTAGATAGCTGCAAAAGTAGCTTCTTTTTTCTTTGCAAAGATTTCTTTAATTTATCTTTTAACATTTCAATGGTGTCATCAGCATCTTTGAGTTCACCTCTCAGATTACTAATTTATATTCTAGATTGAGCAAGTTCTTCTAGGGCTGATTGAAGATCTCTTAATGAACCCATTTGAAACTTCTTCCAGATCTTTTCCTTAAGTTGTTAGACTTCTCTAAGGATCCTAGCTCTGATACTAATTGTTGGATTAGGTCCGGACAACTGAGGAGGGGGGGTGAATCAGTTGTCACACATTTACAACTTTTTCTTTTTCTAATATGACTTTTCAACTTATAATGAAATTAATGAAATAAACATTTCAGCATCACATAAGTAGAAATATAAATAACACAATTGACACCAAGATTTTTGATGTGGAAACCCGGTTAAGGGAAAAACCACAGTGGGGGTTAACCCACAAGAATTAATACCTTGTTAAAAGTATTTTATAAATGGGAATGCACATGCATTTGGGCTCACTGCCCCGAGCTCACTGCTCAAGTGGAGGGTCACTACCTACAGATAAGATTACAAGAGATTACAGAGATTTTGAACTGGTAAGATGCATCTGCCAATGCTGGAGATCAGTTCCGGTTAAGTCCAAATACTAACTTTGTACACTTCATCTTTATTTTGCTCTTCTCTCTATTTTGCCTTCATTCAGATATCAGATTTCTGCACCTTTCACACATACACCTTTTTCACACATTCACACACCCAAAATATCCACAATCATCAGCTATAAATATAATTATCTTTAATTGCAATCACTTTCCAGTCGGCAACAACAACACTTTGAACTTTTTAAGAAAGGTTTGTTCTGTCGGCTAGATCCATACACCAATATTGATGTGTATCAAAAATAACATATGTAGATCATCATACATGTCAGCCATTAACATTCTATCTCATACACAGTTCATCAAAACACTTATATTGGGTTCGTACAAGGATTAACATAAGTCTTCCTGTTCTTCACTGAACTATTCTGTCATAATAGGATCCGGTATTTAGATGCTCATAAATTTTGATCCCTTTATCTCCGGAGGCTAAAAACTTAGATTTAGATTGTCTTGGTGTCCCTCTACACTCCTTCAGATCCACAACACATAATGATTAACTAAAGAGATCCACTGACAAAAATACTAGACTCTGCATATGGGTAACTGCAAAAAGATGGGGGGCCAAAAAGTGGCCAAATTGTTTTAAAAAAAAATAGTACAAAACACGAGTGCATTATAATGCGCTTGTGTTATGGTTTGGTAATGACGAACCTAAGGCTCAGTAAAACCAAGCCATAACGTAAGCACGTTTTGACTTGTTATAAATAAAAAAAGGTTATCTATCTCATTTCATTTCTTTCTTCTCCTCTATAGCCGTGGCCTGCAAACCCTAGGAAGCGTGCTCGCATTTTGCAAAACTCAATTCAACATAAATACTTTATCGATTCGTCACCAAAATGCTGCCACGACGTTGAGCACACCAAAGGAGTGAGTTATATTTATTTTTTTGTTTGAATTTGTTTCTAAATAGATAGGTTTGAGTTGATTTTTGATGTATATTTCGTTAATTGTCAGGAAATGTTAATGCACCTCCTCCTCCTCCTTAAAATCCACAAAATCTTGAGGAGGAAATACCTGCGAAACAACAACCTCCTCCATCCATTCCTCGACATGCCCCTGGAACACAAGAAAATATAATGGAGCAAATTAAAAACAACAAAAAAGAGATTGAAGATATAATTGCAAGGTTGAAAGAGCCTTCCACTTCAACCTTGCATAGGTCCACACTTGTTGAATCTCTTGAATCTATGTTATCAAATGTAGATTCAATTAGCAAGCAAATAATTCGTTGGACAGATAAGAGAAGAGGGTTTAGAGACTATTATGCAGACAAGTTGTCATACCAAGATGTGAAAAAATTATAAATTACAAAATTAGACTTGTGTTCAATTTTCACAAACCCACAAACAAATCAACCTCCACCCATTACATGCAAGACGTTCCCTATCCATTGGTGCAACAACCAGGCAATAAGGGACAATTTTGGGCAGAGGTGGTGGATGGTTTTTGACCATCCTCCATGCAATAATTATGAGGTCCCACAATACTTTTTGAGGAAACTCTACTACGAGTTTGTCCTCAATAAAGTGCCAAATTATTTTGATATGTGGGTCTTCCAGAGTAGAGGTGGGGGTTCAGCACAAGATAGACTAGGGGCACGTGTTGACCCACAACAGGAAGTGAGACGAGTAATCAGCAAACTAGCCCATGAGCATGTTTCTACCCCTTCCATTGTGAAGGAGAGTGTTGAGGTCGATACACTTCAGTCCATTAGTGCCTTAACCCAGAGCATCATAGAGCATGCCAGTCCTGCAACACAGAGTGGGTTGGGAGATAGTGCGAGGAGTAGGGTCCCACCCCGTACTTATCAGACTTGTGGGTCAGCCTATGGTTATGACCCCATGGATAGTCAGGACGTAGGTGCACAAGCTACATCTGTAGCTAAGAAGATGGTGATGACAGATACCCTCCTGAGTGAGACTTTCAGCCTTGATACTCAGGTAAATATTAGCAAGTTTATTGAATTTAATTTATTAAATTTTATTTTTGAAATGCAAGATTAACTAATTTAGTTTGATGATTTTAATGAAATTTCAGGGTCATAGTGTTGATGTAGTTTTCAGTGGTTCTCCACCTGCTTATTACACTAGATCGTCTACTGTTGGGGTATGTAACTAGTAAACAATTATAAATATTACATGTGAATAGCATCGTTATATGAATGGTATTCTAATATCTAATTTTGGATGTTGAATAGGTTAATATTAGAGATTTCACGGCAACACCTGCCAGTGGTGGTGGACTTCAAAGCTTCACAGAGGTAATAAAATAAATAGTTTAATGAATGAATTGTACTTACTAGATTTTTGTATGTGACTTGTGTGCTTTATTGTGTATACTTCCATGTTTAGATGAACGTGTGCGTATGTTAGGAGCCATGATTTGCATCACTATTATAGTTTTTTGTAATTGAATAATGTTGTTTTATTTCCAGATGATGTAGGCTACGGAGACACCTCTCGATGTTCAGAGGGCAATGCAGCATGGTGTGACCTCTGTGATTCATAGCTCCATGGCATTGACAAGGGTATGAGGCAAATTAGTAAATTTCAATTTACATTCATTGTTATAGTTGTTTATTTTTGAAAAATCAAAAGATTATTGATTTGAAGTTTAATTTCTATCTAGACGGTTTCTATAGGACATGACATCACCACGACCTATTCTTGCTACTGAGGCAAGTGAAGAGACAGATTATATGTTAGCGGTAAGTGATTATTTTGTTAAAAGTTTCATTTTTTATAACATGTAATTTCTATATATTAATGTCTATATTAAATTTTTCGGGTTCGTAGTAGATCACCCACATGCGTGTCTCCATCCCCTAGAAGATCAAAGGTTGCCCGTGATCTATTCTCTTCACCAGCCAGAGGGGAATGACTTTTTATTGTGTTCCTTTGTTGTATGCCTATATGGCATTTGTGGACATATATTTTGTATTGTATATAGTTGACATTGTATGCCTATATGGCATTCTTGTAAGCCTATATGGCTATTTTGTATATATGTTATACTTATATCGACAGATATTGATGTATGCCTATATGGATATTTGGTTAATACAAATCTTTCTTATTGATGGCGTCCATACTTGCATTATAAATCCACGTTTGAATGGATATTTGTAGATGGCTACTTCAAATATTTAAAGTCCAATTGTATTACATAGGATGTTTGTTGATCTAATAAGCTAGCTATTGTTATTCAAGTATCACCTAAACCTCATTTTGGAACTAAAAGATAAAAGTTATATTTTAAAAAAAAATGAATTATCATGTTGAACAGAAAATATTAATATTCTTTATGAGTTGCTCAATTGAAAATATTCAAATGAGTATGCTGATCCATATTCTTTATGAGTTGGTCAATTGAAAATATTTCTTAATTTCTTGTTATTATACCATATTGGGATGCAAAGAGTATGTTTGTTGTTTTGAATAAGATAGTCAAAATCATATGCTTATAAGCACCTG
The DNA here is from genome assembly GCA_027924645.1 of Cunninghamia lanceolata. Classification (NCBI taxonomy): domain Eukaryota; kingdom Viridiplantae; phylum Streptophyta; class Pinopsida; order Cupressales; family Cupressaceae; genus Cunninghamia; species Cunninghamia lanceolata. The sequence continues at coordinate 20,897,195 of BSBN01000627.1, forward strand.
ATGACCATTGTGGTTATTAAATGTAATTCCTCTTGCATATAAGGCGAGGTTATGAGATTACATTGAGCCTTACCTTGATCATCATCTAAGGCACCTTGCAAAGGAGGTCTTGAGCAACATAAACCTTAGGTGCAATTTCTTGCTTCTACAATCAAATTTGAGCGCCTAAGGAGTGGATTGGTGATGGACATCACTTTGAGTACCTTAAAAGTGTTTGAAGGTTTGAATTGGTGAATGATAGCACCTAAAGGTCTTAGAACCAACTAGAATAAGGAATTGAAGAATGAGTTAACCACTTTGAGTGCCTTGAAGGAGAGAAGTATGTATATGAAGATTGATTAAATGTTAGTGGTAAGTGACCATTGTGGTTATTAAATGTAATTCCTCTTGCATATAAGGTGAGGTTATGAGATTACATTGAGTCTTACCTTGATCATCATCTAAGGCGCCTTGCAAAGGAGGTCTTGAGCAACATAAACCTTAGGCGCAATTTCTTGCTTCTATAATCAAATTTGAGCACCTAAGGAGTGGATTGGTGATGGACATCACTTTGAGTGCCTTAAAAGTGTTTGAAGGTTTGAATTGGTGAATGATAGTGCCTAAAGGTCTTAGAACCAACTAGAATAAGGAATTGAAGAATGAGTTAACCACTTTGAGTGCCTTGAAGGAGAGAAGTATGTATATGAAGATTGATTGAATGTTTGGAGTTTAGGCGCACTTTCCTTGTCATCTAATCACACATTGGTGCCTAGGAATAGTTGACATGAAATAATCCTTTGAGTGGACTCCTTGATGAGATCTCTCCCATTGCTTAAACTTGCTGAAATGTTAAAAGCTAAGTCAAATGGATTCTAGGTGCTCTTTGCCTTCAGAATGACCTTGAATTGGTGCCTAAGCATAACAAGAGAGTTTAAATCCATTCAATATGGCACCTTGTAAAAGGAGAGCTTAAGAGCATGAGACTAGATGGCATTTAAGAGTCAAGATCATCAAAATCCAAAGAAATGGGCTAAGTAAGCTAAGGTGCCTTTGCTTGTCATTCAATACCTCCATGAGCGCCTAGATTGAAATTGCATCTAAGGACATCTAAGAGTAGGCGCCTAGAGGGGAAAAGTCATCCTAATACCTTCATAATTATTTAAAGCATAAAAAATGCCAAGTATAAAGTTTCATGATGTTGGGCGCACTTTCACCTCCATATAGATCTAGATTGGTGCCTTAGATAAAGTATCACAAATCTATATCATTAAGTTCTAAGAGAGAAAAGCTTACTTCAAACATGTTTAATCATTGAAGGTCTTACAAATAACGAATAGAGCCTAATTGATGCTAGGCGCCTCCTCTTGTCTCTACTATCTAGTTTTGGCGCCTAAGGAGAAATTGCATCTAGTGAACTCATTAATTGGTGCCTAGGAGGAAAAGACCTTAAACTTACATTATTGAGTCAGCACTTTAGAAATTGAGCCATTCCTAGTCAATTGGAGTCATAAAATATCAAATACAAAGTCAAATTGGACTTAGGTGCCCCTTCATGTAATTTCCCACCATCATGAGCGCCTAGATCTAGGAAGATCATCCAATTGTGCCTAGGAATAAGATACAAGTCCAAGACCTCAAATTTGAGCACCTATAAGTGTGGTGGATTGAAGAAGCTACATTGGTGCCTAAGGGTAAGTTGTATCTAATGACATTACCTAATTGAGCGCCTAGGATGTATAAAGCTTAACATTGACATGAGGACAAGTGCTTAGTAAAGGAGAGTTTCTCTAACATTTAAACATGTAAATAAAATCATAGAAATGCACTAAGTCATCTAGGCACCATTTTCCCCTTGTGTACCCTTACATTTGCACCTAAGAAGAAGTTGCTTCAGTTAATTGGAGTGTTTGAGTATCGAGGATTTCTTAGCAATGCTTTGCAAGTTTACACTGCCTCCTGACGATTTTTGGGGCAGCATAAAATCTTTCACCATGGGCAAACACCTCAGAGATATAAAAAATTGAGAGAGGTTATTGTAGAGGCACTCTACATGATCGTGTTGCCTCAGACAGAATGTTTCTAAGTGACACGGTTTTTGAGTAACATCTCGTCAAAGATTGCTACCTTTTTGCACTTTGGACTCTTCAGGGATATCATCGGTACAATGTAGCTCAAACTGTTTCGACATGTTTGGGTGAAAAATAGGACCATGCCTAGCGTAAATGTACCCATCTGGATGCGTTGGAATAGTCAGTTTGGTCACATCAGGAGTAGGACAAAAGTTACACCCCTTTGCAACTTTACACTACCTCCTTCTGATGATTTTTGGGGCAGCAGAAAACCTTTTACCATGAGCAAACCCCTCAGAGATATAAAAATCTGATATAGGTTATTGTAGAGGCACTCTATGTGATCACATTGCCTTAGATAGAATGTTTCTAAATGACATGGTTTTCGAGTAACATCTCGTCAAAGATTGCTACCTTTTTGCACTTTGGACTCTTCAGGGATATCGTCAGTACAATGTAGCTTAGACTGTTTCGACATGTTTGGGTGAAAAATAGGACCATGCCTAGCGTAAATGTACCCATCTGGATGCGTTGGAATAGTCAGTTTGGTCGCATCAGGAGCAGGACACCAAAAATGCATAACATGATTATGTAAAAATGTGTATATGTGTAAAAATGCAGCAGGAAATAAAAAGAGACAAACCTTACAAATTAATGTGCATACATACAACTCAATGTAACATGACTTTACAAAATCAATGTGAATACTTACAAATTAATCCAATGAACCATCTGAGTCTGTTCTACTCTTTATTGTGTCAAGTCTTGCTTCATGGTCAGACTCACGCACCTTCCACAAGATTTTGTTCAAAGGTCTACCCCGATACTTTATAAAATGAACATTAGATGCCATGACAAGGTTCAAGTAATGAAGAATCTTCTGATGCATGTCAAAGTCCTGAAATAGCCAAACATTAACACTCTTATGTGGGTACCTTCTAAGCCATATTCTAGTAATAACCACTGAGCCTGTAGGGTATTCGATGTTTTCTCCATCTGTAACAGGAGCCTCCAATTTTGTTTTGGCCTCAACACAATGACATAAGTAATAATATGTTCCCTCTTCATTATCTTGATCTGTAATAACTGCATATATGTGCCCTACATTGATATGTGTAGCAAATTAGATGAAATTAGTCAACATTACAAAAACACTACAAAGTAAGATGACATTACCTAGTTGAACTAGATGAAATTAGATGCATATACGTGCCCTATATTACCTGGTTGAACTAAATCTAATATGTTGTCAAAGTCAACTGATGATTCCATTTGTGTTAGTTCCAGTGCCTTTGGGGGTCGATACGTGTCAAGTGGGCTAAGATAACTTAACCGCCATTTGTCAACCCACTCCTTTGACTCGCACTCATCCCAGACTTGAATTGTATAGGAAGAACAAAAGCATGACATCTTTCACGTATGGATACTCCATGAACCTACAATTGAGCTTCTGAAAGAGTGCATCTCATTTGATCCTGTTAGTGTACAACAGTCCTCATATGGTGCAATGTTAATATCATTTATCAACCAAAAAAATCTATGAACTAAAGACTTACCTTCATTACCTGGACCCATGGAAGCATTACACCACTCGACAATCAATTTTGCATCTATCAACTTTGCATTATCTTTATACTTTAACTCTTGTCATGCTATGGCTCTTTTGATACATGCTCCTGCACCATCATGCTCCCCCTTTCCATGCCCGGCCTCACAAAAGTTCCACATATGTTGAATACCTGTAAAATTATGCCTCCTAATTAGCTAATAGAAATTATGCAAGTTCTTGAATTGTGACGCACAATTATTCGACCATATGATATGTTGACTGAACGATATGCCCCTTCTAGCCAAATCATTGTAGAACACCTGAAAGCAACCTTGCACAAACTCCATAGAATGTGTGCAATCATCATTAATATAGAAATTATACTCCCTTATGATCTTTCTGTCATTCTTTGTACTATCATTCGCATGAATGAATGCGATGTGCACAAATATAGAAACTTGTGTGGAGTTGTAATATTGTGATTGCACCTCACGTTGTGGCTATAGACTATAGTTCTTTGCAAAGTCAACGACTAAAACAATGCTACCAACCAGAAATGTGTCCTTGCATAACTTGAATTGCAAGTCCAACCATCGAGCTCTATGGGCATGTCTTGCATACTCATACACTATGCTATCATGAAATATAGGCATAAACTGATACACTAGAATCTTTTCAATAACCAATTCACACCTCTTTGCTTCTTTACCATCTTTTGTATTGTATGCCACTGTTTTATACTTGCCAAACTCTACTAGTTCATTTCCAATCGCATGTGTTCTTTCCATATGTTCACATATTGGCAAATGTTGCAAGCCACCACAATGATGACATGTGCCATCCAAGCATAATTTCTTGTAGAATATTTGACCTTCCTCTCTTTCACATAAAATTCTTGATATGAAGTCTCTTGAAGATGTTGGTGGGGCACATATGGCACAACCCTGCAAAACATTGTTAGTATGCATATCTAAACATATAGACCTATAAACATCAAAATGGTTAGAAAATTCAATATGTAATCTACAACAAGTAGTACATGTGTGATTTATCTTGACATAGAAAGGTTTTAGCATTTCAAAATATTTTTGACAAATTTTAATTTGAGGATACTTCTCTAGAAATTTACCATAAAACTATGTTTGAGTCTCATCCAAAAAATGCTTTGGATGTGGCTCACAGTTTTGACTACTGATTCTCCTTCTTACCACATCCCTTTGATTCAGAGATACCCTTGTGTAATTCTTCCAAAATTCTTCAATTAGTGATCTCAATGCTTCAACAATTGGTTTATCTTTTCGTGGTAGTCTCCCCAAGAACACCCATAATTCATTGGCATTAGTGTCCTCAATTCTTTGGCATCTTCCAATGACTCTTGATAAAGTTTTCCTATTAATTCTCAATTCTTGACTCGTCTTTCTAATGAGACGAGCTTTCCTCGTTTGACTACTTACTATAGTCGATGTAATCACACGCCGTGTTGCATTACTATCTTTTGTGCGTGAGGTGTTACCCACACTCTCATACGCACTCATTAGACTCTTGACAATAGATTTTTCACTTGAAACCTCTAATGTTCTCAACCCAAGAATATTCATGATGGACCTATACTTTATACTTTGCATCATTTCAATGAATTGTTGACATCTTGCAGTCTCATTTAACTTTTCAAAGAACAATCTCCAAATCTTATGAGCATATCTTTTACAAGTGCGTTTTGGAATCTTACCTTCCATTGGCTGTAAAATATTCTCATAAATATTAATCAAATACTTTGGCTTTCTATGCAAAATTCTAGGTGGTGTTAAGTTAGGTAAATTCATCTCAACATTAGGAATTTCATCAATATTTAAATGAGATGGGCTAGATGGCATACCTTCGATCAAAGATGGAATAGACGACATACCTTGAGGTTGAGGTGGGAATGATGGCATACCTCCTTCATCATATGTGAGTGATGATGTACTCTCAACTTGAGATGTGGTAGATGGTGTCCCTACATGTTGACTTGCGTAGAGGACGTGTCTCCAACTATGGTATTCAAATCTCTCATAGCATGAAGTTTTTGTATTTGTTCTCTTTGTGCCGCTAATACCATATCTCTTTGTGATGGTTGTGGTTCCTCTTCAATTGGCATGTCTTCATTTATCGTGTCCAATTTCCTCTTCTCACGAAGTTCCCTCATAGCCACTACTTTCTTTACATTCTTAGCTTCTATCTCTTCCTGTGTTGGTTTAATTCTTGATGGTTTCCTCAGCATGATGGAGAATTTGTCTGTAGCATGATAAAGAGACCAATATTAGTTCCTAAGAAATGAATACAAGATAATAGTGGGATTGTATTTTTATTATGTTGTAAGGATTTATTGTATAGTTTGACATCATGGTATGTCAAGGTCTATTTATTACACATAATTATTAAAGAGCCCAAGTGTAGAAAATATACATTGCATCATGTGAGATTGTAGGCTGCTTTCTTGATTGGGAATGTGTCTATTTTAAACATGTATGATAAAGCGTGATAAAGTAATTCAAATAGAATTAAGTAAAATGTAAAGAACATGCATGTAAAGACTTGACATACCTAAAAAATGAAGATTCAAATGGAGAGAGTACCCAATTATGTAGTGTTTTTTTCTTCTTGCATCAAACTCCTCAACAATTTGAGTTTTTCACCACTTGCTTTCTTTTCAATGTTAAATTGAATAACACTCAAATATAATTACTAACAACAATACTATTAACCAATCTATAATGTTAAATTCCTAAAATTGAATCACAATTAACATTGCAACACTACAAAAATTGAAACTTGAATAGATATATATCAAACTTGGTGTGAAAACTATGTTATTTCCTCCTTCTCAAGTTGGCAAAGTAGAAAAGGTGGTGAAAAGATCATGCAAAGGTCATAGAATGTGTAAAATGTGCATGTGAACTTCCCAACAGCATGAAAGCACTTCTTTTTTGTTGGAGCACGCGTAAAATCAGTATGAAACCCTATCCCTCAACCCTATCCCTAAACCCTCAACCTTTGAACCTTAACCCTCAACCCTCAACATCAAACCCTAATCCCTCAACCCTTAACTCTGATCCCTCGACCCTCAACCCTATCCCTAAACCCTAAACCCTAAAGCCTCAACCCTCAACCCTTAACGTCAAATCCTAATCCCTCGACCCTTCACTCTAATCCCTCAACCCTAAACCCTATCCCTAAACCCTCAACACTATACCTTAAACCCTAATCCCTCAACCCTCAACCCTAAACTGTAATCCCTCAACCCTCAACCCTAATCTGTCATCCCTCAAATCTAATCCCTCATCCCTAAACCCTAAATGCTATCCCTATTCCTAAACCCTCAACAGACTCGATACTATACCTTAAACTCTAATCCCTTATCCCTAAACCCTTCAACCCTATCCCTAATCCTTATACCCTCCATACTCTACTTTAACCCTAATCCCTCAACCCTCAACCCTATCCCTAAACCCTTGACCCTCAAACCTCAACCCTCAACCCTCAACATCAAACCTTAATCCCTCAACCCTCAACATCAAACCTTAATCCCTCAACCCTTAACTCTGATCCCTCAAGCCTCAACCCTATCCCTAAACCCTAAACCCTAAAGCCTCAACCCTCAACGTCAAATCCTAATCCCTCTACCCTTCACTCTAATCCCTCAACCCTAAACCCTATCCCTAAACCCTCAACACTATACCTTAAACCCTAATCCCTCAACCCTCAACCCTAAACCTTATCCCTAAATCCTAATCCCTCAACCCTCAACCCTAAACCTTATCCCTATACCCTAATCCCTCAACCCTCAACCCTAATTTGTCATCCCTCAACTCTAATCCCTCATCCCTAAACCCTAAATGCTATCCCTATTCCTAAACCCTCAACAACCTCTATACTATACCTTAAACCCTAATCCCTTATCCCTAAACCCTCCAACCCTATCCCTAATCCTTATACCCTCCACACTCTAATTTAACCCTAATCCCTCAACCCTCAACCCTATCCCTAAACCCTTGACCCTCAAACCTCAACCCTCAACCCTCAATGTCAAACCCTAATCCCTCAACCCTTAACTCTAATCCCTCGACCCTCAACCCTATCCCTAAAACCTAAACCCTAAAGCCTCAACCCTCAACGTCAAATCCTAATCCCTCAACCCTTCACTCTAATCCCTCAACCCTAAACCCTCAACACTATACCTTAAACCCTAATCCCTCAACTCTCAACCCTAAACCTTATCCCTAAACCCTAATCCCTCAACCCTCAACCCTAATCCATCATCCCTCAACTCTAATCCCTCATCCCTAAACCCTAAATGCTATCCCTATTCCTAAATCCTCAACAGACTCAATATTATACCTTAAACCTTAATCCCTTATCCCTAAACCCTCCAACCCTATCCCTAATCCTTATACCCTCCACACTCTACTTTAACCCTAATCCCTCGACCCTCAACCCTATCCCTAAACCCTTGACCCTCGAACCTCAACCCTCAACGTCAAACCCTAATCCCTCAACCCTTAACTCTGATCCCTTGACCCTCAACCCTATCCCTAAACCCTAAACCCTAAAGTCTCAACCCTCAACCCTCAACTTCAAATCCTAATCCCTCGACCCTTCACTCTAATCCATCAACCCTAAATCCTATCCCTAAACCCTCAACACTATACCTTAAACCTTAATCCCTCAACCCTCAACCCTAAACCTTATCCCTAAACCCTAATCCCTAATCCCTCAACCCTAATCCATCATCCCTCAACTCTAATCCCTCATCCCTAAACCCTAAATGCTATCCCTATTCCTAAACCCTCAACAAACTTGATACTATACCTTAAACCCTAATCCCTTATCCCTAAACCCTCCAACCCTATCCCTAATCCTTATACCCTACACACTCTACTTTAACCCTAATCCCTCGACCCTCAACCCTATCCCTAAACCCTTGACCCTCGAACCTCAACCCTCAACCCTCAATGTCAAACCCTAATCCCTCAACCCTTAACTCTGATCCCTCGACCCTCAACCCTCAACCCTAAAGCCTCAAACCTCAACGTCAAATCCTAATCCCTCAACCCTTCACTCTAATCCCTCAACCCTAAACCCTATCCCTAAACCCTCAACACTATACCTTAAACCCTAATCCCTCAACCCTCAACTCTAAACCTTATCCCTAAACCCTAATCCCTCAACCCTCAAACCTAATCCATCATCCCTCAACTCTAATCCCTCATCCCTAAACCCTAAACGCTATCCCTATTCCTAGACCCTCAATGGGCTCGATACTATACCTTAAACCCTAATCCCTTATCCCTAAACCCTCCAACCCTATCCCTAATCCTTATTCCCTCGACACTCTACTTTGACCCTAATCCCTCGACCCTCAACCCTATCCTGAAACCCTTAACCCTCGAACCTTAATGTACTCAATCCTCAACGTCAAACCTTAATCCCTCAACCCTTAACTCTGATCCCTCGACCCTTAACCCTTAAAACTTGAACCCTAAAACCTATCCCTACATGCTCGACACTCAACACTATATCTTAAACCCTAATCCCTTAACCCTCATCCCTAAAGCCTCAACCCTAAATCCTTAAACCTTCAACCCTAAACCCTATCCCTAATCCCTCTACCCTCAACACTCTTATTTAACCATAATCCCTTGACCATTAACCCTATCCCTCAACCCTCAACCCTCAGCCCTCAACATTAAACCCTAATTCATCAACCCTAAACCCTAATCCCTCAAACCTAAACCCTATCCCTAAACCATCAATCGTCAACACTATACCTTAAACCCTAATCCCTATCCCTCAACCCTTAACCCTTAAAACTTAAACCCTATCCCTACACCCTCAACACTTGACACTATATCTTAAGCCTTAAACCCTCATCCCTAAAGCCTCAACCCTCAATCCTTAAACCTTCAACCGTAAACCCTATCCCTAATCCCTCTACCCTCGACACTCTAACCCTAACCTTGACATTAAACACTAATTCGTCAACCCTAAACCCTAATTTGTCAACCCTAAACCCTATCCCTAAACCCTCAACACTATACCTTAAACCCTAATCCATCAACCCTAAAACTTAATTCCTCAACCCTCAACCCTAAACACTATCAATAAACCATCAACCCTCGACACTATACCTTAAACCCTAATCCCTCAACCCTCAACCCTAATCCCTCATCCCTAAACCCTAACGCTATCCCTATTCCTAAACCCTCAACCCTCGACACTATATCTTAAACCCTAATCCCTTATCCCTAAACCCTAAACCCTATCCCTCAACCCTTAACCCTTAAAAATTAAACCCTAAAACCTATCCATAAACCCTCGACGCTCAACACTATATTTTAAACCCCAATCCCTTAACCCTCAGCCCTAAAGCCTCAACCCTCAATCGTTAAACCTTCAACCCTAAACCCTATCCCTAATCCCTCTACCCTCAACATTCTACTTTAACCCTAATTCCTTGACCATCAACCCTATCCCTAAACCCTCAACCCTCAACTCTCAACATTAAACCCTAGTCCGTCAACCCTAAACCCTAATCCATCAACCCTAAACCCTATCCCTAAACTCTCAACCCTCAATGCTATACCTTAAACCCTAGTCCGTCAACCCTAAACCCTAATCCATCAACCTTAAATGCTAATCCCTCAACCCTAAACCCTATCCCTAAACTCTCAACCCTCAATGCTATACCTTAAACCATAATCCCTCAACCCTAAACCTTAATCCCTCAACCCTAAACCCTAAACCCTATCCCTAAACCCAACAAAACTGCTTTGCCTTATGTTAGGTTGTTAAACCCATCATTTTTGACACTCTTCTCTTAAAGATATTTGAGTTGCAAGAATATGTCAGAAAAATGGCTATGAACTTTTTTAATGTTAGTAATGTTATATGGCATGTTTTCTGGCCCATCTGGGGTTCATTATGCCAATAGGTGTACACACTATGAGAAAAGCTTTGCGTATGGTACATCCACAGTGAGTAATTAACAATTGAAATCAAAAGGATGATCATTATGAGAAAAGATTTGCATTTGGGTACATCTATGTTTCTTTCTATCCACCCCACACTTAGGGGAGGTATATTGTTATGAAGCAGGCAAATAATCTCCCATTGTTTACTGGCTCTATCCACAAGAACTACTAAATAATACCTTAAACCCTAATCCCTCAACCCTAAACCCTATCCCTAATCCCTCTACCCTCAACACTCTATCTTAACCCTAATCCCTCAACCCTTAACCATAAACGCTATCCCTAAAGCCTCAACCATAAACCTTAATCCCTCAAGGTCCTAAACTCTAATCCCTTATCCCTAAACTCTAAATCCTATCCCTAAATGCTCAACCCTCAACCTTAAACCTTAATCACTCAATCCTTATCCACCCCTCTCCTCCCCTATCTGGCTCACTCCCATCTCTACCCTCCTCTACCCTTGACACTATACATACATACATATAGGCATACATACATACATACATGATTAATACCCTTGAACATAAAAAAATTTAAGGGGAACATAACGCAACCCCATGACAAACAACACAAACTTTTGCGGAAAAGGAAAAATGCAAAGCAAAAACTAATGCACTCGCATTATGTTTTGCTTTAGGAATCCCAAGCCTTGGTCTTGGGATTTGCTTTGAATTTCCAACCCAAAGGCTTGGAGTGCCTTTTCAACATCCACAGACATGTTTTTCCATATTCTTCAAGATTTCAAATAATTTCGTTCGTGCTAACCCTCAGATTTGCATGTGTTTCAAGGTCAAACAAATCGAACACTTGGGTAATGTTAGGCTTTCTCTTAGCTATTTGACAATGTGATTTTTTTCACATTTTAACAATGTTAAGCCTTTCATCTTTAATTTCTTTTATTTGCGTGTCCGTTTTTGGGCAAAAACCATTGTTTGGTCTTTTTTTCATTGTAAATTAACTATTCATTGAAATTTCAAAAAAATTACATATTTAGAAACTAGACTCCATTCTACAAATATTAAAAAAAGAAAAAAATGATTTTCAATTAGTTTTCAAAATTTATAAGGGTAGCACAGCCAAAATACTATTTTTTAGGATGTGTCCACTTTAAAAATTAGTAAAAAAATCAAATATTCATCAAAAAATTATCAGAAAAATTAGGCATAAACTACATGCTATTAGCTAATTTCTCACCAAAGCGATTTTAAAAATACCAAAAAAAAATTGACCTTTTGAGGGAGCCACAAAACATGCTATGTTATGTTTTTTTGACAGAAACAACACCAATTTCTGTCGCTCCCTCTTTTGAACCCCTTAATCTATGTCATTTAAAAAAAAATAGTAGTTTAGAAAGTAGACTCAGAGCACTACAAACATTGTTTTGGTTGCATCTCCAAATTTTGAGTGTAACTATGCTCAATTTCTCATCCAAGGCCAGTATTTCCTGATTTCAAAAAAAAATTGGCCACTTAAGACCCCTTTTTGGCCCCCCATCTTCTTGCACTTACCCATATGCTCTATTTCAGGATCCTAGACATAGATAGATTATCATTCTGCTTATGATATGATCAGATACTGCACTGTGGATGTGGAGAACAATCTTGGTTGCCATCAATGACAACACCTATCAATGCTATGCAATGTCTCTTGCCAACAACTCTCCTGGATCATTTGACTATCGATGCTTCAGTGGAGGACAGTTCATCCCAAGGGGATGGGTCCTCTGAGGTGGGTGAGCTCCCTATCGGGGCTGATCCCGTGGGGGGTGTGTTGGTTGCTGCGGTGTCTCCCACACATTTGTTGGATTCTATCATTCGTTCCTCTTCTCACTTGTCTGCCAGTTTCAGATATGATTATTGCTCGTCCTATTCTGGATTCTAGTCTTATTCCAGGTTCTTTTGCTTCGGCTTTGCCTCCTTCGGGTGCAGCTTCTCTACCCAAGGATTCTCTGGCTGTGGTGGCTACTGTGGGTTTTACGTCCTCAGTGGCTTTCAGGGGAGGATCCCCTCTCCCCGCACTCTATTGATTTGGATTCTGAGCCCTCTTGGACTATGGTTCATCATAAGAAAAGAGGTCTTCCTCGTTCGGTGGCTGCTCTGCACCCTAGAGTTTTGGTTGTTAGATTTGTTGGGTCGGGTTCTGGTATTGTGTAGTTGTTCAGCTTTTTGCTGGGTTTCTGGGCCTGTGTTGTTAGTCTATTGTTTCTGGTCTGCATGGACTGTTTGGTTCAGAACTTTTTAGATGTTGTTGTCAATACTATTGTACTGCGAGCAAGAAAGATATAAGGGTAAAATGTAAGGGTAAAATGTGAATCAATCAAATTGAATTATATAAGACCCAAACATCAACAGAATAAATGAGAGCAAGAAAGATTGAATGAAAAGCAATGAATAACACAAAGCAAACCTTCCCTGATTCGATGCTTCTATTGTTCGCCTATTACAACCGTCCTTTTGCTGATGAAGTAGGCCCTCAGAGAGTGCACTCCTTTAGCTGTGTTCGAGGAAGTCGATGGTAAATGGCTGTTGTGATATGCAATGAAGATGAGCTTCAAAGCAAGTATGTGATCTCAAGCTAGTGAATGACAAGAGGGTGCCAAAGGCGCGCTGGTGATATTTCTACAGAGTAACAATATAGATAGCTTGGATGAATAGAATGGAAGAATGAGGTTTTATTTATAGACTTGGAAGAATGGGAATCAACGGTTGAGAGGAGATATGAAGATCAATGGCTGAGGATGGTTGAGGAATGTGCAACCAGTAGAAATGTGACAAGTGTCTCAGCTCCATCATGAAAGAGGGGATGTGACAAAATTGATTAGAGAGTTAACTCCATTGACTGATCAGTTAACAAACTTGATTGATCAGTTAGAAGAGTGGATTATGGGATTGACTGAATTGATTGACCAGTGAACTGGGTTGATTGAGGAGTCAACAGAATAGATTGACCAGTGAACTCAAATGACTAATTAGTTAACAGATTTGATTGATTAGTTAACTAACTTCTGATTTAAGAAGAAATAGGCCATGTGGGTGAGAAAAATAGGTAATTAAATATTTAATATATTTAATTACATGTGCAACCTCATGAGGTGGACAAGGTGAGGTGTAAAGGTGAGGTGGATTTTTGAAATTTAGAACTTAGGATAGAGGAATTTGGATTAATTAAATCATTTATGATTGTTTAATTGTGTAGGACATTTAGAAGAATTTTAATTAAATAAATTGAATTTATTTAATTATGGAACAGTGAATCGATTAAATAAATTTAGAATATTTATTTAATTGATAGAAGAATGGAATAAATATTTAGAATATTTATTTAGGATGATTTGTGTCTTAGGCATATACAACAATCTTTCTATTAAAGAATGCCTTAGAATTGGCACTAGTTTTGCATTGTGTTTGAGATCAAGTCCACATATTTGGGTCAAGTCTATGGTCACAAATTCATCCTCTAAGTCCAAACTTGACCTTGCGCAACGTGGAATTCTACTCAATTGTTCACCCAAATAATCTTTGTCTACTCTACTCCTTTTTTATATTAGAGGGTTGATGATATTTAAGAATACCGGAAGGGTTGTTGTTATGTCACAAGGAGACATGTTCTCCTAGATTAACCCCCAAAAATATTTGTAAAAGATCAAAAATAGTAGCCAAGGACCCTAAAATGATGCACACAAATTTGGTACTCCTTTTAGCACACCAAATCCAAATGTTTCACTATTGATTACTCCTTTAATGCTCTAGAATGAGAGAGGACTTGTGGACTCCAGATGATGTTACAATGAATGCATTGAATGTTTTTAAATACTAGCACATAGTATCAAATTTGGTAAAACATGTAATTAGTTAGCTCAGAGTGGGAAAACAAGTACTTAGTCAACTCAAGGTGGGAAAAACAAAGGGGAGCAATATGCTAAATTTTGAATTTGAATTTTAGTAAGGAAAGGGGCAAGTCTATGATAGCTAAGTTGACTTTGTGATCGCAGAAAGGACCCTAGGTGGATAAATGGTCAGATTTGAGCTGCTAACAGCGATATCACGGTAGGTGTATGAAGAAATGTAGCAAATGCCTAAATGTGGTGAATGATATCGGAGTATGTGTGTGTAAGGATAAGGTAGAGGGTAAGTGGGTGTGAATGTGTATATAGAGATGGATAAAAGCTAAGGGAATGAGCCCAACTTTGCACAAGATTGTCCCATTTGTCAATATATACATATATCGAGATATTTTCTCAAAATAGACACAAATGAAAAATAACATGAATATACAAATTTCACAGTTAAAAGTATAGTAAATATTAAATTACACAAACTTGATAACATATAATGTTTAGTAATTTTATATGATAAACTGCCTCCATATCGAGGGGGCTCAAAACAATGTTTGAAAGTTACTTGTTTTCAAGTCTCTTTGAGGGGATTGGCTTCCATGGTAGATGAGGCATGTACAAGCTGCTTGGTAATCATACTGTACAATCTTCTAAATAAATCATTTTTCACAGTGTCGAAGGCTCGCTCAAGTTTCTGTATTTGCTCCATAGTATTAGCATTGCATAGGAACAATCCATTATACAGATCCATGCTGTGCCCGGACATAGTCTCTGTCTACACATATAAAAAGTTTTATTATTATATTTATATCTCATATTTTTTATTTTTAACGTAAACAAAACTGCACCTATTGTTTAAGCTCTTTCTACTTTTAAAGATTATAAGAGACCAGCTCTAAAAGCTATTACCAAATGTCTGAGTGTCTCATAACTTTTTGTGTCAATGGGTGTGGATTTCAGATTCATATGTGACAATATCCTGTAGAAAATAACACAAACACTGTTAAGCCAATGGTATGGAGTCCAAGGGGGTTGTATTATAATGGTGAAATAGAGTGTAAGCAATAAAACAGAGAAATGATGTTTTCAGAGTCCAGAATAGTGAATTTGAGTGCTTCTGGTTTAAACAAATTTGTGCAATTAGAAGTTGAATGAACCTTCCCACTGTATGAGTCAAAAACTGAGTTTCTGCAGCATAACGGTCATGTTCTGCACATGTCATCTCCACCATTTTACACCCCTGTTAACAAGAAGAAGAAAGACTTCAAGCTTCTACAATGGATGATGTTAAGAATTCAGCTTCCAAGAAAATTTGTGTCCATAATATTGAAAGAACTACACATTGTAGTTATCATCATTTTAAGGAGCAGTTTTCTTAAATTTATTTCAATTTCAAAGTCTGCCATGTTCTCTGTCAAACATAGGCAGAAACTAGAGGATTGATTGCCCTTACCTCAGATTCAAAAATTGAGAGAAAATCATTGCACTGTTGTGCCCGGCTGCCCTCTTTGCTAATGCGGACTTTATCATAGACAAAGGGAAGACCTGCCCAACTGGCTTTGCCACTCTCTGGTCCGAACATTGGATGAGTGCACAGAATTTCACATTCCACAGGCAAAACCTGCAAATTTCCAATACATAAATAATAATTAGGTTTCAGGAAATATAATGTATCTTTTAAAGGTTCACCAGCATTTAAGCAGTTCATTTGTATGAAAAGGAGAGGACTATTACTGTAAAGAAGGGAAGTGCCCATAAAAGACTAAAATTTCAGTCAAAGCAAGTGTCAAAAGATTTTTAAGGAAATTGGAAGCAGCTGCTTTTATTCCCAGTTTTAGCAATGGGAGTTATCGTACTTTTTTTTTAAGAACAATTTTAATATGATGTATTTATTTATTTTTATTTTTTTAAGGAAGGGTTTTATTTTAAATTGAGATCTTTTTGCAATTTGATTTGCGTGTATTATCTCTTCAGCTAAGAGTTAAGGACTAAGGAGTATCTATTTTGCCAAAGTCACTTGGAACATGATCAAAGACCTTACACTAAACAAAACTTAATCTCTTATAAACTCATTTAAAACCATTCAACTTTAAATTTTATACAAGCTTAAACAACTTGTTATTTTTATTTAAAACATAAAAATTAATAATATTTAAATAATAATTTTAATATAATTTATCATTAAAATGTTAAATTTCATACAATTTAACAAGCTTAAAATTATCTCAAGAACATATAAAATTTCAAATAATTAACAAGATGCATGCCATGTGCTTTTAACAAAGTTCAAAAACAAAAGAATAGAAAACCTATAACTATAGAAGTTTGTTTTTCAAAACCAAAAAACTTAGAAATTTTCTCTTGATTCAATCAATAATCAATAGGTAAGATATATTCGAAGGTAGGCTGGCAATTTTTTTTTTTAAATCTAATAAAATAAAACTTTTTGTTACTACATTATAATTAAAAAATACTAATTTATTATGTATATAAATATTTTGGAATTATCAGCAAAATAATCTATCACATGGTCTTATATCTTTAAACAAGGACTTAAATAGTGATCCCAAAAACAACAGCAACAACAAAGGGAAAAAAAGTTATCACAACCTCAAAATCTAAAAATTGCTTTGTCTTTTAAAACAATACAAAAATTTAATAAATAATAAGTCTGCATTCAATAAAAGAGGGATGACCTGGATTTTCATGGGATGATCTGAGGCTTTTATGAGATGACCCTGAGCTTTTATAGTGAAGACTTCTGTTCAAATAATTTAAGAACTAAGTTACATGTTCATATGTTCATATATACAGAGGCTAACAGATAAACTATTGGATTTAACTTTGACTTTGATTATGATATATTCTTAACAAATTAAAATAAATAACATAAATTTAGATATCTGAGGTACTGTGTTCAAGGTACTTGAAGTACTGTGTTTTATTTTTATTTTTAAATTGAAAATAAAATCCAAATATGGTGGGACCCATGAGGTCCTAATATGCACCATTATGTACCACTGTAACCTCCATTCACATGAGTTGTCACCCTTTGAACTCCCAACCATTTTTCAACAGCTTGACTGTCCAATCTACCTCAGAACTAACTTCCCTAATTTTGATCTCACATATATCTCTAAATCCTGGAATACAAATTTCCCATATAAAAGAAATCCTCAATAAAAAATGTAACATATTTACCTCCAAAAATAGATTTCTTGGAAGCTCCTTGACGGAAAGCACATCTACAAAGAGAGTGTTAGCAGTATTAAGCTCTTCCAATGGAAGAGAACGCAGGGTGGATTCCATGGCCAGAATGGTTGTGCAAACTAATATCACATCCGGACGCTCTTTGCAGAACTCCTGAGGATCTCTGCAATTACCTCATCCTTCTTAAATAAACACAAAGAAATCTAAGCAAAAGAAGAAACTGAGTATGAAGGCAAGTAGAATTAATTACCTGAAGAAGATGACTCCCAGAGCCTGACAAACATGAGAGTAATCTGAGCGTGAAGTAGCAATAAGGGAATGACCCTGCCTGCTCATTGTCTTGGCAAGAAATTGCCCAAATCTCCCAAATCCCACAATGCCGATCTTCAAAACACGGGAAGAAGAAGAAGAAGAAATAGTTGTTTTTGTGACAGAGTTGGCCACGCCCGCCATTGAACAACACCTTTCAAAATCACAATGATAAACAGGATCCCAAGATAGATAGGTTTTCCATGTGTTTAAGCCAGGCAAAATCTACTTTGGAAGGTTCCAAATCACACAATTTAGGGTAAACTTAAAATTGACAAGGAAAACTCGGGCTTATGAGACGCGGTGTCACTCTGTCCACAGCCGAAGAATGGATTAGATTGCTGCAGCAGCAAGGAAGCGGTCCCATGGAATCTGCTTCAAATTCATATTTATGGAGGAGGGGTCCCATGACTCTAAAAAAAATTTGCCACAGATAAGTTAGAATTTTGTCAGAATTTTGTTGGGAAATATAAGCCCATTTTGGAAGTGGTGCTGGAAATTTCTTCCACCAGTGTAGGAGATTTTTCTGTGTCTTGTCACTTCAAGTCAAGGCTTAAATTTGATGACAGTATGGCGGTATTTAGGCATTTTTGCCCTAAAATACAATCAATATTTTAAAAAGATTGTATCATATAAAAGGAGAGATTTATATAGAATTGTGATGATATATATATTTGGTTTATATATAATTTTATTTATACCAAGATATGTCATAATATTTTAAGGGCACCTTTGAATGGATAACCGTCATAAAAAATTTGCTTAACAGGTAGGGTGACTGTCAAATTTAAGCCCTGCATGCCATTCATACATAATTTTCTTGATTTCTGCAAATAAATTTTTAAGAATAATTTTTCTATTTTAACTATTTTTAAGTATTAGTTGTTGCTCCAAAAAATAGTGAGACCACTAACTTTAGCTTAAAGTTTTGAACTTGCCTCTTGCACAAAATTCATGAGACCGCATATTTATGAAAACTCCAAAAAACTCTCAATAGTACCATCTGAAATGTTGTAGAGGGTAGAGGTTGCTCATATTTAAAGTGTACTAGGCATTCTTTGAAAAATCTTGGTTATTTAACATTTATGATTCCCATTACAAATTAGCATATGTCCATTCGGTTTCCCATTTAGTCTTGTGTTCACTTTGAATGTAATAATAATGTGATTAGTGATATATTTTTTTGTTTGATTTGGTTTATGGATCAAATTTTATTTCTTTGTGTTTACACGAATTTCTATATATGTTTTTTTTGTTTCAAAATTTTTATTTTCATCTCTTGGTTTATTTTTGCAATATTTAAGATTGATTTGGTTTAATTGTGGAGTGCAAGAATGACCCTAAAATTTACATATTCAAATTCAGATTCTAACTTTCCTACATCCTTCATCTAACTGTTATGAACTAACTTAATACATATTTGTTTGATATGTTGCTACGTTGTGGTATTTAAAGACATTCAATATATAATTACTTCACATGCAATTGCAAGGAGAAAATCATTTGAGCACACTGATTTCTAAGGGCAATAAAGATTGAGAACCTACATCATCATTATATAGGCCATCTACATGTTTGTATATGTTGTGTTTGATAACACTTATTATCGTTAATCCAACCTGCCAAAGGGGTTTGACCTAGGAGAACCTATTCACCTATCAAGTTGGCAAACTCCTAGATGGTGTCACTGGACACCACTTAGATAGATTAAGCTATCAAGTAGGCTAAGGCAAACAATTTTCAGGTGCACATTATGTGAGATCGATCTGATGTGATGTACAATGTAATGAAATTACTTGAACAAGAGAAGAATCTAATAAGAAATAAGATGCAAATGCTTGATAATAATAATCCACTTTGAGGGGTACCCTCCACAAGCCTTCAACAAGAACAAAATTCACAATATGATGATAATAAACTAACTACTGCATCTTATATATACCATTCTTATCCTATGGAGACCATCCAAACCAACCTAACTACCTATATAAAACTAAAGAAATGAGCATAAACTCATTTAAGGGTTATGCTAGCCACAAGTTAGCTAAAAATATCTCCATGCACATTATAGGTTAAGGGTATAGCATGCCCCCCCTTTAAAACCAACATTGTCCTCAATGTTGATGATCCTTGGATGCTTCTATAAGAATGCTTCATCTACCCATATCACATGTTCACTAGATAAATTCATCTACTTGATCAGATAGTGTATAATCTTCCTCATCTACAACCTCTTAGGGCATGTCTAAAGGATTCCCTTAGGTTCCAAAATGATTTTCCCTCCTTATTAAGTTTTGGTAACTCTATTTAGGTTGAAAATTAGTAAAAATTAAAAATTGAAGATAGCCACACTCAAAATTAGAAGATGTGATAAGAACAAGATTTGTAGTGCTCAAACTATAGTTTGTAAACTACTATTTTTTCTAAAAATGTTGGAGATTAAAAGGTTCAAATAGGCCCAGATGAAAGTTCAAAGCTGTGTTACACTTTTATAAAGGAAATGGCCAACACTGATCTAACTTTTTAACTTGAATCACTACAAAGTAACGTATATGTTTTGAATTTGAAATGATATAAACTAATAAAATATAGATTTTTTAGTGTATTTTATGTTTGTATTTAAAAAAAATAAAAATTATTTAATTGTAGTAATTTATAAAATTGACACTATAATTTAGTTGTTGATAAAATGCTGAAAAATAAGGTTAAATGGGACGTTGCACTTTATATAGTAAATTTCATTTATTTTCTTTCTATTTTTTTGTTATTCATAACTTGAAACTTTAGTCCATCATGGATTAATTTTTTCCTCATTTTGATAAATATATGTTTTTAAATAAATCTTGGAAGTTGCGTGTAATGAAAACAATTGTTTCAATGGGACATCAACTTTTGTCTTAATTGTTTATCCAAAATAGGAGAAAAATTATATCATCTTGACATGGAATATCTCCTCTAGTGCATCATATTTTTTTTTATATTTTTTTTGATAAACTTTTCTATTTTTCCTTAAGATGATAATCAACATCATATTTTGGTGTTGATGACCTACTTTTAGTAAAAATAAAAAATAAAATTTAAACGTTAATTGAAATATTTTTAAAAATATATTTTTACAAAGTAGACTTATAGATCTACAAAAGGGTATTTTTAGATGCTCTTAAAATGATTATTTTCATGAGTAGGAGTTGTTAGAACATCAATTTTTTCAAATAATTTTATTTTTTTGGTAAATTAGCCCTAATGTGATGCTACATATATTTTTAGTGGATGGTTCCAATTGGAAAAGTTGTGGCCTAGATGTAATTTAGTTAGAATGAATCTAGATAGAACATATGTTTCACAAAATTTGACTTTTAGTTGGAAATACTTAAATTTATTTATGTTGATAAGTTGTTCAAAAGTGTGACACGACTTTGAACTTTTACCTGGGGAGCACACAAAGCGCTCTTGTTTTTTTTTCAGAAAAATATAACATAGCATATGGTGTGTTCCCCCTAAAATGTTGACTTTTTTTAAGTATTTCACAAATCACTTCAGAAAATTAGTTAACATCATGTAGTTTATGCCTAATTTTTCTGTTAATTTTTAATGCATATATATTTTTTTATGAATTTTCAAAGTGGACACATCCTGAAAATAAAAAGTTTAGCGTGTTCCCCCCTAATTTTTTGAAAACTAATCAATTTTTTTTTTCAATGTGTATAGAATAGAATCTAGAATCTAAAAATGTATTTTTTTCAAATTTTGACAAACGTTTAAAAATGACACCAGAAATACTAGACATATTTTTTCTACAACAAAAGAACACATTAGCAAAATAAATTGAAGATGTAAACCTTAATGTTATCAATTTTTAGAAAAAATACATGGTTAGAAAGCTAAAAAAAATTGAAGTCATCTTGACCTTTTTCGTATTAACATTAAAAAATATGTAAACCTGATAGAGAGCATGCTTAGGATTTTGTTGATTTTCTATGTTTTGTTGAAAACACATTTTTGGTCTCCAAAAGGTAGGTCCAACCATTTGGATTGGATGTCAAAGACAAATCCAACCCTTAGGGTTGGAATTTTCCAAAGTAGTGAAAAATGCGCTCACATTTTAGACAAGTTAAAATAGAGAGAGGGAGACATAGAGATATAGAGAGGGAGAGGGAGAGGGAGAGGGAGAGGGAGAGGGGGGGAGAGGGGGAGAGAGATGGAAAGAGATAGAGGGAGAGAGAAAGAGAGAAATGGAGGGGAGAGAGAGAGAGAGGTAGAGGGACATATATAAAGAGATAGCAAGAGAGATATAAACAGATGGAGGGGAAAGGAGAGAGGCATAGAGAGAGAGATATAACATTACAGAGAGGGAGACATAGCGATAGAGATATAGCATTAGAGAGAGGGAAAGATAAAGAGAGATAGAGATATAGAGTTAGAGAGAGGGAGACATATAAAGGGGTAGGGGAGGGAGAAATAGAGAGAGATAGAGAGAGGGATACAAAGACTGATGAAGAGGGAAAGAGAGAGAGAGGGGGGGAGAGACAGAAAAAGATAGAGGGAGAGGTGGAGAGATAGATTCAGAGAGGGAAAATATAGAAAGTGGGGCAAATAGAGAGATAGAGAGGGACAGGGGGAGAGAGAGAGAGAGAGAGAGAGAGAGAGAGAGAGAGAGAGAGAGCACATATGTTACCTAAGGTTGTGATGTGGTTGTCATTGATGTCAACACTCAGTTTGGGTTGTCACTAATGTGGTTGTACCACTTTTGTCAACACTTAGTTTGGGTTGTCTGATATGTTGTTGATGTTGGATGTGATGTGGTTGTCAAAATTTATGGTTGGATGTCACGCCTCGGTTAATTTAGTATTGAGTATGATGGTATATTATGATGGGAATTAGAAGTATCAAGATGACACATTAAGATAGGAATTAGAAGCATCAAAAATATATATTAAGATGGGAATTAGAAGTATCAAGATGACACATTAAGATGGGAATTAGAAGCATCAAGAAGATATATTAAAATGGGGACTAGAAGCACTAAGATGTATGTTTCTAAGGTTGTATGAGCTTTCACAAGAAGGTTCTAGTCTCCGAAAGCTGATGAAGATTTCTGCTGCAGGAAGCTGCCTGGGAGACTGCTTCATTAAATTCTCCACATTCCTCTGCATTTGAAGATATGGTCATGCGGTTTAGAATCTAAGTTCAGTATGTTGTGAAGGTGTTATATCTAAGAGATAAAGTATGTATACCTTCTGCAATGAAATTTATGAGTGACAGAGTTCTGGTATGTGCTTTCTCAGAGTAAAATGGTGATGAAGGCTTGTTGGAATGCTCTGCATTCCTCCATATGTGAAGATTTGTCAATGCAATTTTGTGAACATGTTTAGGGAGGTTCAATGCATACTTATATGAAGTATCGAGTGATTTGGTGAGCCGCAAGTAATGTTGAATCTTCTGTGTACTGCCAAGTTGAAATGACCCATGTGCTACAAGCTTCATGTGTTCTTGCTTAAGGGTGACCTAGTTCAAATGAGTGTGATGTGCGGATGTTATTCTTTGACAAAGGTGCTCCAAATAAGGAAACAATATTCAAAGAAAGTAAGAAGACAAAAGATGACGCAACTGATCAAGATGATGACCTTGATGGGGTAGAAGCAAACTTTGTAAGAACATTAAAGAAAGGCACAGGAAAATACAAAGGTAAGTTACCTTTCAAATTTTTCAGTTGTGGAAAGATTGGTCATTTTGCTTCTAAATGTTCATTTAAAGAATCAAAAGGTAATAGCAAAAGAGAGAAGCCCAAAAGAAGTCTATATTTCATGGAGAACAGTTGTTCCTTAGAAGATGTTGATCATGATGATTCAAATGATGAAACACTTTTCATGGCCTTGAATGTTGGTGACAAAAAAAAATGATTTTGGAAAATGTGAAAAGTGTGATACCTTGCAAGCTGACCAAAACAATGATAAATCAATGGTTGTGTGGACTACCTTTCATGCAAAAGAAGAAGACAAGTCTTGGGTAATTGACAATGGTTTCTCTAATCATATGACTGGCGACAAGGAGAAGTTTGTTAGCCTTTAAAAGTGGAATGATGGAGATGTTAAGTTTGGTGGTGACGAGTCTACACAAATCTGTGGAAAGGGTGCTATAACTATTGATGGGAACAACAAGATTGAGGATGTCCTCTATGCCGGAGGGCTAAAGCACAATCTTCTTAGTGTTAGTCAGATGTGCAGTAAAGGATAGAATCTTGCCTTTCATGCCAAAGGTTGTGAAATTAGGAAGGCAGTGTCTGAAAAATTAATTGTAGAAGGTATTAAGTCATATGGAGATATCTATCCACTGAAGGAGGTAAATGGAAGAAAATGCTTATTGCCTCAATCTAGTGAGTGTTGGTTGTGGCACAAGCGAATGGGACACATCAAATTTGATAATATGGTAAAGATCAGCTCTATTCATGCGGTGAGAGATATACCTAAGATAACCAAGCCTGCAAACACATTATGCAAGGAATGTCAAATGGGAAAGTAGACAAAGACAAATTTCAAGAGAAAGGAGTACTCTTCTTCAATGCCATTGGAATTGATTCACACTAACCTATGTGGCCCTACAAGATTAAAGAGTCAATAAGGTGAAAGGTATTTCATGTTACTTATTTATGATTATTCTAGAATGACTTGGGTTACTTTCTTAAGAGAAAAGTCGGATGCCTTTGATAAGTTTAAGGTTTTCAAAGCAATGGTTGAGAATGAAATGGATGCTAAGATCAAATGTTTAAGGTCTGATAGAGGAGGTGAGTTTACTTCAAATGAATTTGAAATTTTTTGTGAAGATCATGGTATTAGGAGACATTTGTCAGTTCCTAGGACCCCTCAACAAAATGAGGTAGTGGAAAGGAAGAATGAGATTGTGCAAGGGATGGCTAAGGCAATGTTGAAATATGCAGATCTACCTAACATGTATTGGAAGAAAGCAGTTCACACTGTTGTCTATCTGATTAACAAAGTATAATTGAGGCTCAATAGCACTAAGACCCCTTATGAGCTATGGTATGGAAGACCTCCCACTATCAGATACTTTAGGATCTTTGGAAGCAAATGATATATCATAAGAGATGAAGAAGACCTAGGAAAGTTTGATTCAAGAAGTGATGAAGGGATCTTTCTTGGTTACTTGACCAGAAGTAAGGCCTATAGATGCTACAACGAGAGATTAGGAAAGATGATTGAAAGCACAAATGTCAAGGTAGATGAAGACTTGTATCAAATCTTACAAGAACCAGAGAGCTGCAAATTTGATATATTTCCATGCATTAAAGAAGAAGAAGAAGAAGAGAAAGAGGAGAAGGAACAAGAACTAGAGCAGATCCCTAAGAATCTAGCAAAGTATGTTCAGAGGAACCATTCATCAGATCAAATCATTGGAGATAAGAATGAAGGTGTGCAGACTAGGAGAAGGTTTGAAAAGGCAAGTGAGCAAGTGAATTTGTGTTTATTATCAAAGGTAGAGCCCAAAACCTTTTTCGATGCTAGAAAAGATGATGGATGTATGAAGGCAATGGAAGAAGAATTGAATCAGATAGAGAAGAATCAGACATGGGAATTGGTTTCCAGACTAGCCAATAAGAATGTTATATGAACAAAGTGGGTGTTGCAAAACAAGCTGAATGAAGATGGTGAAGTTGTGAGAAACAAAGCAAGGTTGGTGTGTAAAGGTTATTCACAAGTTGAAGGCATTGATTTTGAGGAGACTTATGCTTTAGTAGCCAAGATGGAGGCAATCAAGATGTTTTTGGATCTTGCTTCTCACAAGAGCTTCAAAGTTTATCAAATGGATTTCAAGTTAACATTTTTGAATGGTGATCTAGAGGAAGAAGTCTACATTGAGCAACCGGATGGGTTTCAATTGTCAGAAGATCCGGACATGGCGTGCAAACTCAAAAAGGCTTTATATGGTCTCAAGCAAGCACCTAGATCTTGGATTGGATAAGTACTTACTTTAGTAAGACTTCAAGAAAGGTACGACAAATAGTAATCTTTACATTAAGGAAAAGGAAGACATGATTCTGATAGTTGCAGTATATTTTGATTATATCATCTTTGGTGGAGAAGATAGTATGTGTAAGTGGCTTGCAAAAGAGATGTAGAAATAATTTGAGATGTCTATGATTGGTGAGATGTCTTTCTTCCTTGGGCTTCAAATTGCTCAACTAGATGATGGTATCTTTATTTCTTAGGATAAGTATGTTAAAGAGATGTTAAAGAAGCTTGGTATGGAGGATTCTAAACCAGTAAGTACTCTTATGGTTACTGGTTGTCACTTGAGCAAGAATGATGAGTCTCCAGAGGTTGATTAGACTCTTTATAGATCTATGATTGGAGGATTGTTGTACTTGACTGCTTCTAGACCTGATATTATGTATATAGTATGTGTGGTTGCCATATATCAAGCTAATCCTAAGAAAACACATGAGCAAGCAGTGAAAAGAATAAATTCAGATACTTGAAGGGAACTCTAGGTTATGGCTTATGGTATCCTAGAGGTAATGACTTTGATCTAAGTGCTTGCACTAATATTGATTAGGATGGTTGTGTTGATGATAGAAGAAGTACAAGTGGTGGTGCTTTTATTTTAGGAAGAAAATTGGTCTCTTTGTAGAGTAAGAAGCAGGACTCAATGTCCTTATCCATAATAGAAGCTAGGTATATTGCTGCAACATCTTGCTGCACCCAAGTGCTTTGGATGAAGCAAACTTTGAAGGATATAAAGGTGATGTATAATGAGCCTATCCCTATTTTGTGTGATAATACTTGATGAAGGGGGTAAGTCATAAAATACACAACAACAGAAATTGCACATAGAAAATAGAACTTTCTTTTATTGATTTGGACAACTTATTACATTATAGAAGCTCAAATACAATCAGAGGAATCAACCCTCCACAGGTTGCAACACATTACAGATTCCTCTCACAAGACTCTGGAATCATTATCTTCTGTAACCCCCAAATCAGCTAAAATTTTTGTTTTCCCGCCTATTCTTGACTCTACACTTCCCCCTTAACTCTACTACTACCCAGGGTTCCCAAAAATGGTTATTAATAGCTTTTTTGGTAGCCAACAACCTAATTTTGAAATTTGCATCTCCCTCCAAAAATAGGTCAACCTTCTGGAGCCATAACTTTTGATCTAGGTGTCTGATTGACGAACCGTTTTATGCATTGAAAAGTTTGCGAAGTACTCTACGCGCTAAGAACCCACTTTGCTAGTTTTGGCCATTTTTGGGCCCGTACGGGGCTGTTTAGTGCCTCAAACATGAGTTTGAATAATTTTTAGACATTTTTTGGGAAACAAAAACTTTAATATCTTTCAACTCGCAAATGATCTTTGCGTGATTCCTTCGCCAAAGGTCTTATTTTTTAATTATGAAGCTTCCTGTAAATTTTCACTTCATTCTGTGCCCAAATGCAAACTTTCTAAAAATAGCAGGTTGTTATTTTTAGTAGTGTGGAAAAATTGAAAGTTCTACATCATTATTCAAGCAATTATGGAACCAAAACCACAAATTTTGAAAAGAAATGGAATGAACATCAACAATTTTGAAACACATCTTTTTTTGGGTGATGCAAGATTGCCCTTACACCACTGGATGCTCCTACATTAGACACCCAGGGTAATTTGAGAAGTGACCCTGTCACGTCTCAAGTGTTTGTGTGAGGAAAACTCAAACGATCAGCCTCTGCCTTAGACAACCAAGAAGAATATTCAACAGGCCTTCCTTTCCATTTCACCAGGTATTCTTCATATTGCCTGTTCTGAGTACTTCTTCCCACTCAGCTATCCAAGATCTCTTTTATCTCCTCTGTTGAAGTAGATGCTGGAATACTCCACTGTTCTTCTGTTGGTCCATCCTCTGTTCCACCTTCATGATATTCTAATAAATCAACAATGTTGAAAATAGGGGAAATGTTGATCCCACTTGGCAGCTCTACCTCATATGCATTTCCTGAATCATGTTTCTTCAAAATTTTGCATGGTCTAAATTTCTTCATTTTCAGCTTATTGTGTGTTCCAATTGGGAACCTTTCTTTTCTCAAGTGAACCATGACTTCATCTCCTACCTGGAACTCCTTATATCTCCTCTTATGATCTGCCTTAGCCTTGTACTAAATATTCATCTTATTAATGTGCCTTTTCACCTCTTCGTGCAAATTCTTCCTATGTGCTACAAAGTCTTCAGCCTCGGCACTTGTCTTTTCTCCTTTGTCTAGATTCCTTAACTCTGAAGTATTTCTTGGACTATTCCCATATACAATCTGGAATGGTGATTTACCAGTACTCCTATTGATAGAATTATTGTAAGCAAATTCTGCCTATGGTAAAATCAAATCCCATCGCTTGGGCTTATCCCCTACTAAGAATCATAGCAAGTTACCCAAACTCCTATTCACCACTTATGTCTATCCATCAGTCTGTGGATGGTGTGTAGAACTAAACTTTAAATCTATTTTCAACTTCTTCCACAATGTTCTCCAGAAATAACCAACAAACTTGGTATCTCAATTTGAAACTATGCTCTTTGGTAGACCATGTAATCTCACCACCTCCCTAAAAAATAACTTTGCAATATGAACAGCATCATTAGTCTTCTTACAAGGAATAAAATGTGTCATCTTCAAGAATCTGTCCACCACCACAAAAATGGAATCATGTCCTCTCTGTGTCCTTGGTAAACCAAGAACAAAATCCATACTAATATCATCCCATGGCTCCTCTGTTATAGGTAGTGGCTGATATAGACCTGTATTCTAACTTGCTCCTTTCGCCATCTAACATACTCTGCAACTCTACACAAATTTCCTCACATCCTGCTGCAATTGTGGCCAATAATAATTTTCACCAACAATAGCAATGGTCTTATCTCGACCAAAGTGTCCAGCCAATCCTTCACTATGCTTCTCCTTAATCAGGTTCTCTCTCATAGAACTCCTTGGAATGCACAACTAGCTTCCTCTAAACAACATTCCATCTTGGATTATGAAATCCAACCATTTTGTCTTGTCCAAAGTAATAGGTTCCAAACAAGCTTTCTAGGCCTCTGCAAAATCTAGATCTTCAGGATACAAAATTTTGAGCTCATCGAACCCAACAACCTCTATCTTCATTTCTGTCAACAAATTTTGCCTTCTACTTAAGGCATCTACAACTCTGTTGGACTTCCCACTCCTGTGCTTCAAAACAAAAGTATAGCTCTGCAAAAACTTAACCCATTTTAAATGCCTTTGGTTCAACTTTCCTTGACTATTAAGATACTACAAAGCCTGATGATCAGTATATAAAACAAACTCCTTTGGCAACAAATAATGTCTCCATTTCTTCAAAGCCTGAACTATTGCATAAAACTCCCGATCATAAACATAATACTTTTTCTTGGCATCATTAAGCTTCTCACTAAAATAGGTAATGGGCTTACCTTCTTGACTCAAAACAACTCCTATAGCACTACCACTTGCATCATAGTCTACCTGAAATACCTTATTGAAATCTGGAAGTGACAAAACAGGTTGCTCTGTGACTTTCTGCTTTAATGTATCAAAGCTTTTGTCTACTCCTTTAGTCCATTTAAACTCTTTTCTATGCCCTCTCATTGTCTCAGTTAGGGATGCACAAATGCTACTAAAATTCCTAATAAAATTTCTGTAAAAACTTGCCAAACCATGAAAAGATCTTACCTCGAAAGCACTCCTCGGCGTAGGCCATTCAATGATAGCCCTCACTTTCTCTGGGTCCATCTTAAGACCTTCCTCGGAGACAACAAATCCCATGTATACTAATTCCTTCACAAAACTACATTTCTTCAGATTAATCAACAACTTCTCCTCCCTCAACTTCTCTAAAACTCTTCTAATATGCATCAAATGCTCATCCCAAGTCTTACTGAAAATTAAAATATCATCTAAATAAACAATAACAAAACTTCCCAAAAATTCTTTCAGTACCTCGTTCATGAGCTACATGAATGTGCTCGATGCATTGGTTAGCCCAAATGGCATGACTAACAACTCATAAAACTTTCTTTTGTCTTGAAGGCTATCTTCCACTCATCTCCTTCTCTGATACGGATCTAGTGATACCTACTCTTCAGGTCAATCTTTGTGAAGTACTTGGCTCCACTCAAACAGTCCATTATGTCATCCATTCTGAGCAATGAAAATTTGTACTTGATTGTGATCTTATTGATGGCTCAAGAGTCTGTACACATTCTCCACTCTCCATCTTTCTTTGGTGATAGTATTGTAGGTACCGCACATGGACTTAGGCTCTCTCTTATCAATCCCTTCCTCAACAACTCCTAACCTTGTTTGTTCAACTCTTCACTCTCTGCTGGAGTCATTCTATGGGCTACCTTATTCAACAAATTGGCTCCTGGTATCAAATCCATTTGATGACTTATCTTCCTCACTGGTGGTAAACCTTTTGGTACATTATTAGGATCCTGTTTATCATTGTGATTTTGAAAGGTGTTGTTCAATGGCGGGCGTGGCCAACTCTGTCACAAAAACAACTATTTCTTCTTCTTCTTCTTCCCGTGTTTTGAAGATCGGCATTGTGGGATTTGGGAGATTTGGGCAATTTCTTGCCAAGACAATGAACAGGCAGGGCCATTCCCTTATTGCTACTTCACGCTCAGATTACTCTCATGTTTGTCAGGCTCTGGGAGTCATCTTCTTCAGGTAATTAATTCTACTTGCCTTCATACTCAGTTTCTTCTTTAGCTTAGATTTCTTTGTGTTTATTTGAGAAGGATGATGTAAGTGCAGAGATCCACAGGAGTTCTGCAAAGAGCGTCCGGATGTGATATTGGTGTGCACAACCATTCTGGCCATGGAATCCACCCTGCGTTCTCTTCCATTGGAGGAGCTTAATACTGCTAACACTCTCTTTGTAGATGTGCTTTCCGTCAAGGAGCTTCCAAGAAATCTATTTTTGGAGGTAAATATGTTAATTTTTTATTGAGGATTTCTTTTATATGGGAAGTTTGTATTCCAGGAATTAGAGAGATATATGATCAAAATTAGGGAAGTTAGTTTCTAGGGTAAATTGGACAGTCAAGCTGTTGAAAAATGGTTGGGAGTTTAAACGGGTGACAATTGATTTATTTGAAAACCACTTGAAGAATAACAATCACCAATTGAAACCAGAATATAAAATCCTAGAGAGCAAACACTTCATACAAGTTATTAAATTTCTATCTTTTGATGAAAGCGAATGGGTTAGGTATGTATTGAATCAGATACATGATGAGTTTATGTGGTTATTGAAGTTGTTCAAGATCACAAAAGATGTAATCCGAATTGTGACTAGACTAAATGCAACTGGTGGGCAACCCATGCTTAAGGATGTGAAAAATCAAATAGTAAATGATGAAACTGGAGCAAAATTTGACAGAAGAGCCATGACTATCAATGACATCACTGATCTGGATGTCAAGTTTGCTTTGACGGTAGTTGGGTATAAGATTTACCACTCCAATAGGGAGAATTCAGTTTTTGGAACAGTTATTTATGCCGCATATCAGATGATAAAGGAGAATGTGGATTATGACTTGTGTGAGCTACTACAAAGACAACTACTAGAAAACCTGAACAAAATAAAAAAGGACAAGAAAAATAAATAAGTAGGATTTTATATTCTAGTTTCAATTGGTGATTGTTATTCTTCAAGTGGTTTTCAAATAAATCTAGTAGTTTTAGATTTCCAAATTCCTCTATATTGCAGTGAATGTAAGCCCTAATATCTTCGATATGTAAAACCCTGTACGAAACTCCAGAAAATGCACCTAACGGTTCAACCTCTACAAATTTGAATGGATGTTTCTTGAACTTGGGATGAGGCCTCTCAGTGACATCTACCACTAGAGATGTAGCTAATTTGTAGAAATTTAGAGCTCAAAAGATTTCACAGAAAATAGAAAATACCTTGCTACGTAGATTAGGGTTTTTGCTTGGAAATCCTTTTCTCACCTCCAACTCTTGAGAATTCTCAGCTCTAAGCTTGTCCACTTCTTTCTTCTTGATTTCTCTTGATGCAAATTGTTTGAAATGAGGAGTGAATGACCCTTTTAAGCTTCGCATCACCTAATTTGCCTTTGTAATAAATGCCCTACTCTAGCACATCTGGTTGCTCTATTTTTGAGTAGTCTTTCATGTATTGCTCCGTAATTTGCCATATCCATCTCTTTACTTTCAGAAATCCTTCCACATGGTTTGAAACAATCCATGATCTCTTTTCTTATTGTGCTAGATCTAGGCACTTACTTGTTGGCTGGGGGAATTAATTTGTAGTGTTGCTCCCCCTAAGCCAAAACTTCCAACTTAATTCCCAGAGGAATTATCAACACCAGATTGCGGTGCAGATCCAGTACTGTCATTCATAATGGTTTTCCTTACCTATATCTTATTTGATTCATCCTGAGTCTCATTCATATCAATTTTTTCTTTGCCTTTGTCTTGTCTTAGTTCATCCAGTTTTCTGTTTACCAGACCTCTTCTTCCATTGTCTTTACTTCTATAGACTCTTGCAATATGACCATATTTATTGCAATTAAAGCATACAGCATTTCTTTTATGATTTTCTCTTGATCTGCACTGATTAGCCATATGTCCAAACCCATTGCAAACAAATAAGTAACCATTGAAAGAATTGCTAATTCTTCTATTATTGGGATTATTCATTGTCATACTTTTGCATTCATTTGATCTATGACCATACCTATTACACTTGAAGCATTGACTGGAGAAGGATGGACTATTTTGATTTACTCTGCTTTTGCACTGAGTGGCTTTATGAACGAATTTGCTGCAGTTGAAACAATTTCCATTGAATGATGGATATCTTTGAGCATTTGGTTGTCTTACCAGAGGTTTTCTAGGTCTGTTTCTCCCATTCTTAGGTTGAAAATTTCTCTATCCGGATCCAGAGTTTTCACCTTTCTCATATCCAAGACCATGCTTGTCATTGACCCTTTTCTGTCCTTCAAGTAGTGCTTCAAGTTTAGCTAAACTTATCTTGAATTTCTCCTTGTATTCATTTGCAATATCTAGGTCATGTCTGAGAATGACTATTTGCCTTTCAAGATCTCTCTCATTGTCTCTACTTTCTTGTAGATCAGACTCTATATGGCTAGCTATTCCATCCAATCTACAACATTCTTTAGATCTTTCTTTTAGATTGTGTTTCATATCTTCTTCAATTTTCTTCCTATCTTCACTTTCTTTGGTTTGCCTCATCACCCCAGATTCCATTTCAATTTTCAGAATAGCGACTTCTTTTGAGAACTTTTCACATTCTTTTGTTTTTTCCTTCAAAGCTTCATTCAAATCATTTTCTTTAGGTAAACTGGATAGCTGTAGAAGTAGCTCCTTTTTCTTTGCAAAGATTTCTTTAATTTATCTTTTAACATTTCAATGGTGTCATCAACATCTTTGAGTTCACCTCTCAGATTACTAATTTTTGTTCTAGATTGAGCAAGTTCTTCTAGGGCTGATTGAAGATCTCTTAATGAACCCATTTGAAACTTCTTCCAAGATCTTTTCCTTAAGATGTTAGGCTTCTCTAAGGATCCTAGCTCTGATACCAATTGTTGGATTAGGTTCGGACAACTAAGAGGGGGGAAGGGTGAATCAGTTGTCACACATTTACAACTTTTTCTTTTTCTAATCTGACTTTTCAACTTATAATGAAATTAATGAAATAAACATTTCAGCATCACATAAGCAGAAATATAAATAACACACTTGACACCAAGACTTTTGACGTGGAAACCCGGTTAAGGGAAAAACCATGGTGGGGGTCAACCCACAAGAATTACTACCTTGTTAAAAGTATTTTATAAATGGGAATGCACATGCATTTGGGCTCACTGCCCCGAGCTCATTGCTCAAGTGGAGGCTCACTGCCTATAGAAAAGATTACAGAGATTTTGAATTGGCAAGATGCATCTGCCAATGTTGGAGATCAGTTTCAGTTAAGTCCAAATACTGACTTTGTACACTTCATCTTTATTCTACTCTTCTCTCTATTCTGCCTTCATTCGGATATCAAATTTTTGTACCTTTCACACATACACCTTTTTCGCACATTCACACACCCAAAATATCCACAATTGTCGGCTATATATATCCTTATCTTGAATTGTAATCACTTGCCAGTCGACAACAACAACACTTTGAATTTTTTAAGAAAGGTTTATTTTGTCGGCTAGATCCATACACCAATATTGATGCGTATCAAAAATAACACATGTAGATCATCATACATGTCGGCCATTAACATTCTATCTCATACACAGTTCATCAAAACACTTATATTGGGTCCGCACAAGGATTAACATAAGTCTGACTGTTCTTCACTGAACTGTTCTGTCATAATAGGATCTGGTATTCAAATGCTCATAACTTTTGATCTCTTTATCTTCGGAGGCTAAAAACTTGGATTTAGATTGTCCTGGTGTCCCTCTACACTCCTTCAGATCTGCAACACATAATGATTAACTGAAGAGATCCGCTGACAAAAATACTGGACTCTGCATATGCTCTATTTTAGGATCCTGGACATAGATAGATTATAATTCTGACTTTCTGTATGATCAGATACTGCACTGCGGATGTGGAGAACAATCTTGGTTGCTATCAATGACAACACCTATCAATGCTATGCAGTGTCTCTTGCCAACAACTCTCCCAGATCATTTGACTATCGATGCTTCAGTGGAGGACGGTTCATCCCAAGGGGATGGGTCCTTTGAGGTGGGTGAGCTCCTTGTCAGGGTTGATCCCGTGGGGGGTGTGCCAGTTGCTGCGGTGTCTCCCACACGTTTGCTGGATTCTACTGTTCGTTCCTCTGCTCATTTCTCTGCTAGTTTCGGCTATGATTGTTGCTCGTCCTGTTCTGGATTCTAGTCTTATTCTGGGTTCTTCTGCTTTGGCTTTGCCTCCTTCGGGTGTGGCTTCTCTGGCTGTGGCGGCTACTGTGGGTTTTGCATCCTCAGTGGCTGTGGCTTCAGGGGAGGATCCCCTCTCCCCGCGCTCTATTGATTTGGATTTTGAGCCCTCTTGGACTATGGTTCATCATAAGAAAAGAGGTCTTCCTTGTTCGGTCACTACTCTACACCCTACAGTTTTGGGTGTTAGATTTGTTGGGTCAGGTTTTGGTATTGTGTAGTTGTTCGACTTTTTGCTGGGTTTCTGGGCCTGTGCTATTAGTCTGTTGTTTCTAGTCTACCTGGACTATTTGGTTCAGGACCTTTTGGCTGTTGCTGTCAGTCCTATTGTATTGCCCTTGTGGCCTTGTCTGTAAAGGGTTCTGCTTACCTTTTTCAGTAAATTTTTCCCTTTGGGTGTTTTGTAACAGGGTTCGGCTCCCTTGTTCAGCCGCTTATCATAATCAAAAACAATGTGAAGGCAATGAAGCACAAACTTGAAAAAGAAGATCAATATGAAAATAAGATTAAAAGATTAAAAAATCCAAAAAGTATAGATCTAAAAATCCTAATGAATAGAAAAAAAGACCCTATGTGGAAGGTGGGTTTTGTAAGATCAAGCTAGTACACTAAAATGTGAAGAAAATAAACTTTTCATTGGGTTAACTTAGGCTAATTAAATAAATGCAATCAATTAAACACAAATCAACCTAGATTAATTAATGATAATTGGGATTACTAAATCTAATAATTTGCAACAACTATTTTAGGAAGGTAAATACAAAGGAGGACTTACTTATCTCTATGATTGAAGAATGTGTGTCAATGATGAAGATTCTGGTAGCATATTGGTATCTAATCAAGAAATGACAATCTTTCTATTAAAGAATGCCTTAGAATTGGCACTAGTTTTACATTGTGTTTGAGATCAAGTCCACATATTTGGGTCAAGTCTATGGTCACAAATTCATCCTCTAAGTCCAAACTTGACCTTGCGCAACGTGGAATTCTACTCAATTGTTCACCCAAATAATCTTTGTCTACTCCTTTTTTATATTAGAGGGTTGACGATATTTAAGAATACCTGGGAAGGGTTGTTGTTATGTCACAAGGAGACATGTTCTCCTAGATTAACCCCCAAAAATATTTGTAAAAGATCAAAAATAGTAGCCAAGGCGCCTAAAATGATGCACACAAATTTGCTACTCCTTTTAGCACACCAAATCCAAATGTTTCACTATTGATTACTCCTTTAATGCTCTAGAATGAGAGAGGACTTGTGGATTCTAGATGATGTTACAATGAATGCATTGAATGTTTTTAAATACTAGCACATAGCATCAAATTTGGTAAAACATGTAATTAGTTAGCTCGGAGTGGAAAAATAAGTACTTAGTCAACTCAAGGTAGGAAAAACAAAGGGGACCACTATGCTAAATTTTGAATTTGAATTTTAGAAAGGAAAGGGGCAAGTCTCTGATAGCTAAGTTGACTTTGTGATCGCAAAAAGGACCCTAGGTGGATAAATGGTCAGATTTGAGCTGCTAACAGCTATATCACGGTAGGTGTATGGTAGGTGTATGAAGAAATGTAGCAAATGCCTAAATGTGGTGAATGATATCGGAGTATGTGTGTGTAAGGATAAGGTAGAGGCTAAGTGGGTGTGAATGTGTATATAGAGATGGATAAAAGGTAAGGGAATGAGCCCAACTTTGCACAAGATTGTCCCATTTGTCAATATATACATATATCGAAATATTTTCTCAAAATAGACACAAAAATAAATGAAAAATAACATGAATATACAAATTTCACAATTAAAATAAATATTAAATTACACAAACTTGATAAAATATAATGTTTAGTAATTTTATATGATAAACTGCCTCCAGATCGAGGGGGCTCAAAACAATGTTTGAAAGTTACTTGTTTTCAAGTCTCTTTGAGGGGATTGGCATCCATGGTAGAAGAGGCATGTACAAGCTGCTTGGTAATCATACTGTGCAATCTTCCAAATAAATCATTCTTCACAGTGTCAAAGGCTCGCTCAAGTTTCTGTATTTGCTGCATAGTATTAGCATTGCATAGGAACAATCCATTATACAGATCCATGCTGTGCCAGGACATAGTCTCTGTCTACACATATAAAAAGTTTTATTATATTTATATCTCATATTTTTAATTTTTAACTTAAACAAAACAGCACCTATTGTTTAAGGTCTTTCTACTTTTAAAGATTATAAGAGACTACAGCTCTAAAAGCTATTACCAAATGTCTGAGTGTCTCATAACTTTTTGTGTCAATGGGTGTGGATTTCAGATTCATATGTGACAATATCCTGTAGAAAATAACACAAACACTGTTAAGCCAATGGTATGGAGTCCAAGGGGGTTGTATTATAATGGTGAAATCGTGTGTAAGCAATAAAACAGAGAAATGATGTTTTCAGAGTCCAGAATAGTGAATTTGAGTGCTTCTGGTTTAAACAAATTTCTGCAATTAGAAGTTGAATGAACCTTCCCACTGTATGAGTCAAAAACTGAGTTTCTGCAGTATAACGGTCATGTTCTGCACATGTCATCTCCACCATTTTACACCCCTGTTAACAAGTGGAAGAAAGACTTCAAGCTTCTACAATGGATGATGTTAAGAATTCAGCTTCCAAGAAAAATTATGCCCATAATATTGAAAGAACCACATATTGTAGTTATCATCATTTTAAGGAACGGTTTTCTTAAATTTATTTCAATTTCAAAGCTTGCCATGTTCTCTGTCAAACATAGGCAGAAAGGAAAGGATTGATTGCCCTAACCTCAGATTCAAATATTGAGAGAAAATCATTGCACTGTTGTGCACGGCTGCCCTCTTTGCTAATGCGGACTTTATCATAGACAAAGGGAAGACCTGCCCAACTGGCTTTGCCACTCTCTGGTCCGAACATTGGATGAGTGCACAGAATTTCACATTCCACAGGCAAAACCTGCAAATTTCCAATACATAAATAATAATTAGGTTTCAGGAAATATAATGTATCTTTTGAAGGTTCACCAGCATTTAAGCAGTTCATTTGTATGAAAAGGAGAGGACTATTACTGTAAAGAAGGGAAGTGCCCATAGAAGACTAAAATTTCGGTTACAGCAAGTGTCAAAAGATTTTTCAGGAAATTGGAAGCAGCTGCTTTTATTCCCAGTCTTAGGAATGGGAGTTATATTATTATTTTTCTTTAAGAACAATTTTAATATGATTTATTTATTTATTTTTATTTTTATTTTATTTTTTTAAGGGAGGGTTTTATTTTAAATTGAGATCTTTTTGCAATTTGATTTGGGTGTATTATCTCTTCAGCTAAGAGTTAAAGACTAAGGAATATCTATTTTGTCAAAGTCACTTGGAACATGATCAAAGACCTTACACTAAACAAAACTTAATCTCTTGTAAACTCATTCAAAACCATTCAACTTTAAATTTTATACAAGCTTAAACAACTTACTTGTTATTTTTATTTAAAACGTAAAAATTAATAATATTTAAATAATAATTTTAATATAATTTATCATTAAAATGTTAAATGTCATTCAGTTTAACAAGCTTAAAATTATCTCAAGGACATATAAAATTTCAATTAATTAACAAGATGCATGCTATGTACTTTTAGCAAAGTTCAAAAACAAAAGAATAGAAAACCTATAACTACGAAAATTTGTTTTTCAAAGTATCCATCTAAGTCAGCAGCATCAAACCAAAAAATTAGAATTTTTCTCTTGATTCAATCAATAGGTAAGATATATTAGAAGGTAGGGTGGCAATTTTTTTAAAAAAATCTAATAAAACAAAACTTTTTGTTACTACATTATAATTACAAAAATATTATTTTATTATGTAAATAAATATTTTGGAATTATCAGCAAAATTATCTATCACATGATCTTATATCTTTAAACAAGGACTTAAAGAGTAATCCCAAAAACAGCAGCAACAACAAAGGAAAAAAAAGTTATCACAACCTCAAAATCTAAAAATTGTTTTGCCTTTAAAAACAACAAAAAAAATTTAATAAATAATAAGTCTTCATTCAATAAAAGAGGGATGACCTGGATTTTCATGGGATGATCTGAGGCTTTTATGAGATGACCCTGAGCTTTTATAGTGAAGACTTCTGTTCAAATAATTTAAGAACTAAGTTACATGTTCATATGTTCATATATACAGAGGCTAAAGATAAACTATTGGATTTAACTGACTTTGATTATGATATATTCTTAACAAATTAAAATAAATAATATAAATTTAGATATCTGAGGTGCTATGTTCAAGGTACTTAAAGTACCATGTTTTATTTTGATTTTTAAATTGAAAATAAAATCCGAATATGGTGGAACCCAAGAGATTCTAATATGCACCACTGTAAGTTGTCACCCGTTTGAACTCCCAACCATTTTTCAACAGCTTGACTGTCCAATCTACCCAGAACTAACTTCCCTAATTTTGATCATATATATATATCTAAATCCTGGAATACAAATTTCCCATATAAAAGAAATCCTCAATAAAAAAATGTAACATATTTACCTCCAAAAATAGATTTCTTGGAAGCTCCTTGACGGAAAGCACATCTACAAAGAGAGTGTTAACAGTATTAAGCTCCTCCAATGGAAGAGAACGCAGGGTGGATTCCATGGCCAGAATGGTTGTGCACACCAATATCACATCCGGACGCTCTTTGCAGAACTCCTGTGGATCTCTGCACTTACATCATCCTTCTCAAATAAACACAAAGAAATCTAAGCAAAAGAAGAAACTGAGTATGAAGGCAAGTACAATTAATTACCTGAAGAAGATGACTCCCAGAGCCTGACAAACATGAGAGTAATCTGAGCGTGAAGTAGCAATAAGGGAATGACCCTGCCTGCTCATTGTCTTGGCAAGAAATTGCCCGAATCTCCCAAATCCCACAATGCCGATCTTCAAAACACGGGAAGAAGAAGAAGAAGAAATAGTTGTTTTTGTGACAGAGTTGGCCACGCCCGCCATTGAACAACACCTTTCAAAATCACAATGATAAACAGGATCCCAAGACAGATAGGTTTTCCATGTGTTTAAGCCAGGCAAAATCTAGTGCTTTTTAGAAGCAAAATCTACTTTGGAAGGTTCCAAATCACACAATTTAGGGTAAACTTAAAATTGACAAGGAAAACTCGGGCTTATGAGACGCGGTGTCACTCTGTCCACAGCCAAAGAATGGATTAGATTGCTGCAGCAGTAAGGAAGCGGTCCCATGGAATCTGCTTCAAAATATTTTTATGGAGGAGGGGTCCCATGACTCCAAAAAATTTTGCTACAGATAAGTTAGAATTTTGTCAGAATTTTGTTTGTTTGGGGAAATATAAGCCCATTTGGGAAGTGGTGCTGGAAATTTCTTCCACCAGTGTAGGAGATTTTTCTGTGTCTTGTCAATTCAAGGCTTAAATTTGATGACAGTATGGCGGTATTTAGGTATTTTTGCCTTAAAATACAATCAATATTTTAAAAAGATTGTATCATATAAAAGGAGAGATTTATATAGAATTGTGATGATATATATATTTGGTTTATATATAATTTTATTTATACCAATATATGTTATAATATTTTAAGGGCACCTTTGAATGGATAACCGTCATAAAAAATTTGCTTGACAGGTAGGGTGACCGTCAAATTTAAGCCCTACATGCCATTCATATATAATTTTTTTGATTCATGCGAATAAACTTTTAAGAATAATTTTTCTATTTTAACTATTTTTAAGTATTAGCTGTTGCTCCAAAAAATAGTGAGACCACTAACTTTAGCTTAAAGTTTTGAACTTGCCTCTTGCACAAAATTCATGAGACCACCTATTTATGAAAACTCCAAAAAACTCTCAATAGTACCATCTGAAATGTTGTAGGGGGTAGAGGTTGCTCATATTTAAAGTGTACTAGGCATTCTTTGAAAAATCTTGGTTATTTAACATTTATGATTCCCATTACAAATTAGCATATGTCCATTCGGTTTCCCATTTAGTCTTGTGTTCACTTTGAATGTAATAATAATGTGATTAGTGATATATTTTTCTGTTTGATTTGGTTTATGGATCAATTTTTATTTATTTGTGTTTACACTAATTTCTATATATGTTTTTTTTGTTTCAAAATTTTTATTTTCATCTTTTGGTTTATGTTTGCAATATTTAAGATTGATTTAGTTTAATTGTGGAGTGCAAGAATGACCCTAAAATTTACATATTCAAATTCAGATTCTAACTTTCCTACATCCTTCATCTAACTATTATGAACTAACTTAAGACATATTTGTTTGACATGTTGCTACATTGTGGTATTTAAAGACATTCAATATATAATTACTTCGCATGCAATTGCAAGGAGAAAATCATTTGAGCACACTAATTTCTAAGGGCAATAAAGATTGAGAACCTACATCATCATTATATAGGCCATCTACATGTCTGTATATGTTGTCTTTGATAACACTTATTATCGTTAATCCAACCTGCCAAAGGGGTTTGACCTAGGAGAACCTATTCACCTATCAAGTTGGCAAACTCCTAGATGGTGTCACTGGACACCATTTAGATAGATTAAGCTATCAAGAAGGCTAAGGCAAACAATTTTCAGGTGCACATTATGTGAGATCGATCTGATGTGATGTACAATGTAATGAAATTACTTGAACAAGAGAAGAATCTAATAAGAAATAAGATGCAAATGCTTGATAATAATAATCCACTTTGAGGGGTACCCTCCACAAGCCTTCAACAAGAACAAAATTCACAATATGATGATAATAAACTAACTACTACATCTTATATATACCATTCTTATCATATGGAGACCATCCAGACCAACCTAACTACCTATATAAAACTAAAGAAAAGAGCATAAACTCATTTAAGGGTTATGCTAGCCACAAGTTAGCTAAAAATATCTCCATGCACGTTATAGGTTAAGGGTATAGCATGCCCCCCCTTTAAAACCAACATTGTCCTCAATGTTGATGATCCTTGAATGCTTCTGTAAGAATGCTTCATCTACCCATATCACATGTTCACTAGATAAATTCATCTACTTGATTAGATAGTCTATAATCTTCCTCATCTACAACCTCTTAGGGCATGTCTAAAGGATTCCCTTAGGTTCCAAAATGATTTTCCCTCCTTATTAAGTTTTGGTAACTCTATTTAGGTTGAAAATTAGTAAAAATTAGAAATTGAAGATAGCCACACTCAAAATTAGAAGATGTGATAAGAACAAGATTTGTAGTGCTCAGAATATAGTTTCTAAACTACTATTTTTTCTAAAAATGTTGGAGATTAAAAGGTTCAAATAGGCCCAAGTGAAAGTTCAAAGCTGTGTTACACTTTTATAAAGGAAATGGCTAACACTGATCTAACTTTTTAACTTGAATCACTACAAAGTAACGTATATGTTTTGAATTTTGAAATGATATAAAGTAATAAAATGTAGATTTTTTTAGTGTATTTTATGTTTGTATTTAAAAAAATAAAAATTATTTAATTGTAGTAATTTATAAAATTGACACTATAATTTAGTTGCTGATAAAATGCTGAAAAATAAGGTTGAATGGGACATTGCACTTTATATAGTAAATTTCATTTATTTTCTTTCTATTTTTTTGTTATTCATAACTTGAAACTTTAGTGCATCATGGATTAATTTTTTCCTCATTTTGATAAATATATGTTCTTAAATAA
Source organism: Cunninghamia lanceolata (assembly GCA_027924645.1). NCBI lineage: Eukaryota > Viridiplantae > Streptophyta > Pinopsida > Cupressales > Cupressaceae > Cunninghamia > Cunninghamia lanceolata. The sequence goes on from BSBN01000627.1 coordinate 20,939,876, forward strand.
ATCTTGGAAGTTGCGTGTAATGAAAACAATTGTTTCAATGGGACGTCAACTTTTGTCTTAACTGTTTATCCAAAATAGGAGAAAAATTATATCATCTTGACATGGAATCTCTCCTCTAGTGCATCATATTTTTTTAAAATTTTTTTTGATAAGCTTTTCTATTTTTCATTAAGATGACAATCAACATCATATTTTGGTGTTGATGACCTACTTTTAGTAAAAATAAAAAATAAAATTTAAACATTAATTGAAATGTTTTAAAAAATATATTTTTACAAAGTAGACTTATAGATCTACAAAAGGGTATTTTTAGATGCTCTTAAAATGATTATTTTCATGAGTAGGAGATGTTAGAACATCATTTTTTTCAAATAATTTCATTTTTTTGGTAAATTGGCCCCAATGTGATGCTACATATATTTTTAGTGGATGGTTCCAATTGGAAAAGTTGTGGCCTAGATCTAATTTAGTTAGAATGAATTTAGATAGAACATATGTTTCACTGAATTTGACTTTTAGTTGGAAATACTTAAATTTATTTATGTTGATAAGTTGTTCAAAAGTGTGACACGGCTTTGAACTTTTACCTAGGGAGCACACAAAGCACTTGTTTTTTTTCAGAAAAATATAACATAGCATATGGTGTGTTCCCCCTAGACTTTTTTTAAGTATTTCACAAATCACTTCAGTGGAAAATTAGTTAACATCATGTAGTTTATGCCTAATTTTTCTCTTAATTTTTAATGAATTTTCAAATTGGACACATCTTGAAAAATAAAAATTTAGTGTGTTCCCCCCTAATTTTTTGAAAACTAATCAATTTTTTTTAATGTGTATAGAATAGAATCTAGAATCTAAAAATGTATTTTTTTCAAATTTTGACAAACGTTTAAAAATGACACCAGAAATACTAGACATATTTTTTCTACAACAAAAGAACACATTAGCAAAATAAATTGAAGATGTAAACCTTAATGTTATCAATTTTTAGAAAAAATACATGGTTAGAAAGCTAATAAAAACTTGAAGTCATCTTGACATTTTTCGTATTAACATTACAAAATATGTAAACCTGATAGAGAGTGTTGGTTTTTCTTCTAAATCAGCATCAGGGTTTGCCAGTTCCTATGCACGTGTAGATTCAGCCAATTAATACAGGAGGTTGCATGAGCTCCTCCCCTTCACTTCTGGTTCTGCCGCACCAAGGGGGTTGTCCCTATTTGCTAAAGATGTGACCTTGACTAGCTCAATGATTGATAGATTTAGCTTGATAGCAACAGACAGAATACTCTCATGTGTGGACCAAGATCTGCATGATAGATCACAAGGTTGGCAACATTCTTGGACATATGTGTCTGGTTGGGTATGAGAGTATGCAGGGGTCCTAATCCTACTCCTACAACTAACAGGTGAAGGTGTTGAAATGGTTGGACATGATGTCCTGGATGCAAGACATGGGGTTTTGGCTCATAACTACTGATCCAGGAACAAATCAGTGCCTATCTTAGGGCAAGGAGTCAACTAGACGTATACAACAGATGGTTTGCAACTAGCATTCAAGTTTCTAGGGGTTGGATTTGATGCTTGCCTTACAAACATCACCCAAAGATGGGTATTTAGCTGCCTCTACTTACAAATATCCCTATTGACATGCAACCTTCTCCATACATTGACCTAAAATAGTTTAATCCACTCCTTGAATGGAAGTTACAGATCAAGCATGCAGTATAGATATCTATACCCTAGAATCTATGAAACCCTTAGCAACCAGATTCAAAAGAAGGATGACATGCAGCGAATGGAGACAAGCAGATAGACACATGCAATAAGCATTTTTCATATAAATCAACATGAAACTGAACATATGTGCAAAATACATTCATGTTGCAACTCATAAACTCTAAAATGGGATAGAACAACCACGATCATGCCTTGTCTTTCATTATTTACACAAAAATGCCCCAGGCCTTCAACAACCAACAAATGAGCAACACAGCTTGTATATACAACAAGAAGGTACTCAGCATTAATTACATGGCACAAGTCAAAAGTCTGCTAGATACAGTTCATTCTGAGGAAATGGCGCTCAAACATTCAATGCAGCAGGTGGAGGAGGAGACAGGAAGAGATCTCGAGCCTTGCACCGCCGCCGGGGGATTCACATCTCCAGTTGGGTACTAGACCCATCCACGCCATCGCCCATACCTCTGCAACAATCACCATTAATGCCCACCTACTCGTGGCCTTGGGAAAAACATCATACTATGCATCGCAACCATTTCCCGCCAAGATTTATCACCCTGATATTTCAAATTTATGTGGGAACTAATTATCCCACATGCACCCCATACTTTATATACTAGGTCGTGAGCATATATGATGTTGGCGCTTTTGCTCCTGATGACACCAGTATAAACCTTGTCATCATCCTCCATCGGCCAGACCACTCCTCATCGGCAAACCACTTGCTTGTCCTCCCGACATCTCATATCTTGCCGATGAACATCCTTCATCGGGAGGACCCAACATGTTGGAGTGACACATTCCTAACACGCCGATGACCAAAGTCATGCCGACGGCTCTCCCTGCACACATCCTCTGATATGCAAAATATCATCCTAATATTTCACATAACCCTGATATGAAATATCACCCCACAGAAAAAAATCACCCTGCGGGAAAGCATATCTGGACCTCATCACCCGATGAAAATATCACCCTAACGTCAGCATCATATTGCAATATCACCCGCATGATAATCGCCTTCATCGGCACAACCTGATGCATCGGAGGAAGATCCTCCTGCTTAGCCGATACCAAATGTCTGGCCGATGAAAATCCTGCATGTCCACAAAAATCCTGATGACATCACCGTCATATTGCAATATCAGGGGGATCTTTGTAAGATGACCGCTGCTAGAAATATGATCCCCTCGGACCTTGATGACATCACCACCACATTGGCACCGAGCGATAAAGCAAACATGAAGTGATAAAATAACATCGAGGTGATCTTAACTAAGATCACCCGATGTTCAAATATGATGATCCCTATGAACATCGGGTCACACTTAGAACCTTGCAGCAACATCATCAGGATAATCTTAACTAAGATCACCTAATGTTAAAATATCACCCCGACGAAAGATCATGCTAGCAGAAAATATGATGACCCTTGCAAGCAACATCAGGGTGATGTTTGGAAATATGATGATGATGACCTCCTCCGAAGAAAAAATGATGCTGACATAGAAACATGCTGAGGAGGCCCAAAAACTTAGAATTTTTTGGATTTTTTGGGAAGGTACCTGTATATACATATTCAGGTACCAACAGAGAGCATGCTTAGGATTTTGTTGAAAACACATTTTTGGTGTCCAAAAGGTAGGTCCAACCATTTGGATTGGATGTTAAAGACAAATCCAACCCTTAGGGTTGGAATTTTCCAAAGTAGTGAAAAATGTGCTCACATTTTAGACGAGTTAAAATAGAGAGAGGGAGACATAGAGATATAGAGAGGGAGAGGGAGAGGGAGAGAGAGAGATAAGGGGGGAGAGATAGAAAGAGATAGAGGGAGAGAGAAAGAGAGAAATGAAGGGGAGAGAGAGAGAGAGGGACATATATAAAGAGATAGCAAGAGAGATATAACAGATGGAGGGGAAAAGAGAGAGACACACAAAGATAGTGAGAGAGAAATATAAAGAGATAGAGGGAGAGAGAGAGGGGGGAGAGGGGGAGAAATAGATATAGATCTAGGGAGAAAAAGAGGGAGAGATAGCTAGATAGAGAGGGGGGATAGAGATAGAGATAGAGATAGAGATAGGGAGAGGATAGAGAGATAGAGAGGGAGAGAGGGAGAGATGGAGAGATAGAGAGAGGGAGAGATAGAGAGATAGAGAGGGAGAGATATAGAGACAGGGGGATAGAGATAAAAAGATAACATTATAGAGAGGGAGACATAGAGATAGAGATATAGCATTAGAGAGAGGGAAAGATAAAGAGAGATAGAGATATAGAGTTAGAGAGAGGGAGACATAGAAAGGGGTAGGGGAGAGGGAGAAATAGAGAGAGGGAGACATAGAGTGATGAAGAGGGAAAGAGAGAGAGGGGGGAGAGATAGAAAAAGATAGAGAGAGAGGTGGAGAGATAGATTCAGAGAGGGAAAATATAGAAAATGGGGCAAATAGAGAGATAGAGACGGAGACGGAGACGGAGACGGAGAGAGATAGAGAGAGATCGGAGAGAGAGAGAGAGAGAGAGAGAGAGAGAGAGAGAGAGCACATATGTTACCTAAGGTTGTGATGTGGTTGTCATTGATGTCAACACTTAGTTTGGGTTGTCACTAATGTGGTTGTACCACTTTTGTCAACACTTAGTTTGGGTTGTCTGATATGTTGCTGATGTTGGATGTGATGTGGTTGTCGAAGTTCATGGTTGGATGTCATGCCTCGGTTAATGTAGTATTGAGTATGATGGGAATTAAAAGTATCAAGATGACACATTAAGATAGGAATTAGAAGCATAAAAAATATATATTAAGATGGGAATTAGAAGTATCAAGATGGCACATTCAAATGGGAATTAGAAGCATCAAGAAGATATATTAAGATGGGGACTAGAAGCACTAAGATGTATGTTTCTAAGGTTGTATGAGCTTTCACAAGAAGGTTCGAGTCTCTGGAAGTTGATGAAGATTTCTGCTGCAGGAAGCTGCCTAGGAGACTGCTTCATAAAATTCTCCACATTCCTCTGCATTTGAAGATGTGGTCATGCGGTTTAGAATCTAAGTTCAGTATATTGTGAAGGTGTTATATCCAAGAGATAAAGTATGTATACCTTCTGCAATGAAATTTATGAGTGACAAAGTTCTAGTCTGTGCTTTGTCAGTGTAAAATGGTGATGAAGGCTTGTTGGAATGCTCTGCATTCTTCCATATGTGAAGATTTGTCAATGCAATTTTGAGAACATGTTTAGGGAGGTTCAATGCATACTTTTGTGAAGTATCAAGTGATTTGGTGAGCCGCAAGTAATGCTTAATCTTCTATGTGTATCGCCAAGTTGAAATGACCCATGTGCTACAAGCTTCATGTGTTCTTGCTTAAGGGTGACCTAGTTCAAATGAGTGTGGTGTGTGTATGTTATTCTTTGACAAAGATGCTCCAAATAAGGAAACAACATTCAAAGAAAGTAAGAAGACAAAAGATGACGCAACTGATCAAGATGATGACCTTGATGGGGTAGAAGAAAACTTTATAAGAACATTGAAGAAAGGCACAGGCAAATACAAAGGTAAGTTACCTTTCAAATGTTTCAATTGTGGAAAGATTGGTCATTTTTCTTCTAAATGTTCATTTAAAGAATCAAAAGGTAATAGAAAAAGAGAGAAGCCCAAAAGAAGTTTGTATTCCATGGAGAACAGTTGTTCCTTAGAAGATGAGGATCATGATGATTCAAATGATGAAACACTTTTCATGGCCTTGAATGTTGGTGACAAAAAAGATGATTTTAGAAAATGTGAAAAGTGTGATACCTTGCAAGATGACCAAAACAATGATAAATCAATGGTTGTGTGGACTACCTTTCATGCAAAAGAAGAAGCCAAGTCTTGGGTAATTGACAATGGTTTCTCTAATCATATGACTGGTGACAAGGAGAAGTTTATCAGCCTTTAAAAGTGGAATGGTGGAGCTTTTAAGTTTGGTGGTGACGAGTCTACACAAATTTGTGGAAAGGGTGCTATAACTATTGATGGGAACAATAGGATTGAGGATGTCCTCTATGTCAAAGGGCTAAAGCACAATCTTCTCAGTGTCAGTCAGATGTGCAATAAAGGATAGAATCTTACCTTTCGTGCCAAAGGTTATGAAATTAGGAAGGTAGAGTCTGAAAAACTAGTTGCAGAAGGTATTAAGTCATATGGAGATATCTATCAGTTGAAGGAGGTAAATGGAAGAAAATGCTTATTGCCTCAATCTAGTGAGTGTTGATTGTGGCACAAGCGAATGGGACACATCAAATTTGATAATATGGTAAAGATTAGCTCTATTCATGCGGTGAGAGATATGCCTAAGATAACCAAGCCTGCAAACACATTATGCAAGGAATGTCAAATGGGAAAGTAGACAAAGACAAATTTCAAGAGAAAGGAGTACTCTTCTTCAATGCCATTGGAGTTGATTCACACTAACCTATGTGGCCCTACAAGATTAAAGAGTCAATAAGGTGAAAGGTATTTCATGTTACTTATTGATGATTATTCTAGAATGACTTAGGTTACTTTCTTAAGAGAAAAGTTAGATTCCTTTGATAAGTTTAAGGTTTTCAAAGCAATAGTTGAGAATGAAATGGATGCTAAGATCAAATGTTTAAGGTCTAATAGAGGAGGTGAGTTTACTTCAAATGAATTTAAAATTTTTTGTGAAGATCATGGTATTAGGAGACATCTGTCAGCTCTTAGGACCCCTCAGTACAATGGGGTAGTGGAAAGGAAGAATGGGATTATGCAAGGGATGGCTAGGGCAATGTTGAAAGATGCAGATCTACCTAACATGTATTGGATGGAAGTAGTTCACACTATTGTCTATCTGATTAACAGAGTATAATTGAGGGTCAATAGCACTAAGACCCCTTATGAGCTATGGTATGGAAGACCTCCCACTATCAGATACTTTAGGATCTTTGGAAGAAAATGCTATATCAGAAGAGATGAAGAAGACCTAGGAAAGTTTGATTCAAGAAGTGATGAAGGGATCTTTCTTGGTTACTCAACTAGAAGTAAGGCCTATAGATGCTACAACAAGAGATTAGGAAAGATGATTGAAAGCATAAATGTCAAGGTAGATGAAGAATTGTATCAAATCTTACAAGAACCAGAGAGCTGCAAATTTGATATATTTCCATGCATTGAAGAAGCGAAGAAGAGAAAGAGGAGAAGGAACAAGAACTAGAGCAGATCCCTAAGACTCTAGCAAAGTATGTTCAAAGGAACCATTCATTAGATTAGATCATTGGAGATAAGAATGAAGGTGTGTAGACTAGGAGAAGGTTTGAAAAGGCAAGTAAGCAAGTGAATTTGTGTTTATTATCAAAGGTAGAGCCCAAAACCTTTTTCGATGCTAGAAAAGATGATGGATGTATGAAGGCAATGGAAGAAGAATTGAATCAGATAGAGAAGAATCAGACATGGGAATTGGTTTCTAGACTAGCCAATAAAAATGTTATAGGAACAAAGTGGGTGTTGCAGAACAAGCTGAATGAAGATGGTGAAGTTGTGAGAAACAAAGCAAGGTTGGTGTGTAAAGGTTATTCACAAGTTGAAGGCATTGATTTTGAGGAGACTTATGCTTTAATAGCCAGGATGGAGGCAATCAAGATATTTTTGGATCTTGCTTCTCACAAGAACTTCAAAGTTTATCAAATGGATGTCAAGTTAACATTTTTGAATGGTGATCTAGAGGAAGAAGTCTACATTGAGCAACCGGATCGATTTCAATTGTTAGAAGATCTGGACATGGTGTGCAAACTCAAAAAGGCTTTATATGGTCTCAAGCAAGCACCTAGATCTTGGATTGGATAAGTACTTACTTCAATAAGGCTTCAAGAAAGGTATCAAAAATAGTAATCTTTACATTAAGGAAAAGGAAGACATGATTCTGATAGTTGCAGTATATGTTGATTATATCATCTTTGGTGGAGATGATAGTATGTGTAAGTGGCTTGCAAAAGAGATGTAGAAATAATTTGAGAAGTAGAAATAATTTGAGATGTCTATGATTGGTGAGATGTCTTTCTTCCTTGGGCTTCAAATTGCTCAGCTAGATGATGGTATCTTTATTTCTTAGGCTAAGTATGTTAAAGAGATGTTAAAGAAGCTTGGTATGGAGGATTCCAAACCAATAAGTACCCCTATGGTTACTGGTTGTCACTTGACAAGAATGATGAGTCTCCAGAGGTTGATCAGACTCTTTATAGATCTATGATTGGAGGATTATTGTACTTGATTACTTCTAGACCTGATATTATGCATACAGTATGTGTGGTTGTCATATATCAAGCTAATCCTAAGCAAACACATGAGAAGGTAGTGAAAATAATAAATTCAAATACTTGAAGGGAACTCTGGGTTATGGCTTATGGTATCCTAGAGGTAATGACTTTGATCTAAGTGCTTACACTAATGTTGATTGAGATGGTTGTATTGATGATAGAAGAAGTACAAGTGGTGGTGCTTTTTTTTAGGAAGAAAATTGGTCTCTTGGTAGAGTTAGGACTCAATGTCCTTATCCACAACAGAAGCTGAGTATATTGTTGTAGCATCTTGTTGCACCCAAGTGCTTTGGATGAAGTAGACTTTGAAGGATATAAAGGTGATGTATAATGAGCCTATCCCTATTTTGTGTGATAATACTTGATGAAGGGGGTAAATCATAAAACAAACAACAACAGAAATTGCACATAGAAAATAGAACTTTCTTTTATTGATTTGGACAACTTATTACATTACAGAAGCTCAAATACAATCAGAGGAATCAACCCTCCACAGGCTACAACACATTACAGCTTCCTCTCACAAGACTATGGAATCATCTGCCTTTTGTAACCCCCAAATCAGCTAGAGTTTCTGTTTTCCCACCTATTCTTGACTCTACACTTCCACCTTAACTCTACTACTACCCAGGTTTCCCAAAAATTGTTATTAATAGCCTTTTTGGCAACCAACAACCTAATTTCAAAATTTGCATCTCCCTCCAAAAATAGGTTAACTTTCGGGAGCCATAACTTTTGATCTGGGTGTCTAATTGATGAACTGTTTTATGCGTCAAAAATCTCACGGAGTGTTCTACATGCTAAGAACTCGCTTTGCTGGTTTTGGCCATTTTCAAGCCCGTACGGGGCCGTTTAGTGCCTCAAACTTGAGTTTGAATAATTTTTAGGCATTTTTTGGGAAACAAAAACTTTAATATCTTTCAGCTTACAAATGATCTTTGCGTGATTCCTTCACCAAAGGTCTATTTTTCAGTTATGAAGCTTCCTGTAAATTTTCACTTCATTCCGTGCCCAAATGCAAACTTCCTAAAAATAGCAGGTTGCTATTTTTAGTAGTTTGGAAAAACTGAAAGTTCTACATCATTATTCAAGCGATTATGGAACCAGTACCACAAATTTTGAAAAGAAATGGAAAGAACATCAATAATTTTAGAACACATCTTTTTTTGGGTGATGCAAGATTGCCCTTACACCACTGGATGCTCCTGCATTAGACACCCAGGGTAATTTGAGAAGTGACCCTGTCACGTCTCAAGTGTTTGTGTGAGGAAAACCCAAACAGTCAACCTCTGCCTTAGACAACCAAGAAGAATCTTCAACATGCCTTCCTTTCCATTTCACCAAGTATTCTTCATATTACCTATTTCGAGTACTTCTTCTCACACGACTATCCAAGATCTCTTCTATCTCCTCTATTGAAGTAGATGCTGGAATACTCCACTGTTCTTCTATTGGTCCATTCTCTGTTCCACCTTCATGATATTCTGATAAATCAACAATGTTGAAAATAGGGGAAATGTTGATCCCACTCAATAGCTCTACCTCATATGCATTTCCTGAATCATGTTTCTTCAAAATTCTGCATGGTCCAAATTTCTTCATTTTTAGCTTATTCTATGTTCCAATTGAGAACCTTTCTTTTCTCAAGTGAACCATGAGTTCATCTCCTACCTGGAACTCCTTATATCTCCTCTTCTAATCTACCTTAGTCTTGTACTGAATATTCATCTTATTAATGTGCCTTTTCACCACTTCGTGCAAATTCTTCATGTGTGATGCAAAGTCTTCAACCTCGGCACTTGTCTTTTCTCCTTTGTCCAGATTCCTTAACTCTGAAGCATTTCTTGGACTATTCCCATATACAATCTGGAAGGGTGATTTACTAGTACTCCTATTGATAGAATTGTTGTAAGCAAATTCTACCTGTGGTAAAATCAAATTCCATCCCTTGGGCTTATCCCCTACTAAGCATCGTAGCAGGTTACCCAAACTCCTATTCACCACTTCTGTCTGTCCATCAGTCTGTGGATGGTGTGCAGAACTGAACTTCAAATCTATTTTCAACTTCTTCCATAATGTCCTCTAGAAATAACCAACAAACTTGGTATCTCAATATGAAAATATTATCTTTGGTAGACCATGTAATCTCACCACCTCCTTGAAAAATAACCCTGCAATATGAACAACATCATTAATCTTCTTGCAAGGAATAAAATGTGCCATCTTCGAGAATCTATCCACCACCACAAAAATAAAATCATGTCCTCTCTATGTCCTTGGTAAACCAAGAACAAATCCATACTAATATTATCCCATGGCTCCTCTGGTATAGGTAGTGGCTAATATAGACCCATATTCTGACTTGCTCCTTTCGCCATCTGACATACTCTACAACTCTACACAAAGTTCCTCACATCCTGCTGTAATTGTGGCCAATAATAATTTTCACCAACAATAGCAATTGTCTTATCTCGACCAAAGTGTCAAGCCAATCCTCTACTATGCTTCTCCTTAATCATGTTCTCTCTCATGGAACTCCTTGGAATGCACAACTAGCTTCCTCTAAACAACATGCCATCTTGGATTATGAAATCCAACCATTTTGTCTTGTCCAAAGTAACAGGTTCCAAACAAGCTTTCCAGGCCTCTGCAAAATTTGGATCTTCAGGATACAAACTTTTGAGCTCATCGAACTCAACAACCTCTATCTTCATTTCTGTCAACAAATTTTGCCTTCTGCTCAAGGCATCTGCAACTTTGTTGGACTTCCCACTCCTGTGCTTCAAAACAAAAGTATAGCTCTACAAAAACTCAACCCATTTTAAATACCTTTGGTTCAACTTTCCTTGACTATTAAGATACTGCAAAGCCTGATGATCAGTATATAAAACAAACTCCTTTGGCAACAAATAATGTCTCCATTTCTTCAAAGCCTAAAATATTGCATAAAACTCCTAATCATAAACATAATACTTTTTCTTGGCATCATTAAGCTTCTCACTAAAATAGGCAATGCGCTTACCTTCTTGACTCAAAACAACTCCTATAGCACTACCACTTGCATCATAGTTTACCTAAAATACGTTATTGAAATCTGGAAGTGACAAAACATGTTGCTCTATGACTTTCTATTTTAATGTATCAAAGTTTTTGTCTGCTCATTTAGTCCATTTAAACTCTTTTCTATCCTCTCTCATTGTCTTAGTTAGGGGTGCACAAATGCTACTAAAATTCCTGATAAAATTTCTATAAAAACTTGCCAAACCATGAAAAGATCTTACCTCGGAAGCACTCTTCGGCATAGGCCATTGAATGATAGCCCTTACTTTCTTTGGGTCCATCTTAAGACCTTCCTCTCAGACAACAAATCCCATGTATACCAGCTCCTTCTTCACAAAACTACATTTCTTCAGATTAATCAACAACTTCTCATCTCTCAACTTCTCTAAAACTCTTCTGATATGCATTAGATGCTCATCCCAAGTCTTACTAAAAATCAAAATATCATCTAAATAAACAATAACAAAACTTCCCAAAAATTCTTTCAGTACCTCATTCATGAGCCGCATGAATGTGCTTGGTGCATTGGTTAGCCCAATTGGCATGACTAACCACTCATACAAACTTTCCTTTGTCTTGAAGGCTATCTTCCACTCATCTCCTTCTCTGATACGGATCTGGTGATACCCACTCTTTAGGTCAATCTTTGTGAAGTACTTGGCTCCACTCAAACAGTCCATTATGTCATCCATTCTGGGCAATGGAAATCTGTACCTGATTGTAATCTTATTGATGGCTCAAGAGTCTGTACACATTCTCCACTCCATCTTTCTTTGGTGCTAGTACTGTAGGTACTACACATGGACTTAGGCTCTCTCTTATCAATCCCTTTCTCAACAACTCCTAAACTTGTCTGTTCAACTCTTCACTCTCTGCTGGAGTCATTCTATGGGTTGCCTTATTCAACAAACTGACTCCTGGTATCAAATCCATTTGATGACTTATCTTCCTCAATAGTGGTAAACCTTCTAGTACATTATCAGAGATAATGTCCTGACATTCTTCCAACATATCTAAAACTTCTACTGGTACATCTTCACATTTCTCTTGACTAATCTTAGGAATCAATGCAAAACAATGACGTTCATGCTTCATACCCTCCAAAAATTTTCTACCATCTACTAAGCAAATTCTGGTAGTACTACATACCTTTTCTTCCACCTCCTTCAAGGGCTTCAATTTATGACGAACTCCATCCTTTATTAGGAAATATGTGTTTGCACGACCATCATGGACAATGCTCCTATCATACTGCCATGGCCTCCCCAATAGCATATGACATGCGTCCATTGGTATGATATCACACAGCACCTCATCATGGTAGTCTCCAATCTTGAACTTCACTAAACACTGCTCATTGACCAAAGCTCTATGGTCCTTCTGCAACCATCCAATCTGATATGGATGTGGATGCTTTCTTCTTGTCAACTTCAACTTGTCAACCATCTCCTCTAAAACAAGATTATCAGTGCTCCCACTATTAATAATAATATCACAACACTTACCTTCACATTTGCACCCTGTGTGGAATAAACTCTTCTTTTGATTAGGTTCTTTTTCCTCATTCAACAAAGTTCTTCTGACAACTAGGGTTTCTCCCCTTTCAGTATCTTCAGAATGCTTAGACTACGTATCTTCATCTACATGTGCAACTCGTGCATTACCTTTAGGTCTTCTATTTGTCCTTCCTTGATGTTGTGGACACTCATATGCTCGGTGTCCTTCACATTGGAAACAAGTTCCTTTGAAACCTCCTCTTCCAAGTCCTTACCCAGGTCTGCCTCTTCCTCTTCCTCTTTGCTCACCATTTTTCTGGTCACGAGGGCGGTAGGTATTATCTCCTCTTTGAATTTGACTAGTGCCAGCTTCTTCACTTTTCTTTGAATCTTCATTTCATCCCCCATAGGGTCTTCCAGCAGTCCTTCCACCTTGACCTCTTCCTCTTTGCTTGCTGTTAAATCTTTTATTCATCTTCTCTTCCACCTTCAGGGAAAACTGGTATGCATCTTCTATGGTGGTCATTCTGACCAGGCTCAACTCCTCTTGAATACTTGGCCTCAACCCATTAATGTAATGGGCTACCTTCTCCTTATTTGGCTCTGCATGGCCTGTCCTAATAGTAATCTTATAAAACTCTTCTGTATACTCCTTGACAGACTTGTTACCTTGCTTCAATCCTTGCAGCTTCTTCAATAGCTCCATCTCATAGTCCATAGGAATGAACTACTTCTTCAGTTTCTCCACCATCCAATCCCATCTGGCGATATTTCCTTTTCCTCTTCTGTTCCTCTCTAACTGAACCTCCTTCCACCAAATATTTGCATGGCCCTTCAACTTTGTTTTTGCAAACTTGACCTGATCTGGGTCCTCCACGTCTTCATACTTGAAATACTCCTCCATGTCATTGATCCAATTAATGAGCTATTCCAGGTTCAAATCTCTAGAATATGTAGAAACTTTGATTCTGGGCATCTTTCCAATCTTAGAAATGGCCCTTAACAACCTAACTTGAGCAGGATCTCCTGCAGCTTCTTGTTCTTCCTTGGTTAGCTCTTCTTCCACTTCATCCTCGCTTTCTTATTTTGTTCTCGGATCAAACCCTCTTCGCAGCTCCTCTTGCAATGCATCAATTTGCCTTTGTAGGGCTCTAAAACCCTCTTCCGTCAAAGTATTCCTCCCAATACGATTTCTTCATGGAGGCATCTTGATCTCCACAGCAAACCCACAACCTCAGGTCCTGGTACAAACTGCCTCACGGTCGACGATCTGTCTACACACTTAGGAACCCTTGCTCTAATACCACTTGATGAAGGGGGTAAATCATAGAATACACAACAACAAAAATTGCACATAGAAAATAGAACTTTATTTTATTGATTTGGACAACTTATTACATTACAGAAGCCAAATACAATCAGAGGAATCAACCCTCCACAGGCTACAAAACATTACAACTTCCTCTCACAAGACTCTGGAATCATCTGCCTTCTGTAACCCCCAAATCAGCTAGGGTTTCTATTTTCCCACCTATTCTTGACTCTACACTTCCCCCTTAACTCTACTGCTACCCAGGGTTCCCAAAAATAGTTATTAATAGCCTTTTTGGTGGCCAACAACCTAATTTCAAAATTTGCATCTCCCTCCAAAAATAGGTCAACTTTTGGGAGCCATAACCTTTGATCTGAATGTCTGATTGACGAGCTTTTTTACGCATCGAAAAGATCACAGAGTGCTCTACATGTTAAGAACCCACTCTACTAGTTCTAGCCATTTTCAGGCCCGTACGGGGCCGTTTGGTGCCTCAAACTTGAGTTTGAATAATTTTCAAGCATTTTTCAGGAAACAAAAACTTTAATATCTTTCAGCTCACAAATGATCTTTGCATGATTCCTTCGCCAAAGGTCTTATTTTTCAGTTATGAAGCTTCCTATAAATTTTCACTTCATTCCGTACCCAAATGCAAACTTTTTAAAAATAGCAGGTTGTTATTTTTAGCAGTTTGGAAAAACTGAAAGTTCTACATCATTATTCAAGCGATTATGGAACCAAAACCACAAATTTTGAAAAGAGATGGAAAGAACATTAACAATTTTGAAACAAATCTTTTTTGGGTGATGCAAGATTGTCCTTACACCACTGGATGCTCCTGCATCAATACTAGTGCTATCAATATTTCCAAGAATCCAGTGATGCATTCCAGAACCAAGCATATATCAATCAGGTATCACTTTTTGAGAGAGAAGGTTGCAGATAAAGTAGTGAAATTAGAATATGTTCCAACAAAGGATTAGATTGCAGACATTTTCACAAAGGCTCTTGCAAAGGATACTTTTGAGTATCTCCAGCAGAAGTTAGGGGTAATTGCCCCTCCTTCTAACTAGATGCATGGTTGGTGCATCTATCCAGGGGGAGTAATTCCTTCTATATATTTTTCCTAGATTGATGGTGGCTACCTCTCAAGGGGAGCAAGTAGTGGTTGTTGCTGATAGGGAAAGTTGCAAAAGAAGAGTTTGTTACCCTTTGTCCTTGATGTCAAAGGGGGAGAATGAGAAAGTGTGTTTTGCCATCAATGCCAAAGGGGGAGATTGTTGCACATATGTTAACTAAGGTTGTGATGTGGTTGTCACTAATGTCAACACTCAGTTTGGGTGGTTTGATATGTTGCTGGTGTTGGATGTGATGTGATTGCTGAAGTTCATGGTTGGATGTCATGCCACAGTTAATGTAGTATTGATTATGATGATATATTAAGATAGGAATTAGAAGTATCAAGATGACACATTAAGATGGGAATTAGAAGCATAAAAGAGATATATTAATATGGGAATTAGAAGTATCAAGATGACACATTAAGATGGGAATTAGAAGCATCAAGAAGATATAATAAGATGGGGACTAGAAGCACTAGGATGTATATTTCTAAGGTTGTATGAGCTACCACAAGAAGGTTCTAGTCTATGGAAGTGATGCAAAGGAAGGACTTACTTTAGGACAGACCATGAAACTTTGTGCATTGACATTTTAACCCCTAAAACCTAGTAGCCTTTCAAAATGACCTTTTTTTACCATAACTTTTAGTACAAACTTGATATTCAAAATGTGAGAACTATTTGGGATACCTTTTTGGCCATTACTATACATATCCAAAAATGGGTAGGGGTTTCTTTATACGTATTAGGGAAAATTTTGGCTGTCCTCTTTCTAATTAGGCCTAATTTAAGCAATGCAACTAGCAATACATATGTTCTAGAATGGATTAACACCTAATTATGGTAAAATTGATATGTCATTGACTCAAAAGCCTTCACACCTTCCAATCCTAATGATCTGACACAGGTTTTAAGGTTTACACTCAACAAGAAGTCCAAACTTGACTGTTACCCCTTCTAGGTTTTCACTGTCATACATAGTCCTTATAGGATAGTCTTTGCATGTTGTCATATAGTTGTTATTAAAGACTAACAATCCCTTTATCAGGTCTATAGGACCCTTCCATACACTCCCAACACCTTCTCCAATCACAAAAAGATAAAAAATTGCATTGGTGACCTCCAAACTGTCATTCAATGTCTTCACAGTCTGATACATACAACATACCAGACCTAAAACCCTCCAAAAGCATGTGTAAAATTCATCATGAGACCCTGCATGCCTGAAACATGGTACATTACCTTATTACAGACCTTTCCACCCATTTTGGTGATTACCCAGAGGTGGAAGGCCAAATTATGCCATTTTTTCACTCACTGGTTACCCTAAGTAGGGTTTTGACCAGTTTTTAGTAAAAAAGAAATAACTTTTTGATAACTTAATGAAAATTGTGCAACAAAATAAAAATGAAGTAGATTCACATGCCAACAAAATCCAATTGATTTCAGATGCTCATGTGGTCTATACAGTCCGTACCAAGTGAAAGAACAGGTCTGCAACCTTCAGAAAACACAGAAAAAGCTTGCTTTATTTCACCAAAGTTTTAAAAATCACTACTGCAATCCTTGCATTCAACCATTCTAGATTATTCATGCATTTTCCAACCTTTTTTCCAATTGATTCCCATGTTCCTTCTCTTTCATGTAACTAAAATCTACTTTTTTGACACTTGCTAAAGTTGTCATGCCACATTTTTAGCAACTTTCACAATTTTAGCAATTTTACAACTTTTCCCACCAATGACCAAACCCACTACAAAAATGAATTGAATACAATAGAAAATGGTCATAAATGTCCTTATGACCCACTAAAATCCATTTTCAACACAAAATTACAAAAATACCAAAAATGAGCAATAATGAAGCACCTAGTGCCCCTGCACCATACACCTAAGGGGAAGAATACTCAAGTCCCACTTGAGTGCAAGTCTTGAATAGTGTATCCATGCTTGATGATATCAGATTCAGACATCCAAGTAGCATCTTCCATGGGAAGACCCCTCCACTTGACCAAGTATTGCAAATACGTGGTGTTTCTTGTGTTCTAACACAACTTTACTACCCTCATACCCCTCACACAATGACTCATTTCAGCCAATGCCTAAAAGCTTCCTAATACACATGAAAACATGGGACAACAACCTAATGGAATTCCATCATTGAGGTTAGCATGAAACAAGGGCAGCTTGGTGTATTTAGACTTGTTTTCAACATACTTTAGGATTTTCCAAACATGCATGACCCTTACACTTGTTTGACAATTTTAGCAATTTTACAACTTTTCCCACCAACGACCAAACCCACTACAAAAATGAATTAAATACAATAGAAAATGGTCATACATGACCTTATGAACCACTAAAACCCATTTTCAACCCAAAATTACAAAAATACCAATAATGAGCAATAATGAAACACCTAGTGCCCCTGCACCAAGAAGTTGATGAAGATTTCTGCTGCAGGAAGCTGTCTGGGAGACTGCTTGGGAAAATGCTCTGCATTCTACCGCATTTGAAGATATGGTCATGCGGTTTAGAATTTAAGTTTAGTATGTTGTAAAGGTGTTATATCCAAGAGATAAAGTCTGTATACCTTCTGCAATGATAGTTATGAGTGACAGAGTTCCACTCTGTGCTTTGGCAGAGTAAAATGGTTATGAAGACTTGTTGGAATGCTCTGCATTCCTCTGGATGTGAAGATTTGTCAATGTGATTTTGTGAACATGTTAAGGGAGGTTCAATGCATACTTCTGTGAAGTATCAAGTGATTTGGTGAGCCACAAACAATGTTTAATCTTCTATGTGTACCACCAAGTTGAAATGACCCATGTGCTACATTCTTCATGTGTTCTTGCTTAAGGGTGATCCAGTTCAAATGAGCGTGAGGTTCAAATGGTATTCTTTGAAGGATGATGCTATGAATAATGTTTAGGACCGGGTTAAGCATGTGTAGGGTCCACAAGGCATGTTTCTTCTCTTGGAGTAGCGTGTAGTTCATGTTAAGACTTGTCCTCTACATGTTTCATGATGTGTGATCTTTGGTCGACTTGTAAATTGTAATATTCTTGTTATATTAGCTGAATTGCAATGTAATCAATGTAATATAATTTATATATTTTGAGCATAGTTGATCTAGGTGGAGTATGATTGTGAATTGAGAATATGGGTGTGTAAAGAGAAGAATATGAACATGTTATGCATTATGATGTGCAATTGAAGGAGAAAGAGCAGAAGCAATAAGGGTTGTCTTGATTCATCTTGAAGACATTTTTGTGACAAGAAGGAAGTGAAGAGTGTGCCTAATTGATCCCATCATTAGAAGATACAGAATTGCAATCATCAAAGGTGTGAGCTTCAATGTCAGTTGTTTGGCAATATGGCTGTCATACTGTAATAATTTTTTAGTTCATTCTCAGTCCAGGGAGTAGTTGCTTCATTGGGTTGTAGCCCTAAAACAAAGTCTTTAGGGAGTAGCATCTCCCTTGGGAGTGACCCTAAAACAAAGTCAGCAGGGAGTAGTAGCTTCCTTGGGTTGTAGCCCTAAAACAAAGTTGTAATTTTTATAGCAGTGAGTTTCATATATTGTGAGTTAATCCTCACGTGGTTTTTCCCTTTTGGGGTTTTCCACATATATCTAGTGTTATGTGTCGATGTGCATAGTGCTCATCTTTCATGTTTATGTTAATGTTGTAATGTTTAATCTTTAATCTACTCCAGAGGATTTGAATTTTGATTGGATACTGATTCACCCCTCTCTCAGTATCCTGTTGTGTTCAACAAGAGATAGGGAGGGAGAGGTTAAGAGAGAGGGAGAGAGGGAGGGAGGGAGATAGAGGGGGAGAGAGTTAGAGAGGGAGGGAGAGATATAAAGATAGAGTTAGAGAGAGGGAGAGAGAGAGAGAGAGGGAGAGAGAGGGAGGGAGAGTGTTGGAATAAGGTGCCATTAACCTTGTAAATTTCAATATTGTATTTTATTCCATTTATTATTTGTTATTTGTAATTACCCATAAGGGAATGAGGTAGTCTCATTGACAGTTGTAATTTCAGAGTTACCGGTGGTAGTTATAGAGTGACTTTTACTATTGAAAAATGTAAAAACTCATGGTAGATGAGGATAGGCGTGCTCCCTTGAGGAATATACTTTTTTTGGTATGTATGACAACTGTCATAATGTTTGGTGAGTGAATCTATGACAGTTGCAAGTTGTCATAAGATTCTGAGATTCTATGACACATATGACAAATATGTTAGTTGTATATTTGCTATATTTAGCCCAAGGTTCCTATCTTGGAAAGATACTCTTTTGTGGAATTGATGATGGTTATGACACATCATAAGATGTTGTAAGAGGCCAGATTTAGTCTTGGGAACCCAACCTTTGCATGACTATTTTTGGACAACTGTAAGATGCTTGTAAGATGGCATTTAATGTTTGTATGTTGGGGAATCTCATGAGAGAGAAGGTGAATGCCTAAGATGAGTTAGAAAATGTTTCTATAAGTATTTTCCATGTATTAGTTGCTGCAATACATATTTTAGGTACTCAGGTGCTACCAGAATGCTGTCAGATTGAAGACTGGTGGAGAGAGTTGAAGTGTTGTTGTATTGTAAATTATTTTTAGATTAATACAAACATTGGGCCTCTTTCTTGTGTGGAGTTTTTTTATCTGAAAGGGTTTTCTCCACGTTAAAAATTGTGTTATGTGTTCATATTTCTGATTTTACATTTCTGTGAAGCATAGTTTTGTTGTTGTGTTACAATCTCCATTAATAACACACAGTTAAAGATTGCAAAAATTTATATTGAATCAGATTTCCATTGAAGTAGTGTTGCTTTCATTTCTAACAAAGAGATAGAGGGAGATATAGAGATAGAGAGGGAGAGAGAGGTAGAGAGGGAGAGAGGGAGAGAAAGAGAGGGAAGGAGAGAGATAGAGGGAGGATAAAGAGATAAATAGATATAGGGAGATATAGATAGAGATATAGATCTAGGGAGAAAAAGAGGGAGATAGATATAGAGGGAGTGTGAGAGAGATAAAGATAGAGAGAGAGGGGGGAAGAGGGGGGAGAGAGATAGAGAGGGAGGGATATATATATATATATATATATATATATATATATATAGAGAGAGAGAGAGAGAGAGAGAGAGAGAGTTGAATAAGCCTTTACAAAAGTGCTTCAAACTTTGAAAATCTATACATACTTAAAACATTTGAAGTTAAAATAAATGCATTAGAAGGCTAGGTCACTACAATTGTAGATCAAGCCATTGAAGTTGAAGATACATAGGTAGAAGCAACTAAAAATGAACTCCTAGAGGTTAAATTTTTTTTACTAAAGCAAGAATAGAGTTGGCAGTAAGGAAAAGCTAGATGGTAAGTAAGACTAAAAAAAGTAATTTCGGATAAGAAAGTTTGAATTTAAATCTACTGATTTAAATTTTGGGTTTATTTTTATACATCACGAGATTGAACTATTAGGAAATGTGTCTCAACCTTGCTCCTAATGTTAATAATACTAAAAAAGGTAATTTTTGGGCTATAAAATAGAAAATCTTAGTTTCTAGGCTATAGAGGTCATTGTTAGCCAAAGTTAATATTTTGATTTGTTTAGCACCAGTTCTCATATGGTTGCCACATAGATCTCTTAAAGCTCTAAAATTTTAAAAAAGGGGCTGAAACGACCTCCTAAATCAAAAGTTATGGCCTCTGGAAGTTGGGCTTCCCATATTAGAAATGTAAAAGCATGATCTATGACACATAAAAGAGCTATAAACAAGAGTTACACTTGTTGACCAACTTATGACATGTTATGATGCATCATAAGGCATCTTTGAATGGAGATAATGGAGCCATAATGGAGCACCCAAGTTTGTGAGTGGATTATGATGAACTTATGATAGGTTGAAGGAATATGTTATTTTTAGCCTGTGGACTCATCTTGGGATTTGGGTGTTGGACTCTTAACTAGGAATTTGGGGGCAACATTTTGGGTGGTTTTAACTCACGGTTTTCTAATTACCATTTGATGGTTTCATGAATTTCCTCTCCTATTTATTGGATGCTTAAGATGGATGTTTTGATAGTGAGTTTTGTAGGTACTATTATGCTTCCATAATTACTCCAAATCTCTAGTTGGTGATATTCCTATAAAGGCTCAAACTCTACAAGTGTATTGTAACCATTAATTACTAAATAATACATTGAGTTACTCTAAAGTGTAGGGTTTTCCTCATGAAAAGGTTTTCCCCATGGAAATCATTATGTTATGGTATATTATTTTTTTTGTTTATTTCCTTGTAATTGTATGATCAATTTAATTTTTGCTTATACCTCCTCTTATAGATTAGTGTAAGAAGTGTATACCACACCTTTATTTCCTTTCACTTGGTATCAAAGGCTAATCACCTTATATTCTAGGTGTTTGGACATGGTTTTGGTACTAATCTTGGATTGAGTTGGAGCTTGCACAAAAGAGATCTTGTTGGAGGAAAAATGGAAAGAACATCAAGGATAGAGATGGAGAAGTTCTCAGGCACAAACTTTGAGCTTTGGATGCTCAAGATAGAGGATATGCTCATAGATAGAGATCTATAGGTTGTAGTATCCAAATCCAAACCTACCAGAATGAAACAATAAGATTGGGACATATTGGACCAAACAATTAGGGGTATCATTAGACTCTTTGGTTGATTCAGTATTGATGAATGTGCATCAAGAGACTACATAGTCAAACTTTGCAAGAAGCTAGGTGGGATTTATGAGGTTAAATCCTTGGTAAATAATATTTTCTTGAGAAATAAGTTGTATACCCTCAGGATGGAGGATGGTGGTTCTATGGTCAAACATCTAAATGCTTTCAATATGATCGTGTGACCCAATTGCACTCTGTTGGAGTGAAGATGGAAGAGGAGAATTAGTGTATGACTTTGTTGTGTTCTTTGCTAGATTCATGTGACCAACTTGTTATGGATATTCGGAGTACTACCACCAAGTTGAAAATGGATGAGATGGTGACATTGTTACTTTCTGAAGAGATGTGGAGAAAGAATTTCAAATATGTTAAGGAGGCTCTATTCATTCATGGAAGATAGAAAGAGAAAGGCAAGAAGAAGGACAAGAAGTGTGTTACATCTCCAACTTATGATTTAGCTTAATCTTATTTTTGTGTGGTAATCAGGATGATTAACCATAGTTTAATGATTAGATGTTGTGAAAATATCTGATTTAATCATTGATTATGTGAATACTAACTAACGTTAGTTAGACATGAGAGTACATGCTCATACGATTATTTAATTATTATGAATTGCAAATTAGATGATGATGTATTGATCACGATTTTATGATGGTGAGTGTGAACATGAAATGAATCTTCCTTCAAAGATGGAAGGAGAGTATCATCCTGGAGGAAGAGATAGATGTCGAGAAATGGGTTAAATTGCCGTCCAAGTATCAAATTTTTCATCCTTAAGAACCCTCATAAGTCTGAGTGAGTTGTGTCTTTTCCTTGCTAGTCGATTTCCTTCATGTGTCGTCATGTCAATTGAATTATCTCGATGATGTTTACATTGACTCGACTAAACGACGTTCCTAGAATGTTAATGTAAGTCAAGAGGTAGTCTCGCCAAGTGGTGGAGTACTTTTTTATTTCTTTATTTATTTCTGAACCAGAATTTGGAATCTATTATTCTTTATTATATAGTATTGAGGGTTTATAGAAAAGAAGGGGAAGTGGTACTTGACCCCTAAATCACATTTTGATTCTATCACCATATTGGTGATGAGGTCGTATGATGACATCTTGGATTGTTATGGGAACCCTCATACATCATGTAGATGCATGGGAAGTTTATTAAGGTATAAATATTTAAACCTTGTAATCAAGCCCCATGTTATTATTAATTTGTATATGTGTTAAGTGTGTTGGCTGACATCATCCACAGTTAGTGGAGTGATGAGAGGCCATATTAGACCACTCAGATCCTTATCCTCACTATCCACTTGCATTTAGCATGTAATGGATTGAGTGATCCCAAGGAAGCCGTGGGGTGGCAGAGTGGAGTAACCACCCTTCACTTCATGGGCTCAAAGTGGCAGTTTCACCGCATGCTTTGCATGCAAAAAGAAGATCAAAACTATTAAATGACAACCATAGAGCTATCATGATGAGATCGATGCCAAATGTGCTCATGAAACAAGTATTTAAAACTATTATGTTTAGATATGTGTTTGGAGGATTTGGCCTGCATGTGTGTCGATGCACCATCCTCGAACTATAATGATAATCATTTTGAAAACCTTAACCTTTGAATATGCTAAAAGCACTTAGAAAACATTCTTGAGAACTACATGCATAGTATTTGACTGCTATTGAAAGGTTATTAGGATAACCATAGTGCAGTATGTATCGACCCCTTGATAAAGAAGGAGGTTAGATATATGAAAATTAATAATATTACTCAAAGGAGCTTTGCATGCATGCTGGGTTAATGGTGAGGATTCTCCTCTTGAGGCTTATAACTTTATGAGGTTGAAAACTAAATTAGTCTAAGTCTCTGGCATTGTAATGTAAATAAAATCCATTTTCTTTCTTGTGGCCAAACTCCATGAAAGGACTATATAATGCTATGAACTCATGTAGAGTCCTTGAGATAGATTTTTTTTAATAGGATTGACCTTTTAGAACTTTGAAAATACCTTTCTAGATGTTTTGAACTGAAAGTAAACCTTGGGATAAGGCTACAATGTGTTCATCAACCGGGTAAGGTCACGAGTCGAAAACATGATTAAACTTATGTCATTATGAAAGTATGGGAATAGGGTGACGTGGAGTCATAGATTCCCTATAATAGTGCTTGACTATTAATGATAGTTATTATGACAAGTCTGATGCATCTTATGTAGTTAAAAGATATGTTGAATTCTTGTTGAAGAAGGAGAAACTGGATAAGAAGTAAGTTGTATTGCCTTGTAGGTAGCATTAAGAGCATGTTGGGTTTATCGAAGGAACTATTTCTCCTAGATAACTATATACTTATGAGAATGAATACTATGGTTAGTATGAAACTCTTGTATTACAAAATAAATGAAAGCCATCTCTTTTCGAATGGCCATACTTCATGAATGATGTATAAGATATTAAAATCCATGAGAATACTTGAGATAGAGTCTTTTTAGTAAGACTGTCTTATTAGACTATTATGATATAACTCTCAAATATCATGAATTTGAATGTAAACCTTGTGATAGGTCAACATGAAACTGTGAACCTAGGAAGGTCATAAGTTGGAAAACTTGTTTTGGCTATTAACATTTTGAAAAGATGGGAATAGGGTGACATGGAGTCACAAGTTCCCCATTGCGAAAGTAACGTAACATAATTGAATGTACTCCCAAGATATGATTCATTTGTTGGGAAAACTTGATTTGGCTATTGTCATATTGAAAAATGGAATAGAGTGATGAGGAGTCATAAGTCCCCTATTGCGAAAGCAACCTATTATATTTAATGTACTCCCTAAGATAGGAGTTGACTATCCTAGAGTTGGACTAAGAATCAAAATGAACTTACTTTTTCTAGACCTAGAGAGGTCGAACTAAGCATATTGTAGGATGAGACAACTTCTAAGTCAAGTCAGGGTGATGGACATACGACTACGTTCATTGTGAAACATATATGTATGTAAATATTTGGCCAAAATAATTCATCTATCTCTGCATACATTAGTTGGTCCATAGTGCTCCAGATGGCATAATGTTTCCAGTAGTGTCATACATAGTTAGAGTGGATATATAGTTGTATGACTGTGAGACATTATGAAGGACACATAACCAAATACTCAAATGGCAAACCTAACGGTTCCTTATATCTATACCTTCTGTGAAGGGTAGGGATGCTTCCAAGTAGGAAGTTGTGCAGGGGACTACCGGTTTGTGGTTGGAGGAAAAGCACTCAGATGATTCTCCCCTTCCAAGCAGAAGACAAACTGAGGCTTATAAAGATAGATGTAAAAAGTTCCAGATGCAGTTCTTTTCTTTATATGACTTGATAGTCAGTTATTATGTATAATTTGTTATTTGATGCCTTGAGCATAGCTTTGTACATGCATAATGAAGGTTATTCACTAATGAGATATGACTAGATATTGTAATTCTAAGTTTTGTTATATAGCTTCCTTGTAGAAGAAAGGCAATAGATTTGAGTGGTCAGAAAAGTGCCAGGAGGCCTTTGACCTACTAAAGGAAAAAAAATTGACTTTAACACCAATTTTGAAAGTACCTAACCCAGAAGGTCAATTTGTAGTCATTACTAATGCCTCAAGGGAAGGCTTAGGTGGTGTACTAGTCTAAGATGGACAAGTCATTGAATATGAATCCCAAAAATTAAAAACTAATGAGCAAAACTACGCCTCCCATGATTTGGAATTGGCGACAACCATTCATGCATTGCAAATGTGGAGACACTACTTGCTTGGGAAACCCTTTGAGCTAAAAACAGGCCATTAAGGGCTCAAATATCTGTTCACTCAACCACACCTAAATTCTCATCAAAGAAGATGGTTGGAATTCATCTCAGATTATGATTTCGAGATTAAATATATCCAAGGAAAAGAAAATTGGGTGGCAAATGCCTTAAGTAGGAGAATACACATCTCCTCAATGATCTCCATACATTCTGATTTTAGAAATCATGTACTATAGAAATCTAAGGGAGATGAGTTTTACGAGTACGTAAAATAGGCCCTTGTGGAAAATCCCCAAAATATGAGATACGATGGATTTAACCTTGAACCAGATGGGTTATTAAGGTTTAAAGGAAGGATGTATGTACCTAACTCTGTAGATTTAATGAATATGGTGTGGAAGGAGGTTCATTCTACACCGTATTCAGGACATCCTAGAGTAACAAAGTTACTTGCTGTTGTGAAACCCCTATATTTCTGGAAAGGAATGAAGAGGGATGCTACAAATTTTGTAGCTATGTGTATAGAATGCTAGAGGGTGAAGGAAGAACACCATCACCTGGCACGATTCTTAAACCCTCATGAAATTCCTGAGTGGAAATGACAAATTATAAACATGGACTTTGTGCAAGGGCTTCCTATGTCAAGGAATAGGCATAATGCTATTTTGGTTGTAGTGGATAGACTCACCAAAGCCACTCATTTTATATCTGGGAACTTGATGGATGGGGCACCCGTCACAGCCCATAAATTTGTTCAAGAGATTTTCAGATTGCATGGAATTCTTGAGAAGATTATCTCAGATAGGGATGCATGAATGACATCAAGGTTTTGACAAACCTTATTCTCTTCACTTGGAACTTAGTTGAATATAAGATTTGCTTATCATCTAGAGATGGATGATCAAACTGAAATTGTAAACCAAGTGTAGGAGGATTTATTGAGGATGTATTGCATGGACCAGCAATACAAATGGGAAGATTATCTTCCTATGGTGGAATTCGCCAATAATAATTCCTATCATTCTTCTATTAAGATGGCTCTATTTGAAGCATTATATGGAAGAAGGTGCCAAACCCCTATAAGGTGGGATAAGCAAGAAGATAGGGTTAGCCTTCATCTAAAAAAGTTTTTAGAAATGGAAAAGCAAGTCCATCTAATTAAGAAAAGGCTAGCGGAAGCCAATGATAGGTGGAAAATTTATGTGGATGCTAAGCACATCGAAAGGCATTTCTTAGTGGGAGAAAAAGGTCCTTCTAAGGGTAAAACCTCAAAAGAGATCCATTAAGTTTGGAAAGAATTCCAAACTGGCTCCTAGATATGTGGATCCCTTTGAAGTTCTTGAAGAGGCACAACACTTTTCTTATTATATTGGTTGATTTTTAAGACAATTAATCATTGGGGAGGATGATTCTTATGGGGGGAGATATGTTACATCCCCAACTTATGATTTATCTTAATCTTATTTTTGTGTGGTAATCAAGATTATTAACTATAGTTTAACGATTAGATGTTGTGGAAATATCTAATTTAATCATTGATTATGTGAATACTGACTAATGTCAGTTAGACATGAGAGTGCATACTCATATGATTATTTAATTATTATGAATTGTGAATCAGATGATGATGCACTGATCATGATTTTATGATGGTGAGTGTGAACAGGAAATGAATCTTCCTTTGAAGACAGAAGGAGAGTATCATCTAGGAGGAAGAGATAGATGTCAAGAAATGGATTAAATTGTTATCTGAGTATTAGATTTTTCATCCTTATGAACCCTCTTAAGTCTGAGTGAGTTGTGTCTTTTCCTTGCTAGTTGATTTCCTTTATGTGTCATCATGTCGATTGAGTCTCAATGATGTTTACATTGACTCGACTAAACGACGTTCCTAGAACATCAATTTAAGTCGAGAGGTAGTCTCGCCAAGTGATGGAGTACTTTTTTATTTCTTTATTTATTTTTGAACCAAGATTTGGAATCTATTATTCTTTATTATATAGTACTAAGGGTTTTATAGCGAATAAGGGGGAGTGGTACTTGACCCCTAAATTGCATTTTGATTGTGTCACCATATTGGTGACGATGTCATATGATGACATCTTGGATTATTATGGGAACCCTCATACATCATGTAGATGCATGGGAAATTTATTAAGGTATAATTATTTAAACCTTGTAATCAAGCCCAGTGTTATTATTAATTTGTGTTACGTCAGAAATTGTCCTCCTATATGGAATGGTATAATTTCCCTCAGTTTAGCTCCTCTCCTTTGGTGTCCTCTTAGCCTCTTTGTTTTTGGCCTTCCTGAAACCCTGATTGACTTGTATTTAGTTGAAAATGTTCATTTTCTGAGATAACTATTGGTTGAACTTGAAAAGGGAATTTGGATTATGGGTCACTAGAACCTCCTAGAAGCAAATTTGGTTGGAAAATGGGGGACTAGACTTGGGCACCAGTGCCCTAGTCCTGCCCCATTTTCAAGATTTTGAATCTTGGTGGGGTGTCAGCTCCCATCGTGCATCTCAGGATTCAATTTTTTAAATTTTTGTTTTCACACAATATCGAGATGTTATTTCAAAATTTGAATTTCCTAAGATTATATATTTAAACACATTTGAAAATCATTTTATCACACACACTCTATATGCAAGCTTGATGCCAAAACTTTGCTGAAATTGCCATTGAAGATCAGTGACTTGTTGAAGCTTTTGAAAGTTATTTGAATTTGCTATCATGGAGACAATGGATGGACATTAGGAATCAAGATCTTGAGACTATATTTATCTTCCTAGGGTTTGTACACCTTTTGCATGATTAGGAGAAGGGTTGAAGCCTCCAATATCGAGCTTGGAGATCCTCCACAGACAATGTTGATTCACCTTCTGGTTCATGCAAGTCTTCATTGCTTTCATCTCCTTGAGGTGAAGTATTGGTTCATTAAATTAAAGCAAGTTATTGATCTTCCCTTGATTGAGACATCTAGGGTTTGATATTTTTACATACACTTTGTTAGGTTTGCACACACTTCTGCAAATCTTTATCTCTGGCTATTGTTGAGGTAGGAATACTAAAAATGGGACTTGACAGAGGCAAGCTCCTATATAGCCGCAACATCTTTCTCCTCCTTTTGTAGATATAGATCATGTTTAACAGGATATGGCAGAAAGGAGTGACAGAAAGATGGATATTATGAATACAGTCGTCACTAAATTTTGGAGTTCTAGATCCTGACACTTTTGGGACTAATGAGTGGGCGCCCTAGTCCAATTGGTTAGATTCTCTGAGATCTAGGAGCTATTGAAGGTTACCGGATAGCTGATACAAAAGGTTTTTATAGATGGAAAGTTGCAAGACTAATGAGTGGGTACCCTAGTCCAGTTAACCCTCAGTTTCTAGGTGCATGACCTTTGAACCTTATTCTCTGCATTTCTGTGATCTATTTTATTTGTTTCATCTCTGAATTCAGTCAATTACTATTACAAGGTGTAATTAGGGTTTGATTGATTAGTGAATAAGAACACTTGGTAAAACCTTAATTTAGACACCTAATCAAACCTAATTAGCATTAGGGAATGTATAAATCTGTAGCTTGATCTCAAGCTTGGTTCTTATCTTCCCAATGTTTAGTTAGTGGAGAAATAGGACTTAATCTTGTTTTAAGGAAACCTACTTTTTCACCCTAAACATTTTGGTGAACCTACACTCTAAAGAATTTGCATCCTTTTAAACATTAGATCTAAATTAGTTTGTTGTCCTAAAACACATTTAGATTGTAAACCCTCTTTTGTGAAAGTGCATGCATTGAATTTTGAATAATATTCTCTATCTCTTCACTAAAAGAGTTTGAAATTATAACTTAGTGTTTTGCATAGTAGTTCATTTTCAAAAAGTTCATACAATGTCATTTTACATTTAAATGTTGGGTTAATTTGAGCATGTTAAAATGTTGGATTATTTTTTGCAAGATTTTCATGTATATGATGAGCCGTTTAGTTGTGATGACTTCAATATGTTAGATGAAGCCCTTGAGGACTTTATCTCGATTGAACATTCCACTACGAATTATAAACCATCGTTGTTTCAAAGATTTGTAAATGCAATCTATGTTCCTAAAACTAAGGAAGAA
This sequence comes from Cunninghamia lanceolata, assembly GCA_027924645.1. NCBI lineage: Eukaryota > Viridiplantae > Streptophyta > Pinopsida > Cupressales > Cupressaceae > Cunninghamia > Cunninghamia lanceolata. The sequence goes on from BSBN01000627.1 coordinate 20,969,507, forward strand.
TATGGGAAACCAAATAATGTGGTCATCTTATGTTCAGATGTAGTTAAACCACCTTCTAAACTGATGCTCATTGTTAGAGGTCTTCCACCTTCTTCTCGACCTCTTGATCACATTTACAACTATGCTAAACAAATAAAACATCAAAATTCACAACAACCTACTCATAATGTGGTTGCTCATGCATATAAAACTCAAAATAGTAAACAAAGAAAACAACAACCGAGCATTCTGATATCTTTACTAGCTTCTCAACCTATGCTTCCTCAAGCACCTCATTTAAGACATAAGGTTGGTCAAGACTATGATCTTACAGAGCAGATTCATGCTACTCCTATAAAGATATCTCTTTGGGAACTTATACAAACTTCACCTACATACCATGGAATGCTCCAAGAAGCTTTACAAAAGGTGTTTGTCCCACCTGTTGTCAAGCCAAATGATGTCAAAGCTCTATTAGATTGTATGCATGCGACAAAAACAAACATTCTGTTTTAACAACATGAGTTGCCATCTCTTGAGGTTCAGAATCAGTATGATCCTTTAATTATATTCATTACAATAAACAAGAAGTTGATTAAGAGAGTTATGATTGATAATGGATCAGCTCTTAATGTTTGTGGCATTAACTTATTACATAAGATTAAAGTTGACACATCCTTGATTAAGCTAGAAATGATAAGTATCTGTGGCTTTGACAATATTGGAAGACAATCTGTGGACACTATAACTCTACCTGTACAAGTTGGGCCTGCAATTGTGCCTTGTTGAAATGCACAAGAGAAATGAGGGGGGGGGGTGAATCAGTTGTCTCAAAACTTTAATCACTTATCAACACATCAAATGTTCAATCAATGTTATTAAGATTGTAACCATGAAAACATGAAACATGAAGCTCAACACAATAACACATTCAACACATGAGACACCAGATTTTCTATGTGGAAAACCCTATAAGGGAAAAACCACAGTGGGTGTTAGCCCACAAAAAAAAAATATGTTATAATAATATCAAAAAATAGAGGCTCACTGCCTTAGGGCCCACTGCCCAAAATGTTCACTGCAAATAGTGGGGCTCACTACCAAGGGGTGGCTCACTGCCAAGGGTTGGTGAATTGATTTGATAGCATTTACTTCATGCCTGAGTTTATTTCTATTGAAGCACACTATAATTCCTCTGCTCTTCTCTTCTTACACCTTTTCACTTATCTTCACATTTTCACACATGGACATCTTTTTTGCAACTTTATTACATGTTTTTATACAGTTCATCAACCTTGGAATGTACATCAAGGTCGACATTACATTCATCAACCATTGGAACAATCTCCAAGGTTGACATTACGAACATACATAAAAATAAGTTTGAACCTAAACAAAATTAGCTAAGGAAAAGATGTATGTGAATCACATTATCCCTTAGCTGGGACTCAAATGTAATCTTCCATGTCACAACACACTTCCACAATCTTCAATGCATCTCTGCAAGTAGTGAAAACAACTAGGTTGGCCAAAACTGGTGTTAACACTAAGTCTTCTAAGAACAGTCTTCATCCACAATCCAAATTTCTCTTTGTGGACCAATCCAAAGGTAGGAACATGATTAGGAGACATCCACAAGCACATTATAATCATAAGGAACTTCCACACTACCTCTGATCACTTTATTCATAAGATTCTTCAAATCGGAGCATATTAACATAATTGTCAACCACTGTCATAAGAAAAAGATCGCTTGCAGATCACCAAATCATGGACCATTAAAGTTGAAGGAACATAACAAAATTACAAACTTAATTCTAGAACTACAAACTGAAAGACTTAACTGCAGAGGAATGCAAACTAGAATACATTCTCCCTATCACCACCAAATGTATAGAAAAAGCAGTTTTCACTCTGGTGAACATAACTCACTCAAATGTTCATACCAGAGGCTCAAAATTGGAACATAGCATCTTCAGACATGCCTCTAAATAAGTTCCAATCCACAGACAAAGATATTTAATCTACAAGAAATGCGGAGCAATCTACTGGACTGTTCTGTTGTCAACAAAAATACTCTTCAATATATTGTTTCCACTGGAGGGGCAACTTTTCTCAAAAGCACTTGGAAATTTAGTATTAGGAATACTTATTCATTATCTTCAACACTTTATATAATCCAATGCAAAGCATCTAACTCATTACAAGCAAGCATCAAAACAAGAGCACAGTTGACACCAATGACAATATAGATATGTTGACATCAATGACAACACCAGTTAGGCACATACTTGCAACAATCTCCCCCTTTGTCATTGATGACAACATATGATGTGAAAATTTGTAAAGATCATCAAGATAAGATACTCCCCCTTTCTTTCTACACATCTGCACTCTTTCTACCCCTGAGTTTTTTACATGATTTCTCTCTCCCTTTGACATCAATTGCAAAGGGCACATACTTGCACTCTGTTGCTCTGATCAAATTGCTCTTTCATCAATACTGTAACATTTACTGCTCTTTGTTAGGAACACTTGCTACTCCCCCTGAGAGGTAGCTCTCAAAACATCAATCTAGATCAAAGAATGAGGCTTTGGCCACCAATGGACTGATGCATTCTTACACATCTTAGTTCAGTGTAGGAGGGGTAATAACCCCTAATGTTTCTCTGAGATACGCAAAGGTATCCTTAGGCAGAGGCTTAGTGAAAATATCTACAATCTAATCCTTTGTGTATTCCATCTTTACTTCATTCTCTATCACCTTTTCTCTCAAAAAGTGATACCTTATTGATATATGCTTTGTTCTTGAGTGCATCACTAGGTTCTTTGAAATGTTTATAACACTTGTATTGTCACAAAAGATTGTAATTGGATCTTCATACACAACTCTTATGTCCTTCAAAGTCTGCTTCATCCATAACACTTGAGTGTAACAACATGTTGGTGCAATATACTCTGCTTCTACAGTAGACAAGGAGATTGAATCTTATTTCTTTCTTAGCCATGAAACCAATCTATTACCCAAGAAGAAAGCACCTTGATTTATTATTTTTCTATCATCATCTCCGGCTCAATCTACATCTGTATAAGCACTGAGAGTGAAATAATTATCCTTTGGATACCATAAGCCATGATCTGATGTGCCTTTCAAATACCTCAAGATTCTCTTGACTGCCATCACATGCGACTCTCTAAGATCTTCTTAAAATCTTGCCACAAGACATATTGCATGAATTATATCAGGTTTGGTTTGAGTTAGATAAAGTAATCCTCCAATCATAGTTATGTACCTTTTCTAACCAATCTTAGGTGATTCATTAGTTTTGCTCAACTTATAGCTAGTCACCATAGGAGTACATACTGGTTTGGATTCCTCCATCCCAAACTTTGTCAACAACTCTTTCACATACTTAGACTGAGAAATGAAGATTCCTTTATCTGATTGAGTAATTTGCAGACAGAAATAAATTCATTTCACCAAACATAGACATCTCAAATTTGTTTTGTGTTTCTTCTACAAACTTCATGCACATACCTTCATTTCATCCAAAGATAATGTCATCAACAAAGACTACAACAATCAGGATTTGATTATCATTGATTTTGAAATAGAGATTGTTGTCACCAGTGCCTTTACTGAACCCTAATTGCAACAAATACTTGTCTAACCTTGCATACCATGCTCTGGGAGCTTGCTTCAATCCATACAAGGCCTTCTTCAATATGTACACCATGTTATCTTGGTTGGATAACTAAAATCCTTTTGGTTGTTCAATGTAGACTTCTTCTTCCAACTCACCATTTAAGAATGCAGACTTGACATTCATCTAATATACTTTGAAATCTTTGAATGCTACAAATGCCAAAAATATTCTTATTGCTTCAATCCTTTCCATAGGAGCAAAGGTGTCCTCAAAATCTATCCCTTCAACCTGAGAATATCCTTTGCATACCAACCTTGCCTTGTTCCTTATTACTTCTCCATTCTCATTCATCTTGTTTTTGAAAACCCATTTGGTGCCAATAACATTCTTGTTAGCAGGTCTAGGAACTAGTTCCCAAGTTTGATTTTTCTTTATCTGCATCAGTTCTTCTTTCAGAGCCTTTATCCAATTTTCATCATTGCAAGCTTCACTAACATTTTTAGATTTAAATTTTGAAAGAAAATAGTAATTCACTTGTTCTTCTGCAACTCTTTTCCTTGTCAGTACCCCTTTATTTTTGTCACCTATAATCTTATCTTTAGAAGGACTAATCCTTACATATCTGGGAGTCTTAACAAAACTTTCCAGAGCCTCTTCTTCATCTTGACTATCTTCTTGTTCAACTTTTTTTTTATTCACTATAGCCACAGGTTCATCTGATTGATAGCCACTCAGATATTACATTCTTTCCCTTTCTTCATCAACCTTCACATTAGGACTTTTAATGATCTTTTTCAGTCTCTTGTTGTAGCACCGATAGGCCTTACTCTTAGTAGAGTAACCAAGGAAGATTCCTTCATCACACCTAGCATCAAACTTGCCTAGTTCTTCTTCTCTTCTGATATAACATTTGCTACCAAAAACCTTGAAATATTTTACTGTAGGGACTTTTCCATACCATAATTCATAAGGAGTTTTAGAGTTGTTACCTTTGACTTGAACTCTATTTAGGATGTACACCACATTATGTATGGCTTCTCTCCAATACACTTTCGGTAGGTTAGCTTCCTTTAAAACAGTCCTAGCAGCCTCTTAAACTGTCCTATTTTTTCTTTCAACAACTCCATTCTGCTGAGGAGTCCTAGGTGAATACAACTGTCTCTTTATCACTTGTTCTTCATAGAAATTATTGAATTCATTTGATGTGAATTCACCTCCTCTATTTGACCTTAATCATTTGATCCTCAACTCTAACTCATTCTCAACCATTGCCTTGAAATCTTTGAACTTGTCTAGGGCTTCAAATTTTTCTTTTAGAAAAATGACCCAAGTCATTCTAGAATAATCATCAATAAGCAACATAAAATACCTATCACCTTGTAGACTTCTTGTTCTTGTGGGACCACACAAATCTATATGTACTAGCTCCAGGAATCTAATAGAGAATTGTTCTTTGCTTTTGAAACTTGTTCTTGTTTGTTTCCCAAATTTACACTCCTTGCAAATGGTGTTGGCAGGCTTCACAAGTTTAGGCAGATCTCTTACAGTATGTGTAGAACTTATCTTCACCAAATTGTCAAAATTGATATGACACATCCTTCTATGCCACAACCAGCTCTCATCAGTTTGAGCCAACAAACAGTAATCATTAGTTCCTCTCAAATGATATACATTACCTCTAGTCTTCTTGCCAAGAACAATCACTGTTCTAGAGCTCTCCATGATCTTGCATCCATTGTCCTTGAATCTCATATCATAACCTTTGTCACACATCTAACCAACACTCAAAAAATTGTGCTTTAAACCCTTCACATATAGAACATCATTAGTATTATGCTTTCCATCAAACGAAATAGATCATTTTCCACAAATCTTACCGGTTGTATCATCTCCAAACCTAACTAGTCCTCCATCATACTTTTCAAAACTTACAAACTTACTTTTATCACTAGTCATGTGATGTGAGCATCCACTATCAATAACCCATTCATCCTTATCTGTCTCAACTTGAACAACCAAAGCACTTTCTTCCACTAGTTTTTCTTCCTTCACAAAGCTAGTAGGATTAGTAGACACAAGTTCTTCTTTAATTGCAATAAACAAGCATTCATTTGCACTAGTACTAGCATCATCAGATTCATCATCTGCCATACCTTCATCATCAAGATCTCTAACATAGTAGCATTTCTTTGGAACCCTAGGTCTATTCTCAAATCTTTTTCTATTCCTTTCAATTCTCTCAAGACACCTAGAAGAATAGTGACCAACCTTACCACATGTTAAACATTTGAAAGGTAATTTACCTTTAAACTTACCCAAACCTCTTTGCAATCTGTCAACAAAGTTTTCTTCAATTTCATCAAGATCATCATCAGGTTCCACCTTATACTTCTCATCTATGGAGATCTTCTCTGAAGTGTTGGCTTTGAAAGCAGCCTCAATCTTTGGTAGAGCATCACCAAACTCTCTCATTTCAAAAGTTGTAAGATTTCCAAGCAACTGATCCTTAGTGACTCCTTGTACAATCATTACTTCTTCAATTGTAGCTACCTTGTGACTATAGGACTTAGGTAATGACCTAAGAATTTTCATCACAACTTCCTTCTCGTCAATAGTTCCTCCCATACCTTTTATTCCATTGACAATTTCATCAACCTTTTGCATGTAGGTTGTTATGTTTTCATCTTTGCTCATTTTTAAACCCTAATATTTTGCTTTTAAGCCCTGCAATTTGGTGCTCTTTACAAACTCACCTCCTTCATACAGATTTTCATCTTTTCCCAAACTTCATGAGAAGTTTCTAGATCCATGACCTTTACCAACTCAGTGTTAGACAAGGCACTTAACAGAGCATCTCTAGCTTTTATATTTAAGTCATATTCTTTGATTTCATCTTCGGTTGTTAAACCATTCTGAGGCATGGTATACTTTGTCTCTACTACTTTCCATACTCTATAACCAAGACAAAGGAGATGGTTTTTCATTCGAACCTTCCATAAAGCATAATTCATCCCATTAAACTGTGGAGCTTCCTTCTTGTAAGACATCCTGGATCAACCTCAAGCGGTTAGGCTTACTTCTGAGGAACCTTGCTCTAATACCAATTGTTGAAATGCACAAGAAAAATTAGAGGGGGGGTGAATTAGTTGTCTCAAAACTTTAATCACTTATCAACACATCAAATGTTCAATCACTGTTATTAAGATTTAACCATGAAAGAATGAAACATGAAGCTCAACATAATAACACATGAGACACCAAATTTTTTACGTGCAAAACCCTATAAGGGAAAAACCACAGTGGGTGTTAGCCCACATAAATAAATATTTTATAACAATACCTAAACATAGAGGCTCACTGTCCAAAATGCTCATTGCAAATATTGGGGCTCACTGCCAAGGGTTGGTGAACTGATTTGATAGCATCTAGTCCATGCTTGAGTTCAGTTCCATTGAAGAAAAGTATAACTCCTCTACTTTGCTCTTCTTACACCTTTTCACTTATCTTCACATTTTCACACATGGACATATTTTTCACAACTTCATTACATGTTTTTATACAATTCATCAACCTTGGAATGTACATCAAGGTCGGCATTACATTCATCAACCATTGGAACAATCTCCAAGTTTGACATTAAAAACATACATAAAAATAGGTCTGGACCTAAACAAAGTTAGTTAAGGAAAAGATGTATGTGAATCACATTATGCCTTAGCTGGACTCAAATGCAATCTTCCACGCCACAACACGCTTCCACAATCTTCGATACATCTCTGCAAGTAGTGAAAACAACCAAGTCGACCAAGACTGGTGTTAACACTAAGTCTTCTAAGAACAATATTCATCCACGATCCAAATTACTCTTTGCAGACCAATCCAAAGATAGGAACATGATCAAGAGACATCCCCAAGCACATTATAATCATCAAGAAATTCTGCACCACCTCTGATCACTTTATTCATAAGATTCTTCAAACCAGAGCATATTAACATAACTATTAGCCACTGTCATAAGAAAAAGATGGCTTGCGGGTCACCAAATCATGAACCATTAGAGTTGAAGACACATAACAACATTACAAACTTAATTCTAGAATCGTAGACCAAAATACTTAACTATAGAGGAATGCAGAGTAGAATACATTCTCCCTGTCACCACCAAATGTACAAAAATAGCAGTTTTCACTCTAGTGAACATAACTCACTCAAATGTTCATACCAAAGGCTCAAATTTGGAAGATAGCATCTTTAGACATGCCTCTAAATAAATTCCAATCTACAGACAAAGATATTTAATCTACAAGAAATGTGGGGCAATCTAATGGATTGTTCTGTTGTCAACAAAAATACTCTTCAATACACTGTTTCCATTGGAGGGGCAAATTTTCTCAAAAGCACTTGGAAATTTAGTATCAAGAATACTTATTCATTATCTTCAACACTTATATAATCCAATGCAAAGAATCTAATTTATTACAATTAAGCATCAAAACAAGAGCACAGTTGACACCAATGACAACACTGGTTAGGTACATACTTGCAACATGCCTACCCTGATTCATGTCATGCCTTGTTCTCTATCTTACAACATGATTCTTGGTAGACCTTGGATTCATGCATTGAGGGAAATTCCTTCTACTTTACATCATTTAATCAAATTTTTATTCAAAGATAAATTACGTACTATTCATGTTGATCCTGAACCTGATAACTGTTTACAAATTGAATCACAAAAACAAGTTATTTTTCATAAGATTTTAAATAATTTGAAAGTTGATTCATCAACTTCTCTTGCATCAGACAATGTTGTACAAGAGTCCAAACAATCAAATGCTTTTCTTGGTGACAATTGGGGTTCATTAGATTTTACATCTTCTTCCATGGGAGAATATAAAGTTAATAACCTTATCCCTGAAACATCAAATATTGAATCGATATCATCTCATGATTTGAATGTGAAACATAAATCTTCTTTGGTAGCAAATTCAAATAATACTCTTACTTATACTACATATTATGAAACCTATGAAGCTCCACCTTCTTCTAAAAAATGGCTTCTCTTTATGGTCGAGGATTTTAGATCCTTTAAAAGAATTGTGATTATGTAGGTAATGGTTGCAGCATTAATCAACAAAGAATCAAAGTCCCTATAGAATCTACTTCATGACATTACTCAAGTGGCATTGGATATAATCCTTTTAGGGAATCTAAAGCCCGTCGACATCCTACTCTTAATGTGAATACAATATTGACACTTAACTTCATATTTCCTGAGATGATTGACACTAGTTGTCCTCCAGGAGCAATTTCTTTGGATATCTTTTCAATGGATGAAGCGATCATGGAATTCTTGGGTGCTTATGACAATATTCCCCGTTACCATTATAAATGTGGATTACCTTATTTTTTGAACAATAGTGCATATTTTGGGAAATCTCCTAGCATGATAAGCGCTACTCTAAAGTCTGATGAAGAATCTAAAGACCTACCATAATCACCTGATCTCTTAGACCATAGTACTCTACTTAATGGAAGGATTGTTGATGTTTTCATGGAGAAAGACAACACTGAAATAGTTATTCCTATTGGTGATTGTTTACATGTAGAAGAAAAAGAAGAAATAACTAAGTTATTACATGAATTTTCTAAACTGTTTGCCTGGAACTATTTAGATATACCTAGTATTGATCCTCAAATTGTAACACATAATATTGTCTTGAAACTAGATGCTAAGTCCATTCAAAAAAAAAAAAAGATTCGTAAGATGAATCCTAAGGTTGCATTACTTGTCAAAGCTGAGATAGAAAATATTCTACAAGCTGGCTTTATCCACTCCACTGACTATTCACCTTGGATTTCAAATATTGTTTCCATCGCTAAACCTGATGGGTGTATACAAATGTGTACTGATTTTGAGACTTGAATCTTGCATCTTTGAAAGAGGATTTTCTGCTTCCTAACATTGATATGATTGTCAATTCTATAGTTGGCCATGAATTACTCTCTTTCATGGATGGTTTTTTAGGATATAATCAAATTTTAATAAACCCTCAAGATCAATATAAAATAACTTTTATAACACCTTGGGGTACATTTTGGTAGGTAGTCATGACATTTGGACTTAAGAATGCAGGAGCTACTTACCAACACGCCATGACTCTTATATTTCATGATTACATGTATAATATTTTAGAAGACTATGTCAATGACATCTTGGTGAAGTCCATTCATTGCTAAGATCATGCCATGAACCTTTGACATATTTTTGAATGAATAAGAAAATATAACATGCGATTAAACCCTCGTAAGTGTGTTTTTCATGTAGACAAGGGAAAATTGTTAGGGTTTATCGTCTCAAATTGTGGTATTGAAGTGGATACGAAAAAGATTGATGCAATTGTTAATATGCCAATGCCTAAGAACATATCTCAACTTTGTAGTTTGCAAGGGAAGATAATGACCATTCACCAATTTGTTTCACAACTCGCAGATAGGACACGCCCTTTTACACAACTACTGAGGAAGAATTTGAAATTTCAATGGAATTCTAAATGTCAAAAAGCTTTCAAAGATTTAAAGGCTTATCTAGCTAATCCTCCTATTCTACAGCCTGCTGTCCCTGATAAACATTTTCTATTGTATATCTGAGCATCTAATAATGCTCTTGTAGCCTTGTTAGTGCAACATAATGATGAAAGAAAAGAATGTGTTGTCTATTATATCAGCCAAACTTTGCTCGATTATGAAGTACGATAACTGTTATCGAGAAGCATTGATTAGCTTTAGTGTTTGCAACATAGAAGCTTAGACATTATCTTTTAAATGCTAAAATACATGTGATGGTGAAATTTGACCCTTTAAAACACCTTTTTGCAAAAACTGATTTGTTAGGTTGTCTTGCTGAATGGGTTATGTTGTTAACTAAATTTGATTTTAAGTTTATTTCTCATAAAGCAATTAAAGGGAAAGTACTAGCTGACCATTTAGCTGAAGCACCTTTACCTTTTGCTACACAACATTAGGATACATTCCCCAATGACCAAATTTTAGCCATTACTAAGGATGATAAATGGGAATTGTATTTTGACGAATCAAGATGTTGAACCGGCTCCAGTGTGGGTGTTATATTAATACCCCCTATAGGTAAGCCCATTCCTATGTCTTACCACCTAAACTTCTCATGCACGAACAACATTGTTGAATACAAAGCCCTCATTGTAGGACTTCATGTAGCTTTGGCTCTTAACATCAAAAATATCACTATATGGTGATTCACAGCTAATTGTACGACAAATAACTAGATCATATCAAACTAAGCACAAAAAACTATCCCAATATCGTGAGTTTTCTCTATCTCTATTAAAATAATTTGCATCATTTTCAATAAATACTATTCCCAGGAAAGACAATCGACATGTAGATGCAATGGCAAGTGCAACCTCCCTTATATCCCCTGATGATTCTCCTGAGGAATTTACTTTCATTATCCATAATCTTAAAACACCAACAATTGAAGACCCTATAGTTGTGAATTCAAAACTTTGTGGCAATACAAATGCTGATGAGTGGTTCTCCCATATATTTAATTATTTGTGTGATGGAACCATTCCTAATTAAACATCCAAGAATTCATGTATTCGTCTACGCAAAATTACGGCACATTACATTATCTTGTTGAATGTGTTATATAGATGAAGCTACAACAGGGTTTTACTCTGATGTTTAAGTAATTTAGAGATCCCGATAGCTTTAGAAGAAGCTCACTCTAGTGCCTGTGGAGGGCATTTTGGGGGAAAATCCTTAGTACAAAAATTGTTACGAATGGGATATTATTGCCAACACATGGAACAAGATTCCTTTGCTTATGTCAAGAAATGCCTGTAATGTCAACAACATAATCACCTATCCGAGCACCTACTCAAGAACTTTGTGCCCAAGTTTCACCTTGGCCATTTTCTATTTGGGGATTGGATCTAATTGGTAAAATTTCTCCACCCTCCTCTCAAGGGCATACATTTATTATCACTGCTACTGATTACTTCATGAAGTGGGTCGAAGTTGTCCCCTTACGATCCACAACTGCTGACATAATTTGTCAGTTTATACAAGATAACATTATTTCTCGATTTGGAATACCTTCCTCCCTCATTTTTGATAATGGTACACCATTTAAGAACAAGGATGTGAAGAAAATTCTCAAAAAATATCATATTCAACATCACTTCTCTACACCTTATTATCCTCAATTAAATGGCCAACCAAAAGCTTCAAACAAAATTATTGGACAAATTTTACAGAAGACTGTTAACAATCATCAAAAAGACTGGCACATTCAGTTATCTTATGCATTATGGGCCTATAGAACAAGCATTCATACAACGAATACACCGTATAATCTTGTCTATGATGCAGATGCAATAATGCCCTTGAAGTTAAAAATTCCTTCATTGAGAGTTTCCCTAAGAGACATTATTGACGATGATACAAAACGTGAGAAAAGATTATAAGAACTTGAGATGCTTGATGAAAGACAAATAAATGCTCTTGAGCACCTCAAGGTCCATCAGAAAAGCATACAACAATCGTACAATGAACATGTTATACAATGTTGGGGATTTGGTACTTTATGAGAATCAACGCTATGTGAATGCACCTCCTAGAGAAAAAGGTAAGTTTAGACCCAATTGGCTCAAACCATACATACTTACCAAAGCCTTTGGATCGAGAGCGTATAAACTAGCCGATGAACAAGGTATGCCGCTTAAAGACCCCATTAACGCAGTGCAGCTCAAGAAATTCCATGCTTAAGATTTGATGTTAAATGTCCCTTTATAAAGCAAATTTATTAGATATATTAGCTTCAATTTTGACAAGATACTATTAGTTTGTCCTAATTAATTTAACATTGCATCTTTTGCTCAGCTAATCATTGTTGTAGCTTGCTTATACACTCTTTATTAAGATCACTTTTGTATTAACTGAACATAGTATAGAATTTTGGTTATATGTGAAATTTTTAATCATTGTGCCTTTTACTATATGTTCTGCAAAGAATTGATTAGTATGTCACATTAGCATTAATTACATTTTTATATTAGCCTTCAACATTCATCACTAGTTGCATTTTACAAAATTACATGTGATAGATCAAAACATTGCAAATAGAGAGAAATGAACATTATATATATATATATATATATACTATCCTTAGTTTCAAATATACATCCAAATCGACTATCCCTTACAAAAAAATGGGATGTTGAAGTACATAATAAATATATACATCATATAGTTGAACCTCAGTCCCCTGTACCCTCAGGACCTTGTGGTGTGCATGTGACAGAGGCCTGACCATACGTGGCTATGAATCATGAACGACTCCTAGAGACACTCCATTATCATAACCCCCTGATCTCACCTCTTAGCCCTATCACCTCCTCATGTGCCTCCTGGTACATCTGTTGGTACTAGTCTCTCTCTTCCTAAGCCCTGTCTATGTCATCTCTCACCTGGTGTAATTCAGGAAGTAGGAACTCACTGATGACTGGCTCTCTCTCAGATGTGGGTACCACTACAGCATGATCCCACTGCACCTAAAGCTTAGCCTCAGCATGCTTAGTTCTCTAAAGTAACTCATCTCTCTCCCATGCAAATTGCTCTAGAATGGCCTCTATAGCCATCTTGTATCTGATGAAAAGCATAAATATCTCTACATGTCACCCAACAGATGGTCATGGTGAATACCCTGCCCACACCTGCTACTCAGTTACATCTATAGGTACTATGTCTGCTATGACATGACTCACAAAGTCTCGCCAAGCGTCAGTCCCAATTACAAAACAAAAAATAGGATAAATTTTAGATTCTCACATAAGCATCATAAATAATAAGCATAAGAACATCAAATTAATGAAACAAGTCTAACCTGGATCTCCATCTCTCCAAGATGGATCTTGAATCACTGAAGGTATAATGAGCTCTATAGTCTGATCTATAGCTAGGGGCATAGGCCTAATGGTCTCCCCCCTCTCGCTCTAACTGGGCCTCTCAACACCTACAGAAACTGGACCATGATCCCTAGACCATGGTCTTGACTCGGTCTCCTCATCAGTATCTGCCTCCTGCTGGTCCTGTCGTGGTCTCGCCTTGAAGATGTATTGCGATGGAACCTCCTCCTCCTCATCATCATCCTCCACATCCCCCTCTAGATTGTTTAGTGGAAAATTGCATTCATTAATCTTTTGTTGTTTAGGTGTTTAAATCTGCCTCTCCACTATACATTGAAGGATCTATGGTCAAATGGCAAGCACTATCATACCCTAGAGTCACTTTCAGATGTAGGGAAATTTGGATTAATGTCCAATTAACCATTAAAACCCTAATTATGCAAATACAACAACAAATTAATGTACTATGGAAAAAGCTCTTGTAGACGGGAGTGAAATGCCAAATTACAGAATACTTGTTTTCAAGGTTCTAAAGCAAAACATTTGGGGACACTGGAGCAGGCACCCAAGTCCAAGGTACCTACTTTTTCAGGGAATCCAGACCTCCTTTGGACACTGATCAACCATGTAACTTCTATTTTCTAGAAATAGTCTATGGAGGACACTAGAGTGAACGCCCTGGTCCTGGAAGTGCTCTTTGTTCATCTTTCCTTCAAATCCTAAATCCCTGATGTCTTCCCAGCCTTCCTGCAACTCCACTTTTCCCGGATGTGACACCTATAACCTGCAATCACAAGACTTGGTTTGGGGGTTGTGGTGTTTAGAGGTTTGCCTCACTCAAACCCTAGAGGACACTTAAGTCTCCAAACACCATTGTCAGATAAAGAGGGTGTGCCCTTGTGAGGCAGAGGCCAAAAACCAAAGGAATCAATGATAAAAACACAATGATATGTCACCTTGTAGTGAAGCTTTCATGGAGGAAGATGCTCTTCATGCCATGAAGGAATTGATGCTCAAATCTACAAATATCAACACACAAAACACACAAGTCTACTCTTGCAACACAATAGAAAGCCTTGAATCACCTTGAGAACACGATAGCTTGCTAGTCATCATCTAGTTTACAAATGAATGCCTACACATGCTTATATATGCACCTACAAGCATTCCCGCCAAGATTTTAAAAATCAAACTTTACCATGTCAACAAAACAACCTTCTAACGGTCATAAACTGACACCCAGAAATTGGGACTATCCTAAAATAGGGCAAGACTAGGGCACGGGTGCCCAAGCCCTCCCCCCCTATTTTAGGTAGGGTACAGTTCAAGGGGTCCTCCTAGGTCCTATTTTCCATGGGACTTAGGTCTCATTCCATTGGGATGTAAAAATATGAAATAAAATGTCCTAAATGTAGTCTAAAGACCCGGGAGCTAAACCTTATGAGGGAAAAGCCCCCAAGGGGACATTTTTCAATGTTACATTTAGCCCCCACTTTAATGTATGTATAAACACAAGGCCAATACATGCATTAAAGTAAGGTCACAAACACAACAAACACACCAAGCATGAATAAGACACGCCAATCACATAGAAAACAATAACATGCACACAAAACATGGAGAAGACAGTTACAGTCACGTAGAACATAGAGCAGACAGTTAATGCATGGAAGATAGAAATGATATGTTTTCTTTTCTTTTTCTCATATATATGAAATGCAAATGCAAGTATTGGAAAATAAACAAACCTCCCATAATACACGATGCACTACCATATAGCACAGGTCTCTGTATATGGGGCAACACACACATAAGACACACAAAACCTTCCAAAATGCACGAAACACTGCCCAAGAGCACTAGTCACTGCATATGGGGCAACAAACACACCATACAAAACAAGCACACAAAAACACACACATTTGAAGACACGGAGAAAACACGGTAGACAAGTGATGGAGTGTTCCCTATTTCTAGGCTCATCACCATCTCAGGCACATTACAGGCACACACCGACGATTGGACTTTGCCATAACAATTGCTGAAGACATGCTTAAGGGTTGAGTTAGTCACAAAACTACTCCCCGCCTCCACAGAGGACTTTTTAAAATGACAGGATGATGTAATTTGCTCTGAGAAACCATCCCCTCCTCCGCAGAGGGCTTAAGAAAAATGATATGCTCGATATCTTGCCTCCGCAGAGGGCTTACATGATTGATTGATTGATTGCAAACAAACTCAAGATGCATGATGCACTGCTCAAGAGCGTAGGTCACTGCATCTGAGGTCAAACACATTGCTAACATCTATAATAGACAGCTTACCTTATATGCCCCCACCTTAAGGTGGTTGATATCAGTTATCGATATCAAGCACATTAAGGTAGGAAGAAACCACACAAGGGAACACTGACTTTCACAAAGCCCATGCCCCCCGGAGGTGACATGTACTTTACGATTGCTAAATGTTTCCACAAACACATCCCTGCAAGAAACATGTTAGTGTCTACGAAATCATGATAAACAACAACATCAGTGTATATGATTAACCACACAAAGAGCCAAGGTTATACAATGAATTTGAAGTTTGAGTATAACCAGGGGCTATATCACAAAGCTCTCTGAATTGAGTACCGCCAAGGCTAGATTCAAAGGCAAACAAAGGTACATAGAGTAGCAATATTGTTAAGGTTTGTAAATGCAATAGAAACATCATGAAATTCACTATGTGGAAAGCACGAGTGCTTCCACTAGCCAAGCGTCAGATAAAATATACAACCCCATCGTCATATTAGGAACTATAGTCCATTTTTTATTTCTCTCGAAAGGGATAGTAGGTCCACATCAATATAAATGTTTGTCTCCATCCACCCACTAGATGGAAACACTAGAGGAAGTGAAACAATAAATAAGAGAGGAGAAACAAGTGTCTTAGGGACAGTCATGTAGGAGGGTGCCCCAAAGTCACCAACCACAACGCTATGTCCGTAAGACACAACACACATGAATGAAATCAGAGAGAGAGGAAATATGGAAGAATGATGATACAAATAGAAGAAGGTCACCACAGAGGTGGTCTCTTGGTATCCTGAACCTTACGGGGGAATCTGAGGTCATCCCAGGAGGCCTAAACAACATATAACACATCACAGGGGAAGCACATCACCAAAGAGATAAAGGGGTTAGAGATTCTTACCTGTAGGGTCTTCATATTATATGTTGGAGCTCTCAAACCTCTTGGAGAGGTATTTGATCCTGTTTAATGCAAAATTTGAGTGGTTCTTATGAAAGTCTTGTTTGTTATCATATGATGCTTGTTCATTAAATCCTTGTTTAAATGAGACTTTTTGTTGCTTGTGAGGGGGAGAACCACTATTATTTCCATTTGTTGATTGTCGTCTTGCTCTTTTTCAAATTTTAGCGAGTTTTCATTGGTGAATCTTTCTAGAATAGTAGCAGGATTCATCCTGTACCATCTTGTTCATCTGTATCGGTTGTTGTTCTTTCTTTTCAAAGGTGTTTTGATTATCTCCTGATCCATATAAGGACAAAATCCATTTCTTCGTGGATGAGGTGGGTTATCCACTTGTTTCTTATCACTTCAATCATTCCCACGATACTATCATAGTCCAAGTAATCATCCTTGTCTACTTCCACTAGATCTTGTTCCACCATATTATTTTCTATATGCTTAGGAAAAAGGATTAGTGAAGATTTATAAATTCTAATTTGGCAGAGCAACTAATTTATTTCCAGTGTCATTCACACCTGATACTTGGATGACATTTGAATCAATAAGGTCCTGTATCTCATGTTAAAGATGCATACATCATTCAGTGTCATGTCCTTGTGTCTAATGATAATGACAAAAGGCATTAGCATCAAAGTAAGGTCCTTGTTTACTAGGATCAAAAGGCTTCATCGGGGGAAGCTTTAGAATGTTATTACTTACAACTTGATTCATGATAGAATGATAGGACTTAGATATTGGAGTAAACTTCCTCGGATGATACGATTGTTTCTTTAGATTATTTATAGCAGACACATTTTTATTTGGTCCATTAATCTTGATGAAACCCCTATTATTGTTCCTTTTAAAGTTTTTTTGTGATGATCCACCCATGGATTGTGCAACTTGAGCCAATGAGTTTTGGTTTTCATACTGACTAGATGAAAGTTGATAATCATGAAAGGCGGTGCATAAATGTTGAAAGGAGTTGTACTTCATCAAGAGAATCTTATCATGAATATTAGGTTGTAGATTTGTAATGAATATCTTCTAGACATCCTCATCTTTCATCTGATATTGAATCTGAGCATAAAGGCCTTGATATTGACTAATGAATTCAGTCAACTTTTCTTTCGGACCTTGTTTGCATTGAACCAAGTCAATAAGAGTGACTTGGGGTCTGATATTTGCTTGAAAATGTTGTAAAAATTGATCAATCAATTGCGAAAAGGAGTGAATTGAATTTAGAGGCAAAGAGCAAAACCATTCTAAAGCAGTATCTTTGAGAGATCGCAGGAAAAGTTTTGCTAACAAATCCTCTTCAAAATAGAAATCACTACACATAGCTGTGAATGCTGCCACATGGATATTAGGATCTCCTTTTCCACCATATTTTTCAAAGCAAGGAGTCTCAAACCTCTCAGGCATAGGTATTCTCAAGGTTGCATATGATAATGAATTACGGGCATGATATGTCGGTAGACTAGGTTGCAAAGAATTTGTCAAGTTTGTTACCTTTTGTTGCAAAGTAGTCATGCCCTGTAAAAGTTGGTTTAGGATGGCATCATTTGGAGATGTGGTTTGTTGTGATGATTTGGAAGTGAAGTGAGGAGGTGAATAAGCTTGAGACACAATATGTGGAGGTTGAGAATATGTTAACGGTAGTTGGCCATATTGATATGTGGAGTTAGGTATCTAGAAATGAGTGGAATAGGTAAGAGGTTGAGAATAGTTATTCATAGAAGATGTCCCTTTAGGCATCAAATTTTGATAATTAAATCCCATAGATTTGTAATTAGTGCCATTAGATACTCTAATACCATTGGTAGCATTACTACAAGTGTTCGCATGAGTTGTTAAGATCGTTGATGTGAAGGTAGACATTCCCGTAGTCGGTATAGGTGACAAAATTTGAGTATGAGATGGTGATAAAGTGTTATTTATTGTTTGCGCACATTTGGCTATCGGCATGATATTGGTTTGTACAATATGTGCTAGACAACGAAGTGCATTAATGCCATCTTGTCCTTCTTTTATCAATTCTCTTATGTTATGAATTGTAGGAATGGCTTCTTCAGCTATTCTATCATTTTCCCTAAATGATTGAAATTTTGCTAAGTCTTTATCCAATTTTTCTATTTGCTCATCAAATACATATCCTATTGCCTTAGTAGTATCATCAACATCATTAAAAGTTTGTTCTTCCATTGTACTTGTAATGGGTGGAATGTCTTGTAATGTTTGGGTTTCTCCTTTTGTAAAGAAGGTGTTCAAAGTACCAATTTCTTCAAGAGCACTAGATCTCATGTGTCTTATGCTTCTTCTTAAAAGAATATTTCTCTTCGGGAAGTGAGTTATTAAACTCATGCAGCAATATGATCACTCTCAACACACTCTTGATGCAAATTTAAGATAATGCCAAGTCGTTTATATTGAAAATAAGTCAAAATAGGCACTTTTTTCACCAAAATTCAATGCAAAAGAGCATAACAAAGGGTGTAGTGAGAAAAATGATGATGGATAGAAAATAATATCAGTAATAACAGTCACTTGATGCAAAAATATCCAACACAACATGCTTTTAGTATCACTTAAGTAAAACCCTAGTGAAAATATAGCAAAAATAGGTTATTTTTAATGGTTTTTCAACTCCAAGACCTAGCAGAAGAGGTGTTGTAAGGAATTTTTGGAAAGATAGAAAATAATATCAATAATATTAGTCACCTCAATCCATAAAACTAATCACAACACACTTGGAGTGCAAACTAGGTCAAACCCTAGGGCAAAAATAGCCAAAATGTGTAGTTTTTTGCAAAATTTTCACTACAAGAGCCCGTTAAAAGGGTGTTGTGAAGTTTTTTATGAAGGGAAGAAAATTATTACCCTGATAACAACAAATTAATGTGAAAATATCTTTCACAACACACTTGTGGTGCAAGTTTGGAGAGTCGATAAGGCCAATTTTAGTGAAAATTGTCATTTTTGAAGCCCTAGGTTTCAAATTTTGGAACAAATGCTATGCGAATGATTTAATGTCTGATTTATGATGGAAATTAAATACTCTCAGATCTAAAAATTATTTTCAAGGTTAATTATGCAAAATGCCCATGCAAATTTAATGAAATTGCACCAAAATTGCTAGTTTTTGTTGAAATTTTCAATGCAAAAATGCAAAAAATTAAAATTAAAATTAAAATTCACACTAAAATGAAATACTACAGCCAAATTAAAATTTTAATGAGCCTCTAAAATCAATATAAAAATCTAATAAAAGATTTTGCCTACAAACCCTAGATTTTGGAATTACTAGGTTATAAAATTGATAAAATTTCCACAAAACCCTAGCAATTATATGATGAAAATGCAAAGCAAGATTTTGAATTTTTGTATTTTTCTGTAGTTTATATCAGATCTGATGCAAAAATCATGAATTAGGAAAATTTAGGAAGAATTGACACAATTTAGTAAGCCCAATAATGCAATTTTTTTTATTTTTCAAAATTTTCAATTTTTTTGAAATTTTCTCAATGCAATAAAGTAAATGCCTATATGAATGAATTAAATCACACAAAATCTATAGACAAACACTCAGTAAGTTGCAATTTAAGTTCAAAGACATGGGTTCACCAAAATGTTTAGTGGAAAATTGGATTCATTAACCTTTTGTTGTTTAGGTGTTTAAATCCGCCTCTCCACTATACATTGAAGGATCTAGGGTCGAATGGCAAGCACTATCATACCCTAGAGTCACTTTCAGATGTAGGGAAATTTGGATTAGGGAATTAATTATCAATTTTTCCTTCTCCTATGTCCAATTAACCATTAAAACCCTAATTATGCAAATACGACAACAAATTAATGAACTACGGAAAAAGCTATTGTAGACGGGAGTAAAATGCCAAATTATAGAATACTTGTTTTTGAGGTTCCAAAGAAGAATAGTCAAGGACACTGGAGAGGGCACCCAAGTCCAAGGTACCTACTTTTTCAGGGAATCTAGACCTCCTTCAAATACTGATCAGCCCTGTAACTTCTATTTTCTAGAATCAGTCTGCGGAGGACACTGGAGTGAGCACCCTAGTCCTGGAAGTGCTCCTTTGTCTGTCTTTCCTTCAGATCCTGAATCCTTGATGTCTTCCCAGCCTTCCTGCAACTCCATTTTTCCTAGATGCGACACCTATAACCTGTAATCACAAGACTTGGTCTGGGGGTTGTGGTGTTTACAGGTTTGCCTTAGTCAAACCTTGGAGGACACTTAAGTCTCCAAACATCGTTGTCAGACAAAGAGGGCGTGCCCTTGTGAGGCAGAGGCCAAAAACCAAAGGAATCAATGACAAAAAAACAATGATATGTCACCTTGTAGTGAAGCTTTCATGGAGGAAGATGCTCTTCATGCCATGAAGGAATTGACGCTCAAATTTGCAAATATCAACACACAAAACACACAAGTCTACTATTGCAACACAATAGAAAGCCTTGAATCACCTTGAGAACATGATAGCTTGCTAGTCATCATCTAGTTTACAAATGAATGCCTACACATGCTTATATATGCACCTACAAGCATGTTGAAAAAAAGGCAGATAATTGAGAGGGGGGGTGAATAAGTTATCTCAGAATTTCCTTAATTTTCTTTTCTTTCGTTATTTCAATATTCAGTGTTATATCAAAACATGAAAGAATATGTAATCATAAGAGCAGAAATAAAACTAACACACATAATAAACAATTTTTACGTGGAAACCCTGTTAAGGGAAAAACCACAGGGTGACTAACCCAAGATTGTATTCTCTATTAAAAGAATAAAGGAGTACAAAATGACACTTGCCAATTAGGGCTCATTGCCTGAGCACACTGCTCACAAGAGGCACACTGCCTACAAGAGACTCACTATCTATAGAGCTTACAAAAGATAATCAAATGTTTGAACTAATGAGAAGCATCTACAAATGCAAGAGTTTAGTTTCGGTTAGGCACAATATACTGATTTGATGCACTTCATTCTTCCTCTGTTCAATGTTGTTATTCAGTCACATACCAAACTTGAATTACTGTTGTCACACTTATCCCTACTTTTATTTGCACCTTATTTCTTCACATATTCAACACACACATAATTACATGTTGGAATTTGTCTGGTATATATATCCGTATCAATGATTTTCATCAACTTTCTAGTCGGCAACAAGAACACTCAAGATATTTGCAAGTTATTGATCTGTCGGCTGAATCCATGCTTGATTTGTGATGTGTATCAAAAACATAGGCATAGAAGTCATAATTCATGTTGGCTAACAATGTATAATATCACAAATTGCTTGATCAGGACCTTTTACACATCCGGATTGAAGACTAATACTTTGTCGGTCAGTTCTTTCTCTGTCTACTCTGCCTGATTGGAACCCAACACTCAGATGCTCATATCTTTTTCTTGCTTTATCACCGGAGGCTAAATATTTGGAATACAGTATTTATGATACCCCTCTTGACTTGTCCAAGTCCACAACTTACTGAGTTACACCATCTGAGAGATCCGGACCTGATTGTCAGACCTTGTTACATACTCTATTTTTGTTCACCGAACCAAAACAATCTTCAATCTGACTTCTGGTATAGGCACACTATGTACTGTAGATGTGTGGGATAGACTTTGTTGCCATGAATGAAAACACTTATGAAGCCACATAGTGTCTCTTGCCAACAATCTCCCCCTTTGGCATTGATGGCAACACTTAGTGAAAAATGGCTAAGTGTCGCATTAACTCCCCCTTAGCT
This sequence comes from Cunninghamia lanceolata, assembly GCA_027924645.1. Classification (NCBI taxonomy): domain Eukaryota; kingdom Viridiplantae; phylum Streptophyta; class Pinopsida; order Cupressales; family Cupressaceae; genus Cunninghamia; species Cunninghamia lanceolata. The sequence continues at coordinate 20,992,086 of BSBN01000627.1, forward strand.
GATGCTCTGTCTTTTGCCCTATTTTACTGGAGCTCCCCCTTAGCTGGACTCCACATTTTTAACTACTCTTCACTCTCCCTTTGACATCAATGGCAAAGGGCGGAATCCACATACCAAAATTTTGCAAAAATTATTCTATACATGGCCGCATAAGTATATATAAATCTGCAAAAGTAGTCTTTAGTTGTACAAACTCTGTGGCCCAGCTCTTCTTCATCCTATCCAAAATGGAGATGTGACCACTCAACAAAAATGCATATGCTTCTGCCCTTCTTAAATCTGCTGGATCACTGGTCTAGGCTATGGTCTGAGCATCTGTCAAGGCCTCATGCATTGCCTCTAGCTTAGGCATAATTATCCCTCTAAGTTCACCCATTATGTTCATTATGTACTTCTTTTCTTTACCCAGTCTCTTTATTTCATTTATTATAACAATATCCTGGCATTCTTGATTCATTAAAGAGGAGGAAAGAGGGTCAAAATTTTGAACTAGGCTTGACAATTTTTCTTCTTGTTCTTTTAGTTTCTCCTCAATATCTTTTGCCACTTTAGACCAAGTCAGACAAAATTTGAATAGGTCCCCACCGTCTTTGAGAGCATTTTAAAGGCTTTTTATTCCAATATGTAGAGTCCTCCTATCATTTTCAATAAGTCCTTGTACCTCAGTGAATCTTTTTCCTAGAAACTCCTTCTAGACCTTTGCTTCTACTGATTTCTCAAGAGATTCAAAATGAGTGTTAACAGAATTTACTAAGTTTTTCAAGTTACCAGATGGTGAGTCCGAAGGATCCTTTTGATAGGATAGCATGATCTTCTCCAGCATCCTAGATGCAATCTCCAACAGTTCACAATCCTCCATGTGAGATTTCAAGATTTTCTCTTTAGCCTTGGCTTGGGTAAATGATGCTATCTTCATCATCTGTACTGGAGAGAGAGTGTCCAAATTTAGGGGCCCTTGAAACAACTCTGGTTCATCTAACTCCACCACCTCTTTGTTCAAGAAATTCTATACTATCTCTATAGTGTCTCTTGGAGGAGATTGAGACTTCTTTCCTTTTGAAATATCAGAACAGTCATCATTAGTCTTTTCTGCTTGTTCTTCTTCTTTTCCCTTATCCTCTTTTCCTTGAATCTTCTTCTCCTCTCTTCTACCTTCCCCTTCAGTTTCAAAGTTTGGAGTGTTTGTCATAGCTGTAGTGGGATCCGGAGGAGAGATGTCACCTGTGTTTGCTACTTCATGAACTTCCTCTTTCGGAACTGAGGAGTCTAAGTTCTCAGAGATTTCTTCATTTATTTTCTTTAATTCTTCAACATCCTTGTCAGAAGGTTTTTCATTGACATCATTTGATCCTTCAACAGCCATGGTAGAAGGTTCTTCATCTATTTCCTCTACTATAGGAAGATTGAATCTCTTCAAGGCATTCCGGAGGATATCTTTTGTTTCTCTTGCTACATGGTCAGTTTCTCCAAGCATGAGTTTGTTCATTCTTGCCTTGCTCCAGAACTCATTCTTACACTCCTTGAAAATTATGTCCATATGTTTTGGAGTGATGGAAGGATAAAGCTGAATTGCTATATGCTCCCGAATCTCTAAGTCTTTTGCCATTGCATTCTCTTTTCTCATCTCAAGTACCTTTTCTAGGCTCTTAAGAATTAATGATATAATTTCAATGAAAGCTTTATTGTAAATGTTCAAGTACTTGACAGTAGCCTCTTCCAAAATTCTCATGTCAGCATCACTGTATGCATCATAGAACTCAGTCACCGGCTGCAGGTTCCCATCCATAGTAACTGCCTTGATGATGTTATCAATGGAAAGAGTGGGTTTTTCAACAAATTCCTCTGCCTTCTCTTCCTCATTTGTACTAGCAAAGAACTTTCTGGATGTTCTCTTCTTCTTCATTTTCTTTATTTCTTCATCTGATTATGTTTCTTCATCATCCTTATGGCTTGTATATGTTCTTGAGGCTTTGGTCTTCATTCTCTTTTCACTTTTTCTGGATGGCTTGACTTTTGGTTTGGTAGCCTTTGAGCTTTTAGGAGTGACAGGTGCAGAGCTCTTGGAAGATCTCATCCGGGAGGAGGCTTGCACCAAAACATTTCCTTTCTTTGCTTCTTGTCTCTCTTTCTCTACCTTCTCCATTTTCTCTCTGTTAGCATCTACAGCCTCCTTTGATAAGCCAAATCTTTTGGCATTTCTTCAACTTCCTTTCTTACTTTCCTCTTCATCTCCGGCTGTCTTAACTCAACATGTATTTTTATACTTATCTCTTCAAAGGTGCCAAACCTTTCTACTTCAGTGTCCTTAGGCTGGCTTAGCAGGTGTTGAATATGTAGCTCCAAGATTTTTTTATCGACCTCATATCCCATAGGCATTATCCATACAGTTCTTGGCTCAACTGCCTCCATTAGACATTAATTAGTGTCAACCATAAAGCAAACTGTGTCCTTGTATTTATCAACTATGGACTGTGGTATTCTCTCTCTGGCTTGCATCATGCTCTAGAAGTTCTTGAAGTAACCCTAGAGAGCTATGTTTTCAGCTTGAACATCACCAAGTCCATACATGTAATCTCTGATCTGAATTGCAATAGGTGTGTCATTTTGCCAGACCCAACCATTTGATCCAGGTAGCTCATTCATATAATAGAAGAATAGACACAGAATTAGATTACCATATTTAAAGGAAATTTTCTTATCCTTTTTGATCTTCTACAAGTTCTCCAGCAGCTGATTTAAAAGAAGCTCACATAGATCATAATCTACATCTTCCATCAACATCTGATATGCAGCATAGATTGTTGTACCAGACACAGAATTCTCCTTGCTCGAATGATAGATTTTGTAGCTGATTATCATTGAGGCAAATTTGACATCTAGATTTGTGATGTCATCTATGGTCATTGCTCTTTTGTCAAATTTCTATCCAGTAGCTGCAGTTACTGTTTGGTTCTTCATAGATTTGAGTGCGGGTAACCCACTGGACGAATGCAGTCCGGTCACTACCCTAATCACATCTTTAGTTATCTTGAATGACATCATTAGCCACATAAAATTATCATGCATCCTACTTAGAACATATCAGACCCAATCATCTTCTGCAAAACATGGAAAATGTATACAATGTCTGAAGTGTTTGTCCCGGAGGGCCTTGAATTCAAGTTTGAGTTCAAAATTCTCATCTATTAGCTATTTGTGATAAATGTCGATCAATCTTGAGTCTCCAAATTCTTCAATGTTTGCATGGATATAAACCCTAACATCTTCGACATGCAATACTCCGTGTGGAATGCTAGAAAACACGCCCAAGGGATCAACTTCTAGAGATTTGTAAGGGTGTTTCTTGAATTTAGGTCTCAGCCTATCAGAAATATTGACAACCATTGGAGTAGCCATTTTGCAAGAGATTCAGAGAGAGATTTTTAGAATGGAAGTACCTTTTCACACTTTAGGGTTTGAAGCAGGAGCCAGAACAAATTGCTGGTTGAATTCAATTTTTAGTTGATCTCGAGTGAATTGTAGAATATTCTTTGCAGAGCTCTTCTTTTCTTCTTCGTGAGTGCAAGTGTGTAAATAATGAGTGAAAGAACCTTTTTATCCTTGCACAAACCCTAATTTCCTTTTGTAATAAATGCACAACTTAAGTTATCTGGTTGCCTTGTTTTGAGAGAGATTTTCTTGAATCACTGTGCGGAACTTGGAATCATTATCAATGAGGATTGATAACGTATCTTATTTTCTTTAATAATGTCATGGGTCTACAGATCAAAGCATTTCAATTTTGAATCATACCAAATCTGTCTATGAAATTCTGCTTTATCATATGGCTGTCAGAATCGGATTAACTTGAGCAGTTATAAATCCTGCAAAACTTCATACAGATCTTTCACATTTTGACTGAAGGTTATTTGGAGAACCCTTTAATACGTAGCATCAGATGTTTACTCAATGTGCTGAATTTAGGTACTAGCTGACTGGCTAGGGGAAATTATTTTTCTCTGTGACTCCCCCTGAGCTAGAGCTCACCCTTTTTAGTTTCTCGAATGAATATCAGCACTGAATTCCGGTGCAGATCCATCCCCAATATTCATTGTACTCCTTATTACCTGAATCTTGCTCATCTCCTTTTGAACTTCATCCGCATTTATTTTACCTTTGTCATTATCTTGTTTCTGATCATGTTCCATCGAACCTTTTCTATCCTAATTTATGCTTTTGCAGAATTTGGCAATATGATCAGATCTATTGAAATTGTAACATACAACATTTCTTTGCTTATTTTATTGATATCCTCTTGATCTACACTGATTATCCATATGTCCCATTCTATTGCATGTAAAGCATCTACCATTGAATGAATTGTTTAATTGCATATTTGTGAATTCATGAGATTTGTGACGATACATTTTGCAATTAAAACATTGTCTGGAGAAGGATGGATTATTCTGATTCATTCTCCTCCTACACTGAGTTGCTTTATGACTGAAATTGTTGAAATTGAAGCAGTATCCATTGAAGGATGGATATCTTTGGGCATTTGGTTGCCTTACTGGAGGTCTTCTAGGCCTGTTTCTTTGCTTTCCTAATCCAAAGTTGTTCTGACTGGATCCAGAGCTTTCACCTTTCTCATATCCAAAGCCACACTTATCATCTACCCTCTTTTGGCTTTCAAGAAGAACTTCAAGTTGGTCTGAACTTATCTTGAATTTTTCTTTGTATTCATTTGTAGTTTGAAGATCTTGTTTAAGAGTGTCTATCTGATTCTCAAGTTGTTCTTCATTATCTCTAGCTTCTTCAAGATCAGATTCAAGATGCTTGATTATTCTGTCCATTTTGTGGCAGTCCTCTATTTTCTCCTTGAGGGATTGTTTTAGATTATCTTCAATATTTCTTTTTTCTTCAATTTCTTGGGTGAATCTCATAACCCCTGATTCCATTTCATGCCTTCCATAATGACTTCTTTTGACAGCTTCTCACATAGCTTATTTTTCTCATTCAGATCTTCATTAGTATCATTGACTTCACTCTGATTGGCTAATTTTTGAAGTAGTTCCTTTCTCTTTTTCACAGAGATACTAAGTTTTTCTTTTAACTCATTTATGAATTCATCAGCTTGTTTGAGTCTTTCTCTCAAAGTATTGACTTCAGAGTGGGATTGTTCAAGATCATCTATGGCAGATTGAAGTTGTTCCTTCATACCATATGCATCCATTGAGATTCCCAGAGCTTCCTCAAGCTGTTAGGCTTTGTTCAGAGGAACCTTGCTCTAATACCAATTGTTGAAAACAAGGTAGATAACTAAGAGGGGGGGTGAATGAGTTATCTCAAAATTTCCTTAATTTTCTTTTCTTTCGTTATCTCAATATTCAGTGTTATATCAAAACATGAAAGCATATGTAATCATAAGAGAAGAAATAAAATTAACACACATAACACAAGGATTTTTACATGGAAACCTTGTTAAGAGAAAAACCACAGGGTGGCTAACCCAAGATTGTATTCTTTGTTAAAAGAATGAAGGAGTACAAAATGGCACTTGCCAATTAGGGCTCACTGGCCGAGCACACTACCTACAAGAGACTCATTGTCTACAGAACTTACAGAAGATAATCAAGTGTTTGAACTGATGAGAAGTATCTACAAATGCAAGAGTTCAATTCTGGTTAGGCACAATATACTGATCTGATGCACTTCATTCTTCCTCTGTTTAATGTTGTTATTCAGTCACATACTGGACTTGAATTGCTGTTGTCACACTTATCCCTGCTTTTCTTCACACCTTATTTCTTCACATCTTCAACACGCACATAATTACATGCTGGAATCCATCTGGTATATATATCTGCATCAAGGATTTTCATCAACTTTCTAGTCAGCAACAAGAACACTCAAGATATTTGCAAGTTATTGATCTGTCAGCTGAATCCATGCTTGATTTGTGATGCGTATCAAAAACATAGGCATAGAAGTCATAAATCATGTTGGCTAACAATGTATAATATTACAAATTGCTTGATTAGGACCTTTTACACATCCAGATTGAACTCTGATACTCTGCCAATCAGTTCTTCCTTTGTCTGCTCTGCCTGATTGGAACCCAACACTTAGATGCTCATATCTTTTTCTTGCTTTATCGTCGGAGGCTAAATCTTTGGAATAGAGTATTTATGATACCTCTCTTGACTTGTCCAAGTCTGAAACTTACTGAGTTACACCATCTGAGAGATCCAGACTTGATTGTCAGACCTTGTTACATACTCTATTTTTGTTCACCGAACCAAAACAATCTTCAATCTGACTTCCAGTATAGGCATACTATGTACTGCGGATGTGTGGGATAGACTTTGTTGCCATCAATGAAAACACTTATGAAGCCACACAATGTCTCTTGCCAACAAAGCATTCCTACCAAGATTTTAAAAATTAAACTTTACCGTGTCGGCAAAACAACCTTCTAACGGTCATAAACTGACACCCAGAAATTGGGGCTGTCCTAAAATAGGGCAGGACTAGGGCGCGGGAGCCCAAGTCCTCCCCCCTATTTTAGGTAGGGTACAGTTCAAGGGGTCCTCCTAGGTCCTATTTGCCATGGGACTTAGGTCTCATTCCATCGGGATGCTAAAATATGAACTAAAATGTCCTAAATGCAAACTAAAGACTCAGGAGCTAAACCTTATGAGGGAAAAGCCCCCAAGGGGACATTTTTTGATGGTGCATAGATCATAGTATTCATCTACCACTATGTCACTAGCGTGACTGACCCAAGGTTGAGAATTGCTTGTAGGGTGACTGGGAGGAAAGATAGGAGTAGGCTGTGCCATATGCCACCAAGTCTGATATGCTCAGGTACAACCAACATCATCTACATCTGATATCAGTGTTGCATCCTTAGGACCATCATCATCACTAAGAGGTACATCTGCTACCGTCAATTGTTGGGTGTTGTTTGCCCTAACTTCGTTGCGTATAGTGCCCGCATAGCTCAGACGCATTATAGGAACATCTTGTACTTGTCTGAACTATCACGTCACCTTGTGAAAGTAGAACCAAACCATGATGTGGTCGAGGTGACTGGCCATCAATTGATCCCTCTGCATCCTTGCTAATTGTCTCCGCTAGCCAAGCCATAAGATATAGCCACGATATGGTCTCTAGATGATATCGTTGGCCTGTAGTCTATTAAAAACAACTCTCTAGTATAATAGATCATTGTGTCTTCAACATCTAACTAGAGGATAGGCATGAACACATGGATGGGTGAGTGCTAACTCTATAAGAAACCCTATCGGTCATGTGTACACGATATGCTTGAAAGCCCAAACTTGTAGTAAAGTGCAAATCATCAAACTATGCATCTCATAATGGACGTATTGTCCCAAGTCACCGTAGAGGTGTGCAAGCATATTGCACCCCCACGTGTATACAATCTGATGCTCCTCCATCTCTCTAATGGTGTAAATAAGACTCCCATGAAGGTGATTGCCTCATCCATCTAGTGTAATGGCTAGTACGACAGTGACTATCATGATCCTTCAAACCAATGGGATGTCACCGCATCCCTGCTCTAGAAGTCAGAGCTAAATATGTCCTCACTCTACCCGTGAGACTGTGCGACCTAGACAATACAGCTGACTCTCACGAGTGTACTCCACTATGCATTGTCCCATGACCCTCACTGTCTCTCCTTAGACAGGCAGTCATAGGATCTTGTAAACATCCCTCAGTGTGATAGTCATCTCGCTTGTGGGTAAGTGGAATGTGGATGTATCAGCATTCTACCTCTCCATCAAGGCCATCAACATACTACAATGAAATCTAATTGTGGGCATATCAAACACTTACCATAAGACCACCACCTACAAATGACCCCTCTTTATGCTAGTCATAGTACTGGCGTGCTCTCAAAGTAGTGCCATCAGGTGATCGCCTGTGTGCTCTCATGTCTCTAGGATGCCCTACAAGTCAAATAGCAAGCAATAGTATCAGTTTTCATCATCAAACTAAAAATACCACTATCTGAACTAGAAATGTGTGTTTGTACCTTAGATCCCATGTCCTTTGTGGACCTGGGCACCCTAGGAAGACCTGGGTGCCCCGAGAAGACACTGGCACCCTAGAGGGACTAGGGTGCCCTAGTGGGACTCTGGCACCCTATTTGGACTTAGGCACCCCTACCAGGGACCCCTATCTATTAGGAACCCTTCGACATAGTAAATGATAAAAATAGCTAAAAGAAAAATAGAAAGATGACAAAAGCGCAAGATTAGGACCCTACCTTGGCCTTGAAACGCCTCTTTGCCACTCGGGCTCAAAGCATCTCTAGTCGTGGGGGTTGATACGGGGGTTGGCTCGGCATGGTTGTCCTCTTCTTCTCCTTCTCTATCTCTCTCTCTCCTTTTCACAATGACAAGAAACAAGAATGAGAAGTGATAAGTGAAAACTTGCTTTACATAAAGTAAGTGGATGAGAATTCATATTCCTAACTAGGTGCAAAATTGATCTATTTCACTCTTGAGCCTTTATCTTAAGCTGTCGAACTCAAATTTTCACACTATTTGTTGTGTTAGAATCTTGGTTTTTCTCTTTATCTTACCCAATGTGTTGTGCTTGGGTGTTGTTTCTTCAAACAACCCTCACAATGAATTTCTCATCAAGTTTCCCTCGAAATTAACGTGTGTAGAAATCTCCTTATTTCTACTTTTCAGACTAAGCAAGCAAAAACAAGGGGAGCATATATCTCCCTCAATTTCCTCCCTCATCATGTCTCATCACTCAACCCCCTTAGTGTTTATGAATGGATTCATTGGTGGTGGTTGTAGGTTGATTTGATTTTGATTTTCTGACAAGTGTTCCTTTACAAGTTGTGGTTCCTAACTTTGTGGTCTTGCAGGATTACGGACTTGGGGGCTTCTTCCTTTTTTGCAAAAAACACTTTGGCTTCCTCTATAGTATCCTTTTGGGTATCCTTTTCATGATTGATGCATTTACTTTCCTTTAGTTGCATATGCACTTAGTGTCATATGGCCACTAAAGTGGGGGCTAAATGTTACATCGAAAATTGTCCTCCTATATGCAATGGTACAATTTCCCTCAATTTAGCTCCTCACCTTTGGTGTCCTCTTAGCCTCTTTATTTTTGGCCTTCCTGAAACTCTGATTGACTTGTGTCTAGTTGAAAAATGTCCACTTTCCAAGATAACTATTGGTTGAACCCAAAAAGGGAATTTGGATTATAGGTCCCTGGAACCCCCTAGAAGTAGATTTGGTAAAAAAATGGGGGACTAGACTTGGGCACCCATGCCCTATTCCTACCCCATTTTCAGGATTTTGAATCTTGGTGGGGTTTCACCTCTCGCCGTGCATCTCAGGATTCAGTTTTCAAATTTTTGTTTTTGCGTGATATCGAGACATTATTTCAAAATTTGAATTTCCTAAGGTTAGATATTTAAACACATTTGAAAATCATTTTATCACACACAATCTATATGCAAGCTTGATGCCAAAACTTTACTGAAATTGCCAGTGAAGATCAGTGACTTGTTGAAGCTTTTGAAAGCTATTTGATTTTTCTATCATGGAGACAATGGATGTAGATTAGGAATCAAGATCTTGAGACTATCTTGCTCTTCCTATGGTTTGTACACCTTTTGCATGATCAGGAGAAGGGTTGAAGCCTCCAACATCAAGCTTGGAGATCCTTCGCAACCATTATTGATTCACCTTCTTGTTCATGCAACTCTTCGTTGCTTTCATCTCCTTGAGGTGAAGTTGTATTGGTTCATTGAATTGAAGCAAGTTACTGATCTTCCCTTGATTGAGACATCTAGCATTTGATATTTCTACATACACTTTTTTAGGTTTGTACACACTTCTACAAATCTTTATCTCTAGCTATTGTTGAGGTAGGAATACTGAAAATAGGGCTTGACTGAGGCAAGCTCCTATATAGCCACAATGTCTTTCTCCTCCTTTTGTAGGTACAAATCGTGTTTGATAGGATATGATGGAAAGGAGAGACAGAAAGATGGATATTATGAATACAGTCATCACTAAAATTTGAAGTTCTAAATCCTAACACTTTTGAGACTAATGAGCGGGCACCCTAGTCCAATTGGGGAGATTCTCTAAAATTTGGGAGATATTGAAGGTTACCAGACAACTGATGCAAAAGGTTTTTATAGATAGAAAATTACAGGACTAATGAGTGGGTGCCCTAGTCTAGTTAGCCCTTAGTTTCTAGGTGCATGACCTCTGAACCTTTTTCTCTGCATTTCTGTGATCTATTTTGTCTATTTCATCTCTGAATTCAATCAATTACTGTTACAAGGTGTAATTAGGGTTTGATTGATTAGTGAATAAGGACACTTGGTAAAACCTTAATTTAGACACCTAATCAGACCTAATTAGCATTAGGGAATGTATGTAATATGTATCTTGATCCCAAGCCCCGTTCTTATCTTCCCAATGTTTAGTTAGTGGAGAAATAGGACTTAATATTATTTTAAGGAGACCTACTTTTTCACCCTAAATAATTTGTATGTGTTAAGTGTGTTGGATGACATCATCCACTATTAGTGGAGAGATGAGAGGCCATATCAGATCACTCAGATGCTTATCCTCATTGTTCACTTGCATTTAGCACATAATGGACTAAGTGATCCCAAGGAAGTTGTGGGGTGGTGGAGTGGAGTAACCACCCTTCACTTCGTGGGCTCGAAGTGGTGCTTTCACCAAATGCTTTGCATGCAAAAAGAAGATCAAAACTTAGTTTGGAGTTAGTCTTTTCTGGACATACACATCGCTCAGGAGAAAGAGAAACAACAATGACAATATTCAGTCAGCTGGAAAACCTTATCAAAGGCCACAGGAAGTTGGCACTACTATGCTCTTCTAAGAGCCATCAATAGGCCACATCATAAACACTTAAATAAACTTCCTCAGGTATGATTTAAAGTCTGGAATGACTCTCATTATTTTGAATGTTAAACAGTAATAAAACATTGTTGAATAAGGTCAACTGTGTCAACAATTAAGTGTTTAGCTTGCTGTGATTATCATTTTGAGGCCCTCGAGCCATAGCAAGTAATATGATAATCTTTATTATAAGATCCTCGTGGTCTATATTTCTATTGATTTATATTTTTATGGCTTATGCTTTGGAGATAAACTCTAGGCTCTCAAGGCAGTAAATGAATTATACTAAAAACTTACAATGACTGTAGTTGAACTTGTCACTCCAAGCCCTTGAGGTCAACATAGAAGTACAGTGGCAAGCACCATACTTGAGTGCTGACATGGTACAATTGAAAATAATTAAATGACAACCCTAGAGCTATCATGATGAGCTTGATATCGACTGTGCTCATGAAACAAGTATTTAAAACTATTATGTTTAGATATGTGTTTGGAGGATTCGGCTTGCATGTGGGTCGATGCACCATCCTCGAACTATAATGATAATCTTTTAAAAACCTTACCCTTTGAATGTGCTAAAAGCACTTAGAAAACATTCTTGAGAACTGCATGCATAGTATTTGACTACTATTGAAAGGTCATTAGGATAACCATAGTGCCGTATGTATCGACCCCTTAATAAAGAAGGAGGTTAGATATATGAAAATTAATAATATTACTCAAAGGCATCTTTGCATGCATGTCGGATTAATGTTGAGGATTCTCCTCTTGAGGCTTATAACTTTATGAGGTTGAAAACTAAATTAGTCTAAGTCTCTGGCATTGTAATGTAAATAAAATCCATTTTCTTTCTTGTGGCCAAACTCCATGAAGTGAGTATATAATGCTATGAACTCACGTAGAGTCCTTGAGATAGATTTTTTTAATAGAATTGACCTTTTAGAACTTTGAAAATACCCTTCTAGATGTTTTGAACTAAAAGTAAACCTTGGGATAAGGCTACAATGTGTTCATCAACCAGGTAAGGTCATGAGTCAAAAACATGATTAAACTTATGTCATTATGAAAGTATGGGAATAGGGTGACGTGGAGTCATAGATTCCCTATAACAGTGCTTGGCTATTAATGATAGTTATTATGACAAGTATGATGCATCTTCTGTATTTAAAAGATATGTTGACTTCTTGTTGAAGAAGGAGAAACTGGATAAGAGATAAGTTGTATTACCTAGTAGGCAGCATTAAGTGCATGTTGGGTTTATTGGAGGAACTTTTCTCCTAGATAACTATATACTTATGAGAATGAATACTATGGTTAGTATGAAACTCTTGTATTGCAAAGTAAATGAAAGCCATCTCTTTTCGAATGGCCATACTTCACAAATGAGGTATAAGATATTAAAATCCATGAGAATACTTGAGATATAGTCTTTTTAGTAAGACTATCTTATTAGACTATTATGATGTAACTCTCAAATATCATGAATTTGAATGTAAACCTTGTGATAGGTCAACATGAAACTGTGAACCTAGGAAGTTCATAAGTTGGAAAACTTGTTTTGGCTATTAACATTTTGAAAAGATGGGAATAGGGTGATGTGGAGTCACAGGTTCCCTATTGCGAAAGTAATGTAACATAATTGAATGTACTCCCAAGATAGGAGTCATTTGTTGGGAAAACTTGATTTGGCTATTGTCATGTTGAAAAATGGAATATAGTGATGAGGAGTCATAGGTTGCCTGTTGCAAAAGCAACTTGTTATATTTAATTTACTCCCTAAGATAGGAGTCGACAGCCCTAGAATTGGACTAAGAATCAAACTGAACTTACTTTTGCTAGACCTAGAGAGGTTGAACTAAGCATATTGTAGGATGAGACAGCTTCTAAGTTGAGTCAGGGTGCTAGACATATGACTATTTTCATTTTGAAATGTATATGTATGTAAATCTTCAGCCAAAGTAATGCATTCGTCTATGCGTTCATTAGTTGGTCCATAGTGCTCCAGATGGCATAATGTTTCCACTAGTGTCATACATAGTTAAAGTGGATCTATAGTTGTATGACTATGAGACATTATGAAGGACACAACACCAGATACTCAAATGGAAAACCTAACGGTTCCTTATATCTATACCTTCTGTGAAGGGTAGGGCCACTTCCATGTAGGAATTTGTGTGAGGGACCGCCAGTCTGTGGTTGGAGGAAAAGCACTTAGATGATGCTCTCCTTCCAAGCAAATGACAAGCTGAGGCCTATGAAGACAGATGTCAAAAGTTCTAAATGCAGTGATTTTCTTTATATGACTTGATAGTTATTTTATATAATTTCTTATTTGATGCCTTGAGTATAGCTTTGTACATGCATAGTGAAGGTTATTCACTAATGAGATATCATTGGATATTGTAATTCTAAGTTTTGTTATATTCTAGAAAAGAATAACATGCTTAATTATTGTAATGATGATAATTCACTTTTGTTTAACTATGATTTGGATAATCATGATTTATTCTAACTCTTAGTTAAGATGAATACTTATGTTAAATTATGAGCATTATGGAATGTGATGTTACATATGGTATTAGAGCTACCAGTTCAATACATGGACCTATGAGCTCACTACTTGATGATTATTTGTATCCAACATTAACATATGCTAATGTTTGGATGTTCTACTCCAGAATGGTAAGAATTAGAACAACACCCAGAAAGAAGGTAACAGAAAATGGACGTAACCTATGTCATCTTAAGGTCTTGAGGGAACAAGCCTCAAGAATGAAATGACTTGAACAAATTGGTTGCTTAGTAGGAGAATGGTTAACTAATGAGAAGACTTTCACTGATGTTTTTAAACACATCAAGTAGGAGTTGAGGAAAGAAGAAAGATTGCTGCTCCTAACTCTAATGATGCAACAGTAGTACCCTCTGCACCTAAAGCGCCAACTACGGAAAGCAATCCTAAGGATTTTGATGTAAATAATGAGGCTATAGATGAGTAACTGCGATTACTTCCAACTCCTAAAACTTATATTGTAAATCTCAAGAATGAGAAATGAATTTAGGAAGCTATCCCAATCTGATAATGACTTGCAGTAGCAAGATGTAAACAAAATTTTGTAATTTTGGATGGATTATATGTAAACCATGGAAAACTATAATGCATTGAAAAATTTTGGCAAATCTTTCCTTTCTTGTTAAAGATTATAGGAATAAGAATGGATTTATATTATGAATGGAGTCATTGGTATGACAAACTAATCGAATGATTAATCTACAAACTTTAGGAGAAGTAGATTGCAACAAGGTTCAGATAAGAACTAGGATGGGAGATAGCTAGGATAAAGGGAAACCTTTAGGGCACTCTAAATCTAAATTTGACAGATCCTTGCTATGCTCCAAGAGATGAGAGAGAGAATTGGAACTCTCAAGTGGGAGGTCTGGGGTTAGCATGTGTTTAGTATGAAAAATGAGGGGGATTTTGTTTTAGGGTTGATTTTGCTAGTTTGTGTAAATCCTCCTTTCTCCACTAAACATTCAAGGACTTTAGCTAAATAGGAAGTCAACTATAGGCCTTCAATCACTCAGAACATAGGGGAAGAGTGGAATTGTGTGATTTAGTTATTTAATTAAGTCCAATTATGCCCAAAACCTAAATTATGCAAATTCGGAAGCAAACTGACAAATTACAGAAAATGTTCGCACACAGAGATATCAAATGACAATCAAATGCATACCAAATTTTGAAGTTCAGAAAATGGAAAAGTTAAGGACTAATGAGAGGGCATCCTAGTCTAGTGCCATACATTTTGTCAAGATTTGGGAATCTTGTCTACAACTTGTTCCTGTTGTTCCAGAGATTCTTCAGTTGCGTGATCCAGAGGACTAATGAGTGGGTACCTAAGTCAAGGTCCCTATTTTCTTCTCTAATTTGCAATTCCAACAGTCTACACTGCTCTTCTGCAACTCCACTTTTTCTGCTTCTGCAACATGTAACCTACAATCACAGAAAAATGGGTTGGGGGTTGTGGTGTTTAGAAGCTTGCCTTAGTCAATCCCTGGATAGACATTCAAGTCTTCTGAACATTGTTGTCAGATAAAGAGTGTGTATCCTTGCAAGATAGAGGCAAAATCCAAATGATAAATGATTGAAAACACAAATGATATCACCTTGTAGTGAAGATCTCATGCAAGGAAGATGCTCTTCATGCCATGAGGAGATGGATGCCAAATTTTCAAATACAAACATAAGAACAATGCTCTACTCTGCCACATAATGAATATTTTGAATATTCCAAAATCACAAGAATGCCTAAAGTTCACAATTGCCATCCAGTTTACAAATGATAACCTAATCATGCTTATATATGCAACTACAAACATTCCCGCCAAGAATTTCATAATTGAAACTTACTGTCCTCATAGGACCTAAATAATGGTCATAAACTGACACTTCAAAATTGGTCCTAACCTAAAATAGGGCAAGACTACGGTATGAGCGCCCATGTCCTCCCCCCATTTTAGGCAGGATTATTATTAAGTGCATCCCCCAAGTCCTATTTGCCATGAAACATCAGGGTTTTCTCATTGAGAGTCATCAAAATCATGCAAGATGCTCTAAATGCATACTAAGGGACCCGACAACTAAACCTTAAGAGGCAAAAGCCCCCAACGACACATTTTCCAATGTAACATTTAGCCCCCACTTTAATGTATGTATAAACGCAAGGCCAATACATGCATTAAAGTACAATCAACAAACACAACAAACATGCCAAGAATGGAGAAGACATGCCAATCATAGAGAAGATAGTAACATGCACGCAAAACACAAAGAAGACAATTACAGTCACGTAAAACACGGAGAAGACAATTACAGCCACACAAAACATGGAGAAGATAGCTTTGAAGACATGCAAAACATAGTGAATATAGTGAATGCAATGAAGACAGTGATGATTTTCTTTTTTTCTTTTTCTCATATATATGAAATGCAAATGCAAGTACAAGGAAAGTAAACACACCACCCATAATGCAGGAGGGACTCATCACCACCAGTCTTTAAGACTACATATGGGGTAACACACACACCAAACATGCCATACAAAGCAAGCACGCCATACAAATCCCAAAGCATAGGAGGGACTCATTGCCACCGGTCTTTAAGACTATGCTTGGGAACAAACACGCAATACACACACACTTGAAAGACACGGAGAAAACACGACAGACAAGCAATGGAGCGTTCCTATTTCTAGGTTCATCACCATCTCAGGCACATTACAGGCACACACTGATGATTGGGCTTCGCCACAACAATCACCGAAGACACGCTTAAGGGTTGAGTTAGTCACAAAACTGCTCTCTACCGCCGCAGAGGACTTTTGAAAATGACAGGATGTGCACTCTCCATGAGAAATACACCATCCCGCCTCCACAAAGGGCTTAAATGATTGCAAGTTGATTTCAAACAAATCTCAGAGTATAGGAGGGACTCATCGCCACCAGTCTTTAAGGTTGCACCTAAGAACAAACACATTGCTAAGATCTAAAATAGACAGCTTACCTTATATATGCCCCCACCTTAATGGTTGATGTCGTGTACCGATATCAAGCACATTAAGGTAGGAAGAAAACACACAAGGGAACACGAGATTTTGTAAAGCCCATGCCCCCAGAGGTGACATGTACTTTAGGATTGCCAAATGTTCCCACAAACACATCCCTGTAAGAAAAGTGTTAATGTCCATATAATCATGACAAACAACAATGCACAGAGAACTGAGGAATGCAAGATTTAAGATAGACAAAGTGCATAGAGCAACAATATTGTTATGTTTTGTAAGTGTGATAAGACACCATCAAGATCACATGGATTGCTTCTACTAGCCAAGCATTGGATAATATATAACAACCCCATCATCATATAGGAACTAAGTCTAATTGTTGATTTCTCGCTAAAGGGACACTAGGTCTGCATTAGTATAAAATGTGTTTTTGTCATCTGCTCACTAGATAGAAACACTAGAGGAAGGGAAACAATAAATCAAGAGGAGAAACAAGTGCCTTAGGGATAGTCACATAGGAGGGTTCCCCCGAGTCACCAACCGCAATGTTATGTCCGTAAGACACAACACAACAATGAAAATAGAGGAGAAGCAATATAGAAGAATGATGATACAAATAGAAGAAGGGTCACAACAGAGGTGATCTTCTGGTATCCTTGACCTTACAAGAGAATCAAGGGTCATCCCAGGAGGCCTAAACAACACATAACAAATCACAGGGGAAACACATCACGACAGATAAAGGGTTAGAAATACTTACCTGGTAGTACCATCTTACTAAATTTTAGAACTTGCAAACCTCTTGGAGAGGTACTCAATCAAGTTTTGTGTGAAGGTTGAGTGGTTCTTATGAGAGTCTTGTGTGTAATCAGAAACTCCATGTAATGTTTATTTCTCACATTCTTGTGTAAGTGAGACCTTTTGTTGCTTGTGAGGAGGAGAACCACTATTATTTCCAACTGATGATAATTGTCTTACTCTTTTCTGATTTTTAGCAAGTTTTTGGTTTTGATTTCGTCTACCATAGTTACAAGAATCATCCTGTATTATCCCACTCTTTTATTTTGTTAGAGTCTCTTGTTTCCATTCTATTTGTTTTTTTATGCATTTTGGTTATCTCCTGATCCTTGTAAAGATAACAAAAGAGGAACCTTAGCATAAATTCCATTTCTGCGTGGACAAGGTGGGTTATCCAACTTTTACTTATCCACTTCTATTATGCTCATGATGTTATCATATTCCAAATAATCATCATCGTCTACTTCCACTAAACCCCTTTCCATCATATTTGTATCAGTATGCTTACGAAAAGGATTAGTACAGATTTGCATATTCTAATTTGGCAGAGCAACCAACTTATTTCCATTATCATTCACACCCAATACCTATATCACATTCAAGTTGATGAGGTCTTGTATTTCATGTTTAAGACACATACATCGTTCAATATCATGTCCTTGTGTCTGATGCTAATGACAAAAGGCATTAGCATCGAAGTAAGGTCCTTGAGGTTTTTAGGATCCAAAGGCTTAATCGAGGGAAGCTTCATAAGATTGTTACTCACAACTTGATTCATGATAGAATGGTAAGACTCAGATATTGGAGTAAACTTTCTTTGCTGATACGGTGCCTTCTTTGGATTAGTGATAGAAAACACTTGAGAAAAGTTATTCAAATTTGGTCCATTAATCTTGATGAAACTCTTATTATTATTCCTCTTAAATTTGTTTTGTGATGGTCCACCCATGGATTGACCAACTTGAGCCAATGAGTTTTAATTTTCATACTGACTAGACGAAAGTTGATAATCATGAAGTGTAGTGCATAAATGTTGAAAGGAGTTATACTTCATCAAGAGGATCTTAACACAGATGTTAGGTTGTAGATTTGTAATAAACACCTTCTAAACATCCTCATCTTTCATTTGATATTGAATTTGTGCATAGATGGCTAATAAACTCAGTTAATTTCTCTTTCGGACCTTGCTTGCAATGAACTAAATCAATCAATGGTGCTTGAGGTATAATGTTTTCTTGAAAATGTTGTAAAAATTGATCAACTAACTGCAAAAAAGAGTGTATTGAATTCAGAGGTAAAGAGCAAAACTATTCTAAAGCAATATCTTTGAGAGATCGCAGAAATTTTTTTCCTAACAAGTCCTCTTCAAAGTAGAAATCACTACACATAGCTGCGAATGCTGCCACATGAGCATTAGGATCACCTTTTCTACCATATTTTTCAAAGTGAGGGGTCTCGAACCTCTCGAGCATAGGAGTTCTCAAGATTGCATAAGATAGGGGATTACAGGCACCATAAGTTGGTATATTAGGTTGTGAATAATTTTTCAAGTTTGTCACTTTTTGTTGTAAAGAAGTCATGCCTTGCAAAAGTTGGTTTAAGAGGGCATCATTGGGAGATGCAATTTGTGGTGAGGAATTGGAACCAAAGTGAGGAGGTGATTGAGCCTGAGTTGTGATAGGCGGAGTGTGAATAGTTCAATAGTGGTTGGATATAGTGATAGGTGGAAGGTGGTTGTGAATAGTTATATGAAATGAGTAGCTAAGAATAGGTGGGATGGAGAGGTGGTTGAGAATGATTATTCATAGAAGAGGTCCCCTTAGAAACCAAGTTATGATAATTAAATCCCACAACTTTGTAATTTTGTGAATTAGTTCCATTAGATACTACAATACTAGTGGTAGCATTACTACAAGCATTTGCATTAGTCATTAAAATTGTCGATGTAAATGTAGACACTCCAGTGGTTAGTATAGGTGCTGATATTTGCATATGAGACAGTGACGATATGTTTTTAATACCATTTGCACATTCAGTCACTACCATGACATTATTATGTACAATATGTGTTAATCCTTGAATAACATTAATACCATATTGTCCTTTTATCAATTCTCTTATGTTGTGAATCACAGGTACAACTTCTTCTGCTATTCTTTTAGTTTCCATAAATGCTTGAAAATTGACTAACTCTTTATCAAGTTTGTTTATTTTCTCAGGTACATGTGTGACCACCTCAATAGTGTTGTCAACATCATGAAATGTTTGATCTTCCATAGTGGTTGTAGAGGTTATAATGTCTTGCAAAATTTGTGTCTCTCCTTTTTGTAAAGAAGGTATTTAATGGATTTTTAGAGGTAGGAATATCATTTTCTTCAAGGGCACTAGATCCCATGAGTCTCTTGCTTCTTCTTAAAGGGATATTTCTATTAGGTCAGTAGGTCATAAGGCTTATGCAAGAGCATGCAACATAGAATGCACAAACTAATAGAACAAACCCAAGGACCAAGAGATGTTTAAGATCCAAAATGCTTTAATTTTTCAACCTTTTTCAGTGCAAATAAGTGAAAGAAAAGGTATTGTAAGGAAATTGATTAGGAGAAGAAAAAAATATGTCTGATATCAGTCCAATAAAGCAATAATATCCTTCACAACATGTTTTTGATGCCAACCTAGAGTGATGACAAGTCAACACCTAGTGAAAATACACTAAAATATGTGATTTTTCACCAAATCTCAATGCAAATGAGTATGAAAAAGGGTGATGTGATTAAAATGATGATGGAAATAAAATTATAATAGTAATAACAGCCAATTAATTCCAAAAAATCTTCCACAACATTCTTATAGTGCCACTCAAAGTCAAACCCTAGTCAAAATATAGCAAAAATACGCAACTGTTCATAATTTTTCAATGCAAAGTCCCAATAGAAATGGTGTTGTAAAGAATTTTAGGAGGTACAGAAGATTATAGAAGTAATATCAGTCACCCAAATCCATAAAATTCATCACAGCATGATTGGAGTGCAATCCTAAGTCAAACCCTAGGGCAAATATAGCCAAAATATGCAATTTTTTCACCAAATTTCCACTGTAATAACCCAATAAAAAGGTGTTGCAAATAATTTTAGGAGGGGTAACAGATAATAACCAGTATAAAATCCAATTAGTGCATAAAAATCCTTTTCAACATGCCATGGTGCAAATCTAGAGAGTCTATAAGGCCAAAATCTAGTGAAAAATCAAGATTTTCAAACCCTAGGCATGAAATTTAGCAAGCAAACCACTATGATGCAAAACTACAGTTAGAAACCAGTCCTAATGAGTGTTTTAAAAGGCTAGTAAAATATTAAACAAGATTTTGACTACAAACCCTAGCTAATGCAAAACTAGGTCATATGGAAAAATGCACAATTTTAAGCAATTTTTATCAATTTAAGCATGAAAATGCAATCTAAATGAATGATGAATCAAAAATTTATGTATTTTAAATCAGATATGATGATAATGATAGAAATTTATTGAAATTCAATTCCAATTAATCCAAACTACTTGGAAATGCAAGCTAAAAATGCCAATTTTTTCAAATTTTTTTTTTTTTTTGTAATTTTTCAAATGCAATAAGATGAACAATGATATGAATGAATGAAATGAATGTAAATATAAAGCACAACACTCAGCAAGGTGGAAAAAAGTCCAAAAACATGGGTTCACCAAAATGTTTAATATGGAAAATGAGGGGGATTTTGTTTTAGGGTTGATTTTGCTAGTTTGTGTGAATCCTCCTTTCTCCACTAAACTTTCAAGGACTTTAGTTGAGTAGGAAGTCCATTATAGGACTTCAGTCATTCAAAACATAGGGGAAGATTAGAATTGTGTGATTTAGTTGTTTAATTAAATCCAATTATGTCAAAAACCCTAATTATGCAAATTTGGAAGCAAACAGACAAATAACAGAAAATGCTTGCGCATAGAGATATCAAATGCGTACCAGATTTCAAAGTTTAGAAAATGGAAAAGTCAGGGACTAATGAGTGGGAGCCCTAGTCCAGTGCCATATGTATTGTCAGGATATGGAAATCTTGTCTACAACCTGTTCCTATTGTTTCATATATTCTTCAGTTGTGGGATCCAGAGAACTAATGAGTGGGTGCCCGAGTCCAGGTCCTATTTTCTTCTCTAATCTACAATTTTGACAGTCTGCACTACTCTCCTACAACTCTACTTTTTTTGCTCTTGCAACTTGTAACCTGCAATCATGAAAAAATGGGTTGGGGTTGTGGTGTTTAGAGGCTTGCCTCAAGCAAGCCCTGGAGAGACATTTAACTCTTCCGAACACCATTATCAAATAAAGAGTGTGTAGTACTACAGGATAGAGGCAAAATCCAAATGATAAATGATTAAAAACACAAATGATATTACCTTGTAGTGAAGATCTCATAGAAGGAGGATTCTCTTCATGCCATGAGGAGATGGATGCCAAATTTGCAAATACAAACACAAGAACAATGCTCTGCTCTACCACACAATGAATATTTTGAATGCTCCAAAATCACAAGAATGCCTAAAGTTCACAATTGCCATCTAGTTTACAAATGATAACCTAATCATGCTTATATATGCAACTACAAACATTCCCACCAAGAATTTTGTAATTGAAACTTACCATGTCTGCATAGGACCTAAATAACGGTTATAAACTGACACTTCAAAATTGGTCCTGACCTAAAATAGGGCAGGACTAAGGTGCGGGCGCCCAAGTCCTCCCCCATATTTTAGGCAAGATTATTGTTAAGTGCATCCCCTAAGTCCTATTTTCCATGAAACATCAGGGTTTTCTCATTGGGAGTCATCAAAATCATGCAAGATGCTCTAAATGCATACTAAGGGACCCAGGAGCTAAACCTTAAGAGGGAAAAGCCCCCAAGGGGACATTTTATGATGTAACAGCATGGACCCAGGTGGGAAGCCTATTATGGGGGAGATGATGAGGTACATCATGATGATACCACCCAAAGTGAGAACAGAGAGAATAACTTGGAGTTTAAATAGGAAGAGGATAGAAGAAGCCACTTGGCTTTGGAATTATCTCGGGACATGAAAAAGGTTATGCCCCCCAAGTTCAATGGTTTTGTAAGTAGAGATGTTGTAGAGGCATGGCTTATGGAAATGAAAAAATATTTTGAAATGAGAAACTATAATGAGATCACCAAAGCGGTATGGGGAGCATACCAGTTGGCGGGTTAAGCATCCACATGGTGGATGAATAAGAAAATGGAATTAGGCTTGAGATCTACAAGTCTAACTTGGGACAGGTTGTTGTCACCTGTACCATGGAGGTGACAAATACCAGGTGCTATCCATTGTATCTTAGGGTTAGTTGATTGTCATCACTACCACGGAGGTGATGGATGCCAAGAGCTACCATTTGGTATGATAGGGCTTAGTCAGCTTTCACCAATACTGTATAGGTGATAGATGCCAGGAGCTACCCCATACCATGTTGGACCGACTTCTGCCAATGACGTGGAGGCAATAGATGTTAGGATCCACTGACTCAATGGTTTAGCGGGCTATGGAAATCTTCTTAATAGCCATAGGTGATGTATGTTGTTATACCTACTCCTTAACCAGTGATGACAACAAGTAGTATGGGATGCTTGCTTGTCATCACAATTGGTTGTGAATGTGTACGTTGTTACCCTAGTCCTTAGCCAATGTTGACAACAAGTAGTATGGGATGCTTGCTTGTCATCATAGTTGGCTACAAATCAGGAAAAATGATGGAACCCATGGTGTACTGTTAAGTATAACAATATTCCTTTTTTGAGTGGGAAGAGGGATTCCATAGATCAGAAGAGATCAAATATGGATAGGTGCCTTTTTCTTAGAGATTTTGAGGACGTATTTCCAGATGAGTTATCGGGATTACCTCCTAAAAGATCCTTTGACTTCTCTATTGATATAATTCCAAGGTCAGAATCTATTTCTAAAGCCCCCTATAGAATGACCACTAGAGAGTTAATGGAGCTAAAGGATCAATTACAAGAATTGTTGGATAAAGGGTTGATTAGACCCAGTGTGTCACCCTAGGGAGCATCAGTCATTTTGTAAAAAAAATAAACTTTTCAAAAATTGCATACCCTATAACTTCCTTGTAGAGAAAAGGTAAGAGATTTGAGTGGTCAGAAAAATGCCAGGAGGCCTTTGACCTATTGAAGGAAAAAAATTGACTTCAGCACCAATTTTGAAAGTACCTAACCTAGAAGGTCAATTTGTAGTCATTACTGATGCCTCAGGGGAAGGCTTAGGTGGTGTACTAGTCCAGGATGTACAAGTCATTGCATATGAATCCCAAAAATTGAAAACTTATGAGAAAAACTATGTCTCCCATGATTTGGAATTGGTGACAGTCATTCATGCATTGCAAATGTGGAGACACTACTTGATTGGGAAACCCTTTGAGTTGAAAACAGGCCATTAAGGGCTCAAATATCTGTTCACTCAACCACACCTAAATGCTCAGCAAAGAAGATGGTTGGAATTCATCTTGGATTGTGATTTTGAGATTAAATATATCCAAGGAAAATAAAATTGGGTGGTAGATGCCTTGAGTAGGAGAAGACACATCTCCTCAATGATCTCCATATATTCTAATTTTAGAAATTAGGTACTACAGAATCTAAGGGAGATGAGTTTTATGAGCAGGTAAAACAAGCCCTTGTGGAAAATCCCCAGAATCCAAGATACAATGGATTTAACCTTGAACCAGATGGGTTATTAAGGTTTAAAGGAAGGATGTATGTACCTAACTCTGTAGAGTTGATGAATATGGCATAGAAGGAGGTTTATTCTACATCGTATTCAAAAGATCCTAGAGTAACAAAGTTACTTGCTGATGTGAAACCCCTATATTTGTGGAAAGCAATGAAGAGGGATGCTGCAAATTTTGTAGCTACGTGTATAGAATGCTAGAGGGTGAAGGCAGAACACCATCACCCGACAGGATTCTTATGCTTGTTGATGATGTTTTTTACACATTCATAACAAAAGTTAAAATTCACAAAATGAACCTAACTGTCTTGAAAGATACGAAGAAATCAATTAAGATTACTTAAGCCCAAGTTTCTGTATGGTTAGGTCTTGACCTTGTGGATAATTCAGTAGGTTAATGTGAAGCTATAATATGCAAGGGGCCTTACTTGATTTAAGGTGTTTTATGACTCACTGGGCTCAGATTATGCAAAAGTATCACAAATATCAACATTTTCTTCATTCCTTTGCATAAATTTGTTACTGTATCACAAAGCTTTATATGATTTATATTAACACAAAATATTATGAAAATTGCCAAATATCAACTCAGTTGTTCATGTTCCTTCAAATATCAGACAATCTCCTTTAAATCCCTGTGTTTAAGCTAAGTATTTCAATTGTTTGGGAAAAGTTAGAGAAATCTAAATTAAACTTCATTCTGCTACAGGATCTAAATGCTCTATTATTCACGTTGTAAGCAATACAACAAACTTGATTAAATCCATAGACTAAACCTTTAAATGTAAGCTCTAAGTATTTTCATGAACATACATTCAAGATTGCAAGCTTTGGAGAGATAATATTTCAAATACAAACAAGAGCCAAAAAACACTCTTAAAGTAGATGTAGAATTCCAGAGATATTTGTATTCAAAATAAATAGTCATATATGATTTACAATGTATGAATGACTCCTTGCTTCATCAATCAACTTACAGAAAACTTACAAAACATCTTACAGATACAGTAAGGAAGCTAGATGTTCCACACATCCCTTATTACAGACACAGGCAACCTCCTTCTATTCTAAACTAAAATGTTCTTCTATTCAAAATGCTAAGACAAATTACAACTTCCAGCTCTGTTCTACAAATCCCTGTGTAAATCATTACAAAGTAAAGGGGCTCAATATATAGATTTGATTATCCCCAATACAGCCACAAAACCCTAGTCAATCAACAGTCCACACTTCAAGTGTAGTATCAATGGTGGAAAACAAATCCCACCAAAAATCTCTGAGAGACATACTCCATACTGAGCGTGAAGATGCCCTTTGGAACCCTAACAACCATCAAAATATCTTTTGTTGCTTTGCCCTTTGGAACCCTAACAGACATCAAAATATCTTTTGTTGCTTTGCCCTTTGGAACCCTAACAACCATCAAAATATCTTCTATTGCTTTGCCCCTTTTTAATTATATGCTTATTTCCACCTATATATCTCTTCTCACTGAAATTGTTTACTCCTTTCACTTCTTTAGTGATCCATTCTACCTTTTGTGATGTCATCGCCATTAAAGCTCTGCCTTTATATTTACCTACACACCTGCCAACAGACATAAAAAAATGGATTTAAAATTCACATCACTTTCGTCAATTTATACCTTTCCTAACAGTCACAGCAAGTTAGATCGGCATTAATTACAGCAATTAATGCACCAAAAGTTCAGCCTTCTACTGCAGTGTTTGCATTTTCAAACTTTTTACCGTTAGTTTAATTTTGCATACATACCTTTTTCCTTGTATGTTCCTTTTGTATGTTCTCTTTTTTATATTTTAACATACAAACATAAATCCAAACAACCATGACTAAAATTCCTTCCCTTTTGTCCATTTTTCCATACTTGTATCTTTCGCTTTATATATCGCTCTTTGTATGTCTCGTTATATACAAGCGCATACACAAAAACATATACAAACCCTCTTTTACCTCTTATCCCTTGCGATGCTTTTTACTCCTTTGTATCTCGGATATGTATGTTATGAACATACAAGCATTTAAATATTCAAAGACTTTTCTATATTTAATTTCTTTTTCGCGTCCGTCCTGTATCTTTAACTTGCATCCGTTCCTTGTATATCAGCTTGTATATCGAAGATATACATTGTAATTATACAAACCCGATATGCAATCGGTGGGGTCCACTTTACATTTCACTTGTGTCTCTGCGATGCATATAACACTTGTATCAAACCCTTAGATACAAGTTCGGATACATACAAACATATTAGTATAACCTTTCGGACTTCAACTTTTATAAACCATAGTTTACTCACCTTTCGGCTCCGCGACATGTATAAATTGCAATGCATCTTTCGATATACGTTAAGTCATGATGCATTGCCTTAACCAAATTTTAATCTTTCCTGAATTCCACATTATATGTATATTGAAATGTATGCCTCTGAAATATACATACAAGGCACGAACATACAACAACTTAACCTTATTTCACAATCTTTCCGGTTCCGCACTATGTATATAGCTTTGTATATCGACCTTGTATGTTTTCCTTTTGCCAAACATACAAACTTGAAATGCAACCGCTGGACTTATCCGATTATTTATTTAAACTTTGAACTATTTTGGGCCCGACTTGTATGTATAGATAGAACATTAACAAAATGCATACAAGTACACGGATGCAACAAAACTGACAACTCCCTTTGCGACTTACACAAGTGACCCGATATACAAACAACCTTGTATATGCAACATACAAGCGTCCCGATATACAAACAGCTTTGTATATGCAACATACAAACGACCTGATATACACAAAAAGCCTTGTATATGCAACATACAAACCCTCCCATTGTACATTTTACCAAAAACATACATATCTTGCAAAATATTGTGAATTTTAACATGGTTCAAAAAGCAACCCTCACTCATTTTTGACAAGGAATTCACCCATATTCAACTCTGGTACTTAATGCTATTTTTCTTTATTTTCAACAAGGTTTGTAACTTTCACTTCCTTTTCCCTTTTATCACCAAACAAACCCACACACAAAAGCAAAAGCCATAGCCACAACAGGGGTCCTCATTTTGCTAAGGAGTAAAATGGGGCATGTTGTGAGCATCACAAAAATACCCTCATAAAATTCCTAAGTGGAAATGACAAATTATAAGCATGGACTTTGTGCAAGGGCTTCCTATGTCAAGGAACAAGCACAATGTTATTTTGGTTATGATGGATAGACTCACGAAAGCCGCTCATTTTATATCTGGGAACTTGATGGATGGAGCACCTATCATAGCCTGTAAATTTGTTCAAGAGATTTCTAGATTGCATGGCATTCTTGAGAAGATTATCTCAGATAAGGATGCACGAATGACATCGAGGTTTTGGAAAACCTTATTCTCTTCACTTGGAACTCAGTTGAATATAAGCTATGCTTATCATCTAGAGACGGATGATCAAACTGAAAGGGTAAACCAAGTGTTGGAGGATTTATTGAGGATGTATTGCATGGACCAACAATATAAATGGGAAGATTATCTTCCTCTGGTGGAATTTGCCTATAATAATTCCTATCATTTTGTTATTAAGATGGCTCCATTTGAAGCATTATATGGAAGAAGGTGTCGAACCCTTATAAGATGGGATAAGCTAGAAGATAGGGTTAGCCTTGGTCCATAAATGATGTCATAAATGGAAGAGCAAGTCCATCTAATTAAGAAAAGGCTAGCGAAAGCCAATGATAGGCAGAAAATTTATGCAGATGCTAAGCACATCGAAAGGCATTTCTCAATGGGAGAAAAAGGTCCTTCTAAGGGTAAAACCTCAAAAGAGCTCCATTAAGTTTGGAAAGACTTCCAAACTGGCTCCTAGATATGTGGGTCCCTTTGAAGTTCTCGAAGAGGCACAACACTTTTCTTATTATATTGGTTGATTTTGAAGACAATTAATCATCGGGGACGATGATTCTTGTGGAAGAGATATGTTACATCCCCAACTTATGATTTAGATTAATCTTATTTTTGTGTGGTAATCAGGATTATTAACCATAGTTTAATGATTAGATGTTTTGGAAATATCTCATTTAATCATTGATTATGTGAATACTGACTAATGTTAGTTAGACATGAGTGTACATGCTCATATCATTATTTAATTATTATGAATTACGAATCAGATGATTTGATGATGCACTGATCATGATTTTATGATGGTGAGTGTGAATAGGAAATGAATCTTCCTTCGAAGATGGAAGGAGAGTATCATCTAGGAGGAAGAGATAGATGTCAAAAAATGGGTTAAATTGCCATCTGAGTATTGAATTTTTCATCCTTATGAACCCTTGTAAGTATGAGTGAGTTGTGTATTTTCCTTGCTAGTCGATTTCCTTTATGTGTCGTCATGTCAATTGAGTTATCTCAATGATGTTTAGGTTAACTCGACTAAACGACGTTCCTAGAACATCAATGTAAGTCGAGAGTAGTCTCACTACATGGTGTACTTTTTTATTTCTTTATTTATTTTCAAATCGGGATTTGGAATATATTATTCTTTATTATATAGTACTGATGGTTTATAGTGAAGAAGGGGGGTGGTACTTGACCTCTAAATAGCATTTTGATTGTGTCACCATATTGGTGATGATGTCATATGATGACATCTTGGATTGTTATGGGAACCCTCATACATCGTGTAGATGCATGGGAAGTTTATTAAGGTATAATTATTTAAACCTTGTAATCAAGTCCCATTTTATTATTAATTTGTATATGTGTTAAGTGTGTTGGCTGACCTAATCCACAGTTTGTGGAGAGATGAGAAGCCATTTCAGTCCACTTAGATCCTTATCCTCGTTGTCCACTTGCATTTAGCACGTAATGGACTAAGTGATCCCAAGGAAACCACGGGGTGGCGGAGTGGAGTAACCACCCTTCACTTCATGGGCTCAAAGTGGTGGTTTCACTGCATGCAAAAAGAAGATCAAAACTTAGTTTAGAGTTAGTCTTTTCTAGACATACACATCACTCAAGAGAAAGAGCAAGAATAGTGACAATATTCAGTCAGCTGGAAAACTTTATCGAAGGCCATAGGAAGTTGGCACGACTGTGCTCTACTAAGAGCCATCGATAGGCCGCATCATAAACACTTAAACAAACTTCCTTAGGTATGATTTGAAGTCTGGAAAGACTCTCATTGTTTTGAATGTTAAACAGTAATAAAACACTGTTGAATAAGGTCAACTGTGTTGACAGTTAAGTATTTAGCTTGCTACGATTATCATTTTGAGGCCCTCAAGTTGTAGCAATTAATAGGATAATATTTATCATGAGACCCTCATGGTCTATATTTTTGTTGATTAATATTGTTATGGCTTATACTTTGGAGATAAACTCTAGGCCCTCAAATCCATGAATGAATTATACTTAAAACTTGTAATGATTGTTGTTGAACTTGTCACTCTAGGCCCTTGAGGCTGAGCTAGAACTGCAGTGGCAAGCACCATACTTGAGTGCTGACATGGCACAATTGAAAACAATTAAATGACAACCCTAGAGCTATCATGATGAGCTCGATGTCGACTATGCTCATGAAATAAGTATTTAAAACTATTATGTTTAGATATGTGTTTGGAGGATTCGGCCTGCATGTGGGTCGATGCACCATCCTTGAACTATAATGATAATCTTTTTGAAAACCTTAACCTTTGAACATGCTAAAAGCACTTAGAAAACATTCTTGAGAACTACATGCATAGTATTTGAGTACTATTGAAAGGTTATTAGGATAACCATAGTGTAGTATGTATTGACCCCTTGATAAAGAAGGAGGTTAGACATATGAAAATTAATAATATTACTCAAAGGTAGCTTTGCATGCATGCCAGGTTAATGGTGAGGATTCTCCTTTTGAGGCTTATAACTTTATGAGGTTGAAAACTAAATTAGTCTAAGTCTTTGGCATTGCAATGTAAATAAAAGCCATTTTCTTTCTTGTGGCCAAACTCCATGGAGGGAGTATATAATGCTATGAACTCACGTAGAGTCCTTGAGATAGAATCTTTTTTTAATAGAATCAACCTTTTGGACCTTTGAAAATACCCTTCTAGATGTTTTGAACTGAAAGTAAACCTTGGGATAAGGCTACAATGTGTTCATCAACCGGGTAAGGTCACGAGTCGAAAACATGATTAAACTTATGTCATTATGAAAGTATGGGAATAGGGCGACGTGGAGTCATAGATTCCCTATAACAGTGCTCGACTGTTAATGATAGTTATTATGACAGGTATGATGCATCTTATGTAATTAAAAGATATGTTGAATCCTTGTTGAAGAAGCAAAAAATAGATAAGAGGTAAGTTGTATTGCCTTGTAGGCGGCATTAAGTGCATGTTAGGTTTATTGGAGGAACTATTTCTCCTAGATAACTATATACTTATGAGAATGAATACTATGGTTAGTATGAAACTCTTTTATTGCAAAGTAAATGAAAGCCATCTCTTTTCAAATGGACATACTTCATGAATGAGGTATAAGATATTAAAACCCATGAGAATACTTGAGATAAAGTCTTTTTAGTAAGAACGTCTTATTAGCCTATTATGATATAACTCTCAAATGTCATGAATTTGAATGACAGACATCAAATTTTGATAGTCCATAATGAATGTAGATTAGTGCTCTTTATTCTCCTGATGATGGATCATGGAGTATGATCTGAAATGTTGAGGAAAAAACATGCACATAGTTAAATCTTGAAGCACTAATCTACATGAATTTGAATGTAAACCTTGTGATATGTCAACATGAAACTGTGAACCTAGGAAGGTCATAATTTGGAAAACTCGTTTTGGCTATTAACAGTTTGAAAATATGGGAATAGGGTGACGTGGAGTCGCAAGTTCCCTGTTACAAAAGTAATGTAACATAATTGAATGTACTCCCAAGATAGGAGTCATTTGTTTGGAAATTTTGATTTGGCTATTGTCATGTTGAAAAATGGAACAGAGTGACAAGGAGTCACAGGTTCCCTATTGCTAAAGCAACCTGTTATATTTAATGTACTCCCTAAGATAGAATTTGACTATCCTAGAATTGGACTAAGAATCAAACTGAACTTACTTTTGCAAGACCTAGAGAGGTCAAACTAAGCATATTGTAGGATGAGACTTCTAAGTCAAGTCAAGGTGGTGGACATACGACTACGTTCATTGCAAAATGTATATGTATGTAAATCTTTGGCCAAAGTAATACATCCATCTCTACATGCATTAGTTAGTCCACAGTGCTCCAGATGGCATAATGTTTCCAGTAGTGTCATACAGAGTTAGAGTGGATCTATAGTTGTATGACCATGAGACATTATGAAGGACACAACTCCAGATACTCAGATGGAAAACCTAATGGTTCCTTATATCTATGTTGAAAAAGTGTGTCTCAAACTCACTAGTAAAACCCTAGCTCAGTCACCATCAAAACACAACTTTCCTGAAGGTTTTGCTTTTAGGGCTTTATCACAGTCCCGCGGGGTATAGATAAGAGAGGTGTAGGCTGGTGGTGTTAACCGCCATCCTATGAGAGTCTTCATCATCTTGTGTGGTTGTGTGGGGCCATATTGCTATCCCGCAGTGGTCCATGGAATGACTGGTGGTAGTGTGGGAGCATGCAACCCCATAGTGATGTTGGACAATACCAATAGTAGAGCAGGAGTCCTATCTCGCCACCCCGCAATGATGGTTGACTCCTGCTTACGGTAATGTAGTATACATACCATGGTCCTGTTATGGTCAGAGGATTGGACCTGTGGTGTTGTAGTGTAACCCACCACCCCACAATAGTCTGGGGGAAGGCTTGTGGTGGTGCAATATAGGTCCCGCCACATTGCATTGGACTTTTGGAAGGGCTGTGATATAGCAGTAGGCTGCAGTATAGCAGTTAAGCCTGGCAACGACGGGCAAAGATGAGACCATGAAAAGATGTCAATGGAAATTGACTGACTAGTAAGGTGTCGACACGTGGCACTAGGTTACTCGTTGATTTCACATCGTTGTTGTGAATCAATATGGCTTCTAGTGGTTGGTTGTTTGGTTGCCGATGGAAGTTGTAATACTGGATGTCAAGTTAGTTTATAATTGTTTGTTTGGTGTGGAACTTGAAGTGATGGGCTTCCTGAAACATTTGTGAAGTCTGTATTAAAATGCATTAATGCATTATAACCGAGACATGAGGTTGATCAGGGAAATGTAATGCTGCTAGATTTTCTCCAGAGATGGAACAAGATGTAAACCTTTGGTAAAGTCTATGAGTCTAATATTGTATTGTAACTTGTACGCTTGTTGCTGAATAATACAATGGCTCTATGTTTTGGAGTGTGGGGTTTTTACCTGAAAGGGTTTTCCCCACATAAGTCTTTGTGTTCTTGTCTTCTGCTCTATCTTTCATGTTTAGTGATTATGTTTATTAAATCTATTTAATCTATGTTGTTGAAACTAGTTTAAATTGCAATCACTTTCCTCTGAGGGTTAATGTGGGAAATGAACTATGCCTGATTCCACTTTATTTGAAACTAGTTTAAATTGCAATCACTTTCCTCTGAGGGTTAATGTGGGGAATGAACTATGTCTAATTCCACTTTATGGCATAGTAGTATGTGTTTTGAGGCAATCAAAGAGAATGATTGTTACTGTAGACACTTACTGATCTCATATGATCATTCTGGGATGAACTATATTTTCCTTTCAATTGGTATTAGAGCCATGGTTTCTGGTTTTGGTATTCCTTCTATGAGGATTTCTTAGTCTAGCAACCTTGTGGAAATTTGAAGGAATCAACTGAAGATTGATCCTTTGTTGAGTGAAAGTTATTTTCTCTTTTTGTGTTAGTTTCAGGAAACAACACAACACACAGCTTGAAGGATGGTGAAGATAGAGAAAATGGAGTTGGTCACATTTAAATGATGTTGATCTGGAGCTCCTGATAGGTAGTGGAATAATCTTGATGCATGGGGTGGGATTTTTTTCTTTGTGGTTGCGTTGCAGCAAATCTTTCATATTGGGTGTCTATGTGAGAGGCTCCCTGGTTCAGCTATGGAGTAATGTGCTTATGCTGGGTGTTTATTCTTGGTAT
This sequence comes from Cunninghamia lanceolata, assembly GCA_027924645.1. Classification (NCBI taxonomy): domain Eukaryota; kingdom Viridiplantae; phylum Streptophyta; class Pinopsida; order Cupressales; family Cupressaceae; genus Cunninghamia; species Cunninghamia lanceolata. The sequence continues at coordinate 21,025,264 of BSBN01000627.1, forward strand.
TGGAAGGCATTGTTTTTTGTTACCCTAATTGCATATAGGCTATGCAGTTGATCATTGGATGATTTGGAAGCTTCTATAATAGCCCATCTCCCTTAGATGCATGTGCATGTTGGTGGTTGTGGAGTTGGCCTAAAATGGGCCTGGAGTTCTTGAACTATTTTTTCCTTTTGAGGATGCTTTGTACTTGCATGGCTCAGATTCATGTTTCTTAGATCTGAGGGTTTTATAGAAAATCTATGGTTAATGCTCATCTATGATAATCCATTATTCTAGTTTAATTATTATGGTGTTTTTTGTTTTAGACTTTTGAGTCTTCCAGATGTGAAGTGGGTGTGGATGTGCATGGGTGTTTTTTTAAGACACAGTGGTTTTGCAGGTTTTACATGGTAAAAAAAAACTTGTGGTTTTATAGAGCTGCAGTTAAGTTATTTTCTAGACCCTGGCTTTTGGGGTGTTGCTGGATGAGATAGTTGTAGTTTTGCATGCATGATTCATACATGGTGTGAGGAGGTGAGATGATTTCTCTTCATGGGAGTGTTGGTACCTGATCTATCACTCATCATTTATGTGGTGATGCTTGGTGGATTCCTAGACTATGGTGCTTGGGTTGTGGACCTAATTGGCAAATCAGATCTGAGCATGATCTGGTGCTTGAGTCTTCTTGTCTACATGGTAATTCCCTTTTGAATCTTAGTTTGTTGATTACTAGTGCAATGATGGGTTTGCATGTTTCAGTGTATTGGATCTATGAGTTATGTAGTTTTGTAGGTGTGTACAACCTACTGATTGTAGTGGGATAACTCAGAAGTGGACTATCTATATCCACAAGATTGATTCAGTGTTTATGCAGACTTGTTCTCTAGCCTTGTCTGTGGTCACTTGTGCATTGGTGTGGTTGCTTTGGTATGAGAGAATGTATGGTGTAGAGTTCCTGGTTAGTTGGTTAAGGGGACCTATAGCATGTGTATCACAATGTCATGAATAGCTTGGATACATAGTTTTGTGTAAGCTTTTGATAGTGATCGTGTATTTCCTTGGTTTTGGAGATCCTGGTGCCACTTGGTTTTACTGTCAGATGGACATGTTCATGTGTGGACCTAGAGGATTTTTAGATTAGGAGATGTTTGATCATGATTCTTAGAGAGCTCAGTTGTCACGGTTTAGTGGGAGCTTTAGAAATGACTATGAATTCATCACTTGGTGATGGATGATCTTCTTTAATGTTGTAGATGTTACTAGGAGGAGCTCTTAGATCTTGTTGCTGCAGAAGGGTTCTTTTACATTTGCATGGACACTATTTGGAGATGGGTCATCTTCATGATATTGAATATGTGTAATATCTAGGAATCATGGAGGACTCATGGAGTCTTTGGTTGAGGTGTCAATGGTGCTTGACAAGTGATGTTGGTTTAGAGTTTGTTTGTTTTATGTCATGGTATACTCTTGTTTATGCATTAGAGTTTCACCATGATACATTGCACTTGAGACCATGCTATGTTCACTTGGAGCATGGAATCTCCTAAGGGGGATGGTAAGATCATGATGTCATGACAATTTCCTGATTCAGATGATTAGAACTTTGACAGTGGTCTAGTGATTCTCTGTTTTTGGGTGCATTGGTCATATGCTTGAGAACTTCATGATGGTGCAATGATGCATTTGGAGTTTAGCATGGGATGATTGTTTACAGGTGCTCATGGATACATGGAGAATGAGGTGAGGCTGTATTTCTCTTAAGATGAGAGAAATGTTGATGAGATGGTTACTCTTGATGAAATTTTGACAAAAAGTCCGAAGAGCCTACACCTTGGTTGGACGTGAGTTCAACAGAGACCTATGAGGAGATTGCTTTTGGAGGAGTCATGATGGCTTGCATATCTTGGAGGAGAAATCTCAATCCCCACTCTTGGTCTGTTTGACAGTTTATTATTTGAGAGATATTTGCCCATTATATCTTTCAGATGTGTTATGTTTCGTTCTTTGGTTCTCATGGGATTGAGTTGATTCATGGTCATTGATTGTGGAGACTCATTTGAGGATGGTTTAGCATGAGTCTATATCCTTTATATTTCATAGATATGGATCTTGAGCTATGTAGTTAGTTCTGGAAGATTCATTTGAGGGATGTTTGGAATGGTTATCTCCTAGTGCATTTGAGTTTAAGATATCATTCATTGATGAGGAATGTTAGGAGATGGTTTACAAGCTGATTTCTTGAGATGGGAAATGGAGTAGTTTGATCTTCTTTGAGAAGCTTACATCCATGTGGTTACATGATATATATGTTGTGTTTGATCTCTTGAGGTTGAACAAGTTTGGGTGTTGTTATGCTGTTCTCTTTGGGGTTTTATGGAGGAGATCATACTTGACACAACTGGAACTTAGAGGTGTATGTAGGAGGATTTTCTATAGGTATATGATGTGTAGAATTTCTCTCTTTGTCTCAATTATATTCCTAGATGGTTGGTTTCACATTACATTGATTTTAGGTTTGATTGGAGATGTTGTGATTACTAGCTTGTGGTCATGTGTCTTCACTTATTTTCTTGGGTGGTGACATGGAGGTTCCTTTATCTCTTTACTTTGTTAGGTGTGAAGAACTTGGGAGAGCTATGGAGACTTGTGGTGGGAATTGTTCTTACAGGTTTTGCATATCATTGTGGATGGTTCCTTGGTACTACATGTTGTTGTTTACACTTTCTATATGATGCTAATTGGTAGACTTGGTATGCCTTGATCTTTTTCAAATTTGCATTACCGATGAATTAGAGCTCTTGGATGTGTATGTCATTCTTTGATAGGTTTGCACATGGAGTTTATGATTGTAGTTTATGGGTGTATATATATTTATGGCATGAGTTTACTATGTTTTGTATACCTTGGAGGTATGGGTGATTGGATGGATTAGCACTTGTTATGTGTTCTATTTTTAGTTGCATGGGTTAATCAGTAGGATGAGAGCAATCTGATTCCTGGGTTAATAAGAATAAAGGAGTTTTGACTAGGGGAAGACTTAGAGAACAAGTAAAGTTCTCACTGTTGTCTAAGATAGAACCAAAGAATTTTTTTGAAGCCAGCAAGGATGAAAGTTAGATTGATGCAATGCAAGAAGAGTTAAATCAAATTGAGAAGAATAATACTTGGGAACTTGTTCCAAGGCTAAAGGACAAGAATGTGGTTGGAACCAAGTGGGTATTCAAAAATAAGTCGAATGAAGATGGAGAAGTGGTTATAAACAAAGAAAGGTTGGTCTGCAAGGGCTATTCACAAGTGGAAGGCATTGATTTTGAGGAGATATCTACTCCTATGGAAAGAATGGAAGCAATAAGGATGCTCCTTACATTTACAGTTCACAAAGACTTCAAGGTATATTAAATGGATGTCAAAGCTACTTTCTTGAATGGTGACTTAGAAGAAGAAGTTTACATAGAGTAGTTTGAAGGATTTCATCCATCAGAAGATTAAAATATGGTATGCAGACTTAAGAAGGCTTTATATGGTCTCAAACTAGCCCCTAAGGCTTGGTATGCAAGGTTGGACAAGTATTTACTCCAGCAAGACTTCAAGAAAGGTACAGTAGATAGCAATCTATATATAAAACTTGAGAATAAGCAAATCTTAATAGTAGTAGTATATGTTGAAGATATTACCTTTGGAGGAAATGATGAAATGTGTAAGAATTTTGCTGAAGAGATGCAAAATTTTTTTTGAGATGTCTATGATTGGTGTTTTTTTTCCTTGAACTTCAAATTGCTCAATGAGACAAGGGTATGTTTATTTCACAACCTAAGTATGTCAAGAAAATGTTGAAAAAGTTTGGTATGGATGACTGCAAACTTGTGAGCACACCTATGTTTATAAGCTGTCATCTAAGCAAGGATGATGAGTCACCTCAAGCTGATAAGACTCTGTACAGATCCATGATTAGAAATTATTGTACTTGACTACCTCAAGGCCAGACATTATGCAAGTTGTTTGTATGGTTTCCAGATTTCAAGCTAATCCAAAAGAAACTCATGTAAAGGTTGTTAAAAGGATTTTCAAATATTTGAAGAGTGCATTGTACTATGGATTACGGTATGAGAAGGGAAAGGATTTCTCTCTGATAGTATATACAGATGCAAATTGGCCAGGCAACACTATTGATAGAAGGAGCACAAGTGGTGGAGCTTTCTTTCTAGGTGGTAGATTGGTTTCATGGTTAAGAAAAAGAAAGATTCAGTTGCCTTATCAACAATAGAACTAGAATACATTGCAGCAACAGATTGTTGTACTTAGGTTTTGTGGATGAAGCAGACACTGAAGGATATCAGGGTTATGTATGATGAGCCCATTTCAATTATGTGTGACAATACAAGTGCAATTAACATGTCAAAGAAGCTAGTGATGCATTCAAGGACCAAGCATATATCCATTAGCTATCATTTCTTAAGAGAAAAGGTTGCAAATTAGGAGGTCAAATTGGAGTATGTTCCTACAAAGGATCAAATTGCAGATATCTTCACAAAACCTCTTGCTAAAGAGACATTTGAGTATTTAAGGCAGAAGTTGGGAGTAATATCACTCTCACCAAATGAATAAAGATTTGTGATAGAGTATCTATTCAGGGGGAGGAACATAAGGCATATTGTTCATCCCTGTTTGGATAGTGGCTACCTCTCAGGGAGAGTAGGTAGAAAGGAGATAGTATAAATGCGCAGAGTTTTGTATGGCTTGGTTAGGGGGAGTTGTTTTTGGTAGTTGCAGTTTCAAAGTGGTTGGTTACATCCCTTTTCCATTGATGTCAAAGGGGAGAGATTTCAGAAGTTGTGTTATAGTTCAGGGAGAAACAGAGTAAGGGGGAGCTTTGCAAAATAAGAAGTTTATGTTTGTGTTGTCATCAATGACAAAGGGGGAGATTGTTGGAAATATTATCATTGATGTCAAAGGTGCATACATATATTGTCATTGATGTCAAAAGGAAGTTCAGAGATGAAGATGACAAATAAAAGATGGTTAGGCATGAATAATTCTAGCCTAAAGTATCAGCAAAAGTTGGTTTGTAGATTTTTGGGTGATCATTAGAGTTTGGGGTTTCGGCCTTACCCCTTCTCCAGGAAGGGCTAGTATGGAAGGTCCAATTGTGAAACTCCAACATATGTTAAGTTATTAGGAGTCAAAGGGTGGAGATGAGATGTTACTTAGAAAGCCTGACGTGGTGGACTCTAATTAGTAGTGCATCCGCACAGAGGACAATTGTCAGAGCCAAGTTAGCTCTGTGTTGTTGCGATAGGCTGCCATGTGTGCAAGGATAGCTAAAGGACTTCGAAGAGCACATGATAGCAGTGTTAGTTGAGTGGGACCTGATGAGGTGTGTTGATGCAAAATGTTGACACATGGACATAGAGTGCATAATCACTACGTTAGTTAAGTGAGGCCCAATGAGGGGCGTGTTGTTGCAAATTATTGTCATGTGGTCAGAAGGAAATAGACCAAAAGCCCGTTGCCTGATAGCTCTCTAAGGAAGAATCAAATGGGATCAGAGGAGACTCTTTAAGGGTTTCAAAGAGCAAGGTAGAAGACTAGAAGCCTGATCTCTGACACTCTGCAAAGTGAAAGGAAAAGATTTAAATATCCTGGTTATGGCCAACTTGGTAAAGATGGTCTAAATGACTTTGATGGGATAGTTGCAATAGTGTGTGGATTGTTTAGATTTGGGCCTTGACCAATTTTTGGGTCAACCTAAGGAATTGTAATTTGGGCTTTGTTTCAAACATATAGACATTAAAATTTAAAATTGGACCCGTCTTGTTAAAATGATTACATTGGAATTTAAAGTATCAGTTGCCAACCTTGAAGGATGTAATTGGTGAATGCAGTGCTGACATGGAAATAATTTTTCTCTACAATCTAGTATAAAAGAGAGTTCATCTTGTGTATTTGGAAGGATCTATGTGTATGTGTGTGTGTGCCTAAAAGTGAAAAATATGAATATGTTTACAAAGGTGAATGAGAAGTGAAATACATCAAGCGATCAGGCATGAACAGAGAAGTGAAATTGAAGTGTGTGAAGAGTTTAAATTGAAGATCCTATGTTCACTCAATATGTGTAAGTACTAGATGTTTTTGTTACTATTTTTGTTTCCTAGGTTGTAGATCAGTTTGTATGGAAGGTTAGAGCTTCAGATAGGTTGGAGCCTATTCTTGGGTTGTAGCCTAGTTTTTGCTGGAGGTTGGAGCCTATTGTTGGGTTGTAGCTCAATGTCTATGGGAGGTTGGAGCCTTAGATAGGTTGAAGCCTATTGTTGGGTTGTAGCTCAATGTCTATGGGAGGTTAGAGCCTCATATAGGTTAGAGCCTATTGCTAGGTTGGAGCTCAGTTTATAAAAGGATTGTAGTCCTTCTCAAGTTGAAAATCCTGTGGGTTGGACCTACAAAATATTGTAATTCACTATTTCATTTTTGTGAGGCTGGATTTGGATAGTAGATCCAAGCATCTTGTTCACCATGGTTTTTCCCATCTTGGGTTTCCACGTAAATCTAGTATTTGGTCTCGTGTGTGGATGTGTGATTTTGTTTATGCTTGCATAGTTCTTTCATATTTTGATTGATGCAGTAGAGATCTTGTTGTTACAGTAGAATTGTTTTCAAAAGTGGAGAATTGTTTTCAAAAGTGGCATATACCGATTCATGCCCCCTCTTAGTATATCAGTGTGTTCTAACAAAAGGTACATCAATTGTAAGACAAAAAAGGGGAAGTGCTCCAAAAAAATTCAACTTATCAGAAAACTATTGGCAAGCATCACATCTTCTTATCTTTTGTGCTACATCCTTGAATAAAGTGGGCCACTAGTACCCAGCTCTGAGAATCTTATTAGAAGTAGTTTTAGCTTTAAAATGTCCCCCACAAATTCCATGGTGATGCTCACTCATCACTACTTTAGCTTGTTCTTGGTCCAAGTATTTGAGCAATACACCTTCATGATTCCTCCACATCAACTCATTTTGGAACAACATGTACCTTTGAGATTTTAGCTTGAGAGTCCTTTTCTGATTCTCATCCATACATGGTGGACAATTCATATTTTCAAGATAGAACATCACATCTTTATACCATGCATCATCAATCAATTTGTAATGAGAAGGATCATCTTCTACATTCATCTCATTTAATTTTGTTGCCTCCAAATTTGAATTATCCATTAGTTTAGTGAAACCTTGGCTTCTAACCAATTTTATAACCTGTATGTCCATGTCATATTCTTGGATCCTGTTGATCCATCTACATCTTTTACCTAAGGCTTCTTATTGCATAAATATATCCTTCACTATTGTATGTGGCACATATGATATGGTATTAGCACTTGTAAGGTATGATCTAAAATTTTTCACATCCTTAACCAAGGCGTAAGCATGTTTCTCCATTATAGAATATTTCAACTTAGTCACTATAATGACTTACTAAAAAATGGCACAGGCTATTCATATCCTTCTTCATTCTTTTGGAGAAAAACAATAGCAATAGTATAAAATGAAGTAAAAGAGAACAACTAAAGGGCTTTAGAATAGTTTTGGCTTATCAATATAGGATCTTCCTTGATGGCTTATTTTATGTCTTTAAATGCTTCAATAGGATTTGCACTCCACAAAACTAATTTTCCTTTCTTGAGCATTTTTTAAATGGCTTTAGTCTTCTCTAAAAAATTAGGAACAAGCCTCTTAACAAAGTTTATTTGCCCAAAGAAAGATTGTATTCCTTTAACTAATTTAGGCTAAGGGATGAGGTCAATAGCCTTGACTCATTCTAGGTCTATTCTTACCCCATCCCTAAACACAATATGTCCCAACAACTTACCCTCTTCAACACCAAATATACATTTCTTGGGATTAAGTGAAATCCCATATTCTAAACATCTCTTGATGATTATTTCAAGGTGCTTGCAATGCTCACCTCTTTCTTTCAAGAATGTTGTTAGGTCATCCTGATAAACTACCATGATCTCATCAATGAGACCGGCAAAAGCCACATCCATGGCTCGCTAAAATGTTGACCTTGCATTCTTCAAGCCAAATGGAATCCTCACATAGACATAGGTACCCCAAGGAGTTCTAAATGCAGTCTTGTACTACTCTAACTCCTTGAACATCACTTGGTTATACCCAAAGAATCTATCCATCATGGGCATCAATTCTGATCTAATCACTTTCTGTGGCAAATGGTCTATTCTTGGAAATGGATAGTTATCTTTAAGACATTTGATATTTAGGTTCATTAAATCCACACACAACCTGATTTCCTCATTCTTCTTTCTTACTGAGACAAGGTTAGATACCCACTCAGAATGTCTGATGGGTTTAATTATGCCTCCCTCTTTCATCTTCATCAATTCCTTTTGTATCTTGGGACGTATGGTAGGGTTTATAGATCATTTCTTTTGTCTGAATGGTTTTGCATAGGTTGAAGTGGAATAGTATGTTGGAACAAGTACTCCCTATAGGCTTTTAGCTCATCATATGACCATGCAAAACATTTCTTAAATTTTCTCAACAAAATAATTAACATATGTTTATCATGAGGTTTTAACTTCTTACCAATACATATCATATTTGGTACATCCTTAGTCCCAAGGTTGACAACTTAAATATCATTTTCCTCAATTGGTTTATCTTTGCTTTTCCAATGGTCAGCATTGTCAAAAATTCTCTCCAATGCCACTAATCCTTTTGGAATTGTATTTGTCTTCAGCTTCACAACCTCATTGCCAAACAACGTATTTTTCCATCCCTGACTTATATTATAGGCTGCCAATCAACTAACTGATTGTTAAATTCATCCATGCAATTCAAGAAATTGTAAATCTGATTGCTATCATAAAAACCTACCAACTATAGATGTTATCAGGGATTGTTGGCCTAGATATAACTTCAATGGCATAATGACAATAAGAAGAAGTTGATTACGAATTAAACCTCAATCCAGCAATAGCTAAGGCATCTGACCTTTAATTTTCACTTCTCTCAATCCACTTGATGCTAATGGCATCAAATAGTTTCAAAGTATCCCAAACAACATTTTATATTCTCTTAGCCTATTGTCCTTAGTTGTATAAATATTTCTAACTTGCTGTGCTACTAATTCAGAATCTCCCAAAATTCTCAAACATCTAATTCTATGCTTATGAACAACATTCAAACCCAACAAGAGAGATTCATACTCTGCAATGTTGTTCATGCACTAGAAGTCAAGCCTAAAGAAAAGCCTAAAATGTTCACCATTTGATGAAATGAGAATCACACCCGCACCCAATCCTTCCCTCAAAAATTCATCATCAAAATGCATTGTCCACAAATCACTAGCACTACAAGCAAGGGAAGCGAAAGGCGAAGGTAGCACATCAATACTATGATCATACTCATTACAAAACCCCATGAAATGATCAATTTCAATGCTAAAGAAATTAGCTTCATCAACTATTTTATATCAGTCCTTAATATTTTCATCTTCCACCTTCTTCTCCCTGTATAATTTCACTTCAACTCAATGGACAGGAATGGTAGCATACGAATGATCCATCTGTATGCTTCCACCCATAGAGATTGCCAAATTTCTAGATAGTAACATGCCCCATTTAGCAAGGTAGTCCACAACAATAACATCCATAAAAAAATACTTGTCTAGGTAAGCAACAAGTTGAACTTCAACATATTTTATAGGTCAATCACATTGACCTCCCCAGAGTCCATGGAAAAGCACTTCCAAAAAGATTTAGATACCTTTAGCCCTAGGTCATTCATTATTTCTAAAGGCATAACATAATTGGAAGCACCAGAGTCAAGCATACAATTGTGTAACAACCACCCATTTATAATCAATGTTGTGTAGAAAGGATCTACACCCATCCTATTGTTAGCAATAGTTGACCCTAAATACACCTCTATTATTTCTTGTTGACTTTTACCTTTATCATCATCACTAGAAATAAGATCAAGTTGCTTTTATGCAACAACAACAATGACAAATGATACAACCTTGTCCCTATGTTCATGGATTCTATGAAGCTCCCTTATTGGCATTGATATTATGTCTTGGCTCAAAATCTGGGCCATGTCTATAGGGCTATAGTTTGGTAAAGGAATACCACATGGGATAGTAAATATCATTTGCACTAGGAATGTGAGGTATTGCCTAATTGGAAGAGACATCCATACCTTTCGACTCCTTCATCTTCTCCTTGCTCTATTTTGGTTCTTTTGGCATTCGGGGCTGATCATGTTTCACATCATCCTTTGGGTTTGGCACTTTTGGGGTCAGTGCAATAGCTAGCTACACCACTTGTGTTGAGATTTTCTGTACGTATTATTTTTTTGTTGTTGATGGTTGTGCTAGAGTTTTCCTTTTTTCAGGGATATTCCTTTTAGGAGTATTGTTGTCTCTATTCTCCACATTTGTTTTATGTTTTTCTTTCTCATCACCCAATCCACCCTTTCTTGATTCTATAATAGGATGGCTTTGCATAAGCACTTGCCTATTCCTTATTTGATAACCTCCCTAAACCTGTATTATAGTTGCATCAGTCAAAGCCTTCATGTCTTCTTTTGAAGGTTTGGATTGATAATACTTGTGATGCATAAGGTCCCTCAAGTGCTCAAAATCATGAGTTGGTCTAATACTTCTTTGGACCTTCATCATAATCATATTGGAAAATGTGATCACCCTCTTTGTAGCTATCATAGTCAGCATCATCACCCAATTTCTCATATTCTTTAGTATCAAAATAATTTATCTCATCTCCATAGCACTTAGTTGCACCTTCTTAATTTGGAAATTCTACTTCCTTGTTCATTGAGTGAGCAACTACACAATTTGTTGAATCATGCGGGAGATAACATGAATTACACCAAAGTGAGGCCTCTTGGTAGTTTATTTGATTTTTTCTCAATGGATCAGGCGTGTCCCTCTTGGGTTGCTTGAAATTGACCTACTTAGGGGAAAATTCCCTATCCTTTTGTTGTGGTCTTTTGGACCAGTTGGTATTATAAGTCCTATTGTGCAATCTTTGACCTTCATTGAAATGTGTTGTAGCACCCTGTGGAAACAACCCTTTCTCATTTCATGTCATCTTATAGGACATGTCTTTCATAACTCACATGAGTTTGTCTAGTTTGTCTTCAATTGTGAGTGGTTTGCTCAAGGCTACCCTATCTAGCTAGGAGATCTTCACATGCTTATCGGAGTCTCTCATGTTACTTTCAATGTTAATGGATATAACATAAGCTTCCCTCAGTGTTTGAGGACTCTTGTCCCTCAAGCAATAATTGATTTTAGAATCAAATGCACAGTATAGTACTAAACACATTGATTCATTAGGCCTGAGATTAGTGGGTACCTTTCTTATTGTCATAATAAATCTACTATTCAAGTCAGTCACCATTTCATTTATTCCTTTCTTGATTGTAGTGATCTTGTGGATGGAAAACTTGGGGTTGATCCTATCCCCATACTGTAACCTGAAAACCCTCATGAATTCTTCCCATGAATCAATACTATTATTAGGGATAGTCTTATATCACTCCTTGACACTTTCCTCCAATGAGTGAACAAATAACTTCATCATCACATCTTCGTCCTCAATCTCATACTCATTTGTGACATTAATGAAGTGCCTCAAATGTTCCTCACTGGTAACAACATTATTCCCTTGTAATCTTAGATTTTCCCTCTGATCTCATTTGGGATAGGATTAGGGAAATCTAGAATATCTAAGAAATCCAACTACTTGTATCTTTTTGCTCCCAAAGGTTGTTTAGGTGTAGGAAACCTTTGATCCCGCCTTTGAAATGTAGGTTTAAGATTCAATATATTTACATATTGTGGATTTACCTATCATTGAGGTGGTTGATTTGGAGATTGAGGGGCACAAACTAGGTTCCTACCTTGCCGCCCCATTTGTTGATGTTGCTACTGATGTTGTTGATTTTTTGTAGGTCTAGGAATTTAAACATTTTGATTTTGAAGTTGATTCTATGCATTCTGAGAAACTTGGGCTTGCTACAAATCAAGTAGGGAATGTACTTCTCTCTTCCTTTGTATAATATGGTCAAGTAAGTCCAACTCATCATCAAGACTCCTTTCCCATTCATCAGCATTAGGTTGTGTTTGTTGTTCATTATTATTTGGCACATTGTCATGTTAATTTCTGAGTGACCTCATGGGTGAAGTAGGATGCGAAGTGTTTTGATGTGTCTCTTCATTTTCATTTGGCATTCCAAATGTTCTAATATTTACATCCTTGAATATATCTCTAGTTTTCTTGCCAATAATTTTTTCATTCCTTCTAACTTCATACTAATCCATATTTGTTCTTCTATTCTTTCTTACTCGGTTATTAGCAGAATCTTTAGATGTATATTGATACTAATTTTTTATCATCAAATGTGTTGTAAGATTTATTGTTCTTCATCTATTCCATTGGCTTCTTGAGTGATCTGAAGAACTTTCAGGTGCTGACAAATCTTGGAGCCTTCTTCCATAATCTATTTTACTTTCTTCCAACTACAATTAACTTCTAGGTAAGGTTAAATAGAGTCACCACCTCCCTGCTGGAAAGAAATACTTGAATTTTCACTATGTTAAAGGATTGCAATAATCTACCCAATAGTAAACAATTCTCTAGCAATGGCGCCACTCTGTTGGGTCCCAAAATAACTTCTCCTAATCCCTAGAAGATTACTCAACCTCTAAATCTAGGGATGTCATCAAGGAGGTGAGAAAGGGGTTCATCAATAAGATAAGGATGATTCAGGGCCAATGGTTAGGAGGGGGTAATATCCTATTTTATTTTGGCTCAGCTAGACCAAGGAGGGTGTTCCTAGAGGTATCCCTTAGCAGGGACTTACAATAATACAAAATATGTTCACTAAGACAGGGCAGTAGTACCCAAACTGTAGTTTTGAATCCAAGATTGCACACTAAAGACCTATTTTGAGCTGATGGATAAATAATCTTGCATAAGGGAAAGATGTTGGTTTATGTTCAACTATTGAGATTTGTTCATTTATATGTGTGTTTGGTTACCACCTCCAAGATTGGTGCCTATCTAGTGGGTAACAAAGTCCAATTTATCAAAGGAAAATGACAAAGTAGAAACAAAGGAAAACTGACCTAATAGCATAAAATGCATTTGTCATATAACATCGGGCATTTACACATACTTAATAACATCCATAACTTCACCATAATAATCCACATGTAATTCAAAAGAGACCATCACCAACCTAGTAATGCTTTAGAATGTTGTCGCATTTATCAGTTTTGAAAATATAGTCAAATGCTGAAATAGGGCAAGAGGAAATCATAGTGTTGGCTTAGGTATTGCCTTGAAACTGCACCTTCAGTCATTGAGACATACAATATATTGGAGTTTGTTACAAGATTTGACCTTTGGTGCAGGAGCACCTAAGTATATATTGTAAATAGGGTCAAATATTGAGTTTTATGTTGATAAGTTCAATTTTGGTGTAATAAGGTCGAATAAGACCATGTCATATGTAATAAGTTTCACAGGGCCAATTTATGTAGAAAAACAAGCTACAAAACTGGCATTTTTGGGTGTTTTAGGGAAGTTGAAGAGTCAAAGACTTGAAAGGTCAATAGAAATGTTTGATTTCTAAAACAAAGCATGTAAATATGGCTGAGAATGTTCAAATAGGAGTTTTGGAAGTGATATTTTTGAAGAAGGATCAATAAAATCTCTATTTTCCTGTTGTTTCAGTACTTTTTTGTTGTTCCCGTGACTTGTACGGCCTAGTACAGTATGGTCAAGGCTTGAAACTAGTTGCATGTTGTAGGGATATGAATTAGATTTCATTTAAACCTAGTTTGGTCTTCTGATATTCATTTTTGAGCGATTTAGAGCCATTTTTGTGAAATCTGCCTGTTAAACCTAGTTAGCTAGGGTTTAAGAAGGAAAAAATGAAATTTTAAGCCATTCCACCAGTGGAAAATTATGAAAATCAGTGGAATAGAGAGATTTAGTGTGTTCTTTAAGATTTTGAAATTGGGTATTGGAAGAAATGGAGTTTTGGGCAAATTTCAAGCAACCCTAGCCTAATTTTCCTATGTTTGAGGCTTGTTTGTGTAGCTAGGAGTAGGGTTTTGCTAAAAGACCAAATGGGTATTTCTCTAGTTGATGAAATCTGCATTTTCAGACCCCATGTGACCTGAGGAGAGTCTTGAAGTTAGGTTTTGTGTTGTGGGTTTTGATTTTCTCAGACTTGCTTTGTAAAAGAGGCCTAATTTGGCCTAGTTGCAAAATACCAGTGAATTATTGAGGGTGTTGTTCCAAAATAACCACATCCCAAGTCTAGATATGTTGAAGAAAATCCAAAAGGGTATCTGTAATGAGTTTTGATTTTTGGGTTTGAAGTCTTGTTTAAATGTCATGCCTGAAAAACTAGTTTTGTTGTCCTAATTAGGCCTTGTGAGCAGCGTAGCAGCAAGTTTTTGAGGGGTTTGTTCCCAAACAATCATACCTACACTCTCAATATGTTTTGAAACTCCAAAAAGGGTATCCATATCAGTCTTCAAAATGTGGGTTTGAGTTGTTTATTGCAAGTTATGACAAAAATACCTAGTTTGTTGTCCTACTAGAGAAATAGTGGAATTGTGAAGGAAATCATTGTATTTGAGATGTTGAGACTTTGTCAAAGGTTTGTTTGAGTTAGTTTGTGATTTCCCATCCTCCTCTGCATCAACCTTTAATCTTCCTTATCACTCGCCTGAGGTATTGGAATCATGACCGCCTGGAAGAGTTTTCCTTTTCTACACCTATAGCTATTTGGAAGTGAAAATGAATAACCAACACTTTAAATGAATTTCATTCATGTATGTATAGTGTTTTTGGTCATCCCTCAATCCATATGGGATTTTGGGTGGGAAAATGTATTAAGGCAACTTGAGCATTAAATTTTCCACCCCACCACCAACTACCCAAGCATTTTCAGATCCATTTTGGTGCCTTTTCCACCTACCTTTTGGTGTAAATCTGAGGAAATTGTAGAACTTTTGGGGGGTCCTGGACATTACAAAAATTTTGGAGTCTCTTAGACATTGTAGAACTTTTGGGGGGTCCCAAACATTGCCAAACATCTTGTACTACTAGACATTGTAGAACTTTTGGAGGGTCCTAGACATTGCAGAACTTTTGGGGGATCCCAAACATTGTGGAACTTTTGGGGGTCCTAGATATTTCTGATTCTTCACTAGAAACCCACTAGGAAAGACATGAAGATGGCATAGAGAAACTAGGAGGAATGGAAAAAGTGGGGATTTGAGGAAGATGTGGAAACATCCATGTCCATGGAAAACCTCCACCATATTCAATAAGGGCACAAGTTCTGCCCAAGGAAAAAAGACTAAGGAAATTTAGAAATTTTTTAGGATTTCCTTTAGGATTTCAATAGAATTTAAACATTTTCCAAGGCATATTAAGAAAGCCAAACACAAGGGGTGCATTAGAATTTTTTTGATGAATTTGGAATGATTTTGTAATTTCATGGCATGAAAAATAGAGGTCCCAACAACTGCGAGGAAAAAAATTAGGAACCTCACCCCATTATCCAAGCCTTTGCAATATGTGTTGCAATAGCTCATTGCCCATAACTTAGTGCAATTGCTGCCTATTAGGCCTCTTGACCCAAATAAACTACTTCGTAACAATTATGATGCAAAAGCCTTTTTCTAGTTTCACTATATACCAAGACACAACATCGCATGATGCATGTGTCTCAAGAATATTGTGCAAGACCTCATTGATTCTAATACGATCTAGGTCTCTTGAGAAGTTGAAAAGGGGAACAAGTCCATGGCCAAGCCTAACCAAAAACTTTAAATCTATATAGACCCATTTCCCTTGCACTCTTCCAACTTCATAGATTTAGGTGCTTCATTGCTTAAATTAGAAGAAGAGGTTGGCTCATCTACTTCACATTTTGATGCTATATTTGGAGCAATGGAGGCCCAACCTTCAACACCTCAAGAAAAATCTATTGGCAATATGTGTTGTCATTGATGTCAACATAATAGATAGAAATGTGCAAACAAACTTAAAGTCAAGATGGTTAAGATAGATTAGTTTGGGAGAAAGGAAAATGGTCTAAGTATGGATTAGTTTTGGGATTGAACATGATGTGGAGGTAAACAACCCTAACCTTGCATTATTTCTGCATATATAATTATACATATCATCAGTTGGGAGTCCCACACTCAAAGGTAAGGAGTAGAAAAGTGTTTAAGGCATTCTCAGTGCAAAATCTAAGGCAGAGTCAACTTGAATTGGTCTGCACTTTTCCACAAATAAAAGATTTGTCCATGCGGTTCTAATGATAGTTTCTGATATATATGGAAATTTTATATCCAAGGTTTTAGTCTCTCATTTCTTCAGCTTGAAAAGTTACGAGGGATAGTTCATCAGCCTTCACTAAGACAAAGCAGAGCAGTATTGGGGGACAATCAAATGCTTCACATTCCTCCAGAAGAGATCTATTTGTCATGTGGCTTTAAGGAATGACCAAGATAAGTATGTTATATGCTATGATGAAGTTTCAAGTGTTTCAGTGGTCCGTAAAGATATTACTCAAGAGACAAAGGTATCAGACTGTATTCTAGAGCCTCCACATACAAGTCAAGTTATTCAGAAGGTGAAACATACACAGTTCTATCATCAAATCTTATGTGGAGATTCTACATGGTTCACAATACATCAAGTATGATCCGCAGGCATAAATTATTTATTCTCCGGTACCGCATCAAGCACTATTGTCTACAATTAGAATTCAAGTATAATTGTCTTCCAGAACTACAAGTACTTAAGACATTTTTTAATTCCTTCATAATCTCCATAAAAGGATGTGTGGATATGATGAGTTGCATACATTGACATCTTTGATCATTCTCAAAAGGTTTTAGGCCATATACTTCACCGCAACTTCATACTTTGGGTTATGAAGGATTACATAAGGTCTGGAAGACTCTGTTCTCTACAGAGTAATACATTTCTTATCTTGCGGATGCATAACTTAGCTTGATGCTTCTTTGGGAAGGTGCATGGACATTTTTGAGCTATTGTATGATTGAATCCTTTGTCCGCATTGAGTTTTTGGCTTCTCCTCAATAGTTGAAATATGAACAGTTGACAATGTTAAGAAATATGAGCTGAGTGGTTAAATACCTACTGTATGCGGAGGCTCCTAACTAGTTTCTCCAAGTTTGAATGGTGTGGAAATATGTGTCCTGATGTTCTTCATAAAGTCTTGAGGTCTGCAACACATTTTCTATCAATTTCCATGTGTTGTGGACGACCTGTGACTTGCTACGCATTAAATTCAATATTGTTTTGGATGCTGACTTAATCAAATTTTCAAGGTGTTGCAGAGGATATATATAGAAGATATAATTCATTTGAAAGGTAATTAAGGTAAATAATAAGATAGAAGAGAAGAAAAAGATATGAAATGCACAAAAATAGTTTGAAGGCAAATATTGAGCAAGAATAGCAGACTACACCATCAACATACAACAGATGTGTTCTCTAGAGCAGTCCTTATGTCTATATTATCATTGTAATAGCAGTAAGCTAAGCATTTAGGGAGTAGTAGCTTCCTTGGGTTATAACCCTAAATCAAAGTTGTAAATCAGGGAGTAGTAGTTTCCTTGGGTTGAAGCCCTAAAACAATGTTGTAATATCTTTTACAGTGAGCATATTATATTGTGAACTAATCATCACTGTGGTTTTTCCCTGTTTTAGGGTTTTCCATGTAAAAATACTAGTGTTATGTGTTGTCTCTTGATTTGCATGTTTTGTTTCATGTTTTCAAATCTCTTTAGTTTTATTAGTAAATGTTTGGCTAAAGTTTTTAAGTATACTAATTCAACACCCCCCCTTTCAGCACCCCATTGTGTTTAACAATTGGTATTAGAGCCAAGTACCTCTGAGAAGCTTGACTGCTAAGGTAGATCCTCTACTTGAACACATGGAATCTAAAGTGTTGGGCAATGATATATTTGCACCTGAACTTGATCTAGAAGCAATGGATCCTGAAGGTTGGGAATTTAAGTCTAATGAGTGTGAAATAGATCTTGAAGAAGAATTCAAGACAGCTCTTAATGATCTTGAGGAAGCAAAAGATCTAAATCTAGAATATGAAGACATGCTTGAGAAAGCAAAGGAGATAATTGAAAAGTTGAAAACAAAAGCCAAAGAATCAAAAGTGGAAATTGGGAAACTAAAAAGTCTGATAGAAGGAGATAAAGGAAGTGACAAGCTCAAGGAGGCTGAAGACATGATCTCAAAGTTAAAGGTCATGGTTGAAGAAGAAAAAAGGATTGAATATTGCTTAAATATCAAGCTCAATGAGGAATCAACTAAATGTTCAAAACTTGAAGAGGAAGTTGTCACTCTAAGAAAAGAACTGGAAAAGGAAAAAGAACAGATTGACAAGGGACTAAAACTGAAAGGAGGAATTGATATTCTAGATGAAATAATAAGTTCTCAAAATCCAACAAAAGAAAAAATAGGTTTTGGTTTTGATAACGGAAAGAGTCCTATGATTAATGACTCTGCAAACTTATATGATAAGTTTCATTTAGCGGGAAAGTCTAAATCTAGAAGAAAACAAATCTACACCAAAGATCCTAAGAGAAAACCTTACATAGATTCAAAAGAAGATGAATTCACTCATGTTCAAAGACAAAGGAAGAATGTGAAGAAAATTTTTAAGTATCCTCAACCCACAAGGAAATCAGCTCACATCAAGTATTCCCAAAGTTTTAATGTCAATTGTTTTATTTGCAATAAGTGTGGTCACAAAGATGTGGATTGTAGAAACAAGATGAATCAAAAACATTTAAGATGTTACACTTGCAATAAAATTGGTCATAAAGCTATTGAATGCAGAAGAAGGATAAACTAGAACTCTATTAGATGTTATGCATGCAACAAGTTGGGACACGGGGCAAATGAGTGCAGAAGTAAAATATCAAGGTTTAATAGGGACAATGCTCAATCATTTTATGGATATTGTTATACTTGTAACAAGTTTGGTTACAAAGCATTTAACTACAAATCAAGGGCAAGGAGTGGAAATACTCAGCAAACAAAATGCACCTGTCATGAGTGCAATCAAACAACAAATTCTGGAAAGAATGTGAAACCCATTTATGTTTCTCAGCAAAGAGTAGAAATGAACAAAGTATGGAAGAAGAAGGAAGTTAGTAATATTTACAGACCTCTACCTAATGTAGGTGGTCCTCCAGTAATTAAAAGACAAAACACTGGGTCAAGGGGGTTTCAACAGTAAAACTTTTTAAACCCTGAATATGCAAGATGTTGATTTTTAGCATATGGATCATTGTAGAACATGAGAATGATAAGATTAAGGAATTAAATGATTCTGATGAAAATTCTAGAGAAAAATCTCTAAATGTGGCATAACGCGGAAGACTTTAGGGTTTGTTGTAATAAGGTTTTCCACCAAGAAGTTACATGGACTCAAGGGGAGTTGACTCTATAAATTTGTCATCTTCTCTTCACATGTAGATAATCTTAACAAAAATTTCAGAGCATTTGAATGATCTACGGAGGATTGCCAAAGGTTTACAAGGTTTTGCATATGAAAGAAAAGAAAATTAGGTTAAAATAGGAACACCAATTAATGCAGAGGAAAATTGTTGGTGGAATGTTTATAGAGATGATTCTTGATCGCTTTTGATCACATTCGAGCAAAGACAAAAGTTTTGAAGAGATAAAGGAGATCTAAAAGCACTCGGCAAGTTAATCAAGAAAGACTTATCACCTCACTTCCAGGTATTATTCATCTTTCTAGTTAAACCCCAGCTTTGAAGATACTGCAATGGCAACACTAGTGATAATAGTTATAATTGAAAGGCCAAGGTCTAAATTCAAGAAACATCCTTCTAAATCTACCATAAATAATGAATTCGGAGCATTCTCATGAGTTACTGCTAATGTATTACATATAGAAGATGTCTGGATTTATATCCACTCTCCGATCAATGAGTTTGATCACCTTAAACTCAAACAATTCAAAAATGAGCATTTGTTGGGAGATGACTTCCAATTGAAACCAAAGTTTGCAAACATTGCCATCAAAAACCTAGACATCTGGAAGCGTTTTCCAAACTTCCAATACGAAGATGCTTGGGTAAGAATTTCCCTAAGCAGGATTCATGAAGATATCTTCTACTTAGACCACCCTCACATAATAACCAAGGAGGATATAAAGGCAGTGAAAGGTCTATGCTCCTCTAGACCTGTGCCTATTTTTAAGTCTGTAAAGAATGAAGAGGTAATGAGGCTCACTAGAGCTAAATTTGACAAAAGAACTTTGAGAGTAGATGATATTGATGATATGGGGGTCTGGTATGCAACCATGGGTATTGCATACAAAATCTACTTTATAAACAGGGATAACTTTGCCTCTGCTAGAGCAATTCACATAGCATACCGGATGGTTAAAGAGGGAAAGGATTTTGATCTTAGCGAACTTCTTTGGCAACAACTCATAGACAACCTAAAAAGGACAAAAGAAACCAAATATAGATTCTGGTATGGTTCTCTAATTATATGTCTTATGTTTTATTATTTGAATGAGTTGCCTTCAAAGAAGGGAGTAGTGTGGAACTCAAGTAAACCAATTGCCCATCAAATCAAAGGTTATATGAGAAGCTTCTCTGATCATGAACATTGTAATACTCTATTTTGGGGTTCTTTAAAACCTTTCAGACTCACATGCAATCCAAAGAAAGAATACCTAGCAAGGTTGTGGAGAAATACAAAAATGATATAACCTTTATGGTTGATAAAGATAACTGCTATATGGAGGCAGTGGAACCAAGAACATTCTGGATTACAACCTTGCCCTATGAGGTATTAGAATTTGATTTCATAGGGTATGCTGATATATTTATTAGCAAACCAAAGGATCCCTCTACTGAGAGGTTTGGCACATATGATGAAATCATGTACAAGAATGCTAAGAAGGATGTAAAGGAAATAGAGGACACAAAATCCAAGGCTAAGGAAATGAAAACAAATTTAGAGAAGATACTTAAATATCCTAAGGGTTCTTTAGGAGGGACATAAACACCTTCCTCTTCATATCCAAGAAGAACAATCAAATCAATTGCAGCTTCTTCCTCTGTTACCTCCAGATCTGCTAAAAGAACAGGTTCTAAAATCCTTGTACAAACTGCTGAAAAGAAAAATCCTAGGCAAAAGAGTAAGAGAATAAGAGAAAAAGTCAAAAAATTTGAACAAGAGGAAGAAATTAAATATGAAGAAAAAACAAATCTAGTGAATGTTGAAGATGTTGAAGAAGATGAAGAGGAGGTAAAGAAAGCACCATCATTAAAGAAAAGAATAAGAAAGGAATGTGAGACTTTAGAGGAGAAAGATAGGAAAAGCCAAGAAAGTTAAGAAACCTAATTATGTTCCTCTACAATTAGATGCAACCATAAATGCAATGACAGAAGGTGCCTTGGAAGAAGTTTCAAAAAACTATGATGAAAGGCTTGCAGATGATAAATCCACTCTTGAAGAAGCAGTAGTCAAATATATGGAAGCACACAATTTGGCTCTAATTGAAATCATACATCAACTTCCAAAAGGACTAGCTAACACCCTAACCAAAAGGAGAGATGGTGCACTAAAGAAAGAAGATGAGATAAACAAGAGTGTAGTTGAAAGGATTGTCCCACAATCTCCAAAGAAAACAGAGTTAGAGTCTCCAAGGTTCTAGCAAAAGAATTTAGGACTAAAAAGAGACTAAACATTCTAATGTCAAGAAATGAAGAGGAGATAGAAAAGTTGAAAAAGGAAACACTGAAGAAAACTATAGAATTCCTCAAAGAAATAAAGATTGAGATGGGGATTATTGAAGACCTAACCGATCAATCTGAGGAAAGTGAGGAGGACAATGACATGCCTGAAAAGAATAAAGAGATGGCCCTTCCTGAAGATATTAGCGCTTCAGTTCCTCTAGACACTCCTACAGAACAAGGTTTCCTTCCTCTAGAAACAATCGAGGCTTCAAGACAAGGACAGTGTTACACCTCCTCTGGAGAACATAGGAAGTGTTGAAACAAGAGAAGAAGCTATATCTAAGGAGAATCAAGATGAGAAGGAAAATAATGATGAGGAACAAAAGAATAGAAAATATAAAGAAAAGGATAAAGAGGAAGAGATGTTAGAAGGGACAGATGACATAAATCAAAGTGGATCTAAGACATATACTCTCCAAGACTTATGGAATTTACAAATACAATTTCAACCAGTCATCACTCCCTAGCTATTGCAGATTCCAACTAATGAGGGAGAGATAAATCTGACAGACATCTCCCCTCTTCATAAATTGCATCTTGGAGATATACTGCATGCAACTACTAGAAAAGAGTTCCTACAAGCAAAATTGAAGAAAAGTAGTGCAGTGGAAGATGTGGTAAAGGTCATACAAAAAGGGTTACCAGAGGTAACTATTGACTTCTCTCTACCGGCTAAGAAAAAAATTAAATTGTTAATGGACTCTTCTAAATATTATTCTTCCCATTTGAAGCAAAAATCATAACAAGAGGCAAAAAGAAGAATAACTAGTAAGAAAATGGTTGAAATGACTGAAAAATGTGCCAATTCACATAATAAGCTTAAAAAAGCTTGAAGAAATTCAAAATCTGCATAGATGAAGCTACTACCCTATATTTATTTTGTTTAAAATGGCCTACTTCAACAAAGAGTATTAAGGTACAATTGACTCTATTGAGTCACAACTATCCAAGTTAGCACAAACTTATGACTTGTCAAAAGAAAAGATGGGTGCAACAAGGGTACAAGTTGAAATCCTACATGTACAACTATCTCAACTGTAGGATCAAAGAGAAAATATAAAGAATCAATTTGGTCAATTGAGAGAGGTAGTGAACTTGAGACTTGCCTCAATGAAAGGCATGTTGGGGGAAGCAGAAAAGATAGACCAAAAGATGAAGACCCCAAGCAATATAGAGTAAGCAGAGGAAATGTGCATACAGTGTGAGTGTCAGACTCAATTGCTTGCCTCAGAATGTGGCATTTGGACCTCAATTGTTCAACAGCTTAGGGTAATCAATAGAGCTATTATCCCATCCAAGTAAGTCGTTAGAATTTTTTTTGATGTACATAGTATTGCGGAGATAATTGAATAAAGTAGCAGTACCATTTTGGGTTTCAAGGGTACAATTTTGTAACTAAATCATACAGTTAAGGGGAGCACATTCTAGATATCTTTTTGTAAGGGGGAGTACATATAGTTTTTGGATTGATACAAAGGTTATCAATCCATGTCCTTGATGTCAAAGGGAGAAAGAGTCTAAGGGGGAGCATATGTTGCCATCAATGACAAAGGGGGAGATTGTTGGCAATATGTGTTGTCATTGATGTCAATATAACATATGGAAATGTGCAAACAAACTTAAATTCAAGATGGTTAAGATAGATCAGTATGGGAGAAAGGAAAATGGTCTAAGTATGGATTAGTTTTGGGCTTGAACATGATGCGGAGGTAAAAAAAACCCTATCCTTGCATGATTTCTGCATATATAATTACATATATCATCAATTCATAGTACCACACTCAAAGGTAAGGAATAGAAAAGTGTTTAATGCATTCTTAGTGCAAAATATAAGGTAGAGTGAACTTGAATTGGTCCACACTTCTCCACAAAGAAAGATTTGGCCATGCAATTCTAATGATAGTTTCTGATATATATGGAAATGTTATATCCAAGGTTTTAGTCTCTCATTCCTTTAGCATGAAAAGTTACAAGGGATAGATCATTAGCCATCACTGAGACAGAATAGAGCAGTATTGGGGACAATGAAATGCTCTGCATTCCTTTGGAAGAGATCTATTTGTCATCCAGCTTTAAGGAATGACCAAGATAAGTATATTATATGCTATGATGAAGTTTCAAGTGTTTCAGTGGTTTGCAAAGACATTACTCAAGAGACATGGGTATCACGCTATATTTTGGAGCCTGCACATACAAGTCAAGTTATTCAGAAGGTAAAACATACATAGTCCTATCCTCAAAGCTAATGCAAAGATTCTACATGGTTCATAATACATCAAGTATGATCCACAGGAAGACATTCTTTATTCTCTGATATCACATCAAGCATTCTTGTCTGCAAGTAGAATTCAAGTATAACTATCTTCTGGAACTACAAGTACTTAAGCCATTTTTTAATTCCTCTAAAATCTCCATAAAAGGATGTGTAGATCTAATGAGTTGAATACATTGACATCTTTGATCATTCTAAAAAGGTTTCAGGCCCTATACTTCATCGCAACTTCATACTGTGGGTTATGAAGGATTACATAAGGTCTGGAAGACTCTGTTCTCTACAGAGTAATACATTTCTTATCTTGTGGATGCATAACTTACCATGATACTTATCTGGGAAGGTGCGTGGACATTTTTGAGCTGGTGTATGATTGAATCATTGGTCCACATTGAGGTTTTGTCTTCTCCCCAATAGTTGAAAGATGAATAGTTATCAATGTTAAGAAGTATGAGCCGACTGGTTAAATACCTAGTGTATGTGGAGGCTCCTGACTAGTTTCTCTAAGTCTAAAAGGCATGGAAAGATGTTTCCTAATGTTCTTCATAAAGTCTTGAGGTTTGCAATAAGTTTTTTGTCAATTTGTATGTGTTGTGGCTGACCTGTGACTTGCTACATGTTCCATTCAATATTGTTTTGGATGCTGACCTAATCAATTTTTTAAGGTGTTGTAGAGGATATATATAGAAGATATAATTCATTTGAAAGGTAGTTAAGGTGAATAATAAGAAAGAAGAGCAGAAAAAGATATGAAATATGCAAAATCAGTTTGAAGGCAGATATTGAACAAGAATAGCAGACTGCACCATGAGCATACAACAGATGTGTTCTCCATATTAGTCCTTATATCTATATTATCATTATAATAGTAGTAAGCTGAGAATTCAAGGAGTAGTAGCTTCCTTGGGTTATAACCCTAAATCAAAGTTGTAAATCAGGGAGTAATAGCTTCCTTGGGTTGAAACCCTAAAATAATGTTGTAATATCTTTTGCAGTGAGCATATTATATTGTGAGCTAATCCTCACCATGGTTTTTCCCTATTTTAAGGTTTTCCATGTAAAAATATTGGTGTTATGTGTTGACTCTTGATTTGCATGTTTTCTTTCATGTTTTCAAAGTTGTTTAGTTTTATCAGTAAATGTTTGGCTAAAGTTTTTAAGTGTATTGATTCACCCCCCCTCTCAGCACCCCATTGTGTTCAACAAAATCCACTTCTGTGCCCATTATCACATTCTCCCCAACTAACATGGTCCCAAATATGCAAAATGACCCTCTTTATATTATCACTTGAGTTTGGCACTTTGATTGACCCTGTCAACATTGTTAACATCATCACTAAGGAATTCCTTTATGTCAATTAGCTTCACAGTGATACCTATGACCCCTCTAACATCTCTATTAGAACTCATGATGGTATGCACCTTCCAACCTTGGAATCAATCACATTGCCAATCCAGGTAGAACCTAAGTCCCTGGATGTTTTGTTTTCTATAATTCCTACATCCAATCATTTATGAATCTTGATAGGTCAGCCTTGGCTCACAAACATGCAAGAAATCTCCTCATCAGTCCATAAATTCATAAATTCTTGCATGGTAGAACCATACACATAGTTCCCCATGGTGGTTTCTACCTCCTCCAAGAGTGGGGAAATTTCTCTTTGGATTATTTTTTGCCCACTCCTACTGAGTCACTTTGACCTTAGGTGGATCTTTTTTTTAAAACCTACTCATGATACAAGGAGAGTTGAGTTGGTTCCAACATTCCCCCTGAATCAAGACCTAAGCCCTTACACTCCCAAGCCCACACTTTCTAGGCTTCTCCCTCTGGAGGTCATCCAACTGATGATGGTTTCTCCTATTCCTTCTTTTACCTTAGTGGTAGTAAAAGGAAAGAAATCCATGTTTGATGATTCTCCCTATCCTAAGAATTCTCTCTAGTATTCAGTTGTCCTATCCCTTGCTTCATATACCATGGTAAGGGGTAAAGCATCACTATTTCAAAAATATGCCTCTACTTCTAGGACCACTTGACCTTTAATCCTTGCATCTGATCCTCCTTCCATCACTGTGATAGTTGGAGAAAAGAGACATGTCCAATTAGACCCTATTGAGCCCTCTACCCACACTAGACACAACCAACTTGTGCAAGTGCACAAGAATCACTAATGTGTTATGGTTAGAGTGCGTGCAATTGATTCCACCTCCGATGAGTAACCCTAGGATCCAAGCTAGCACAATTCCCAAAAAGTCTAAGTTGTCTTTGCTCCTTCAGGCTCCAATTATTCCTAACACACTAGACCTGCCACCCTTCTCCAAACCACTTGACCTACCTAATGTTTCCATAATTCCTAAAGAAATATTAGATGCTCTAGTGCCATTTCAACACACTCACCATCAATTTTTCTGATATGTTCTCCAACTAGCCACAATAGACATAGACATCCCACACTCACATCCCAAGCATAAGCAAGAGCACTACCCTACTCCACCATACTACACATCCAAAACCAACATCCCCCCTTCATCCTTAAGGTCTTCCTCATCTAGTCCTAATCCAGTGGAGACTCCTCCTCCACATACCTCTATTCCTCCTATAGACCCTATCCATGATATTAGTGCTAAGCAACAGCAGTAAATTGTCCTCTATGACAGGACTATTTTGGAACCCTCCTCCACTGAAGAGCCTATGACCAATGTTGAAATTACCTCGCTATCATTGATCTTTATGAGATCATTGACCCTCTCCTCACCTAAGGATGTTGAGGAGGATGTTTCTCCAACAACCATCCTTCCACATTATGATGATGGATCTTCACCTAGTACCACTCTAGTTGTGGTCTTGTTGGCTTGTTAGCCTCCATCCCATCATAATGATCAAGATTGGGAGAAGGATTTTTTGACCCTGAATAGTAGTACCTTCATATCATATGTTTGTATATATGTATGTAGCTTACCTAATCATTTTTTATCTCCATGTGCTTGCTTGGTGTGTACTTGTTAGTTTCTCCTAGAGGACCCATGCTTCCCCTATAGGGACATGGATACAGGGGAAACAAAAATGTTGTGACAATCTTCTATATGTACTTGAATTCTTGTATCTGTCATAACTATATTTTTTCTTAATATTTTGGGGATGATGTAATGTGTCACTTGACATTTAGGTCTCTTCCATGTTGACCCAAAATGTTTTTTTTATTTGATTTCATGTGCCATTCTTTCTATGTTCTCTTTTCTTTACATGCTTGGGGGATGATGACATTTCATTCCTTGTCCCTTCATGATTATCACTCCTGATATATTTATATTGACCCTTGGCATGTAGATCCCTTAGTGTTTCTTCATGATTTTTCTTGTTTCTATGATGTCTTTTGTGTCCTTCCTTAGGGACATTCTTGCTACACTGCTTCATACCATGCACATTGATAAGCCTATTCCCTATAGCATCTTTTACCGCTCCTAGAAGTATTTTAGGATTGATCCCTTTAGCATCTTTTACTACTCCCTACAACATCTTTCACCACTCCTTGAAGTGTTTATTTTTTACCTTTTCCCATCCCCTAAGGCATTTTTATCTTTTATGTGTGCTTTGTTTTTATATAGTATGTTTGTGTTTTTTCATATATTAGGTCATATGATTTGTTAACACAATTGTTCTACAAATTATATTAAATCTAATCCTTTACCTTGTAGGGTTATATGTAATCGTGGTTTTGTAGAGCTTGCGGTTCTAATACTATGGTTTTGTAGGTTCTAAATTGGGGGCATCATGCTTTCCATTTGAATAATCTCTACAACTTCATAGTATCCTTTTTATAGATAGATATCATTTTGGTATTCCATTATTGTACTTTAGCATGTTTAGTACCCAGCACCTTCAACTTACTAAAGTGGGGGCAAAATGTAACGTTGTAAATTGTATACCTTGTAATTTCATGTTATGTCTTGCACCTGTCTAGACAACCCCCTCATGTGTACTCAACCTAGGTCATCTCCCTTAAATTAAATTATTTTCAAAATTCATATTGGAAGATTTTTTTCCCCCTGTATGTACCTTCATCCCAAATTTGGCATCGTTCTCCTTAGACAACAGCACAATGTATAGACGTCTATGTGATGTGTTGTCATCTCATACCGTACAGTGCCATGAACTATACATTACGGTTGCATGTAGCCACCTCGTTATGATCATTGGGTGTTGTAATGCCTCCCACAAGTGCACCAAGCTATTATGGGAAAGATTCCTTGAACCAAATCCAGTAGAATCTAGAAAAATAGCAAGTTCCATCAATTACTAAGAGAAATAGTAAAGGTGAGTTTTTTTTATAAAAAAGGTTTTAGGATTCCAAAAGCTAGACATGAATAAATGAAGAATTTTTGAGGACTTTCTTCATAGCTGCAATCACCTTCAAGCTCTGCATTTGCTAGCATAGCTTTGAGGTCTAGGCACAAAATTACTATCACAGGTCTATGTTTCAACATCCCATTTTTCAAGTTCAAACATAAGGAGAGAATAGCTCATACAAGAGGATTAAAGGATAGAGTTTCTTCCAGTATTCCTCTGAGATGCTTGTCTTTTTCCTCTAAAAGACTTCATATCTACTATGTATTTTAGTAATTAGCACATTTGTTTTCTCTTTGAAATCCTTTTATCAAGTTCTTATGAACTAAACTCCTTAATATCCCTACACTCTTTGTTAGAATTCCTAAAATATCACTATAAGTAAATCTATGGTGAAGTTTTTCCTCTTCACTAAGCATTCCCTTGATTTTGGCATTCTTGCAAAACCCTATCCATTTACCCAATCCCATCTCCTATGTGTCATCCTTGTTATTTTGCACACAAGGCTTAGTGTCCTCCCAATAGATCACGGAGGTGCTCCTAGAATCACTTTGTCACTACATCCTAGCTCCTAGACACACTTAGGATAGGTGCGCACACTTTACTCAACATATTTATCATTTGGCTACTCGTGAAGGTCAAAAGACCAAAGTAGGGCTTAAACCATTCCTAAACAACTCCTTAGTAGTCCCAATCTTCTTTTTAGTCCTATCATAAATAGGTCATTCAAAAAAATTGAACGCACAGAGGTTTGGTTAAAATTTTATTATCAAAATTTCAATAGATTAATCATTTTATCTCTATATTTTTCTTTATCATCTAAATATTACGCTTGTGTTTCCTTCTATTTTTGTTGTGCAGGATCATTAGGAAACCTCATAGTTTGAACAAGAAATCTCTAAGGAAGTGTAGATTGAAGTACCCAGACCCTACTGACTATACAATGTCATACATATGATAGTGCTTGATACAGACATCCACACAACACGCTAGCATCCTTGGCTAAGGCTCCCTCCTTTTGGTGGAAAGTTCTTTTATTGATGTTGTTTCCAGTACTAATTTTAATTCTTAAAATATCCTATTATTTTCTAAAAACAACATTTCTTTCCTATTCGATTACTATGTTTAGCTTAGAAAGGTTGTGTTTTCTAGTTAATAATATTCATATGCAGTCTATATTTGTAGGATTCAAATTAATCCTAGGAAGCATTAATCTAGTTTACAAATCAACTCTCATATTAGAGTGAACTGAATTAGAGTAGAGTTCTCTTTTTCATTATCACACTTCCATTAAAAAATCCACATATTATGTTTCATTTATCGATGATTATAGGACATGGGTATATTTTCTAAAGAGTAAATCTAAAGTTTTCAATCGATTTAAATAATTTAAAGCAATGGTTGAGATGTAGACTAGAAATAAAATAAAATGTTTGAGGACTGACAATGGCAGTGAATTTATCTCTAATAAATTTGATAACTTCTATAAAGATTGCGGCATTCAAAGATAGAAGACAACTCTATATTCTCCATAGCAGAATGGAGATACAAAAAGAATGAAAAGGACATTGATGGAGAAGGATAGGAGTATGCTTAGTGGTGCTAGTCTAGAATAAATTTTTGGACTGAAGTTATGGCCACTACTTGCTACCTGATTAATAGGTCTCCTACATCCACTCTTGTTGATAAAACACCTATGGAGGCATGGTTGGGTCACAACCCTTAATTAATACATATTAGTGTTTTTGGTTGTGAGGCATATGCACATGTGTCAAAGGATAGATGAACAAGGTTGGAGAACAAGGCTATGAAATGTATCTTCATCAGTTACAATTATGGTGTGAAAGGATACAAGCTTTAGGATCATGTTGCACAATGTAGCTTCATAAATTGTGTGCGCTCACAATTTCATGTTTTGTTTGGCACTCACTTTAGTGTCCATAACCTTAGCATGTTTTTAGGATCATTTCCATCCTTGGCCTTACTATCAACCCATGAGATGTGCCTTTACACTGCTTTGACCTGTTGATCATGATATTAGTCATAATACACAGATAAAGAATTCACAAACAAACCTTTATCATCTTGAAAAGTATGATCAATTCAGAATGAATTGATAACTCCAAGGCTCCGTTAGTTAGGTCTTGAGCTTCTGATAATCTCTTAGTTAGTTGGATGTGAGTTTTTGTTTTCCATTCAGGGGCCTTACATTTCTTCTTTCAAATTCTTTGGATCCGGATATGCTCTGTTTCACCTACTTTCTATGAATTCTTAACAAATAAGGTTAAATCCTATTGCATTTAACCTGATCATGTGGATATTTATGTAATTTTGATCAATCTTCTATGTATCACTTGTTCTACATGAAATTGGAATAATCTTCCTTGATTTTACTTCTACACTGTAAATTTGTTCAGATGATGTGCCTATAAGCATGTATTTCCATGATTACTATTATTATTGTTCATTTGCATGATTATTTTAGATTGACATCCTATTTGCTCAAATATGCTAGAGATATTCAGTTACCTATGGGATATCAACATATTTCTTTGTATTTGCTTATTATTTTCTATGTATTTGCAATTATGGTGGTGATTTGAATAAAATTTAAGAATATGATCTAAAACATTCTAAATCTAACAAAATTAAATGAGTCTTTGATAGTTGATCCATACGCATCATTTAACAATATTTCATGAAACAAAGATAAAAATGAAACCATGTGTTGCCAGGTCATTCCACAAGTTCACATAACTAATGCTATTCTTCTAAGGTAAAGAATGAAAACAATATCCACCAATTGATATGCACTCCAAGCGATGCAGCACATCACAGTGAAATATCCAGATGACATTCACAAAGATTACTCAGAATTTACGATGTAGTTGTAATCTGATCTCTATTTCATTACCATTCAAAAGCATGCATATTTACAAGCTGTCTTGAGAAAGTATCATGACATTCAACAATCCCATATTAATTAAGCCTCCCATAATCTTACAAAGTTCAATCCACCTCCTTTTATAGAGTAAGGAAGGGATGCAGTTACAAAAGATCCTGTCGTCAAGACTCATCCATTACAATCAATGGTCAGCATTGCATTGATCGGGTCAAAAGACCAAAACACATGGCACAAGTTGCCAATTGGCAACCATTTGGTGGAACACATCAATCCCTCTTAAATATTCTCCAAAATTATGTTGACTTAGTCAGCATATCCATATGCTCAGCACCTACACTCATTCCTCGTCATCTGTGGATGGGTCATCTTCTATATGCACATTAATAGTCCCTCTAACAAGTTCATACGATTAGACTATTCTATTTATCTCTCCTCCATCTTGTACTTTAACCCTTTTAATTGCATGCCCCTATGATTGGAATTGGGGTTGCAAAGTTGTCCACTTGTTTCTCTAGCTATTCAATGTTTCATTGTATTTTTCTATCTTTAGTTCTCATCCTCATGGCCTTGTCAATTATATCCTCAAAAAAAAGGCTAAGGGATCCTCTGATGTCAGTCTAAAATTGTCCTAAAATGCCTTGGTGGTGAAATCCACATCTTGGTTCTCTATCTTCCCTTCAACCTTATCCTCAAGGGCCTCCAAAATGCCTACTTCCTCAGATAAGAGTTCATGCAACTTGACACTGATATCTCTAACTTTAGAATTGCATTTCTTCAAGACATCTACCTAAAATTTTACATCCTCATACAAGATGTCAAGTAGATGTGAGGTCTAAATTGTCAGGATATTACTGGATATCAAGACATTTACATCTACCTTCTTCATTTTTGCAAGAGCAGCCAGTTGTTTATATGCTTGTATTGACTTCTGTGCAATTTCCTTCTGTATCCTATCAGCCTTGGTCTTCAAAGTGCTAAGTAGGTCCCAATTGGATAAAGAAGTCTTTATTACTTGTTATCCTTCATTTAGGAACTAGATAAACCACTTGCCTAACATTTGTGATTTATGCTTCATGGCGTCTAGTCCTGTAATCTCATCTTGTGATATTATTGCTAATGAAGTGGATGTGGAGATAGGACTATTAGTGGGTACCACTAATCCTCTTATGAATGTCTACATTTGAGCAATGTGCTCTTTATGCTCCTTATTATTTGTTTTATCTTTCTCTATTTTGGCTAATGTAGGTGGATTCACCTCATGTTGTAGCCAATGTGGCACATCAGATTGGGACCCTCCATGGTCTGTATGCTCAATGTGAGAATCATGAGATTCTTTGTTCTACTCTTCTAGGGTATCATTCTTATCTTCTTGATGTTGTTGCTCTTCTTCCTCAATATGACCCCTTTCATCTACTTTCTATTTCTCATCATTTGCGGGGTTCTCCTTTAATGTTTTCATATCCTGATCAGGTATCATTTGTTCATCCTAAGGTGGTGGTGGGTTTATATTAGGTCCCTGATGACCCTGATCCTGTATATCCTAATGGTCTTTTTCACTATATTCATCTACCTTCTCTTATTCCTTATTGTCATCTTCTTTTATAGGACCTTCCTATCCAGATTCTGACATATTTGTATTTCTATTATCCTATATTGAAGATACGACATTAGGACCTAATTGTCTAGATGTTTTAGTTACCTCTTCTTCTGTAGCATGTCCTTGTTCAGTGTTTTGGACACCATGTTGATCAAGCATTTCTGTATGTACATCCATGGCTACATTGTCTTCAATTTCATTCCCTAGGACTGCATCTTTATCTTTATCTGTATCATCACCACCTTGATATGCTAAATCAATAACTGTTGGGCTGGTGACATGACCAATTAATCGCTCCATGCCTATTTTTGTGTGTTGTGGCCTCTCAATTTTCTTCTTCTATATCTTCCTCCCTAATTTGTTGTACTATGGGAGTATTTTGAGGTGTCACCATTATGTTCTTCACTAGTGATTCCATGGGGCTAGTAGACACCTCTTCTACTACCTCATCATCAAAAAGATCTATGGTTTTATCTAGAGGTAGGGGTTGATCATCTTCTTTTTTCTTGTTCTCCTCCCTGATCTCCTCTGCTAACTTAGTCTTGAATTTGAGAATGTTGGGGATAGGGACATTATGCTGTAGACTTTGTTGGGCTCCCCTAGCCTTTATTATACCTTCACCTCCTTGGCATTTAAGCACAATATCTAGGTGTTTGTCAACCGATCCTCTCATTGATGGTGCTTGATCTTGGCCTCTTTTGGATGACCCCTTTTGAGTTCTCTTCCTCCTTTTTATTATCAGGGGCTGCCTATCATCATCGCTTTTCTCCAAGTCCTCATAAGTAGTGCCCTTCTCTACTGTAGGCTCAGGTTGTTTATCAAGCCTCTTAGATGTTGTAGCAGAGGTGGAGGCTTTCCCTTTCTAAGGTGAGGGCTTTGGAGTCATTTTGACACCAATGTTCATTCCTACCTTCTTGGTGGTCTTAGAGGAAGCTTCCTATATCCTCTTCTCCAGATCTTGCCTCTTATCTTTGAGGAAATCATCATATTCTTCTTTTGCTAATTCTTGCCTCTTCCTTTTATTTTCAATGGTCACAACCACCCATTTGGCTTTGAGCGTAGCAACCTCCTTCTTTACCCAATCTTTGGTCTATTGCATGACCCTCTGAGTGATTATCTATAGTGAGGCTTCTTCAAGCTAGCTCCAGTCTAGTGGAGAGATTGTCTCATTGTATATCTTCTTATCCTCATACCCTTGAGACATGATAATCTTATCATCTTACCACAATTGTAGGGGAACTGAAATGCAATCCAAGGTGCAGATTTGTTTGAGTGTGAGCCTTTAGTAGCTCCTCCTTCTAACTTCAACATCATCAGAACAATCAGCCCAATAATCATCTATGTGCACCTAGTGCACTAACTTCTTTAATAATGCAACTTCCAATGTATGATAGGGATCATATTGCCTTGGTAAAGAAAAAGGTTGCAAACACATCAGTTACAATTCTCCAACTACCTCTTTTGTTGTTTCTACATCAGGGCACATGTACCATCCAATCATAAATGGAAACATGACCTTGGGTATTTTATTTTTCTGGACAAATGTCTGATGTGAACATAGTATTTGCCTCACCATCTCCTTCATGGGTTTCCCATCGAAGCCTTCCATTCTTATGTATGTAAATACAAGGAATCATATGAACCATGATCCATTCTTGCTTACTACTGCTTGAGCTTCCACACTCATCCTTTTTTCTCTATCCTCCTCCATTGCTCAGACCAGATGCATGATGAAGCAATCATTGACCCTCTTATAATGTTGGAGGGATGTCCTCCTCCCTTGCTATGGATAATGGTCCCAGATATTGACATCTCCAGGATTACGGCCTACCCTGCCAACTCTTTGCAAATCATTGAACGTGCCTTTGGCTGCACATGAATACACTACATAGAAGGTCATATGGAACATGTTTGTCTTTCCTCCTAGCTTCTTCATACTTTCAACAATGCTATCACTCATTAATTTGGCCCATTGTGGTTTTTGATCAGTGGACTCCACCATTCTCATGAGGTCATACATCCAGTCTTCAAAACAACCTACATTTGGTCTTCCCCTCATGCAACTGAGCATAACCATCATGTATTGATATTTGGGGGCAAAGTCAAATTTTTACAAGTCCATAGGTAGCTTGGCCGATGCCTTATATGTGTTGTTACTGGCCCTCCAAGAGAACACAAACTTCTTGCATTCCTTTAAGCTACCCTAATATTGCTTTTCTAGGGCTCCCAAATTAATCTTATACAGATTTGACCCTGATAGTAAGTTGAAGGTGGAAGTGATGCTTGCGATTAAAAAGTCTGCATATATTTAGTTGTGTTTCTTGACCCTTCTGGTATGGATATTGTAATTGTTGGCACATTATGCCACTAGCTCAATGGCCTCTGTTGTGTATGGGAACCCACCTGCATGCCACATGCCTGAACTTTATATACTCATGATTAGGGGATCTCCACTACTTCTCTCTGATTTGGCTATCCATTCATCAAGATCGGTGTTCCTTGGGTGTGTATCCCCAATTTGCCTATATTTGAATGTGGATCCTACGGGTTGTATGCACATAGGTGTCAAGAACTCAGTATCTGACCTGTTCCTATGAATATCCATTATATCCTGCAATGACAAGTGTACATGTCTTAACCTAACATGCATTTTAGGGTCTTAGATCTGTCCATTTTCATATATATCAATGTCTTTTACCATTTACAAAAACATATATGAGCATCATCATGTGAATTTACCTAAGTAAAAATTGTTTATCTACTTACTATTATAGAAACGACAAAATGAGGGCTTTATTTGTTACATACCTGATTTCTATGCCTTAAACTTAATTTACTGATATTAGGATATGTGGGTTCACTATTTAATCACCCTCCTTTGTTCACCGTTCAAGGTGCACCCCGTTTCGTTGAGCTCACAGATTGTTGTAATGGTGGTCTTAATTGTACAAGAACTATGTAATTTCTTGTTGAATGCTTGGTAAGTGTAAAATGAGCATAAATCACCCTCTTATAATCATTAACAATAGTGAATTAGGGCATAATTAATGTTATAGTATTCGTGTCCATGGATATACATGCAGTGTTCTTAAGATCACAAGAGGTGGCACCATGTGATTTGAAATTTTGAATATCCACCTATCGTTAGATGGCATTTATTATGAGGCCTGCATATTTGAAAATGTCTAGGTGCTTAAACAATATGCCCACTTTTTTGGAATGTGCACATGACATCATCGTGATGTCAGTCAACATTGACCGGATGTGGGAATGGGTCGTGAAAGATTGAAGGGATTTCTTTTGTTTAGATATCAGGTTATTATGATATGTCCATATGGACTGGTCAATGTGCCATGTGGCATCCTCTTATTGGTTCTTAAAAGTCTACGTATTGTGAGTCCTAAGGGTAGATATGTGGATATCACAAAATATCTGGGTACTTAGTTATGTGAAATATCCCCCCTTCCAAAGATGAGGGTGATATCTGTTGGTTTTAGGACAGACAACTAAGAGGGGGGTGAATCAGTTGTCACTAGAATTTATGTTCTTTAAACACTTAAAGCCTTCTTATATTTCTACAGCATAATAATGATTCAATCATGGAAGCACAATGCAATAATTTAAGATCAAAAACATATTCAACACATATGACACCAAGATTTTAACGCGAAAAACCCGGTTAAGGGAAAAACCACGGGGTGACTAACCCAAGATGTATTCTCTATTAAAAGAATAAGAAGAAAAGATGGCACTTGCCAATTAGGGCTCATTGCCTAAGCACACTATTCACAAGAGGCCCACTACCTACAGGAGACACACTATCAATAGAATAATATAAATATTACATACTTGAACTAGAGATTAGCATCTTCACCATGCTTGAGATAGTTCCATTTAAGCTCAACAATTCTGCTCTACTTTTTGCTCTTCTCCTCTCTACCACTTTCTCATCTCGACCAAGATGCTTTGAAATGACTTCATAACTCTTATTTATACATGACATCAACTTTGGAATGATCATCAAAGTCGGCAAAACATATTCTATTACAGAGCAATTACAAAAATACAACTTGATTTGTTAAAAGGACTTCATGCGTATCACCACACTGTCGGCCACACATGTCTAGGACTTCAATCTTCTTTGAGGAATATGCCATGCTTCATAGAACATCTTCGAGATCATCTGCAAGATGTGTAAAACATCCGGTCATCCAAGATTAGGAAGAACACCATCACCTGAAAGAAAATATTCAATTACGAGCTCAATCTTCAATGCAGACTGTCAACATGAATTGGACACAACCTAGAGACCCTCACAAGCTTGCCTGAATCACCAAGAACATCCACACCACTTCTGCTTACTAAAATCATTTGCATCTCCATCCAGAACCTCAAGAACACAGTCTGTCATCACTGTCACATTAGAATAAATGCTTGCGGACCTCCAGCCCATGAACCAATTGAGTTGTTAATTCACATTGGCTTCCTAAACATGCCACTAGATCCGTAGAACAAGATATTGCATTTCCAGATCTTATCAGACCTGTTTGTGTCACTCTATCACCTTTGAACAACTGCCAGAACTAGTTTTACTCATATGGCCATAACTTCTCCAAATCTTCATATGGATCTCTCAAATCTTGATTGGATCATCTCTAGACACATATCTACAAACCCTTTGATGCATATTCTTTGATCTTCATCTAGCTAGGATCTTCACTTCATAGAGCTCCACTATTTTCACTATTCTTCTCTGTTCCTGATAGGACTAATTTTCTCAATATCCTTAGCACATAGCTCATCCAATTCTTGACATCAATGCAATAGGAGTATGTTGACATCAATGACATCACCAGTTAGGCCCATACTTGCAACAATCTCCCCATTTGTCATTGATGGCAACATATGATGTGAAAAAACTATTTTAACCATCAAGACAAGGACTTTCTTATCAACAACAATCATTCATATGTCTTCTCTTTCTTTCCTCCTCCCCCTTTGATCAACAACCACTTTTTGTTTTTCACATGTCTTCTCTCCCCCTTTGACATCAGTGGCAAAGGGCACATACTTGCATCAATACTTCAGAATCATACAGACTGCTCCCCATGAGTAGCAGCTTCCTATCATTAATCTGGACCACAAGATATGACTGTGAGATCCACCGAATTGATGCACATCAGTGCACCTTAATTCAGAACCAGAGGAGTAATAACCCCTAACATTTCCCTGAGATACTCAAAAGAGTCCTTAGGTAGAGGTTGAGTAAAAATGCCTGTAATCTGATCCTTTGAGGGCACAAACTCCAATCTGACTTCATTCTTGTTCACCTGCTCCCTCAAAAAGTGAAACTTGATAGATATATGTTTTGTCTTTGAATGCAACACTAATTTTTTTGATATATTTATTGCACTTGAGTTATCACAGAAGATTGTGATAAGTTCCTCATACTCCACTCTGATGTCTCTTAGCATTTGCTTCATCCACAATACTTGAGTGCAACTACCTGCTACTGCAATATATTTTGCTTCTGCAGTGGATAGAGATATTGCCTCTTGTTTCTTGCTCAGCCAAGAAACCAATCTTTTAGCCAAGAAACCAATCTTTTCCCCAAAAAGAATGCACCACCACTGATACTCTTCCAGTCATCCACATCTCCTGCCCAATCAGCATCTGTATATGCATGAAGAGAGAAATCATGATCCTTAGGATACCATAAACCATACTCAACTGTTCCTTTTAGATATATGAGAATTCTTTTGATTGCCATGACATGAGATTCTCTAGGATCAGCTTGAAATCTGGCAACAATACCAACAACATTCATAATGTTAGGTCTAGTTTGAGTAAGATACAGTAGTCCTCCAATCATTGACCTGCACTTTTTCTGATCAGCCTCAAGGGATTCATCATCTTTGCTCAATTTACATCCGGTTGTCATGGGGGTATTCATTGGCTTTGAATATTCCATCCCAAATTTCTTCAACAATTCTTTCACATATTTGGTCTCAGATATGAAGATTCCTTTCTTTGTTTGAGTGATTTGCAGACCCAAGAAGAAATTTATTTCCCCAAACATAGACATCTCAAATTCACTTTTCATTTGATTTGCAAAAGTCTTGCACCTACTATCTCTTCCTCCAAAAATGATGTCATCAACAAATACCTCAACAATCAAGATATTATCATGATCAATCTTGAAGTACAAGTTATTGTCAGTAGTACCTTTGTTGAAACCAATATTCAAAAGATGTTTATCCAATCTTTCATACCAGGCCCTTAGGGCTTGTTTGAGTCCATACAGTGCTTTCTTCAACTTGTAGACCATATCACCATGATCAGACAATTGAAATCCATCCAGTTGCTCAATGTATACTTCTTCCAAATCACCATTCAGGAAGGCAGACTTGGCATCCATTTGATATACTTTGAAATCCTTGAAGACAGAAAAAGCAAGAAATAATCTGACTACTTCAATTCTTGCCACTAGAGCAAAAGTTTCTTCAAAGTCAACTCCTTCTACTTGAGAATAACCCTTACAGACCAATCTGGCTTTGTTTCTGACTACTTCACCATCTTCATTCAGTTTATTTTGGAAGACCCACTTAGTCCCAATCACATTTTTATCTTTAGGTTTGGGAACAAGATCCCAAGTGCGATTTTTCTCAATCTGCATCAACTCTTCCTCCATTGCTTTAGCCTAGCTTTCATCATTGCATGCTTCACTTACTATTTTTGGTTCAATCTTTGAAATCAAACAATACTTTTCTGAATCTTGAGCAATCTTTCTTCTTGTTTGAACACCTTTGCTTCTATCACCTATGATCTGGTCTTCAGAATGATTTAGTCTTACATACCTGGGAGTTTTGGGAATTTCTTGCACTACTATTTCTTGGACAGGTTCATTCAAACTTATCTCTTCTTCCTGTATTTCAAGATTCTCCGGATTAGTCTGGATCTGAACTTCACAAGGGGCTTGAACTTCTTGGACCAAAACATCATTTTGATCATCTTCTTCATATTCATAAAACCTTGAGGGTTTTTCAATACCTTCATCAACCTTCACATTTGTACTTTCTACAATCTTTCTCAATCTCTTGTTATAACACTGGTATGCTTTGCTTTGAGTAGAATAACCAAAGAATATTCCTTCATCACTTCTATCATCAAATTTGCCAAGGTCTTCATCTCTTTTAATGTAACATTTACTACCAAAGACTCTGAAATACTTTACAGTAGGAGCGATGCCAAACCAGAGTCCATAAGGGGTCTTACTAGTATTACTTCTGATTTGTACTCAATTAAGAGTATAGACAGCAGTGCTTACAGCTTCTCTCTAGTAGATCTGAGGGACTTTTACTTCCATCATCATGGTTCTAGATGCTTCCTGGATGGTCTGGTTCTTTCTCTCGACTACTCCATTCTGCTGTGGAGTCCTTGGAGCAAATAACTGTCTCTTTATCCCATGTTTCTCACAGAATTCTATGAAATCTCCGGATGTGAATTCTCCACCTCTATCAGACCTAAGACATTTTATGTTTAACCCAGTTTCATTCTCTACCATAGCCTTGAATATTTTGAACTTCTCAAGAGCTTCAGATTTCTCTTTCAGGAAAGTCACCCACATCATCTGAGAGTGGTCATCAATCAGTAACATGAAATATCTATCACCTTGCAGACTCCTAATTCTTGTTGGTCCACATAGATCAGTGTGTACTAAGTCCAACAA
The DNA here is from genome assembly GCA_027924645.1 of Cunninghamia lanceolata. NCBI lineage: Eukaryota > Viridiplantae > Streptophyta > Pinopsida > Cupressales > Cupressaceae > Cunninghamia > Cunninghamia lanceolata. The sequence goes on from BSBN01000627.1 coordinate 21,065,986, forward strand.
TCTGATAGAAGATTGTTCCTTGCTTTTAAATCTGACTCTGCTCTGCTTACCCAACTGACATTCTTTGCACATACTGTTAGTGGGTTTCACCAGTCTTGGAAGATCTCTTACAACCTGAGTGTTTCTTATCTTGATGTTATTATCAAAATTTACATGACACATTCTCCTATGCCAAAACCAACTCTGATCAATTTGAACAAATAAATAACTTTTGCCAGTACCAACCAAGTGGAAGATGTTACCTTTTGTTTGAGTACCAAATGCAATCTCAATTCCAAAGATTTCAAAGATTCTACACTTGCCATTTTTGAATTGGAGATCGTAGCCTTTGTCCACCAACTGCCCAACACTAAGAAGATTGTGCTTCAGACATTCAACATACAATACATCACTAGTTTTGTTCTTTCCATCAAAAGAAATAGTTCCTCTGCCTCTGATTCTGCTAGTAGAATTATCACCAAATTTTACAACTCCTCCATATCTTTCCAGATCTACAAACTTATTTTTGTCACCAGTCATATGGTGGGAGCATCCACTGTCAATGACCCATTCATCCTTTTCTTCAACTTGAGCAGCTAGAGTTCTTTCTACCTGTTTATGATTGATAGATTCAGTGGACATTGGATCTTCTTCCTTGATGGAAATAAACACCCAGTCACTTACGTATTTGTTTCCTGTCTATGATTCATCATCTATTACTCCTTCATCATCATCATCTTCATGAACATAGTAACATTTCTTTTGGAATCTTGATTTATTTGGATTTGTCTTTGAAAATCTTTCTGGACACCTTGAGGCAAAATGACCAATCTTGTTGCAGTTGAAACATTTGAAGGGCAATTTTCCTTCATACTTACCAGATCCTCTTGGCAGTCTTTTTGCAATAAGGGCTTCAAGTTGAGCAGCGTTTGCCTCATCTTCTTCCATATTTTTTCTTGCTTTTTCATTCCATGATAGTTTCTTTAAGGAGTTCTCTCCTGGATCATACCTTTGTTTGTCTTTTACAGAGGCACTAGCTTTGAATGCAGATTTAGTCTTGGGGGGTGCATCTCCAAACTAAACCAATTCAAATGTAGTTAATTTTCCAACCAATTGATCTCTTGTGATATTTGATAAAGATCTGAATTCCTCAATAGCAGCAACCTTGTGTTTGTAAGCAGGAGGTAAGGATCTGAGAACTTTGGTAACAATCTCATCTTCATCCAAGGTTCCACCAACACATCTAATGCCACAAACAAGCTCATTTACTTTTGGCATAAAAGTAGTGATATTCTCATCTTCAGGTTTTCAAATTTTCTTTTTAGACTTTGTAGCTTGGCACATTTAACATATTTGTCTCCTTCATGCAGAAGTGCAGCTTTGACCAAATTTTATATACAGTTTTTAAATCCATAACATTTATCATCTCTAAATTAGATAAGGCACTTAGTAAGGCTTCTTTAGCTCAAAGATTATCTTCAACATCTCTAATTTCATCTGTAGTTGTCAGACCATTCTTTGGAGGAACATACTTCTTTGTAGTCATGGTCCAATATTGCATTCCCATACATTGCAAGCGACATTCCATGCGGCTTTTCCAAAGAGTGTAATTTGTTCCATCAAACCTCAGACTATCCTTCTTGTAGGAAGACATCCTGGATCTCCTCAAGTGGTTAAGCTCTTTTAGAGTACCTTAGCTCTGATACCAATTATTGGTTTTAGGACAAACAACTGAGAGGGGGGATTGAATCAGTTGTCACTAGAATTTTTGTTCTTTAAACACTTAAAGCATTCTTATATTTCTACAACATAATAATGATTCAATCATGGAAGCACAATGCAATAATTTAAGAGCAGAAACATATTCAACACATATGACACCAAGATTTTAACGTGGAAAACCTAGTTAAAGGAAAAACCACGGGGTGACTAACCCAAGATGTATTCTCTGTTAAAATAATAAGAAGAAAAGATGGCACTTGCCAATTAGGGCTCACTGCCTAAGCACACTACTCACAAGAGGCCCACTGCCTATAGGAGACACACTGTCTATAGAATAATATAAATATTACATACTTGAATTGGAGATTAGCATCTTCACCATGCTCGAGACAGTTCCATTTAAGCTCAACACTTCTGCTTTGCTTTTCACTCTTCTCTCTACCACTTCTCATCTCGACCAAGATGCTTTGAAATGACTTCATAATTCTTATTTATACATGACATCAACTTTGGAATGATCATGAAAGTCAACACAACATATTCTATTACAGAGCAATTACAAAAATACAACTTGATTTGTTATAAGGACTTCATGTGTATCACCACACTGTCGGCCACACATGTCTAGGACTTCAATCTTCTTTGAGGAATATGCCATGCTTCGCAGAACATCTTCAAGATCATCTGCAAGATGTGTAAAACATCTGGTCAGCCAAGATTAGGAAGAACACCATCACTCGAAAGCAAATCTTCAATTACGAGCTCAATCTTCAATGTGGACCATCAACACGAACTAGACACAACCTAGAGACCCTCACAAGCTTGCCTGAATCACCAAGAACATCCACACCACTTGTGCTTACTGAAATCATTTGCATCTCCATCCAAAACCTCAAGAACATAGTCTGTCATCACTGTCACATTAGAATAAATGCTTGCAGACCTCCAACCCAAGAACCAATTGAGTTGTCAATTCACATTGGCTTCCTAAACATGCCATCAGATCCGTAGAACAAGATATTGCATTTCTAGATCTTATCAGACCTGTTTGTGTCACTCTGTCACCTTTGAATAGCTGCTAGAACTAGTTTTACTCATATGGCCATAACTTCTCCAAATCTTCATGCGGATCTCTCAAATCTTGACTGGATCATCTCTAGAAACATATATACAAACCCTTTGATGCGCATTCTCTAATCTTCATCTAGCTGGGATCTTCACTTCATAGAGCTCCACTGTTTTCATTGTTCTTCTTTGTTCCTGATAGGACTAATTTTCTCAATATCCTCAGCACATAGCTCATCCAGTTCTTGACATCAGTGCAATAGGAGTATGTTGACATCAATGACAACACCGGTTAGGCCCATACTTGCAACAATGTCATCTTGTCAAAGAGTGTTTCTGGACTAGTTATAATGTGACATCATCATCATCTTAGCAAATATCAGGGCACTAAGTAAATGTGCAGTATGTTGATATTTATCGTTATATTGTATTGGGTCAGGATATTAGCTAATATCTGAGATCTTAAGGAATGTGATGACCTCTCGGCGTCAAGTGTCTGGGTGATGTCATCTTCCTATTGGAGTTTCTCTATGGTGATATCTAATGATGTCACCAGGATATTTACTAATATGCAGGATATTAAGAAATGTGCCAACCCTTAGTATTTTCATTGTATTTGGGTAGGTTCGCATATTAGTCAATATTAGGGATATTAAGATGAATGTGTATCCTCACGGGATAAACATGTACTTTGACGATTTATGACTCCTCTTGTCAAAATTTGACATCTACACATTAGCGAATGTGAGGACATTGAGTTTTACTTTAATAAAACTAGCGATCAGGACATTGACAAATATCCAGGATATTAGGGAATGTGATGACCCCCTTTACCTTTGTGACTATTTGTCCAAACTTTGACCAAGCATAGCTTTTTACTCTTAGAGAATTTTGGGGTGATCCAAAAGGCAAACCTGCTTAGAATTTTGCATTATTTCACCTGATGAGGTTTGTGATTAAAAAATATGACTTTGACAATTAACCTCTCCTTTTGAGGTCCTAATATGTATAGGATGACATCCCAACATGCATACGATGCTAACTCTTTTACCATACCGCCCAAAGCAAGGGAACAAAGAAGCAAGCAAAAAGTTGGGTCCCTATTTTGTTGGGGCAAAATGGGGCATGTTGTGTAACCACACAACATGACCTTTTTTGCTTACCATATCCAAAACCATAAAAGTGCCTAAATCTTAGCTCTGTCTCGAGTTGACTAGACCTTTAAAGAACTAGAATTGTAAAGACTCTAGCGCTTAGTGTAGACATCTGCACAGTGCACTGACATCCTGAAAGCATCTATCAGTCTTGCAATCATTTTTAGAAGTTATCTCTTAACTTGCATGATACACCAAGATTTTCTTGATGCTTATCCATGCCCAAATGGCTCCTTTCCCTAATTTTTTGCCTTTTCCCTCTCTATTTGAGCAAGTAGATTTGCTATTGCAAAGGATCGATTTATTTTCATAGCGAAGCTCTACCGAAATTGAGAAACACCATTTCTATAAATTTATTTCCTCAAGATTATATCATGTTCTTTCTCACAAGATTGATTCCAAGTGCTCTTACAATCAAAGTGTTGTGAATCCTGAAGGATTTTGATTGGGACTACTACTTGCTGAGCGGATTTCACTTCCTCACTGCGAGGTGATAAGGTTTCAATCAGTCCTCATTTTTGTACTTCATATTGAAATCCATTTTTGATATATCACTTATCTTTGTGAGTTGAATACATTTCCTATTTTTTCTATCATATAGAGATTGTTTTGTGATTCCACTCTAAGTCATTGAGTGGGGTTTCATTTTTCAATATTGCATTATTGCTTGTCACTACTCAAAGAATTCTAGATACACTTAGAATTAGAGAACACACTTTATTTATCAACCAATCAATATTTTTGGCTGTCGTAGAGGTGGAAACACTGAAAATAAGGTTTGACTAAGGCAAACTCCTATACAGCCCAACTCTCTTTTTTGTCTTTGTGATTGCAAGTGGTGCGAGGAAGGATTTCGAGCACATGAACGTAACTTTTTAAGCTCATGCAAATCCATACATGTTTGAGATTTTGGTTTTCTATGCCATATGGACTACAACATGACTTGAAAATGCCCCTTTGGTGCACTATCATCCTAGATAATGAGGTTGGCTGCCTGGTGCCAGGTTCTCTGTGATTTTGCATTTCCATTTTTGTATTCCTTTTTGCAAGTTATTTTATCAGTTTCTATATTTTTTTAGTTTTCTTCCATAATTGTTAGTTTTAGTTAGTCATAGTTAGTTAATTTTCATTCTAGTAGCAATAAAGGGATTTATCCAAGACCTTCACACTCTTCTAGATTAGATAGTAGTGAGATATATGTCTTCGTTGGCTAGAATCCTAATGTTTAGATAGAAGATTATTCTGATAAGTAATTTAGTTAGAATCAATTTTCCTATTAAACATTTCGGTGAACTTGATGTGTCTAACTTAAATCTCCTTCTTTTTCATTCATTTTTATTTCAAAATCAAATCAATAAAATTTTATTTTCCTAAAAAAAATCAGGGCAGCGCCTGGCCTTCGGTTCAGGGCATAAATTTGACAGTCAACCTTTCCTGTCAAGCAATTTTTTTTATGATGATTATCTATTCAATGGTGCCTTTAAATTACTATGACATACCTTAGTATAAGTAAAACTATATATAAATCAAATATATATCATCATAATCCTAATAAATTTGGACAATTTATCCAAAATCTCTCCTTTCATATGATACGGTCTTTTTAAAATTTTGATTGTATTTTACAAAAAAAATGCTTAAATATGGCTATACAACCATCAAATCTAAGCCCTGCTTTAGTTGGATCTATCAATACCTTAATTTTCTCTTTTATTTTTCTAAATTAGCATGTTCTCTTCTTATCTTACATCAATTTCCGTCTTTTCTCAAAGGGTTCATGAAAGTGATGTTCCATTCGATGCATGTGATGGTGACTTGGCTCTTCCTCTGCCACTCTATTCTTTTGATCTTTCTTAAGATTCCTCCTATGTATGAGGATATTTTGGTGCAAGAGGATGAAATCATAGATACTTTTCTTAACGTTACTTCACCTGCTCTTCATTATGATGCTCTGACTTCTAACAATGCAGCATTAGTGGATGAAGAGCCTCACCCCACATCAAATCCTCCACGGATAGATGTTGAGCATACTTATTCCATTTCTTCTCCTACATCATGTATTCCTCAAGTGGATAATAATGTTAATATAGTCATTATCAATCAAATTATCCAACCTATAAAGGGGATGTTGGATAAGTGCATTAATGTTCAAAATATTTCTTCTATTCCTAAAATCATTGTGCATAGGGTGCCTGATCTATCCCCACCTTATCATCCTATGATCAATGTTTGAGGTATTCCTGAAATCCTTGACCTTTGAATCACTTGTTAGAAATTGTTATCTATAACTCAAAATGTGTCTGCAGCTCCTCACTAACATGCAATAGCCCACACGTATAGCACTTGATGAAACAAACAGATACTCCTCTCCCTATTTCCCTTCCTCCACCAAATCCCATTCTTCCACCACCTCCTCATATTTCTAGAGAGAGTACCAAAGAGTATGATCTTGTTAAATAAATCTAGGATACACAAGCTAAGATCTCTCTTTGGGACCTGATACAAGCTTCACCTTCTCATCATAGTGCCCTTCAACAGGCCTTACAAAAGACATCTATACAATCTTATGTGAAGCCCATGGATGTGGCTACTATTCTTGAAGGTTTTCATTCTAATTCTATTGATATCACTTTTCATTTCTCTGAACCCCCTTCTACTGAAGTTTAGAATCAAAATGATACTCTTATGATTATTGTATCTATAAACTTGACTAGGATTAAGAGAACCCTTATTGATTATGGTTCCAGTCTTAACATATGTAGTTTAGACCTCCTTAATCATCTTAAAATCTACGTGTCTTTTATTTCTCCTTCAAATATATTCATCAAAATTTTTGATAATGTGGCTTGCTCAACTTAGGCACTATCACATTTCCTATTATGTTAAGCCCCATTACATTACCTAGTGAGGTTCATGTCATGCAAGAGAATCTTTCCTATAATCTTCTCCTTAGTAGACCATGGATTCATGCCATGGGTGCAGTCTCGTCTACCCTTTATCAATCTCTTTAATTTTTTTATAATGGTGAAGTACATAAGGCAAGTGCTAATTCTAACTCCTTTCAATACTGTCAATAGGCTAAATTGGATCATGGGAAGCTCGCTCTTTATTCTCTTCATAATTTTATACCTTCTACAATAAATTCTCAAACACCATCATCACCCTCTATTAATGATGATGTCCCTTCCTCATCTAATGCATGTCTTGGTGATGATTGGGGCTCCTTATACTTCACCCCCCATGGGCTTGGTGAATATAAGGTTAACTATTCTCACTCTGACATTCCCACGTTCAACAAGGATGTGCAGTCTGGTATTAGAATCGATCCCTCTTCTCATGGGAATTTTGTTACTGCTTCTCCTACAACATATGTATACACTTGTCATATTGATAAGGCTAGTGATGTTGATTCTCCTCTATTGCAAGTATGGGCCTAACCGATGTTGTCATTAATGTCAACATACTCCTATTGCATTGATGATAAGGATTGGATGAGCTGTATGCTAAGGATATTGAGAAAATTAGTCCTATCAGGAACATAGAAGAATAGTGAAGACAGTGAGGTAAAGATCCCAGCTAAGATGAATATAAGAGGATGCGCTTCAAAGGGTTTGTAGATATGTGTCTTAAGATGATCCAGTAAAGATTTTAGAGGTCCGCATGAAGATTTGAAGAAGTTATGGCCACTCAAGTAAAACTAGTTCTAGCAAATGTTCAGAGGTGACAGAGTGACATAGATAGGTCCAGTGAGCTCCGAAAATGCAATATCTTGTTCTGTGGATATGGGGGAGTGTTTAGGAAGTCAATGTGAATTGACAACTCAATTGGTTCGTGGTCTGGAGGTCCGTAAGCATCTTTTCTAATATGACAGTGATGACAGACTATGTTCTTGAGGTTCTGGATGAAGGAGAGAATGTTTTCAGTAAGCAGAAGTAGTGTGGATGTTCTTGGTGATTCAAGAAAGCTTGTGGAGGTCTTTGGATTATGTCTAGTTCATGTTGGTGGTCCTCATTGAAGATTGAGCTTGTAATTGAAGAATTACTTCCAGTTGATGATGTTCTTCCAAGTCAGGCCGACCGGATGAGTTATACATCATGCGGATGATCTTGATGATGTTCTATGAAGATTGGCGTATTTCTATAAGAAGATTGAAGTCTCAGATCTATATGGTTGATAGTGTGTTGATTTGCATGAAGTCTTTTTGTAATTAGTCATGTTGTATTTATGTATTTGCTCTGTAATGTTTGTCGACTTGGATGATTATCCTTAAGTCGATGTCTTGTATAAATAAGGAATTGCAAAGTCATTTCAAAACTATCTTGTAGAGATGAGAGTATGGTAGAGAGTAGAAAAGTGAAAGGTAGAGCAGAAGTATTGGGCTTAAATAGAACTGACTCAAGCATGGTGAAGATTCTATTCTCCAGTTTATGTATGTAATACTTATTATTCTATAGACAATGTGTCTCCTATAGGCAGTGGGCCTCCTATAGGCAGTGGGCCTCCTATGAGCAGTGTGCTCGGGTAGTGAGCCCTAATTGGCATGTGCCATTTTGTTCTTTCTATTCTTCTAACAGAGAATACAATCTTGGGTTAGTCACCTCGTGGTTTTTCCTTTAACCGGGTTTTCCACATCAAAATCTTGGTGTCTTATGTGTTAATGTGTTTCTGCTCTTGATTTAATGCATTATGTTTCCATGACTAATTTATTATTATGCTACTGAATTAGAAAGTGGATTTAAGTGGTTAATTACAAGAAAGTTTTGGACAACTAATTCACCCCCCCTCTCAGTTGTCTTTCCTGAATCTAACAATTGGTATTAGAGCCAAGTTCCTCTAAAAGGAGTTTAACCGCTTGAGGAGATCTAGGATGTTGTCCTACAAGAAGGATAGTCCAAGGTTTGATGGAACCAATTTCACCCTTTGGAAAAGTCGCATGGAATGTCACTTGCAATGTATAGGAATGCAGTATTGGACTATGGCTTCAAAGAAGTATACTCCTCCACAGAATGGTCCAAGTACCGTAGATGAAATCAGAGATGCTAAAAATAATCTATGGACTAAAGAAGCTCTTCTAAGTGCCTTATCTGATTCAGAACTGACAAATGTTGTTGACCTAAAAACTGCCCATGAGATTTGGGAAAAATTGGAACTTCTGTATGAAGGAGATAAGTATGTTAAATGCGCCAAGCTACAGAGTTTGAAGGGAAAATTTGAAAATATAAGATGAGAGAAGATGAAAATATCACTACATTTATGCCAAGAGTAAATGAGCTTGTTTGTAGCATTAGATGTGCTAGTGGAGTCATGGATGAAGATGAAATTGTTGGCAAAGTTCTCAGATCCCTTCCTGATTCTTACAAATATAAGGTTGTTGCCATTGAAGAATTCAGATCCTATTCAGGTATTACAAGAGATCAATTGGTTGGTAAATTGGTTGCATTTGAATTGACTAAGTTTGGAGATGCCCCCCCAAGACTGAATCTACATTCAAAGCTAGTGCCTCTGTAAAAGGAAAACAAAGGTTTGATCTGGGAGAAAACTCTTCGAGGAAACTATCATGGTATGAAAAAGCAAGAAAAGACCTAGAAGAAGATGAAGCAGAAGCTGCTCAACTTGAAGCCCTTATTGCAAAAAGACTGCCAAGAGGATCCGGTAAGTATGAAGGAAATTGCCTTTTAAATGCTTTAACTGCAATAAGATTGGTCATTTTGCCTCAAGGTGTCTAAAAATATTTTCAAGGCCAAACCCTAACAGATCAAGGTTCCAAAAGAAATGTTACTATGTCCATGAAGATGATGATGAAGGAGTAATAGATGATGAATCAAAAATAGGAAACAAATTCGGAAGTGGCTGGGTGTTTATTGCCATCAAAGAAGAAGATCCAATGCCCTCTGAATCTCTCAATCATACAATTGTAGAAAGAGCTTTGGCTGCCCAAGTTGAAGAAAAGGATGATTGGGTCATTGACAGTGGATGCTCCCACCATATGATAGGTGACAAAAATAAGTTCATAGATTTGGAAAGGTATGAAGGAGGAGTGGTAAAATTTGGTGATAATTCTGTTGGTAGAATCAGAGGTAGAGGAACTATTTCTTTTGATGGAAAGAACAAAACTAGTAATGTACTATATGTTGAAGGCCTAAAGCATAATCTTCTTAGCATTGGATAGTTGGCAGACAAAGGCTATGATCTCTGATTCAAAAATAGAAAATACAAGATCTTTGAAAGTTCTAGAATAGAGATTGCATCCGGTACTCAAACTAAAGGTAATATCTTCCACTTGTTTGGTACTGGTAAAAGTTGCTTATTTATTCAAATTGATCAGAGTTGGTCATGACATAGGAGAATGTGTTATGTGATAATATCATCAAGATAAGCAACACTCAGGCTGTACGAGATCTTCCAAGACTTGTGAAACCTACTAATAGCTTGTGCAAAGAATGTCAGTTGGGTAAGCAGAGAAGAGTCACATTCAAAAGTAAGGAACAGTCTTCTACTGGATTATTGGACTTAGTTCATAATGATTTATGTAGTCTGGCAAGAATCAGAAGTGTGCAAGGTGATAGATACTTCATTCTATTAATTGATGACTACTCATGGATAATGTGGGTGACTTTTCTGAAAGAAAAATTAGAAGCTCTTGAGAAATTCAAAATATTCAAGGCTATGGTAGAGAATGAAACTAGATTAAAATTAAAATGTCTGAGCTCTGACAGAGGTGGAGAATGGAGTAGTGGAGAGAAAGAACCGAACCATCCAGGAAGCATCTAGAACCATGAAGATGGAAGCAAATGCTACTCAGATCTATTGGAGAGAAGTTGTAAGCACTGCAGTCTATGCTCTCAATCGAGTACAAATTAGAAGCAATACCGATAAGACTCCTTATGAACTTTGGTTTGCCATCACTCCCACTGTGAGGTATTTCAGAGTCTTTGGTAGCAAATGTTACATTAAAAGAGATAAAGATCTAGGAAAATTTGATGCTAGAAGTGATGAAGGAATATTCTTGGGTTATTCTACTCAAAGCAAAGCATATCGGTGTTATAATAAGAGATTAAGGAAGATTGTGGAAAGTACAAATGTGAAGGTTGATGAAGGTATTGAAAAACCCTCAAGGTTTTATGAATATGATGAAGATGATCAAAATGATGTTTTTGTTCAAGAAGTCCAAGCTCCCTCTGAAATTCAGATTCAAACTAATCCAATAAATTAGGAAGAAGAGATAAGTTTGAATGAACCTATTCAAGAATCAGAAGTGCAAGAAACTCCCAAAGTTCCCAGGTATGTAAGATTGAATCACTCTGAAGATCAAATCATAGGTGATAAAAGCAAAGGTGTACAAACAAGAAGAAGGATTGCTCAAGATTCAGAAGAGTATTGTTTGATTTCAAAGATTGAACCTACGACAGTGAATGAAGCTTGCAATGATGAAAACTGGACTAAACCAATGAAGGAAGAGCTGATGCAAATTGAGAAAAATCACACTTGGGATCTTGTTCCCAAACCTAATAACAAGAATGTGATTGGAACCAAATGGGTCTTCTGGAATAAACTGAATGAAGATGGTGAAGTAGTCAGAAACAAAGTTGGATTGGTCTGCAAGGGTTACTCTCAAATAGGAGTTGATTTTGTAGAAACATTTGCTCTGGTGGCCAAAATTGAAGCAATTAGGTTATTTCTTGCCTTTGTTGCCTTCAAGGATTTCAAAGTATATCAGATGGATGTCAAATCTACCTTCCTGAATGGTGACTTGGAAGTAAAAGTATACATTGAGCAACTGGATGGATTTCAATTGTCTGATCATGGTGATATGGTTTGCAAGTTGAAGAAAGCACTGTATGGACTCAAGTAAGCCCCAAGAGCCTGGTATGAAAGATTGGATAAGCATCTTTTAAAGATTGGTTTCAACAAAGGTACTACTAACAGTAATTTGTACTTCAAAATTGATCATGTAAATATCTTGATTGTTGAAGTGTTTGTTGATGATATCATTTTTTGAGGAAGAGATAGTATGTGCAAAACTTTTGCAAATCAAATGAAAAGTGAATTTGAGATGTCCATGCTTGGGGAAATGAATTTCTTCTTGGGTGTACAAATCATTCAAACAAAGAAAGGAATCTTCATTTCTTAGACCAAATATGTGAAAGAATTGTTGAAGAAATTTGGGATGGAAGACTCAAAGCCAATGAGTACTCCCATGGCAACCAAGTGTAATTTGAACAAAGATGATGACTCTCCTAAGGTTGATCAAAAAAAGTACAAGTCAATGATTGGAGGATTGTTGTATCTCACTCAAACTAGACCTGACATTATGAATGTTGTCGGTCTTGTTGCTAGATTCCAAGTTGATCCTAGAGAATCTCATGTCATGGAAATTAAGAGGATTTTAGATATCTAAAAGGGACAGTTAAGTATGGTTTGTGGTATCCTAGAGACCATAATTTCTCTCTTCATGCATATACAGATGCAGATTGGACAGGAGATGTGGATGACCAAAAGAGTACCAATGGTGGAGCATTCTTTTTAGGGAAGAGATTGGTTTCTTGGCTGAGCAAGAAACAAGAGGCAATATCTCTATCCACTGCAGAAGCAAAATATATTGTAGCAACAGGTAGTTGCACTCAAGGATTGTGGATGAAGCAAATGTTAAGAGACATCAAAGTGGAGTATGAGGAACCTATCACAATCTTCTGTGATAATTCAAGTGTAATAAACATATCAAAGAATCCGGTGTTGCATTCAAAGACTAAACATATATCCATCAAGTTTCACTTTTTGAGAGAGCAAGTGAACAAGAATGAAGTCAGATTAGAATTTGTGCCTTCCAAAGACCAGATTCTAGATATCTTTACTAAACCTCTACCTAAGGACGACAGTGTGTTGATCTGTATGGACGACATTGTGTTGATCTGCATGAAGTCTTTTTGTAATTAGTCATGTTGTATTTATGTATTTTCTCTGTACTATTTGTTGACTTGGATGATTATCCTTAAGTTGATGTCTTGTATAAATAAGGAATTGCAAATTCATTTCAAAAGTATCTTGTAGAGATGAGAGTGTGGTAGAGAGCAAAAAAGTGAAAGGCAGAGAAGAAGTATTGGGCTTAAATGGAACTGACTCAAGCATGGTGAAGATGCTATTCTCCAATTCATGTATGTAATACTTATTATTCTGTAGACAGTGTGTCTCCTGTAGGTAGTGGGCCTATTATGAGTAGTGTGCTCAGGCAGTGAGCCCTAATTGGCATGTGCCATTTTGTTCTTTCTATTCTTCTAACAGAGAATACAATCTTGGGTTAGTCACCCCGTGGTTTTTCCATTAACTAGGTTTTCCACGTCAAAATCTTGGTGTCTTATATGTTAATGTGTTTCTGCTATTGATTTAATGCATTATGTTTCCATGACTGATTTATTATTATGCTACTGAATTAAAAAGTGGATTTAAGTGGTTAATTGCAAGAAAGTTTTGGACAACTAATTCACCCCCCCTCTCAGTTGTCTGTCCTGAATCTTACATCCTCCTCTTTCTTATTTAGAGACATGTTACAGGCTTGGATACAAAATTCTTTCTAAGCATGGATACAATAGAAATGGTCTAGGGTGCATGGAACAAGGAGTTAAGGTCCCTGTGGAACCTACACCACACTTACCTTCTATAATGGGTTTAGGTTACCAGCCTTCTCTTCTGTCTACATCCCCTCCTCCATTGTCTAACATCTCTATGGCTTCTTCTTTTAAAAAATCAAACCTTTCTCCAAAAAATAAAGGGTTGCTTCCTTCTACTTCTTCTCTTCAATCTAAACAAGAGTGTATTTTTTTTAGGCTTCTAAAGGCCCGCTTGATCACCCTTCCTATTCCTACATGAAAAATGTTTCCTAAACACATTCACTTAACACTTCTTTTATGTGCATATCATCAAGTCCTTGGCCATTCCACCAATGAATCTCACGCCTTGAGGGACAAAATAAAACTTCTTGACACAGGTGCTCTCACTCTTAATGTTGTTGAATCACCTATCTCTTCTTTACATGACAAGTGATATTGAGCATGGTATCTATCCAGTTCATTGCTCTTACTCTATTTTCTCATGAGACTATTGTGTTGCCTCCCACTATGTGGTACCTATAGCTTTCTCTATTTGCTCATTTCCATTCATGGTGGTACAATCTCATGTGCAACCATACTTTAATTCTGGTAACAACACAATATTCTTTTTCATGGTTGTCCTCATCCATATTCTGGGGGAGAGAGATAACTTGTTCAAGGGGTGTGCATTCTTTCTAAGGATCTCCCCTCCTCTTTCTTCCCCTTTTCTTTACCTTAACATATTTGAATATTATAAATGCTAACATTTTAAGGGGGGATATACTCTTCTCACATGTGCATCCATACATGTACCTTGCTTTATTTGCACCCCTTGGGGTGTAGCTTATTAATTCACCTATTTGTGGTGTTATTTATTCAACACTCACTAAAGAATTCACTCTCTATGGTGTTATTTATTCAAGGCTCCCTGAAGCATTCACTCTTTGTGGTGTTGGTGTTTGATAAGCTCTTTGAGGCTTTAGTTTTTTATACACTCCCTGAGGCATTGGTACTTCATGATCACCTAGATAATGTAACTTGCTAGTCTGTGTTCTATGTAGACTATGAGCCACCTAGCATAATACAACTTGCTAGCCTATGTGATTCATTTGACCTACCTTTTTACACCCATGGTCACCTAGCATAATGTGTTGGATCTAGGGCATACAACTGAGAGGGGGGGGGTGGATCAGTTGTATAAAACTTGCTCTCTATTTCAAACACTTGATTCATCTTGTTAGTTAACAGTGTTGGTGTTCCTTCTGAATCAGCATCAGGGTTTGCCAATTCCTATGCACATGCAGATTCAGCCAACTGAATACAGGAGGTTGCGTGAGCTCCTCCCCTTCACTTTTGGTTCTGCTACACCAAGGGGGGTGTCCCTATAACTCAAGATATAACCTTGACTAGCTCAATGACAGAAGGATTTAACTTGACATCAACAGGCAGAATACTCTCATGTATGGACCAAGATTTGTGTAACAAATCACAAGGTTGGCAACATTCTTGGACATGATGTCTGGTTGGGTATGAGAGCATGCAAGGATTCCTAATCCTAATCCTACAACTAACAGATGGAAGGATGAGATGGTTTGAAATGGTGTTTGGAGTTATGGGACTTTCCTAGACCCATTGAATAGATAGATTCCCAAACCAGTGCCTTATCTGGGCAGTAGAGTCATATCTAAGACTATAAATGTCTCCCCATGACAACATAAATTCATATCCAGAGGACCTAAGAATAATGCTACTGCCTAACAGCAACATGTCCAAGAAAGAGTATCATTAATGATCATACTTAACAGATCCTATGATGCAATCTATTTCCCTTTGTATCTGATCAAAAGCCTATTTAACTACTCCTTGAGTAGACGCAATAAATCAGACACACAGTATGAACATACTGAAAAACTTGGAAGCCCTTGACAACTTTGTTTGAAAGGAAAACAAATGACATACAGGAGACAATCAGAAACAATACACACACAGGTGTTTTTCATTTAAAATCAATCTACATAGAAGGCCATCACAGAGAAAATCATCATTTACAAGCCAAGATAGATTAGTACACCAGACTAAGGACCGAGTCTGTAGCAAAAAATGCCTTTCAAAATGTGAACACCTTATGTTCAGAGTCAGAGCAGAAAGCCCAAAAACATCCAACCTCTAAAAAGTAACACAGCCAAAACCCTTTATACAAAACCGTGTACATTCAGCAATTAATTACATGGCTTTGACAAAAATCCGCCAGATACAGCCCTCAGAAGGAATGTTGCTCAGAAAATGTAAATGCAGTAGACAAAGAGGAGCCTCGAGCCATGCGCCATTATCTGGAAGTCTTCATTCACGATCAGGCAGCTTCACTGTTTGTATTCATCGCCCATACCCCTGCACGACCGTCATTGATGGCTCAACCACCCGCATTTCACTTGGAAACCGTCGCTGCATTCAAAAAGGATTTCCCGCCAAAACATGCTTCTATCGCAGGTTCAAAATATACAAGGGAATAATCCCACATGCATGGTGAGGAGACTCCTTCATCACTTTAAAAACATGGCCACAAGCTCAATAGATGTCGAGCACCTTTTGCTACGCTTGACACACGACCATCCGCCAAATACCCATCGCCAAGACTTAGGCCATCGGCCAACCCCACAAATCTCTCATCGATCTCAATTGTCTCGCTGACGCCTACCTTACATACTCCACTGTCGGTGTGACCAACACCAAAATACCTACGCCGATGTCAAAGGTTACGCCGATGGCCATTTCACATTCCTTGCCAAGTCGTTCCCTCGGTGAGACATTACCCATCGGAGCAACGAGAAACTCCCTGGCCGACCACACTGCTCACCCCGATACACACATCCTCTATCGGTGAGACCCTCAACCGTCGGCCAAGCAGAAACATCCTCTGCCGATGATACCATTCACACCGATGACCACTCCATGCTCCCCTCTCGGTGTGACCTACGCCGATGACACCCTCGTCGGCCAGAGACACTCCATCGGCGGACCTTCCAATGGCTAGCCCGACAACCAAAGTCTCGCCGATCGCCAAATCCTACATACTCCATCGTCGATCAAACCGAACACAAAGTCATCCCGATGGCATTCCCCATCGGGGTGACTTCCTTCTATCGGCGAACCACAAAACACATTGGCCGATCACAGTAGTCTTACCGATGCCAAACGTCAACCCCACTTTCCTCGGTAAGACACACGTCGATGAATCTTATTGGCCAGACGCTACACTGTCAGCCCAACATCTGACCGCTCACCCGATAGCTCCCACTCCTGCCGATGAATACATGACTTACCCCTATCAGCAAGACCAACACCATCGGCAGAACCACAATATCCTTTGCCGATAGGCAAAAGTCTTGGCGATATACAAAGAACACACCATGCTATTGATACGATCGCCAAGACACAAGTAAACCTATGCCGATGGGCAAAACATGATGACCCCTTCCTCAAGAAAGATGATGTGGATGCTACAAAACACTGAAGGGGTGCCAACACTTAAAATTTTTTGGATTTTAGGGAAGGTGCCTGCATGAAAAATTGCTAAATCAACTGACAGTCAATTCAGGCACCAACAAACACCATTTCAATTAATCATCCATGAAAGTAAAATGCACAAACACAAGAGCAGATAAACATCAACACATTGAACACCAATATTTTAACGTGGAAAACTTGGTTAAGGGAAAAACCACGGGGTGATTAACCCAAGGATTATTCTCTGTTAAAAGAATAAGAAAAAGAATGGCACTTGCTAATTAGGGCTCACTGCCCGAGCATACTGCTCACAAAGAGGCCCACTACCTACAAGGAGACACACTGTCTACAAAGTGATAAGAATCACAGTCTTGAACTGGAGAATGACATCTTTACCATGTCCAGATCAGTTCCATTTAAGCCCAAAAACCTCTGCTCTGCCTTTCACACTTCTCTTCACTACTCCACTCTCATCCACACAATCCACACTTCAAAATGAACTCACAAACCTTTATTTATACAAGACATCGACTTAGGAACAATGATCTAAGTCGGCAATCAACCATAAGAATATCTGCAAGATGAATAACACATCCGGTCAGCCACCACAAGAACATTTGCAGGATGAACAACTCATCCGGTCGGCTAGTCGGAACAAGAACTTCATCCGAAAGAATATCTTCAATTTCGGGCTCTACTATCAATGCGGAACAACAACACAACCTCAACATGATCCAAGAACCTTCACAAACCTGCCTGAATGACCAGATACATCCGCACTTTCTCTACATACTGGAATCTCTTCTCTTCCTTATCCAGAACTTCAAGAACACAGTTTGTCGCCACTGTCACAATGCAAAAGGTACTTCCAGACCTCCAAATCATACACAACTTGAGATGACACATCACAAGGACATCCCAAACACTCCTTCCAATCCACAGATTAGGATTATACAATTCCGGACCTCACCGGACCTTTCTGTGATCCTATGTCACCTCTGAACACTTGCCGGAACCGGTTCCACACCGACAGCCACAACTCCTTCCGATCTTCATGCGGACCTCTGAAATCTTAACTGAAGCATCTCAAGACTCATATCTACAAACCCTTTAATCCGCATCCTCCGGTTCACATCCTATACAATACATTTGTCTTCTTCTCATCACTGTTCTTCACTGTTCCTGACTGAGGCTAATTTTCTCAATATCCTCAGCACACTGGTCATCGAATCCTTCTTGTTAATGCAATATGAGTATGTTGACATCAATGACAACACTGGTTCACCTCATACTTGCAACAATCTCCCCCTTTGTCATTGATGGCAACATATGATGTGAAAAACCATCAAGACAAGAACTTCTCCTTTCTGTCACAGCTCCCCCTATCAGCAACATGTCTTCTCCTTATTTACTGCTCCCCCTTTGATCATCAGCTACTTGTTTTTCACATGTCTTCTCTCCCCCTTTGACATCAATGGCAAAGGGCTCATACTTGCAATTCTTAACACATCAGAATCATACCAGCTACTCCCCCTTAGTAGCAGCTCCCCATCATCAATCTGGATCACAAGATATGACTGTGATATCCACCGGACTGATGCACATCAGTGCATCCTAGTTCATCACCGGAGGGGCCATGACCCCTAACTTCTCCCGGAGATATTCAAAAGAGTCCTTGGGAAGAGGTTTAGTAAAGATATCTGCAATCTGATCCTTGGAGGGAACATACTCCAACCAGACTTCTTCCTTGTTCACTTGTTCTCTCAAAAAGTGAAACTTGATAGATATGTGCTTAGTCTTAGAGTGTAATACCAGATTCTTGGAAATATTAATTGCACTTGAATTATCACAGAAAATTGTGATAGGCTCCTCATATTCAACTTTAATGTCTCTTAGCATCTGCTTCATCCATAAGATTTAAGTGCAACTACCTGCTGCTGCAATGTATTCTTCTTCAATTGTAGACAGAGATATTACATCTTGTTTCTTGCTTAGCCAAGAAACCAATCTCTTCCCCAAAAAGAATGCTCCACCACTAGTGCTCTTCCGGTCATCCACATCTCCTGCCCAATCTGCATCTGTGTAAGCATGAAGAGAGAAATCCAGATCTCTAGGGTACCATAGACCATACTCAACTGTTCCTTTCAAGTACCTAAAAATCCTTTTGATTGCCATAACATGAGATTCTCTAGGATCAGCCTGGAATCTTGCCACAAGACCAACAGCCTGCATTATATCTGGTCTAGTCTGAGTGAGATATAACAATCCACCAATCATTGATCTATACTTTGTCTGATCTACCTTTAGAGAGTCATCATCTTTGCTCAACTTACATCCGGTTGCCATGGGAGTGTTCATTAGCTTTGAATCTTCCATACCAAATTTCCTCAACAATTCTTTCACATATTTGGTCTGAGAAATGAAGATCCCTTTCTTTGTTTGAGTAATTTGCAGACCCAAGAAGAAATTCATTTCACCAAGCATAGACATTTCAAAATCACTTTTCATCTAATTTGCAAAAGTTTTGCACATACTATCTCTTCCTCCAAAAATGATATCATCCACAAACACTTCAACAATCAAAATGTTTTCATGATCAATTTTGAAATATAAGTTACTATCAGCAGTACCTTTGCTGAATCCAATCTGCACAAGATGCTTATCCAACCTTTCATACCATGCTCTTGGGGCTTGTTTTAATCCATACAATGCTTTCTTCAACTTGCAGACCATATCATCATTGTCAGACAATTGAAATCCATCCGGTTGTTCAATGTAAACTTCTTCTTCTAGATCACCATTTAGGAAGGTAGACTTGACATCCATCTGATATACCTTGAAGTCTTTAAAGGCAGCAAATGCAAGAAATAATCTGACTGCTTCAATTCTTGCCACCGGAGCAAAGGTCTCTTCAAAATCAATTCCTTCTATTTGAGAGTAGCCTTTGCAAACCAATCTAGCTTGTTTCTGATTA
This sequence comes from Cunninghamia lanceolata, assembly GCA_027924645.1. Lineage (NCBI taxonomy): Eukaryota > Viridiplantae > Streptophyta > Pinopsida > Cupressales > Cupressaceae > Cunninghamia > Cunninghamia lanceolata. Next base: position 21,085,968 of record BSBN01000627.1, read on the forward strand.
CTTCACCAGCTTCATTTAATTTGTTCCGGAAGACCCCATTTGGTTCCAATCACATTCCTGTCTCTAGGTCTAGGAACAAGATCCCAAGTATGATTTTTCTCAATTTGCATTAATTCATCTTTCATTGCTTTGGTCCAGTTTTCATCATTGCAGGCTTCATTTATTGTTTTAGGTTCAATCTTTGAAATCAGACAACATTCATCCTGATATTGAACAACATTCCTTCTAGTTTGCACACCTTTGCTTCTGTCGCTTATGATCTGATCTTCAGAGTGGTTCAGTGTTACATACCTTGGAATTTTGGGAGTATCCTACACTGCTGCTTCTTGATCAGGCTCATTCAAACCTATCTCTTCTTCCTGATTTACCGGATCAGGCTGACTTTGACTTACCGGAGAGGATTGAGTTCCTTGAACCTGAACACCGTCTTGGTCATCACCATCAAACTCATAAAATCTTGAGGGCTTCTCAATTCCTTCATCAACTTTCACATTAGTGCTTTCTATCATCTTCCTCAGTCTCTTATTGTAACACCGGTATGCTTTGCTTTGAGTGGAGTAACCCAAGAAAATTCCTTCGTCACTTCTAGCATCAAACTTTCCTAGATCTTCATCTCTTTTAATATAACACTTGCTACCAAATACTCTAAAATATTTCACAGTAGGAGTGATGCCAAACCAAAGTTCATAGGGGGTCTTACCGGTATTGTTTCTGATTTGAACTCGATTTAGAGTGTAGACTGCAGTGCTGATAGCTTCTTTCCAGAACATCTGAGGAACATTTGCTTCCAACATCATTGTTCTGGCAGCTTCCTGGATGGTCCGGTTCTTTCTTTCAACTACTCCATTCTGTTGTGGAGTCCTAGGAGCAGACAATTGTCTCCTTATACCCTGCTTCTCACAAAAGTCAATGAACTCACCAGATGTAAATTCACCACCTCTATCAGACCTTAGACACTTTAGTTTCAATCCAGTTTGATTCTCTACCATAGCTTTGAAGATTTTGAACTTCTCATATGCTTCTGATTTTTCTTTTAGGAAGGTAACCCACATCATCTGGGAATGGTCATCAATTAACAACATGAAATATCTATCACCTTGCAGACTCTTGATTCTTGTCAGACCACAGAGATCAGTATGTACTAATTCCAACAATCTGGTAGAGGACTGATCTTTGCTTTTGAAAGAGACTCTGCTCTGTTTACCTAGCTAACATTCTTTGCACAAACTATTTGTAGGTTTCATCAATTTTGGAAGATCTCTTACAGCCTGAGTATTGCTTATCTTGATGATGTTATCAAAATTTACATGACACATTCTTCTATGCCATAACCAACTCTGATCAACTTGAACAAACAGACAACTTTTATTTGAACCAACCAGATGAAAGATATTACCTTTTGTCTGAGTACCGGATGCAATTTCAGTTCCGGAGCTTGTAAAGATTCTGCATTTTCCATTCTTAAACCAGAGATCATAGCCTTTGTCTACTAACTGACCAACACTGAGAAGATTGTGCTTCAATCCTTCAACATATAGTACATTACCTGTTTTGCTCTTTCCATCAAAGGAAATAGTTCCCCTACCTCTAATTCTGCCAGCAGAATTGTCACCAAACTTTACCATTCCTCCTTCATACCTTTCCAAATTCAAGAACTTATCCTTGTCACCAGTCATATGGTGAGAACATCCACTGTCAATAACCCAATCATCCTTTTCTTCCACTTGAGCAGCCAAAGCTTTTTCCACAACCTTGTGATTGACAGATTCAGAGAGTATTGAATCTTCTTCCTTGATGGCAATAAACACCCATTCATTTCTGGATTTGCTTCCTAGTTCTGATTCATCATCTGTTACTCCTTCATTGTCATCTTCTTCATGAACATAATAGCAGTTCTTTTGAAACCTTTGTCTGTTAGTATTAGACCTTGTAGATCTTTCCAGACATCTTGAAGCAAAATGACCAATCTTATTGCAGTTGAAGCACTTAAAGGGTAGTTTTCCTTCATACTTACCGGATCCTCTTGGTAGTCTTTTTGCAATGAGGGCTTCAAGTTGAGCTGTTTCTGCTTCTTCTTCTTCCATGTCTCTTCTTGCTTGATCATACCATGACATCTTCCTTGAAGAGTTTTCTCCCGGATCAAATCTCTGTTTGCCTTTCACATAGGCACTGGCTTTGAAAGCAGATTTAGTCTTGGGAGGATCATCTCCAAACTCGGTCATTTCAAATGCAGCTAGCTTGCCAGCCAATTGTTCTCTTGTGACAGTTGTGTGGGCTCTGAATTCATCAATTGCAGCAACCTTGATTTTGTAGGCAGTAGGAAGGGATCTGAGGATTTTGCAAACAATCTCATTTTCATCCAGAGTTCCACCAACATTTCTAATTCCACACACTAGTTCATTCACTCTTGGCATAAAAGTAGTGATGTTTTCATCATCTCTCATCTTCAATCTTTCAAATTTCCCTTTCAGACTTTGCAACCTTGCACTCTTGACAAACTCATCTCCTTCATACAGAAGTTCCAGATTAGTTAGGATCTCATATGCAGTTGGTAGGTCAATAACATTTGAGAGATCTGAGTCATTCAATGCGCTTAGAAGAGCTTCCTTGGTCCACAGATTATTTTCAGCATCTGTGATTTCATTCAGAGTTGTCAGACCACCTTGTGGAGGTACATATGGTTTTGAAACCATGGCCAAGTATGCTTTTCCCATACATTCCAAGTGACATTTCATGCGACCCTTCCAGAGAGTGAAATTGGTTCCATCGAACTTCAGACTATCCTTTTTGTATGACAACATCCTGGATCTCCTCAAGCGGTTAAGCTCCTTTCAAAGGAACTTGGCTCTGATACCAATTGTTGGATCTAGGGCATACAACTGAGAGGGGGGGGTGAATCAGTTGTATAAAACTTGCTCTCTATTTCAAACACTTGATTCATCTTGTTAGTTAACAGCATTTCAATTAATCATCCATGAAAGTAAAACGCACAAACACAAGAGCAGATAAACATCAACACATTGAACACCAAGATTTTAACGTGGAAAACCCGGTTAAGGGAAAAACCACGAGGTGATTAACCCAAGGATTATCCTCTGTTAAAAGAATAAGAAAAAGAATGGCACTTGCCAATTAGGGCTCACTGCCCGAGCATGCTGCTCACAAAGAGGCCCACTGCCTACAAGGAGACACACTGTCTACAAAGTGATAAGAATCACAGTCTTGAACTGGAGAATGACATCTTTACCATGTCCGAATCAGTTCCATTTAAGCCCAAAAACCTCTGCTCTGCCTTTCTCACTTCTCTTCGCTACTCCACTCTCATCCACACAATCCACACTTCAAAATGAACTCACAAACCTTTATTTATACAAGACATCGACTTAGGAACAATCATCTAAGTCGGCAATCAACCATAAGAATATCCGCAAGATGAATAACACATCCGGTCAGCCACCACAAGAACATTCGCAGGATGAACAACTCATCCGGTCAGCTAGTCGGAACAAGAACTTCACCCGGAAGAATATCTTCAATTCCGGGCTCTACTATCAATGCGAACCAACAACACAACCTCAACATGATCCAAGAACGCCTGCCTGAATGACCAGATACATCCGCACTTTCTCTACGTACTGGAATCTCTTCTCTTCCTTATCTGGAACTTCAAGAACACAGTCTATTGCCACTATCACAATGCAAAAGGTACTTCCAGACCTCCAAATCATACACAACTTGAGATGACACATCACAAGGACATCCGAAACACTCCTTCCAATCCGCAGATTAGGATTATACAATTCCAGACCTCACCGAACCTTTCTGTGATCCTCTGTCACCTCTGAACACTTGCTGGAACCGGTTCCACACCGACAGCCACAACTCCTTCCGATCTTCATGCAGACCTCTGAAATCTTAACTGAAGCATCTCAAGACTCATATCTACAAACCCTTTAATCCGCATCCTCCGGTTCACATCCTATACAATACATTTGTCTTCTTCTCATCACTGTTCTTCACTGTTCCTGACTGAGGCTAATTTTCTCAATATCCTCAGCACACTAGTCATCGAATCCTTCTTGTTAATGCAATATGAGTATGTTGACATCAATGACAACACTGGTTCACCTCATACTTGCAACATAATGTAGCTTCCTAGTCCATGATCCATGGGGGCATTGTGATTTGCATGACCCCTAGCGACAGAGAAAGCTAGTGTCTGAGTCGTGTACTCTTCTTCATTAATATTGATTGCTTCCCTATCTATTTGTATATCTTATCTCCTTGAAGCAATCAATTGACTCATTATATTCTTCTATTTCCATTTAATAATTCCTCTATTTGTGGTTTTCTTTATTTCTTTACATTTTGGGATGACACATAGTATTGAGACAACCTTTTATATTGAGGTCTCTTTCATTTTGTTGACTTAAAATTTGTCTTTTCTTGTGTGTTTTTCTCCTCTATGTATGTGTTGTTTATGTTTATATATGTATGTTTGTGATGCTCTAACATAGTAGTTTTCTAGGATGTGGTACCTAACACTTTGGTGTTGCAAGTTCCTAAGTTGTGGGCTCCATTCTCTCACTTGGTGACATCCTACATCCTCTACAGTATCCTTTTGGGTATCCTTTTTTTGCTTATTTACTTTCAGTACTTTCTTTCCTATACTTTATCATGCATCTTCACGTAGTTTCATATGCCCACTAAAGTGGGGGCTAAATGTAGCATCATAATTTGTGTATGTTCACAATTTCACATTGTTTTTGGCACTCTCTTTAGTGTCCATACTCTTAGCATGTTTTTAGGATCATTTCTAGCCTTGGCCTTACCCTCGACCCATGAGATGTGCCTTTACACTGCTTTGACCCTTTTTGCTTACCATATCCAAAAACTATAAAAGTACTTAAATCCTAACTCTGTCCCAAGTTGACTAGACCTTTCAAGAACTAGAATTGTAAAGACTCTAGCACTTAGCGCGGATGTATATGCAATGTGTTGATGCCCCAAAAGTGTTTGTTAGTCTTGCAATCATTTTTAGAAGTTGTCTCTTAACTTTTGTGATACACCAAGATTTTCTTGATGCTTATTTGTGCCCAAATGATTCCTTTCCATGATTTTTTCTATTTTCCTTCTCTATTCAAGCAATTAGATTTGCCATTGTAAAGGACAGATTTCTTTTCATAGTGAAGGTTTGCCAAAATTGAGAACCACCATTGCTGCAAATTTGTTTCCTCAAGATTATATCACGCTCTTTCTCACAATCTTGATTCCAAGTGCTCTTACAATCGAAGTGTTCTAAATCCCAAAGGATTTCAATTAGGACCATTATCTGCTAAGCAACTTTCACTTCCTCACTGTGAGGTGATAAAGTTTCAATTAATCCTCTTTTTTGTACTTCATATTGTAATCAATTGATATATTGCTTGTCTTTGTGGTTTGAATACATTTCCTATTTTTCTTTGTCATATAGAGATTATTTTATGAGTCCACTCTAGTCATTGAGTAGGGTTTTATTTATCAATATTGCATGATTGCTCGTCACTGCTCAAACAATTCTAGATACACTTAGAATTAGAGAACACAATTTATTTATCAATCAATCAATATTTTTGGCTGTCGTTGAGGTGGAAATACCAAAAAATGGTGTTTGACTAAGGCAAACTCCTATGCATCCCAAATTGCAAGTGGCAAGAGGAAGGATTTTGAGCACATGAGTGCAACTCTCTAAGCTCGCACAAATTGATACAGGTCAGAGATTCTAGATTTTTGTGTTGTACAAACTACAATGCGACATGTAGACATCCATGTGGCGTGTTGTCATCCTGGATAGTGAGGTTGTCTGCTTGGTGCCAGGTTCTTTGTGATTTTGCATTTCCATTTATGTATTCATTTCTACAAGTTATTTTATCAATTTTTGTATTTTCTAGTTTTCTTCCATCATTGTTAGTCTTAGTTAGTCATAGTTAGTTATTTTTCATTCTAGTAGAAACAAAGGGATTTATCCCAAACCTTCTCACTCTTTCAGATTGGATAGTAGTAAGATATACATATTCGTTGGCTAGTATCCTAATGTTTACATAGAAGCTTATTCTAATTATAAGTAATTTAGTTAGAATCAATTTTCTTATTAAACACACATAAGGTAATGTATAGTAGAAGTGTGATTTTTAGAGAAACTAAGCCTTCTTCTATTATATTGTAGCCAAAACAAAATGAATAGAAAGATGTGATTCAGCATCCTTCTATGCCTAAGAAAGTTCAATCAAAGCCCCTAGATAGACAAGAAGTTGAGGAGAGCTCATCTAGATATGAATATTCAAAAGAGGAGGAAAAACCTCTACCCCAAACTGTTTAAAGGTCTACAAGGCATAGACAACCACTTGAAAGGTATTCAGCTGATGATTGAGGATGTATATTTACTTTTAATACTAACATAGATGAAGTGAGATCTATAGAAGAGGCATTAGGTATGAATGATGTAAAGTCCTAGAAGATTGTTATAAAATGAAGAAATGGTAACTTTGGGAAAGAATGATACATGGGACCTAGTACCATTGCTTGGAGGAAAACCTATTGGCTATAAATGGGTGTTCAAGAAAAAGATTGGTTCTGATGGAGGTATTAAAAAGTAAAAAGCACAATTGGTTGTGAAATTTTACTCTCAAATTGAGGTGTTGATTACAGTGAGATATTTTATCTTGTTGCAAAATGACATCCGTTAGATTCTTAATTTCTATTGTTTTAGCTTATGATCTATAGGTTAAGAAAATGGATATGAAAACAACATTCCTTCATGGTGATTTGGAGGAGTATATTTATATGATACAATCAGAGCACTACGTGGTGAAAGGTAAAAGTAATTTGGTTTGTAAATTGAAGAAATCCTTGTATGTTCTGAAACTGAGTCCTAGAATGTGGTACCAAAAATTTGATAAATATGTGTTGAGTTTGGGATTTGAGCATTCTAAAGTAGATCACTATGTTTATTATAAATCTAATGGTGATTGTTTCCTATTTATTGCATTATATGTTAATGATATGTTATTTATTGGTAAAGGGAAAGGAATGATTTCAGAACTAAAGTCCCAACTTGCAGATAAATTTTAATGAAAGATCTTGGTGTAGCTAAAGACGTTCTTGGGAGGGAAATCAAAAGAGAGAATGAACTGAAAACTATTGCTTAGCTAGAGTAAGTAAGTCAATTTAGTTTTACAGAGGTTTAACATGCAGGATTGTAGACCATTGTGTGTTCCTTTATATTTGGAATGACGTTATCTACTTCACAATGTCTAGCATCCCAATCAGAAATGGAAGACATGAGCAAAGTGCCTTACTAGAGTGCAATTAGAAGTTTGATGTATACTATGGTCTATAATAGACCAAACATTACCCAAGTAGTGGGAGTTCTTTCCATATATATGTCTAATCCTAGTAGAGTTTATTGGTATGTGGTTAAAAGAGTCTTCAGATATTTGTGGGGTACCTTAAAGTATTCCTTGTGTTATCATGGTAATTTGATAGGAAACATGCATTCCCTTGATATTCATGGCTATGTAGATTCAAACTGGGTAGGTAATAGCAGAAGATCCACCATTGCTTATGTGTTTACTTTATTTTGTGGTATAATTAGTTGGATGAGTAAGCGGCAAGCTATGGTTTCTTTGTCCACTATTGAGGCTAAGTTTATGGCAGCTACTCAACTTGTAAAGAAGTCATTTGGCTTAAGAGATCATGTTCAAACATTGGAATAAACTAGGGTTTAGTGATAGTTTATTGTGACAGTCAAAATGTGGTCTACCTAGCTAAGAACCCAATTTTTATGGCAGGACCAAGCATATTGATGTACAATACCATTATCTAAGAGATATGTTGGAGGATGGTAGGGTGTGATGGAACTTGTGAAAAGCCCTGTGGTCTAGGGTGTTTTTTTCCTTTGTTATGGTCCCTCGTCTAATCTTTGTGGATAGGGATTCCTAGAAATAGTTTTTAGGGTTTATTAAAAATTTGTGAACCATCAAAAACCTTGTTGTTTGTTTGTTGGGCCTAAATGTTATTTCCCTTTATTGATCGAACATACCTATTTCCTGGTTGGTCTAGTTATAACTTATGCATTCAATACTCATGTCATGACCGGCCCGATCGACCTAGTGACTTTGCTCATGACTATCACTTGAAAAGGGTTATGAAATGAATGGCCTTATGAAATAAATTGAATTTTATCCTAAGTCTGATTTAGGGTCATGTTCAAAAATCCTACCCCTTGTCATGGTGCCTAGCGCAACCCTCTTTTAAAACATCCTTCAAGCATGTGCGCTTATGTCATGACTTAAGTTCCACATCGCATTGGCCCCTTGCATCATGTTTGTGATCCTAACGCTTCATAATAGAAATGTGATGTGTGATGTGCTTTTCCTACAGGTGTCTATTCTATGTTGCGTCGTGTGTGTTGTTCACATTGTAGTTTGATATACCCAAAGGAGGAAGCAAATGGCGATGTGCGCTAACAATTTAGATTCTTGCCATGTGTCCCCACCTTGGCCCATCACTTGAAGTTCTTATATCACAAATTTCTCAAGGAAATAATGTTAAGAAAAGGTGATATGTGATGGCCTTTCTGTTAAGTTGGCAATAGAAGGAATTACGAAGCAGGGTATATGTGGCACCTTCTATGCTAATCACCAAGACCTTTCATGTCACAGTTAATGTAGTGGAGTTTCAAAGCAAAGGGGCAATGTGTGCATATGTTGCGATAGCTGTCTATCATGTCCTGAAGCATTCTTTATCTATGACTTTGATTTAAACTTGAAATAGCTATTTTCTAGCCACTCCCATTTTGCTCACGCGAGCTATCACTCCACCATTAATGGTGTTCTAATGTATTCAAATCCACATAATTAAATTTCAGCTTTCCCTCTCGTCATTCTACATACGCAATCTTTCAAGTGCTCGAGCCAAGGGAAATCAAAGCAGAGAGATTTGAATCTGAACCGGTCTAATCCAGGTAAGTAAGTTTTTAGCCCATCTCCTGTGAAAAATATGAGCTTGAAATTTGAAGAAAGTTTGTGTGCTTGTAATGAATTTATGAACCCTAGTTTGAAAGGGGAACATCCCGTGAAATTTGTATGATCGAAGTATACCAAAGTCTAATTTCTCCTGGTAGAATAGTACTGATTGTGAAAGGATAGTCTGGTATTTGAATTTTATTTCAAGAACCCTAGTCTCAGTCTTGGTTAACAAGATGAGTTAGGATAGTAAAGCATCAACAAGCAAATCTAGGGACAAAAGGGCAAGACCGCAAACTAATGCGGTAAAACCTAAGATTGAAGATGAAAATCTAAAGGCCAAAGAGATAAAGTGATATTTTCTAGGTTTATGGAGGATGGTCTCATGAAATTGTTTCCTAGAGCTAAAACTATTGGGAAGAGAGCTACTGGTGAGGGTGTTTTGTCTAACCACCTTCAAGACTTTGCCCCATGAATTGGAGACATTGTTATACCACAAACTGGGTGGGATTTGTTCCACTATGCTTACAAAAGGTCTGAATACCCTAAACATATCAGTGACCTATGGAGAGCTAATCTAGGGAAATTGATCATGCCCAATGTATTTATGGATGTCAGCTTGATAACAGAAATTGCCAAGTGTTATGACCCAGAGGACAAGGCCATAAAGAGTGTGGATGGAATCCACAGAATGGAGATAAGCAGAACCCAAGTTATAAAGAATTTCAAGCTAGACCCCTCTGCTACAGTTTCTATTCATTTCGGTGCATTGAAGCAAGAATATGACCAAAAAATATGCATACAGAACTCACAAGCTCCCCTAGCATAGAAGAAGAGATTTGGGAAAGAAAAGGTAGAAATTTGATGCAGAGGAGTCAGAGCCCTTTAGCTGTGATGAGTTTGAAAATTATTTCAGGAATACCTATTATGCATTGTGTCAATTTTTGGGCAGGAAGTTCGATTTGAATATGCCCATCCCTTTGATGGTTATGGCTATTGACATTCAAGATAGAGAGTTGCATAAAGGTTTTGACTTTGCTTCATATGTTGCTGGTAGAATTCATGATGAACTGACCAAGTTGAAAGATCCTAAAGCTCCTCTAGTTTTTAAGCATTATTATATGTTCATGCATATGTTGTTGTGGAGTGGAGTGAGATCTTGGTCCAAATTCTTTGACCTTACTACAAATGATAGTGATGGAAGTGATTTACCAGTGCAATTATGGAGTCACATTTGGGATCAGCACTACTCTGAGCCAAATTACCTTGCTTTTAGCAATAAGTTGGTATTTGTTGTCTTGGAAAACTTAGGGGTGAGACATGTAGAGAGAGTTTCTAAGACTCTAATGGAGATTCTGAGGCCTAAGGATCTCAGGCATGATACTATGATTGAACACAATTGGGGAGACTAGTACTTCTTCAACACATGCACTGTCTTCAGAGTGTATGGTGCCATGATTCCACCTCATTGTTTTCTTGTCTATGTGTTTGATAGGCTTGCCTTTATGGAGATCACATGGCAATTGGATTCTATGGAGAAGGAGCATTTCATAAATGCTAAGAAGGGATCATTCATCCTGGGACAACTTGCTTTCTCCCATTTTAGGGTCACCTCTAAGGAGGGTATTGATAATTTTCAGGAATGTTGAGAACTTATAAGATGGGCATGGAGAAGGTAAGGAGATGTGACCCTGAAGGATTCATTGATGGTGCAAGAAAACATGTGGGTAGGTCTGGTTTCTCCCATTAGTTTCTCTACTTAGAAGATATAATTAGAAATCTAATATCATATGAGGAAATTAAGAAAATAAAGGATTCTTGGCATTATATGAATGAGATTGAAGGGGATGTAATTAAGAAGAATATGAGGTATGTCAGTCCCTATGCCCATATTTCTAGTCTTCTTCCTCTGTTTTGCCCATTCAGAGTCGATTGTTAATTTTTGTTAACCGACAAAAGAAAAATGACATTGTAAAACCCTAAATCTAAAATCTTCCAAAAAGCTTGATATAAGCGGCTGGGATGTATGTTGCGAGTATGGAATTCATGAGATTGTAATTTATTTTTCAATAGATAATAAAATCATTGGATGGATGAGTTTATGTGGATGTAGCCCATTTTGGGTGAACCACGTTAAATTTTTGTGTTGATCTCTTTTGTGTTATCCTTCATTGTTATATTTAGGTTATTTAATCTGCATATAATTGTTAGTGTTTATTGCTCTGACCTACCTAAACCCTAACAACTGGTATCAGAGCGGCTTGTGTTTGATTATTGTCTATAGGAAGGTCTCACGGTTGAGTGGGAGTCTCACGGTTAAGTGGGAGCAATGGCAGATGAGGGTAAATTGAAGGTAGATAAATTCAATGGGTAGAACTATCAATTATGAAAGATGCAGATGGAGGATTATCTCTATCAGAAGGATTTATGGAGGTGGTTGGAAGGAAAAGCTAAGAAACTAGTAGTAATGACTGATGAGGATTGTGAACTTCTGGACAGAAAGGTACTGGGAACCATTCAGTTGTGCCTGGCACCATCTATGGCATTCAATAAATAGAAGCGAAGACAATAGATGAACTAATGAAAGCGTTGGCTAAATTGTATGAAAAATCCTCAGCCTCTAATAAGGTATTTCTGATGAAGTATTTGTTTAATCTAAAAATGATTAAAGGTGGATCTATGTCAGATCATTTAAATGAGTTTAATATGATTACTAGTTAGTTAACTTCTGTAAAAGTGAAATTTGATGAAGAGGTGAGGGCTCTCTTGGTTTTATGTTTTTTGCCAAAAAATTGGAATAGCTTGGTAATGTATGTAAGTAACTTTGTCTCTAGTTCAAATACTTTGAAATTTGATGATGTTGTTGGTGTTATCCTTAACGAGGAAATGTGATAGAAAAGCACATGTGAGAGTTCAACATCAGGTAATGCTTTCACTATAGAGAATAGGGGAAGAATAAAGGAGAGAGGAAAAAGCCCAAAACATCATGGGAAGTCACAAGGGAAGTCAAAGAAAGGAAGATCTAAATCCATAGGAAGAATGGATTGCTGGCATTGTAGAAAGCCAGGACACTTGAAGAAGGATTGCTGGTCTCGAAAGGGCAAACAAGGAGACAGACAACATGATGACAGTAAGGAATCTAATATTACAAGTAATAAATTATAGGATGCTTTAATTTTGTGTTTAGATAATGCTAATGATTCCTGGGAAATAGATTTAGGGGCTTCAATTCATGCCACACCCCATAGGAAATATTTTGTAGATTATGTTCAAGGTGATTTTGGATAGGTATATTTGGGTGATGATGAACCCTATCAAATTGTTGGAAAAGGAAAAATAAAAATCATGTTGCAGAATGGAAATGAATGGTTACTACAAGGGGTAAGGCACGTTCCAAATTTGAGAAGGAATTTAATCTTTACAGGACAGCTTGGTAGTGAAGGCTGTATAGTTACCTTTTCAAACAAAGTCTGGAAGGTCACTAAAGGTGTATTAGTAGTAGCTAAAGGTGAAAAGGTAGGCACATTGTATTTGTGTACTAGTAATACTTATTCTACCTTAGTTACTATAGAAACAATTGCTACTGAGATAGTTATAGCATTTGCTACAAGGACAGAAATAGAATTGTGGCACCATAGACTTGGGCACATGAGTGAGAAAGGGATGAAAATCCTTCACTCCAAAAAGTTGCTACTAGGTCTGAAGCAAATTGACTTGGAGTTCTACAAAAATTGTGTTTATGGAAAACAGAAAAGAGTCTGCTTTCTCAAAGTTGGGAAAGAGAAGAAGAGTGAGAAATTAGAGCTTGTGCATTTAGATATATGGGGACCAACTCAGGTATCTTCTCTTGGTGGCTCTTGCTATTATGTTACTTTTATTGATGATGCAACTAGGAAAACATGGGTGTATTTCCTAAAACAAAAATCAGAAGTATTTGAAAATTTTAAAATGTGGAAAGCTTTGGTTGGGAATGAGATAGGGAAAAAGTTGAAGTGTCTAAGATCTGATAATGGAGGTGAGTATTGCAATAGAGAATTTGAGAATTACTATTCATATAATGGAATCCGTAGGCATAAAATGGTACCTGGAATCCCACAAGAAAATGGTGCGTCTGAGAGGATGAATAGGACCATTATGGAGTATGCAAGGAGCATGAGATTGCATGTTGGACTACCCTTACACTTTTGGGCAGATGTTGTACATACCATTGTTTATTTAATAAATAGGAGACCTTCAAATCCTTTGGATGGTGGCTTCCAAAGGAGGCATGGATGGGTAAAAAGGTAAACTATTCATTTTTGAAAACCTTTGGTTGTGAAGATCTTGTCCATGTTGATATTGAAAATAGAACTAAGCTTGAGGCTAAGTCTAAAAAATGTACCTTCATTGGATATGGAGTAGATGAATTTGGTTATCAGTTATGGGATTATGAAAATAATAAAATCATTAGGAGTAGAGATGTTATATTCAATGAGAAGATCATGTGTAAGGATCAATTGCAGGAAAAGAAGCATGAATAGGCCAAAAAGGAATATGTGGTGCTAGATGAGATTCCAAAAAATAAAATGCCAGTGGTACCTAATGGTCAATAACAAGTTATCCCATAGACTCTTGCAAATGTTAGACATTCTACAAGGATAACTAGACCTCCAGAAAAATTTTCTCCATCATTATATTTTGTATTATGAACTGATTCTAGTGAACCTAAAGGTTATGAAGAAGCAATCTAGGTAGATACCAAAAAGCAGTGGGAGCTAGGCATGGAAGAGGAAATGGATTCCTTGCTACAGAATCAGACTTGGGACTTAGTCAAATTGCCTGTAGGAAAAATAGAATTGCCAAATAAATGGGTTTATAGGTTGAAGAAAGAAGATGGAGGCAAGAAAAGATATAAGGCCAAACTCGTGGTAAAAGGTTTTGCATAGAAAAAAGGTATAGATTTTGATGAAATATTTTCTCTAGTTATAAAGATGACTTCTATTAGAACTATTCTAAGTCTTGTGGCTATGGAAGACTTGCATATTGAACAGCTAGATGTGAAAACAAGTTTTCTTCATGGGGATTTGGAAGAGGAAATATACATGCAGCAACCACAGGGATATGAGGTCAAGGGTAAGGAGGATTTTGTGTGCAGGTTAAAGAAGAGTTTGTATGGCCTAAAGCAAGCACCTCGGCAATGGTATTTGAAATTTGATAGTTTTATGGCTAAACAAGGTTAGAAAAATGTCATTCTAATTATTGTGTTTATTTCAAGAAATTGGTTAATGGTAACTATATTATCTTATTGCTTTATGTTGATGACATGCTTGTTACCAGGTCTAACATGCAACATATTAATGAACTTAAGCATAAATTAGGAAATTCATTTGCTATGAAGGATTTGGGTGCAGCACAACAAATCCTTGGTATGAGGATCACACGGGATAGGACAAATAGAAAATTATTTTTGTCTCAAAGTGAGTATGTAGAGAAGGTGTTGAAAAGGTCTAACATGTAGAATACAAAAGCAGTTAGTACACCTTTGCCTAGTCATTTTAAGTTGACTAAAGAGATTTGTGTCTAAAGATACAAGAGGAGGAAGAAAAAATGTCTAAGATACCATATGCATTAACAGTTGGTAGCTTGATGTATGCAATGGTATGTACAAGGCCAAATATTACACATGTAATGGGAGTTGTGAGCAGGTATATGAGCAATCCAAGAATGGAACATTGGAATGCGGTAAAATGGATTCTCTGATATTTGAGAGGTACTACTTCAAAGAAACTATGTTTTGGAGGAACAAATTCTACTCTAAAAGGATATGTTGACTCTGATCTGGCAAATGATATTGATAGAAGGAGGTGTACCATAGGGTATGTTTTTATTGTAGGAGGTACTCCAGTCAGTTGGATTTCAAGGCTGCAAAAGGTTGTTGTACTTTCAACCATTGAAGCTGAGTATGTTGCTGCTACAAAAGCTAGTAAGGAGATGATTTGGTTACAACATTTTCTGGAGGAATTGGGGCAATGACAAGAAGATAGCCCTTTGTACACTGATAGCCAGAGTTCCATTCATCTTGCTAAGAACTCAGCTCTGCATTCAAAAACTAAGCATCTACAGGTCAGATACCACTTCATCTTATTGTTATATGGAGCCTAATCAGACTCGAAGGTTAAATTTTCCCCACTTTTATTGATGCGGTTTCCCCCCAAATTCCTATGGGGTCAAGGGATAGGGCCCCTTGCAGGGGTTTGGGGGTAGCGCCCCCAAGACAGGGTCAAGGGGTGGCACCCCTTGCGGGGGTTTGGGGGTAGCGCCCCCAAGATGGGGTCCAGGGGCAGCGCCCCTTACGAGGTCCAGGGGCCCCTGGTACGCTCCCTGTCACGATACAGGGTAGGGTCGAGGGGAAGCACCCCCGTGGGGACTCGGGGGCAACGCCCCTGAAACCTCACATGGTTTTTATTATTTTATAAAGGTACTGGGAGTTATTTTTCATTGGCCGACATAAGAAAACCCTATTTTTTGTAACCGACAAAAAGGCTTGATAAAAGTAGCTAAGGGTTAGGGTTTCTATTGATTGTATTGTAGCATTTGTAGTGGTATTGAGTTGCAGGAATTGTTGGTTGTAATTGGTTTGATTTACTGGATAATAATATTGGACTCTCTGTTGGTGGATGTAGCCCGAGTTTGGGTGAACCACGTTAAAACTTGTCTCTCGCTATTATTATTTATGTGTATTTCCATTCCTCTGTTTAATCTTTATTTGCATTTAATTGATATCTTCTGCTGGCTAACCCTAACAAGTGGTATCAGAGCGGGTTGTGTTCGATTATCATCTACAGGAAGGTCTCATGGTTGAGTGGGAGTCTCACGATTGAGTGGGAGCAATGGAAGATGAGGGTAAATTAAAGGTCGATAAATTTAATGGGTAAAACTATCAGTTATGGAAGATGCAGATGGAGGATTACCTCTATGAGAAGGATTTATGGAGGCCATTGGAAAGAGTATCCAAGAAACTGACAGGAATGATGGATGAGGATTGGGAACTTCTAGACAGAAAGGCACTGCGAACCATTCAGTTGTGCCTAGCACCATCTGTGGCATTCAATATAACAGAAGTGAAGACAACAAGTGAACTGATGAAATTTTTGGCTAAATTCTATGAAAAACCCTCAGCCTCAAATAAGGTATTTCTCATGAAGCATTTGTTTAATCTAAAAATGGTTGAAGGTGGATCTATGACAGATCATTTAAATGAGTTTAATATGATTGTCAGTCAGTTAACTTCTGTAAAAGTGAAATTTGATGAAGAGGTGAGGGCTCTCTTGGTTTTATGCTCTTTGCCAGAAAGATGGAATAGCTTGGTAATGGCTGTAAGTAACTCTGTCTCTGGTTCAAACACTTTGAAATTTGATGATGTTGTTGGTGTTATCCTTAGCAAGGAAATGCGACAAAAAAGCTCAGGAGGGTCCACATCAAGTAGTGTTTTGAATGCAGAAAGCAGGGGTAGATCCAAGGAGAGAGGAAAAGGTTCTGGAGGTCATGGAAAGTCACGAAGAAAATCAAAGGATAAGAGATCCCAATCCAGAGGACAGAAGGATTGTTGGTATTGTGGGAAACCAGGTCATCTGAAGAAAGATTGCTGGTCTTGGAAGAATAAAGGAGACAAACAAGAAGGCAATAAGGAGGCAAATGTGGTAGGTAATAAGTCTGAAGATGATGCTTTGATTCTTTCCCTAGATAATGCTGATGATTCATGGGTTTTAGATTTAGGGGCCTCATTTCATGCTATGCCCCATAGAAGTTATTTTCTTGATTATGTCCAAGGGGATTTTGGGCTGGTTTATTTGGGAGATAACGAACCCTGTCAGATTGTTGGAAAGGGAAGAATTAAGATTAAGTTGCAGAATGAGAATCATTGGCTACTACAAGAGGTAAGAAACGTTCCAAGGCTCAGTAGGAATTTAATTTTAGTAGGGCAGCTAGCTGAAGAAGGTTGCATTGTTACATTTACTGATAAAAATTGGAAGGTTTCAAAAGGTGCCTTAATAGTAGCAAAAGGTGTGAAAGTAGGCACCTTATATCTTTGTACAGGTCATACGGTTCCTTCTACTTTAGCTGTCGCAGAGAAAAAACAAACAAGTTCAGGAACAGTTGCTGCAAGTTTGTAGGAAGAGACTGAAACAGTTGTTAGTTCTGAGACAATATTGTGGCATAACAGACTTAGGCATATGAGTGAAAAAGGCATGAAGGTACTTCATTCTAAGAAAGTTTAACTAGGTCTGAAATGTATTAATATAGATTTTTGTGAAAGTTGTGTGTATGGTTAACAAAAGAGAGTCAGTTTTCTTAAGGATGGGAAGCAAAAGAAAAATGAAAAGTTGGAGCTTGTGCATACAGATGTATGGGGACCAGCTCAGGTATCTTTTCTTGGTGGCTCTCGATATTATGTTACATTCATAGATGATGCAACTAGGAAGGTTTGGATTTATTTCCTTAGGCAAAAATCTGATGTATTTGAAACATTTAAGAAATAGAGAAGCTTGGTTGAAAATGAGATGGGTAAAAGATTAAAATGTATCAAATCTAATAATGGTGGTGAGTATTACAGCAAAGAATTTGAGGATTATTGTTCCTTTAATGGAATTCATAGGCAGAAAATGGCTCCAGGGACTCCACAGGAAAATGGAGTGGTTGAACGCATGAATAGGACAATAATGGAGCGTGCAAGGACCATGACATTGCATGTCGGGCTGCCTTTAAACATGTGGGCAGAGGCTGTCAACACCACTATATATTTAATTAACAGAGGTCCTTCAGTTCCTTTAGGTTGTGGTATTCCAGAGGAAGCATGGACAAGTAAGAAGGTGAGTTATTCTTTTCTCAAAACCTTCAGATGTGAAGCATTTCCACATGTAGATTCTAAAAATAGAACCAAGCTAAATGCAAAATCAAAAAAGTGTACCTTTGTTGGATATGGCATTGATGAATATAGTTATAGGCTTTGGGATTTTGAAAATTAGAAAATTGTGAGAAGTAGGGATGTTATATTCAATGAGAAGGTGTTGTACAAAGATTAGTTGCAATAGCATGAGAAGAAAGAAAAGGATTTTGTGGTGCTAGATGATACTCCAAATAGTGATGTTCCAGTGGTTCCTCATGCTCTGCAATTGCAACTAGAAATACCAAAAACTCCAATGAATGTTAGATGGTCAACAAGGCTAAGTAGACCTCCTGAAAGGTTTTCTCCATCTTTGTATTCTATTTTGTTAACAGATGTTGGTGAACCAAAAGGGTATGATGAAGCTATGCAGGTGGATACAAAGGTTCAGTCAGAGAATGCAATGAAAGAAGAAATGGACTCCTTGCTGAAAAATTAGACTTGGGAATTATGTAAGTTGCCTGCAGGTAAAAAGGATTTACCAAACAAATGGGTTTATAGGCTAAAAGAGGAAGATGGAGGTAAGAAAAGATTTAAATCCAGGTTACTTGTAAAAGGATTTGCACAGAAAAAAAGCATTGATTTTGATGAGATTTTTTCTCTAGTTGTTAAGATGACTTCTATTCGTATTGTTTTAAGTATTGTGGCTACTGAAGATTTGCTTTTGGAACAGCTAGATATGAAAACTGTATTTCTCCATGGTGATTTGGAGGAAGAGATATACATGGAACAGCCCCAAGGATTTGAGGTCAAAGGTAAGGAGAAACTGGTGTGCAGATTGCAGAAGAGTTTGTATGGCCTGAAACAAGTACCTCAGCAATGGTATTTGAAATTTGATAGTTTTACGGCTGAGCAAGGCTACAGCCGGTGTAATTCTGACCATTGTGTTTATTTTAAGAGGTTGGATAATGATAACTACATTATTTTATGTTTATATGTTGATGACATGCTTGTAGCTGGGTCTAACATGGATCACATAAGAGAGTTAAAACAGTAATTAGCACATCATTTGCTATGAAGGATTTGGGGCAGCAAAACAAATCCTTGGTATAAAAATTTGTAGAGATAGGAAGAACAGAGAATTGACTCTATCTCACGCTGATTATGTTGAAAAGGTGTTGCAGAGATTCCATATGGAGAATGCAAAAGCTGTCAGCACACCTTTGCCTACTCATTTGAAATTGACTAAGGAGATGTGTCCTAAGACACAAGAGGAGGAAGAAAAAATGTCCAAGGTACCATATGCTTCAGCTGTAGGTAGTTTAATGTATGCCATGGTATGCACAAGACCAGATATTGCACATGTTGTAGGAGTCGTCAACAGGTATATGAGTCATCCTAGATTGGAGCATTGGAATGCGGTAAAATGGATTCTCAGATATTTGAGAGGTACATCCAATAAACACTTATGTTTTGGGGGCTCTAATATTGATTTAGCAGGTTATGTAGACTCAGATTTGGCAGGGGATATTGATACCAGGTGGAGTACTACAAGTTATGTCTTTATTGTAGGTGGGACAGTGGTGAGTTGGATCTCGCGATTGAAAAGGTGGTTGCTTTATCCACCATGGAGGCAGAATATGTAGCTGCAATAGAGGCAAGCAAGGAGATGATATGGCTACAATTTTTCATGGAAGAATTGGGCAAACAATAGGCTAATAGTTATTTTTATACAGACAGTCAGAGTGCCATACATCTTGCAAAGAATTTTTCCTTGCATTCAAAGACCAAACACATATAGTTGAGGTATCACTTCATTCGGTTGGTGTTGGATGATAGACAGTTAAGGCTGGAAAAGATACATACAGATGAAAATACAGTAGATATGTTTACAAAGGCAGTGACAAGGGAGAAGTTGAGCTCCTCTTCAGCTTTGGTTGGTCTTCTAGACTGAAAATAACAACAACAGAACAGTAGAGTCCAGGGTACTTATTTCCAGTGGAAGCTACAGGGTCAGTGGTGTTATGATCAGTCTCCAAGTGGGAGATGATATGGTGTGGAGTCTGATTAGTCGCCAAGTGGGAGATTGTTGTTATATGGAGCCTAATCAGACTCAGAGGTTAAATTTTCCCCACATTTATTGGCACAGTTTCCCCCCAAATTCCTATGGGGTCAGGGGGCAGCGCCCCCAAGACGGGGTCAAGGGGCAGCGGGAGTTATTTTCATTGGCCAACATAAGAAAACCCTATTTTTTGTAACTGATAAAAAGGCTTGATAAAAGCAACTAAGGGTTAGGGTTTCTGTTGATTGTATTGTAGCATTTGCAGTGGTATTGAGTTGCAGGGATTGCTGGTTGTAATCGGTTTGATTTACTGGATAATAATATTGGACTCTCTGTTGGTGGATGTAGCCTGAGTTTGGGTGAACCACGTTAAAACTTGTCTCTCGCTATTATTATTTATGTGTATTTCAATTCCTCTGTTTAATCTTTATTTGCATTTAATTGATATCTTTTGCCGATTAACCCTAACACATTCGATTGACCAATTTTGGAGGATGGACAATTGAAGCTAGAGAAAATTCACACAAGCGAGAATCCTGCAGATATGTTCACAAAGGTAGTTACATGAGAGAAATTGATTTCCTCATTAGTTTCTATTGGCCTTCATGATTGATAATGGTGGACATAAGAAACCAGCCAGGCCTATAGTCTAGTGGGAGCGGTAAGTGCAACGGTGTCATCCAGGGTCAGTCTCCAAGTGGGAGATTTTTTGGTGTGGAGCCTAATCAGTCTCCAAGTGGGAGATTGTTGGTATGTGGTGACTAATCATGCAAGTATTGTACACTCATAATGTATCCTCTTTTTTTCCCATTCAGAGTTGGTTAATTTTTTGTTAACTGATAAAAGAAAAACAACATTGTAAAACCCTAATTCTAGAAGCTTCCAAAAAGCTTGATATAAGTGGTTGGGATGTATGTTGCGGGTATGGAATTTGTGAGATTGTAATCTATTTTGCACTAGATAATAAAATCATTGGATGGCTGAGTTTCTGTGGATGTAGCCCATTTTGGGTGAACCACATTAAATTTTTGTGTTGATCTCTTTTGTGTTATCCTTCATTGTTATATTTAGGTTATTTAATATGCATATAATTATTAGTGTTTATTTCTCTAATCTGCGTGAACCCTAACAAAAAGGGCTTATTCATGGAAGAGGTAAGTAAGGTTATAGAGGCAATGGGAATGAAGAAGGATGAGCCTTCAGCTATAGTTAGGATCAAACCTACTGGGTCTTTTGTCCATGGCCTTCCAAGTCACCAAATGGATATTAGAGAGGAAGAAGTTGTTAAGCCTCTTGTTGATTATTCTATTGATACTGAATCTGGAGCTACTATGGAGGAACAATCTGCTGAACATGTTCCAAATAATGAGGATATGCAGAAAAATTTCCCTTCTCCTCACATAAATGATGTCATTGATTCTTTCATTCCCCCTGACAGAATAGTTGATACCACTTATTATGAAGAAATTGTTAAGCTGATGATGATGCCAAAATAATGGCATGTAGAGAATTCATAAGTGATGAGTCCTTTGTGCAAACAAGGGAATTCAGGGAGTTTGTAGCCCAGGTTAAATGTAAAGAAATTTATGATAGACTTGAAAAGATGAAGGAGGGAGTGGACCCCTTGATGCATGAGGAAATCATGATAAAAGAGGAGGAAAAAAATTAGAATGAGATTATAATAATTTCACCTATAGAAGGCAAAAAATTGGTTAGGCAAAGTAATATTCTTTTGTTGCCCAGTTGGGATATTTCATCTGCCATTGCTTTTGATACAGTAAAAAATGATAAGAAAGCCCTTATTTCTAAAGAACATATTGATAACAGAGTGGTTGGCTTAGCTTACAACACAAGCTTGCGTGTAATGGCTATTTGGTTAATGGCTCCTAACACAAGAAATCCAGGACTAGTTAGATCAGTGGGGGACATTACTGGAGAAGTTATCATAAGAAGGGCATCAGAGGTCACCCCTACACATGTTGCAAAGATCACTATGCATGCAACAATGCTCGATGCAGATACTATTGAAGTAATGAGGGAAAAATATGAAAAGTTGATGGATAAGTTCAATTTATTGTAGGATGAAAATCTTAAATTGAGGTCTTATATCTCTCAAGAAAAAGTTGTGTTACTTGCAATTGAATCCCTCCCGTCCACTCCTTTGCATGATTTGTCTACTCAGGACAGAGAGACTTTGTCTTTAAGGATTAAGGGATTGAAGTAACAATTGTAATTGGTCAGAGGCAATGAACAAAAGTCATGAGACGAGATGAAGAAGGTAGAAATCAACATCGTTGATGATATCCTTGGCCATAAGATCTCTCGTATTCTTCATAGGTTGGACAATGTCTGGAAGGTTTACAAGGATATCCACAGGGCATATGAGAAGCATCTCACCATTCAGAACTTTCCAAAATGTATGGAGAAAATGGAGTGTGAGAGTTGAAGCTCTCACAGAAATATAGAAGAGTATGGAAAGTGATTCTGAGGAGTTGAATAATTTGTCTTTGATGATTAATGCTATTAGCTTGCTGAATGATATTTCTTCTTTCCAAAGCAAGTTAGATTTGTAATTCAGCAACAAAATGCAAATGTTTAGAGATATGGAAAAGGATGGAGTGCTGAGCATTTTAGATGAGGCACATAGAATTAAGGACTTTGTTAATTGGAAAACTAAATTTGGAAGCATCATCCCCAAAATGTATGCTTATGTTTTTAAGGACAAAGACCCATAATTAACAAAATTGAATAATTCTATTGACAATTTATTCAAGATGGAAATAAATATGGACTTGTTTGTGAAAGAGGCCAGGGCTATTATGGACGCCCATTTCAAATTGCATAATTCAAAAGTGTAGAAATTATTTGAAGTTAGGTGGCCTGCTGAAGAGAAATGCAATGCTTGGCTCATGAAATACATTCATTGAGACTTGTGTGCATTATGGTCTGCAGTGGTTCTCCCTAATTTGAAGGTTTCTTGTGTGTTTTGGCATATGTATTGTGTCAGATAATATATTGGTTTGTTGGACCACCCTTCCTGCTAGCACTCTCTTTTTGAAAGGATGGGTTTCTCTCTTGTCATATGATAGTTGTTTTATCTCATGTGGCATGCATAGTCTGCAAGCTAGCATGCTCTTTTCCAATGTAATGGTTTTTTAATATCATTATGGAATGGGACGTGCGTGAGTGGCCTGAAGCTTTTGCTCCTTGTGATATTTAAAGGAATTCAGGGCCACTTACCTTTTGTTGTTGATTTTGTGGAAAAGTTCATGAAAAGATACAGAGAATAGAGTCTTGTCTTTGCATCTGTATGGGATGTATGTGATAGATTTCTAAAAGTAGTTGTCTCCTAATGTATGTTTTATACAAATTATGAATTGAATATATCAAAAATGGTTCAATTTGTCTTCATGAAAGTTTCTTATGGATGTATTTTTATGTGTGTGGCTCTAATTCAAAGAATGAGTTAAATTTCTTTAACAGGAACATTGATTTGTATGAGTATGTGTGAGGATAACTAAGTATGACTACTTCTATGATATATTTGATATGATATTGCAAGGAAAAATTGTAAAGCTTTCTGATGCTTAGGTTGAACATTGTCACCAACTTCTGTTCATATACAATTTTGACTCCGTGCCCATAGGCTAAGGCACCCGTCTCTGACATTATGTATTGTCCTTGATTCCCTAAATCAGTCCAATCCAAATACTTTAGAACCTTCAAAATTAGTAAGTGTTTGTTAAACTAATGTCGTACTTTATTCTATGGTTTGAGGGATATTATAAGCTTGAATGAATTAAGCCAGATTCTCATAATTTACATAATCCTCAAGTAAATATGCATAGAACTCATTTGGTTTTTGTCAGTATTTGTAATAAATTGGCACAAGAGATTATTAAATACTGTAAATGGATCACCCTCCTAGGTTTTGCAGAGCCTGAAGCAAAGAGGGAAAGTTTTCTCTAAACTTTCACCTATGTGTTGGCCAACCCCTCATTATAACTGAAGATTGACAATGGCTAAGTCATAGGTTACTCTGTGAGATAAGGTTTGGATTTAAAAACAACCAATAGGGTCAAATTGGTGAAGGTAGAGACTTTGGTTAGTGTTGTAGATTCATTGAAGTTAAGCTCGTGTGCATAGAGAAGTTCAGATGGTGTTTGAAGTCTATGGGCCTTTCAACCCCTAGCAATTAGATAATGGTGTTGATACTCCCTTTTTGTTCTTGCAAGGTGTTCAATAAGTGGGAGAATGTTGGGAAAGTGTCTCTGCCTTGCAATTGCAAAAAGTATAATTCTTGAGGTTATAAAAATGAAAAAACTTAATTTATGGGCTATAAAGTTGGTTTTTGACCAAAATAAGTGTTCCAAGTTTCCCAACATCACTTCTAGGAGTGTTTAGAGCATAGATCACTTCAAGCTCTACATTTTAAAAAAAATAGGCTTATTTAGCCTCCCAAATCAAGACTTATGGCCTCCAGAAGTTAGGCCTCCTACATTAGAAAATGTAAAAATGTGTTGGACATAGAAAAGAGTTGTAAGGGGGAATTATACATGTTGGACAACTTATAATGCATGTTAGGACACATCATAAGGTATCTTTGATTGGAGATAATGGAACCCTAAGGATTTGGGCACCACTTTTGGGTGGTTTGGCTCATGGTTTTCTAATTACCATTTGATGGTTTCATGTATTGTATCTCATATATATTAGGTTCTTGAGATGGAGATTGTGTGTGAAAGTCTTATAGATATTATTAATCTACTTTCAAATCTCTAGTTGGTGGTACTGGACTGTGAAGGATTTCTCTACAAGTATATTGAAATCTTGCTAAGATTTCTGAATAATATATTTGGTTTCTTTTGGGTGTGGCATTTTTCTCCTGAAAGGATTTTCCTCACATAAATCACTATGTTGTGGTATTACTACTATTTGTGTATAATTCTATAACTTTTGTAAAGATTTGAAAAGTTTTGCATAATCATCCTCTCAAGATTAGTGTAGGAAGTTGTTTTATTACCTTAGCTTCCTTACATTCCCCACATAAATCATGGTGTTATTGTATTCTTACTAAATTATGTTTACACCTAATTTAGTTAGACCTAAGTTGCAGTTGTCACAAAAGGAATAAAAGAAAATTTTTAAGTGTAATGATCAATCAGTGAATGTATGATATCTTGGCAAGAGACAAAGAAAGATCATTTTCCAAGATAATTTGACAGTCTAATTAGAACTATCAAACCATCCTGACAAGTGAAGTTATCTGATGAGACCACACAGTCAATGAATGATAGGGGGTTTTAACTAGTTTTATCCTTCAGTTCTGATATGAATGAATTATTCAAGTAATCACAATTCAATGTGAAAGAAAGGTATTTATAAAGATGTCATTCCATACCATGTTTTGAACATATGTTTCATATTAGTTTCAGTTATTCTATCCTATGCATTTGATTCAAAAAGTAAACATACATAAATCACTTGCATAAGGTAAAGTAACTGATCATATTTAAAGAAATGTTTAAATGTGTCCCACACAAGCTGTGGGAGTGACTAAACTGAGCAATGCAAACATGTGTAAGCTATATATCTTAGGATAAAAGGAAAGAGAAAAAACATATGAGAATAATTAATATCCATCATTGCATTTTTGGAAGGTTGATATTCTTGTCTTGACAGCTGGTCTTCATGTCCTTATCTTCTGCTCCTGATCAAGATAGTGTACCTACAAAAAAATAGGGAAAACCCTGTTAGAAGCTCCGAATATTCAAAATCATCATATGCTTTATCAACAGACATATAAACTTATTGACATTATGCATCTTATGTGAATGGATCAAATCAGACATATGCAATAAATTAGATCATCGTGAGAAAGATCAATTAACTTCAAGAGGTATGTTTTTTATGCTAACTTGTTTGTTCACTGTGCAGATATAGGAAAAGTAATGTTGCTGATTTGAAGACATTAAAACATGTGGAGAAAATATGGCTCCCACAAGGGTAGAGCCCAGCATGTTTCCTTCTTATTCATTCAAGAAGGATATCAA
This sequence comes from Cunninghamia lanceolata, assembly GCA_027924645.1. Lineage (NCBI taxonomy): Eukaryota > Viridiplantae > Streptophyta > Pinopsida > Cupressales > Cupressaceae > Cunninghamia > Cunninghamia lanceolata. Next base: position 21,111,951 of record BSBN01000627.1, read on the forward strand.
ATTACAATAGACAAAATGCACTATTCAAAGAGATACTATGCATTGGAATAGTCAAACTTGCAAATGGAGTGAAGTCATCATCATCACAGAAGTGAAGAGGAGTAGTTACTCCTATAAACTATGCCCACTTCAAGGAACAACTTGTTAAAACCAGATCGGTCATGTTCAAAATGCTTTATCACATGTTATAGGATGAACAGAGATTGATATGCAGGTATAGAAGTACAATGATCAAAGAAGTGGGTACAATCATTAAAGGTATTTTCCCGTCTTCTTGTAATGATTGAATATGTTTTTGTTGTTCAAATATACTTCATAGATAAGACAGTGATCATAAAAAGAGAAAGTATGTATGACAGTTGCAATTATTATAAGATTTCAAGCTTCTATGTCATCATAAACTCATGAAGCTACTAAAGAAAGATAGAGAAATATGCTAAGATCAGTAATCTTGATTCAAAGACGGTCATAGCTCCAATTAAAGGTTTAAAAGCATATGGAATAGCCATGTAAACCATAAACAATGCCTCATGGAGATAGAGATATGATAGCCCTCAATGAAAATTACATTACATGCATACAACCAGAGTTCATCATGTAAACAATCATCATGACAGTCTCCTGGACTGAAGAGTAGCTATGATATATACAGAAGATAGAAGAGCAAATGCAAATTAATACAATAATCAGAAACAGCCATGTTAGAGACTGGAACAACATACAATCATAGCATCCTTATGCTATTTTAAACCAATATGAAAGATACATCTATGAATGGTAAAGCTACAGGAGGTAGCATGGAGCAAGGAAGTAGATCAGGATGTTCATGTCATGCAATACAATTATAGTCATAGCTACAAGAGGAAGATCAACTTGTGGGGAATTAAGGTGTCTCAACCTTGGTAATTCCTTGCATTATTTATGTTTGTATTTATTAATTCATTACCTATGGTGTAAATAAATTGTAAATTACATATTGTCATGTTGTGGGATGTGGCACGATGATGTGTCATCCTACATGAAAGATGACAACTTGTAATTTTGTCCTCACATGAGGAGATAGACATCCCACTTAGTGGTAGGAGAATTTTTCCATTTGTCAGGATCTTGGATCTTGTGTAAGGGAATCTTGACCGAAACGGTTATGACGGATTCCTATGACGAAGTTATGACATGTAAGAGTTAGAAATAGAAGTTTGTAAGACAGGTGAAGACATGTGTCATGAAGCATCTTTAAAAAAGGCATATTTGGGTGCCCCAAGGTGGACTATGACATCTTGTAAGAGAATATGCTATTTATATCTTGTGTATGACAGATTCTCTTACAGCTGTAAGTTGTAACCGTTATGACAGATTCTATGATGATCGTAAGTGTCATAAGAGCATCTGTCATAGCCCATTTTGGAAATAGGTGACCTCTTTGGGATGGGAGCTGTGGATAAGTGTCAAGTACATTCTACAATATTGACCAAGTGTCCTTAGGCATGGGTTTTGGGCCATGAGGCCAAGTTGGATGCCCATCTCAAGATAGGACCAATATTGCCTTGTATATTCTATATAAGCAGGTGCTTGGAGGAGGAAATGTATTACAGGTTTTACAGATAATGTTATGCTACCGGATTGACTCCAGACATGAGTGTCAAAGACCATTGAAGCTTTCATTGCAAGTGTATTGTAAACATTACTTAGTTTTGATAATACATTGTGTAGGTTTCTGAGTGTGGGGTTTTTCACCTGATAAGGGTTTTCCCCACCATATATCTTTGTCTCTCTTATTTTGTCTTCTTTCTGGTTCATGTGTATTGCTACAATATCTTTGTTAGATATTCTATGTTGCTATTATTGTAAGGATTAAATTGAATTTGTATAGCTCTCCCCTCTTTAGATTAGTGTAGGAAGCGATTTTCGCACACCTTGCTTCCTTTCAATTGGTATCAAAGCTTGATCACCTTTGGTCCTAGTTGTTGGGTGGGGGTTTTTTGAGCTGATCTTAAGTTGAGTGGGATTCTGTGCAGAGTATTCTAAATCTTATTTCAGCAAGGAGATGGTAAGGACATCCGGAAGGATAGAGGTGGAGAAATTTAATGGCACTAATTTTGAGCTGTGGAAGCTCAAGATGGAAGACATGCTTGTAGACCGAGACCAATGGGAAACTATGAGTGGAACTAAACTAGCTACAATGTCACAAGTTGATTGGGATCTCAAGGATTGGAAGGCTAAGAGTATCATAAGACTTAGTCTTGCTAATTTTGTTCTATTAAATTTCCACGAGGAGGCTACTGCAAACTTGCTTTGGAAGAAGTTGGGAGATGTGTATCAAGCCAAATCCCTGGTTAACAAATTTTTTCTGAGAAACAAGTTGTATTCTCTTCAAATGGAGTATGGAGGATCCGTTGCCAAACATATGAATGCTTTCAACATGCTGGTTACACAATTAATATCCATTGGTGTGAAGATGGAGGAGGAGGATTGTTGTATGACCTTGCTTGGTTCTTTGTCGGACTCGTGGGATCATCTTGTCATGGCTATTGGAAGCACCACATCCACATTCAAAATGGATGAAGTGGTATCTTCAATGTTATTCAAAGAGATGTAGAGAAAGTCTTCTGAGGCAGTCAAAGAGGCTCTTGTGGTTCATGGAAGACCCAAGGAGAAAGGAAAAAAGAAGGACAAGAAAGCTTAGAAGGGTAGATCTAAATCCCGTGGGAGATCCAAATCTCTTGGAAAGTCCAAGGCTCTCTGTTGGAATTGTGGTAAATCTAGGAATTTCCAAAAGGAATGCAAAGAGGAAAAGAAAAAGAAGAAGAAGAACCCAGATTCAGATTTGGACAAGTCACAAGATGATGGTGATGCTTTCATCGCAGCCCTAGCAACCCATGCATCTGATGATGTGTAGCTGATTGACTTTGGTGCATCATTCCACATGACCTCGCATCAAGACTAGTTTACCAAGTATGAGGAGTTTGATGGTGGAAAGGTGTATCTGGGTGATGACTCTCATCTAAAGATTGTTGGTTGTGGAAGAGTCTCTATCCGATTCCCTAATGGACGAGTGAAGGAGATCTCTGTGGTTATGCACATCCTAGGCTTAGCATGGAACCTACTTTCTATAAGTATGTTGAATCATGCAGGTGTGTAGGTTGTCTTTTCGAAAGAAGGATGCAAGATGACTAGAGGAGCTATGGTGCTTGCTAAGGGTACTAGAAGAGGTACTCTGTTTTAGTTGGAGGCATGCATTTCACAATACAATAGTTCTTTTGACCCAAGGAAGAGGGTAGCAATCACTTCATCCCCACCATCTGAATGAGCAGTGAAGAAATCTATTATTTCTAGTTCTGATGGTTGTAATCATGCCTTGGAAGTTAAACTTTCTGCTGAAAAGAAAATGTTATGGCATAAGAGATTTGGTCACATTGGTGAGAAGGGTCTACGTACCCTGAAAAATAAAAACCTCATTGAGGGGTTAGATGATTGTAATCTTGAGTTTGACTTTTGCGAACATTGCATATATGGAAAACAAAACCGTGTTCATTTTTACTCGAGTTCTCATAAGTCTTTTGGTGTGTTGGACCTTGTTCATTCTGATGTATTTGGTCCTATTAATATTCCTTCATTATCAAAATCTGTATATTTTGTATCTTTTATAGATGACTACAGTAGAAGGACATGGATTTATTTTCTCAGAAGCAAATCTAAAGTCTATAGCAAGTTTAAGGAGTTTAAAGCCTTTGTTGAAAATCATACTGGTAAAAAGATTAAATGTTTAAGAACTAACAATGGTGGTGAGTTCTATTCTATAGAATTCAATAAATATTGCAAGGAACTTGGGGTTGAAAGACATAAGACAACTCCATACACCCCGCAACAAAATGGAGTTGTAGAGAGGATGAACAAGACACTAATGGAGAAGGCTAGGAGTATGTTTAGTGGAGCTGGCCTAGAACAAAAGTTTTGGGTTGAAGTTGTTGCCACTGCTTGCTATCTTGTAAATAGATCTCCTACATCAGTTCTTGTTGGTAAGACACCCATGGAGGTGTGGTCTGGTAGAAAGCCTTCAATAAGGCATCTTCGTGTTTTTGGTTGTGAGGCATATGTACATGTGCCTAGGGAGAAGCGGTCAAAGTTGGAGAATAAGGTTGTTAAGTATATCTTCATTGGCTATGGTGTCAATGTGAAAGGATACAAGCTTTGGGATCCTATGGGTCAAAAAGTGATGTATAGAAGAAGTGTCATCTTCAGAGAGCTTACACCTTCTTCCACTATTTTACAACCAGAAGAAAAAGAAAAGAAAGAGGATGTTGTTCAGTTTCTTGCTACCCCTGAGAAGACTAAACAGAAAGACAATGTTGGACCTAATGATGAGGAGAGCTATGGCAGCTTTGAAAACTCAGATGAAGAAGTTGAACCTCAACCTCAACCCTTGAGGAGTTCTACATGGATAAGAAAGAAACTTGAAAGGTTTGGTTTTACATTGCTTGATTCTAGTTGTGCTTATGCTTTGATTACTAATAGTGATGAACCTAGAACTGTATCAAAGGCTATGGAAATGAAAGATGTAGGTTCCTGGAAGGAGGCCATGGAGGATGAGATGGCTTCTTTGGAAAAGAATCAAACTTGGGACTTGGTGCCTTTGCCTCCTAGATGGAAACCCGTTGGATGCAAATGGGTGTTCAAGAAGAAAATTGGTGCAGATGGCAGTGTTGAGAAGTATAAGGCTAGATTGGTTGCGAAGGGATATTCACAAGTGGAGGGTATAGATTGTGGTGAGATCTTCTCTCCCATTGCAAAGCTGACATCCATTCGATTCATGTTGTCTCTTGCAGCAGCTTATGACTTAGAAGTAGAACAGATGGATGTGAAGACAACTTTCCTTCATGGTGATTTGGAGGAAGAAATCTACATGTCACAACCAGAGCATTACATGGTGAAAGGTAAAGAAAATTTGGTTTGCAAGTTAAAGAAGTCTTTGTATGGTTTGAAGCAGTCTCCTAGGAGGTGGTACTTGAAGTTTGATGCCTTTGTGTTGTCTATTGGATTTGTGAGATCAAAATCAAATCATTGTGTGTATTTTAAGTTTGATGGTGATCGTATTCTCATTGTTCCACTATATGTTGATGATATGTTGCTCATTGGGAAGGGTAAGAATATGATTTCTGATTTCAAATCAGCACAGTTTGAAATGAAAGATTTAGGGGCAGCCAGGTACATTCTAGGAATGGAAATTAGAAGAGATAGAGCTAATAGAAAACTTTGGTTAAGCCAGAGTATGTGAAGACCGTGTTGGACAGGTTCAGCATGGCAAATTGTAGACCATTGTGTGTTCCTATTTCTTTGGGGACAAAGTTGTCTATTGAGGATTGTCCAAATCTCCTAGTGAGGTGGAGGACATGAGCAGAGTACCTTATGCTAGTGTTGTTGGCAGTTTGATGTATGCTATGGTCTACACAAAACCAGACATTGCCCAAGCAGTGGGAGTCCTTAGTCGATTTATGGCTAATCCTAGATGGGTTCATTGGGATGTAGTTAAGTGAGTGTTCAGATATTTGAGGGTTACTTCCAAGTATTCCATATGCTATCATGGTAATGTTACAGGACCTCCGCATTTTGTTGATATTCATGGATTTGTGGATTCAGATTAGGTAGGTGGCATTGACAGTAGGAGATCCACCAATGCTTATGTGTTTACACTGTTTGGTGGTGCTATTAGTTGGATGAGTAAGCGACAACCTATGGTTGCTTTATCCACGACAAAAGCTAGGTACATGGTAGAAACTCATGCTTGTAAGGAAGCCATTTGGCTTAAGAGATTGTGTCCAGATATTGGTGTTGATGCAAGTCAGGTCACGATCAGTTATGATAGTCAGAGTGCAATTTGCCTTGTGAAGAATCTAACTTTCCATGTTAGAACAAAGCATATTGATGTTAAGTTTCACTTCATGCAAGACATGGTAGAGGATGGGAAGATAAATTTGGAGAAGGTAGATACTTTGAAGAATGTTGCAAATGCATTGATGAAGCCAGTGAGCACAGAGAAGTTCAGATGGTGTTCGGAGTCTATGGGCCTCTCAGCCTATAGCAGTTAAATCTTGTTATTCTATTGGCTCTTACAAGGTGTTTGAAAAGTGGGAGAATGTTGGGAATTAAGGTGTCTCAACCCTGGTAATTCCTTGCATTATTTATGTTTGTATTTATTAATTCATTGCCTATGTTGTAAATAAATTGTAAATTCAATATTGTCATGTTGTGGGATGTGGCACAGTGATGTGTCATCCTACATGGAAGATGACAACTTGTAATTTTGTCCTCACATGAGGACATAGGTGTCCCACTTAGTGGTAGGAGAATTTTTCCATATGTCAGCATCTTGGATGTTATGTAAGGGAATCTTGACTGAAACAATTATGATGGATTCCTATGACGAAATTATGACATGTAAGAGTCAAAAATACAAGTTTGTAAGACAGGTGAAGACATGTGTCATGAAGCATCTTTGAAAAAGGCATATTTGGGTGCCCCAAGGTAGACTATGACATGTTGTAAAAGAATATGCTATTTATAGCCCGTGTATTACAAATTCTCTTATAGCTATAAGTTGTAACTGTTATGACAGATGCTATGACGGTCGTAAGTGTCGTAAGAGCATCTGTCATAGCCCATTTTAGAAATAGGTGACCTATTTAGGATGGGAGCTATGGACAAGTGTCAGGCACATTCTACAATGTTGACCAAGTGTCATTAGGCATGGGTTTTAGGTCATGAGGCCAAGTTGGGCACCCATCTCAAGATAGGACCAATATTGCCTTGTATATTCTATATAAACAAGTGCTTGGAGGAGGAAATGTAATACAGGTTTTACAGGTACTGTTATGCTACCAGATTGACTCTAGACACGAGTGTCAAAGACCATTGAATCTTGCATTGCAAGTGTATTGCAAACATTATTCAGTATTGATAATACATTGTGCAGGTTTCTGAGTGTGGGGTTTTTCACCCGATAAGGGTTTTCCCCACCGTATATCTTTGTCTCTCTTCTTCCGTCTTCTTTCCGGTTCATGTGTATTGCTGCAATATCTCTGTTAGATATTCTATGTTGTTATTTTAAGGATTAAATTGAATCTGTATAGCTCTCCCCTCATTAGATTAGTGTAGGAAATGATTTTTGCACACCTTGCTTCCTTTCACAACTTCTAAAGTGATCATGTCATATGGAAGATAAAGAATGGTAAAGCTACAGGAGTTGATTACCATATCAAAGATACTAGTGCTTTCATACATCCAAATGACACTTAGATAAAGAAACAAAAAGATAAAAGTTCTTTACATTTCTCATTTTTGCATATTCAAAGGGACATGCCCAGTTTATACCAAAATGCTTATCATATTTTTGCATATTGAAGATACAGAGAGAAATGATCAAAGAGGCCTAATACATAGTAATGTTTATGGAGTTTTCATTAAAAATACAAATACAAAAATTGTAGGCCATGACCAAGAAGATGATATTTTCTTTCAAAAGATGAAGACCCTCTATATATACATTTTGAAACCCTTATATTTTCATATATGCAGAGGAAGATTGAAAAAGTAATAATGTTGTTACAGGTCGTAGCCATAGGAGTAGCTTTTCTACAATTAAATGAAAACCCTCATCTTTTCTTAAAACCTTATGCATTTTTTAGATATACAGAAGAAGAAAGGTGTGAAAAGATGAGTATATAGTAGGTCGTAGTCAAGAAATGCCTTGTTTCTTTTCCAAAAAAATGAAAACCTCAAACTTCTTTTCAAAACTTGTGTTTTTCTTTTTGCAGAGGGAAAGAAGCTTGAAAGGATGATACAACGAAGCATGTCCGTAACAGAGAAGCCTTTTTCTTTCAAGAAAAAGAAGACCCACTTCATTTTAAAAAAAACCTTTATCAAAAAATACATACACAGTCAGGAGGAATGAAAATTGTAAAGGCAAAAGAAGATTTACCTTGCATTTTGCAGTGAGAAGGAAAGCTACAGAGGCCGCAACCTTTATTTTTGAAACCCTCAGAATACATGGAGGTCGACACAAAAAACACAGAGAGATAAGGGAGTCATGGTTAGAGAATAAAATGAAAGACTCATAAAAAATGCTCAGAAGTAATTATCCAAGCTGCGGCCAAAGTGAAGATAAAATTACAGGAAATCAAGAAATGGTTTGGTTTATCACACACAAAAGCTTACCTTTCATCTTTTTGCCAAAAAATGAAGAAGAATTGACCAAAGAAAACTCAAAATTGCATAGAGGAGCATACTTCCATCAAACCCTAGCCGTCGGCTGACTTGCAGAGATAGAGTGCAAGGAAAAATGAATAGATCAAAATGACAAAGTTTAGGGTTCTCAATTGCTTTTGGTCAATGAGTTTCCTCATCTTTTCTTTTTGACTTAAAAAAAATCAAAAAACCATTGCCTTATCTAATTCTATGGTCAAGACTTATGTCTTGAAAAACCTAATGGTTGTGCACAGGGGGCCCGTGAGGCCAAGTTATTTACTTTTCATTTTTTATTTTTGCTAAGTCAAAAAATACAATCATGGCGAGGTAAGGCTTAATGCCTTTATTCCCATTGTCTCCATAATGGTTGACAAAGAAAGGTCAAAGATTCCTCATACAAATATGAAGACCTAGTCAAAGGTCAAAGCACCTATGTATCTACTTTGTAAAGATTCATGTGCTTATGCATTTCAAAATGCATGTAGAATGGATAAGGGAAATTCATTATAAGGTCAAGTGTAGCAAAGGTGGCAGTGAGATGGATAGGGTGATATTGCATTGTGAAATCAAATCAAGTCAAAAGTGATTCTAATGAAATAATACATGATGCATGGAGAAGTCAAAGTCAAGGCAAAGATATGGATAGAAATGATATGCATTATGAAGAAATGCGATATGAAGACAAGGATGGTATAGTTGTGATGATGCAAGGTGGTGGAGTAATAAGGAGGTGTAAATGTATTTATCATTCTTTTTGATAATGCACATTTATTTTTGCATGTAATGAAGTTAAGTATTTGCATGGGAGGCATAAGGAGAGAATATTCTTTATTCTTCATGCATGATGGCATATTTCTTTTTTGGCATCATTGTTAGTGAAATCATGTAAATTATGCAAATATAAAAGGAGAGATAACGTGTTATTATTTTTCTTCCATTTCTTCATGATTTTACAACCATTAAACAAATTAATAAAGTAATATTTCTATAAATTACTTTATTATTTTGTCACAAGTTGTAAAATTAAAGAAATTAGACAAATTGAAACTCTTAATAGAGTAAATCATGCAAATGATTACTTTATTTCTTGTCCACATTATCTACACATGCAAAATCATGTAAAATGGAGGAGTTGAGTTAACTGAACTTTGAGGTCTTTTTGCATGACTTGGAGGACAAATTGGATAGATTTTGGTCAACTCTTGGGTCAAACACATGGATTTCATTATTTGCTCATGGATCAAATTGGAGAGCTTATTTTTAGAGGCAGTTGACTGTAGTTGATTTTTCTATGCCTCTTGGAGAGAGCAAACTATATATTGTAAGAAAAACTTAGGTTTTTCTAGTTCTTGTCATTTTGCTCTTTACACTTTGAGAGAGAAAGAGGTTTTGTAACTCACTTATTTGTAGATTTATAGAGATTACAGTAGGTTACAAGTTCTATACTTTGCCATTTTACGCAATTATTTCCTTTATTTTTCAGCTTGATCAAGTATCTACCTTCCATTAATGCAACTTGCATGAGTGATTTGATGAGATTTTATTGTGTTTAACATCAGAATCTTTAAAATCATTGTCTCATTTGTACTTGTTTGTGTTAGATGGAATTGAAAATCATAGGTCTTAGGCTATGCAATTGGAGAATCTTTCTTTTATATTGTGAAAAACCCCTTTTCCTTCAAACAAAAATTTTTTTTAGCCTCCCTTAGAAACATTTTTGTGATAAATTTGTTGAAAGTGGTTTGTGTGGATAGATTTTTTGAGATCTATTGTGAGTTAGATTGCCAAGTTTTCATCATTATTAGGTGCATCACCATACTTTTACAATTTTATTTGCTTTTAGAAAGATCCTTTTAACCCTTTTCCACATCAAAGTCATAGATCTAATTGAATATTTTAAGGGAACCGGCCCATAATCTGGAGGTTCAAACTTGACATAGGTCACCCATAGCCTGAGTTTGATCCCATGTTTTGAAGGATTGCTGAGTATCACAACTTTCCATCACAGGTGCAAACCTAATCAACAATAATTTTTTAGCACACCTGATGGGACATTGAACTAATTTTCAATTCAAAAAGCACTTATTATTGTTGTTGTTTTGGTATGATCAGCAGTTAATATAGCCTTTTTAGAGGTGTTATTTTCAAAATACCTAGTGAGTCTATCTTTCTAGTTTTAATAAATCAGATTTTGTAGCCTATGAAAAAATTTAGACAAGATCAGGTGTTGTTTTATTTCAAGTGATTTTGGTTTTAATTTTTCTAGCTTTTGAATGAGTAGACATGTCTATCCTTCATGGAAACATGTCATATCATCCATCATATCATAAAAATACTGCTAATCCTCCATCTTATTAGCCATATCAGATCAGTCATGCTACTTGTTTCATCCCTAATTCCTTTGATTTACAAAGAAACCAACATACACAATACTCTTACCTCCCACCCACCCCAATTCAGCCTTGTTGGCAGCCTATACATAAACCAAATCAGCTTCAAGAGTATGTAAAGGAGGAGATTGCAAGCATAAAGAGTATATCATTTGATCTCAATAATACATTGCTAGAAATCAATGAGCAGATAAAAGAAATCAAGAAGCAGCAAGAGTATGAGAAGCAATAGGAAGATATGGATTATCAAGCCTATCTTCATGAGAAACAGTTCGAGGCACAAAGGATTCAGTTTGAAGAAGGTCTCAAAAGGGAGATAGCAGCAAAAGAGGAGCAGATGAAGTTTTTGCTTGCACTAGTACAAAGCCAAGCAATCTAGACAATTGCATTCATTTGGATCAGCCTGTTCAAAATGAGATTAGTAAGTATCAAATTCCAAGTTTTAGAAGTTCTAATTTTGCTCAGGAACTTGTTTGCATTCAAAATTAGTCCATTAATCCTTAGTATCAGTCACATCAAGTGCCTAAACCAAGTCATCAATCTTTTGAACAACCATGGCAACCTTCTTAGACCAAACATCCTAATTATAAAATGCCAAATCGTATTAAGGCTAACCCTCCCATACCAATCCAAAATCAAGAAGGGGAAGAAGTAGTCAAATTTGAACCAATCAAGATTCCAAGTTTTAACACAGTAGCTAAAGTTTTTTGCAGTCCTTCTTGTCCCACCAAATCAAAAAAACTAGATGTGGAGCAAGAGGTTGCTATTGTTTTTACTGTGTCCCCAGCTATAAATAAGTATAATGAATATGAAGAGGATGTTGGTTCAAACATGCCACTCAATCCTTTGTATTTCGATTCATTTGAAAAGTTTTGTAATGTTGTTTATAAGATGAATGAAAGCAGAGTACAGAGGTCACAAGGTGAAAGCCTTCAATTGCAAAGACAGAATGCCCAAGTTCCATTAGAAAAAACCCCGTGTGAGGAGGAAGAACTAGTTTCTTTGTTTGATGAGTTACCCAATTTCATTAAACCAGATGAGGTAAACATACCAATAGCAGTTTTAGAATAGCAAATGGACATTAAACAGTATGAGGAGTTGCTAATTGAAGCTAAATAGTCAAATGATGTGATCTTGGATCAAGTAGAAGAGTGTGAAGGTAAACCTATCATGCAACTTACATAGTTGGTTGAGAGCTGTTATGAGGTAATAAACAATCCTCCTTTACCAAAAATTCAAGAGGAATCTAATGAAGTTTTATTTTGGGATGATCTTGAGTCTTTTGTGTCAAATTTAGATAGCAAACAAGATCAAGTTGAACATGTTTTTGTAAAAGAAATAGAGGTTGAGTCTCATGAGCTAGCTGACTTATTTGATGAACTTCCTGAATTATGGATGAAAATGAAGATATCTAATGCATCCTAACATCTATGCCTAGTATTGAACAGCTAGATGATATACCTCATTTAGATTCAGTGCAAGATTATCAGTTAGATGAGAGCATGTTTTTAGGTATCATAGAAGTCTTTTATTCTAACATTAATGATTAGTTAGTATCAAATGAGCCAACAGTATGTGATCAACCTATTCAGGTCAAAGAGGCAGACATTGCTTCATTTCATTCATCTGAGCTAATTTTTTCAAATCAAGCTGAGTTTGCAGGTGAAAACAAGACAGCAGATCTAAATCAAGACATCAGGAGTATTAGCTAAGATTCATCATTACAAGATGGTGTCCAATTAGAGATTTAGCTAGCAGAGAGCTTAAATAGGATATACAAATTATTGTTGTACCCAAAGATGAGATTTCAACCTCCGAACAATAGAATGAGATCATTTATTCACCTTATAATAGCAGTATTTGTGACCATGATCAAATGGTGAATGAGTTTGTTTTCATCCTTCAGAGAGTTTTGTAGCATTAAATAAGGTATGTCCTTATGAATCATATCTTATTAGTAGAAAAATAGCTTGTAGAACATCCTTTCTTAATCAGAAAGGGAAGTTATTTCACAAAGCCAGTTAATGGATTTGTTTGACCAATAACTATGGCTAGTTAGTGTAGGGTAGAGTATGATTTCAATTCAGTATTTTCATTTTCCAAGAAGTGCACATGCACATTTTGTTGGCCATGTCTTAAACAGGTCAGAATAGTTTGAATTTTAGCTTTGTTTTACTACTGTAGTTTTCTATCAGTTTGAGTTGCAAGGGCTTTTTTCAAAGTTTTAGGCAGAAAAGACTCATATGCCCAATGGAATTGCAAGGCTACTGGTTCTGTTTTGCTTAGCAAGAAAACACCCGTAAGAGGTTGCCAGAAATGTTAATAAATTATTTTTACACCTAATTTAGTAAGACCTAAGTTGCAGTTGTCACAAAAGGAATAAAAGAAAATTTTTAAGTGTAATGATCAATCAGTGAATGTATGACATCTTGGCAAGAGACAAAGAAAGATCATTTTCCAAGATAATTTGACAGTCCAATCAAAACTGTCAAACCATCCTGACAAGTGAAGTTATCTTATGACAAGAGACCACACAGTCAATGAATGACAGGAGGTTTTAACTAGTTTTATCTTTCAATTATGATATGAATGAATTATTCAAGTAATCACAATTCAATGTGAAAGAAAGGCATTTATAAAGTTGTCATTTCATACCATGTTTTGAACATATGTTTCATATCAGTTTTAGTTATTATATCCCATGAGTTTGATTCAAAAAGTAAACATACATAAATCACTTGCATAAGGTAAAGTAACTGATCATATTTAAAGAAATGTTTAAATGTGTCCCACACAAGCTGTGGGAGTGACTAAACTGAACAATGCAAACATGTGTAAGCTATATATCTGAGGATAAAAGGAAAGAGAAAGAACATATGAGAATAATGAATATCCATCATTTCCTTTTTGGAAGGTTGATATTCTTGTCTTGGCAGCTAGTCTTCATGTCCTTATCTTCTGCTCCTGATCAGGATAGTGTACCTACAAAAAATTGGGAAAAAGCCCTGTTAGAAGCTCTGGATATTCAAAATCATCATATGCTTTATCAACAGATATAAAAACTTAAAGACATTATGCATCTTATGTGAATGGATCAAATCAGACATGTGCAATAAATTAGATCATCATGAGAAAGATCAATTAACTTCAAGAGGTATGTTTTTATGCTAACTTGTTTGTTCACTATGCAGGTATAGGAAAGTAATGTTGCTAATTTGAAGACATTAAAACATGTGGAGAAAATGTGGCTCCCACAAGGGTAGAGCCCAACTTGTTTCCTTCTTATTCATTCAAGAAGGATATAAGATTGCAATAGATAGAATGCACTATTCACAAAGATATTATGCATTGGAATAGTCAAACTTGCAAATGGAGTGAAGTCATCATCACAGAAGTGAAGAGGAGTAGTTGTGCCTATAAACTATGCTCACTTCAAGGAACAACTTGTTAAAACCAGATCAGTCATGTTCAAAATGCTTTATCACATGTTACAGGATGAACATAGATTGATATGTAGGTACAAAAGTACAATGATCAAAGAAGTGAGTACAATCATTAAAGGTATTTTCCCATCTTCTTATAATGATTGAACTATGTTTTTGTTGTTCAAATATAGTTCATAGATAAAATAGTGATCATAAAAAGAGCAAGTATGTATGATAGTGGCAAGTATTATAAGATTTCAAGCTTCTATGTCATCATAAACTCATGAAGCTACTAAAGAAAGATAGGAAAATATGCTAAGATCAATAATCTTGATTCAAAGACAATCATAGCTCCAATTAAAGGTTTAAAAGCATATGGAACAACCATGTAAACCATAAACAATGCCTCATGGAGATGGAGATATGACAGCCCTCAATGAAAATTGCATGACATGCATACAACCAGAGTTCATCAGGTAAACAATCATCATGACAGTCTCTTGGACTGAAGAGTAACTGTGATATATACAGAAGATAGAAGAGCAAATGCAAATTAATACAGTAATAAAAAACAACCATGTTAGAGACTGGAACAACATACAATCATAGCATCCTTATGCTATTTTAAACCAATATGAAAGATACATCTATGAATGGTAAAGCTACAGGAGGTAGCATGGAGCAAGGAAGCGGATCAGGATGTTCATGTCATGCAATACAATTATAGTCATAGCTACAAGAGGAAGATCAACTTCTAAAGTGATCATGTCATATAGGAGATAAAGAGTGCTAAAGCTATAGGAGTTGATTACCATATCAAAGATACTAGTTCTTTCATACATCCAAATGACACTTAGATAAAGAAACAAAAAGATAAAAGGTTTTGTATGTTTCTCATTTTTGCATAGTCAAAGGGACAGGCCCAGTTTATACCAAAATGCTTATCATCTTTTTGCAAATTGAAGATACAGAGAGAAATGATCAAAGAGGCCTAATATAGAGTAATGTTTATGGAGTTTTCATTAAAAATATAGATACAAAAGTTGCAAGCCATGACCAAGAAGATGATATTTTCTTTCAAAAGATGAAGACCCTCTGTATATACATTTTGAAACCCTTATATTTTCATAAATGCAGAGGAAGATTGAAAAATAAATAATGTTCTTACAGGTCGTAGCCATAGGAGTATATTTTCTACAATGAAATGAAAACCCTCATCTTTTCTTAAAACCTTATGCATTTTTTAGATATACAGAAGAAGAAAGGTGTGAAAAGATGAGTATACAGCAGGCTATAGTCAAGAAAGGCCTTGTTTCTTTTCCAAAAAAATGAAAACCTCAAACTTCTTTTTGAAACTTGTGTTTTTCTTTTTGTAGAGCAAAAGAAGCTTGAAAAGATGATACAGTGAAGCATGGTTGTAATAGAGAAGCCTTTTTCCTTCAAGAAAAAGAAGACCCACTTCATTTAAAAAAAAAATTATCAAAAAATGCATACACAGTCAAGAGGAATGAAAATAGTAAAGGTAAAAAAGGATTTACCTTACGATTTGCAGTGAGAAGGAAAGCTACAAAGGCCACGGCCTTTATTTTTGAAACCCTCAGAATACATGGAGGTTAACACAAAAAATACACAGAGATAAGGGAGTCATGGTTAGAGACTAAAGTGTAAGACTCATAAAAAATGCTCAAAAGTAACTATCCAAGCCACGACCAGAGTGAAGATAAAATTATAGAAAATCAAGAAATGGTTTGGTTTATCACACACAAAAGCTTACCTTTCATATTTTTGCCAGAAAATGAAGAAGAATCGACCAAAGAAAACTTAAAATTGTAGAGAGGAGCATACTTCCATTAAACCCTAGCCATTGGTCGAGTTGCAGAGACAGAGTGCAAGGAAAAATGAACAGATCAAAATGACAAAGTTTAGGGTTCTCAAGTGCTTTTGGTTGATGAGTTTCCTCATCTTTTCTTTTTTACTTAAAAAAAATAAAAAAATCATTGCCTTATCTAACCATGTGGTCAAGACTTATGTCTTGAAAAAACTAATGATTGTGCACAGGGGGGTCGTGAGGCCAAGTTATTTCCTTTTCATTTTTTATTTTTTCTAAGTCAAAAAATACAGTCATATCAAGGTAAGGCTTAATGCCTTTATTCCCATTGTCTCCACAATGGTCGACAAAGAAAGGTCGAAGATTCCTCATACAAATATGAAGACCAAGTCAAAGGTCAAAGCACCTATGTATCTACTTTGCAAAGATTCATGTGCTTATGCATTTCAAAATGCATCTAGAATGTATAAGGTAAATTCATTATATGGTCAAGTGTAGCAAAGGTGGCAGTGAGATGGATAGGGTGATATTGCATTGTGAAATCAAATCAAGTCAAAAGTGATTCTAATATAATAATACATGATGCATGGAGAAGTCAAAGTCAAGGCAGAGATATGGATAGAAATGATATGCATTATGAAGAAATGCAATATGAAGACAAGGATGGTATAGTTGTGATGATGCAAGGTGGTGGAGTAATAAGGAGGTGTAAATGTATTTATCATTTTTTTTATAATGCACATTTATTTTTGCATGTAATGAAGTTAAGTATTTGCATGGGAGCATAAGGAGAGAATATTCTTTATTTTTCATGCATGATGGCCTATTTCTTTTTTGGCATCATTGTTAGTGAAATCATGTAAATTATGCAAATATAAAAGGAGAGATAAGGTGTTATTTTTTTCTTCCATTTCTTCATGATTTTAGAACCATAAATAATGTAAACAAATTAATAAATTAATATTTCTATAAATTACTTTATTATTTTGTCACAAGTTGTAAAATTAAAGAAATTAGACAAATTGAAACTCTTAATAGAGTAAATCATGCAAATGATTACTTTATTTCTTGTCCACATTATCTACACATGCAAAATCATGCAAAATGGAGGAGTAGAGTTAATTGAACTTTGAGGTCTTTTTCCATGACTTGGAGGACAAATTGGATAGATTTTGGTTAACTCTTGGGTCAAACCCATGGAGACAAGCAGATTTGAGCTATTTTTGCTCATTTTGAGGTAGTTTTGACCCTTATTTTTAGGGATTTCATTGTTTTCTCATGGATCAAATTGGAGAGCTTATTTTTAGAGGCAGTTGACTGCAATTAATTTTTTCTATGCCTCTTAGAGAGAGCAAACTATATATTGTAAGAAAAATTTAGGTTTTTCTAGTTCTTGCCTTTTTGCTCTTCACACTTTGAGAGGGAAAGAGGTTTTGTAACTCACTTATTTGTAGATTTATAGAGATTACAATAGGTTACAGGTTCTATACTTTATCATTTTACGCAATTATTTCCTTTATTTTTCAGCTTGATCAAGTATCTACCTTCCATTAATGCAACTTGCATGAGTGATTTGATGAGATTTTATTGTGTTTAATATAAGAACCTTTAAAATCATTATCTCATTTGTACTTGTTTGTGTTAGATAGCATTAAAAATCTAAGGTCTTAGGCTGTGCAATTGGAGAATCTTTCTTTTATATTGTGAAAAACCCCTTTTCCTTCAAAAATAAATATTTTTCAGCCTCCCTTAGAAACATTTTTGTGATAACTTTGCTGAAAGTGGTTTGTGTGGATAGATTTTCTGAGATCTATTGTGAGTTAGATTGCCAGGTTTTCATCATTATTAGGTGAATCACCATACTTTTACAGTTTTATTTGCTTTTAGAAAGATCCTTTTAACCCTTCTCCACATCAAAGTCATAGATCCAATTGAATATTTTAAGGGAACCAGCCCATAATCTGGAGGTTCAAACTTGACATAGGTCACCCACAGCCTGAGTTTGACCCCATGTTTCGAAGGATTACTGAGTATCACAACTCCGCATCACGGGTGCAATCCTAATCGACAACAGGTATAGTACTTTTGTGTTTATTTCCTTTTAATTATATTATCAGTCTAATTTTACACATACCTCCTCTCATATATTAGTGTAGAATGTGTATACCACATGTCTACTTCCTTTCATGAACTAGGTGAATTTTGAGCTTAGAAATGAACCTTAAGGTAAAATGATAATTTCAAGGTAGGAAGTGACTATGTGGAGGTAAGTGAAAATGAGGGCACAATAGTGATGAGTAAATAGAAAATGTATAGAAAATGGTGAAATTAAGACAAAATAGATATGAATAAGAATTAGGCCATAAGCCAAATTTAACATAAAATATGTCGCTTGTCAAAATGTTATTTACATAAAAGACATTCCCATCAAAATAAACACAAAAATAAATAAGAAATAAACATACTAATTTCACCATTACACCTATATATTAAATATTATATATAACATATAAACACATCTAAATAGAGAATTATATATATAAATAACACAATTTTCTTAATATAATTTTCTCTTAAAGAGGGTATATGAGATTCTTTTAACATTAAATCATAATGCACTTAAAAGAAAAATCTATTACAACTTTGTTGAATAAAAACATCATAAAAGAGAGGAAATAAGATTTTTAAACACTTAACTATAACAAAGTTAATCATTCAAATAATAGAAAACAATGAATAAGGGAGAGGGGGTTTAATTGAACTATGCTTTTCTCTTTTCAACCAACCATTGGAGCATTATAAAGAAAATAACATTGTTATTTTACTTTTTTACATTCTATTTTATAATTAGATTAAATATATTGCCACTTAACACAAGTTTTTATAATTTTTTTTGGTCTAAAGGATTTTAATAATCATAAATTATAGTGATTAAATTAATATAATGAATACACGTCGTTCATGGCACAATGTGATGGTTAAGTCGTGGCATTGTTAATAATGCCACCAAGTTTCAAACCTATAATGAGCCAATGAGCTCATGAGCTTTGAGCCTTATTGGACCAAAGAGCTTGTGGGCCTTACATTCCTACAAGATGCTTGTTGGGCCAACGAGCTCGCGAGCTTAAAGCCCCCACTAGGCCAATGATCTCACGGGTCTCAACTGTCAACATTAATGCAGCGTGTTCATGCCAGGTGATCATACTAGGGGATGAGGTCCCCTATATTGTGGTCTCACCAGTTCATATCTCTAATAAAAAAGCATTGAATGATTAAAAAAAAGTTAATATAATGAATATCCTTTCTTTCTTATCTTCTAACATTTTCAACCTTTTATTAATATTAGAATATTTTGAAACTCTGTCATTTTTATGCTCTCAAAATAATTACTAAATAAGGAGAGTAACTCACCACTCATGTCCTTTTGACATTATCAAGCACAAAAGTTTATAGTTATCCCCAAGATAAGAGGGTGTCCAAGTGCTATAAAAGGGATATAATATCACAACAAAGAGATCCTCCTAACTATATTTTTTTAAAGAAGCACAGAATAAACACAAGGGTGGAGCTTTGTCTTCATAGTGAGCCTTTTAAAGGGCTCTTACAAGGAGGGCAAGGGTGAGGTGGGAGGGGAGACTAAACCATAAAACCCAAAATTTCATAACGATATCATCTCTATCCTATAGGGAGAACACAAGAATCAACCAACCATCTTGAGAAGACATGGACTCCACTTCACTTCAAACCACATGCTATCCATACCCCTCTCTTCCCAAGGCTAAAATATTTGACCCCTCCAAGGTGAATTCAAGTTTACCCACCCATATGTACTACCACTATTGCCTTAAAAATGCATTATAAAAGAGTGCAAAAATCTATTTGTATCACATTTAAAATCACCATAATTCACCAATTTGAATTTTGTATGGCATATGTGATCCCTCTCAATGGCATTAAGAGGTTGTGTCACTTGACACATAGAACACCCTCTCACTTCTCACTTTACCATACATGTATCTTATGTAGACATGATGCAAACATCAATCTTATATCCCTATTACATGCATACATCATAGTTCTTATTGTAACATGAAAATCAATCATTATTAACTCTCATAGATTACCTATTAGATTTTTCTATAGGAAAGAAAACAACCAAGACCAAATTCCATAGTGATATTCACAACACTACTTAATATTATATAATAGGTTAAATGATGCTATTTTCCATTAATTAAGAAAGCAAATACATAGAAAACTAGAAAGCATGAGAGAAAAATAAAGCTAGGTGGGGTATTTATAAAAAAAATGCAAAGAATGAAGAAAGAATATGAAGAGACGCCACTTACTTCACTCAACATTATTAGTCAAAATGAGCCTACCTAAGAAAGCTAAACTAGGTGAAGGAAAATACCTAATAAACTAATAAAAGGAATAAAAACCTGCACCAACACTCTGCCTTAAGCACAACTTAGGTGGGTGATAAAAATGGGTCCTAGAAATGTGTTGCATAATGAGGTACCCATGTACAAGTGATTCCCCCCATAGATAAGAAACCCCCCACAAGAGAAACAAAGGCCCCCCAAGAGAGAAATTAAGAGTTGTTCAACCCCTTAAATGTGTAGCATCCTACACTAGAACTGAATGTGAAAAAAGATTCATGATGTAGGTATCAAGAATATATGTATTTGTGCATATGTCAATGGTGAAATGTACCACTATAGAAGATGACAACTCCAAAAATGAGACACAACAGGTGCCAAATAATATGAACATGATGATGTAGCCCCATAAACACTATCATCAAAGAGGAGGACTAAGTCCTCAAAAGTGTCATTGAGATAAAAAAAAATGTGTGACTCCATAAATAGATGTGAAATGTCTAGTAGATAGATGTCCCAATGAGGTGGATCGAGAAGAATATGAACCTTCTCACAAGAATCATTGGATTCCTTCACAAATGCAACACTAAGCTCTATAAAAGTAGCAGGAGATGGTGGTGGAATCTGAACACATGTCTTTATAACCTTAGTCGATGAAAGGACTTGAACGTTAAGATGACCATATGACACATCCTGAAAACTATCCACACTAGATATTTGAGTATGAACTTCAGTCGAAGGATCATTAGGGGGAAATGTGAGAAGCTATACAATCTATAATGATCATGTACCTCCCTAAATGCAATAATATCACTACTATGTAAATCTCAAATAACCACATAACTAGTTGTAAACTCCACACTCTTACATATCCCACTATGTGTATGTATACACCTAAAATTGACATGACTCTACCTAAATAAATGTTTTAAATATTTATTTCACCTTTATATTCCTCTATCAATAAATAAATAAATTTATTTATTTATTTGATTCACTTCCTCTCATTTAATTAAATAAATTACATTTATTTAATTAATTAAATTCATCTACACCAACTTCATTCTTCTAAATAATTAAATAATTTTAATTATTTAATTAAAATCTTTTATTCTTCCAAATTTAAATAAAATGTAATTTTATTTAAATTAAATCTTAAATCTCCACAAAAATAAAATATATTTAAATATTTTATTTATTCCTCTCAATTATCTACAAATAATTAAATAAATCTATTTATTTAAATATGCTTTCTTATCTTCTAAAAATCTTCACATCTTCTAAAAATATATTCTTCTTGTCATACAAAAGCAGAAGCCGAGTTAAAGAAACTTTGCTCTTAAATTAGAAAAATAAATTCTAATTTAAGAAAAATAAAATCATCCTCATCAAGAAAGCATTTAACTCAACAAAGCTTCTTTTTGAAGGACACATGTCCTTCTTCTATTCGCGCACATTCGCACGAACATTCTCCTCTGTTGATCTTCTTATTTCTTCTCAACCATTGATATTCCTTCATCCAACTCTATAAATACAACCTTCTTCTTCTATCTTTCAGATCCATCGCTTGAGTAAACTTATGCTATAGAAACACTAGCGCGCCTTTGGCACCCCCATCTCCATAGCACTTCATATCATCCATTTCATCACTGTGTTGAAGCTCATCTTCCATCACACAAAGTATCAAAGCCAATTTCTCCTTGTCATCTTGAGGATTCGAAGCGAGGAAGAAAGCTTCCTGAGGGCCAATATTCATCTCCATCAAGGTCAAGTAAGAAAAGGCGAACAATGGAAGACGTAAGGTAAAGGTTGTGAGTATCATCTTGTTCTTATTTGTAAACCTTTTATCTTCATTATTCATTGGTGTTTGGGTTTATTATTGTTATTGATTAATCCGCATTTCACCCATCACATTTTGGTGCCCACCGTGGGGCTCTTGCCCCTTTATCTAATCAAAATCTAAGTTTTCTTAGTGACAGGTTCCATACAGGTGTCGTACAGGTTTCTGACAGGTGCATTCGGTGCATTTATCCTCTCAACCGGCACTTCTACCTCCTGTCATAGTGCATACAGTACTCCGGCGCATCCAACCTCCAAGATAGTGCATCTACCTTCTATTTCGGTGCCTCTGGAAATACGGTGCATTTATCCTTTGAGACGACTCATATGGTCCCTGTTCCGGTGCCTACATAATACCTACATATATACTCTCCATCGCGGTGCTTTTATACTGTTTGACGACACTTTTGTCAGTTTAATGCATATGTATCTTATTATAGTGCTTTTGACACCTATCTTAGTGCATCTGTACAACGACGCATGCTAGATCTATTTATGCGCATTCAGACTGCATAGCAGTGCCTCTGTCCTACACTGTGGCTTTAGGGTTTCATCTAATTTTTATGTTTGAGATAACATTTGTCTTACAGGATTAGAGGCTGGATTAGATCATTTAGCTGCATTGACTAGTTCATTTAGAATAATTAGGGAAAAAAGTAACAAAAAAAAATGCATGCATGCAATGTTCATGTAGTCTTTAACTAGGATGGAGAGTAACTGAACCACTGCTATCTTTGCATTTGTGATTTCTTTCCTAATTAGATCATTGCTATCTTACAAATGGAAAATGAACATTGCTATCTTTAAATACACTTCAAAGTTAACAAATGCATGAGTGCACAAGTAGATAGCCCATTTAGTTGTTTTCTTTTTAACTAGAATTGGATAAATCAGTGTTTTCTGTGCTTATCGAATGACAATAGGCTTATGCTCTCCCCTTTACTGGGTGACCAAAAGGCCAGACTTGTTATTCCATCTATTTAACCTTTAGAGGGGCCTGCCCTTGGATGCACGCCTGTCCAAGCGGGAATGACCCTGAGTGGAAACAGGCTAAAGCCAAGCCCTACTGATCCACTTTAAATAAACTGTGCTTGAGGTGAAAGCCTCCTGCAACGAGTGTTGTTGTGTTACATCGACAGCCAACCTCCCCTAAAACCCTCTAAGGTGTAACCCTTTGAGGCTGGGAGACTCCATAATGGAGAGTAGTGTCGCCACACATAACCACTCGAACAGTTGCCTTGACTAGGAACCACTTGTTTAGTATACCAAAAACCCCTATTTGTTGACACAAAGGGCAGAGCTCTTGAAGCAACCTTGATTCATGTGATTCTTAGTAGAGGTAGCAGGGACAATCCTATGGTTTGGTGGGGGTACAAGCCTAAGGAAACCTAGATCTAGTATGTGTGAGAAGTGAGTACCGTGGAGGGGAGCCAGTACTACCAGATCCTGGAGCTACATGCTTTGAATATGCACAGCTAGAGGATTCAACAAATACTATCCTATCCAGCCTAGGGTGTACTTGTTTTTGAGTCAAAATAGTCCAAAAATACAAAAAAATGACAAAAGATAAAAATCATGAAAACTTCTGTGTTTGCTGTGTCTTGCCATAATTGAACATCAAATTTTAGAAACACCAAGTTTTCAAACCAAAAATAGAAAAAACCTTGAAAAATGTTCCAAAAACTCTAAAAAACCAAGCTAAAACCACAGTTGCGCATTTGTCATGACCTGTGGCACATTTGATCCAACTTTTAGCACATATAAACTATGTTGCGGTGCATTTAAAACATTGCCAGAATTGCACATTTGATCCGACTTGTGGTGCATTTGAACTCTATTATTGTGCATTTAACTATTGCGCATACAATCCAGTGAGCAAATCCGTACCTTCCAAGAGCAAAATTTTCAACTTTTCAAAAACCATTTCAAACCTGTCTCAATTTTTCCAAAATCTGATTAAGATCTTGCAAATCAACCATTTCCCTCTCTTTCCACACCATAGCTACTTTTTCATCCAAACTCTCACAAAACTCTTCCAAAATCCAACAGGGTTAGAACCAAGATATTCTTGATCGCATCAAACCTCAAACAAACCTAGTGAGTCTCCACTATCAAGGATCACTTATCCTTTTCTCTCAAAACTCTACTAGGGGATTGTGCAAGACTAGTCCACATCAAGTAAACAAATTTCTATCATCCTTGCTTTGACTATCATTTTGTTCATCCACTTGTTTGACACCAATTGATCTAAGGAGAACCTTGCTAAAATCTTGTCACCTTCTAGCACATTGTTCAAAACTTTCTCACTCCATCTCATCTCTAGTCACCTTGCATGGTCTTAACACAGTCTCAAAAACAAAAATAGATTGAAATGGCTGAGAAAATTGTTCCAAACGGTCACGAAAGTGATGAAGAAATTTCTATGGATGAGATCCTTCAAACGTAGCATGACCCAAAATTTCAACGCCTATTGGAAAAGGTACTTGCCCAAGAGCCTACCAAATTCTTCTTACACCTAGCAAATCTAGGACTCAAGCTCCCTAAAGATTTTGATGTAGAGGCTCTAAAAGAAACTAAGGAAGAAAGAAACCCTGAGGGAAGTAGACATGAGGAAGTACCCATAGACAAAAGCAAAGCAACCATTGATTCCATAGATGCCCTAAGTCTAGTGAACCAACAGATCCAAGCTTTACAACAACAATTCACAGACATGAAAACACGAGCATCGACTAAACATTACACCCTAGAGGATATTTCACCATATCCTTTCGATATGACCTTGATCATGATACCTTTCCCCTCTAAATTTGAGGTACCAAAATTTGATAAATATCGAGGAAAGGGTGATCCAAGGGACCACATTAGGGAATTCAACGTTGCTTGTCTTGAGGTCGCACATACTGACACTTACCTTATGCGACTATTTCCTTGAAGCTTGGGAGGACAAGCCATGGAGTGGTTTTCTAGACTACCACTCAGTATTAAAACATTCAACAAAATTGTGGACAAATTTGTCATGCACTTCTCCTATAATATTAAGCATGACACCTCAATCTTAGATCTTTGTAACACCCAGCAAAAAGGTGGAGAGTCTTTTGCTGCCTTCCTACAAAGATGGAGACAACTGGAAAGTAAGTGCCCACACCAAATGCCTGAAAAACAAATGTTGGAAATGTTTGTCCATAACTTACAAACTGACCTAAGCTATCAGATACAAATCCAATGTCCTACTTCCTTTAGCAAGGTCATTGAGATGGGTCTAATCATCGAAAAAGATTTAATCGCCAAGGGTCAAATAAAGCTCTATAAGGACACTCCTAGTACCAATAACAACACTAATAAACCAAGATTCTAGACAAAGAATAAAAACATTGTGAACGATGGGGTGGTAGATGCCAAGAATGCGGCACCTAAACAACCAATCTTCAACTTATCAACTCCTCAAAACAACCCCCCACAAAACAAACCAAGAAACACTGAATCACGGTTTACCAACTTTCCACCTAGGAGAAAATTGACACCTTTGGGAGAATCATTGGAAACCGCCCTATGGAAGTTAATCACAAACAAGATCATAAGACTTCCCTCAACACGAGAATATGAACCAAAAGTCAAACCTCATTGGTGGAATGACAACGATTTCTGTGAGTACCACCAAAACAGGGGGCACAAAACCAACGACTGCATTGCACTCAAACACACTATCCAAGACTTGATCAAACAAAACAAAGTGTCACTTGATGGACATACCTCTAATAGTGATCATCAGGGGTTCAAGGATCCTCTTCCCAACTATGAGCGAGGACCTTCCAACAAAAACAATAGTGGCTCTAACAATGCAAATTACACAAACGTCAGCTTTGACTATGTTGTTAACCATATCTCAGGAAGTGATTCACGCATCAATGTGATCACTATAAACAAGGATCCGGATTGCAATGTTGTCACCCATAGTAATAGAGTCACTCTTAGAGGAGCTTCCTCCACTCCGGCTAATCAGTACAGTATCTTGGATCACCTACACAAGACACCTGCACATATCTCCATTCTGGAACTTCTATGTCTATCCCCGTCTCATAGGGCCATACT
Organism: Cunninghamia lanceolata; assembly: GCA_027924645.1. Lineage (NCBI taxonomy): Eukaryota > Viridiplantae > Streptophyta > Pinopsida > Cupressales > Cupressaceae > Cunninghamia > Cunninghamia lanceolata. Next base: position 21,138,142 of record BSBN01000627.1, read on the forward strand.
TGACAAAGCCTTAGTAGAAGCCTCTATCCCCATGAACCTTGCTGAAGAATAGTTTCAAACCATGGTAGGTCACATTACCTCACCTCACTCCCTATCATTCACTGAAAAGGATGATATGTCAATCACTCAACCCCATAACGCTTCTCTTCATATCAAAGCCTTCATACACAAACATAAGATAAAGAGGGTCCTAATCGATGGAGGAGATAGTTTGAATATTTGCACCTTGAAGCTAATCCTTACATTGGGGTTTTCAGAAAAGGCTATAGATCCAAAAAGGAAAATCACTATCAAAGCCTATGATGAGGAGGAGAGAACTTCCAAGGGAATTGTTACTTTACCGATCAAAGTAGGACCTGTAGTAAAAGATGTGGCTTGCCAAGTCCTTGATATGGAGCTAGCGTATAACATTCTTCTTGGGAGGCCATGGATACATGCTCTATAAGCAGTACCTTCAACATACCATCAGTGTATCAAGTTCCCCTATGAAGGTCAAGAGATCACTATACAAGGCGACCTCAATCCATTTCAGTAGTGCAACTCTATACAATCTAAACCTGAAGTTGTGATCCCTAACAATCGTACCTCTGCTTCATCTTCATCTCATGTTGACACAGCATCACTTGCTTCCTCTTCAAAAGCTCCTCAACCTAACCTTCGGCTCAAGATAAGGGCTTGGGTGAGTACACAATCTCCCAATCCCTCTGTTTAGTACAACTCCCCCTATCTCCTAGATCCTATGGGAGACCTATCATGAACAAATCCAAAGCAAAGAAAACTACCAAAGGTCTGTTTGTAAAATGGGGAAGCCTTGAAGATGAGAGTGATGAAAAAGATATCCTACAATTGTTATACAAGGATGAAGGCAGTTCATCGACACAACATGACCATCACATTATACAAACTGAACAATATGGTCAAGGTTTCCAAATTCTACAAAGAATGGGATACGAAGGACATGGTCCACTCGGTTCAAGAAAGGATGGTATCACTAAACCCATCCAACCTCATACCTTGATAGTCTGAGACACTACAGGGCTAGGTTACACTGGCGCATCAAGAATCAACAGAGCAAATAAGAATAAGGATAAGCAAATAGAAGCATCTACTAGTAATTTGGTTGAACAAATTCAGCAAATGCAACTTCATCTGGGGAGTGAGACCGATTCAAATGAATATGAGTGGGATAGTCTCTCAGAGCTATCTTGTGATGAAAAAGATATCAACGTTGTCCACGAGTATGACCCAACCCACGCAAATGAGGAATAAGGTCCAAGGGCTAGACCACTAGAGTCCATTCTGCATAATAATGATAGTGAAAGTCATGAGGAAGGAATGATACCCCCCTTGATAGATCTGCTAATAGAGAGTACCATTGTAGACTTTGTCCGTGCTTTTAACAACTCTATCCTAACCATCAACGCCATCGAACCAGACCAACCCAATGACCCCTTACCTTTGGTGCACCCCGAACTCATAGATTGGGACCTACAAGGAACTACCCCTGAGCTCGATACCTTTGAGAACGATGAAGCCATCATAGACTATCTTGAGCTTAGAGATCATTTACCCATAGGGGACCATAGAGCTAGCTATGCTATAGAACTCAATGAGAACACCTATTTTGGTGAGAGTGCCAAGCCTTTCAGTCAAAAAAATGTCAAAATGAAAGAAAGATCTAATGGTGAAAACCGTTCTATGGCAGTGTTAGATCATGAAAATAGTAAAAATAAAGACGTATCCAATGGTGAAAACCTCTCTGAGGTGCCAAAGGATGGAAGGCTTGACCCTCTACCCAATCTTACACATCAGGAGAGATCTTCAATCTTGATAGAACCAGCAGAGATGATTAATGTCAACACAGGTGATAATCCCAGAATGGTCCACATGGCAAAGGCTTTAACAGAACAAGAAAATCCATCATTCACTGACTTCTTCAAGAGAAAACAAATCAACTTTGCTTGGACATATGCAGACATGCTAGGGCTAGATCCGAATCTCATAATGCATCATTTATCTTTAGCTCCAAGAGCTAAACTAGTAAAGCAAAAACTGAGAAAGATGCACCCACATGTGGCCCTCATGGTGAAAGAAGAGCTAAAGAAACTATTAGATGTCAGATTCATCAGACCAATAGACTATCCTGAGTGGGTTTCAAACATAGTACCAGTGGCCAAACCGGATGGCAAAGTCTAAATACGTAACGACTTCAGGGACTTGAACAAAGCTTGTCTGAAAGATGATTTCTCCCTGCCAAACATTGACATGATTGTAGATCTCACGGTAGGGCACACTATGTTGTCACTAATGGATGGTTTTTCCAGATATAACCATATAAAAATTACACTTGAAAACCAACACAAGACTGCATTCACATGTCCTTGGGGCACCTATTGTTGGTGTGTCATGCCATTTGGTTTGAAAAATGCCGGCGCAACATATCAGAGAGCTATGACCACAATCTTCCACGACATGATGCACACTATAATGGAAGACTATGTTGATGACATTCTAGCAAAATCACTCACAAGAGGACACCTGGCAGTACTGGACAAAATCTTCACTAGATTTGAAAAGTTTAATGTGCACCTCAATCCAAAGAAGTGCGTGTTTGGAGTTACCTTAGGTAAACTACTTGGCTACATAGTGTCTACAAATGGAATCGAAGTCGACCCAGCTAAAGTGAAGGCCATCATGGAAATGCCGCCTCCTAAAAATCTCACTCAACTAAGGTCCCTACATGGAAAACTACAATCTATCAGAAGGTTCATTTCTCAACTGGTAGACAAGTGCCACCCATTTTCTCACCTTCTACATAAGAATGTCCCTTTCAAATGGAATGATTCATGTGAACAGACATTTTAGCAGTTAAAAGAATATCTAATGAAGCCACCTGTGTTGATGCCACCGATTCAGGGTAAACCGTTACTACTATACATCTCAGCTACACCAACAGCTCTGGGAGCTCTCCTTGCACAGAAAAATTATGACGGGAAAGAACAAGCAATCTACTATATCAGTCAAACACTTGTTGGATATGAACTACAATACACGCCAATCGAAAGATCATATCTAGCTATGGTCTTTGCCTCACAAAAGTGGAGACATTACATGTTGTCACATTCGGTCAAACTAGTAGCAAAGATCGATCCACTCAAGTACTTACTCAACAAGGCAGCCCTTACAAGTAGATTGTCCAAATGGGTCATGCTTCTCAGCGAGTTCGATATCGAATATGTAGACAGGAAAGCAATAAAAGGCCAAGTACTTGCAGATCAACTGGCAGATGCACCTCTAACAGATGACAGCCCTCTAAGTTTTGAATTTCTAGATGAATCTATCTTTCACATAACCACAACAATCTGGAAAATGTACTTTGATGGATCATATACTCAGCATGGATCGGGGGCAAGTATCTTGTTGATCACACCTAATGGCGACACCATCCCTAAATCGTATAGATTGATGTTTCCATGCACTATCAACATGGCAGAGTATGAAGCCCTAGTCATTGGTATCAAGCTACAAGTTGAATGGAATATCAAAGAGCTTCAAGTGTATGGCGACTCACAGCTAGTCATAAATCAAGTAAATGATGACTACTAGACAAAAGATGAGAAACTGATCCCTTACAAATGAATGGTAGATGACTTCAAAGAATACTTCATCAAGATCTCTTTTGAGTAGATACCAAGGATTAAGAACAAAGTGGCAGACGCTATGGCAACAATTGCATCTCTCCTTGATATTCCAGATAATCAATCACATTATGAGTTCTTAGTCGAGCCAGTGTCTTGTCCTACATATGACACCCCTGAATCCCATATCATTTGCCACATTGTTGGAACCGATTCCCCCCTCTACGAAAAAATATTTGCCTATCTTAAAGAGAATACCCTCCCACCTGATCTCTCTAGTAACCAAAAATGAACCTTCATCTGTCAAGCATCCCGGTATGCCACTGTCACCAATACCCTATATCACAGAGGTCTCGATGGTACTCTCCTTAGATGTCTCGATAGTGAGGAATATCAAACTGCCCTGAGCGAAGTGCACAACAGTATATGCGGGACTCACTTTAGTGGCCCTACCCTAGCTAAGAAACTCATACGCATAGGATACTACTGGCCAACTATGGAACAAGATTCCTATCATTTTGTAAAGAAGTGCAAAAAGTGTCAAATCCATGGGAACTTGATACATGCACTAGCACAAGAGCTATAGTCGTTAATGACTCCTTGGCCTTTCTGTCAATGAGGACTCGACTTAGTGGGTAAGATTCACCCTTCTTCATCTAGTGGCCATAAATTCATAATCACTGCCACTAAGTATTTTGTGAAGTGGATTGAAGCCGTGCCTTTAGCCAATATCATAGGCAAATAGTTTGCCTCTTTTATCCTGAACTATATCATTTGTCGTTATGGTGTCCCTTCGTCCATTGTCACGGATAATGGACGACCTTTCAAAAATCAAGATGTCAGGGAACTATGCGACAAATTCCATATCCAGCACTACTTTTCAACCCCCTATTACCCCCAAGGCAATGGCCAGGCTGAGGCATCAAATAAAACTATCCTAAAAATCCTAAAGAAAACTGTCAATGATGCTGGTCATGATTGTTGGCAAGAGACACTATATGGATTCATGATTGTTGTCATTGATGGCAACAAAGTTCATCCCACACATCTGCAGGACATGGTGTGTCTCTACCAGAAGTCAGAGTGAAGAATGTTGTGGTCCAGTAAACAAGAACAGAGCATGTGGCAAGGTCCAACAGACAAGCCCGGATCTCTCAGAGGAAGTATCTTGGTGCAGTACAGATTTGGGGAAGTCAAGAGGACTACCTTGAGTGGTATATTCCAAGGATTTAGCCTCCAGTGATAGATGAGGAAAAAGATATGGATAGTTGAGTACCGGATTCCTAAGTGACAGTGTGAACAGAGGAAGAACTAACTGACAGAACATTAGACTACTTTCCGGATGAGTTACTGATTGTGGTAAAGGTTATGAAGGCATGAATCATGTCAGGCCAACATGATTAATGATTTATACAAGCATATACTTGATCCACATTACTTGATGTGCAAGGATTCAGCCGACAGATCAGAATTAGTGAAAAGATTGACTATTCCGGGTGCCGACTAGAAAGATGATGAAATTACTTGTGCGGATATATATACACAATGGATTTAGTTGTGAGAGTTGTGTAAAAAAAAGGATGTGCGAATAAAAGCAGAAGAGCAGAGCAGAAGCAGTAAGGAAGATCCGATATGTGAAAGGAAAGCAGCAAAAGAGAAGAGGAAAGATGAAGTGTAGCAGATCAGTATACTGAGCCTAACCGGAACTGAACTCCAGCATTTGTGGATGTTCCTAATCAGTTCAAGTATTGTATAACATTCTCTTTGTAGACAGTGAGTCTCTTGTAGGTAGTGTGCCTCTTGTGAGCAGTGTGCTCAGGCAGTGAGCCCTAATTGGCAAGTGTCATTTTGTATTTCCTTATTCTTCTAACAGAGAATAATCTTTGGGTTAATCACCCCGTGGTTTTCTCCCTTAATAGGGTTTCCATGTCAAAAATATTGTGTCATGTGTATCTCCATTTCATGGTTATATTTGCTTGTTTGAATTAATGCTGCATTGATTAATAAGAAAGTTTAGAAAGAAGAAATAATTAGGATAACTGATTCACCCCCCCTCTCAGTTATCAACAATTGGTATTAGAGCTAAGTTCCTCCTAACAGAGTCTAACAGCTCGAGGAAGATCTGGGAATCCAAATGGATGCATATGGTTTAAAAGAGAAACTCAAGACTGCTCTTGAGGATCTTGAACAGTCAAACTTTGAAGTCAATGAATTAAAGGAAAGACTCAAACAGGCTGATGATTTCATGAGAGAACTAAAAGACAAATTAAGTCTCTCTATGAAAAAGAGAAAGGAACTGCTTCAGCAATTGGCAAAACAAAGTGAAACAAGTAATGCAGAAGAAGAGCTGACTGAGAAAACTAAGTTATGTAAAAAATTATCAAAAGAAGTCATTATGGTAAGACATGAAATGGAAATAGGAGTTATAAAGTTTACCCAAGAGATTAAAGAGAAAACAAAAACTGAAGACAATCTAAGACAATCTCTCAAGGAGAAATTAGAAGATTTCTACCAGATGGATAGAATTATCAAACATCTTGAATTTGATCTTGAAGATGCTAAAGATAATGAAGAAAAACTTGAGGATCAAATTGTCTCTCTCAAAAGGGATCTTCAAACAGCAAATGAATATAAAGAGAAATTCAAGATAAGTTCTGCTCAACTTGAAGTTCTTCTTGGAAGTCAAAAGAGGGCAGATGACAAGTGTGGTTTAGGATATGAGAAAGGAGAAAGCTCCGGATCTGGTCAGAAGAATTTTGAATCAAAAAATCCAAGGAACAGGCCTAGAAGACCTCCGGTAAGACAGCCCAATGCTCAAAGATATCCATCCTTCAATGGATACTGCCATAGCTGCAATCACTTTGGTCACAAAGCTAATCAGTGCAGAAAGAGAGTGAATCAGACTAATTCATCCTTCTCCAGATAGTGTTTTAACTACAAAAGGTATGGTCACAAGTCTCATGAATGCAGAAATATGCAAATGAACAAATCATTCAATGGTAGATGCTTTACATGCAATAGAATAGGTCATATGGCTAATCAATGCAGATCAAATGGATATCAGTCAAATATGCAAAGAAATGTTGTTTGCCAAATCTGCAATAGGTCCGGTCATAGTGCAAAAGTCTGTAGAAGCAAGAATCAGGACAAAAGAGATCCGATATATCATAATCAGAATCAAGACAAGGGTAAACAAAAGATAAATGCGGATGAAGTTAAAAGTGAGATGAGCAAGATTTGGGTGAAGAAAAGTACTGAGAATGTAGAGGTTGCATCCGCACCAGACTCTGGTGCTGATATTCCTTCCAGAAATTAAAAAGTGAGCTCTGACTCAGGGGGAGACACAAAGAAAACCTTGTTCCTCCAGCCAGTCAATTGGTGCCGAAACTGGCACAAGAAGAGTTGCGGATTGAAGGATTCATAAGGAATACATTCAAACAAACTGTGGTTAAGATTTGGCAAATCCGTAAGTTGTTTAAAGTTCAAGATTGATCTGGTTCTTCAAGTCATCTGAATAAGGCAAAACCATAATAATGTAGGTTGAGCATTTATTGCAACCTGATATTAGGGTTTGTGGAGCAATATAAGGGTTTTCTCATTAATCACTTGTTCATTATGCACTCAAGAAGAAACGAAAAGTGAAGCTCTGCAACAAAATTCTCCAAGTTCATCGAAGATTATTCGCTGAAGCCATTACTTCCAGAAATCAATCCAACCAACTTTGTGAAACCAAAAGGTGCAAAAGGTATTTTTTGTTTTCAAATATCTCACTACAAATCTCTTGATAATGGGTACTCCGAATATTGTAAAGATTTGTGATAGACCTCGCCCTTCATTTAAGAAACATCCATACAAATCCTTGGAGGTAGATCCCCTAGGTGCATTTTCCAGTGTTCCGCATGGTGTTTTACACACCAAAGATATTAGGGCTTATATACACGCAAATGTTGAAGAGTTTGGGGAATTCAAACTAAGAGATATCTATCACAAACAACTGTTAGATGATTCATTTGAGCTCAAACCCCAATACAAGGGCCTCTGAAACAAATACTTTGCACAATACATACATTTCCCTTGTTTTACGGAGGATGAATGGGTTAGGTACATTCTGAGCAGAATACATGACAACTTCATGTGGTTGAATGGACCATTCAAGATCACTAAGGATGCCATCAGGGCAGTTACTAGATTACACTCATCCAGTGGGATTCCTATTCTCAAATCTGTAAAGAACCAAACTATGAGTGAGGCTACCGGATCTAATTTTGACAAAAGAGCAATGACAGTAGATGACATCACTGATCCGGATGTCAAGTTTGCCTCCATGATCATTAGATATAAGATATATCATTCTAGCAGAGAAAATTCTGTACCTGGAATTGCCATCTATACAGCTTATGAAATGTTAAGAAAGGATGCAGACTATGATCTCTGTCAGCTTCTCCTAAACCAACTCTTAGAGAATCTACATAAAATCAAGAAAGATAAAAAGAATTCATTCAAGTATGGTGGATTAATTTTGTGCTTATTCTTCTACTTTATGAATGAGCTTCCTGGATCTAATGGCTGGGTATGGGAGAGTGATAGGCCAGTAGCTATCCAAATCAGAGATTATTTGCATGGACTTGGTGATAACCAAGCACAAAATACATCTCTATGGGGATACTTTAAGAACTTTCAGAACATGATGCAAACAAGAGAAAGGATTCCCCAGTCCCTTGTTGATAAATACAAAGACACAATCTACTTTATGGTAGAGACTGATCAGTGCCTAATGGAGGCAGTAGAACCAAGGACAGTCTGGATCATGCCCATGGGGTATGAAGTGGATGAACAAATTGTGGAGCTGCATGTTCAACACATGCTAAGTCAGCCTAAAGATCCAAAGGCAGAAAGGTTTGGAACCTTTGAGGAGCTGAGTGTAAAGATTCATGTGGAACTCAGAGAACCAGAGATGAAAAGGAAGGTGAGAAAAGAAGTAGAACATATTGCCCAAGGCCTTGGGATCTCAAAGGAGGCACTTGATGCCAACCGGGAAAAGAGACAAAAAGATGATAAAGAGAAGAAAGAGGCAGAAAAGGGAAGCAAGAAAAGTGCTCCAATAGAAACTTCCACCTGGACTAGATCTTCAAAGAGACCAGCACCTGTCCCTGCTAAAAGCTCAAAACTAGAAGTCCAAGCATCTGGCAAAGGAGAGAAAAGGTCAAAGACAAAAGCTACAAGGGCTTATTCAAGTCAAAGAGATGAAGAGGAAATTTAATTTGATGAAAAAGTCAGGAAAATGAAGAAAAAGAAGAAAACATCCGATCAACCCTCTACCGGACAGAAGGAAGAAGAAAAGGCAGAGGAATATGTTGAAAAACCCACTCTTCACATTGACGACATAATCAAATCAGTCACAGTGGATGGAAATCTTCAGCCAATGGTTGAATTTTATGATGATTATGGTGAAGCAGATCAGAAGATATTGCAAGATGCCACAGTTAGGTATCTAAATATTTACAACAAAGCATTTATTAAAATTATATCTCTAATCCCTAAAAGCTTGGAGAAGGAGTTGGAAATGAGAAAGACCAATGCCATGGCAAAAGACCTTGAGATCCGGGAACAAATAGCTATTCAGCTATATCCTTCAATTGATCCCAAGACAATGAACATGGTATTCAAAGACTGCAAGGATGAATTCAGGAGCAAGGCAAAGATGAATCAGCTTATGCTTGGTGAGACCGACAAGGTAGCCAAGGACACAGAAGAGATTCTCTGGAAAACCTTCAAAAGATTTAATCTTCCTATTATAGAGGACTTGGGCACTAATCCCTCAACCACAAGTGTTGCAGAAGAAACTACTGAGAAAGTGACAGAAGAGGTGGGCTCTGAACAGACTAACATTTCTCCTCCGGGTTCCCCTACAGTCTCCAGATCTAAAGGAGAAGAAAAATTGCAGGAGAAAGAAGCAGAGGTAAAATAAAAAGAAGATGACAGTGCTAAGGCAGCAGAAGGAGAGAAGACTTCAGCAGAGACAACCACAACTGCTAGTGGTGGGATTGTAGAAGGAGAGAAAACTCCAAAGGACAGCTCCAAGACTGCAGAAGAGAAGAAACATCTGTCTCCAGCAAGAGACACTGCACAAACTGTCCAAGAATTCTTGAGCAAAGAAATAATGGAGATTGATGAACCGGAGCTTCTACAAGGTCCATTCAATTTTGATTCTCTTTCTCCAGTACAGACAATGAAGATAGCTTCATTTGCAAATGCTAAGGCTAATGAAAAACTCCTGAAGTCTCATATGGAAGACTGTGAGTTGATAGAAGCTGCTTCTGGAGTGCTGGAAAAGATCATGCCATCTTTTCAAAAGGATCCCACAGCCTCCTCTTCCGGTAATCTCAAAACCTTAGTCAGCGGTGTTAGTACACATTTTGATTCTCTAGAAAAATCAGCCGAAGAAAAGGTCTGGAAGGAGTTTTTGGATAAGAGATTCTCAAAGGTACAAGGATTAATCACTAATGATAGGAGAAATATGAGTATTGGAATAAAGAGCTTAGAAAATGGTCTTAAGGATGGCAGTGAAATATACAAATTTTGTATCTCCTGGTCCAAAGCAACAGTAGAGATTGAGAAGAAGATAAAAGAGCAAGAGGATAAACTACTAAGTTTGTCTCAAAGTTTTGATCCTCTCTCTTCCTCCATAGTAAATCAAGAATGTCAAACTGTTGCAATCACAAATGCAATGAAGAATTTTGAGAAGGAAAGGAAGAACATAATCAGCCAGATGGGTGAACTTAGAAGGATTATTATCCCTAAGTTAGAGGCCATGCATGAGGCCATAAATAATGCTCAGACTACAGCCCAGACCAATGATTTGACAGATCTTAAGAAGGCTAAAGCATTTGCATTCCTGTTGAGTGGTCACATCTTAATTTTGGACAGGATGAAGCAGAGTTGGGTGACAGAAGTTGTACAGATGAAGAATACTTTTTTAGACATACTTAAGTATATGGAAGTACAACTTGTATATATATACTTATGCGGCTAAGTATAGTTAAAATTTTGAAATTTTTTGGTATGCGGACCCTACCCTTTGCCATTGATGTCAAAGGGGGAGTGAGGAGAAGTGAAAAATGGGGAATCCAACTAAGGGGAAGCTCCAGAAAATGTATATAAAGACAGAGCATCAGCCAAGGGGGAGCATAGAGCATAGTGTAAACACTTAGTCATTTTTCACTAAGTGTTGCCATCAATGCCAAAGGGGGAGATTGTTGGCAAGAGACACTATATGGATTCATGATTGTTGTCATTGATGGCAACAAAGTTCATCCCACACATCCGCAAGACATGGTGTGTCTCTACCAGAAGTCAGAGTGAAGAATGTTGTGGTCCGGTAAACAAGAACAGAGCATGTGGCAAGGCTCGACAGATAGGTCCGGATCTCTCAGAGGAAGTATCTTGGTGTAGTATGGATTTGGGGAAATCAAGAGGACTACCTTGAGTGGTATATTCCAAGGATTTAGCCTCCGGTGATAGATGAGGAAAAAGATATCGATAGTTGAGTACCAGATTCCTGAGTGACAGTGTGAACAGAGGAAGAACTGACTGACAGAACATCAGACTACTTTCCAGATGAGTTACTAATTGTGGTAAAGGTTATGAAGGCATGAATCATGTCTGGCCAACATGATTAATGATTTATATAAGCATATACTTGATCCGCATTACTTGATGTGCAAGGATTCAGCTGACATATCAAAATTAGTGAAAAGATTGACTATTCCGAGTGCCGACTAGAAAGATGATGAAATTACTTGTGCGGATATATATACATAATGGATTTAGTTGTGAGAGTTGTTATTGTGTAAAAAAAAGGATGTGCAAATAAAAGCAGAAGAGCAGAGCAGAAGCAGTAAGGAAGATCCGGTATGTGCAAGGAAAGCAGCAAAAGAGAAGAGGAAAGATGAAGTGTAGTAGATCAGTATACTGAGCCTAACCGAAACTGAATTCCAACATTTGTGGATGCTCCTAATCAGTTCAAGTATTGTATAACATTCTCTTTGTAGACAGTAAGTCTCTTGTAGGCAGTGTGCCTCTTGTGAGTAGTGTGCTCGGGCAGTGAGCCCTAATTGGCAAGTGCCATTTTGTATTTCCTTATTCTTCTAACAGAGAATAATCTTTGGGTTAATCACCCCGTGGTTTTCTCCCTTAACAGGGTTTCCATGTCAAAAATATTGTGTCATGTGTATCTCTATTTCATGGTTATATTTGCTTGTTTGAATTAATGCTGCATTGATTAATAAGAAAGTTCAGAAAGAAGAAATAATTAGGATAACTGATTCACCCCCCCTCTCAGTTATCAACAGTGATTGGCATGTCCAACTAAATCCTGCGTTGTGGGCCTACCGCACAAGCATCCGCACACCCACATGTGCAACACCATACTCCCTGGTCTATGGATCTGAAGCTATCTTTCCCATTGAAGTCGAGATCCCATCCTTGCGAATTTCATTAAAAGGCCTCATATCTGATGAAGAATACAGAGTGACCAGACTTCAAGAGTTAGAGTTGCTCGAAGAGAGAAGGTAACAGGCCTTTAACCATCTAAAAGCATATCAGCAACGAATGTCTAGAAGCTACAATCATAAGGCAAAGCCCTGAGTATTCCAAGTAAGTGATCTTGTCCTCTAAGAAAACCCTAGAAATCAACAAGATGGAGAAAAGAAAGGAAAGTTTGAACCTAACTGGCTGGGTCGTCATTGCAGCCTATGGGTCAGGAGCATATCAACTGGCTAAATCTGAAGGTGAACTATTCGATGATCCTATCAACAGTATGCACCTTCACAAGTTCTATACCTGAAAACGCCAATGTAAGGGAGTCTTGAGAAAATCCAAAAAAATTGAAAAAGTGATTAAAAAAACAAACAAAAAAAATCAAAAAAATGGAAAAGGAACCAAAAAAAAAAATTGTCCTATGGTGAAAACCTGGCAAATAGGTGTCATGCATAATTTTAGCTTCCATGCAAATAAAAGCAAGTGGTGAAAACCTGGTAAACAGGCGCTATCTGTGACAAACCACTTCCTCCATCTGTCGTGACTTCTTCATGTCTTTTGTGTCCATCATATCATTCATCTTAAACCAATCCTTTGAATCATTGTCGAACTACGTCACCTCTGAGCTATCACGTAGGCAAGGCCATTCCCAATGCACCCCCAAGGCTCCACTGTCCCATTCATCCCATATCTAGTCCTTCTTTCTATCTAAGTCCATACCATTCTGCAAATCTTTGCCACCACCTAGGTCTTAGGTCCATCAGGTTCACCTTGAACTATGTTGCCTCTGCGTCGTCACGTAGGCAAGGCCATTTAACAATGAGCCCCCGAGGCACTAGGTCAGTCCCATAGGGTCCGTCTCTCCATGTCTGTTTGTCCTATCACCCATAATAAGTCGATCCTTTGTCTAAACTGGGGGCAATTCCTCGACTTGGTTACAGATTTGGATTCTTGAATGCCACATGTTCTTAGAGGATACCAATAAAGGATTGTGATACCTTTCACTAGACAAGCGCGCGCAACAAAGCAAGCTACCCAAAAACAAAAATCTTGACCCAAAACATCAACCTGTCAAAAATAGAGCACCATACCGAAACACTCAAATTGATTCTATATCAATTATGGCAAAAAGACACATCTAATGAAAGAATGCTTTTGTGAACATGTTAACTTGACAAAGTCTTGGATTTTTGTCATTATGTCTTCCTATGCTACTCAAAGATGCCACAAGCTAGAGATGCTATGATGGGGGCATAATCTTTTTCTTTGTCTGTTGTTTGTGGATTAAACTTTAGTAATGTGATGACTTCTGTCTAACAACATGATCAACAAAAGATCATCGACGACTTCGGAGGTCTGAACATGAAAAGAGGCAATCCTTGTCTGTTGAAATGCAAGAAATACTTAGTTCATCTAGATTCAAGTTTGACTAGATACTTGTATCAACTTGCTATATCAAAATCCATGTAAGGAATACTCAGGTCATCTCGGTCTAATTATACCTAGATGCTTGTATTTCCTTACAACATTTCAAAAAGAGAAAAATACCAAAAAGAGCCCAATGATGAAAGCAAAAGACTTGCAAATATCAAGATGACAATCCACATCCATCCCACATCCAAAAATCCATATCAACCATACAATTAGAACATCCTGCAGCATATCAAATGAAAGCCTCATTTCTTCATCTCTTCTCTTCTACATATCTATATCATCTCTGTGTCGATTGAGTACATTTGGACATATCAAAAACATAGCATAGGTAACATATCATACCACATGAGATAGTCATTCACATGATTAAATCATTTGCATACATAATTAGAGAATTAGGTCATCCACATACATTTGCATCAGTATACCAGCAAAAAATCAAAAACATAGACATATCCATATAGGGCTACATAAATCATATCCATGAACATTTGCATATCATATCATCCTAATCCATCTAGTATGCATCACATATACCAAACATCATAAGAAAGATTGCATCCATAACATATAAACATAGAATACATGCATGTAGACCATCAATAGCCGCATCATCATATATAAATATAACCATAAAATCGTGTCCAAATGTACAACATATCAAAATATATGTCCATCTCTCATAGTCATATCATAAAATGTATGCAAGGTACAAAAAGATAATGATACATGTCTCGGGGAAAAAATAATACATATACAAGCTATCTCAGCCATCAAAAATGTGTACATCAAGTCAAAAATTGGTACAAGTATCCAAATCTGGCTACCCCTGCTGCCGTGGAGCACTGCTCCCTACACTGCCCTCTCCTCTGTCTCCCCCAGACTGCTGGGGACCCCTGACTGATCCTACAGATCGGGACCCACTTGCCCTCTGAGATGCCACCGACTGGCTCCTGAAGCTAGGGGCACGCTGATCTGCTAACATTGCCCCATGGTATAGACCTCTATAATACTGAGCCTGCGCTTGCGCTCTGGTAAGCTCACTCTGAACCTGGGCTAATTGTGTCTGTGCCTGCTGCACCTGTGAAACCAAGAAGCTAGATGTACCATCTGTACCCATAGCCGTCACGGCTACATCTCTCTCTACTCTCATAGCCTGCATACTAGCTAAGGTTGCGTCTCTCTCTCTGGTCAACTCTAATATCTGTCCCGCATCTGCATCTCTGCGAGACTCTACTACTCTCAGATGAGTCCTCAGATCCCTAACCTGAGTCTGTAGTGCGACCATAGCCTGCTGCTGTAAGTTAGGCTAAGGAGCCTGCCCTACCTGTCCCTGTCCCGGTGCCACCTATTGTGCTGGCACCTGCCCCTATACCTGTTGCTGTGCCACCTGCTGTGGTGGTGACATCTGCCTCTGCGGTGACCCCTGCTGTGTCGGCACCTGTGCCTGTGCCTGTCCTGCAGCCTATGGCTACACACCTACCTGCTGACCTGAGGATCCCTCCCCAGACCTCCTCCTTCATCTCAGTCTGTCGTCTCCTCCTCCATCTCCCCCTCCTCCTCCTCCATCATCTCCCTGACCTCCTCTCCTCCTCCTCCATCATCTCCCTGACCTCCTCTCCTCCTCCTCCATCCCCCTCTCCTCTTGTCATCTCCACCCTCGTCATCTGAATCCTCCTCATTGATACGAGGAGCCAACTCTCCAAGTCCTAAATATGTAGGAAATGGGTGACCTACAAACCACTCCTCATAGTCTGGCGTCATGCCCGCATCCACTATGTCCCTCCTCATGGACCAAGTTGCATGAGGAATCTGCTAAAAATCTATCAAAGCCTCCTCATATGATGCCACGAGACCCCACCTGTATCTCTTTGCATGGGTCCTCGCAAAACGAGCCTGCCCCTGTGGCCTGCCCTGTACTCGACCAAAATGCCTCTGCACTCTACTCACAATCTATCGCTCTAGAATATACCTAGTCCTGCCAATGAGCCACCGCGTCTGGAAGCAATACGGAAGCTCATCCGCGTCATCATCCCATACCTCGCAGTCTAAGTATGGATGCCAGACACCACTAATCTACATTGTCAAACACGTGTCTCTAGTACTCAATCTTCCCCAGCTTGTGCTGGGAAATCACACCTGCATAGCCATAACTATAGGGCTCATCCCTCTGCTTGTGAAATAGACATACTGGCCGTGTGATAGCTATGTGCTCACACAACCAAAACTACAAGAGAGATAGACCCGCTGACAAACTGGCTCCTCTATGATACACCACCTGGTACATATCTCTGTTTAAGTGTGCAAGCACGCACGCACCCCATACATATCGGGTCCCATCTATGATCATACTCTCTAACACCCTCCCCAAGCCAATCGGGGCATACTATACCACCGATCAATCCTGCCACTATGCCTGTGAAGTAGTCATAGTAGTCATGTATGTCCTGCCACGAAATCACCTGCTCGACCAACTCAAGGTCATCGAACACCCGTCTGCACTCAGCTAATCCAGCATCCCGCTGTGACTCATACTCGACCAACTCTCCCTAAATAGGGAAGTGCAAAATCGGATAGACGTCCTCAAGAGTGACCGCCATCTCCCCCGTCGAAAGATGGAATGTGCCATCCTCACTATGGAATCGCTCCATTGCTGTAGTCAGCATAGCCCGGTTCGCGCGAACCTCAGGCATGAAGCAAACATAATGCAAACCCATCGCACCAAGCGCCTCACGGTCAGTCTCAGTCAACATGTACCACTGCAATAACGGTAAACGAAACTGCTCTCGTGACATAAGGGTATCCCAGATATCCTCCTACAACTAAGCAAAGCATAACGTCAATGAAATCCATATACAAGAAAACCAATTCAAAGCAATCAAACTATCCTATCATTGACTTAACATATTAAATTAATCAAAAACAAGCATATCATCTCTTGACTAGATTCTCGACAATCTCAGAGATCGCTTATCAATTGACGCATCGATCAAGGTGCCAATTGCGTTAATTTCGTTAAGTCAGCTAATTTTCCTAGTGCAAATGTGCCAATCTAGGTGGCAAATGCGTCGGTCCATATCATATGCACCTCTTCACTATGAATGCATTGCCCTTTGACGTGTATGCACCGTTTTGGCACACGTGCCGCTTATTATGACACATGCGTCGTTCTGCAATAGATGCACCAATTCAGAGCTTATATGCGCCAAACTATCATAGGTGCCGTAGCATATATCAAATGTGCTACTTAACAGCATATGCACCATTTTGGAGTGCATATGCGCTGAACGACAGTTCGGTGCATCTATCCTAGTATTTTTCTCTAAGCATTTATTGCCCTAATAAATGACTTTTAGCGAGTTTTGACGAACTACATACCGGGGGTCCTACCTCCGCTGGCTGATCGAATCATCGGACTCGCTCAAACCGGTGCTCCTCACATGGAATATCCATCTCTCTGGCTGCCATGTTCTCCTAAGCTCTCAAAAGACCAATCAACTAAGGACAAGTGTGCAAATGAATAGAACTTGTGGACCCAACTCCTATATATAGTAAGGGAACCATATCTAACTGTATGACAACTGTGGCTACTTCCCATGTCTGTTTCTCCAAACCATATCTCATTTTTCTCCATCCTAACCCACTTTTCACCTTCTTCTTACGCCTTCTACCTTCTTCCCATCCGATCTCCCGAGGGGGCATACTGTTGTTAAACTTGTGCCAGGGGCAAACTAGGGCATGTATCACTGTCAAAAATTCTTATTCTTTGAAACAACGTGATAAAACACATTGCATCAAAGAGGAGCAAAATGTATACACTTAAAATTGACATGACTCTACTGAAATAAATATTTTAAATATTTATTTCACCTTCATATTCCTCTATCAATAAATAAATAAATTTATTTATTTATTTGATTCACTTCCTCTTATTTAATTAAATAAATTACATTTATTTAATTAATTAAATTCATCTACACCAACTTCATTCTTCTAAATAATTAAATAATTTTAATTATTTAATTAAAATCTTTTATTCTTCCAAATTTAAATAAAATGCAATTTTATTTAAATTAAATCTTAAATCTCCACAAAAATAAAATATATTTAAATATTTTATTTATTCCTCTCAATTATCTACAAATAATTAAATAAATCTATTTATTTAAATATGCTTTCTTATCTTCTAAAAATCTTCACATCTTCTAAAAATATATTCTTCTTGTCATACAAAAGCAAACGCTGAGTTAAAGCAACTTTGCTCTTAAATTAGAAAAATAAATTCTAATTTATGAAAAAAAAAATCATCCTCATCAAGAAAGCATTTAACTCAACAAAGCTTCTTTTTGAAGGACACATGTCCTATTCGCGCACGTTCACACGAACATTTTCCTCCGTTGATCTTCTTATTTCTTCTCAACCATTGATGTTCTTTCACCGAACTCTATAAATACAACCTTCTTCTTCTATCTTTCAAAGCCATCACTTGAGTAAACTTATGCTACAGAAACACTAGCGTGCCTTTTGCACCCCCATCTCCATAGCACTTCATATCATCCATTTCATCAATGTGTTGAAACTCATCTTCCATCACACAAAGTATCAAAGCCAACTTCTCCTTGTCATCTTGAGGATTTGAAGCGAGGAAGCAAGCTTCCTGAGGGCCAATATTCATCTCCATCAAGGTCAAGTAAGAAAAGGCGAACAATGGAACACATAAGGTAAAGGCTGTGAGTATCATCTTGTTCTTATTTGTAAACCTTTTATCTTCATATTTCATTGGTGTTTGGGTTTATTATTGTTATTGATTAATCCACATTTCACCCATCACAATGTAATCTAGCATATGAATAGGAGGTTAGTTAATAAGGAAGGAATACAAAGGACATCATTGAATGATCCTTCACCCATGTCAATAGACCCTCTTGTCATTACCCATCAAAATACAAGGCATAGAACAAGTCTTAAATGAAGAAAACATATCGTTTGATGAAGCCATATGATGATAAGCTCCTAAGTAAAGGATCCATTTCCCTAAACAAGAATCTACAACTACAACAAGTGCCTTCCCCTTAAACTACTCTAACTTAGAAGATGAAGAAGATAATGATGATGAACCCTATGACAAGGTTGAAGGAAATTTGATATTATTCTTCTACAAAAGATGCTTTAACTTGTAAATTTGTGTTGTATAACACTAATGTTCATCAAACCCATTTTTTTTACAATATGCACATAAAGGCTTATCCTTCTTAGATGAATTCTCTTTTGAAGAAGACTCAGATTCTACTTTTGAAGTAGATGATGATGATGTTGTGCTATCTTTCTATGGATTCTTCTTTGGTTTATTCTTTTTTTCTTTTCAAAATCCTATAATTATTTCTATCTCTTAGGATGACTAGCCACCAATGCATGTGACTTAGAACACTTAATGATGCCCATTTGAATTAATTTTGCTTCTTCTTGAATCAAAATATATAAAAATGCATCAAAACTAGGTACAACATATGCAACTCCCATGAAAATTCTATGGGTATGAAAGCCAAAAAAAATACTAAATACTCATGACCAATCTTAGATAGTACATTCATAATCAATTGTAAATCCTCTTTATTAATCTTGCAATCCTTAAGTTGTGTTCTTAGTTGTTTAACCTTCAAGATCTAGTCCTAGATATGGTAAAAAATGTTAGAATCAAGATTTATCATATCACCTAATCTTGTCATTTTTACCTTACAAATTTTCAAGAGTGCCCCACACTTGCTTAGATGTTGTACATGAATCAAGATAAAATTGTAAATCAAAAGACACTTAATAACAAATGTAATCAAGAGCTTTCTCACACTTTTCTCCCCACTCTTTCCTTGATTTAACATCAATAGGTAAGGGTTTTGATTCATCTACATATCTAGTAGCAACTTTTACCCTTAGATAATTTCATACTAATATTTTCCACGAGGCATAGTTATATGGAGTTAGATGATCAATACCACTTTTACCCATTTCAATAACACATAATGGAAAGAAATAAAATCAAGAGGATGCAAGCACAACCCCCCATGTAACCAGTTCCAATGAGCCCCCCATAATTATAATGATGGCGCTTTATCTCAATGTGATTATAATACAAGAATGTTTTCTAGAGTTTTATGGAGTCCTAAAATTGGTAAGTGTGTCGATAGTATAATCAAATAGTAGAATAGAAACTAACAAGCTACACCATCATGTAATGCTCAAAAAATGTCTACTTTTAGAAAAGAGCTCAAAAAGGAGCTTGTATAAGAAAATTATGAGCAAATGAAGTTCCAAAAAGCAAGGTTAGAGAGCAAAATAATCTGATAAAACTTAATTTCTAGAAAAATAGAAAGTCAAAATTGAAAACCACTTACACCATTTTGAAGCTCTCAAAAAATTTCCCCATTTCAAAAAAAAATTGCTCTAAAAAAGGATATTAAAAGGCTGAGATAACAGGGCTCGAAGTTCAAGTGCAAAATGAAAAATATCAATGGTGAGGCCTATCCACCAAGTGAGTTTTCCAAGTTTAGAAAACTTCCAAATCACCCAAGTAACTTTGGTGATGCTGCAAAAATAGTGAAATCTACCACATATGGTGAAGCTATCAATTATCCTGTCAAATCTAGAGCATGTCAAAAATAGGGGAATTTGCTAAAATAGTTGAGTCACAACTAAGTTTAGTGCATGCTACCAACTTTGATGGAATCTCCAAATATAGGTGGGATCTTGCCAGAATTAGTGGGTTTCTTAAAATAGAGGAAGCTAGATAAAAATAGACTAAATATAGTCATAGGCAAATCTAAGAAATCTTCCAAACTACGTGAGGTTGCCAAAGTTGACCACCAAAAGAATAGAGGGGTTGTTGTGGAATATGTCAAAGGACTGAGGGGGTGGCAATGTGCATAAGTCATGAAGAGCTAAATGAATGTTGAGCGAGTCACATGGGTGGCCAAAAATAAAGGGTTGGGCCTCTTAAAAGAGGTTGCGACACCTTAAGAGGTCGCAACCCTCAAATGAAGGTTGTAACCATAACAATAGTCATGAACTTGCTAAGAGAACCACATGCCACACAAGGTCATCGAAGTAAAATTTTAATATATTTTGTTATTTTTCTATATTTAAAAACAAGAAAAATAATGCTTAGCAATTGGCCCAATGTTGTATAAATTGAGCAATTTTTTAATTTATTTTAAATCTAAAAGATATTTAAAAAAAACCATATTACAATTCAATAAAGGGCATAAACCATATAGTGAATAGTGTTGCACAGGTAGTAGTATAGCCTCAAGTTGTATGCCCAAAGATTAAGAAAAATTTTCCTTTCACTACAACTTTCTCCGAACTGGATGAATGGACAAATGATCTTAGGAAATTTAGTCGATCCAAATGCAATAGAAACCTCCAAAAACTATCAAACTGTTCTAAAAATTGAGTGACCTTCATGACCACCTTAAGCTCTATAGAGACCATAAAAACTTTCAAGCCACCAGAAAAAGTGTGTAAATATGCCCATATTTACAATTGATCTTTAGGTCTTTTCACCAAGCTCAATGGTGCAATTGAATTTACACTAGGATGCCCTAAAACTCTCACCACTTGCAAAACTCAATTGAACAAACACGTGCAAAACCCAAAATGAGTGTTATCCTTCTCGAATCCATTTTGAGAAAAATGAAAGTCAATCCTAACTATCTCAAGCCTCTCCGACATAATTATGCAACACAAAAAATTGCGCAATGTGTTGAATGACTCACACCCAAAACTCAAAAAACTAAGATAAAAACCTCAAAGAATTCATTATTTTTCCTATCAAACCATTCTAATTCTCAAGATCATTTGAAGATGCAAGAGAAGAGCATATTGAGTTTTTTACAAAAAATGCATGCACACTTATTTGCTCCCAAATCTTTCAAAGAATATGAAAGATGGACTAGACTAGGATATCATGGCTCTAATACCATGTTGGGTTTTGTAATAAGTAAGAAAATAACCAACACCAACTATAATAGTGATAGCCACAACACTACCCAAGACTAGATAATGGGTTGAACAATATTGCTCCCATTAATCAAGAAAGCAAATACATAGAAAACTAGAGAGCATGAGAGAAAAACAAAGTTAGGTGAATGTATTTATAAGAATACAAAGGAGGAAGGTGGAATATGAAGATACACCACTCACTCCACTCATTATTGTTAGCCAAAATGAATCTATCTAAGCAAGCTAAATTAGGTGGAAGAAAATATCTAATACACTAATTAAAAGGAACAAAAACCTGCACTAATACTACCATAATCAAACATAAACAATCATTATCAATCTCATAGAAATCATTAACATAATCTACTAGTTGTTATAAGCAAATTAGCAAAAGATACAAATATCTCATAATGTTATATTAGTGAACTCAAAAAGTCAAAGATTCTCACTAACACTCCATGTCTAAAATATGTACGAACTGTTATGACAACAAATTAAGTATAATGAGTGTACTTTATGTTGTAGAATAATTAGCCCTAAATTAATTGTTTTAACTAAAAAAGTTATGCACTAAATTAGTTTTGCAAATATATAATTGTATATAATATTTATTTAATTACTAATAAGAATCTATGTTATTGAATTTAATTTTATAAAAAGAGATATGTTTTCTACAAATATTTTAAATTAAATTAATATGTTCTATTTCAATATTTTTAACTAAATTAATGTATTGTATTTTTTAATTTAAATTGATTGTATTTTTTATTTTAATTTCAAAATAAATTATTTAAAATTTTGGTTGGAAATATTAATTTAATATTGCAAATATAATTATACAAATTTAATTTAGTGTGAGGTGTGCTCAAGTTGCTAAGGTTAAAATTTTCCTCAAGAGATGTTACTGCTAAATGATGTGTTAAATGTATATCTTAGCATTGTCGTTTCATATACACAATTCATAGCTCCAAAACGTTTACCCCAAAAAATATACAATAACATTAAAAGATTTTCAAGTATTTGGAAAAATCTATTTGATAAAAATCTTTACCTATGTTTTTTTATTTTCTATGTATCTTGTAAGTTTTTGAATTGATAGGTGTTTGACTATAAAGGGATTGCATTATTTGTAGGGTAGCATAAAGTTTTCTTTCTTGGGCATCCATTTTACTAATTATATTACCAATAGGATTAAATAAAATTATAATTATTATTTTGATAATAGAAATCCTATGAGACTATTTCAACTTATTATTTGTCTAATCATGTGCGATAATGAAAATGATGAGTTTCTCTTGTTGAATGAGAAGATTAAGAAGATATGCACGAGCACAAGAGGGATAATATATCAATTTTTGTTTTTTAATCATATATGATACGTAGGGGACTTGGCAAAAAGGTCCTTTTAATAAGACTATAAGTTGGAGATCACATGTAGAAAAATCTACATGAATTTGTAAGATACATTTTCCAATTTTTGGGGGGGCAATATTTAAATTTCATTTTTTCCTTTAACTTCTTGTTGTAATAAGGTATTGGCAAGAAGATAATCAAACTTTTTAATTGTTACCATATAGAGCGAGGGTGCAAGTGGGCAACCCTATCTTATAGATCGAAAAAGGTCAAAGTGTTTAGATTGAACTCCATTAATAGTAAGGCAAGTAAAAATATTTATAAAACATTTTTGGATGGATTGGATGAAAGTGGGACCAAAGTTAAGAGCTTTGAGCATAGCTAGGATGAAATGCCATTTAATTCTATCATAGGCCTTCTTAAAGTCAATTTTGATGAAGATAGCATGTTGATTTGATTATGTACCCATTCCACACCTTACCAGATAGCAATGACATTATCAAGAATACATCTACTTTGAATAGGGATATGTCTAACTTTATGTGGCTAAAGTCGTGGCAATAAATTTGTAGGAGATATTCAAGAGAGTAATGAATCTTCAACTAGAAATCATCTCAAGCTCCCCAACTTTAGGTACAAATTTGATATTTTCTTTTATTAATGATAGGACCTAGATATTTGCTATGATAATATTATAGAAAGATGTTGAATAAATCATGGTTGATATCGTCCCAAAGGATTTTTTTAGAATTCACAAGAAAAACCATTATAACCAAGGGCTTTACCATTAGCCATGCCAAACACAATTGAGTAGAGCTCCACCTAGGATAGGATTTTATCACAATTTGTAAGTTGACCTATGGTAAGCATGTAAGTGACCATATCTAGGCATGGCATAAGTATCACTTCCCTTTCTCAAGAAGAGACTAAGCTTGAAAGACCTTGGTATAGTGTTAGACAAAGGCATAGAAGACATTAGAAAGCAGAGAAGCATTATCTGGCTTCATTGATACACTTAATTTTGAGATAAACTTTTAGGCTACAGAACTTTAAAATTTTGGCTTTAATCTACGCTCCTCAAGTGACATAGGCATAAGCCACTTGCACAAGGTGGCACTAGTTAACCACTTGAATTTGGAAGGATTTATAACAAGGTGTCACTTCAAGCTAAGTGGTTAACTAACTGAGCTTTGAGGACATGACCACATAGGACTTGTGGCATGTCCTTGCCATCTAGTGGCCAAACATTCTCAAGAAATGAGTGATATAAGTGATGGCATTAAACCAAAATTCAATCTACCTAGTATCCCCTTTTAAACATGGTATCAAGTTCCAAACATGTCGGATATATGCCAACATGGACTTATGATGGAGCAATGATGTGTTCAAATACAATTGAGTTTCAATCTAGAAGACCTTATTCAATCTAAAAAGCGTTCTATGAGAAGTGAATAACAATAAGGAAAAGACAATTATCAACATCATTGCACAATCAAGTTACTTAATTATTCTTTTAGAACCACTACACAAGTTGGACCATGTGTACCAAAAAGTTAGGATGATGGTAGTTCATAACCATCACCAAAGAAACATCCTTTCATCTGCATCATTCTAAGCATAAATATTAACAAAGTTGAAGGGTCTATTATCTATGTTGAAATGACCCACAAATCTCTATTAGACAAGTCACACTTATGGGTAACATAGTGGGAATGCCACTTGGCATCTTGATAAAAGTTATCATGCCACCTTGACCTTGCTCATGATTATTGTTGAAGCACATACTTTCTAGCCAAATAACATGGTACAACTAAAAGCAAAAGCCAACCTTGATCTCCTAAATACAAAGAATATGTCCTTAAATCTCTATTAAAAATCTTGCACCATGAGTTTGTAATTTGGGTCCATTAGACCTCACATTCCATGAGATGCAATTCATGAAAAAAGAGGGTCTAAGGACATATTCCCCTTCCTCTACCTCCTAGGGATGGTTGTGTGAGCATTCGCATCCCTTTAGTTGAGAAGCAATATGAACTACTAAATCTATCAAGGACAAAACATTTTCAAGGAGTGGAGTTCTAGAGTATTGAGGTTTACTAACCTCTTTGAAGGATTCACTAGAAGAATGGGTGATCTTTTGTAAGAAGCATGATGCCTCTCAAGCCAAAATATAGATCTGCTGCAAGAATGTGCCTTGGAAAAGATTTTTTTGTTTTGTTTGAAATATGTGTTTTTTTTGTATTTTTTGGTTTTGAAAGAAATGCACAGGAAATTGAAATTGCAACAATAATTTAAAAGAAACTATGATTTAAATTTGCAATCTAAAGCTAGAGATTGGTCAACTAGATAATAGATGTACTAACAATTGTGAGGGTTGCACATGCACACCTTAAAAAAACAAAAAATGCTGTCATAATTTAGATTTGGAATTTTATATCGGACCCTCCGATCACTGTAGCGATGGTACGAATCACTGTAGTGGCGGTACGGATCACTGTAGTAGCGGTACGGATTACTATAGTAGCCATACGGATCACTGTAGCAGTGGTACGGATTACTGTAGCAATCTTTAAAAAATCATGGAATCTCTAAAATCTTCAATTCTAGCCAATCAAGCATTCTTTAATCTCACTCCATCAGTTCCTTCTTCATTTCCTCATAAAATCTCTGTAATTTCTTGATCAGTTGTATTTCAAAATCTGATTATTTAACCCAGCAACTTTAGTGGATCTTGCACCACTTCAGATTACCATTAAACCTAAAGATTCCTCAATCTCCAAGCCCATACCCTTGAATTCTCCAACGCCAAGCTCTCAGACCAATTTCACCAAATATCAAATGCTCAAATAATAATGAGGTCAACTTTTGTGAAGAGACTTATATATAACCATTGAAATTCAATTTATTTCTTTTCAAATGCATATTTCCAATTATATTTGTTTTTTTTATTGTTTCCTCTCAAACTTTAGTTTATGTGCCAAATATAAAATAAATTCATTTAAGTGACACTTAATAAGGGTATTGGCCTCATGGGCCCCCTTATTAGATATAAAGTGTAATTATAACATAAGTTATAATATAACACTTTATTAATTAACTCCATTAAAAAAAATATGAACTCCCCATGAAAACAATCCACCAAGTCACCAAATAACTATGGAAGTCCAATCGACTAGTGCCCTGCCTAAAATAGCAACCCCTCAGCATAGACCTTCTAAAAATAGTAAGTGCCTCCAAACATGACCAAAGCCAAGAATAGAAGCCACAACATGATACCAACTGAGCACTGATGATGTCCAATGTCCCAAACTGGCAAAAGAATGATGGAAAAAAAGACCCTCTATTGAACTAGCCCACGAGGGTCGCCATGATGGGCTAATCTCATAACCACTCACATCCATCAGAGAGGGGACATTACAGTCCGCCCTCCCTGAGATTGCTTGTCCTCAAGCAATCGCAAAGCAGGATGCTGTAAGATCTCCTCTGACTCCCAAGTCGCATTCTCATCCAGAAAATCCTTCCACTTAATCAAATATTCTCTGACAACTTTCCTACGAAGATGCCTCTCATGAAAAGCCAGAATGGTCTTAGGAATCAGCACTAACTTCCCCTCATAATCTAGGGGTGGTACAGTAGGAGAAGGCACAAGATGTTTCCCTAACGCCTTCTTGAGGCGTGACACATGAAATACGTTGTGCACCCTACTATCTGCTAGCAAATCAAGCTCATAAGCCACCCCTCCTATACGCCGAACAACTCTGAAGGGTCCATAAAAATATGGCTTGAGCTTCTCAGCTCCCCCTTGCTGAAGTGAAGACTGTCTATAAAGTTGCAGCATGAGGTACACCATATCTCCTACTTCAAAAGACCTCTCAACCCGTCTCTGATCGGCATATTGTTTTTGCTGATTTTGTGCCCTGTAAATATTTTCACGTAATGCCCTTATGATGTCCTGGTTCTCCTGAAGAAGATCACCAGCACTCGGCTCTCTGCTATCACTAAATAGTGTTGATGATGATGTTAGTCATAAACAAACATAGAATAAAAGTTACACAACAACCTTTACTCATCTTGAAAGATACGATGAATTCAGAGAATTCATGATCCCAAGTCTCTGTTGATTAGGTCTTAATCTACTGACGTTACTCAGTGGTTGATGTGTGTTGCTGTTTTCCATTCAGGGGCCTTACGTATTTCTGCAAAGTTCATCATTATTTCTCCAAATATCCTGCTCTATATGTCTGCTCTGCATAAATCTCCAATAATTCTACCTCTGCACTGTGAATTTAGTCAAATAATGTGCCTACAGGTTAATATTTGCATGAATTTTACCATTATTTGCAATTCTTTGCATGATATTTTCAATACTACATGCATTTAACTCAAATATGCTAATGATTTTCAGTTACCTACGGGATTTCAGCATACCTCTCTATTTCTGCTTATTATTTGTCATGACTTGCAGTTATGGTGATGAATTTATGGAATTTAAAAAAGGAAAAGGGTTAAAGAATGAGATTCCCAAAACTACTTGACTTAGATCACTGATCCACATACAAGCTCCCATACATGCAATGAAAAGAAGGAAACTAGAATCATACTTCACCAGGACATTCCACAAATCTGCATGATCCAGTACAAATCTTCAAAGGAAAAGTTGATAACAACATGTAATGAAATGAAAGCGCTTCCAGTTGAACACAGCATTCACCAGTACATATCCAGAAATCAACACAAAGATTACGTAAAATTTACCATCAGGATGTAATCTGAAACTTCATATCCATTCAGTATGCTCAAGAACAGGTACATTTACAGTGATCTGAAGAAAGAACCTTGACATTTCAACAATTCAGTCTTCATTAGTCTCAGTAATCTGATCTCCTATTTGATTCTACAATAATTGGCCTTAATGTGCCAGATGTTCCAATGTATCTCCTTTCTCTTATCTATCTCTTTTCGACAAGCTCTGGCTCTTATATAGAACAAATGCCAGAAAACAGTTACAATGATCCAAGGATCAGAATCCTCCTAGAACAATCAATGGTCCAGATGAATAGCACGTGCTTTGCCAGTTGGCAAATGTATAGCTGGCACAGAATATTCCAGCATCTTTGATTTGATTCGGTCTCCAGTTGGCAAATAGCATATTTGACAATATCCTCCTCACTTCTGGTTCATGTTGCCTCCTTGTGCAACTTTGCAATTATCAGCTTCAAACAGCTCCGGGACTTCCTGCAATAAACAGACAAACATTAAGTTCATCATCATGTGGATAAACAACAGGAATTTAAACGTTTTATTAACCAGGCCTCAAAATGTGTAGCTACAGGCAATCGGACTCCAAATCTGTGAAAATTATGCACTAAATGCATAAACAGCGTCAAAAAAACAATCGGGTCAACCATCGTTGACCAAAAATCAGGCAGTCAGGCTTTCAAATTTCTATCGCTCAGTATTCCCGCCCATTTCCTTGTATATCAGGCTCCAAATATGATCATGTATCTCAAAATATACAAGGAAATAACTACTTTTCAATTTATTTCAAATCCGGCTTTGTATATTATGTTTGTATGTTTCGTGTCAACGTCATATTCGCATCGGTGTGACCACATATGATCGGGGTGACAAAATTAGACTTGGCCGATGGTAAAACATACACCAATGCCCAAAAGTACACTGATGTCCACCCATCGGGAAGACAACAACTATCGGCGAGAAAAATCCAGACTTGGCCGATAGACAAACGTTGGGCCGATGGACAAACACATCGGGGAGACTACCTCAGTCGGCGGGAGAATAACAAACTTGGCCGACAGTAAAAGTCAGGCCGAAGAACAACCATATCGGTGAGATAAACACTGTCGGTGAGAAAATCTAAAGCTTGGCTGACATCACATGCTATGCCGATGGACTTTTCATCGGGGTGACAACCACCATCGGGGAGAAAATTCAAGACACTCCCGATGGTGAAAACTATGCCGATGGACTCAACCATCGGTGAGACTACTCCCATCGGGGAAACCATTCAAGGCATGGCCGATATCAAAAGTTAGGCCGATGAACCTTTCCATCGGGAAGACAAACAACTGTCGATATGAAAAAATCAAAGTTGGGCCGACAGTATATGATATGCCGATGAGCATATCGAGTAGACAAACATATCGGGGAGACTAAAAAGCGCCCGGCCGATAGACAAAGTTAGGCCGATGGCAAGACTTAAAACTTTCGTCTGCATGATATTTTGGAAATATGATGCTCCTCCTTCCGAATGTCCAGATGATGTCATCAGGATATCCGGGGCTTTTGTTAAACTTAGAACATGACGTCATCGTCATATTCGCGAACCGGATCATGTTTTGGAAAATATCCTGCCGAAGGGAAATGTGATGATGATGTCCTCCTAATATTTGCTTCTTCGTTTATCAGATCAGGATGACGTCATCAGGATATTTGCAAAAGGTCATATTTCTCGGCAGGAGGACATTACGAAATGTCGGGTGATATTCAGAATATGATGCTTGCGAAAAGCATAAGGCCATTTGATGGGTAAAACACACTATCACCCAAAATTAACGTCCGGATATTGGGACTGCATGATTTTTATCGGGTGATCGATCAAGATCATGATGATCTTGACAACAGGACTGAGGATAAAAATATGATGATCCTCTTGCGAATATCAGGTTTGACCAAAACTTTGACTGTGCATAACTTCCACATATGGACGAATTTTCAAGTGATGTAAAAGGGAAACCTACATGGAATTTCAAGCTCTTTCTAAATATGAGGTCATAGAAACAAAATATGAACTTTGACAAACTGACCTCATGATGATGACCTACCTCATCCTGACCTTCATGATGATGATGCACCTGACTCATTTTTACCAAACCGCCAGAAAGCAGACAACACAAGCCAAGCCAAAAAGTTGGGTCCCTGTTTTTGCCAAGTCAAAATGGGGCGTGTTGTGTAACCACACAACAACTTGCCACCAAAGAAAACAACAAAATTCAAATAATTCAAAAGGTGAGGATAAGTTAAAACATAAATTTCCAACTCCTATCAATCATGAGCATCCTAATCCTTTCGAACTGGTA
Source organism: Cunninghamia lanceolata (assembly GCA_027924645.1). Classification (NCBI taxonomy): domain Eukaryota; kingdom Viridiplantae; phylum Streptophyta; class Pinopsida; order Cupressales; family Cupressaceae; genus Cunninghamia; species Cunninghamia lanceolata. Next base: position 21,168,200 of record BSBN01000627.1, read on the forward strand.
TCATGTTCATCAATGTAACAATGAATTGATAAGGGATCAATTGTGTGCATGTGATTCATATACTCATCTTGAAAGTGAGTTGAATAAGTCAGTGACTGGTGTTAAGCTACGTAGTTTGGTTCATCCCTCATAGCCAACCGGATAGAGCCTTGCTGCCAGCAGGTGTCCATAGCCCCGGCAAGGTTATCGTTGCAATTCCCCTAAGTAGAGCCCCACTGCCAGCAGGCGTCTATAGCCCCGTTGGAGTTACTTAGATGACTTAATCTGGATTTCAGAAAATCCATTTTATTATTTTATTTATTTTATATTTTGAATTTAATTTCTTAAGATATAACAATTGTAGCTTCATGATACAAGGAATGGTCACTTGTTGAAATTAAGTTGAGAATTGCAATGGTAGCAAGGGCAACCTTTAGATTTTTCACTTAACACCTACACTGATATGTTCAATAAACCCAAGGCTGTTAGGTGTGTCATTGTGAGGATCACCTTGACTCAAGAAAAGTAGTACTGATGAATATGATACCACAGACCTGATCAAGAATACCTACACTGATATGAATTACAACCTATGTAAAAACTTATATCCAACTTTTGAATTCTAACAATTTATGTAGTGTTTTTAAGTAACAAGGTGCACCAGTTTTGCCCAACCAAAACAAAGACTCAACAACGCAAAGCAAAAAGCAACCTGTACAAACAGCTAACCTACAAAAGGAAACAACAGAAAGCAAAACAAGCAAACTGTACAAACAACTAACCTACAAAATTATATACCAACCACTACTAGGTAAACAAAAACCAGAAGACGATCCAAATACACCTGTATTTGCATACTTCTTTTGATTGTGCAGGAGCATTAGGGTATTAGTTATGGTTCTCAACCTAGCAAATTTATCTTTATATTCTGAAAAATATTTTGATATTCTGAATTCATTGTATTCAACAGAATAACTCTTGATGATCAACAACTGAGGAAGCTCATCATGTTCATGATTAATCCATATGCATGTCTTATCTCCTGAATTTCCATAATCAAAATAGTAATCAACATCATTTACTGTGGAAAGGAGAAATACAACCTGGTATATTTCTGATTTTGTTGGACATGCTTCTTCATTGGCAATTGGTCCTCCATTTAATTCTATATTTTCATTGCTTGGCTCAGTGTCTGGTCTCTCTTCAAATTGAAGGATGTATGACTCTTGATGTATTAATTCTTCATCTTTATCCAGCCTTATCCCTTCATTCCGGATGTTCAGTTTATTTTCCAGTTCAAGAAACTTCTCAATATTTTCTTCAATTTCCTGCACATCAACATCTAAATAAGTATCTTTATTATCACAACCTGAAATACAGAAATTTATCATTTCTAAATCATTTGACTGTAAAGGAGAATTGGCATTCAACTGATAAGAAGACTTCCCTATTTCATTTTCAAAATATTTTTGGAGTGACATCTGATCATTCACAACAATTCCAAAGTCTTCTACATCTTCATCTTTCAGGAATTGTTCATTAAATAATTCACATCTTCTATCTAGTAAAGTGCCTGGTTCCATTAGCCTGCAACATTCTTGTATTTGATCATTCAATTCAACCCAGTTAGGTAGTAAATCAGCATTTATTTTCTTTTCTATGACTCCCTGAGTTACTATCATAGGAACTTCATCAGCAAGAGTGCATTTAAATTGTTCTACTATTTGTTTACACTTCTCTTTACCATAGAATGACTCCAGGAAAGATGTTTCATCTTCTTTATCAAAAGTATTAAGATCAGAATCAAAAATATTATCCTGATGAGTGGTTTCTTCTCTAGAATTTTCACAGGATTCATACCTGCATACTGACTGGTCCTTATTTGTATTAGGAAGTAGAGAACTCCTATCAATCTCACCATAGAATGAATCAAGGAAAGATGTTTCCTCTTTTTTACCTTCTAGAACTGATTCAGCCACTATATTTTTTAGAATCTTTTTCAACATGATCAAGCAGGCATAACAATCCCTTTCTGAATGCTCTTCGTCATGTAATCTGCACCAGCTTTCAATCAAGACATCATCAATGGGTAAACCTAATATTTGACTACACTGTATATTTCTGGACAAGTATAATTCAAAATCCTCAGATCGGTCCACTTCAGTGTCTGGACAATTAATAACTTCTGGTGTTGCATCTGCTTGTTGCTCCAGAATTTATTTATTTTCCTGCCAGACTTCTTCATTTTCCTGGCAAATTTCGGCCCTGAACACATCCAGAAAGAATATTAATCCTTTCAAGTATAAATCCAACCTTGTAAGGAAAGTTAAACAATTAATTTCACTGTGTTCTACAGTCTGGTGTATCCTGCAACAGGTAGATAAACCAAAGCTAGATAAACTGTGAGGACAAAGCTGCCTATTCAAAGTTTCCTGAAATAAAGGAATGTTAATTTGACAATTATTTTCATATACATCCATCAAAATGAGACTCTATTTTCAATTTTTAGGATTTTGAAATTTTAATGAGATCTATCATATCTCAGAATAAAACTTGAAAGTCCAGAAAATCAAACTAATCTTTGAGGTTTCGAGCTAGATCTTGACAAAGGTGCAACCAAAACCTCTCAGATAAGAGATATTTGCATCCATTTAACTCAAATGCTGAAATATTTATGCAATATTTGTAGAAATCCAGAAACTCACAGCTCAGGCCCTCCTTCTAGCGCCAATTTATGTTGATGATGATGTTAGTCATAAACAAACATAGAATAAAAGTTACACAACAACCTTTACTCATCTTGAAAGATATGATGAATTCAGAGAATTCATGATCCCAAGTCTCCGTTGATTAGGTCTTAATCTACTGACGTTACTCAGTGGTTGATGTGTGTTGCTGTTTTCCATTCAGGGGCCTTACGTATTTCTGCAAAGTTCATCATTATTTCTCCAAATATCTTGCTCTATATGTCTGCTCTGCATAATCTCCAATAATTCTACCTCTGCACTGTGAATTTAGTCAAATAATGTGCCTACAGGTTGATATTTGCATGAATTTTACCATTATTTGCAATTCTTTGCATGATATTTTCAATACTACATGCATTTAACTCAAATATGCTAATGATTTTCAGTTACCTACGGGATTTCAGCATACCTCTCTATTTCTGCTTATTATTTGTCATGACTTGCAGTTATGGTGATGAATTTATGGAATTTAAAAAAGGAAAAGGGTTAAAGAATGAGATTCCCAAAACTACTTGACTTAGATCACTGATCCACATACAAGCTCCCATACATGCAATGAAAAGAAGGAAACTAGAATCATACTTCACCAGGACATTCCACAAATCTGCATGATCCAGTACAAATCTTCAAAGGAAAAGTTGATAACAACATGTAATGAAATGAAAGCGCTTCCAGTTGAACACAGCATTCACCAGTACATATCCAGAAATCAACACAAAGATTACGTAAAATTTACCATCAGGATGTAATCTGAAACTTCATATCCATTCAGTATGCTCAAGAACAGGTACATTTACAGTGATCTGAAGAAAGAACCTTAACATTTCAACAATTCAGTCTTCATTAGTCTCAGTAATCCAATCTCCTATTTGATTCTACAGTAATTGGCCTTAATGTGCCAGATGTTCCAATGTATCTCCTTTCTCTTATCTATCTCTTTTCGACAAGCTCTGGCTCTTATACAGAACAAATGCCAGAAAACAATTACAATGATCCAAGGATCAGGATCCTCCCAGAACAATCAATGGTCCAGATGAATAGCACGTGCTTTGCCAGTTGGCAAATGTATAGCTGGCACAGAATATTCCAGCATCTTTGATTTGATTCGGTCTCCAGCTGGCAAATAGCATATTTGACAATATCCTCCTCACTTCTGGTTCATGTTGCCTCCTTGTGCAACTTTGCAATTATCAGCTTCAAACAGCTCCGGGACTTCCTGCAATAAACAGACAAACATTAAGTTCATCATCATGTGGATAAACAACAAGAATTTAAACGTTTTATTAACCAAGCCTCAAAATGTGTAGCTACAGGCAATCGGGCTCCAAATCTGTGAAAATTATGCACTAAATGCATAAACAGCGTCAAAAAAACAATCGGGTCAACCATCGTTGACCAAAAATCAGGCAGTCGGGCTTTCAAATTTCTATCGCTCAGTATTCCCGCCCATTTCCTTGTATATTGGGCTCCAAATATGATCATGTATCTCAAAATATACAAGGAAATAACTACTTTTCAATTTATTTCAAATCTGGCTTTGTATATTATGTTTGTATGTTTCGGGTCAACATCATATTCGCATCGGTGTGACCACATATGATCGGGGTGACAAAATTAGACTTGGCCGATGGTAAAACATACACCGATGCCCAAAAGTGCGCTGATGTCCACCCATCGGGAAGACAACAACTATCGGCGAGAAAAATCTAGACTTGGCCGATAGACAAACGTTGGGCCGATGGACAAACACATCGGGGAGACTACCTCAGTCGGCGGGAGAATAACGAACTTGGCCGACAGTAAAAGTCAGGCCGAAGAACAACCATATCGGTGAGATAAACACTGTCGGCGAGAAAATCTAAAGCTTGGCCGACATCACATGCTATGCCGATGGACTTTTCATCGGGGTGACAACCACCATCGGGGAGAAAATTCAAGACACTCCCGATGGTGAAAACTATGCCGATGGACTCAACCATCGGTGAGACTACTCCCATCAGGGAAACCATTCAAGGCGTGGCCGATATCAAAAGTTAGGCCGATGAACCTTTCCATCGGGAAGACAAACAACTGTCGATATGAAAAAATCAAAGTTGGGCCGACAGTATATGATATGCCGATGAGCATATCGGGTAGACAAACATATCGGGGAGACTAAAAAGCGCCTGGCCGATAGACAAAGTCAGGCCGATGGCAAGACTTAAAACTTTCGTCTGCATGATATTTTGGAAATATGATGCTCCTCCTTCCGAATGTCCAGATGATGTCATCAGGATATCCGGGGCTTTTGTTAAACTTAGAACATGACGTCATCGTCATATTCGCAAACCGGATCATGTTTTGGAAAATATCCTGCCGAAGGGAAATGTGATGATGATGTCCTCCTAATATTTGCTTCTTTGTTTATCAGACGAGATGACGTCATCAGGATATTTGCAAAAGTTCATATTTCTCGGCAGGAGGACATTACGAAATGTCCGGTGATATTCGGAATATGATGCTTGCGAAAAGCATAAGGCCATTTGACGGGTAAAACACACTATCACCCAAAATTAACGTCCGGATATTGGGACTGCATGATTTTTATCGGGTGATAGATCAAGATCATGATGATCTTGACAACATGACTGAGGATAAAAATATGATGATCCTCTTGCGAATATCAGGTTTGACCAAAACTTTGACTGTGCATAACTTCCACATATGGACGAATTTTCAAGTGATGTAAAAGGGAAACCTGCATGGAATTTCAAGCTCTTTCTAAATATGAGGTCATAGAAACAAAATATGAACTTTGACAAACTGACCTCATGATGATGACCTACCTCATCCTGACCTTCATGATGATGATGCACCTGACTCATTTTTACCAAACCGCCAGAAAGCAGACAACACAAGCCAAGCCAAAAAGTTGGGTCCCTATTTTTGCCAAGTCAAAATGGGGCGTGTTGTGTAACCACACAACAAATAGTAAGTCCAAGAAACTGGGGGGGTCATAGCCATAAAGAGCTCTGAATGGTGTCATCTGTATGGTCATGTGGTGGGTGGAGTTATAACAATACTCACATAGGTGAATCCACTTCACCCACGCACGTTGCTGCCCTGACACATAATTTCAGAGGTATCCTTCCACCCATTTGTTGACTATCTCTGTCTTCCCGTCAGTCTGTGGGTGGTAACTCGTACTAGGTGTAAGCTCAGTGCCACACAACCTGAATAACTCCTACCAAAAATGGCTCATAAACCTGCTATCCCTGTCGCTCACAATAGTACAGGGCAATCCATGCAAACGAAATACCTCCCGAAAGAATAAGTCTGCTACTTGACTAGCTGAATATGTAGTGTTGATCGGAAAGAAATGAGCATACTTAGTCAAATGATCTACCACCACATAAATACAATCTCTACCTTGGGCTTTCGGCAAGCCCACAATAAAATCCATAGATAAATTGTCCCAATTCCAATAAGGAATAGGAAGTGGCTGAAGCAACCCTGCAGGTAACATGTGCTCCCGTTTGTTCTACTGACAAACAGTGCACTCCCTCACATACTGAAGAACATCTGCCTTAAGCCCTTTCCAAGTAAACCTCTCCCGTATCTGTCTATGTCTTATAAAATCTGGGGTGACCTGCCATAGGTGAATCATGGAAAGTCTGCAGTACTATGCTCTTCACAGCTGAACCTGGGACCAAAAATATCCGCCCTTTGTAAATGATGAGATCATTAACAATGGTGTATCTGCTGTCCTAAACAGTCCCATCCATGACGCCAGAAGCCCAAAGGTCCTTGGCGTACTCTATAGTAATCAAATGATGCCAATCCTCTGAAACCACTGCTATAGGGCTCAAGTGGGGATGACGAGACAATGCATTACCAACTGTATTCTGAGTGCCCTTGACATATGAAATGTCAAAATCATAAGACTGGAGTTTGCTAACCCACTTTTGTTGTCTTTCGTTCAAGTCCCTCTGTCCAAGGAAATGTCGTAAGCTGTTGTGATCAGTTCTTACACAGAACCTACTCCCAACAAGATACTGTCTAAACTTGGCCAATGTGTGCATAATGGCCAGCATTTCCTTGTCATATATACTGTAACCCAACTCAGGACCCCTAAGCTTCCTGCTCTCGAAAGCTATAGGATGTCGATCCTACATCAACATGGCTCCTATGCCCTCACCAAAGGCATCACAATGCAACTCAAACGGTTTGGTAAAGTCAGGCAAAGCAAGAATTGGGCATGATGTCATGAGCTGCTTGAACTTCTCAAAACACTCCTATGCTTGAGGAGTCCATAAGAAAGCACCTTTCTTGCTCAAATCCGTGAGTGGGGCTGCATGACGTGAGAACCCACTGACAAATCTGCGGTAGAAAGCACAAAGACCAAGAAAACCACAGAGCTGAGTCAAATTCTCTAGTGTAGGCCAATCAACAATAGCACTGATCTTCTCTGGATCCATGCGAACACCATCAGCGCCAATAATATGACCCAGATACAGAAGCTCAGAGAAACCCAGTGCACACTTGGATTCCTTGGCATACAAGGACTCCCTATCAAGTATGCTCAGAATAGTATCAAGATGAGCCATGTGTTCTTCCCAAGATTTACTGTATATCAGTATATCATCAAAAAACACCAGTACAAATTTTTGGAGCTGGGAATGGAAGACCTTGTTCATTGTGGACTGAAAAGTAGCTGGTGCATTGGTTAGCCCAAATGGCATAACCAAGAACTCAAAATGCCCACAGTAACATCTAAAAGTTGTCTTCTCAATGTCCTGCTCACGAACTCTGATCTGATGGTACCCTATCCTCAAATCTATCTTGGAAAAGTATCGAGCTCCATGTAGCTCATTAATAAGCTCATCTATACGTGGAATCAGATACCTGTTCTTAATAGTCTTTTTATTCAACATCCTGTAGTCGATACACATCCTGAGAGAGCCATCCTTCTTCTTAACCAAAACAACTGAAGAAGCAAAAGGAGACTTACTTGGTCAGATGTGCCCCATAGCCAACAACTCCTTAATAGTTTTTTCAATTTCATCCTTGAGCTGTTTGGGATTCCTGTATGGAGTAATCATAATGGGCTTAGTGCCCTCCTCGAGCTCAATGATGTGCTCTATCCCCCTGTCAGGAGGTCTATCCAGGGGTATATCACTAAACACTTTGGAGTGTTTAGTACGAAGCTCCTAAACATCTGGATGGTAAACTGGTTTATGTTGCTCATCATGCGTGGGCATCAACTGACACTCTACTGCCCACTCCACCATATCCTGACTAATTAACCTCTCCATCCATCTACATGTGATTATCTTCAAATTGCCTTCCCTAATGGCCTTAAGCACATGTGTTCTGCCATCAACCACAAATCTCATCTCCATCTCCTTAAGATTGAATGTGAATTCTCCTATAGAATGTAACCATGTCATCCCAAGAACCACATTTGCTTCCCCCATGTTGACAACATAAAAATCAGCAGTGAACTCATAGTTGTTCACACACATACGCAAACTAGAGATCATTCTCTCACACTTGAGAGTATTACCATCGGTAACCTTAACCTGAATCCCCTCAAATTCCTGAGTCTGGATACCAAGTCTCTTAACTAGACGTGTATCTATGAAATTATGTGTAGCACCTGTGTCCAGCAAAGAGACAACCCGCTGGCCTGCCAAGACTCCACGTACTCTAAAGGACCCCCCTTTTTGCATACTGGAAAGGTAAGCATTTTGTAGAATTATTTCCCCTTCAATTTCAACTTCATGTTCCTCACTTTCAACCTCTGGAACCTCGTCATCTCTTTGCTGGTCCATCATATCAGCTTGCTGATCAGTTACATCAGCAAGGTCTTCATCCTCATAATACCATTCCATTTGCCTATTTTTACCTTTAGGCCTTAAGGGACATTCATGGTTGGCATCACGGGGTCCCTTGCAATAAAAATAGAGCCTTTTCTTCCTCAAATCATCCATCGTTTCTCTACTCAAGGGTGCTGCTCCTCTCTTACTTGGGTCAGAATTCATTGGTCTCTTTGGAGCTATTTTGAAGCCACTTGTTGAAGTAGATGGTTTAGAAACAAATTTGTTTTTAGGAGTAGAAAACTCCATACTTCTAGCTTTCCTCATAGCTTCTTGGAGTGTGGGTGGATCTAATGCTTTGATCCAACCTCTCATAGGCTCAAATAGACCCTCTACAAACAAGAGAACAAGCCTCCTCTCAGAAATCCCTGTAACCATCACTGACAACCTTTGAAACTCACTAATATATGACTCCAAACTGCCCATCTGTCTCAATTGAGCCAAGTCTCTGAAGAACAATTCAGGATCCTTCTTATCAAAATGTTCAATCAGCCTATCAACAAACTCTTGATAGGTAGTGATAAGATCATGTTGTAGTGTCACCATTCCATGGTGCCACCACTCATAAGCGATACCATCCAAATGAAGAACTACAAACTTAATAGCATCAGGTTCCGACATTGGAGGTCGAAGAGATAGGAAGGTATCAAGCTTGCTGATCCAAGCTCTAGCTGTCATCCTGCCACTACCATCAAATGTTGGAAGAGTGAGTTTGCTGGTTGCACTCTTCAAGTCATTGTTTTGGGGCTGCCTTGGCCTTCTATCCTATCTAGGCCTATTGTACTCCCTCCTCTGTGTCATAAACCTGTCAAAATTCAAATGCTCTTTCACATGCGGAGGTAAAGCATCCCACTCATCATGCATCACCATGACGTTATCACCAAATGTAGCCTCTTCTTCTTCTTCTATAGGTGCATATTCAGGTTCATTTCTGAGGAAGGTAGGCCTTGTAGGCCTCTCATAAGTGCGGGTTGGTGTCCTCCTAACTCTAGGAGATCCCACAACACTGCCATGCTCATCTAAGTCATGATTCTGCCTTCTAGGAAGTGCCAATTGCTGGACAACTGTAGTGAGCTGCTGGATAGGCTGTGACATGCCCTGTTGATTCTCATGCAAACCTCTTAAAAGATCTCTGAATTCTTCTACCCCATTATCACCTCCACCATTTCTAGGAGTACTGGTTTCTCTCCTGTCACTCATGTTACCTGTATGACTATTACCACTGGTGGACTGAGATCTATTGCTCCCAAAGCTAGATCTATGTATACCCAATATTCTTGATACTGTTTGACCTTCTGGAACTACTGGTGGTCTCCAAGGACCTGTACCCCTGGTATACAAATAGTCCCTTCTATTCATGAAATAACTACTCACTGGACATGCAAGTGCTGATCACTTAACATGCAACCTCAAAACATGACATGCAAGCATATGGGCTATCTCCAAACAGACATGCAAGTACTAAATACCAACATGCAGCTGAAAACACTGACATGCAACTGAATATTTTTTGATTTCCCAACAGGATGGCAGGAACTTGGCTCTGATACCACTGTAAGAAGCCTGATGCCTCTCAAGCCAAAATACAGATCTGCTGCAAGAACGTGCCTTGGAAAAGATTTTTTTGTTTTGTTTGAAATATGTGTTTTTTTTGTATTTTTTGGTTTTGAAAGAAATGCACAGGAAATTGAAATTGCAACAATAATTTAAAAGAAACTATGATTTAAATTTGCAATCTAAAGCTAGAGATTGGTCAACTAGATAATAGATGTACTAACAATTGTGAGGGTTGCACATGCACACCTTTAAAAAATAAAAAATGCTGTCATAATTCAGATCTGGAATTTTATATCAGACCCTCCGATCACTGTAGCAATGGTACGGATCACTGTAGCTGCTGTACAGATCACTATAGCAGTGGTACAGATTACTGTAGCAGCCATACGGATCACTGTAGCAGTGGTACGGATTACTGTAGCAATCTTTAAAAAATCATGGAATCTCTAAAATCTTCAATTCTAGCCAATCAAGCATTCTTTAATCTCATTCCATCAGTTCCTTCTTCATTTCCTCAGAAAATCTCTGCAATTTCTTGATCAGTTGTATTTCAGAATCTAATTATTTAACCCAGCAACTGTAGTGGATCTTGCACCACTTCAGATTGCCATTAAACCTGAAGATTCCTCAATCTCCAAGCTCAAACCCTTGAATTCTCCAACGCCAAGCTCTCAGACCAATTTCACCAAATATCAAATGCTCAAATAATAATGAGGTCAACTTTTGTGAAGAGACTTATATATAACTATTGAAAATTCAATTTATTTCTTTTCAAATGCATATTTTTAATTATATTTGTTTTTTTTATTGTTTCCTCTCAAACTTTGGTTTATGTGCCAAATATAAAATAAATTCATTTAAGTGACACTTAATGAGGGTATTGGCCTCATGGGCCCCCTTATTAGATATAAAGTGTAATTATAACATAAGTTATAATATAACACTTTATTAATTAACTCCATTAAAAAAAATATGAACTCCCCATGAAAATAATCCACCAAGTCACCAAATAACTATGGAAGTCCAATCGACTAGTGCCCTGCCTAAAATAGCAACCCCTCAGCATACGACCTTCTAAAAATAGTAAGTGCCTCCAAACATGACCAAAGCCAAGAATAGAAGCCACAACATGATACCAACTGAGCACTGATGATGTCCAATGTCCCGAACTGGGAAAAGAATGACGGAAAAAAAGACCCTCTATCCACTGAACTAGCCCACGAGGGTCGCCATGATGGGCTAATCTCATAACCACTCACATCCATCAAAGAGGGGACATTACATCTTTAGTTGAGATATGACCTCTTTCTTGGATTTGTTAATGGAATGTGGCTAAGAAAGTCCCATTAATGTCACATGGCCAAGAAGGTCTTATTGTCGTAGATTTAGAATCTAGACCATTGTTGGGTCCATTATTGTTGGACTAAGAGCCTTTATTGGGCCCATTGCGACCATTTCGTAGTTTCCTATGTTGGTCCAACTATCTTCATTCTTACTTGTATCATTAACTAGTTTGGAGGTTGGTTTAGGCTTGTAAGTACTAAATGGTAATCTCTAATTTTATGGTCAAAGGCTTGGCATTAAAGACATGTGTTTGGGAAATTGATATATAGAAACATTGCACATGGTGCATGTTGCCAATCTGTATATTAGGAATTTCCTTTAAGTATTGCAAGAGATCTATCTCCACACATACTCAACATTGCAATTGAGCTGAATAAAACTTCTTAGACAATATAAAACACCCTCCCAAGTGGTGCAGGAGCACCAAGGAGATCAAAACACTCATGTCTTGTTTTTGTTGTTCATTTTGTTTTGTTGCTTTCATAAGATCTTGGAGACCATTCTCAGGTTCTAATAAGGGCTATGATGCCATGTTTATAATAAGCAATCATACAATCACACATTGTATAGGAGGCAGTCTTAAAAGTCCTAAGGGACAGTCATATAAAAACTTCATGTTGTAAGCCTTGTTTAGGCATCTAGGACAGAGTCAAAGAGTCTAGTGCCTAATCCAAGGCCTAATTTCATTGTAGAGATGTTTGAAGATTCATAAACACCGATGCCTATGCAAACAAACTAGTAATTAGTTGAAGTTTCAAACTGCACAAGGAAGTTCGATGGTGGAAGAAGTAGTTATGGCTTCCATCATCGACCAAACTATCTTCACTAAGGTTGTCAAGGTGTATACAAGTCTAAATACCCTTGAGCAAGAGCAATGTATGTGGTGCAAGGAGTTCTATGTAATAAAAACACCAATTCTCTGTTGTTTTGTTGTTTTTTCTGTATTTCCTGAAGAAACAGTCTGTACTATTTATCTGTACAGAATAGTCATGAGCCCCAAATGTGTGGGATAAGTAGAGTGAAGGATTAACTTGCAATCAAGTCCAATTTGGTGTCTTGACATTCACTAAGGAGTTTTTTATAACCATATCTCTGGGACTGCTCATTAAGAGAACCCTATTTTCCTGAAGAAATTGCTGCTATAGGCTGTACAATCCTCAAGTACCGTAATGTCTGTATTTGTTCATGATTTGACTTGTTGAATAATGGCATTGGTTATCATTTGAAGTGGGTTAGGAGTGTTGATAGTTGCATTGTAGGGAGATATAAGGTTTTCTTTCAAAACAGTCTTATTAAAACCTAAACAAGGGTTTGCTCCAAACGATGGGAGAATGACCATCCCACTGTCTTTCAAGACCATAAGACCAATGGGATGGGTGTATTCATTTGCATTTCAAATGTTTTGGATGATTGCAGGAGAGAGAGAATTGGTGTTTGCAAGATTTGTTTGAAGAGGCTTAATATGACCATGTATTAAGCCAATTGAAGGAACCATAGAGGCATTTTTGGGAACAGCAGATTGTAGGAGGACAAAACCCACAAAATCCATAGTTTTGGCATGTATTCTAAATGCTCAAATCATTGGTTGAGTTCTGTGCATGAATTTTATGGGGGTCTCTTTGTATTTTAGGCCTAATTGGGGCTCTAGGTCATTGAGAGGGGTTATAGGTTGGGGTATTCCGTCCAAAACAACCTATACCCAGTTTTGGATATTTGATAGGGAGTCCAAATGGGTATCTCTTGATTCTCTAAGTTCTGCATTTCAAGATCTATATCAAAATTTATTCATGATTGTTCTCTTTTTTAGGGCTACAAGCAATTTCTTAGGTTTGTGAAGGAAGTACTAATCCTGAGTTTGGTCTGCCTTTACCAATGATTGGAATGGGTCCCACAACATCTAAAATCACCTTTTCTATGAAGAATTCAGAGCCTCTAACTGTTGTTCCCACTTTTGTATGAAGAACCTTGAATTTGGGCTTTTTGGTGTAGTGTAAACCTTGTCAACTTGTCTTAGCTTCCTCCTATCCAAGTACCTCTACATCACCAAGGGAGGAAATATTATGGTTATGGAATGGCCAAGAAGGCAAAGGAAACCCAAGAAACTTGACCCATATAGAATCTTTAAGAGTTTATTGGTTAAACACAAAAAATCCTTTGTCTAGGGAGAACTATGAACGTATCAGGGACCATGGAACTACACACTCAAGTAGCCTATCTTTCTCTCTCCATCTTAATGGGCACATTGTGAATGGTTCCTTCCTTATGCTCCTTAAAGAGGAATAAAATATTAAGCAAGCTTTCACTTAGCTTCAAGCTCTTTTATTCAATGGAATAAACTATGGTAGTATAGAAAATCCTTTTCTAGGCAACGGGTTATTATCTTCATTCCTTTGCTAGAATTCTTTTAACCATTGCACTAAATTTCTTGTAACTACATGTGTATTACTGCTCTCATTGGGTTCCCTCCAAAGTTTCATACTGCAAGCTTGACAAGTTTTCATCAAGTTACATGGGACCTTTATTCTCTACCAAGATATTCTAGTGGGCTTGGCCTTATTGATGTTAATAGACAAGGTATTGTTTTATGCACTAAGTGGATTATCAAAGCTTGTGATGGAAATTAAGCCTAGAAAATTTGCATTGCTTCTAGTTTTCTATATGGCCAACCATCCTAGAATAGACTTCATTTCCATTCCCTTGCAACTTCTCTTGTTCCTATTAAAATTAATGGCACTTTTGTTAGAAAAAGTATTTGGAAGGCTTGGGACACCATTAATCCTTGGTTGTTATGAAATGAAGATTATTTTTGCAATGGTTTATCCATCAACTAACAATATATATGGTGGTCTCACATCATCTAGTTTCCAAATAATCCACTAGTGGCTACTCCCTAGATGCACTCCCTTAAGTTCTTCAAAAGGGGAATTAAGAATCTACAAGGTTTAATTTAAGCCATGTTAATCAAGAAACCTTCCAAACAACACTTCTCAACACTTGCACAAAACATATGTACACTCCATTAATCCTTGGTAGAGGGAATTACACTCCTAAGACAAGATATAGGTGCTCTTTTTAGTCTCCCAATTTTATCTAGGCTAATCATTTCAAATAGTGTGGAATACAATTGTGGAACCCAGAGTAGCTCATTTTTCTTAGTTTTTTATTTATCAAGGCCTTCCTTTTGGCTCCCATGTGCTTTTTGTGGGAAACCAAAAAACTTCTTTCTAGTTTTGTGTTCATGCGAAAAATTCTTGGCATTGGATCCATCATTTTTCCTGGCCTCTAGTTGGCTTGAACCCTTTACTTGGCATAATGTCCTTCTTAATGATAGGCCAATTTTGTTATAGAGTTCTGGCATACTTTTAGATTGGAAATTCCTTTTGTATGTGGAAGGATAGAAATTTTTCTTTCTTGTTCATCATTTTGTGGATTTCTAATGTGATCATGCAAATTGAAATCTAAGATAGTAATGTGGCACTTGAGGTCCAACATCTTCAAAATTTGCTTGATCATTAGGGGAATGCCCCTTACAATGTGGGTAGGGTTCTACCTTCTCCATTATCCCATACTAGATTCCCCTATCCAGAAAAATAGTGCAATAATTTCTTTGAGTCCTATCATCATCACCCACACAATCCCTAGAGAGCCTCCACTCCTTTGTCACCACCATTGACTAGGCAACATTTTGGATAGACCATGCCACCACATCTTCCTTACAACCACTAGAGTGGTGGTCTTTATCTCCATGTTACTCTCCTATGTCCTCTCAATGGTGTCAGTGGGCCTCTCTGTTGAAATGCACAAGACAACTGAGAAGGGGGGTGAATTAGTTGTAACCAAAAATTAACTTCTTTCAAACATCAACACATCAACCACTTAATCACTGTTATTATGATTTAACCATGAAAGCATGAAATCATAAATAAACACATTCACACATGAGGCACTAGATTTTTACTTGGAAAACCCAATGAGGGAAAAACCACGGTGAGGATTAACTCATAGTATAAATGATATATCAGAATTTACAACAAGGCTCACTGCCTAGAATGCTCACTATAAAAGATAGGGCTCACTGCCAAAAGGGCTCACTACTAGAAGTTGGTGAACTGAGATAGTAGCATCTACACCATGCCAAGGTTCAATTCCATTGAAGTGCAATATAACTCCTCTGCTCTACTCTACTTTTACACTTCACACTTATCTTCGCATCATCGCAACATCATACATTATTTATGACTTCATTACATGTATTTATACAATTCATCAACCTTGGAATGTACATCAAGGTCGGCATTATAATCATCAACCATTGGAACAATCTCCAAGGTCGACATACATACATACATACATTAGAATAGGTTTGGACCTAAATAGATTTGTAAAGGAAAAGAATGAATATAGACCACACCACGCCTTAACTGGGACTCAAATGCAATCTCCCATGCAACAACAAGCTATCACAAACTCTAAAGCATAGTCGCAAGTAGTGAAAACAACCAAGTCGGCCAAAATTGGCGTTAACACTAAGACCTTTAGGAACACGCTTCATCCATGATCCGAATTATACTTTGCAGACCAATCAAAAAGTAGGAACACAATCTAGAGATATCCACAAGCACGTTACAATCACCAAGAACTTCCACACAACCCCCAAACATTCTATCCAGAAGATTCTTCAAACCGGAGCACTTAAATATTATTGTCAGCCATTGTCATAAAGGAAAGATCGCTTGCAGAGCACCAAATCAAGAACCATTTCAACTGAAGGCACATAACATCATTCCAAACTTAATCTCAGAACCATAGACTATAAAACTTAAATACGAAGAAATGCAGAGCAGAATACATTCTCCTTGTCACCATTTAATGCTCAGAAAAATAGTTTTTACTTTGGTGAACAGAACTCACTCAAATCTTCACACTGGAGGCTCAAACTTGAAACATAGCAACTACAAACATCCCTTAACATAACTTCCAAACCGCGGACAAAGCTATTCAATCTACAAGATATGCGGAGCAAAATACTACGTTGTTCCTCTCAGACACTTGCACAAACTCATACAAATAATTTCGTTAGATGCTGACCTTAGGTGTTGCATCAATAACAACACTTACTGCTCATTCTTGCAACACTCTCTAGATCAATAAATTCCCTCATTTGGACCATGCTATATCTGTTAGGATTAAGGTGCCATCGACCTTGTAAATCCTATGTAATTAATTAATCCTAATATTGTTTGTAAATCATTCATAAAGGATTAAGTATTCACCAAGTAGCGATCTTGTTTCAGCTGCATGTTTGATCCCAGTACTTGACGGATGTAGATTATCCAGGGGTTTGTAGGGGGTACCCCCAATGGGTTTTGGGGGGGATTCCCCCCTCCCCCCCAGCAAGAGGTCCGAGGGTAATGTCCCCGAAAGCCACATTTTATATATAAATTACCATTGTAAATCTAGACCCTTCATCATTAGGTCACAGATCTGACAGTGGAGATTTTGTTGGCTTATCTTGCCCTAGAAGGTAGCCTATTTTATAAGGATATTGTATTATGGCTATGTATCAAAGTATTACAGGCACTGTTGGATTGAAGACTAAAGAGGAGATTGATAGTGTTGTATTGTAAACTCTATTTGAAGTTAATACATACTGGTGCATCTCTTCTTGTGTGGAGTTTTTTTCCTGAAAGGGTTTCTTTGGATGTAAACATTGTTTTATGTGTTTGATCTTTTATTTTGCTATTTCTTTGTGTTGATTTCATACTATCTCCATTTTGGTTCTGCACTAGATTAATAGTTACAGTTGTGATCGGATTTCCATTATATAGTTGTTCACCTTCATCTCTAACAATATCTTTATTAAGGACTATACAGAACTAACCACAAGAGAATATGCAACAAGAAAATGTTGTTACTAGCTAGGAAGCCATCAATGATGGCAAGGATATATAAGGTGGAGGATGGGATAACCCTAATGGGCAAGATCCCCCCAACACTATAATTTCCCTAAGTTATTTTTTATAAACTAATGACTTGATGATTGTTTCTTTTATAGGTTTGTTTTGTGTGGTTGTTTCCACTTTTTGAATCAATGTGTTTATTTTTCTCCTAGCTTTATTATATTTGAGTATTTAGTTGTATGCTTTAAGTCTCGGTTTTAATATATGGTATTTTCGTTAAACAATTACTAGTTTCATTTGAAGGTAGTAATGTGATTAGCTAATTTATAGGTTTTTGGGCATTCCACTTCCATTAGAAGTAATAGTTTCTCATTTTGGCACCTCCATTATGACTATTGGTATTATTTTTGTAAATGGAGAAACAAGACAAGATTTGATATTTTTATTGTAATGGGTTCATTGTGTACATGAGCACCTATAGATAATTATTGCATTCATTGCTTATACTATAGAGATATTTTGATGATTTTCATGTTGTATCTGATGGTTAAGATCTAAGGGTCATAGTGGAGGTTAGAGGACACACCAAGAATCTAGATGATTATTCCCATATCTATTTATCTTCTCACTTAGAGAGTGGGTTTATTTCTAAAGAAGTAGGTTTTGGTAGGATTACATGTTTTTTTCATTTTAGTATGTGTTGTATTTTGTCTTTCTAGTGTTAAGTTTTTAGTTCTCATTATGGTTTTCATTTATGTAGCTTTGATGAGGATTGATATTGATGTTAATTATAATTTTTCTCTTCTACTAGGATGAGGTTGAAGGTTTTGGTTATTAGTCATGTTGTAACCAGCATGCCCTAATTCTAATTTACCAAAATTACGGGTCCCTTTTTAATGATTTTAATAAAATTTTGATCTTCATGTGCTTTAGTTTTCTAAGTTTCTCTATTGTGACTATTGTTGATTAATTGCTTATTTTATTATATTTATAATCACCTCTATCTTTCAATCATCATTTGTCCCTCTTGATTGGTTTAGGTCTGTCAATTCTTGAGTGAAAGATTTAGTCAACTATTTCTTCTTCAAAGTAATCTTAACTTGAATTGTAGTCTCTTGGGATTAGTTGTTTTATTTCCAAAAAATATATTGAATTTAAATTTGGATAGTAAAGTTTGTAATCTTGGGTTAATTTTATTTTTGCATATAAAGTTTTCTTTGTTCGCTACTTGACTTGAGTATTTAGAGCCAAACTAGTTTATGTTCTCTAGTTTAAACTCTTTTCACTTCTGGCTTCATTTTGGTGTAGGAATCATTTTGTTTTAATCTTTTTTGTCTCTGAAAAATATTTAGAATTGAAATCATCTTTAGTTAGTGTTTAATCATTTTTGACATCCAACTCTCCCTTGTTATGTAATATGTTTAAAAGGAAAATATACACACTAAAAATTATACCACAGTGACATGGTGTTTATCCTGGGAAAACCCATTCAAGAAAGAACCTAGCTTCCAAATCTCAAATGAATATATTCATAGTACCAATATAATTATAATAGATTAATAGCTTCAATCCTTCACAAGATAATAACCAACAAAATACCAAATAAAGTTTGATACATATCCAAAAACAACAAATGGTAAACCATAAACCATGGGAGAATACCACTCCCAAAAATGGTACCTAAATCCCCACAAGGAATTCCAATGTGCAACTCCCATGATGAGTCAACATGCTAATAGATTAGAATATTCTCTTACATTATTATAATTTGTCATAGCTAATTCACCAACTTGGGTGCTCCATTTTTGCTCCAATGTCCCCATTTAAAGATACATTATGATGTGTCATAACATGCATCATAGAGTTGGTCAAAAGTCAAGTCTATTATGTAACTCCCTATAATCCCACTCCTGCATGCATCATAGAATCCATCATAAGTAACCCCCACATCTTACAATGACATAATGACATTTGATGCTCTTATAACTTCTTACACACATTACAAAGTATCTAACATGTGGCCAGAAGTTCTACCTCTAAGTGAGACACCCTCTTTCTCATGTGAGGAAAAAACAATAAATAAATAAATATGAAACATTGGGATACAAGGTTGAGACACCTTTCCCAACATTGACAAGGTCAACCCAATATTAATCAAAACGGATTACAAAATAAGAATCTAAATGAACTACCATGAACTTAATGAATCATGTTTCATAGATCCCTTCCCCACACATTTCACAAAAGAGATACTAGAAAGGGTTTCATGTAGGGAAGTTTATACTTTCACTAATGGCTTCTTCAACTATCACCAAGTACAAATCAAGGATGATGTTAATGCCAAAGCAAAATTTGTCACTAAATGGGGCAACTTCTAATACACTATCATTCCTTTTGGTCTCAAGAACACCTAGTTGTATTTTCATGCATTATGGTGAGCATGTTTTTACTCATACATTTCTGTAAGTATACTTAGATGACTAGATAGTGTACTACACCTTCTATTTAACTATTATTAATAACTTATCATCACATTCAATATAAAGAAGTGTGTCTTCATGGTTCTGGTGTGCCTTGCACACATGCCCCATTTTGCCAAATGGAGACCCCCTCTTTTGGTTTGGCTTGGAGTATCAACCTTTCTGCCTTATGATGATGAGAAGGTGAAATTGTGCTTAAAATGTAGGATTTGCTTCAAATTTGAGTTCTTAGTATGATTGCAGTGATTTGATGTCATGCATCATTGATTTGGAAGTGTCTCGAGTGGTCTTGTTCTTGAAGGATAGCCATTTGTTGCCTTTTGCACTAAAATTAGGTGCTACGACATTTTGCTCCAAAATCCCATGTCACTAGATATTGCCCTTGAGATTGCTTTTGCATGATGTGTCATGTTGAAATTCCTAGTTTCCAGGTCTCAGAGTTGCAAAATTGTGTCAAATTCCATTAGATTTCACTAAGGGGTCCATAAGCTTTCACCCTGATTCATGTTCCTGAAACCCTGATTTGGCTAAGTCTGAAACCCTAAAAATCTTGAAAAATGGCTAAGTCTGAAATCTGATGGAACCACAAGATTCTAGAATTTGCATATGAAATCCTATGGATCTGGAACCTATCTCAAACATCCTAAAAGTATATTTAAAAATATTTAACTTAAATATATTTTTAAATATACTTTCACCTTGGACATTTCAATATCTAGTGCTAAAAATGACCCCAACTGTACTTTGTGCCAAAAACACCCCCCTACCGACCTTTGCGCTAAATTTTCCTCCAACTAATCTCTCTCCAAGCTACTGCTAAGTTAGTCAGACCAAAAATCCCAGCTGAGACTGTCTCAAAGAAAAGTGCTAAAATGGGCTTCAACTGACCTTTGCGCTAAAATTGCCTTCTACCGACTTGCGCTGAAATGGCCTTCCACCGACTTAAGTCATGCATGTCGGTTGGTACTAGAACTCACGCAGGTCGGTCACTTTGAAAAACCCCGCCAACAAACTTTGCGCTAAAAATGGAACCGACTAACCTCATGAAGCATCATTTTAGTCGGTCAGACCCAAAATCTGCACTAAGGTCAATCGGACGCAAAATCTACACTAAGGTTGGATGAACCCAAAATCCATGCTAAGGTCAGATGAAGTCAAAATCCCCACTAGGTCAGTTGGAAGCAAAATCAGCGCTAAGTCAGTGACCCCCAAAATCAGTGCTTTTTGGTATTTTGGCCTGAAAATTGAGTTTTTCAAGGAGAAAATTAGATTTTCTTGATGGATTTGAATTGAATATCTATTTTTCATATCATGATGAACATTTTACCAAGTTTGTGTGGATTTTTGGCATGTTTTATGACAGTTAATACCACTGCACATGAAAGGTCGGTGACCCCCAAAAATCCTGCTTTTTACAGAAAAGGCTAGAAAAACATAAAATAAAAGTTTTCAAATGGATCCTAATGACTGCAAAAACTTCCTAGATCAATATATTAGCCAAATGAGTACTTGAAATGGTAAAAAATGTAGAAAATCATGTGAAAATCACTAGATTTAAGAGGTTGTTTATAAGGTGGCATTGACAATGAGTTGTTTTTTGACTGATCCATGATGACAAATGGACATGTTTTGATCCAAATTGATGGAAAATAACTTGTTTATGATGAAATTGATGCTTTTTCTTGTTGATTGTAGGTCTAAGAGAACAAAGGAGCTTGTTGGAGCTAATTGGAGCCATCTTGGAAGGATGAACACACAGAGGTACCTTGTTGACCTAGAAATGTAGAATCGACATTCTATCAACCAAATTGCTATTGCACCTATAAGAGAAGATCAGTATAATGTCCAAGATGATAAAGATGAGTCTCAGGAGCTAGAAGACATTGAAGATCCTTCTTCTTTCATTGTTGTTCCTGCAGTTCCAGTCCAATGTCCAAGACATACATATCTAGTTGTCCCAGCAGTCCAGTCATGCAATGATGATCCAGCAAGCATCCAATTGGATATTCCTTCATCCAAGAATGTACCACATACTCGTCTTGGTCCACTCAACACTTGGATTCTCATGAATTCACATCAGCTCAAGTTTTCAAGTGTCATGTGACTCTATTTTAGCTTTATTAGGCCTTGAAAATTAACTTTTCATCATGTACAACCAAATGGGTATCCATTTTGTCTAGATTCAATGTATTTGCAAACTGTATTTTATCTTTTTCCTAAAGGACAAATGTAAATCTAAAAATGTAACTAAATGATGTATCTCATTAAATGCCATGTAATCTGGAGCATTGGTGTCAAGTTAATCTCCACCATCCATTGAAAAACTTGGTATGGTGCCTTGCCTATAAAAGGGCCATCCTTTTCTCTCATTTGGAAGTAAGATTAGATATTGAATTGCTGAGACTCTGCCAAATTGTGATCAATACAAAGAAAGTTTTGCAGGTTGCTGGGAATTTGTGTTCTTGTGTTGTCCTCTTTGGTTTTCATGGTTCATATCAATCTGAATTTAATTAGTTGTTCTTTTGCAATGATGGGTAAATGTTAAGATATCTGATGAATGCTTTGGACCATACTATTAGTGCTTGCCAATGGTAAGTTGATGTGTATAGTTATCCTGGGCCATGTCATCTAATATGGTTTGGTTGCATTCCACTAGTTAAGCTGCACCATTATTTGGGTGTTTAATGAGTGAATGCAATTTGAAAATCATAATGATCCTTTGAAGATTGCATCATTTCTTGCAACATTGTGGGTTTCCTATCCTGGTGAAATAGGGAATGGTTTATTGAAAGTATTTGTATATCTGCAACATTTTACCCCATTGTGACTATCACTTAGGATCTCTTAACCCTTCTCTCTCTCCTTTTTTGTTTTGCATTTTATTTATATCAAGTTTGTTAGGTTAGGTTATAAGTAGCATTTCATTGCCCATCTGCTAGAAAATTTCAAACTTTACAGTCTAAACCACTAGGGTTTCTACATATACATTGCTGCCATCTTCCATAAACCCTACATTTCGTGTAAGACCCCTTGTCGGCACAGCTAGAACATTCCAACTGAGAGATTCCAAGCAAGCTAAGACCTAGCTGTAGAAACCTTGGAGTAGTCTTACCTAGGGTAAGATACTTTTCAAGAGAGGTGTGGTACCAATAATCATACCTGTGTTGTTGTGTGCTAAAACCACCATCAACAAGTTCCTTTTGGGAAATTATTAGGACATTAATTTCCTAATTGGAGTACACCCTTTCATGTGAATGTTGAAACCTCATGTACAACCATTAGGATAGTACTGGTGTAGCTATTTTGAAGGAAATATGGATCATCTAATCTACTTTGCTAGTAGAAAGTGTTAGATTAGGTTTTTATTTTCCTAGTGGGTTAGTTATTTTCCTTATTTCCTAGGTTTTTCCTACACTTTATTAAGCTTGCTTAGGTTAAAATAGTGGATTAGGATTATCGTATATGTATGGTAGGAATATAACATTATGGCATTCATGTGTTGGGTTATTAAATAGGCCCTCTCTCTTGATTTCTAGACACTTCTTTTCAAGCATTTTTAGACAAGTTGCAAGGGGAGCAGAGATGGAGATTGTTCTTAACAACAAAAGGCTTTTGTTTGTTGTTCAAAAGTGGGAGATGCCAATACATGGGTTGTTGGACTCGAATCGTCTTTCCAGAGCTTTTAAGATCCCTGAAGATATAGTGGAGGAGGTAATCATGAAGGTATGTGGAAAGGATTTCCTTTAAGAACTGTGTTTTATCTACTCATCCCAGATGGTTTCTTATTTTCTTTCAAACGCGATGGACCTAATTCAAAATGCGGATTTGGTTAAAGCATTGGCTAAAAATTTCATACATGATTATCTCTTTACAAATGAAAGATTTCATGATGCCTTGGTTAATTATGACATTCATACTTGTGAAGCCCTAGTTGGGGGGTTGTTCTCATTGAAGGAAATTCAGTGGCACCCTGAGGTAAATTGAATTTATAATGCAATTATGCATGGTCTAGAAAATAATTGTCTGATTTCTCTTTAAAGATCATTGTGTTTGCATAGCAAACATTTTTGTGTTGAATGAAGGGAGAAGATAGAGGATTTCTATCACGCATGGACCTATTTGCTTCACTATTAGTCATTGATGCATGTTGTAGATGATGAAGGTGGAAACGAAGAACAAGGATACCTAGTTGTAGATATTAATGAAGACAACCCAATGGGTTGATGGGTTGTTGTGTTTAGTAGTTCTACTTCTATATATGTATATGATAGCTGTCTTTTGGTTCTATCTGGTTGTTGGTGTTTGCAGATGGTCAGCGCTCCCTGTGAGATTCGTGACATGGACTAACCACCTCCCGTGGATTCATTAACTCTGGTGCTTGTATCAGAGATTGATGGGTCAACCTTTTGGTTTAACGGTAATCGTGGGCCAACAATTGGTATCAGAGCAAAAGGTCACGAGTTTGAATCCCCCCAGGTAATGCTGGGGGGAAGTTTGTTGGTAGATGGTCAATGTTCCCTGTGAGATTCCTGACATGGACTAACCTCCTCCCGTGGATTCATTAACACTGGCGCTTGTATCGGAAATTGATGGGTTGACCTTTTGGTTTAATGACAATTGTAGGCAATAGTTAGTTTTTGCTTGTCTCTCGTTGGTATGTCATTTTTTTGGAGGGCTATGAATGCCTCTTTATTAGGACAATGAAAACTTTTTGATTTCTACTACACAACATATGTATTGCGAGCTTTTTTTGTAGAGCCCTATTTTGTATCAAACTAGGGTTTTATGTAATTTTCTATCTTATTATTAATATAATTATGGTGCACTACACCTTTATCGAGCAAAAACAAAGTGAGTTTAATTAGGTGAGTGGGTCATTTGAGGTGTCATCATCCTATGAGGGATTTACATTTACTATGTTTAGATTGTTTGGTGGTCTCTCCCTATTGGTCAGTTTTGCCACCTCCACCCCTCTCCCTGGTCTATATAAACTCACTACCTAGCTTGTATTTTGAATCTCTTGCATCTTATATGATAATTTTGCCAGTCTTAGTGTAGATTCTTTTGATCTCTTAATGTAATTCTATCATCCTAACATTTTCATATCTCTTGGAGTCACTGGTTTGCATTGTTTAGCTTTTTCAAGTTTATGTGGCTTAGAATTTCTCAAGTATAAAGTTCCTAGGTTATCAATCTATTTCAGATTTCTAACATGGTAGAAGAGCTTTTGTTTTGAGAATTTTGAGTTCATAGATTCCTAATTGAGAGTTTGAGATTATTTTTGTGAGATCTCGTAAAATCACATATGCTCTTCTCTTACATTTTTAATGATATAGAGAATTAGAAAGGATTTATGAAGTTCTAATAACATCTTCATTTTGCATGTGTTTTGTGAGATCTGGGTGATTGCAACTATTTTGGTTATACTAACAACATTTTTGGTTGTTCCAACACATCTAGGAGGCTCAAGAAAGTCAACATTGGCTTTCATTTCATCTAATTTGGAAATCATTTGATGCAGTTGTAAAATGAGGGTTTGGAGCTCAAATCTGAAAGTCAACTTTTGTTTGGGGCTTTTTTAGGCCAAAATGACCCTGCCATTGAGTATAGAGGGCCAAACAAATGAATATTGACATAAAATTCACTCAATTTTATTGTCAAGAGTATCTGAGGCAAAAGAAATTGTCAGAAGGCCATTTTGACTCCCCAACACATTTTTCAGAGTAGTTTTTTGTAAATTTTTCAAAAAAATTTAAGTTATGCAGTTTTTTTAAATATTTCAAACAAAAATTTCACAGGCCTTTGTAATTGAATTAAAAAATTTCAAAAAATAAAATAAAAAGGGGCTTACGGACTGTTGTTATCTGAATTTGCACCCTATTGTTGAAGTTTTTGATAGTTCCAACAAATTTAGTGAAACATGGGATTGGTCTCAAGGTGTGAGACCTTGCAGTTGAGACCAAACCTCCAGAGAAGGTCAGTTCCTCTTTCTGGACTTAAGGTCCAGAGAATAATCGCTAAATCTAATGCTACTTACTCACTGGAAAAGGGGGTAGGAGTAAACTAAAATTTAAAAGAGGTGATGCACCAGATTTGGAGTGTTAGCTAGGACTAACATAACATGACAATGATCTCAAATACTGACATAGACTCACACATACTTACAACTTTAACAGAGGCTTGAATTAGAAAATTGTAATAATAGGAGGGACCATTTTATCCATAGAATAAGCTACAAATTTAAAGTAAACATAGAGCAAAAGCATAAGAGAGGCAAAATATCAGTGATTGTGTTGATCATGAAGGCTAAATAACCATTACAAAAGAAAGACAATTTGTTACAGAAAAGGTGGACACAAAATAACCATTTACATTCATTGGTGAACCACTATCGAAGACATCAAAGGCTCAACTTCAAGCACAATGTATTGGATCTGACTAGTTCTTGTAAATCTGTTACCAAGTCTATGATAACAAACTATCCAACCTATGTAATAGCCCAGAAGAATAGCTAATAGAATTACATCTTTCTTACATGTATATAGCATTTCATAATCCATCATGTAGCTATAACTGCCAAAAAAATAAGTCAACCACCTGCTCAAACGCCCACGCTGCATTCAATTTAGCCCTTACCTCTATCAGGTGACCTACAAACCTAGGACAACGGCCATGCCCTTTAGGCATGAAAAATGGTAGAACAAGATCGCCCACAAACATGATATGGCCGCATTAATGAGAAAAGACTTGAAATACTTCTCTAATGCCTACAAATCCATTTTGTCCCTCATTAGTACTAGCGCATTGAAGAATTTCATTGTTTCAACCACCTTCATTCGGCCCTGACCTACAACATTGAATGTTGGGTACCTTCTCATCCTATAATAATGGCATAATTATAGGGATACAATAAATCATGCCTGCAAAAGCTTTTACAACACTTTAAAGTATTGTAACTTTCAATTCTACTTTGGCATCTAGAGATAATTTGTATTTCTACACAAATTACCTCCTTATTGGCTCAATTAGTGAAACATCTAGTTCATAGCTTATTTCCTTGTTGCCTCTATCGGTAAAATTGCCCAATGCTGAATTCTTCAACTTTGCTTTGTCATTTTTCACCCTATCAGCAAACTTTACTTTCTGCAAACTTTTCCATGTTCTAGCTTTTCCCCTTATTGGCGAATTTTCACTTCTGTAAACTTGCCCAATCTTTCTAAAAGGAAGCAAGGTATGCGGAAACACTTCCTACACTGATCTAGTAAGGAAAGATTTATGAAAATTTTAACTTTTACAGTTACAGATTAAGATACACATTAATAGAAAGATAATAAAAACTTTCAAATGCAAAACTCACAACACAAGATATACGTGGGGAAAACCCTTTCAGGTAAAAAACCCCACACTCCAAATCCACCCAATATATTATTCAGGAATCAAGAAGATTGCATATACTTGCAGATCAAGCTTTAACAGGAGTATAACAAAACTAAAGATCTAAGAGGTAACTCAACATCTATAAGACTCTTACACACAACCTCCATCTCAAGCTCCTGATATATAGGAGATACAATACAATAAACTGTTAACGGTAATTACAAAACCATGAGCCAAAACCACCCAAAAGTGGTGCCCAAATTATCTCCAATCAAAGATGCCTTGTGATGTGCAAAATCACACAACAACAAGTGTAACTCTCCCCTTTACAATGCTTTTGATTGTCCAACACATTTTCATATTTCCCAAAATTAGGAGGTCTAACTTTCGAAGGTCATAACTTTTGATCGGGGTGTCCGATTGATGAACTGTTTAATGCATCAGAAATCTTGTGAAGAGATATAAAGAAAGATAATAAAAACTTTCAAATGCAAAACTCACAACACAAGATATACGTGGAGAAAACCCTTTCAGGTAAAAAACCCCACACTCCAAATCCACCCAATATATTATTCAAGAATCAAGAAGATTGCATATACTTGCAAATCAAGCTTTAACAGGAGTATAACAAAACTAAAGATCCAGGAGGTAACTCAACATCTATAAGACTCTAACACACAACCTCCATCTCAAGCTCCTGATATATAGGAGATACAATACAGTAAACTGTCAACAGTAATTACAAAACCATGAGCCAAAACCACCCAAAAGTGGCACCCAAATTATCTCCAATCAAAGATGCCTTGTGATGTGCCAAATCACACAACAACAAGTGTAACTCTCCCCTTTACAACACTTTTGATTGTCCAACACATTTTCATATTTCCCAAAATTAGGAGGTCTAACTTTCAGAGGTCATAACTTTTGATCGGGGTGTCAGATTAATGAACCATTTAATGTATCAGAAATCTTGTGAAGAGATATATAGAAAGATAATAAAAAATTTCAAATGCAAAACTCACAACACAAGATATACGTGGGGAAAACCCTTTCAGGTAAAAAACCCCACACTCCAAATCCACCCAATATATTATTCAGGAATCAAGAAGATTGCATATACTTGTAGATCAAGCTTTAACAGGAGTATAACAAAACTAAAGATCCAGGAGGTAACTCAACATCTATAAGACTCTTACACACAACCTCCATCTCAAGCTCCTGATATATAGGAGATACAATACATTAAACTCTCAACAGTAATTACAAAACCATGAGCCAAAACCACCCAAAAGTGGCACCCAAATTATCTCCAATCAAAGATGCCTTGTGATGTGCCAAATCACACAACAAGTGTAACTCTCCCCTTTACAATGCTTTTGATTGTCCAACACGTTTTCATATTTCCCAAAATTAGGAGGTCTAACTTTCGGAGGTCATAACTTTTGATCGGGGTGTCCGATTGATGAACCGTTTAATGCATCAGAAATCTTGTGAAGAGATATATAGAAAGATAATAAAAACTTTCAAATGAAAAATTCACAACACAAGATATACGTGGTTAAAACCCTTTCAGGTAAAAAACCCCACACTCCAAATCCACCCAATATATTATTCAGGAATCAAGAAGATTACATATACTTACAGATCAATCTTTAACAGGAGTATAACAAAACTAAAGATCCAAGAGGTAACTCAACATCTATAAGACTCTTACACACAACCTCCATCTCAAGATCCTGATATATAGGAGATACAATAAAGTAAACTATCAACGGTAATTACAAAACCATGAGCCAAAACCACCCAAAAGTGGCGCTCAAATTATCTCCAATCAAAGATGCCTTGTGATGTGCCAAATCACACAACAACAAGTGTAACTCTCCCCTTTACAACGCTTTTGATTGTCCAACATGTTTTCATATTTCCCAAAATTAGGAGATCTAACTTTCGGAGGTCATAACTTTTGATCAGGGTGTCCGATTGATGAACTATTTAATGCATTAGAAATCTTGTGAAGAGATATATAGAAAGATAATAAAAACTTTCAAATGCAAAACTCACAACACAAGATATACATGGGGAAAACCCTTTCAGGTAAAAAACCCCACACTCCAAATCCACCCAATATATTATTCAAGAAGCAAGAAGATTGCATATACTTGCAAATCAAGCTTTAACAGGAGTATAACAAAACTAAAGATCTAGGAGGTAACTCAACATCTATAAGACTTACACACAACCTCCATCTCAAACTCCTGATATATAGGAGATACAATACAGTAAACTATCAACGGTAATTACAAAACCATGAGCCAAAACCACCCAAAAGTGGCGCCCAAATTATCTCCAATCAAAGATGCCTTGTGATGTGCCAAATCACACAACAACAAGTGTAACTCTCCCCTTTACAATGCTTTTGATTGTCCAACACGTTTTCATATTTCCCAAAATTAGGAGGTCTAACTTTTGGAGGTCATAACTTTTGATTGGAGTGTCTGATTGATGAACCGTTTAATGCATCAAAAATCTTGTGAAGAGATATATAGAAAGATAATAAAAACTTTCAAATACAAAACTCACAACACAAGATATACGTGGGGAAAACCCTTTCAGGTAAAAAACCCCACACTCCAAATCCACCCAATATATTATTCAGGAATCAAGAAGATTGCATATACTTGCAGATCAAGCTTTAACATGAGTATAACAAAACTAAAGATCCAAGAGGTAACTCAACATCTATAAGACTCTTACACACAACCTCCATCTCAAGCTCCTGATATATAGGAGATACAATACAATAAACTATCAATGGTAATTACAAAACCATGAGCCAAAACCACCCAAAAGTGGCACCCAAATTATCTCCAATCAAAGATGCCTTGTGATGTGCCAAATCACACAACAAGTGTAACTCTCCCCTTTACAATTCTTTTGATTGTCCAACACGTTTTCATATTTCCCAAAATTAGGAGGTCTAACTTTCAGAGGTCATAACTTTTGATTGGGGTGTCTGATTGATGAACCGTTTAATGCATCAGAAATCTTGTGAAGAGATATATCAAGCTATAATAGAATTTGTCAATTATGACAAATTTTAGGGTTTTTAGGGACCTCAAAGTGCCTCAAAACTGAGTTCAAAACTTTTTTTGACAATTTCAAAAAATAGAAACTTTAATATCTCGCAATCCAAATATGATCTTGAGTCAAAACTCACCCGAGATGTTTACTTAGAAGTTCTGCACCTTTTGGGAAAAAATTTAGGTCAATATGAGGTTAAATGTAGAGTTACTAAAAATAGTAAGTCCCACCATTTTTAGCCATTTTAGAAACTTTGAAAGTTCTAGACCATTCTCTAAAATAAAGGGCATTCAAAAAGACCAAAACTGGGAAGAATAGTAACCTTTCATAGTTGCAAGGTTGAGACACTTTTCCTAACACTTTCACCTTTAATCTCCTTCTTCTCTATTGGTGAAATTTCTATTTCATGAACCAGCCTTTGTTCTCTTGTTCTCTTCTTTGTCAACTCTTTCGTATTATCAGTGAAATTTGAAAACCATGAACCTATTGGCAAGTCCACCATTTCACAAACTTATTGATCAAGCAAAAAATTGTCTTTTCTCTTTACTTTCCTACTTTAGTCAATGAAATTTACATTTTGCAAAAATACTTCCCTGGCTGAAGACTTGTCCATTTTTTCTTTACTATCTTCGCCCTTGTTCTTTTGTCGGCAAAGTCGCCAATCAGCGAACTTAAGGTTCACCAAACCTTAAGTTTGCTAACAAATGTAGACTATGTCTTTTCTTAGCTGCTTCCCTTTACATTGGAAAAAAACCCTCCTGCCTACCTCAACTCCTTTAGTCGGTGAGTCGGCCAATCGGCGAACCTACCGATCGGCAAACCTAAGGTTCCCCAAACCAAACCTTTGTCGATAAAGGTGAAAAAAAGGAAAAATACTTGAATTATGGGGGTTTTAAAAGCACATTTTCTTCCATTTAAGTCTTCTCAAATTGATATTTTTGATGGAAGAAAAGTGGGATTTTTTGGGCTATTTTGGCCTGGGCAAAATATGACAACATGGACCTCTAAAGAAGCCATAGCCTCCTTGCAGGTCATGGGGTGTGGCCTTCGACACCCCCAACCCCATTTCATTTTTGGCCTTTTTAGGCTTTCAAAATGTTTTATAAAATTTTCAATACGCCTTCAGCACCCTCCTCGACCTTCATGCAGGTCTTGCCAATTTTGGCAAGCTATTTGGTGACTTCTCCATCTTTGGTGGTTTTCCTATTTTTGGAGGCATTTGCTAAATATAGCTTTGACTAGTTTTGATTGGAGGAATTCTATTTTTAGCTTCAACTAGCTACATCTGGAAATCCTCTATACTTAGCAAACCATTATATTTGGTGGCAATTCTGTGAAATTTGGCAAAGGTTGACATTTGCAAATCAGGCCCCCTCTCCATTGGCGATTTCATTTTTGAAGGAAAACTTCTGAGGCTCTATTCTGTAAGAGTTGATGATGACTCAAGGAGACCTGGGATCATCGGCAATCACAACAACCTTCAACAACAAGAGACAAGCAACAACAAAGCTTAATTATCAAGAAATATGTAGAGTGTGACTTCACACAATTTGATTGAAATGCCTGCAAACAACATTTCTCCCCTTGGGAAGAAACAAATCCATTGGTGTATGTAGAAGAAACTCCAACTCCAAAACAAGAGATGAGGGAAGAAGTCTTTATTGGAAATAGGATAGACAACTGAGAGCAGTGGGGGGAATCAGTTGTCACAAAACTTTGTATCTTTCTGTAGATAATTCTTTCTTTTTCTACTTAATAATAATTCAATAACTTAACCATGAAAACAATCAATCATAAGTGTAAGAGTAGCAACACAATAACACATTTGACACTAAGATTTTGACATGGAAACCTGGTTAAGGGAAAAAACACGTTGGGGATTAACCCACAAAAATTAATACCCTATTAAAAGTATTTTACAAATGGGAATGTACATGCATTCGGGCTCACTGCCCAAAGCTCACTACTCAAATGGAGGCTCACTACCTATAGAAAGATTACAAGAGAATAATAGAGATTTTGAACTGAGAAATAACATCTATCCATGCAAGAGTTTCAGTTCTGATTAAGTACAAAAACTGATCTTACACATTTCATCTTTGCTCTGCTCTTCTTACTACTTTGCCTTCATTCACATCTTGGATTTCTGCTCTTCTCACATTTGCACCTCATTCATATACACTTCACACACTAAATCATCCAATTCCATCGGCTATATATATCTGCAACATGACCTACAATCATTTTACCAGTCAGCTTCAAAAACATTTAGAACTTTGTTGAGTACTCTGCTCTGTCAGCTAGATCCATACATAATATGAGATGCGGACCAAAATTTGCACTCACAAATCATCAATTAGGTCAGCCACTAAAATTGGTCATCACCATTTGCCCAAAGAACAACATCTATACATCCAAAATTGAGATCATTCATAAAATCGGCTTGTTCTTCTTCTGTCTGTTCTGTCAGACTGAAACCCAATACTCAGAAGCTAATATCTTTTGAGTCCTTCATCACCAGAGGACAAAACTCTAGATTTAGAGTGTCTTGACAATGCTTTCAACTACCTTAGATCCACAGCAAACCATGCCTTTCCACCGGAGAGATCCGGACCAAGATGCCGGACCCTATTATTGCTCTGTTCCTAACTGCCTAGACTTAGACAAATTCTGATTCTGACTTCCGATAAAAACAAATTGTATTATGCAGATGATTGGGATGATCTTAGTTGCCATCAATGACAACACCTATCAATGTGAAGCAATGTCTCTTGCCAACAGTCTCATGATGTATGATGTCTCTGAAAACTGCTCAAGTGTCCACATGTCACAATCAAAAAGATGCCATAAAATTAGGTGCTCCATGCCTAATCAAAGAATGTGATGATCCAAGACAATAGGAAAACTTAAGATCTTCTATCTCCAAAGACAAATATGGTGTGAAAATAGTTGTGTCATAACTGTCATCAAAGAGGAGAGATAACCCCTCAAATGTGTCCTCCAAATAAAATGTGAGACTTCACAAACAAGGATGATATGTCTAAAAGACAAGAGTCCCAATCAGGAAGATTGAAATGATCCTGTTGCAAAGAATCACTGGAAGCTCTCAAAGAAGCATCTTTGAACTCTGATGTAGATATAGGTGATGGTGATGATGTGATCTCAATAGGAGAAGAAGAGGGAGAAAGAGAGGTCTCTGAATCTAAAGAATCAAGATATGTCATGTACTCAAGCTCATCTAAAGTATTATCATCATAGGGTATGTTGTCTACATCATTAAGGGGAATGAAACAATCTGCAACAAGATCATCTAGAAATGGTGAGATATAAGAATCTCCATACAATTCCCAAATTTGAATCCAAAGTGTGTGTGGCCCATCATGAATCAAAAGCTTACACTTAGTTTCATAATCAATAGTAGCACCAATTATTCCAACAATATGATCCATATTGAGACCCCAATTAAGTTTCTTATGTGGTGTTTCTACTTCAGGTATGAGCCCATAAAACAAAGGCAAAAGATGAATCCACCTGAGATGTGTCAGGATGCCTTTTTGCCAAGACTCATAATTATCCTTAGTTAGATTAACCATAGAAGGATGAATTGCAAAACCCATGATACCTCCTCAAATTATTAGAGATCAAAACACCAAAATAGACATATGTTAATAAATGAATCTAATAGAAGCAAACAACACTTCTCCAAGAGCCAAAATGTCCAAGTAATCAATCAAAAGCCATAAAACTGACAAACTAAATAAAATATACCTGAGACTAAATCTAAAAAAATTACATAGGTGGCTATGAAGATCTCCTAAATACCTTTCCAATGCTACAAGGATCATGAAAATCAAAGGTCATGGCAAAAAGTTATGATCT
The DNA here is from genome assembly GCA_027924645.1 of Cunninghamia lanceolata. Classification (NCBI taxonomy): domain Eukaryota; kingdom Viridiplantae; phylum Streptophyta; class Pinopsida; order Cupressales; family Cupressaceae; genus Cunninghamia; species Cunninghamia lanceolata. The sequence goes on from BSBN01000627.1 coordinate 21,202,402, forward strand.
CAGAATTTGAAAACAATGCCTTGACTTCAAATAGCAAAAACATGTGTCAAAAAGAAAAATCAGGAAAAAAACTCTAATATCACTGTGAAGAGCATGGAACCATCTTTTTGGTAATATTTTGTTTGCTAAAAACTGACTTCGTTTCCCTGATTTAGAAAAAAAAACCCTTTAGGCATGAAAAGGAGCAAAATAGGCCCCTAGTGGTGCAGAGGTGGCCCAACAGCAATGCTCAAGCTAAGATAGAGTATTCAGTGACAGATATAGCTGCTTAGGTGGTACTCAGGTTGAAACCATCAAATGAACAGCGATTCTTGGGTGAAGGTGTCAAAGACACCGCTCAATGGTGGTGGAGCCTAGCAGAGGTAAGCAAACTTGGGCAGAGAACTAGCAGGGTGGTGGTGAAAAAGCCAAGGGTGGGTAGAGAGACCTGAAAGTGTCACTCGTACTATAACAGGAGTCCTCGGGGGCTGGATTATCAGTGGGGCGTCGGGCCCTGAAACTAGGGGCTCGACCCCTTTTAAAATTCAATCTCCTGCCACAAATTTGCCCAGTGGTTTTTAACCGCTAAACAAACAAGAAACCACCATGTAACAAATTCACTAGTCAAGGTGATGTCACCTCTATGAAGAAACAGGTACCAGTGACACAAAAGGTGACACCTGATGAAATAGATTCTTGAATATTGCTCTAGTCCGTCAGACAATGCTATTAACCTGTAGAAAAAGTCGTGAGACCTACATAGGATGAAAATGATGATACCAGGTGATGCACACCTAGTATGGTACTGTACGGGTCCATATGATAGTATGGATTCTATAGAGTCATATAGAATTTTTTAGTTGTCAAGATCTGAAAGAAAAAAATTGTAAAAATTTTCTGATCTCCAAATTTGATGTTTGAATAGGCATTCTTTAGGTTTTTGCACCTTCTAATCACAACCATGAGGTCAGATTCACTCCTGGATGTACCAAAAACATAGATATTGAAAAAATCTCTTGAATCAAGGGAAGAAAATCACATATCGAAGCTCTGATAGCATGTAAGAGTCAATGATGCTCAAGGAAACCTAGGATCACCTGTGTCACAACCTTTGGAAATGGAGCATCTCCAATGGAGGATCCATTCAAAAACATCCAGTCTTACAAAGCTGATACCCCTCCTCTAGTGAATTTTGACAAGCTAGAAGTCTTAGAGAACACTAGAGCTATCGATGCTATGCGGTCATGGATAACCAATTATCTGTCAACTAACCCTGATGCAGATGAAAAGGAAGTAATCAAGCAAGCCTTGAATGCCATGACAGGAACAGCTAAGCATGTTTGGGAAAGACTGGCTGATGATTACAAAGAGAATCTTCTAGATAAAGGATGTGATCAGGTTTGTGCTCAACTTCTCAGAATGTTTGTTGGTAAAAGAGATGTAATGGAGAAGTTAGAATATCAAAAATTCAGAAAAGGAAAATGTAAAGATCTTCGTGATTTCAAGTCATACTGTAAAAAGCAGTATGGGCATTTCTATTTGTCAGGTCATGAGCAGCAACATGATTTGATGTATACCACTTTCTTGAAAAGCTTTGGTAATACGATAGGTGAATTCTATCATAAGAAAGTGTTAGAACATATGGTTGCTGATGGAATTGAAATGAAAGAAGTAACCTTTCCCCAGCTTGTGCAGTTCCTCGAACAGATTAATTCTGACATCTGTGAAGAGGCTAAAGCAAAAAAGGAGATAAAGAAAGTTCAGCCACTCTTGTCATCCACTATCTGTCACCGCATTGAAGATGAAAAAGGAGATACATGTGCGGGATGCTCTCCAGCTAAGTCTGACAAGAAGTTCTGGAAAAGATTCAAAAATTTGGATATCCGAGATAAGAAGCTGAAAAAGAAAAAGGGAAAGAAAGGTTTCTTCAGAAAGAAGGATAAAGAAAAGAAGGGCGGCAAGTGGAAGCCAACTTGCTACATCTGTAAAGGGAATCACTTTGCCAATAAGTGTCCCGAAAGAAAGAAAAAGAAAGGACGTGGAAAGATGCGTGCAATGCAAGCACACGGCATCACAGAACCAGACTACATCTATATAGATGACTACCCTTCCGACTCAGAAGACATAATTCTAAGTTCTGAAGCAGAGTCTTCATCAGAAGAAGAATATCAGTCTGCTACGGAAGAAGTGTCTGCGAAATTGAATCAAATTTCAATTTCTCAGAAACTAGAAGAAGGTGCAGAAAGCATGTCTAGTTCTGATAGTGAAGGCAGTGAAGTGTCTTTCTATTGCCGAATGATGAGAAGCAGTCCTGTACAGAATGAGCTCAACAAGATAGTCGACCAGATTATGCACATTGAAAGTCGACTCGATAAAATGGATATGGGTCCTGAAACATGGAAGAAAATGAATGCTCAGTTGGAGCAGCTCAAGGCCCATAAGCTCTATCTGTTACAACCTAAGGAGCCAAGAAGACCATTCCAGCATACTGGACAATCTTTTCAAGAGTCTCATGGCTATAGGCCATCTCCATGGTTCCCAAGAACCACTATCACTTAGTCTGCTCCTCAAGTTACTCAGTCCGCTCTTCAAGCTCAGCAGAGTCTTGAATCTACCACTCCTTTGGCACAAAGAGGATTGCTCGAAGCATCAGCCCCTGGCAGCATGGCAAGACGTCTATGGCGGAGACACCGGAAAGAATTCCTGTTAAAGGTAATCTCTCAAGCTCAAGCTGAAGTTCTTGAACTTGATGATGAAGAAAATAGGTGTCTAAATGAGGAAATGGAAGCCTCGCCTGAATTAGAAAAATATATCAATAAGGTCAATTCTAGTAAGTTTATGCAAATCCCTAGGTCTTCCAGTCCTAGAGAAAATCAATTGTTCTGTGAAGAAAAGCCTTATAGTCCAGTTATAAGAGAAGCTCTAGAATGAGGTCAATCTTCAGGAGTAATTGAACGACCTTTGTCTTTACGACCTAATCAGGCTCCAGCTCCCTCAAGGCCTCCTATGTATCCTGTTAAAGAGGAAGAAGATCCCTTTTCATATTTATCTGAAGAAGCTTTTGAAGGATCTCCTCCTACTGAACTTAACCCAGGATCCCCTAGCCATTTGAACATGATAAATGATTCTAAATATGTTAGAAGTGCTAGGATTGCGTCTTTGTGTCCAGCCGTCATTGTTACTATTCATTTCAGAGGAATTCAGGCTTATCCTCTATCTTTTCTTATTGATACCGGAGCAGATTTAAATCTTGCCCGTAAGAATGCTTTTCCTGATGATACATGGAAAACAGGAAAAACCAATATCACCTTTGCCAACCAGAATGAAGAAGGCAGTAATGCCTATTGTCTTGCACCTGTTCGGCTTAGTACAGAAGCTCAGCCTACTAATCTTCTGTTTGTGCAGTATGAAGTTGAAGACTATGATGGTATTCTTGGAAGTAATGCCATTAGAGAATGGGAACCCTTCACCATTGATAAAGAGTTTTTGCACTTCCGAGATCTCTATCAACTTCCTAGAGTTTATCAGCCCTTGTCATTCTCTACCATCCAGCAAAAGGAAGGTCGCAAGAAGAAGAAACAAGTAAGTCATGCTTATCTCTCAAAGCAGTTTCAAGAAAATCAACAAGAAATTGCACTTTTAAAACAAGAATATGAAGAGTTTATTATGACTAAGGATTTATCCAAGCATCAGCGGAGATTAACATGTGATCTTACTCTTAAGAGACATCCTGAAGGTCATGAACTCCTTCCAAAGTGCAAAGCCAATTATTTTCTTATGTCTGCTACTGAATCGGCAATCTGTGCTACAGAAATTGCCTCCTTGCTTGAGCAGAACCTCATCCAGGTATCTGAATCTTCTTTCTCATGTCATGCTATGTATGTACCTAAGGTAGATGAGAATGGACAAGAACTTCCTGAAAAAAGGTTAGTTGTTAATTACAAACCTCTCAATGAATGTCTTGTGGATCATCGTCATCCATTGCCTAGCAAAGACCATATTTGGCAGTCCATCCAGGGTAGTAATGTCTATTCTAAGTTTGATCTCACTAAAGGATATTGGCAAATCAAACTAAAACCCCAGGATTACTACAAAACTGCATTTTCTGTTCCCCAAGGTCTGTATGAATGGAAAGTCCTTCCATTTGGTCTTAAAACAGCCCCATCTATCTTTTAGCAGAAGATGGATATGCTATTCCGACCGTATGCAAAATTCATTCAGTCGTACATTGATGATATTCTTGTCTTTAGTCCTGAAATGAATTCTCATTTGCAACATCTTAAGCAGTTTTTGTCTGTCTGCCGTCATCATGGATTAGCCGTCAACCCTTCTAAGTCTATCTTTGCTCAGCCTTCTATTGTTTTCATTGGCATCAAGCTTCTCCCGGGGGGGATGATGGAGGCTCAACCTCATATTCTCAACAAAATTGCCTACCTCCCTGTTACCAATGTAAAAGAGCTTCAAAGATTTTTAGGCTTGGTTAATTACATTGCTGGTTTCTACCATAAGCTTGCAGAAGATCGCCTTGATCTGAACAAGCTCCTCAGTAAGAAGCCACCTCCGTGGACAGCCTTTCATGATAAGTTGATTCAAAATATTAAAACCAAATGTGCCCAGTTGCCACCCTTGAAATTACCAGGACCAGGTTACAAAATAGTTGAAACTGATGCAAGTGAATTTGCATGGTCTGGTGTTCTCAGAGAACAGAAGACTCCTGTGTTTAATCCCAAGGATAAAGGAGAAATTGTTAGAACTATCTCAGGAGCATTTCATAATTCTGAGAAGAATTACCATAGTACTCACAAGGAGATACTTGCTGTTGTTAATACTTTTCAGGCCTTTCAAATGTTCATTGGTGATAAAAGGTTTTTGTTGAAAAGTGATCTGCAGCATCTTAGGGGATTCTTCAAGAAGGAATCCAAGAACAAGGTAACCCGTGGACGACTTCTCAGATGGGCGCAATTACTCAGCACTTATGAGTTTGATTTCATACAATTACCTGGTGTTGAGAATATATTTGTAGATTTTGAATCCAGAGAAGGTTTTCTCTTAAAGCAAAAGCTTGAAGCCAAAGACAAAGATAAAGATGATGTGAAGTCTGTTACTGGCACTATTAAAAGATTATCTGGCAAAGTTCGTGTAATCAGAATCAGAGAACAACGCTGGAGTGAGCCTAGTAATGAGCAATGGAGTTGCAATCCTTTTCCTCATAGGGATTTGCACAACCATCAGATGGCTGCTGATTTCCTTTTTGATAGATTCCAAATGCTTGTTTCTAAACAGCAGCTTACTACTCCAGGCCTTTGGTCCGAAACTCCTTTCTTTGAGTTCTCTGCAGAAGCTGAGCCGATTGATCCCGAAGTGGGCCATATGCTTCAAAACTGGTGTGGAGACTTCGTTCTCCCAGTAAAATTTCTAAATCCAGATATTGGAAATCCTTTCCAATGGTTGCACAATGAGTTTGGTGTCTCTACTATCAGAAAGATGTTTTCTGGTCCCTATCCTCAAGCGGATCAGTTACAGTTCAATGGCACCACCGCTTATACTAGATGTATCTTTAAACTCCAGTTCAACTCAGCTGCTGAAAATGCCATCAGTCGGCATATGTGTCAGATGTATGGACCAAGTGGATCAACTTCCAGATTCAGCAATTGGACAATTGGGAATCGTCTGAACTATTTCACTCAACATCAGACTCCCATCTGGTTGCATACAAAGACTTATAGAATTGGTCGTGGAATCCCATATGCCAGTAATGCTATCCTTGCATACCCGCATAAAATTAAAGTTATGAGCATCATGTGGCGTGAAGATGATAATCTACCAGGCTGTATCCCACATGCTTCCAGCCAGGTGTGCGCAAATTGTTATGACTTCTCAGAGGATGACCCAAGGGTCCCGCAATATGATACCAGAGGTTACTACCGAGCTCCAGACTGTACGCATCCAGAAGGTGAATTATGTGAAGGTTGTATCGGGTGGGCTCCAATGGAATCAAGTACTTCCACCCAGAGCACGGGCTCGAGATAAGGCTAATGAGTGGGCATGTCACTCATCAAGGGAATCTTTCACCTCGTGAAGAATTGAAAGGCATGGACCCTACCATGTTCCAAAGGGAATCAAGTACTTCCACCCAGAGCACGGGCTTGAGATAAGGCTAATGAGTGGGCATGTCACTCATCGAGGGAATCTTTCACCTCGTGAAGAATTGAAAGGCATGGACCCTACCATGTTCCAAAGGGGTTAACACGTCGCCTTAGTGCATGTACGAGTTATTCCACTCGTTTGTAAAAGGAAGTCGGTTGCCGACCTTATCTTGTTCACGAGCAATTGGGTCCCACCTTCTTGGGATGCTCTTCGGATAAGGTGTGTTCGTGTCACTCTTCTATGGTCGGACTCCAAAGAATTATGTGATCGGGGTAAAAAGATCTGCCCGCGCTTCCCTATATAAGGGCCCCGGGCCACCTGCATTTCACAAGCAATTCGGCGCAAGTCCAAGTGCAGTAAGAGTTCTGAAAGGTCTTAGGTGTTTAAGAGTTTGAGAATTTCATAGTGTAAGTTGAAAGTGTCTGTTGAAGTTTGAAAGCTAGTCCAGCTTTAAAGTGTTGTAAAAGCTTGCAGTCCCAAGCTTATGTTGAAAGTCCATAATCTTTATGTATTTGTCGACTGTAATAGCGAGCATTGTTATAGATGAACATGCATGTAAGCTTCCTGTTTGTTAATAATAACAAGTTACTTATTCGTGTGCACTATTTGGTTGTACCAATTTATGGTGTTCCATATGTTTGTCTGTTGCAGCTTAATTATGGTATCAGAGCCTTAGGAGACGATATTATTGTTGTATGTCATCGTTGTTGCCTAACGATAACTTCATCATAATCTCTCTTTGCATCTGTATTGCTCTGTATCTGCTCCTTGTATTGTCTCAGGCCGTCACACTGTGTCGTAAGTCCCAGAAGTAAGTCCCGTGTGAAGCCGTGGTAAGGCGTTGAAGGGCAGTTTGGGTGGTTATCAGGTCTTTCCGAGCGCAGGTTCCGAGCGCAGATGGCTTCCAGTTCTTCTTCTAGTTCTCAGTCAGTAGGCAACATCGATCTCACAGCGGATCGAAACCAAGAGGTCAGATTCACTAATTTCTTTGCAAACAATGAGTCTATGTTTACTACTGGTGAAAGTATAGGTAATGCTTTAGATGATTTATCTGTAGTTGGTGCTGAACCCGAAAAGCCTTTTAAGGTTCCTAGGATTCCAGCCCATGAGATCTATAGAGATATTCCAAAAGGTATCATAGATATGATAAATAATAAGGATGTTGGTTTGCGAGATTGGTTTGGATATAAGTCCTCTCAGAACTGTCATGTAGCGGAATTGCAGCATGTAGTAAAAGGTGGTAGTCAGGGTAAATTGCATATTTTCTCTGATGAATTGATTAAGAAGTTTAGGAAGAAAGCTTATGAAAATAAGTCAAATCCTCAGTTCATGCATCTTTCATATGTTAGGATTGGTGTCTCTAGTCATTACCGAAAAGGTTTGCCAATCATAGCTTTGATGATGTTAAAGGATGCAAGGTTCTTAAAACTGTCTCACTCACTACTAGGAGCAGGTTGTGACTCCATGGCAAGAGGTCCCATTTTTGTGGATTGTTTGTTAGACTTCCCCGTAAGTCTTAAGGATGAAAACCTCAGGGATGTATTAGAATACAAATTCAATACTATGAATCTCTTTATGAAAAAGGATTCAGTGGATCATTCCCTAGTTTTCCTTGTCCATTACCGACTCTATAATAAGGTTATGCCTTTAATGATAAACCCAAAAAGGAGTCATGGTTTGGAAGGTCTATCAACAATATGGACTTCAAGCAGTGACAGTACTCAGTTGACAGCCCCAAAGATTGTTAAACATAAGGATATTAAGATGCCTGAAGAATGGGCTATGGAACTTTGGGACTCTGAAAGTACTGAATCAGATTATGGATCTTCAAGTAGATTAAGAGGAATATCCATTGAGGAGTTAGATGATCAAGCTGTTATTAAGTTTGGAAGTGTCCAGAGTGGTCAGTCCTCTGGCAGTAGTAGTCGAAGTAGTAGAACCTATTCTCCTGCTATGAGTAGAGAAACTTCCTTTAATAACCAGCTGTTTACAGAACCCTCTGTGTTACCAAGATCCCAATCTGTGAAATTACAACCTAGTAAAGGATTTGAAAGTTTGTTCAAGATTCCTAAGCCTTCTGTTTCTCAGCCAAAACCCTCAGTGGTAAATCCTACTGTCCCTAGAGCAGTAGTCACTTGTCAACATACAAAGTATTCTGAATTAGATAATGGATTGTTTAAATGTGAGGATTGTTCCTTTGTATTTCCTCCAAGAAGTGGAAATGTCCGAGTTCTCTCAGGTCGTGTTAGAATGATGTCCTCAATAGTTTTTGATCTACCTGAACAAAGTATTGATGCTGACGAAGCAAAAATTGTAGATACCCCTGGTGGATCTAGTACTATCCCTGGTCGGTTGCCTCCCTTCAAGGATTTCATGATTATTGATTCTAAAGGTCATTATAAGGTTCAGTGTTGGCCGGTTCATGTCTTCCCTATAGGAGCTAGCGCATCCAGCCAGAGTAACCTGTTGAATTGGACTAATCTGTGTATGAGAAAGACAATGCTTCTAAATGAAGATAGAAAGAAATGGGCAGAAATAGAAGCAGTAAAAAGTCAGAAAGCACATCTTAGCCATCAGGAGAATTTTCACACTGTTGTCCAATTACTAGAACAATTAGAAAAAAGACTCTCTGATGAATGGACACAGATTGTAAGAAAAGAACTAGCAGAATTGAGAAGTCAGTATGAGCTGTTCAGACAACAAGTAGATGTCTGGAGACAAGAGCAGCTTCTGGCTACAGAGAAAGCCCGAAATGCAATCAAGCTAGAAACTGATGTGTTAGGAACACAGATAAATTCTGTGGATATGCATGTTAAACATAATGCTCAATGCATTACAGAATTACATGATGAGTTTAGCATGATTAGACAATATAATTCTAAAGTTAAGGATATGATTCAAACAGAGTCTGCAAATGTTCAGACTACTGTCAGAAATGAATCAGTGGTGATCCAGAATACTAGCCCAGCCAGTAAAGCAAAAGTTAAACATTTTCCTGTTAATTCTAAAGGATATCTAGAAGCACAATACTCAGGCCCTAGTCTGAACTTAAAATCAGTGTATAACCCTCAGACGGGTCAATATGAAGAACCTCCCGCAGAAGGAAAAGTTCAGATGGCTCGTGGTGGGAATGGAGCGTCTCCAATGAAGGATCCATTCAAAAACATCCAGTCTTATAAAGCTGATACCCCTCCTCTAGTGAATTTTGACAAGTTAGAAGTCTTAGAGAACACTAGAGCTATCGATGCTATGTGGTCATGGATAACCAATTATCTGTCAACTAACCCTGATGGAGATGAAAAGGAAGTAATCAAGCAAGCCTTGAATGCCATGACAGGAACAGCTAAGCATGTTTGGGAAAGACTGGCTGATGATTACAAAGAGAATCTTCTAGATAAAGGATGTGATCAGGTTTGTGCTCAACTTCTCAGAATGTTTGTTGGTAAACGAGACGTAATGGAGAAGTTAGAATATCAAAAGTTCAGAAAAGGAAAATGTAAAGATCTTTGTGATTTCAAGTCATACTGTAAAAAGCAGTATGGGCATTTTTATTTGTCAGGTCATGAGCAGCAACATGATTTGATGTATACCACTTTCTTGAAAAACTTTGGTAATACGATAGGTGAATTCTATCATAAGAAAGTGTTAGAGCATATGGTTGCTGATGGAATTGAAATGAAAGAAGTAACCTTTCCCCAGCTTGTGCAGTTCCTCGAACAGATTAATTCTAACATCTGTGAAGAGGCTAAAGCAAAAAAGGAGATAAAGAAAGTTCAGCCACTCTTGTCATCCACTATCTGTCACCGCATTGAAGATGAAAAAGGAGATACATGTGCGGGATGCTCTCCAGCTAAGTCTGACAAGAAGTTCTGGAAAAGATTCAAAAATCTGGATATCCGAGATAAGAAGCTGAAAAAGAAAAAGGGAAAGAAAGGTTTCTTCAGAAAGAAGGATAAAGAAAAGAAGGGCAGCAAGTGGAAGCCAACTTGCTACATCTGTAAAGGGAATCACTTTGCCAATAAGTGTCCCGAAAGAAAGAAAAAGAAAGGACGTGGAAAGATGTGTGCAATGCAAGCACACGGCATCACAGAACCAGACTACATCTATATAGATGACTACCCTTCCAACTCAGAAGACATAATTCTAAGTTCTGAAGCAGAGTCTTCATCAGAAGAAGAATATCAGTCTGCTACGGAAGAAGTGTCTGCGAAATTGAATCAAATTTCAATTTCTCAGAAACTAGAAGAAGGTGTAGAAAGCATGTCTAGTTCTGATAGTGAAGGCAATGAAGTGTCTTTCTATTACCGAATGATGAGAAGCGGTCCTGTACAGAATGAGCTCAACAAGATAGTTGACCAGATTATGCACATTGAAAGTCGACTCGATAAAATGGATATGGGTCCTGAAACATGGAAGAAACTGAATGCTCAGTTGGAGCAGCTCAAGGCCTGTAAGCTCTATCTGTTACAACCTAAGGAGCCAAGAAGACCATTCCAGCATACTGGACAATCTTTTCAAGAGTCTCATGGCTATAGGCCATCTCCATGGTTCCCAAGAACCACTGTTACTCAGTCTGCTCCTCAAGTTACTCAGTCCACTCTTCAAGCTCAGCAGAGTCTTGAATCTACCACTCCTTTGGCACAAAGAGGATTGCTCGAAGCACCAACCCCTGGCAGCATGGCAAGACGTCTATGGCGGAGACACCGGAAAGAATTCCTGTTAAAGGTAATCTCTCAAGCTCAAGCTGAAGTTCTTGAACTTGATGATGAAGAAAATAGGTGTCTAAATGAGGAAATGGAAGCCTCGCCTGAATTAGAAAAATATATCAATAAGGTCAATTCTAGTAAGTTTATGCAAATCCCTAGGTCTTCCAGTCCTAGAGAAAATCAATTGTTCTGTGAAGAAAAGCCTTATAGTCCAGTTATAAGAGGAGCTCTAGAACGAGGTCAATCTTCAGGAGTAATTGAACGACCTTTGTCTTTACGACCTAATCAGGCTACAGCTCCCTCAAGGCCTCCTATGTATCCTGTTAAAGAGGAAGAAGATCCCTTTTCATATTTATCTGAAGAAGCTTTTGAAGGATCTCCTCCTACTGAACTTAACCCAGGATCCCCTAGCCATTTGAACATGATAAATGATTCTAAATATGTTAGAAGTGCTAGGATTGCGTCTTTGTGTCCAGCCGTCATTGTTACTATTCATTTCAGAGGAATTCAGGCTTATCCTCTGTCTTTTCTTATTGATACCGGAGCAGATTTAAATCTTGCCCGTAAGAATGCTTTTCCTGATGATACATGGAAAACAGGAAAAACCAATATCACCTTTGCCAACCAGAATGAAGAAGGCAGTAATGCCTATTGTCTTGCACCTGTTCGGCTTAGTACAGAAGCTCAGCCTACTAATCTTCTGTTTGTGCAGTATGAAGTTGAAGACTATGATGGTATTCTTGGAAGTAATGCCATTAGAGAATGGGAACCCTTCACCATTGATAAAGAGTTTTTGCACTTCCGAGATCTCTATCAACTTCCTAGAGTTTATCAGCCCTTGTCATTCTCTACCATCCAGCAAAAGGAAGGTCGCAAGAAGAAGAAACATGTAAGTCATGCTTATCTCTCAAAGCAGTTTCAAGAAAATCAACAAGAAATTGCAATTTTAAAACAAGAATATGAAGAGTTTATTATGACTAAGGATTTATCCAAGCATCAGCGGAGATTAACATGTGATCTTACTCTTAAGAGACATCCTGAAGGTCATGAACTCCTTCCAAAGTGCAAAGCCAATTATTTTCTTATGTCTGCTACTGAATCGGCAATCTGTGCTACAGAAATTGCCTCCTTGCTTGAGCAGAACCTCATCCAGGTATCTGAATCTTCTTTCTCATGTCATGCTATGTATGTACCTAAGGTAGATGAGAATAGACAAGAACTTCCTGAAAAAAGGTTAGTTGTTAATTACAAACCTCTCAATGAATGTCTTGTGGATCATCGTCATCCATTGCCTAGCAAAGACCATATTTGGCAATCCATCCAGGGTAGTAATGTCTATTCTAAGTTTGATCTCACTAAAGGATATTGGCAAATCAAACTAAAACCCCAGGATTACTACAAAACTGCATTTTCTGTTCCCCAAGGTCTGTATGAATGGAAAGTCCTTCCATTTGGTCTTAAAACAGCCCCATCTATCTTAGGGGATTCTTCAACAAGGAATCCAAGAACAAGGTAACCCGTGGACGACTTCTCAGATGGGCGCAATTACTCAGCACTTATGAGTTTGATTTCATACACTTACCTGGTGTTGAGAATATATTTGCAGATTTTGAATCCAGAGAAGGTTTTCTCTTAAAGCAAAAGCTTGAAGCCAAAGACAAAGATAAAGATGATGTGAAGTCTGTTACTGGCACTATTAAAAGATTATCTGGCAAAGTTCGTGTAATCAGAATCAGAGAACAACGCTGGAGTGAGCCTAGTAATGAGCAATGGAGTTGCAATCCTTTTCCTCATAGGGATTTGCACAACCATCAGATGGCTGCTGATTTCCTTTTTGATAGATTCCAAATGCTTGTTTCTAAACAGCAGCTTACTACTCCAGGCCTTTGGTCCGAAACTCCTTTCTTTGAGTTCTCTGCAGAAGCTAAGCCGATTGATCCCGAAGTGGGTCATATGCTTCAAAACTGGTGTGGAGACTTCCTTCTCCCGGTAAAATTTCTAAATCCAAATATTGGAAATCCTTTCCAATGGTTGCACAATGAGTTTGGTGTCTCTACTATCAGAAAGATGTTTTCTGGTCCCTATCCTCAAGCGGATCAGTTACAGTTCAATGGCACCACCGCTTATACTGGATGTATCTTTAAACTCCAGTTCAACTCAGCTGCTGAAAATGCCATCAGTCGGCATATGTGTCAGATGTATGGACCAAGTGGATCAACTTCCAGATTCAGCAATTGGACAATTGGGAATCGTCTGAACTATTTCACTCAACATCAGACTCCCATCTGGTTGCATACAAAGACTTATAGAATTGGTCGTGGAATCCCATATGCCAGTAATGCTATCCTTGCATACCCGCATAAAATTAAAGTTATGAGCATCATGTGGCGTGAAGATGATAATCTACCAGGCTGTATCCCACATGCTTCCAGCCAGGTGTGTGCAAATTGTTATGACTTCTCAGAGGATGACCCAAGGGTCCCGCAATATGATACCAGAGGTTACTACCGAGCTCCAGACTGTACGCATCCAGAAGGTGAATTATGTGAAGGTTGTATCGGGTGGGCTCCAATGGAATCAAGTACTTCCACCCAGAGCACGGGCTCGAGATAAGGCTAATGAGTGGGCATGTCACTCATCGAGGGAATCTTTCACCTCGTGAAGAATTGAAAGGCATGGACCCTACCATGTTCCAAAGGGAATCAAGTACTTCCACCCAGAGCACGGGCTCGAGATAAGGCTAATGAGTGGGCATGTCACTCATCGAGGGAATCTTTCACCTCGTGAAGAATTGAAAGGCATGGACCCTACCATGTTCCAAAGGGGTTAACACGTCGCCTTAGTGCGTGTACGAGTTATTCCACTCGTTTGTAAAAGGAAGTCGGTTGCCGACCTTATCTTGTTCACGAGCAATTGGGTCCCACCTTCTTGGGATGCTCTTCGGATAAGGTGTGTTCGTGTCACTCTTCTGTGGTCAGACTCAAAAGAATTATGTGATCGGGGTAAAAAGATCTGCCCGCGCTTCCCTATATAAGGGCCCCGGGCCGCCTGCATTTCACAAGCAATTCGGCGCAAGTCCAAGTGCAGTAAGAGTTCTGAAAGGTCTTAGGTGTTTAAGAGTTTGAGAATTTCATAGTGTAAGTTGAAAGTGTCTGTTGAAGTTTGAAAGCTAGTCCAGCTTTAAAGTGTTGTAAAAGCTTGCAGTCCCAAGCTTATGTTCTTTAAATGTATCATAGATATGATAAATAATAAGGATGTTGGTTTGCGAGATTGGTTTGGATATAAGTCCTCTCAGAACTGTCATGTAGCGGAATTGCAGCATGTAGTAAAAGGTGGTAGTCAGGGTAAATTACATATTTTCTCTGATGAATTGGTTAAGAAGTTTAGGAAGAAAGCTTATGAAAATAAGTCAAATCCTCAGTTCATGCATCTTTCATATGTTAGGATTGGTGTCTCTGGTCATTACCGAAAAGGTATTCCAATCATAGCTTTGATGATGTTAAAGGATGCAAGGTTCTTAAAACTGTCTCACTCACTGCTAGGAGCAGGTTGTGACTCCATGGCAAGAGGTCCCATTTTTGTGGATTGTTTGTTAGACTTCCCTGTAAGTCTTAAGGATGAAAACCTCAGGGATGTATTAGAATACAAATTCAATACTATGAATCTCTTTATGAAAAAGGATTCAGTGGATCATTCCCTAGTTTTCCTTGTCCATTACCGACTCTATAATAAGGTTATGCCTTTAATGATAAACCCAAAAAGGAGTCATGGTTTGGAAGGTCTATCAACAATATGGACTTCAAGCAGTGACAGTACTCAGTTGACAGCCCCAAAGATTGTTAAACATAAGGATATTAAGATGCCTGAAGAATGGGCTATGGAACTTTGGGACTCTGAAAGTACTGAATCAGATTATGGATCTTCAAGTAGATTAAGAGGAATATCCATTGAGGAGTTAGATGATCAAGCTGTTATTAAGTTTGGAAGTGTCCAGAGAGGTCAGTCCTCTGGCAGTAGTAGTCGAAGTAGTAGAACCTATTCTCCTGCTATGAGTAGAGAAACTTCCTTTAATAACCAGCTGTTTACAGAACCCTCTGTGTTACCAAGATCCCAATCTGTGAAATTACAACCTAGTAAAGGATTTGAAAGTTTGTTCAAGATTCCTAAGCCTTCTGTTTCTCAGCCAAAACCCTCAGTGGTAAATCCTACTGTCCCTAGAGCAGTAGTCACTTGTCAACATACAAAGTATTCTGAATTAGATAATGGATTGTTTAAATGTGAGGATTGTTCCTTTGTATTTCCTCCAAGAAGTGGAAATGTCTGAGTTCTCTCAGGTCGTGTTAGAATGATGTCCTCAACAGTTTTTGATCTACCTGAACAAAGTATTGATGCTGACGAAGCAAAAATTGTAGATACCCCTAGTGGATCTAGTACTATCCCTGGTCGGTTGCATCCCTTCAAGGATTTCATGATTATTGATTCTAAAGGTCATTATAAGGTTCAGTGTTGGCCGGTTCATGTCTTCCCTATAGGAGCTAGCGCATCCAGCCAGAGTAACCTGTTGAATTGGACTAATCTGTGTATGAGAAAGACAATGCTTCTAATGGAAGATAGAAAGAAATGGGCAGAAATAGAAGCAGTAAAAAGTCAGAAAGCACATCTTAGCCATCAGGAGAATTTTCACACTGTTGTCCAATTACTAGAACAATTAGAAAAAAGACTCTCTGATGAATGGACACAGATTGTAAGAAAAGAACTAGCAGAATTGAGAAGTCAGTATGAGCTGTTCAGACAACAAGTAGATGTCTGGAGACAAGAGCAGCTTCTGGCTATAGAGAAAGCCCGAAATGCAATCAAGCTAGAAACTGATGTGTTAGGAACACAGATAAATTCTGTGGATATGCATGTTAAACATAATGCTCAACGCATTACAGAATTACATGATGAGTTTAGCATGATTAGACAATATAATTCTGAAGTTAAGGATATGATTCAAACAGAGTCTGCAAATGTTTAGACTACTATCAGAAATGAATCAGTGGTGATCCAGAATACTGGCCCAGCCAGTAAAGCAAAAGTTAAACATTTTCCTGTTAATTCTAAAGGATATCTAGAAGCACAATACTCAGGCCCTAGTCTGAACTTAAAATTATTATATAACCCTCAGACAGGTCAATATGAAGAACCTCCCGCAGAAGGAAAAGTTCAGATGGCTCGTGGTGGGAATGGAGCATCTCCAATGGAGGATACATTCAAAAACATCCAGTCTTATAAAGCTGATACCCCTCCTCTAGTGAATTTTGACAAGCTAGAAGTCTTAGAGAACACTAGAGCTATCGATGCTATGCGGTCATGGATAACCAATTATCTATCAACTAACCCTGATGCAGATGAAAAGGAAGTAATCAAGCAAGCCTTGAATGCCATGACAGGAACAGCTAAGCATGTTTGGGAAAGACTGGCTGATGATTACAAAGAGAATCTTCTAGATAAAGGATGTGATCAAGTTTGTGCTCAACTTCTCAGAATGTTTGTTGGTAAAAGAGATGTAATGGAGAAGTTAGAATATCAAAAATTCAGAAAAGGAAAATGTAAAGATCTTCGTGATTTCAAGTCATACTGTAAAAAGCAGTATGGGCATTTCTATTTGTCAGGTCATGAGCAGCAACATGATTTGATGTATACCACTTTCTTGAAAAGCTTTGGTAATACGATAGGTGAATTCTATCATAAGAAAGTGTTAGAACATATGGTTGCTGATGGAATTGAAATGAAAGAAGTAACCTTTCCCCAGCTTGTGCAGTTCCTCGAACAGATTAATTCTGACATCTGTGAAGAGGCTAAAGCAAAAAAGGAGATAAAGAAAGTTCAGCCACTCTTGTCATCCACTATCTGTCACCGCATTGAAGATGCAAAAGGAGATACATGTGCGGGATGCTCTCCAGCTAAGTCTGACAAGAAGTTCTGGAAAAGATTCAAAAATCTGGATATCCGAGATAAGAAGCTGAAAAAGAAAAAGGGAAAGAAAGGTTTCTTCAGAAAGAAGGATAAAGAAAAGAAGGGCAGCAAGTGGAAGCCAACTTGCTACATCTGTAAACGGAATCACTTTGCCAATAAGTGTCCCGAAAGAAAGAAAAAGAAAGGACGTGGAAAGATGCGTGCAATGCAAGCACACGGCATCACAGAACCAGACTACATCTATATAGATGACTACCCTTCTGACTCAGAAGACATAATTCTAAGTTCTGAAGCAGAGTCTTCATCAGAAGAAGAATATCAGTCTGCTACGGAAGAAGTGTCTGCGAAATTGAATCAAATTTCAATTTCTCAGAAACCAGAAGAAGGTGCAGAAAGCATGTCTAGTTCTGATAGTGAAGGCAGTGAAGTGTCTTTCTATTGCCGAATGATGAGAAGCGGTCTTGTACAGAATGAGCTCAACAAGATAGTCGACCAGATTATGCACATTGAAAGTCGACTCGATAAAATGGATATGGGTCCTGAAACATGGAATAAACTGAATGCTCAGTTGGAGCAGCTCAAGGCCCGTAAGCTCTATCTGTTACAACCTAAGGAGCCAAGAAGACCATTCCAGCATGCTCCAACTATGCTGGAATGGTCTTCTTGGCTCCTTAGGTTGTAACCGATAGAGCTTACGGGCCTTGAGCTGCTCCAACTGAGCATTTAGTTTCTTCCATGTTTCAGGACCCATATCCATCTTATCAAGTCGACTTTCAATGTGCATAATCTGGTCGACTATCTTGTTGAGCTCATTCTATACAGGACCGCTTCTCATCATTCGGCAATAGAAAGACACTTCACTGCCTTCACTATCAGAACTAGACATGCTTTCTACACCTTCTTCTGGTTTCTAAGAAATTGAAATTTGATTCAATTTCGCAGACACTTCTTCCGTAGCAGACTGATATTCTTCTTCTGATGAAGACTCTGCTTCAGAACTTAGAATTATGTCTTCTGAGTCGGAAGGGTAGTCATCTATATAGATGTAGTCTGGTTCTGTGATGCCGTGTGCTTGCATTGCACGCATCTTTCCACGTCCTTTCTTTTTCTTTCTTTCGGGACACTTATTGGCAAAGTGATTCCGTTTACAGATGTAGCAAGTTGGCTTCCACTTGCTGCCCTTCTTTTCTTTATCCTTCTTTCTAAAGAAACCTTTCTTTCCCTTTTTCTTTTTCAGCTTCTTATCTCGGATATCCAGATTTTTGAATCTTTTCCAGAACTTCTTGTCAGACTTAGCTGGAGAGCATCCCGCACATGTATCTCCTTTTTCATCTTCAATGCGGTGACAGATAGTGGATGACAAGAGTGGCTGAACTTTCTTTATCTCCTTTTTTGCTTTAGCCTCTTCACAGATGTCAAAATTAATCTGTTCAAGGAACTGCACAAGCTGGGGAAAGGTTACTTCTTTCATTTCAATTCCATCAGCAACCATATGTTCTAACACTTTCTTATGATAGAATTCACCTATCGTATTACCAAAGCTTTTCAAGAAAGTGGTATACATCAAATCATGTTGCTGCTCATGACCTGACAAATAGAAATGCCCATACTGCTTTTTACAGTATGACTTGAAATCACGAAGATCTTTACATTTTCCTTTTCTAAATTTTTGATATTCTAACTTCTCCATTACATCTCTTTTACCAACAAACATTCTGAGAAGTTGAGCACAAACCTGATCACATCCTTTATCTAGAAGATTCTCTTTGTAATCATCAGCCAGTCTTTCCCAAACATGCTTAGCTGTTCCTGTCATGGCATTCAAGGCTTGCTTGATTACTTCCTTTTCATCTGCATCAGGGTTAGTTGACAAATAATTGGTTATCCATGACCGCATAGCATCAATAGCTCTAGTGTTCTCTAAGACTTCTAGCTTGTCAAAATTCACTAGAGGAGGGGTATCAGCTTTATAAGACTGGATGTTTTTGAATGGATCCTCCATTGGAGATGCTCCATTCCCACCACGAGCCATCTGAACTTTTCCTTCTGCGGGAGGTTCTTCATATTGACCCGTCTGAGGGTTATACACTGATTTTAAGTTCAGACTAGGGCCTGAGTATTGTGCTTCTAGATATCCTTTAGAATTAACAGAAAAATGTTTAACTTTTGCTTTACTGGCTGGGCCAGTATTCTGGATCACCACTGATTCATTTCTGACAGTAGTCTGAACATTTGCAGACTCTGTTTGAATCATATCCTTAACTTCAGAATTATATTGTCTAATCATGCTAAACTCATCATGTAATTCTGTAATGTGTTGAGCATTATGTTTAACATGCATATCCACAGAATTTATCTGTGTTCCTAACACATCAGTTTCTAGCTTGATTGCATTTCGGGACAAGCAATAAGAAAGCTTAATTGTCAAGAAATGATGCAGAGCCTGACTTCACACAATTGGATTGAAATATACAATGTGATACCTTCCTTATATAGACAAGGAAGAGTGAAAAGGCACAAGGCAGACATAGTGGAAAAACAAACTAGATGACACAAACAATAAATATACCTAAACACCACTAATAAATGCATATAAGACAAGCTTGTGAGATGACAAGTGTCTTAATGCTATGACATGAGACAACTAGTACAAAACTATTAAATGCACATAGTTGTACATTATTTAATGCTCCAAAGGACTCTAAGTAAACTTAAGAAGACTAGTGTGACGAGGACCTAGAAATAACTAACTAGGTAATATCCCTTTTTACACTAACACGTTCTAGGTCATATTGGTTCTATTTTCTGAGCAATTTTTTCATTTGGGCTAATTTTTCATGCTCTACATGTTGATGTAGATGGTTCTTGATTTTAGTGCATGGATTTTCCATAAATTACATATTATCATAGGTGATACTACACAATTCTTGTTTTGGAAACTTTGAAGACTCATAAATTTCGCATACGACCTCAAATCGAGGTGATTTTTTTGAAAGTGTATAATTTTTTGATTACTTCGTAGTGGTGATATTTATTTCACTTGGTTTTGTTCCAAGATTGTACTTTCATCATATACTCATTTATCTAGAATTTTGTAAAGCATTGAGATCAAGACTACTTAGTAGTTCTTGCTAGTGGCATCTGTAATCACACTAAATATAAAGTGCCAAATCATATTTTCTTGGGGGGTTATTTGATTGAGTGAAAAGAAAGAGGTGTCTTGTGTGGTCTCTTTGAGTTTTTACATTCTCTTTTTCCGTACAACTACAAACTCAATCTTCTTTTCTACATTAAAATGGATCAACTAACAATAACAATACTCACACCCTATAAATACTATGAGTGGAAGTCTAAAATGACTATCTATCTTAAGAAGTAAGAGTTGCATTAGGTAAAAATGGGTCTTGAAACTAAAAAAAATTTAATTGCAGAAAAACCAAAATGGTTTAATAGATGTGATGAAGCATATGGTACTATGTGCTTGTCTATATCTCTTGATCTTCTTTTTCATGTTGAATTTGCTACAGCTCCAAATGATGGCTGGACAATATTGGAAGGGTTCTTTAGTAAGCAAGATGAATTAAGGGGACGCCAATTGGAGAATAAGCTCATAGGATTAAATCCATGTAATTTTGATACAATTCAAGATTTCTTCACAAAGTTAAAAGTAATTAGATTGCAGTTGAAGCAACGTGGGATTAAGAAGGACAATCAATTGACCTTGAACATTCTTTCCAAACTTGGTCCTAACTATTCAAAAAAAAAATTGATATTTTATGCTACTAAAAGTGCCTTAGGAACCACATATAAAAATGTCTTCTCTTGATTATTTTACAAATAAACTCACAAAGGAGCAAGATAAATTGGTTCAAATGGGCACAATTAAGCCCTCTAAATCTCATACCTTGGCTACAAATCAAGGCACTAAAGATGCAAAAGGATCTGGTAAGTAGAATAAGAAACAATAGAACCAAGGAGAAATGAAGCAAGATCATAAACCAACTACCCCAATAGCATCTAATGTGGCCTCTTCATCCAAAGGTGACAAGCCTATTAAAGAGAAGGAAAAGTGTGTCTATTGCAAGAAACCTAGTCATGATGGACATAATTGTCTTAAGAAATAGATAGATCATCTTACTCATCTTCTCGAAAAGAATAATTTTAAGGTACCTAACTCAATCAAATAGAACTAATCTCAAGAATCTTCAAAGGACATAGAAAAAAGTAGGGGAAAGGAAAGGAAAAGGCCCTAGTTGTTGTTGCTTCACAACCAAATTCATGGATCATTGACTTGGGTGCTTTGCACCACATGGCTTCATCACAAGGTAGTTTTTCCTCCTTAGATCCATTACTATGCCATCTATTCTATTGGGTGATGACACTCTTGCTGAGGTGCATGGGAGAGGGCTTGTTGACATGGGTGAAGGAACATTTTAGGATGTACTTTACATTCCATCATTGTCAACTAATCTCCTATCTGTCTATCAAATCACTCATAGTGGTTCTAGTAAGTGGGTTGAGTTCACTCTAGACACAATGGTAATTAGTAAAATGCATAATGGGTCTATAATTACCATTGGGAAAGTTGATCATTAGTCCAAACTATATCACTTCTCTCACTTTGTTCCTGATTCTCCTTCACTTGATTTGCTCACTCACTCAAATGAGGTGAGTTGTTTGTGGCATCAAAGGTTTGGCCACTTGACCTACCATTACTTACAGTAGCTCAGTCAATAATACATCATTTCAAAGTTGCCTTCTATTTAGTTTTCTGATGGAGTTTGCCAAGGGTGCATTCTTGGTAAGCATCCTAAAGAGAAATATGATAAAGGCAAAGCATGGAGGGCCACACATCTTCTAAAGTTGGTACATAGTGACTTGGTGGGACCATTCCTGCATCCTTCGTTTAGTAGGGATCGATATGTTCTGAAATTCATTGATGATCTTTCTAAATGAACATGGGTTTATTTTCTCAAAGGAAAATTTGAGGTCTTTGAGTCTTTTCAAGACTTTATCTTTTGCAGACAAACCATCTAAGAAGGCCATCAAGATTCTATGTATAGATAATGGGGGATTATGTTGAAACCAAAGGTTTGAGTGGTTTGATGCCTCGGAAGGCATTGATCTTCAACACAGTTCCCTACAGTCCATAGTAGAATGGTGTTATAAAATAGAAGAATAGGTCCTTGAAAGAGATGGCTAATTATATGATTCACTCTAGGTCAATGGAACCTCAGTATTGGGTAGAGGCCATCAAATGTGTGTGTTACATCTAGAACTAAATTCCTCATCAAGTTGTGAAGGTGGTCACTCCTTTTCAATCTTGGACCAGTCGAAAGCCCATAGTAAAGCACTTTTGGGTGTTTGGTTCTCCTATATGGGCCCACATTCTAGTAGAAAAACATAAGGCTATAGATCCGTAGAGCAAGCCATGCATATTTGTTGGGTACCTAGACAGTGTCAAAGGCTACCAACTTCTCCACCCCACCACTCATGAGTTGTTCATTGAGAGGAGTGTTCATTTCAAGAAGGATGTTTCTAGTTCTGCTCCTACCACTTCTCCATCTACCATCACTTTGGAGACATTGCGACATGATGATAGTTCTTTCTAGGATCTTAATCCTCCTACTCTTGATGAGAAGTCTTCTTTCTCCAATTTAGATGGCAATGATGATGAGGATTCATCTTTCTCCTCTCCTAGTCATCATTTAGAGGGTAATGATTTTACTCTAGCTTCTCCTACTAGGCTTCTATGGGCTTGTCAGACATTGGATTCAACATGAAATTGGGTTGGTGATCCTTCATATGCTAGAAGAACAAAGTCATAGTTTGAGTAGGCTCCACATCTCTTCATTTATTTAGCTTCTGATCCATAGTCCTTTTGGGAAGTTTCTAGTGTCCCTAAGTGGGATGCTTCTATTGACAAGGATTGTTGTTCCTTGGCATTTAATCATGTTTATTTGTCAAATCTAGGGTTGTGTTCATGGCAGTTTGCAATAGAAACTACCAATTAATAGTCCTTAACTAACTACTAAAATGAAGCTTTCCTCTCTAATAAAATTTATGCTTCTAACTATCTGTTGTGAAGGAAACCTAATCTAAGAATTAAAAAACTACAATGCTTGAAATGATCTATTTGATTACAAAAGTTTAAACGTACATTAAAACAAAGGCAAAACTGAATTAACGAGAATCTAATTTATTTCTATGAAAGCAAGAACAACTAAATTAAGGAATCTCCAATAACATAAGAAAGTAATAACCAATACTAGCCTCCCTTCTGTTAGTTGTTGGGAATTATGGTGTCTCAACCTTTGCAAGTTTCTAGCATTTATTATTTAATTGTATTTATTTTTTGCCTATTATTGTAATTTGGATGCAAATCCTATTTCATCACTTTGTGGGAGTTGGCACGGTGATGTGTCATCCTACATGGAAGGTAACCACATGTATTTTTGTCCTCATATGAGGAGATAGGCATTCCACCTTGGGGTAGAAGAGTTTTTCCATGTGCCGGCATCTTTCAGGTGTTGTAAGAGGTTTATGACGCATAAGAGCTATGACAGAATCTATGACATGTAAGGGCTAGAAATGGAAGATTATATGACAGGTGAAGACAAGTGTCTGAAAACATCTTGCATGGGGAAGTAGGCACCCAAGTTTGACTATGACAAGGTTGTAAGAGAATCTGCTATTAATAGATAGTTATGACAAATTCTCTTACAACTATAAGAGTTGTCATATATGACGGATTTTATGACATTGTAAGAGCATATGTCATACCTTAATTGGGTAAATTTGGGGTACCTAAGTTGGGGGGTTGTAAGAGATGAAAGAGAATTACTTACAAGTGTCATACACATGTTTTGTGGCCTTGGAAATTGGGCCACATGGATTTGGACGAGTTCCTTGTTTGACTTGCTCTAGAAGCTACCTCCATTCGTACTACTTCTCTTTATATACAAGTGCTTGGAGAGGAGATGTAGAGGTGATTAACAAGTGTTGTTATGTTAATCAGTTTGTCTCCAGATACAAGTGTCAAAGACTCCTAAGAGCTTGCATTGCAAGTGTGTTGTAAACATTGTTGTTTTGATAATACATTGTGCAGGTTTTGGAGTGTGGGGTTTTTTACCCGAAAGGGTTTTCCCCACATTATATCTTATCTCTCTCTCTTCTGTCTACATTCTATGTGTATGTACATTACTGCAATATCTCTGTTGTTGTATTAAACATTTTGTAATTGTAAAGGTTAAAATAAATTTACACCCATCTCTCCTAATTAGATTAGTGTAGGAAGCTATTTCTACACACCTTGCTTCCTTTCAGTTGGTATCAGAGCTATTCTCTTTGGTCCTAGTTGTTGGATAGGGGTTTTGTGTACTAATCTTAGGTTGAGTGGGAGTTCATGCAGAGTATTCTAAAATCTTGTTGCAAGAATGAGATGGCAAGCACATCCGGAAGAATAGAGATGGGGATGTTTAACGGCACAAATTTTGAGTTACATAAACTTAAGATGGAGTGTTGTGGAGTTGATCATGTGGTTACATTTAGTATGTTATTGATCTGGAGCTCCTATTTAATAGCATGCAATAACCCCCATGCATGGTGGTTATGTTCTATCATTCTATGGTCATTTGCAGCAAAGTATTTATGTTGGGTGTTCATTCTTGGCTCCCTGATCACATGGAGAAACTTGGTTTGCCATGGCTATGGTTTGTTGTGCTTATGGTGGGTGCTTTGTTTTAGTCCCTAGCATTGGAAGACATTGTCTTGTTAACCCCAAATGCATGTAGGCTGTGGAGTTAATCTTTGGATGGTTTGAAAGCTCCTGGAACAACCTAGCTTCTTCGTATGCTTGTACATTGTGATGGTTGTGGAATTCGCCTACAAGTGGGCCTAAAGTTCTTGGACCTCTATTTCATTTAGTTGGTTGTACTTGCATGTCTCAGTTTTATATTGATTTGATTTGAGGGTTTTGTAGATGTTCCATTTTAAAAATCTATGGTTATGATTATCTATGTTATTCCATTATTCTGTTTTAACGATATTGGTGATTTTCAGACCTGTGTGTTTTCCAGATGATAAGTGGATATGGATCTACATGTATGTTAGTGACATGGTAGTTTTGTAGGTTTTACAAGGTTAATCAAAACTTGTGGTTTTGTAAATTTGCAGACAAACTATTTTTTAGATTATGATTCCTTGCGACTGTTTCTGGATGTGAGATAGTTGCATATTTGTATGTATGCTTCGTGCATAATGTGAGGAGGTTTGTATCTTTCTCAGTGTGGAGATGTTGGTATGTGATTTATCACTCATCATTTCTATAGCATATGCTTGATTAGTTCCTTGACTGTGATCACTCGTTTGTGGACTTGTTGGCAAATTGAATCTAGAATTGATTTGATGGTTGAGTCTTGAAGTCTACAGATTGTCTTCTTTGGTATCTCAGTTTGCAAGTTACTAATGTGATGATGAGTTTGCATGTTTCATGTTTGGGATCTACGAGTTATGCAATTTTGTGGGCTGATCACCTATTTGATTGTAGTGGGATGACTCGGATGTGGACTGTCTATATCCACAAGATTGATTCAGTATTTATGCAGACTTTGTTAGTTGGCCTTGTTTGTGGTCATTTGTGTATTTGGTATGTTGATTTGGGATAAGAGGATGGATAATTTGAGTGCATGGATAGTCAGTTATTGGGACTTATAGCACGTTTAACATAATGTCATGGATAGCTTGGTTACATAGTTTAGTGTAAGCTTTTAATGGTAATGGCTTTATCTTCTTGACTTGGAGATCTTGGTTCTACTTTATTCTTTTATGTTTCTGATATTGTTCAGGACTATTATTAGATTGTGTTAGAGCCATGGATGATCTTCATTGAGAGGATGGTTATCATGATGCTTTGATAAGATCAGTATCACAGTTTTAGTGGGAGCTTCGGCAGTGATGTTGGATTCATCATAAGTGATGGATGATCTTCTGCAATGGATATTGATGTCATGGAGGAGCTCTTGGTTTTGAGAGTTATTGACATTTTTAGTTTAGTTGTCATGAGATGATTATCTTCATATGTTTGGAGATGTTTACATCTTGATTGAGGTGTCAGGTTTATGATTTGTCAGTATGACATGTTTATCCTTTGTTTAGAGATGTTGTTACTATCTCATGATTTACTCTTGATTCTAGCTTAAAGTTTTGGCATGATATATTGCTCAGGACAATTATTAGATTGTGTTAGAGCCATGGATGATCTTCATTGAGAGGATGGTTATCATGATGCTTTGATAAGATTGGTATCACAGTTTCAGTGGGAGCTTCGGCAGTGATGTTGGATTCATCATAAGTGATGGATGATCTTCTGTAGTGGATATTGATGTCATGGAGGAGCTCTTGGTTTTGAGAGTTCTTTGACATTTTTAGATTAGTTGTCATGAGATGATTATCTTCATATGTTTGGAGATGTTGACATCTTGATTGAGGTGTCAGGTTTATGATTTGTCAGTATGACATGTTTATCCTTTGTTTAGAGATGTTGTTACTATCTCATGATTTACTCTTGATTCTAGCTTAAAGTTTTGGCATGATATATACTCTCTTGAGATAGGATGTATACATTATTGTACACTTTGTTGTATGTGATCTTCTTACAAGGAGATGGTTAGATCATGATGTCATGATGGGCTTCTTGATCATGCAAATATGCAGTGGGAGTTCTAACAGTGATCTTGTTTGTTCTCTTTGGTTTTGAGTATTAATCATTTGCTTGAATCTTCATGATTTTGTAGGATGCATTTGAAGTTGGCATGTATTGGTTGATGGATGCTCATGGATACTAGAGAGACTTGAGGTGAGGCTTGAGATCTCTTGTTGTAGGGATCATGTGTTGGAATGGTGAAATTTTTAGCAGAAAGACTGAGGAGCCTTCACTTATTATGGACGTGAGTTCATATTTGAACTTGAGAGGAGATTGTTCTTGGAGAGAGTATATGAGACTCGATGTATCTCAGTGGATCAGTCTCATTCCCCACTCTCAGTTCACTCAGAAGAAAATGTTCTAATAAGTATTACCCAGGTTATTTCAAATTCATTTGTTTTATGCTTTTATTTCTCATAGATATGAATCTTGAGCTACATTTATTGGTTCTGGAGGTTTCATTTGAGGGATGTTAGCATGGTTATCTTCTTGATTCATATGGTTTGGTTTATGATGCTCATTTATGAGGAATTTAGGAGATGTGATTGGGCTTATTCCTTGTTATGGAATGGTTGAGTTTGATCTACCTTGATTAGAGAGGCTTACATCCATGTTAATGTTTATTTGATCTTATGAGATTGAATGGTTGGGTGTTGTTAAGGCTTTTTTAGTTGGGGTTTTGTGAAGGAGGTCATACTGGGCACAACTTAGCACTTGGTGATGTTGGCAGAAAAGACATGATATGGTTTGCAGTTTCTCTTTATGGTCTCATTTTTCTTCCTAGAGGTTCTTACTCATCTAGTATGATCATTGGGTTTGTGGTCATCTACTGTTGTTGTACTTTATTGTTTTTTGGAAATAGTATGTGTTCTTTTAGATGTGGAATTGGGAGAAGTGGAGGAGATCAGAGGTGAGAGAATGAGCAGAAAACTATTTGTGGAAGTATGCTCTGTTTTGCAGCAGTTGGTTGTAGTTTGCAGATCATTGTGATTAGTCTTTGTATTATATGTTTTGATTATAAGCCACACTTTTATGTAAGTGTTGATTGGTAGACCTTGAGTTGCTTTGGTTGGCATTGCTCATGTAGTTTGATTCCTAGGATGTATGGTAGATTATTTTTCATTGGACTGAAGTATCAAAGGTCTTCATATTTTTTGCACATCAATGGTTTTGGTGTGTTTGTTATCATGGGAGACGATAACTTTGAGCAGGACAATTGATTATACAGGGATGAGAGTTGCAGTATGGGCTGAATATGTCATGTACAAAAGTTCTATCAATGGTGGTTTTTTAGTTGGATGTAAACAACTAGATGTGGTTGTTGTTCTAACTATTTTGGAGCTTACATGCTCAATCCTGTTTTAAAGATGTTTGGACTTCAAAGTCATGTTCGGTTAACTAGTTTGAAGTTGGATACATTGGTGTGTCTATGTGGCATTTAGTGTTTCATCATATTTTTGGCATTCTAATCTTTTTGTCATGTTGGTGATCACTTGGAAGATGTTGCAGGTGCTTCTATAAAGCTAGTGAGCATAGTGGAGTTCAGTTGAGCTGAGTATTTGGCAGCTACTCATGCTTGCAAGGAAGCCATTTGGCTTAAGATATTGTGTTCAGATATTAGTGTTGGTGCAAGACAATTTACTATCTATTGCGACAATCAGAGTGTGATGTTGCATATGCATTAACGAAACCAGTGGCCACAGAGAAGTTTAGATGGTGTTCAGAGTCTATCGGCCTCTCAGCCTATAGTAGTTAAACCCTGTTATTTCCATTGGCTCTTGAAAGGTGTTCAACAAGTGGGAGAATGTTGGGAATTAAGGTGTCTCAACCTTTGCAAGTTTCTAGCATTTATTATTTAATTGCATTTATTTTTTGCTTATTATTGTAATTTGGATGCAAATCCTATTTCATCACTTTGTGGGAGTTGGCACGGTGATGTGTCATCCTACATGGAAGGTGACCACATGTATTTTTATCCTCATATGAGGAGATAGGCATTCCACCTTGTGGTAGAAGAGTTTTTCCATGTGTCGGCATCTTTCAAGTGTTGTAAGAGGTTTATGATGCATAAGAGCTATGACAGAATCTATGACATGTAAGGGCTAGAAATGGAAGATTATATGACAGGTGAAGACAAGTGTCTAAAAGCATCTTGCATGGGGAAGTAGGCACCCAAGTTTGACTATGACAAGGTTGTAAGAGAATCTGCTATTAATAGGCAGTTATGACAGATTCTCTTACAATTGTAAGAGTTGTCATATATGATGGATTTTATGACATTGTAAGAGCATCTGTCATACCTTAATTGGGTAAATTTGGGGTGCCTAAGTTGGGGGGTTGTAAGGGATGAAAGAGAATCACTTACAATGTCATACACATGTTTTATGGCCTTGGAAATTGGACCACATGGATTTGGACGAGTTCCTTGTGTGACTTTCTCTAGAAGCTACCTCCATTCATACTACTTCTCTTTATATAGAGGTGCTTGGAGAGGAGATGTAGAGGTGATTAACAAGTGTTGTTATGCTACCAGTTTGTCTCCAGATACGAGTGTTGAAGACTCTTGAGAGCTTGCATTGCAAGTGTGTTGTAAACATTATTGTTTTGATAATACATTGTGCAAGTTTTGGAGTGTGGAGTTTTTTACCCGAAAGGGTTTTCCCCACGTTATATCTTCTCTCTCTCTCTCTTCTGTCTACATTCTATGTGTATGTGCATTGCTACAATATCTCTATTGTTGTATTAAACATTCTATAATTGTAAAGGTTAAAATGAATTTGCACCCATCTCTCCTCATTAGATTAGTGTAGGAAGCCATTTTTGTACACCTTGCTTCCTTTCATTAGTGGGAGTGGACCCTTGCTCCACACCTTCAGAATTGAAGGCTAAATAGAGATTCAGGACACACAAATAGAAGAACCACCTTCCTTAATCAAGTATTTCCAAAATAAAGTATATTTCAAAAGTATATGTTTTTGTAATTGTCTGCCTATCTAAAAATTGACTAAAAACTATATATTTTTCTATTGTCCCCATTCAATATATATATCAGCTTTGTTGTCGATATCATATCTTTGGAGTTTACTATCTTTACTCTCAGTTCATCTTGACATACAAAAAACTTTTATTCTAAAAACTAAACATGCAACTACCTCTATAAAAGTATACTCATGCATAACTTAAAGAGACTTAAGTGACATTGGAGGTGTCCCTAAATCTAGAGTTTTCACTTCCGATAAAACAAGTCGTGGAGGCCCTAATAAAAAAGCAAATTAACTTTAAAACAACAAACTACTAGAAGTCCCTAATTCATGCAAAATCAAATTGCAGGTGTACTTTGTCTCCTCTAAGCCAGTGTAGTTATCTCATCAAAAATTTTAGCCTTCATGTGTGGAATACTGGAGCTTACAGAAGCTTAAGAGATTCTGGCAGTGAAATAACTCTGGAGAATCTGTGCAACTCTAGAGACTCTGCAATTAATCAACAGCTCCAAAGATCACCAAATAGATTAAAAGGACACAACTGTAGAGGTCTCATGATTAGCAACCCTTCCTATCCTACCATTCCAACTCCAAAGATCCTCCAGCCATCCTAGGAAACGTTGAAGTGCTTTGTAGTTTATCTTCTTCTCAACTCCGGAGATAGTTAGGAACATCTCTGGAGTCTTCAAAAACCTTTATAGACACCTATGATAAAAAGAAGACATTTCTACATAGTTTTGTCAGTTTAAATCAAAAACATGAGTCTTTTCATCACAACAGTAACTTCAACAT
Source organism: Cunninghamia lanceolata (assembly GCA_027924645.1). Taxonomy (NCBI): domain Eukaryota; kingdom Viridiplantae; phylum Streptophyta; class Pinopsida; order Cupressales; family Cupressaceae; genus Cunninghamia; species Cunninghamia lanceolata. The sequence continues at coordinate 21,232,668 of BSBN01000627.1, forward strand.
TTTATCTTTAATTAACATAATTAAACAAGATTTCATAGTTTTCATAGTGCAATCAACAGATAAGGTTGCATGAAATGGGAAAAAGGGAAAATAAGGGTGTGTTTGGATGAGTGATACCTGCCACTCATCATCTATGTAGGAAGAGTTTAGTTCCTTGGAGAGGAACCATACGTGGGATTTAGTCCCCCTTCCTGAGGGAAGCAAACTTGTTCAATGCAAGTAGATCTATCAGAAAAAAATTGTTGCAGATGGGTTGGTTGATAAGCATAAGGCTTGACTGGTCGCTAAAGGATTCTCCTAGGTTCCTGGGATTGACTACTTTGAGACTTTTGTGCCAGTTGCCAAAATAATTTCCATCTAATTTGTCCTCGCTATTACTACATCCCATTGTTGGGAATTTCTTCAGATGGATGTGAAGAGTGTTTTTCTTCATGGTGACCTTTAGGAGGAGATATATATGGAGCAGCCATAGGGGTTCATATAGGATCCTTCACTTGTTTTTCATCTTCAGAAGTCTCTCTATGGCCTCAAACAGGCTCCTCGAGCTTGGTATTCCAAGATGGACTCCTTCCTTCTAATAGTTGGGTTCATTCGGTGCCATTATGATCCAAATGTGTACATTCTACAGTAGGATGATACTCTCACATTCCTTGTTCTCTATGTTGATGAATTATTGATTATAGGGAGTTCCTCATCCACCATTAAGGCAGTGAAAAATGCCCTTCATGATTGTTTCCTAATGTTAGACTTGGGCCTTCTACACTACTTGGGGATTGAGATCACTCAATCTTCATCTGGTATCTTCATTGCAAAACCCAAGTACGCACTTGATATTCTCTCCAAATTTTGTATGTTTGACTGTAAACCTACACCAACTCCATTTTTATCAAGGGTCAAACTTGAGACTCGTTGTTGTTAGAAATAAAAGAAACACTACTTCAATGGAAATCTGATTCAAGATAAATTTCAGCAATATTTAAGTGTGCATTAACAATGGAAATTGTAACAAAACATAAAACCCACTACAAAAAAGATGTCAAACATGAAGAACTCAACACAATGACATAGTGTTTACATGGAGAAAACCCTTGCGGGTAAAAAGCTCCACCAAGAAAGAGGCACAAGTTTATATTAACCTCAACAAGATTGTACAATACATCAACTACACAATTCTCTCCACAAGTCTTCAATCTGACAGCATTCCAGTAGCACCTGAGTACCTAAAATATGTATTGTAGCAACAAATACATGAAAAATACTTTTATAAACATTTTCCAACTCATCCTAGGCATTCACCTTCTCTCTCCTAAGATTCTCCAACCTGTAAACATTAATTACCATCTTACAAGCATCTTACACTTGTCCAAAAATAGCCATGCAAAGGTTGGGGGCCCAAGACTAAATCTGGCCTCTTACAACATCTTATGACACATCATAACCATCATAGATTCCACAAAAGAGTATCTTACCAAGATATAAACCTTGGGCTAATAATAGCAAATATACAACTAACATATTCGTCATATGCGTCATAGAATCACAGAATCTTATGACAACTTGCAGTTGTCATAGATTCACTTACCAAACATTATGATAGTTGTCATACATGCCAAATATAGTAGATTCATCAAGGGAGCATGCCTACCCTCATTTACTTTGAGTTTTTACATTTGCCAACAGTAAAAGTTACTCTGTAATTACTTCTGGTTACTCTGAAATTACCCTTGCTAGTGAAACTTGTACTTGTACATTTCCTCATGGATAATTACAAATTACATATAATAAATGAAATAAATATAATGTTGGGGTTTACAAGGTTAATGGCACCTTATCCCAACATTCTCCCACTTGACATTATACATTGTAAATCAAGCCATAGGAAATCAAATAAAAGTAATCAGGCACTAGAAACAAGGCCCATGGCCTCTCTTCACCATACAAACTTCTCTGTGCTCATAGGCTTAGTCAATGAATCTACAACATTCTCCTGAGTGTCTATCTTCTTCAGCTCAATCTCTCCATTTGTAACCAACTCTTGAACAAAGTGATACTGAACATCAACATTCTTAGTCTGAGCATGATACATGGGATTCTTGGCCAAATAGATAGCACTCTAGCTATCACAACCAATCTGAATGATCATGCAATCAAAACCAATACCTGTACACAGTCTCCTCAACAAAACTACCTCCTTAGAGACATGTGTAGCAGCCATATACTCTGCTTCTATGGTGGACAAAGCAACTGTGGGCTGCCTCTTACTCATCCAACTCACTGCTCCTCCAAACAGAGTAAACACATAGCCACTAGTGGACCTTCCACTATCCAAGTCACCTGCCCAATCTGCATTAACAAAACCCTATATGTCCAAAGATTTATCATCACTATCATACCAAAATAAACCAAACAATAATTAGGAGTACCTACAAGATATTTAAACACCCTCTTCGCATAGTTCTAATGTTGTCTACCAGGGTTAGACATAAATCTACTCAAAACTCCCACTTCTTGGGCAATATTTGGTCTAGTGCAAACCATTGCATACATCAAACTCCCTATAGCACTAGCATATGGCACATTAGACATATCCTCAAAATCATCCTCAATCTTTGGACACATATCTAATGAAAGCTTAGTACCAATGGGTAAAGGAACTCTAACTGGGTTACAGTCCTGCAAACTAAACCTCTGCAAAATAGTATTCACATACTTACTTTGTGATAACCAAAGCTTTCTATTAACTCTGTCCCTTCTTATCTCTATTCCCAGAATATACCTGGCAGTTCCAAGATCCTTCATATCAAATGCACCTAAAAGTTGGGCTTTAAGCTCACTAATCATACCCTTAGTATTGCTAAAAAATAACATGTCATCAACATACAAAGCAATAACCAGTAAAGAATCATCAATACAATGAATGTAAACACAATGATCCTCCTCGCTTCTAACAAAACCCAATTTCAAAACAAATGAATCAAACTTTTGATACCACATTCTGGGGGACTATTTTAAACCATAGAGAGACCTCTTCAACCTGCAAACCCAATGTTATTTTCCTTTTACCTCAAAACCTATAGGTTGTTGCATATAAATTTCTTCTTCAAGATCTCCATGCAAGAACGCAATCTTAACATCCATTTGCTCAATCTCCCAATCATAAGTTCCAGCACAGGATAAGAGAAATCTAATAGAATTCAATTTAGCAATAGGAGAGAATATCTCACCCAAATCAACTCCCTCTCTCTGGGAGTAGCCCTTGGCTACCAGTCTAGCCTTGTACTTCTCCAATGAACCATCTGCTCCAAACTTCTTGAATATCCACTTACAACCTATGGCCTTTCTTCCTTTGGGCAAACGAACAAGATCCCAGGTGTTACAAGAGTCTAAATCCATCATCTCCTCCTACATGGCTAGCTTCCAAGACTCACTATCATCTGCAAAAATAGCTTCCCTATAGGATCTAGGTTCATCATTAATACTCAATAAAGCATATACACAATGGAAATCTGGTGGGCTATACCTGTCAACTAGATTCCATTGTCTTGTGGATCTCCTCAAGGGTGGAGTAAGAGACTCTACTCATTCTTCTACATGATCATCTGCACCAACTTCTTCTGTCACAACATATTCATCTTCATCAGAACTACTCGAATCCTCTTCTTCTTCTTCACCCCCCAATCCATCATTTTATTCTTCATGAGGTGCATCTTGCTGTTCTAAATCAAAGTGCACCTTCTTTACCTTTTCTTCTTTTTCTTTTGGCTGCTCAGGTTTAGAAATAGCTCTAAGTTCCCTAAAAATAACATCTCTAAAAAAGATAATCCTGCAGGTTAGTGGATTCCAAATCTTATAACCTTTGACATTATCACCATATCCAATGAATATACACTTTTTAGCCTTTGGATCCAACTTAGATCACTTTTCCTTAGGCAGATGAACAAAAGCCTCACAGCCATAAACCCTTAAATGTGAAACAAAAGGTTTCTGATGCAATACAAATATCTCCATCAGCACTAAGGGTCTTATTTCACAACAATGGGCTCAATGGGGCAATTTCACCTAATTTCACCTATCCTTCTCACAAGACAAACTCCCTTCTACAAGGCTCACTTTGTGTTTTTGGACTTCCCAACCCAACAAGGTTACCAATGGTATTTTCCCACTTCTCAGACCCTAACACAACCCAATCCAACACTCACTCAACCCCTCACACCCTAACTACTATCTATTCCTTCACAAACTACTTCAAACCCTTGTAGCCCTCTAAACAATGAAAATTGGGTATAACTTCCTCTTAACTCCTACCCAGAAACCCATTGGTGATTTGGATACCCATTTCCATGTTTTCTAACATATCAAAAGATGTGCATAGGTTATTTCAGACCAGACTCTTCAAAAATGCACTGTTGTTGTTTGCACGTAGGCCTAATTAGGCCACTTTTACAAAGGAAGTACCCTTTAAACTTGTTGTAACCCCAAAATTCTTTCAAATAGTCTTAGTAGACCTTTCCAAACTTCCAATTTCTAGGTTTTAAGTTCCCAAATTGATTTCTAAACAATCTATCACAAAACCCTTGTTTTGGGCAAGTTAGAGGAGGGTTTATTGAATAGGATGGTTCCAGACCCCTTTTTGAAAAACTACTAATTCAAACACTTGGGAATACACCTGTACATGCTTACAAAATCAACAGACCAACATTCCCATTGATATTTTTCCAAATACTCATTTTGGTCCCTCCTTCCCACATGAAAAGACACTTCAAAACACACAAAACCCTTCCTCTAAAGCCCTACAAACCACCTTTTATGCCTAAGAAACATTAAATGAACCCCTAAAATGACTAATGAGGGTCAGTTCACCAAACCGTAGAGATCATAGAGGGTGGAATGCTCTATTTCCTCATTGTTGCCCTCAAAACCCCTATTTTGACAGTCAACTGGGCAGTTTTAGAAAAATAGATAGAACTCTCTCAAAAATCAATGAAAATCCACCCAACCTAATTCAAATGAAATTTAAGATTGTCCCCTAACACATCCAAAAGGTTTAAGATCATAACAAATCTGTACAAGGCCGTGGTACGGTCTGTAATAGAGGAGAATGCAGAAAAAACATTTTTTTTCAGCAGAAAAATAGAGTTTATTGATATTCTTTCTTCACCAGATTCGTGTCTACTTCATCTTGTGCCCTCATTGGGCTTATTACATCATTCTTAAACTGATTTTAACTGACCCAACCAACATTTGAAGGATATAACCATTTGTTTCCTCTTCTTGTCATTTTACTTATACTTTCATGTATCTAGTTTTGACATTATTACACAAAATATGACCCTAATAACTCTATGACTCCTCAATACATAATTTTTGGTCTATGATAACCTTATTTGATTTAAAAAATGACTCAAAACATTATGCATGGCCTTAGTATGGCCTTATTACATAGATATTGGTCTATAAAGACCTTATTTATATGACCAAAAGACTCAAAATTGCATAAAACTTCCTAGACTCCACTATTGACCATGTTGTCAAGACCTTCAAATGATCACATTGTAATTGGTGTTATTGGTGCTCCTGCACCAGTTTCTTACCTATCCACACTTCATAAGGTGTCGAATCAAGAGCCTTACAAGGAGATTTGTTTATCAAGTAGCAAGCAGTACACACAGCCTCTGCCCAAAAGCATTTATCCAAATGTGCATCACTAAGCATACTTCTAGCCCTTTCCATAATTGTTCAGTTCATCCTTTCTACAACACCATTTTGTTGTGGTGTATACAGAGTTGTCTTTTGTCTGATTATACCTGCATGCTTGCAAACCTCATCAAATTCCTTAGATCAATATTCCCTTCCATTGTCAGATCTTAATATTTTTATCTTTAAACCTAATTGGTTCTCTACTAAGACTTTGAATTTATTAAACTTAGTGAAAACTTCATATTTATGTTTCATAAAATAAATCCATGTATATCTGGATACATCATCAATGAAGCTGACAAAATAATGAGATTTTCCAATAGATTCATTATCCACAGGTCCAAACACATCTATATGAATAATTTCTAATCTCTCTTTTGTTCTATTGCTTCCTAAAGGAAATGATTTTTTTTTGTTTACCAAACACACAATTCTCACAGAAATCAAAGTGCTCATCAAAATAAGAGAAACTGTCCAACAATTATTTATTCTTAATTTTTAATACATTATTGCTTGTGTGGCCTAATCTGCGGTGCCACAACATACAAGTGTTTTCAGAAGCCTCAAAAACATAAGAGGCATTACAAACTATAGTGGCTTCAAGCTTAAACAAGTTCCTGAATCTCTTCCCTTTCGCTACCACCAAGTTCCCTCTCACCAATCTTTCCTTTCCCGACAATTGGATATGAAGAGTTGTCACCAAGGTAGATATTACCTCCATCATATTCTTCATATGTGGAGAACCATTCCTTATGTGGGGTCATATGAAATGAGCATCCTGAGTCAACCAACCAGTGATCATTAGAAACAACATTACATGCAGAAAGTAAAACATCTTCACCTGCATTCGAGGACTTATCCGAAGCACTCTCCCACTATTTCTTGGGGTTTCTACACTCCTTCACATGTCCCCTTTTACCATAGTTACAACACTTAACTCTGTTCTTTTTACTAGGAGTCTTAGACCAGACCTTGGAATTGTCCTTAGCCCCTTTCTGATCTCCTTTAGGTCCCCTTTCCTTAGACCTTCCCCTGATACTGAGAGCATTACCTAAACTATACGAGCTCTTCTTCCTCAGTTCCTATGACAGTAAAACTACAAGGGCATACAATTTTAGATCTATGAGGTTAATAGTGATAGCAAGGATAACATTCTCCCAAGACTCAGGTAAAGAACAAAGAAGCAAGATACATTTATCTTCCTCATCAACCTGAACATCTACTAAAGCAAGTTGATTAATCAACAAATTAAATGAATTTAAATGCTCTACAACTGACTCACTCTCTTTCATTTTCAAGGAAAACAATTTTATTTTTAAGTAAATTTTATTTACCATACTCTTGGCTTGATAGATCTCACCCAACCATTTCCACAACTTGTGTGCAGTCTCTTCCTTTGCGACATTCAACAGGACAGAATCTGATAGACACAAATGGATGGTTCCCCATGCCTTCGTATCTAGTCTATCCCACTCATCTTGAGAGACATCATCAATTTTCTTCTCTTTTTGAACAACCAACCATCAGTTTCTTTCTTCCAACAAATCTTTCATTTTTAGCCTCCACAACTCATACCATGTTCCGTTGAACTTCTCAATGTCCAATCGCGAGGTTGATGCAACGGTGGATGCAGTCATAATATCAACACAAGATCTACAAAACAAACACAACCAAATCTTCCACTATAGCTACAACTTCCACACTACTACCCAAGAGTCAAGGTTGGCCAGGCTCTGATACCAAATGTTAGAAATGAAAGCAACACTACTTCAATGGAAATCTGATTCAAGATAAATTTCAGCAATCTTAAGTGTGAATTAACAATGGAGATTGTAACAAAACATAAAACCCACTACTGAAAAGATGTCAAATATGAAGAACTCAACACAATGACACAGTGTTTACATGGAGAAAACCCTTGTAGGTAAAATACTCCACCAGGAAAGAGGCACAAGTTTGTATTAATCTCAACAAGATTGTACAATACATCAACTACACAACTCTCTCCACAAGTCTTCAATTTGACAGCATTCCGGTAGCACCTGAGTACCTAAAATCTATATTGCAGCAACAAATACATGAAAAATACTGTAGAAACATTTTCCAACTCATCCTAGGTGTTCACCTTCTCTCTCCTAAGATTCTCCAACTTGTAAACATTAATTACCATCTTACAAGCATCTTACACTTGTCCAAAAATATCCATCTAAAGGTTGGGGGCCCAAGACTAAATATGGCCTCTTACAACATCTTATGACATGTCATAACCGTCATAGATTCTACAAAAGAGTATCTTCCCAAGATAGGAACCTTGGGCTAAATATATCAAATATACAACTAACATATCCATCATATGCATCATAGAATCACAGAATCTTATGACAACTTGTAGCTATCATAGATTCAATTACCAAACATTATGACAATTGTCATACATGCCAAATATAGTAGATTCCTCAAGGAAGCATGCCTACCCTCATTTAATTTGAGTTTTTACATTTGCCAACAGTAAAAGTCACTCCATAATTACTTCTGGTTACTCTGAAATTACCCCTGCCAGTGAAACTAGTACATCTCCTCATGGATAATTACAAATTACATATAATAAATGAAATAAATACAATATTGGTATTTACAAGGTTAATGGCACCTTATCCCAATAATTGTTCTTCACTATTGGTGGATGCTACCTTGTATCACCAATGAGTTGGGAGTCTCATATACTTGACTCACACAAGGCTTGATTTGTCATATGATGTGGGCCTAGTCTCTAGGTTCATGCAGGAGCCATATGAGCTACACTAGAAAGTAGCTAAACAAATTCTTCACTATATACTGGGTAGTCATAGTTATGGGATTCACTATGCAACAAGTGTGGATATTGACTTGGTGGAGCATACTAATTCAGATTGGGTAGGTGATTCTCAAGATCACAAATCTACTTCAAAGTATTGCTTCTCACTCGGTTCCAGTCTAGTTTCTTGGTCAAGCAAGAAGCACTCTACAATTTCTCTTTCATCTATAGAGGCTAAGTATCGAGGAGTGGTTAATGATACCACTGAGGCTATTTGTCTTCAAAACATTCTCACTGAGTTTGGTATTTCCTTTCAAAAGCCTACAATCATCTTTTGTGACAACCAAAGTGCAATTCATATCTCTCACAATCCAGTCCATCACCAGCAGACCAAACACATTGAGATCCACATGCATTACATTTGGGAGTTGATTCTTGAGTAGATCATTGATCTCAAGTATTGCCGAATATTAGAGTAGATCACAAACATCTTCACAAAACCCTTCACTAAGAGCAAGTTCCTTTATTTGTGAGCTTTGTTGGGGGTGCAGCAGGTGTCCACTTTAAGGGGCTTTTTAGTCCTCTTTTCTCTCTCTATTCTAAGGGGTGTTCTCTCTCTATTTGGGGGGATTCTATTCTTTTTGGGGGGGCTTCTTCTCTTTGGGGTGAATCTAATGTACATGGGTACCTCATCAAGCTTGATTTTTTGAGACCAATCTTTTCACCCATCTAAGCTACGCTTAAGGGGGTGTTAGTGTAGGTTTTTATTTTCCTAGTAGGTTAGTTATTTCCCCTACTTCCTAGGTTTTTCCTACACTTTTATTAAGCTTTCTTAGGTTAATAAAGTGAGTTTAATTAGGTGAGTGGGTCATTTGAGGTGTCACAATCTTATAAGGGAGTTGCATTTACTATGTTTAGACCATTTGGTGGTCTCTCCCTATATATTGGTTAATTTTTCCACCTCCACCCCTCTCCTTGGTCTATATAAACCCACTACCTAGCTTGTATATTGCATCTCTGGCATCTTGTATGACAATTCTATCAGTCTTGGTGTAGCTTCTTTTGAGCTCTTAATGTAATAATGTCATCCTAACATTTGCATATCTCTCGAAGCCACTGGTTTGCATTATTTATGCTTTTTCCAATTTGTGTGGCTTAGAATTTCTCTTATAAAGTTCTTGGGTTATCAATCTATTTCATATTTCTAACAGAAGTTTGACTACCATGGAGCACAATTACACCATCACCAAGTGTGAGACACTAGCAATGGTCACCCTTCAAAATTTTGACAATAACTCCTAGCCACACCTTTTCTCTTCCTTACTAATCTCCAAACACTAAAATCCCTTGTTAACAAGATAGTTCTCCATGGAAGGGTATGTCACTAGTTGATACTCTTGTAAGAGTTTGACTTCACAATTATGGTGTTCCAAAGTAAGAATCATGTCAACCCAGACCACCTATTGTGGATCAAAAGTGGTGAAAAGGGCATTATACCACTTGAAGATGAGCAACTAGTTGTCCAACTCTTTCAAATTGATGTCATTCTTGATGGGATGGAAGAAATTGCCACTTACCCTAATTTTAGAAAATCCCTCACCTCCTACAAAATAACATAAAAGAAGAATCTCATAGTGTATTATGCGCCATATTAGTTTATCAATGGGCAAATCTAAAAAATGGACATCAACGAGGTATTACGTCATTATGTCTTTGAGCAGGAAAACACTACCATGCTACATGAATGTCATGAGAGATAGGCTAAATTCCATTACTAATGTTGTGCCACTATGCAAAAGTTCCGACAAGCTATACTATGGTGGTCACAAAGTATGCTCACAAATGTGTGTGCAATTGTGGCATCTACTGAAAAACTACTGAGATGAATTATCATGATGAGATGCACTCATTCCAATGTTGGCATAGGAACCCTATGAAAATAGGAAATTTTAATTTGTTGGGCCAATCAAACATGTAACATGTAACTCTAGGGCACATTACATCATCACAACAATTGATTATTTGACCCACTAGACATAGGCCACACCAACTAGAGACTATATTGCAAAAACAATAACATGCTTCATCTTTAAAACTATCCTCACTTAGTTTATGTGTCATTGAGCCTAAAAAATGATTAGGGGATCCACTTGATTTATTCCATGGTCCAAATCCTAAAGCACACACTCATGGTCAAGCATTACTAAAGCATGCTCTACCACCCTCAAACAAATGGTGCTATGAAGGAATTCAACAAAATACTTTTTAACATTCTAATAAAATTTTATGATGTTGGGCATAGGGATTGGGTTGATCATGTTCCTATAGTGCTCTAGGTTTACTGTACCAGTTCTAAGTGGCTCATAGGTTACACACCATTCCAATTGGTTTATGGTAAAGAAGTAATGGTTCCAATTGAGTTTATTTTACCTAGCTTGCACATTATGTGGTTGATGTGGTTAGATGAACATGCTTCATTACACGTGTGTCTATCTAAGCTAGAAATTTCAAGAATGAAAAATAACCCTTGGCAGGAGCCAACACATAGAAAATTAATGACAAAAGTTGTGGCATGGTCACTATATTAAGTATTAGGATTTTTAGCCCAATAGTATGGTGCTACTTTTGACAATAGATATTAGTGCCACTTCAACAAACTAAAGACATGCTATCTTCACACGTACATCATTCAAAACATCACACCAAAAGGTGTCATCAACTTGGTGATACTCAATCGAACTCCTTTGTGAGGAATTGTCAATGGAATTTTCCTTAAGCCCTATGTGGAGTAGCCACACATTGCTTAATTACTTCATTTCTTATTTCAAAGAACTTGATAATAAAGTCACACTAACCAATTTATTACATAAGTTATCTTCAATGTATATGGCCTTATGCTTCTATTATTTTGTGTTTCTTAATTCTTTAAGGTCCCTTGTGAACATTGTAACTAATTTCAATTAACCATCACTTAGTTGTTTTTCTATAGTTCACCTTACTTTGATATATGAATTTTGATAGCCCTCTATTTTTCCATTCTTTTGATTTGGGTTCATTATAGTGATATGTTTTGTATTTAGCTTATAAAATACCCCTTTTTTACTAGTGACCAAGCATTGATTTAATTTGGCACCTTGAGCATTGTTGGGGCATACTGGATGATTTATGGCCTTTGTGTGTACACCTAAAATGATTATTAGCAACTTATTGAGGTCATACCTAATTAATGTAGGTTTTAGTACTTCAAGAATGGTGTGAGTTTGGTAAAATTGCATGTTTACCCTACTATATGCCACAACATGATGATTTTGACTCATATGTCTATGATGATGCTTCATCCCCACAATTACTTGAAAGCTACATTGGTTAACATGAATAACCCAACAATGCACTTGTGAAGATAATGTGAAGACATTATTCCAAACAACATGTAGGGTATCAATGGTTTTGGTATTAAAAAGTGATGCCATGTAAAAAAGTGAAGCCAACTATATGATTACATGAGGATGCCCACCTTAGTCCCAACTGGTCCATGACATCAACAATATTGAATGCACCCAAATTTTAACAATCATCTCTACAACATGTCAAGGTGAATAACGTACAAATTTATCAAGTTTTGGAGAGAATGATTTAACACTTTTTTACAATTTTCTACCATTTCTAGCTTCATAATTGTAGTTAATGCATGGCCTTAATGATGGCCATACCACAGGGCAAGCAATGACTATTTGAAAGATTGGTAAGATTCATCATAATATGTGATGTAACATATTAATGTACCAATAAGTAAAAATTAATATTAATTCACTAATAGATACCTACATTTCTTATTAATGATTGGATGTGTCTCACCCAGTCACTCAGCATGGATGTTTACAACCAATGCACATGGTAGCTAAAATGACAATGGAATGTAAGCGATGAATTTTTAATCAATACTGGTGTCATGCACCTACATTGGCTCTCCTAATTTGGCACTACCAAGACTTTGGTTAGGTTTCTTCTCAAACACTTCCATAATGGGGTCCCTTAGCTCAATGGTAAATCTATTTTGATCATCCCACTTTTTGTGTTTGAGCTAACTATCTTACCTTGCAACCAAGCTTAGGAATGTATACAAGAGATTGAATAAACCTTAACACTACCCTCAAAGTTAAATATGATAAAGACTAAGTATGTGCCTTAGTCCAAAGTCACCATATTAGTTGAGGTGTTAGTTTTATAAATCTAACACCCTCATTTCAAGGCCACCTACACACTTTTTAGGAGGAAGTTGTTATGCAAGGCACACAAAGGTAAAGTTCCACTCAACATAACCTATGTTGCTTATCAAGTCAGTGTGAATGTAATCATTTACAACTATTATAGATTCATTACTAATTATATGATCCTTAACATGCAAGAATCCTGGGATTGTGGTGTTTAATTCCACTATGGTGCCCTTTTCACACTTCACATACTAGAGTGCTAGGGGTTGTCCTTAGGTGGAATGATCATTTAGCAAGAGGGGAACATCCCACATAATTTGTTTGATTTTATGTTGATTTCTACTCAAGAGTATAACATTATCAAGTATGAGCAATTTATGGATTGTTGGGAACATGCCCTTCTTCATTAGTGCAACAATGATCATCATGTCACCCTTGCTCTTTTGGAAGTGTTTCTAGATGTTACATTTGAAATCTATTTCTATCACTAATATGTACTATCCCTAAATAAGGATGAGTCATGCCAATCCACCCAACTCCCATATGTCCTTGATTGGTATTATGTCAAGGCTAAGCATCATTGGTTTATGAATGGTGTCCTTATGATCATGATTCTACCCCCGATCATCACCACACATCTACACCAAATTTTTTAGTAGGCACATCTATGGTTGTGTATAATCACAACTAGGGAAAGGTAGTTGCAACTTCCCAAACTCCTCCCAAGAATTGTAAGCACTCCAACATGATGTCTTAATCCAATTTGAGGAGTAACTAGTGTACTATCAAGTCTTAGTCCAATAGATGATACCAACTCCTCTCTCATACCACCAACAAACCCCAATACAATCAATAGTGCCTACTCCCCCTCTAGTCCAAAAAACATTCTCTAGTGTGAAAATTTACACCCAACCCTCCTATGCATTCACTACCCACCATGTGATTTCCCTAGTAGTTCCTTGTACTTTGATTTTTCTATCCCATATTGCACCTCCATTTAGCTCAATACCACTATTGTCCCCTCGATTGTCCTTTACCCCTTCTCCTATCAAACTTGAGGAAATTATGACCACCACTAGTCTACTTGACTATTTACCACAATAATAAACTTCCCCTTCAGGCCCAACCACCTTGCTAAGAAACCACACTCCACATGGACTATATACCTAAAGAAAATGGAAATAATTTCCACTACAAACTTACTATGGTATTTGAGAAGGTCCAAGGTTATGCCAGATCTCATAAAAGTGCATAAACATTTATGGATTGGCATGAGATACTAACCTCCTCTCCTTCTTGCTCCAGTTGAACCTATAAATTTGTTACTGCAACACAATTTGATAGGGAGTTCAAATCATGGCAGGATGATGTGGAGAAACACCAAGGATTTACTGAACCAAGTTGATAAAATTGGGATTCCTATCTAAGGGAATACGACTGCAATACAATATGGGAGGGAGTGAATAGAAGAAAAGAACAAGTAGTAGCTAGAATATTTAGATCTTCCTAACTTCAAGGAGGTAGAACTATAGAAGGATCTGTATGACCTTAAGTGTGGGGGAGGGATGAGGCAATAACTCTCTCATTTGTTATCATAAAGTAACCTATTTTTCCTCTTTTTCTTGTGTCCTCTCATGTGGATTTAGGAGTAGTTTAAGGATTATTACTTATTTGAGATAGAAACAAAATGTGTATGATAGTCTAATTCCATTTGTTCATTTAAGTTCAATTCATAGTTACAAAAAGGGTTCATGAACTTAGCATGTGCTCTTCATGTGAGAGCATAAAATCAATGCCCTTATGTAGACTAGAAAGGTGTTAACCATATTCTAAGTACATGCAATGGAAAATGGATAACATCTTGAGTTAGGTTTTATCAAGCATGACTTTAGTTACCTGATTTGATTCACATTTTAGATTATCATGGTTTAGTTTTAATGTTTCTAGTGTGTATTTTCAATGTGATTTAAAGTCATGATTAATCCAAGTTTAATTTTGTTGTAGTAATTTAGTGGAGTCTTGGTTGAAATATTTATGTTTTTTGTGTTTAGTTATTCTTTAGATCCAACTAGCTAGTTAGCCAAAAAGCATAATGAGATTGCATCTATAATTTATTAGAGCACTTTGAGTCTTTTTGAGATATCTTTATCTTTGATATTCCTAAGATTTGATATATTATGAAAAGTATTTAATATGGTTCACATTTGCATATGTAGCATTGAGTGACTCTATTGGAACAAATGGTAAATTAGGTAAATTAACTTCAGGTAAACAAAACTTGATTTAATATCTACATTAGATCTGGATTTGTATTAGATGGAATTCTTTTCTTTTTGCATTAAAAGGCCTTTGATCCTGTTGGATCTCAAAAATGTAGATTTTTAGACCACAAGAGGGTGCCAGTCCCTTGATACATTTTTGGCCCATGGAACAGGGTTTATGCAATTGGAAACCCCCTGCTCTTTAGGCCCTGCCAAACCTAGGTGGGTGTACCTGAATGATAAGGTAGATTTCAAAGTCTAAGATAGATTCTAATTTGGGCAATCTACTCACTATTGCACATAGGTGTGAAGTAGAAGCAGAGATTAGTAACTGGTTCCTAATGAAAGTGTTGAAAGTATTAAGCGTATGGATTGGATTTGTATAAAATGTTCTAAAGTTGACCAGTGCCTAATCAATTGGGTTGATGGAGTCAATGGATGAACGATGATTATGGAGATAGATGTGTAGGATAGGTAGGTCTATTTTGCAACTTAACTCTAACTTGTTGAGAACTTGGAATGTTTGCACCTTGTACAAACATGTCGGTCTGTAAGTTATTGTACTCTTCTTTAATAATCCCAGTGATATTCTCCTAAATTACTATGATCTCATGAAAGGACTTTTAATTCTTAGCCCGAGGGAAATGAATCACAATAATTATTTCAAAAGGATTTTAATCCTTGGCAGGAACCAATCAAAATAGATTATCTGAAAGGATATTTAATTCACTCCTACCAGAAACCAATCAAGATAACCACGCACCAACAACAAATGTGTTGTGACAAATTATATAAATTTGAATAACTTAAAAGAACCACTTTGGAGATAGTACAGTAGCATATAATCATGAAAATCAATCACAATAGTTGAACATTGAAAATAGATCACCATTTAAGAACATTCTGCTCCATTATATTGCTTCAAAATATATAATAATTGCATAAGTTTCTGAAATATGGGAATGGATGGGTGAAATGGGTGCAATCTATCTTCTTACTAATGTCTCCCTAAAATAAAAAGTGATGATCCTTTTCTAACCTACTCCTTTGACTTATATAGAAATATCTTGAACGAGGTGTGCCTCTTCGTAAGTGTCTTTTGGATCTTTAACAACAATACACAAAATATAAACATTAAGCTCTAATGAGCCACAAATGAACTTGGGTAACATGATCTAAGTACCCCTGACTCAAGTATGTATCAGCATACTCCACAGCATTCCTCACCACAATCTCCATAGCAATCATCTTTTCTAAGCGATCACAAGCCTCTCTTAATGTTGGATCTTCATCCTTAGCTGCTTCCAAGGCTTCCTATCGTATCAGTTGGCATTCTTTTGTCCATTCATTCTGACTTTTCAAATCTTTATTGTCACTAAACAATGCATGTACACCCTCCTTTGAGGCATCAATAAACACCTTGGCATCTGTTTGAAGCTCCTCATAATAATCTTTATGCTTCATGATCAGGTCTTTAGCAGTGGTAATGGTCTCAGTATTAGAAGTATTTCTATTTTGTATCTCTTGGAGCTTTTCCTGAAGCCTATGTTTTATCCTTTTATGTTCTTGAATGGCAGTGTGATTCTTAGAGTGAGTGACCCAGAATTTGTCCATCCAGATCATCATATTAGTGTATCTCTTTTGGAATATTGTAGAGAGTGCATCAAACCTGGCCTAGATTATTTGAGTGTTCATCCATAATTCCTCTCACTTATCCTTTACTTGGGAGCTTTCTCCATGAGTCAACATTTGAGTAGGTTCTTTGAATGTATCCTTAACTATATCTCTTAGAAAATCATTTTCTTTATGCATCCTTTCATTGTTCAACTTATACATATCCTGCTCTTTAATCAACATTTGAATCTGTGCCTTATTCAATTTGGCTACATTTATGCCAATATCAGCTGTGACTACAAGATCAATTTCACCCACTTTAAATGTCATCACATGACCAAATGCTTTCTCTATATCAATAACTGCAAGCTTCTTATGTGGGGGGTATAGAGCCTAGATCATAAGAGAATTTTCATCAGGATTGTACTTTGTCCCAGTGTATACCTCTGTTACTCCTTCTGGACTGAGCTTGTGTTTGGCATCATTATTGTGTAAAAAGCTATCAAAAACTAAAGTAGATCTCAAGTCTAAACTAGGAAAGATCATCACACCAGATTCCTCTGGTAATTTTCTTCCCTTCTCTGGAGTCATGTTCTTTATTTCATTTTCCACATCTATTTTCAATGTGTTCAACAATTAACTTTCATCGCTTGGTGTGACATCTGAAACTGATTCCCTTAATGCTTTTCCTTTGTGTTTATAAGAAAGATTTAAACTCAGGAGACTAAATGAAATGGTCATCTGAAACAAAAGATTTATAAGCCAATTGCCTAGCATTTGTATCAGATGATTCCCTAGCTTCTTGTTCTGTAATTGGTGGCCGATATTCTTCAATCCTCAGCTCAGGGATTTTCTTGGGTTGGCTTTGGGGTTCATTTTCTTCAGCAGATTCCTCACTACCAGAGGATAATATTTCTACCTCTAGTATCTCCCTCATCTTTTGTTCAACTTCTTTATTGTACTCATCAATTGCCAAATCAGCCACTGTTTCTTCCATGTTTATGATGATATCATCAAAGGATATGGTATATGAACATATCCACTTAAATTCTATTTTTTCCTTGCAAAATCAATAAAACCTTCAGGATCAAATCCTTTCCTTGGTGCAGCCCTCTTCATATTGAAATGTGACAATTTATCCAAAACAAGGTCATATCCTTCTTTTGAAACTACAATAAAATCCCCAAAACACAATGTACTGGGCATGAATGATTGTTTGTCATAAGCACTCAGATTAATGACATTGGAATAATCAAGTTGCCTAACAATCTCTAGATATGCAATTATGTCTAGCATAGTCTTGGGCAATAGGAAAGGTGTATCTTCAAAACCATAAACTCTAATCATAGTGGAATCAAGAAAGCAGTACCAATCACCTCAATTATGAGTTACAGTTGATGGTCCATTGAAATCTTTGCGCCTTAAGAATCTTTTGACCTCATTCTTGTTGTGTGGTTACACAACATGCCCCCATTTTGACTTGACAAAACAGGGACCCAACTTTTGGTTGGCTTGTGTTTTCTGCTTCCTGGTGGTCTGGTAAAAAGTAAGTCATGTAGATCATCATGCATGGAAAAGCTGGGTAGGTCATCATCATGAGGTTAGTTTGTCAAAATCTATATTTCATTCCAGTAACCTCATATTTAGAAAGAGCATCAAATTTCATGTAGGTTTGCCTTTTGCATCACCCTAATATTCACTAGGATGTGAAAGTTATGAATGGTCAAAATCCTGATCAAACCTGATATTCACAGGAGGAGGATCATATTTCTTAACATCAGTCATATTACAGAAGGTCATCCCAATCTAATTTATCACCCGATAAATCATGCGGTCCAAATGTCTGGACGTCAATTTTAGGTGATAGTGACCTTTAACCGTCAGTAGCCTTATGTATTTCGCGAGGGTCATATTTCTCAATGTAACCCAATATTTCTCAATATCCTCCTGCCGCAAAATATCCCCCTAAACCATTATCCTGATGATGTCATTCAAGTACAATAAACAAAGAAACAAACATGACAATGATGTAATCATCATTTTTTACCTCTCGGTGGCATATTTCCTAAACATGATCCTTCTCGCATAACATGACGATGACGTCATGATGCCATAGCGATATAATGAGTGAATATCTGGATGACATCATCCTGATATTCTGAGAGAGAGAGGTTATTGTTATCTGGTCATCATCATTTTTGTAACATCACCTGATATATTGAAATATCCTCGTGATGTATAAAACACGACCTAAGGGTGCGTTCATCGCCCGATCTTGTCAAGATAGTTTTTTCCTCTCAAGGAGGATGATCACATTACACTCGGGATGATATTTGATAATATCACCCCGATATCCAAATATCACCTCGATATCCAAATATATCATGTCATATGGATATCACCCCACTCCTATTGCCGCCATTGACATTTACTATGCGCAGAGGTGGTAGGTAGTTCCCACCGACCACAAAACCCAATGAAACACCTGGCGAAATCCTGAGTTTCTGTGAAAAATCAACAATTAAGATCTAATATGTCAGGGTTTGCCCTAATTTTGCCCTAATTGCAAAGTTAAAAGATAAATTTAATTGTCATTTTCACACTTACCTTGCGATAAAATCATTTTTACAGAGCGCTACCTTCCAAACCCTCGTACAGGTGATACTTGGACGAACAGAGCTTACAGGCAGGAAGAAGCACGGCATTATCATCAGAATCAAGAGCATTTCTAGAAAATCACTGGTATAATCAAAGGGGATCTGCATAACCAGGTAAGTAATTGAAACCCTCATCCTGTTGCTTCTGCATAATCAGGTATGATGTTGTTGGTTTGAAATTGTAGTTTATGCATCCCGTGATAAGAAAATGCTAAATAAGTATAGTATGCATGATGTTAGTAGAGATAAATCGTTATGTGCATGCTTGTGAAGATCCATTGTAAGACAAATCTTGTTAATTGCAGATATCCATGGCTAACAAGAGGTTAGCTAAGCGTGAAGCTAAGTTCAGCAAGCCCATGTCTGCATCTCCTAGAGGAATCCTGTTCAAGTATGGTGCCATCACGGATATGCATCAAGGAACTACAAATTTGGAGGCCTGGTCTGCCAAAATTAATAATGAAAAGAACAGAAGCACCTTGCTCGATGCGGTGTTCGTGTCTGGAATGTGGAATGTGGCTGGTTTTCCATACTCCATGGAGTCTCCAGAGCTCGTTATTGAATGTTCACGAAACTACAATCTACAAACAAGACAAGTGGTGAAACATGGGAGAATATATGCAGACCTGTCCATCAAGGGTCTTTCCAAGACATTTGGGTTGCCATTGGGCAGGAAGGTTAACAGCATAGATTTGAAGAAATCTGAAGTTGAATATGAAAATAATAAAAAGAAGGCAAGGAAGACCATGTATCAGTGAAGGGCTCAGAACAGCACATATCTTGCAGCAGCCAAACTTCCTGTGCACTTGTATAAGTATGATTTTGACAAAGACTATCAATATATGATTGCATTGCTTAGCAGGGTGACAGGCCAGCCTGATGCTGGTAGTTTTAAAGACTAGATGTACGGTGTCATCATGATGTGCATATATGCAGACACTAAGCCACTATGGGGCCAGTTGATAAGTGATGCTCTACATGAGCAGCTGATGAACCTAGGAGGTTCAAATTGTTCCTTTTACATGACATCATACATTGTCTACTCCTGTGCTTACAAAGGCACATTTGATGCATTAACAACGGTTGGAAAGATTGGTGGAACCACCAATGATGCTCATATTTGGGATCATAATCCCCAGTTGTAGAGAGTTAATTACCTCAAGGATTACAAATTGGTAAATGATGCATTCTCTATGCATCTAGTGAGAACCATGGAGGCTCAAGAAATAATCTACAGGCATGGAGCCTGGTACATTCAATTTGCTACATTTTCTTACATGAGAATTGAGGGTTTTGAATGGCATCCCCTCATGCTGCCAAGATACCCCACTGATATAGTGGTATTAATGGAATTCATAAGGCAGAGCTCCACAATACTGAAGACATACAAGGATGCTCAGAAAATACCACCAATTTTGTTTCCAGTAACCATTGGCTGGTACATGTGCCCAGATTCAGAAAGTATCAAGAAGGTGATGGTCAGTTTGAATAAAATGCAGTTGCAGCCATTCCCACTGGTAAGGCCATATGATCCTTATGGGAGGATACAGAAAATAAAAGGGAAACCTATTCATAAGAGGCACCTAGAAGACTTCTGGGCGGATTGTGAAGATGAAGTAGAAGCCAAAAGAAGAAGATATCAAAGGTTAACATTGAATCAAATCAAAACCTTTGACTGCATCCCCATTCCTTCACAGTTGAGAAAGGATGATGGAAGGATAATAGCAGATGAGTATGAAGAGAAGAAAATATATAATGATACAATATCTGCACCTGATCTGACTATGCAAGAAGATATATCTTTAGATCCTTTCATTGCCAGGACATTACACCTGACCCAAGCTTGGGTTGATGAACAAATTCAGGCATTGAAGAGGAAAGGTGTTGCCATTACTGTGGATAATAAGAAGAAAGGACAGGATATTCCTGATGAGGAATATGATGATTTTATAATTGAAAAAAGGAAGTCTAAAGGAGATGAGCTGCCTCCACAACAACAGCAAAGTAAAAGACCCCCTAGGGGTAAGAAAATTGATAATGAACCCAAGGGGGTGATTATTGAAAAGGCAGTGTTCCCATATGAGGATGCAGCAAGATCAGGATCAGGATTAGCATCACCTCCACGGACAGGTAAACAAAAGTCCAAGAAAGATCAGACAACAGAGGCAGAAGTTACTGAGACCCAAGAAGAGGGTCAGTCCTCACGAAAACCAATAGAAGAAGATATCCTTATGGAGGAAGAGTCTGAGGAAGAGGAGGCCCCTTTGCTATTCAAAAGGAAAAGAAAAGCCCCATAGGTGGTGGTAGCTACCACACCTAGAAAACCAAGAACATCCATGAGGGGTGAGATAAAGCAATCCCCTATATTGTTGAAAGGGGCAGGTAGTGAAGTTTTTCATAAGGAATTTCAACACGATGTTCCACTTCCTACCATTGTGAAGTTCAAGACTAAACAAGCAGAAGAGAAAATGAAAGAAACCTCGCAAATGTTTCAAAGAGGTCATATCTCATTGGATGAAACAATTAATCTATCTGATGATGAGGTTGTGAAGGAAGTAGCTTCACAGAAGATGGAAACTCTTGCTGCAGGTACACACCTGACTCCTCGGGGGACTCCATTAGTTCAAACAATATTGGAGATAAAGCGAGTGGAATCTGAAAAAGAAAAGACACCAGAGAAGATAGCCCAAGAAATGGGGCTGGATACATTAATTGCACAGGTGACAAGTCTTGCAGTGGTGGATTTGACAACTAGAGAGGATGTAAGTCCTAAACATCCAGCAGGTACACTTGATAAAGGAGGACATATAGAAGTGAAGATGGAAGAACCAGAGGGCCATGCTTCAGAAATGAGCCAACTGGACACATCAGCGAAGCCCGTTGTAGTAGAAGTTCAGGAAAAGAAAGCTGATGACAAGGATGTATTAGAAGATCCTGCTTCTAAAGTTTAATAAGTAAGTAGTCCAGGTGTAGAACATATCATGGTTTCAGAACAAACACCAACACCTAAGGAGGATTCCACAATATCCACGGCTATGAATATGCCTCAGTAGGAGGAAAATTTAAAAGTGGATGAGGTAATAACGGAGAAGGATCATGATCATCATATAGACGCATCACAAGATCCTCCACCTCAGGATGATGCTCCTCTGGAAAAGGAAATCCCTCAACAAGAGAACATACCGCACGATCGCCCTCAGAGTGAGCATCATGAAGAAGAAACAAGGAAATCACCTTCTCCATCACATATGCTAACAGATACAGGAATTCAAGGTGAACATCATGATGATGTGGAGAAACATGATCAAGTACCTTGATGGTTAGAAAAGGAGGTCAATACAGAGGTAGATTTTGAGATTCAAGAATTTGATGTATCCACCTTGTTTTCTAAAAATCTAATAAAACCAAAGAGGAAGGCTAGAATGACTTCGGCCATTAAGAGAGACCCAACAACTAGAAGAAGGACTGCACAGATAGCGATCCCCACTGTAGATAAAGAAAAGCGTAAAATTACTCTGGAAGACTTGCAGATTAATACAGTTGACTTGGGGTTTGCAAATGAAGACCAGGAGGGTCAAGAAGGTAAAGACATCATTGATTCTTTGATTCAAAAGGTTAAAAGAAAAAAAGAGAAAAATAAGCAACACAAAGAGCACATTGCTCAGTTGCATGCATATATAGGAAGGTTAACCAATCTTGAGGATAGTTCTACTGATCATACAGTCCCATTGACTGCTATTTCCCAAGAGGAGGTAAATAAGTTGGATCTCATGAAACATGAGTCATCCATATTGAGAAAGTGGATGTATTCCACATTTGATACAGCAAAAGAAGTGGTAAAGGCCTCTTTGAAGAGGTGGAGTCCTCTCAGTGGCTCCAGGAAAAAGGTAGACAAGCTACAAATGGAGACAGGTAAAAGATCTTTCCAATTGGAGAAGATATTAGATGTCTTGGGAGAAATAAGGAGGATAAATCCCCAACTACTCATCAACAAGGGGGTATTGAATAATAATACTGCATTATTGATAGATATATGGTATAAGGACATTCAATTTGAATGTGATGTTCTCAAAAGATGTAACAATAAGCTGAGAGAGATCAGCATAAAATTACATGATATGATGTCTTTTGAGGCAGAAATTTTGGAGATGTTGGAAGGAAAAGTGGAAGGGAAGATAGAAAATCAAGATGAAGAGTTTGCAATCCAAGCTCTACATAGTAACTTCCAATTTGTTGCTGATGATCCATTAGGCCAAATGACAGAAGAAATCATGGATAAACTGGTGAGGACCAAGGTGAAAATAGAAAATTATAATGAGACACTGCACAACAGGAGAAATAAACTGGATAGCATCATACATAAATACCAGGCACATAAACACACCATTATCAAAGCAAAGACCCAGGATGGTGGAGAAATAGATAAAATAGTGCAGTTGTATGAACAGGTCAGGGTCATCATGCAACCTCATATACAAGGTCTCCATCATCAAGATGATGAAGGGACAGAAAGTGATGCACCTAATGATGGAGCGCATGAGTCAAATAAGGTAGATGATGATGCATCATAAAGTAAATATCAGCATCTAATACTTAGTGAAAATAAGTATATCAGATAGTTGCCAGCTGGCAACTTGTGCCATTTGATAAAGTTGACAAAGTCAAAGGAAATATTGACTGTAGATATTCATAGATAAATCAAGATCGTAGATCTTTTGAAACGGATTCCTCACCTTGTAGGAATGCCTCTTTTCAAACATTGGAAACTTAATTGAAATCCGTCTACTGAAATATTCAGGGCTCATTTCAAAGCTTTTTGTATACATTTATATCCTTGCATACTTAATGAATGAGAAGACTGTTTTGATTACAATTCATAGTAAATCTTGAGTAATCAATGTGTGAATTCTAGATATATGCTATGATTTGTTGCATCCCTTGGAGTGCATGTCTACTTGCATATGTTGTTTTCATATAATTCTTTTGAAGTTAACATCAACTGTATCTAGTTGTGGAATGTCCTGGTGAACATATGGTTTGGTTTTCTTCTCTTCATGACTGTATCTGATATACATGTGGTTCAATAGCTAAAGGTTCAACATTAATTTGAAGCATTTCTTTCAATTTCTTTTAAATTTTAGAGCATTTCACCATCATAATTGCAAATAATTGATAATCTCAAGCAAATAATATAAATATGCAGATATCTCGTAGATAATTGTATATCTTTAGCATATTTAGAGACAAAGCATGTATAATTGATGAATATCATGCAAATATTTGAGTATAACTGTATCACTTGATCAAACAACTGTATAAAATGACCTCTCTATGAAGAATCTTTGCAGAAACAGATGTCATGATGATGAACTCAAAGTAAGGCCCCAAAATGGAAACAGCAACACACATCAACCACTGAGTAATGTCAATAGATTAAGACCTAATCACCGGAGACTTGGCATCATGAATTCTCTAAATTCATCGTATCTTTCAAGATGAATAAAGGTTAATGTGTACTTTTATTCTATGTTTGTTTATGACTAACATCATGACCAACATAAATTGGTGCTAGAAGGAGGGCGGAACTGGAAAGAACATATAGCTTTAGTCATCATTCATTGAATAAAGGCTCCTCACTCCTAACGCAACATAAATTGGCACTAGAGGGAGGGCCTAAGACAAGGATCGTCATCAGTGATTCAAGTGATGGTAAAGATCGTAAGGTAACACTCAACCACCGCTATATTCTCAAGCTAGACGTAAATATTTGTTGTTCCGAGTTGATATACGCTCATCCTGTGTAAAGTTTTTGAAATCAATCATAAATATTGCAATCTTTAGAGTGGATCATCATGTATTTGCAAAGATCAGCCTTATTTCAGGTAAAATTATCAAAGCTTTGAGGTATCCTACTTTAGAAATCTGATATTAACCTGCAAGGTGTTGCCAGACCAAATATCACCTCATATTTGCACTATCTTTGCAAATATTTTGTAAATATCTGGTCAGATCAATCATCTGACCGCAAATATCACCTCAGCTAGTGAAATTCAACCAATATTTACAATCATCTAGCCAATTTGCCTCAAAATTGAGAAATCCTAGGTCACAGGATAAATACCAGGTCTAGACCTAGTGGAATCTTTGAAGAATTACCTGTTAGAGGGTTTAGACCTAGAACTGTGGATATCCATCACACTCCAGGATCTAGTGCATCGAGAGCTTCACCAGAGCCTCCTCTTGTAACTCCTATTGGTTTACAAGTACCTCCAGGGTTATCGGTGACACCTCCTATACAACCACAACCCCGGGTCCAACCTCAGCCAACCATACCACAGGCTCAACCTCCTCCGGTTGCAATGTCTTTCTTTGCAGCAGATTCACTATTGACCTTCACTGCATATCATGAGTTACTAAAGAACCCAGACAAAATTTGTCCAAAGTATCATCCTTATCAAGATGCTGAAGATCATATCCAACCTTTTAAGGAAGCCTGTTGTAGGGCCAGAATAGAACATCAGGATGTTGTATGTAGATTATTTCCTTTTTCCTTAGGGGAAGAGGCTTATAATTGGTATACTAGTCTTGGTCATGGTTCTATTGGATCATGGGATGTCCTGGAAAAAGCTTTCACAGACATATTTAAAGTTCCAATTGATCCTGCCATGAATTATCACCTATTTGCCACAATCAAACGATTTGAAGGTGAATCGATTGCAAACTTCAATGCTAGGTTTCAGAAAATATTGTCCAAGGTAGTCACCCCTTATACTATGTCTGATGAGGCTGCAAGGAGCATTTATTACTCAGCCTTGGATCCTTTGACCTCCATGTTCATAAGGAGAGCACATCCTCAGATCACAACTTTAGCATTAGCTTTTCAGGAAGCTATAAAGGTCAGTCAACAACTGATACCTGCTCCTACTCCAAACATTGCCTTTCTCACACTGCCTGGCATGTATCCAACATATCCTCCAACATATCCTGCACAATATCCTAATGGAGCTATGATACCTCCAGCAGTCATGCCTGCACCTTTGCAAGTGTCTCCATTGAGTATCATGCCGCCTCCTAATGGGAATGGCCAACCGCCACAATATCCTGCACAAACTCAGACACCTCAGGGTGCTGATCTATCCAACAATAACCATGGATCCTCTTTCTTCAAGCCTCAAATTGAAAATGTAGTAGCCAAAGCTCAAGAAGAGAAGGAGGAAATCAAAGAAATATCCGCTCAGCTAAGAAAACTCACTACAAAAGTGACACATTTGAGAAATCAGAACTTCTATTCCCTGTCAAATCAGAGTAGAAGTTATTCCAATGACAGACCAGATTATCCTGACAGAGGGTACAATAACAGTAATTTCAATAATGGTGGCGAAAACAATAATAATCCTCAGAGACAGCCTAGAGTATGGAACTCCAGGCCAAATAATGGTCCATTACCATCACCCTTGGATAATCAATCACCTGGTGAAACCAAACAGACTACTAGAGTCAATCTTGCTGAGGCAACCCTCACTAATTAGTGTAGGATCCACAATACAAATGCTCATGCAGAGCTAGATTGTCCACAATTTCAAATTGCTACCAACATTTTTCTAATAGAAGTGTCTAATACTGCAGGGAATTCACCTCAGGTGGAAGGAAATAAAATTGTTCCTTGTGGATATGATTCAGCCCTAGTATTAGAAAGTTATATTGATCATCTGAGTTGTTCACAAGCATGTGAAGAGTTTTCTTTAGCCTTTGAGTCAAATTATATCTTTCCATTTGAAGATGAGAATGAGCCTTCCATTGAACATGAGGAGGTGCATGCATACCAGCAGCAATATCCTGGTAAGCATAATTATAATTTGAGAAGTAGCTTCAACAGACCTACTGCCCCATTGACATCTTCTCTACCTCCAAATAATTTCAACACACCCCCTGATCCCAAAGCTAACAATAATCCGGGATTTCCCAAGGTGAATGCCCAATATCTGTCACCCCAGAATGCAGCATCAAAGGCTGTTAGCTTACCTCATGAGTCAGATAAACTTGTTACATACTTGGTAGATGAGATGAAAAAGATAAAGATCAACCTATCTTTATCAGAGTTATTGAAAACCCCCTACAATTAAGAAGGCATTCATGAAATCACTAGATGATCCTACTCCTAAAGAGAATATTCATTCTCTAGGCCAATCTAGTAGTAAAGATCATGCTGCTAGAGATAATAATATCAAGCCTAAAGTGCCAGCTACTGTCCAAACTGCAGAAACCTCACATATGACATTATACCGAGATAAGAGCGAGTCACCACCTTTCCTCCTTACCATAAGGATGTTTAGCAAGAATTTACACAACTATTTAGTGGATTCAGGTGCATCTACAAATGTGATGGCCTTGTCTATATGCAATGCTTTAGGACTACATCATGCTAAATCCCTAAAGAAAGTGACATAGCTAGATAAGACAGAAGTGAGTGTAATAGGAGAATTGACTCATATACACATGCAGCTAGCATCTGATCCCAAGATCTAATATTACATTGATATCCAGGTAGTTGACATACCTGATACCTATGGGATGCTGCTTAGCAAAGACTGGTCAAAAACTTTGAATGGATATATGTCTACTGACTTCAGTCACATGTGGTTGCCTTGGAAAGGTATTCCTAACCAGATAAGAATAGATGTTGAACCCAGGATGAAGCACATGATAACCGAGTACAACAAAACAAATGAGATAATGTATGTAGACATTGAACCTGGAGTCTATTCTGTTAGACCACAGACGGTCAGGATAGAGGAAATCCTGATGTTGGATTTTCATCATCATGATGATGATCATCAGGAGGATATACCTTTTGTAGGGCCTGATAATAATTTTGAAAGTAAGAATGAAGGAGATTGTTTCAAAAAATTTGAAAGACACTTATCCAAGCAGATAAAGCGATGTAAAGTACTAAATATACCTACTAATGATATCTTGATTGATGGATGGTGCAGGTTATATAGTGAGCCTCATTCAGAAAAGACTTGCGAAGCATGTAAGGACATGATGGAGCTAGAACAGACATACAGTGATGCATCATCATCATTAGAGGTAAGTTCATCAGATAGTGATAATGAAAGTGATTCTAATTTATGTTTGTTTCTTGTAGGAATGGAAGAAGACAAATACAAATGCAAAGGCCATGTTCAGATAACAGAGGAGAGACTGGTGAGCAACCAGATAAATGTTAAGAAAAAAAGAAAAGATCACCCCTGGAAGTGATTGTTTTATGGAGCCAGACTATGAATTGTCTGATGAGGACAGAAGTAGTGACCTGACGAAGTTTGAAGATTTTTTAGCAAAAGAGATAGAAAAGATGACATAGCAACACAGACTTCCCCAAGAGGTCTTGATTAAAGGTTGGTGTAGGTTGCATGAGGCACCTCATTCAGAGACTGCCTGCTCACTATGTTTACATATTTTAAAAAGACATACAGTACCAGATCCAAAAGATCATCCTCCTGATGTTGAAAAGAAAAAGGAAGAGCTAGCTTCATAAAAGAAAGAAAAAGTGAGGTCCAAGTATACTGAAATCCCTAAACTAAAGTGGATATCAGGTGGAGCAGCAGCCAGAGCTTCAAAGAAGAGAGAAGGTTTAGCCAAGCCTTTGGCTGAAGATAAATCCTAGACTCTAAGATTTGATGGATCCAAATCCAAACAAGGAGCTGGAGTAGGGATTGATCTCATTGACCCATCAGGAAAATATTACTTAGCTACATACAGATTACAGTTCCCCTACACTAATAATGTGACAGAGTATGAAGCTCTAATTCATGGGATATTGTTTACTCTTAAGAAGAAGGTAAAAATTCTGCATGTCTTTGGAGACTCAAAATTAGTTGTCAGACAGGTAAGAGGAATCTACTCTTGCAACTATAAGAGATTGTCAAATTATAGACACAGAGTGTGGGATTTGATTGAAGACTTTGATGCATTTAATATCACCCACATTCCTAGAGAACAGAATCATAGGGCAGATGCACTTGCCTAGGCTGCCAGTACACTGGAGCCACTATCTATATCAGATCTAAAGAAATTTTTAGTAGAACTAGTATCTGTACCATCAGTACCTGATAATGTTACTAATCTTCAGGTCTTTGATGATGATCAGCATATCCTTGATTTCATCTCTAATAGGGATATATTTGATGCTCAGATCATAGATGAGAATAGTATGGAAGATCAAGTTTGGGAAGAAGATGAAATATTAGAGTTGCCTAGCAACAGGATTCCCAAAGGTATGATTGAACTAGAAAGAGCCTTTGATTTGGATAATATGCTGAAACAGAAGGATCTTCCCAAAGCTGATGGAGGTCAGTATTCACAAGTGAATATTGGACAAGATGAAGACAAAAGAAATGTCTTGATAGGTAAGGTTTGTACACCAAAAGAGTTAAAAGGAATAACTCAGGCTCTCAAAGATTACATACATGTTATTGCCTGGACATATGATGAATTAAAAACATATGACACATCAGTCATAACTCACACTATACCTCTCAAGCCAGATGCTAAGCCTTTCAGACAGAAGCAAAGGCCAGTCAACACTTTGCTGGAACCAATAATTTTTTAAGAAGTCAAGAAGTTGTTAAATGCCAGGATAATCTTTCCTGTAAGGCACTCCACTTGGGTGGCTAATCTAGTCCCAGTTAGAAAGAAGAATGGAGACATCAGGCTATGCATAGATTTCAGGAACCTGAATAGAGCATCAGAGAAGGATAAGTATCCCTTACCATCATTAGATGAAGTTCTGCAGATTGTAAATGGAGCCAAAATGATGTCCTTTCTAGATGGTTTCTCAGGATACAATCAAGTGATGGTTGGTAAAGTTGACAGATTGAAAACTGCCTTCACCACCAAGTGGGGGATATTTGCATATAGACGTATGCCATTTGGACTTATAAATGCTAGAGCTACATTCCAATGAGCAATGGACATAGCCTTCAGAGGCTTAATAGGAAAATGTATAGTCATATACATGGATGACTTGACAATATTCTCCAAAGAAAGGGGGAACCATGTAGTAGATCTCAGAAGTGTGCTAAAGAAATGTGAAGAATATGGAATATCCTTGAACCCCAAGAAATGCATATTCGAGGTAACAAAAGGCAAATTATTAGGCCATTTGATAACTGAAGATGGAATACATCATTGATCCTGCCAGAGTGGAGTCTATCATGAAAATACAACTCCCTGGAGTCTTACTTTGGTAAGATTAACTTTGTAAGAAAATTCATCACTGGTTTTGCAGAGATAGTCAGACCTCTAAATGCCATGTTGAAGAAAGATGCCAAGATTGAGTGGACAGTAGAGGCCAAAGCTACTTTTGAAGACATAAACAAAGCCATATCAGATGCTCCTATCCTCATCAGTCCTGATTACACAAGAGACTTCTACATTTATTCATTTGCCTCAGAACATACCTCTACAGCAGTATTGACTCAAAGGAATGAAGAGAAAGAAGAGAAACCAATAGCTTTCATGAGCTGTCCCTTCAAAGATGCTGAACTAAGATATGTTGATGTTGAAAGACAAGAACTTGCATTGGTCACGAAAGTAAAGAAATTCAGACATTATATACTAAGAAGCAAAGTGATTGCAGTAGTGCCTGATGCAGTAGTGAAGATGCTATTGATGCAGAGTGAACCTGGTGAAAAAAGAGCCAAGTGGATTACTGTATTACAAGAGTATGACATGGAGATTACACCAATGAAATTGGTAAGAGGATAGGCCTTAAGCCAAATGATATCTGAAATTGATCCAAACATCACGAGTCAGCAATATGTTATCAATGCTAAGGACAATAAAGATTGGTATTTAGATATCAGACACATCCTTATTACTGGAAGGTGTCCTCCAAGAATACAAGCTTCACAAAGAAGAGCCTTGAAGATAAGGTCACAAAAGTATATGATGAAGGGAGGAACCCTGTTCAAGAAGAATTATGAAGGAATATACCTAAGATGCTTAGAAAAGCCAGAAGCAAATAAGGTTTTATTAGAATTACATGACAATTCGGAACAGCACATGGATCAGCCCTGGCCACAACACATGCAATCCTCAGAGCAGTATATTATTGGCCCATAGTCTTTAAAGATACAACTAAACATGTTAAATGTTTTCATGTATGTCAGCTTGCAGCCAATAAAGAGAAATATGTTGCACAACCCTTGCATCCAATGATGGAAGAGCGCCCATTTGCACAATGGGGCATGGACTTCATAGGACCAATCAATCCTTCATCCTCTTTAGGCCATAGGTACGTCTTAACAATTACTGGTTATTGTACCAGATGGACTGAAGCTATCAGCAACAAGACTTGTACTGCTGATGATGTTATTAAATTTTTGGAAAGCAACATTGTTACCAGGTATGGAACTCCTTATGCTCTGATAAGTGATAATGGTTCAGCCTTCACTTCAACCAAATTGTCAAGTTGGGCTTTTGATCATGGGATCATACTCAAGTTCTCATCCAACTATTATCCCCAAGGGAATGGATTAGCAGAATCCACCAATAAAAATTTGTTAAATATCATAAGAAAATTAATAGAGAAGAACCCTAGGGAATGGAATTCATTTCTGAAATATGCCTTATGGGTAGACAGAACTAGAATGAAAATTGCATTAGGAAACTCACCCTTCCAACTAGTATATGGGGTGGATCCTATTCTCCCTGTTAACTTGAAAATTCCTACCTTGTAGTTTGCCCAAGAGTACCTAGGCATAGACAATAGACAAGAAGTCCAGTTGCTTCAGCTAATGCACCTGGAAGAGAAAAGAAGTCAAGCAATTGACCACTTTGCAAAACATCAGGCTATTGTCAAACGCTAGTTTGACAAGAGAGCCAAAGTCAAAGCCTTCAGGATATCTAACTTAGTCCTGATGTGGGATAAAGCCCATGAGAGGAAAGGTGGCCATGGCAAATTTGACAGATTATGGATAGGTCCCTTTCAAATTTTTGAGATACTGGGAGACAGCACTTATAGGCTTAAGAATCTAACAGGTGAGGATGTCCCATTGCCAATCAATGGACAATTTCTCAAACATTATTTTCAAGTCTAAGTGACTTCATGATATTCATGTGTATCATATTGTACATTTGTATAGTTGCTTGTACAATTGTGTTTTTGTTGTTTTATTTGTTTGTTTGTTTTGTGGTTTGCTTGTTGAGCTTTTGTTTTGGCTAGTCAAGCTGAGGAAACTTATCACCCTAGAAAATAACTAAATTGTTAGGATTCAAGTGATGAGATCAAATTTAGACATAGGTTATGATTCATTCTAAGAAGTATTCATGATTAGATCTGTGATGTCCTTTCATCAAGGTGCCTTTTTCTTGATCAAAGTGAATCAATCACAATGAAACACTTAACAGCCATGGGTTTGTTGAACACACAAGTATAGGTGTTAAGTGAAAAATCTAAAGGGACTCCCTTGCTACCAATACAATCTCCAACCTAAAGCTACAAGTGACTATACCTTGTATAAATGAACCACATGATGACATCACATACAGATTTTAAAGAAAATCAGAAAAGAAATAAAATTAGGCCATCTAAGTAACTCTCCGGGGCTATGAACACCTGCTGGCAGTGGGGCTCTACTTAGGGAGATTGTATAGATAACCTTGTCAGGGCTATAGACGCCTGCTGGCAGCAAGGCTCTATCTAGGTCAGCTATGAGGGATGATCTCCAACTATGTAGTTTAACACCAGTTACTTATGTTTTCAACTTGCTTTCAAGATGAAGATAATTAATCATTTGCACACACATGATCCTTTGTTAGCATTGTTACCATGATGAACTTTTATCATTCAGAAGATCATGATGCTTATGCTTAGAAAGAATTAGAATAATATGTATGAATGTGATCACATCACTTGAATCATTGAAATTTGTTTGTTTTCTTTGCTGGTAAGTTGTTGTGTGGTTACACAACATGCCCCATTTTGACTTGACAAAATAGGGACCCAACTTTTGCTTGGCTTGTGTTTTCTGCTTCCTGGCGGTCTGGTAAAAAGTAAGTCATTTAGATCATCATGCATGGAAAAGCTGGGTAGGTCATCATCATGAGGTTAGTTTGTCAAAATCTATATTTCATTCCAGTAAACTCATATTTAGAAAGAGCATCAAATTTCATGCAGGTTTGCCTTTTGCATCACCCTGATATTCATTAGGATGTGAAAGTTATGAATGGTCAAAATCTCAGTCAAACCTGATATTCACAGGAGGAGGATCATATTTCTTAACATCAGTTATATTATAGAAGGTCATCCTAATCTAATTTATCACCCGATAAATCATGCGGTCCAAATGTCCGGACGTTAATTTTAGGTGATAGTGACCTTTAACCGTCAGCAGCCTTATGTATTTCGCGAGGGTTATATTTCTCAATGTAACCAGATATTTCTCAATATCCTCCTGCCGTGAAATATCCCCCTAAACCATTATCCTGATGATGTCATTCAAGTTTGATAAACAAAGAAACAAACATGACGATGATGTAATCATCATTTTTTACATCTCGGTGGCATATTTCCTAAACATGATCCTTCTTGCATAACATGACGATGATGTCATGATGCCATAGCGATATAATGAGTGAATATCTGGATGACGTCATCCTGATATTCTGAGAGAGAGAGGTTATTGTTATCCAGTCATCATCATTTTTGTAACATCACCCGATATATTGAAATATCCTCCTCATGTATAAAACATGACCTAAGGGTGCGTTCATCACCCGATCTTGTCAAGATATTTTTTTCCTCTCAAGGAGGATGATCACATTACACTCGGGATGATATTTGATAATATCACCCCGATATCCAAATATCACCCCGATATCTAAATATATCCTGTCATACGGATATCACCCTACTCCTGTTGCCGCCATTGACATTTAATGCGCGCAGAGGTGGTAGGTAGTTCCCACCGACCACAAAACCCAATGAAACACCTGGCAAAACCCTGAGTTTCCATGAAAAATCAATGATTAAAATCTAATATGTCAGGGTTTGCCCTAATTTTTCCCTAATTGTAAAGTTAAAAGGTAAATTCAATTGTCATTTTCACACTTACCTTGCGATAAAATCATTTTTACAGAGCGCTACCTTCCAAACCCTTGTACAGGTGATACTTGGATGAACAGAGCTTACAGGCAGGAAGAAGCACGGCATTATCATCAGAATCAAGAGCATTTCTAGAAAATCACTGGTATAATCAAAGGGGATCTGCATAACCAAGTAAGTAATTGAAACCCTCATCCTGTTGCTTCTGTATAATCAGGTATGATGTTGTTGGTTTGAAATTGTAGTTTATGCATCCCATGATAAGAAAATGCTAAATAAGTATAGTATGCATGATGTTAGTAGAGATAAATCATTATGTGCATGCTTGTGAAGATCCATTGTAAGAAAAATCTTGTTAATTGCAGATATCCATGGCTAACAAGAGGTTAGGTAAGTGTGAAGCTGAGTTTAGCAAGCCCATGTTCGCATCTCCTAGAGGAATCATGTTCAAGTATGGTGCCATCACGGATACACATCAAGGAAGTACAGATTTGGAGGCCTGGTCCGCCAAAATGAATGATGAAAAGAACAGAAGCACCTTGCTGGATGCGGTGTTCGTGTCTGGAATGTGGAATGCAGCTGGTTTTCCATACTCCATGGAGTCTCCAGAGCTCGTTATTGAATGTTCATGAAACTACAATCCACAAACAATACAGGTGGTGAAACATGGGAGAATATATGCAGACCTGTCCATCAAGGGTCTTTCCAAGACATTTGGGTTGCCATTGGGCAGGAAGGTTAACAGCATAGATTTGAAGAAATCTGAAGTTGAATATGAAAATAATAAAAAGAAGGCAAGGAAGACCATGTATCAGTGGAGGGCTCAGAACAGCACATATCTTGCAGCAGCCAAACTTCCTGTGCACTTGTATAAGTATGATTTTGACGAAGAGTATCAATATATGATTGCATTGCTTAGCAGGGTGACAGGCCAGCCTAATGCTCGTAGTTTTAAAGACTAGATGTACGGTGTCATCATGATGTGCATATATGTAGACACTAAGCCACTATGGGGCCAGTTGATAAGTGATGCTCTATATGAGCAGCTGATGAACCTAGGAGGTTCAAATTGTTCCTTTTACATGACATCATACATTGTCTACTCCTGTGCTTACAAAGGCACATTTGATGCATTAACAACGGTTGGAAAGATTGGTGGAACCACCAATGATGCTCATATTTGGGATCATCATCCCCAGTTGCAGAGAGTTAATTACCTCCAGGATTACAAATTGGTAAATGATGCATTCTCTATGCATCTGGTGAGAACCATGGAGGCTCAAGAAATAATCTATAGGCATGGAGCCTGGTACATTCAATTTGCTACATTTTCTTACATTAGAATTGAGGGTTTTGAAGGACATCCCCTCATGCTACCAAGATACCCCACATATGCAGTGGTATTAATGGAATTCATAAGGCAGAGCTCCACAATACTAAAGACATACAAGGATGCTCAGAAAATACCACCAATTTTGTTTCCAGTAACCATTGGCTGGTACATGTGCCCAGATTCAGAAAGTATCAAGAAGGTGATGGCCAGTTTGAATAAAATGCAGTTGCAGCCATTCCCACTGGTAAGGCCATATGATCCTTATGGGAGGATATAGAAAATAATAGGGAAACCTATTCATAAGAGGCACCTAGAAGACTCCTGGGCAGATTGTGAAGATGAAGTAGAAGCCAGAAGAAGAAGATATCAAAGGTTAACATTGAATCAAATCAAAACCTTTGACTGCATCCCCATTCCTTCACAGTTGAGAAAGGATGATGGTAGGTTAATAGCAGATGAGTATGAAGAGAAGAAAATATATAATGATACAATATCTGCACCTGATCTGACTATGCAAGAAGATATATCGTTAGATCCTTTCATTGCTAGGACATTACACCTGACCCATGCTTAGGTTGATGAACAAATTGAGGCATTGAAGAGGAAAGGTGTTGCCATTACTGTGGATAATAAGAAGAAAGGACAGGATATTCCTGATGAGGAATATGATTATTTTATAATTGAAAAAAAGAAGTCTAAAGGAGACAAGCTACCTCCACAACAACAGCAAAGTAAAAGACCCCCTAGGGGTAAGAAAATTGATAATGAACCCAAGGGGGTGATTATTGAAAGGGCAGTGTTCCCATATGAGGATGTAGCAGGATCAGGATCAGGATCAGGATCAGCATCACCTCCATGGACAGGTAAACAAAATTCCAAGAAAGATCAGACAACAGAGGCAGAAGTTACTGAGACCCAAGAAGAGGGTCAGTCCTCACAAAAACCAATAGAAGATATCCTTATGGAGGAAGAGCCTGAGGAAGAGGAGGCCCCTTTGCTATTTAAAAGGAAAAGAAAAGCCCCACAGGTGGTGGTAGCTACCACACCTAAAAAACCAAGAACCTCCCTGAGGGGTGAGATAAAGCAATCCCCTATACTGTTGAAAGGGGCAGGTAGTGAAGTTTTTCATAAGGAATTTCAACACGATGTTCCACTTCCTACCATTGTGAAGTTCAAGACTGAACAAGCGGAAGAGCAGATGAAAGAAACCTTGCAAATGTTTCAAAGAGGTCATGTCTCATTGGATGAAACAATTAATCTATCTGATGATGAGGTTGTGAAGGAAGTAGCTTCACAGAAGATGGAAACTCTTGTTGTAGGTACGCACCTGAGTCCTCAGGGGACTCCATCAGTTCAAACAATATTGGAGGAGATAAAGCAAGTGGAATCTAAAAAAGAAAAGACACCAGAGAAGATAGCCCAAGAAATGGGGTTGGATACATTAATTGCACAGGTGACAAGTCTTGCAGTGGTGGATTTGACAACTAGAGAGGATGTAAGTCCTAAACATCCAGCAAGTACACCTGATAAAGGAGGACATATAGAAGAAGTGAAGATGGCAGAACCAGAGGGCCATGCTTTAGAAATGAGCCAACCGGACACATCAGTGAAGCCCGTTGTAGTAGAAGTTCAGGAAAAGAAAGATGATGACAAGGATGTATTAGAAGATCCTACTTCTAAAGTTCAAGAAGTAGTGCAGGTGCAGAACAAATCATGGTTTCAGAACAAACACCAGCACCTAAGGAGGATTCCACAATATCCATGGCTATGAATATGCCTCAATAGGAGGAAAAGTCAAAAGTGGATGAGGTAATAACGGAGAAGGATCATGATCATCATGATCATCATATAGACGCATCAAAAGATCCTCCACCTCAGGATGATGCTCCTCCAGAAAAGGAAATCCCTCAGCAAGAGAATATACCACAGGATTGCCCTCAGAGTGAGCATCATGAAGAAGAAACAAGGAAATCACCTTCTCAATCACATATGCTGACAAATACAGGAAGTCAAGGTGAACATCATGATGATGCGGAGAAACATGATCAAGTACCTCAATGGTTAGAAAAGGAGGTCAATACAGAGGTAGATTTTGAGATTCAAGAATTTGATGTATCCACCTTGTTTTCTAAAAATCTAATAAAACCAAAGAGGAAGGCTAGAATGACTTCGGCCATTAAGAGAGACCCAACAACTAGAAGAAGGACTGCACAGATAGTGATCCCCACTGTAGATAAAGAAAAGGGTAAAATTACTCTGGAAGAATTCTAGATTAATACAGTTGACTTGGGGTTTGCAAATGAAGAACAGGAGGGTCAAGAAGGTAAAGACATCATTGATTCTTTGATTCAAAAGGTTAAAAGAGAAAAAGAGAAAAATAAGCAACACAAAGAGCACATTGCTCAGTTGCATGTGTATATAGGAAGTTTAACCAATCCTGAGGATAGTTCTACTGATCATGTAGTCCCATTGACTGCTATTTCCCAAGAGGAGGTAAATAAGTTGGATCTCATGAAACATGAGTCATCCATATTGAGAAAGTGGATGTATTCCACATTTGATACAGCAGAAGAAGTGGTAAAGGCCTCTTTGAAGAGGTGGAGTTCTCTTAGTGGCTCCAGGAAAAAGGTAGACACGCTGCAAATGGAGACAGGTAAAAGATCTTTCCAATTAGAGAAGATATTAGATGTCCTGGGAGAAATAAGGAGGATAAATCCCCAACTCCTCATCAACAAGGGGGTGCTGAATAATAATACTGCATTATTGATAGATATATGGTATAAGGACATTCAATTTGAATGTGATGTTCTCAAAAGATGTAACAATAAGCTGAGAGAGATCAACATAAAATTACTTGATATGATGTCTTTTGAGGCAAAAATTTTGGAGACGTTGGAAGGAAAAGTGGAAGGGAAGATAGAAAATCAAGATGAAGAGTTTGCAATCCAAGCTCTACATAGTAACTTCCAATTTGTTGCGGATGATCCATTAGGCCAAATGACAGAAGAAATCATGGATAAACTGGTGAGGACCAAGGTGAAAATAGAAAATTATAATGAGACACTGCACAACAGGAGAAATAAACTGGATAGCATCAGAAATAAATACCAGGCACATAAACATGCCATTATCAAAGCAAAGACCCAGGATGGCGAAGAAATAGATAAAATAGTGCAGTTGTATGAATAGGTCAAGGTCATCATGCAACCTCATATACAAGGTCTCCATCATCAGGATGATGAAGGGATAGAAAGTGATGCACCTGATGATGGAGCGCATGAGTCAGATAAGGTAGATGATGATGCATCATAAAGTAAATATCAGCATCTAATACTTAGTGAAAATAAGTATTTCAAATAGTTGCCAGCTGGTAACTTGTGCCATTTGATAAAGTTGACAAAGTCAAAGGAAATATTGACCGTAGATATTCATAGATAAATCAAGATCGTAGATCTTTTGTAACGGATTCCTCACCTTGTTCTATAAAAGGTACAGGAATGCCTCTTTTCAAACATTGGAAACTTAATTGAAATCCGTCTGCTGAAATATTCAAGGCTCATTTCAAAGCTTTTTGTATACATTTATATCCTTGCATACTTAATGAATGAGAAGACTGTTTTGATTACAATTCATAGTAAATCTTGAGTAATCAGTGTGTGAATTCTGGATATATGCTGTGATTTGTTGCGTCCCTTGGAATGCATGTCTACTTGCATATGTTGTTTTCATACAATTCCTTTGAAGTTAGCATCAACTGTATCTAGCTATGGAATGTCCTGGTGAACATATGGTTTGGTTTTCTTCTCTTCATGACTATATCTGATATACATGTGGTTCAATAGCTAAAGGTTCAACATTAATTTGAAGCATTTCTTTCAATTTCTTTTAAATTTTAGAGCATTTCACCATCATAATTGCAAATAATTGATAATCTCAAGCAAATAATATAAATATGCAGATATCTCGTAGATAATTGTATATCTTTAGCATATTTAGAGACAAAGCATGTATAACTGATGAATATCATGCAAATATTTGAGTATAATTGTATCACTTGATCAAACAATTGTATAAAATGACCTCTCTGTGAAGAATCTTTGCAGAAACAGATGTCATGATGATGAACTCAATGTAAGGCCCCAAAATGGAAACAATAACACACATCAACCACTGAGTAACGTCAGTAGATTAAGACCTAATCACCGGAGACTTGGGATCATGAATTCTCTGAATTCATTGTATCTTTCAAGATGAATAAAGGTTAATGTGTACTTTTATTCTATGTTTGTTTATGACTAACATCATGACCAACAATTCTAAAGACAATGAATA
The DNA here is from genome assembly GCA_027924645.1 of Cunninghamia lanceolata. Classification (NCBI taxonomy): domain Eukaryota; kingdom Viridiplantae; phylum Streptophyta; class Pinopsida; order Cupressales; family Cupressaceae; genus Cunninghamia; species Cunninghamia lanceolata. The sequence goes on from BSBN01000627.1 coordinate 21,272,676, forward strand.
ATCACAAGGGTGACCATAAAATCTATACAATGTCTTGACAAAGTATTCTTCAAAATGAAAATAATTAGAATTGAAAAATCTACCGTCCTAAATGGAGGTCCACAATTGTATTGGCAATGGTTGACCCTCCTTATCCAACTATATGATTCTTAATTCTTTTGGCCACATTCCTAGCTCTTGTCCATAGTACAGTATCATGTGCATGAGAGAGGAATAATACTTGAAGTGCATCATGGGAGAGCCATTCTTGATAGTCATTAGCCCTGAGATAATCCCTCTGGAAATGTATGAAGCGTAATCAAAGGGTCTTGCATTGTGACATTGTATGTCTGTAGCAATCACCATTGGCCCTATAGCGATAAATTCAGGGACCTCTATTCCATCACTTGACCTATTGAGTAGTAGGTATATCTCAAATAGGGCTCAAACAAATCAACATTGAAGGGAGGTCCATCACCATCTTCAAGTGGTACTAAGTTTCCATCTTCTCTAGGCCTATGTAATGGCAATCTCCATCCTTTGTATGTAGTGTCCATTCTCCAATACTCCTTTTCTAAATCCTCATGGACAATAGGCTCATCACATGTGTCATCTAGGCTGAAGACTTCACAAAGTACATTTTTGGATATATGTATGAAAGGTTCTTCTTGCAGGTTGCAAATGGCTTTAAGGTTCGGGTTATAGTGGTTAGCCAAAAGTTTTATAAGGTCTATATTCACAAAGACATTAGGAACAACCAGCTTCCCCAAATTGAAATTCCAAGGGTTACAGACTGGTTCAAATATGTTTCTCCGATGATAGTGAAACATGAACAATTCATATCCCCTAATGGTGGTCCACACATTTCCTATATGTTTGCATTTATCTTCTAATCTTTCCACATCAGCCCTTAATTATACAGACCTCTTGGCGTTTAGCCCCGAACCAAGCAATTGATCGATGAGGTCTTGGTTTATTTTTTCATTCATGTGCTTTGACTTCCCGCCCTATTTCAATTTTTTGCTTCTTACTTTTGGGCTTACTACTTTCACCTTGTTGCTTCTTATTTTTTGTTTTTATAGGACTTTCCATCTTATTTCTCTATAAGATAGTAGAATTGAACTATAATCTATCAGTTGCAGGGATATCTCATATGCTTACTTGTATGTTTTAGGTGCACTGAATTCCTTGACCTCTACTTAATCCCATTCTTCTTTGCTGCAACTCCTAAAAATTCCTTTTGGTTTAATTCATTTTTGATCAAAAATATTCATATAAGGCTTATTCATGCGGCCATTAATGTCTACCACTGGAATTGAATGCAACAGGTTTTTTGAATTTCAAAATGTTAGAGAGATACAATGCTATTGCATCGGTGAAACTCTCTAGTCTCAAGCCGATCTATGTGCTTCATTAGGCGCCATCTTTGTTTATACATTTGTAACATGATCGCCAAGACTAACTGAATGTCTTTTTGATATGAAGTGTCCCTTTGGTTCTCTAATTCAGTCAGAAAGACATATTAATACTCTCACCGATATTGCACAACTGCCCTTTGTCTTACTTTTCAATTCCTAATGTTTTGGGGAGAACATCATGAAGTCTACCCGATATCATGGTGATCTAGACTGTTAGAAATCCTTTCAAGCATCGCCCAGTGTCTTTTCGATAAATAATAATCATTCTAATCATCATCAGGCTGACATGTACTATCGCTAAGAGAAAAAAATGTCTTTTTGACATATTTAGTCTTCCTGATATGTTTCATCTATCACTTTGTTCTTTTGGATAATTTGGTGGGGCTCTCCCCGAAAACTTTTCTTGTCTTCCTTATCGGAGTGACTTACATAGTCGGAGAGACCTAAAGATCCTACTCCGATCATACATGTCTCTCCAACATAATTGTTATCTTGTCTTATCGGCAGAAGTATGCATGTTTCTCCCTGAAAAGGTATCCATTGGCATGACACATGAGCTTGGTGTGATTTGAGATTTTCACTCCGACTGGCTTACTTTTGCCAATGAGTTTTTCATCAGTGAAATGTTATGCAGTGTCTTCCCGATTATGTAGAAAAGTATCTCATAAGGAACTATGACTTGTTTATCGAAGAGACATGGACTAGGTCTTTCCAATAAAGATCAATTATTCTTAAATTTGTTTCTCAACTGTGATCAAGGAGATGCTTAGATGTCAAAGGCCATATCCATGGAATCATCAGTTATCATGGGTTATAAAATGGATCTTGTCACACAAATTTTGATAATTTGTATTGATCATAAAATCAAAGTGTGGCAAATTTCTATGGCATGTGGAGGATAAGTGGGTGGTGGCTTAGTGAAAAATGTGAGTTTTTTCCAGTCCTAACAGATCCCTCCGCTACTTCAATCTACTGAGGATCTACAAGAACATTTTTCACTAATGGGGAATGTCTAGTGGATTCTATGGTAGGAAAACAAAAAAGGTAATAATTTAGCTAGGAAATGATTTTTGATCACTAGAGAATAGAGTCAAAGTATATTATAGCTAAAACTAAAGTATGAATGCCTAAGATTTATGTGTGTTTGTTATGGAGTTGTTTACTCTTTGCTTTGTTTTTTAAACTATAATTATAATTTATTTATTTTCTATGGTTCTAGTGATGCATTAACTTCCTTTGCATTTAAAGATCTTCAAGAAATAGATGTGGAGAAGTCCAAAACCTCTAGAAAATAAGCACTATCTCCAAATGATGGAGTTTGTATTGGTCCACATAAATCACTATGAACTAGCTCCAATAATGCACTTGCTCTATATGAGAATCCTATTGGAGAAATTTCTCTATATTGTTTTACTAGAATGCAACTCTCACATGAACTAGGTGACTAGTCTATTGGTGGCAATCCTTTCACCATATGTTTCTTCTATAATAAACTCAAACCTCCAAAATATAGATGTCCATACCTCAAATGCCATAGCAATGATTGATCTAGATACATAGTCTTGAAATTGACTTCCTCTTCTCCTTGGATACACTGAATTTGAAGGGGGGACATCTGATTCTTGGTCATCTCCACTCTTGCAATCAACTTGTCATTTGGAAATCTATTTAGTATAGTGTAAACATTAGCCTTAAAAGATACTTTGTAACCTTTCTATACTAATTGTCCAACACTCATAAGATTATGCTTTAACCCAAGTACAAAATAAACATCAAGAATAAATCTTCTTTCACCATTTTTGGAAAAGTATATATTAATCCTTTACCCATTATGGTCACTTTATTATCATTTCCCAATTTCACTTCTAACTTTACTGAATCATCAAGACTAGAAAACAATTCTTTATTCCCTGTCATATGGTTATTGCATCCACTATCTAAAAATGAAATATCCCTAGCACTTTCTTGAGCAACATGGCATGTGATGGATAAACTTCTAGAATTAGATTCATTTGTATAATGAGCATTCTAATTGTGTAATGTCCCTTATAGAAACAATACTAATTTTTCTCTAAATTATCAAGTTCCAAGCAAACAAAGGTTTAGAGAGTACCTTGGCTTGATTTTATTCCTACAAACAAGTTAGAAAATACTTACAATAATATTTCTCATAATCAAGTTAACATAATCAACAAACTCACAATGGCATTATTAATCCAACTAAATTTAACTATCTAGGAGACTCAGCCATAAGAGAGTTGAGGAACTTGTGACTTTGGTGGGGTGTCCCGAATCCTCTACCCTAGGCCCAAGAGTGGATATACCATCCCCCTTGGCCTCATGTGACGCATGCCATCCATTGAGGTGGCATACCTAATGAGGCATATGTTATCTCATTCCCCCTCATCTTGTCATTTCCTTTCCCTTTCTCTATGATTGATTCCCTTGAACTTGCATGTCTATAATAGGAGAATGAGGTCACAAAAGGGTGCCCCAGAAGCCATCTCTTCTAAGACCAAGGGCAGCACCCTCGTACCCCCTTGGCCACTTGGCATTATCCAATCCCCTTGGAGTGGTGTACCTAGAAGAGTGCCCCATCACCGTACCCCTCTTGCTCCATATTTCCTCTAGGAGAATGAGATCACAAAAGGGTGCCCTAAAAGCCATCTCTTTTAAGCCCAAGGGCAATACCCTCATACCCCTTTGGCCCCTTGGGATTATCCAATCCCCTTAGAGTGGCGTACCTAGAAGAGTGCCCCATCACCGTACTCCTCTTGTACCACATTACCTCCATCATATAAACCATAACATTCATACAAGAGTCCACATTAATGCATAATAAACTAATCAAACTCATAGTTTCAAACAATCATATCAAATCTATTGTGAATATAATCTATATTTCATATCAAGTTTCACAATTCTTATGACCTTTCAATTATATGCATTTGTCATTATTTATCACATGGCATTCATCATAATAGACATATGGTTAGATACATCATACCAGGAGGATAATTCTTGGCTTTGTATCCTTTAGAACTCTTAAGGGTTTATTCCTTCCTTCCATGTTGTCTCTATATAAATATGATGTTTTCCTCTTTTTGTGTCAATGCCTCTTCTATATCTTATTGGCAGACCTAAATATGTGTTCTTCTTCCTCGATATTCCTTATTTCTATATTTAGAGAATATATCTGAAAATATATATTTAACTCTTGAAATAATCCTTCTTCCTTCTTGTCTTGTATAACTATTTCCTAAATCAGAATAGCTTACTATTATTCCTGATATAAATATATATATGTTGTTCCCCTTTCTAATCTGCATAGATTTCTTCTCTTATCTGTGCCCAAACTCCTCTATCACCACATACTTTTCCTCTATATTTCTACTATAAAAACTCTCTTACCAATATGCCATATGCTTCTCTTTAGATCTGCATCAGTCTTATTTAATGATATTATTTCAAGTTTTCATATGCAGATCTGAAAGTAAATCCTATTATCTATTTTTTTATCTTCACATATTATCTCCTTTTATATATCATATGTCTCTTCAAAGGGGGTGACTTCTTTTATAGTTGCATCCTTTGCTTGGTCTTATTTGAAGGCTCCCTTAATTAAACATAATTTATGCCTATTTATCTTGGATCACACCCCTTGTATTAGTTGTTGCTGATATGTATCGTTGCCCACCTAATGCTATGAATCGCAACCTTGATGTAAGTCACATGTGCCACTTGATCGCTTCCTCTACTTAATCAATTCGTTACCCCTTTATTATCATTATTTATCTTTTTTTTCTTGTTTATCACTATGCATCATAAGTCTAAGGGTGGTCGGTCTGTTAGACTTTAAGGGCACACAACTGAGAGGGGGGGTGAATTAGTTGTACAAAAACTTTCCTCCACTTTCACACTTAGCTCCACTTAACAATTCAGCAGCATAATAATTGATTAATCATGAACATACAATGCAACAAATCAAGAGCAGAAACATATTAACACATGAGACACCAAGATTTTGACGTGGAAAACCCGGTTAAGGCAAAAACCACGGGGTGATTATGTTGGCAAGAGACACTATATGGATTCATGGTTGTTGTCATTGATGGCAACAAAGGTCATCCCACATATCCGCAAGTCATGATATGTCTCTACCGGAAGTCAGATTGAAGATTGTTGTGGTCCGGTGAACAAGAACAGAGCATGTGGCAAGGTCCGACAGATTGGTCCGGATCTCTCAGAGGAAGTGTCTTGGTGCAGTGCGGATCTGGGGAAGTCAAGAGGACTATCTTGAGTGGTATATTCCAAGGATTTAGCCTCCGGAGTTGGACAAGGAAAAAGATATGAATAGTTGAGTACCGGATTCCTGAGAGACAGTGAAAACAGAGGAAGAACTGACTGACAGAGTATCAGACTACTTTCCGGATGTGTTACAGATGATGATAAAGGTTGCGGAGGCATGAATAATGTTTGGCCGACATAATTGATGATATCTACAAGTATATGCTTGATCCACATTGCTTGGTGAGCAAGGATTCAGCCGACAGAACTAAGTTTGTAAGAAACTAGACTGTTCCGGATGCCGACTAGAAAGGTGATGAAATTACTTGTGCGGATATATATAGAGGATGGATTTAGTTGTAAAGTGTGTAATGTGTGAAGGGATATGCGAACAAGTCCAGAGTAGAGCAGAAGTAGCAAGAAAGATCCGGTATGTGAAAGGATAGCAGACTAAAGAACAGAGGAAAGATGAAGTGCAGCAGATCAGTATACTGAACCTAACCGGAACTGAACTCCAGCATATGCAGATGCTTCCAATCAGTTCAAGACTGTGATTCTTATCACTTTGTAAGACAGTGTGTCTTCTTGTAGGCAGTGAGCCTCTTGTGAGCAGTGTGCTCGGGCAGTGAGCCCTAATTGGCAAGTGCCATTTTTGTAATTTCCTATTCTTCTAACAGAGAATAATTCTTGGGTTAATCACCCCGTGGTTTTCTCCCTTAACAGGGTTTCCACGTCAAAAATACTGTGTCATGTGTTTCTTATTTCATGGTTAATGTTTTCTGTTTGATTTTATGCTGCTTCAATTAAAAGGAAAGTTCAATAAGGGAAATAATTAGGATAACTGATTCACCCCCCCCTCTCAGTTATCAACAATTGGTATCAGAGCCAAGTTCCTCCTAATAGAGCCTAACAGCTTGAGGAAGATCTGGGATTTCAAATGGATGCATATGGTTTAAAGGAGCAACTCAAGACTGCCCTTGAGGATCTTGAACAGTCAAATTCTGAAGTTAGTGAATTAAGAGAAAGACTCAAATAGGCTGATGAATTCATGAGGGAATTAAAAGACAAATTAAGTCTCTCTATGAAAAAGAGAAAGGAGCTGCTCCAACAGTTGGCAAGACAAAGTGAAGAAAGCAATACAAATGAAGAATTGACTGAGCAAACCAAGTTATGTGAAAAGTTATCAAAAGAAGTCATTATGTTAAGACATGAAATGGAATCAGGAACTATAAAGTTCACTCAAGAGATTGAAGAAAAAAGAAAGGCTGAAGACAATCTAAGACAATCTCTTAAGGAAAAATCAGAAGAATGCCACCAGATGGATAGGATTATCAGACATCTTGAATCTGATCTTGAAGATGCCAAAGATAATGAAGAAAAACTTGAGGATCAAATTACCTCTCTCAAAAGAGATCTTCAAACAGCAAATGAATATAAAGAGAAATTCAAGATAAGTTCTGCTCAACTTGAAGTTCTTCTTGGAAGTCAAAAGAGGACTGATGACAAGTATGGTTTGGGATATGAGAAAGGAGAAAGCTCCGGATCCGGTCAGAGGAATCTTGGATCAGAAAATCCAAGGAGCAGACCTAGAAGACCTCCGGTAAGACAGCCAAATGCTCAAAAATATCCATCCTTCAATGGATACTGCCACAGCTGCAACCATTTTGGTCACAAAGCTAATCAGTGCAGAATGAGAATGAATCAGATTAATTCATCCTTCTCCGGACAGTGCTTCAACTGCAAAAGGTATGGACACAAATCCCATGAATGCAGAATTATGCAAGTAAACAAATCATTCAAAGGTAGATGCTTTACATGCAATAGAGTAGGTCATATGGCTAATCAATGCAGATCAAGGGGATATCAGTTAAATATGCAAAGAAATGTTATTTGCCAAATCTGCAATAGGTCCGGTCATAATGCTAAAGTCTGCAGAAACAAGAATCAGGACAAAAGAGGTCCGGTGTATAATCAGAATCAAGACAAGGGTAAACAAAAGATGAATGCGGATGAAGTTAGGAATCAGATGAGCAAGATTTGGGTGAAGAAAAGCTCAGAGAATGTAGAGGTTGGATCCGCACCAGATTCTGGTGCTGATATTTCTTCCGGAAATTAAAAAAAGTGAGCTCAGGCTCAGGGGGAGACTCAAAGAAGATTCTGTTCCCCCAGCCAAACAAGTTGTGCCGGATGTGGCACAAGATGTGGATTAAAGGGTTTGTAGATATAAGTCCTGAGATGCTTCAGTCAAGTTTTCAGAGGTCCGCATGGAGTTATGAAGAATCTGTGTTCGATTAAGTTAGACCTGTTCAGGGAGGTGCTCCGGTATGATAAAGGATTACAAAAAGGTCCGGAGAGATCCGGAAGTGCACGATCTTGTCTTGCGGATTGGACAGAGTGTTTGGGATGTTCTTGTAATATGTTACCTAGATTTATTCATGATTTAAAGATCCGGATGATATTCAGTGATCAGGACTAATCCGGGATACTCCAAGCTGTCCAGACATGGTAAACCGGAATAATGCAGGTGAAGCATTTATTGCAGACAGATATTAGGGTTTGCGGAGCAATATAAGGGATTTCTCAAAAGTTATCTGCTCATTCTACACTTGAGAAGAAGCGAATAGTGGAGCTCTGCAACAAGGTTCATCAAGCACACCAAGGATCTCCTGCCGAAGCTATTGCATAAAGAAATCAATCCAACCACTCCGTGCAAACCGAAGGCGCATAAGGTATTCTTCGTTTTTCATTGCCTCACTGCAAATCTTTGAAGAATGGCTACTCCAAACATAGTTAAGATCTCTGATAGACCTCGCCCCTCATTCAAGAAACATCCCTACAAATCATTGGAGGTAGATCCACTAGGAGCCTTCTCTAGTGTTCCCCACGGAGTCTTACATACTAAAGATATTAGGGTTTACATACACGCAAACATTGAGGAATTTGGGGAATTCAAATTAAGAGACCTCTATCACAAGCAACTGATAGACAATGCTTTTGAGCTCAAACCAGAGTATAAGGGTATCCAGAAGAAACAATTTGAGCAATTCATTCATTTCCCTAGCTTTGAAGAAGATGAATGGGTCCGGTATGTACTGAGCAGGATGCATGACAACTTCCTTTGGCTAGATAGACCCTGTAAGATCACAAAAGAAGCAATTAGAGCAGTAACTGGTCTATACTCTTCCGGGGGGGTACCTATCCTCAAATCTGTCAAGAACAACGTTGTAACTGAGGCCACCGGATCAAAATATGATAAGAGGGCAATGACCATTGAAGATATTTCGGATCCGGATATCAAATATGCATCAATGATAATAGGATACAAGATCTATCACTCCAGCAGGGAGAATTCTGTATCCGGAACTGCAATATACACAGCATATGAAATGCTAAGAAAGAATGCAGATTATGATCTTTGTGAACTACTACTAAGCCAATTAATGGAAAATGTTCAGAAAATCAAGAAAGACAAGAAGAACTCCTTTAAGTATGGTACTCTCATTATATGTCTATTCTTTTACTTCATGAATGAGCTACCCGGAACAAGTGGATGGGTATGGCAGAATGACAAACCTGTTGCAGTCCAGATAAGAGACTATTTGCATGGACTTGGGGATGCAAAAGCGAGAAATACAGCTCTATGGGGATACTTCAAAAACTTTCAGAGCATGATGCAAGCAAGAGAGAGAATTCCCCAGTCTCTCATTGAGAAATACAAGGACTCAGTATGCTTTATGGTTAACACTGATCAGTGCCTAATGGAGGCAGTGGAGCCAAGGACTGTCTGGATCATGCCCATGGGGTATGAAGTTGATGAACAGATAGTAGAGCTGCATGTTCAACACATGCGAAGTCAGCCCAAAGATCCTAAGGCAGAAAGGTTTGGAACCTTTGAGGAGCTGAGTGTGAAATTACATGTAGAACTCAGGGAACCTGAGATTAAGAGAAAAGTGAGAAAAGAAGTAGAGCACATTGCTCAAGGCCTAGGCATCTCAAAAGAGGCACTTGATGCCAGCCGGGAAAAGAGGAGAAAGGCTGAGGAAGAAGAGAAAAGCAAAGAAAGTGCTCCGGTTGAAACCCCCACCCGGACCAGATCATCAAAGAGATCTGCACCTTCCACAACCAAAAGCTCAAAACCAGAAGTCCAGGCATCCGGTAAAAGATCCAAGACAAAAGCATCAAGGGCTTATGAAAGCCAAAAGGATGAAGAGGAAACAGAATCAGATGAGGAAGTAAGAGAAGTAAAGAAACAGAAGAAGAAAGGATCCGGTAAGCCCTCCACAGGCCAAGACAAGGATGAAATGGCAGAGGTAACTGTTGAAAAGCCCACTCTGTCACTAGAGAGCATAATCAAGTTGGTCACGGTGGATGGAAACCTTCAACCAATGACTGAATCCTATGATGACTTCAGTGAGGCAGACCAAAAGACTCTGCAGGAAGCCACAGTTAAATATCTGAACACATACAATAAGGCTTTCATTGAGATCATATCTCTCATTCCTAAAAGCCTAGAGAAGGAAATGGAAGTAAGAAAGAATAATGCTCATGCCAAAGATCTTGAGATCCGGGAGCAGATAGCTATTCAGCTATATCCTCAAATTGATCCCAAGACAATGAACATGATCTTCAAGGACTGCAGAGATGAGTTCAGAAGTAAAGCCAGGATGAATCAGCTCATGCTTGGTGAGACTGACAAAGTGGCACAAGAGACAGAAGAGATCCTCCGGAAGGCCTTCAAAAGGTTCAATCTTCCTGTTGTAGAGGACTTAGGTGCAGAAACAGCTGCTGATTTGGAATCTTCTGTTCCGGAAGAAGTGAGCCCTGAACAGACAAGTGAGGACTTGGGACCCTCTGCTCCAGAAGAAGTGGTCCATGAACAAGCAAGCATCTCTCCTCCGGTTTCCCCTACAGTCTCTGGATCCAAAGAAGAAGAGCAATTGCAGGAGAAGGAAGCAGTGGTGACAGACAAAGAGGTTGACAGTTCTAAGACGGCAGAAGAAAAGAAACATCTGTCTCCGGCAAGAGACACTGCACAAACTGTTCAACAATTTTTGAGCAAAGAAACTCTAGAGATTGATGAACCGGAGCTTCTAAAAGGTCCATTTGATTTTGACTCTCTCTCTCCGGTACAAACAATGAAGATAGCTTCATTTGCAAATGCCAAGGCAAATGAAAAGCTCCTGAAGTCTCATATGGAAGACTGTGAGTTGATAGAGGCTGCTTCCGGAGTACTTGTAAAGATCATGCCATCAATCCAGATAGATCCGACAGCCTCCACTTCCGGTAATCTAAAAACCTTAGTCAGCAGTATTGATACACATTTTAATTCTCTAGAAAAATCAGCTGAAGAAAAGGTCCGGAAGGAATTTTTGGATAAGAGATTTTCTGAAATATTAGAATTAATCTCTAAGGATAGGAAGATTGTAAGCATTGGAATAAAGAGCTTAGAAAATGCTCTTAAGGATGGCGGTGACATCTACAAATTTTGCATATCTTGGTCAAAGGCAACAGCAGCAATTGACAAGAAAATAAAAGAGGAACAGGACAAGCTTCAAAGCTTATCTCAAAGTTTTGATCCTCTCTCTTCCTCTATAATAAATCAAGAATGTCAGACTATTGCAGTCTTGAATGAAATAAAGAATCTTGAGAAGGAGAGGAAGAACATTACCAACCGGATGGGAGAACTTAGAAGGATTATAGTCCCTAAGTTGGAAACTATGCATGAGGCCATCAGTGATGCCCAGACCACCGCCCATACAAAAGATCCGACAGATCTCAGGCGGGCAGAAGCTTTTGCATTTTTGTTGAGTGGTCACATTTCAATCTTGGACAGAATGAAGCTAAGTTGGGCTACTGAAATGGTTCAACTGCAGACATCCTTTGCAGACATTCTGCAGTATATGTGAGTATGTAAATATGCGGCTATATATAGAAAATTTTTGAAAATTTTGGTGTGCGGACCCTACCCTTTGCCATTGATGTCAAAGGGGGAGTGAGGAGCAGTGAAAAATGAGGAATCCAACTCAGGGGGAGTTCCGGAAATTGTATATAAAGACAGAGCATCAGCAAAGGGGGAGCATAGTGTAAACACTTAGTCATTTTTCACTAAGTGTTGCCATCAATGCCAAAGGGGGAGATTGTTGGCAAGAGACACTATATGGATTCATGGTTGTTGTCATTGATGGCAACAAAGGTCATCCCACATATCCGCAAGTCATGATATGTCTCTACCGGAAGTCAGATTGAAGATTGTTGTGGTCCGGTGAACAAGAACAGAGCATGTGGCAAGGTCCGACAGATTGGTCCGGATCTCTCAGAGGAAGTGTCTTGGTGCAGTGCGGATCTGGGGAAGTCAAGAGGACTATCTTGAGTGGTATATTCCAAGGATTTAGCCTCCGGAGTTGGACAAGGAAAAAGATATGAATAGTTGAGTACCGGATTCCTGAGAGACAGTGAAAACAGAGGAAGAACTGACTGACAGAGTATCAGACTACTTTCCGGATGTGTTACAGATGATGATAAAGGTTGCGGAGGCATGAATAATGTTTGGCCGACATAATTGATGATATCTACAAGTATATGCTTGATCCGCATTGCTTGGTGAGCAAGGATTCAGCCGACAGAACTAAGTTTGTAAGAAACTAGACTGTTCCGGATGCCGACTAGAAAGGTGATGAAATTACTTGTGCGGATATATATAGAGGATGGATTTAGTTGTAAAGTGTGTAATGTGTGAAGGGATATGCGAACAAGTCCAGAGTAGAGCAGAAGTAGCAAGAAAGATCCGGTATGTGAAAGGATAGCAGACTAAAGAACAGAGGAAAGATGAAGTGCAGCAGATCAGTATACTGAACCTAACCGGAACTGAACTCCAGCATATGCAGATGCTTCCAATCAGTTCAAGACTGTGATTCTTATCACTTTGTAAGACAGTGTGTCTTCTTGTAGGCAGTGAGCCTCTTGTGAGCAGTGTGCTCGGGCAGTGAGCCCTAATTGGCAAGTGCCATTTTTGTAATTTCCTATTCTTCTAACAGAGAATAATTCTTGGGTTAATCACCCCGTGGTTTTCTCCCTTAACAGGGTTTCCACGTCAAAAATACTGTGTCATGTGTTTCTTATTTCATGGTTAATGTTTTCTGTTTGATTTTATGCTGCTTCAATTAAAAGGAAAGTTCAATAAGGGAAATAATTAGGATAACTGATTCACCCCCCCCTCTCAGTTATCAACAGATTAACCCAAGAATGTATTCTCTGTTAGAAGAATAGAAAGAACAAATGGCACATGCCAATTAGGGCTCACTACCCGAGCACACTGCTCACAAGAGGCTCATTGCCTACAAGAGACACACTGTCTACAAAGAAATAAGTATCACCTACTTGAACTGGTTAATAGCATCTTCATCATGCTTGAATCAGTTCCATTAAGCTCAATACTTCTGCTCTGTCTTTCGCTCTTCTCCTCGCTACCACTTCCTCATCACCACAAGAACACCATGAAATGACTTCGCAATCCCTTATTTATACAAGACATCAACTTAGGAATGATCATCTAAGTCGGCAAACATCCACAATAACATTCGCAAGATGCATAACTCATCCAGTCGGCCTGCCTCAGGAAGAACACCATCATCCAGAAGATATTCTTCATATGCGAGCTCCAACTCCAATGCGGACCACCAACATCAACTGGACATGATCCAAAGACCACCACAAGCTTTTCTGAATCACCAAGAACATCCACACTTCACCTGCTTACTGAAATCCTTCTCTCCTTCATCTGGAATCTCAAGAACACAGTCTGTCATCACTGTCACAAAAGAATAGATGCTTGTGGACCTTCAAACCATGAACCAATCGATTTGACACTTCACAAAGACTTCCTCAACACTCCCTCAAGTCCACAGAATAGGATAATGCATTTCCAGAACTCACTGGACCTATCTGTCTCACTCTATCACCACTGAACACCTGTCAGAACCAGTTTAATTTGTACAACCACAACTTCTTCAGATCTTCATGCGGACCTTTGAAATCTCTACTGGACCACCTTAAGACACAAATCTATAAACCCTTTAATCCGCATCCTTTTATCCTCATCCTATCTTGGACTTTTACCTTACTGTCTTCCCTGTTCTTCTCTTGTTCCTGATTGAGACTAATTTTCTCAATATCCTCAGCACACAGCTCATCCAATCCTTATCATTAATGCAACAAGAGTATGCTGACATCAATGACAACACCGGTTAGGCCCATACTTGCAACACGGTCATGATTTGTCTTTGGCTAACAATTCCCTTTGATTGATGCCTTTACTACAAAACAAATCGCATCATCTTTAGTTATAAACAAATCTTAATCACCTTTCATATGTTAACTTTTGAAGGCACCACCTTTTTATCAATCACAAGACTTGTTATTCCTTAATCGCACCATATATCATTGTTTCTATAAACTAAGGCAATTTATCTTATATATATTTATAATGTTAATGATTACAAATTATATATATTATATTTAATAGTATATTATATTATAACTATTAAATTGATAATATTTATAGTTGTATTTATATTTATCATTTATAAATACAATAAATATATTATATAATATCATTTAATATTATTACATATCAATAATATTATATATGTTTATTAAAAATATTATTATATACACAATTATCATCCAAATTGATGAAAACATCATATTTGACAAAAATGATTTCTTCGTCTTTATCATGATGTTTAAATCTTTGATTTAAACAATGCCTTAATATTGGGACATCACAAATTGTCTACATCTCCTTGTTTCTTTCTGCATTCATTTGCATAATGTCCATATTTTTAACAATAATAACACTAAATGTTAGATTTATCAAACCTATGTGAATGTTATTGGAAGTGATTAATGCCACGCCCTCTATTATTGTAGTTTTGGTTATTATTTTCACCTTGATCTAGATTACTCCTTCCACCTCTACCTCTACCTCTTCCTCTAAAGTTTGACCTTCCTCTTCCTCTTCCTCTCCCAGTTGATACCTGAGACTTGAAAGAGTTCTCAAAAGAATTATTGTTATTTCTAGTCATTCTAGATTCATGTGTTAACAAAGATCCCATTAATTCATCTACTGATAACTATGCCAAATCCTTGGATTCCTCAATTTCTACAACTATTGCATCAAATTTACTAGGTAATCTTCTAAGAATTTTATATAATCTTATGATCTATTATTCGTTCTCCATTAGATCTAATTTGATTCACAATATTAATGACTTGAATTATAAACTGATCTACTGATTCTGAATCATTCATTTGCAAATTTTCAAAATTTATCCTAAGAGACTGTAGTTTAGCTACTTTCACCTTTGTATTTCTTTGATAGGTTGTCTCCAAAAATTCCTATGCCCTCTTAGATGAAGTTACTGCTGCAACCATAGGAAAAGTGGAATCATCCATTGCTTGTTGAATTATAAATAAAGCTTTTGCATCTTTTTTCTTATTTTCTCTAAGTTCATCCTTTTGTGTTCGAGTCAAAACTTGATAAGTTGCATGATCTTGGGGTTCTACAAATCCATTTCCAACTATGTCCCAAATTTCTTGTGAACAAAACAACATTTTCATCTTAATTGCCCAAAAATCATAATTCTCACCATTGAAAATGGGGATCTGGGGCTGCGAGAGATTGTTACTTGATGCCATGATATAGTCAGCTATAGTGATCCAATGTCTTCACTCCTCTTTAAGTCACTCAACAAAAGATTATGCCTTAGTATGTTGGTGTATACCTTTAATCCTAGACATACACACACTTGTGTTAATCATACCTAGGCATTTTTAGCACATGTTCTTTGAACTTGTAAAGGTAGTTGAGATATTTTGAGAGGTGTCGACTTGGATCGACACATCGCACTATGTTTGTGGGAGGTTACTTGCCAAAACTCCATGTGGAGGAGTCTTATCCTCTTTTCATGGAGATTCAGGGACCTACACTTCTCTATTTATACTCACCTCATTTAGTAATACAATATGGTCGATTCATTACAAACTCGTGTGCTTGTTGTTTATTCCATGATCTTGTTTTATGAATTTATTGATGGCAAGAGACACTACTCTGATGAATGATTGAATGTTTCCATTGATGGAAACAAAGAAAGGAGATTCCACTGGCATGACAAATAGACTTTACTCTGGAAGGATAAATAGCTAAGTATGGGAAATATACATTATATAGTGTAAATGACAATGTTTGTATCAGTACACCTCCGCAGTTGAAGATAATTATATGTGGGTCAGGTATGTTATTCATAGATACTTGGTAATCATTTTCTCCAATGTTCAAGTCTTGACTTCCTCTGGAAGTCATACTATGAAATGTCTAAGTCCAGGTGAACAAAACTAAGATAGGAACAGTGCACAGTGCCAGAGTAAAAGGGTCTGCATTCCTTCGCAGTTGCATATTTTGTCTTACGATTCTAAAGGTATAATAAGAAGTCCAGAATGAATGTTGGTTATGAATCTTTGAGTCTCATATGGTCCACAGTGAGAGTTTTGATGTGACAAATGAATTAATCAAGCATGTTCTTAAGAGACAAGCTGATGAGCATGTTAGATCTTTATGCAAAGAAGATATATCATTTAAATAATCAATCTAAGTGGTTGAATGATTGATGCTGACCTATATGAAGATTATTAAATAATTGTTTGGGTCCGCATTATTGTTTGTACACATGATCAATCCGACAAGGTAAAATACATTATATACACCCTTCATGTCTAGCTTGTCAACAAGATTATGAGATGAATCTTGTTGCAGATATAAATGCTCGATGGATTACGATGTCGAGGTAGAGATATATTGTGTATGTGTGAATTTGAAGTGTGAAGGATTATGAGAAGAGTACATAGAAGAAAAAGAAAACAAGGGCAGAAAATAGAGTATATGTGGTAGAGTTGAGAAGAAGGGCAGAATAAATGAAGACCTTTGAATCTGTGTATTGAGCCTTCAATGGAACTGTGATCCAAAATATGGTAGATGCATTCACAATAATTCATTACTAGCAGTGAGCCAATTTTCTTCTATCTTCTATCTTTCTTTCCTAGTGGATAGCGAGTCCACTTGCAATGAGACCCATGGTAGTGAGCCTTATTGATCTAAATTTTAATGGAGAATTCAAATAACAATACCTAGCATTGGGCCTGTGGTATTGTAAAAATAAACAAAATGCTCAATGTGCAGAACTTGTAAGAAGTTGCAGGCAACCAAAGAGGATTTCTTATTGCATCAAAAGTTGAATATATACAATGAGCAAGAATGTGAATGGTCACCTTATCCATAGAATTTGAAATGGATAGTTGGAAGGTGACAAAACTACTAAAATTCAAATTTTCAAATTTTTTCAAAATTTAAAAAAAAAACTACTAAATTTTGGACCCCACTAGGCATGGTCATAACTTCTACCCAGCTAGTCGAAATCTAGACATTTCAGACTCGTTGGAAAGATCTCCTAAAGAGCTAGATTGAGTTGCATTGGGCCCTGCCTGTGGCTACTGCTCAAAGGCAACTAGAGAAAGTCTTGACCCCAAATTCCACTCTTAAGGCCTCCGAAAATGCCAATTACTAGGATGTAGACAAAACTAGAAAAAAAATACTAAAAAACTAGAATATAGTTGCCTGAACAAATTTCACCCTAATGCTTCTGAATCTCTGCTGGATCATTGCTTCTCCCTTGAGAGGCAATGGGCCCCATTGCACATGTGTATTGCAGTAGATGAGGAAATTTCTTCTCAATCTGGTCCTTAGTGAACCATTTTCCTTAATGTGGAAGTTGTCCTTCTTGTACCACTTGATAGAAAGGAATCTATTGTTTCTTCAATGTTTTCACCACAACATCAGTAATCTGATTACACTTGAGAGGGGTAGTAGTGTCTGGATTCAACTCTGAGCAACTTATATGTTCTGCAACATCTGAAGTGTCCAACAATGGTGGAAAATATGGCCGCAACAATTCAACATTGAAAACAGGATGTAGTCTAAGAAAAGATGGAAGATTGAGTTCAAAAGCATTTTCACCAACTTGTTTGATGATGGTGTATGGACCATATCGAATAGGATGGAGTTTCTTGTGAGGCCCTTGAAGTCTTCCTTTCTGAATATGAAGCCAAACCTTGTCCCCAACCTTAAACTAATGAGGTGTACGATGTTGATCATGTCTGTCCTTGTATTTCTGATTACTATATTCTAGTATCTCATGGACTTGTTGCTGAATATGGCATATCTTCTCCACAAACTTAGTTGCCATGTTTGCCTCTTTTTTTGAATATGTTGATGGGTCACTCAACATAGTTGGCAATGCTACATCAATTGGAGCCAATGGTTGGTGTAGATTAGATAATGCAAACAAGGTAAAATACTAAATCAAATGCAATAAACACAAGATTATACCTCACATACAAATCTAATCCCATCAAGGGAGGAAGGAGCCTTTGCACCCAAAACAAGCTCCTGAGACCAAGATGATCCCTAGACTATGGATTTCAATGTGAAATGCTCTTCAATTGTGCAACTCACTATCCTAGCTCAAGAATGATTTTGGCATGGTAACTTTGCATAAACTTGGATG
Organism: Cunninghamia lanceolata; assembly: GCA_027924645.1. Lineage (NCBI taxonomy): Eukaryota > Viridiplantae > Streptophyta > Pinopsida > Cupressales > Cupressaceae > Cunninghamia > Cunninghamia lanceolata. The sequence goes on from BSBN01000627.1 coordinate 21,290,977, forward strand.
ATGAAAATGACTTGGGAGAGGTTGTATTTATAGATTTTTGGAAGGGATTTTGATCCAAGGGTGGAGATTGATTGGAGAGACCAATGGTGGAGGATAAAAGTGATGTGGAGGGCCTAGATTTGATCTTGGAAGATGGAGGGCTAGGAATAAAAGTAAATCTTTTATTCATTTTTGGAAAAGGGGTGAATAAATGAGGTTGGGTGAGATGGATTATTTGTGAATTAAAAATTCACATGGGGAAGGGTAAAATGAATTAAAAATTCATTGGGGAAGAGTGGATATTAATGAGTTATGACATGTGTAAGGGGTGTAAGAGGTATTTAATGAAGATTATGACAAATGTGTATTAAAAATTGATTTATGTGGTATGGAAATCAATTTTTTATTCATGGGTTATGGGGAGAAGTGTTAATGAACGTCTGACCCAATTAATTAAGGTGATTAACCTAATTAATATGGCTGGAATAAATTAGTAGAGGGATTAGTGGGAGGATTAGATTAATTAATCAATGATTTACTTAATTAATCTTAAGGGTAGGATGAGGCAGGCTAGGGTAGGCAATTAAATAATAGCTATTTAATTGTCTAGGGTAGGGATAGGTTAATTAGTAGGCTGGATTAATTAGTTAACATGGTTTTAACTAATTAATTGGATTTAGAGAAAATGGGGGAATTGATTTAATAAATTTTGCATATTTATTAAATCAACTGGCTAAGGTCTGGACTATTGAATTAATAAAATTAATTCAATCTTGGGGATAAAATGGTGTGGATTTAGAAAATGAAAGGGGTAATTAATTAAATAAAAATTTAATTAATTGGTTAGGATGGAAATTGGCATGTTTAGGTATGTCGGGAGTCAGTTTGGTGGTCAAGACATTTTTAGGTGTCTACAGTTGGTAGCCAAGACATACCTCAAATGGATTGTGCCCTGTGGAACCATGTAGTGCTCGATTGTAACTATGATGTACATATGGAAAGCTTTCATCCCAAGTTCAAGGATATTTGTGTTGATAACTGAGAGGGGGGGTGAATCAGTTATCCTAATTATTTCTGCTTTCTGAACCTTCTTATTGATCAATGCAGCATTAATTCAAATATGCAAACATAACCATGAAATGGAAATACACATGACACAATATTTTGACATGGAAACCCTGTTAAGGGAGAAAACCATGGGGTGATTAACCCAAGATTGTATTCTCTGTTAGAAGAATGGAAATGCAAAATGGCACTTGCCAATTAGGGCTCACTGCCCGAGCACACTGCTCACAAGAGGCACACTGCCTATAAGAGACACACTGTCTACAATTTATAAAGAGTGTAATAAAATACTTGAACTGGTAAGGAGCATCTACATATGCTGGAGTTCAGTTCCGGTTAGGCTCAGTACACTGATCTGTTGCACTTCATCTTTCTTCTTCTTTTGTGCTGCTCTTCTTTCACATACCGGACCTTTCTTGTTGCTTTCACTCTGCTCTATTGCTTTTCTTCACACTTACTCAATACACCACACACACTCTCATATCTAAATCAATCCTATATATATCCACACAAGTGATTTCATCACCTTTCTAGTTGGCATCCAGAACAGTTAATAATCTCCTCAAACTCTGATCTGTCGGCTGAATCCTTGCACACCAAGTAATGTGGATCAAGCATATACTTGTAGAAGTCATCAATTACGTCAGCCAAACATAACTTATGCCTTGAGACCCTTTTCCATCATCAGTAACACATCTGGAATAATGTCTGATGTTCTGCCAGTTAGTTCTTCCTCTGTTCACACTGTCACTTGGGAACCCGACACTCAAGCATTCATATTTCTTTATCCTTTCCATACCGGAGGATCAAACTCTGGAATCTATCAGTCAAGATACTCCTCTTGACTTCCTCAAATCCGTACTTCATCGAGATACTTCTACTGAGAGATCCGGACCTGTCTGTCGGACCTAACTGACTGCTCTGTTCTTGCTTATCGAACCTCAACACTTCTTCAATCTGACTTCCAGTGAGGACCTATCATGTCTTGCGGATGTGTGGGATAACCTTTGTTGCCATCAATGACAACATTCATGAGTCCATATAGTGTCTCTTGCCAACAATCTCCCCCTTTGGCATTGATGGCAACACTTAATGAAAAATGACTAAGTGTCACACTATACTCCCCCTTGGCTGATGCTCTGTCTCTATGTACATTTACTGAAGCTCCCCCTTAGTTGGATTCCTCATTTTTTCACTGCTCCTCACTCCCCCTTTGACATCAATGGCAAAGGGTAGGGTCCGCATACTAAAATTTTCAAAATCTTGTCCACATAAGTATATACATATGGAATACTTACATATACTGAAGTATGTCTCCAAAAGTTGTTTTCAATTGAGTGAATTTTCTAGCCCAATTTTGCTTCATTCTGTCCAAAATTGATATATGACCGCTCAACAGGAATGCAAATGCATCTGCCCTTTTTAGATCTATTCAATCATTGGTTCGGGCTATGATTTGAGCTTCTTTTATGGCCTCATGCATGGCCTCTAACTTAGGGACAATTATCCCTCTAAGCTCATTCAACCTACTGATTCTATTTTTCTTCTCTTTTTCAAGCTTCTTAATTTCATTCAAAACTGCAACCATTTGACATTCTTGATTTATTATGGATGTAGTACATGGATCAAAATTTTGAGCAAGTTTTATCAGTTTATCCTCCTGTTCTTTCATTTTCTTCTTAATCTCCACTGTTGTTTTAGACCAGGATACACAAAATTTGTATACATCACCTCCATCCTTAAGGGCATTCTCCAAACTTTTTATCCCAATACCCATAACTCTTCTATCATTTGATATTAACCCTTGCAGCTATGAAAATCTCTTATCCAAAAATTCTTTCCTGACCTTCTCCTCAGCTGATTTCTCTAGAGAATTAAAATGTTTGCTAACACTATTGATTAGAGTTTTGAGATTACCAGAGGAAGAGGCTGTGGGATGCTTTTGAAAAGATGGCATGATCTTTGCCAACACTCTGGATGCTACCTCTATAAGCTCACAGTCTTCCATGTGAGATTTCAGTAGTTTCTCTTTGGCCTTCGCATTTGCAAATGAAGCTATCTTCATTGTTTGTACCGGAGATAGAGAGTCAAAATCTAATGGTCCTTTTAGTAATTCTGGTTCATCCATCTCATTGGTTTCTTTTGTCAAGAAATCCTTGACAGATTCTGCAGTGTCTCTTGCTGGAGACAGATTCTTCTTCTCTTCTGCAGTGTCACTTATGTTCTTTTCAGCTTGACTTCCTTCTTTACTTTTCACCTCTTTTTCTTTCTCCTTTATTATTTCTTCTTCTTTAGATCCGGGGTCAACAGGGGAATCCAGAGGAGAAATGTTAGTCTGTTCATGGGCCACCTCTTCCAGAGCAGAGGATTCCGAGTCCTTAGCTGTTTCTGCACTGGTATTCATTACCTCTTCTGTTATTTTCTCAGTAGACTCTTCTGCAACACTTGTGGTCGAGGGGTCAGTACCCAAGTCCTCTATAATTGGAATGTTGAATCTTTTGAATGCATTTCGAAGGATCTCTTCTGTCTCTTTTGCAACTTTTTCAATCTCTCCGATCATAAGTTGATTCATCCTTGCTTTGCTCCTGAACTCATCCTTACAATCTTTGAATACCATATTCATTTTCTTGGGATCGATTGAAGGATATAGCTGAATTGCTATCTGTTCCCAGATTTCTAGGTCTTTGGCTTGGGCATTGTTCTTTCTTATTTCTAGTTCCTTCTCCAAGCTTTTGGGGATCAGAGATATAATTTCAATAAATGCTTTGTTGTAGATATTTAGGTACCTGACCATGGCATCTTGCAATATCTTCTAATCTGCTTTACCATAATCATCATAGAACTAAATCATTGGCTAAAGATTTCTGTCCACTGTGACTGATTTGATTATGTCATCAATGTGAAGAGTGGGTTTTTCAACATATTCCTCTGTCTTTTCTTCTTCCTTTTGTCCGGTAGAGGGTTCACCGGATGTTTTCTTCTTTTTCTTCACTTTCCTGATTTCTTCATCAGATTCAGTCTCCTCTTCATCCTTTTGACTGGCATAAGCCCTTGTGGCTTTTGTCTTTGTTCCTTTCTCTCCTTTGCCAGATAATTTCGCTTCCAGTTTTGATGGCCTTGAGCTTTTGGTCGTGGTAGGTGTAGATCTCTTTGATGATCTAGTCCGGGTGGAAGATTTTACCGGAACACTTTCCTCACTTTTCTTTTCTGCCTTTTTCTTCTCTTCCTTAGCCCTTTCCATCTTTTCCCTGTTGGCATCAAGTGCCTCCTTTGATATGCCAAATCCTTTTGCAACATCTTCAACTTCTTTTCTTACCTTCCTCTTGATCTCTGGTTGTCTGAGTTCCACATGAATCTTTACACTTAGCTCTGCAAAGTTTCCAAACCTTTCTGCCTTGGGATCTTTTGGCTGACTTAACATGTGTTGAATATGCAGCTCAACAATTTTCTCATCAACTTCATACCCCATCGGCATGACCCATACTATTCTTGGTTCCACTGCCTCCATAAGGCACTGATCAGTTTCTACCATGAAGCAAACAATATCCTTATACTTTTCAACTAGAGGTTGGGGGATTCTTTCTTTTGCTTGCATCATACTCTGAAAGTTCTTGAAATAGCCCCAGAGTGCTATATTCTATGCCTTAACATCACCAAGTCCATGCAAATAATCCCTGATTTGTATGGCAATCGGTTTGTTATTTTGCTAAATCCAGCCACTAGATCCAGGTAGCTCATTCATATAATAGAAGAACAGACATAGTATCAAGCCACCGTATTTGAAGGAGTTCTTCGTCTTTCTTTATCTTCTGCAGATTTTCCAGAAGTTGGTTCAGAAGGAGCTCACAGAGATCATAGTCAGCATTCTTTCTTAACATTTCATAGGCAGTATATATTGCAGTTCTAGGTACTAAGTTTTCCCTGCTAGACTGATATATTTTGTATCCGATGATCATGGATGCAAACTTGATATCTGGATCAGTGATATCCTCAATTGTCATTGCCCTCTTATCAAACTTTGATCTGGTAGCCTCAGTCACCGTTTGATTTTTGACAGATTTTAGAACAAGTATCCCACCGGATGAGTGCAATCTAATAACTGCCCTGATGGCATCTTTTGTGAGCTTGAATGGTCTATTCAACCATATGAAGTTATCATGTATTCTGCTTAATACGTACTGGACCCATTCATCTTCTAGAAAACAGGGGAAATGAATGCACTGTGCAAAATGCTTATCCCGGATGGCTTTATACTAAGGTTTGATCTCAAAAGAGTCATTTGTTAGCTGCTTGTGATAGATATCCATCAATTTGGACTCTCTGAATTCTTCAATGTTTGTGTGAATGTAAACCCTAATATCTTCTGTATGTAGGACACCATGCGGAACACTAGAAAAGGCTCCTAGGGGATCTACTTCCAAGGATTTGTAGGGATGTTTCTTGAATTTAGGGTGAGGCCTATCAGTGATCTTCACAATATTCAGAGTAGACATCTTTTAAAAAGATTTGCAGAGAAGAACGAAAAAATACCTTTTGCGTCTTTTGGTTTCACGGAGTTAGCTGGATCGATTTCTGGATGAGTTGACTTCTGCAAATGATTTTAGATGAGCTTGAGGAATTTAGTTGCAGAGCATCTCTTTTCATTTCTTCTTGAATGTAGAATGAATAAATGTTTAATGAGGAAACCCTTATATTGCTCCGCAAACCCTAATGTTAGGTTGTAATAAATGCTTGACCTAAGTCATTTCGGTCTGCCTTATTCAGATGACTTGAAGAACCGGATCAATCTTGATCTTGAACATCTTGCAGATTTTCCAAATCTTAACCATAGTTTATTTGGATGTTTCTCTTATGAATCCTTCAATCCGCAACTCTTTTTGTGCCAGTTCCAGCACCAATTAGCTAGCTAGGGGAACAGGGTTTTCTTTGTGTCTCCCCCTGAGCCAGAGCTCACCTTTTTAATTTTTGGAAGGAATATCAGCACCAGAGTCTGGTGCGGATCCATCCCCTTCATTCTCTATACTTTTCTTTACCCAAATCTTGTTCATCTCCCTTTTAACCTCATCCGCATTCACCTTTTGTTTTCCCTTATCTTGATTCTGATTATGATGTACCGGACCTCTTTTGTCCTGATTCTTGCTTCTACAGAATTTTGCAATATGATCAGATCTATTGCAAATTTGGCAAACAACATTTCTTTGCATATTTGATTGATATCCTTTTGATCTGCATTGATTGGCCATATGACCTATTCTATTGCATGCAAAGCATCTACCATTGAATGACTTGTTTATTTGCATATTTCTACATTCATGAGATTTGTGACCATACCTTTTGCAGTTGAAACACTGTCCGGAGAAGGATGAATTAGTCTGATTCATTCTCTTTCTGCACTGATTAGCTTTATGACCAAAGTTATTGCAGTTGTGGCAGTATCCATTAAAGGATGGATATCTTTGAGCATTAGGCTGCCTTACCAGAGGTCTTCTAGGCCTGTTCCTTGGATTATCTGATCCAAAATTCTTTTGACCAGATCCAGAGCTTTCTCCTTTCTCATATCCCAAACCATACTTGTCATCTACCCTCTTTTGACTTTCAAGAAGAACTTCAAGTTGAGCAGAACTTATCTTGAATTTTTCTTTATATTCATTTGTTGTTTGAAGATCCCTTTTAAGAGAGACAATTTGATCCTCAAGTTTTTCTTCATTATCTTTAGCATCTTCAAGATCAAATTCAAGGTGTCTGATTATTCTATCCATCTTGTGGTAGTCTTCTGATTTTTCCTTGAGGGATTGTCTTAGATCATCTTCAGTTTTTCTTTTTTCTTCAATTTCTTGGGTAAACTTCATAACTCCTAATTCCATCTCATGTCTTACCATGATGATATCTTTTGATAACTTTTCACACAACTTGGTTTTCTCGTTCAAATCTCCACTTGTATCATTTGCTTCACTTTGATTTTCCAGTTGCTGAAGGTGCTCTTTTCTCTTTTTCATAGAGAGACTCAATTTCCCTTTTAGTTCATTTATGAAATCATCAGCCTGTTTGAGTCTTTCCTTTAATTCATTGACTTCAAAATTTGACTGCTCAAGATCATCTAGGGCAGACTTAAGTTGCTCCCTCATACCATACACATCCATTTGAATTCCCAGATCTTCCTCAAGCTGTTAGGCTCTGTTGTGAGGAACTTGGCTCTGATACCAATTGTTGATAACTGAGAGGGGGATGAATCAGTTATCCTAATTATTTCTGCTTTCTGAACCTTCTTATTGATCAATGTAGCATTAATTCAAATATGCAAGCATAACCATGAAATGGAAATACACATGACACAATATTTTGACGTGGAAACCCTGTTAAGGGAGAAAACCACGGGGTGATTAACCCAAGATTGTATTCTCTGTTAGAAGAATGGAAATGCAAAATGGCACTTGCCAATTAGGGCTCACTGCCTGAGCACACTGCTCACAAGAGGCACACTGCCTACAAGAGACACACTATCTACAATTTATAAAGAGTGTAATACAATACTTGAACTGGTAAGGAGCATCTACATATGCTGGAGTTCAGTTCCTGTTAGGCTCAGTACACTGATCTACTACACTTCATCTTTCTTCTTCTTTTGTGCTGCTCTTCTTTCACATACTGGACCTTTCTTGCTGCTTTCACTCTGCTCTATTGCTTTTCTTCGCACTTACTCAATATACCACACACACTCTCATATCTAAATCAATCCTATATATATCTGCACAAGTGATTTCATCACCTTTCTAGTCGGCATCCGGAACAGTTAATAATCTCCTCAAACTCTGATATGTCGGTTGAATCCTTGCACACCAAGTAATGCGGATCAAGCATATACTTGTAGAAGTCATCAATTACATCGGCCAAACATAACTTATGCCTTAAGAACCTTTTCCATCATCAATAACACATCCGGAATAATGTCTAATGTTCTGCCAGTTAGTTCTTCCTCTGTTCACACTATCACTTGGGAACCCGACACTCAAGCATTCATATTTCTTTATCCTTTCCATACCGGAGGCTCAAACTCTAGAATCTATCCATCAAGATACTCCTCTTGACTTCCCCAAATCCACACTTCACTAAGATATTTCTACTGAGAGATCCGGACCTGTCTGTCAGACCTAACTGACTGCTCTGTTCTTGCTTATCGGACCTCAACACTTCTTCAATCTGACTTCTGGTGAGGACCTATCATGTCTTGCGGATGTGTGGGATAACCTTTGTTGCCATCAATGACAACATTCATGAGTCCATATAGTGTCTCTTTCCAATAGTTTGGAATGGTACATCCGCAAAATGTGAATGATCATCTGATTCACCAGACGCCCATCTATTTGGGGATGGAAGGCAGTGGATTTTGTCAACTTTATATCCATCAAGGCCCAAAGTGCTAACCAAAAATTGCTAAGAAATCTACTATCCCTATCAAATATGATGGTTTGTGGCAATCCAAAGTGTACCCAAACATTTTCAAAGAAAAGCTTGGCAGTTTCTTTCGCAGAGACTCCTTTCTTGCAAGCCACTATGACAGCCATTTTTGAAAACCTGTCTACCACCACATATACACAATCATGCCCACATCTGGTAGAAGGTAGTCTAGACATGAAATCCATTGAAACTGAATGCCAAGGTTGGTCAGGGACTGGAAGAGGTGTATACAATCCTTGTTTACGATTGGCAGGCTTTGCAATGGCACAAGAAGTATAAGTTCGGATGTATAAAATGACATCATGTCTCAATTTGGGCAAATAAAAATACCTCTAAAGTTCAGCAATAGTCTTCTCCACCCCGAAGTGTCCTACAACAGGGTTGTAGTGTGCCTCCCATATCATCTTTTGCCACTCCTTGGTTGGAAAACATATGTGTCCCATATGACAGAGAATCCCATCCTTCAAGTAGAAATCAGTGGCTTGTTTTCCCTCTACTAGATTGTTGTAGATCTTAGCAAAATCAGGATTTGTGCCATACAACTAAGGCTAATTTGTTGTGTGGTGGCCACAAGAATCTAATACCGCTGTCAGGGTTGTGATCGGAGGTCTACTCAAATAGTTTGCAACTTCGTTAGTAGCTCCCTTCTTGTGGTAGATATTGAGATGAAATTGTTGCAAGTAGGCAGACCATCTTTGATGCCTATCATTTTGTAGCTTCCCTTGTGTTTGTAGAAATTGTAGAGGTTTATGATCCATGTGAATGATAGTCTCCTTCCCCAGAATGTAGTGTTTCCATTGTTTGCAGGCTTGCACAATAGCATACAACTCCTTATCATAGGTGGGGTACTTACGCACTTTTTCAAAGAAAGTCTCACTATGGTAGGCAACTGGATGCCCGTGTTGCATGAGAACTGCTCCTAGTGCATAGTCTGAAGCATCTGTTTCAATTTGAAAAGATTGTTGTAGATCTGGGAATGCTAGTACTGGTGCAGAACATAGCCTCTTCTTCAACTCCATGAATGCTTTCTATTGTACCTTTGTCCAGCAAAATTTTGTCCTTGGTCCTCCTCTCAGTGCTTGATTCATAGGCCATGCCAAATGTGAAAAATCAAGTACAAATCTCTGATAGAAATTAGCTAGACCCAAGAAGCTACGAAGTTCTGTGAAACTTTTGGGAGATGGCCAATCTTTGAGAACCTATATCTTTTCAGGGTCCACACGAACGCCTGTTCTATCCACAATGTATCCCAAATACTGAATACTCTCCATGCCAAAAGAACACTTATCTTTGTTAGCATATACCTTGTGTTGTTGCAAGGTTGAAAGCACTTGTTGAACATGCTGCAAATGGTCACCCCATGTTTCGCTAAAGATGAGTATGTCATCTAAATAGACGACAACAAAAGAACCAATGAATGGTCTGAGGACATTATCCATCAATCTCATGAATGTGGCAGGGGCATTGGTCAAGCCAAAAGGCATGACTAGCCACTCAAAACACCCTTCCTTGGATTTGAAAGCAGTCTTCCACACATCTGATGGCTCAACTAGGACTTGGTGATATCCATATTTCAAGTCAATTTTGGTGAAAAATTTTGCCCCACTGAGCCGGTCCAGCAAATCATCAATGCGAGGGAGTAGATATCGATTCTTCACAGTGATCTTGTTGAGAATCTGATAATCAATACAAAGTCTCCACGTTCCATCCTTCTTTTTGGCCAAAACAATTGGACTTACACATGGTGAATCACTTGGGCGAATGTGTCCTTTCTTGATCAACTCTTAAATCTGCCACTTGATTTCTTCATTCTCCAAAACTAACCTTCTGTATAGTGGCCCACTTGGTAATGGTGTCCCTGGAATTAGATCAATCCGATGCTTGACTTGGCAATGTAGTGGTACCCATGTTGGTGAATTGAATACATCCTGATATGTTGACAATATTTTCTCCATCTATTTTTGTTTAGCTGTGGTAGGGGACACTTTGGTATGACTGCTGGCAATAACGAACCTTGCCTCCTCAGGTCGAACCATTAGTAGGACAAATTTTCCAGTGTGAGCAATCAAATGCTTACATTGTTTTGTAGTAATCAAAGATACTGGTTCTACAAGACTTACCTCAGGTATTCGATACCTCTTTTCTCTCAACTTGATGGTAACGTTGCGTGGCCTTGACTCATAGACTCCATGGCGCTTGTACATGTATGGGTGCCCAAACAATACATCGCATACATCCAAAGGTGCCACATCACATATTACTTTATCTTTGAATGGATTGATAGAATAAGGTAAGCGGCACTATTTTTTCACTAGAATGTCTTGTCCCTAACTTACCCATCCCATTTGATATGGCTGTGGATGTCGTGTTGTCTGTAGATTTTTTCACAGTTTCAGCAGAGATCAAATTCTTTTGGCTTCCACTAGCCACAATGAAATGAAGAGCCTTTCTGTTTACCCACATCTGTGAGTGGAACCAGTGTTCATCATCTTCACGGGGCATGACTTTGGTAGTGGAAACTATGGCACATGGGTCAACCTCAATGATTTGTTCACCCTCATTTTGTTCACAAGGATTTGTAGGCAGTGACTCATGTTCCATCTCTCCTTGACAAATTTCTGCCAACAAAGTCTTTGTGGCACGGCAGTCTTTAGTGTTATGACCAGGACTCTTATGGAATTCACACATCTTTTGCTTACACTTATTTGTTGTTGATGAGGTCTATGAGGAAAAGTCCTTGGTTGTCTGTTTCCCACCAAATTTGTTACCACCTTCACCCTTGAATTTGTTGTTTGAGGGATAATCTTTCTTCCCCTTTTCTTTGAATTTCTCCTCTATTTTTACTGCATATTTGAAGGCGGTACCCAAGGTCTCAATATATAAGAAATCCATTTATGTCTGGATATACTGATGAAGCCCACTATGATACTTCAATACCCAATGCTTTTCTGTGTCACGGATTCCTAATTTTACAGAAAGTGCATGAAATGTATTTGTATAATCTTGAATAGATTGGTCCCTCTTTTGTCAAAGTAATTGCCATTGCATGTACTTCTCATATGAATTTTTAGGGTAGTATTCCTCCTTGATGTATTCCACAAATTCTCCCCATGTGGGATTGTCATCCTTCAACGTTTCAAAACCTTGGCTGTCAAGGCCATCATCCTTGGTTAGTAGTCTATTTTCCCAAGATTGTTTCACATGTTCCTCAGCTTTGAGGAGTGCAACAGTTATCTTTTCAACATCTGTGAAGTGGTTTACAGAAAAATATTTCTCTAATTTTGATAGCCAATCATCAACAGCATCTGCATTAATTTTTCCTTCAAAATTTGGAATTTTGAAATTTACTTGTACCTTAAATGGGGTGTGACCATGAAATGGCGCTCCAGCTGCACCTTCTGGTTGATGATTTCATTAGAGAATTCAAGAGAATTCAATCATCATATCCTCACGTTGCTTTGCCAAAGCTTCTTGTACCAGCTCCTTGAAAGGGTCGGATCCATCTCCTTGTTCTCCCATCTTCGGCCGTGTGCGTCTCAAGGGTAGGTAATCTGAAGGGTCTCTTGTTTGCAATCCTAACCTTGCATAACCAAACCGTGTACGATGTGACATATAGGAGAAAACCGCTCTAATACCACTGATCTAAATTTTAATGGAGAATTCAGATAACAATACCTAGCGTTGGGCCTGTGGTATTGTAAAAATAAACAAAATGCTCAATGTGCAAAACTTGTAAGAAGTTGCAGGCAACCAAAGAGGATTTCTTATTGCATCAAAAGTTGAATATATACAATGAGCAAGAATGTGAACGGTCACCTTATCCATAGAATTTGAAATGGATAGTTGGAAGGTGACAAAACTACTAAAATTCAAATTTTCAAATTTTTTCAAAATTAAAAAAAAAACTACTAAATTTTGGACCCCACTAGGCAGGGTCATAACTTCTACCCAGCTAGTCGAAATCTCGACATTTCAGACTCCTTGGAAAGATCTTCTGAAGAGCTAGATTGAGTTGTATTGAGCCCTACCTGCAGCTATTGCTCAAAAACAACCAGACAAAGTCTTGACCCCAAATTCCACTCCTAAGGCCTCTGAAAATGCCAATTACTAGGATGTAGACAAAACTAGAAAAAAAATACTGAAAAACTAGAATATAGTTGCATGAACAAATTTCACCCTAATGCTTCTGAATCTCTGCAGGATCACTTATGTAATCTGGTATTGTTATCATAATATATTGTGAGATGACACTCACCATGGTTTTTCCCTTTTTGGGTTTTCCACGTAAAATCCTGGTGTCTATGTGTTATGAATTTGTGGCTACTCTTCTCATGTTTACTTTACTTTCATGTTATTGAATTTGGCAAATGGATATGTGAATGTGTAAATGAAAAGGTTTTGAGAATACTGATTCACCCCCCCTCTCAGTATTCTCTGTACTCAACAATTGGTATCAGAGCAAGGTTCCTTGGAAGAAGCCAAACAGCTTGAGGAAGATCTGGGACAGTTCACTCATGGCAGCTAGGAGATTTGGAAATTTCTCAAACAATGTTGAACTGGAAGCAGCTGTTATTGATCTTGAAAAATGTAAAGCATAAATCAGGGATCTGAAGGATAACATACAAGAAGCTGATGAATGCATTCTAAAGATAAAAGAATAAGTCAAGAAATTTAAAGAAAAATACAAAGAAGTTAGTGAACAATTGATATCAGCAAATGAAACCCTGGATGATTTGAAAGTGGAAGTTATAGAAAGAGCTAAAGCAGAAGAAGATCTAAATCTGATAGTAAAAAGAAAGTTAGAAGAATGTGCTAAACTTGAAAAAGAATTTGTAAGCCTGAAATCAGATTTGAAGAAAGCTAAGAGTTATGAAGAAAAGTTCAAGATAAGTTCTGCAAAACTTGATGAGATGATTGCTAGTCAAAAGAGTTCTGATGACAAGCAAGGCTTGGGATTTGAGAAAGGAAAAAGTTCAAAATCAGGTCAAGCAAACACTGAGTTGAAGTAAAACAAAGGCAACTAGTTTAGGAATCAAAGAAGAAGACCTAGAAGACCTCCGGTTAGGTACCCAAATGCTCAAAGGTACCCATCCTTCGATGGCCATTGTTTTAATTGCAATAGGTTTCGCCATAAAGCTACTCAGTGTAGGAGTAGAATAAATCATAATGTTCCATCTTTCTCTATTCAATGTTTCAATTGCAAGAAAATTGGTCATAGATCAAATGAATGTAGAAGTCTAGTAAGGAATGGCTCTTACAATACAAGGAATACTCAATCATTCAATGGAAGGTGTTTTGCATACAATAGATTTGGACATATGGCTAATCAATGTAGATCAAATCCAATCAATAGAAGGAATCAAGGACAAAAGAATGTGGTATGCTACAATTGCAATAAGTTTGGACATGTTGCAAGATTCTGCAGAAGCAAGATTGAGGAGAAGGACTATCCTATATAGAAGAGGAAAACAGAGCAGAAAGAAGATAAAGGCAAGAACAAAGTTGATCAGGTTGAAATCAAGAAAGAGATGCAGAAGATTTGGATCAAGAAAGATGTCAATGAGGACAAGGATGGATCCGCACCATTTTCTGGTGCAGATACTTGCTTTCAAAAGTGAATTCAGATTTTTGGCTCAAGGGAGCTAAGTTGAAAATCCAAAACCCCCAGCCAAATAGTTAGTGCTGGAATTCGACACGAAGATATGTTGAAAAGATGCATATGACAGATCCTTCGAAAGTAATTCTGGTGAAAAAGGTTCAAGTGTGGAACATTGCAGAGCAATTTAACTTGACTGAACTTAATAGAGAAAGGTTTTGACAGCTTTTGAAAGATAGCATTTATGATGGTTAGGTTTTCGCAAGTGAAAGTTAAAAGGGTTGTATCTAAAGGAAGAATCACTTTGCAATCAACCTCTCAAGTGTCTAAGGCAAATAGAATTGAAAATCCTAGAAACTATAGTGATTTCCAAAAAAATTCAAGGTGAGATCAAGTCAAACCCTAATTCGGCAAAAGAGGTATTTACATCTTGAAAACCCTTCTATGAAGTCTAAATTATTCCAGAAAATGTTTACTCCTCAAATAATCGAGATAACGGAAAAGCCCCGCCCCAAGTTCAAGAAGCATTTCTTCATATCATTGGAAAATGATCCTATAGGGACATTCTCAATTACTCCACATGGAATTATGCACATGGAAGATGTTAGGGCATATATTCATACCAATTTAGAGGAATACGATTGGAAAATTATACTTGGATGAACTGACTACTGTTGATGTTGAGTTGAAAGATGAATAAAAGGTTCTAGGAGAAAAGAAATTGGACACCTGGTTGGACTTTCCTGCGTTCCCAAATGATACATGGGTTAAGTTTACTCTAAGTCGAATTCATGATGAGTTTTTGTGGCTTGATGAACCATATATGATAACTAAAGAAGCTATCAAAGCTGTAACTGGTATGAGTTCCTCCAAGAGGACTCCAGGTGAAAAGAAAATAAAGGACAATTTAGTAATGCAGCTAACAAAAGCCAAATTTGATAAGAAATCTCTCACGGTAAATGATATTAAGGATCTGGCTATCAGATTTGCATCAATGGTTGTTGGATAAAAAATATATTTTTCCCACATGGAAAACTTTGTGTCTGCACCAGCCATATACACAGCATATGACATGGTCAAAAATAATATGGATTATAACCTATGTGAATTACTCTGAAGTGAATTAATGGAGAACTTGAAAAGAACAAAAGAGACAAATTATCCCTTCAAATACATGGAACTTTGATCACTTGTCTACTTTTCTACTTCCTGAGAGAGCTACCCTGCTTGGGAAGCATTGTCTGGCTTGATCACACACCAGTAGCAACTCAAATAAGAAATCACCTGTAGAGTTTGGGAAATGCATATAGACAGAATGAAATCTTATGGGGATACTTCATGAACTTTCAAAAGAAAATGTTGTGTAGGGTCTAGATACCTAAAAATGTAGTGATGAAATATGACAAGGACATTGTATTCATGGTGAACAAAGACAAATGCTTCATGGAAGCTGTGGAACCAAGAACTGCATGGGTCCCTACATTAGGGTATGAAGTTGTAGAAGATATCCTAACTGAATTAGCTAATGAACTAGTGAATAAACCAAAAGATCTCAAAGAAGACAGGTTTGGGACATTCAAAAAATTATCTATGAAATATGAGCATTCAAAGAAAATATCAGATGAACAAACAAGTGAGGCAAAAACCAAAGCAGAAGGATCAAGACCCTTAAATGTTCCGGTGGAATGGAAGTCAAACACTCCAAAAAGAAAATGTGAGAAAACTGAAAAGGAAAAACATGCATCTAGCCCCAAGAAAAGAACAAGGATCTCATCCATTACAAAAGCCCCTACCAAAGTAGAGAAAGAAAATCCAACAAAAGAAAAGAAAAGAAAGAAAGTTACACATAGTGAAGTACAAGCGACAAGAAAAATTGTTGCAAATCAAGTTTTAATTGACTATGCTAGAAAGTTTTTGGAAAAACAACAAAGAGTACATATCCTAGACTCACCCAAGACTCTACAAAGACCAATAAATCTAGCTTCTATGTCTCCTGTGGAGAAACTCAAACTAGTATCAATCGTGCAAGCTAAGGCTCAGGAAGAAATGCTAAAAACATATATACAGGACATGAACTCATTGATGAGACATCTGGTATTCTGGAGAAGCTATTTCCCTCATACCAGAAAGATACATCAATATCATCAACTTCTCATCTCAAAGGTCTAATAAATTTTGTAAGTACTCATTTTTAATCCTTTGAATAGTCTACCGACATTAAGGTTAAAAATGAATATGAAGACAAAAGACTAGCAGTATCAAAAACTAAGTTAGATAGTGACAAAATTTTGTTAGAAAGCAGCATCAAGAATATGAAAAATGCAATCAAGGATGCCTATGATATATATAGATTTTGTCTGTCATGGCCTAAAATCACTAAGGAAATAGAAGAGAAAGTCAAAAGCTTGGAGCTTCAATTAGCAAATATTCCAAGACCTTCAATCCAGCAGTTGACTCCAACAAAAGCATGTAAATACAAGTTGTAAATATTCAAAGCAACATAAGCAATCTGACCAAGAAACAGGAAGAAATGAAAAACATTATGTGCCAGCCGAGAAGGGTAATAAGCCCTAAAATTGAGTTCATGACAAGCCTAGTTAAAAAAGCCTTAAAGGTTCAAAAGACAACTGGCACACCTATCAGTGCACATAAGGCAGAGGATCATGTGTTTCAATTAAATGAGAGCATCCAAAGTTTGAACAGTACTAAGGACAAGTGGGTTGAAGAATTAACAAAATTAAAGATTGAGTACAATAATATCCTTTCTCATGCAACTAATTGATTCAACACATGCGGCAAAATACAACAGTTTTTGCAGTTTTGTTGTCTCGACAAAATTTTGACTCTTGAACATACACCTTTGCCATTGATGTCAAAGGGGGAGAAGGAAACCAGTGAAAAATGGACAAACATCTAAGGGGGAGAAGAAATACAGAGTAAGGGGGAGCAAATAAACATTTTTCACTAAGTGTTGCCATCAATGCCAAAGGGGGAGATTGTTGGCAAGAGACACTGCTCTGATGAATGATTGAATGTTGTCATTGATGGCATCAAAGAAAGGAGATTCCACCGGCATGGAAAAGAGACTTTACTCTGGAAGGATAAATAGATAAGTATGGGTAGTATACATTATAGAGTATAAATGACAGTGTTTGTGTCAGTATGCCTATGCAGTTAAAGATAATTATATGCAGTTTAGGTATGTTATTCATAGATACTTGGTAATCATTTTCTCCAGTGTTCAAGTCTTGACTTCCTCCAGAAGTCATACTATGAAATGTCTAAGTCTGAGTGAGTAGAACTAAGACAGGAATAGTGCACAGTGCTAGAGTAAAAGGGTCTGCATTCCTCTGAAGTTGCATATTTTGTCTTGTGGTTCTGAAGGTATAATAAGAAGTCCAAAATGAAAGTTGGTTATGAATCGTTGAGTCTCATATGGTCTGCACTGAGAATTTTGATGTGATAGATGAATTGGTCAAGCATGTTCTTAAGAGACAAGCCGACATACATGTTAGATCTTTATGCAAAGAAGATATATTGTTTATACAATCAATCTAAGTGGTTGAATGATTTGTGCCAACCTATATGAAGATTATTAAATGATTGTTTGGGTCCGCATTATTATTTGTACACAAGATCAAGATGACAAGGTAAAATACATTGTATACACCTTTCATGTCTGGCTTGTTGGCCTGATTATGAGATGAATCTTGTTGTGGATATAAATACTTGATGGATTACGATGTTGAGGTAGAGATATATTGTGTATGTGTGAATTCAAAGTGTGAAGAATTATGAGCAGAGTACAGAGCAGAAAAAGAAAACAAGGGTAGAAAACATAGTATATGTAGTAAAGTTGAGAAGCAGGGCAGAATAAATGAAGACCTTTGAATCTGTGTATTGAGCCTTCAATGGAATTGTGATCCAGCATATGGTAGATGCATTCACGACAATTCATTACTGGCAGTGAGCCAATTTTCTTCTATCTTCTATCTTTCTTTCTTAGTGGACAGTGAGTCCACTTGGATAGTGAGTCCACCTGCAATGAGCATTTTTTTGGGCAGTGAGCCTTATGTAATATGGTATTGTTATCATAATATATTGTGAGCTAACACTCACTATGGTTTTTCCCTTTTTGGGTTTTCCACGTAAATCCTAGTGTCTATGTGTTATGAATTCGTAGTTGCTCTTCTCATGTTTACTTTACTTTCATGTTATTGAATTTGGTAAATGGATAAGTGAATGTGTAAATGAAAAGGTTTTGAGAATACTAATTCACCCCCCCCTCTCTTAGTATTCTTTGCACTCAACATTTATATCATTATAACATTAGAGATTTTCAATTTTAAGACTATTATTAATTTTTATTGTCTTGTTTCATTTCATTATAATGGATTTCTATCATGAGTAATATTATAAATACTTGATGTAAAAGGTAGAATTAAAATTGTAACAAAGAGAGTGGGGAGAAGGAAAATAAACCCTAAAAGCTTTTTTTATTATTTAATAACCTCTCCTAAAGTTTATCTTAGTTACATTATTTTTTGCCAAACTTATTCTACATGGATTTCTCATGTAAATTCCTTAGGTGTACTATTTTCTAAAAATTGATAAAATAACTCCTTTGCACCTTGTTAAACAATTTCTCATGAATTTATATGTATTACTTATGTGCATATTCATGGTCAAATAATAATAGAGATATCCTTTCTTTACATTATTTCCATAAAAGATCGCACCATTAGCACTTGGATAACGTGCAAAGACTAGTCAATAAACTTTTGGTAAGAGGATTTATGAAGTTTAGTAATGATGTTGTAGGAGAAATCAATAGCATACTACACTCTTCATCTTAAGGTTCTAATTTATTTTCTCATTCTTTTCTCCTTTTCCCTTCTCCTTTATCCTTTTGTAAACAATATGTTGTTACCCAAAATAACCACAACGAAAACCCTAAAACATTACTCAATCACCCAAGCTAGGGGTGTCATCAAGGTGATTGAAAGAGGTTTATCAATAGGTTAAGGGTGATTTAGGCCAACTTACAGGAGTGGGTAGACTCCTCTACACTTCAAGCTCAGCTAAGCTTAGGAGGGATATTCCTAGAGGTATAAAATGTTCCCAGAATTCATAATATTGCAGCAATACCCAAATGCAACTTTAATCCCAAAATGAAGTCAATAGATTAAAGTAAGCTTGCTGCTAAAACCTTTGAGTAATTTGATCACTGCGATATGCAGTTGCACCCAAATATGACAATATTACGTTCCTTGAGATGATTCCACTTATCTTTACATACACAACATACATAGTGCAAGCATGCATGTACATGATTCACCAATGATTAGAATAATTTTGTATCACTTCAGATTTTATCCCTGGTTATTGAACAGAACCATGAACAACATGTAAAATCTAACCTAATCCTACTCCTACAATGAATAGGATGGAGAGTTTGATTAAAAAGCATTTGATTCTTCCCCAATATGGACCGATGCTTATTCCATTGGGCAACAGAGTCATAGAATGCAAGGAGGAAGGAGAGACATCTAATAGAACATCCACATAACTAGATATGTATTTACATGCAAACCATAAATTACACCTTATACAAGGACATACTTAATAATCCATAAAAGAACTGTAATAATCCATACATAATACAAAGATGACCATTACAACGCTTGCAATGAATTAATATGCTACATCACATACATCAAATCTGTAGCTACATCCGTGCTAGCAAATGTGGAAAGAAGAAATCCTAGCTACATCTAAAAGAGTTCCCTAAATCATTATAATCAATCATGGAGACACACCACTGTATACAGATGCACTTTAAAAATACTTCCTATGTTGTATCAAATGTATTCCTTCACTTGTATACAAGACTTTTGCTTCGTTTGACACCTAAAAATCTTCCTTAGGAATTTATAGACTAGACAATTGGTTCGGCGACAAACCCTTGAAATGAATTATAATCTTCCATTTATAGCTTTCACAACTCAAATCTGATGGAATAATGGATGGGAAAGCCCTAACCACTCCACATGTTGCAATTAAAACCTCATTTTCAACTACCCATTTCACATTAATGATGATCCTAGGAATTGGGAGCATGTTTTCCTATGTTTCTGGGCACTTCTGGGCCATCCTGCAAGCTGATCAGATGTGGATATACAACAAGACATCTGATTAGAAAAATGTCTAGTTAGAAATGAAGCATTGCAAATGGATGTGGATATGCAATAGGATATCTAGTTTGAAATTTCTGCTTGAGAGATGTCTGGTTGGAAACAAGCAGTGTAACCAGATGTGTAACATGATATCTAGATGAGATATCCGGATGGATGATAAAGCATCGTAACCGGATTCAGATGTAACAAATCAATGGGATGTCTAGTTAGGAAAGGTCTGGATGAAATGTTTGATTGAATTGCTTGATGTTTGATCATGGCCTCATGATATTTCCTAGAATTGCATGAATTTGATGGACCGTGTCCTTTCCTAGACCTCTCTTGTATTCATTTCTAGTTCAACTGTGAAGGTAAGGTTGTCATTCTATGCCTTTTTTGATCTGTATTGAGCTATTCTTCCTTTGTAATGGCATCTTCATCAGTCTCTTCCTCCTTCTTCAAACCTGCCCCTTTCTGTCAATGATTTCACCTATCGACGAACTTGGCGATCGACGAACTAACAGGTTCTCGAACCACCCACTCTGTCGACTTCTTCAACCTTTTGCACTTGATCTTCCCTTAGAAAATTTCTTCCACTTTTCATTTCGATGACTTTGACAATCAGTGAACCTATCTGTTCATGAACTACCCACTCTATCAATGAACACTTAGATTTTCTTTCCCTTGCCTTGTTTCCTTATCATCTACTTGCTTCTCATTGGCGATCACTGAATAGATGAAATCATAAACTGATCAGTGAGTTTGCAAGTTCACCAATCCATTGATAAGCTTCTCTTTATTTTTCTTTTCTTGGCTTCATCCATCAGTCAATCACTCCATTGGCAAACTTTTGAACTAATCAGCTAGTTTGAAAGTTCGCAAACTAGTCGATCTGCTGATAACACTTTTATGATTTTACATAGGGGAACAAATCACTTATAATATTTTAGGTTTTTTGAGAATTTTATTCCATTTAGGTATCTCAGATCGAATATATTTGATGGAAGAATTACAGGATATGAATAAGGCAACCAGAATTAGGTAAGGCAATCAAATCTAGACATGATAAGACAACAAGATCCAGATAAGACATCTAGTTGAAATACAAAGAATTACAATCAGATACAGACATGAAAAGCAACTGGATCTAGATAAGACAAGGCAACAAGATCTGGATACACTAACTCGAACCCGATCTTGCACAATGGACATTCAATTCATCCCATGGTCCACATCCGGTTGGAGTTCAACATCTGATAGCATTCAGATGAGTCATGATGTCATACTCCAACCTAACATATTCCACATCAACATATGATAAGTGCAACTAGATCCAAACATGACATACAACCAGATGTTTGGCTAGAAATAGAAAGAAGTGCAATCAGATCTGAGAATGAAATACAACCGAATGTCTGGTTAGAAAATGTCTGGTTGGAGCAATGAGCATAACTTAGCCAAAATTCATCAGATATTCACCAAATTTGAACTGTAGGTACCCATTTGGATCCTTAACAAGATGCACTCATTACTTGGGAATGTTTCCAACTAGATCTATCAGATTTTTGAACATTTACCCCTTAGGAAAATTTTGAGGAATTTGACAAGATTTTACAAATATGAGGCTTGAAAATATGGGTACCAACAACATCATCCACCAACCACTCTTGGGATATCTAATATTTAAGGTATAAAGGACACCTATTTTTACTTCCCAACTCTCCTAGATACTTCCTAATATTCTTCATGAATTGCATGTCTCTTTCTCAACTAGTCATTTAGGGTTTTTGAAATCCTATGAGCAAGTGCATTGCAATTTATTCTAGCATGGGCTTAAGGAGGATATTAGGAAGTTCATCGTTGAATGTGATACATACCAACATCACAAGGGTGAAATAGTGGTAACTCCAAGCTTACTCCAGCCATTACTCATTCCTACTCAAATTTGGTATATTTCCATGGATCAATTAAGGACTCCCCAAATCTGATAACAAATTTGTCATACTACTGATGGTGGATTACCTCTCCAAATATGCCCACTTCTATTCCTTGGTACATCCATATACCTCCTCCACCATAGCCCAAACGTTCCTTGACCAAATTTTCTATCATTATGGCATGTCCTCTTCTATAGTCCCTAACCATGATGATATATAAATACAAGCCATTTTTAGAAATAATTAACTATCCTAGCAGGCACAATGTTGAAGATGAGATATGGATATCATCCTCAAATTAATGGTCAAAAAAAGATAGTCAAAAAATGCTTAAAAAGATATCTTTGATGTTTTGCATCTCAACAACACTATTGCGTCAAGTTTTTACCTCTTGCAAAATGGTGGAACAACTATTGGTAATTAAGGTGTCTCAACCTTTGCAAGTTCCTAATGTTGTATTTATTTATTTAGCACTATGTTGTAGGATCCCATAGTTGGTACCCTGTAAATTTTGGTGACTTTGTTAGCCATGGTTTCCCCCAAAGTAATTAATGGGGGCATGCAGGATGGGCAAGCGGCAGCCCCCCTAAAGCAAAAAATGACCTATATTTAATAAAGGCATCGGCGGTAATTTTGTTATTGGTCGACATGGATAAAATGACATTGGATAACTGACAAAGAGGCTTAATAAATAAGCGGTTGGTGAATGTGAAAGGTCATCGGATGCGAATGAGAATCAACTTTGTGTACTCCTAAAAGAACATGCATTGCAAGTGTGCTGTAATCATCTTTTGATTTGATAATACATTGTGCAAGTTTTGGAGTGTGGGGTTTTTTACTTGAAAGGGTTTTCCCCACATATATCTTGTGTTGTGAGTTTTGTATTTGCATTTGGATGTTTTTATAACCTTTTTGGTAATGTGCATCTAATAACCTATAGCTGTAAAAGTTAAAATTTGCATGTCTTTCCTCAGTCAATCAGTGTAGGAAGCATTTTTGCATACCTTGCTTCCTTTCAACAACACCTCTTATCACACAACCACAAAAATGACTCCATATGAAGTAGCTTACATGAATAAACCACCTACCATTCTCTCGTACATTCCTAGTAGTTCTCTAGTCAATGTCGCGGATACTACCCTCAACACACAAGACAATATTCTTTAGATCCTTCATGAAAACCTCCATGTAGCTTAGAATTACATGAAGCAACAAGATGATCAACACCATTCTAATTGTAACTTTCAACCTAGTGATATGGGTTTCCTCCTATTGAAACCTTATGAATAATCCTCCTTATGGATGAAAGGTTGTCAGAAACTTGCTCCTTGATTCTATGGTCCATACAATGTTCTTCAGTTGATTGGTCTTGTTGCTTATAAGTTGAAACTCCCACCTTCCTCTTTTGTTCATCCTATCTTATATGTCTCTTGTTTGAAGAAATTTCTTGGGCAAGAGGTCACTACTCAAATTGTGAGCTCAATGCTAAAGAATCCATTTATCTCTAGACGCAAGTAGTCTTGGATACACACTCCCTCCAACTTTACAACTACACTATCACTAAGGTCCTAATCTAATGGTATGGCATGCACCATAAAGATGCTATTTGGGAACCAGTTCATCACCTTCAACAACAATTTCCTTCCCTTCAGCTTTGAGGAAAAAGATTTTTAGGGGGAGGGGATGTTAGGACACCTTAGTCCTATCTCTTTATTTATTGTGACAAAGGCTTTGGATGTATATGCTTTGTAAGTCATTTCTTGAGATATTTTGAATAATCCCATATACTGGGGAAATATTAGTTAGCTTGAATAGAATTAAAATTGTAGATACAAAATTTTGACCATGTCTTAACATCACCAAATTCATCTCGCATATCTTCTTCTAATGTTAATTAAATAAATTACTTGTTTAATAAACCAGTTTGACCATCCTCCAAATATTAATTGAATAAACCATGTTTATTTAATTAATAAATTCTATTATCTTCCTAGCATCAATTAAACAAATTACATCTATTTTAATCAATTCAACGTTCTTCTAGTGTTTTGGCCTTTAATTGAATAAATTCACCGTTATTTAATTAAATCCATCTTTCCCTCATCACTCCCCAAAAAATTAAATAAATGCAAAATATTTATTTAATTCATCTAAAATACCCCTTAATCATTAGTTGATTAAATAACCCAATTTAATTGACTAATTCATAATTTGTACGTTCCCAAATCCAAATAAGCTATGTCAACCTTACACATGGTTCAAGGTTTGCACAAGGCTCCACACATGCACATGGCTCAAAAAATCTCCATTTTCAATCTCATCCCTCCATTTAATCAAGAAAATCCTCACCATCCATATCCTTCTAATCTTTTCCCTAATCATGTGCACAATCACACGGTGTCACACATTGGCCTTTCAATCAAGCCTCGCTCTCCATATTCAAGATCTAATCTCATCCATCCATTGTTCCTGATCCAAATCTATAAATACCTGTTATGTATGTGTTACTAAATTATGTTTGAAGCCTAATTTAGTAAGGCCTAACAGTAGTTGTTGAAAAGGGAGATAAGAAATTTTTTTATACACAGGATCATCCAGTTAATGTCTGATTTCTTGGTAAAGGAGCTATTTAATGATCATTTATCAAGATCATGTAACAGCTCAAACTGGGCTGTTACACCATCCTGGTAAGTGAAAATGAGGAAAAACAAGAAGACAGGCATTCAAAAGATGATAGGTATTTATTTGAGATCATATTTCAATTATGATATTGTTGTTCATTCAGTACATTTCAGTACAGTTTCAAGAAGGAGGTATTTATAAACTATCAATTCATCATATTTAAACATATGTTTTAAATGAAGTTTAGTTGTTTTCATACTATGTAATTGATTCATAAAGAAAAGTACACGGAAGTCATTACATAATAAGAAATAGGTAATTATATTCAAAAGAAATGTTTAAATATGTCCCACACAAGCTATGAGAATGACTGAAAGATGCAATATGAAACTAAACTATACATCTAAAACAAAGAAAAGAGCATATGAGGATAATAGGGACCCGTCATTGCCTATGAATGAAAAATCCCAAGGTTGACCAGGTCCATCTTCAGCTCCCTCTATCCGGTGAGCTCCAAAGATACCTGTAGGAGAGAGTTGTTAGAGCTCGGGGTTCAAATTCTTTTCATATACAAAAGTAACAGATATATAGTCTACCTTCATGAAGCATCAAACTCATATGTTCAGTTATCATAGATACAAAAGAAAAGCAGAAGGAATGGCTGAACAAGAGATGCAAGTACCAAATTAGAGGACAAAATCAAGGAAGAGAAGCATCATGTCCTGTAATTCAATGTATGTTTTATATTCTATCATGTTTGTTGAATGTGCAGGTATAGGTGAAATATATCAAGGTCAATCACTAAAATAGCATGTGGAGAAAATGTGGCTCCCACAAGGGTTGAGTCTAGCATGCCTATGAATAGCCTTTTGTCATAATATAGTCAACATTGTGGATCATTCATAAAACAAATGACATTCACAAGGAGACATCATCCTACAGCCATTCCAGATAGATAGACAGTCATAGCTTCAAAAAGAGCAAAATAATGCCAAGGGTAACCAAGACCATGAAATAGTACAGTTCAGTCTTGAAGGAGGTTACAGATCACTGCTATATAGAAGCCTATTAGTCATTAAAGGTCATACAAAGTGCAAGACAGCTATGGAGTAATGAGACAATCATTTATGTCCTGCAAGGCAATGAAAGAGCAAACGAAATAAAGGAGCAATCATCATGTATTTGGGAGCATTAAATAAAAATCAAGAAGATCAGCCACGCAAATATCCTGTAGCAGTCAAGTGCATGATCAAGAACATTTTTAGAGAAGGATGAAACCCTTATAAGACAAAAGACAAGGAACAATCATATCAATATAATGATCTTCATGTTTTCCCAACTCATCAACACCCTGCTAAGTCACACCCAACACTAACAAAGTAGTGAACAAGTCTCCTAACAGAGGTAAGCGATGCCATAGAGAGCAGATAGAAGATACAGTATGAAAATTATAGGATCAACTTAAGAGTCTCAAGCCTGGCAAAATAAAAATGAATAGCCATATCAAAAGGAAAAGTGCCTTTCAACTAACCCAAATGCATAGCATGTAATGCTAATACACAAATAAATAGCAGTATACTATGATAAAGAAAGGAAAAACCACAAGTAGATATACAAAAAACAACATTCATGATGTAAGTACAATTCACATGAGTGTTTTAGAGGAGCTACATGATATTCAAGAGAACAGTGTCAAGATATTAAAGCACAATACAATAGAGTAAACTGCATTCACTTACCATACTAGTGATAGTGATATAAAGCAAGGACCAAAGCTTAAGATTATCAAATCAAGAACTATAGTTACTGTGGTAAACAAACAGTCTATTGAAGTAGTAAAAGAGAAGTCTCAACATGGTCATTTAAAGAAACTTACTAGTGCACTGTCTCAGAGTAGTAGAATAAAGAAGACATAGAAACCTTCAAACCACTGATATCACTATCAAGTTGCCAAAAATGGAATTTTATATCTAGAACTAGAGCTTATAGTAAGATGCCAGGTCAAAGCAACCAAATGAGCATGAGAACTATCATTATGAAGGTGCAAAGGATGGAGGGCATGGTGAATGTCATTAATGAGCAAAGCATCAAGATCAAGTGTGTGTTAAACCTCAAAGGAGCAGAGTAAAATAAAGTCCTAGCTAAGGTTTGTAGAGAACATAGAAAATAAAAGAAAAACCTTGCTTTCATTTTGTGCATAGGTGAAACCCTAGCCTGTAGAAGGCAATCATGATACAACAACAAAGGCAGAGGGTTGTGAGATACAAAACTTAGAGACCAAGCAAGCCATAGTGATAAAATTTCTTGAGAGCTTGAGTAGAGATAAAGAAGGTGGTTCTCTCACAAGCTTTTCAAAGGACATGCACCAAAAGAGTCTACAGTTTGTATGGTTTTTCTTCCATTATAACTATGTGCAGAGACATGTCATGTATTTAGGAGACAGACAAACCAAATGTTAGAAGACTAAGGTTCAATATGAAGAGAAGCAGTCATAGAATACAAAAATAGAAAAAAAAATGATTGTCATATCAAGGGACAGTCACTACAGTGACAACAGCAAACTAAACAAGGAGTTGAAACCCTAGTCAGGGCCTTGAAGGCTAGAGCAACAGTCAACCTTTATTGATGCAAATACAATTAAAATGCAAATAGAGCAAGCTTATAAATATAAATCCCTCATGGTTTTTTCTCAATTATGCAAGGTAAAATAGAGTTTTTCTGCCTCCTATAACTTCTCATCAAATAAAATGGCATCAAAAGGATAGAAGTCACATGGAATAGTGAATAATATGCTAGAAAGAAATAGAAGAGCAAGATAAATGGGTGCTTTCATCATTTTTCTCTGTATAAATGGCAGAATCAATAGTATCAAGGAGAAAAACTTACCAGTCAGCTACAAGAAGAACTTTCATGTCAGAAGAAACCTCTAGAAAGCTTCACCTTGCATCTCAAAACCCTACAAACGGCACTCTCTCAACACAGGAAAATGCAAGAATGAATGACTTTATGGTTTCGAGGATATTTTGTTATGTTGTCGAGCCCTAAGAGTATGTCTTTTGACTTTAAATTTTGAAAATCATGAAAAAAGATCAAATGGAAACTGTGGTGAATGACTTTTAGTCATAAAAACCTAATGATGCCCAAGGGAGGCCCGTGAGGATATGATAACTTTTACAAGTGCTAAGGTTTGATAAACCTTAAGTCAAAATAGAATCATTGCAAGGGGTCAATGAAGCACTATGAAAGTCAAAGGGGAGTTATAAGGAGGATACTATTTTTTGACTTTTAAACTAAGGGAGAATAAAAGAAATGGAAAAATAATTAGAATCTCCTTAGTTTATCATGATTTGGAAACCAATTTATAAATGTAAACAAATAATAAAGTAATAAATTATAAATTACTTTATTATTTGTCATGAAAATGTAAAAGCAAGAATAGACAAATTCATAACAAATAGTAAAGTAAATCATGATGATTACTTTATTATTTGTTCACATTAATTTCTTCATCTCCAAAATCATGCAAAGTTAGGAGGTAGAGTTGACTAAGACATTTGGTGTATTTTCCTTGATTTATGGTCAAACTAGGAGAGGTTTGGAGTTCCACATGGTCAAACAAAATGTGAGAGGCAGTTTGGAGCTATTTTTACTCATTTTGGATCAGTTATGAGGCCTCATTTTTAGGTTTTTCTCTTTTGCTCATAAATCAACTAGGAGGAGATATTTTTAGAGTGCAGTTGAACTGCAGTGCTTTTTCCATGCACTTGAGAGTTCATTTTGTATATGGGAGAGAAATCTTAGGAATTTTTTCTTAGTTCTTGCCTTCTTTTTTTCTCTCACACATTGCAGAGAATAGGAGTGTTTTGTAACTCGTTATTTTTAGATCTATAGAGTACAGCAGGTTACAGGTTCACATTTTGTCTTATGTAGTTCTTTTTTCCTTCTATTTCCATTTAGAATACATCAAATTTCCCCTTTTTAGATTAATGCAAGTGCCTTTATGAGTAATTTGATGAAATTATTGTGTCTTAACCATTAAAGCCTTTAACTTTGACTCACTCATTATTGTGCATCCATCACAGGTCTCAAGTTGTGCTTGTTTTCATTTTGGTCTTAAAACTATGAAAATGTATTTTCCTCTTGAAAGAACAAACCGTTTGGCGTGCTTTAGAAACACTTTTGTGATTAAGTCATCATTTTTGAACTATGTAAATAATTTGCTTGGAAATAGTTATGAATCATTCTGCAAGTTTTATTGTCATATAGGTGAATGACCACAATTTTAAATTGAGTTTATTGTTTCATTACAATTCTTTCTATCATTTTTCCTACAAAGTCAATTTACTATTAGATCAATCATAAGGGAACCAGCCCACAATCTGGAGGTCTACCTTCACCATAGGGCACCCACAACCTGAAGGTATTCCCATGTTACATAGGATTGTTGAGCCTCACAGTTTTGCATCATGGGTGCAATCCTAGTTGATAACAGTTTTTGGCATGCCCGGTGGGACTCTGAACTAAGTTCAGGCCACTAGATACTATTTCCATTGTTGTTTTGGTATAGACAGCAGTGGTTCTTGATCTTTTGAGGTTATAAACATATACCTAGTGACTCTGTTCTCTAATTTTTAAAGTAGATCTAGTGTGAACAGCCATAAGAAGAAGTATATACTAAAGGATTTGGTGTTTCCTTCAGTGTTATCATCTTTTTAGAGGTAAAATCTTCAAACACTATGGCGACTCTAAAAATATATCAGCTGGTTTCAGTAGCCCAGGAATATACAATGAATCAGGTTGGTGTTGTCTTTAATGTTCCTATTTTGACAGTCATATGATTCAGATCTTTCATGTAAAATGTCTAAATATTGCAGGAATTATGGTGATTCTTTGCCATATCATGAAAATCCAAGCTTTAGGCCCTCAAACGATCATTTCTCTCATTATAACCAACATTATTAGCCTTCTAGCCAGCCATATCAGATTGAGAATGTTGTTGGTTTCATCCCATTCAGCCATACAACAGCAATATATCAGCATGCTCAACATGCTCACCTCCCAACCACCCCTGCTCAGCCTTCATGGAAGCACACCTATGTTCATAATCAACCCCAGGAAGAATTTTGTGTTTCCAATCAGCATACTTTCTCTGCTGCTCAGCCTCAGTATGATGATAGCATGAGCATTCAGGATTTTGCTTTGAATTTTCAAAGACAATTATATGATATTGATAGAGAAAGAGAGTATAACATGCATTAGGAGGAATTGGCTTATCAAGCCTATCTTCATGAGCAGGAGTTGGAGGCACAAAGGTTATAGTTTGAAGAAAGTCTTAAGAGGGAGATAGTAGCAAAAGAAGAGCAGATCAAGCTTTTGGTTGCTCAATCACAAAGGCATGAAGTCCAAACAGCTCCTTTCATTCGAGATCAACATGTTCAAGTAGAGATTCATAAGCATAAGTTTCCAAGTTTCAAGCAAAGTGAGCCTCCTAACCCTCCTAAGGTCAAGATTCCTAGTTTTAGAAATCCTTTACCATTTCAAGAGCCCAAGTTGGCACAATCTAAATTTATTATGCTTCAAAACCAGCCAATTGAGGAGCCTTTTTTCCTCCAAGAAACTCCCCAAAGTCTCCAAATTCCAAGTTTTAGAAGTTCTAATTTTGCTCAGGAGTCTTTTTGCATTCAAAACTAGTCCATTAATCCTCAATATCAGTCATATCAAATACCTGAATGAAGTCATCAAATTTTTGAACAACCATGGTAGCCTTCTTGGACTAAGTATCCTGATCATAAAATGCCAAATCTTGTTAAGGCTACCCCTCCCATACTAATCCAAAATTAGGAAGAGGAAAAGGTAGTAGAATCTAAACCAGTCAAGATTCCAAGTTGGTGTGGTGAACAGGAGCAAAAGGTTTTAGATCCCAATCTAATCAAAATTTCAAGTTTCAATCCAGTAGTTAAAGGTTCTTGCATTTCTTTTTGTGCAACCAAATCAGAAAAATCAGATGTGAAGCAAGAGGTTACTGTTGTTTGTGTTGCATTCCCAGCTGAATATGAGCATGATGCATACGAAGAGGATGCTGGTTCAAACTTGACACTGAATCCTTTGCATTTTGATTCATTTAAAAAAAAAATTAATGTTGTTTATGAGATGAATGAAAGTAGAGTACAGAGGTCACAAGGTGAAAGTCTTCAGTTGCAAAGACAAAATGCCCAAGTTTCATTGGAGAAAGCATTGAATGAGGAGGAAGAATCAATTTCTTTGTTTGATTGATTACCTAGTTTTGTTGAGCCAGATGAGGAAAGCATGCTCATACCAAAGGCAACAACAAAGGGACAGCAAGAGGATGCAAATAATTGTGATAGTGTGTTGGCCTACTGAGCACAAAATGAGGATAGTCTTGTTTTGGAAGATGAAGAGATTGTTGTTCCTAGGAACCTTCAAAGAGATGGTAGCTTTGATGAGTTATTGGATGTCATAATAGAAGAAGATGATTCATTATGTTACAAATATGTGCCTAAGCAATGTTGTCATTGATGTCAACATATCTTTGTTGCCATTGGTGTCAATTATATCCTATTTTGTTGTCTGTATAGAAGACCAAATTGTTGAGGATATTGAGAAAATTAATAAAAATTAATGTATGCAGACCATATGGATGTTTAGAGGTTTGCCTAAAGAAGCTCCAGTTATGATTTGAGAAGTTTGCATTAAGATCTAAGGAAGTTATGGCCATCTGAATAGAACCGGTTCCTGCAATACTCAAGAGAGATAGAGTGACAGGAAAGTGGTCTGAATTGCTCTGGTAACGTAAAATGATGATCTATGAATCTAGAGGCATGTTTGGGAAGTCAGTGTGTATCATCATTACAAGTGGTTCATGGTTTGGAGGTTCGCAAGCAATCCTTCTAGTTTGACAATCATGGCAAATAGTGTTCTTGAGGTTTCAAATAAAGATGCAAGTGATTCTGATGAGTTGGAGGAGTACGAATGTTTCTGTTGAATTCAATGTGCTTGTAGAGATCTCTGGATTGTGTAGCAGTTGTGTAGCAAGTCCGCATTGAAGTTTG
Source organism: Cunninghamia lanceolata (assembly GCA_027924645.1). Classification (NCBI taxonomy): domain Eukaryota; kingdom Viridiplantae; phylum Streptophyta; class Pinopsida; order Cupressales; family Cupressaceae; genus Cunninghamia; species Cunninghamia lanceolata. Next base: position 21,322,877 of record BSBN01000627.1, read on the forward strand.
AGCTTGCTTTTGAAGATTTTCCTTTTCGTTGTTGATGTTCTTCCCAGTCTTGGCCGACCGGATGATCCTAGCATATTGCGGATAATCTAAGAGCATCTTATGAAGCATGGCATGTTTGTAGAGGAAGATTCAAGTCTCAATTGTGTTTGGCTAACAATGTAATGATCCGCGTCAAGTTTAGCCAACCTTGTTGATCATTCCAAGGTTGATGAAGCGTACAAATACTTGTTGAAGAGTTGTTGAAAATCATCCTTGTGCAAAATGAATTAAATATGAAAGAAAGGATCAGAAGCAGAGTAGAGAAGAAGAGGAGCAAAAGCAGTATAGAAGTCAGAGAAGAAGAATTTGGAGATAGAAGTAGAGGTTTTTGTGAGCATTAAATGAAACTGAATCAGGCATGAAAAGATGTTAAATATCAATTAGTTCTTTCTGTGTTAAACTCAAATTTCTTGTAGGCAGTGAGCCTCTCTTTTGAGCAGTGAGCTTTGGGTAGTGAGCCCGAAGGCAAGTGCCTTCTCATTCTTTTAAGTGCTTTTAACAGGGTACGAATCTTGTGGACTAACATCCACTGTGGTTTTTCCCTTAACCGGATTTCCATGTCAAAAATTTTGGTGTCAAATGTGTTGATCGTGTTTCTGCTTATGTGATGTTGTTTCATGCTTTAATGTTTACATCTTAAATCAATTTGCAAATTGTGAAAGAAGACTAAAAGAAAGAAAAGATTAAATTTTGGGACAACTAATTCACCCCCCCTCTCAGTTGTCCGGTGTAATTCCAATAATATGTATCAGAGCCAAGTACCTCTAAAAGAAGCTTGACCAATTGAGGAGATCCAAGATGTCGTCTTACAAGAAGGAAAGTCTGAGATTTGATGGAACAAATTATTCCCTCTAGAAGGTATACATGCAGTGTCATCTGGGATGTATGGGTGATGTCTTTGGGTTAATAACAAAGAATGAATATAAGATTCCAAAGAATGGACCTTCAACTATAGACGAACTCAGAGATGCTGAACACAACATTCGAGCCAAAGAAGCATTATTCAGTGCCCTATCTGATACTGAACTGACAAATGTCCTAGATCTTAAAACTACTCATGAAATCTGGAATAAGTTGGAAAATCTGTATGAAGGTGACAAATATGTTAAATGTGCCAAGCTACAAAGCCTGAAGGGTAAATATGAAATATTGGTAATGAGTGAAGATGAAAACATTACTTCCTACATGCATAAGGTAAATGAACTTGTGACTGGAATCAGAAATGCAGGTGGAGTATTGGAAGAATAAAAAATTGTTGCCAAAGTGCTCAGATCCTTACCTGTAGCATACAGGCATTAAGCTACAGCCATTGAAGAAATCAAGACAGTAACAACTATCTCAAGGGATCAGTTAGTTGGTAAGCTTTCAACATTTGAAATGAGTGAGTTTGGTGATTCTCTCCCTAAGTCTGAATCTGCATTCAAGGCTAGTGTGTATGGAAAGCAAAGATATGATCTGGATGAAAGTTCTTTAGGAAGATCAAACAAATTTGTGAAGACAAGGAAGGATCTTGAAGATGACGAAATTGAGACTGTAGATCTTGAAGCTCTTATTGCCAGAAGAATGCCAAGAGGATCCAATAAGTATGAAGGAAAGTTGCCACTCAATTGTTTTGCTTGTAATAAGATTGGTCATTTTACCTCAAGATGTCTGGACAGGTTTTCAAAACCAAACCCTAACAGATATAAAGGTTAGAAAAAATGTTACTATGTCCAAGAAACTGGAGAAGAAGGAGTCACAGATGATGAATCTGATCATGGAGGTTCCACTGAAAGTGATTGGGTGTTCATTGCTATCAAGGAAGAAGATCTGGTGTCCACTGAATCTGCTAGTTGTGTAAATATGGAAAGTGCCTTGGTTGCTCAGGTCATTGAAAAGGATGAATGGGTGATTGATAGTAGATGTTTTGATCATATGATTTGTGATAAAAGTAAGTTTGTAAGCTTTGAAAATTATGAAGGTGGGTTTGTGAAATTTGGACACAACTCAGCTTGTAGAATCTGTGGCAGAGGATCCATCTCTTTTGATGGTAAGAATAACACAAATGATGTTCTATATGTGGAAGGACTAAAGCATAATCTTCTTAGTGTTGGACAGTTGGTTGACAAGGGTTATGATCTCTGATTCAAGGATGGTAAATGTAGAATCTTGGAAAGCTGTGGAACTGAAATTGCATCTAGTACACAAACTAGAGGTAACATCTTTCAATTAAGTAGTTCTGGAAAAAGTTGTTTGATTGCACAAATAGATCAAAGTTGGTTGTGCCATAGGAGAATGTGTCATGTGAATTTTGATAACATTGTCAAGATAAGTTCTACTCAGGTAGTGAGAGATCTTCCAAGACTTGTAAAACCTAATAACATATGTAGAGAATGTCAATTGGGCAAACAAAGCAAAACATCATTCAAAAGTAAAGAACAATTTTCAAGTGGGCGACTGGAACTTGTGCATACTGATCTATGTGGTCCTGCTAGAATTAGGAGTGTGCAAGGAGACAAATATTTTATGTTGCTGATTGATGATTACTCCCGGATGATGTGGGTAACCTTCTTAAAACAAAAATCAGAAGCTCTTGACAAATTCAAAGTGTTCAAAGTTATGGTGGAAAATGAGATTAGTGTGAAGATAAAGTGTCTGAGATCCTACAGAGGTGGAGAATTTACATCCAGTGAGTTTGATTCATTCTGTGCAAAGCATAAAATAAAAAGATAGTTATCTGCTCCTAGGACTCCTCAGCAAAATGGAGTTGTGGAAAGAAAGAACCGGACCATTCAAGAAGTTGCCAGGACCATGATGTTGGAAGTAAATTTTCCTCAAGTCTATTGGAGAGAAGCTATAAGTACTTTTGTCTACACTCTTAATTGGGTGCAGATCAAAGGTAATTCAGTAAGACACCCTATGAACTATGGTTTGGTCATCCTCCTACTGTAAGATACTTCAGAGTTTTTGGTAGTAAATGCTATATCAAAAGAGATGAGGATCTAGGAAAGTTTGAAGCAAGAAGTGATGAAGGAATTTTTTTGGGTTACTCTATCAAAGCAAAGCATATCGATGCTTTAACAAGAGGTTGAAAAAGATTGTTGAAAGTGCAAATGTTAGAGTTGATGAGAGCAAATAAGGACATTCCAGGCCTTGTGGTTATGATTCAAATCATCAAGATGAAAATCCAAGTCAAGAAAGGCAAGTGCAAACTCAGATTTAGATCCAGATTGATCTGGTTAATCTAGTAATTCAAGAATATAGTTCAGAAATTGAGGAACAAGATCAAGAAACAGAAGCTCAAGCAATTCCCAAAACACCCAGGTATGTAAGGATGAATCATCCTGAAGATCAAATCATAGGAGATGGAAGTAAAGGTGTTCGAACTAGGAGAAGAGTTGTTGAAGCTCAAGAAGATATTTGTTTAATTTCAAAGATTAAACCAAAATTAGTAAGTGAAGCATGTAATGATGAAAACTAGGTAAAAGCAATGGAGGAAGAACTAATGCAAATTGAAAAGAATCATACATGGGATCATGTCTCTAAACCTCAGGACAAAAATGTCATTCGATCTAAATGGGTCTTCCGGAATAAATTAAATGAAGATGGTGAAGTTGTAAGAAATAAGGCAAGGTTGATATGCAAAGGATATTCTCAAGTGGAAGGAATTGTTTTGAAGAAACTTTTGATCCGATGGCAAGAATAGAGGCAATCAGATTGTTTCCTTCTTTTGCTGCTTATAAAGATTTCAAATTTTATCAAATGGATGTCAAGTCAGCATTTCTAAATGGAGAGTTAGAAGAAGAAGTCTACATTGAGCAACCGGAAGGATTTTAGTTGTCTAATCAGAGAGACATGGTCTGCAAATTGAGCAAAGCATTATATGGACTCAAACAAGCCCCAAGAGTCTAGTATGCAAGATTAGATAAGTATCTGCTAAAGCTAGGGTACAACAAAGGCACTACTGACAATAATCTTTACTTCAACATTGATCATGAGAATATTCTGATTGTTGAGGTATTTGTTGACGATATTATTTTTGGTGGAAATGAGAGCGTGTGCAAAACATTTTCTAATCAAATGCAAAGTGAATTTGAGATGTTCATATTTGGCGAGATTAATTTCTTCTTAGGGCTGCAAATCACTCAATCAGATAAAGGTATCTTTATATCTCAGTCCAAGTATGTGAAAGAATTGTTGAAGAAGTTTCAAATGGAAGATTCAAAGCTAGTAGGTACGCCTATGGTAACCAGATGTAAGTTGAGTAAAGATGATGACTCCCCTAAGGCAAATCAGAAAAGGTATAGATCAATGATTGGAGGACTGCTCTATTTAACTTAGACCGGACTTGATATCATGAATACAGTTGGGCTTGTAGCTAGATTCCAAGCTGATCCTAAGGAATCCCATGTTGTAGCAGTCAAGAGAATTTTTAGATATCTCAAAGGGACAATTGATTATGGATTATGGTATCCAAAGGATGATGACTTCACTCTTCATGCATATACAAATGTTGATTGGGCAGGAGATGTGGATGACAGAAAAAGCACTAGTGGTGGTGCATTCTTCTTGGGAAGTAGATTGGTTTATTGGTTGAGTAAAAAGCAAGAGGCAATTTCCCTATCTACAAGAGAGGCTGATTATATAGCAGCAGCAAACAATTGTACTCAAGTCTTGTGGATGAAGCAAATGTTGAAGGACATCAAAATTGTGTTTAAGGCTATCACAATCTTCTGTGATAATTCAAGTGCAATAAGTATCTCAAAAAATCTGGTGTTGCATTCAAAGACAAATCATATATCTATCAAGTTTCATTTCTTGAGAGAGAAGGTAAATGAAAATGAAGTCAAGTTGGAGTTTGTGTCTTCCAAAGATTAGATTGCAAATATTTTCACTAAGCCTCTTCCAAAGGATACTTTTGAGTATCTTAGAGAAAAGTTAAGCATTATTAACCCTCCTGATCAGAACTAAGATGCACTAAAGTGCGTCAATCCAGTGGAATTCATATTCATATCTTGTGATCTAGATTGATGTTAAGGAGTTACTACTCAAGGGGGAGTAGTCAGTATGCAAATTTTGGAATTAGTCTAAAGCAAAAAGGGAGAAAAGATAGCAAATATGTGCCCTTTTCCATTGATGTCAAAGGGGGAGAGAAGTCCTGTGAAAAACTAGTTGCTGATGTAAGGGGGGGCAGTAAAGAAAGTAATTGTAGAAGTGAGAAGAGAAAGGAGGAGAAGTTCTTGTCTTGATGGTTGAATTCAATTTTTCACATCATATGTTGCCATCAATGACAAAGTAGGAGATTGTTGCAAATATGTGCCTAAGCGATGTTGTCACTGATGTCAACATATCCTTGTTGCCATTGGTGTCAACTGTATCCTATTTTGTTGTCTGTATAGAAGACTGAATTGTTGAGGATATTGATAAAATTAATGACAATCAATGTATGCAGACCATATGGATGTTTAGAGGTTTTCCTGAAGAAGCTCTAGTTATGATTTGAGAAGTTCGCATTAAGATCTGAGGAAGTTATGACCATCTGAGTAGAACCGGTTCCTGCAATACTCACGAGAGACAGAGTGACGGGAAAGTGGTCTGGATTGCTCTGGTAACGTAAATGATCTACAGATCTAGAGGCATGTTTGGGAAGTCAGTGTGTATCATCAATACAAGTGGTTCATGGTTTGGAGGTCCGCAAGCAATCCTTCTAGTTTGACAGTCATGGCAGATAGTGTTCTTGAGGTTCCAGATAAAGATGTAAGCGATTCTAATGAGTTGGAGGAGTGTGGATGTTTCTGTTGAATTCAATGTGCTTATAGAGATCTCTAGATCATGTAGCCATTGTGTTGGAGATCTGCATTGAAGTTTGAGCTCGCTTTTGAAGATTTTCCTTTTCGTTGTTGATGTTCTTCCCAGTCTTGGTCGATCGGATGATCCTAGAGTATTGCAGATAATCTAAGAGCATCTTATGAAGCATGGCGTATTTGTAGAGGAAGATTCAAGTCTCAGTTGTGTTTGGTCGACAGTGTAATGATCCGTGTCAAGTTTAGCTGACCTTGTTGATCATTCGAAGGTTGATGAAACATACAAATACTTGTTGAAGAGTTGTTGAAAATCATCCTTGTGCAAAATGAATTAAATCCGAAAGAAAGGATCAGAAGCAGAGCAGAGAAGAAGAGGAGCAAAAGTAGTATAGAAGTCAGAGAAGAAGAATTTGGAGATAGAAGCAGAGGTTTTTGTGAGCATTAAATGAAACTGAATTAGGCATGAAAAGATGCTAATTATCAGTTAGTTCTTTTTGTGTTAAACTCAAATTTCTTGTAGGCAGTCAGCCTCTCTTTTGAGCAGTGAGCTTGAAGGCAAGTGCCTTCTCATTCTTTTAAGTACTTTTAACAGGGTATGAATCTTGTGGACTAACATCGACCATGGTTTTTCCCTTAACCGAGTTTCCACATCAAAAATCTTGGTGTCAAATGTGTTGATCATGTTTCTGCTTATGTGATGCCATTTCATGCTTTAATGTTTACATCTTTAATCAATTTGCAAATTGTGAAAGAAGACTAAAAGAAAGAAAAGATTAAATTTTGGGACAACTGATTCACCCCCCCCTCTCAGTTGTCTGGTCTAATTCCAACATTTTAACAATGGAGGAGGAATTGACATGGTAGGTTATCATGCAAGGTGAAAGTAATGAACAACAAGAGGGAAGGTTTGATGAGAGCCTCCATGAGCAGAGTGAGGAAACTCGTCTAGATTCAATACAAGATTATGAGTTTGATGAGAATATTTTCTCTAGTATCATAGAAGATTTTTGCTCTAACATTGATGATAATTTGATTCCATGTGAATCAGCAGTATGTGATTAGCCTATTCAGGTGAAAGAAGTAGTCATTTCTTCATTACTGGATGATAGATCAACATCTCCTTCAGATTAGATTGAAATTGTGATAGAAGATGAAACAACAAATAATCAGCAAGAAACCAACAATAATAGTACAAATTTCATCCCTTCCAGAGGATGCCCAATCAGAAATTTAGCCAAGAGGGGTACCGATAAGATACAACCAGTTGTCAATGATCCTAATGATGAAGTTGGAGCTATAGAATAGCAAACCCAACTCACCTATTCATTCCAAATTGGTCGTATGCTTGATCAAACTCAAGAGGTGAGTGAGTTTGGTTATGTTCTTCATGAAGCATCGCAACAATTTGTGGGGTATCTTCTTCTTTCCCACTTCTTATCAGTAGTTCATAACCTTGCAAAACATCCTATGTTGGTTAGAAGGGGGAGTTATTTTACAAAGCCAGTTAATGGGTTTGTTTGACCAGCTTCTTTGGCTAGATAGAGTGGATTAGTATAGGTTAGGTTAAGTTTTCATTTTCCAAGAAGGGTTGTTGCACATGTTTGCTAGATCTGTCCTAAACATAGCCATGTAGTTGTTTTCAGTTTTAGTTTTGTTGTTGTTCATGTTTCAAACAACTCAGTTATTGAGGTTTTCAAAGTTCAAGGACAGATAATTGACTCTTATGCCCAATGGATGAAGAAGGCCACTAATCCTATTATGTTTAGCAGGCAAACACCATTGAGAGGTTGCCAAAAATGTTACTAAATTATGTTTGCAGCCTAATTTAGTAAGGCCTAACAGTAGTTGTTGAAAAGGGAGATAAGAAAAAATTTTATACACAGGATCATCAAGTCAATGTCTGATTTCTTGGTAAAGGAGCTATTTCATGATCATTTATCAAGATCATGTAACAACTCAAATTGGACTGTTACACCATCCTGGTAAGTGAAAATGAGGAAAAACAAGAAGATGGGCATTCAAAAGATGACAGGTATTTATTTGAGATCATTTTTCAGTTAAGATATTGTTGTTCATTCATTACATTTTAGTATAGTTTCAAGGAGGTATTTATAAACTATCAATTCATCATATTTAAACATATGTTTTAAATGAAGTTCAGTTGTTTTCATACTATGTAATTGATTCATAAATAAAAGTACACAGAGGTCATTACATAATAAGAAATAGCCGATTATATTCAAAATAAATGTTTAAATATGTCCCACACAAGCCATGGGAATGACTGAAAGATGCAATATGAAACTAAACTATACATCTGAAACAAAGAAAAGAGCATATGAGGAGAATAGGGACCCATCATTATCTGTGAATGATGAATCCCAAGGTTGACTAGGTCCATCTTCAGTTCCCTCCATCCGGTGAGCTCCAAAGATACCTGCATGAGAGAGTTGTTAGAGCTTGGGGTTCAAATTATTTTCATATACAAATGTAATAGATATATAGTCTACCTTCATGAAGCATCAAACTTATCTGTTTAGTTATCATAGATAAAAAAGAAAAGCAGAAGGAATAGCTGAACAAGAGATGCAAGTACCAAATCAGAGGACAAAATCAAGGAAGAGAATCATCATGTCCTGTAATTCAATGTATGTTTTATATTCTAACATGTTTGTTGAATGTGCAGGTGTAAGTGAAATATATCAAGGCTAATCATTGAAATAGCATATGGATAAAATGTGGCTCCCACAAGGGTTGAGCCCAACATGCCTATGAAAAGACTTTTGTCATATTATAGTCAACACTGTGGATCATTCATAAAACAAATGACATTCACAAGGAGACATCATCCTACAGCCATTCCAAACAGATGGATGGTCATAGCTTCAAAAAGAGCAAAATAATGCCAAGGGTAACCAAGACCATGAAATAGTATAGTTCAGTCTTGAAGGAGGTTACAGATCACTGCTATATAGAAGCCCATTAGTCATTAAAGGTCATATAAAGTGAAAGACAGTTATGGAGTAATGAGATAGTCATTTCTATCTTGCAAGACAATGAAACAGCAAAACAAATAAAGGAGCAATCATCATGTATTTGGGAGCATTCCGTAAAAATCAAGAAGATCAGCCATGCAAATATCCTATAGCAGTCAAGTGAATGATCAAGAACATTTTTAGAGAAGGATGAAACCCTTATAAGACAAAAGACAAGGGATAGTCATGTCAATATAATGATCTTCATGTTTTCCCAACTCATCAACACCCTGCTAAGTCATACCCAACACTAACAAAGCAGTGAACAAGTCTCTTGACAGAGGTAAGCCATGCCACAAAGAGTAGATCAAAGATATGTATGAAAATTACAGGATTAGCTGAAGAGTCTCAAGCCTGGAAAAATAAAAATGAACAGCCATATCAAAAGCAAAAGTGCCTTTCAAATAACCCAAATGCATAGCATGTAATGTTGATACACAAATAAATAGCAGTATACTATGATAAAGAAAGGAAAAACCACAAGCAGATATACAACAAACAACATTCATGATGTAAGTACAATTCACCTAAGTGTTTTAGAGGAGCTACATGATATTCAAAAGAACAGTGTCAAGATACTAAAGAACAATACAGTAGAGTAAACTGCATTCACTTACCATACTAGTGATAGTGATATAAAGCAAGGATCAAAGCTTAAGATTATCAAATCAAGAAGTATAGTTACTATGGTTAACAGACAGTCTATTGAAGTAGTAAAAGAGAAGTCTCAGCATGGTCATTTAAAGAAAATTACCAGTGCACTATCTCAAAGCAATAGAATAGAGAAGATACAGAAACCTTCAAACCAGTGATATCACTATCAAGTTACTAAAAATGGAATTGTATATCTAGAACTAGAGCTTATAGTAAGATGCCAGGTCAAAGCAACCAAATGAGCATGAGAACTATCATTATGAAGGTGCAAAGGATAGAGGGCATGGTGACTATCATTAATGAGCAAAGCATCAAGATCAAGTATGTGTTAAACCTCAGAGGAGCAAAGTAAAATAAATCCCTAGCTAAGGTTTGTCGAGAACATGGAAAATAAAAGAAAAACCTTGCTTTCATTTTTTGCACAAGTGAAACCCTAGCCTGTAGAAGGCAATCATGATACAACAAAAAAGCTAGAGGGTTGTGAGATACAAAACTTAGAGACCAAGAAAGCCACAGTGATAAAATGTCTCAAGACCCTGAGCAGAGATAAAGAAGGTGGTTCTCTCACAAGCTTTTCAAAGGACATGCACCAAAAGAGTCTACAGTTTGTATGGTTTTTCTTCCATTATAACTATGAGCAGAGACATGTCATGTATTTAGGAGACAGTCAAAATGAATGTTAGAAGACTAAGGTTCAGTATGAAGAGAAGCAGTCATAGAATACAAAAATAGTCAAAAATGATTGTCATACCAACGGACAGTCACTACAGTGACAACAGCAAACAAAACAAGGAGTTGAAACCCTCATCAAGGCTTTGAAGGCTAGAGCAGCAGTCAACCTTTAATGATGCAAATACAGTTAAAATACAAATAGAGCAAGCTTAGAAATGTAAATCCCTCACGATTTTTTCTCAATTATGCAAGGTAAAATAGATTTTTTTGGCCTCCTATAACTTCTCATCAAATAAAATGGCATCAAAAGGATAGAAGTCACATGGAGCAGTGAATAATATGCCAAAAAGAAACATAAGAGCAAGATAAATGGGTGCTTTCATCATTTTTTCTCTGTATAAATGGTAGAATAAATAGTATCAAAGAGAAAAACTTACTAGTCAGCTACAAGAAGAACTTTCATGTCGGCAGAAACCCTCCAGAAAGCTTCACCATGCATCTCAAAACCCTCTAGGTGACGCTCTCTCAGTATAGGAAAATGCAAGAATGAATGACTTTAGGGTTTTGAGGATATCTTGTTATGTTGTCGAGCCCTAAGAGTATGTCCTTTGACTTTAAAAGTTGAAAATCATGAAAAAAGATCAAATGGAAACTATGGTGAATGACTTTTAGTCATAAAAACCTAATGATGCCCAAGGGAGGCCCATGAGGATATGATAACTTTTACAAGTGCAAAGGTTTTGGTAAACCTTAAGTCAAAACAAATTAATTGCAAGGGGTCGATGAAGCACTATGAAAGTCAAAGGGGAGTTACAAGGAGGATACTATTTTTTTACTTTTAAACTAAGGGATAATAAAAGAAATGGAAAAATAATTAGAATCTCCTTAGTTTATCATGATTTGGAAACCAATGTATAAATGTAAACAAATAATAAAGTAATAAATTATAAATTACTTTATTATTTGTCATGAAAATGTAAAAGCAAGAATAGACAAATTCATAACAAATAGTAAAGTAAATCATGACGATTACTTTATTATTTGTTCACATTGTTTTTTTTCATCTCCAAAATTATGCAAAGTCAGGAGGTAGAGTTGACTAAGACATTTGGTGTTATTTCCTTGATTTATGGTCAAACTAGGAGAGGTTTGGAGTTCCACATGGTCAAACAGTATGTGAGAGGCAATTTGGAACTATTTTTGCTCATTTTGGATCAGTTATTAGGCCTCATTTTTAGGTTTTTCTCTTTTACTCGTGAATCAACTGGGAGGAGATATTTTTAGAGTGCAGTTGAACTGCACTACTTTTTCCATGCACTTAAGAGTTCATTTTGTATATGGGAGAGAAATCTTAGGATTTTTTCTCAGTTCTTGCCTTCTTTTTTTCTCTCACACATTGCAGAGAATAGGATTGTTTTGTAACTCATTATTTTCATATATATAGAGTACAGCGGGTTACAGGTTCATATTTTGTCTTTTGCAGTGCTTTTTTTCCTTCTATTTCCATTTAGAATACATCAAATTTCCCCTTTTTAGATTAATGCAAGTGCCTTTATGAGTGATTTGATGAAATTATTATCTTTTAACCATTAAAGCCTTTAAGTTTGTCTCACTCATTATTGTGCATCCATCATAGGTGTCGAGTTGTGCTTTTTTTCATTTTGTTCTTAAAACTGTGAAAATTTATTTTCCTCTTGAAAGAACAAACTGTTTGGCCTACTTTAGAAACACTTTTGTGATTAAGTCATCATTTCTTACCTTTGTAAATAGTTTTCTTAGAGATGGTTGTGAATCATTCTACAAGTTTTACCATCATATAGGTGCATCACCATAATTTCAAATTGAGTTTATTATTTCATTACAACTCTTTCTATCCTTTTTCTTGCAAAGTCAGTTTACTATTACATCAATCATAAGGGAACCAGCCCACAATCTGGAGGTCTACCTTCACCATAGGGCACCCACAACCTAAAGGTATTCCCATGTTACACAGGATTGCTGAGCCTCACAGCTTTGCATCACAGGTGCAATCCTAGTTGATAATAGTATGAAAAAGGGGGAAAAGGGTTCGAATCAATGATATGCCTAAATCCTCCTTTCAATACACACATTCAAGGACAATTAACTGAGTTGAATCACAAGTTTTGCAAGCTGATTCACCTATAAGTTGGTTGTCACTTATAATGATAGGAAAATTTTGAAATTGATTATTAATGTGTTAATTTAATGCCTAATTATGCTCAAAACCCTAATTATGCAAAATCGTAAACAAACAGACAAATTTTGACAAATGCTCGCACATAGAGAAGGTAAATAAAGATCAGATACACACCAAATTTCAAAGTTTAGGATCCTAAAATGTAGGGGGAAAAGGGACTCGTCCCCAAGCCCAAGGTGGGATTTTCTTTAGGGGTTTCTGGACTCCTGTCACTGATGATCCCTATTTTAGATATTTTTGGGTCTACAAACTTGGAGGGCAAAGGGACTAGCACCAAGCCCTGACTATGTTCTTTTCCGCTTCTTTCTATCGGATCTGGAATCCTTATGCTCTAAAACACTCTTCTATAACTCCACTCTTCATGATCCAATACTTGTCATTTGCAATCACAAGAAGAGGGGTTGGGGGTTGTGGTGTTTAGGAGCTTGCCTTAGTCAAGCCCCAGAATTGCATTCAAGCCTTCCAACACCATTGTTTGATAAAGAGTGCATATCCTTGCAAGATAGAGGCAAAAACAAATTGATAAATGATTTATTCAAACACAAATAGATATCCCCTTGGATGCGTAGCTCTCACAGAGATGGAAACTCTTTCATGCCATGAGGATATGGATTGCTAAAGCCAAATATGTATAACAAACACAATAACAACACAAGTATGCTCTGTAGCACAATGAAAGCCTTGAATATCCTTAGCATAAGATCACAAGTTCACATTATCCATCTAGTTTACAAATAAAGTCCTAAACATGCTTATATATGCATTCCTGCTACAAATTTTGTAATTCAAACTTAAGATGCGGCAAGGAAACCTTTTAGTGATCACAAAACCAACATTCAAATTTGGGACCCCACCAAAATAGGGTAGGATAAGGGCTCAAGTGCCCTTGCCCTAGGACCTATTTTGGGTCAGGATTAAGGCTCACAGATGTCCCTCAAGCCCCATTTGACATGGGTTTCAGGTCATTTTGTCTTGGGAGTTAAATCTAACGTGCATGATAAAAAACAAGGGAATCGGGAGCTAAACTTAGGAGGTAAAAGTCCTAGGGGGACATTTTATGACATAATAATACCTCATCTTATATGCCATTTCATCATCAACTTGGAAGGAAAAGACATGTTGTAGGAATCTTGAGCAACCTAGACATCTTTCCTCAACAACAACAAATCCATTGAGCACATCAAAGACATCAAGGGTTTGCTTTGGTGAGATTACTAGTTTTATTTCATCATTGTTTGTTCCCTTTTAGCTCAATATAAGGTATTGTTAAGTTTCAAATTAGGATCTTAGTATGCATTTCTTAGTTCCTCATTGTTTCATATTTTAGCATATATATTTTGGCACACCTGATGGGACCCATGTTCCTATCCATTCTTGACATTTACAAAATATTTTTTATTTGCAAATTTTTACTCCTATTTGATATTTTTCCCAGTATGGCATAGGTAGACTATGTAACGGCATAAAAGTTCTCTCTCATGGTGTACATGCACACCTTTTGGCATTGTTGCACTAAGTTCGATCTTAAACCCTAAACCTTGCCTATTTTGTTGCACCTAAATAGTCAGTGGTGCAAGTGCCTACTAAGTGGCACATGTGTTTGTTGTAGCATTGGTGTCTATTGTGTGGTGTAGGTGTCTAATGGGTGGTACACCTACACTCTATGTAACAACACATGCATTTTAGATTAGGCATTTTCTTGTCTTATTAGTTTTTAAGGACTAATCCTAATACTTACAAGTGTTTTCTTGATTTGTTTATGTTATTTATTGACTCTTTGTTACAAGTTTATTTGCCAAGGTTAAATTATAACATCAAACTACTAACGTGTGTGGGTTGTAGGATTCACTTAATAAAGACTTATTCACCAAACCTGATTTTGTTTGTTGATCATTTTCTTTAAAGCAAATTAACATTATTTGTTATATTTGTGTGTCTAAATAGAAATAACAAAAATGTTGGAAGTGACAAATGAGTGAGGTGTAGAGCAAGAGGAGGGTGAAGTCAGTGAGGATGGTAAATTAGATGAGGTAGCTATAATTGGCAACCTTATTTTGGATGCAAATGTTGATCTCAACAAGGAGGAAGCTAGAGGTGAATGGATGGCAATGGGGAATCTTTGTATTCCTGATGAATTCCTTAATTCCAAGGTACAGATGCTCAAGAAGTGAGCCATTATTGCAAAATTCATAGGCATACGGCCTTCCATGAAGCAAATCAAGGACTGGATCAAGCACAAGTGGTTGGGGGTCAAGCCTAAAGTAAGCTTCTTGGTGCTAGGGTTTTTGTAGATTGTGTTTAAGTTGAAGTTTGAAAGAGATAGTATTCTGAAGGGAGGCCCCTAGTTCATGGGCAATTCAGGACTCTACATTAAGGTTTGGTCATTGTGCTTCAACCCGCATTTGGAATTAATCAAAGAAGCCCTGATCTGGGGGAGAATGTACAAGCTGCCCCAGGAGTTATGGATGGAGAAAATTTTTAAGCTAGTAGGGGAAGCGAGAATTTGTGTGCTGCTCTGAGGCATCACAGAAAGGCAAGTTGGCGACATATGCCAGGATTTGTGTAAAAATAGACTTGAGAAAACCTATTCACCATGCCATTAGGTTATCCTTTGTAATCTAGGATTAGTTGCAGGAGCTTGAAAATGAATGCCTACTGATTAGGTGCTTTAGTTGCTGGAAGGTTGGTCATTTATCCATGCAGTGTTCTTATCAGAAGGAGGAAAAGGGACAGAAAAAAGTGGTGTGTAGTCCTAAACCCCCCTTAATTAGGGATGTTGAGGAACGGGTTGGGCCTATGACCAATGGAGAAAAACTTGAGGAAGAAGGAGAGGTTGAGGTGCTGGTTAGGAATAAGGAGGTTTTGGAGATTGTCATCGAGCAATTGGCGGATATGGGATGTGCCAATTGTGCCTTGGGAGAGGGGCAAATCCCTAGGGGTTTACAGAGCTCAGAGAGCAGCTTCAGGCTAGGTGTGTTGGCTGATAACTATTCCAGTCCTTAGGATAAGGTCTTGAATCTTCCCTTGCTGATAGTGTGCAGGGAGTGCCCTAAGGAAAGTGATCTCAAAGGAATTAAGCAAATGAAGGTGCTCTCAAATGAGGAAGGAGATGAGGGGGATAGGGAGAATGATTGGCAGATAGTCACCAAGAGCAGGAGGAAAGGTAAAAATAATATCCTAATGGATGTTGGCGGCCCTGTTGTGAGGGGAAGGAAGACTGATGTTAGCAAGACCAAGAACATGGATTTGGTGGAGGTAGGCAAAGGCACTAAGGACACTTTGCACAAGTTTGTCAAAAAGGGAGACGAGCACCTCCAGGTAGTAGGTAAAAAATAAGGTAATCAGCTGGAATGTCTGTGGCCTAAATGGCCTACAGAAGCACTGTTTGGTGAAATAATTGTTAGAAGTAGAGGCTCTTGAGATCTATTTGCTTCAAGAGACTAAGTTAGACAAAGATGGGATGAGTAATTTTGTGGGTAGGATTTGGAAATGGGGAGAGGGTTTGGCGGTTGGGGCTGATGGGACAGCTAGTGGTCTAGCAGTTTTATGGAATAAACTCAGTTTCTCTAGTGAGGAGTTTTTGAGTTCGAAGAATTTGCTTTCTGTCACATTGAAGTCATCCCAAGGGGGAGGGAGTTTTTTATTAACTAATGTTCATGGCCCTAATCTAGAAAGAGATAGGGTCAGGTGTTGGTACAGGTTGAAAGCTTTCAGAGATTCCTTCCCAGGGGATAATTGGCTTGTTGGGGGAGATTTTAATGCAACTCTCTGTCTTGAGGATAAGAAAGGAGGTAGGATGTTGGGTAGTCTTGGCTCGGCTGGCTTTAGAAAGGTTTGTGAAGAACTATTTCTGGTGGATCTTGCCCCCAAGGCTGGCTAGTTTACTTGGACAAATAGGAGGATTGGGGAAGAAAATATCTTATGCAAGTTAGACAGGTTCTTGGCCAATTTGGATTGGCTCCTCTCTCCAATTCAATTCATCTCTAAGGTTATTGATTTAGGAGGTTCAGATCATTGGTTGATCATATTGCAGTGTTCCTTTGGTCAGAGACCAAAGAGGTCCCCTTTCAAGATGGAGACTTTTTGGTATGAACATCCTGATTTCCTCATAGAGCTAGAAGGTTGGTGGGGCAGGAAGATCAAAGGCAATAGTAGGTATGTGATCTTCAAGAAATTGTAAGAAACCAAGAAGGCTACAAGGGCCTAGAATAGGCAAGTGATGGGAAATTTATTTGAGGCTCAGACTAAGGTGGAAGAAGATTTAGCTCTGGTTGAGAAAGATATTGATGATACTGGAATGGTGGTTGAGTGTAGAAATAGAGAAAGGAAGTTGTTAGAGGAACAAAGCCACTTTCTGAGGATGGAGGAAATTTTTTGGCTTCAAAAGTCTAGGGTGAAATGGGTCAGGGAGGGGGATAAAAATACCAAGTTCTTTCATATTTCTATGAATGTAAGGATAAATTTTAATAGGATCCTATGGGTGCATCTTCCCTATGGCTCTATTGTAGAGGATATTGGTGCCATTAGAGAGGAGGGGAAGTGATTTTCCATGGAGCTTCTTGGAGAGGTGGGGGTGAGGGATGAAGAGGCACAAATTGATATTCTCAGTAATAGCCCAAGGCTAGTAGATGATAATAAGAATGTTGGGCTTATTGCTTCATTCTCTAAGGAAGAAATTAGAAAGGCCACTTTCTCCCTGGGTGCACTAAAAGACCCTAGTCCAAATGGATTTCAGGTTGGATTTTTCCAAAAGTTTTCAGAGGTGGTGGGGGAAGATGTGTGGATGGCCGCCGAGGAATGTAGAAGAAAAAAATCAATGATGAGAGCACGGAATTCAATGTTTTTGGCCCTTATCCCCAAGGTAAGGAACCCAAGATAATTCAATGAGTTCAGGCCTATAGCACTATGTAATAGAATTTATAACATTATGACTAAAGTTATGGCCTCTAGATTGAAGCTTTGTTTGGAGGAAGTTATTGCGGATGAATAGAGTGGCTTTTTGAAAAAAAGACAAATTTTGGATGGAGTTCTACTGGCTCACAAAACTATCCACTCAATCAAAGATAGAAGGAAGGAAGGAATGATCCTGAAACTAAACATGAATAAAGCATATGATTGGGTTTCTTGGGAGTTCTTGATTAAAGTCATGAAAAAAATGGGTTTTAGTGAAGATTGGTGTGATTTGATTCATAGTTGCATATCCTTTATTTCTTATGTCGTATTGATAAATGGGACTACCATAGATTTCTTCCATGTGAAGAGAGGGCTCAAGCAGGGTGATCCTTTATCACCTTTCCTCTTTCTCATTATGGTTGAAGCATTGAGTTATGCATTAAAGAAAGCCTTGAGAGATGAGCTTATCAAGGGGTTCCAAGTGCCAAGTGGTTCCCCCAATCTCATGCACTTACAGTTTGTAGATGACACCTTGTTTTTTGGTGAAGCCACTACTAGGGAAGCATTGGGGCTTAGAAAGGTGCTCTAGAAGTATGAGGTGGTGGTGGGGCAAAAATTCAATCAAGGTAAGTCTTGAATCTTCTTTCTAAAGGATTTATGTGCTGAAGCCTTAGAAGTACAAAGGATTTTAGGATTTGAGGTTGAGACTCTTCCCAATAATTACCTCGGTATGCATGGAGAGTTGGCTTCATGGAAAGGGAAATGGCTCTCTTTGGCTGGGAGAATTGCTTTGATCAAGGCATCTTTCATAGCGGTTCTCATTTACACCATGTTAGTTTTCCATATTCCAAGCAAGGTTGCCCACACTTTGATAAGAGCGTGAAGAATCTTCTTATGGAGAGGCACTGATAAGGTCTTCAAGTATAGTTTGGTGAGATAGGATGAGGTATGCTTACCTAGGAGCAAAGGAGGTATGGGATTCCAGAAACTTAAGATGGTGAATAAAACTCTTAGAGCCAAGCTAGTTTGGAGAATATATGAGGAAAAGGATAGAATGTGGAGCAAAGTGATTCAAGCCAAATATCTTCAAAATAATGTAGGTAATCTCTTTGATCAAAATGCTTTGTTGCCTAAGGGTTCTAGTGTTTGGAATTTTCTAAGAATATGTAGCAATATCCTAAGGCTTGATTTGGTCTGGAGGGTGGGTGTTGGGAACAAGGTGAGATTTTGAAGGGATGTATAGATTGAGGATAGGCCTTTAATGGACATTGGTCATTTTAGACCTCTGGGGAGGCTATGGAAGCTCTTTTTTGCCCTCTAGTACAAGACTACATTAAGGAGAATGATGGGGTCAGGAGATGGGTGACTTAGGACAATCTGGGAGGAGGAATAGATTCTGTATGGAAGGAAATTTGTGCGTCCTTGAAAAAAGGCCTATATTGGGAGATGAGGAAAGGCAATGGAGATGGCAAAGCGACTGTCAAGGATGTCTATAATATTTCTTTCAACTAGGGTCATCATGTTGGCTATAGTGTAATAGGTAAGATATGGAACCATCTATGTTTGTCAAAAGCTAATGCCTTTCTCTGGATAGCATGTAAGGGATGGGTAGTGACTTGGGATAGACTTATGAAGATAGGCGTTGACAAGGGTCATTAGTCCTCAGGATTTAATCATATTTCATGTGTCAAATCCAGGGTTGTGTCCTTAGCTGTCTGCAATTAGGAATCCTATAGTTGCTAGTTTATCTAACTAACTCTAATGATCTCTATTGATTGAAGAAACTACTACTATTGATCTATCTGCTATGAAAATAAATTCTAGGAATATTGAAAACAAAGCTGAAACAATAAATTGCTAATGTATATCTATACTATTCCATTCAATTGAAACATACATTTATCTAAGAGAAGATAGTAATTATTTCCTTAAGCAAAATCTGAAATAGAACAACAAATAAAAGAATCTAAAACAAAATAGTAAACAACAATACTAGCCTTCTGCCTTGGTGCTGGGGAGTGGGCCCTTGCTCCACACCCTTAGGGTTGAAGGCCAAACCAATGAATCAGCACAAGAAGATAATATCACAATTTACTTTCAGTCCAATTCCATCAGCTTTTGTATTCAGAAAATGTCTATATCAAAATGAGATTACAATAACAATAATTTGTTGTATCTCTACTGCTACCTTTGTAATTTTATATCTAATCCAGTGATGAGATATCACTTACCTTAACTAATAGTTCATCTATGAGATAATATCAATCTCTTATTCTACTAACCATTTAACTACAGAGTAAACATTCATTCAAATAAAATAGGTTTAGTGGAACAACAATCTCACTAAACCTAAGTCTTAGTTTCAAATACAACTGGTCAATGAGGCCCTGAAATATAAGTACTTAAATCAGTTTGTCAAGAGCTCATGCAAAATCAAAAGAAAGATAAACTTCTAGTAGTTAACTACGTTCTTCATCCGATTACTCAGGTTCTGATTAAGTAATATCTGGAATACCCCAATTACTACTGGAAGTGTTGACTAGCAACGTGCTGGAAATCTACATCTATGTTGAGGAGACTCTGGAGGTGTGTACTTCTGTCTGCAGCTCTAGAGATATGCTTTATGACCTTCTGTTCAGCTCCAAAGATATGCTTTTGACTTCAGTCGAGCTCTGGAGATGATTCTCCCCCTTTATCTCAAAATCTCTCCAATCATATTGAAAAATATTGGAGACTAGTGCAGGATCCATCTATCAGCTCCAAAGATTATTAGGACCACCTCTGGAGACGACCAAAATTATCTTTGCCTGAACATCTGCACCTGTAGATTCAAAAAGAGATAATTTCTGCATATTTCCATTAATTCAGTGCACATTAGTCCCTCAATTAGAAATCATGATTTTAAGCAATTCATCTCTTATTAATCATAATTCAAACAATCTTGTTAATCTATTTTGGTGCAGTCATCAGGACAATGGAATAAGAAGGAAGGAAAAAGAGGGGTAAAAAGGTGTATTTCATGGGTGCTACCTGGCACTCATCGTCCCCCTCGTACTTAAAGGTTAGAAGGTCCTCTTCTTTCTCACAATCTGGACTTATTTAGGTGGAATATTATATCAGTCAAGTTGTAGTCCTTTGCATAAGTAGTCCAAGTGGTGCAGTTGGTATTACCATTTCCTCTGAATTGATCAACCTGCTTCATCCATTCCTACAATTTATCATCTTCCATTTGTTCATCCCAAATAGGTAGTGGCTCAATGATGAGAGGGGGTCTGAAACAGCCACCTATCCACTCCTGTTGGTATTTATCCATCATTTTGGATACTAATTTGGCCTTCCTCATAAACAACCTGAGGTTAGCAGGGGACACCACTTCCCTTGTCTTATGTTCTGCAGTTAAAATTTTCCACCTTTTCTTTGCCACTACAAGCATTTGATTAGATAAACTGTTCATGAGGAGACCAAAATCAATGAAGCATTCTTGTAGATGTTTTATATATAAAGGCAAAAGCTTGGTCTTACTGTTTGGGTGGTAAATGTATGCCCTAAACTGGATCTTAAAAGCATTGGGATTTAGACATTCTTTTCTGATGAAAAGACTTGTTTCTGCATCCTTCTTTGGATAGGCCTCCATCCTTTCATTCCAAATATGATGATTTCTCATCAGTGACATAAATGCCCTGAGTTGACATTCCCCTACATAATAGTTGATAATGAAGGTAATATCATCAATGCAGAAACCATGCAAATACAACTCACACAGAAAATCTTTGTCCTCATCAGAACTTCTCATGTATGCTTCCATGAACCTTACCCCTGTTTCTATATCCTCAGCCAAATCAGACAAAACCAAAGACATTTTTCTCTGTAGGACTCTTTCTTGTAGAAATAGAGCATAACTTCCACTTGGGGGTCTGTAAGATAGGATCTTAGATGAAATTGAAGCTATCTGAAGGACTTTTTCTTCCAAAGTTTGTACTCTTTTTGACATGGCAGTTACTGCCCTTTGTAATTGCAACATGGGCTTGTTGGCAAGAGACACTATATGGATTCATGGTTGTTGTCATTAATGGCAACAAAGGTCATCCCACATATCCGCAAGTCATGGTGTGTCTCTACCGGAAGTCAGAATGAAGATTATTGTGGTCCGGTGAACAAGAACAGAGCATGTGGCAAGGTCCGACAGACTGGTCTGGATCTCTTAGAGTAACTATCTTGGTGTAGTGCGGATTTGGGGAAGTCAAGAGGACTACCTTGAGTGGTATATTCCAAGGATTTAGCCTCCGGTGATAGATGAGGAAAAAGATATGAATAGTTGAGTACCAAATTCTTGAGTGACAGTATGAACAGAGGAAGAACTAACTGACAGAACATCAGACTACCTTCTGGATGTGTTACTGATGGTGTTAAAGGTTATGAAGGCATGAATCATACTTGGTCCACATGATTAATGACTTCTACAAGTATATGCTTGATCCACATTACTTGATGTGGTAGGATTCAGCCGACAGATCAGAATTAGTGAAAAGATTGACTATTCCGGATGCCGACTAGAAAGGTGATGAAATTACTTGTGCGGATATATATGCACGATGGATTTAGTTGTGAGAGTAGTAGTTGTGTGATGATATATGTGAATAAGTGCAGAGCAGAGCAGAATCAGTAAGAAAGATCCGGTATGTGAAAGGAAAGCAGAATAAAGAGAAGAGGAAAGATGAAGTGCAGCAGATCAGTGTACTGAGCCTAACCGGAACTGAACTCCAGCATATGTGGATGCTTCCAATCAGTTCAAGTATTGTATAACATTCTTTTGTAGACAGTGTGTCTCCTTGTAGGCAGTGTGCCTCCTTTGTGAGCAGTGTGCTCGGGCAGTGAGCCCTAATTGGCAAGTGCCATTTTGTAATTCCTTATTCTTCTAACAGAGAATAATCTTTTGGTTAATCACCCCGTGGTTTTCTCCCTTAACAGGGTTTCCACGTCAAAAATACTGTGTCATGTGTTTTTCATTTCATGGTAATATTTGCTTGTTTGAATTAATGCTACATTGATTAATAAGAAAGTTTAGAAAGAAGAAATAATTAGGATAACTGATTCACCCCCCCTCTTAGTTATCAACAATTGGTATCAGAGCTAAGTTCCTCCTAATAGAGCCTAATAGCTTGAGGAAGATCTGGGAGTTCAAATGGATGCATATGGTTTAAGGGAGCAACTCAAAACTACCCTTGAGGATCTTGAACAGTCAAACTCTGAAGTCAATGAATTAAAGGAAAGACTCAAACAGGCTGATGAATTCATGGGAGAACTAAAAGACAAATTAAGTCTCTCTATGAAAAAGAGAAAGGAGCTGCTCCAGCAATTGGCAAGACAAAGTGAAGAAAGTAATGCAAATGAAGAGCTGACTGAAAAAACCAAGTTATGTGAAAAGTTATCAAAAGAAGTCATTATGGTAAGACATGAAATGGAATCAGGAGTTATAAAGTTTACTCAAGAGATTGAAGAGAAAAGAAAAGCTGAAGACAATCTAAGACAATCTCTCAAAGAGAAATCAGAAGATTGCCACCAGATGGATAGGATTATCAGACATCTTGAATCTGATCTTGAAGATGCTAAAGATAATGAAGAAAAACTTGAGGATCAAATTGTCTCTCTCAAAAGGGATCTTCAAACAGCAAATGAATATAAAGAGAAATTCAAGATAAGTTCTGCTCAACTTGAAGTTCTTCTTGGAAGTCAAAAGAGGACAGATGACAAGTGTGGTTTAGGATATGAGAAAGGAGAAAGCTCCGGATCTGGTCAGAAGAATTTTGGATCAGAAAATCCAAGGAACAGGCCTAGAAAACCTCTGGTAAGACAGCCCAATTCTCAACGATATCCATCCTTCAATGGATACTGCCACAACTGCAATCACTTTGGTCACAAAGCTAATCAGTGCAGAAAGAGAATGAATCGGACTAATTCATCCTTCTCCGGACAATGCTTTAACTGCAAAAGGTATAGACATAAGTCTCATGAATGTAGAAATATGCAAATGAACAAATCATTCAATGGTAGATGCTTTACATGCAATAGAGTAGGTCATATGGCTAATCAATGCAGATCAAGAGGTTATCAGTCAAATATGCAAAGAAATGTTGTTTGCCAAATCTGTAATAGGTCTGGTCATAATGCAAAAGTCTGCAAAAGCAAGAATCAGGACAAAAGAGGTCCGATATATAGTCAGAATCAAGACAAAGGTAAACAAAAGATGAATGCAGATGAAGTTAGGAATGAGATGAACAAGATTTGGGTGAAGAAAAATTTAGAGAAGGTAGAGGTTGGATCCGCACCAGACTCTGGTGCTGATATTCCTACTGAAAATTAAGAAATGAGCTCTGGCTCAGGAGGAGACACAAAGAAAATCCTGTTCCCCCAGCCAATCAAGTGGTGCCGGATTAGGCACAAGATGCGGAGTAAAGGGTTTGTAGATATGAATCTTGAGATGAGCTAGCTAAGATTTCAGAGGTCCGCATGAAGATGTGAAGAAGTTGTGATCGATCATGTAAAACCTGTTCCGGGAGATGCTCCGGAATGACAGAGTATTACAAAAAGGTCCGGAGAGATCCGGAAGTGCATTGTCTTATTCTGCGGATTGGACAGAGTATTTGGGATGTCCTTGTGATGTGTCATCTTGATTTATTCATAACTGAAAGATCTGCATGATGTTCATAAATCAGGACTAATCCGGTTCTTCAAGTCATTCAAATAAGGCAAACTGGAATAATGTAGGTCGAGCATTTATTGCAAATAGATATTAGGGTTTGTGAAACAATATAAGGGATTTCTCATAAATCACTTGTTCATTCTACACTCAAGAAGAAGCAAAAAGTGGAGCCCTGCAACAAAATTCATCAAGTTCACCGAAGATCACTTGCAGAAGTTATTACACACAGAAATCAATCCAACCACTCCGTATAACCAAAGGCGCATAAGGTATTTTCCGTTTTCAATATCTCATTGCAAATCTTTGAAAAATGGCTACTCTGAATATAGTTAAGATCTCTGATAGACCTCACCCCACATTCAAGAAACATCCATACAAATCTTTGGAGGTAGATCCCCTAGGAGCCTTCTCTAGTGTTCTGCATGGTGTATTGCATACGGAGGACATTAGGGTTTACATACATGCAAATTTTGAAGACTTTGGAGAATCAAAATTGATGGATATCTATCACAAATAGTTGATAGATGACTCCTTTGAGATTAAACCTCAGTACAAAGCCATCCGGGATAAGCACTTTGCACAGTGCATTCATTTCCCCTGTTTTGAAGAAGATGAATGGGTCCGGTATGTACTAAGTAGAGTGCATGACAATTTCCTATGGTTGAACAAGCCTTTCAAGATCACCAAAGATGCAATTAGGGTTGTAACTGGTCTGCACTCATCCAGTGGATTACCTATTCTCAAGTCTGTCAAAAATCAGACAGTTAGTGATGCAACTGGATCTAAATTTGACAAGAGAGCTATGACAATTGAAGACATCACTGAATCGGATGTCAAATTTGCATCTATGATAATTGGTTACAAGATCTATCACTCCAGTAGGGAAAATTCAGTACCGGGAACTGCAATTTACACAGCTTATCAAATGCTAAAAGAGAATGCAGACTATGACTTATGTGAGCTTCTTCTAAACCAACTTTTGGAAAATCTGCAGAAGATCAAGAAGGACAAGAAAAACTCCTTCAAGTATGGTAGTTTGATCCTTTGTTTATTCTTTTATTACATGAATGAGCTTCCCGGATCCAGAGGATGGATATGGCAGAATGACAGACCAGTTGCCATCCAAATCAGAGATTATTTGCATGGACTTGGGGATGCTAAAGCAAGAAAAACAACCTTGTGGGGATATTTCAAGAACTTTCAGAGCATGATGCATGCAAGAGAAAGAATTCCCCAGTCTCTTGTTGAAAAGTACAAAGACACAGTATGCTTTATGGTAGAAACAGATCAGTGCCTAATGGAGGCAGTAGAACCAAGAACTGTGTGGATCATGCCCATGGGGTATGAAGTGGATGAACAAATTGTGGAGCTGCATGTTCAACACATGCTAAGTCAGCCTAAAGATCCAAAGGCAGAAAGGTTCGGAACATTTGAGGAACTAAGTATAAAAATCTATGTTGAACTCAGAGAACCAGAGATCAAGAGGAAGGTTAGAAAAGAAGTAGAACATATAGCACAAGGCCTTGGGATCTCAATGGAGGCACTTGATGCTCACAGGAAGAAGAAGGAAGGGGATGAGAAAGAGAAGAAGAGGGCAAAAAAGGAAAGTGAAGAAAGTGTTCCGGTTGAAACCTCCACCCGGACCAGATCATCAAAAAGATCTGCACCTGCCATAGCCAAAAGCTCAAAACCGGAAGTCTAGGCATCCGGCAAAAGATCCAAGACAAAAGCCACAAGGGCTTATGAAAGTCAAAGAGATGAAGAGGAAACTAAATCAGATGAGCAAGTAAAGGAATTAAAGAAGCAGAAGAAGAAAGGATCTAGTAAATCCTCCACAGGCCAAGACAAGGAAGAAATGGCAGAGAAATTTGTTGAAAAGCCCACCCTGTCTCTAGACAATGTAATCAAATCAGTCATTGTGGATGGAAACCTTCAACCAATGGCTGAATTCTATGATGACTACAATGAGGCTGACCAAAAGATCCTGTAGGAAGCCACAATTAGGTATCTAAACATATACAATAAGGCTTTCATTGAGAGTATATCTCTAATTCTTAAAAGCCTAGAAAAGGAATTAGAAATAAGAAAGAACAATGCCCAGGCAAAAGATCTTGAGATCCGGGAGCAGATAGCTATTCAGCTATATCCTCAAATTGATCCCAAGACAATGAACATAATATTCAAAGACTGCAAAGATGAGTTCAAGAGTAAAGCAAGGATGAATCAACTCATGCTTGGTGAGACTGACAAGGTGGCCATGGATACAGAAGAGATCCTCCGGAAGGCCTTCAAAAGGTTAATCTTCCTATTGTAGAGGACTTAGGTGCAGAAACAGCTGTGGACTTGGAATCCTCTGCTCCGGAAGAAGTGGCCCTTGAACAGACTAACATCTCTCCTCTGGTTTCCCCTACAGTCTCCGGATCCAAAGAAGAAGAGAAATTACAAGAGAAAGGAGCTGCGGTGAAGGAAAAAGAAGGTGACAGTGCAAAGATTGCAGAAGGACAGAAGACTTCACCAGAGAAAACCACAACTGTCAGTGGTGGGAATGTAGAGGAAGAGAAAATTCCAAAGGACAGCTCCAAGAGTGCAGAAGAGAAGAAACATCTATCTCCGGCAAGAGACACTGCACAAACTGTCCAAAAATTTCTAAGCAAATAAGCAATAGAGATTGATGAACTGGAGCTTCTACAAGGTCCATTCAACTTTGATTCCCTCTCTCCGGTGCAGACAATGAAGATAGCTTCATTTGCAAATGCTAAGGCAAATGAAAAACTCCTAAAGTCTCATATGGAAGACTGTGAGTTGATAGAGGCTGCTTCCGGAGTGCTTGAGAAGATTATGCCATCGGTCCAGAAAGATCCCACAGCCTCCTCTTCCAGTAATCTCAAAACCTTAGTTAGCAGTGTTGGTACACATTTTGAATCCCTAGAAAAATCAGCTGAAGAAAAGGTCCGGAAGGAGTTTTTGGATAAGAGATTCTCAGAGGTACTAGGATTAATCTCTAATGATAGGAGAAATATGAGTATTGGAATAAAGAGCTTAGAAAATGCTCTTAAGGATGGCGGTGACATTTACAAATTTTGTATCTCCTGGTCAAAAGCAACAGTAGAAATTGAGAAGAAAATAAAAGAGGAACAGGACAAACTACTGAGTTTGTCTCAAAGTTTTGATCCTCTCTCTTCCTCCATAGTAAATCAAGAATGTCAAACTATTGCAATCACAAATGCAATAAAGAACTTTGAAAAGGAAAGGAAGAATATAATTAACCGGATGGGAGAACTTAGAAGGATTATTATCCCTAAGTTAGAGACCATGCATGAGGCCATAAGTGATGCCAAGACTACCGCCCAAACCAATGATCCGACAGATCTTAAGAGGGCAGAAGCTTTTGCATTTTTGTTGAGTGGTCACATTTCAATTTTGGATAGAATGAAGCAAAGTTGGGCTATAGAACTCATCCAATTGAAGACATCCTTTGCAGGCATTCTTCAATTTTTGTGAATATGTAATATACAGCCAGGTATAGTAAAATTCTTGAAAATTTTGGTGTGCGGACCCTACCCTTTGCCATTGATGTCAAAGGAGGAGTGAGGAGCAGTGAAAAATGAGGAATCCAACTAAGAGGGAGCTCCAGAAAATGTATATAAAGATAGAGCATCAGCCAAGGGGGAGCATAGTGTAAACACTTAGTCATTTTTCACTAAGTGTTGCCATCAATGCCAAAGGGGGAGATTGTTGGCAAGAGACACTATATGGATTCATGGTTGTTGTCATTGATGGCAACAAAGGTCATCCCACATATCCGCAAGTCATGGTGTGTCTCTACCGGAAGTCAGAATGAAGATTATTGTGGTCTGGTGAATAAGAACAGAGCATGTGGCAAGGTCCGACAGACTGGTCCGGATCTCTCAGAGGAAGTATCTTGGTGTAGTACGGATTTGGGGAAGTCAAGAGGACTACCTTGAGTGGTATATTCCAAGGATTTAGCCTACGGTGATAGATGAGGAAAAAGATATGAATAGTTGAGTACCGGATTCCTGAGTGACAGTATGAACAGAGGAAGAACTAACTGACAGAACATCAGACTACCTTCTGGATGTGTTACTGATGGTGTTAAAGGTTATGAAGGCATGAATCATACTTGGCCGACATGATTAATGACTTCTACAAGTATATGCTTGATCCGCATTACTTGATGTGGTAGGATTCAGCCGACAGATCAGAATTAGTGAAAAGATTGACTATTCCGGATGCCGACTAGAAAGGTGATGAAATTACTTGTGCGGATATATATGCACGATGGATTTAGTTGTGAGAGTAGTAGTTGTGTGATGATATATGTGAATAAGTGCAGAGCAGAGCAAAAGTAGTAAGAAAGATCCAGTATGTGAAAGGAAAGCATAATAAAGAGAAGAGGAAAGATGAAGTGCAGCAGATCAGTGTACTGAGCCTAACCGGAACTGAACTCCAGCATATGTGGATGCTTCCAATCAGTTCAAGTATTGTATAACATTCTTTTGTAGACAGTGTGTCTCCTTGTAGGCAGTGTGCCTCCTTTGTGAGCAGTGTGCTCAGGCAGTGAGCCCTAATTGGCAAGTGCCATTTTGTAATTCCTTATTCTTCTAACAGAGAATAATCTTTTGGTTAATCACCCCGTGGTTTTCTCCCTTAACAGGGTTTCCACGTCAAAAATACTGTGTCATGTGTTTTTCATTTCATGGTAATATTTGCTTGTTTGAATTAATGCTACATTGATTAATAAGAAAGTTTAGAAAGAAGAAATAATTAGGATAACTTATTCACCCCCCCTCTCGGTTATCAACAGGGTTTAGAAGCCTCATATTCCCTACATCTTCTTTCCCAATGGAACAGGGCTTTAGGAATATCTATTGGAATTGAGCCTAAGTATGAATATGTTTGCACCCCCTGTTCCATGGTTGCCTCTGGGCTAATCAAGTCCTGAATGTATTCTTCTTGATCATCTATCTTATTGTTGGCCCATGTTAATTGTTTGGCTTGGCTTTGTACTTTCTCAACTTCCCCTACAGTCTCCTTGTCCTAGGCTTCCTCTTGGTTTCCCTCTGCAATTATTGGTACTGATGAAGGCCCAACCTCATCCACAGAAGTTCTAAAAACCAAGAGAACTTCAACCAGGAGAGCAATAACTTTTTCATCTTGGGTGAGTTGCCTCTTTCTCTTATGTCTCTGTAGCACAGGTGGAGTAGGTGCCTCTGTAGAAGGCATAGTATCCTCAGAATCTAAGGAAATAGTAAAAGTGTCTCTCTATTCTGTCTCTGGAGTAGGAGAATGTTGTGAAGTTGGACTATGGGAATCTCGATGAACAGATGGCTCTAGGGAAACTTCTCTTTGTTTCTTTTTTTTCACTAGAGGAATTTCATCTAAATCATGAGATGCTTCCTCAACCCAGTAGTGTATTGTGGGATCAATTTTCTTTGAAGTTGTTTTTTGTTTTTTTAACTTGCCTTGTCTTCTTCTTTTGCTTCTTGGGGGCAGAAGTTTGGGTTGAGGTCTGCTCTATGACAATTGTTTCCCCTGTTTGATTAATTGGAGTAGACTCCTCATCCAAGGTCATCTTCCACCTTGTTGAGCGAGTCAAATATGGGATTTGTTCTATAACAGGTTCCACAACTTCTTTCCCTTTTCTCTTTTTGCTAGAAATAGGGGTACCAAATGAAGTTGCCTCCAGTGAGGGCTTTTGACCTTTACCTCTCTTAGTAGCTGGAGAGGAACTTGAAGACTATGCCTCCTCTTCTTGATGGGTAGAGGAAGCTTCTTCCATTCTCTGTGCCCTCTCTAGTGTTCTATCCTGGGGTTTATTGTCTAAAAATGTTTGCCATAATGTTTCCCCATCAGCTTGAAACATAAAGTGATGTTTCACAATCAGAAAAATGAGGCCATGGTGTTTCATAGGACCTTTCCCTTGTTGATATTTGTCTGCAGATGATTTAATTACAAAGTACATAAAGTTTGGAAGGTTTATGCTAAATTCTAGGTGTGCATTTTCATGCCTCAGAAAAATTAACATTTTCATTATTGGTCCTAGAACTATGGAAAATTGGCCATCACATGTAAAGTATTTCATCAACCATAATGCTACAGACTGCCAGGGGTTTGGAGGTGAAGACCTAACAATTCCTTTAACCTCATTTTTGCTTAAATGTAACTATATTGCAGGTTCACCATCTCTAGAGAAAATTTTAATTAAATCAACATATAGGGTTTTCAAATGGTAAAACCTCTCACCTTGTTTTGGTAATCTGGAGATATGACTGATGATGGTTGCAGAGATATTGACCTTAACCCCTCTGATAGTTGTTTGATTATCTCTCAAGTTTCGTAGGAAGTCATCAACAATATCCTCTTGAAAACCTTCAAATTTTTCCAGGAACTCTAACCACCCTGCATTCCTTAGAATGTCTACCACAACTTCATCCTTCAGCAGGCCTAATATATTCTCTAGCTCTGATTACTTCTTGACACCCATCTCTCTATCCTATTCCACCCTCTATAGCTAAAATTCTTGTTGCTTCTCTCTGTAGTCTATTTTTTTTTTACTCCGGAGGACTATGTCAGCAGGCTTGAATTTTACAACCAAAGATTCTTAGAGAAATTCTGCAAGTTTGAGTAAAGGTTGATCTGTCATTTTGTTTTACTACTCATATTATGGGAAAGGAGGTTGAAAGTGGTTTAGCATGTTTATGCAGTAATAATTGTAGCAGAGTGATGAGACACTCCATAGACATGTCAACAGTGTGGCAAAAATGGTGGCATGCATGAGATGAAAAGGGAAATAATGGCAGGGAGATGTGGCACGATAGCGGCACCCAAAAATAGAAATGACAAGACAGTTACTAAGTTAATTAAAGAGAATTACTTGAATCATTCTTAATGATGATGACCTGATGTACTTGGCTACAAGACCACGGCTTTGATGCGACTTGATGTGACTAGGCACGTGAGCAGCACTTGCGTGGGTTTGAGATGGTGTCAACATCCCTGTCGTCACATATTCTACAATTATTCCTGCTAAGTGGTCTGGGAATGCCATGTTGTCAAGTGATGTCAGTGCAGCGATTTGTGATGGCCTGCGCATGCAGAAGTGATAAAGAGGAGGATGAGTCATGATGACGTCATGCATGCTGACATCATCTTTGTTTTTATCATAAAGAGGAGGATGAGTCATGATGACCTCATCAAGTGACAGCGTCACTTAATTACCTGGAGAGGTGGGTCCCCTCCTTATTTATTCTATTTAAGAATGGCTCTTTATTGGTGGAGTGTCGGAGGTGCTCCTAGTTCATGAGCATCGGAAGTGCTCCAAGTTTGTGAAGCGCTAGAGGTGCTCGTAATATGCGAGCGCCGGAGGTGTGTTGAGTAACTCTTAGCTTGATTATTCCTATCTGGCAAGAAGAAGGGAACCGCCATTTATTGGTTTTCAATCCCCTTGTATGAGAAAGACAGCAATTTACTGGTTTTCCATCTCTCTCTCTCTTTTTTTGTTTAAGAAGGCCGCCATTTGCCAATTTTCAACCTTCTCTTTTTTTTTCCTTTTTTTAAGGCCGCCATTTGCTAGTTTTCAACCTTCTCTTTTTTTTCTTTTTTTTTTCAGTCCAAATTTGTGATAGGGGATGTGTCCTCTATAATCAAGCACAAATCTTTGATGAATTCTTCCTTAGTTGATGGCCTTTTATAGAGTCTAATTTTGTGGCCATTCACTAAGAATGTATTTGTGCTTCCATCAATAGGTTCTAGAAAAACTATTTCATTCTCAAAAACTTTCCTTATCTAATAAGGACCCATCTAATGAGTTTGTATCTTTCCTTTAAACTCCTTGAACTTAGAATCATATAGGAGAACCCAATCACCTTGCTGAAATGTCCTCCTTTTGATGTGTTGGTCATGCCATTGCTTCCTTTGATATTGAACAAGTTCTATTTGCTATATGGCCTCTGTATGGATTTCATCCAACTCATTGAGCTGAAGAATCCTGTTCTGTTGTGCTATAAACAATGGTAGACTGATATCTAATGAAGTTTTGAGTGTTTGCAATTCAAATTCTATAGACAGGATAGGTTTCTTTCCATAAACCAATTCATATGGTGAGAATTTGGTTGTGGACTTCCAAGTGGTATTGTAAACCCAAACTGCTTCAGGTAATTTGTTAGCAAAATCCTTTCTGTTCATGGCCACTCTCCTTGTCAAAATATTCTCCAGTTCTCTATTAGTCACCTCTACTTGCCCATTGGCTTGGGAATGGTAAGGTGAAGATTTCTTGTGCTTAACTTGATATAAGTCTGTGAATGCTCTGATTACTTGTGAAGTAAATTGAGGTCCTCTATCTAAAACTATTGATCTTGGAGCTCCAAACCTCAAGAAAATTTTGTTAATAGAGGAAATCAACAACTTTCTCTTCTCTTGCAAATTGCAATGCCTGAACTTCAGCCCATTTAGTCACATAGTTTGTGCATACCAAAATGTACTCTTTGCTTGATGATGGTGGAGAAATTAGTTACACAAAGTGTAGACCACATTGCTCAAATGGTTCCAACATTACTTGAGGATGAAGTGACATTTCCTGGGTGAAAGTTGGATGTCCCATCCTTTGGCACTGATCACACTACTGCACATACTTCTTGGTATCCTTATGAATAGAGGACCAGTAGTAACCAGCTCCCAGAATCTTGTGGATGGTTCGGTGTGAAGAGTAGTGCCTACAAGATGGTTCATCATGACATGCCCTTAAGACATCAAAAATTTCATCAGCTTTTAGACACCTGCGTAAAATAAAATTAGGACCACATTTAAATAGTAAACAATTTAACCATTTGTAAGATAAGCTTTCCTTAAGTAAGCGTTTCTTCTGTTTTGAGGTAAAATGGGATGAAAAAGAGCCTGTAGCTAAAAGATTGGCTATGTCTGCAAACCAAGGTGCAATAGAGGAGATAGCAAAAAGATGTTCATCTGGAAATATGTCCTCCATTGGCTGGTTCTCTCCACCTGTATGCAATCTTGATAGAAAGTCAGCAACCAAATTAAATTTGCCTAGATTATCAACTATGGTAATGTCAAATTCCTGCAATAACAATAACCATCTGATTATCCTTGCACCCACTACTAGCTTATTCATTAAGTATTTGATGGCTGCATGATCAGTATGTACAAATATGCTGTACCCAGTGATATAATTCTTGAATTTGTTTATAGCATATATGACTGCCAAGAATTCTTTTTCAGTTGTAGTATAGTTTATTTTTGCAGAGGTAAGTTTTTTACTGATGTAATAAATGGCATGCATACTTTTTCCCTCCTCTTTCTGTCCTAAGACTGCTCAATGGACTCATTTGAAGCATTAGTTTGTATGTGAAATGGTAGAGTCCAATTGGGTACTCTTAAAACAGGTGTGACAGTAATTTTCTCCTTTAGGGTTTCAAATGTTGATTGACAATCCTCTGTCCATAAGAATTATGTCTTTGTTAAGCAGCATAAACAGAGGAGAAGCTATTCTACTGAAATTTTCTATAAATCTCCTATAGTAGCCTGCATGACCCAAAAAACTTCTAACATCTGTTTGACTTTTAGGTGAATATAACTACTTGATCACTTCTATTTTGTTTTGGTCCACTTTGATCCCATTTGCTGAAATGTGGTGTCCCAATACAATTCCTTCCTCTACCATCATGAAGCATTTCTCATGGCTCAGGGATAGTCATTTTTTTTTACTGCATTTTAATACCTTTTCTAAGTTTATGAGAACTTCTTCAAAGTTGTCCCCATACACAGTAAAGTCATCCATATAGACTTCCATGCACTCATTAGCTAGTTCAGCAAAAATGGCTAAAACAAGCCTCTAAAATGTAGCTGGAGCATTACATAGTCCATGGTGGTGTTCACCTAGGGTTAGGGTTCTGAAATTAAGTTGCAGGTTTCTATTTTTATCCCTTCAAGTCCCTAGTGTCTGGGTTTAAATTGTTCCTCGACCTACATGTAGTGTTTTACCGCTTTTTCTTGTCACACGTGAGCAAAATACTAAGTTTTTGTATGTGCAAGTGGTCATGTATGTTGGCGGTCTTGTGAAATCTCAGTCGGCTTTTGAAAAATGGTAAAAAGTTGAGTTATATGCATATCGGGCTTTGAAATGATGCATATACAAGGGGGAATCTATCGCAGATTCTCAGGAATATTTTGTAGTTGTATATCGGGCTTGTTTGCATATTTATGTTGTATGTTTGACATACAACGGCCACATACATTAGAAAACATGCAATGAGAAGATGCATTGGCAGCATACAAGGAGGTTACTGTGTTGAATGTATATCGGGTTCACTGTAGCTGATGCATATGGAAATATACAATGAAAAATATACAAGGCACAGGTATGCATTTGCTACAATGCAATGTATCATGGGCCGATGCATATGCAAGGAAGGAATGTACAAGGGCCAATATATAAGTGATAAGGCCCGTGAAATGCAAAGTGACCAGTGCAGCGGAGGTGCATTCGGTGGGGCCCGCGGGTATATGCAAGTGGAGTTGTAGTGTTCAACATACAAGGGGAATATGCATATCGAATATTCCAGTAAGATTCCCTGTTTGTATGTTAGGGAGGTTTGTATGTTTGCCTTTGTATTTTCGACATACAAACAAAATATACATTTGCGAGATGCAAGCCGGATTCTAGGATGTTTCAAATTTGCCTTATGATGTGGCGAGATCCACAGTTTGCATGTATGTTGGGTTTGTATATGCAACATACAACCCGATATACAAAGAGGTGACATACAACCCGGACACGATGGAGGAGTGAAATACAGTGAATAAGTATTTGAGGTTTGTGGGTTGTATAAGGTGCTTGTATATGCCAATATACAAGCTGATGTGCAATGAAAGGGATACAAGCCAGATTTGAATCGATTCTCAAAATTGTTCTATAAAATTTGAGGTCCGGCTTGTATACAAAGTGCTTATATATGCTTTTGCATGTACAAAGCAATAAATGCAAAATGGACATGCAAGCTGGACCCGATTAGAATTCCAATTTGCTCTACAACAGTTTGGGGTCCGCCTTGTATGATGAACAATTGTATATGCATTTGCTCTTGCATATACAAGGGCGAAAAAGGCAAAAGTGAAGGGAGAAAAGCTAGCGATAGAAACATGAGGTGCCTACGTGGCACGATTTCACTAGTCGATGACTTTTCAATGTTTTTTGGGTGCCGTTGATCATAGCGACGAGAGGATGATCGACGATCTTGTTTTGAACTTGCAACGAAGGATTTTTCCTGAGCGTGTGCGGTCGTTTTTGAGCAGGAAACCTTCAGAGGTACGCCGTTGCTGCATTTCAGAGAGACTGCGGGTAGCTGAGGCATTGATGGCGGTTTGCAGGGGATGATTGATGGAGTTGACAGGTCAACCACCCGACTGATGAAGAAAATCCTTGGGTGGTGGTGCAAAGCCCGAGTTCACCTGCTCATTCCTCTTTGTCTCTCTGCTGCATTTACTATTTTTGAGCACCATTTCTCATGCATTATATTTTGGCAGGAATTTTGGTTGCCATGTAATTAATTGGGTGAATGTACAGTTTGGCTATATAAGGGGCAAACTGTGTCATTCGTGGTGGTTGAAAATTGGACAAATATTGGTGCTGTGATAAGATACAACTTCATTGGTGGGCCTGTTCTAGATGTCTTGTGAGTTTATGAGTCTCATGTTGTATGTTTCATGCATAAATTCATTGGTTTCATGTTGTTTTATATGAGAAATGCTCTGTTGCATGTGTTTAATCATTTGTCTCCAAGCCTGTGGGCATATCTTCTTTTAAATCTAGACAGCTAAGGGTTATTTAAGATTCAGGAATATAGCTTTTCTGTATTGAATGTTTAATCTCCTACCTTTGTTCAAGGAATAAATTAAATGTTTCAAGTTAATCATTGAGAAGGTATGTTGCAGCAAGGATACCATTAAGCATGAATAATTAAGCACTTAGTTTTTTTGGGAGGTATCTGTAACGTAGGTGCTAAGCACTCCCCTTGAAACCTAGTCTTGGGTATATGTTTATGCTGACCATTCGCATGTGTATATCTATTGACTCCGAGCCCTGAATAGGTACCGATCCAGTCTTGTATTGAGGTCACACCCAAAGTCTCAATTTTACATCCAAACATAAAATCAATCTTAAACTTTAAATCAAACCATTAGGACTTTAGAAGTAGTTTTAGGACCAAAATCCTCTGATTCACAACTGAACATAAGCCCAAAGCTAGCCCCTTTGCTCTTATCCCATAGTTTTGGTCTGCATAAAGGAGGATTTATCTACTTTGTAACAACATCCCAGTCAATCCACAAGCATATCTCATGGATGTTGAATAGGGAATACCCCCCTTGGTTCTGTAGAGCCTAAAGAAGAAGAGGAGATATTTATAGAGTCTATCTCCTGTACTGTTGGCCCCTGGCCCAGGAATCCTGTTGATCAATGATGGCTACCTTGTAGGGATAACTAGGAATAAGCATCCAGTCTGGGAAAAATACCAACAGATTTGGCAACTCCATTGGGGAACTTTGTGTAAGAACCCTGATAAAACTAATTCCTACTTGTAGGTGGCGACTCTGAGTAATCTCCCAACTGGTGAAAGTGAAATTTATATGTAGGGGAGAAGATCCCAGCGTAACCCTTTGCTTGAAGAATCACCCATAAAAATGATGTATAGGAAAAAGGGGGTTGTTCAAGCCAGTCAAGAAGGTTCTCCTAGCCCCAGAAATTGTGATAATAATCAAAATAATCCAGGATCTTTAGAGCGGACAGAACCTTATTTTTCAAACACAGAAGCTGAAATCTAAAATGTATATGAGAAACAGCAGGGTGATGTATTGAGAATGAGGTCAAAAGTGTTTTAGGAACGCCCTTTCTTAGACCCCCCTGACAGATTTGAAGAAGCTGAATCCCCAAGGGATGAAAATGATGATCAAAATATAATGAAATCGTCCTCTTCTATGCCTAGAGATGAGGAATTGACTGAAGAAATCAATAGCCTGAGGGCAGAGTTAGAATATTTGCAAGCAGTAAAAATCAGAGATGACATGAGACAGAAAGTGCAAGCTCTGAGAACTGCTCAGAATGATGTAGTCCCCACCCTTGACAATATAAATGTGTTGAGAAACCAGCATAGAAATGAAGTTCAGGATCAGCATAATGACCAAAGACAGAACACAAATAATGCTAGAATACCATTAAATAATGTAAGAAATCAGAATGTTCACAGGAATGCAAATGTAAATCAGTTTCGTAGGCAACCAATGTAGCTGGACAGATTCAGACAGCTGGTTTTTGATGGCGCTCCTGGTTATCCAAATCCTATTGACAAACATGTGAGGCTGCAAGTGCCTAAATTTTCAGGAAACAATACTATGTCAAGGGAAGACCATTTAAAATCTTTTCAGAATATCATGGACAATTTTGAGGTTGAGCATGAGGATGTTTTCATGAAATTATTTATGCAATCCTTAGTTGATGAGGCCAGAGAATGGTACAAAGGTTTGCCTGACAGAAGTATCTCATCATGGGATGACTTTAGAAGGATATTCAAAGAACAATATGGTGACAAAACTGATCCAAGTTTTTTCATAAATGAATTCACTCGTATCACCAAAGGATCGAATGAGTAGGTTGCTGATTTCAATGCTAGATTCACGAAGGTATTGAACAAATTGCCACATCACTTGAGGCCTAATGAACCAATGTGCATAGTGTTGTACATAAATGGTTTTGATGCAAAAACTACTTATGGATTAAGAGATAAGGGTCCTCACAGCCTCAGGGATGCATTCAAAATTGAAACAAATATTGAAAATAATAGAAAAGCATCTGGTGAGACAAATAGAAGAGATGATGTAAAAATTCTGCAAAATCCAAATACTAAATCTCAAAGTGTTCAAGGCAATGCATCTACTTCTGAGGATAAATTAGATAAATTGACAACTATTGTCAAGGACCTGAGCTATAGAATGGCTAAAAATGAAAAAGGGGTAGGTCCTGACAGGCAAGTTTACCAAAGGCAAGAAAGAAGACCATCATTACATGATATGCCATATAATACCAATTGGCATAATGGTAAACCCATTCTTCCAAACAACAACACAAATCCAAGGACTCAAAATGTTAAAGAAACACTTGATCCTTTGAAGAAGGCTGTTAATATTGTTAATGACACCCCATGGTGCATAATATGTCAGATGTCTCACTCACAGTCACAATGTATGATTTCTCAGTCTTTATATAATAATGTTGTTGCCTATGATGAGTGCAATGAGCCACATTACATGGAAAATGACAACATCAATATGTTGTCTACAAACATGGAGTATCCTTCTCATGATGTTGATGCAAGCACAAATAATGAGATTCAGGTCTGCCGACACTTTCCCTGTGATGAAGATGATGAGGATAATTATGCTTATGCTTAGGGCTCACATAACTTTTTGAATAATTTGAGAAGGCCTTCTGATGAAGAAATTAGAGCCCTCACAGCTGCAGCAGTGGCTCAAGTCAAAAGCAATTACAATCTCAGGGGTAAACCTCAAATAAGTAACTCACACCAACCAGAGAGTACTTTTGTGAACCAACCTGTGCACAGTAATAAAGGGACTGAAACACAAAAGAAGCAATGGAGCAATAATAAGCAAAATTTTAAGCAAAAAATAGGTCATGATTCTCAAGGGTCAGAAAACAGAATCCCCCAGGTTGAGGATCAAAACAAAAATTTTCAGATTAAAGATGACAGTCAGAAAGCCATGAAAATTAAAGCTGGATCACACCAAGATAAAAATAAAACTATAGATCAGGCTACAACTATTATACAAAATTATGCTCCATTTGACATAACTCAAGTCTTGTCCCAGGTAAAGGTTTATGTTCCATTGATGGAGCTGATGAAAGTTGAAGAGTTCAGAAATAAAACGTTGTCCCTGATTTTAGGAGTACCTTGTCAAGCTAAACAAAATGATGAGACTCAGGGTAATAAACAAGCTATGTGTGTTGATGAGGATGAGACTCCTGAAGTATATCTGGGGATGACCATGACAAAATGTCCTTCATAGGTTGAGCCGTTTTATGTTTCCCTTGTAATTAACAGAAAAACAATCAGAAATTGTATGCTTGACTCAGGAGCATTAACAAATATCATGCCTCTGGCTATTATGCAATAAGCTGGATTAAAAATAGACAAGGCATGTGGGAAGTATTATGCCATGGATGCTAGAGAAGTACCTGTCATCAGAATCATGAAAGATGTGGATTTCAAACTGGCAGCATATCCTGAAAAGACCTACAAAATGAATATAACAGTTGTTGATATTAAGCCACAATATGGTATGTTATTGTCAAGAAGATGGGTAGCATTAATTGGTGGGAGTATGCAATTGGACCTATCATATGCTATGATCCCAATGAATGGCAGAGATGTCAAATTGATTAGAGAAGAAAATTCACCAGACACAGTTGAGGATCAGGATTCAGAGGAGCACATCTGTTTTGTTGACACTGATTGTGAAAATTTCAAAGTTGTCTCAGATGATCAAGAGGGTAAAGGAAGAGATATTTTCATTCAAGAGCTTGACCAACAAGGTCTCTGGACCATGTTTTTCGATGGAGCTTGTCCAAAGGAAGGCTCTGGTGCTGGAATTGTATTTCTATCTCCAACTGGTAAGCTTCTAAAGTTCTCATTCTTGCTAAAGTTTTCTTGTACGAATAATATTGCAGAGTATGAGGCTCTGCAATTAGGATTGAATGTAGCTCTGAAGCATGGGATCAAGATGCTCAAAGTATTTGGAGATTCAGAGTTAGTTGTTTCCCAAGTCAGAGATAAGTATGCATCAAAGAATAGGAGATTAAAACAATATAAGCATGCTATTTGGGATACAATTGAATTGTTTGATGCTTTTTTAATAAACTGGATTGAGAGATCAAAAAATGTCAGGGCAGATTTTCTAGCAAATGTAGCCATAAGGCCAGATGATATAACTCTGTCAGCTATTACAAATGTTGAGGTCAAACTTAGACCTGCAGTGCCAGATAATGTATGTAGCCGGCAAGTATTTGATGATGATAAAGATTTGCTGAGATTTCTACATTGCATTGATGAATATGAGAACCAAGAAATGGATTTTCAGAACTTTGTAGAAGTTGTAGATGGGAAAGAAACTCTCTTAGGGAAAGAGGTAATTCAACTCAAGACAAATAAAATCCCTAGAGGGCTGATTGCTTTGGAGAGAGCTTTTGACAATAGGGACCAATTTGTTACAAAGGCATCTCCAACAAACAAGAATGATTTGGAGGAGATAAATTTGGGGACATCTCACGCCCCCAAGAAGGTATATATTGGCAAACAGCTCAAACCACACATCAAAACTGTGTTGATTGCACTACTAGAAAAATATAAGCATGTTTTTGTCTGGTCATATGAAGACTTGAAAGCCTATAGGGAGGATTTATTTCAGCTTGAAATCCCTTTGAAGCCTGGAGCTAAACCATTTAGATAGAAACAAAGACCTATCAACCCAACTTTAGCCCCAAAAATGCAAGAAGAGCTTAAGAAGCTTAGGGAGGCTGGAATAATTATGCCCATCAGACACTCAACTTGGGTGTCTAACCTTGTCCCAGTTAGAAAGAAAAACGGTGACATAAGGCTTTGTGTGGACTTTAGAAATCTGTGTGTATCTTCTTTGAAGGACAATTATCCATTGCCAAATATGGAGGCCATGTTGCAGAAGGTGACTGGTTGTGAACTTTTCTCCATGATGGATGGATTTTCAGCGTACAATCAGGTGAAAGTAAAAGAATCAGAACAGTTCAAGACTGCTTTCACCACCCCATGGGGAACCTATGTATATGTGAGAATGCCATTTGGACTGACAAATGCAGGTGCTACATTTCAAAGGGCCATGGATGTTTCTTTTGCAGGATTGATTGATTCAATCCTGGTTGTGTATTAAGATGATTGGACAGCTTATTCAAAAAAGGAGGAGCAACATTGCATGCATTTAGAACAAATCTTCATTAGAGCAATGGAATATCTCACTCAACCCAAAGAAATGTGCTTTTGGGGTAGCGGAAGGAAAATTGCTTGGTCACATTGTTTCCAAGGATGGAGTCGGGATTGATCCTGAAAGGGTGGCTGCAATTGACAAAATTCAGATCGCTAGAATAGTGAAAGGTATTTAGTCCTTCTTTGGGCAAATTAATTTTTTTAGGAGATTTGTTCCTAACTTTGCGGAGACCACAAAAGATATCTCCAAAATGTTGAAGAAAGGTGCAACTGTCAAATGGGAAGATGAAGCAACTAAATCATTTCATAATATCAAAGAAGCTATAATGATGGCTTATGTACTAAAGTCTCCTGATTTTTCTAAGCCATTTCAGCTGTTCTCATTTGCTTCTTTCCATACTATTGCTGCATGCTTACTATAGAAGAATGAGGAAGGTTTTGAACAACCTATAGCTTTCTTTAGCAAGTCATTGCAGGCTGCTAAGTTGAAGTATGACATCATGGAAAAGCAGGATTATGCACTGGTTAGAGTAGTCAAGAGTTTCAGGTCATATTTAATGGGCTCTAAGATAATTGCATATGTGCCTCATGTAGCAGTCAAGGATATCTTTACTCAGCAGGAAGTAACTGGAAGAAGATGCAGATGGATAAATAAACTGCAGGAGTTCAACATTGAAATATAGATCACAAAATTAGTAAGAGGACAAGGTTTGGCAAAATTGATGACACAGTCAAATCTAGAGGCATGCCAAGTGAATGTAGTGCATAATGAAGATATAAATATGCTAGAATCTAAATGGTATAAGGACAGAGTATATTATTTGCAGAATTTGAACTGTCCTTCCCATCTCAATGATAATCAAAAGAGGACCTTGAAACTACATGTTATTAAATACATCATTGTTCAAGGAGAGCTGTATTGGAAAAATCTTGATGGTGTATTGCTCAAATGTGTGAATGAGGATCAAGCTAAGGATATTTTAAGTGACATGCATGATGGAGTGTGTGGTGGACATTATACTGCCCAGACAATGGCCCACAAAATTCTCAGAGCAGGCTATTGGTGGCCAACTCTTTTCTCAGATGCACACAGAATGGTAAGAAGATGTAATCCTTGCCAAAGGTTCTCAAGAAAGCTAAAATATGAAGGTGCATTGCCCCTTAGGACTGTAACTGTAGAAGCTCCATTTCAGCAATGAGGAATTGATTTTATAGGGGAAATCTCAGAAAAATCAAGTGGAGGACACAGTTGGATTTTGGGTGCTACTGATTACTTCACTAAATGGATTGAGGCCATTCCAACTAAGAAGGCTACAAGCAAAGTGGTGATGGATTTCATTCTAGAAAATATTGTTATCAGATTTGGAGTACCAGCCAAAGTGGTCACAGATAATGCAATGTGCTTCAGGTCTGGTGAATTTATTGATTTTTGCAACAATTATGGAATAAATTTGTTACACACATCACCATATCATCCACATGGAAATGGTCAAGCAGAGTCAAGAAACAAAAGCCTCATGAAAATTGTCAAAAGGATGGTAGGCAAAAACAAAAGGGGTTGGGATTCAAAGCTGAAAATGGCATTATGGGCTGACAGGGTAACAGTGAAGAAAGCAACTAGAAGATCACCTTTTGAATTAGTGTATGGTGCAGGAGCCAAATTGCCTGTGAACAACCTCCTACCAGTTTATAAATTCATACAAGAAAATGAGGAGGAGA
Organism: Cunninghamia lanceolata; assembly: GCA_027924645.1. Lineage (NCBI taxonomy): Eukaryota > Viridiplantae > Streptophyta > Pinopsida > Cupressales > Cupressaceae > Cunninghamia > Cunninghamia lanceolata. Next base: position 21,365,647 of record BSBN01000627.1, read on the forward strand.
TTGAGGATTCAATGACTGAAAGAATAAATCAGATGGTTGCACTAGATGAAATGAGAAGGGAGGCATAGAAAACAAACATCAAGAGAGCAAAAGGTAAACTATATGTTTGATAAAAAGGCTACAGAAAGAAAGTTTTAGATAGGTGATTTGGTCCTTGTATGGAATGCAAGGAACTAGGACAAGGGCAAGCACAGTAAATTTGAGCCCTTGTGGATGGGTCCGTACCAAGTCAGCGACACTCATGGAGAAGATTCCTATTTTCGTCAAGCCCTAAGTGGTGAATTGTTGGAATTGCCTGTGCACGGTCAATTCCTAAAACCCTACTTCTCATAAACTCTTGTCTTGTGTGCACACTGTAAATTATATGTAAATATTCTATACGTGCCTTGTATAGTTGGTCGTGTTTTGAGTTTTGTGTTTTGTCTGGTCTGCCCCAGAGTAGTTTAGTTCTCGCTGCAGTCTTGCGTCTGCACATCCCCAGTCGGAGCCACTAGTGGTGTTCACCTAGGATTAGGGTTCTGAAATTAAGTTGCAGGTTTCTGTTTTTATCCCTTCAAGTCCTTAGTGCCTGGGTTTAAATTGTTCCTCGACCTACATGCAGTGTTTTAATGCTTTTTCCTGTCGCACGTCAGCTAAATACTAAGTTTTTGTATGTGCAAGTGGTCATGTATGTTGGCGGGCTTGTGAAATCTCAGTCAGCTTTTGAAAAATGGTAAAAAGTTGAGTTATATGCATATCGGGCTTTGAAATGATGCATATACAAGGGGGAATCTATCGCAGATTCCTGAGAATATTCTACAGTTGTATATCGGGCTTGCTTGCATATTTATGTTGTATGTTTGACATACAACGGCCACATACATTAGAAAACATGCAATGAGAAGATGCATTGGCGGCATACAAGGAGGTTACTGTGCTGAATGTATATCAGGTTCACTGTAGCTGATGCATATGGAAATATACAATGGAAAATATACAAGGTGTTGGGTCTCAAAAATGCAGGTTGTGGGTTCTAAGGGGATGCCAAGCCCTATGGTCAAATCCACAACGTTTTTGAACCAATGACTGGAGTTTGATCTTAACGATCAACTTCTCCCTGCGCTTTAGGCCCTGCTACAACCTAGGCGGGTGAACCTTTGATTATCAAAGCAGGTTGTATGATTAAATCGATGTCGATTTGTTGCTAGTTTATCTGATTACACCGGCATGCTTGTAAATCAAATAAGATATTGTAAACTAAATTCTAAAGAAAGCAAATGATCTAATCTGAATTCTAATAGAAATAAATAACAGATAATATGAAATGAATCTAAACTATAACAATAAAACAATGTAAAGATTTTAATTATAAGATGAATCAATAGTTAGACTAGTGCTTTGTCTGGTTGGGCAACGGAGTCAGGGTATCAACAACGAATACTTGTATCAGGTAATAATTCAATCTGATTGGCACATACAATAGTTTGCAACTTGTACAAACGTGCAAAGTAGAAATTATTAATTCATTCTTAGTAATCCAAAGGATATAATTGAATTAAATGCAAACATTAAAAGGATTTTAATCTTTCCGGAAAGAACCAATTTAGATTTGCAAATTAACAAATTAAATCAACTATGGAGACAAATTAATAACCTAATCAATTAATCGTACTTAATAATCCACTCAATATTTTAAGATTACTATAATTGATGAGAAAGGATTTAATTCTCTGAGAAACCAATCTAATCAATTATACTGAATTATCAACTGTAATCAGACAATTTAAACCTATCCTTGACACATTTAAATTGAATAATTGAAAAATGAATGATATGGAGATAATTAAATTGATTGAATAAAAATGACAAACAGATGATACCATCACAACGTATCTCGAATTCGAATCCTCCAATGTTGCTTCAGAGCATATCATGCACCATAACTTGTCTCGAAATGAAATTGCATATAAACTTGCATCAGATATCCAAAATGTTTCAACTTGTCTGTGTAAAGAATCTCTATTCCTAATTTAATTCTAACCCTATTCTCAGTCTGTTCTAACTTGAATCTAACCCCTATTCCGGGTCCTGGGATCTCTATTTAAAGAGATGCAACAAGCCTCAGACCCGTTACAACATTCATGACGGTTAATAATTGGTTGAACCAACCATGAAAACTGACATTATTGATTACATAAATTTAAATAATTTGTTTTAAAAGACTTAATGATCATCTCAGGCTGAAAATTAATCTTTAATCTTCCCGAGCAGCTTCATTTAACCGCCGATCGAAAACTACTTCAACGTAATCAAAAATCCTGCCTAGAGAACAAATTATTCATCAGATAACAATATATAAACATATATGATTTGCATTGATGTGAACCTTAGGACCTGTAGCGTGCCGTATCGTTTCATTATTTCCGTTATATATTTGCTCACTTATATTTAGGGTTTTCATCTCCATGACAATATTTTTCATTCATCAAATGTCACTTTATCATACCCAAGTGTTAATAATAATTTTCCTTGATATTCCCTTTAAGGCTCTAATAATTTAATCAAAACTTTCGGCGTGACTTTTGGTTTGATTAATTTTAACATTAATCTTTTGCCAATCACAACATATTCTCTTATGTTCTTTGGTACAACTCTTTATTTATTTAATTAATTATTAATTAATTTTCTTTGGGTTCCCACGAGAATACAATATTTCTCCATACTTTAATATTTATCCAATTTTTCTTTTCACCTCTATTTGGAGCAAAAATAATTATTTGGGTGAAGATTATTATCCCTTTTTTATCTCCTAGGTAAAAGATATTTCACTGGTTATTATAACGCATTTTCACATAGGAATGTTCTCTAGGCAAAATAATTACCTCACTTGATTAACCCCTTGAAATATCTTACCTCGGAATGAAAATATCAAAATTTCTCCTTGTATCGGGTTAAATCTTCCAAAATAATTCACCTCTGAGCATATGCAAATAAAATTAAATATGATGGTTGGAATATTAATCCTGGATTCTTGATTTGCAATTTGTAATTGTTTACGAATTTAATTTTTACCTTTTGGCTTAACACTGAATAAAAATTTTGTGGCAAAAACTGTATTTAATTTTGCACATTTATCTCGAATCTCGTATGTCACCAGAACTGTTCTTCTGCCATGTTTTCTGTTCACCAGCTGTTTGAAATAGCATATTACACCAGCATTTACTAGTTGGCCAACATCATCTGCCATATATCTTTGCTTGTTATTTCTCTGTCACATTCAATCACATCTGAATGCCAATATCCATAACTTTGATAGTTTTTAATCTGTTCATTCTACTTAAGATGCAATTTGAAGATTGAAGTCAATCATGCTATCTCAACAGGTTGGGGAAGCTTTGCCGGTTCTTGATTCAAGCATGGATGCAGTTGTTGGTACTCTAGTTTTGTGCTCTGTCAATGATGTGAAAAAGACATTGAAAGATATTACTTTTATTTAAATTTTCCTCAAAAACTTAGAGCTACAGCTCAATACATCCTATGTTGGCTTTGGCGATTCAATCTCATTTATACTTCTGCGCCTTTTTATTAAGATCTGCAAATGTTATTAACTTATTACCTTCATAAATCTGTGATCCCTTCATTCGTTCTGGGCTCCTCTATGACTAGGGTGAATTTACATCAAGGCTGCAATTCATATACCTGCGATTTACCTCTATTGACTTCGGTGTTATCTACTCAGATTTGCAATTTCAAGACAACTATTTTAAATCCTATGGCAGCTTCAATACACTCCAAATTTTTAGATCTGCGTCGAACACTTCCAATTTTGGCTACTACTGCTGCAGATGATGACTTGCAATTTGTCTGATGATCTACAATCTAGTGTTTTGTCTTTGCTGGCAATGATCCTTAATTTACCTTCAAAATAGGATAGCGATTTCAAACTTAGGAGTTGCGGCTCCTTTTGATTTCCTCTAACAGTGAAATATGGCAGCTTCCTTCCAGATCTGTTTTGTGCTTTGCACAAGAGAGCAATCACGTGGAATATACAATTGCTTGATTTGCTGCTTATTACCCTTTTTCACAAGAACTCTAAATGAAACATTACTTCCACCACTTTCTTCATCTAAAACCTCATCTCCACTTTCTACCTCATTTGCCCGGTTGTGATCTCTAGATCCTTCGCCGAGATTCATAGGAATTGCCATGTTCAGTGTAGTACGTGCCCGTATTTCTAGTTTGCGGGAATCTAAACTCTCCTGCATAACTGCCCTCAGCTCACGCTCAAAATCTGCTTCCTCTTCCGGATCAACCTCCATCAGTTTCTTCTGTCTTACTTGCACATTTTCTTCTTCTTCAGAACCAACATGTTCCCCACCATCAGCTTCCTCATTTTCATCGTCAAGTTCATCATCATGATCAGCAGACTTGTCTTCATCTGATTCCTCCTCATCTTCATGACCATCAGGTTCCAAGCTACTACTTTCTGTTTCAATTCCACTCTCTCCATCATCAATCCCCATGCCATTCTCCTCTGTTCTATTCATCACCATTTGACCATTGACCGATATAAGTGTAGAATTTGAAATTGTCTTTCCTCCTTCAGTATCAGAATGTCTTTCACCCCCTATCTTTTCAGGAGCTACATTCCATTCCTGCTCTTCTAACTCAGTTATAACGGTATTTGCTTCCTCCAAGGATGAATATCTAATCATTTTTGGTCGTAACTCGGCAAAAAGATCCTGGAGATCAAACTCAACATCCAAAGGTATCCCCCCTTTGCTGAGAATATATCTTTGAAAATATACCAGAAATTTGTCGAGCCTTCTTTTAGAAGAACCTTTGTCAAAAAATTGGCCACATGTCTGCAGTGCAGTTATGACCATCCGAATGCGAAAACAATCCTCTGATGGATCAAGTACATCTTGCTCTGCAGTACTATGTCCAAAGAAAAGGACCAAATAAAGTGTATCAAAGATCACAGATGAATCAATAAGACGATAATTGTATAGCTCTCCCAAAAAGCGCATATGTGCTATGCGCCGCTGCTGCATTCCATAATCATTCAACTCCAGTCCAAGCCTGATCTCCTCTAGAACCTCATCTACAACAGCAACAGCAAACGCTTCTTGATAACGACTTAGGCCCGCAGTAAGAGATGCAATAAGGTGTACTTGAATATATTTTCCCTTGTAAACCTTCATAAAACACTTTAAAACATATGCTTCACATTCACTCCAAGGTAGTTTACGAAGTTGACGACAGACATGCTCTATGGATTGTTTATCCAAGTCTGAAAAAAGTACTAGAACTCTCTTATTATTCTCCCTCATTCTAAACACCGCATTGACCTATTTGTCTTTTTGACATTTAATTATTCAATTACAATCGGTGGGAGAAATTACATATTCCAACACAGTTCCCTTTGGCATTTCCCATAGCATAGAGCAACCCTCAAAGTTGAGGTACTCAAGCAAGGAGATTTTTCCCAAATCTTGGAGAACGAGCTTCCTGCAATCTCGCAATGCTAAATATTGAAGTTGAAACAATTCTTGCGTAAAAGAATCTGGCAAAACCTCCAAATCACTGTAGCCAGATAGAGCTACAGGTCTCAGGTGTCTTACTTCCTCAAACTTAATTAGGAGTGTTTTCAGGCCTTGAATATTTTGTAAAACTATCTTACCCAAATTCTTAATGTGACTTCCAATGCACGCAGCTGCGAAGGAGGCTCACGATCATCAAACAAGTTGCAGAAATCTTAAGGGTTGATACCATGAACGTCTAACACTCTTAAACTTCTCAGTAAGAGAGTAGAAGGAATGACATTGATTAAACTTCTCCGTAAGAAAGGAGAAGGATTTAAAGTGTCCTTGGATTGACCCAAGTGAAACCAAATCAAATCTCCGGACATACTATTAAATTGCCGTAGAAGAGTGAAATTTTGAACCACCAAAGTTTTAATCCGCGCATGTCTTGCTTTGGCAAAAATACTGGCAAACACATGGTCTTCATCTCTACGAATTCCTCTTACATCGTACTTTTGGAAGAGTAGGGCTTGATGCTTGGAATGTTTTGCGGAATGTAACAAAAGTCTTAATGGAGAGCTCACAAAGAGGTATAGTTGATATTGTAAATGATAGTAGGTTTTCAAGGTAGGATCATATCAAACAAGGAAACAAGTGTTTATGTTTTATAGAAAGAAATCAAATGGTGAGCTCCTACTTGCTTATAGATTTGTTCTAGAGGATAGACAAGTATGCAAAAATTTCAAAGCAATGCGATTTAGCTTAACAATGCGTGTTCATTCCCATATGATTGGAAATTTGGAAGAGGTGAATTGATTGTGAGTTGGCCTAATTGGGAGCACATCTAAGTGGCGTACCTTAACATTCAAGTGATCACTGATGACACTTTTAAAAATGTTGAAAGAATTTGCTGGAAAATTTCAGTTCCAACACAAGGCGCAGGTATGCATTTGCTACAGTGAAATGTATCATGGGCCAATGCATATGCAAGGAAGGAATGTACAAGGGCCGATATATAAGTGATAAGGCCCGCGACATGCAAAGTGAACAGTGCAGCGGAGGTGCATTCGGTGGGGCCCGCGAGTATATGCAAGTGGAGTTGTAGATGTTCAACATACAAGGGGAATATGCATATCGAATATTCCAGTAAGATTCCCTATTTGTATGTTAGGGAGGTTTGTATGTTTGCCTTTGTATTTTTGACATACAAACAAAATATACATTCATGGGATGCAAGCCAGATTCTAAGATGTTTCAAATTTGCCTTATGATGTGGCGAGATCCGCAGTTTGCATGTATGTTGGGTTTGTATATGCAACATACAACCCGATATACAAAGAGGTGACATACAACCCGGACGTGATGGAGGAGTGAAATACAATGAATAAGTATTTGAGGTATGTGAGTTGTATAAGGCGCATGTATACGCTGATATACAAGCTGATGTGCAATGAAAGGGATACAAGCCAGATTTGAACCGATTCTCAAAATTGTTCTATAAAATTTGAGGTCCGACTTGTATACAAAGTGCTTGTATATGCTTTTGCATGTACAAAGCGATAAATGCAAAATGGACATGCAAGCCAGACCCGATTAGAATTCTAATTTGCTCTACAATAGTTTGGGGTCCACCTTGTATGATGAATAGTTGTATATGTATTTGCTCTTGCATATACAAGGGCGAAAAAGGCAAAAGTGAAGGGAGAAAAGCCAGCGATAGAAACATGAGGTGCCTACGTGGCACGATTTTACTAGCCGATGACTTTTCAACATTTTTTGGGTGTCGTTGATCGCAGCGACGGGAGGATGATCGACGGTCTTGTTTTGAACCTGCAGCGAAGGACTTTCCTGAGTGTGTGCAGCTGTTTTTGAGTGGGAAACCTTCAGAGGTACCCCGTTGCTGCATTTCAGAGAGACTGCGAGTAGCTGAGGCGTTGATGGCAGTTTGCAGGGGATGATCGATGGAGTTGACAGGTCAACCACCCGACTGATGAAGAAAATCCTTGGGCGGCAGTGCAAAGCCCAAGTTCACCTGCTCATTCCTCTTTGTCTCTCTGTTGCATTTACTATTTTTTAGCGCCATTTCTCATGCATTGTATTTTGGCAAGAATTTTGGTTGCCATGTAATTAATTGGTTGAATGTATAGTTTGGCTATATAAGGGACAAACTATCATTCGTGGTGGTTGAAAACTGGCAAATATTGGTGTTGTGATAAGATACAACTTCATTGGTGGGCCTGTTCTGGATGTCTTGTGAGTTTATGAGTCTCATGTTGTATGTTTCATGCATAAATTCACTGGTTTCATGTTGTTTTATATGAGAAATGCTCTGTTGCATGTGTTTAATCATTTGTCTCCAAGCTGTGGGCATATTTTCTTTTGAATCTAGATAGCTAAGGGTTATTTAAGATTCAGGAATATAGCTTTTCTGTATTGAATGTTTAATCTCCTACCTTTGTTCAAGGAACAAATTAAATGTTTCAGGTTAATCATTGAGAAGGTATGTTGCAGCAGGGATACCATTAATCATGAATAATTAAGCACTTAGTTTTTTGGGAGGTATCTATAAGGCAGGTGCTAAGCACTCCCCTTGAAACCCAGTCTTGGGTATATCTTTATGTTGACCATTTGCATGTGTATATGTATTGACTCCGAGCCCTGAATAGGCACCGATCCAGTCTTGTATTGAGGTTACACCCAAAGTCTCAGTTTTACATCCAAACATAAAATCAAGATTATACTTTAAATCAAACCATTAGGACTTTAGAAGTATTTTTAGGACCAAAATCCTCTGATTCACAACTGAACATAAGCCCAAAGCTAGCCCCTTTGCTCTTATCCCATAGTTTTGGTCTGCATAAAGGAGGATTTATCTGCTTTGTAACAACATCCCAGTCAATCCACAAGCATATCTCATGGATGTTGAATAGGGAATACCCCCCTTGGTTCTATAGAGCCTAAAGAAGAAGAGGAGATATTTATAGAGTCTATCTCCTATACTGTTGGCCCCTGGCCTGGGAATCCTATTGATCAATGATGGCTACCTTGTCGGGATAATTGGGAATAAGCATCCAGTCTGGGAAAAATACCAACAGTCCAAATGGAAGAATTTTGTAGGCAAAAGTTCCCCAAGAACAAGTGAAAGTAGTTTTATCCTAATCTTCAGGTGCTACTTGGATTTGGTTATATCCACTGAACCCGTCTAGGAAAAAAAATACTTCCTCCCTGCAAGGTTGTCTAGCACTTGGCCGATAAATGGTAAGGGAAAGTAGTCCTTTGTTGCTTTGTTTAGCTCTCTATAGTCAATGCACACTCTCCACTTCCCATTCTTTTTAGGCACTATGACTAAGGGTGAGACCCATTAACTATCTGAGATTGGATATATAAACCCTACTTGTAACATTTTTTCTATTTCAGTCTTAACAATATCTTTTAAAGCAAGATTCAATCTTCTCTGGGGTTGTCTGACAGGTTTGACATCTTCAGTGTATATATGATGAGTACAGATCTCAGGAGGGATGCCCTTCATATCTTGGTATTCCCAAGCAAAAGCTGTTGAATGGGAAATTAGGAGTTGGATAAGTGCTTCTTCCTATTTTTTTACTAACTGGGTGTTGATATTCAATGTTTTCCTAGTTAAAATCATGACTTGTTTTGTGATCTAATCCATGGATGTAGTCAATCCATATACTAGAGTCATGGTATTGAGGGGGCAAGAATATGGAAGCAACATGTGGAATGTGGCTAAGTCACTGTAAAAGGTCTCTCCATAAGGAATGATATTTACTAGGGTACAATGAGCAGAAGTGAGAAGTTCTCTCCTTGAATCTTGGGCTAGTTCCATTATATCCTCATTAATAAGAATGTGGGTGATATCTTCCATTGTATCATTGTGGATTTCTTCTTCCAACTCACCCAAATGTTCTTTGATGGTAACCATAGCTACTGAGGCACTATTTTCCATGTTATCTAGCTCATCTACCCATACTCTCCCTGAATAATGTATTGAGGGTTTAGTTGGAGGATACAAAGATATTTTCTTCAAGTCTATCCCATTAGAAATGACCATATCCCCAATTTGACAATCAATAGATGTTGTTGTTGTAGCCAGCCATGGTCTTCCTAATATCAATGGATAAGCATTTCTCTGGTTTCTTGGATCTAATATCAGGAAGTCTACTAGGAATTCCCATGATTCTATCACAACTGGAACATTAGTAATCACCCCTTTTGGAATAGTTACTAACTGGTTAGCAAGTTGAAGGATTGTAGATGTGGATTGGATACCTGTTAGGGCTAATTTGTCCATTGTATGAACTATCATTACATTTATTGCTGCTCCCAAATCAACCAAAACGTTTGAAATTTCTACCCTGAGATGTAAACAGTTATGACTAGATTTCCAAGATCTCCATATTTTGGGAGGAGCATTTCTCCTATTAGGAGGTCTACTACTTTTCCTTCCACCTAGATGGTGGAGAAAAAGTTTTTCTTTCTTCCCTGGGTCTTAACACAATGTTGTTTGATGAATTGGTTCAGTTCAGGTACATCTCTGATTGCTTGTAGGAGTGGAATTTCAATGTTCAGTTGTCTAATTTCTTGTAAAAGTTCTAATTCCAGGGTAGATTGGACTTGTTTTTGTAAAACTTTTTTTGGGGAACATGTTGTTTGAGCCGTTCTGGGTATGGTGCTAGTTTTTCTATGTCTGGAACATCTCCGGAGTTCTTATCAGAAATGTTTCTAGGGGTGTTCTCCAGAGTTATTATTTTAGGAGGATCTCCAGAGTTATCCAAGGATGATTCTTTTAGCATTGTTTCGATAGTAATCTCCTCTGGAAGCTGAGTGGATGAATTTTTAGGTTCCTCATCATTGGTTATTTCAACTATAGTTGGAGGAGATGGTCTTGGAAGTGCTTTACCATAATGTAGCTAGAGATTATTAGAATATATAGCATTAATACTAGCCATGTTATCTTGTTCTATCATGTAAATAGCTACTCCCTACTTATTCTGTGGGTTTGGTATAGGTTGAGATGGTAAGGGTGGTTGGCTAACTGGTTCATTTTGTGACTGACCTTGTGTGTTGGGGGGTCCAGTTAGCAATGCTTATTGTTGAGGTTGGAAATGTCTAGGTTGTCCCTAGTATTATTGATTATATCCTTGTTGAGGACCCCAATGAGGCTGCATGTTTTGTGATCCAAACTATTGTGGCCATTGTTGATTCCCCCAGGGTTGATTTTGCCAATGTTAGTTCTGCCATTGTTGGTTTGGCCAATCTTGTGGTCCCCAAGGAGTATTATTCTGAGGCCCATACCAAGTTCGATTCCATTGATTATTTCCCCAATTAGAAGGACCCCTATAAGAAGCCTGGTTTGGATATTGATTATAAGGAAAATTCCCAGCTTGTTTTTGTCCTACATAGTTCAACTCCTCCTCTATAATGGCATTCTTTTTACTTAGCCTTTTTAAGGCTGGGAGCTGATCACACTAACTGGTAGGATGTTCCCTATCACAGATCTGATAGATTTCTAATTTATCCAAAGGGCATTCTCTCAACAAATGTTTGTTTCTACACCTAGGACAATAGATGGAGAGTGGTTCAGTTGTTCTGTCTTGATCATTTGTTCTAGTTTTTGCCTGAATCCCATCTAATGTGGTAATCAGTTGGACTAAAATATCTATTTTAAAATTTGTAATTTCCTCCATTAACTGTCCTATTTCATTCTTCCCTTTGAAAGATTTGGGTGTTCTCACTCCATCTTGGGTTCTAGAATAGTTTCTACAAAGTTCTTCGATAGCAGGCATATCCATTTTATTGATATTCCCTTTTCCCATTAGATCTAGTGTTTGTTTTGATTCTTTGTCTAATCCTTTTACAAACAGGGTTCTGGCCAAAGAGTGATTTACAGGGTTGCCATACCTTCTCAAAGCAAAGTTGAACCTATCCACATAATCCTCTAAGGTCTCTTCCTCTCTCTGTTTAATTTTGAATAATTCCTCATTCTTATCACTGACTCTATAATAGTCCTGGTATTTTCCCAAGAATTTTGTCTCCATCTAATCCCAAGAATGGACGGAGTTTTGGGGCAAACCTATAAACCATCTCATTGCAGAATCCTTCAGGGTTGAGGGAAACAATTTGAGTTTTTGATTATCTAATCCATAATCATAAGTTTAGCATACTACTTTGAAATCAAACAAAAACTAATTTGGATCCTCAGAAGCAAGACCCCTAAAATTTGGCAAGTGGACAGGTGAAATATTTTTCATAGGGGTGTTATCTCCAGCAACCAGAACAATGGGATATGAGAAGGTTCTTGGGGCTTGATTATCCTCATCTTCATGATTATCATCCATGTCTGATACTGGTTTTTTCCTTGAGATTCAGTGTGAGTTTTGAAGGATTAGTTGTCAAGGAATTAGTTTCTATCAAAGGATCTGCCTAGAATCTCTACTGGAATTCTTGGATATAGTCATCAAGTGGAAGATTTGGAGGATTTAAGGGATTATTGAATTGAGGTACAACTTCCAAGGTAGGTTCTAAGTGTCTCTCTTCAACAAGATCTTATGCCACCCTAATGCTTTCTCCTATAGTTTGTTGATGGGGTGTCTATTTTATGTATCTTCCTTTTGAATCCCTAGCTCTAACCATACAAATTCAATCCATCCTAAAACTTTTTAACTAAGTTTTCCTAATTAACATAGAAGTCCCCAGCAATGGCGCCAAAAATGACAAGGGTCGTTGGTCCTCAACATTTAATCATATTTCATGTGTCAAATCCAGGGTTGTGTCCTTGGCTTTCTGCAATTAAGAATCCTATAGTTGCTAGTTTATCTAACTAACTCTAATGATCTCTACTGATTGAAGAAACTATTACTAATGATCTATCTGCTATGAAAATGAATTCTAGGAATATTGAAAACAAAGATGAAACAATGAATTGCTAATGTAGATCTATACTATTCCATTCAATTGAAACATACATTTATCTAAGAGAAAATAATAACTATTTCCTTAAGCAGAATCTGAAATAGAATAGCAAATAATAAACTCTGAAACAAAATAGTAAACAACAATACTAGCCTTCTGCCTTGGTGGTGGGGAGTGGGCCCTTGCTCCACACCCTTAGGGCTGAAGACCAAAGCAATGAATCAGCACAAGAAGATAATATCACAATTTACTTTCAGTCCAATTCCATCAGCTTTTGTAGTCAGAAAATGTCTATATCAAAATGAGATTACAATAACAATAATTTGTTGTATCTCTGCTGCTACCTTTGTAAGTTTATATCTAATCCAGTGATGAGCTACCACTTACCTTAACTACTAGTTCATCTATGAGATAATACCAATCTCTTATTCTACTAACTATTTAACTACAGAGTAAACATTCATGCAATTAAAATAGGTTTAGTGGAACAACAGTCTCACTAAACCTGAGTCTTAGTTTCATATACAACTGGGCAACGAGGCCCTGAAATATAGGTACTTAAATCAGTTTGTCAAGAACTCATGCAAAATTAAAATAAAGATAAACTTCCAACAGTTAACTATGGTCTTCATCCGATTACTCAGGTGTTGATTGAGTAATATATAGAATACCCCAATTACTACTGGAAGTGTTGATTGGCAACGCACTGGAAATCTGCATCTGTGTTGAGGAGACTCCAGAGGTGTGTACTTCTATCTTTAGCTCCAAAGATATGCTTTATGACCTTCTGTTTAGCTCTGGAGATATGCTTTTGACTTTAGTCCAGCTCTAAAGATGATTCTCCCCCTTTATCTCAAAATCTCTCCAATCATATTGGAAAATATTGGAGACTGGTGCAGGATCCATCTGTTAGCTCCGGAGATTATTAGGACCACCTCCAGAGATGACCAAAATTGTCTTTTCCTGAACATCTGCACCTGTAGATTCAAAAAGAGATAATTTATGCATATTTCCATTAATTCAATGCACATTAGTCCCTCAATCAGAAATCATGATTTTGAGAAATTCATCTCTTATTAATCATAATTAGAATAATCTTGTTAATCTATTTTGGTGCAGTCATCAAGACAATGGAATAAGAAGGAAGCAAAAAGAGGGGTAAAAAGGTGTATTTCATGGGTGCTACCTGGCACTCATCAGGCATACTAAGTCCCTCTTAGTGTGTAATGTGTAAGCAGGCTAGTGAAGACAACAATCATCTTTTTCTGCATTGTGATTTTGTTGGGAAATTGTGGAGCAGGTTTCTTGGTAGATGAAAGTTGGCTTGGGTCACTCCCAGGAGTTTAGCAATGCTGGTGGAAGAATGGGAATTTAGATGTAGGAGTCTTGGACTTAATTTCATTTGGGCGATGTCTCTTGCTATCTTGGTATAGAACCTTTGGCTAGAGCGTAATAGGAGAATTTTTCTTGGCCAGGAAAATCTCTGGGCAGGGTTTGGGATTTGGTGGAGAATCTTCTGGGAGAGTTAGGAGAGGTTCATCAAAAGAAAGGATGGAAGATATTCTCTAGTGAGGAGTATTTGGCTAATGAATGGCCAAGGTTTTGTTGGTTGGGAGGCATCAATTAGGTTGGCCTCAGGTGTAGTAAAGATCAATATATTAGGTGGTTTCCACCTGATGTAGGGTGGGTCAAATTGAACTTTGATGGTGCTACCAGGGGCAACCCAGGAAGGCTGGAGGCAGGGGGTTTGTTCATAGATCATCAGGGTAAACCCCTTAATTTTTTCTCTATGGATCTTGGTTCAAAGTTGAATAAAATGGCAAAAGCCATGGCCTTGTGGAAAGGTTTGCTTGTTGCCAATCAAAAAGGATGGGAAAAGCTCCGGGTGGAAGGTGATTCGTTGGTTGTCATTGGTCTCATGAATGAAGGCACTATGAAGAACTGGTGATTGGAGCAGGTTATAGAAGAGATTAGAAGGCTTGCCAATCTTTTTAGTAGCTTCAAAGCTTCTCATATAAAAAGGCAAGGAAACATGGCTGCCGACTGGGAAGCTAACAATGGCGTAGATATGATTAATAGAGGGATCTCTTTTCACTGGGTTTAGAGTGAGATGTTGCCCCGAGAGATCTTGATGCTACTTTAGAGAGATATTAAGGCCCACCCTCCTGATAATGGGATAACATGATAAGCAACCAAGTATTAGTTGGCGTCCCCTTGAATGATGGCTCATGTGGAAGTGATAGATGGAAGAGTGGCAATCCTTTCTAAGTCTGATGGCATGTTGTGGTATGGTAAGTTTTTATTGGCATTCGAGTCAATCATGTCCTCCATTTTCCTTTGTTGGCTCTAGTTTCTTGATGGTAGCAGCTAGAGATGGTGGGAGTCTGATGGAGGGAGCTTTGGGTGGTGGTCCGAGCTATAGAGATAAGGGGAAATAGGTGGTAGGAATGCCTCCCTATAGGCAGATTGCAAAGCATGTTAATAGAAAAATGGTAGGAGTCCAAGGATGAAGTAGAAATACTCTACGCGGAAGCAGTTGAAAAAGCTTTCAGTAGAGGAGGCGATGTCTAGTCTTATGAAGGAAATAGAGGGTGAGATAAAGAATCCCATCCTGGGGGAATAGCTGTGTAGATTGTTGAAGCTGGCAAAGGAGGTTGACGATAAAGAGGGGTGAATGTGAGGGAGGCTATGGCGCACCTACTACTGGATCTTGGAACTTTGAGGGGAAGGTGGAATGTGTTTGGGGCTGCAAAATCATTGACTGTGGTGACTATACTATATGTGGTTGCGACTTTGGTCCTCACTCATGAGGATTTGATTAAGGCTACGAACTAGAGTGCAAAGAATCATGAGATGGTGCTGGGTCATATGCACGATATTCTACTGGGCGTGGTGGAAACTAGGAAGATGTTGAAGACATTGCTGTGAAGATGGAGGTTCCTGTGTAGGCTCATGCTTGCCTATTTATACCTATGACTGTGGTGAGGAGTGCGTTGTGGTGGAGCTGGATGGGAAAAAAGATAAGTAGTTATAGGTGTTTTTGCTTTTATCTATTAGTTTTTGGAGTCTTTGGATAGTATTAGGAGTGTGGACCTTTGTAATTTGCCCCACTCTGGTGATGTATTAGCTATATTTTTATAGATATTTCTATTTGGTCTAAATATTAAAGATAGTCAGGCTTGGCCCTCTTTTTGATGGATCCCTAGTCCCTTACCAAGTTTATGATATCAAAAAAAAAATTGTGTCCAAGGGTGTGTATGCTCTTCCCTCATGTTGCAAAGGTGGTATTGGTAGTTAAAAGCATCCCTTGTGCATACTAATCTTCACATCTCACATTTACTTTCTTAAGGTTAATGAGCATGTTTGATGTGCTTGTGTGAATAAGTGATGTGTATGCTCTTCCCTCGTACTACAAGGTGATATAGGAATCAAAAACACCTCTTCATTCACTTTTTGTTTCATCCCAAAAGGCTAGGTGTGTGTATTCTCTTTCCTTATGCCAAGGTGATCTTAGAAATCAAAAGAAACTAGCCCTTTTTTAATATCTTTTTAGCAAACCTGGCTTGGATTTCATCACCAAGTGGCGACTTGAACCCACATGTTTTGGTGGGGTATAGAAATTTGGGAGAGAATCGAAAGACTTTGTCATGCTCATATTTACACATGGACATAAATACTATCATAATTTTATTAATAAAACAATACTCATAAACTTATATCACGCTTCATGTGATAGTGTAATGTGCACACTTGATGATAGTGTATGTACAACATTACAAAGAGCACATTGCATAAAGCAGGGAAGGGGAATCTAAAACAAACGGGTGATGTGGAATTCATTTTGCACACCATGTGAAAGTGAAGGTAGCCTAATTAGAGTTTTGCATCACATCACGTGACACCTCAAGGGGAACTTCCATTTGGTAAATCCCCTCTAGGTTCCTAGGTGAAAGTGGAAATGACCTTGCCTCTAAGGCACGAGACCCAAACACCTATAACTAAAACTTAAATCCCAACATGCTAATCTACACTAGAAGATGTGATTAAAATAATTAAATATTTAACCATTTAAAATGACGTTTAAAATAATAATACAATTCAACAACTAATTCAAAATTTGCAACATTTAAAAAAAATAAATACTATTACAAGAAAATTAAAATTAAATCTAACAACTAGATGGATATGAAATTCCAATTAAATGTAATATTTAAATAATTAAATTAAATATGAAATATTCTTTTTCCAAAAATTAAATTTAAAACTTTCAAATCTATATTAAATTTTTATAAAGAGTTATATCCATATAAAAAAGCTCCAGAGATGCTAAACTTTTTGATAAGCGAAGAAGCTAGGGTTTTTGATGCACAAGATTTGGGTGAATCTCCAATTGGCGGACAAAAGGCTAGAAGCAGGCAAATCCCTAACCAGGGAGCAGCACATGAGGTCCATCATGTCTTCATTAAGAAGGTGTGACCCCTCAAACAAGGTGCAAAAAAAGGGAAACTCACATAGTTTTAAGGATGTAGTGGGGTATGGTGTTGTGAAGATGGGACGTGGTGACAGATAGAGACAGATCTTGGATGATTCACCTTCCAATCCTATGCTCCCTGGTGTGAAGGGTAATTAGGGAAGTCACTCCCCTTCCTACACTCAGACTAGATTCTAAAGATAAGCTTGGATAGACTCATTGGTGATAGGGAGACTCCCTACAGAGTCATGCCCTTATTTGCAGATTTACAAAAATATGGCTAAAGCTTTGCGACCTCCACTCCTAGATCTCAAAAAATTAGAAGGAATGTATGGAGGGAGAAATTTGTATATACCCTTGTGTTAGGGGTTTTTTCATTCTAGAATTTGACTCTCTCGAAGATAAGGAGAAAGTTATGAAGTATGGTCTATGGTATTTTCAAGAGGATTTTGTATGCATTAAACCCTAGTTCCCATCTTTTGATCCTCGAACTAAGACTTTCACTTCTACTTTCCTCTTGGTGCTTTTACCCTACCTTCTCCTTCGAATTTGGGAAGTGGAGAGTTTGCGAGCTATTGCTAATGGCTTGGGTAAGTATCACTTTATTTCAATAGAAATAATTAATTTCACCAATACTACTTATGCACGGTTATGTGTTGAAATGGATATATCCAAGGGTCTTCTAGCTGAGATCTCTCTGAAGGTGGGTAACCGATGCTAGAGGCAACTAGTAGATTATAGAAAAAATACTTTCAGATGCAGGAAATATTTGTTAGAGCAATAGGTGTTTGGAATTAAGGTGTCTCACCCTTGGTAATTCCTTGCATTTATTTATTGTAATATATTTATTTATTTATCCTATATTGTAGTTTTGTTGCACATCCTATTTTGTCATTTAGTGTGAAATGGCACGATGAGTTGTCACTCCACTTGTAAGATGACTAAGATGATCAACACACTCCATGTGGAGATAGGTGTCCCCTTTGTGTGGTAGAGGTTTTCTGCCATGTGTCGGCATCTTGAATAGTGTGTAAGGGAATCTTGACCGAAACGGTTATGATAGATTCCTATGACAGAATCTATGACACGTAAGAGTCGTAAATGGAAGATTCTATGATAGGTGAAGACATGTGTCACAAGGCATCTTGGAAGAAGGCATCTTTGGGCGCCCCAAGGAGGGTTATGACATGTAAGAGAATATGCTATTTTTAGTCAATGTATGATAGATTCTCTTACAACTGTAAGATATGACAGTTATGATGGATTCTATGACAGTCGTAAGAGTCGTAAGAGCATCTGTCATTGCCCAACTTGGGAATAGGTGACCTCTTTGGGATGGGGTGATATGACAAGTGTCATGACCATGCTGCAATGTTGAACAAGTGTCCCTAGGCGTGGGTTTTGGGCCATGAGACCAAGTTGGACACCCACCTCAAGAAACGTCTATTTTTGCCTTGTAAACTTCTATTTAAGCAGGTGCTTTAAGAGGAGATGTATTATGTGATTGACATGTACTGTTGTGCTGCCAGATTGTCTCCAGATACGAGTGTCGAAGACTCCTGTAAAGACTTGCATTGCAAGTGTGTTGTAAACCTTGTTGTTTAGATAATACATTGTGCAGGTTTTGGAGTGAGGTTTTCACCTGTAAGGGTTTTCCCACGTTATATCTTGTCTCTCTCTTCTTCTGTCTTACTTTCTTGTGTTGTGTATTACTGCAATATCTCTATTATTGAGATAATAACACTGTAATTGTAAAGGTTAAAAAAAATTGCACTCATCTCTCCTCATTAGATTAGTATAGGTAGCGATTTCCGCACACCTAGCTTCCTTTCAATAGGTTCTTTACTTAATTAATTTAATCATATTGATTAATTAATTAAGTCACCTTTACTTTATTTCACTTAAGCTAAACTTAGGAATCTCTCATTAGGGTTTTCTAACTTGCAAATATAAAAGCAAGTGCTCTCATGTAATTCTTTAATCCATTTCATTAATTGCATCCTTTTTATACAAACTGCTCTCTTTTGCTTTTTTTCTCTTGTGGAAGGTTTCTTAGGTTTTGCAAGTGTTCATTGGGATCTGTGAGGTTGGTTTATCAACTTCAACATGGTATCAGAGCTCCAGATCTGCAAGCTCCTTCTCAAATTTAGAGAAAATTTTGAGCAAGAGTTTTTTGCTTGGTGCATTTTTGTGTAAAATAGAATATTCCATTAGATTCAGAGCAGTTGAAATAGTCAGATTAGCCTTTTATTTGGCTTGATTTGAGCTTCGTAGGCCAAAATCTGTAAGGTTTTCAACAGGTACTTTTTTTAGATCTAGAAAGTACTTGCAATTTTGGAGCATTTTCAGCCCAAACAAACCTCACCATCACACTCAAAAGGCCCAAAAACCTTAAGATCGACTATCAAATCATCGAAATTGGCCTCAGGCTCATCTGGGGCAAAATAATTTTGCCAAGGAAGCATACCACCTCCCCAACACGCAAACCAAGGTACTAGTAAAAAAATAAATTTTTTCTGCATTGCAAATATTTTTTTTTCAAAAAAATTATTGAAAATAATATATTATAAAGTAGTTTTTTAAATAAAAAAAGTAGCAAAAACAAAAGTTTTTTAAGCACTTTGGGCCCTGGTTTATGGGGGGTACTCCGTACCCTACCACGACAGGGTACGACCCTACCGTGTGCAGGGTGGGGTCCCCTCCTTAAAAGGGTTGCATTGGGGGGAGGGGGGTTTAACCCCTCCCCCCACATATTTTTTTAAAAAAATTTTTAAAATAAAAAATTTCATTACTTTTTTTTCATGTTTTTTTTATCAAAAAAAATACATGCAATTTTTTTAATGTGTTTTTTTAATTTAAAAAAAATGCATGCAAATTTTTTACCTATTTTTTATTAATAAAAAAACATGTGTTGTACCTGCTTCGGCATGTGTGCCTACTTTTGATGGCTTTTTTGGCAGTATCTCTATATTTGGAGGCGCTCTACATTTGTCTAGAGGGTTTTTATTTTTGCTACAGCTAACCAGTTTGGCAGGGTTCTAAAATTGGCAGATCTCCAAATCTGAAGGTAGTTTTGCTAAATTTGGCAAAGGTTGTTTTTTTTCCAAATCTGCCCTTCACCATTGGGCTTTTCAATTTTGCACTCCATCTTCCAGAGGAAATATCTCAGTCATACGGTGGTATTTTTCTATGCAATTATTTTTGAAAACCTGGGTAGAATTTTGTGCTCTTTGTAGTGGTGCAGGTGGTTTTCAGTTTTGACTTCTAGTTTTTTCCATAAATCAATTTTCTTAGTGTTATTGTTGTGCAGTTCTCATTTTGGAGACTTTGACGAGCCATATCCTCTGCATTCAAACTCCTTTTTGGGTCTCATTTTTTTTAAAGTGCATGTTTTTTTATGTACTTCATCATGGTGCTATTAGTTTCCTCTCTTTCTGTTAGAGAATTGTATTTTCAGTATGTGCTCCTTTTTTGGACATTGTGAGCTTTCATTGTAAGCATTTCTCATATGTAAACACACTAAAACAAAGTGCCTCAGCAGTGTCCATGTATTCTTAAGATATTGGACATCATTGTGTGCCTTATTGTACTCACACTATGATATAAAGTGCCATGGGAGGGTTGATGTTTGCCTTTTGTTTTGCCATCACATCTTTGTCATGTGTGTGTGCCTTGGTTTGCATGCCCTTTTATTTGCTGGTACTTTCATGTTTGCACGTTCAAATGTTCCTATTTCTTCTACATGCACTTCTTGCTTTCACACAGTTTTAGTGTACCTATCATGGCTCTCCCTTGTCCGCATTATGGGGGGTTTCTACTATTGTTGCTAATGCTTTCTTGGTTTCACATTGGAGTGAGTTATGTTTCTAGTATTTGTTCCTATGTACTAGGTGGATGCAGTGGTACATTAGTGGTTGGTTACCCATGCATTTTGGTGAGATGGAGCATTTACCATATGGACACTCTTGCATTCTGATGAGTCTAGTTTATGACTAAATTTTGTTAGACTTTATTATCCATTTGCTATAGTTATCATGGACTTTAGTACTTAGATCTTGATCTTTTCATGACATTTCCTCAAAACTATGAGATGTTGGGCATAGGTTATTTCCTATAATCTTTAATGACAATGACATGCTATATGAACTATCTATGTTAATTTTACATGTGGTTAATGAATGCTACTCTAAGATAGTTACAGATATGCAATTATTGTGCGTACTAATATTGTTATGCAGATATAATTAGCATCCATAAAGTCGAGGAAGATTCTGCCAGTCGGTTACTTGCCATCAAAGTCAAACATGGTGGTCGTTCAAATGTCAAATGGAGGGAAGATAACCGCCTTGTAACTAGTCTTAATTACTTGTTAAGAAAATTTAGGAGTTACTATTGTGCTAGATCTGTGTTGAAGCGACTTGCTTGACTAGATTCCATGCATGCATAACCTCCTCTCCGCTTTCTATGCTTTCCCTAAAGTGGCATTCTCCTATTCTGTTGGAGTTGACCGCCTTGCTAGGTAGTTGGTTTTGTAGTTTTCCTGCAATAAATAAGACTCAGATGCTCCTTCTGAGGGATTGATTAATCTGAGGTTGTACTTGCATTATTAAGTTTAAAGCAATACAGTTAAGTCATTCAGTTGTACTCATGTTTTCCAATGAATAAAATGAAGTTATAAGTTCACATCTCTGAGTTTACATTTGTCTTAAGGAATACTCATCCAAGGGGGGCCACTTGGTGAGCATTCCATTCTTTAGTTTAATTGTATTTTCTATTAAACAGTTAGTTAAATCTAGCATTGAATGTTCCTGCAGCCACTAGAATTATATTCTGTCTATTCCTGCAACCAAAGCAGATAGAGTAGTTTCCTGTTTGTTTGCCCAGATTTTCATTTTTTGTCATGCACTTCAACTTAGCATAGTTGTTGGTTGATGTTCAACATTTATGTTATCTCTTTCCAAGCAGTTTATTTTCAACATTATGTCTTTCTTAGCTGTAGAATGAATGTGGCTACTTTGGAAGTTCCTAGTGCACATACTGTGCTGACCCATTTCAAGTTCACGTCCCTGGGTTGACAAGTTAAATGCATCTTCATAGTGATTAAGTCAGCTATTCAGGTTAGATGTCCAATATCTGAGTCACAGCTTTATGGGCTTAGTTGTTAAATCATTGTGGGAGACCAACATTTTTGGTGCCGTTGTCGGGGATGGTGTCAAATTAGGAAGATCTTTGGAGTCATCTTTAGTATTATTTCTTGCAGAAGTATTTTTGAAAGTGTGCTCTTAGTATATCCTTCATTTAGGAAGTAACCATCCACAATCCATTCACAACATTCATTGTGTGAGTTAGCTGATATTGAGTATATTGCATGCATAGAGGCAGAAGAAGAGATGCTTTAGGGAGATTCCTTCCTAATGGTCCAAATTACCCAACAGAAGAAGCAGAAGTAAATTTTTTCTTGATGCATTCCTTGATTTGAATAGTTCTTAAACATCTTCTGAAGAACAAGCTGCCCAAAACTTGATTGACAATCCATTTGCCTTGATAATAAGCCAAGCAGCTATGGCTGCCCAAAATGTACCCAATCAACCAACCTTTCCATTTCCTATTGCTCATCAAAATGAAGTGGATAATCTCAAAAACATCCCTACTTTAGCTCTTCCCAAGTTCTATGGACTTGCAACAGAGGACCTAGACACCTTCTTGTTTGAATTTGATATCCTCTGCAGAAGCTATGACTACACTACTGATGCTTATAGGCTTAAGTTGTTTCCTACTACCATGAAAGATGTTGCATTGAGGTGGTTTATGGGTCTAGGTAGTGATATTGTCAATACTTGGGATGAGATGAAAGAGAAATTTCTTGAGAAGTATAAAGACTACTATAGGAGTAGAGATATGAGAGGAAATGATATTTTTAGAATGCGGCAGAAAGAGGATGAAAGTTTGGAGGATTACATCTCAAGGTTCCTATTTTGTTTACAAAAATCTCCCCATCATACACTCAATGAGGAGTCTCAGAAACTACTCTTCCTCAAAGGAATAAGTGAACATTGTACGGATGCCTTGGATTTAATGGGAGGAGGAGATATTACCCAAGTTCCTTAGGAGGATATTAAGAAGTTGTGCTAGAATTATTCCAGAGCAGCCATGAAGAAAGGAAGAGGTTATCATTCCCTTATGGGCAAAACCTCTACCAATGGAGTTTCAAGGATGGAGATAAGTCACTTGCTATCTGATTTTAAGCAAGATATTATAAATAATATGGCCACCCAGCTGGACACACTTCAGGCAAAGAAGAAGCATGAAGAGGCCGAGGCAATGTTGGCAGAATATTGTTCTCATTGCAGACAAAAGAAGAGGGATTGCAGATGCAAGATGGTAGCTAACATTGACAGTAAGTAGATTCCACCTAAGTTCAAGCCAATCCAAGCTGAAGAAGATCAAGTCTACTATGTTGCACAAAGGAGGCCATGGGCTCCAAGACAAGGTATGTCACCAGATCCATTATCATTTGCTAGACCATATTTTAATACTTATACATCTGGTAACTAATGGCAACAACCATCTCCATCTAACTATGGAGGATATTCACCTCATCCTTGGAACAACCCCCCAAACACTTGGCAAAATTACCAAAACCATGCATCCCAGTGGCAACAACCTTAGGGGAATTAGCAGTCACCTCTAGGAAACTGGCAACAAACATCTCAATGGAGGGGAGTGTTGGAAATAATGTAGATAACTAAGAGGGGGGTGAATCAGTTATCTTATAACTTTTCTTATTTTTTCTTTCTTTTCTTATCTTATCATTTAGTGCAATATCAAAACAAGGCAATCATAAGAACTAAAAAGGAATTAACACATAACACAAGGATTTTTATGTGGAAACCCTGCTAAGGGAAAAACCACGGGGTGACTAACCCAAGATTGTATTCTCTGTTAAAAGAATAGAGTACAAATTTGGCACTTGCCAATTAGGGCTCACTGCCCGAGCACACTGCTCACAAGAGGCCCACTACCTACAAGAAACTCACTGTCTACAAATGCTTATAGATGATACCAAGGTGTTTGAACTAAAGAACATCACCTATATATGCAAGAATTCAATTCCGATTAGGTGCAATATACTGATCTAGCATATTTCATTCTTCCTCTGCTCAATATCACTCTTCAGTCATATTCTGAATTCAGATCTTTATTTTCGCACTTCTTCCAATATCTTCTTCAACACCTATATGCACATCAATACTTTACAAGCATGAGACCATCGAGTATATATATCCGCATTAAGGATTTCCACTAACTTCATAGTCGGCAATAAGAACACTTGAGATATTTGTAAGTTTCTATTCTGTCGGTTGAATCCTTGCTTAGTTGATGATGCGCATCAAAAACTTAGACATAGAAATCATTAATCATGTTAGCCAATAATGTATAATGCCACAAATTGCTTGATCAATACCTTTTATACATCTAGATTGAAGTCTGGTACTTTGTTTGTCAGTTCTTCTTCTGTTTGCTCTATCTGATTGGAACCCAATACACAGAAGCTCATATCTCTTTCATGCTTTATCATTAGAGGCTAAATCTCTGGAATACAGTAGTCACGATACCCTTCTTGACTTGTCCAAGTCTGCAACTTACTGAGTTACACCATCTGAGAGATTCGGGCCTGATTATCGGACCATGTTGCATACTCTGTTTTAGTCCACTGGACCAAAACAATCTTCACTTTGACTTCCAGTATAGGCATATTATGTACTGCAGATGTGTAGAATAGACTTTGTTGCCATCAATGACAACACTTATGAAGCCACAATTGTCTCTTGCCAACAATCTCCCCTTTGGCATTGATGGCAACACTTAGTGAAAAATGGCTAAGTGTCACAGTAACTCCCCCTTTGCTTGTGCTCTGTTTCTTTGCACTATTTTACCGGAGCTCCCCCTTTGCTAAATTCTTCATTTTTCACTACTCTTCACTCCCCCTTTGACATCAATGGCAAATGGTGGAATCCGCATACCAAAATTGTGCAAAAATTATTATATACATGGCCGCATATGTATATACAAATAATACATTATACTTACATATACTTAAATATATCCGCAAAAGTTGTCTTCAACTGTATAATATCTGTGGTCCAACTCCTCTTCATTCTATCCAAAATGGAGATGTGTCCACTTAACAAAAATGCATATGCTTCTGCCCTCTTCAGATTTGTCAGATTACTAGTCCAGGCTGTACTTTGAGCATCTGTTAAAGCATCATGCAATACTTCTAACTTGGGAAGGATTATTCCCCTGAGTTTAGCCATTCTATCCATTAGATGCCTCTTCTCCTTAGCCAGTTTCTTTATCTCATTTATGATAACAATTGCTTGACATTCTTGATTTATCAGAGAGATGGTAAGAGGATCAAAATTCTGAGATAGGCTTAGCAACTTTTCTTCTTGTTCTTTCATCTTCTTTTCGATGTCCTTTGAAACTTTAGGCCAAGATAAACATAATTTATATATATCTCCTCCATCCTTAAGAGCATTTTCAATGCTCTTTATTACAATGTCTAATATTCTCCTGTCATTGTTAATTAGTCCTTGTACCTCATTGAACCTTTTTTTAGAGAACTCTTTCTGGACCTTAGTTTCTGCCAATTTTTCAAGAGATTCAAAGTGAGAATTGACAGAATTAACCAAGTTTTTCAAGTTTTTGGGTGGAGAGGCAGATGCATCCTTTTGATATGTAGGCATGATCTTTTCTAGTACACCGGATGCAATATTCAATAGTTCACTGTCCTCCATGTGTGATTTTAGAAGTTTCTCTTTTTCTTTGGCCTGAGCAAAAGATGCTACTTTCATTATCTGAACCGGAGAGAGAGAGTCAAAATTTATTGGCCCTTGAATCAACTCAGGTTCATCCAGCTCCATCATTTCTTTGTCCAAGAAATTCTATATTGTCTCTGCAGTGTCTCTTGCTGGTGATTCAGACTTCTTTCCTTTGGAGATATCAGGACTGACTGGTTTGGATAAGTCATCACCAACCATTTCTGCTTGTTCTTCTTCTTTTACCTTATCCTCTTTCTCTTAAATCTTTTTCTCTTCTCTTCTTCCTTCTCCTTCTTCTTCAGTGCCAAGAAGATTTATCTTGGCAACTGTGGGATCCGAAGGAGTGACATTACCAGGGTTTACTGCTTTGTGAGCTTCCTCTTCCAGAACAAAGGAGTCTAAGTCCTCAGATTTCTCTTCATCTATTTTCTTTAATCCTTCAACGTCCTTGTTAGAAAAATCTTTATTGATTACCTTTAGTCCTTCAACATCCATGGTAGAAGGCTCTTCATCTGTTTCCTCTACAATAGGAAGATTAAATCTCTTCCAGGCATTCCAGAGAATTTCTTTTGTTTCACTTGCTATTTGATCAGTTTCTCCAAGCATGAGCTTATTTATTCTTGCCTTGCTCCGGAACTCATCTTTATTGTCCTTAAAAACCATGTTCATTTTCTTTGGAGTGATAGGACATAGTTGTATCACTATCTGCTCCCAGATCTCCAAGTCTTTTGCCTTGGCATTCTCCTTTCTCAGCTCTAGTACTTCTTCTAGGCTCTTAGGAATAAATGAAATTATTTCAATGAAGGCTTTGTTGTAGATGTTCAAATACTTGACAGTTGCTTCTTCAAGAATTCTCTTATCTGCATCATTGTATTCATCATAAAATTCTATCACTGGCTACAGGTTTCCATCTATAGTGATGGCTTTGATGATGTCTTCAATTGATAGAGTGGGTTTTTCATCAAATTCCTTTGTTTTCTCTTCCTCATTTCTGCTATCAGAGAACTTCCCGGATGTTCTTTTCTTCTTCATTTTCTTGATTTCCTCATCTAATTATGTCACTTCATCATCCTTTTGGCTCATATATGTCCTTGTAGCTTTAGTCTTCATTCTCTATTCTCCTTTGTCGGATGGCTTGACTTCTGGTTTGGTAGTCTTTGAGCTTTTAGGAGTGACAGGAACATAACTCTTGGAAGATCTAGTCTGGAAGGAGGCTTGCACCAGAATGCTTTCTTTCTTTGCTTCTTGTCTTTCTTTTTCTACCTTCTCCATTTTCTCTCTATTGGCATCTACTGCCTCCTTTGATATGCCAAATCTTTTGGCAAGTTCTTCAACTTCCTTTCTTACTTTTCTCTTTATCTCAGGCTGCCTTAATTCAACATGTATTTTTATACTTAGCTCTTCAAAGGTGCCAAACCTTTCTGCTTCAGTGTCCTTAGGTTGGCTTAGCAAGTGTTGAATATGTACCTCTAAAATGTTTTCATCGACCTCATATCCCATGGGCATTATCCACACAGTTCTTGGCTCAATTGTCTCCATTAGACATTGATCAATGTCAACCATGAAGCAGATTGTGTCTTTGTATTTCTCAACTATTGATTGTGGTATTCTCTCTCTGGCATGCATCATGCTTTGGAAATTATTGAAGTAACCCCAGAGGGCTGAGTTTTGGGCTTGAGCATCACCAAGTCCATACATGTAATCTCTGATTTGCATTGCAACGGGTTTATCATTTTGCCAGACCTAACCCTTTGATCTAGGCAGCTCATTCATATAGTAGAAAAATAGACACAGTATTAGACTACCATATTTGAAAGAGTTTTTCTTATATTTCTTGATCTTCTACAAGTTTTCCATTAGTTGATTTAGTAGAAGCTCACATAGATCATAATCTGCAACTTCCTTCAACATTTGATGTGCAACATAGATTGTTGTACCATACACAGAATTCTCTTTACTCAAGTGGTAGATTTTGTATCCAATTATCATTGAACCAAACTTGACATCTGGATCTATGATGTCATCTATAGTCATTGCTCTTTTATCAAATTTTGATCTGGTGGCTTCAGTTACCATTTGGTTCTTCACATATTTAAGTGCGGGTAACCCACCAGATGATGCAGTCCGGTCATAGCCCTGATGCCATCTTTAGTTATCTTGAATGGCCTCATTAGCCACATAAAATTATCATGCATCCTACTTAGAACATACCAGACCTAATCATCTTCTGCAAAAGATGGAAAATGTATGCAATGTTCGAAGTGTTTGTCCCTTAGGGTCTTGAATTTAGGTATGAGTTCAAAATTCTCATCTATTAACTATTTTTGATAAATGTCGATCAATTTTGAGTCTCCAAAATCTTCGATGTTTGCATGGATATAAACCCTAATATCTTCTACATGTAAGACACCATGTGGAATACTAGAAAACGCACCCAAGGGATCAATTTCTAGTGACTTGTAAGGGTGTTTCTTGAATTTTGGTCTCAGCCTTTCAGATATATTAACAACCATTGGAGTAGCCATTCTAGCAAAGAAATCCAGAGAGATTTTGCAGAAGGGAAGTACCTTTTCACGCCTTAGGGTTTGAAGTAGATGTCAGAGCTATTTTTTGTCTAAATTCGATCTTCAGCTTGAACATGAGTAAACTATAGGATCTTCTTCTCAGAGCTCTTCTTTTCTTCTTCATGAGTGCAAATGTGTAAATAATGAGTGAAAGAACCCTTTTATCTTTGCATAAAACCTAATTCCCTTTTGTAATAAATGCACAAGATTTTAAGTCATCCGGTTACCCTGCTTCTCAAGTGAGTGTTTCTTGAATCATCTTGTGAATCTTCAAACTAGTACCTTGGTGAGTTGGTAGCACCCAGGTGCCTTGAAGACTTTCCTCTGAATTCACAGATCAGAGTATTGTATTTGTAGATCATACTAGATCAATTTGTATTGTTCTGTTAATACTGGTTGGTTGCTAGAACCAGATCTACTCAAGTGGTCATAAACCTTGTGAAACTTCATGCGGACCTCTCACATTCTGATTGAAAGTTCGTTGGGGAATTTTATAGGAACCCTTTAATCTGCAATACCAAATGTTTACCCAATGTGCCGAATTCAGGCACTTACCAACTGGCTGGGGGAAAATGATTTTCTCTGTAGTTCCCCCTAAGCCAGAGCTCACTTTTTAGTTTTCAAAAGGATTATCAGCACTGGATTCTGGTGCGGATCCATCTCTAATACTCATTGTACTCTTCTTTACCCAAATCTTGCTCATCTCCTTTTGAACTTCATCCGCATTTACTTTACCTTTGCCTTTATCTTGTTTCTGATTATGTTCCACTGGACCTTTTCTATTTTGATTCCTGCTTCTGTAGAATCTGGCTATATGACCGAATCCATTGCAATTGTAACACACAACATTTCTTTTCTTATTTGAATGATATCCTCTTGATCTACACTCATTAGCCTTATGTCCAATTCTATTGCATACAAAGCATCTACCATTGAAAGAATTGTTCATTTGCATATTTCTGCATTCATGATATTTGTGACCATACCTTTTGCAACTGAAACATTGACCGAAGAAGGATGGATTGATTTGATTCATTCTATTTCTGCACTGGATTGCTTTATGAACGAATTTGTTGCAATTGAAGCAATATCCATTGAAAGATGGATATCTTTGAGCGTTTGGTTGCCTTATCGGAGGTCTTCTAGGCCTGTTTCTTTGATTTCCTAATCCAAAGTTCTTTTGACCGGATCTTGAGCTTTCACCTTTCTCATATCCCAAGCCACGCTTATCATCTACCCTCTTTTGACTTTCAAGAAGAACTTCAAGTTGGGCTGAGCTTATCTTAAATTTTTCTTTGTATTCATTTGCAGATTGAAGATCTTGTTTAAGAGTGTCTATCTGGTTCTCAAGTTGTTCTTCATTGTATCTGGCTTCTTCAAGATTAGATTCAAGAAGCCTGATTATTCTGTCCATTTTGTGGCAGTCCTCTGTTTTCTCCTTGAGGGATTGTTTTAGGTCATCTTCAATCTTTCTGTTTTCTTCAATTTCTTGGGTGAATTTCATAACCCCTGATTCCATTTCATGTCTTATCATAATGACTTCTTTTGACAGCTTCTCACATAGCTTATTTTTTTCATTTAGATCCTCATCAGTATTATTGACTTCATCCTGATTTGCTAATTTTTGGAGTAGTTCCTTTCTCTTTTTCACAAAATTACTGAGTTTTTCTTTCAGCTCATTTATGAAATCATCAGCTTCCTTGAGTCTTTCTCTCAAATTATTAACTTCAGAGCAGGATTGTTCAAGATCATCTAGGGTAGGCTGAAGTTGTTCTTTCATACCATATGCATCCATTGAGATTCCCAAATCTTCCTCAAGCTGTTAGGCTTGTTCAGAGGAACTTAGCTCTGATACCGATTGTTGGAAACAATGTAGATAACTGAGAGGGGGGGTGAATCAGTTATATTATAACTTTTCTTATTTTTACTTTCTTTTCTTATCTTATCATTTAGTGCAATATCAAAACAAGGCAACATAAGAACTGAAAATGAATTAACACATAACACAAGGATTTTTACATGGAAACTCTGCTAAGGGAAAAACCATGGGGTGACTAACCCAAGATTGTATTCTCTGTTAAAAGAATAAAGAGTACAAATTTGGCACTTGCCAATTAGGGCTCACTACCCGAGCACACTGCTCACAAGAGACCCACTGCCTACAAGAGTCTCACTGTCTACAAATGCTTACAGATGATACTAAGGTGTTTGAATTGAAGAACATCATCTATATATGCAAGAATTCAGTTCCGGTTAGGCGCAGTATACTGATCTAGCACATTTCATTCTTCCTCTACTCAATATCACTCTTCAGTCATATTCTGGATTCAGGTCTTTGTTTTCACACTTCTTCCAATATCTTCTTCAACATCTATATGCACATCGATACTTTACAAGCTTGAGACCATCGAGTATATATATCCGCATTAAGGATTTCCACTAACTTCATAGTCGGCAATAAGAACACTTGAGATATTTGCAAGTTTCTATTCTGTTGGCTGAATCCTTGCTTGGTTGATGATGCGCATCAAAAACTTAGACATAGAAATCATTAATCATGTTAGCCAATAATGTATAATGCCACAAATTGCATGATCAATACCCTTTATACATTCGGATTGAAGTCTGGTACTATGTCTGTCAGTTCTTCTCCTGTCTGCTCTGTCTGACTGGAACCCAATACACAGAAGCTCATGTCTCTTTCATGCTTTATCATC
This sequence comes from Cunninghamia lanceolata, assembly GCA_027924645.1. Classification (NCBI taxonomy): domain Eukaryota; kingdom Viridiplantae; phylum Streptophyta; class Pinopsida; order Cupressales; family Cupressaceae; genus Cunninghamia; species Cunninghamia lanceolata. Next base: position 21,396,658 of record BSBN01000627.1, read on the forward strand.
GGAGGCTAAATCTTTGGAATATAGTAGTCATGATACCCTTCTTGACTTGTCCAAGTCCGCAACTTACTGAGTTACACCATCTGAGAGATCCGGACTTGATTGTCGGACCATGTTGCATACTCTGTTTTAGTTCACCAGACCAAAACAATCTTCACTCTGACTTCTGGTATAGGCATATTATGTACTGTGGATGTGTAGAATAGACTTTGTTACCATCAATGACAACACTTATGAAGCCACATAGTGTCTCTTGCCAACAGGGAGGACAGCAATGGCCAAACCAGAGAACTAATTATATGTAGCCACCTTCTCAGCCCCAACAGCCTGCTATAATGCCTCCACTTGCTAGTTCCAATTCAAATACACCTAAACCTACTCAGTTACCAGCTCAGCCTTCACCTAACCCAAATAATAGACCACAGCAACAGCCAATATACTCTACTGATCCAAATCAACCCCCTACATATGCTGTGAATGTAAGTGACATCCACCTACGTTCAAGAACTACCTTGGCAGCTCCTTCCAGACCCATCATTACTGAGCTTCCTGAGGAGGAAGAGGAGCCTTTAAAGGCCCCCATTCAGCCAAATGCAGCTGAAAATCCTAAACCAGTGCCAGTCAAGCAGACTGCCCAAGAACCACCATTTCCACAAAGGTTAGAAACTGCGAAACAAAAGGAAGATAAAGAGGAACCCACCTTTGACATTCTAGAGCAGTTAAAACATGTATGTGCCAAGATCCCTCTATTTCAGGCCATAAAAGATGTTCATATATATGGCAAAGCAATCAAGGAAGCATGTCTTAAGAAGCCAGGCAGAAAAAGGAAAGATCCCACTATGGTTCATGTGGTGGGACAATTGGCTAACATCATCCTAGGGAAAGTGACTGTTCCCAAATATATTGATCCAGGGAGTCCTGTGGTAATACTTGTTATAAATGGGATCCAAATCAGAAATGCTCTGAATGATCTAGGAGCAGCCATAAATGTAATGACCAAAGATATCCTGCAGCAACTAAATGTTGCAAACATGAGACCTACTCCTACTCTCCTGTAGCTTGCTAATAGTTCTACTGTTAAACCTAATGGGATAGTAGAGGACCTTGTGGTATCCATGGACTCATGGGAATATCAAGATCATTTCATGATATTTTCTCTTAAAACTACATTGGGAGAGTACCCCATCATTCTGGGAATGCTGTGGTTAGCCACAACTGATGCTTATATTAGATGTCAGTTAGGAGACATGACCATCTCTGATGGGAGAAGCACTAAAAAACTTGTTCTTTACCCACCTGCACAACCATCTCATGATATGGATAATCCTGTTTGGCCACATGGTGAAGAGGCAGAGGAAGTTAATTTTGTGGAACATCTTATGATGTTAGGTAGAAGTTCTTTCATGCAACTTCAAGAGGAAGAGGAGGTGTTGTCTAACATAATTCAGAATCATTGTGAAGTAGAGGAAGCATCATCCTCTCATTTTGTTGATCCAGTGAAGATACTTATTCCCACTTTTTTTGCAGCAACAGGTATGTCTCATACATTGCTTCCACAAGAAATCAAGGTACCAAGCATTAGTGAAGCAACTATGGTAGACCTAACAACTCAATTGGAGATTTCAAAAGAAAGATATTTGAATATTAACAAGAAATTGACTCAAGAACAGCAACTGTCTTTGACAAATTTGTTAAAGAAACACAAGAATGCCTTTGCATGGGATTACCATGACATGAAAGGACTAGATCCCATGTTATGCACCCATAGGATCTACATAAAGGAAGATTGTATACCAATAAGACTACCACAAAGGAGAATCAACCCTGCATTAAGAGAAATTGTCAAAGAAGAATTACAAAAGCTATTAGATGCAGGATTTATCTACCCAAACTCAGATAGCCAGTGGGTGTCTCCTTTAGTTCTTGTGCCCAAAAAGGGAGGGAAATGGAGAGTCTGTATTGATTATAGAGAATTAAACTCTGCCACCAAAAAGGATCATTTTCCCCTTCCTTTCATAGACCAGGTATTGGACTCACTTGCAGGAAAGCAATACTTTTCCTTTTTGGATGGGTTCAGCGGTTACAATCAGATATAGATTGCACCAGAGGATCAAGAGAAAACAACATTTACCTATCCTTGGGGGACACATGCCTACTCAGTGCTTCCATTTGGCTTATGCAATGCACCTGCAACTTTCCAAAGGGCAGTCATTAGCATATTTTCAGATATCTCACATGATTGCATGGAAATCTATATGGATGATTTCACTACTTATGGTGCTACTTTTGAAGAGGCATTAGAAAATGTAGGGAAGGTGTCAGAGAGATGTGAAGACCACAATCTATCCTTGAATAGTGCAAAGTGCTTCATGATGATGCAGGAAGGAGTAGTACTTGGCCACTATATCTCTCCAAAAGGAATCTAGGTAGACCCAACAAAGATTGAAGTCATCATTAATCTGCCCATTCCTGCAAAGCAAAAAGATGTCAGAAGCTTCTTGGGTCATGCAGGGTACTATAGATGTTTCATCAAAGATTTTAACAAAATGGCAGCCCCATTGTATGCTCTTCTCATGAGGGATGTTGAATTTTAGTGGAGTGAAGACTGTAACAAAGCATTTTCTAATTTAAAGGTGACATTAACTCATGCTCCTGTACTTAAAGGGCCCAATTGGGAGCTTCCTTTCCACATTCATACTGATGCATCAGATTATGCCATAGGAGCAGTCTTAGGGTAGAAAGAAGGAGCCATTGAACATGTAATTTATTTTGTCAGCAAAAACTTATAGGGAGCCGAGTTTAATTATACAGTAACAGAGAAGGAGATGCTGGCAGTAATCTATGCACTCAACAAATTCAGGCACTACATAATAGGCTATCAAATCTTTGTGCACATAGATCATGTAGCCATTAGGTATCTTATGAACAAACCTTTAATATCAAGTAGATTAGAAAGATGGGTGTTGCTAATGCAAGAATTTGACATCACTATTGTGGATAAGTCAGGGAAGGCCAATATTGTTGTAGACTTTCTTTCAAGGCTGACTACATCAGAGGACAACCAAGTCATTGATGACTTTTCCCTTATGAACATTTGTTTTCAATCACTATGCAAACAACTTGGTATGCTGACACAACCAATTATCAAGTCATAGGAAGAGTCCCTCCTCATTTCTCTCCAAAGGAGAGAAGGGTGCTCATTGAAAAGTCTTTTCCTTTTTCCTGGATTACTGGTTGTTTGTTCTACACTGGACCAGACAATGTCATGAGGAGATGTCTGAGAGAAGATGAAACATATGACATTTTGCATGCATGCCACAATGAACCATGTGGAGGGCATTTTTCAGCAAAAAAGATAGCAATGAAGATTTTGAATACAGGTTATTACTGGCCCACACTCCACAAGGATGTAGGGAGATATACAAAGAAATGTGACAGATGCTAGAGCATGGGAAGGCCAACCAAATCTGATGAGATGCCCCTTTACCCTCAGCTTGTGATTACTCCATTTGATAAGTGGGGATTAGATTTTGTAGGACCCATTGATCCTCCATCCAATGGTAAATCCTATATCTTAGTATGCACTAATTATGTAACCAAATGGGTAGAAGTTAAGGTCATGAAGCATGCAAGAGATAACAAGGTTGCAGAATTTCTTTATGAGGAAATTGTCACACGGTATGGAGTCCCTAGTGAATTAGTGACTGATCAAGGAGCTCAATTCACCTCAACCCTAGTTGCAGCACTAGTCAATGAGTACAACATAAGGCACAAGAAATCTACTCCTTATCACCCTTAGGCCAATGGCCAAGTTGAGGTGACTAATAGAGAAATTGAAGCCATTCTGACCAAAACTGTGGTTGTCCATAGGAAGGATTGGGCAAACAGGCTGCCAGAAGCTGTTTGGGCCTATAGGACAACCTAGAAAACAACCAAAAGCTTCACCCCTTTTGAGTTACTGTATGGAAAAATAGCTATGATGCCTATTGAATTTAAACATAAGAGACTCTTCAGACTGCAGTAGACTTGGGCATGGATATCTTTGAGGCACAAAAGAACAGAATCATGTATCTCAATGCTTTGGATGAGATAAGGAAAGCAACCTTACATCACACAGAGGTGGTGCAGAATCAGAGAATAAAGTGGCATGACAAATTCATCAAAGATAAGAAATTTCAGCCAGGTGACTGGGCATTGCTCTACAACTCAAGGCATTAGGATAATGCAGGGAAATTGCAAACAAGGTGGCTAGGACCATATGAGGTTGCAAAATTTTTCTCCAATGGTGTTGTTCAACTTACAACCATTGACCCTGTCAGATTTAAGCTGTTAGTCAATGGTCATTGCCTTAGGTTGTATCACAAGCCAAGTTCGAAGGAAGAGTTCCTACAACAATTCAATCAACATGCAACTCTTGAACTTCCTACACCCGAAGGTAGTGGACCTAGTGTCCCTCCTTCTGGCTAACTGATGTACGACACTTGTCATAATAAAGACTTCCACTTTTGTGGGGGTCCACTTCTTCATTCATTCACCCATCTGCCATCCATATCCATCATTCTCTCTTCCATTATGTTGCCATGATCTCACTTCATCCCACCTCACTTTATTCCACTCCACTTTCATTCATTGCTCAATCAAAATCTTAAAAGGTGGCCAGTACTTTCTCCATGATTTTTGCAACTGATCTTCCACACATCAAGGTACACGTGCTTTAATAGTTATATCTTAATTATCTTTTGGTACATTCATTTAATTATTGTAAATTGTTGTCGATGTTCTCCATAGCATGTAATTATTCCCTACCCCGTCCAGTCATGCATCACTATTCCACATGTGAGGACACATGCTCAAATTTAGGTTGGGGAGGGAGTGTGAATACTATGTCCACGTGTCAGTCCATGTGCTTTATGCCAACATATCAGCAAAGTTTAAAATTGAATGATTTGAATTACGAGTGAGATGACGGCTCGCAAGTGTGAGTTGATAGCCTTCATTGATTACTCCTTATTGCCTGTACTACTCTTGTCATAATCTTGTGTTCCTAAAAAAGGAAAATTCAGACGACATTAGTAATTTAAAATTTAATAGGGTTGCAGGAAGGTGAAGTTCAATTTTTCAAAATTATTGTAAAAAAAACTTTGCAGAGTGATTGTTTTCAGACAGCTAAAATAATGTGAGGTGGATTAATTTGAAATGAACCCATGGTTCATGATGTATTACTATAGGATGCACCCAGCCAAGTCAAGTTTAGAAATTGTGGGTGGTTAGATTATTTCTTGACACTGAATGGTTTTAATGAAAATGTTGTATTGGAATTTGTCCAAACATTGTTTGAAGGTAAGGCCACGATAAAAGGGTTAGAGGTGTTGGCTACTGAAGAAAGAATTACAGAAGTTACAGGGTTGCATGTCGATGGTGAGAATTACCCTATTATCAGAGATGCTAGGTCAGCTAGGGCTGAATTTACAGAACATGGTGACCCTCCAATAACTGTAGACAAACAGGGAGCCAAGAGAACCTCTCTGCCTAAGCCATGGAAGCAAGTAGCTATTCATGTCGTGAGGTACATTACTTGTGAAGGTCATTAGTCGAATCTTCATTATGTGCATTTCAAATTGCTGAATCATATGAGGCATGGGAGAAGAATGAATGTGCCAAACGTGCTATACCACCTTCTCTCAATCATGGCGGCCGAGACCTAAAAAGCTAGGGCTAATTATGTTTCCCACCATTGTTTGATCAAATTGTTAGTTGAAAATTCGTTGCATGATGTGTCTGATATGAAATTAGACCAAGGCATTTGCAACTTACATTGTGCCTCAACCTCGTAGGACTAGGAGAAGAGTGAGTTCTATTGAAGCTACTCTAGGAACCTCAACTTCTAGTGCAAACCCTCCTACAGCAAAACAAGCTATTGAGATTAGTTCTTCTGAGGCAGAGCATTCAGATAAAGTGAGTTCTTCTTTAGATTTTGATGATGATGTTCCTCTGAGCAACCTAATTCGAACTAGGGCACAGAAGAAAAAGGTAGAAATAAGAAAGGGTAAAGCTAAAAAGTAAATTGTAGGAAACAGAGTGCCAGGTTCTAAGAAACAGAAGGCTGACACTATTCTTCCTGCAGCCGAAGAAAAACATGAGAGCCCTCCTAGGGAATCAAGACCTGTTGAGTAAGCCTTTGGTGTGCCTCCATAGAGAAGCCCTAGGGCTGAAGGAACATCACCAAAAGATACTGAGGATCCAACGGGGCATGAGAACATTAGAGAAAAAGATATATTTGAGGAAGCAACAAATGTGAGATTGGCAGACCTTCCTGCCGTCGTTAAACAAATTGAGAGCTAGGGACATGAAGATAATCAGGAGTTCTTGTAGCAAGAAGCCCTGTAGCCCGAATTGGCTGAACATTCAGGAACCATGTAGTTAGTGCTATATGAAGAGCAACAATCGGTGCCAGGAAAACTATTGGTAGGAATACATAGGCCCTCTGATTTTTCAATGCATATGATAGCTATGAATTTGTGGAATGAAATGCAGAGGAGAGAGGAAGAATGGAAAAAGGAGAAGCACAGGCTGAAGAATGAAATTCAAAAGAAAGATGAAGAAATTGAAGATAAGAACGCAAAATTTACAACTTTAAAGGAGAGAGTGGATAATATGGCAGCCTAAGTGCCTCAGGTATTAGAGTGTAGGACTCCTACAAAGGTCTATGCTTTGTATTTAAAGGAGAAGTATCTTTCTTTTAAAATAGCAAGGATTGTTTCAGGTTTGAATCTTTCCATCGAGTCTCCTCTTGAATTTTCAATGCTTATCGGATTGCTCCTCTTGAAATGAAAAATTTGTTTTGTGAATTCTATTTACATAATTATGTTGTGTCCCAAGATCATGAGTGGAATCCCTTGTTGTATGTTGGGGATGTTCAATTGAGGGCATTTATGTCCTGGATACAAAATGAGATTAGTTGGGGACAACAATTCAGGGTTTATAAGCAAACAAAATTTAGCACTCCCCTGCCCGTTAGAGCTAAATCTAGAAATCCAGGAAGCATTTTCAATGATTGGCACATAATGCTTTATAGACCAAGCTATGGTAACATAATCATGTCTGAGAGAGAAGCAGCTTACTGAGAATATGAGAAGGTTGCAAACACTATTGGAGAATCTGTAAAGGGACATTTGGCACAAAGGTGGAATAGTTTGTCTGATGAGCTAAGACAAGCAGAGCCTCACTCTCTACAGAACTATGCGGCAACATGTAAAAGAGTGGATAGATATATACAGATTAGGAGGACAAAGGGACAATTTGGGCTTCCTTTAATTTTCCAACCACCTATCCTATTGTGGCCTGTGCCAAATTACATGTTGTATCAGTATGATATTGCTGAAGAGAGGTAGAGATGGAACAGATTGGATAGACAACAAGGGTTCTATTGGGATCCTAACTCACGCATTGCAGAAACTGATATAGGATAGCTGGCAGTTGCTAATTGCAGGGCATTGACCAAACTGAAGAACAACCCTTCCTCTGCTGGAGGACCAGCAAAGTCTTAGGTTGGGGAGAGTGATGAGTCTAGTTTATGACTCAATTTTGTTAGACTTTATTATCCATTTGCTGTAGTTATCATGGACTTTGGTACTTAGATCTTGATCTTTTCATGACATTTCCTCAAAAATATAAGATGTTGGGCATAGGTTATTTCCTATAATCTTTAATGACAATGACATGCTATATGAACTATCTATGTTAATTTTACATGTGGTTAATGAATGCTACTCTAAGATAGTTATAGATATGCAATTATTGTGCATACTAATATTGTTATGCAGATATAATTAGCAGCCATAAAGTCGAGGAAGATTCTGCCAGTCGGTTACTCGCCATCAAAGTCAAACATGGTGGTCGTTCAAATGTCAAATGGAGGGAAGATAATCACCTTGTAAATGGTCTTAATTACTCATTGAGCAAATTTAGGAGTTATTATTGTGCTAGATTTGCATTGAAGCGACTTGCTTGACTAGATTCCATGCATGCATAACCTCCTCTCCGCTTTCTATGCTTTCCCTAAAGTGGCGTCCTCCTATTCTGTTGCAGTTGACCGCCTTGCTAGGTAGTTGGTTCTGTAGTTTTCTTGCTATAAATAAGACTTAGATCATCCTTCTGAGGGATTGATTAATCTGAAGTTGTACTTGCATTATTAAGTTTTCAGCAATACAGTTAAGTCATTCAGTTGTACTCATGTTTTCTAATGAATAAAATGAAGTTATAAGTTCACATCTCTGAGTTTACATTTGTCTTAAGGAATACTCATCCAAGGGGGCCCACTTGGTGAGCATTCCATCCTTTAGTTTAGTTGTATTTTCTGTTAAGCAGTTAGTTAAATCTGGCATTGAACGTTCTTGCAACCACTAGAATTCTATTATGTGTCTGTTCCTGCAACCAAAGCAGATAGAGTAGTTCCCTATTTGTTTGCCCAGATTTTTATTTTCTGTCATGCACTTCAGCTTAGCATAATTGTTGGTTGATGTTCAGCATTTATGTTATCTCTTTCCAAGCAGTTTATTTTTAGCATTATGTCTTTCTTAGCTGTAGAATGAATGTGGCTACTTTGGAAGTTCCTAGTGCACATACCGTGCTGACACATTTCAAGTTCACGTCCTTGGGTTGACAAGTTAAATGCATCTTCATAGTGATTAAGACAACTATTCAGGTTAGATGTTCAATCTCTGAGTCACAGCTTTATGGGCTTAGTTGTTAAATCATTGTAGGAGACCAACACATTCCTTTTGTGGAGGCAACCTTCTATTTTCACTTGATCAGTTCTTTAGACTTTTGTTACTTGTGCCATTTGTATCTTTGAGTTCCAGATGTTTTGCCTTTGTTTTCCATCTAATTCGAGTAGTGTCATTGGGGCACTCATGCAGATTCTTGTCTTCTTGATCTTGATCTTGATCTTGTTTTAGAGGAGGTTCTTCTTTCAACACTATAGTAGTCAGTCTTCGATAGTGTTTGTAGCTTCTTCATGCTTAGTGGAGTTCTTCATGTTCCTATTCTTTTGGGACATCCTTTGTGGAGGCTTCTTAGTCCTTCACTCTTTCTCTCTCTTGTAGGGAGGTTTGTTCTCTCTTTTAGAGAGGAGTTTTTCCCATGTGGTTTTCTCCTTTTCTCTATTTGTGAGAGACTCTTGTGTACATGGGTACCTCATCAGGCCTAGTTGCCAGGACCCATCTTTGCTTTCATGCATTTGTCCTTATTTTTCTTAGCTTCTCCCTAAGTTCATCTTAAGGGGTGTGTTAGATTAATAGGTTCTTTACTTAATTAATTTAATCGTATTGATTAATTAATTAAGTTACCTTTACTTTATTTCACTTAAGACAAACTTAGGAATCTCTCATTAGGGTTTTCTAACTTGCAAATATAAAAGCAAGTGCTCTCATGTAATTCTTTAATCCATTTCATTAATTGCATCTTTTTTGTGCAAATTGCTCTCTTTTTCTTTTTTCTCTTGTGGAAAGTTTCTTAGGTTTTGCAGGTGTTCATTGGGATCTATGAGGTTGATTTATCAACTTCAACAATGTTTTTCTACAGATCATACCACCTCTCGATGCCAAAAATTCTAAGCTCAGGAGTAGAGTCATAATGGTGAAAGGCCCACTTAGTGGATCGGTGTAGAACCCCACCACTACAACATTCCTCCAAGTGCTCAAAACAAAAAGGCTTCTTCCAATGATGTTCCAAACTATGATTTGCAACCGACTTCACCACCTTCTTTGGATATGCAAGATCCATCTATTGTGGTCATACAAGAGGCTTCTTTAGAAGAAGATAATTCAGGGGACACATCAGTATTATTGGAGAATGCAATCTCAAAAACTAGGGATTCTTTGGAAGGATCTAGTGTTTTCAGCCCAGGAGAAAAAATAAACACAGTGATAAGTCCTAAGACTAGCCAAGAATGGACAGAGGTTAAGAGGAAGAAGACATATCCATCAAAGCTCAAGCATCAAATGGCATTAAGGTCTTCAAAGAAAGGGAAATTAGAAATTATTGAAGATATGTGTGGACAACAGTCAGGTAGCTTGGATAGGTGAAAAAGACCAAGCTTGAAGAGGTTAGAATTTTTGAGGTTCAAACTAAGCAGGCTATTTTTTAAGACAGAATAGAAGGCTTTTTGCCTTGACTGTAGGTGATTAGATTTTGGTAGCATAATGGAAGAATGGCACTAATCCCACATCTCATGGGATTGGATGTTTTGTGGCTATCTTCTAGATCCTTTTTATGGTTTCTAGATCCTAAACCAAGTTTTTTAAATAATTTTTTCTAAAGAGTTAATTTTGATTTAAAATAAAATACAAAATTGATTCTAAAAAGCTAAAAGTTTAAATAAAATAAATTTTCTATTGTCTTTTTCAAAAAAGGAAGCATTAAAATCTACCCATTTTAATACGACATCCCATTTAATTAGGTTTCAAAACAATATTCATTTTCAACAATAACCACAAAACAATTTAATCATTCCACTAATATTAAAATTAAATAAACAACTTTATAACTAGCCTGAATTAGATTAATTCACTAAAACAAGATTACTTAATCCAAATTAACATTAAGGGTCCCAAAGCATCTAGGGAAAATCCACTAACCCTAAGTTTAAGTTTAGAAGGACCCTCTCCCTCTCTTTTCTCACAGATTTCAAATTTTAGATTTGAGAGCTCGGAGAAGGAAGGAGTGGAAATCAAGTTATGCAAGGTGAAGTAATTTTTACTATATTTTGTTAGTTTGTGGTTTTCGACTTAATTATTTATTTTCTAATTTCATATGTTCTAATCCCCTTCCACTATTGTGTGGCCATGGAGGTTTCAACCCCACAGTGGCTGTAGTATTCAAACCACTAATTTTTTTTTTAATTTATTTATCTATTCACCTTTGCACTTTTTAAAACACACAATCTACCTTATATTTCTTTAAAAATGCATTATATATATATATATGTGTGTGTGTGTGTGTGTGTGTGTGTGGGGATATATATATATACATACATACATGTATATATATATACATGTATATATATATATACATGTATATATATATACATGTATATATATACATGTATATATATATACATGTATATATATATACATGTATATATATATATATCTACATATATATATCTATCTATATCTATATATATATATATATACATATCTACACATACATATATATATACATATATATATATACATATATACACATACATATATACATATGTATCTACATATATATACATATATATATATATGTATATATATGTAGATATATGTAGATACATATGTATATATGTATGTGTATATATGTATATATATGTAGATACATATGTATATATGTATGTGTATATATGTATATATATGTATATATATATATAAATATATATAGATATATGTATGTGTAGATATGTATATATATATATGTCAGGTAAATTAAGAAATTGGTGGAACTCTCTCCTAGATAATGGCATAATTTCTATAGATGCAGATGGAGACGAGTATGTAAAAGAAAAAGATATGGGTCGAAATGATATTTCTGCTGAAGGTTTTGTAACCTTAAAATTATATTTAGTTGGCTTGTTCAGTGGTAACAGAAAAAATGAAGTTCATGAAGCAGAAAGAATTTTATATTCTCTACAACTAAAAGACCTAGGGAAACTACATAAGTATAATCTAGTATTTGAAAAATATATGATTGCTGCAGGCAAATACTATGATACTACTACAAAGAAGTTCTACTTGAACTCTCTTCTCTGTGGTCTAGGAGCTTATGTGGAAGAATATGTCACAGAAAAGTATAAATCAAATATTGGTGCTCATGGCTTCATAGAATTGAGACAATTAGTCACTCATAAGGTAGAGAATATATTGGATTATGGCAGATTCATAGATCCTACTGGATTTGAGATGGGTTTTCCTATAATAGAACAACTGTTAGAAAGACAAAAGCCACAGTTTGTCGACCTCCCAATACACAGAAACAGGTTCTCTGACAGACCCTTGTTTCAGTCACGAAGAGTAGGAAACATAACTCTCCAAGCAGTCCCTGGTCAAACTTTATTAGAACAACCTTTGATTAGTGAATCCCAAGCACGAGCCCAACCATTAGCTCGCAGCCGATCCATGGCGCATTCTTATGCTAGCACCAGTAGAAAACCCTTTATGGATTATAACCCTGAAGAAGCATCTACCTCAGGTTCTACTCCGTCTCGATTTGTCCCAGGTAGATCTTCCTTCTCCTCCAGATCTCAAAAGATGACTGGTCAACATCCTGACCAAATAGATGAGTTAGCCAGAAAGGTTAGTGACAGATTACATCTTGCTCCTAAGCAAGAAGAGGATGAGAATAGAAAATAGAAAAAGAATAAAGGGATTAAGATATCAAAACTTGGTGAGCATGCTAGCATGATGCGTGAGCATCTACCCAGATACAAGTCTGACCGTAGAACTAAAAATGCTGTTCAACTTGATTCTTCTACAGCCACAGAATTGGTCAGTTATACACCAGGTAGATGGCCGACAGAAGAAAGCTATCAGGTTGTCAACCCTGATGAAAAAACTTGGGGGCAGTATGAAGCAAAGGTTCATACAAAAATAGGGACTAAGCAAAAGAAATCTGAGGCTCAGAGAAATTGGCATTCGGCATGGATGCAAACTGCCTCTGAAAACATAGACGACATAGCAGTTGATGTAAAACAGAACATAAATAGGACTGTTTCTGTTTATGATGGGTTATTACAAGTTCAGAACAGTCAGTATAAAACTGAAACTGCTTTAAGTAGAATAGACAAACAGTGTACATCTACACTGAACAATTTTGGTACAGTTGGTTATCAGGTCAGTCAGACGCATACCATGGTCACTAGTATTCAAGCCACTAGTGAACGAATAGAAAATGTGACCAACCAAGTCTATTCTCAAGTCTCTGTTTCAGATAACAGAAGAGACACTCAGGCACAAGAAAATAAATCCCTAATGGAAAATGTAGCAAGAAATCTAGAAAGGATTAGAAAATATGTAAAAAAGATTAGAGTGTCACAGAAAGGAGCAGATAGTTCAGAAGAAGAAACTTCTGACACTAAGGCCAGTAAATCCCAGAAGTCCGAGCCAAAACCCAGACCAAGGATACAAAAGAAGAAAAGTATTCTCTTCACAGAAGAAATAGAAGAAGAGAAACCAGTAGTCACACAGAGAAGTCATAACCCTCCTATGCCTACTAAGCTTGTCCTGCCTAAACAGAAAGAACATATGAAATTGGTGGAACTCTCTCCCAGATAATGGCATAATTTCTATAGATGCAGATGGAGACGAGTATGTAAAAGAAAAAGATATGGGTCGAAATGATATATATATATATATATATATATATATATATATATATATATATATATATATCTACATATATATATATATATATATCTACATATATATATATCTACATATATATATCTACATATATATATCTATCTATATCTATATATATACATATCTACACATACATATATCTATATATATATTTATATATATATATATACATATATATACATATATACACATACATATATACATATGTATCTACATATATCTACATATATATATATATATGTAGATATATGTAGATACATATGTATATATGTATGTGTATATATGTATATATATGTATATATATATATACATACATGTATCTATATATATACATACATGTATCTATATATATATACATACATGTATATATATACACATACATGTATATATATATACATACATATATATATACACATACATATATATATACACATACATGTATATATATACACATACATGTATATATATACACATACATGTATATATATACACATACATATATATATACATATATATATATACATACATGTATCTATATATATATACATACATATATACATGTATATATATATACACCCTCTCTATTTTAAAATAGAGACTTGAATATTTATATTTATATATATAATTTCAAGTTATTTTACTTTCTTAAAAGGAAGGATATCTATTTCAAATAGGAACATTAAAATAAAGAGGAGGATAAACAAACCAAATATAACTATTTTCAACTACACCCAACATTCATTTTCATTTTTAACTTGTATTGGAGTGTTTAAGATGGGAGAGAGAAAACTTAAATCAATATTTTTTTGAAATAGCAATAATACATATACTCATTCTCTTTAATGACTTAACACATCTAGTGAATAATAAAAAGGGATACATTATGTACACATGCAAAGAAATACCCATTTAAATATTTAGAAACTTAAGAAGATTACACGACATTTTGCAAGTAGAAATAACTATTTATTTTACATAACACTTGACTAATAAGCAACAATGGTTACAAATTTATTCCCCTTCTCTCACAACCATTAAGGTTCTCCCAAAAACTCTTAAGGCACATTATAATGCCATTTTTACACAATTACTCTCCACATATGACGAGGAATCAATACAACTCCAATACTAGCATCTCTTTTTCATTTTCCTCCATTTAAACCTATAGATAGAGCTTCATATGAATCCAATGGAGGTGCTCACATCTCAATCATTAGGCTTTCTCACAAGCCCACTTCTGAGCTAGGAGGCCTTCTAAGAATCTCGATTGCACATCACAATAGAGAATACAACTCACATTTTGCAAACAATGACAACACAATAACTCCCATACTTCCCAAGGGCTTACACATACACAACAGGTCCATGAAAGGATCCATAATGGTAGGGGAGAAGAGTGGACATCTCTCTAATGAGGAAAATGAATAACAATCTCTCCTCAACATATACACATGCCTCCATTCTTCTCCACATTATCAAACAATGCTTTACACAACATTTTTTAATCATATCACAACCTTTCTCCCAAAACAACATTATTCAACTGCACTCATGCTAAACATAAAATATAAGGCACTCATGCCAAAAATCCCTCTCAAGGGAATGTGATTTTCCCCAAGGAGGTTCACACCTCCCTCAACCCCTCACATGGGTTGCTCTCATCTAAGTGGGAGAGCCTAACCCAACATTAACTCTCTTATCCCACAATGACACAAAACAAAATGCAACAACAATAAACACTTCAACAAAAAAAAATATTTCACAAACCATACAAACAACTTAAAAGCATTAAATCTAATTAACAAAGAGAATGAAGGGTCTACCTCAAAAGCTATCCAATATGGTTGAGTTGAAAACTTGATGAATCTCCCTCAAGAACTCCACTTCAACCTTTTCTCTCCAACTCCTATCTCCCAAGAATGCTCTCTCTCTCTCTCTCACACACAAGAACTAAATGAAGCAAAAAGTTACTTCTCACCTTAAAAGATGGGTATATGTAATGAGCACCATGTCACTCCTTTCCAAATGAGGAGGTGTCACATTTCCTCCAACTCACCCCTCTTATTCACCCACCTAACCCCCAAGGAGTGATATGACTCCTCAAGTTCTCACACATGTGTGAGAACTAGGGGAGATGAGTGTACTTGTACACTCTTCTCCAAAAATATTCCTAGGTTATGCTCCCACATGTGTGAAACATTAGGATGGCAGTGTACTTGACCCACTCCTCATCTAATAACCTGAGAAAGGGAATGGGAGTGGTCAAATTTATCTCAAACCCCAAATTTCAAAGCCCAAAAGGTGCCTAACCCCTAGGTACTTACCCTAGGGACCTAATTTCATTAAAATACTCAAGAAAATGATATTTTAAGCTCCTTTAAAAGCCCCATGAAAAATAAATCCAAGTTTTCCCAACAAGGTTGACAACTCATCTCACAGCCCAACTCAACCAACCTTAAAACACATTAGAAATGATAAATAATATCTAACATTTCACATTAAACATTTATACAATAAAGACCTTAGTCCCCATTATGGATTAAGGTCAAGAATCACTGTCTAGAAATCACATTAGGGTTTCCAAAAATGTTTGAATTTCCATTAGCCATGGAAGATACCTACACACTCAATGACACACATTAATATGTCTAATAAATAGCTGAAGCAAATTGAAATGAGATTCCAAATACAATTCCATAAAATGCGAAATTCATAATTCAATTGATAACCATAATTTCACAATATCTCATAATGACCTCACATGTCCATTAAACTCTACACTAAGCATATATAGTCATTATCAAATCAAAGTCACCAGGTTAATTGAATAATTTAAACATAATTACACGTCATCTTCATAATCAAATCAAATCAAGGCATACATCCATCATATAAAATTAAAATATAACATAGCTATCTACTAATTAGATCATCATGTGCAAGATAAAATCAAATTATTCTAGTCATAATACCAATGCATAAGATAATCTACTAATAGAATCATAAGTCCATAATCAAAATGTCTAATGTCAAAGATTCTCAAAATAATAATCAGTCTATCAGTGAAAATAAGCTCACCACAAAAAGGGTGGGCTTCACAGACTCTCCCATCAAGGTAGATTTGTTGTTTGCCTAAGCCTGCAAAAAACTTTATAACTTAAAAAGTGATGGAAGAGAGTGGGTTACCCTCTCACACCAAGCCCCTATACATACACCTTGTTTCATGGATTTGGGTCTCTTGTACTGCAATGTATATTGAAGACATCCCCTAGAAAAACCTTGTTCAAACCTAGCTAGAGAACCTTTTGGTCATTTGTAACTTATGATGCACCAATAAGCAGTTAACCTTGGGAAGTTACCAAAGGTTGGAAATTGTCTAAAATTCAAAATCGTGAGACAAACCCAACACCTTCACTCTTTGTTAAATCCATCCATCCAAAATCCAAACTTTCACAAATCAATCCCAAGATCCCAAAGATCAAAAAAGTAAAAAATTGAGTAACCTCCCAAAATTAACCCTCATCCATAAACCAAAATCAAAATCCTAAATACCAAGACAAACATTATCACCCCAAAATCAAACCAAACCCCCATTTCTAATCAAATTTATTTAAGGACCTAATCTCTTAAACTAAATCTCAATTAAAGCCCATCATCAAAGTCATCAAAGGCCCTAGACCTCATCATCCAAATCAAAGCCAAATCAATCTTAATCCCATCCAATCCCAATCAAATAATCATCCTAAATCTAAAGGTCCCTTATCACAAAATCAAAGTTGGATAAGGATCTAGATCCCTTCAACCCCATCCAAATCAAAACTAACCACCATCAAGGGTCCTAGACTAAATCCTTCAAAATCAAAATCCACCCCATCCAAAACAAACCATCATTATGATACCTTAAGGCCCTAGCCCTTAATCAAATCATCCTTAAATCAACATCAATCCAACGTCACATTCCCTAAGGTCCTAGACATTATGCATCAAATCAAACTCAAAATTAAAACAACATCAAGCTACCTAGGGTCCTTGACCTAATCTCTCTAATAAAAAACAACCCATCAATCATCAAGCTATCTCCAAATCAAAATTAAAAGTCAATCAAATGCATCAAGTTGCACAAAGTCCTCGACCTTAATCAACTCCAACATCAAGCACCCTAGGGTCCTTGGCTTTGATCAATCCCATTATTGAGCTAGAAGAGCTCCTAGACCTCATCAAAATAAAAAATCAAATCCTAATTCACCTCATTCAAAAATCATAAAATTATCCAAAGTCCTAGGTGATCCCAAAATTGAATCCTCCAAATCCCAAATCAACCCAACCCCTAATCCATCCATTCCAAATTCATCCAAATCCAAAATTTCTATTGGCAAGATAGAGTGAATCTTGCATCAAGATTCACCCACTGCAAAAGGAATACGACACCAACACGTTAGAAGGACACAATGAATACAAGTAGATACACTCTTTGGGATACTTATACTTGGGTATAAGTATTGGCTCCGTAGATGTAATATTATATATATATGCACATGTATATGCAGAAGATAATATAATAAGATAAGATGATGATGTAATAGAAGGAATTGTAGTATAATGTGGTTGTAGTACAATTTGATGTTCTAATAGAGTCGTATATGGTGAATATAATATACTGAGAGTTAATCTCGGTCCTAGGTAATGTGTTATGATGCATGTGTATGTTAGTTGATACATTTTATTAATTTTGCATATTCTTTCCTGCTGCAATATTTTATAATTCACTGCATATATTTTGATCCTTTTCCTATCCTTAACACTAGGGTAAAAATACAACATTTCAATTAGCTTAGGCCTAGATCTTTGATATGTGCCTGTTCTTGCCAATAATCTCCAAACACAAATCAAACCCTCTCAAAATAAAAAATATTCTCCAATCTAATGTAAATTCCAATCAACTCATCCAAATCAGATCTAAAATAAAATCAGCATTGAGTTACCTAGGGTCCTTGACCCAATCCCTCTAATCAAAATTAATCCTCATCAATCTATCTCCAAATCAAAATTAAAAGTCAATCCAATGCATCAAGTTGCATAAGATCCTCGACCTTATTCAAATCAAACATCAAGCTATTCAAGGTCCCTGACCTTAACCAACCCCCATCATCAAGTTAGATAAGGTCTTACACCTCATCCACTCCAAACATTAAAAGTCAACCCAAAAAATTCATCCCCTGAAGTTCCAAAATCAAACCCTTCATCTTGTGGTGCACCTACACACTAAGTGGCATAGGTGAACCCTTGTGGCATAGGAGCACCTCTATGTAGTGTAGGTAAACCATCTTGTGGGGTAGTCACCATCAAGGGTTGTCCTACACCCTATTTTGGTGTAGGTTACTATTATGGTGTTGGTGTACCCTGAGTGGCATAGGTGTACCCTAAGTGGCATAGACACCCTCAAAGGCTTTGCATACACTTTACTTTGGTCAATCCTAGTCCAAGATCATCAAAACTAATCCAAAAATCATCAAAACCAATCCAAAATCCTTCCAAATCATCCAAAAATCATCAAATCTTCCACATCCTAAACAAAAATCATGATAATCACAAATCCATTTTTTTATGCATCCCCTCATCGCAACCACTCTAAAAATATTTTGAACATGATGATGATGATTATAGTCTTGTGGATAAAGATAGGTATGCTAATGACCCCTTTAATGACATTATCACAAGCAATCTTGTCATAAGCTTTAATTAGAAAACCATGCACAAGCAAGGGCCTTTCGACCAAGAACTAGCTAGCACTAGCTATTCTATAAATCCTCGTTACATATTTATTAGCCATCCCTATGGTACCTTTGACAAGGGAAACACCACTCTAGCCTAATGCCCTCATCACCAATCCATATCTAAACTCCTTACCTTAGAGAGCATCTTGTATTCTCCACCTCCTATACAAAACCTTCATCCTCTAAACCCTTGCAATCCACACAATTCCATCCATCCAACCACCAATCATGTCAAACATCCAATTTGCAATCTAATCCTACCTCATACAAATCAACCCTAAAAAAATTTCTCCAAGGATTTCTAGCAAAAAATTTTAACTGACATGGCAAAAGCAAAGTTGTGGAGTCATGGAACTTCACTAATCTCATGTCATCCCTCACTAGAAAACACAAGTGTATTATTAACAATGGATTCATCCACCTAAAACATATCAAGAGCATCTAAGAGCCTCCTAAAGCCATCATCTCTACAAGTCTATCTATGTGGGAAAATAATTGTTGACCTCTTCAAAGGTTCATCAAATCCATCAAATCCACAATCCATAAGAATCAAAGACCCCTTACCCATCTATGTGCAAAACTAGAGGAGTATATCCATGTATTAATCGCTACTAATGATGTCAAAGCTGTTGGGAAATAAGGTGTCTCAACCTTTGCAATTTCCTAGCATTGTTTATTTATTTGTATAATTATTTATTGCCTAATGTTGTAATTACTTGCACATTTAGTTTGGTCACATAGTTGAGGTGGCACAGTGACATGTCATCTTACTTGGAATGTGACTTGAATGGTCAAGTCAAATCTACATGGATTTAGGCGTCCCATTTGAGGTGGCACTAAAATGCCATGTGTTGGCATCTTGTGGTGTGTGGAAGACAATATTCCATATGACAGAATCTATGACGCATAAGAGCCAAGTTTGGAGGTTCCTATGACAAGTGTCGGTGATGATCTTTGCATGAGGGAAAGACATCTTTGGGCACCCAAGTTGGGCTATGACATGTTGTAAGAGGAATATGCTATATTTAGCATTGTATGACAGGTTCTCTTACAACATTTAAGGTTGTTATGTTGGGAAAATCTATGACAACTATAAGATGCGTAAGAGAATCTGTCATAGTCTATTTTTAGCATGGAGCACTCCTATGTTGGGAAAGTCAAATCTGCTATGTATGACAGATGTAAGGGATGTATTTGTAGCAAGGACAAGTGTCCTTTGATGCGGGATAATGGCCATGTGGCCAAGGTGGACGCCTATCCCAAGATGCTTCCAATATTTGCCTTGTAATCTCTATATATTGCATAGTTTAGAGTTGTAGTTGCATAGTGTTTTTACAGGTACTATTATGCTACCAGAATAACTCCAGAATTGACATTTGAAGACTCTTGGAAGAACTTGCATTGCAAGTGTATTGTAAACTGTAACTGTTTCAGATAATATATTGTGCAGGTTTCAGAGTGTGGGGTTTTTTACCTGAAAAGGTTTTCCCCACATACATCGTGTGTCTACTTCTCTTTGTCTACATTCTTGTTTTGTGTTTGCTGCTGTAATATCTCTGATATATGTTTCATATTGCTGCAATTGTAAAGGTTGTAAAGAATTTGCATATCTCTTCCCTCATTATATTAGTTTAGGAAGCGATTTCCGCACACCTAGCTTCCTTTCAAAAGCTAAATGACACTCCTCCATCATGTCAAAAAAGAAAATTAGGATATGTTAAGATCTTGTTCTAGAGCACGCCCAAACTTGCCCCACCCAAATCAAGATCCAATCATCCAAGCTAATCCCTTTCATGATCCCATACACTCTCAAGATCAAAGCACCCCCATCAATACCATCCCCCAACCACAATACTATCACCTTGGTTTCACCACTTTTGTCCAACTTGGCCTTCTTTGAAGTGGTAAACACATTATGGTTTAGTTGTGAGAAAGTCAATAGAAATATAAGTATGATTACCTTATTTTAGCTATGAGGAAGCCAACAGAAATATAAGTATGATTACCTTATTCTGGCTGTGAGGAAGCCAATAGAAAAATAAGTACAATTACCTTATTCTAATTGTAAGGAAGTCGATAGAAATATATCCATGTTTATCTTATTCTAGATGTGAGAAAGCCGATATAATTATAACTATGTTCACCTTATTTTTCATTGTAAGAAAGCAGTTAGAAATATACGTATGTATACCTTATATTAGCTTTGTTTTGGCTGATGGATTATGGTATTATCTTTGAAATGTCTGCAACAAGGTTAATAATTATAAACTTATATTCTTGTATTGGCAGTGATATAGCCTTAGATATAAACTAATACTTTATCTTGGCTAAGATATACAGATAGATAATATCT
Organism: Cunninghamia lanceolata; assembly: GCA_027924645.1. Classification (NCBI taxonomy): domain Eukaryota; kingdom Viridiplantae; phylum Streptophyta; class Pinopsida; order Cupressales; family Cupressaceae; genus Cunninghamia; species Cunninghamia lanceolata. The sequence goes on from BSBN01000627.1 coordinate 21,418,185, forward strand.
TTATCTATGTTAGACTATGGGAATGCAGAAATAACTATATCTAATTTGTCATAATTGTTGGACAGTTGAGAACTCCTATGTGATAACAAATAAGGACCTATTTATGAGTTTATATGTATATATATTATATGGGCATATATATACCAATAAATATGCCTTGAGACTCCTTGTCACCTAGTAAAATCTTCTTTTGGGAAGTAAGAACTCTGGTTTAGAGTAAACTCCAAGTGTTATACAAGTATGGTATTTAGTTGGAATATGTTTTGTAAGACCATTCAAGTTTTTACGTTTGGCAAAAACTTTAAATAAAGGTAGTATGCTATTACATCATAGCCCCTTATAGTTCCTAAGGTAGACGTATTAATTACGATCTACGTGATTAAGTAATCCAACTTCAGGGAGAAGTTATGAATACTCAAGAGAGGTTTAAAAAATCTATACTATATGACATAAAGATTAACTTTTTGTCTAACTATTGAGCATGAAAATAAAATTGTTTTAACATTGAGTAGTTGATGGTTGTCAAAGACCCGAGATTGTAAGGATGAAAAGAGGGGCTCAATGCATAATTTTTAGTCATCTAGACTCTTATCTTATAACTGTCTAGTTGACCTTTGGCAAAGGAAAATTGGTAATGGCAATTAGACAGGTATAGGGTAATAATTGTTAATTACTTTGATTTACCATTAATTTACATGTATAATAAAAAAAATGAAGAATGCTTGTCTCCAAGTCGAGAAAGAGGTGTGTGAACAATCGGCTCTTCTATTTTGAAAACTTTGGCCAAAGTAATTCAAAATCACTACTTGCATTGCCGGTTCATTGTGTCCTTGTTTGCATGAACAGTCAGATTGGTTGTACATATCTAGAGATAGACTAGAAGTTGTATAATTGATTATTTTTTCTAGGACACCACACTAGTTCTCAGATGACACATTGAATCTTACTAATTCTCACTATCTATACCCTTACGAAGGGTAGGGCCACTTCCAGTAGGAAGGTGAGCGAAGGACTGTTGGTCTATGGTTGGATGAAATGTGCCCAAGTGATGCTCTCCCTCCTGTAGTTGAATTGTTGAAGACTTGTGATACAGAAGACATTACTTCATTTATACATGTAACTATTATAAAGTTGTAAGTCACAAGTAATGTGACCATCAGATATTGCACTGGATAATCATTATGTAATTGTAAAATCACTTGCTTTATTTTTTATGATAAAAAAATTAGTGAATTTGTTAATTATTTGCAATTACTTTTCAAATGTTATTTATTACATTCAAACTGGGATGTTACAATCCCTCATACCATGGTGCATAATGTTCCATGCTACATCAAACACCAGGTTGCTCAATCTACTAGCATGACTTATCTTCCACCCCATCAATTCACATCTTTCTCCCCTCCATTCTTCAACTAATCTTCTCATCCTAATATATTCTTCCTTTAATAGCTTCTATCTGTTATCTCCAATCCCTTCTTCCACCATTAACATCCAATCATCTATCTTCATATTTCTTTTTCATTCATCCCTTACATCTTTTGCATCCATTTTGAGAGAACACTCGTGTTCGAACTCGCCTATCCTTTTGAGGGGGCATCCTTAAGCCAAAACATTTTATCATCCAAAATCAAAATCATGTCCTCCCACCTAGTGCCCATATCTACTTTCTTTGAAATGTTGTTACTTCTCTCAATCACAACACCATCTCACAAGGGGCAAAATGTAGACACCAAAATCTAACCACGTTCTAGCATCACCAGATTCATCCTGCACATCTTCCTCTAATATTAATTAAATAAATTGCTTATTTAATTAACTAATCTGACCATCCTCCTAATGTTAATTGAATAAATCGTGTTTATTTAATTAATCAATTCGATTGTCTTCTTAGCATTAATTAAATAAATCATGCCTATTTTAATCAATTTAGCTTTCTTCTAGTGTTCCAAATTTTTATTGAATAAATTCACATTTATTTAATTGAATTGATCTTTCCTTCATCACTCCCCCAAAAATTAAATAAATACATAATATTTATATAATTTATCTAAAATCGCCCTCAATCATTAGTTGATTAAACAACCTAATTTAATCAACTAATTAATCATTTGCACACTCCCAAATCTAAATTAGCCAAGTCAACCTTGCACATGGCTCCAAAACTCTCCTTTTTCAATCTCATTCCTCCATTTAATCAATAAAATCCTCACTATTCATATCCCCTCAATCTTTGCCCTAATAGTCATGTGCAATAATCACGAGGTGCCACATGTTGGCCTCTCAACCAGTCTTGGTCTCAATCAACCCTAGCCCTCCATCTTCAAGATCTAATCTCATCCATCAATTGTCCCTCATCCAAATCTATAAATACCTCATCTCCTAAGCCATTTCATCATCAAGTTGGAAGGTAAGGACATGCTACAGGAATCTTGGGCAATCTACATCTTTCCTCAACAACAACAAATCCATTGAGCACATCCAAGACATCAAGGGTTTGTTTTGGTGAGATTACTAGTTTTATTTCATCATTGTTTGTTTCCTTTTAGCTCAACTCAAGGTATTGTTAAGTTTGAAATTAGGATCTTAGTATGCATTGCTTAGTTCCTCATTGTTTCATATTTAGCATATACAAGTAAAGTATAGGTCATAGGCTATTGTTTTAGCATTCTTGAATTATATTGTATTGAGTTTTGCTCCAGGAGTTTGCCCCCTCAAAGAGGTCTACGATTTATTAATGCAAATATGTCAATTTCATGCAATATAATTCTTGTGTTTTTTATATGTAATCTATATTTTCCACATTTTTGTTATTGGCATAATCTTTTGTAGGAAGTATCATTACCTTAGAACCCTTGTTATATGTATATGTAATCTATATTTTCCACATTTTTGTTATTGGCATAATCTTTTGTAGGAAGTATCATTACCTTAGAACCCTTGTTATATGTATATGTAATCTATATTTTCCACATTTCTGTTATTGGCATAATCTTTTGTAGGAAGTATCATTACCTTAGAACCCTTGTTATATATATATATTCCATGCACATAATTCTACCATCAAACCTCATCTTATCACATCTAAAACCCAACACCCTAATCCTTCTTTATGAATTCAATAATATATTTATATAACATTTCAAGACTCAACTCACAATATCTAAAGACCAATTATTATATACTTATTTAACTCATTAACATACTTCTAAATATTTATATAATTTTTTTTTTGAAATTCAAAACCCCATTTTAATTTTACCATTTTAAAACTTTAAATAATTTAAACCATTAAACTTTCAAAGACCATAACAAAGTTATAACTTAAAAAACTATTTTTATTAAACATCATATAAACTTAATTGTACCCAACTCAAACTCCAATTTCTTTTATACAAAATTCAATTAAAAAATAAACCTATTATTGACTAAAGAATAGTTAAAAATCATAATTAAGTATTTAAAAAAAAAAAAAAACTTATTGACCAAAGAAGAGTTAAAAATAATAATATATTATTTAAATAAAACAAAAGAAAGGAAGTTTGAACCAAAATCGTCAAACCCACAACTAACTACCTACCTACCTTGAATTCTCTCAAAGTTAGGTATATGGAAGAATAATCTTGCACGTTCTCCTCCACCTTTAACTTTTTTCACCTTTTTATCTCCTCTCACCACCTTTGTTTGGTTCGTTGAGTGCGTAGCACAACCCCCAATTATGACTTGCAAAGAGGACCCCTTTCAACGGGTTGTCCCACAAAGGATTGTTTTTTCTTTCTTCGCCCCACAAACATTCTCATCCTCCTTCAGACGTAAAGAAAAAAACAAAAGACTAGGAATATAATAAAATAATCCGATTCCGCGCTCCTCCTTACTTTACAATGCGTGGGGACTCTGTACATGTATCTCACATACAAAAATTTATAAAAGAATAAAATATACAAATGTTTATTTATCATTTGTTTTCTTTCAATCGGTGCCGCCGGTCAGACCAACCGACAAGCCGGTCGTATGGCAGCAGCTTGTCGAAAGCCGGCCAAGGGAGAAACCGGCCACGCCGGCGACCAAGCAATGAATCTACCGACACGTGTTTCCTGAATAATCCACTAGATATAGATAGCACTGGAAGTCCACGTCAGAAAATGGTTGTCCACGTCGGAAAAATGGTTGTCCACGTCGATAATTGTGCTTTGCTTAATTCGCGGGAAGTCCACGTCGGTCTTGAATTGTACTGAGCTGTAAATGAGAGTAACGAGTGCCACGTAGGAATCTCGCCCTGCTCTGTATTGCAAGCGATTCTTATTTTGTAGAGTGATAAAACGTATCGCGGAATAATGTTTACGAGGGTTTGAAGGCGCGGATCTGGCGATGTTTTTTCCAGATTACCTTAAATGCTTAGCGGGGGTTGCATTGGCGACTTCTCAATCGCCTTCTGCTCGTAGTTCCTTATCCAATGACCTGAATTTTGCGCTTAACGCCTTTCTTTAACGAAGATTTCAGGCATTTGCTTCCTCGATGTACAGCTGACGCCCGCGAGCTCAGAATCGTATTCTGCTAGTTTATCTCTATCCGCCAACACAGATTTGAGCCTTTCCGCCATTTCCGAGCCAGTATTATGTGCATTTGCTCCGTTTTGTGTGTAATTTGCATCGGCGACCGGAAAACCATGTTGTGCTTGCTGCTCTCTATCGAATGACATGAATCTTGAGATTTTTGGCTATTTCCTGGCAGATATTTTCAGTATTTTATCAATCGGGGGATAGCCTTCAGCGCCAACCGTAGAATTGTGTTCTGCTCGTAGGCCTCTATCTAATGACATGAAATTTGCACCTTTTTGGCCTTTCCTTGGTCAGTAGATTCGGCATTTGTTCTATCCCTGTGGAGCTTACATCGGCGACCCTAAATCTTGTTCTGTATCTTATCATGGATCGAATGATATAAATATTGCGCCTTTTTGGCCTTTCCTTGGTCAGTACATTCTGCATTTGTTCTATCCCTGTGGAGCTTACATCGGCGACCCTAAATCTTGTTCTGTATCTTATCATGGATCGAATGATATAAATATTGCGCCTTTTCGCCGTTCATAGCCTGATATCTTAGCATTTCCCCCCTTCCGCTTATAACTATTCAAGCGGTGGTTTGCTCAGTGAATTTTCCCGGATTCAGGCTATCAGAGGTTTAGATTTGTGGATATATTTTCGACTGTACGAGATGTATGTGGCTCCGCCTCCACAGTCATCTGTTGGAAGCAGGCAAGGCAGTATGGACGAGACGGAACGAGTCTATCAAGTCTGGCCAGGCAACAATGTAATGTGGATTCTTTTCCTTTTCCAATAAAAGCAGTTTTTTTGCCGCTAATTTTGCCGTCAGTCTACAAGATCTTGATAGAGCGTTTTTTTACCATCAATTTACAGAATAATCCTCGTAGGCGATTCTCCTAGTGCAATAAGAGTATTCTAGAGCTTTCTTCTGCAGCTTAACCTGGCCGTTTAATACGAAATAGAATGTGCACCTGCGTTTTAGTTTAAATATTGATATTTTTCCACTTTACCTCGGCAAAATCCCAATCTGCCCCCGAAAACTCAAGGAGGATGAGTTAAGTGACAGTTGCAGTATTGAACTAGTTTACCTATTTTATTTTAAATTTTGCACTATTTTTCCGTTATCCTTCGGTTAAGCACCAATTTCCCCCGTAAAGCTACAACTTTTTCTTGCAGTATGCGCTATAATGAAATAATACCAGTCATAACTTACAGTATTTTGCCATGTTACCTATTTTGTTATAAATAATGCACAGACTGTGCACTATTTTTCAATATCCTTTGGCTAAACCCCAAATTGCCTCAATATTTACAGGGATTTTATTTCTTTGTGGCCAGGGGCAACAAAACTGAGCTTGTTAGAAACGGGCTGCAGTGATGTAGGAAGAAAATTGGAATATTTGGGATTTCACACAGGACCACTTTAAACTGGCAAAAGTATTTGAGTTAAACTGGAAAAAGTATATCTTTCCTGAACTTAGCGATTGAGTGAGAACTGGTTTGTTTGATTAGGAATGGATGATATTCAGTTCAAATTAGTAGCGAAATGGTAAATTTGACAATATTTAGGATAAGACTATACTGCCTATGATCCACTGTAAGGTATTCAAATAGGTGTCTTTTGCCATCCTCTGTATTTTTTGTTATCAAATATGGAACTATCTTTTCTTAATGACTGTTTCAGAGGCCAGAGGGTTTAGGTTAAAGATTGTGTCAGATTAGAGTCTGGTGACAAATAACTTTGTTTAGGGTTTTATGATTATAGATTGGATTGTTGATTTGAAGCTGGCAAAATTCAGTGCTCAATCGGTAACCGATACTTATAAGGACACCAGAGTTCAAAGCTCGATGCTAATAAATTCCTGAACAGCCAATATGCACCACTCCCTTGAGGAAGACAGTTTGGATGACCTGGGGATTATACCTGGAATTGCAAATGATAAAAGGTCCAATATTCTGACTTTTGAATACCTGGCTAGTGGATTTACCCTAACTGATTGGGTGCTAAGGAGAATTTAGTTGGTGGTGAAGAGAGTGTTGTCGAAGCATAGCTTGGAAATTATTGGGAGAAAATTGATGTATATTTTTATCCCTCGGAAAGTTTCAAAATCAGGTATTTGTAAGGATGGATTTGGTTTTAGTTCCTGAGAGTAATTTGCCTTTACCCCTGCTTCAAGCCTGGATCAAACAGTCGAAAATCAAGATTTCTGAAATTTAAACTAGCATTTGATGGTTGCAACCTGCACTCAGTCAAAGGTTCAGGGTTTGCTAGTCTTTTAGTTCTGGACTACCAAAGATGCCCATTTGTTCATATTGTTGTGAAAATTGTTTCACCAACTGAAAGCAGTAAGGGTTGGCTTTGTTGCCACTCGTCAGAAATAGGAGAGCAATTATGACAAGTTTGCGTAGAAGTAAATTCACACAATCATAGTTTATACTTATGGTATGCAGGGGGCAATTGATTGAAACTCACTCACTTAAGCAGCTTATATTCCTGGTACCAAAATTTGCATAAATTGGTCTCCTGAATGATCACAGACAGGAGAGCTTTGATAAGCTTAACTTTTGGGTGAACTTTGTATCCAACATAAACAACAATAATGATTTGGAACAAGAAAGAAATTAGTTGAAAGGAAACCAAAGAAGTAGTGTTAACAAAGCAGTCTATGCATCCTCACTATATTTGACTACATAACAACTGTTGCCTCTTCAAGCCATATCGTTTGTCTTGTTCATCCTTAGGAAACAGTGATATGGGTCTGGGAGAAAGAAAAGAGCGTGCCAAGTTGTTGCATTTCAAAAGAATGACCAATTATAAAATGAACTTTACTGAGCATTTTCAACAAATAAGGGAAATCAGAGGGAGATTTCATGATGGGAATCAAATGATGTAGTTTTGATGCTCTCATGTCTTTTTCTCGCTGCTGTGCTCTTTCTTTGTGTTCTTCTCACAAAATGCAAAATGATAAAATAACTGAATTTTTTGTGTTTAGGTGTTAGCGGCTTTGTTTTAGGTTTAGGGTTGTTGTAAAGGGATTCCTTGTGGGTGTTTTTTTCAAGTAACAGAAATGTTTCCAATTTTTTTTTTGGTGGGGGAATGGGTGGAAATTCCTAGGGGATGTATCCTGTGGAACATAGATTAATTTCAAAAATCGTGATTTAATCAGGAAAAAATCAGGGTAGGGTTAGGGTTTTTGAAAAATGGAAAACAATAGGGTTAGGAATTTTTGAAAAATATAAAAATTGACTGACTCAGTAAAAATCTTTCAAAATCACAATTTATCCTGATTCAGCCAATTTAATAGCAATTTTTTGGTGATTAAGCAGCTAAAACTTGCGAAAAAGTCAGAACCCACAATTTATTCCAAAAATCATTAAAAATCGCTGCAAAAGATTGTCCCCAGGTCCAAATTGCAATTTTTTTTGCAAGTAATGCAACTATGGTTGAGATAATGCAGTCTAAAGGTCTTTTCAATTTCAAGTTGTATGGTACATTCTTCTGTATTCAGGCAGCAGGGACAAGTGTTTCCATTTTCTTCTGGCCAAAACAAATCTTGCTTGCAATCTGATTCTGCTGAGATGATAGTTTGTTCATATTTGCATGCAGATTTAAGTTTTGAGGTTCCTGCAGTTGTTTGTTCTTCTCTTATATATTCTCCAACACCTGCTGAAAATTTGGGGAAATGAATCAAACCTTTAACCAAGAGGAGGCAAAATTAGTCATTCTTTACCAGTTATCTTGACTTTTGGCCACATGTTCATTTACATATTGTAACATTGAAAAATAAATAAAATGAGTGTATGCAGAAAACATTTAAATGGAGATTGTCTTTTATTCTTTTACTTCAAGTTATTGGTTCAGATATGCTTTATTGTTTCCCAAGAAGGCATGATCAGTGTGGAATACAGATTGCTGTTTTTATATGTGTATAGCAACATGCACAATTTTTTTAATTGTGAACCCCTAGAATTTGTTGATTGTACATGTCTTTAAGATTAGCACGAAGTTCTAAACAAGATACTTATGTTTTTTCATTATATTCATTGATAATGAGTAATTACCGCATTCTTCTACCACTCATCATATGTAGTGGGATAACTCTTAAAAAGTATCTACACCAACACTTGTATAATGTATGCCAAAAAGTGTTCATCAGAATTACCAAGCAGGATACATATCTGCAGAATGCATTTCATAGAGCATTTTCATATTTTACTTCTAATACATTTATTCTTTGCTATGAAAACATGACTTGATCCCAGTGTTTGATATACTCAACAGTTTGTTCTTCCACCACATTGTATGTATCAAGATGGATCATAAGATGAGATGATTGATGCAAGTCTCCCTATGGCATCGATACTCATTTTGCTTGGTGGTTTAGTGTAGATTCATGTGCATGGCATGTGTTTTTCTTTCTATGTGAAATATTCCTTTGCATTTCCTTGCTGGGAATTTCATCATGCCTGCTTCATGTTTTTTTCACATTTGATGTTTCCTAAAATTCCGGCAATATAGGTTTTGTTTTCTTATCTTTTTTTCCAAATAACTACAAGTCTACAAGTGCATATGGTGTTAGTTTTCCATATGATATTTTGTCATAGTTCCACAGAGTTTCCTGACGGGGGGGACAGGGGGCCTAAGTTTGGGGAGGGGGAGCAGTGCAAATACATATAGTACTTGAAAAATCAGTTATAAACAGATGTATAAGGAATAAGTATAAGAATTACAAATGAAACTTTCACATACTAAGTAATATTAATTTCCCACATTAGAAACATGAATTATAATATTATTTGCTATTTTCCTGAATTGGCCTTGCCTATGAAAATTGCAGGATACAGTTATCTACTTTTAAATGATCCGAAGGCACCTTCTACTTGGTCTAATGTTTGATGTAGCCATCAGTTTGTTGTTCCCCAGATTTGTATGTTATATTTGTTATGGACCATAAGATTGTGATGATTGATGTAAGTGTTAAGGTGACATCTATGTTTATTTTTCTAGGTTATTTTGTGTATATTCGAGTTCATCATATTACATTTGTTTGTTTCATAAATTCATATATCATTTTCCCCATATTTACGTTACATTCCATTGCATATCTTTGTAGTTGTCTGGAATTTCTCAGCATATGTTTCATATTTATGGTATATTTTTGCTGGTCTTCTGTTTTTCCATTACTGCAAGTGTGTCCAGTTCTGGGTTTCCATAATATCTTGTGAGACTACTATTTGAATGTCCTATTTGTTTGTTTCACGTATTGGTTTTTTCAATAAAAAATTGTCCTCCTTTTCCTTTTGGAATGAGTGGATTAACATTTTTTTTAATGTGGTACTGTGCAGAAGTTCTTTCTTAGTGGAAGGCTTATATTTGGTCCAGATGTGCGGTCATTGGCGCTGACACTTTGCCTTATAGTAATTCCAGTGACAGTATTTTGTAGCTTGGTTGCGAGTGAACTTGTGAACAAGTTCCCTAATCATCTTGGAATTTTTATAATGGCTATTGCTATTATCTTCACTGTTTATGTGAGTGCTCATTTTCATCACCTTGTAATAGTTTAAGTGTAGTAAGGGAATATGCATGCACGTCTGAAATCTGCAACAAGATATTTCAATTAAAGCTCCACATTGTGCAAGGTTATATATATTTGTTAAGTAGTTCTATTGAGATTTACTTGGCAGATGGGGAAGACACAGGTCAATCAATTTTGCTTTATTGGTATTCAAATCGCATGTTTGCATAGTCAGTGGACACTCTTGATAGGAATTTCAGATGAAAACAGATTTTAGAGAAGACATGGCTATCTAGCTTAACTCACGTGTTTTGAGTTTAACAAATGGCATATTTTCTGATTTTATATGACCATTTGGATAGATGGATTATAAATCTAAGAATCTTCAAGCAAGTTTATCAACTCCTCTTTTGCTTCTTTGGATGCAACCTTAATCAGACGATTCTAACATTTTCTTTTCAAGCTTAAGTCTTCCATTATGTATCATTCCCTTTGTTATCATCTACAAGAAAGGACAATGAGATTAAATTATCATAGGGATACACGGGGATGCATCTTGGGGCCTTTCCTGGGCACTCCTGCAGGCTGCCCTTGTACCCTTATGGGTATGCATGGATGACCAGGAAATGTCCCTTGGCCATCCCCAAAATTATTGAATTTTCAGAAACATCCCTGAAACGAGGAGCTGTGACAAGGAACCTCCCAGGGACGTCCAGCCATCTGAAGTCTCAGACCTCCCTCAACAATCCCAGGAGGACAGGCCTGTTTAGGAAAATAACTTATTAAAAAAAAAAGAAAATGTAGATGAAATTTTAAACATTTCATTTGGTGTAATGAAACTTTCTAAGTTATTATATTTGTATATGAATTTAGACATATTCAATATTTAGTGGTATGCACACAAAAGAATACAAATCACAAGTTGGCTTGATGGCAGTTCTCTGCCATCCCCCCAAAATGGTCTCCTATCACTGCTGTTGAAATTGCTTAGCAGGCTCGATATCTCAAGTTGTAGATTGAAGATTGGGAACCACTATGCACAGTTTTTAGGAGTGCCATGAAAATGCAGTCATAAGTGAAATATTTATTACTCATACTGTTTCCTATCATTTACTTTTTCCCTTACATCTCGAGTTAAAAACATTATCATTTTAAAGGCCCAAAACTATAGCATGTAAAAATCTTAGAGTAATAATATCTGAAAAATCTGCTACCCATATTCCAGGAGCCAAATACAGATAACCAATAATGGGCTGTATCATTACCAAACAGAAATCGGTCATAATTTCATATATTTTGAATTTTATTATTTTTATTTAAAATTGTCCCCAAAAAACAGACTTCTGTCACAGCTATTTCCAAAACACATTCCTGTGTTTCTTGCCACCCCCATCCTGGAAACACCCTGGAATACAGATTTATCGCCCCCTTCTTGTTCTGTGACTTCTTGAATAGTAACTTATTATTCACTCTCTGTATTTACCAACACCTTTGAACTCAAGGCTTAATTGATTGCTTAGTTAAAAATTTTAGATCTAATGAGAGCAGCATTTTGCTTAATGTGAAGTCAAGTGATGCATTTTCTTTTCTCTAAGCATCTGTTCCTTTGTAGTAAATGTGTTTATCCTTGGGGATTTTAGATCTTTATAAATATTCTTATAGTCTTCATCCAATACAAAACTTATCATAACTCTTTATTTCTTCAAAAGATTCCTATTATTTCCCTCATTCCTTTTCCGAAGATTTCAGAGCCCTGAAATTTCAAATTTGTAACATTTTTAGAAGCTCATTCTCAATCTCAAATTCTTCAATGTTTGAAGTTCATTTGTCATTTGAAGCAGTTGTTTGACATGGATGCAAGGTGTAACAACGTTTTATGTTAACTGACATGCTGTTAAGATTTTAACCAATGTTACTGGAAGAAACTTCCCTAGACCCAAATGATAATCACTGTTTGGAATGTTTGGCAATGGAGTCCTGCAAACACGTGAAAATGTTTCTCCAGATAAGTTTCTGGAAATGTTCCTGAATGGAAATGCCCAGATTAAATCTGCTGGATGTTTGCAGATCCATGAGAGTTGTTTTGAGCATAGGTTGACATTTTATAAATTTCTTTCCAAAGTTTCTTAGGATCCAGTCTCCACTTTATTTCCCTATAACAAAACAGTAAGAAAAAACCATTTATTGACAATAAAACAACAAAATAAAAAAAATTATAATGTCAATAATTTTATTATATCATAAAATTTTGAAGAGTAAATGTTTCCAAAACTTCACATATCTATGAATGTCAGGTTTTGATTTCAAATGGATTTTCAGAGAACGCGTGTCTTACAAATACCAGGTGTCCTAAATCTACACCTAATATTTTTTTCCTATCCAATTTGTTTTATTGAGTCCTTATATTTACAACTTTGTGTGTTCCATATAATTGAAATTGTTTTAGTTACTTATTCGCCTGTCTTATCTGCACAGACTAATAATAAAAATGCATTCGCAACTTTCAGGCTTGCAATGAAATGTGGTCCATAGTGAATAGACATCTTGAACTCCAATCTTGCTGCAACTAATACCCATATTTCATGCAGCCATTATTTCCATCATGGAAATCAATCTTTCCACATTCCAATTCCAACCCACAGTGTCATCATCTTTAAGCGTAACATCCGAATATTAGAAACTTGAAACATAAGACACCTAAACTTGAGTTCTCCCTTGTTTGGATTATGACACTTGTGAATCCATGAAATTCTCTCAGCATTTAAACTGTAAATGTTTCATGTCAAGTATCAAATATATAGTCTGCACATGCCTTTGAACTTTTTTCTTAGATGAATTGCAGGTCCATGTATTAGCAGCAAATTACACAGTTTGTAGGTCTATGCATTTTCCTGCAGCTGCTATAGCTGCAGTTCAGCTTGTTTTTTGAGTGCTTATTTTTGGCTTTCTTTATGCATCCCGTCTAAGTGTGTTATGTTATGATTATTAAATGGATGTGCTAAAATCATCTGAATGGAGTAGGGTGAATTATTTAATTATGACTAAGCTTGCAAAGGAGAGGAGTGCACTCCAGAAAGATGTATTGTTTTAATTACATATTCATCTGTTTCAACTGCACAGACTAATAAGATAAATGTGTTCACAACCACCATGCTGGCCATGGAATGTGGTGCACAGAAAATGACATTTTGAACCCCAATCTCATGGTAACTAATACCCATATTTCATGCAGCCATTATTTCTATACATGACATGACATCTCATGAAGTAATGGCTGCATGAAATTATGAGTTACCACGAGATTAAACTCCAATCTACAAAAATTATTTCATGCAGCAAATCTCGTGGTAACTAATGGTAGAAATTTGGATCCTAATTTGCATTTCAATGTTTTGTACAGCCTCAATAACCACATTCCCAATGATTATGCCGTGTACAATTAGTAGGCTGAACAGCATTAATGCAAGGCCAATAGAACTGTAGGAGCAACATGGTATTTGTTTGCTATGGATTAATTTTTGCAGGAGTAAGAACAGAGATTGTTTTTTAACCTTGCTCAATAGCAAATGCTAGTTTGTGTTGAGAGACATTGAATTCAGAAGGTTTCCTTGGGTGTCTAGTTATTTCCATTAGCTATAGCACAACCTCGTTTTTTGACATTTATATGTAGGAGTAGTCTGCCAAGTTTCCATTCACAATCACTTTGGCTGGTGCTCCAAAAACCATACTTAATATATTCCAATGAGTTGGAACCAAGACCTCTTCCCTTCTTTTAAAATCATAGCACTCTGATTCCTCTATTTCCAGGTCTCCCAGTGAACTAGCAGCCTTTTTGTAGTATCACATATTCCAAATTATATTGCTTCCCATTTCTGTGCTGTCTCCTAGGTATTGGCTCTTTGAATTCTTTCTGGGCTGCATGATCTCTTGTCCTTCTCTAAAGCTACATTTCTGATAAATTATGAATTGAAATCTGGTGATTTGTGGGAAAACAATTAAACTAACTTTACTCTTTTCACTTCTGAGCAGAAATTTAAGTGTAGAATTGCGTATAAAAGCTTTCATAATGATTTGTTCATAGTAGTGTTGTTTTGATCTTTAAAGATCACTTTCTTGCATATTTCTAAAGCCACATCTCCAAAAAATCATGAATTGAAATCTGGTGATTTGTGGGAAAACAATTAAAACTTTTACTCTTTTCACTTCTGAGCAGAAATTTCGGAGTGTACAATTGTGTATAAAAGTTTTCATAATGATTTGTTCATGGTAGTGTTGTTTTGATCTTTAAAGATCAATTTCTTGCATATTTCTATGATTCATTTGGTTGTCAGTATTTGCCTGATGCTTATTGGGAAAATAATTGATTGTAGCACTATAACTAATTTTTATTTCTGTTTTCACTTACTAGGATTTGTTTCTTCTTCTTCTTACATCCGCAAGAGATCCTGGCATAGTACCTCGTAATGCACACCCTCCAGAGATAGAAGAAGAATCTGTTAGTCCTGCTACTACAGAATGGGGAATTGGGCACACACCACAATTGAAAATACCACGTACAAAGGAAGTGTCTTTACCAAATGGGAATACAGTGAAGATTAAGTACTGTGATACCTGCATGTTGTATCGTCCTCCTCGTTGTTCACATTGTTCTATCTGCAACAACTGTGTTGAGCGATTTGATCATCATTGCCCATGGGTTGGGCAGTGCATCGGCCAAGTATGTATGTTTCCTTATTGTTCAACAATTTAACACTTATATTCTGTGAAGGACTGACTATTTTCCAAGTTTGTTTGTTGCACTAGGGAAATACACAAGATCATGAACATTAAGAGTTAAACCAACTGTATTATCCTTAATTTGTTTGCTCTATTAAGAGCTATAAAGTTGTTCTGTAGTTTACACACAGAGATTTGTAGAAGGATACAAGTTTAAATCAGTTAGCCATAGTTCATTCTAGTCTATGTACAAATAAGGAAATCAATCTGTAATATCCAAATCTGGTGAGGTAGCATGGAGGTGCATGTCTTTGTATAGAGCATCATGCTAATATCTGAATGATGCCCTTTCAAAGGGGAACATTAGATAAGCGATCTGTAATTCCTGTATTTGAAAGTAAGTGCTGAGGTCCTGGGTAAAAGCCCTAAACTTTCTTAATTTTTATAATGCATATTGGAAGTGCCCTCATTCTTAGTCTCAGTTCGACAATTTTTTTTTATTGAAACGTAATGATTTTTTTGAAATCATTATATTCAGTTTTAGAACTTATTTCTAACTGTTAATGATCATTCACAAGGTTTTCATAAAACTCACGGGACAACTGCTTTCAACAGCAACCATCAAAGTGCATTTGTATCTAGTCAATGCCTTCTATACATGACATCTCAGACATGCTTCAATACATGTAATATGTTGTATACAGTTTTTGTAAATCTTTCTGTATTTCCATCCTATTTCCTCCACCAATTATTCCCATGTTTGTTTTGTTTTTCCAAGTGGAACTCTTGATGTTGTCACACACCTTAGGTTAAGTTCGGTTGGTTAAGTATATCTAGGTTAGAATTATCTTCTAAAACATTTCCTAGGAATTAGATTTAATTACGCTGAGAGGTGTTCTACAATGGCAGTAGGGTATGGAGTGTCATGTTGTGACTGTGTATGTAAAAACCAAAACACAGCTGACATATATTTAAAAAAAGCTAAAACTATAAAATTAAAAATATAGCCAACATAGTTTAATATAGAAATAAAACATATAAATATAAAATAAATATAAAACAAAACAAATATATATTTTTATTTTACTTTGTCAATATATATATATATATATATATTATAAACTAATATATATATATATTATAAACTAATATATATATATATATATTATAAAGGCAAGAAGGTCATTTTGAAAGGTCCCTCCACAAGTTCCCTAGTTCCCTTGTTCCTCATGTTGAGTCTAAAGAACAGCAAGCTCCTAAAAAAGCTAAGAATCCTATTATTGGAGGCTTCTCTCACAATGTTCAGAATGACACTCATGAGCCCATTGTCAACTCGAAATCCACTCATGTCTTAACTTGCCAAAACTGTGACAGATTAAAATGTAGAATCAATATGCTTGAGGAGAGTTTGGACCTGCAAAATAATATCCTCAAATGGTTCATGTGGCAATACCAGAATCTTAGAAACAGGGTTCAGGGCACTGAAAATAAGCTCTTCAAGGATGATAATGAAGGAGACAGAGGTACAGTGCATTTCTATGAGGAATTTTGGGAAGAGGTTAGGAAATTCTCAGCCATGTTCCACAATTGGGAAAATATGGACCAAAGGATTTCAATGCTGCAGAAGAATTAGGGGAATTTGAGAGATAATATTGCTAAAGTTGTTGACTTCAGTAAAAATACTATTAAAACTCTACTAGTTTTTTTGTTCTTCAAAATGAGCTTCAAAAGAGAAAAAGGAATGCTAGTAATGAGGGGCCGACTAGAAGAACCAGGGTGAAAACCATTGCATAGAATACAAATGTTATTGATCTCAATGCGGATACTTAGTTACACAAACTATGAAAGATATATTATTGAAGATATTCAAATAATTACACTAAGAGAGCGAAGCTCATTTTATAGAGAGGATACAAACTAAAAGGCCTGAAAGCAAGAATAAAGCAAAGCTAACAATAGACGAACAGGTTGCATAAAGCAAACAACTGTATAAAGCATAAAACTATCTTATCTAAGGAAAAACAGATTGACCGTTATATAAACTTACTAATTTATTTTAATACCCCCCCTTAATGGTCGATTTCCTAACTAAAACAGAGTTGCCCCCCCTCTAAAGATGACAACCGAAACAGAGATAAGCTTGTTCACGAGCAACTGAAAAAACAGGCAGAGGAGATGGCCTAGAAGGCATAGAAGGTAGACTCCTACTCAGTATGCTCAGCGACATGCGCTGATGGTGTTGGAGCTTCAGACTTGGATTGTTTAGCAGCCAAGCGTTTCCGGCAATCCTTTTTCATATGGCCAAACTTGTGGTAGTAATTGCACTAGATGTTGTACTTCTTGGAAGGGTCCTGTTACTGACCCTGACTGAATGGCTAAGAGGGTTGATTGGAGCCCTGATTCTGCTGAAAGGACTTGGCAGTAAATCCCTGTTCTGAGGAGGAGGAAGTAGCACTGTTACCAAACTGCTGTTTCCAACGATCCTACTGCAAGAGTTTGTTGCACAGTTCTAGAAACTTCAGAGTAACATTAGTTGAAGTAATGTTAAGAGTCTCGATAAAGTGCTCGTAAGCAGATGGTAGGCTTTTTAGAGTGATGACTACCATATCGTCCTTGTCCATGTCGTGACCAATCGCCATCAACTGATCACGGATGTCCTTGATTTTAGTGAGATGCTCCTGTAGAGACATTTGTTCATCCATCATGATCGAGAAGAGCATGTTCTTTAAAAAGAACGCACGGCTCTTGTCAGACGTTTCATGAAGATCCTTCAACAGATCCCAAATTTCTTTTGCAGATTTCCCAAACGGAATTTGAGGCAGCTGATCATCGGTCACTGATAACTTGATAAGCATCACCGCTTCACAATTTTGCTCATCGTATTTTCCCTGATCTTTACCCGGCAGTTGAGGATGTGTAGTTTTCCCTAGAACTAGCTAGTCAAGACGCCGATATTCAAAGATAGTCATCATGCGCTGCTTCCAGGTGTTGTAATTTTTGCTATTGAACTTCTGATTGCTCTCCAACAGAGTGTTGGTCAAAGATGCCATGCTTCACGTTTTTCGAGACACGAGAAAATGAATTATAAGCAGTGGGCACAGAAACGGAAGCAAATAGATGGCATAGACAGGGAAAATAAAACTTTTGCACAGATTATGAAGCAATGATTCCAAAGACACGGAACATACTGACTCGAAAATCTGAACATGGATATCGAGGTACGGATCTCGAGATAAATCTGAATCACGGATTTCAAACCTCAGATCTCAAGAGTACAAAATGTAGAAGTTTAGAACATCTGAACACGGATTTCAAAAAATATTTTTGCATATTTTTGACATGGTTGGCACAGAGCTCGAAGCACCGCACGACACAGATTCCAAGATACTATCCAAATGTAGCAACTAGAATATATACAAGAAGATGCTGCTGAATACTACCAATCAACACATTGCGAACCTTTACGATGCCCCAAATTAATAGTGAACTGATGTTATAACCTCTAGAATTTCGCAGAGACAGGAAGGCTGCGACATAACATATATCCGACCACAGAAGGAAATGCGTCCAGCATCAATGATGATCGTTCTCATATAACGCCAAGGATGATGGAAGACCTCAAACGCGCCAAAAGAAAAGGAGCTGGGCGCTTGATGGAACCCACACCTTATCGCCACGGAGAGAGAGGTCGCAAAACGCAAAAAATAAAGGCATGAGTAGAAATATTATCAAAACTCAGGAAACAGCAGCAAAAAAACAGAATCCGTCGCTCAGGATTCAATGAAAATGCTAAGATTTCAGACGAAAAAACTCCCTATGTATTCCCGCCATTATCAAAAACAAGAGTGACGACCTAGAATGAAGAGAGGAAGTCGCAATTTTAGTAGAAATGGCCCGATAGTCCGACGAAAATGGAAATCGTGAGCCGCCAGAAACCACGACTAAGCATTCAGACGCCGTTTTGTTATTAGGAATCGCGCTTCAGGAACAAATTACGACTCCTCCAACGTGTCTTTGAAAGCGTCGTTTGACTAGGAATTTGCTAAAAAAATGAGAGCCAATGATCTTCCGGAACAGAACAGCCAAAAACCACGACTTTAGAAAACGCGACTCAGAACATCGACGATCCTCGATAGGGTTTACAGAACATGGCTCCACAAGTTGTTTCTTGAGCGCCAACGGGTCCGACGACCATAGGAAACCCGACGAAGCAAAACACGAACAGGAACTGGTGTGATTTCAAGATCCGTACGCCGTACGGAAAAGGACAGGCTCTGGAGGGAACCTGCTCTGACACCATGTTACACAAACTATGAAAGATATATTATTGAAGATATTCGAATAATTACATTGAGAGAGCGAAGCTCATTTTATAGAGAGGATACAAACTAAAAGGCTTGAAAGCAAGAATAAAACAAAGCTAACAATAGATGAACAAGTTGCATAAAGCAAACAGCTGTATAAAGCATAAAACTATCTTATCTAAGGAAAGACAGATTGACCATTATATAAACTTACTAATTTATTTTAATATACTTTGGAAACTTGTTTTGAAGATCAAGTTATGTCTCTGCTGGTAATTTTATATCTTTTTGGGTGTTCCACTTATGGAACCTGTTCTTTTTGCCCGCTCGCTGATCCAATGTAAAAGGGTTTGGGCGCTTTCAAAAACCCACTTTTACCTTTAACAAAAACTAAATAATTTTTATTTATAGAAAAGTTATTATTTATTTTTTAAATATTAAGACATCAAAATTTTAAAATATATATTGATGCCTACACATAAAACTATTAAAAAATAACATATAAGTATATAATATTTACTACACTTTTCAAAGTAAAAAAAAACAAAACAAAAGAATTACCAAAATAATGAATGGTAGCTTTTCCAAAAGTAAAATTAAAAGTTTTTAGTTAAAGGGGTAAAGACAGATTTTGAAGGGAACTTGGAACCCTGTTACATATAACAATACACCAACAAACCTGATGCTGACCCATGGCGAGACAACAACACTGCAACAAGACGCAACAGTTTAGGAGTAGACAACTCAAAAATTGCTATACAACACAACAATACAATGGCCGGTTGAAGCTGAAGTGCTCCAACAAGCATTGA
Source organism: Cunninghamia lanceolata (assembly GCA_027924645.1). Lineage (NCBI taxonomy): Eukaryota > Viridiplantae > Streptophyta > Pinopsida > Cupressales > Cupressaceae > Cunninghamia > Cunninghamia lanceolata. The sequence goes on from BSBN01000627.1 coordinate 21,438,074, forward strand.
ATCTTCCCTTTGAAATTCTTTGAAGGGCCTTTTAGGCTATTTTGGATCCAGTCCGTACCACCATCAACCAGGAATGACTGATTAGAACATTTCATCTTCCTGCTTGAAATCTCGATATCGTCAAGTGAACCAATGGGCATACTCTGAAGTTCCATGTTTCTGTTTCCTTGCATTGTACTATCAGCCTGGGAGGAAAGCTCACGAGAGGCATCCTTCATAGCATCCATGTCCTGCATCTCCTCACCTTGGGAGTGGCTGTGCACTAAGGGATCAATCTCCATTTCCTTCTATTGAAGATTCCTATTGACATGGCAACCCAAAGTGGAATGACCAGCTGAATGACATTTTCCACACATAACCGTAGACTCCTCAAAGACAATATGTTGCTCCCACTTACCCCACTTGGAAGACAAGGTAATAGAAGAAGGAAGCATCATGCCCACATTCGCATAAACACAAAATATGGCAAACAGTAAATGTTTTCTAGAAATGGTAATTGGATCAAAGGCAATGAATTGATCACAAGCAGAAGTAATACGTCTCAAGATCTCCTCCTAGTATTTGAGGGGTAAGTTCGGAAGTTTAATCCACACGGGGACTTTGCTGAAATTTTCCTTCTTCAGGTTGAACCTTGGACCCCACTTTTGCAGGACAAGCCCTAATCTTCCCCATAAACCAAGGGCTTCCCGATTGCATTTTCACACAATCCTCATTGTTTGAAAAGGTGAAAAGAAGGAAGCCATTTGCCATGGCTGTAATCTCCACATGGCCACTACATGACCATTTTTGATTTGCCCAACACTTGACGGCATCAATGTTAGGCCTGGATCCCAAGAACCGCCTAATGAGAGAGTTCTTGCATCGTAGGATAGATTTATCAACAATTGTATCCGGAACCATAATTGGTTCCCAATCGTTTGCACAATTTGAAGGTCACTTTGCAATCTCGTTCCCTCAACAACAGAAGTTGTGCCCAAAGCCGGACCCTTCGACTCCGGACAAATAGAAGTAGATGAAGAGGGAAAAATTGCCGCTCCCTGAGTGACCTTAGGCCAACAAATGGGATCCTCTTTCAAACCCCCCCTCTGAATCAGGTATGTGTTTGCAACATCAGAACAACCCTCTTCATAGTCCTTGCAAAGGCAAGAGGCCGTAGTAGGCACCAAAGTGGCTTCTAGAGGAATAGTAGCCACAATGATCGTGGCTTGCAAATTGGACTCATCTAGCAAGAGTGATGAATCAAGGGTGACATCCTTCACAAGAAATCCCTCTGCCAAACCATTTGTGACAGGGGAAAGCCCCTGTTCCAACGCTTTCACCATAGATTGTGAGCCCCATATAAGGGAGGGGGGAAAAGAAAACCTCTCCTTAATGTACGAGAGAGACCACCATCTTCTGAAACCGACTACGAAATCTTCCGAGAGTGCGTGACGGAGCACTGGGCTTCCAATTATATCTCCAAAATGCTCTAATCTTTGTACTCAAAATTATCGATATCCCATTCCTCCCTCCTGTTTCCATCGTCTTCATCTTCGGCCTCCTCCTCACCACTTAGGTTACTCCTGCCCCTGCCCTGTGTGGGATTAAAAATTATCATTCTCCCACTCTTCATTTTAAAAAAAAGTAAAATTAAAAGTTACATACAAAAGTAAAATAGCTTTTTAAATAAAAATAAAGTAAACAATGTAGATAAAAAAAAAAAATTCTTAAAATTAAAATTTATGTGTCCATGAATGTATGCAGTAAATAAAATATTTCAAAATTAAAATAAAAAACTCTTAAAAGTAAATAAAATATTTTGAAATCGTAATTTCTTGGCGTTTTTAAGACAGATGTATTTAAGATATCTATACTAGTTTCTAGAATTGCAAGTTGCACCTTATGTGCAAGCTGTCATGAGTTGTCATGTGTAAGTTGTCATGAGTTGTCATGTGCAAGTTGTATATGCAAGTTGCATATCCAAACATATGCATTTACCTCCCTGGAAAGTTTTTAGAGCAGCAGCAAAAATAGAATGATGATCTACAAATCATCTACAAAACACAATAATGCAATGCAGAAATTGTGGATGACTCTCCAACACCTCCCTTGATTTATTATTTAATAAACACATTTATAAGAGGAAAAACAACTGAAAACTAATTGCCAACTAACAACTAACAAAAAATTACCTTTTAACTTAATTACAAATGTTTATTGTTCTTTCGTTGTCCCCCATAATGAAGATTTGGAAACTACAAAACAAAAAGTGTTCATCATTCTATCATTTCTCCCCCATAATGAACATTGTGAAGAACATGAATCAAATCTCGAAGTGTTTGAAATCAATCACGAGCAAGGGGCTTCATGAATATAATGATGATCTATTCCTCTGTAGGGCAGTATACAAGCGCAACCAATCTTTGTTGAACCAACTCTTTGATGTAGTGGTGTTGAATGTTAATATGCTTAGTCTTTCTATGAAACACTAGATTTTTACTCATTTGTATAGTACTCTGATTATCACAATACAACACCGTGGGACCATTCTGTAAGTTCTGCAAGTCCCCTAGCAATCTCCTCAACCAAACTGCTTAGCAAGTTGCGAAGGTGCCAGCTTTGTACTCAGCCTCTGTGGTAGAAAGGGATACAATAGGCTGTTTCTTGGACTTCCAAGAAAGTATTGCAAAACCAAAACTGAAGGTATAACTAGAAGTAGACTTCCGATCATCTATAGAACCTACCCAATTTGAATCGGTATATCCAACCAATCTACTCTACTCTGAATCTTGAAAATGGAGACCATAATTCAATGTCCCTTGGAGATACCTAAGAGTCCTCTTAGCAACACTCCATTGTGTCTCCTTAGGTTTTGACATGAACCAAGATACTAAACTCACTACATATGTGACATCTGGTCGGGTAGTAGTCAAGTAGGTCAAGCTACCAACCAACTGTTTGTAGAAAGTGGGATTAATTGGAGCAGACTCATCAGAAGTGGACAACTTAAGTCCAACTTCAATAGGTGTGGCAATGGGTTTGCAATCCTGCATGTGAAATCTCTGGAGTATATTTGAAGCATACTTTTGTCAAGACATGAATATGCCATCTTCATGTTGCCAGACTTCTAGCCCAAGAAAATAATGCATCTATCCGAAATCAGTCATCTTAAATTCTAAAATCATTGTTGCTCCAAACTCTGCAAATAAAGCGGAATTGTTCCCACTGTAGATAAGACCATCCACATAGAGAACTAGCATAAGAATATCCCCGTAGTTGAATCCAAAAACACTCTATACACTAACTCTATGGACTGTGGAAAACTCATGCCTACTAGAATTTTCCTTCCAAAATTCTTGATATAAAGATTGGGATATAATTGACTCTTTACAAAACCTTTCTGCTGTAGGTAGGAGTCAATTCTAGAAAACCATGCTCTCGGTGCCTGCTTAAGACCATACAAGGCCTTCTTCAATTGGTAAATAGAGTGTGTTTTGGAAGGTATTTCAAGGCCTCGAGGTTGAGTGACATAAACCTCTTCATCAATAATAACCATACAAAAAAGCACTCTTAACATCAATTTGATAAACAATCCAACCATGTTGAGCGGCCACAGACTATAATACTAGTCTAACAGTATTTGTCTGTGCTACAGGAGCAAAAGTTTCAGTGTAATCAATAACTTCTTGTTAAGTGTACCCTTTGGCTACTAGTCTAGTCTTATGCTTGTCAATGCTGCCATTAGATTTGTACTCAGTTTTATACACCCACTTTGTACTTTATTAGGGGGTGACTCGACCAAATCCCATGTGTCATTCCTTTCAGTGGATGCTATCTCAATCTTCATTGCTTCAAGCCATTCTTCTTTTTCATGGGCTTCTACGTCACAGAAGCAATAAAAGAGAAACTCTGGCAGCATATGCAGGGATGGATGAAGGAAATGTTGCCTTTTGCCCTCACGTCCTTACACACCAGTGCTGTTTTGACTGCTGCAGACCTTAATGGGATTTGAAACAGAGATCAACTGAATGGGAGCCGGTCCCTTTTAAGATTAAGTGTTTTCTTCCATGCGTCCTCATGCTCTTATTCTTTTACACGCTCTCTATTTGCATGTCTTCCTTCCAGCATTTTAGTTATCCCAGCGCTCTGCGTTTCTTTCTTCAACCTTCCCCTGTGCTCTGATGCCAAATGAAGGTTTTGAGAGCAGTAGCAAAAATAGAATGATGATCTGCAGATCATCTACAAAACATAATAATGCAATGCAGAAATTGTGGATGGCTCTCCAATACCTCCATTGATTTATTATTTGAAAAAAGCTTACATTTACAAGAGGAAAAACAACTGAAAGACAAACAAACTGCCTACTAACAACTAACAAGAAACTACCCATTAACTTATTCTTTTGTCCCTTACTCATTTTGTATGGAGAAGGATAAAAGAAAGAAGGTAAGAAAGAGTTGAGAAATTCCATCAGAGAGGTCATTCAAGAAAGAGGTAGTCTAATTTTGTATTTTCTTAGAGCTATTTTTGCCATTGAGTAGAATAGTTTCTTGTATGGTTCTATGCAAACATTAGATCTTGGTGTTATGATGAACTATTGTTGTTCTGACTCTCTGAGTGCATCCACAGATTTTTACTCTTAACCATGTTAGAAAGATGGAGAATTCGTGGATATACTCAAGATCTCACAACTTCATTATTAAACCAAGATAAAACAATTGTATTCAAAGGTAAAATAGTGCTAACAGATTACAAATTAGGATCACCTCCTTAAAAAGCTCCTCTCATGGAGTTTCTCAACAATTTCTCACAACTTTTGTAGTTTCCTCGGCAACTCAGCCAGCTAGCTATTGAGTTCCATGCAGTTGATGTCAGCCGTTGGTATTTGTTGAAGTATTTATTAGTCTATTTTCTTTACTGCATATCTTTATATAATATTTATCTGCTTTGCTCCAAGCACACTTACACTCTATTAATCATTTGTGTGCAGCGCAACTACCGATACTTCTTTATGTTCGTCTTCTCAACAACCATATTGTGCATCTATGTATTTTCCTTTTGCTGGGTACTTATTAGGAAGATCATGGAGGAACGTCAGATGGGCATCGGGAAGGCAATGCTAGAAACACCAGCATCAATTGTACTTATAGTCTATACCTTTATTGCAGTTTGGTTTGTTGGAGGGCTGACTTCATTTCATATTTATTTAATAAGTACAAATCAGGTAATATTTATATATATATGATACTGTTCATTAGAAGGTTTCCAGCCTCTGTTTCTTTTCTGCTGTAGCCTTTTATTTTTGATAAAATATGTTCATTTTCAAAGCATTATTTTTTCTTGTTCAGTTTTGCTATAGGACAAAGGCATTGGTTTTGTTTGTTTATTAAGGTTTGCATCTGGTATATTGCAGACCACTTATGAGAATTTCCGATACCGATATGATACAAAATTCAATCCCTATAATAATGGATTGTCACAGAACTTCAAAGATATATTCTTTACAAGGACACCTCCTTCAAATAACAATTTCCGGGCAAAGGTGGTACAAGACTCCACAGGTTATGGGATAGGTAATCCTTCAATAGACAGACAGAGTTTCAATGCAAAAATGGGCAAAGGAGGTGGTGACCTTGAAATGGGTATGAACATTATGAAGCCTTCATGGCCAGCTGTTGGGATTGAAGATTCAGAAGAGTCACAGGGCCAAATTCTAGAAGGTGTAGACACAAGAAGTGCAATACATCCAAGACGGTCCAGTTGGGGTCGCAAGAGTGGAAGCTGGGAAATAACACCTGATATTCTTGCCTTGGCTGCTGGGGTCGGTGCCGAAGGTAGTCGTGCTGTAACCAAGACTTCACCAGGGAATGGAGTGAAGACTCTTCCAGGGAATCAATGATTGATGGTGATAAAAAAATATGAAAGTGTCATTTAATCATTGGGCATATATTAGAAAAGTTCAAATCAAATGACGTGATTTGTTTTGTTTGCAATTCGATTCTCATAATTTCCAGAGCCTGCAAATGGATTGTGGATTGATTTTAAAGATAAACAACATTGACTGGTGGCAACCCAGGACAGGCCAATACTGACACTGTGACACCACAACTTCAGGTTCAGATTTCATGTGCTTCAGAAAATTATGCAGACACTAAGTATTGTATTTTAGAAGGAAAAACGTCATTCACCATAGAGATGAGTGGATGTTGTCTGCTTCGTTGTGCATGCTTTTAGGAATTACAGATATTCTTTTGGGTCAGATGTCAAATATTCAAAATTGATGGTGAAGTGTTTCAATTGTTAAAACTTGACATGTATTATTTTCTGGTTTCTTTTAAGCGTTCTTGGCAATTTATGTATGGGGTTGGTTTTAACAGAGGACTATTGTACATTTATTAATATAATCTGGCATTATTTTGCTTTATTTGGCATTCAGTGAATTTTTTTTATATTTGGAACAGGTGAGGGCAAAATTTATATGATTATGGTGTGAAGAATAGGGAAATGCATCTCGGAATTTGTAGCTTGTCCAGAAGTTTATGGCTAAACTTGCAATCCTTTTGAATTTTTTATGATTCTGTACGCTTAAGAGCTTTCTATGGCTGCAGCCTTTTTTGGGCAGTACATTTCATGGTTAAAGTTATGATAGTTGAGTCAGAATTGAAAGATAAAGAACATTGATATGAGGAGGCAGCACATTTTATGGTTGCTCGCTTCTAATTGGGTGAAATATGGTTACCCCAAAGAACAAGTGGAATTCAATCATACTGGACTGTGGGAATAAATAAAGCATTCAGATATTTAGATCTAAGCTTCAAACTAATGTGTGAGATCAGTTTATAATAATCACGAAGTTTTTGATAATCAAGAAGTTTATTATGGCTTAAAGATGCCAAACATTGAGGTACAAAAGAGAGGGATTTTATGAAAATAAATAAAACAAGTAAAAATTAAATGGGAAATTTAAGGATACCTAGGCTAGTAGCCCTCATGAGGCGTAAAACATTTGCTTAAACTTTCACTAGTTGAATGCTAGTGTTGTAGATGAGCAGTTTGGTTTCTTGTATGTTAAAGCATTGCTAGTCCCCTAGCCTGACCAGCCTTGTGTTTTAGAGCTGTTACGTGCTGAAATTTCTAGAGAAATTCCTTTCTACTTGAAGTCAATTCTTGGTGTAAGATTTGCTAGTGAGGCAAATGAACCCAAGATCTCGATGCCGAGAATGACAACAATAGCAAAAACACAAACAATAAAAGATGGAATATAATAGTTATTCCAAATAGTCTCTCTCACGAACACACATACCAGATGTGGACTAATGTGGGATAGTAGGCCATCAAATATATGGAAAGTACAGCCATAACCATTGAAAGCAAATACAACTTATTGAAATAAACATATACCTAAGTAAGTTTATAATATCCTAGGTGCATAATATGAAATAAGATAAATAATTAAATGTAAGAAAATAAATTAATGCATCAACCACTCTCTTAGATGTGTATGGATAGACGGGTTTAGGAAATGTATAGTTATGTTAGGTACCTATGTACACAATGATCTTCGTCAAAAGAAGAGAAGAAGAAAACCTCCCATTCAAGAAGGAACACCTTCCTTCCCTCCCTCACTATATATATAGATATAGATATGTAAGGTACCTATGTACAAAATTGTCTTCGCCAAAAGAAGAGAAGAAGAAAACCTCCCATTCAAGAAGGAACTCACTATATATATATTGAAGAGATGTGAATGTACAACTAATGTGGGATAATAGGAGATGTAGTCATGTGTAGCACATCTCCACCGAATATGAAAAGTATTGTAAGATTCACTGATTGATTCAAGCTTTCAGGATCACCTGCAAAACTAAATATTTCCTTCTACAAGACAAACAAAGAGGATAAATTTGCATGATAAGGATGGAATAATGATATTGGATTATGATAATTACATATGAGATCTTGCTTTTATATTTGCAAGATAGAAAATTTTAAGGATTTAAAAAAGTCCTAAGTAAACTTAATAAAGTGTAATTAAATATTAATTACATTGACACCCCCCTTAAGTGCAACTTAGGGAGAAAGAGAAAATGCAAAGATGTGTCCCGACTACAAGGCCATATTAGGTACCTATGTACAAAAGATCTCTCACAAACAGAGAAAAGGAGAAAAACCCGTAGGAAAAAACCCTTCTTCAAAAGAGAGAAAACATAAAAGAAGTGATGGATGGACTCAATATGACCCCCCAAGGACTACATCCAACATAAATATATAATCAATAAATATACACAAGCCCACTAGAAGAGAGGATGTAGAGAGAAGGTCTAGCGACCCCCCTAGAAGTGAGAAAGATATACTTAATTGTGATCTTGTTGATTGCTCTAGAGTTTGTACACATCCTCCATTCTCCATCTTTCTTTGGTGTCAGTACTGCAAGTACCGCACATGGGCTCAAACTTTTTCTGATCAATCATTTTCTCAACAGTTCATGTATTTGTCTAGATTTAGCTCCGCATTCTCTGCTGGTGTCCTCCGGTGAGCTACTTTGTTTGGTAAACTAGTTCCAGGTATAAGGTCCATATGATGACTAATACTCTGGATTGGTGGTAATCCTTTAGGTACATTATCTACTATGATATCTTGGTAGTGCATCAACAATTCAACTATCTCCTCTGGTGGGGGTTCTTCTTTTTCGGTAACTGTCTCTGCACTTAGGGCTCCACACTTCTTAGGAATCAAAGATAAACACATTCTCATGTCTCAATCCATCCAAAAATTTCCTTCCATCTACCAAATAGATTCTAGCATTCCCACATACTTCACTTTTAGGCTCATCTTCCAAAGGTATCAAGATATGTTTATTTCCATTTGATGTTATAGTATAAGTATTCTTTCTTCCATCATGTATAGCCTTTCTATCATACTGTCATAGTCTACCCAACAATATATGACATACATCCATCGGCATAATATCACACAATACTTCATCATTATAAGATCCAATATGTAATTTCACCAAACATTGTTCACTCACCAGTACCTTCTGTTCATCTTGAATCCATACTATCTTGTAGGGCTTAGTGTGTTTCAATCTTTCTAGGTTTAGCTTAGTCACCATCTCCTCTAAAACCAAATTATCAGTGTACTACCACTATCAATGATAACCTTACAACATTTACCTCCTAATTTGCATGTTGTTTGGAACAAACTTTTCCTCTGCGGTGGTTCCTCAGTTGTCTCTGCTTGAAATAATGCTCTCCTCATGACTAATGATTCTCCTTTCTTCAGTTTTCCAACCAAACTAGGTGATCCAACAAGTTCTTCCTCCGCGTAAGTTGCTCTTGCACTGTTCTTTGTTCTCTTGCTTGTACTTCCCCGATGACATTCAAATTCTCTGTGTCCTTCACCTCCACACTTAAAAAAAATTCCTCTGAATGATCTCTTATCAAACCCTCTTTCATCTCTCATGTATCCTTCATTGCGGTAAGAATTATGATTCCCTCTATTGTTATGGTAGAAACTTCTGTCATATCTCCCTCTGTAGTATGAATTATTGTCCTTTTCTTCCTTCCGCTATAGGCTACTTTCCTTGTTCTGCTCCGCATAAGGTCTTTCTCTCCGAAATATGTTCTACCTCTTTGAAATTTACCTCCTCTACCTCTCCGTCTCTGCTCATGCTTCTTATTCAACTTGTCTTCAACTTTCAAGGCAAACTAATATGCTTCCTTTATTGTTGTCATCCTAACCAGACTTAGTTCTTCTTGAATGTTCATTCTCAATCCATTTATGTATCTTGCCACTTTCTCCTTGCTTCACTATGTTCAATCCTTATGATCATCTTATGAAATTCCTCAGTGTACTCCTTCACAGATTTCTCCTTTTGCTTTAGGTTTTGCAATCTCTTCAACAATTCCAACTCATATTCAGTAGGTATGAATTGATTGTTCAACTTTGTCACCATCCTATCCCATTTTATGATCTTTTCTTTTCCTCTCCTATTTCTATCCAATTGAACTTATTTCCACCAAATAGCAGCATTTGTAAATCTTACTCTCTGGATCTTCAATTTCTTCATATTCAAAGTATTCTTCCAAGTCATTTATCCAGTCAATCAATTCCTCCAAATTCAAATTTCCAGTATAGTTTAGTTCTTCCACTCTATGTCTCTTACCAATTTTAGAAATAGCTTTCAACATCTTCACCTTATCCGATTCTTCTTCTTCTAGGGCTTCTTTATTGTGGCCAACTAATTGAAATTCTTCATCATCACTTTCAACATCATGTCTAGGGTTTAGTCCTCTTCTTCTATCTCTTCTACAACATCCAATCTAACTTTCATTGTCCTCATCATCTCAATCATTTCTTCCATTCTTCCAGCAACATTGGCCATAGCAGGCATCCTCCTTAGCAGCATCTCTTCCTAGGATCTAGTGCAACTGCCTCAATTTGGTGATCTGACTACAGGGTAGCAACTGCCTCATAATCAACGCTATGTTGACAAACACAAGTAGGCTACCTCAGGTCAGCGTTCTGTTCACCACAAGATCTTTTGGAATGCCTTCACTTCCCGAAGGATTCAAAACTTTGTTCTTATACCACTTCGTGCAGTCATGGTAGGAGGGTCCAAAGAATGAACTGTCCAAACCATGCAGCTCGAGTAAACACAATAAAAACAACACAAATATAGAATGCAATGGAAGATTCAAATGATCAATACATCAGAAAATCAGAATGCTTCTATGCTGACAAAACTTGAGCTACAATCAAAGGGCTCACAAGCCTGCTTTCCAGGTTACAATAGATATGAAAGATATGACATTGAAAGTGCCTTCTAGAAAGAATTATGCTATCTATCTTATGAAAACTACTAATTGACTTCCTAATGCATCTAAGAGATCTATATATATTATATTCAAGCTCATAGATTCCTCCGCGTCGGCCACAAGAGGTTACAAACTCCATTGAAAGATGTAACGTGTAGAAACAAGTAGATCGGCCTACAACACATGGTATTTCTCCACAAATGAATGAAACTTGGTTCATACCTCAAGGAAGGTCTATCTGATCCTTATGTGCCATGTATGATGCTCCATTAGGCTCTGCAAGTCACGGAAGTGCTCCGCAAACCTTCTCCTTCAACTATCTGCCTGGATGCTCTGTTATGTGAAAACTAATAATCTTCTGATAGAGATAACTTTCTGGAAACAAATCCAAATCACTTGAAATATGAATATGATGTAGATGACACTATGAAGATGCTAAGTCCTGCTCCGTGAGCTCTGATATGATGATGCGGTAAAATGCGGTAGAAAATGCTAAAACTACAAATAACTGAACTGCACTAAAAATGAATGAAAACAGAATGATGCAAATATTTTTTGGTTGATGCAAGATTGCTTTGCAACCTGGGATGCTCCTACATCAGATACCTTGTGCTATGGAAATGCATTGTGATTTTGACCAAAGACCTCTCAATTTTTTGAGCTTCAGTGTAGAATGGACAAGTGTAATAAGTGAGACCCAAAGGAAATGGGTATCCAACTTTCTTCATATCTCTGCACCTTTTGTTCATTGATTCCATCTATCTGCAAAGTTCAATGAGGACCAAGTGATTAGAAGGATATATGGGCAGTTTGGATTTATACTCATCAAAACCACCAATCCTAATATGTGAGAACCTAGGGAACTGTATGAAGTAACTTCCAAATTGTTTGATCAACTGAGTTGCTTCAGAAGAGAACCTCTGTCCTACATTGACATCCAATTCTCTGACAGTTAGCATGGGAAATGTATCATTTACCCTTCTATAGTGTTTATTACTATTTTCTAATTGAAGGTGAGGGTAATAATCATATATTACACAATCTTTATCATATAACCCTACTGCATGTAGTCCAGACCATGGATGCATTCTAACAATAGAATAAAAAAGATAAGAAGTCATATAGAATTCTTGCTTCTTGGGAAATTCAATGAAATGTTGGTACAAAGTATCACTTATTAACTGCCCCCAATCAATGAATTGAGAATTCCATCCAATCACAGTTATAAACTGGCACATTGAATACTCAAAAGAATTAGTCTCCCTATGTCCATTAACCCTGTGCAAGAGAGTTATGATATCAGAAATATCTTCATTAAAATAAGATTTGAAAAGTCTTTTGGGTAACTGTGATTTTCCTTTCCTAGGTTTCTTGAACTAGTTTGTAACAATGTTGGTTTCACAAGTATTTTTCCTCTTAATGTAGTGGTTGGTTGCCATTTCCACATTAATTTTTGTAAATTCTTTCCTTTCAAGTAACCTCAACATTTGGCTAATTGATGGGCCATCCAAATTAGCTATGATCCTATCATATGTACTTTTTATTTGCCTACTCCCTAGTTTATAATATTTTACACATGCTAAAACTAGGTCAATACATTGGATAGAGGTAGGAAAACCACCTGCATGGGCCAAACCACTCTGAAAGGTTGCTTCGGCCATTTCTATCCTAGGAGATTTTCCCATACAGAGCCAGAATTCTTGAAAATCTACGTGTCCTAATTGACTATCTCCCACATTAGGTAATGAATTTTCTAAGACAGATTCCCTCTCGTAACCCTGATAAGCGAACTTCATTGAAGGCATTAGAGACTTTACTTATGTAGTGGGAGGGAATATAAGTGGGTTGATGGCTAAATTCAAAGGAGGAAGAATGTTCTTCAACGAGAAAATCTAGGGCACATGGATACAATTCAAGTGATGGAAGTGAAAATATAGGAACAACTACGTAAAGCAAGGAAATAATTAACTTACTTGGAGATGGCCACCGAAAGGAGTTGATAAATGTTCAAATTTTCTTGCAGTTGGAACTAGGTTTCAATGAGCTCTAGCATGGGCTCCACTTCCTCCTTTTTTTTAGCATTTAACTCATAACGACTAAGAAAAACCTATTTATACCCGTGTCTCGTTACTTTACTAATCGATAATTCATTAGTCATTAATCCTTCATTTATTCCACAAGAATCTCTTGAATGTCGACGGTTAAGGTAGAACTCAAAACCTTTTTGGAGGTTAAGTTATCAAAATTAATAAAACCTTTGAAAACCTTTCCTTTTCGCTTTTAACTGTCTGCTTTCTTTGAATCTTCCATCTTCGTGTCTATTTGTTGGGGCTTTTGTTGGTTGTCACAATCAATAAACCTTGCGACATTTAAACCTTCTTTCTTTTCAAATTTCTTTATGTCGAAGGTTTATCAAAGACACAGAACTTGGTAAAATTTCCTGCATCCTTTTTCGAGACTTTGTTCTTTTTTTTAGGGACTAACCTCTTTTCCAAAACTTGTCAGAGGTTAAGATGGTTATGAAAACCATCATACCTTTCAACAACTTTTAACACTTTCATTCACTTTTGATTTCCATTTGAAGCATTACTCTTTTGGAGATTTCATGGTTGTCGGGGACTAACCTCACCTTAAGAACTTTTTAGAGGTTTTGATGGTTTTCAAAACCTCGAAAAGCTTTGACTTTTTACTCTTGAACCCTTTAACCTTTTCAGAGCTCTGAAGCTTGTCGTAGACTAACCTTACACTCAAAACCTTTTCAGAGATTAGGGTATTTTTGAAAACCATTGCGGGCTCTAAAATTTCCTTATCTCTTCATTCTTTTCCTTTATATTTTCTTTTTCAGAGCTTTTGGCTTCACCAGGAACCAACCACCAAGTATGAACTTTTTAGAGGTTTTGATGGTTGTCGAAACCTAGTTAGTATCCAAAAATGTACAAATCACTAACAACTTTAATTAAAACTAAAATAAAGTTCTGAAGTCACCAAAAACTTCTAGAGACTTTGGGAGGATTATTAAAGGAAAATTTCAAAATTTTAGAAATTTTTACATGACTCAAAGTTTGAAAATTTTATAACCTCAGAACACAAAAAGATTAAAAAAAATGGGGGTATAAAAAGGGAGTGGAACCATATATTGGAAAACAAATAGCTCTACTTGGGGATAGGGACCTTGAGGATGTAGAATGATCCCAGAACAAGTGGTCTAAACCATTGGGAAAATAGAGTCAACACCTTAAAAATGAGAAGTACAACTCACACAAGACAAGAAGAAAGCATGAAAAATAAAAAAGGCAACAAAATATATACAAAAGTAGGGATACAAAGGACACAAAAATTCCTAATCTAGACTTTATACAGAAATAGTAACAACCCATTTGACTGATTTTAGATTTTTAAATGCTGCCCACTATAAGGAAGGGGCAAATACGTACGATCGAGATATGATAGGTAAAATGAATTACTTCCACAAATCTATCTACCTTGAAAAGAGCCCTTCCAGAGAGAATCAAATTTGTCATGACTCCCTTTGGGTTCCCTCCTCTTATCCCACAACAATACCTAGTCTCCAATTACAAATTGCCTTGGCCTTGCTATTTTGTCAAACCACTATTTAACTCTTGCCTGGTGTTTTGCAATTCTATCCACCACCCATTTTCTTTGTTCTTGCATTTTTCATCAAATATAAAACCCTCTTTTCTAAAGAGTCTTTGAAATCATAATCTTCTAATACAGTTTGAAGAGAGATATTTTAGTTCTAAAGGAACTGGCAATTTGGCTTCAATTCCATATACCAACTGAAAGGGGGACATTCCAATAGCTCTTTTGTTTGTTGTCTTATCAACCCAAAATGCATCATATAGCTTTTTATCCCAAATTTTTTGGTTAACCTCAACCAATTTGCGGATAATGATAGTAAGATTATTGTTTCTATATTCGGCTTGACCATTTCCTTGAGGGTAATAGTTAGAAGACTGTGCCAATATTATACCATATTTGTAAAAAAATGAGATACTTCATAAGAAGAAATTTTTTTGGTGTTATCTATTACAATCTTATGAGGAACTCCAAATCTAACAAGAATGTCTTCCTTGAGGAAGCTACATACCACTTGTGTGGTTCTTTGTCGGGCTAATATTTCCCCTACCCATTTTGTAAAATAATTAGTTGCCACCAAAATATGAGTATGGATAGCACTAGATGGAGGATTGAATGGGCCAATAAAATCTAAACCCCATTGTTGAAATGGATTCTCGATAACTACTGGTCTCAATGGAAGAGCAACAAGTTTCACTTTCCCTACAAATTGTTGACAAGGCTCACATCTTTTTACCCATTCATTGGCATCCCAAAACATACCAAACTGGCCAATAATAGCCATTTCTCAAAATTTTAAATGCAGTGACAGAAGAAGAAAAATGCCTACCACAAGCTTCATTATGGAAAGTGTGAAGAATCCTTTTCTATTGTTCTTTATCCACACACTTGAAAAATGTCCCATTAATCCCCTTTTTATATAATGAATCTCCCTAAATAATATATTTAGATGCCTTCAACTTTATTGCTCTCTTTTCTTTAGGAGATAGATATTCAGTGCATTGACCATAAGTGAGGAAGAAGGCAATGCTAGAGTACCATTCATCTGTCAAGCTAATGAATAGAGCAAGGGGTAAGTCTGTATCTTTTTCATCTGAACTAGATACATCACTTTCTGATATTAATTTACACAATCATTTTCTCCTAGCTAATTTGGATGGTTTGATATCAATATCATATTCTTGTACTTTCACTATCCAAGAAGCCTTTTATTCATACCAATCTATTGTTGAGTGAGGATTGTTTTAACAACAGTATATGTTTAGTGTGGAGCCTGATTAGTCTCCAAGTGGGAGATTGTTGGTATGTGGTGACTGATAATGCTAAGAAACTGTAGGGTACCTACAAGAACTTAAATTTCGGTGACTTTGATAGCCACGGTTTAACCCCAAATTAATTAAACTACCAATCTGGAAGCTTGTTAAATACGAATGTGGAATATGAAAGGTTATGAGACAAAAACATGTTTGGAATGTATTGTTATAGCACACAACAATGGATTATACTGCAAGGTTGTAATTCATGAGTGTTGCACTAGATAATAAAATAGTGGATGACTAGTTGTCTATGGATGTAGCCCACATTGGGTGAACCACGTTAAATTTTTGTGTTGTTGTGTTCTTCTTTAATTTGTATGTATTTAATCTGCATTATAATTGGTATTGTTTTATCACTCTAGCTGTCGAATCCTAACAGTATCAGGTACATAGATTGTAGAGTGAGAATTTAAGATATATAACCTAAATTGCTTTACTACTCTTACTACTGCATAAGTATGTTTCTCCATAGTGGAATAATTGAGTTCATGTTTTTTGAGAGGAAAACTCATAAAGGCAATAGGAGCTTTGATATTTTGTTCATTATATTGGGTTAGGATAGCTACAAGTGTGTGTTCAAAAGCATAACAATAAATAACATAATCTTTTGAAAAACATGGATGAACGAGAACTCGAGTATTTGCTATTGTTGTCTTAATGTCTTGGAAAACCTTTTTTCCCTTTTTCTGACCATTTAAAACCTCTTTACTCTTCATCATATCAACAATATCTTTAATCAATTAGAAAAGTTCAAGTACAAACCTTCTTAGAAAGTTTATCTGACCAAAGAATGATCTTACAGCAGGCTTACTAGATGATAATGGAAATTGCTATATGGATTTTATTCAGTTTGGATCGATTTTGATGCCTTCCTTGGATACTATGTATCCCAACAATTTGCCTTTGGTAACCCCAAAAATAGATTTCTTTGAATTTAGTGAAATACCTTGTTGATAACAACATTGAAGTATGAGCTCTAGATGTTGCAAATGATCCTCTCTCCTTTTTGAAAAGACTGTTAAATCATCTAGGTAAATAACAATTATTTTATCTTTTAAATATCCTAAAGGCAAATCCATAGCCCTTTGGAAAGTTTCTCCCATATTTATTATCCCAAACAACATTATGTTACATGCTAATGTACCCCACGGGGTTGTAAGTGCAGCTTTATGTTGGTCTTCCGGGGCCACAATTATTTAGTTGTACCCTAAAACCCATCTAGCATGGACATCATTTCTGAGCCAGAGACAGTTTGCAGAACATGGTCCATGACTGGTAGTGGGTAATTATCCTTTAAAGAAGCCTGATTGAGATTACGAAAGTCAACACAAATACGGATTTCACCATTCTTTTTCCTTACCAAGACTATATTTGCCACAAATGTGGAATGATGAATTGGATAAATAATTCTCGATTTTAACATTTTATTAACTTCATCAAAAATAGCACCTGCTACTTTAGGATTTTAATGCCTTTGTTTCTGTTTAAAAGGTGTCATGCCAAGCTTCAAAGGAATATGATGTTGGAACTCACCATTCATGAAGTTCTTCATGTCGTCATAGCACCAAGCGAAAACATTTTATACTTGGTTAATAACTTGATAAGTTTTTCCTTCTCAATAGATGAACAAGCCTTGCTAGTACATACTATCTTAGATTCTCCCTCTGTGCCAATATTTACCTTTTTTGTATTTAGAACAACTAGGGTTTTGTTCTTGGGTTCTATTCTCCATACAATGATCATGTTTGTCAAAAAGGCTTTCTAGAGTAACCAGTGCCTTGGGAATGATATTCCTCTTTAATTGCAAAACTTCTGATTCTTCAAGATTTTTCTTCCATCAAATAATAAATTGGTGAAAGTACCAGCCCTCTCTAAAAAAGAGATAATTTTCTTATCGTTGTCAAAAACTTGCCAGTTTTGGTTATTATCTGGGATGCTTGGCCGGTATATCAATTCAACTTAATATTTATCTTTTTGGAAATCAAGATGAGGAATCACTAAAGAAGCAGATATAGAAATACAATCTTCTCTATAATTCTAAACTTGGGGAATGGTTTCAATAGAAAATGCATCAAAAAATTCTATATTGTCCCAAACTGAATTTCAGTAATGTTTCAATTTTTCCTTCTTGATCTAAAATTGATTTCTCACTTGTTTAACAATGAGTTCAACATCACCTAAAGTTCTTAGTTTCTTAATTCATTTCTATTTAGCTACTTGCAGCCCTAAAAGGAGGGCTTCATACTCTGTTGTATTCTTAGTATTTTCAAAAACCAATTTAGAAGAAAAAGGGAATTTTTCCCCTGTAGGTGCAATCAACACAATTCCAGCCCCTGAGATGAAAGATGAGCAACTTCCATCAAATTCTAGATTCCATAGTTCAAAAGGCATGTCGAGACAAATAACTTTAGGGGTTGTTTCTTCTTCCCGCATGACTATGTATGTGCTTGGTCTTGTTTCTTCGTATAAGATTTTAGATCTACGATCCTCTAATTTTAGAACAGTGTACTTAGCTTCAAGATCTAGATTTAACCAGACCTTGTTGCCATTAACCGGGATCAAAGCATGAGACCAATCTAATTGGATTTCAACACCTAGGTCTTTACATAAATTTTTGCTCAACAACATGCCATAGCTGGCAGGAATATCAACAACTAAAATTCTATGTTTTAATTTCATTTGAGGAAAAGCAGCCAAGGAAACTTGTGCATCCTTGAGTTTTCTAAATAATGGGACCAATTTTGACACCATTGAATAAACCTCTATAGATGGTTTGTTTAGGGAAAGTCCTAAAGCATGTGTGACCTTTGCAGGCATCACATTATCTGAAGCATCATAATCTATTATACAATTACTCAATTTGTAGCCATCTATGTATGATGAAATGTAGAAAGGATCATGTTTATAATGGCTCAAATCACTAACAATGGGGACTTCATTTTCACATGAAATATATGAGGTATCATCATCATTCATAATGTCATTTGACTCTTGATGGATAGTCGAAGCAGAAGTTTTTAGAATTCCCTTTCACATATTGAAGTTAGTTTTTCCAATTGATGTGCATTAGCTTTAAAATAGTCTATTTGGGAAATTTAAACTTTTATCTTCTTACAATATTTTATAAAATCAAAAGAGTCTTCAGCAAGGGGAAAATCGTGAATTTGAATACCTTGTGTTACTTTGTTGGATGTGGCAGTAGAAAGTTGATCTTCTTGGGGGGCTTTCTTCATCAAAATAAACTTTGGTGGTACTTCAAAATATTTGGGAGTGGAATTAATCTTTTCTTTGTGTTGCTGGAGGAAGTCTTAGTTGCTTATTCTACTGGTATGGGACATAATTCTTCCTCAGTATATCATTGTACTATGGTGGTGGGTTTTGAGGAAATTTCTTCTTTAATTGAAGTAAATCATTGGCCAATTTTTGTAACATTGGATCGATAGTAAAAGAGTTTGTTTATTGACTTTTACCATTTTGTAAATCTTTATTCCACGCACCAACAATTAGCAGATCATCCTCTATCTCAATAGCCATGATTTGAGCTACTTCAAGGTCTGCCACCCTAGCTCTTCTCAAATGGAAACTTATGTCTGGAGGTTGTGCATTTATGAAGAAGCATTTGTGGTTCTCCATTGTCGGCCTCTTGGCATTTTTGATCTTGTTCACCACTTTATTAAAGTGGGCCATGAATTCCCTGATGGGTTCATGTATTTCATTTTTCATTTGAATTAATTAAGCAAGGAGCATATGTTCATCCTCAACGCTTTTAAATATGTCCTCAAATTTTTGTCGCATAAGAGCCCATGAATTAATGGTGCCAGCTAGTAGGTGAACCACTCTGTAGCTGCATTAGTAAGAGATTTAACAAACAATCAAATTGAAACATCTTCATGCATCACTCCAAGGACGCCACAAGTAACAAAGAAGGCATTGCTATGTTCGTCTATTGCAGTTTTCCCATCACCATTGAATTTAGTCAGAACCTTTCTGGACCCATGAGGTAAGTCATGTAATTGGTTGCCTAAAGCCAAGGGTCCAATAGCTGCTTCCCATGGAACTGGTTTCTGTTGAGCCCTTTGCTATGAGGGGATGGGTTGAAAAGGTTAATGCCTGAAAAGTAGATGATCCAACAGTTATTTTTACAGGAGAAGCGGGTTTGCTTGCTTATTTAAACTTTCTATATGGAAAGAAAGATGATGTGGAAAAATCAAAATCAGCTACCTTTCAAAGTCAGGGTCTATAATCCCCTTGCTTCGGTCACCTCTAGTATATCTTTTGTTGGCTAATTTTCTTTTGGCAGAAACTAATGCTGATTATTTTGGTCACGTCTTTGAGTGCTATTCTAACAGTTACCTTGGTGGTTGTACTGAACAACGTGAATTTGGAAGGGTCTATCTCTTCTTGGTACGTCGACTATCCTGTCAACAACAAAATTTTGATGGACAATTCCAAATTCTCTGGATTCTCACCTCATCTCTTGCTCTATATCTTCTTCTCGATCAAGTTCTTTGTTAACTTGATGAAATTGACAGTTTGACCTTCTGTACCTCCAAGCTAACACATGAAAATTAGTGATTATGTCCTCTTGTTTAATGTCCAACCAGTTTATGTTAGGTTGTAAGATAGGTCCATGATTACGCTGTAATACCATGATTATTAATTAAAACAATTCATTTTGGAAACATCAAGACGACTAAAGATGAGAAAGTTAGGATGACATAAAAACATGAAATGAAACAAACAAAACAAATATTTATACCTTGCAATTCATTCCATCTCCTCACTCCTTGATAAGGTTGAGGAACTTGCACCCTTAGTCCCAAGCTATACGCAAACTAGTGATTACAATGTGAAATGCTCTCTAAGTTTCAATGCAAATTTCACTATAACCTAGCTATGATGGAGGAATTGAAGGAAAATTTGAGCACAATAAGATTACTCTAAAATTGGATGATGAAATGGCTTGTGGAGGATTGTATTTATAGGCAAATTGGAGGGGATTTTGATCCAATGGTGGAGATTGATTGTTGAGATCAATGGATGAGATTGATTGTGAGTGGAGGGCTAGGATTTGATCAACAAAATTGGACGGTGGAGAATAAAAATGAATCTTTTATTCATTTTGAGGAGGACTTAGCACTAAATGTGATTTAGATGTATAAGGAAATTAAAAATTAATTTCCTTGGGAGGAGGTGGAATTAAAAATTCCATTTTATGTGGAAGTGTGAAGGTCATAGGACACATATACATTTTTAGGCTCTTACATTTGTAAGCTAAAAATGTGGAAGATGTTTTATCATGAAAATGGTAAAAATGAGTTGGATGGTTTATGTATTTTTTGCAATTTTTAATTTGTGGGTGTGGGAGAAGGTGTTAAACATGATTTGACCAAGTTAATCAGGGTAATTAACTTAGTTAATGTGGCTGGAAAAAATTAGTGGATGAGATAATCAGGGTTTAGGATTAATTAAATAATGATTTATTTAATTAATCCAGGTCTAGGGGTCATGTAGGCTAGGGTAGCTAATTAAATAATAGTTATTTAATCAACTAGGTTAGGGGTAGGCTAATTAGTAGGGCTGATTAATCAGATAAGTATGATTTATCTAATTAATTGGGTTTAATGAGATGGACAAATTAACCAAATAAATATTTGACATATTTATTTAATTAATTAGGATGATGTTAGTAAGGTGTGACTTTGAATTAATTAAATTAATTCAATTTTAGGGTTAATTGATGAAGGATGGATGAATGGTTTAGGGTTTGGATGCGATAATTAATTAAATGACAATTTAATTAATTAATTAGATGAAAAATTAGTGTTGTGGATGATGTTGAAGGGTGGTTAGAAGGTTAAGACATTTTTAGGTGTCTACAACGACTTCCCAAGAAAGAATCAATTTTCTGTAGATAATCCCCAGCAAAGTCACCAAAAATTTGTTGGTAAATAGATTTTTCCACTATACATATATACCTTGTTGTGCCCACGATAGTGTCACAAACTGCACCAATAGTTGGTAAGGTTGGACTACCCAACTTCTACAATTTGAGGGGGTAGATCCCTTCTAAGATAACATTTTAATTTTGGGTTGTATTTTTAACCCTAAAACACCAAAAAGGTGATAAAGAGAATCACAATAGTAATATTTAAATAAACCCTCAAGACAAACTTAAGTTCATATCTCTTCAGGATTTCTGCATGCAAGATAAAATGAATAATTTCTCTAGTATATAAGAGACCACTTCTCAAATAATCACAAAACATGTAATTAAGATTGACATGCAATGGTAAAGAATGAAGTCCAGTGATCTTTCATACACCTTAAAAGATTGACAAATGGAAACTAATACCAACTCAAATTATTTTCACATTACACATCATGCCAAAGTTTGACAAAATGAGCTTCACAGATGAATTTAAAGGTTATGCAAAGATAGAATCCATTCAACATAAGAAGAATAAACACCCACAAAAGAAATTGAAATTGCACTATTTGAGTACTTCTATTTCTTTACACACGATCTGCACTTTCTCATTATCATTACAATCCAAAATTTGTGAAAGGCTAAAAAGTCCCTTTTGTCACAACATAACCATGCATATATAGATGTCTTTGTGATAACTAACTTATAACTGATTTATAACTTTATAAAGAAATATTAATAATTTATAAAGTTTATCATAAAGTTATAAATTTAAAGAGTCCATATTAAGTCATATACAAATGACTTAATTTATAAAAAGAAAACATTAAATTAAAATGAAGAGTTAAGACTCCTTAACATGTATATCTTCTCCAACTGCTTCTGACTTACCTAAAAATGAGGAAAGGCCTTTATAGATTCTAAATTGTAGGTGACAGATTTTAGCTCTCAAACCAAGGTGTTATTCAAAAGTTGTATCCATACCAATACCAAATCCTCAATTTCTTTCATCTTTTTATATGTTGTTGTTAGCTACCTACAATAACTATTTGCAGTATATGACAATGTAGATATTTTGGTCATTGTGTTGACATTGACATTTTCTTTATTAAACAAATCTTTATAGATCAAATCCTTGAAACTTTGTTTTAACACTTGCATATCCTCCAGATCTGAGCCATTTTCGTTGATCAAACTGACTTCCAGGGCTATTGTTCCCACCACAATTTCTGATTTAATAAGCTCCATTTCGTTTATAAGTCTCTTTAGTTCATTTATGGCTTGTTTGACATTTGTGAACTTCCATTCCATGTTTCTGATCCAAATGGTAGCATTATAGTCCTCCACTTTGATTAAAATTTTCTCAAAGATTAAAGTATTGATATCTATTTTTGACATCTCCTATATATCCCTTATGGCTAAATGCCAAACAATTTCTTCCTTTATGGCCATTTGCAGTTCATTTTTTAGCTCTTTTATTTTTTTTCATTATGTTCTTTATAATTTGACAGACTCTTCTATGCACATCATCCAATCCAAAAATAATTGTTCAACTCAAGCTTCAGAAGCCTCTCCTAGAGCCTTATACTTGCCCAGTTTTTCAATTGCTTTCTTATCTACACCTGGGATATTCAAATTGTTCAAAGTTGAAGGCCCTTCTAGAGCTTTTGTAGAGATATTTAAAATATTTTTGATGTAATTTTTTAACATAAGTACTTGATCGTTGAGCTAAAATGATGCCCCACATGATTTGGAACTTGCAGTAGTCATTCATGCACTTCAAATGTGGAGACACTATTTACTTGGAAAACCTTTTGAGATGAAAACAGATCACCAAGGACTCAAATATCTCTTCACTCAGCCACATCTTAATGCGCAACAAAGAAGATGGTTGGAATTCATCTCGGATTATGATTTCAAGATAAAATATATACAAGGAAAAGAAAATTAGGTGCTAGATGCTTTGAGTAGGAGAAGGCACATCTCCTCCATGATCTCCATACATTCTAATTTTAGGAATCAAGTGTTACAGAAATCTAAGGGAGATGAGTTTTACGAGCAGGGAAAACAAGCCCTTGAAGAAAACCCCCAGAATCTGAGATATGAAGGATTCAACCTTGAACCAGATGGGTTATTAAGATTTAAAGGAAGGACGTATCTACCTAACTCAACAGAGTTAATGAATATGGTATGGAAAGAGGTTCATTCTGCACCATATTCTGGGCATCCTGGAGTAACAAAGTTACTTGTTGAAGTGAAACCCCTATATTTCTAGAAAGGAATGAAGAGGGATGTTGTAAATTTTGTAGCTACATGTATTGAATGCTAGAGGGTGAAGGTGGAACACCATCACTCGATAGGGCTCTTATACCCTCATGAAATTCCTGAGTGGAAATGGCAAATTATAAGCATGGACTTTGTGCAAGGGATTTATATGTCAAGGAACAAGCACAATGCTATCTTGGTTGTGGTGGATATACTCATCAAAGATGCTCATTTTATACCTAGAAACTTGACAGATGGAGCACCCATCATTGCTCAAAAATTTGTTCAAGAGATTTTCAGACTACATGGCATTCCTGAGAAGATTATCGCAGATAGGGATGTGCGAATGACATCAAGGTTTTGGAAAACCTTGTTCTCTTCACTTGGAACCTAGTTGAATATAATCTCTACTTATCATCCTGAAATGGGTGGACAAACTCAAAGGGTGAACGAAGTGCTGGAGGACTTATTGAGGATGTACTGCATGGATCAACAATATAAGTGGGAGCATTATCTTCCTCTAGTGGAATTTTCCTACAATAATTCCCATCACTCAGCTATTAAGATGGCTCCATTCGAGGCATTATATGAATGGAAGTGCTGGACCCCTATAAGCTGGGACAATCTGGAAGATAGGGTTAGCCTTGGTCCAGAAATGCTGTCAGAGATGGAAGAGAAAGTCCATCTGATTAAGAGAAGGCTAGAAGAGGCCAATGATAGAAAAAAGAGTTATGCAAATGCCAAGCACATCGAAAGGCATTTCACAATGGGAGAGAAAGTTCTCCTCAGGGTAAAACCTCATAAAAGTTCCATTAAATTTGGAAAGATGTCCAAACTAGCACCAAGATACGTGGGTCCTTTCGAAGTTCTAGAAGTCAACCTAGTAGCATACAAAATTGCTCTACCTCCATCACTTGCCATGATGCATAATGTGTTTCATGTTTCATATTTGAAAAAGTTTAATTATGTTGATAATCAAATTCCTATGCTTGATTGGAATACTCTATGGGTGACGGACCCAGGAGTTGTGGTGATTGAGCCCATCAAGGTGCTCGAAATGCATAATCTATGCTTATGTAACAAAGAAATAACATAGTGCAAGGTCAAGTGGGACCAATATGAAGAGGAAAACCCCACCTGGGAAAATTATGATGACTTTCATGCTAGATTTCCTCATCTTTTCTGAAACATTTGTTTTATTATACTCTTGAAAATATTTTCTTATTATGTTGATTTACTTTTAAGACAATTAATCATCGGGGACGATGATTCTTAGGGGGGGAGATATGTTACATCCACAACTTACAATTAGACTTAATCATTAACCTTACATGATAATTAGGAGGATTAATCACAGTTAATTGATTTGATATTGTGGAAATAACTGATTTGATCTTTGATTAAGAGGTTAATGAATGATGCTAATTAGTTTTGGACATTAATTAATTTATATTATGGGATATGATAATGATGCACTGATCATGGTTTTGTGGTCCTGAGTGTGACAGGGAATTGTAACATCCTTCGAAGAAGGAGAGTATCATCCTGGAGGAAGGGTTAGATGTTGAGAAAACAAGGTTGATTAGTCATCTGAGTATCGGTTTCTATGCGCTTCTGAATCCCTTTGTAAGTTGTCATGAGCCATGTCTCTTTTTGTAGTAATTGTGTTCTTTTTGAGTTGTTTTATCGATGGTGCTTTCACGACAAGATATAACGACTAGATGACGTTCCTGGAACATCGTCACAAATCAAGAGATAGTCATGTTAAGAGATGAAGAGATCTCTCATTACCCTATTTCTATATGGGGATATTAATTTATTTTACGTATTCATTTGACTAAGGTTTATAGTCGATATAGGGGGAGTATTACTCGACCCCGACAATCCTAATCTAGTTGTGTATCCTTTTTTCATTTCATTTCTATAGTGATAATCTTTAATTATATATATATATATATATATAATTTAATCCTTATCATTTAGTAAGGGTGAATAATGTTGTGACTATTTTAAAACCTACTATTCAATAATATGTAACGCTATTTTGAATAGTAATAATTTTGTTGTATAGTTAGCATTAAGGATCTTATGGGAGCTTTGAGCTCACCCTAGAGAGGCGCATGTCACTTTGGACGAGCCTAAGAATGTGGAAACTGGCCGAGTGGGGTGGTAGTTCCCCATCCAAATCGACATGCCAAGAATGGCTTGATAACAAGTTTCAGTTATCTTTTGAAGGGAACCTTTTTTTTTTTTGATGTGGGGTGGCGAAGCTCTCTGAGGAGGCTCAAGAAGAAAAGAACTCAAAGCAGGTTGAACGGGGACAAAACTGGGACATCATTGAATTGAAAGATTTATTCAGGTAGAATGGTGGACATTATCCCTAACTACCTTTTGGTTTAATAAGCTTTATCTGTGTTGAGCTTTTCATAGTACTTGTATGGTAAAATGTTTCTTGCTTTACAATTTACACAATGGCACAAGGCCTTTGAGGCCATGTCTTATCCACTGATAGAATCTTTATGGTTGTGGCTCAAGGCTGATATGGCCGAGATCACTTTTGCATTAAAGCATTTTTTATTACAGAGGCTCGAGGCCTTATGGACGAGCCATATTACATTGTATTCCTTACTGAAACTAAGCTCGAGCTCAAGTGGTCGACTTGAATTGCACTGTAACCTTTACTGAGATTAAGCTTGAGGCCGTGTGGTCGAGCTGTAATGCACTGTATCCTTTATTGAGACTAAACTCGAGGCCTTATGGCTGAGTGGTATTTGGATTATATTCTTTACTTTAATTTAGCTCGAGGCCTTATGGCTGAGCTGTAATGTATTATATTTCTTACTGTGACTTATCTTGAGGTCTTAAGACTGAGCTTTAATGCATTGTTCATTATATTGTAGTCAGAGCTTAAAGCCATTATGGTTGAGTATGCATACATAACTCATCATACCCTCATCGAATAATGACGTAGTTAGAGCCTAATGTTCTCCCGGTATGAGAAGTGCCGAACGATGGTAATAATACTAGTTAATAATTCGGCTTGTATACAAATCATACAGCCACTACGACTATGGAGGTGGCTGTAATGACCCCAAAACATTATGCTTACAATACTCAAACAAAATATTGATTCAATTTACATGAAAACCCAAGTGTGAAGGGGTTATTAAAATAGTTATGATTATACTTGTTACCCTCTACTAAAGAGGTGGTGTGATCATCAAGATCATTGTTTACCATATGGCAGCTTGATTGTTTGCTAAATTATTAGTATAGAAATTGTTCTATTTTGATAACTAAGACCTATATGGTTATTATTACAAGGTTTAAACCCATTATTCTACTTATGAGTAAATTAATGGGGATAGTGTTTAACACCAAAATCTCGTAAGGGTAATAAGAGCTATCAAACATTATGAAACCATTCTATATTCTGTTAAGGCAAGGTATGCCTAGAGTATCAAGTTTATGATTTTGATCTATAAGATAAAATAAATTGAAATTGTTAAGCATAGAAGACCAAGGTGGTAAATATGGTCGATTTTTGTTATGAATGTGAAAGTGAACAAGATGACGAGGAGTCGCAAGTTTCCTCATTACGAAAGTAACCCACTTAGTCGTAATCAACCTATGATGGGAGTCGAGTGTCCTAGTATGGACGATGAATCGAATTGATCCCACTTATACTAGACCTAGAGAGAAAGGTCAATTTGAACTTACTGTAGGACATGATAGCTTATAAGTTGAGTTAGGGTAGTGGACATACAATGATGTTCATTGTGTAACGTATATGTATGTAAATCTTTGGCTAAAGTAATGCATCTGTCTTTGTGTGCATTGTCGGTCCACAGTGGTCCAAATGGATTAGTGTCTCCAGTAGTATCATACATAGTTAGAGTGGATCTATAGTTGTGTGACCGTGAGACATTAGGAAGGACACAACAACAGATACTCAGATGGCTAACCTAAAGGTTCATAATATCTAACCTTTTGTGAAGGGTAGGGCCACTTCCAGTTAGGAAGTTGAGTGGGGGACCGCAGGTCCGTGGTTGGTGGAAAAGAACCAGGATGATGCTCTCCTTCCCAAGCATGAGACAAGCCGAGGCTTATGGAGGCAGATGTCATTTGTTCCTGATACAATGTTTTTACATTTTATGACATGTTGGTCAATTGTAATGTATAATTTGATATTGATGCCTTGAGCATAACTTTGTACATACATAGTGAGAGTATCTCATTGATGATATGTAATTGGATATTTTAATTGTAATCTTTGTTATATTCTGTGAGAATAACATGCTTAATTGAGGAAATGATAGTGAATCATTATTGTTTAATTTGAAATAGATAATCTTACTGATAATTAATCTCTTGATTTAGATGCATTATTATGTTAAAACTTGAGCATTATGGAAAGTGATTTTATAAAAGACCTCTCAATGTTTTGAGCTTCAGTGGAGGATGGACAAGTGTAATAAGTGAGACCCAAAGCAAACAAGTATCCAACTTTCTTCATATCTCTCCACCTTTTGTTCAGTGATTCCAAGATCTTTCTACAAAGTTCAATGAGGACCAAGTGATCAGAAGGATATTTGGGTAGTTTGTATGGATACTCATCAAAACCACCAATCCTAATAAATGAGAACCTAAGGAACTATATGAAATAACTTCAAATTTTTTTGATCAACTAAGCCACTTCAAAAAGAACCTTTGTCCTATATCGGCATCCAATTCTTTGATAGTTAGCATGGTAAATGCATCATTTACCATTCTATAGTGTTTATTATTACTATTTTCTAATCAATGAATTGAGAATTCTGTCAAGTCACATATATAAATTGGCACATCCAATACTCAAAAGAATTAGTCTCCCTTGTTGAAATGCACAATACAACTAAGGGGAGGGGGTGAATCAGTTGTAACCAATACTTCAAAACCATCAACACATCAACCACTTAATCACTTTTATTGTATTTAATCATGAAAACATGAAATCAGAAACTTAAACACATCCAACACATGAGACACTAGATTTTTACGTAGAAAACCCAATAAGGGAAAAACCATGGTGAGTGTTAGCTCATAAGATAATATGTAATAACAATATAAAAAATCAGAGGCTCACTGCCTAGAATGCTCATTGCAATAAGAGGCTCACTGCCAATGGGGTGAATCATTGCCGGTGGGTGGCTCACTGCCAAAGTTGGTGAACTAAGATAGTAGCATCTATACTATGCCAAGGTTCAATTCCATTAAAGAACAATAGGTATCCTCTACTCTGCTCTGCCTTTTTATTTCTTAATTATCCTCATTTTCACATCCTACACCCTAATTCACGACTTCATTCAATATTTTTATACAATTCATCAACCTTGGAATTTACATCAAGGTTAGCATTACAATCATCAACCATTGGAACAATATCCAAGGCCGGCATACATACATCAAGATAGGTTTGGACCTAAACAGATTTGAGAGAGAAAAGAATGAACGTGGATCACGTCAAGCCTTAGTTGGGACTCAATTGCAATCTTCCATGCAACAACACACTTTACAAACTTCGAAGAGACTCCCACAAGCACGTTACAATCACCAAGAACATCCACACAACCTCTAAACACTTTATCCATAAGATTCTTCAAATCTGCACTTGAACATTACTGTCGGCCACTATCATAAGGGAAAGATCGCTTGTGGAGCACCAAATCATGAACCATTTGAACTGAAAGCACATAACATCATCACAAACTTAATTTTAGAACCGCAGATTATGAAACTTAAATGCAGAGAAATGCGAAGTAGAATACATTCTCCCTGTCACCATTAAATACACAGAGAAATAGTTTTACTCTAGTGAACAAAACTTGCTCAAATCTTCACACTGGAGCCTCAAACTTGAAACATAGCATCTATAGACATCCCTTAACATTACTTCCAATCCACAGGCAAAGATATTTAATCTACAAGATATGCGGAGAAAAACACTACACTATTATGGTAGATAAAGCAATTTTGCACTTTGTACTAATTCCTCAAATACTTGTTTAGACTTATTCAAATGACTTCCTTAGGTGTTGGCATCAATGACAACACTTACTACTCATACTTGCAACATCCCTATCTCCATTAACCCTGTGCAAGAGGGTTATGATATAAAAATATCTTCATTAAAATGAGATCTGAAAAGTCTTTTGGGTAACTACGATTTTCCTTTCCTAGGCTTCTTGAACTAGTTCTTAGCAATGTTGGTTTCACAAGTATTTTTCCTCTAAATGTAGTAGTTGGTTTCCATTTCCACATTAAATTTTGCAAATTCTTTCCTTTCAAGTAACCTTAGCATTTAGCTAATTGAGGGGCCATCCAAATTATCTATGACCCTGTCATCTGTACTTTTTATTTGCCTGCTCCTTGGTTTATAATATTTGACATAGGCTAAAACTAGGTCAATACATTATACACGGGTAGGAAAACCACTTGCATGGGCCAAACCACTCTGAAAGGTTGCTTCGGTCATTTCTGACCTATGATATTTTACCATACATAGCCATAATTCTTGCAAATCTATATGCCCTAATTGACTATCTCCCAAGATAATGAATTTTCTAAGATAGATTCCCTGCCATAACCCTAATTAGCAAACTTCATCAAAGGCATTAGAGACTTATGTAGTGAGAGGGAATATAAGTGGGTTGGCGGCTAAATTCAAGGGAGGAAGAATGTGCTTCAACATGAAAAACTAGGGCACATGGATACAATTCAAGTGATCGAAGCAAAAATTTAGGAACATCTGTGTAAAGTAAGGAAATAATTAACTTACTTGGAGATGGCTATTAAAAGGAGTTGATAACTATTCAAATTTTCTTGTAGTTAGAACTAGGGTTTCAATGAGCTGTAGGATGGGCTCAACTTGCTCCTCCTTGTTTTTATCATTTGACTTAGAGTGGTTAAGAAAAACCTATTTATACCCATGTCCCCTTACTTTACATTTTTCTAGCAATTCATTAGTTATTGATCCTTTATTTAGTCCACAAGAATCTCTTGAATATCAGTGGTTAAGGTGGAACTCAAAACTTTTTCTGAGGTTAAGTAGATTATCAAAACTAATAAAACCTATGAAAACCTTTCATTTTTTATTTTAACTATTTTGTTTTCTTTGAATCTTCCATTTCCATGTCTATTTATCGGTGCTTTCATTGGTTGTCACAATCAATAAACCTTCCAACATTTAAACCTTCTTTCTTTTTGGCTTTCTTTATGTTGGAGGTTTATCAATGACATAGAACTTGGTAAAATTTCATTCATCCTTTTTCGGGACTTTGTTCTTTTGGGGTACTAAGCTCTTTTTTGAAACTTGTCAGAGCTTAAGATGGTTATAAAAACCATAAAACCTTCTGACAAATTTAACACTTCCCTTCTCTTTTGATTTTTTTTTCGAAGCATTACTCTTTAGAATCTTTCTGGTTATCGGGGACTAACCTCACCTTAAGAACTTTTTGGAGGTTTCAATGGTTTTCAAAACCTTGAAAAGCTCTAACTTTTTACTCTTGAACCCTTTAACCTTTTCAAAGCTCTGAAGCTTGTCGGAGACTAACCTTTTACTCAAAACCTTTTCGAAGGTTAGGGTGGTTCTGAAAAACCATCAGGGCACCGAAATTTCCTTATCTCTTCATTCTTTTCCTTTATATTTCCTTTTTCGAGGTTTTTTCCTTCATCTGGAACCAACCACCAAGTATGAACTTTTTAGAGGTTTTGATGGTTGTTGAAACCTAGTTAGTATCCAACAAGGTGAAAATCACTAACAACTTTAATTAGGACTAAAAGAAAGTTCTGAAGTGGCCAAAAAATTCCAAACTTTGGGATTGAAAAACAACTTTGGGAGGATTATTAAAGGAAAATTTCAAAAAATTTGAAAACTTTACATGACTCAAAGTTTAGAAATTTTATAACCTCAAAACATAGAAAGTTTAAAAATGGAAGTATAAAAAGGGAGTGAAACCATATATTGGAAAACACTACTACAAGAAGGTTGGTCATGAAGAACATTCATATCATGGGAAGTAAATAGGTGAGATAAAGCATCTTTTGAAAAAGAACAATATTAATCTTCCCTCCTTTATTGCACAACAATCTTCCACTCCTTCCAAATTAGGTAAAGGGAAAGTAATGACACTTGTTTCTTTGGTAGATTCTTCTAGACAGTGGATTCTTGACTCAAGTGCTTCACACCATATGGGTTTTGACAGAGAACATTTTTTGTTTTTGGAGCCTTCTTATGTGCCACACATTCTTATTAACAATGATTTACTATGGATGTCATGGGAAAGGTACAATTGATGTTTGTACTGGTACATTTGAGGATGTTCTCTATGTGCCTAACTTTTCCACCAATATTCTCTCCATCTACTAGATCACTCATCTCCAAAATGGTAGGAAAGTTGAATTCACTCTAGATTTTGTTGTCATCAAGGATCTCAAAGATAATGCTCTCCTTGCAATGGAAAAGGTTTACCATCATTTTTAGATCTATGCTTTCTGTTATTTTGTACTTGGTGCCCCCACTACTACATTGCTCACCCATTCAAATTATGTGAGAAAACTATGGCATGAGTTGTTTAGCCATCTTGACTAATGGTATCTTCAATAGCTCAGCATGTAGGACATGGTCACAAGTCTTCCTCATATCAATTTTCTAGATGGTGTTTGTTTAGGTTGTGCCTTGGGCAAGAATCCTACGGACAATTTTAATAAAGAGAAGGCTTGGAGGGCTTCATAAGTCCTTAAGATGGTTCACAATAAATTATCGGGTCCATTTCCATCCTTGTCTTTCAACAAGTCTTGTTACTTACTCACCTTCATTAACAACAATTCTAAATACACATGGATCTTCTTCCTTTGACGAAAGGTGAAGTTTTCGATAGATTATAGGAGTTCAAGGATCATGTCAATAAATAATTTAGAAAGTGTATCAGGATTCTTCACACAAATAATGGAAGAGAATATGTGAACCAATGCTTTGAGCAATTCTGCACTCTTGAAGGGATTGGTCTTCAACATTTAGTTGCCTACACACATCAACAAAATGGTGTTGTAGAGAGGAAAAATAGATCCCTGAAAGAGATGGTTAGCTGCATGATCCATGATCACCCCCTTGCACCTAAATATTGGGCTAAAACCATCAACCATGCTACTCACATCCAAAACAGGGTTTTCCATAAGGCATTGAAGGACATCACTCCCTTTGAATCTTGGTGTGGCAAGAAACTTGTTGTGTGACACTTTAGAGTTTTTGGCTCCCCTACATGGACACACATTTCTTTAGAGAAGCGTCAGGCCTTTGAACCTTCAATTTATCCCTACATTTTCATTGGATACCTTGATGGTGTCAAAGGATATTGGCTCTTGGATCCTAAGATAGATGAGATCTTTATCGAGTGAAGTGTGTATTTTGAGGAAAGCTCTCACAACTCATTCTCTCACATTATTCCTTCCTCCATAGTTGATGTAGGAGCATCCCTGGTTCAAGAACAATCTTGCATCAACCAAAAATATTTGCATTCATTTTGTTTTCTTTCATTTTTTAGTTTAGTGCAGTCAATTCAGTCAGTAGTAGTTTCTATATTTTGGTCTGCATTCTACCGCAGTATCATTTCAGACCTTGCAGAGCTAGACTTATCATCTAGACATCTTCTTGCATATCATATCCAAAATTCAGATCATTTGGATCACTTTCTAGAAAGATATCGCTATCAAAAGATCGATTATTTTCTTAGAGCAGAGCATTCAGACAGTCTCAGACAATCAGCTAAAGGAGAAGACTTGTAGAGCACTTCCATGACCTATGAAGCTAAAAGACACATCATTCAAGGAACTTTGGATCGTGGTCAACCTTACCTAAGATATGCATATTGTCTCATTCACTTACGGAGGACTTTCATATGTTTTAGGCCGACCTATCCGTGTACAAATGTTAGATCTCTTTCATTGGAGTTTGTAATCTATTTTGGCCAACACGGAGGAATCTTGTGATCCGAAGATGATATATAATCATGTAATAGATGCCTAGGAAGTCATTGATAGTTAGAGTTGGAATAATTCACAAGTTAGATAGTTCAAATTCTTTTGTAAGGCACTTCAAATCTATATCTTGCGCATGTGTTGTAACTGGAGAATCAAGCCTGTGAGCCCTAATTTGTAAGCCCGCAAGTTGTCAACTGTTGCAAGTATGAGCAGCAAGTATTGTTATTGATGTCAACACCTAAGGTTAGAATCTAAGGAAGTTACTTGGTTAAGTTGGAACAAGTGTCTGATTGTTCTGTCTCCCAGAACAGTGTAGTGTTTTGCTCCACGTTTCCTCAGTATTGTAGACCAGAGTGTGAGATTGGGATATGATTTAGAGATATGTCTGAAGATGTTAAATCATGAGTTTGGTGGTCTGGAATGTTGTGCAGCAAAAGATCTATTCACCAGTTTGAAGATTGTGTCTGCCAATGTGTGCAGGGTGCCAGAGAGAAAGTATTCTACTCCACATTCCTTCGCATTGAAGTATTCTACTCTACAGTTCTAGAGGGAAGTCTGGGATGATGATAAGTGCCTACAATTAGAATGGTTCATGTTTTGGTGGTCCGAAATCTATCTTTATTTTATGATAGTTAAAGATAGTGAAGTTCATGTGCTCTGGTGTGTAGAATCTCATGGATAAAGTGGTTTGAGTTTGTCCGGTTGCTCCTGGTGATTTCAATGTGCTTGTGGATGCCTCCTAATCATTTTCCTACCTTTACATTGGTCTATGTTAAGGAATTGAGATCATGTTTGAAGTTTATTCCTACTTAACATAGCGTGTAAATAGTCTTAGCCAACTTGGTTAATTCCAGTGATTGTGGAGATCTCTTGAATATTATAGAAGCATGTTGTGGCATGGAAGATCATGTTTGAGTTCTAGCTAAGGCGTGGCATGATTTGCATACATCTATACTACAATTCCTTAACATAATTTTGTATTAGGTCAAGACCTATTTGGTAAAAATATTTGTATTGCTGACCTTGGAGATTGTTCCAATGGTTGATGATTGTAATGCTAACCTTGATGATCATTCCAAGGTTGATGTAGTATATAAATACTTGAAATTGAGTCGTGGAAAAGGTATCCTTGTGTGAAGATGTGAAGATAAGGAGAAAGGTGAAAAGGCAAAGCAGGGCAAAGGAACTATTATACTTCAATGAATTAATCTCAGACATGAAGAAGATGTTGATCTTGGCAGTGAGCCTCCAGTAGGGTTTAACAACCCTCATTGTAATCTTTCTAGGTTTAGGGTTGAGGCAGTGAACTTGCTAGACCTAGTTGTACTTCATGGCAGTGAGCCAGCATGTTCTAGGCTTGTGGAGTGACCAAGCTTGAACATCATTATTCAAAGATTACAATGTATAATGAGAGCTAATCCTATCCGTGGTTTTTCCCTTAACAGGGTTTTCCACGTAAAAATCTGGTGTCTCTTATGTTTCATGTTGCATCTGTGTTTAAGTTTCTAGTTTCATGTATTCATTGTTTAATCATAATAACTGTGGACAAGTGATTAATGTTTAAAGTGTAGAAGTTGTTAAGTTTTTGGGACAACTGATTCCCCCCCCTCTTAGTTGTCTGACGCATTTCAACACTGACATATTTGTATTTTGAATCTATGATATACAAAATGATTGAATCTGCATTTGCATTCTATATTTGAGTTGCTTTCATCATGTTTACTCTTATTGCATGACCTAGACTATTCACTTTGTGGACCCTCCTAACTGTGATTGCACCATGTGGTATCAGAGCAAAGTTAGAATCCTTTAGGAGTGAAGCAGAGTGGAGTTAAAATCCTTTGGGAGTGAAGCAGAGCAAAGTTTGAATCCTTTGGGAGTGAAGTGAGCGAAGTTAAGAAAAGTTTGAATCTGTTGAGAGTGATCTAGAGAGAAGCTTGAATCCATGGAAATGAAGTTGAGAAAAGTTTGTAAAGGCATTCCATAAGATCTTGTTGTGGACAGATCGCCAAATCCTAGGTAGACTACTTGTGTTGTCAACCGATTGCCAATTGTGAGGCAGTTGTCACCTTGTAGCCTGATCACCAAATTTGAGGCTGTTACACTTGATCCTAGGAAGAGATGCCACCAAGGAGAATACCTGTTATTGATACTATGGCTGGAAGAATGGATGAGATGATGGAAATGATGAAAACAATGCAAGTTTTCTTGGATGTTGTTGAAGAAGATCGAAGAAGAGGACTTACACCTAGACCTAATGTTGAAAGCGATGATGATGAAGAATTTCAATCCACTAATCAAAATGAGGAAACCCTAGGAGAAGAAGAAGAATCGGATCAAGTCAAGATGTTGCGAGCTATTTCAAAGATTGGGAAAAGACCTAGAGTAGATGTACCGAATTACACTGGCAATTTGAATCCTGAGGAGTTGATTAATTGGATAAATGACCTAGAAGAACACTTTGAATATGAAGAAATTGAAGACCCGGAGAAGGTGATATTTGTAAAGACTAAGTTGAAAGGACATGCTGCTATTTGGTGGAAAGAAGTTTAGTTGGATAGAAATAGGAGAGGAAAAGAGAAGGTCATAAAGTGGGATAGAATGGTGAAAAAGTTGAAGAATCAGTTTATACCTACTGAATATGAGTTGGAACTATTGAAAAGATTGCAAAACCTGAGACAAAAGAAGAAACGTATGAAGGAGTACACTGAAGAATTTCAAAATATGATTATAAGGATAGGACATAGTAAAGCAAGAAAGGAGAAATACCAAGATACATTGATGGACTAAGATTGAACATTCAAAAAGAATTGAGTTTAGTGAAGATGACAAAATTACAAGAAGCATATCAATTTGCCCTGAAAGTTGAAGAAAAGTTGAACAAGAAGCATGAGCAGAGATAGAGAGGTAGAGGAGGTAAATTTTAGAGAGGTAGAACATTTTCTAGAGGAGAAAGATCATTTGCAAAAAAAACAAACAAGATAGCACAGTCAAGAAGGAAGACAGAGAAAGCAATACATACCAGAGATATGATAGAACTTTCTACTGTAAAGGAAACACCAATTCATACCAGAGTGAAGGATACAGAAGAGATAGAAGAGGATTTGATAAGAGAACATTCAAAGGAACCTATTTTAAGTGTGGAGGTGAAGGACATAGAGCATTTGAATGTCAAGGAAGTACAAGTAAGAAGACAGAGAACAATGGAAGAGCAGTCTATTTAGAAGAAGAACCTGTTGGATCACCTAATTCAATTGGTAAACATGAGAAAGGAGAATCACTTGTCATGAGGAGAGCATTATTTCAAACAGAGACAAATGAGGAACCACTGCAGAGGAAAAGTTTGTTTCAGACCAGATGTAATTCAGGAGGTAAATGTTGTAAACTTGTAATTGATAGTGGTTGTTCTGATAACTTGGTTTTAGAGGAGATGGTGACTAAGTTGAAGTTGGAAAGATTGAAACACCCTAAGCCATATCAGATAGCATGGATTGACAATGATCATAAGGTACTAGTGACTGAACAATGTCTGGTGAAATTTCATATTCGATCTTATCATGATAAAGTATTGTGTGATATTATGCCTATGGATGTATGTCATATTTTGTTGGGTAGACCATGACAATATGATAGAAAAACTATACATGATGGGATAAAGAATACATATACTATAACATCAAATGGAAAGAGAATTACTTTGATTCATTTGGAAGATGAACCTAAGAGTGAAGTATTTGGGAATGCTACAATCTGTTTGGTAGATGGAAGGAAATTTCTGAATGGTTTGAGACATGAGAATATGTGTTATGCTTTGATCCCTAAGAAGCCTAAAAACCTAAAGACAAAAATTGAAGAATCACAACCGGAGGAGATAACTGAGTTTTTGACAAAGTATGAAGACATCATATCAAATAATGTACCTAAAGGATTGCCACCAATCAGGAGTATCACACATCATATGGATCTTATACCTAGAGCTAGTTTTCCTAACAAAGCAACACACAGAATAACACTGGCAAAGAATGAAGAACTAAATAGATAGATACATGAATTATTGAGGAAAGATTTGATCAGAGAAAGTTTGAGTCCTTGTGTCATACCTGCACTGCTAGCACCAAAGAAGGATGGAGAATGGAGAATGTGTATAGACTCTAGAGCAATCAACAAGATCATAGTTAAGTATAGATTTCCATTGCCTAGGATGGATGACATTATGGATTGTTTGAGTGGAGCAAAATATTTTACAAAGATAGATTTGAAGAGTGGATACCATTAGATTAGAATCAGAGAAGGAGATGAATGGAATACTACTTTTAAGACAAAGGAAGGATTGTATGAGTGGTTAGTAATGCCTTTTGGATTGACTAATGCATCGAGTACTTTCATGAGATTGATGAATGAAGTTTTGAAGAGATTTTTGGGTATGTTTTTTATTGTATATTTGGATGATATTCTAATTTTCAGTAAGACAAAGGAAGAAGATTTGTGGCACCTGAGACAAGTATTGCATACACTGAGAGAAGAGAAATTGTTGATAAACATTAAGAAGTATAGTTTTATGAAGAATTGGTATACTTGGGATATTTTATTTCTATGAAAGGATTGAAGATGGACCCTGAGAAAGTTAGAGCAATTATTGAGTGACCCACACCTAAGAGAATTGGAGAAATTAGATCATTTCATGGATTAGCTAGTCTCTACCGGAAGTTCATAAAAAAATTTAGTTCAACATGTAACCCTATGACAAAAATAATGAGAGGTGAAAAAAAGGACTTTAAGTGGACATCGGGAACAGATAAAAGTTTTGAATTGTTGAAACATAATGTGACAGAGCAATCTGTGTTGGCATTACCAGATTTCAACAAAGTATTTCAAGTAGATTGTGATGCAAGTGGAAATGCAATAGGAGTAGTGTTAAGTCAAGAAGGTAGACCTATAGAATATTTTAGGGAGAAGTTGAATGATGCAAGGAGAAGATATTCAGTTTATGACTAGGATTTTTATGCCATAATTCAAGCCTTGAAGAAGTGGAGACATTATTTGCTGCCTAAGGAATTTGTGTTATATACAGATCATTAGGCTTTGCAGCATTTGAACAGTCAAGGAAAGTTGAATCAGAGACTTATGAGATGGGTAGAGTTCATGTAGAGTTATACTTTTATACTGAAGCGTAGGAGTGGAAAATCAAACAAAGTTGTTGATGCATTGAGTAGGAGAAAGAACTTGTTTATAGAGATGAGAGTTGAAGTGTTAGGATTTGAGGAGTTGAAGAACATGTATGAGGATTGATTTTGCAGAACCTTGGAAAGCATGCAAGGAACCTGTTGTGACAGATAGAAGTGGTTGGATTATTTCATTCAGGAGGATATGTTGTTCAAAGGAAATCAGTTATGCATGCCTAGGAGTTCAATGAGAGATAATTTGATAAAAGAGAAGCATAGTGGTGGATTGGCAGGACATTTTGGAATTGACAAGACAATGGCTTTGGTAAGTGAAAATTACTTTTGTCCTCAAATATATAAGGATGCTAGGAATTTTGTGTAAAGTTGTAGAGTATGTCAAGTTGCAAAAGGGAGTAGTCAGAATACTAGGTTGTACAAATCTTTGATAGTACAAAAGATACCTTGGGAAGACATAAGCATGGATTTCATATTGGAAATTCTAAAGACACAGAGAGGACATGATTCAATATTTGTAGTGGTGGATAGATTTTCAAAGATGGCACATTTCATACCTTGTAAGAAGACAACTGATGCAGTGCATGTGGCTGACCTATTTTTCAAAGAGATTGTGAGATTGCATGGATTACCTAAGAGCATAATTTCAAACAGAGATACAAGATTCATTGGATGTTTTTGGGGGACACTTTGGAAGAAGATGAAGATAGAATTGAAGTTCAATTCAGCATTTCATCCACAGATTGATGGACAGACAAATGTAGTAAATAGGAGTTTGGGTAACTTGTTGAGATGCTTGGTTGGAGAGAAGGGAGGAAATTGGGATTTGATTCTATCACAAGTAGAGTTTACATATAATAATCCAGTGAATAGGAGCACCAGAAAGACACCATTTGAGATTGTGATACGAACTAACCCTAGAGGAGTAGCAGAATTGAGAGATATCAACATGGAGGACAAGAGGAGTGCAAAAGCATAAGAATTTGTAGGACATGTGGAGATAGTACATAATTAGGTTAAGAATCATTTGGAGGAGATGAACAATAAGTATAAGGAGAAAGTAGATGAGAAGAGAAGACAAAAAGAATATTTAGTGGGAGATGAAGCGATGATCTGTCTGAGAAAAGAAAGATTTCCAGTTGGGACATATAACAAGTTGAAGATGAAGAAGTTTGGACCATGTAGGGTACTCATAAAGTTTGATTCAGGAAATGCATATGAAGTTGAGCTACCGTAGACATTGGGCATATCACCTATTTGAAAGGAAGCAAGGTACGCGGAACACACTTCCTACACCAATCTAATGAGGAGAATAGTATGCAAATTCTTTTAAATCCTTACAGTTGCAGCAATGTTAAACACATAACATAAAGATTACAACAGCAACACAACACATAGAAAGAGATTTGACACAGGATATATCGTGGGGAAAACCTTTTCAAGTAAAAAAACCCACACTCCAAAACCTGCACAATGTATTAACAAATCTGTAAAGGATTACAATACACTTGCAATGCAACTTCTTCCAGGAGTCTACAAATGTCGTTTTTGGAGTGATTTCAGCAGCATAACAGTACCTGTACAAACACTCTGTAAACTACAACTCCAAACACTGCATTATATAGAGTTACAAGGTAAAAATGGGAAGCCTCTAGAAATGGACGTCCATCTTGGCCACATGGCCATTTACCTAGTCAAAGGACACTTGTCCAACATATTTTCAACTCTCTTACATCTATCATAACATGGTAGATTTGACTTCCCAAGGTAGAGCGCTCTAAGGCTAAAAATAGGTAATGACAGATGCTCTTATGCATCTTACAGTTGTCATAAAAATCTGCAACATGACAACACTTAATGTTGTAAGAGAATTCGTCATATACAACTAAAAATAGCATATTCCTCTTACAACATGTCATAGCCCAAATTGGGCGCCCAAAGATGCCTTCTCCACATGTAAAGATGCTTTACAACACTTATCTTCACTTGTCATAGGAATCTCTATACTTGGCTCGTACGCGTCATAGATTTTGTCATACACAATAACACCTCTGTCATACCACAAGATTTTGACACATGGCAAGTGCCACCTCAAATGGGATTCCTATGTCCACATGGGATGAGTTGACCATCCTAGTCACCTTCCAAGTTGAGTGATAACTCACCATGCCACTTCACACTAAATGACAAAACAAGATGTGCAACATAAATTTTATCATAGGCAAATAAATAAATAAATGATCAATGCTAGGAATTTTCAAAGGTTGAGATACCTTAATTCCCAACACTATTTTCAACATTGCAGACCTATATCAGTATCTTGAAGCAGAGTTCAGTGACAACATTGAAGAAGACTTGAAGAAGCAGTTACCACAACAAGAACCGGAGTAGATTGAAGACATCTTGGATAGTAGAATTGGACGTAGCACTAGAGGAAAGCAATACAAGGAATATTTGGTAAAGTAGAAAGGCAGACCAAAAGAAGACTCATCTTGGATTTCTCAGGCTGAGGTGAACCGTCTTGGTTTTCCTGTAGCCCCAGCAAAGTGAGGACTCACTTTTTCAACAACCCTGAGTGTCTGATGCAAGAGCATCCCTAGTTCAAGAGCAATCTTGCATCAACCAAAAATATTTGCATTCATTCTGTTTTCTTTCATTTTCTAGTTTAGTATAGTTAGTTCAGTCACTAGCAGTTTCTATTTTTTGGTCCACATTTTGCCGCAGTATCATTTTAGACCTTTCAAAGCTAGACTTAACATCTAGACATCTTCTTGCACATCATATCCAAAATTCAGATCATTTGGATCAGTTTCTAGAAAGATATCTTTATCAAAAAATTGATTGTTTTCTCATAGTAGAGCATTCAGACAGTGTCAGACAATTAGCTAAAGGAGAAGACTTGTGGAGCACTTCCGTGACCTATAGAGCTAAAAGACACATCATTCAAGGAACTTTGGATCATGGCCGACCTTCCCTAAGATCCGCACATTGTCTCATTCACTTGCAAAGGACTTTCATATGTTTTAGTCTAACCTATCCATGCACACACGTTACATCTCTTTCATTGGAGTTTGTAATCTGTTTGATTGACACAGAGGAATCTTGTGATCCAGAGATGATATATAATCATGTAATAGATGCCTAGGAAGTCATTGATAGTTAGAGTTAGAATAATTCACAAGTTAGATAGTTTGAATTCTTCTGTAAGGCACTTCAAAGCTATATCTTGCGCATGTGTTGTAAGTGGAGAATCAGGCTTGTGAGCCCTAATCTGTAAGCCCGCATGTTGTCGACATATTTATATTTTGAATCTATGATAACTGAATCACTGAAACTGCATTTTCATTCTATATTTGAGTTGCTTTTGTTGTTTTTACTCTTGTCGCACAGCCTGGACTGTTCACTTTGTGGACCCTCCTAACTGTGACTACACCAATAGCATTCAGATGATAGTGACACAGGATTTTTGTCCAACATCTTTGAGTCACAAGGATGATCATGAGGAAACACCTCCCCCTTTGTAGAGTTCACATTTAGAGGCTGAGGATTCTCCTCCTCCATCCCCTTCCTCTTCCATGTCTCATTGGGCTTGACAAACACTTGATTCTATATACACTCTTGTTGGGGATCCTTTAGACACTCAGAGGAATTAGTCACAACACTAGGATATTTTATATTCCTACATTGCTATAAATTCAGGTCTACAATCATTCCATGAAGCATCAGGTATTGTTGAGTGGGATTCAACCATGGTGGAAGAGTATAACTTTTGATTAGGAATAACACATGGGAGTTCATTCCACTTCCTAAGGGAAGAAAACTAGTTCAACAGTGTAAGTGGATCTATCAAACCAGATTTGTAGTGGATGGAACTATTAACAAGTTAAAAGTATGACTTGTGGATAAATTTTTCTCACAAGTTCCTAGTGTTGACTAGACTAAGACCTTTGCCCATGTTGTCAAGATGAACTCCATTCACCTAATTCTTTCTATTGTTGTAACTCATGGTTGGGTTGTACATCAGATGGATGTGAAGAGTGCATTTCTTCATGGGGATCTATAGGAGGAGATTTACATTGAACAACCATATGGATTCATTCAAGATTCTTCATTGGTTTGTAGACTAAGAAAGTCTCTCTATGGAC
The DNA here is from genome assembly GCA_027924645.1 of Cunninghamia lanceolata. Lineage (NCBI taxonomy): Eukaryota > Viridiplantae > Streptophyta > Pinopsida > Cupressales > Cupressaceae > Cunninghamia > Cunninghamia lanceolata. The sequence goes on from BSBN01000627.1 coordinate 21,481,319, forward strand.
TCAAATAGGCCCCATGGGCTTGGTATGCCAAGACAGACTCCTTTCTTCTCTTAGTTGGATTTTCTAGATACCACTTGGATTTGAATGTGTACATCTTGAGACAAGAGGATGCTCTTCTTTTTTTGGTCCTTTATGTTGATGATTTGATTACCACAGGGAGCACCTCATCCATCATTGTCAGAGTCAAGACTACTTTGCATGACAGGTTTACCATGATTGACTTAGGTCTCTTGCACTACTTTCTCAAGATCAAGATCATTCAGTCCTCTTCTGGGATAACTCTTGCATAGCCCAAGTATACTCTTGATCTCCTAGCTCATTTTCATATGGTTGATTGTAAGCTTGCATTGACTCTCTTTCTATTTATAATCAAGCGTGAGGTGAAGTGTTCCACACCACTTGTTGACGCCACTTTGTATCGTCAACTTTTCGGTAGCCCCATCTACTTGACTTATACGTGCCCCAACATTTCCTTTACAGTTGGCATGGTTTCATGCTTCATGACAGAACCACATGAGCTTCATTGGAAGGTAGCTAAATGCATTTTGCACTACATTTAGGGCACTCACACATAAGAGATTCTGTATGCAACAAGCACATGTTTATATTTTATTGGATACATAGACTATGATTAGGCTAGTGATCTTGATGACTACAAATCCACATCTGCCTATAGTTTTCACCTTGGTTCTAGCCACATTTGTTCACAAAGCAAGAAGCAACATGTCATTTCTCTCTTTAACTGAGGCTAAGTAGTGAGGGGTTGTTAATGCAACCACTAATGTTATTTGGCTTCAAAATATCCTCATTGAACTTGACATCAGTCATCTACTGTGACAAACATAGTGCCATCCAAATCTCGAAGAACTTGATCCATCATCAATAGACCAAACACAACAAGATCCACATGCATTTTCTCAGGGAGTTGATTCAAGAATAGGTCATTGATTTGTACTACTATTTGAAAATAGAGTAGGTTGAAAATATCTTCACCAAACCCTTTACTGAGAGCAAGTACATACATCTTTTCTCTCTTGGGGGTGAAAGACATTTATTTAGGGGGGTCACTTAGCCCTTCTTTCTTCATCCTCTCATAGGGGAGTTTTTCCCATTGGGTTTTCTCCTTCTCTTCCATTTGAGGGGATATTTTGTACATGGGTACCTCATCAAGCCTTATAGTTGGGACCCATCTTTGCATGTCTTTCCTTCCCCTTAAGTTGCACTTAAAGGGGGGTGTTGGTGTGAATGAGGTACTTTACCAATCCAATTCTCTATTTAGGTCATTTTCACACCTAGTTAATTTTATTTAGGGATTTTTTCACGTCATCTCATATTGGTTGTGTTTTTAGTCTCTTGAATAGAACATCCTATATATACCCACCTATTTCTCTCATATGAGCATATCATTATAATATAGCTTTTACTTTCCTTTCATTCATTTTCATTCTTGGGTGGCTTCACACCCAAATCTTACAAGTCATGCCAAATGAATTGAGCTTCAAGATGAAACATAAAAATTGAATAAACTAATTTGAGAGTTGACAATAAATCACTTGGGAGATTCATTTGGGAAATGGTTAATAGACATCAACTCTTAAAAGTGAGTTTAACTGTCAAGGTACCAAAAAATGAGTATTTGGGATTTAAATAGAGTATTTTTCAATGGGTTTATAAAAATAATAAAATATTAGAAGATTTCCTTTATTAAGAGAAGAATCTTTTAATTTTTGAAGAGCATTTATTAATGAATTTAAATAAATAACAAAAAGTGTTAAATTTATAATATATTTTTTCTATTAAGAGAGAATTATCAAACATATCTTCAAACTATTTACCTACGAAAACTTTTAACCTTTAAGGAATATTTTAAATTTATTAGTGGATTGAAACATATAATATGAAGTGTAATTTTTTTAGAATATTTCCTTTATTAAGAGTGAACAATCAAACATGTCTTCAAACAATTTACCTATAAAATCTTTTGACCTTAAAAGGACTACTTTTAATTTAACAATGGATTGGAAAGATAATATAAAGTGCAATTTGTTTTTGGAATATTTTCTCTATTAAGAGAAGAATCAAACATATATATAAATTATTTAACTATAGTTTTTTTACTTTGTAAGATTAAATAATAATTAGTAGAAAGATAAAGTGTACAAAGAGAAGAATGTGTTTTTTTCATTGTTTGATAAGAGAAGAAAAAAGACACTACCCATCAATAATTAGAACAATGTGGAACCCTTCACATCTCATGAGAAGGAAGATTAAGGGGAGAAAAAACTACCTAGTGGTCTCTTTTTCTCATATGAGCACTATGGAGAATTGGATGCTGGTTAATGTTTATGCTCCCAATGCCAAAGTGGCCAGAAAATAACTCTAGGATCAAATGGGGGATACTGTTGGCAAGATGCCTCACAATCACTAGATGCTGGTTGGGGACTTCAATACCCCCTATTCCCCTCTAAAAAATGTGGGGGAATGGAACATTACTCAGATAGCATGGTTGACCTCTCAAATCTCCTTACTGCTATCGGTCTAGTAGATGTGGATTTGAATGGCACTAACTTCACTTAGTCTAACAGATGCATGGGTAATAGTCTAATCTAGGTCAAACTTGACAGAATCTTGATTTTTAATTCCTGGAATATCTTGGCCAATCTTAATTTTTTAGCTCTACATAGAATTGGCTCAAACCATAATCCTCTTCTTCTAGACTGGACTAATAGGTTCAAAAAAGGCCCCTATCCTTTCAAGTATGAAATAATGTGGAACTCTCACCATGAATTCTATGAATAGGTGAAAAATTGGTGGAACACCCCTTTTAAAAGTTCCCGTATGTATTACTTGACCCAGAAAATTAAGCAAGTGAAGAACAAAGTTAGGGGATGGAATAAAATGACTTTTGCAAGTTCTTTTCTGTAAGGAACAACTCAATCTGAAAAAAAATCAAGATAAAATGGAAAAGGGTCATAATGATGAGGAGACCTAAAAATAGGAAAAAGTCTTTAGGGAGGAATGGTACCAGGTGATGTTAAGGGAAGAAGTCTTTTGGAAGCAGAAATCCCGCATCCAATGGCTCATAGAAGGGGACATAAACACCAAATATTTCCACCAATCTACTCTCAGGCATAGAAAAAGAAATAACATATCTAAACTTGTGGATGGAGAAGGGAATACAATAACTTTTGAGGATAAAATTGGGGAGGAAGCCATTAACTTCTTCATAAACATGTTAAAGGGAAATGAGTTTAATTTAGATCTCTTGAGTGATATGCTTCAAGTCATACCTACTGAGCTCTCAGAAGTTGACAATGAAAAGATGAGTAAAATTATTATGGAGGAAGAGGTACATGTTGTTTTCTCCTTTGGAGCTTATAAAGCTCCTATCCCCAATGGTTTCCCCCCTCCTTCCAATAGTTTTGGGACATTGTGGGAAGTGATCTGACAATCATCGCACATGAATTCTTCAGAACTGCTAAACTTCTGAAATAGATCAAAACTACTTTTATTATTCTACTGCCCAAAAAAGAGATGTTGCTTCTATCAGTGATTAGACACCCAAATTTGTACATGTCTTGCAACACCTAGTCAAATACATTATTAGAGACATCATGTAGCATTTTGTCCTAATCCAACTCCTAATCCCATTTATCCCATTAGCCAATTAATTAAATAAATTTTATTTATTTAATTAATTTCCCATCTTAATCCTATCCTTATCCCACTTTCCAATTAATTAAATAATTTTTATTTAATTAATTAATTTCCCATCCTAATCACCTAGCCAATTAATTAAATAAATCTTATTTATTTAATTAATTTCCATCCACATGTCCCAACTAATTCAAATAAAATATTTGAATTAGGTCCTCACCTTTCATCTCATTCCAACACTTGTCCACCTCTCAATTGAATCGTGTGGTAGTACAACTTTTATTTAATATCCTTCACATGTACAACTAATAAGACCTAATTTTATTAAATAAAAGTTTTTGTGTACACGATCACACATGAACTTTATTCTCCTCCTTACACTTGTCATATGACTACAACTCCCTCAAAGAGTGGGAAACCTATTCAATCCTAGTTGTCTACATCGATCATTTACCCTTTCAATCTCAACCATCCATTTAAATCAATCCTTGCCTATAAATCAACCCCCTCACAAGCCATTTTGATAATCTATTCTTCAAGTATCTACATGCTATCAAAATCTCTCCACAATCTTTCATCCATTGTCTTTTCATTTATCATCTTCCATCTATCATCTTCATCATAATGGTATGTTGTTGAATTGAGAAATCGACATATCAAATCACTCAATCAATCAATCATGCATGCATCTATCTAATTATTGAAGATTTGGGTCAAGGTAATGCATTTCATTGTTTTATCATTTGTATTTATCTAAATTTTTCGTATACAATTACAGACCAATTAGTCTTTGTAACACTATATACCAGGTATTCTCTAAGCTAATTGTTCTCAAAATCAAACCCATACATCACCGCCTAATATCCCATCACCAAAAAGGATTTGTTCCCAGGAGACAAATCCTTGATGTTGTTCTTGCTACCCACAAGATAATTCACCCAATGGATAACAATAAGATAGTGGGAATGGCCCTAAAGCTTGATATTTCAAAGGCTTATGATAAGGTTTCTTGGTTGTTCCTCTTCACAGTTCTTCAAAGATTCGGGTTTAATGACAGAATTCTTCAAATCATAAATGATTGTGTGACTACCCCTAAGTTTTTAGTTCTTGTTAATGGAATCCCTATGGGGCTCTTCAATAGTGGTAGGGGGTTGAGGCAAGGTGACCCCATATCCCCTTATCTCTTTATTCTAGTTGTTGAAGTTCTTGGGAGGAATATGTCCAAACTTATCATTTCATAGAAAATCATGGAAGTTAAAGTTGCTTCATCTCTTCCACCTTCTTCCCACCAAAAATTTGTGGATGACACCATTCTTTTTGGTTCATCTTATACTCTAAGCGAGAAACTAGAAACTTTTACCAGACCAATATGATATAGTGTCAAGACAAAAGATAAACTATGAAAAGAGTGTTCTATATTTCTTCAATACTGAAGAAGTTCTTCAAAACAAGATCAACAGGATTTTGGGGGTGCAATAATGATAGTCTCCCAGTGACGTACCTTGGACTTCCTCTCACCATGACGAAAATATCCAACAACTTCTAGTTTGGTATCATTGAGAGAATACAGAAAAAGTTGGCAGGTTGGAAAGGAAAGCTCCTTAATCAAGCAAGTAAGCACCAACTTCTGAAAGCCTCTTTGCAAGATACCCCTATCTATTATTTATCTCTCTTCAAAATGCCTATAAACATGGTCGATAAAGTTGAGTAGATCCAGAAGAAGTTCCTCTAGACTGGTACAAAGGAAAATAAAAGAACTACCTTAGTTAATTGGGAAACCATCTATAAAAGTAAGAGGAATGGGGGCCTAGGCATCAGAGGCCTTCAAATTTTCAATAAAGCCATATTAGCCAAAATTAGGTGGAACCTTATTACTGATGAAAAATACTAGGCTATTATGATCAGGGCCAAATACCTCTAGAATATGGACCAAAATTGGTTCCTTAAGGATTCTCACTTGCCCAAAGGCTCGGTCATCTGGAATGGGATGCAGAAAACTAGAGGTAACATCAAGCAAGGCATCAAGTGGAGATGGGAAATGGTAAAAGAATTGATTCCTGGGAGGACACTTGGTGGGATGTTCCACCCCTCTCCTCTCACCCACAATTTAGTAGGCTTATGCAGCCATGCCTAAGACTGTTTGTTTTGGCTCTCTATGACTATTTAGCCCCTACTGACAATGCCTTGTCTTGGAAATCTTTTCAAAACCTCAAGGAACAATTGGGTGGTATGGAAGGGTTGACTGTTGACTTCTAGACCTTCCTTGGTGGGTTCTATTTTTTTAACCCTATAGAGAGGAGGAAATTATTTGGTTTCTCCATCCCACTATAAACTACACAATAGAGTTTGCTTATATCATGATGTCTAATTCCCCTTCTCAACTCTTTGACTAGATTCTTGTTTGGAATCATAGAGCTGTCCCCAAGGTTAATATATTCCAATGGACCACAAACCATAATAAAGTCCTCACACAAGATAACTTGCATAAAAGGGGTTTTCACCACCCCAACAAATGTCCTTTATGTTGCTGCAAAGAAGAATCTATAAATCACTTGTTTTTCCATTGTAGCTTTGCTAGAGAAATTTGGGGAACGGTTCTCCCCAATCTAGAACTTTAGTGGATCGTGCCAGAGGACCTCTTGAACTTTTTTATTGGCTATATGAGAAACTCCCCTTTCTATCATCCGGTCACCAAAGAGGTGTGGAACCAAATCCCCCTCCACGTTGCTTGGAAGATTTGGAAAGAGAGAAATGACATGATTTTTAGGGAGAATAATTAGGAGGCCACTAAGGTGTTCCATAAAATCTCTTATGCTATTTAGGAGAATGTTAATGCTGCTAATTTGGATAAACCTAAAAAAAATCCTACTATTGGAAGCTTTCTGGTGTTGTCATTGATGTCAACCTCCAACAGATGGTTCACTTGGTTTCCAAGTGTTTATGAGAAAATTTGAATAAAAAGGAGTGTAGTGTAATAGAGGTATGTTCAAAATTATGCTCCACATTTTTTTATGGTTGAAGATATGCTTGTGTGGTTTGGAAGTGATTATCAAAGATGTTCAAAGGTGTTATATGCAGAATTTCAAGTTCTAGATTGTGTGGCAATGGAAGATGTGTTTAGCAGAGTGTTTTGACTGTGAAGAAGGTTGTTTGGAAGAAATGAGATTGCTTTGCATTTCTTTGAGTTAAAGTTTATTGTCTTGCAGATCTAGGAAAGTGCTTATATTATCTGTATCTAATGTTCCTTGAAGTTTCTAGTGTTGGGGGGCTCCGCATGTTTAGTTCGTGTGTTGGTGTTCAGTAGCAGTGTATCCTAATGTGCAAAATGAAGACATTCTTTGTTTCATGTGGTTGCGGCAGTATTGCAAAAGATTTTGATGATGATTAATATTTTGGAAATGTGTGTGGATGCTGTGGAGTGTCTCTCTGTGGTTCGCATAATGTTTTTAGACTTGGAGAAGCGTGGATGTTGTCATTAGCTCAAGTTTGGCTGACTTGGCTTGCTAGCGCTATTTGCGGAGGTACCTCGTGGATTGTGGATGTGATGAGCAACTTGGTGTTACATATTTGAGTCCTAGTTAACCCTTGACATGGTCCACTTTCATTCTTTCCATCACAAAAGTGTTTAGTGTCGACCTATTTTGGTGTTGCACGTTTGAGGTGCATACGTTTCTTTAGGACTGACCTAATTGAGATGATCTTAGGTTGTGGATGGTCTAAATACAAGATGAAGTTGAGTGGAGAAATGTAGAGAAGATGATGCAAATGTGAATCAAGTGTGGTGAATTAAGTGCGATTTTAAATGCTTATGACTCCTGGATGCAGTGAGCAGAAAGTGTCCACATTTTCAGTTTGTGTGAAGTTGTTGAAGGTAGTGAGCCAAAGATTGCGGATGGCAAGAAGTGGCAGTGGTAAATTTCTCCTGTTGCTTTGAGATAGTGAATCTCTCTATAACGGTCTTCTTCTATTCTTCTCTCTTATGGATAGTGAGTCCTTCTGGCAGTGCGCCTTTCTTTTGACAGTGAACCTTTCTTCTGGGTAGTGATCCCTTGGCAGTGAGCCTATTTGTTTTCAGTGTTGCTATTCATATATATGTGAGCTAATCCTCACTGTGGTTTTTCCCTTCTTGGGATTTCCATGTAAATCTGGTGTTCTTATGTGTTTGAATGTGTTTGCATTGATACTTCATATGTTTACATTCTGCTAATGTATAATAAGAGGTTGATGGTAGGAATTGCTTTGAGGGTTTAAAGTTTTAATACACAACTGATTCAGCCCCCCTCTCAATTGTCTTGTGCATACTAACAATTGTTATCAGAGCTAGGTTCCCTGAAGAATCTCAACCACATGGGGTAGATCCGAATGGCGTACAGGAAAGGTATGGAGGTTCCAGTGTTTGATGGAACAAATTATGCTTTTTGGAAGACTAGGATGGAAAGCTTTCTTGTATGGAAGATAGATGAAAAAAAGTATAGTATACCTACTAATTGTCCAAAGGATGAAAATGAGATCAAAGAATATGAGAACAATGGTAAGGCAATGAGTGCTCTTCTAAACAGTCTTTCTGATTCTGAATTAGTGAAGGTAATGAGCTAGAAAATTGTAAATGAGATTTAGAAGACGTTGGAAAGTATCTATAAAGGAGATGACAAAGTCAAACAAACAAAAATGCATAATTCAAAGGCCAATTTTGAAACCCTAAATATGTCAGAAGATGAAAATATTGCAAGCTACATGTAGAGAGTGGATGAAGTTGTCAACTCCATCAATGGTCTTGGTGGAAAACTGGAGGAAAGTGAAGTGGTAAAGAAGGTACTAAGAACTCTTCCAAAATCTTATAGTGTTAAAGTTTCTACTATTGAAGAAACTCAAAATTTGGACAATTATTCTAGGGAACAAATGTTTGGTACTTCAACTACTTTTGAGATAAGAGAAATTGTCAAGATGATTCAAGAAAAGAAACTGATTTTAAGGCTAGCAAAATAGAAAAGAGTGTTGAATCAGATCCAAATGACTTTGATGAAGTGGAAGAAAATTTTGTAAGCAGGTTGAAAAAGGGCTCTGGAAAATACAGAGGTAAGTTACCCTTCAAATGTTTCAGCTGTGGAAAGATAGGTCATTATGCTTCAAAATGTTCAATCAAAATTTCAAATGACAAATACAACGATAACAAAGGTAAATCATTCAAGAAGAGTTATTATGTTAAAGAAGATGATAGCATATCTGATGATGAGTTTGACTATCCAGATGATGAAAGTAATGAATACTTGTTCATGGCTTTGAATGTTGGAACTAATTCTAAAAGGGGTATGAAGGAAATTGCTCTGGAAACAAAGTACAATATCAAAGGAGCTCTGGTAACTACTTTTCATGCAAGAGAAGAGGAGAACCACTAGTTAATTGATAGTGGGTGTTCAAATTATATGACAGGGGATAAGAATAAGTTTGTGAAGCTTGAGATGTTTGATGGAGGTTTTGTTAAGTTTGGAGATGATGCATTTGCTAAGATCTGTGGAAAAGGTTCAACCAGTTTTGATGGCACGCACAATACATATGATGTTCTTTATGTCAAGGGTCTTTGGCATAATCCTCTAAGTGTAGGACAAATGTGTAGCAAAGGATATAACCTTGTATTTCAGGATGGTGGCTGTGAAATCATAAAAGAAAACTCTGAAACTCTGGTTGCTACAAGAACAAGGACAAAAGGAAATATATATTAGCTCAAAGGTGCTAATGGTATGTGTTTCATTACTCAAGTTAATGAAAGTTGGCTATGGCATAGAAAAATGTGTCACATCAATTTTGACAGTCTAGTGAGGATCAACTCTACTCAAGTTGTGAGGGATCTGCTAAGAATTACAAAGCCTATCAATGCAACCTGCAAGGAATGTCAGATTGGGAAGCAAACAAGGAAGAATTTCAAGATCAAAGAGTATTCTACCACCGGACCTCTGGAGTTGTTGCATATAGATCTGTGTGGACCTACAACAGTAGGAAGCTTTCAAGGTGAGAGGTATTTCATGTTGTTGATTGATGATTACTCTAGAATGACGGGTAACTTTTCTCAAAGAAAAATCACAAGATCTAGATAAGTTTAAAGCATTCAAGGTTATGGTTGAAAATGAAATTGAATTGAAAATCAAGTGTTTGAGGTCTGACAGAGGTAGGGAATTCACCTCTAATGAGTTTAACTTCTTTTGTGAAGATTATGGAATAAAGAGGCATTTGTCATCCCCTAGGACTCCTAAGTAGAATGGAGTTGTGGAAAGAAAGAATAGGATAGTTCAGGAAGCAGCAAGGACAATGTTGAAAGAAGCAAATCTACTGGATATCTACTAGAGAGAAGTTATTCACACTGTAGTCTACATACAAAACAAAGTGCAAGCAAGGGTCAACAGTTCAAAGACTCCATATGAACTATGGTATGGAAGAACTCCTACTGTAAAATATTTTAGAGTGTTTGGAAGCAAGTGCTACATTAAGAGAGATGAAGAAAACTTGGGAAAGTTTGATACAAAATCAGATGAAGGAATCTTCTTTGGATATTCCGCAAAGAGCAAGACTTACAGGTGTTACAACAAGAGGCTAAAGAAGCTAGTTGAAAGTGCAAATGTCAAAGTGGATGAGGAACCACATCAAAGCTCAGTACTAGTAGAAGAATATGAATTTGATGAGCTCCCTTGTAGAGAAGAAAGAGAAGAAGAAAAGGAAAATGAGAAGCAAGTTGATGAAGAAGATGCTCTGAAAAGAATTCCTAAGACTCCCAAGTATGTACAAAAGAATCATTTTGAAGATCAAATCATTGGAGATAAGAACAAAGGTGTATTAACAAGAAGAAATATTGATATGGCAGATGAACAAGTAAATTTGTGCTTATTGTCTAAAATAGAACCTAAAATAGTAATTGAAGCATGCAAAGATGAGAATTGGATCAAGGCTATGGAAGAAGAATTGATGCAGATTGAGAAGAATTGGAATTGGTAAGTTGTCCCAAGACTAGTAGACAAAAATGTGATAGGAACTAAATGGGTCTTCTAGAACAAATTAAATGAGCATGGTAGAAATAAAGCTAGGCTTGTGTGTAAAGGCTACTCACAAGTGGAAGGAATAGATTATGAAGAAACATTTTCTCCAGTGGCAAGATCAGAGACCATTAGAATGTTCTTGGCCTTTGCAGCTCATAAGGACTTCAAAGTATACCATATGGATGTGAAATCTAAATTCTTGAATGGAAAATTGGAAAAGTAAGTATACATTGAACAATCAGAAGGCTTTCAGTTATCAAATGATCCAAATATGGTCTGTAAATTGAAGAAGGCATTGTATGGACTTAAACAGGCTCCTAGAGCTTGGTATGCAAGGTTAGATAGGTACCTTCTGTAGCAAGGATTCAAAAAGGGCATTGCAGACAACAATTTGTATTTCAAAGTTGAAGAAGATCAAATCCTGATTGTGGAGGTATATGTTGATGATATAATCTTTGGAGGAAATGAAGGCATGTGTAAAAGATTTGCAGAAGAGATGTAGAAATGATTTGAAATGTCAATGTGTGGGGAAATGAATTTCTTCCTTAGGTTATAAATCAGTCAATCAAAAAAATGTATTTTTATTTCATAGTCAAAGTATGCTAAGGAAATGTTGAAAAAGTTTGGAATGAAAGACTCCAAACTGATATGTACTCCCATGACTACTTGTTGTAAGTTAAGTAAAGATGATGAATCTCCTAAGGCTAATCAAAGAAAGTACAAATCAATGATTGGTGGACTGTTATACTTGACTGCTACTAGACTGGACATAATGCATGTAGTTTGCCTTGTAGCTAAATTTCAATCAAATCCCAGAGAGTCACATGTTTCAGTAGTAAAAAAGATATTTAGATATTTGAAAGACACTCCAGATTTTGGCTTATGGTATCCCAAGGATACTGATTTCTCTTTGAGTGCATATATAGATGCAGATTGGGCGAGATGTGCAGATAATAGAAGAAGTACAAGTGGTGGTGCTTTCTTTCTTGGAAGTAGACTAGTTTCATGGTTGAGTAAGAAGCAAGATTCAGTGTCATTATCTACTGCAGAGGCAGAGTACATTGCAGCAGCATCTTGCTACACACAGATGTTGTGGATGAAGCAGACATTGAAGGATATCAAAATTTCATATGATGAACCTATTCCTATATTATGTCTTAATACAAGTGCTATCAACATTTCAAAGAATCCAGTAATACATTCAAGAACAAAACATATCTCAATCCGATATCACTTCCTAATAGAGAAATTTGCAAAGAATGAGGTGAAATTGGAGTATGTGCCCACCAAGGATCAAGTTGCATATATCTTTACAAAGGCTCTTCCTAAGGATTCTTTTGAGTATCTCTGACAAAAGTTAGGGGTTATTTCCCCTCCTTTTAACTAGATGAATAAGTGTGTGCATCTGTTTGGGAAACATTTCAAGACACATTCTTAGTCCTAAATTGATGTGAAGGCTACTTATCAGGGGGGAGTAGGTAGTGGTACTATTGGTTGGTGCTATCAGTTGGAGCATATCTCATATCCCTATGGGGGAGAGTTGAAGAAAGAGAAAGTACTTGTTGGTGTTGCAAGTGTTGCCCTTTGCCATTGATGTCAAAGGGGGGGAGTTGAAGTGATTGAAAAACCATTGTGCAGAAAGGTGTGTGAAGAGTAAGAGTTGCTTCAGTCAGGGGGAGTATTACTAGTTGCAGAGCTATTGATTGATTGTTTTTGTTGTTGAATGTTTTTCAAAGAGTTGGTGTTTCCATCAATGACAAAGGGGGAGATTGTTGGAATCTTGTTGGTGTTGTCATTGATGTCAACCTCTAGCAAATGGTTCACTTGGTTTCCAAGCACTTTTGAGAAAATTTGAATAAAAAGGTGTGCAGTGTGACAGATGTATGTTTAGAATTATGCTCCGCATTTCTTTATGGTTGAAGATATGATTGTGTGGTTTGGAAGTGATGATCAGAGATGTTCAAAGGTGTTATATCTAGAATTTCAAGTTCTAGATCGTGCGGGAGTGGAAGATGTGTTTAGTAGAGTGTTTTGACTATGAAGAAGGTTGTTTGGGAGAAATGTGATTGCTCCTCATTTCTTCATGTTAAGGTTTCTTGTCTTGCAGATCTAGGAAGTGCTTATATTGTTTGTATCTACTGTCCCTTGAAGTTTCTAGTTTTGGAGGGCTCCGCAAGTTCAGTTCTTATGTTGGTGTTTAGTAGCAGTGTATCCTGATGTGCAAAATGAAGACATTCTTTGTTTTAGGTGGTTGCAGCAGTATTGCAGAAGATTTTGATGATGCTAAATATTCTAGAAATGTGTGTAGATGTTGTGGAGTGTCTCTCTGTAGTTTGCATAATGTTTTTGGACTTGGAGAAGCGTGGATGTAGTCATTAGCTCAGGTTTGGCTGACCTGTCTTGCTAGCGCTATTTACAGAGGGACCTCATGGATTGTTGATGTGATGAGCAACTTGGTGATATAGATTTGAGTCCTAGTTAACCCTTGATTTGGTCCACTTTCACTTATTCCCACCGCAGAAGTGTTTAGTGCCGACCTATTATGGTGTTGCACGTTTGAGGTGCATACGTTTCTTTAGGACTGACCTAATTGAGATGATCTTAGGTTATGGATGGTATTAATGCAAGATGAAGTTGAGTGGAGCAATGTAAAGAAGATGGTGCAAATGTGAATCAAGGGTGGTGAATTGAGTGTGAGCTTAAATGCTTATGACTCCCGGATGCAGTGAGCAGAAGGTGTCTACATTTTCAGTTTACTTGAAGTTGCTAGAGGCAGTGAACCAAAGGTTGCGGATGGCAAGAAGTGGCAGTGGTGGATTTCTCCTGTTGCTTTGAGATAGTGAATCTCTTTATAATAGTCTTCTATTCTTCTCTATTCTAGAAAGTGAGTCCTTCTGGCAGTGAGTATTTCTTTTAGCAGTGAGCCTTTCTTCTGGGCAGTGAGCCTATTTGTTTTTAGTGTTGCTATTCATATATACGTGAGCTAATCCTCGCCGTGGTTTTTCCCTTCTTGGGTTTTCCATGTAGATCTGGTGTTCTTATGTGTTCTTATGTGTTTGCATTGATATTTCATATGTTTACATTCTGCTAATGCATAATAAGAGGTTGATGGTAGGAATTGCTTTGAGGGTTTAAAGTTTTAATACACAAATGATTCAACCGACCCCCTCTCAGTTGTCATGTGCATACTAACACCTACTACTTTGGAGATCAAAATATGTAAAAACTGGGGAATAAGGAAGGATATGACTAATGTTGACATCTAGAAAGCTTTGGTCAGGAAACATAATAAATGGAAGAGCCCCCAACAGGGATGGGTTAAGCTTAACTTCGATGGATGTTCTAAGGGGAATCCAGGTAAAGCAACTTCAGGGGGAATTATCTGGGATGATAAAGGTAATGTTATGGAAGGATTTACTAAGAATATTGGTTGCAAGACCAACAATGAGGTTGAGGTCATCACCATGTGGTGGGGTATGAAGAGGATAGAGCACTACAAGTTTCAAAACATTAAGATTGAAGGGGATTCAAAAATGATTATAGACCTTATTCAAAATGATAACCCCCACCCCCCTCCCCCATTGGAAAGTGAAAGATATGTGTGTCATGAAGGTAATAAGCTTGCCGATGGTACTGCTAATGTTGGCCTCTAGTTTGATAGATGGATGTATTGGACTCAAACAAATGATTTTCCTTTGACTATTCAAAAGATTGTTAACAAGGAAGGTCATAATTTGGACTACCTCCCTGCATAGAATTACTACCTGTCTAAAGATGGATTGCTGCATCATGATGACCTCGGAGGACTATGGTAATCATTCTAGTATGAGTTACCAAAGCTATAATTGTTATGACTGCACTAAGTTAATGTATCACATGGAGATTTCTTACAATAAAGTTTGGATTAATGATGATATCGCTCGTGCCACCCTCTCGGAAGCCTGTAGAAGTTTTAAAGATTTGTATTTGAGGGACATAAGGGAGTACGAGCTCATAATTGATAACCATTTTCACATTTTTAGTAGTAACAAACCCTCATTCCAACTACCACTCTTTACAATTTAGTAAGAATTTGTGTCTTCTTGCCAGTCCCTATAAGAATTGTTGTGAGAAAAGTAAAATGGGGGTCAGAAGCTAAAGGATGAGCCTACAATCATTCTAGTATGAGTTACCAAAGCTATAATTGTTATGACTACACTAAGTTAATGTATCACATGGAGATTTCTTACAATAAAGTTTGGATTAATGATGATATTGCTCATGCCACCCTCTCGGAAGCCTGTAGTAGTTTTAAAGATTTGTATTTGAGGGACATTAGGGAGTACGAACTCATAATTGATAACCATTTTCATATTTTTAGCAGTAACAGACCCTCATTCCAACTACCGCTTTTTACAATTTAGTAAGAATTTGTGTCTACTTGCTAGTCCCTGTAAGAATTGTTGTGAGAAAAGTAAAATGGGGGGTCAGAAGCTAAAGGATGAGCCTACTTCCTGCCATAACCTCAAGAAAAAAAAGGAGCTCTAGACTATATCGAGCAAGGGAGAATTTCCTCCTACTTCCTTGCGATGAAGGGTTTTGATAATAATCTGTTGAACTAGTTTGTGAACTCCTAGAGGAACTGTGAGGTTGCAATTGGTGGGGTTAGATTCATGGTGACTGAAGAAATGATAGGGTAAGCCACGGGGTTGAGTTGTGAAGGCATGAAGGTGCCTAGGCAAAGCAAGAATAAGGAGAACCACTTTATACTCTTTTCTCAAAGATGGTGAAGCTTTGGTCCACCACCAAAACGGCTACGAGAGGATTGCTCTCCCTCCTCCTTGGGCGTTGGTGAGTTTTGATATCATGAAGTATTTTACTCTAGAGGGTCATTTTATTGTTGTTCATGGTATCACATCCCTCTGGTGGATCATTTGAGGCATAGGAATACCATTAGCTTTTCTTTCTTTTTATTATCATCTATGGAAAATAATATTCAGGATGGGGCTTCCCCGTAGCTCCATCGTGGGTTGATGTATGCTTTATACAAGTTTAACCTTGTGGTCACCTCCTCCATTATTCCCCATGTTGGCCCTCTTTCCAGGAGGTGAGAAATCATGTCAAAAAGCCAAGCCCTAAGCTAACTAGCAAAAGTAATAAGAATCAAGCTAACCCTTTGATTGAAGAGTCCCCAAACAAGATGCAGAACCCTACCAATAGGTCTCAAACTACCTCTTAGGCCAATCCCCATCCCCCCATTGCTAAGGGAAAGAATTGTAAGGTTGTTGATGATAAAAGCATTACCCCTGACCTTCCTAATGAGAATGATGATAATGTCAATAATTAGACTATTGTTGAGCCTCCTAGCGAATCTAATATATCCACTCAAAAGAATATGAAAACCTCGACCAACCTGACTAAACCCAACACCCCTAAAGGGAAGAGTAGAAAAAGCCTAAACCTAGAGGATGATAAAATTGCTACTACCCCTAGTAAGAAGACTAAAGGCAAATCAAGGTGATAAAGTTAGTGTTGCAGATGCTGGTAAAGTTGTTGTCAGTCCTACTCTGACTGGAAAAGGTAAATAGTGGAACCCCTCCTCTCCTCATCAAATTCTGCTATCCCTTAAACATCATAAGGACAGTGACCCCACAATACTCTAAAGAAGAAAGTTAGCATTAAATTTGTTGATGCTAATCTCACCCTTGATAAAGAATGTGAGCCTTATGATCCTGAAAACCTAGTCACTATGGACAAAGTGTATGCCTGCATTGCTAGTGGGAATCGAAGGTCTGCTCATCTAGCCAGTTTGATTGGGGGAGAGGAGAGTGGTTGTTGGTGTGAATAGGGGTTTTCCCTAACTATTTTAGTTAATTTCACCTTGTGTGAATAATAATTCATATTATTTAACTATTTATTAATTAAATAATATTCACACATCACACATAATTCACATGTTATGTTGACTTAGTGAGTCTTCTAGATGTAGTTGTTTCTAGTTGTTGATAGTTGTAATGAGTTGTCTTATCCTACACATGTGCTCTAGTTGGCATCCTATCCTCTAGTTGTCACATGTGATAGGAATGTGACACTTGTCACATGACTACAACTCCTTGATTGTCATCCTTGCCTTTATAAGCAAGGCTCTTTCGTTGTATTTCATATAGTTTGGTGTATAGAATATTTGCTCCATTGTTTTAGCATATTCTCTATTCTCATAGTGTAGAAGGTTGTCTTAATTGTAGGGATCCTGGCTTGTTGAGTCACATTGACTCTTGCATGGTATCAGAGCTAAATCTGCAATTCCCTTCCCTCATTGGAGAAGTTTTGCTAGGAGCAACATTTTAGGAGCACCCTGAGTCGATTTTGACATCATCGTTGTGATCAAAAGGCCCAAATCTAATAGATTGCTTGTCAAATCACAAAAATTGGAGGTTAGAAATTTTTTTGGTGATTTTTTTAGCCCCTGGTTAGGGCTTGTATGAAAAAGTACAGTCATTGCAGGGTCGTATTGCACCTACGCCAGATCTGCGCCAACGTATCTTTTCTATAGAATCGACATCCTAATTTCCACTAGGTAAATGTTTTATTCATTGGTTTGATTAATTATTCTGGGGTGGATTGTAATGTTTTTATTGTTTTAAAAAAAATCATTAAAAAAAGGGGCATCAAAAGTTTTTTTTTAAATTAAAATTGTATGTAGGCACGGATACAAGGTACTCGTGCTGCAGCTGTCATAGCAGGCATAGCCTGCCAGGCTACACAGGTCTGTACAAGTCGTGTGGACCTGCCAAGGCGGCAGGCGGGTGCAGGTCCAACCCCGCCGACCTGTGTGAAGGCTTCGACCCCACGAGCAATTTTTTTAAAAACGCCTTTCAATTTTTTTTAATATTAAAAAAATATATTATATTTGCAACGCTCCACCCAGCTCAACTAATCTAGCCACCTCTACCAGTGCTGCCACCTTGCAACCACTAGCCTGCCACTGCCAAGGGGGGTTGTTTTGCCCCTCAAAGCACTAAAGGAGGGTTTTTTTTTTGTTTTTTGCATAACTTTTGCCCAGGGTATCAAAATTAGGCAAACCATATATTGACGAAAAGCTGACAGAGTCTACTTCACAGTGGTGACAATATTTTTCTCAGATTTTGCTATTTGACAACATTTCTTGCAGGTTGAAGATACATCTCCTTTTTTGGCTTCCGAGCTCACAACTTTCATCCATGATCTCTGATTTTCGCGATTCTCGTGGCAGCAGAAAGGTATTCAGGAGCTCTTCAAAGCCATCCATGTACTTTTCTCAAATTAAGTACCAGGGTCATTTAATTCAATTTGTCGATTTTTTAGTTTTTGAGTGATAACTTGGGCATTTTGAGACTTGAGGAAGTGAGACTTGTTTTGAAGGGATTTGTTTGCTGTAATAAATCAGTGAATGATTGTAATCTCACTCTGATCTCTTTTTTAAGAGATTTTAATTATTTTCCCAATTTTGGTCCCTTGAAGACAATTGTAAATCGCACTAAGTATAAAGTGCTACAACAAATTAAGGGGGCTCTCTTGCATGGTAAAGGGGTGTTGTTGTATTGTTATTTTTCTTTTTCATCATGGATGTGCCTCAAATTCTACTTTTAACTCCATATAATTATTATGAATGGAATAAAAACATGGAGTTTCTTTTGTATAAACAAAAGTTACATAGAATAACTTTAGGCATAGATCTAGAACCCACAGGTGCTACTAAGAGAAGAAAATGGTTAGATAAAAGAGATAAGGCTTATGGTACACTTTGTCTTGCTATTTCTCCAGATCTTAGATTTCATGTTGAGTCTGGTAAAATACCAAATGAGATATGGACAACATTAGATAGTCTCTTTGGCAAGCAAGATAAAATAAGAAGGTTCAAATTGGAGAATGAGCTAATTGCACTTAATCCTCAAGTTTTTGATCAAATCGAAGATTCATTCACCAAGTTTAAGTTGTTAGATCTAGGGCACACAACTGAGAGGGGGGGGTGAATCAATTGTACAAGAACTTGCTATTACTTCAAACACTTGATTCTTCTTTGTTATTTAATAGCATGTCAATTAACCATTCATGAAAGCCTAGAGCATAAACATCAAAGCAGATAAACATCAACACATTAGACACCAAGATTTTGACGTGGAAAACCCGGTTAAGGGAAAAACCACAGGGTGATTAACCCAAGGATTATTCTCTGTTAGAAGAATAAGAAAAATGGATGGCACATGCCAATTAGGGCTCACTGCCCGAGCACACTGCTCACAAGGAGGCACACTGCCTACAAGAGACACACTGTCTACAAGATCATAAGTATCACAAACTTGAACTGGAGAATGACATCTTTACCATGTCTGGATCAGTTCCATTTAATCCCGAAACACTTCTGCTCTGCCTTTCGCTCTTTCGCTATGCCACACTCATCCGCTTCACGACACATATCGAAATGAACTCACAAACCTTTATTTATACAAGGCATCGACTTAGAAACAATCATCTAAGTCGGCAAACAACCACAAGAACATTCGCAAGATGAATAACTCATCCGCTCGGCCAGCCTGAACAAGAACATCTTCATCTGGAAGAATATCTTCAATTCTGGGCTCTAACACTAATGCGGACCGACAACACAACCTCAACATGATCCAAGAACCTTTACAAGCTTGCCTGAATGACCAGGTACATCCGCACTTCTTCTACTTACTAGAATTCTTCTCTTCATCATCCGGAACTTCAAGAACACAGTCTGTCGCCACTGTCACAATCACAAAGGTGCTTCCAGACCTCCAAACTATGAACAAATCGAGATGACATATCACAAGGACATCCCAAACACTCCTTCCAATCCGCAGAATAGGAGAATGCACTTCCGGATCTCACCGGACCTTTTTGTAGCACTCTGTCACTCCGGAGCATCTCCTGGAACCGATTCTACTTGATCAATCACAACTTCTTCATGTCTTCATGCGGACCTCTGAAATCTTAACTGGATCATATCAAGACTCATATCTACAAACCCTTTAATCCGCATCCTCTGATATTCATCTTATCTTGGCCTTTTACCTTAATGACATCATTGTTCTTCACTGTTCTTGATTGAGACTAATTTTCTCAATATCCTCAGCACACAGCTCATCCAATCCTTCTCATCAATGCAATGAGTATGTTGACATCAATGACAACACTGGTTAACCTCATACTTGCAACATAAGTCTCTCAGGTTACAACTCAAACAATGTGGCCTTGAGAAAGAACATGAACAATTGATTCTATCTATTCTTGCAAAATTGGGTCCTGCTTATTCAATTTATGTTTCTACCGTTTATGCTACAATGGATGCTTTTGGAAGTAAGTTTACTATGCCTTAACTTGAGGAGTTTGTTGCACAACTCACTAGAGAACAAGCCAAGATACTACACATGGGCACATTGAAGTCTCCTAAATCACAGGCTCTAGTTGCAACACAAAGCACAAAAGATCCTAAGGCTTCAAATAATAAGGGAAAGAAACAAAAGGATTCAAAGTTTAATGAGCAAGAGAAAGAATCAAATAAAACCCCCAACTCTTCTTCCAAAGAGGAGTCCAATTAGAAGAAGAAGCCAAAGTGTTCTTATTGTAAGAAATTGGGTCATGATGAGACTAAATGTTATGAGAAAAAATTTGATGAGATGTCACAACTTCTTCAAAAACATAACATTGAGTATCCTTCCTTAGCATTAGTTTTACCCAATTCTTCTTCTTTGACGCCATCATCATCTACACCGCCAAAGACAACAAGATTTGCAAATGGGTCAGACAAGGGAAAAGGATAGGCACTCTTTGCTTCAACAAGTCTCCAGTCAAATAGATGGCTTCTTGATTTAGGAGCTTCTCATCATATGGCCTCTTCACAAAGAATGTTCTCTTCATTTTAGTCATGTACTTCGCCACCTATTTTGATGGGTAACAATACATACATGCATGCAACTGGAAAAAGAACTATTGATATTCGTGAGAGTACTTTCAACAATGTGTTGTGTGTACCTTCCATGACAACCAATATCCTTTCCATCTACCAAATTACTCATTGTGGTGCAGGGAAGACAGTTCGGTTCAATCCTAATTCTGTGATCATACGAAACTTGGAGAGCAGAGATATCATTGTTGTTGGGATGGTTGATCATGCATCTCACTTGTATACATTCTCCCATTTTGTTTTTGATGATGATGTAGATCCATTGATTGATATTCACACTCATGCATCAAGTGTGAATCATGTTTCTAAGAAGAAGTTTGGTCACTTGAACCTTGGTGTTCTTTCCTTTACTTCGGTTCTTGAGACTAGTTATGAGCTTCCTCCTCCTCCTGCTTCTTCAAAGATTGACATTGACATAGCTTCATCCACTTCATTTGAGCAGGATATTCTTTCTCTTCCAGATACAAGTTCATGGGATGAGTACTTGATAGGTATTTCAAACTTGTTTTGTGAGTCCTATCTTGATGACTTGGAGGACATAATTGATGACAGACATCTCCTCTTTGAAGGAGTTGATTCTTCTACTTCGGATGTGTGGGCACTATCTTCTCCTCTTCACTTGTCACAGTTTGGCATTGAGTTGAAGTATTTTGAACATCATTCGAAGGATTCTTTGTCTTTGAAGATTGATGATCTTGAGTTTTCATCTTGTCTTGGATTGCCACATTCTTTGATTAAGCATGCAACACCTGATCATGTGACATCTTTTGGTTGTGACATGTGGACACTTGAGCATTTTTCAGAGACAACATACATCATGAGGCTTTTTCCCTCATACATTGAGATGGAGGTTCTTCTACATCAGCCTTTGGACCTATTTCTTCCTAATGGGAAGAATGTTGTTTGCCGACTTTGGATTCTTTTCAACATTCTTCTTCAAGTATACACCATCGGCATTGGAGCTACTTGATTGTGGGGGGGACCTATAGTCTCACACTTGCTCTCTTGTGGGGGGGTAATTGATTGTACATATGTGTTGGATGTAGTTCTAGGGGGGTCTTAAGTCCTCCTTCCATCACATCTTTCTTTCCATTTGTTTTATGCATTCTCATTTTTGGAGAGGAGTTTTGACCTATGAGGTTTTCTCCTTTTCTCCACTTGAGATTTGTTGTACATGGGCGCCTAACATGGCCTAGTAGCTAGGACCCATCATTGCATCTTTGTTTTAGTCAACTTCTCCCTAAGTTGCACTTAAGAGGAGGTGTTGGTGTGAATAGGGGGTGTTGGTGTGAATAGGGGGTTTTCCTAACTAGTTTAGTTAATTTCCCCTTATGTGAATAATTCATATTATTTAACTATTTATTAATTAAATAAATATTCACACATCACAATAATTCACATGTTAAGTTGAATTAGTGAGTCTTTTAGATGTTTCTAATTGTTGATAGTTGTAGTGAGTTGTCTTATCCTACACATGCTCTAGTTGACATCCTATCCTCTAGTTGTCATATGTGATAGGAATGTGACACTTGTCACATGACTACAACTCCTTGATTGTCATCCTTGTCTTTATAAGCAAGGCTCTCTCATTGTAATTCATACAATTTGGTGTATAGAATATTTGCTTCATTGTTTTAGCATATTCTATTTTCTCATAGTGTGAAAGGTTGTTT
The DNA here is from genome assembly GCA_027924645.1 of Cunninghamia lanceolata. Taxonomy (NCBI): domain Eukaryota; kingdom Viridiplantae; phylum Streptophyta; class Pinopsida; order Cupressales; family Cupressaceae; genus Cunninghamia; species Cunninghamia lanceolata. Next base: position 21,503,623 of record BSBN01000627.1, read on the forward strand.
TGATTGCAGGGATTATAGCTTGTTGAGTCACATTGACTCTTACAGTGGTAAGGGCAAGAAGACGGTGGTTAAAGAAATTGAGTCTAGCGAAGAAGAGGATGTTTGGGAGGAAGAGCACACCCTGGAGGTGTCTGCTGATGTTTATGTTCCTGATCCCAATGATGACAATGATGGTGTTAATATGAAGAATTGCTTTGATGTTTTTGATGAAGATAATGTTGAAGATGATCAATATGAAAAGGTTAATCAAGCTGACCTTACTAAGATAAATGGTACCCTGAAACATTTGATTGACAGAGTCAACCACCTTGAAGAGCTACATGGGAGAGAGATGTGTGGTAATTGTACTGAGAGATGGAATAATATGTATGATACCCTTAAGTTATATCATAACAGAATTGTGAAAGTTGAAAAGGCCATGAATAACTTGTAAGTGTCACGGATAACATGATGAGGAGGGTTGTTTGCAGGCCGAGCTCTCGAAGCGTAAACACCAGCAGGGGGAGAACATTGATGTTTCTAGGAAGAAACTTGAGTATAAAGAGGACCAAATGGATCTTACTGCAGCTAGCTGGGGTAACAAGCTGGATATTTTAACCAAGGACTGGAACTACTTGGTTAAGAGCATTAAGAATTGATCTGTTAGTGCTATTTGTCTGTTGTTTGTCTGCTGCTCTTGTTCTGTTTCTGTTCGTTCTGGTTGCCTGACTTGGTGCTGTTTATGCCAGCCATGGTTTTTGGTATCATTTATGCTATGTCTAGTACTGTTGTATTGAACTCTGCTATGTAGGGACTGGGCCCTTTCCCGTATTATCTAATAAAAAACAATTAGAATATGTTTCAAATCTTTTTCTTGATTTTTTTTAATTCATCATATTTGGAGTTCCTAATAAATTGGTAGATGTGATTAAAAACAAAGCCATATAAATCAGACTCAAATGTGTTCTGTTTATGCAACAAAGCTTATTAGAAATGTATCCTTTTTTACTTTGTGATCAAAATTAAACAGAACAATATCATTTTATATAATAACATTTTATTGGAATTGTTTTTAAACTGTAAAAATAAATTCAAAAGTTGACCTGGCCTGAGCTGTTAGCTACTTAGGCTCAAGAGGCAGTGTAAATTAAAAATCCCCATCTTACATTGCTGACCTCAAACTTGTAGGACTTAATTTGACAAATAAGATAGTGACATGAATGCTATAGCACGTGTAATTCCTTTATCATGATACAAAGGCTAGCAACACTAGCTTACCAAATTGAAAAAAATAAAATAAAAATTGCTCAAATATTTGTTGAAAGAAGATAAATGATTTTTATATTAAGGGCAATGAATACTTTTTGTCTATATGAAAGAATGATTAAAATTGGTGAAACATTTGTTCAAACTATTGCTGTCACATAGGTCGCTTTATCTACATCATTGGAGCTTTACTAAAGAGTCAAAATCATGTGATCATGAAGTTGGAGATGAAAATACAATCTAGATGATACAGAATGGCAGGTGAAATGATGTTTCAATTGCTTCAACTTAATTAACAAATAATTCTGAAAGATCTGCAAAAACAGAGAAAAACAAAAGAAAATCAGTCAAACGTAAAGAATTTTTAAGTAGTAATGCATATATCTAAGAATAAAAAATGATCATTTTCAACTCAGGAGAAATATAACTTAGATCCACTTACAACAGCACAGATTGCTCTTTTTTTCATATAAATTAAGAAAAACTCAGTACAGAAATGGAAGGAAAAACAAAACACCTATGGTTTCTTTTATTATGCTTCCCACTCTGACTTCCATCAATCATCCCACTAGAGTGTATATTGACGCTCACATTCAGATTAATTTTTAAGTTATTTGTTGAGTTTGTAATAATCACATCTAGAATCGCAAAACAGAATGTTATGAAATGACTAATTTTGTTTATGTGAGCAAGGGAGAGTGCCCTTGCAGAATGAAGATATGCATGCATGCAACCACAACTTTGGAAGCATCCATCATCACTGGGCCAATTTTAGGTCCAGAATGCATCTGATGTGTAATTATCTTTCAATATCCTCAAGTGGAAATATTACTTTTGCAGGGAGAAAAAATCATTGTGTAATTTGGACTAACAAAATATAAGAAATGGGTCTCTCAAATGTACAACTAGGACTCAGAAGATTTTACCTTGAAGGATTATTACTAAGATGATTCTCCATGCAAATAGAGATTAAAAACTTCTTGCCATCCCTAAAACCCATTCTGTTCAGTGGAATCTGGCAAGACAAATTCTTCAGCAGAGTCTTCAAAAAATGTTTTTAACTTTGAAGAGATTTTCCCACAGTGCTGCTTCTTGTACTTTCTCTTTGCTCAACTATGACTCTAATGTTGGTTTGACACTTTGTTGTAATTCCTCTTTATCTTGTTTTGTGATTCATTTCATGGATTATTGCCAGATTATGTCACTCGGCATTGTTTAACAAATCGTTTGTTCTCCTACTATTCGCTCGGTGTTGTTTCAAGTTTGCTTCCCTATATTTTCTCATAAGTCAGATCCTCAAGAAATTTAGCCTTTTCTTTCTCCAATAATTAAATTAAGACTGATTGTTGCGCTTGATTTTATTTTTTGAGCTCAAAGGGTTGTTCCAAGTCTTACTATTTTAGCCTGGTCTTTTCTTGCCTCCATTTGTGGTGGTTGAATACTATTTTGCCTTCGAATTTTCTTGTGACTTGACAATGCCATGCCACATGCCTGTACTAAAAAATAGATCCTATATTTTGATGGTACATCTTTCTAAGAAGCCACATACTTCCGTAAATAATCTAAAAGCTAAAAATTTGGATAAGCAAGCTTTTATTCAAATCAAGGTACACACAGATTCTGTGCTGTTACAGTCCACCTTGTTTTAACCCTGCCTTCTGGAATTTCCTTCAGTTGAAAGCATATCTTTTCATCTCTAGCTCAGAATAGTGCCATGCTTCTTCCAGAAAAATGTTCAGATCAAAACCATCCTTTTAATTGGTTATAGTTTATACCTCATCTTACGGAGTTAGTTTGATTAATAGTCCAAGTTGGCATACAGAATCAAATTGAACTTCCGCACTTCAAAGGCAACTTCTTTCAAGAAAACTCATCCTGAAACATGAAAAATGATCAAATAATAATGTACTCTATGAGTGAGTCTGTGCATGTTGCATATGTATTATAGTTGTGTTTAAAAGCTCATTAATTCTGCTTTTGTCCTTCCTTACTGTTCCTGTTGACTTCTGGTCTCTCACTGCGGCTTTGCTCTGTGCTCACATGGTTATTTGACTTGAACATAGACTTTTGATATGTTATTGGGAAGATATTAGGATATGCTAACCCTGTGAATGACATAAAAGCCACGTCATTATGATTACAATTTCCTCTTGGACTTAGTTTGATCCGAAATGGATCAGAATCATGAACTGAAAATGGCATTCCGTAAAGTAGTTAAAAAACATTTATCCCAAGTCATTGACATGCAGATTGACAGAGGGCATACTCATACAGTTGCCCACCAAGTTTGAAGTGCAAAGTTCTATGTTTTATTAGATATACTATAAAGTATAATGTTTGAAATTAGAATGCACTCTGTACACACAGGTATTCATTGTTTATGTTAGTGATGCAATAACACCACACTAGTTATGTTTAAAAAGTAACTTACAATTAAGTTACAACTACCTTGTAACTTCATTAGATAATAAATAGAAGTCACACTCATTGAAGTGTTTTCCCTCCAATTCTCTCAAAGAATCCCTAGGAAGGGTACACTGATCCAGAATGAGGAATCCCTTGGAAGGGTATGCTGATCTAGAATGAGATTGAAGAGAGTGGATAATAAAGGAGGTCTGTCCAAGCTCCATCAAATTTCTGTTCAAAGTAGAAGAAATCTGCTGTTAAAACTGCTGTCCAAGGAGACAAATTGTGGTATGGATGAACAGCAACTTACAAATGAGTGGTGATAAATATATATATATATATATGTTTTGTTATGTTTCCATAGTTGAAGGCCAATTGGAACTTGTTGTCAATGTCTACTGTTAACTGTTTGCTGTCAAAGGTCAATTGAAGAAAAAGAAACTGCCATGAAGAGGTGATTTTCACAAGGAAGTGCCTGGGTATTGACTTTTTTGAAACCTTTTGGAATTGTTTGCTGCAAACAAATAAATTTTGTATTACATTTTTGTGAAAACATTCCCATATTACTCTGAAATATTTTGGTCTAGAAGTTTTCCTATAAACCCTAGGTTGCAATTATGACCAGTATACAAAATCTTGTTTTGCCCAATACCCAAAAATTGACAGGCTAAAACTTTAATATTTGGAGTCACAAAACAGTCACCATTGCTGAGAATAGGAATTGTGATTGAATTGTCCTAAAAACAAAGGAGAATGGTTTCAAATCTTGCAGATTTTGATAGCTGTCATAAAGAAGCCTCATTGTCATTAAAACTGTTTGTTTTTGATGACTTGATCCTAGAAGTTAGAGATGGCACTTCCACTGGTGATGTTTGGGAGAGTTTGGAAAATAAATATCAAACTTTTGAAAAATGTAGTCTTGTATTTGAAAAATCTATTGTCTTTGATGAAGTTGAGTGAGGGTGGATCATTGTCAAAGCATCTACTGAGGATGAAATGTGTAAAGGATCAACTCTCTATTATTAATAAACTTATAGATGAAGATAATATGGTGGCTTTAGTCATCAATAGTTTGCCACTGTTGTTTGAAAGTTTTATAGAGTCTCTGCATCTGTTGACACAAAGTCAAACCCTCACCTTTGAAAAAATCAGTTCATATGCATTGCAAAAAGGAAGATAGATGCAAATGGCTAAATCTAGTTCTTAACAATCAAAAATTGCACTTGCTGCTCAATATAAAGGTACAGTGAAGAAAATCTCGACTTCTGATTCACAATCTAAACACAAAACGAAGTGTTATTATTATCATAAGTTTAAGCATAACAAAAAGGGATGATAGAAATGACAAAATGATCTATCTAATAAAAAGTCGCAACTCAGACTAATGTGGCAGTTTAGGCAGAGCAAGACTCCAAGGAATAGTATGCTTTTATGGTGTCTTCCTGAGATAACAGTGATGTAACACGTTGTTGGTTCTTTGATTTTGTTGTATCTCAACAGTTCACCTACAACATAGATTGGTATGTCAAGTTTACTATTGATTCTAATCATACACATTATGTTTCCTTCGGTGATGGTAGAACACATGCAATTAAATTCATTGATAGATTGAACTCAATGGTGCAATGAAATTCATAGTGAGGGATGTTAAGTTTATTTTAAATATGAACAAAAATCTATTGTCTATCAGTCAATTATCAAAAAATCCTACATTGTTGTGGAATTTTGTGGAAAGAAGTGTATTGTGTCTTATGTGAAGCAAGACACAATGGTTGTTTGATGCAGTAAAGGGTATGGAGTCAAATGAATGGTGACCTTTCTCTTATAGAAAGACATCACAACACCTCTCCAAGGGACTTATTTTGGGGTCTAAAATGTGAACACAAAATGATTTGGAAAAGATCAACATTCAACTTGAAAATCTTGGAAAACTAACTACACAAACTTAACCCGATCTAGCTGAAATTTGGATCTGATTTAAATGGGGTATTCAAACACTGATACTACTGATTTACAACAGTTCCAAAGGACGTTTCAAGACCCTATATTACTGATCTAAAATCTGAAACAAAACCAAGAACATTCACTTCACTCTTGCTGATTTTTGTACCAAAATAGAGACACTACACATAGGAAAAATTGCTGATTTTTATCTCATAGTGTTTCAAAAAGATTACATCTCATTTCATGGGAAAATTTGAACAGAACCTCCCCTTGTAAAATTGATATCCAACTGATCTACAACCTCTCAAGATCACACAAGATCAAATCCAAAACATAAACAATATATAGGGAATACTAACTCTAATCTCAGACATAAAACTTCACCCTTGAGCTCCCAACTTGCAAACAAACTCTTCTCATACCTTCAACCTGCGAGTAAACCTTTGGTTGGGAAGCTATCCAAAATCAGCTACCTTCACCTCCTTTAATAATTTCTCCAAATATGGCACCTAGCTAGAAGGTTCTAGTCAAGTGGTTGACATGGTAACTCCCAAATGCTTCTCTCTCCATATGTGGCGCCATTCTTCCAAAGTGGTCAAGTAATCAAGTCAAGGAGTCAACTTGTAACTCCTCCCAATAGTAACTTCTCCCAAATATGGCACTATTCAACAAGAATTAATTACAAGTCGAGACGTCAAGTGTAACTTCCACATAGGCAACACATGGCGTGTAAGAATCTCTTCTCAAAGTAACTCCACACATGAGCGCTTCAATTAGGGTCAAAGGCATGTAAATGAAGGTCAAAAACATGCAAATTGAATAAACAACATGCAAGTGGCCCACCATCCCAAGTGCCCTTATGAGAAATTGTGACCCTTCAACTTCAACAAGGTGTCATTAGCAAGTGAACAAGTGGCGAATGGGCCCTCCAAAGAAGATTCCAACCAAAGTTGAACATCCAAATAAGAAGTAACACATTTGAATTTGACTATTTGAAGAATAGATATTGCTTCTTGCACTTCGAAACACAAGGTTAGACCACAAAAATCCAAAATTGATAAAAATACGTTTTTGGTTCATGCTGATGGCATGACCCTTGAGATGCTCCTACATCATTGTCCTTTACCAAGAGAAGCATGATATATGTACAAGGTGTTTGGCTAGTAAGCATAAATGGAAGTTGTTTCTACTAAAAGTGCAAAGGGGGCTTTAGATCTCGTTTAAGCAAATCTATGCGAGCCATCTTGGAAATCATCAACAATCTGTGGTAAGAGGTACTTTATGTCATTGGTTAATGTTTTTTCAAGGAAAATGTGGGTATATTTTCTAAGGAAAAAGTTTGATTGCTTTCGAACCTTTGTCAAGTTCAAAGCATTGGTTGAAAATCAATAAGGTAGGTAGATCAAGATTTTGAGGTCTAGTGATGAGAGCAAGTTCACTTCTAGGCAATTTTAGGATTGCTGTGAAAAAGAAGGCATTTAAAGATAGTTGACAACTCCTTACACCCAATAGAATGAAGTGGTTTAGAGGAGAAAGAGGATTATCATGGAGATGGCCTGGTATATGATGTGTAGTAGAAGCATGCCATATAGATACCGAGGAGAACTAGTGAACACGATTGCATATTTTCTGAACAAAAGTTTGTGTAAAGCCTTGTAGGGTGTCACATTTGATGAATCTCGGTCGAGGCTCAAACCAAAGGTGACACATTTTGATATGTTTAGTTTAGTTGCACATGTTTTGGTTCCTAATAGAAAAAGGAGTAAACTAGATTCTAAGAGCTTCGGATATTTCATTAGTGGGTATAGTGAACAATCTAAGGCCTATAGACTCATTGATATTTCCACTATCAAAGTCATAGTTAGGATGTTGATGTAAAAGAAAAAAAACCTTTCTTTGATTGTAACTATAACTAGCAAGTCATTAGTGATCGATTTAGAACTAATGTTGTGATTCCTTTTAAAGATGAAGGCTCTATTTCTTCATGTACACCATCATAGTCACCAGTGCGTCAACCTCTAGTTGTATTTCTCCTGCACTGCCCATATATCAATGACAAAGACCAAAGTTGACTTCAACACCAAATATGGTTGCTTTGCCACAAGAGTCTTCAGTCACACAATAGCAAGGAACCAATTAGTATTATTCTACTATTTGAGATGTGAGGGAGGATGAACTTCTTCAATCAAATGCATGACCCCGATGAGTAGGAAAATAGATCGCCCGTTCAAATGAGCATGTTGTATGTAGAAGCCAAAGATAAATTTGAATAGGAGGCTATCATGCAAGTTGACCGATGAAAAATCATACCTGAGAGTTGGTTGAATGAGCTTCACAAAAGAAATCCCATTGGATTCAAATGAGTATATAAGGTTCGACTAAAGTTGTCATCCAATGATAATTCATCACCAATCAATGAGTCGTTCTACAAACAATTGGTGGGCAGTTTGATATATTTTTGTAGACCGTAAAAGTGCATATTTCACACTTTTTCCCTCTTGTTTTGTACTCACTTTAGCCTTGTTGATAAATGTGTTATCCTAGTGCTCATTTCAAGAGATTCTAGTACACAAATTGATTGAACCTATCCTTATATCAACCTTTAAGCCAATTCAGCCCTTGTGGCTCAAGCTTGAACCAAATCATCCCCCTTTCCTCATTCCGAATGCCATCGCTAATGAGATTGTGTGCCCTTTGTCAAAGACCTAGTTTCACTTTCCCTGAGTTGATCCAATTTGAAAATCTAATCATTGCAGGTCAATTTGCATGCAAAACTTTCAAATTAACACCTAGGATTGCATATTTAAAGGCAATCACCTAGGGTTTTTAAGAGAATCCACAAGAATCAATTACAAGCATCCTAGAGCATCAAAAGCATTTTAGATCAGAACATCCCTACATTTTAGTGAGAATCAATTATCTTCCATTTTGGCATCCAAATTCTTTTCATACACATTGTGAATGACATAAGGCTAGAGCTAGGCACAACGAAGTGATGAAATTTGATCTTAACATAGCAAGCCCCAAAAGGTGTTCATTAACATTGCCTTGACTCTAACTTAGCTATTGCTATAGGCAATATTCAAGGACATGATCACAAAAATTGGATAGGATTACAGATTAGGAGGTCAAGATTGCACCAACGATCCTGTGTGACTATTTTTGTAGGGTTTAACAAAACATCTGTTTTGAAGGAGGCACTTCAAATCTGAAGCTTACTGTCAAAAAATAGTTCAAAAGTGCAACATCAACAAGATTGCATCATATTGACACTTCACCCTCATTGAAGGAGCTAAGCTTTCTCAAACCTCTTCATTTCAATTTAGCATTTATTTGTCTTCTGTGTGTCTTGACTCTTTGGTATTAGTCTAACATCAAAATAACCTATTAATCATTTTTTCACCATAGAGTAATATAAAGTTTAGAAGAGGATGTGTCTTTTATTCATCTTCAATCTTACATCCACACAATTGGATCTTTGTTTTGCTACTAGTTGTCTCTCAGTTTTTAGCCCAACCGAAGCTTGTTTTTTGGCAAACAACAAAACTACTATTGTGATATGCCAAAGGTACTCCACTTTGGCATTTTCTATCAGCGGATAGAACATTTCAACTTGATAAGATATACATACTTTGATTGGGCTGGTTTAGTTGATACTCAATAATCAACTACTAGCTATATACTTTCCTTGTGCTCAAGGGATGTTTTGCGGAAAAGTAAGATTCAACACACTATAACTTTATCTGTCATTGAAGCAGAATACAAAGTAGTTGTGAGTGCTACTTGTGAAGCAATTATGGTTGCAATGAGTTTTGAGTGATCTTCATCTCCCTCAGACTACACAAATGCCACTTTTCTATGACAATCAAGGAGTCATGAAGTTAGTGAAGAACCTAGCTTATCATGCTCACACCAAACATATTGATGTTCATCAATCATCATCACTACATTCAACAGTTGGTTGACAATTATGATATTTCGCTCCATCACTACACTTCTCAAGAACAGTGTATTGATCTAATGACTAAACCTCTTGGTGCTATTTTCTTTGTCAATATTTAAGGACAAAATTGGAATTGTCTAGGGTTTAGTCATTAAGGGAGGGTATTAGATATAATTGTTATCACCCAGATTTGCACCCTTTGCTGCATTTGTGAAACTTTAGCAATCTGGAGTAACATGGGAATGATCTCGAAGTGTGGGACCTTGCGAAATGAGATCAGACCTCCGGAGAAGGCTGGCTTCTTCTTTCTAAGCCTAATGCTTAGAGAAATACATCTAAACCTAGTGCTAATGCTTGCAGGGAAAAGGGTTAGAAGGAATGCCGAAATGAACTAAGTGCTACGCCAGATTTAAATGTGTTTGGTTGCAACCAAATTGACACAGTAATAATCTCATAGCTGGAAAGGCTTACACAGACTCATATTAATTCTAGAGAGGTCCAGGAGAATAGACACAGTGCTAAAAAATAATAACAGAGAGACAAAAATACCAGTTTATATTGATTATAGAGGCCAAGTAGCCATTACAAAGAATAGCCCAGAAGAACAACCAACAACATATACATCTGTTTTACATGTATATATAACACTTTTTTTTTTTTGGCCTCAGTCGGTTACAATCAAGTCGCCCATAGACGCTGATAGGAAAATATCTCCCCGAAGGGACGTCCACCTACAGGGAGTTATGGTGAGAAAATATCTTGAACATGGGCAAATGAAAGATATTTCTCCTCTTGAATGTGGTCTGTAGAGTCATCGATTTGTAGCAATGAATGCAACAAATATCTTCAGTTGAATATGCAATTGTCGCTGCTGAAACGTCACGATGGCCAAGCATGCAACGCCAGATCTAAAATTTGAAAGTGAGAAAACCCCTAAAAAGCCCGCCAAATGAAAGAGGAGGCAAAAACATGCACTTTTGCCTTTTGCAGCATGTCGAAATTCGCCAGGATGAAGGAGATACAAACGGTCAAAGTTTCGGTCAACCGCCTGTATATATCGCTTTGCATCTGTGTATATATCGCTATCTAAATCGGCCCCTGAAATGTCTTTGTATGTGCAAAGCGCTTTGTATACATCGTCATGCAAGCGCGGGCTTTGTCTTTTGAAAAGGCCTTTGTATATATGCTTGTATCTTCAAATGTATGTCACCTTGTATATACAATGGCAACTGTACTTTGTCTTTACTTGGTGCAACCGCGCCTTTTTTCCTATTTGCATACTCAAACTAACTTGCATATGCCTTGGAATTCCCTCCAAAAATGCCTTGTATGTGCAACGGCCTCTGTATTTGCATCGCCATCCGTGCCACGTGGCACCACCTGATTCGCCATTGAGCTGGTCTTGAGAAGCATCGCTGAAAACTATATATGCTTATCGGCGGTCGAAATGACTACGAACTAAGCTGCCGATGCATCTGTCTGGTCGATAACCTTTGTATATGACCCCTTGCATATCGCGTTGTATATACAACATACAATCGCAAATATGCAAACCATCTAGAACTCGAAAAATTATGAAGCAAGCTTGAAAATACCATCGGGTCCAGTTTGCATGTATCCTCTTTGTATGTCAGCATATACAATGCCCATAAGATGCAAGCCGGACGCCAACCACTTTATCCATCGGATTGGGAGAAAATTGAAATCCGGGCCCTGTATTTTCATTGTTTGTATATCAGCATATACAAACGCCATATACATGCAAGCCGCGGATCCCAAAAGATTATTAACTGTATTTGAGTTCCCGGTCGGGTCCACCCTGTATGTTTTCCCCTTGTATGTATCCTTTGTATGTCGCATATACAATGCGAACATACAAGCAAACTATACATACAAACTGCGGAATCTGCCCTTTATCAACTGGAATGTATGCTCCCTTTAGATCCGGCTTGTATATGGAATGCATATTTGATTGTATGTGCGAACATACAATCACAAATATACAAGCAGTGGGCCTCACCCTTTGCATCTCCTCCTTGTATGTCAAACACATACAATCTCCATTGTATATTTCTGCGGGCCCCACCGAATGCATCTCCCCCTTGTATGTTTGGCCCTTGTATATTGCGATTGTATGTAAGGCGATATACATTCAACTGTAGCAAATGTATATAAGTCGGCCTTGTATGTTTTTCATTGTATATTGGGTTGTATGTGCAAACATACAAACCCGATATACAAGCGTAGAATATTCTGGGAATCTGCGAAAGATTCCCCAAATGCATGTACAAATCCGATATGCATGCAAAGATGCATACAATCATTTTTTCACTTTTTTGAAGGCCGATTGAGATTTTTGACCCGCCAATGTACATTTGAACCTACATGTACATACAAATGGCCTTGTATATACAAAAACACTTGTATGCAACTGTTTTTTCACTTTTGAACTGCGAAGGTCAAATGACTTAGAAATTTTTTGAAGCCAAAAGATTTCTGGGTTTTTCTGGGTTTTCTACAAGGATTCCTTCCAAGCGAGATTTTGGGATTTTTGGCAAAGCATAACATGAGTATTTGGAAGATTTAAGCTTTGTATGGGCATTTTCCAAAGGATTTTCCAGGAAAATGCAACGTAAACTGTTTATCTCTGGGTAGAGGAAACTAGGTCAACAATAATATAATGTTAGACATAATGTTAGAATACACATTGTACACGGGTATTTAATTTTATGTTAATGATTTAATAACACGACATTAATTATATCTAACAAGTAACTTAGAATTAAGTTACAACCACCTTGTAATTTCCTCATTCGATAGTAAATAGAAGCCACACTCATTGAAGTGCTGGCCATCCAATCCTCTCAAACTCTGTGCATTCATTCTTCTGAAATGCTCGACCCCCCAAATTCAAGAAAATCAATAAAGAGCATTTTGGCCATAACATGGTACAACAGTGTCCTAATGACTTGAAATTCTTACTTGAGCATCTTGACAAGTACAAAAAATCAAGTCAAAATTCATCCATATTCTTTTTTGTCTTTTGTGCCACATGAGGTGTCAAAATGGGGCAAAGGAGCACCACATCATTTGGAAGATGAAGGGCAAGCTTATGAACCTTGGAAATGAAAGGATGGAAGCCAATGAATCAACTAAACACATTAAATAGATTCATCAACTTATTGATATGGATGCACTTTGGGAGATCTCCTCTCCCTTGAGGAGAGCAATGAGGAGAGATATGTTGAAGTTGGAGTAGCATCCATGGAAGTAACAACAGCAATCAAGGAAGGAGCCACAATGCCCTAGGTAGAGCCACGAACCATAGTAGTGAATTAAACTTCTATAATCCATAAGAGGAAAAACTACAGTTCTTTGGAATTCTTGTAATAGTTATTGAGATAATTTAAATATAAATTGATTTTGGCTGTGAGAGCTTTTCCAAGATGGTTTCTCTCTAGGGTAATACTCACATTAATTTTGAAGTGTTTATGATTCCTTTGCACAGTTTAAAATTATGTGTTACATTTGGGAGAGAGAATGGTAATTCTGATGCTTTCGTCAATACGTATCCAAAAGCATTATTGGCACAGTATTTCAGAAAGTTGCATTTATTGGTGGTATAAATTTAAATATTTTGCATAAGATCTATGGAAGTGAGTTGAAAATAGAAAGCCCAATGTAATAACAGATCATAGTTTCTCTATTAATCATAAGATTCATGTGACCTAAGACCTCCACCCCTGCTTTCAGCATCCTGAGTCTCAATAGAGGGATAAGATGTATTAGATCCTTTGTTTAAATTTCTTGATTCCTGAGTTCAATTCCATTTCAAAAACTCGAGTGCTGTGACTGGATTGATATTCAAAATCTCTGCTCTAGAAAGTCAATGTATCTTATGCAATGCAAGCGATAAGGTCTTTTTAGCATTATGCATAGGGCCTCTTTTTAAATGCTAGCAAATATATATATTTTTTAATTTTTATTTTTGTTATGAGGAGAAACAGCAGCCCAGTGGCTAATGAACCATCAGGTGAGCTCCTATAACCCTCCACCCACTGGGTGACTAGGCAATTGAGAATTTGCACCCTCCATGTCAATGGGACCATGGACCTGCCAGGGATTCGAACCTAGGTTGCATGCTGGCAAACACTCAGCATCAACAAATAGATTGTTTTATTCCTAAGGCAATTTTTATATAAGTTCTTCAACACAAAGAAACCTGATGTAAATAGATGGGATAAAGAATGGTTGACACAATGACAAACAAATTAACAAGAAAATGATAAATTTAAAAATGCTCATTTTTTACAATACAAGAAAATTACCTTCAAATGTCAATATCAAATATCATACTTGTTAAGATGCATCCATTTCGTAGCTGACCACTTATGGCCTTGAATTACTGGACAACTACCTGCAGAAAGAAAATAACAAACATAAGTTGATGATTGTGCCATGGATGGCCTAGCAGTTCGCAATATAGTGTATAAGCATATTATTGGCAGAGCACAAGCTCCTGAATATATTCATAAGAAACCCATGCTCTGCTGCTAGTAGCTTAGAAAAACATAGACCTTTGGAAGAATCATAAAATGACTAACTCCTGCTAGAGTTCACAAATAATATATTGTGTTGCTCACACTTCAATTTTTTAATTAAAATGGCCAGTGGACCGAATACAGACCATGCAAACTAGAAGGATCCAATGAAGCATCAGGCTTCATGCTCCAGAAGAGCAAAGCATCTCCCATTTTTGGTCTCACAGACAAGCCCGATCTTCCACATTCAGACAACTCATCCCACCATGGTACACTACTGCTGTTTACCTTGGATTGTGGAAAAACAGTTTCACCACCTTTCTCCACATCTGAACTGCAAAAACCTAAAATTTATTAATATTCTAAGCATACTGAAATATATTTTTCTAAAACTGAAGAGTTTAATGTTTCATTTACATGAACAACATGAAAATTTTAATGTCAATACGAAACAAGATATGTAGTCATTATGAGTTGGTAAGAAAGAGATAGCACATACAGATACATTAGCATTGTTGCTGCACGCTGCCCACCATTTTTAACATTAACTGAATCAAAGAAATAGTCATAGTGTGCATCATACTTCTGCTCAACTTCATAATGCAAAACATGAATTCCTTCTCCGTGTTCTGTCACAAATCATAGACATTAAACAGTTAATGTAGCTCTTGACTGATTCATTCAGCCCATCCACTAGTATATAATTATTCTTGAGTTCATAAATCACAACTAGAAATAAAATGCTATGCCATGTATTTTTCTGTCAATAATCCTAGCACAACTCACAGTGTATAAAAGCACATTGCCATTAATTCCTGCTTTTCAGCCACCATCTCAAATCTTTAACATAAACTTGATGGTCCAAGTAAATAAGGTAAATGAAGAAAGTTAAGTATGAGACTACAGGAAAATGCTTGATTTTGGAATTACAATTCAAATTTGCAGTTTAAAAAAATATGATACAAATCGATGTAAAAAACTTCCATAAAGTTAAAAAAAAGTCAGCATTTGGAACACATGAAAAATAGAAAACATATAATGCCTAAAAAGGGAACCAAGGACAAACATGACAATATGACTGCAACAATGAGTTCAAAGCATCATCACAAATTCAAAAGGAAACACTGCACATTACACACCTTCTGGTATGAATGAAAAATCTGCAATCCTTTTCTCAATGCGTCTTATGATTTTATCTTGTCCACGTTTTAGGAACCAACCAGAGCTTGTACGTACACTGCAATAAATATAAGGTTTCAATCACTACAAAGTTACAAACAATCAACCTATAAATGCATACCATCAATTTCAAAAACTAAAAGCAAATGTTCTTTGAAGCAGCATACCTGCTATCCTTGCTTTCCCCTGTCTTGCTATCCACAACCATTGACTTCACCATGTGTGGTTTTGCAATATTTATTAAGTACTCACATTCATCCTTGGCCTGCTCAAATGTCATGTATCAATAGTAGGAAAAAAAATAGAACTATCATCACTTCACGATTTAAAAGGATGCTAAAGATATACAAAACCAATTGAATCTATTTAAAAACTTTTTGACAAAATGCTCAAAGGACAAGCATTTATAATCGAAAATGCATAAATTAGGATGGGCACTCAAGATTAAATTATGACAGAAAGAAGAAACAAGTTTCAGAAAGAAGAAACAAGTTTCAGTTGTTTTTCTGACAAAAAGAAAAGCCAAGGTCTAGTGATTCGTGTTCTAACCAGAAAATTGTGATACAAAAAGGCTCGTGGTTCCCATGACAGAACCTCCACTCGTTCTTTTGGCTCATCCTTTCCATCACTCCTACTCAAAACAACCATTTCTAGTTAGCCTTGAAACTAATATCTCTATTGCAATCTCTTCAATATGGTTTTGTGAACTTGCACAAAATTCTGATTTAAAAAAATGCGAAATAGAGTCTGAATGGCATGACCTTAACATTTTGCAGTAAGAAGGAAATACAAGATGAGTAATACATAATTCTTTGCTGCAAGAAACAGCCTACCAACCATTTTGTCTATTATTAACTTTGCTTTACCTTGGGCAGGCTTGTGTTCAAAAGCAAGCATAATTTCACATTTGATA
Source organism: Cunninghamia lanceolata (assembly GCA_027924645.1). Classification (NCBI taxonomy): domain Eukaryota; kingdom Viridiplantae; phylum Streptophyta; class Pinopsida; order Cupressales; family Cupressaceae; genus Cunninghamia; species Cunninghamia lanceolata. The sequence goes on from BSBN01000627.1 coordinate 21,519,794, forward strand.
ATACCACGGGCACTGGATATTTGTGGGGAATCCTGACCAAAATGTGGTTTAGTTGCCAGTATGGTATTCAAAGGAGGAGGTGTGAGACCCAAACTTTGAACGTAATTCACTTTCAATGCCAAAAACTAGTTTTATAATGGATTCTAAATTTTCCATAGAGCATCATCAATCAAACTAACATTTCTAATCCAAAGAAAGTTTTTTGCAATGAAAAGTTTCAAGTAAGGGAAATTCTCTTACATTTCTTAAAAGTATGATGCATCTAAATAACACTTTAATTTGATAAAAAGCTTTAAAATTGCTACCTTAGCATATAAATTAAATTTAGACAAAGATGATAATAAAATTTTAAATAACCAATGTTTGTAATAAATTTTATGACATAGCAAATACTCAAAACTATTTTTGAAAGAAATTGAAAAATTTGTTGCTTGGAAAAGATTAAACCATAAAGTTTTCCCTATCCAAAACCTTACGAGAACCTATCTTCAACAATTAGTATGGTCCTTGTTATGAAATAGGTAAGATTGTGGCTTTGAATCCTTGCCCAGGAAGCTGGTAAGATGGAAACAGCTTCCAAAATTGGGAAACTTTAGAAAACCCTGGGCCATAAACTTTTGGTAATGTTTCCTGCAAATGTGAAAACATTTTTAGCAGTGTACAGCAATTTTCTAGGAGCTTAAAATGTTGCTAGCATCCGAATCAGCTTTCCAGGATATTCCTTAAGTTTTCAATACAATTTCCTTAGTTTTTCTTGAGTTTCTGTTAACAATTTCCGAGAATATAAGGAATGAAATGATTATAGATGGATAATTACTTTCAATGAGTTTTGATTCATTATGATTTAGCATTTATGGCTACCCTTAATGGTGCTATAACCAGCCATTATTTAGAGATACTGAGGTACGTTAATTGTAATCTGTAATTTGAACCTTGGTTGGGTGCTTCTAGCTAGTGACTACAAGATGAATTAGTTGTTATCAGTCATGACCACCCTAAATGCTACTACAGTCAGTTCTCCTGAAATGCTACTATAATCAAACCTCTTAGAGCAGTATTTTGGGACAAAATGACAGCACTTTTGTCGCTTGAACCTCAATTGGGTGGGAGAGTACCTTATGGTACGAATTTGATCAAGCCGCTTGTGGGTTTTATTCAGGATTATAGGTTGGTTCAAATCCAACACAAGAAGTATGGTGGGCCATGGTCTAGTGGCAAGGCAGAGCAATTGTTGTAATGATGACCCTGGTTCAAGGCTATTAGACATGCTCAGGTGCTAAAGTGATGGTGTTAAGCCAAATAATCATCTAAGCTTGATATGCATTGAAAGATGATCAATGTTACACCTAATGGCAATATAAGCTTGGTGTATTCCATGGGTGTCATGATCTAAGCTTGACAGTGCACTCCCTATGCATTGAAAGATAATGGGTGTGTGTTAAGCTTAATCATCATCTAACCTTGATGATGCTTTTTAGTTTTTTATCATGTATGAAAAAGGTGGGTGAGTGTATAAGCTTGAGAGTGCTTTCCTCATGTATTCAAACATGGTGGGTAAGTTTAAAGCCTAATCATAACCTAAGTTTAATGGTCCACTCCCTATGCATTGAAGACAATATGTGTGTTAACCATCATCTAAACTTGATGATGCTTTTCTCGTGTACAAAAAATGGTCTGTTAAGCCTAATCATCACCTAAGCTTGACATTGTACTCCCAGTGCATTAAAAGACGATGGCTTAGTGTTAAGGCTAATCGCCATCTAAGCTTGATGGTGTATTAAAGAATTCCCTGTGCTAACTGTTATCTAAGCTTAATCGTGCAATCTCCATATGTAATCTAAACTAGATGGTTCATTCCCTTTGCATTACAGAAATATTTGCTATCATAACTGCTTGAAACCTTAAATAAAGAAAAACAAACAAAGCCAGGAGACTTTATTTAAAAACTGGATGGTCATTAGAAGCAATCTTCTAAATAAGCCAAACACTCTGGTAGGTCATGAGACCAATTTTGCTAGACAATGTTACAAGTCATCTTATCTCATTAGGAGATTTAAAGGCTGTAAATGAATATCACCACTAAACAAAAACTAAGTCATTAAACTTAAATTCTATTATAATGCAATCCTAAAATAAACTCTATTATAATGTAATCCTAAATGCTTAAAACATTTCAGCTGAATTAGGGAGGATCATTGCTGCACCTTTCATCTTTTTAGCAGACTTCATCAATGCTAAGCTGCCCGGGTTGGTGGGACCTTTTGTTAAAACAGTCTTATAGAATTTATGATTTACATTTCTGCTATAACTAACAACATATGATTTTCACCAACTTACCAGGGTAAACCCCCATCAACCAAACACAATTACTTCAGTTAAGCCATGTAAACCACATTGTCATACAGACCAAAGTTCAAACTACATTATGACGACCCACATTTTTTTCTGTCTATAATTAAAATATCCATTATGATAACAGACATAATGGAAAAAATATGTAGGCAAGGTTTATAATGTACCTATCGAGATAGGTGGCAGTGTTCTCTGACAGCTGACGGGAAATTTCGTGAGGCATTCTCTTGACGGGAATAGAGAAAATCCCAATTGCGAGCAAAAACAACAGAAAAACTGATAGTAATGTAAAGCGGAGGAGGAGACGAGGGAGAGTGTTGTTCATCGATTTGTACGATTTACGAATGCGCAACATCTCTTTTGCCATAATTCTTTTTCCCGTCAAATGAAGGAAAGCAGCCATTATGATGTATTCTCCAAGCTACCATTAACACAGTCCGTTTAGTGTATAGGATTATATATTCATCGCAAAACAATTGGCTCCCCTTGAATTTATCAAAACCCATGACTTCAAACTACTTTTGAACTGTGTTCGCCTTCTATTTTACGCCATTTTGACGGAACTGGTCAAATAATAGAAAATTAGCAGATTGATGAGGTCAACCTGGTTTTTTATTTTCAGTGGGCATGGCGGATTTACTTACTAGTTTATGTTCATATGGATTTTGAATTGAAATTTGAGGTGACCAAATTCCACTGGCGAAAGCTGCCGTTATAAACAGTCCGCCACGGTTTTAAGTTGTATTTTTTTGGGTTGTTGGGCGAGTTTGTATATTCGTGACTTCTATGAAATAGAGTAAAGAAATGGGTACAATCCTTTTTAGGTTAATTAAATAAATCTAAAATCATTTTATTTTTTTGGGTTGATGAGGACCTTATGGCCTTTGTCATTTAAGTATAACACCGTTCACTATTTTATTTATTTAAGATTATTTTATTTTTATTACTTAAGACTTATTTTGTAGTTTTAATTTAAAAAATATATATGTATATATGTCATTGTGTTTTAATATAGATATTTAAATACATTTATTTGGAGAAGCTATTTTATTTACTTAAGAGTTACTTTTTTTTAATTTTAAAACTATTTATTTTATTTTATTTGCATTGTTTACTTTATTTTAATTTTTTAGTTTTGTTTTTACTTTGAAAAGTGTAGTAAACATTTTGTTAGTGTGTTGTTGATGCTCATTTCTCTCTTTACACTAAAGCTATCATACGTTCTAATGTTCTTATGTAGATCCAGGTGCAAGCTAGTAAAGTTGCATTGGAGGTTGCTCATCTCAAAGAGCCGCTGGACCACTTGGGAAATGCCTCCTACATTGTTGCTAGGGTTCCTCCTGACTCTACCTCCCCAAGAGATCCTCGGCATGGGTGCAACCATTCTACCAGACGTAACTGTGGATCTCACTCCCATGGTCCCCAACCTCAGAATTCTAGGGACTCTGTTGCTCTTGGAGGATGGTCTCAGCCTTCCAAGACGCCCTCTGCTTCCTCTCCTGGGCATGGGGGGCTGACTGGCCTGACACAGGCAAGTTTCCTCATTTACAACTTGCTATTTCTTCAATTCATGCCCAACAACCCACAAAAGAGAATCATGAAGAAGAAGAAGAAGAAGAAGAAGCTCTCACTGGCTGGGAGTCGATTGATGATGCTACCCCTGGAGATGTGTGGGGAAAACCTAATGATCAAGTTGCACCCTCTATTGGCATTGCATTAGTTGCTTAGTGCTCTATGGGCTTGGCCCTTTTAATTGTTCATCTTTGTTTTGGACTTTGTCCTATTAGACTTTGTGGGTGTGCCTTTTTACCACCCTACCCTTTTTTGTGAATATTGTACTATTTTTATACACTTAATATAGAGTTTAATAGGGAATATTCATTTTTTTTTAAAGTGTAGTAAATATTATATACTTGTATGTTAGTGTTTTGGTTGAACACCTCCCAATGTAATTAATTTATATTTAAATAATAAGTTAGGATTTAATTAATTGTAATAAAATGATTATTAAAAAATTAAATGAGGAGGGGTCAGGTATGTTTCAGGAATTATGATTAAGAAATAAATGTTAATGTTATATAGAATTAAGTCATCTTGACCTAAACAAATAATGCGTGTAGTTTGATTAGTCTTAGGTTTTAAATAGTTATGGAATTTCGTGTGGGTTGAATTTGCACCCCATGGGGTTGAACCCAAGCTCTTGCAAAATGATTTACCTATTGAATCAATCGTGTAATTCGTATGCAACCAGTTTCGCTTTGATCATTAATTTTTGAAGATGCATAAGGGTTGACATTTTGTTAGATTGCAAGGGTCAAGTTCTCCTTAGTCAATCCCCTTGATAGACCAACTTTACGACCTCTGGTGAATATCAAAGATAGCACTCTCAAACATATAGGTGTCCTAGATGCAAGCATCGATACAAATGTGTTTGTTTCTATGTTCTATAGTGTTTTGGGAATGGGGACAATGGGATGATAGGGATGCATTTCAGGGACAACAGTCTAGGGGCCATTTTTTGGAGATGGTAGTATAAAAATATATATAATTATATAAATATGAATTTTTAATAAATATATAGGGATACTCAAGTTTATAGAAGTTTAAATAATATTGAGTAACAAAATTAAGATGGTGACAATAGAGTAGCAACAATAAATATATCATGACAACTATATAACAACAATAAATATTAAATATATCATGATAGCAGTAATAATAGTATAATATTAGAAATAAAATATATAATGATTTAGATTCATAGCTAATGATATAACACTAACATCAATAATAATATAATTTGAATTTATGATTTCAGTTGTTCAAATTTTAAAGCTTTTGATAGACTACAACATAAAAATATAGTACTACTACTATGTACAAATATGCCATGTCTGGGCTATCAATATCAAAAGAGCTATCCATGTCACTATGTGGTTGAAGTTATGGCTCGTCCAATGGAAATCCAACTAATCTTGGTTGCACCCTAACATCTTCAAGATCAACATCCCAACGTGTTGCGAGAGTTTATTGATATGCAATAGTCTATCAATCTTGAAGTCTTAAGGCACTATGAACTACAACTAGTTTCTCTGCTCATCTAGAGGTAAGCTTGTTCCTCTTAATTGAGTGGATGAAGCCAAAGGTGGACCAATTCCATTATGTAGCATAGGAACTAGCAATCTATGAGAGTAGATGAATGGTAAGTTGTTTCACCTCAGGTGTGTCCTTCCCATGAAATTTCCACCATTTAATAGGGATTTTTTGTGTAATTGTGTCCATATCCATCCTATTCTCTAGTTTGTTGAATGTAGGACCCTAAAGATCATAAAACTGAAGCCTCTGCTTCTCAAGTATGGTTACATCCTCAATGCTATAAATTTTATGAAGGGCCTTCATAAACCCTTCCATTACCGCATCATTCTCAGAAGAAAGAACTCAACTAGGTCTAGGTGTGTACCACTTGGGATTAGGATAATAGGTAGCCATATGAAGAAGGTTGTTCATTGTGTTTGACGTCTTCGTGAAAATAAGTCTAATATGCTCTTCATAGAATTGTAACCCAGGATCCTTGTCATGAATTGCTTATAACCTCATTTGATCAAGTATGCTATCAAAAGTCTCATAAATCTCTTCGAGGCTAGGAGAGACTATATCGGCATACTTAATTACCTCCACAATCTAGGTGATATGATAGAGCAAATATATCTACAAGCAACATTTAAAAAAATAAATGACATTAACAATATTAAAATTTAAATAAAAAAACAAAGTACAAACATATTAAGTCAAAATTTCTTACATGAAATTAGACCACTAAGCATCATCAAGCACCCTTTATCTCACCTTCTTCCCTTCTTTTGTCTTTGATTTAGTCCACTTTTTTCACCCTCCACAAACCACCATGTATTGTAGAGTATCTTGCACCTCCAACGCCCTCTCCAGTAAAATAAAATAGCTAGCATATCTAGTCTTAATTAGTTTGAGGAATTCGTTCTTTGGAAATTATCAAAATAATGCAAGTGAAGTGTGGTGGTTATATACAAATGTTTGTATGTGTTTAGCTTCAACCATTGTTGTCTTCACCCGATCTATTTTTTTGTCTTTCAAAGCATTATTCAAAGCATAAACACAACATGGAGTCCAATAATATGTCTATAAGAGCTCTCAACTATCAAACCAACTAACTTAGAAACATGAGCTAAATCCATCATAACTCACCCAACATTAGAATACCCAACCTCCTTTATGGCCTCCTTAAAAAATCCAAAATGGTATAGTTAGAAATGAAGGAAACAACAACCCGAATGGAAATCTAATTACAATATGTTTATGATCTTAAAGTAGTGTAATATGAACATAGATTGCATACGGAAATGAAATTACAACACAGAAATAAACACCATAGTAGAATAAACCATATCAACACCAGATATAACATGGAGAAAATCCTTTTGGTTAAAAAACTCCACCAAGAAAAGAGGCTCAAGTTGTATTATCTTCAAAATCTAAAATACATAATACATGCACTTCCTCTGTCTCTCCAACCTTCAATTTGGTAGAACCTATGTACAAGAAAACTATGATCTATGTATAAAACATACAAGGCGTTGTATTTAGAGAGGTATTTCACTCCCCAAACTAGGCATCCACTTTCTCTCACCTTGGATACTCCAACATGCAACATTAAATGACCTCTTACAAGCTCATAACACTTGTCAATAGTCAATCATGTAAACTTGGGCATCAATGGACAAGAATAGGCACTTACGGGGTAATAAATGATGTCATAACTATCATAGATTCTGTCATAGCACCCCCCAAATAGCATCTTTCCAATATGGGTGCCTAGAGCCAAGAATAGTAGCTTACAATTCAAATATATGTCATAAGTTATCATATTGTCATAGAATCTTATGACAACTTATAGCTGTCATAGATTCTCTTACAACCACTTACCAACTTTATGACGTGTGTCATACAAGCCAAATATAGTTGATTCCTCCAAGATGGCGCCTACCCTCAATTAGTCTTGATATTTACAAATACCATCAGTAAATGTTGCTCCATAACTATTATTGGTAACTCTAGAACTTACCGATGTAGTAACTTCGTAATTAGTGTCCCGGTGAAACTTGTACATCCCTTATGGGTGATTTACAAATAATATTAGGAATAATAATTACAAGGATTTACAAGGTTAATGGCACCTAAATCCTATAATTCTCCCACTTGACATTATACATTGTAAATACCCATAGGAAATTATAAAACAATTAAGTACAAGAAACAAGGGCCATGGCCTCTCTATAACAAGTAAACTTCTCTGTGCTCACAGGTTTGGTTAAAGTATCTACAAAATTCTCCTAAGTGTCTACCTTCTTCATCTCAATCTATCCACTTGCAACCATTTCTCGAACAAAGTGATAATGTACATCAACATGCTTAGTCTGAGCATGATACATAGGATTCTTGGCCAAACAAATAGAACTTTGGCTATCACAACCAATATAAATGACCTTGCAATCAAAACCAATACATGTACACAATCTCCTCAACCAAACTGCCTCCTTAGAGACATGGGTAGCAACCATATACTCTACTTTGGTGGTGGACAAAGCAATCGTGCACTACCTTTTGCTCATCAAACTCATTGTTCCTCCAAACAAAGTAAACACATAGCCACTAGTGGACCTCTGACTATCCAAGTCACCTGCCTAATCTGCGTCAACAAAACCATGTATGTCCAATGTATTTTCTGTAGGAGTCCAGGACAACACTAAGAGGGGGGGTGAATCAGTGTTGTGTAAATTTTTAGATCTTTTTGTAAAATTTAGCTTTCAAGACACAAAGAGAGAAAGATATCATTGATTTATGCACATGACTGAGAACAAAACCTCATGAGCAAAGTATTAACATACACACATACCTGGGGTAGAAAAACCACTCCAAAACTGCCTCACTGGCTTAACCTTGAAAATATCTTTACAAGCCTCACTGGCTGATGTGAGTGTCTCACTGACAAATGGTCTCACTAACCTACAAGCCTCACTAGCTAATACAAGGCCTCACTGGCATAAACAATCACCATCACTAAAACATAAAACTCTGTGTGCAAGAATTGTTTGCTAATCAATCTAATTTGCACCATTATACAACCTATGTTTCATCATACACCCTTATACCTCCTATTTGTTTTTCAAGTCAAGAGCATACAAAACAATTCCTTTTACACACCTTTACAACACTTTTATCTCTACAAATTTGATTCACCTAATGCATATTCACTGGCATTTTATCTTCATGCTTGATTTGATCCTGTCAATGTCATTCAAGTTGTCATCAATTTTTCATATCCATTCACATCCATTTCAACTATATTATCAAATTATTTCATCACTGATCTGCACACCCACAAATCGAAACACCTGTAATGTCATTAAATATCATATAACCTTTCGCATTCAATTCTTCTCTACTTTTTCAATTTTACTTTCATTTTCTTCTTTTCAAAAATATGTTTTGCCTGTTCAATTTCATCTTCTGCAAATCTTCATCTTTTTTAAATTAAATGTCTTCAACACAATATTTTTAATCTTCCCTTGTAGAAGAAAATAAAATCTCTTTGATCATCTTCAAAAAGTCTCTTCATATTCCTTTGAAGAAAATACATTTCCATTCCCATCATAAAATATTCTTCAACCTACAAGAATAAAAAAACATATGCAAATTTATTTTCTTCTCTGCATCTTTTTATATTCTCTATAAAAAAAAATGAAGCATGATCCTCATGTGGCCATCTGGAGAAAAATCTTCCAAGAAAATCATCCCATAAAAGGCATTCATCTAAAAATCAAGTCTCCAAAAAAAACAAATAAATCTTCAAATAAATCTTTTTCCCAAAAAGAAAACTCCTTGAAATACTCAACAAACTTGCCATAATGAACTCCTCAAAAATCTTATAAAATTCACTTTACTTGATGTCATCTCTTGAGGCCATCAAATTTGGAGGAAAAAACAAAGTTTCTAATTTTTAAAAAAATAACATCTTTTTCGGGCTCTCCAAAGTCATTCACATATAAAAATCATTTTTTTTAAATGTCATAAATACATGGTTCAATAGAATAAAGTTTCTTATATTAAACACCACGTTAGGATTTATGTGGTGCTCCCTATACCACATATACCTTTTCAAAAAACATTTGATATCCTTTTTTAAAAAACTCTAAACACTTTCCATGCTTTTTCATGAATCGAGCTCCCCTTGGAATATTCGATGCTCTTAAAAAATATTCATAACTTAAAACAATTTCCACCTCTTCTTTATAAAAGAATCGGGCTCCCCTTAGAGTAAATCAATGTTTCACATAAATTCATTATGGACTTCTAAAAAAATTTCAAACTTAGCCTTTTAAACTTTCGACTTTTTTTTATGGCCCCTTTTTAGCGCTCAAACTTATGAAAGAATAGGGTCGGTTGTAGAATGTCTTCAAAGCCCTTTAGACGGTAATATTTAAGTGAATTACCTTTTATTACAGGTCACCACAATGTTAAACCATAAAGAGCTCTTTACTCTCGACAGGCTAGGAAGTGATGAAGACTTAGGTTTGAAGGTATGAAGAGAGTTAGGATTTACATCTTTTAAGCCCTAGCTGATAAATCATTTAAACACCTTCCTCTAAAAAAGATTTTGATCTTAATTTCCTTATGAATTTCTGCTTTATGAATCTGGAGTACTCAAGAAAGGCAAAGACATTTATATGAACACATTGATGCATAATCAACTCAAAATTTTCATGCAAGAAGTTTGAACACATGAACTTCTCCATATGTTGAACTTAATGCAAGTTACTCAACAACCCTTGTATCTATCCTTCCATACTTTATCATACCCTGTCTATGCAAAGAACATTAGGAACCTTTCTTTATGCTTCAATACTGACTAAATAAATTTGTCTTTGATTTCCACCAACACTGACAATCATGACAACTTGAGAGTAACCCATGATTAACATGAACATCAGCCTGATCAAATACAACAACCACTGCATGAAAATATCAACAAGATAATTAAACTAAAAATCTCCATAAGATGATCTTGATCTTGATGTCCTGCAAGAAGCAAAGCAACACTTTCATACAAAGAGGTTTGATATTTCTCTTCTCCATTTTCAACTGATCTTCCCATACCTTGAAGTATGTCACTTTATACCTTGAAGTAACCAAACACTTGCACCTTATCAATGTAACCAAACCAATTCAAGAATATCAGCTCCATCTTCAAATGAGTAGCACACACATTACTTATTTTTAGATTACCTCTGTCACTATCAACAATAATCATAAAGAGAATACATGATGATATGACATCTCACTTTGTCCAACTCCTAATAACATATGGCATGTAGACCAAAACAATCCTCTTGAAGAAGACATTCTCTAAACACCAACTGAAACAACCCTACAAGAATTTATGATGATGACATCCATAATGAACCTGATTGAAGACCACATCTGAATTTACCTCAACCATATGAAGTTCATGATGAATACCTGATCAACCATCTCCTAAACAATGAAGCATATGAAACAATAACAAATCAACTAACAAGTAGCTTGATCAACAATCCACCAATACTGACACTACATCCTGAAATATGACATCTTGTCATATGAAGACCAAACACCTTTTTGACATCAATGACCATCAATGACAATTAATCACCATCATTCTCCACACTATTAATACCAGAAAAAACCAAATAGTAATCAGAAGTGCCAGCTAAATATCTAAATACCCTCTTCACATAATTATAATGCTATCTACCAAGGGTAGACATATTTGGCCTAGTACAAACCATTACATACATCAAACTCCCTACAACACTAGCATGTGGCACATTAGTCATATCCTCAAAATCATCTTCACTCCTCGGACACATATCTAATGAAAGCTTAGTTCTAATGGGCAAATGAATTCTAACCGAGTTACAATCCTACATGTTAAATATTTGCAAAATGGTATTCACATACTTACTCTGAGATAACCAAAGCTTTATGTTACCTCTGTCCCTCCTGATCTCCATACCCAAAATATACCTGGCTGCTCCAAGATCCTTCATATCGAATGTACTTGAAAGTTGGACTTTCAATTCACTGATCATACCCTTAGTATTGTTGAACAATAACATGTCATCAACATACAATGCAATGATTAGTATAGAATCACCAATACAATGAATGTACACATAGTGATCCTCCTCACTTCTAACAAAACCCAATTTCAAACAAATGAATTAAACTTCTGGTACCACATTTTGGGGGACTATTTCAGACCATAAAGAAACCTCTTCAATCTGCAAACCCAATGTTCTTTCCCTTTTACCTCAAACCCTGTAGGTTGTTGCATGTAAATTTCTTCCTCAAGATCTTCATGCAAGAACACGGTCTTAACATCCATTTGCTCTATTTCCCAATCAAAAATTGCAACAATGGATAAGATAAATCTAATAGAAGTTAATTTAGCAACAGGAGAGAATATTTTACCGAAATCAACTCCCTCTCTCTAGGAGTAGCCCTTGGCTACTAGTCGAGCCTTGTACTTCTCCAATGAACCATCTACTCCAAACTTCTTCTTGAAGACCCTCTTGCAACCTATGACTTTTCTTCCTTTAGGAAAATGGACAAGATCCCAAGTGTTGCAAGAGTCTAAATCCATCATCTTCTCCTGCATGGCTAACTGCTAAGACTTACTATCATCTCCATGAATAGCTTCCCTGTAGGATCTAGGCTCATCGTTAGTACTCAATAAAGCAAATATACAATGGAAATCTGGTGGGCTATACCTGTCAACTAGGTTCCGTTGTCTTGTGGATCTCCTCAAGGGTGAAATAAGAGACTCTTCTAGTTCTTATGGATGCTCAACTTCTTCTATAACAACAAAATCTTCCTTGTCAGAACTAATTCAGCTTGAATCTTCTTCTTCTTCACCCCCTAATCCATCATTATGTTCTACTAGTTGTGCATCTTCCTACTATAAATCAAAATGCACTACCTTTAACCTTTCTTTCTCTTTTGACTGTTCAGGTTTAGAAATAGCTCTAAGTTCCCTAAAATAACATCTCTAGAGAAAACAAATTTTCTAGTTAGAGGATCCCAAATCTTATAACCTTTAGCATTCTCACCATATCCAATGAAGATGCATTTTTGTGCTTTTGGATCCAACTTCGATTGCTTTTCTTTAGGCACATGAACAAAAGACTCAGCCAAAAACCCTTAAATGTGAAATAAAAGGTTTCTTACATGTCCACACTTCATAAGGTGTCGAATCAAGAGCCTTATAAGGAGTTCTATTAATCAAGTAACAAGTAGTACACACAACCTTTGCCCAAAAACATTTCTCCCACTGTGAATCACTCAATATACTTCTGGCTCTTTCCATAATTGTTTGGTTCATCCTTTCTACAACACCATTCTGTTGTGGTGTGTACGGAGTTGTCTTTTATCTAATTATACCTGCATGCTTACAAAACTCATCAAATTTCTTAGAGAAATATTCCCCTCCATTGTTAGATCTTAATATTTTTATCTTTAATCTCGATTGGTTTTCAACTATGACTTTAAAGTCCTTAAACTTAGTGAAAACTTTATATTTGTGTTTCAAAATAATGAGATTTTATGATAGAGTCATTATCTACAAGTCCAAACACATATGAATGAATAATCTCTAACTTCTCTTTTGCTCTATTACTTCCTAACGAGAATAATGTTTTGTTTTGTTTACCAAACACACAATGCTCACAGAAATCAAAGTGCTCATCAAAATAAGAGAAACCATCCAACAAATCTTTATTCTTAATTGTTTTTAAAACATTATTACTTGTGTGACCCGATCTACGGTGCCACAACATACAATTGTTTTCATAAGCCTCAAAAATATAAGAGGAATTACAAATTGTACCGGCATCTAGCCTAAACAAGGTTCCCAATCTTTTCCCCTTCACTACCACCAAGTTTCCTCTCACCAATCTACAATCATGCTTATCAAATGTTATATGCATTCCCAAATCATTTAGCTTCGAAACTGAAATCAAATTTCTAGCCAATCCAGGAACATGCAAAACACCAAGGAGAGTTTTAATTCTCCCATCACTAAAACACAACACTACCTTGCCTTTTTCCAACTATCAGATATGTAAAGTTGTCCCCAAGATACACTTTACATCCTTCATACTCTTCATATGTGGAAAACCATTCTTTATGTGGGGTCATATGATATGAGCATCCTAAGTCAACCAACCAATGATCATTAGAAACAACATTGCATGCAAAAAGTAAAACATCTTCACCTACATTTGAGGGCTTATCAGTAGCAGAATCCCACTATTTATTTGGGTTTCTACATTCCTTTTTCACATGCCCTCTTTTTCTGCAATTCCAACACTTAACTTTGTTCTTCTTTCTAGGAGTCTTAGAATGACCCTATTGGGTGAATATTTTGTCTTCAACTAACTGAAGGCAAAATGGTTATATCAACCTCAGTGTAATGAGATAAATCTCTCCTCTCAGCAAGGGGAGGTTCCCTATCAACTATCACAAACTTATTTAAACTAAATACTATCTTAGGGGTGAGACCATATCATCCATTTTTCTTTTTTCAAAAATGATGTTTACAAAATGAAAGAGCACTTTCTCGATACAAATTTGAATAACCAAGAAACCCACGAGAGCACAAAGTCTATTGTTGCTCCTTTTACTGATTTATGATTTAGAACTAAGTAAAATAAGGTGCAGCTCAAAGTCTTCACTGAATGCTACGATAAAACATATGATCACAAAAGATAATAGCAGCTCAAAGTCTTTCCAATATCTTTTACTTCAAAACACAAAGTCACAAACTAAAGATAATTGTTGTAGCACAAAGTCTCCACAATCAGCTTTAGAACATCTCCTAGATTATTCACACTCACACTACAATTTGATCAAGTAGATAAGATAGTATTAGGAAAAGGACATAAGAACAATTTTCAATATGCCACAAGTTATTTCAACACAAAGATTAAACGATCACTTGCTTTTCTATTCACTTGATAAAATTTGATTTACAATTTGAACACAAAGTCTCAAAATGCTCTTCAATTTGGCATAGTTTCGCTTCAATAACTAAAAGATGATATTTACAATGGGGGTCCTCTTTATTTATAAGAGGAACCGAGAGCAAAAATAGGAAAAGAAAAACTAACTATGACTTATTCAACAAAAGAGTCCTTTTTGACTTGGGACTTCCTATGTTTTTACATGTAATTACATATGAGAAAAGTACACGTAAATATGTCCAAAATTATTTCAAAAGTACATCTGAAAAGTAGAAAATAAACTAAGTAATGGAAAAGTTGCTTCAACTTGTATTACCTTCTTTCTTCATGTGGCAATCATACATGGTGAATGTTGCTTGCATCCCAAGACTGTTTGGACTAACCGTGTTCTTGAAAATCATCCGAGCTCTAACTATTGCATTTCTGACCGTGGTAATTAATTTTGCGTGACTAGTTAACTTGGCCTTCAGATTATCCAAAGTTAACTAATTGTCAAGAATATTATTCATGGAGGCCACTGAAAATGTTTTGTCCTCGAACTCTTTTTGAAACATATTTTCAAATTCCTGGATCATCTCTTCTGCAGAAAGAAATTGATTATCCTATGACACCAGATTGCACGGCAGCTCCTCCAACTTATTCAAAAGACTAACATCACTTTGCTCACTTAGTTTCCTTGCTGTTTCTAGATCATTGATCAAATCTTTCAGCACACGACTCCAATATGTCAATGCCTCTTTGGTTTTAGTATATGAATCCCTATTTGGAATGACACCAATTGATATCAGAGCGCTTATTTTCAGCTTTCTCATCTCTATCCACTTATCATGATTCTGTTCTAGATGCTCAATATTCTGAGAAATAACATCAATCAAGTCATCAAGTTCTGCCCTTATTTTCTCCATTTTGTCTATTTTCTCAGCTAGCTCTGTAAGAAGAGAAATTCCTTGTGTGTGCATCCTTTCCAAGTATTCTTCAAGTACTCTTCCCTTAAGATGAGTCTTTTTAGCTTTCTGGATGATAGGATCTTCTACAGAAACGGCCTCAAGAGTCACTGATTCTGAATTCAAAGTAATTTTCCTCACCACTGCAGTCAACTATTCAACCATTACTTTGTAATGATCATTTCTTTTTCTTTGTCAAACTTCTGAATCATAATGTCCATTGCTAACTGCATGTCAGTCTTTTCACTTTCATGAGTTATTTTACCTAGCTCAACCCTAGAGATAGAGTAAATCATTCATACTAAAATTTTGTATGGTTGCATCTTGCGGAGGTCTTGCAATCTCTAGAAATTTGTGTCGTTTGTCTCTGAGCATTCTCGAAATAATCTTTGGCTTCTTTGGGGTCTTGGCTTTCGCAGGCACCAGCTTACTAAAATCAAAGTCATCTGGAGAGATGGCTTGTTTCTTCCTTTTTGGTGTGTATGCTGACAACCATGGAGGAAGCACAGATGTACTCACATTAGGATCTGTTTCCATTGTTTGTGTTACTAGATCTGCACTTGCACTAGAAGTAGAAACAATAGGTGGAGTATTAGTAAAAACTACACCTGACACATTCACATTAGAAACCTGTTCAAAATTCATTACAAAGTGATCAAATATAGAAGTATCCCCAATATCAAAAGATGAGGAGGACAAGCTAGGAATAGACTCTGAAGAACGAAGAACATCATCAAAAGTAGTTTGAGGATTGTCAAAAATTATTTTTGAAGGTGATGGAGATTCAGAAGAGGGGATGTCAAGGGGTGAAACAGACAGAGGAACTAAAACAGGTGTGTCAAACAAAGGAGAAGAGACTCTCGTTTCTTGTTGTACATTCTCCTGTGGAGACAAAACTTCCTCTCCTTGTCCTTCTGAAGGTCTATCTTCAACCTCCATTTCCTCGATAGCTGGCTCTTCAGTATTCTATTTCTCAATTTCCATATCTTCTATCTCAGATTCTTTCTCCACAACCTTTGACTTCTTCATCACAAATTTGATCCTGGGCTTATGTGGCTTGGAAGAAGAGGGAATGCCACTCTTGTTCTTCGTCCTATTCTCCACCTTTTTACCTGTTTGTTCTTGGGTTTTAGTCTCTGATCCCATAAGGAATTATTTCAAAGCAATTCCCTTATCTACTAGCCACTTATTGGTGTTAGCCAATATAGGTTCAAACCTTTTCCTCAGAGAAGTCAATTCTTTCTGAGACCATTGGATAGGAGGAGGAGGAGAACTAGCAACCTGTTCAATGTTATATCTAGTATCAATCAACTCTTCATCATCCACCAGGTCTTCACGAATATCAGCCAATCCCAGATATTTAATCTGCTTCAGAGATAACTGTTGGTAGGTGGCGATTGATCAGGAAAGTACTATACACTAGCCATGTATCCTCACTGGGGTTCGGGGCTGGGCCAGGCCCCGAGCGGGGGTTCGTGGGTGGCAGCCCTCGAGAAAAAAAATTTTAGGGCCGACATAAAAAATCCTATTTTTTTGTGACCAACATAAGAAAACCCTATTTTTTGTAACCGACAAAAAAAGGCTTGATAAAAAGCGGCTAAGGGTTAGGGTTTTTTGATATGGTATTGTAGCATTTGCAATGGTATTGAGTTGCAGGGATTGCTGGTTGTAATCTGTTTGATTTACTAGATAATAATATTGGACTCTCTGTTTGGTGGATGTAGCTCGAATTTGGGTGAACTACGTTAAAACTTGTCTCTCGCTGTTATTAATTCTGTGTATTTCCATTTCTCTGTTTAATCTTTATTTGCATTGAATTGATATCTTCTGCTAGCTAACCCTAACAAGTGGTATCAGATTAGGTTGTGTTCGATTATCATCTGCAGGAAAGTCTCACGGTTGAGTGGGAGTAATGGCGGATGAGGGTAAATTGAAGGTCGATAAATTCAATGGGCAGAACTATCAGTTATGGAAGATGCAGATGGAGGATTACCTCTATCAAAAGGATTTATGGATGCCATTGGAAGGAGTATCCAAGAAACTGACAACAATGTCTGATGAGGATTGGAATCTTCTTGACATAAAGGCACTGGGAACCATTCGGTTGTGCCTGGCACCATTGGTGGCATTCAATATAATGGAAGCGAAGACAACAGATGGTCTGATGAAAGCTTTGGCTAAATTGTATGAAAAACCCTCAGCCTCAAATAAGGTATTTCTCATGAAGCGTTTGTTTAATTTGACAATGGTTGAAGGTGGATTTGTGACATGTCATTTAAATGAATTTAATACAATTGTCAGTCAATTGACTTCTTTAAATGTAAAATTTGATGAAGAAGTTAGAGCTCTCTTGATTTATGTTCATTGCCTGAAAGCTGGGATAGTTTGGTAATGGCGGTTAGTAACTCTGTTTCTGGTTCAAATACCCTGAAATTTGATGATGTTATTGGTGTTATTCTGAGTGAGGAAATTCGTAAGAAAAGCTCAGGTGGATCCACATCAGGCAGTGTTTTGAATGCAGAAAGCAAGGGCAGATCAAAGGAGAGAGGAAAAGGTTCTGGAGGTCATGGGAAGTCACGAGGAAAATCAAGGGAGAAAAGATCCCAAACTAGAGGACAGAAGGATTGCTGGTACTGTGGGAAACCAGGTCATCTGAAGAAAGATTGCTAGTCTTAGAAAAATAAAGGAGACAAACAAGAAGGCAATAAGGAAGCAAATGTGGTAAGTAATAAATCTGAAGATGATGCTTTGATTCTTTCCCTAGATAATGCTGATGATTCATGGGTTTTAGATTCAAGGGCCTCATTTCATGCTACGCCCCATAGAAGTTATTTTCTTGATTATGTCCAAGGAGATTTTGGGCTGGTTTATTTGGGAGATAATGAACCTTGTCAAATTGTTGGAAAGGGAAGAATCAAGATTAAGTTGCAGAATGGGAATCATTGGCTACTACAAGAGGTAAGGCATGTTCCAAGGCTCAGTAGGAATTTAATTTCAGCAGGGCAGCTAACTGAACAAGGTTGCACTGTTACATTTACTGATAAAAATTGGAAGGTTTCAAAAGGTGCCTTAGTAGTAACAAAAGGTGTGAAAGTAGGCACCTTATATCTTTGTACAGGTCATACTGTTCCTTCTACTTTAGATGTTACAGAGGAAAAACAAACAGGTTCAGGAACAGTTGCTGTAGGTTTGCAGGAAGAGACTGGAAAAGTTGCTGTAGGTTCTGAAACAATACTGTGGCATAACAAACTTGGGTATATGAGTGAAAAAGGTATGAAGGTACTTCATTCTAAGAAAGTTTTACCAGGTCTGAAATGTATTAATATGAATTTCTGTGAAAGTTGTGTATGGAAAACAAAAGAGAGTCAGTTTTCTCAAGGATGGGAAGCAAAAGAAAATGAAAAGTTGGAGCTTGTCCATACCGATGTATGGGGACCGGCTCAGGTATCTTCTCTTGGTGGCTCTTGATATTATGTTACATTCATAGATGATGCAACTAGGAAGGTATGGATTTATTTTCTTAGGCAGAAATTTGATGTTTTTGAAACATTTAAAAAATGGAGAAGCTTGGTTGAGAATGAGACAGGGAAAAGATTAAAATGTCTCAGATCTGATAATGGCGGTGAGTATTGCAGCAAAGAATTTGAAGATTATTGTTCCTTTAATGGAATTCATAGGCAGAAAATAGTTCCAGGGACTCCACAGGAAAATGGAGTGATTGAACGCATGAATAGGACAATAATGGAGCGTGCAAGGACCATGAGATTGCATGCTGGGCTGCCCTTAAATATGTGGGCAAAGGCTATCAACACTACTGTATATTTAAATAACAGAGGTCCTTCAGTTCCTTTGGGCTGTGGTATTCCAGAGGAAACATGGACAGGTAAGAAGGTGAGTTATTCTTTTCTAAAAACCTTTGGCTATGAAGCTTTTGCACATATAGATTCTGAAAATAGAACCAAGCTGGTTGCAAAATCAAAAAAGTGTACCTTTGTTGGATATGGCATTGATGAATTTGGTTATAGGCTTTGGGATTTTGAAAATCAGAAAATTGTGAGAAGCAGGGATGTTATATTCAATGAGAAGGTGTTGTACAAATATTAGTTGCAGCAGCATGAGAAGAAAGAAAAAGATTATGTGGTGCTGGATGATACTCCAAATAGTGATGTTCTAGTGGTTCCTCATGCTCCACAACAGCAACCAGAAATACCACAAACTCCAGTGAATGTTAGACGGTCAACAAGGCTAAGTAGACCTCCTGAAAGGTTTTCTCCCTCTTTGTATTCTATTTTGTTAACAGTTGCTGGTGAACCAGAAGGGTATGATGAAGCTATGCAGGTGGATACACAGGTTCAGTGGGAGCATGCTATGAAAGAAGAAATGGACTCCTTGCTGAAAAATCAGACTTGGGAATTATGTAAGTTACCTGCAGATAAAAAGGCTTTACCAAACAAATGGGTTTACCAGCTGAAAGAGGAAGATGGAGGTAAGAAAAGATTTAAGGCCAGGTTAGTTGTAAAAGGATTTGCACAGAAAAAGGGCATTGATTTTGATGAGATATTTTCTTCGGTTGTCAAGATGACTTATATTCGTATTGTTTTAAGTATTGTGGCTACTAAAGATTTACATTTGGAACAGCTAGATGTGAAAATTGTCTTTCTTCATGGTGATTTGGAGGAGGAGATATATATGGAATAGCCCCAAGGATTTGAGGTCAAAGGTAAGGAGAAACAGGTGTGTAGATTGAAGAAGAGTTTGTATGGCCTGAAACAAGCACCTCGGCAATGGTATTTGAAATTTGATAGTTTTATGGCTGAGCAAGGCTACAGCAGGTGTAATTCTGACCATTGTGTTTATTTTAAGAGGTTGGATAATGACAGCTACATTATTTTATGTTTATATGTTGATGACATGCTTGTAGCTGGGTCTAACATGGATCACACAAGAGAGTTAAAACAACAATTAGCATAGTCATTTGATATGAAGGATTTGGGGGTAGCAAAACAAATCCTTGGTATGAAAATTTGCAGAGATAGGATGAACAGAAAATTGACTCTATCTCAGGCTGCTTATGTTGAAAAGGTGTTGCAGAGATTCCACATGGAGAATGCAAAAGCTGTCAGCACACCTTTGCTTAGTCATTTAAAATTGACTAAGGAGATGTGTCCAAAGACACAAGAGGAGGAAGAAAAAATGTCTAAGGTACCATATGCTTTAGTTATAGGAAGTTTAATGTATGCCATGGTATGCACGAGACAGGATATTGCACATGTTGTAAGAGTCATAAGCAGGTATATGAGTCATCCCGGATTGGAGCATTAGAATGCAATAAAATGGATTCTCAGATATTTGAGAGGTACATCCAATAAACATTTATGTTTTGGGGGCTCTAATACTAATTTAGCAGGTTATGTAGACTCAGATTTGGCAGGAGATATTGATACCAGGTGGAGTACTACAGGTTATGTCTTTACTGTAGGTGGGACATCAGTGAGTTGGATCTCACGGTTGCAAAAGGTGGTTGCTTTGTCCACCATAGAGGCAGAGTATGTCGCTGCAACAGAGGCGAGCAAGGAGATGATATGGCTGCAATCTTTCATGGAAGAATTGGGCACACAACAGGCTAACAGTTCTTTGTATATAGATAGTCAGAGTGCCATACATCTTGCAAAGAATTATGCTTTGCATTCAAAAACCAAACACATACAGTTGAGGTATCACTTTATTCGGTCGGTGTTGGATAATGGATAGTTAAGGTTGGAAAAGATACATATAGATGAAAATCCAGCGGATATGTTTATAAAGGCAGTGACAAGGGAGAAGCTAAGCTCCTCTTCAGCTTCGGTTGGTCTTCTAGACTGAAAACAATAAAAACATAACAGTAGAGTCCAGGGTGCTTATTTCCAGTGGGAGCTGCATGCGCAGCGGTGTCATCCAGGATCAGTCTCCAAGTGGGAGATTGTTTGGTGTGGAGCCTGATCAGTCTCCAAGTGGGAGATTGTTGGTAGGTGGTGACTGATCAGGAAAGTATTGTACACTAGCCATGTATCCTCGCCAGGGTTTGAGGCTGGGCCGGGCCCCGAGCAAGCCCCTGAGAAATTTTTTTTTAGGGCCGACATAAAAAATCCTATTTTTTTGTGACCGACATAAGAAAACCCTATTTTTTGTAACCGACAAAAAAGGCTTGATAAAAAGCGGCTAAGGGTTAGGGTTTTTTGATATGGTATTGTAGCATTTGCAACGGTATTGAGTTGTAAGGATTGCTGGTTGTAATCGGTTTGATTTACTGGATAATAATATTGGTCTCTCTGTTTGGTGGATGTAGCCCGAGTTTGGGTGAACCACGTTAAAACTTGTCTCTCACTGTTATTAATTCTATGTATTTCCATTTCTCTGTTTAATCTTTATTTGCATTTAATTGATATCTTCTGCCGGCTAACCCTAACAATAACCTGCTATAATCCAACTTTCTGATATCTTCTTCTATCCTCAAGTCCACCCAGACGTCCTCAACCATAGGTTCATGAAACTAGGTCTTCCTCTTGATCTTGTCTTTCACACCCCTGTAATCAAACCTTGGTCTTCATTTGAACTATTTCATGGTTACTAGTTGCATTTCAATTTCCATAGCTCTAGCCTTCGCAGTAGTTGATACTGAAAACCTACCAATTTCAACTAGAAATCTGAATCCTAGTTTCTTGAGCTCCATTTGCTTATTATGTACGACAATCATTTGTCTACATAATTCCATTAGAACAAGTTTGTCTAAAGGAAACCTTGGCAATATATAAGGATGACCTTGGAAAAAGCCAACCCTTAAATATGAGAAAGAAGGAAATTGTAAGAACATGCATCCATAATCATTCACCACTGACCAAGCTTCGTCTGAAACTATTCTTTTCTCCAACTGAGGGTCAAAAAGACATAAGAACACTGTGAAGAAAGCATCATTTACCCTCCTGAAGTGGTGAATAGAACCTTTCAATGTCAGTTGAGAATAGTACTGATATACAGGAACTACTCTCCTATCTCCTTCTGATGTCAAACCTGGAAAGATTCTCATGGAGGCTGCTATATACACAAGGTAAGAAGTCATATAGAATTTGAAGGTAGTGGATACCTTAGTCAATTGCTCATGTAGAGCATTGCTAATTTGTTTACCCCAAAAGACGGCTTGTTTACCTTGAAGTATTACCTTGATAAAAGGGTACATCCACTCATGAAAAAGTGAGGAAGAAGCCAGTCCCCTTATCCTGCTAAGAAGAGTTATAAGATCACCAACTTCTACAAAATCACTTCTGGGAAAACTCCTTGGCCACCTAGACAAGTTTGACCTTGAAGTCTTGATCCATTTAGTGTTAATTATCTTCTTAGCCTTCTCAAAAAATTTGTCATACTCTTTTTGGGCTTCAGCAAAATCTAGCTTTATAACTTTTGTAACAGCAGGACACATGAAAACTTTATCAATGAATTCAGGATCCAATCTGATTATCACATTGCCATTTGTATCCACCATTTCTCTAGTATCTCTGTTGTAGAACTGAGCACATTGAAGAACAAACTCTGTGTTATGAGCTGCCACCGGGAAGGATGACACCAAATGAATGTTGCTATCAATAATCTTCTTCATTGCAGAACTAGGATTATTAGACTTGGTTCTTTCCACAAATTCAGCCATGTCCACATGGCCAATCTCTGTATCTTGAATGTCATCGACATTGAAAGTAACCGAGGTGATTGGAAAAACACCCTGATACTTATACTTCATCGCTTTCGACTTCTTTGGAGACAACTCAGTCATCTGAAAAAGCTATCACCAGAAGGATGTTGGTGATGAGAGAAAATCTGTAGAAGAAATTGCAACAAAAATCCATGATCATGCAATTAGGGGAAATATTGGTAATCTGGGAAAATTGCATGTCGACAATCACGACTATGGAGATACGCTTGAAAGGGCTAGAGTGCAAGCAGGTCGAAAAATGGAGGAAAGTAGGTTTGGGGAAGCAAAATTGAAAATCTCTCAGAGTTGGGAAAATTTGAGAGAGTGAATGCATGGGCGGCAAAATTTGCCACCCTTGCATTAGAGGGATGTATTGCAAGTGTCAGGGCGGCCAATTTTGCCGACCCTGCAGGTAGGCTAAAATGCAAATGTATTGGCGGTAAAATTAACCGCTTTTGCATGTGGAATAAGTTCTTTATGTTCGAGTGGCAAATTTTACCGACATCGCATGAGAGGTATATTACAAGTGTTTGAGCGATGATTTTTACCACTTTTGTAGGTTGGATGTTCAAAGTTTTCTTCGTGAAAGGGTGGCGAAATTTGCCGCCCATACACCTTGGGATATGGCTTTCAAATGCATAAGCGGCAATTTTCACCGACTTAGCACTTATGCAAAAATTTATATGGAAGGACTTTGAGCGGCAAATTTCACTGACATTACATAAGACCAAACATAACTTAATATGTTTGAGCAGAAATTATTGTTGACTCAACACCTGTAATGGCTATGTAAGTTTTCATGCTTTAAGCAGTAAAATTTACCACTTAGGCACGTGTTGGTTAATTCTTCTCATAGGACATGTATCAGCGAACTCTTCCAATAAAACGTCGGCCAGAGAAGAATTAAGCAAAGACTAGGGTTTTAAAAATTACTCGAAAAGAAAGAAAAAACAAAATGAAGGACGATTTGCTTTAAAAACTTGAACAATACAATTTCAAGAAGACACAAACAATCACTTCATCAAACAAGAAAAAAAAACCTTAGAAAGGAAACAACAACAAAAACAAAGTTAAAGACTTACCTGTCAAAATGATTGAAACCCTAAACATGACCTTGATGACCTGAAATCCGTCTGAATCTGGAATCAACGCGGTCGAGCAGTCTAAGGAAGGTTTCGAGAGTCGATTGGAAGGTTTAGAGAAAAATAAATAACAAAATAAAATGAGTTTACACATTAAAAAGGTTTAAAAGGTAAGCTCTTAATGTTAACACGAGTGGCCATAAATGCCACTGAAGTTCGTGATCCTCAAGATCTTACTTGGGCGATGAAAATCGTCGACCCAACATGGCTATCCATAATGCAACGGCGGTAAAAATTACCGCCTATACATATTTCCTTCAATGAAGAACATGTAACGGCAGTGAAAATTGTCGCTCGGACATGTTTAAATAAAAGACTAACATGTAAAAGCGACATTTTTCGCTGAATCAACACAAAATTAAAAAAAAGGCATGCAAGAGTGGAAGATTTTGCCTCAAAATCTTACTAACACCCCGAAATGATCAAAATTGATATTTTGATCAGTTTTGCAACCTAATCAATTTGCACAAATTTTGAGGAACCAATTTGAGGGAATGTCGCAAACTAGTTTAGGATGTCATATGACTTCGCACGAGGCCAAGAGAACGTGTCTCGATTTGCGAACTTAGAGTGTAGACTATGAAATAGAGAAGTTTCGTAGGGGTTGTCTACAAAAATGAGCATAGCTAATTTTGAGAACAACAGACCCTTAGACTTGTCTTTAGACCCAAGCTTCTAGTCTCCTTTCGATCCTCTTTCCTTGGACCTTCTCCTCACATTGAGAGCCTCAGTGTTACCCACATAAGTCTTCTTCCTCATCTCCTGTGCCAACAAAGTTGCAACAAGGCGATCCAACTTCAGATCTTCAAGGTTAACAGTAACAGCAAGGATAACATTCTCCCAAGATTCAAGTAAAGAACAAAGTAGAAGAATACATTTATCTTCCTCTTCAACTGTAGCATCTACGAAATCAAGTTGACTCAAAAGTAAATTAAAATTATTCAAATGCTCTGCAATGGAATCACCCTCTTTCATTTTAACAAAAAATAATTTCCGCTTTAAATAAAGCTTGTTTACCATGGTCTTGGCTTGATAAATCTTACCTAATTTCTTCTAGAGTTTGAACGTAGTCTCTTCCTTCGAGACATTCAACATGACGAAATCTGCAAGACATAGTCAAATAGTTTCCCATGCCTTCTTATCCAACATTTCCCATTCTTCCACACTCACATCATCATGCTTCTTCTCTTTTATAATAGCCAACCAATGGTTTCTTTCCTCAAGCAAATCCTTCATCTTCAGCTTTCAGAATTCATTCCCCATACCGTTGAACTTCTCAATGTCCAAACAAGAGGTTGAAGCAACGGATTGAGCCATGAATACTACACAAGATCTGCAATAAAATATATATACAAGGGAAAGAGAGTAAATAATTAACATATAAGTTATAATACAAGACACATGGGGTGACCTTCGTTAGGAGTAATATTTGAGATATATACCACTAACCAAAATTAGAAAGGTGAAACCTGACAGGTTGAATAACTCAAATGCATCTTTTCTCAAGCCATGGAAATTTCATAAGGTTGCTACAATAGAATAGGCCATTAGTGCCTAAAATAGCACCGGATTTTAGTGCAATTGAGCTCAGAAATTGGACACTTTGTTCGGCGCAAAACTCGACGCAATTTTGCATGCTTACTTTCGCGCAGGATTTAGAGTCAACTTTAACGACGGATTTAGTGCTGACTTTTGTGCTGGAAAGCAACAGTCAGATTTGGTGCTAGATTTTACACACAATTTGGCTTCTGATTTTGCTTTTGGTTTGGCTTCCAGGTTTGCTTCTTGTTTTGCTTCTTGTGTTGCTTCTAATTTTGCTTCCAGATTTGCTTCAAATTTAGCACCGGATTTGGCACCCAGTTTGGCTTCTGATTTTGCTTTTGGTTTTGCTTCTTATGTTGCTTCTAGGTTTTCTTCCAGTTTTGCTTCGGGTTTTGCTTTCAGGTTTGCTTCTAGTTTTGCTTCCAATTTTGCTTCCCATTTTGCTTCCAAGTTTGCTTCTAGTTTTGCTTCCCATTTTGCTTCCAGATTTGCTTCCCATTTAGCACTAGATTTGGCACCCAATTTGGCTTCCAATTTGGCTTCTGGTTTTGCTTCTTGTGTTGCTTCCAAGTTTGCTTCTAGTTTTGCTTCAGGTTTTGCTTTAGTTTTTGCTTCTAGTTTTGCTTCAATTTTTGCTTCCAAATTTACTTCCCATTTTCCTTCCAGATTTGCTTCCAATTTAGAGTCAGATTTGGCTTCCACTTTGGCTTCCAATTTTGCTTTTGGTTTGGCTTCTTGTGTTGCTTCCAGTTTTTCTTCCGGTTTTGCTTCCAATGTTGCTTCCAATTTTGCTTCCAGGTTTGCTTCTAGATTTGCTTCCATTTTTGCTTCCAATTTAGCATTGGATTTGGTACCTAATTTAGCTTCTAGTTTTGCTTCCATGTCTGCTCCCAGTTTTGCTTCTAGTTTTGCTCTCAATCATGCTTCATATTTTGCTTCTTGTATGGCATCTAAAATAGCTTCTTTTTTGGCTTCCTAATTGACGCCAAGTTTTGCTTCCATTATGACCTCCTTTGTTTCTTTGGGTTTTGCTTACAATTTAACAAGATAATTATATAAAAAAATAAGATAATTATTATAAATAACAAGATAATTATTATAACATGATCATCATCTATAATTAAAACAAGTGAGTCAAATATCTATAATTTAATTGAATTTTACAACATCCATCCTGCAGTAAATTAAAATCATCATACATAATAAATATCCATCCAAAAATCATCGACCACTTTCAATATATATAAATTGACAAGTCAATATTGATAAGATCATCATCAGATATAACTAAAACGAGTGAAAGTCAAATATGCCAGTAGATTAATAACATGTCAAAATGATACATGTCCAACAGTCGACATAAGTCAAAATGATACATGTACAAATGATATAAGTAAAAATGATAAATTATGTAACTCAAAATGATACAAGCCAAGATGATACATGTCCAAATGATATAAGTCAAATTGATACATGTGAAAATGATACGACTCAATAATATGGTACTACAGGCCATGAAAATGATACATATGATAGTAACCATGAAAAAATTTATCATAACGATATATCAACAATGATCCATGATGTAGTCTATATGATCATGAATGTCACTGATACTACCAGAAACTGCCTCATCATCATCATCATCATCACCATTGTGATCATCATCATCATGACCGTCGTCGTCGTCGTCATCATCGTCATTGGCCTTGTTGTCTTCTGTATCTACATCATCATCATGCTCTGCCATGTGATCTATACCAGAACCAATATAATTTGGATCTATATCATCAGGGTCATCTTCATCTTCTGGAAGACCTGTGTTCTGCAAAAAAAACATTTAAAATGAAAAGTTATTTATTTCATGTAATAATTTGTTTTTTTGTTATATATCTAATATTCCAACATATGAAACGAAACCATAATCATATTACATCATATGAAAGTGCACATACCATAATAAAATTTTAAAAAAGTTACAGTTAATATGTCATTCCAATGATGTAAAACATGTAACAATTGTAATAAACGTTACTAAAGATCATAAAAAAAATTGTTATACAATTTAACTATCAACTATAAATTCTATTACATAACCTTAAGTGCCACAAATTGCATGGTCAATGTATGTTCTTTTTCACTATTAATCTAATAACCTGCATTAGACAGAAACATTAAAGAGTTTTTAAGTAGCAGTTGATTAAATTCTCTTACATGTCATCAATGAATGCATAGTTTTTTTTCAATAATTATTTATCTTAAGGTTCATCAGTAACCTTAAGATAAAGGTTTAATAGTTGTTCCATGGGGCATGTTTAACAAACCAAATGCAATTGTCAACTTTTCACCATGGTGGCAAAGAAATAATTCTTTTTCCAATCCTTCCACAGCATTAAGTAAATTCTTGAATCTGGAAAATACTTGCCACCTTCATCTTCCAAGCCAATTTCTCCAACTTTGCATAGGTCTCCTTTGTCTATGGATGTGATCTGTCTCCTACACAAAAAAGCATGTACCATTTTATGCCCTTCAATCCAACTGCATCCGGGCATTTTTTAATTCCTCTATCTTTCATCAATCTCCTTACCTCACCACACCTGCCCACTTGTGGATAGATGTTTGAGAGAAGAACATAAGTTGTCCAACATTTTTAGGATCCAAATCAAAAAATAGTGTTGCTGTAAATACTCCTAAGACTATATTCATATGTGATCTATAGGCACCAAGAAAACACATGCATACAACCAGCACAGATTTAACAAGTATCTCAATGATAAAGTTTAGGGTGTCTTCAAGATAGCCAACAACAGCAAGGAGGTCAACCATGCACGTAAACAGAGAGGCCCTAGTTAGCAGGTTGCATGGGGAGAAGGATGCTTCTCATTTTCAAGAATCCTAAGTCTCATTGCTACATATGTTGCTTAAAGAAGCGCCAATTTTAAAATAGGTAGTTGTTTTGTCACTCACTTTGTGCAATGAAATGACGAGAGTCGAGTCTCCTTATATCACTATAGATTTGCATACAACAACCTCCAATACAATAACACCATACAATGCACACTTAACTTTACGGTACCTTAGCCCAGACATGATGCTACAGAAATCTGAAGGTACCTCCTACTAAAGATGTCATGTCATAGACTAGATACCACTGTACAGTATATATCACATCTACAGTAACAATTTCCTTCCAAATGTAGGGTTACAGTCTATGATTAACATGCATAGACCTTTCTAGTGTTTACAAGATAATTCCTTAGTCAACACCATACTAGTGTCCACAAGATGTTTCCACAGTTAAAATAAAAAATTAATGCTACTTTGCAAACAATAAGCAAGCCTTCAGAGAGATTAAAGTTTCTATTTACATCCATGCACAATAACTTAATCAACCCTTAGGATTTTAGGGACAATGAAATAGAAGGTCCTATATTCCATTTATGAGTCCTCTATCCAAATGACGTAGTGATCACAAGTACATAATATCTACTATTACGTGGGTAGTGCTCAGACATTCAAACACAGGGAAGTCCATACTGAGATAAATTTGTTCACAAACAGTCTCCAATTTAATAAATACTAGATTGAAATCACATTTCTAATTTAGTGCAAGTCATTACAATGAACTCAAAGGTCATTGTCATCAAACCAATGCCTTCACAATAAACTATTGTAGTTACAAGTACAATACAACTATTGCAATGTTACACAATTGTATGCAATTGACAAAACCCATTCTTTCCAAGAGTCAACTGGTAATCAAATACAATCATGTTGTGTTGTTTCAACATTGTATTCCATTGTGGCTTCAGTAATGCAAACCTCATAACCTTGGAGGGAGTGTTGGGGGGCAAGTTGACTTGAACCAAGGATCTAAAACCATCCCAAAAGCCCACCTAGGAGTGGTATTATTAATCCCAAGAAGACCTTGCATCCACAATTGAGAGAGTGGACATTTATAGGTGAAATACCAACACCATTAGGGTTTAAACCATGTCAAAAAAGATAACCATGAACCAGGCCAGGTTTCCTCAAGACTCATGGTATGTTGCAATGATAGCATTCTAGCAATTCTAGCCAGGTTTTGAAACTCCACCTCAAACTGTGACCAAATTAATGTAGCTTCCTTCATGGTAGAAATCCAAAACACAATAACCAACAATTTGCCACAGTTCGTAAGTCCCATGATCTTAAGTCTGAACTCTCATAGTTAACAATATTTTCCTCATCCAAACCCTTTAGCATAGGCTTTCACAAGACCACATATAGTTACACAAGTTAAAGGAAATGTTTCACCAAAATGGTCAGTGTAATTTTACAAAAATGGATGACAAGGAGCTTTACTTCAAAGAAAGGTTATCTTAGTTGAAGAAGACCAGTCGGCGATTTGAATCTTAGTCTCCAACCCAAATAGCAAGACACTCAGCCAACATGATGAGCACACCCAAAGTCTCCCTTCCTCTAAATCACTTATAGTCCAACCATTAACCTTCCTTCCTCAACCCCAAGGCAAAAATAACAATTCCCCCCCAAAATGGTTCCCCACTCCTTCCTTTTCTCCCTCACATACCCCAAAACCAAGCACATTAAAGACTAGTACTTCCCAAAGTTGTTATGGCAGAGGAGAGTTAATGCCTACTGCTAATGATGGCTCCTTCTCAACAAAAAAAATGTGCATATTAAAATTTAAATGTCCACTATTATATTTCAAAGGTTTGAAATATAACCAACAATGTAACTGTAATGCATGCCCCCCTTTAACTCTTATAATAAAAAGGTTAGGAAACAAAGACTTGAGATAAACCCTTTGGTTTGTTCACTTAGGAGACCACCTGAAAACTCAATCATAACTACATCCACATGATCAACAAGAATGACAAGCGACCCTTGAATAACAATCCACTTGAGTCAAAAAGACAAGAAGACCAATAGAAACCAAACACAACAAATAGAGTACAACTGTAACTATTTGTCTCAAGTATCACTCTATAACGTCTTCAAAGATTATTGAAACTCAACACAACAATATCCAACTAAGTTATTTAAAATCAACCATCGATACCTCGTTCTCCATCTAGATTACAAAATCGGTCCACTTTTTGCTTTGTAACATTTCCTTTTCAAATTGCGTTGGTTGCCGGCCATATTTCTCCTCCTGTCAAAACATGGCACATGGACTAGTTAAACTAATTAATATGCAATCATTTACTTTTTCGTAGGAAATAAAAAAAATATCATTTAACATATTAAATATACTTACAAATGTATAGATCAAGGCCTGTAAACCTTTCTGGCCACTGTGATGAGTGGGACGAAGTTTGTCAAGCCTAGCCTTGGAGGCCTTGTCCTGAAACATATACTAATTCAATTTAGGTGAAGCACAAATAAAATTTAAAAATCATTTAATAAATTTGATATAATCTTATGAGAAAATTCAAATACCTGCGTACTCTCCTCACCGGACTTCCTCTGTGCATCGAACTTCTCATATGCTTATACAAGCTCTTTCCATACTTTGAGACTTACATCAATTGGCCTTTTTTTGAGCCTTTGCTTGGGAGGGATTTTTTATCTTTTTTGTTTAGTTGCACCAAAATCTCTTGCAATTTTGAGACATTCGTAGCTTTATTTTCTTTACAGACCAACCTATGCCAAATTCAGTCTCCATGTCTTAGATAACTGCTTTTTGCAGGTGCATGGGTATCTTTGAGAACGACAAATGTAGATGGTCTTTGAACCGTTGAAGGCATGATTCTTTCAACCTATTCACAAACATTTTTCTAGCATCTGTCATTCAAACTTCGCCTGAAACCACATCGTATTCTATCTTGGTGTCGTAGCTACCAATGCAAGATGCAAAACATGGCGTGGTGGTCGAAGAAGTCTATGTCCCAGGAGTGGCTGGGACATTGGAAGCCTCTACTCCCTATTCCACCATCTTAGAGGTTATTATTATTGATTTCCTTCTGGATCTTTTGCCCAAACCATGACTGGTTGGGGAATCAATTGATTCCCTTTGACACTGTTGATTTGGTTGCAATGTTTCAGGGGCTTTACTAGATCATTTTTCTATGTATCTGGCAAGCATTGTCAAGTCAACACCATCCAATTTGTTCACTGCATCTACCCCCAATATGGAAGACAATGCCTCTTTATCTTTGTCAGTCTCATGTCCCTATATATATATATATATATATATATATATTTCTTTTTTTAAATTTAGAAATAGAAAAATAAATACTAAAAATCAAAGAAACAATGGAAACATTTACAAATCTATAAATTGACAGTGAATTACCTGATTGTGGCCAGAGTTTGCTCCCTTCCCTCGATTGCTTGACATTTTGAGGTGACCTAGGGCAAATTATTTTTGTTCAGTCTGTGGAGACAATCATAGCCAGGTATGAATTAAAAACGTGCTTGACCAATCGTAGCCAAAAATAAATATGTAGCCAAAAACAAAACTTAACAACTTGTATTTTGGGTATGATGTACAAAGAGACCTTATTCGACAAGCCTTCTAAAAATGGTAAATGCAAGTTATACTGCAAGCAAGGATAATTAACAACATTACTACTCAAATTTACCCTAAAGCATGAGTACAACATCTTAGAAAAACTTTATTTGAGCTCAAAATTATATCAAAATGGATAAAAACCTAGGTCAAGAGTTAACTTACTTGCTAAAAGGCAGACGAACAAGATTGATTGAATGGTTAAGGTAGCTAGAAACCCCAAATTTAGCAGCTAGCTAAAGTAATTTTTTATCTTCTAGATGTCTAGAACCAAAAATAAATAAAATACAAATTCACGGATCCGTTGTAGAAACTTTTTAGTAACTTTTATTTTTGACATAATAAAGTCGTCACTTCGCAGGAAACCTAAAACAGAGGCAGAGTACACTGTGTTGTGGGCTTAAATGTATTAACTTATTTGTGTTTTTTTTTTGTGGTATGTTTTAACATTAGCACGAATTTTTTTTTTTTTGGATTCATTAGTCGGTGCTAAAGTCAGCGTTTCTAACTCTAACTTTTGCACCAACTTTTAGCCCTAAATGTAATCTCTTTGGGATGCCAAAACTGGCACCAAGTGCACCTAATTTAGCGCCATCATCATCCATTTCCTAAGAAAACATCTCCATTGCACCCTACACCACCTCCGCATCACAAGCTTCAACTTCTATGGGGATGTGTGCAACCATTGGTTATGGTTCCCTTCCATTTCACAATAAATCTACCATCATTCATCCACTATCCTACATACCCTCCACATACCATCCCTATGGTCCATGCTTTGGCATAAGTCTGACATAATCCACATCATAATCCACTATTTTCCCTACATAATCCACATCATAATCCACTTTTCTCCCCTCTAGAATCCACGTCATAATCTACTATCTGCCTAATCCATTTGCCTTCCATGTATCCCTTACCAACATCAATGAGGGCACTCGACATGGTCCATGCACAAGGACATCATTCTCTAATGGGACTATAACCTTTTAGTGCAGCATAACGCAACCTTCAACCCTCAACCCTAAACACTATACCTTAAACCCTAATCCCTCAACCAAAAACACTATCCCTAAAGCATGAAGTCTCAACCCTTAAACCTTAAACCCTAAACCCTATCCCTAAACCCTCAACCTAAATAGTATACCTTAAACTCTAATCCCTCAACACTAAACCCTAAAAACTATATCTTAAACTCTAATCCCTCAACACTAAACCCTAATCCCTCAACCCTCAACCCTAATCTAGAAGCTAAACTTAAAGCTTCCACTCATTCCACCATCGCCAAGGGATCCAGAAATGCAAAATTAGACGCCTCTACTAATAAAGACAAACATCCCAAGGGTCATCATGCCTCAGGACATAAAAACCAAGAGTCAAAGAAAAATCAATCCAAAAAGTTATCTAAGCCCATACCTCCACAAGCAAAGTCCAAAACCAAAATGGTATGGGTACCTAAGCAACAAGAAATCAAGTTAAATGAGGTATCTACCTCTAAAAAATCCCAACCATCTACTCCCATCTCAAATTCCCATTCCACTCAAAAGTGTCAAAACATTCCATCCCACAAGAAAAACAAAAGTAATAAAATGCCTAAGTCTATGTGGGTTCCTAAAGTCCTTAATCATCCATCTCCTAAGCAAACATCTCCATTGCACCCTACACCACCTCCGCATCACAAGATTCAACTTTTATGGGGATGTGTGCAACCATTGGTTATGGTTCCCTTCCATTCCACAATAAATGTACCATCATTCATCCACTATCCTACATACCCTCCACATACCATGCCTATGGTCCATGCTTTGGAATAAGTCTAACATAATCCACATCATAATCCACTATTTTCCCTACATAATCCACGTCATAATCCACTTTTCTCCCCTCTAGAATCCACGTCACAATACACTATCTGCCTAATCCATTTGCCTTCCATGTATCCCTTACCAACATCGATGAGGACACTCGACATGGTCCATGGGTGAGGACATCGTTCTCTAATGGGACTATAACCTTTTAGTGCAACGTAACACAACCTTCTATCCTCAATCCTAAACACTATACCTTAAACCCTAATCCCTCCACCCTAAACCCTAATCCCTCAACCGTAAATGCTATCCCTAAATCCTGAAGCCTCAACCCTTAACACTGTATCTTAAAACTATCAACCCTATCCCTAAACCCTTAACCCTAAACACTATACCTTAAACTCTAATCCCTCAACACTAAACCCTAAACCCTCAACCCTAAACACTATATCTTAAACTCTAATCCCTCAACACTAAACCATAATCCCTCAACCCTAAACCCTAATCCCTTATTGCTAAACCTTAAACCCTATCCCTAAAGCCTTAACCCTCAACACTTGAACCTTAATTCCTAAACCCTCAACCCTAAATAGTACTATGCCTTAAACCCTAATCCCTCAACTCTAAACCATAATCCCTAAACCCTAAACCCTTAACCCTCAACACTATACCTTAAACCCTAATCCCTCAACCCTCAACCTTAATCTTAAAGCTAAACTTAAGGCTTCCACTCATTCCACTATCCTCAAGGGATCCAGAAATGCAAAATTAGATGCCTCTATTGATAAAGCCAAAAAATCTACAATCATTCATCCACTATCCTACATACCCTCCACATACCATCCCTATGGTCCATGCTTTGGCATAAGTTTGACATAATCCACATCATAATTTGCTATTTTCCCTACATAATCCACGTCATAATCCACTTTTCTCTCCTCTAGAATCCACGTCATAATCCACTATTTGCCTAATCCATTTGCCTTCCATGTATCCCTTACCAACATCGATGAGGGCACTTGACATGGTCCATGTGCGAGGACATTGTTCTCTAATAGGACTATAACCTTTCAATGCAGCGTAACGCAACCTTCAACCCTCAACC
This sequence comes from Cunninghamia lanceolata, assembly GCA_027924645.1. Lineage (NCBI taxonomy): Eukaryota > Viridiplantae > Streptophyta > Pinopsida > Cupressales > Cupressaceae > Cunninghamia > Cunninghamia lanceolata. The sequence goes on from BSBN01000627.1 coordinate 21,555,016, forward strand.
CTAAACACTATACCTTAAACCCTAATCCCTCCACCCTAAACCCTAATCCTTCAGCTGTAAATGCTATCCCTAAAGCCTGAAGCCTTAACCCTTAAACCTTAAACTATCAACCCTATCCCTAAACCCTTAACCCTAAACACTATACCTTAAACTCTAATACCTCAACACTAAACCCTAAACCCTCAACCCTAAACACTATATCTTAAACTCTAATCCCTCAACACTAAACCCTAATCCCTCAACCCTAAACCCTAATCCTTTATCGCTAAACCTTAAAACCTATCCCTAAAGCCTCAACCCTCAACACTTGAACCTTAAATCCTAAACCCTATCCCTACACCCTCAACCCTAAACAATACTATGCCTTAAACCCTAATCCCTCAACTCTAAACTGTAATCCCTAAACCCTCAACCCTCAACACTATACCTTAAACCCTAATCCCTCAACCCTCAACCCTCAACCCTCAACACTATACCTTAAACCCTAATCCCTCAACCCTCAACCCTCAACCCTAATCTTAAAGCTAGACTTAAAGCTTCCACTCATTCCACCATCCTCAAGGGATCCAAAAATGCAGAATTAGATGCCTCTACTGATAAAGCCAAAAAATCTACCATCATTCATCCACTATCCTACATACCCTCTACATACCATCACTATGGTCCATGCTTTGGCATAAATATGACATAATCCACATCATAATTCACTATTTTCCCTACATAATCCATGTCATAATCCACTTTTCTCCCCTCTAGAATCCACGTCATAATTCACTATCTCCCTAATCCATTTGCCTTCCATGTATCCCTTACCAACATCGACGAGGGTACTCGACATGGTCCATGCGCGAGGACATCATTCTCTAATGGGACTATAACCTTTCAGTGCAGTGTAACGTAACCTTCAACTCTCAACCCTAAACACTATACCTTAAACCTAATCCCTCCACCCTAAACCCTAATCCCTCAACCATAAACGCTATCCCTAAAGCCTGAAGCCTCAACCCTTAAACCTTTAATTGTTAACCCTATCCCTAAACCCTCAACCCTAAACACTATACCTTAAACTCTAATCCCTCAACACTGAACCCTAAACCCTCAACCCTAAACACTATATCTTAAACTCTAATCCCTCAACACTAAACCCTAATCCCTCAACCCTAAACCTTAATCCCTTATTGCTAAACCTTAAAACCTATCCCTAAAGCCTCAACCCTCAACACTTGAACCTTAAAACCTAAACCCTCAACCCTAAATAGTACTATGCCTCAAACCCTAATCCCTCAACTCTAAACCGTGATCCCTAAACCCTAAACCCTAAACCCTCAACCCTTAACACTATACCTTAAACCCTAATCCCTCGACCCTCAACCCTGATCTTAAAGCTAAACTTAAAGCTTCCACTCATTCCACCATCCTTAAGGGATCCAGAAATGCAAAATTAGATGCCTCTACTGATAAAGCAAAAAAATCTACAATCATTCATCCACTATCCTACATACCCTCCACATACCATCCCTATGGTCCATGCTTTGGCATAAGTCTAACATTATCCACATCATAATCCATTATTTTCCCTACATAATCCATGTCATAATCCACTATATGCCTAATCCATTTGCCTTCCATGTATCCCTTACCAACATCAATGAGGGCACTCGGCGTGGTCCATGAACGAGGACATCGTTCTCTAATGGGACTATAACCTTTCAGTGCAGTGTAACGCAACCTTCAACCCTCAACCCTAAACACTATACCTTAAACCCTAATCCCTCCACCCTAAACCCTAATCCCTCAACCATAAATGCTATCCCTAAAGCCTAAAGTCTCAACCCTTAAACCTTAAAACCGTCAACCCTATCCCTAAACCCTCAACCTAAACACTATACCTTAAACTCTAATCCCTCAACACTAAACCCTAAACCCTCAACCCTAAACACTATATCTTAAACTCTAATCCCTCAACACTAAACCCTAATTCCTCAACCCTAAACCCTAAGCCTTTATCGCTAAACCTTAAAACCTATCCCTAAAGCCTCAACCCTCAACACTTGAACCTTAAATCCTAAACCCTATCCCTAAACTCTCAACCCTGAATAGTACTATGCCTTAAACCCTAATCCCTCAACTCTAAATCGTAATCCCTAAACCTTAAACCCTAAACCCTCAACAGTATACCTTAAACCCTAATCCCTCAACCCTCAACCCTCAACCCTAATCTTAAAGCCAAACTTAAAGCTTCCACTCATTCCACCATCCTCAAGGGATCTAGAAATGCAAAATTAGATGCCTCTACTGATAAAGCCAAAAAATCTACCATCATTCATCCACTATCCTACATACCCTCCACATACCATCCCTATGGTCCATGCTTTGGCATAAGTCTGACTTAATCCACATCATAATCCACTATTTTCCCTACATAATCCACATCATAATCCACTTTTCTCCCCTCTAGAATCCACCTCATAATCCACTATCTACCTAATCCATTTGCCTTCCATGTATCCCTTACCAACATCGATGAGCGCACTTGACATGGTCCATGCACAAGGACATCATTCTCTAATGGGACTATAACCTTTCAGTGCAGTGTAACACAACCTTCAACCCTCAATCCTAAACACTATACCTTAAACCCTAATCCCTCCACCCTAAACCCTAATCCCTCAACCATAAATGCTATCCCTAAAGCCTGAAGCCTCAACCCTTAAACCTTAAACCATCAACCCTATCCCTAAACCCTCAACCCTAAACACTATACCTTAAACTCTAATCCCTCAACACTAAACCCTAAACTCAACCCTAAACACTATATCTTAAACTCTAATCCCTCAACACTAAACCCTAATCCCTCAACCCTAAACCCTAATCCCTTATCGCTAAACCTTAAAACCTATCCCTAAAGCCTCAACCCTCAACACTTGAACCTTAAATCCTCCCTATCCCTAAACCCTCAACCCTAAACAGTACTATGCCTTAAACCTAAATCCCTCAACTCTAAACCATAATCCCTAAACCCTAAACCCTCAACCCTCAACCCTCAACACTATACCTTAAACCCTAATCCCTCAACCCTCAACCCTCAACCCTAATCTTAAAGCTAAACTTAAAGCTTCCACTCATTCCACCATCCTCGAGGGATCCAGAAATGCCAAATTAGATGCCTCTACTGATAAAGCCAAAAAATCTACCATCATTCATCCACTATCCTACATACCCTCCACATATCATCCCTATGGTCCATGCTTTGGCATAAGTCCGACATAATCCACATCATAATCCACTATTTTCCCTACATAATCCACTTTTCTCCCCTCTAGAATACATGTAATAATCCACTATCTGCCCAATCCATTTGCCTTCCATGTATCCCTTACCAACATCGACGAGGGCACTAGACATGGTCCATGTGCGAGGACATCATTCTCTAATGGGACTATAACCTTGCTGTATAGCATAACATAACCTTCAACCCTCAACCCTAAACACTATACCTTAAACCCTAATCCCTCCACCCTAAACCCTAATCCCTCAACCGTAAACGCTATCCCTAAAGCCTAAAGCCTCAACCCTTAAATGTTAAACCGTCAACCCTATCCCTAAACCCTCAACCCTAAACACTATACCTTAAACTCTAATCCCTCAACACTAAACCCTAATCCCTTATCGCTAAACCTTAAAACCTATCCCTAAAGCCTCAACCCTCAACACTTGAACCTTAAATCCTAAACCCTATCCCTAAACCCTAAACAATACTATGCCTTAAACCCTAATCCCTCAACTCTAAACCGTAAACCCTAAACCCTCGACACTTTACCTTAAACCCTAATCCCTCAACCCTCAACCCTCAACCCTAATCTTAAATCTAAACTTAAAGATTCCACTCATTCCACCATCCTCAAGGGATCCAAAAATGCAAAATTAGATGCCTCTACTGATAAAGACAAAAAATCTACCATCATTCATCCACTATCTTACATACCCTCCACATACCATCCCTATGGTCCATGCTTTGGCATAAGTCTAACATAATCCACATCATAATCCACTATTTTCCCTACATAATCCACGTCATAATCCACTTTTATCCCCTTTAGAATCCACGTCATAATCCACTATCTACCTAATCCATTTGCCTTTCTTGTATCCCTTACCAACATCGATGAGGGCACTCGACATGGTCCATGCGTGAGGACATCATTCTCTAATGGGACTATAACCTTTCAGTGTAGCGTAACTCAACCTTCAACCCTCAACCCTAAACCCTAATCCCTCAACCATAAATGCTATCCCTAAAGTCTGAAGCCTCAACCCTTAAACCTTAAACCGTCAACCCTATCCCTAAACCCTCAACCCTAAACACTATACCTTAAACTCTAATCCCTCAATACTAAACCCTCAACACTAAACACTATACCTTAAACTCTAATCTCTCAACATTAAACCCTAATCCCTCAACCCTAAACCCTAATCCCTTATCGCTAAACCTTAAACCCTATCCCTAAAGCCTCAACCCTCAACACTTGAACCTTAAATCCTAAACCCTCAACCCTAAACAGTACTATGCCTTAAACCCTAATAATAGTAATCAATTGTGTTACAAAATCCATAATTAACCCAAGTCTTGCATATCCATTCCACGAATTGTACCCTTTGCCTTTCCTAAAACATATCGGCCCAATGTGACCCCATCATTGGAACCTTTCACTTTGCTATACTGATGGCCCGATAAAGATATAGAATCACTATATCGGCAAAACAACGATCTATCGGGGTAACCTTTGAGGTCATCCCACCGATAGACCGACAAAATGGAATAAAATGAGCTTATTAGGATAACATGTAGACATCGGTGGAAACTACATCATGGTTCCATTGACATGCCGATAAAGTTGGTAGAAGAAGGTTATATCGCTGTAACATGTGGATTTTGGTGGAATACATATCACACCCTCACCAATGAGCCGATGAACTCGACAAGAGTTAGCTTATCACCGGAACATGTCAACTTCAACTAAACTTATATATGAATTCCCCTGACATGCTGATAAAACCAACAGAGACAAAAGCATCGTTGTATCATGTAAGGATCGCTAGAACTAAGGATGAATTTCCACTAATAACCTGAAATAACTATAAAACATTGAGGATATGAAGAACGTCGGCCAGACTAGTGCACATCAGGCAACTTCATATGGAACCTCGCCGATGGACCGAGAAAGGGAAATTTATCGATGGAAGGGATGGACTTTGGTGGAATATAAAACAAAGCCTCAGCGATACAGTGATGATTGTCAGACAAGATTGATGTGACATTCCAAGACATCGATCAAATATTTGCAATTAATAAACTAGCTAGATGGAAAGATATACATCGATGGTGCATTTATGAGCTGAGATTGAAATAAGTTATTCCACCCCAGTAAGATTTGGCTAAAGAAGGTTATATCGCTGGAACATGTCAACTTCGGTAGAACTTATATACGAGTTCCCCCGACATGCTGATAAAACCAACAAAGACAAAAGCATCGTTGTAGCATGTAAGGATCGGTGGAACTAAGGATGAATTTCCACCGATAGCCCGAAATAACTATAAAACATTGAGGATATGAAGAACATTGCCCAGACTAGGGCACATCAGGGCAACTTCATATGGAACCTTGTCGATGGACCGAGAAAAGGAAATTTATTGATGGAATGAATGGACTTCGGTGGAATATAAAACAAAGTCTCAGCGATACAACGATGATTTTCAGAGAAGATTGATGTGACATTCCAAGACATCAGTCGAATATTTGCAATTAATAAATCGGCTAGATGGCAAGATACACATCAATGGTGCATTTATGAGTTGAGATTGAAATAAGTTATTCCACCCTTGTAAGATTTGGTTGAAGAAAGAAGGAGAAAGGAATTTTGACCTCTCACAGAGAAAGGAGCAGAAAAAGGCCAACCAGAAATATATTTCAAGTAAGTATATCGGTCATGACTATAAATTTATACTGTGTAGAAGCTTTGGAGTCTGCATTATGGAAAATAATCCAGAGAAACATAAAGCTAAAAAGCAGACGGTCGAGAAAAGATCACTGAATCAAGATTTAATTGACCAATGCCCAGGGTCTGGGCCGAGACCAAAAAGAAGTGCCTAGACTAATCCCTCCATAGTTAAATTGATAGACAACTATAAGGAGTTAGGAGACGTTTGGACCCCTCTTTGAGGCTATCAATTGTTTCTGTATCATGTCAAGAAACAATATAGGTATGAACCTGTCTGCAACCCTTGGAGGTTAGATTTAGCAAGGCTAATAATGTCTAATGTCTTTATCAATGTGGATTTGATTAAAGCCTTAGCTACCAAATATGACTCGAAAATAAGAACTATTAGATCACACACTGGTGACAATATACTGGTGCTTTCCAAGGATTTCATTGCGAATGTTTTTCAATTGGAATGTGGCTTTGACATGCCCATTATAGTCAAAGACCTATTGCTGGAGTATAGGCATATGGACACCAGTTATAAGAGAGGCAAGTTAGCTTTACAGAGGCCAAAAGATGACAAGGGTCAGATGAGGAAATTTTCCAATGCTGAGAACCCTCCATTTTCTAAAGAATTATTTGAGGAGTGCTTTCGTTACACTTATTATGCTGCTGGTCAAGTCTTAGGTCTAGAGGTTCCCCCACAAATGTCAATTGCACCTATGGTGTTAGCTGCAGATATTCAAACAAAGGGAGCAAGGCCTTTTGATTATGCAAGATACATAGCTAATGCTCTGAACCATGGATTGGAGAAAATCAAACATAATAGTGATAAGATTAATTTCAAACACTACTCTTTGTTAATGCGTTTGCTTTTGCACAAAGGGCATGGTAGAGGATGGTGGAGTTCAGAGATGAAAATTTGGGACTCATTTGACAATGGGGACCCAAAACCAGTGCAAATGTGGACTTCACTGTGGAATTGTCATTTTGACAGATCTCATTATTTTTGCTTTGAAGAATATTTTGTGAAGCCTCTAATGCAACTATTGGGATATTCTCATGACTATAGCCTCTCTCCCAGTATACAAAGGTTTCTTAGGCCAAAGGAAAATGATCCAAAGACTAAGGTGAATCATAACTGGGGAGATTGGTATGCCTTTTCAGACTACACCATGATACGAGTCTATGGATTTCAGGGTTCCCCTTATTTATTGCCTAGGGTTGTCCCAGATAGAATTGTATACTTAGAAATTGTGAGACAAATGGCTAAATCTAATGCTTTTCATCTAAAGAGGAATAACAAACAATCATTCATGCCCAACACTTTCTGCTTTGGGGAATTCACAATAGTCATGAATCAGAGTTATGAAGAAGTCAATGCCAAACTAGCACAGTATGATCTCCCAATAGGTGATGAAAGAAAAGGTTTTGATATAGAGGGTTTTATTCACAGATCCAGGGTCTCACAGGGTCTGTCTAGTTATGAACATCTTTTTTCAGAAGTAGATATAATTAGAAATCGAGACGAAGCCTCTACTGAAGATACAATGGCTATATTTAATAAAATTCTACTTGCACAAGATTGGGAATGCAAAAATGTTCCTTCTGTTGCAAGTATGAGGTTAACCAGTGTTGTCATTGATGTCAACATACTCATATTGCTCAATGAGAAGGATTGGATGAGCTGTGTGCTGAGGATATTGAGAAAATTAGTCTCAATCAGGAACAGTGAAGAACAATGATGAGAAGAAGGAAAAAGTACTCAATAGGTTGAGGATCAGAGGATGCGGATTAAAGGGTTTGTAGATATGTGTCTTGAGATGTTCCAGTTAATATTTCAGAGGTCCGCATGAAGATATGAAGAAGTTATGATCGATCAAGTAGAACCGATTCCGGGAGATGCTCCGGAGTGACAGAGTGTTACAAAAAGGTCCGGTGAGATCCGAAAGTGCATTGTCCTATTCTGCGGATTGGAAGGAGTGTTTGGGATGTCCTTGTGGTGTGTCATCTTGATTTGTTCATGGTTTGGAGGTCCGGAAGCACCTTTGTGATTGTGACAGTGGCGACAGACTGTGTTCTTGAAGTTTCAGATGAAGAAGAGAAGAATTCCAATAAGCTGATAAAGTGCGGATGTTCTTGGTGACTCAGGAAAGGTTTTTGGTGATCCTTGGATCGTGCACAAGTCTTATTGGCAGTCCGCATTGAAGTTAGAGTTTGGATTTGATGAAAAGACCATCGGTTGTTGGTGTTCTTCTTGAGTCTGGCCGACCAGATGTTTTACACGTCTTGCGGATGATCTTGTAGGTGTTTGCTGACTTAGATGATTGTTCCTAAGTCGATGCCTTGTATAAATAAAGGTTTGTGAATTCATTTCAAAGTGTGTCATGGAGCGAATGAGTGTGATATAGCGAAAGAGTGAAAGATAGAGCAGAAGTGTCTCAGGCTTAAATGGAACTGATCCAGACATGGTAAAGATGTCAATCTCCAGTTCAAGTTTGTAATACTTGTTATCTTGTAGACAGTGTGTCTCTTGTAGGTAGTGTGCCTCCTTGTGAGCAGTGTGCTCGGGCAGTGAGCCCTAATTGGCATGTGCCATCTATTTTTCTTATTCTTCTAACAGAGAATAATCCTTGGGTTAATCACCTCGTGGTTTTTCCCTTGACCAGGTTTTCCACGTCAAAATCTTAGTGTCTAATGTGTTGGTGTTTATCTGCTCTGGTGTTTATGCTTTATGCTTTCATGAATGGTTAATTGATATGCTATTGAATAACAAAAGGAATCAAGTGTTTCAAGTAGAAGCAAGTTTTTATACAACTGATTCACCCCCCCTCTCAGTTGTGTGCCCTAGATCTAACACCTTCATACTCAAGAGCCTTTTCTGAAATTGAAGACCCACTATCAAGAGTTGAGCAGCTTATTGCTCATGCAGATGAGATAATTGAGGGTGTGCCTTTAATTACTTTTGATACAGATTACATACAATACTCTAGGACACAAGCTCAAGAGGTGCAGCCTCTGACTCACATACCTTCACAGCCAACCCCTGAAGTATCATTTTCTGTAGATATCGATATAGATGAAGTGAGTGATGATGAGATTGAACAAATGCAAACAATAAGTGCTCTTGTTGTTCCACATTATGAGCCTCCTGCAGAATTGAACCTTGTAAAATTTGAAACTTTTGAGGATCTGTCTAATGACATCAGAGTTATGGTTGCTCAGAAGTTTATCTCTAATGATGAATTTATTAAGACTCCTGAACTTAAATCTTTTGTATATGAATATCAAGGAAATAAAACGAGGTAAAAAATGAAAGATACTACCCTTGAGCAAGAAACTGCCGCCTTGGAGGAATTGAAAAAAGAGATTGACAGAGAAATGGAGTCTATTACTCCAGAAAGAGGAAGACAATTACTCCAAGAATCCAAGGTATTGCTTGTGCCAGGTTGGGATATGAGCTCTGCCATTGTATTTGACACGTTCAGGAGGAGGGAAGATAAAACACTAAGTTTGATAGAGGAAGCAAGTGACAAAGTATATAACTCATGTTTGGGGTATAATGCAGATGAAGCCACTTTATTGATTTGGTCTTTTTATCCCCAAGATAAGAGATCAATAATAATCAGTGACCCAAATCAAATGTTTGGTCACCTCGTGGTCAAAAGGATAGGAGACATAGATCCCTTGGAAACTGCTAAACTAAATGTTAATGTAGCAAAGTTCACTAAGGCCCAGATTGAGAAATTAATCAAGGAAAATGGTAAGATGAAGAAATAATTAATATACCACAAGGAAAGAGCTTCTTCTTCTACATCTGAGGTACATTCCCCATGTATCCAGAAAGATAAAGAAATGATAAAGGCATTAACAGATGTAATCTATTGGAAATAATGCCATGCTAAATCCAAGAAAAAATGTGAGAAGCTTTTTAGGGAAGTAAAGACCTTCAAATACACCATGGCCTCTGAAATAATAAAATAAAGGTTCAAAAAGATGTGGAAATGTGTAGATACCTGTTGGAAATCATTCCAACAAACATATTCAGCCATTATAGAAAACAAAAGATTGCAGGAGAGGATGATGGAAAGGAAAGAGGAACTTTCAGACAAAAAACTTTTAACAGAACAAGGATTGCAGATGTATGATAAGTTGGTCAAGATGCATGAAAGGTATCATAATAAATTAAATAAGGAGTTGAATTCTTTTGATATCGCTCCCTCAATTCATGATGATACTGGAGAACCACGAAAATATGAAGAGTGGAAGGAAGATGTATCCATAGTTCTAAATACTACTTTACAAGAAATCAATAATGAAGATATGATCATGTAGAATATTCACAAGTATCTTGATAAAATGATGAACATGGAGCACGACATGAAAGGGATAGCCCTTAATGCTGACACATATGCAAAACAGGAGTATATTGAACATTTATCTGAAATTAATATGTTCCTGTGCAGAGCAATTGATACGACTGACGCTGCCATGAATTCTTCAGAGGGAGTAAATTAGCTAGCAGACAAATGAAGCACCTTATGGAAAAATAGAAAGCCTTTCTCAGGCCTTGAATGGTCACGGGCTTCTATTCACAGATTAACAGATTTGTGTTTTCTATACCACATCAGAAAATAGAATGCCTTGCTTAGGCCTTGAATGGTCACAGGTTTCTATTCAGTGAATAACGGATTGGTCTTTTCTAATTAAAAACATTTTGTTAAGTTTAAAAGTATTTTCTTAACATTTATGAACAGTTATGTCTTTTCTGTTGTAACGGGTCTGAAGCTTGTTTGCCTCTCCTATAAAAAGAGAGACCAAGACCTGATAAAAAGATATAGGGGGAAGAGAGGAGCTAGTAGTGATAGATAGTAGAAAAAGTTCCATAATATTTAGAAACTCAAAGACCATGTTGCAAGCATAATTTTGAAGAAGTTAATGGAAAATCTCTGATTCTATGGCGCCATATTGGTATCAATTGTTTGTTAAAGTTATTCAATTATTTGGTTGTCTCCATTTTAGTGCTTCCTTATTATTTAAATTGATATATCACAGCTGCCTACCATATAAAAACTTACGATGGTTTCCTCTACTATAGGTTCATTGTGATTTCTGCTACTATAGGTTCTAGTATTGACTCTTGTCACAGCTGCCTGCCATATAAAAATTTATGATGGTTTGATCTAACTGGTTTGGACTCTTTTTGACCTCAGATTCTCTGCTCAGATTCGGTCAAAACTCAGTGAAGACTAGGCAATTAAATATAGAGATTTTTAAAGACACAATAAACTAATCTAATAGAAGCTACTAAGATCAAGTATAAAAGAAACAAAATTTTTAGATATATGAATATTGTCAAAGTGTTTTAGGAATATAAAACTTATCAATTATAATATCCATGGCATCAAAAACAAAAATTATAATATGGAATCATGAATTATGGTAGAAAGAAGTTTGTATCATTTTTAGATATATAAATATTGTCAAAGTGTTTTAGGAATATAAAACTTATCAATTATGATATCCATGGCATCAAAAACAAAAATTATAATATGGAATCTTGAATTATGGTAGAAAGAAGTTTGTATCATTTAGTCCAAAATTGCTATTTCTTTGTGGAGCCATGTGTTTGTATCTCTGCTAGGGCCATAGGACCATTACTTAGGATAAAGATTGACTTAGCAAACTAGAAGAATAAATGTAATTCAAATATTTGGGATTTAATTGGAAAAAAGTTAAAAATTAAAAAAAAAATGTTGTTTTTCCATCTAGCATGGTTCAAAATGTTTTTTATTTTTTTCTTTTTAAAACTAGAGTGAGGTCTAAGGGCAATGCTCTTGACTAAAGGTGGACCAATAGTTGCTCAGCATGCTTTTTGTTAAGGTGTCTAATAGTTCCTGAAACAAAGGTGGACCAATAGTTGTTCATTAAGTCATGTTTTGTTGGTGTGCTGATGTGGCATCACATAATTGGTTGTTTTTAAATCTAAAGTGCACATTTCATTCAATAATAGGTACTTATAGTCAACACTAACAACCTTAAAGTTACAACTACCACTACTAAAGTTTTAAAAATATTAAGCCTTAAGTCCACAAACACTATCACAGCTATTGGAACATGCTCAGCAATTGGGTCCTCTCCCTTATGTTACTTTTAGTGATACCGAGAGCCCCATTGAAGATATCCCAAAAATCTTACCAACACTATTTTTAGATCACGGTAATCTGGGAATATTAATTGGATCAGTAAGAAGAACCACATAATTAGGGTTGGCATTTTGTTTCCAAGTTGATATCATCTACTGTTCTTGTTTGATTTATTCAATTGGTTAGTTCAAGTAGGGATTAAAGATCCTTTTGATAAATTACAAGTAACCTAGTTGTGTCAGTTGGATTATTAAGAAGAGTTTGTCAATTATTTCCTTGCACGGTTATACAAGTTATTAACCAATATTAGTGTGCCAAACAGTTAGAATTACTACCAAATATAAGCCACTTATCTCAAATTTTCATTTGACTCCATTTACCCAACAAGGCACTAGTCTCACCCATTTCATTTTACTTAAAACTCAAGGATTCAAACCATCTCACTCTAATTTTTTAATTGTGAATGCAAAAACTCAAATCAATTCACTGTACCTGCAAATTGGTTATACAAGGATTCAAATCAATTCACTATATTTCCCAATAGGAATGCAAGGATACAAATCATTTGCATATAACAACTAGGTCTAAAAAATTGAGGGCTGTTGTAGAAAGGTTAGAGGATAAATGCAAACATATAGGAAATTTATATAATCTGTCAGGACACATTTGCTATTCATGTGTGGTTATCTTGATTGGCTCCTTTTAACCTCTTGGTGCATAGCTGTTATGTGACCATTGTCATTGTTGTGTATTATAGGATCCAGAGGAGGCCATGGAGAGAGGACGTGGATGGCGTAGAACTACTAAATCGCAGAGAGGAAAGTGGGTGGAAATAGATATGACAATGGAATCTACAAATACAATAGAGGTAAGAAGAGAAAGCAACCTCAACCAAAGGAGGAAGGTGTTTATGAATTCAAAAATGCTACAACATAGAGGAGATAAAGTCATTTTTTTGTCCATGAGGCCTCTGAGGTCAAACTTATTGGTTGAAAATGCATAGGAATGGTGATTAAATGTGATTCTATGATCAAGGGAAAAGTTTGAAAATTAGGATGGCCAAAACATGATATGAATATGTCACATATATGACTAAAGTGAGGTTTTGTGTTGGATAGCATATTCATTGAAATAATATAATTGGTGTACTAAACATTATTTACTATGTTGTGTATTATAGGGGCCAGACGAGGCCATGGCAACAGATCGTGTCATATCAAATGAGGACACAACGGATGAAGTAGGACATCAGGTACCCAAATTTTGACTTAACTTAGGAAAAAATGATCTGATGGCATTTTGTGATACGTCCATCTTTTTTCACAGTATTATTGAAATTTATAATGTATTATCCAATCTTGACATAAATTAATGCATGTTGTTGATTATTTTAGATGGCGATTGGAGCAAATGCAGAGCCTGAGCGTTCAACTAGAAAAAGAAAAAGATATGTATGTGGATGTGGACCTAAAACTGTTAAATCACGTAGACAAAAGTGGGTGGAAGAGGATATGACAATGGATCCTGTAGACACTACAAATGATTGCATTGAACAAGAGGTTGGTCAGGACTATAGTACATGGGACGAATACTTTGCGAAAATTATTGTTTGTGGATGTTCTGTATGTCGTGGAAAGAAATAATTCAAACAAGTGATTGTACAAAGACATTACATATATGATGAGCTTCCAATCGGTAGTATGCCTTCTACAATTGATTCAAATCCAATAGGAATTGTGGTAAAGAATTTTCCAATTTGATATAAATAACATGTATACTTCGTTTAAACATTGTTTTATTTTATTTAAATAACTAATTTTTTTCTTAATGGATACTTGTAGGATAAAGTTCTTGGTTTAAAGTTTCCTGGATCACCGACTTCTAGCCTAGAGGGCAATGATCATTCATCAGATAATACATATAACAAAAATATGTGCCAATATACCAGATCTGAAGATGACGAAATGATGAAAATAAGTAACAAAACAAGAACCAGTTTAAAGATGCATAATTTGCTTAAAGACAAGGGGAAGGTGGACTACATACCCTATGAGAATGAATGTGATGGAGATGATGACTTGCCCCTAAGTTTGAGATCAATTTACAAAGAGACATTTGATCGTTGATTGTATTGCACTTGGCCTAGTGATCAACAACTACCTACAGTGTACGAGGTGTTTTAATTTTGGGGATACAACTACATGATACAACCCTCCAATATTCATGGAGTGAATCTAGGCCTCTTTGTCATCCAAAATGTACATGTGGGATCTAAACATAGAAACAATTCAGAACAAACCACTAGGAGATTAATGTCATATTATGGTCCATCATATTACAGTGGTGAATGGAGAAGGCTAGCAGAATATAAGCCTAGCATGTCAGCATATGGTCTAAATTTGAATATGTATACACATTGTCTCCAATTGGAAAGTGGAAAAGAAATGAATAGAGGCCATCTTATGTATATAGATGGATGTGCATATACACACAAAAATATTGCAGGATTTATAAATAGTAGTAAGGTAAGGGACCCTAATGTAAGACTGAATTGTCAATTTGTTGAGGTTATAAATGATAAAGATGGAGATATGGAAAGAGAGGTTGATAGATTCATAATGGTTGAGGCTATTATGGACCTTACCATTGGGGATGAGTTATTGATTGATTACCCCTTCTTAAAACGCACTCCTGTGCAAAAGAAAAGGGAAGAACAAGGTCTCCCTAAGGATGTTCTTAAGGGTAGAAAACCAAAGAATAATAAATGAGTGTGGACTGATGTTTTATAAACTATGTTGTCAAAATTACGTTTTCTTTAAATTATTGTATAAAAAGGGTAGTCTATAAAATAATGTTCCATTATTCAATTGATGTATATATGTTCATACAATTTATATTTTTATTTTTTAAGCCATATTTGATTATATTTCTTTGAAATTGATACATTTTGAATTTAGTGCAATTGTTTCCAAACATTAAATAATGCTTGCGTTTGTTGATAGGTAGAAGATGTTGATGAAACACATACTAATACCCAAGATCCAACTGGGTTATTAAGGTTTGGACGGGATGATCCAAACCATCCTTTAAACCATACCAGGTAGAAAAGAGCAACATTGAAGAGAATACTAGCAGCTAAGAAATTTGAACTACTGATGAGATTCGCATACACTGATGACATGCCAGCTAGCCTTAATGATGATGATCATAATAGTGAAAATGCAGTGCATGAAGAAGGATTGAATGAAATTTTTACAGGTTTCTTTGGGGATGGAAACAATGATGACAATAATGATCATATGGTTGACAGTAACGATGATAGCAGGGGTAATTACCACCAACGTAATGTTGATGATAACAACCTGAAAGACTCCATTAAGCAAGTAGCGAAGGCACCTGTGTTCAAATCAGGTGCAAGTAGAACTTCAAAACTACCATGCACATTGATATTATTAGAAATCAAGTCACTATTTGGTTGGTTAGACAAAAGATTCACTACCTTACTAAAGTGAGATGAAATCTATTTCTTACTTTGCATTGTCAATTGGTGTACATAATTCGTAAACATTAATCAACTTCGGTTTTATTTCTTTAAGGGGAATTTAAAACCATATATTGTATATAAATAGTCCTAGTATAGATTGACATATGAAACATGATCATCATAAGTCAAACATTCAATTGATTTAGTCTCTGGCAATCTTACAGGGCACTAAAAACTAAAATATTCCCTGAAGAGAATGTGTTGCCATCAACTTGTAGAGAGGCGTGTCTGTTGTTGGTTGAGTTGGGGATTGAATATAAGCAAATTCATTCATATAAAAATGATTGTATTTTATACAGAGATGAATATGAAAACAAGGTAGAGTACCCTGTATGCAAAGAGAAGAGATATCGTACAGATGTACAAGGTCCTACAGTTCCAAAGAAGGTTTTACGTCACATGCCAATTATACCTAGACTTCAACGAATGTTTCGTTGCAAGTCACTTGCACAATTGATGGACTAGCATGCAAAAAATAGGAGTAAAGATGGATTCATGTGAATTTCGGCTGACTCCAAAGCAATGAAACACATAGAGGAAAAATGGCCAAGAAAATTCAAAGATGAACCCCGTAGTATTAGGTTTGGTCTTGCAATTGATGGAGTGTGCCCATTCTCTTTCCTAAGCTCAAATTATAGTGTTTGGCCAGTCAGATTGATAGTATACAATATTCCCCCATGGATGAGTGTTAGAAAGGAGCACCTTATGCTAACTCTCATTGTTCCAGGAAAACATCAAGTTAAAAACATGGATGTTTATCTTGCGCCTTTTATTGATGAGATGCAACTGCTATGGAAAGGCATAAGAATGTATGACATATCACATCCCCCATCAAATAGGTCCTTCATGTTGTATGGTGTGCTATGTTGGACTATTCATGATTTCCCAGGACTTGGTGTTTGTTCTGGTAAGATAAAATATTTACGTATTTAACTCATAATTTATTTCCATCCCAACTTTCATACTTAGTTTTATACTATTTTTTTTATATTATTAACATTACTTATTGAATTGCAGGGCTTCAAACAAAGGGGATATTTGCATGTCCAAGATGTGCAAAACAATTTCAAGGGTGGTATTCTAAAGATCTACATAAATTTATTTAAACAAACAACAGGATTTTTCTACCACTAGACCATAAGTTTAGAAATCGCCTGAAGAATCAACTCGATGGAAAAGTTGAAAATAGATGCCCTCCCATGATTATAGGTCTAGGTGATTGGCTTAAGAAGTATGGAGATGCTGAATTGAAATCTTGGGAGGATTTTTTTGATCGGGGTGATTCAATTGAAGAACCATAACAAGTTGTAGTTAATATGCCACAAGGAATGAAAAGGAAATCCATATTTTATGAGCTCCCTTACTGGAAGGATCTATTAATATCTCACCTATTAGATCCTATGCACATCTTCAAAAATGTCCCAGATTCTATATTTTGACATATATCAGGCAAAGATGCGGACACCTTGTCTTCGAGGAGAGATATTACTCTTTTGCGTACCAAAATTGATAGAAAACTTTTGTGGCCAAATAGGGAAAATGAAACATATGCAGAAGCTCCATGGATTTTGAAAAAAAAAAGAGCTAGACCAACTAAAAAATGTCATATGTTCAATAAGGACACCTACTGACTATGGTTCATCATTGGCTAAAGCTTTTACAGTTGATGGACATATCACAGGATTTAAAACACATGATTTTCATAATTTTATGAAGGTATTATATATCATCATTTAACATTTACTACTAACATTGATTAAGTACTAAATATATTTTAATAATTTGTTGTGTGAGGAAAAATTACTAATCACCTTTTCATAAATGTGTTTGATAGCATATCATACCATTGGCAATTAGGGGGGATTCTTGTCTTACAGTTGACTTAAGGAATGCCATAAATTGATTGTCAACATTTACAAGGTATGTGGTTATATGAAATGTTCATGTGTGAGAGACATAGAGATATTATATTGCATTTTAATTTTTGACTAAAGGGTCATACTAATTTACTATTCTTATATTAGGTGGGTGACCTCCAAGGAGATCCACGAATGTGAAGTGCTAAAATGGAAGAAGGAAATTGCAGAAATTGTATGTGTATTTGAGAAGGATCTCCCTACACATTTCATAGACCTACAAGTCCATTTACTTATACACCTAGTCAATGACATTGAATTGGCAGGTGTCGTATCAATGAGGTGGATGTTTTTCTTTGAGAGGTATATGAAAACTCTAAAAAGATATGTCCAACAAAAGGCACATCCAGAGGGTTGCATGGCTGAAGGGTATGTATTGAATGAAGCATTTTTCTTCCTGTATGAATTCCTTGGTAAGGATTTTGAAGATGGGCCACACTTTTGGGATGAAGAATGAGCATCAGATATTATTGATGGAGAAAAACCACAATCTAATGGTGTTCAAGTAGAAATTAGTAAGTAAATTCATGATCAATGTGGTTGTTTTTCTTGCAATCATTAATTGACTCTGTAATTTATTTGTCAAATTAACAACATGACATTTGGAGTTTGAAATAAACATGTTGACATGTAATAGGTGTAGACAAAAGTGCTATACTCGATAAGTCCATTATGTACCACATGGACTTTATGAACAAATGGATCGATCTGTATGATAAAAAGAGATAATAAGTGTTAGAAGCAAGGAGACAGTTTAAGAGATTGAACCCAAGGAATACTCCACTTCCCACTGATCTGCTTGGGGAACGGGGCAAATATTGCACACTAGAATGGGTTACTAAAAAAATTCAAAATCAAATAGAAGATGCAAGTATAGATTCAAACATAACAGAAGAGGAAATCAACATGTCTAGAGGATGTGAAAGAAAGGTACAGTTAGAATTTTACAAAATGTTGTTTCCTTACAATTTTGACACTATTAACTATTTTAATATTCATCATTATATTTGTTTTCACTGAAATAAATGGTCTTTCACAGGCGAGGAAATATCCAACAATGTGGTCATATGGTCGAAATTATCGTGTAGAAGGTGTAGATGTAAAGAGATGATCCTTCGATTGTGGCATCATGGTTGACTTCAAGCAATCCAGTCGATCAAGATCAAAAGATAAGAATATAATTGAAGGGAATCTACAATATGGTGGGAAAATACAAGAAATTATTGAGTTGGATTTTTGCTCTTTTAAATGTTGTGTTTTTAAGTGTAGATGGTATGAAGCATTTGAGAGGACACGAAGACATGATACCCATAGTGGATTGTTTTCTATAGTTTCCTTATGTTTCTTATCAAAGGATAAGGAGCCTTATGTTCTACCAATTTATTGTGAGAAGGTATTTCTTTAACTCAAATAAGAAGCAGTAGTGATCATTAATCTATTAATTCATAGTTTACTGCGAATATATACATGTGTTTATTAATCAATAAAATTGTTATACCATACGTCTAATATATGTGTGTCGTTCATGTGCAGGTATTTTTCTATGAAGATATTTTGGACCCGAAATGGATATTTGTCATACATTATGATCCAAGATTAAGGCATGCATTTGACGATGCATTAGTGGATACTGAGCAAAACAATGATGGCCAACAAAATGAGAGAGAGGGATTAGAGAACATCGAATAAATTGACATCCATGATGATGTTGAAGATGGTTATGTTTAGACACAAGAAGACAATAATCCAGAGTTAGATGATGTTATGGAAGACAACAATATGGATGGTATAGAAAATGGTGATCGAAATACATCTGGTAACAATATAGATGGTCTACAGTCAAATTTCAATGATGATGAAGATGATGCAGGTCAAGACGAGGATGGTGATAATATTAAATACTTGAAAGAACATATGAACATTGACAATGATACACTTGATGACATTGTAACAGACAATAATGTTAATGACCAAGACTTCTAAAATTTTAGAATTATTTGCAATCCATGTTTAAAAAAGGATGATTCTTATGGCCTAAACTTTGTAGTGCTTCAGTAATATTATTTGTGTCGATACAAATTATCTATTGCAGTATCCTTAAATTGTTCAATCTTTGGTGTGAATCGTTGGCAGAAAAAATTAGGATTACTTGGATGCTTCTTCCATTCATTTTGTATCAACATATGTTCGTGAAGACATAAAAGTTAATAAAATATTAATGCACGTAACTCGCAATTATTTAAATAAGCAACTTTGTTAACTTTATTATTTTTAAATAGTTTCCATTTTTATGTTGAACATAATTTTGAACATGTAACTAAAAACATCCACAGTAAATGCTTTACTGTATCAGCATATTCATTCACATAAGCACAATATTGAGGCTCAATAACTGATATTCATTCAAATATAAGAAGAAATAAGTATGGAAAACATAAGAAAAATACATAATGATAAGACAGTCATGGAGTTACACTAGTGCTTTGTCATAGGTAGTCTTCTTAATAAATCCATGTTAATGATTCCCAAGGTAGTGTCAAAACTAAGAGAGGGGTGTAGAGTCCAGGCTTCCTATTTCCAATATTTTGCAATGCTACAAAGAATGTGAGACTTGATGTGGTTCTCAATTTGCACATATGTGAGGCCACTAGAATTGTTGTTCAAGTGTTGCTAGTGTTTTAGTAATGTTGAAGTGTTGAGGTATTTTGGAATAGTATGCTTCCTAGATGAGTCTCTAGTGTGGTGTGGTGTCTAAAACATAGAGATACTTGAGCTTGTAGAGAAGCTTGTTAGACATGTAAAATTCACCAACCTATTTACCTTGTAAGAGCTTGGTGTAGTTCTATGCAAAGTACAAGTCTGGTGCGTAGAGAGGTTCTCGGTCAAAGAAGTTGTGACCACATGAGTCCAACATTATGGTGAGTGCATGAACTAGCTATTAGCTTAGGTAGTCAAATATCTTTTTATCTTTAGGCTCTGCTAGACCTAGGTCGGTGTACCTTGAAAGATATTGCAGATTTTTGTGTAACCTTCACAATGGCAAACGGGTGTGAAGTAGATGTAAGGGTTGGAATGTATTTCTAAGGTTAAGGTTTGCAAATATGAATAGGGTATGAAGATTAATAGTAAATTGGACCAATGCTTTATCTATTGGGCAAAGAAATCAAGAATCAATGGTGTAATAGATCTTTATATTGACTTAACTTAGATTGTTAGGCACTTATGTAAATCTATATCTTGTACAGATGTGCAAGAATGTTCAGGTACAAGATTCTTCTTATAAATCCCAATGATATTTCCTCAAATTGCTATGACCTAGAATAGATTGTTCAAAGGATTTTAACCTTGGGCAGAGACCAATAAACACTGACTACTCAGCTGGATTTAAATCAACTTCTTCAGAAACCAATCACATAGATTATATAGTAACAGCAAATGTATACTGAAAATCAATGATATCCTTGATATATTAACTTAAACAACTTGACAAACCACTTTGGAGAAAATCATGCAAATCATATATATTAACATCAACACAACAATTGAATAACAACAAATGTATACTGAAAAATTAATGATATCCTTGATATATTAACTTAAACAACTTGACAAACCACTCTGGAGAAAATGATGCAACTCATAAATATTAACATCAACACAACAATTAAATAACAACAAATGTATACTGAAAAATTAATGATATCCTTGATATATTAACTTAAACAACTTGACAAACCACTTTGGAGAAAATCATGCAACTCATAAATATTAATTGTTATCACTGGGAATTACACCCGTATGCAAGGTTGGTGAAGCACTACAATTCCGTGTAACATGAGACTAATTTCAGGTTGTGTGTGTCCTATAATGAAATTAGGCCTCCAGATTATGGGCTGGTTCCCTTCAAATGTTCTATTGAGATGTATGATTTTACTATTTTGGAAAAGGGAAGAAAGAAACTAAGTGAATACAAAAAGGTAAAAATAGTGATACACCTGATTGGGATAAAAATATGCAATCTGATCCACAATGTTTACTCAGAAATCTAACTTTTACACAATCCAGACTTGGCATAAATATCACAAAAGTGATTCTAAGGAAGGTTTGAAAATAGGTTTTTATGAAGGAAATGGTTTTTTTACAACACAAAAAGACTATTTCTGGTTAACACAACCTAAGACCTGTGATGAATATATGCTTAATGCTGCAAGCAAGGAAGTGAGACAATAATTTTAAAGGTTTAATGATAAAACACAGCAAAATTTCATCAAAATCACTTCAATAATCAACACTAAAAGGAAAGGTAATTCAACTGATCTCAAATAAATAAAGGAAAGCTCTACAAAGAAGACAAAAATATAACATGTAACCTGCCGATCTCTCAATAAAACTGTAAAAAATGAGGTACAAGAATTCTCCAATCTGTCTGAATCAGAATGAGAATCCAGAACTAGCAAAAACAAACTTTTGCTTTACAATATATAGGTTTTCTCTCTCCAAGAGGCATGCAAAAATATGGACTTGCAAATAACTACCTCTAAAAATAATCATTCCTGAGTAACCTCCAAAATCCTCAAAATTAGGGTCTAAAATTGCCACAAATTGAATAAAAATAACTTCAATTTGGGCCTCTCCATATGCTTGACCAAAAAGTTGACCAAGAACTCTAAAAATCATGCAAAACCTCCTAGGTGGCCTAGTTAACTCAACTAATCAATTTGCATGATTTTGCATGAGCAAAATTGATTGTGAGTAAATAATTACTTTATTATTGGTTACAATTTGTTCTAATTTTGATTTTACAATTTGTGGAAAATAATAAAGTAATTTGGAAAATATTACTTTATTATTTATTTACAATTAATAACTTTGTAAAATCATGCATGATTAGAAGAAAAAATATCACTCCTTATCACTACAATTACACTTGCCTAATTTGCATGATATGAGAACAATTAGGACTTAGAAGAAAAAGAAAATCCCCTTATACCTCCATGTGAGAAAAAAATCCCTATTTTGCATGATTTACACATTAAGGCAAAATGTTTTACCCTTATCTCTCCATGCACTAAGGAGAAAATATTATCCTCTTTCTACAAAAATCCATGAGTCATTTTATGCATCATAATACTCCATGCACAAAAAATAGTATGCATAAACATCCTTATAACTCCCTTTGATGCCTTAGTACATACACATATTATTACATTTTTAAGTCACCTTATATCTCCATATGCAAACTCAAAATCAATAAAAACCTTACAACTCCTCCATGCATCAAGACTCCGTGCATCAAAAATGCACCATCATATTTGCTTACCTTGTCTGCCACCTTGTATATTCCATACTCTGTCCTTATGTATGCCATGTCTAAAACATTACTCCCTTGATCTTATTGGCCACCATGCATAATCAAGAAGGGTCATTACCTTTGGATTTTTGCAAAGAGACAAGGAACCTTGACTACCATGTGTATCATATAATGCATTCTTGACCATGCTATCCATTCGACCACCAAGGGGTTTTAAATAGTCTATAAGGCATGAAGCCTTTCTTTCTCATTATACCGACCCTTCTTGACTTAATAAAAATCAAGTCCTAAGCAATGTTGGTCGGCCACTCGATGTTATGATGGTTAGGAATATTCAAGACCAAAGTCTTGACCACGGGCACTTCTTGGATAAGGTAATTATTTGTTTTTTGTAAGACAAAAATACACTTGAGAGAAGAACTTTCGAACAAAAGCAAAGAAATAACCCTAAAAAGTTGCTCATTCTTCATTTGGTATTCTTCTTCGATACTCTGCAACTGCATTCTGTCGGCTTAGGGTTTGAATGTCTCAATCATATCTCTAGTCTTTACTCCCTTCCATGGCTTCTCTTGGTTGAATCTTTGGAACTCTGCATCATAAGGAAGAAGGTAACACTGCTTTGAGTTTCATATGAGGCATTTAATTGATATCTGTAGCTTTATTTCTCTTTAATGGTCGCGGCCTCCTTCTTCTTTCATGGCTATCTCCATCATTGTGCATTCTTTAACATAGTCTTTCTTGTTTCTGTATCTTTCCTCTTTGCAACTATTCACCTGTTCTTGAAAGCTTAGGGCTATTGTGAGGCCACGGGTAGATGTCTCCTCCTGTCAGCAAAATAAGGTAAGCACTTCCCTTTCTTTCTCCTCTATAGCTTCATTTGCCTTTTTTACAGTTGAACAATGACAAGGGTTGTGTGTAGACATGGGTATTGCATTTTTGGCAAAAAATGTCATATCTTTGTCAGCTATGCCTGTATATGTCTCTTTTTATCCTTTACTTGGCTGTAGGTGCAAAAATCCTGAGGGTTTAGAATCTTGAGATGAGGATTTGTTCTTTCTGTACTTTCAAGACTTCCACCTTGTCACGGCCATGCTCCATCTGTATGTAGGCTAAAAAATGTAAAAATTGAGGGTTTCTAAGTTTGAAACTAGGGTTTCAACCTTCCTTGCACAAAACTCTTCTCACGGTTACGGCCATTCTCTTTTGACTGTAAGTGAAGAAAAGAAACAAGGGTTTGAAAATTGCAGTCAAGGGTTTGTTCTTTCTGTTTCAAGGCTTCTATTTGTCATGGCCATCCTCCTATAGTATTCACTACTCTTTCTTTTTACTTGTAAGTGCAAAAAGAAACAAGGGTTTGAAATTTTCTTGAAAAGACCTTGTTCATTTTGTAGATGGGTATACATTTTATCATGAAAATATCTTTTCCTACTCATGGCTATGACTGTATTTTCTTGTAGACAAAAGCACTAGGGTTTGAAAGTAAAAATAAGTGAAAGATCACTTTGCTTTACCCAAAACTTTCTCCTTCTACTCCTTGTGACCGTCATGGCTATTAACGATACACTTTTACTTTATCTGTCTTCCACTGTAGCTTTAAGGTATCATGACAACAAGATTTTGATATGCAAAAGTATGACTGCTATTGATTTATCTCCATTTGTAACATACATTGACATTTCTGGAAGGCTCTCATATTGCACAAAACTCTTCTTTAGCTTATTTGCATATCAAAATCTTGTATCTCCTTTGCCTGCTAACTGTAAGATGATGGACTGGTTGTCATGTGTGATGATCTCCTGAACTGTGTAACTGTCTTTGTTGCATTTGGATTCTACTATAGCATAGATATCATGTTATCTTCTCCTTGGCTATTTGTGGCATTCTTAAGGTACTCCTGTAGCATAAATAACATGTTCTTGCATACTCACTGCTTATCTCATCATTTGGATCTCATAGTAGCATATATATCAAGCATTCCTCTTCAGTTTTATCATGGCAACTGTTTACTATGACTATATCATGATAGAACAATGGCATATAAGAAAGAAACTGCCTACCTTGTGAAATGTCAATCACCATCACTGTAGCATTTGGCATATGTCATGTTCTTCTTCTATTGTCTCTCCTTCATCTTTTGATGTACTCCTGTAGATGGATATGGCAACTATGATTTATTCTGACTTTTTTTCCCTTGCAAAACTACTTCATGATCACTGTCATGACTGTTCATAGTGAAGATGACTGCACTTTGTCTTCTTGCATGGTATCTTCCTTTCTGGCATTTGTTGACTGTATCATGGTATCACTGTAGCTCCAAGGTATATGAGATAAGGCTTGTTTGATCAATATAGTGATGAGATGTATGGAAACCACCTTGTCATCTTTGGGTTGTGGCATTCCTGTCACTCCACTATGCTTAATGTATTTGTATCCTTCTATTCTAGACATGACTGTCTCTTGCTTTTGAATTTGTACTTGACTGTCATGTCAGTGATGACCCTACATTGTATACTCTGGTATTTACTTATGCATCATGTGCTTCATCTTTGGATGCTGCCCTTCTGTATGTCTCATTTGTACCTCTCTGTATCTTGATGGTTTGAAGTTTTGAGGCATTGATGACTGCCTAGTTTATTGGGCCATGACAATGATATATTCATGACTGCATTTTCACACTGCCATATATCAGCTAGAGCTAATAATGCCTTGTTGTTTTGATTTTGTCTTTTAAAAGGCATAACTTTTATCTCTTAGCTGGCTTGATCACTTTGAGTACCTGTATCATGTCATTTACTTCTTACTCTTTTGTCATAATGAGATGATACCTTCACATGATTTATCTTGTACTTGTTCAAATGATATACAAGTTCTTTGTATCTTGGAAGCTTTACTCTATTTCTCTTCTCTTTATCAGGCACATTAATCTGAAAACTTGTATCATATCCTTGTACTATGAATGCACTATGTCAGTTGCTCTTATTAGCTGCAATGAAATAAATACATGCATTCATAATGATATTGTACCTCAAATGGCTCCCGTAGCTAGGATGATTGAAATCTAATTTCTGCATTTTATTTTTTGTCAATCTTGACTCAGTCGTGTTAATATGATTTGCTCCAATCAATTATAATAATGTCATGATGACATATCTTTTATGTAAGTTGATTAGATGATGCATGATATAGCTTGGAATGATGCATCATGTCTTTTCTGATACTCTTTTCAAAAAATGAAAAGAAACATGCTGGGCTCAAACCCTTGTGGGAGCCACATTTAATCCACATGTTTATTTGTCTTCAAATCAGCAGCAAAACTTGTCATATACCTGCACAGTGAACAAACAAGTTAGCATAAAAAAGTACCTGATAGTATTGATTGATCTTCTTCATGATTTCTTCCTGATTTGTGTCTGTGTATGAGGAAAAATGGATTAAATCTAAACTAAATAAAACCAAAGAACCCAATAACATAAAAGAAACTAATTTAAATAAAAGCCATAAATAATCACCCAATGCAATAAAGACTTTTACCGAAATCTGTGTTGTTTCCTTTGGATTGAATGTGGATTGCTCAATGAAGTTGCAAAGCCATGGCTGCAACAAGCAAGTATGTGCTCGAGAGATCAATGTCAAAAGATCGTTATAGTGCTCAATCGACGCGTTGTGTATGCTCGAAGCTCTGTTAAGTATGCCTAAGAATACGATCAAAGAGAGAGGCTAAATGAAGGAGATGAGGGGGGTTTATATAGATTTCAAGGAAAATCGATCAACGGTCCAAATAATTCAGAAGAATCAACGGAGGAGATAAGTTGAGGAATGTGCAACGAATGAGAAGAAGACATGTGTCTTGCTTGTTTTTGCATGAGAGGAGTTATCAAGAATAGAAGAATGAGTTAACTGAAGAGATAAATCAATTAAAAGAATAAAGCAATCAGTTAAGTGATTTAAAACAAGAAGAAGAGATTTACATGAGAATAGAAGATATTTTGCTTTATTAAATATAGAAATATTTAATTGATGAGCAAGAAAGCTTGAGTTATTTTAGAGATAACTCAAATTAGAAGAAAAAACAATTTAAATACACAATTGATTTATTTAAATTTAGAGAAGATATTTTGGAAGAAATAATTAAATAAATGGAATTATTTAATTTAGAAGATTTGAAAGCAAATTAAATAAATAAATTTATTTAATTGTTGTGCATGATTTTGGAAGAACAGAAGATTATAAATAAAATATTTGATTTTATTTATTTTTAGAGGATTGAGATAATTTAAATAAATTTGATTTGATTTATTTAAATTTAGAAGAACAATTGATTTAATTAAATAATGTAAATTATTTAATTGTAGATAAGATAGAATTGTGATGAATTAATTAAATAATGGGATATATTTAATTAATGTGGATGTGAATTTTGGAAGGAGGATAATGATCAAATTAAATAATTAAAATTATTTAATTGTGGAAGAATATAGAGGAATTTAATTTAATTAATTAAATAAAGAGGATTTATTTAATTAATGTTGAATTTAGGAGATTTAGAAAAATTTGATGATAATTAATTAAATAATTAGATTATTTAATTAACGTTTGCAATGCAAGTGATTAGACAGATAACGGAATGCAAGTGATTTGACGACACGGTCATTTTAGGGTGTCTACATTTTGCCCCTCTTTGATGCAATGCAGCATGTAGCGTTGCGTCAAAGAAAACGATTGTTGAAGATGTAATACAATTTTTTGATGCCCCAGTGTAGGTAGTTGCCCCAGCGTAACTGGCGTAGGGTGCCCCCTCGAGAGGAAAGATAGGGAAGCGACAGAAGAACTGTGTTAACGCTCGACTAGAAGATTTGTTGGAGATAGGCGAGGTTGGGTTGATGATAGATAGAAGAAAGGAGATAGGAGAGAACATAAGAGAAAGACTGTTGATTGATCTTTGCTGGAAAACTATATAAGGCCATGGAAAAATGGATGGTGTAAATGGATGTGCTTGTTGCAATGGTTTCACATTTGTTTATAAAGAGCAATCCTTATTTTTGATATAGCACGTGGATAGTTTGCCACCAAGGTATAAAAGACCAAGGTGCTGTAATATCCGAGTGCGTGTACGTTGACTCTGCAAGCAAGCGGTTTGAACTTAGATCCCCTTAGACATACTATGACCTTGTTGGTACATGTGAATAAGCCATAGTCTTGAACATAAAATAAACTTCAATACATGTAAATGCAAGAAGAATTATTAATATGTAAGATGCCAGGTCATAACACACACAAGATAAATATAATGCTAAGAAAGATGCTAAAGATCATTCCTCAAACACGGCACACACAAGCAATGACTATGCCCCCAATCCGTACTGCATCGCAACATACCAAGATTATAGATAAATCAAGGTAGCCTTGAATAGGTAATGGAAAAGGAACAAAAGATAAACCAAAAAGCAAATTGACTGACTTATAAAGTAAACATACAGCCAACATATTCTCATGCCAAAGAGGTTGCTCAGGATAGATTGGATAGGAAAGTTAACAGCCTTATCGTAGGAACTCTGTGTCCGTTAAAGGGTGCTATCTACCTAAAAAGACAATATCTCACTGCAGGAAATGCCACATGTCGCAGGAGACACGTGTGTTGGTCTCGATCATGGAACACTTTGCAGAAGACAAGCTTGTTGATCTAGGGCTTTGGTGAAGCGGGACTTAGCTGATGTTGGCCATAGGTATGCAGGACAGTAGATGACTCTGGAAGAAAGTTGCTTTGCTTCAGGTTTGTTAAGGACTTTTGCTTTGAAAGGATGCGCTAGCTAGTTGCTTGAGTTAGTCAAGTTGAGGCGAATGGATTTTGACAAACGGAAGACTAGAAGGATGGAAGTGCTAATGGATTGAGATGGGTGGAGAATGATGGATCGTGTGTGCCTGAGTACTGGATACATCCTTCGTATTCCAGACTGCCTACATACCCTATATCCACAGGATCAAGGCACACGATGATGAAAGATGAAAGTGATAAATATGTAGTTCTGGACAAAGTGATGAGATGGGTCAAGATGGAAGGGGGAGATCTTATGTACCTGAGTACTGGAAACGTCCTTCGTATTCCAGACTGCCTACATACCCATATCCATGGGATCAAGGTACCTTAAGATTAAGAAGATGATAATGTAGTTCTGGTTAGTTTGATGAGGTGGAAAAGTGTTGAGAAGATAATAGCCTTATCGTAGGAACTCTGTGTCCGTTAAAGGGGGTTACCTGTGAAAATGAGAAAAGATCGAAGTATGCGTTGCGAACCACGAACAAGGAACCAATCCTAGACCTAAGTTAAGGAAAGAGTTGCCCCCATTCTGGTAGAGGAAACTGTAGGGGTGACTACCGAAGCAGACACAGAAAGACTTGACCTAGGACAAGATAGTGTTAACTGTAGACACAGATCAAGACGTGGGATGACGACGAGGGACATTGACAAATTTCCAAGCTATACTAGATAGGGAGATGGAAATGCAAACAAAGTCAATGGTTTTATTATGGATGGATGGATGAAGTGTGCTGTTGCGAACTGGACAAGGAGTGGACATGACTCGATAGATGATGGATGCTGACTCTACACATAGCGCCTGTTTGCCAGGTTTTCACCAGAGGACGGACTTTTTTTGAATTTTTTGTTTTTTGTTTTTTTTTTTGGAATACTCTGAGGATCAAGCATAGAACGTCTTGAGATGGACACTGTTAAGTGGCTCATCTAGAGGAATGCCGTCAGGTGTAGCTAAAGTATAAGCTCCTGATCCATATGCTGCTGTCACAATGAAGGGACCTAACCAATTAGGCTCAAACTTGCCCTTCTTTTCTCGATCTGCTTGATTTCTCTGATTCTCCTTAAGTACAAGATCACCAACTTGAAACCGTCTTTCTTTGATCTTTTTGTTGTAATTACACCGGAGGCAGTTTTGATAGACATGGAGATGATTAAGTGTGGCAAGGCGCCTCTCATCTAGTAGTTCAAGCTCAGCTAATCTAGAAGTGCGATACTCATCTCCGCCGATCAGGTCCTGCATGGATACTCTGAGGGATGGGATCTTGACCTCTATAGGTAGGATGGCTTCAGAGCCAAAGACCAAGGCATATGGTGTGGCACCAGTTGGTGTTCTGATACTAGTGCGGTAGGCCCATAGGGCGGGATTGAGTTGCAAGTGCCAATCACGACCAACTTCATTGACCGTTTTCTTTAGGATCTTGAGAATGGTTTTATTGGAAGCCTCAGCTTGGCCGTTACTCTGCGGATAGTAGGGAGTTGAAAAGCGATGTTGGATATTGTATTGTATGCATAAGGCACAAACATCTTGGTTCTTGAATGGTCTCCCATTATCAGTGACAATGGCTTGGGGAATACCATACCGGCATATGAGGTAGTTTAGGATAAACTTGGCTATTTGTTTACCGGTGATATAGGTCATAGGAATGGCTTCCACCCACTTCGTAAAATATTCAGTGGCGGTAATGATAAACTTGTGGCCATTGGAGGAGGAAGGGTGGATTTGTCCTACGAGGTCAAGACCCCATTGAGAAAAAGGCCATGGAGTGGTCACAGGTTGTAACTCATGAGCTGGTGCGTGAATCAGATCTCCATGTTGCTGACATTGTAGACACTTCTTAGCAAACTGTACAGCGTCTTGCTCTATTGTAGGCCAGTAATAACCTGTTCTGAGTATCTTCTTAGCAAGATTAGGACCAGTAGAATGTGTGCCACAGACACCTTCATGTATGTCTCGTAAGGTAGCTTCAGCTTCTTCTACGTTAAGACATCGTAAGAGGATACCATTGAGACTCCGGCGATATAGTGTATCACCCAGAATGATGTAACGAGAGGATCGACGGATAAAGGTTTTGCGTTGGGTGGATGATAGGTTAGGGGGAAAGGTTTTGTTCTTGAGGTATTCATAGATATCTTAGTACCATGGGGAATTGGGACCAACAAGTTTGTAGATGATTTCAGTAATAGGAACATCGACGGCTGGTATCAACAATTGCTCGATCAAGAATTCACATTTCTGTGTATTTGCAGGCATGTCAATCAGTGACCCTACAGAAGCCATAGAATTTGCAGCTTTGTTATGCTCTCTTGGAATTTTCTCAAATGTGATGCTAGAAAAGTGTGGTTTGTAGGCATCCACTAGTTGCTTGTAGGGGACCAACTTTTCATCTTTTGTTTGGTATTCATCTGTGACTTGGCGAATGACTAGCTGTGAGTCTCCATATACTTGTAATTCTGTGATGTCCCATTGAACTGCTGTATGGAGACCTATGAGGAGTGCTTCATACTCGGCTATGTTGTTGGTGCAAGGGAATGCTAGCCGATATGACTTTGGAATGTAGTCATTCTGAGGTGTGACAAATAAGATGCCCGCTCCTGATCCATGCTGTGTGTAAGAACCATCAAAGTACAACTTCCACATTATGGAGTTAGCAAGAGTGAATAAATTCTCATCAGGGAAGTCTGCTACCATAGTATGTGTATCTTTCATAGGTGCTTCTGCTAGTTGATCCGCGAGGGCTTGTCCTTTGATTGCCTTACGATCTGTGTATTCAATGTCAAACTCACTAAGGATCATGACCCATTTAGCTAGTCTACCCGTGAGAGTTGCTTTTGCTAGTAGATACTTCAAGGGATCAATCTTGGCTATCAGATTTGTGTGTTGGTTCAGCATGTAATGCCGCAACTTTTGGGAGGCGAACACTACTACTAAACAAGCCCTTTCCATTGGTGAATAATTGAGCTCGTATCCCACCAAGGTTCTACTAATGTAATAAATTGCATGCTCCTTTCCTGTGTCATCATTCTGTGCTAGCAGAGCCCCTAGGGCTGAGTTTGTAGTAGAGATGTATAAGATCAAAGGTTTGTCTGCCACTGGTGGAACCAATACAGGAGGTGTAGCTAGATACTCTTTAAGTTGATCAAATGCTGCTTGACACTTATTGTCCCATCGAAATGAGACATCCTTTCGGAGCAAGTGTTGAAAGGGTTGACATTTATCTGCTAGCTGTGAGATGAAGCGCCGAATGGACTGCAACCTTCCTTGGAGGCTCCTTAGTGCTTTTAGGTTCTTTGGTGGAGGCATCTCCACTATAGCCTTTACTTTCGCTGGATCTACTTCGATGCCTCTACGAGATACAATGTATCCCAATAGCTTTCCTGATGTTATGCCGAATACACACTTCTTTGGATTGAGTCTTACTTGGTATTTTTCCAGCCTGTCAAAGATCTGTCCTAAGACCTGTATGTGATCCACTCTAGAAGATTTAGACAATATATCATCAACATAGTCTTCCATGATGTGATGAAACAGATCATGGAAGATCACTGTCATTGCTCTCTGATAGGTTGCTCCTGCATTCTTCAGACCAAACGGCATGACACACCAACAATAATTGCCCCAAGGACAAGTAAAGGTTGTTTTGTGTTGGTCTTCTTCAGCTATCCTTATCTAGTTATAACTCGAGAATCCGTCCATGAGAGAAAGCATCTCGTGACCTGCTGTCAAGTCCACTATAATGTCAATGTTTGGTAGTGGAAAGTCGTCTTTAGGACATGCCTTATTGAGATCTCTGAAATCATTACACATGCGGATGCGCCCATTAGGTTTAGACACAGGTACAATGTTTGAGACCCAATCTGAATAGTCAATAGGTCGTATAAACTTGGCGTCTAATAGCTTTTGTACTTCCACCTTCACCAAGAGAGCTATCTGTGGGTGCATTTTTCTCAACTTCTATTTGACTGGTTTCACCTTGGGATCAACTGTGAGATAATGAACTACCAGCTTAGGGTCTAGCCCTGGCATATCTGCATAGGTCCATGCAAAGTTGATGGTTCGTTGCAAGAAGAAGTTGCTAAGATTTTTGTGCTCTGTGTCAGATAAGGATGCCGCTAGGAATGTTGTCTTTGGATTCTGTTCTGTACCCAGGTTGATCTCTGTAGAATCTTCCACTAGGAGAGCTGATTTCTCTTGGTACTTAAATGGTAAGGGAAGGTCAAATCCTCCATCCTCAGGTGCCACAGTTGGGTTTTCACCTTTGGATACGTCCTTTATTTTTACTATTTTATGATCAGGAGGTGCCACAGTGTGGTTTTCACCTAGAGATCTTTCTTTATTTGCACTTTTGCGACTGGAGGATTTGGCATTCTCACCAAAATAAGCCGTGGGCTCTAGTTCCATTACAAAACCTGCCTTGTGATCGCCAAGAGGGATACCTTCCCGAAGTCCCATGAACTCAGCTAAAGCTTCGTCATTCTGAAACATATCTATAACGGGGGTCCCTTGTTGGTCCCAATCAATAAGTTCAGGGTAGACAAGCGTGACATTCTGGGTGCTGGTGGTGGAAGTTAAGGATACAGAGGATAGTGTAAAAATGGAGGATTCTGCGAATAGATTGGTTATGTGGAGGGAAGAGTCATCGATGATATCCTCTGTAGACGTCGTATCGGCGGGAAAAGTGTCAACTACCTCGTTGAGGATATACTCGATGTCTGAGGCGCGTGGTACCTTCTTACCAAATCCTAATCCTTTCTTGTCTAGCTTCTTTGTTACCACAATGGGCTCCATAGTGCCTTGATTCTGTTTCCCAAGGCCACCTTTGCCTTTATAGCCCATGTTTTTCACTATCCTTAAGCCATTGCCATATTGCTTGACTGGTATCGTGACTGGTTCTTTCTCCTTGTAGAGCCAAGAAGAGATGTCCTCAATGGTTTCCTCTTCCAATAACCGTCCATGTTGGAATTGGGTTAGGAATGTTGGGGGAGGAATAGTGGCTTGTTTGGTAACTTTGGCAATGGGTGGTTTGCCATAAGATTTCAGAGATAAAGGCATCCGCCCTACACAACAAGATTTGGAGATGTCATAAGTGCCAAAGCCTATATCTCGGACGCGTGCTGTGATTTTGGGGAGGGGTGTAGGCTCACTTGTAGAGGCTTGCGTGAGAGTTGCGGGGTCAACATAGAGAGGGAATTCAAGGGCTTTGTCATTTTTAGGCACTTGGTTGCAATTCTTATAGCTTCCTTGCAAGACACGACAAAATTTAAAAGGATTAGGATCTCCTGGGATGGTGATCTCCGTACCCTTGTATGGGAATTTTAGGGACTGATGGTACGTGGAGGGAACAGCTTTCATTGCATGGATCCATGGGCGGCCAAGAATAATGTTGTAAGGCAGCTCAATATCAAGAACTTGGCACCTAGTTTCAAGCATGATTGGGCCCAGTTGTATAGGCAAGTGAATAACACCTTCTGAACGGCGTTCGACATCATCATACCCCTTGATTGTAATACTATGATCAGTGTTGACGTGATCCTCAGAGTATCCCAATTGCTTTAGTAACTTTAAAGAACATATGTTGAGACCAGCACCACCATCTATGAGGATGCATTTAATTTTGCGCTTCTGGATGAGAACTTCAATATGGAGGGCATCGTTGTGACAAGGATCATGGGAGGAGAGGTCTTTCTCAGAGAAGACCACGTTGTAAGGCGAAGCAATATTACCCACTATAGCTTGGAAATCTGCGACTGCTATGTTGTTAGGAACGGAAGACTCTTGGAGGGCTTTTTCTAACACCACTCTATGTGCCGGTGATGACCGTAGAAGGTCCAAAATAGAGATCTGTGCTGGTGTTCTCCCTAGATGTTCGACAAGATTATAATCAGACTAAACCGGGAGTCTAGGTGTAGGGGCACGGATGGTGACATGACCTCGACGAGTAGTAACAGCACAATCCGTAGATTTGCCTTTGATGGTGAGGGTAGACACTCGACTCTCTTCAAAACGACCTACAATGGAATTGAAAGACGTGGACACGTGATTGATACCTTTACCTCTATCCTGAGGAGGAGGTGGACCGTGATGAGGGAATGGCTCCTTGTACATATCTAGATCCTTGTTCGTGTGTTGCGCTGGTGATTCATCCTCAAAAGTGATTTGATTACCGTCAATGAGGTTTTGGATGAGGTGCTTAAGCTTCATGCAAGACGCAGTTCTATGCCCTTTGCTCCTATGGAACTCACAATACTCATTGTCTCTGTAACGTGCAGTTTTGTAGATAGGTTCTCCATATGGGGGAGCATCAGGTAAGGTGATGAGCCCTTTCTGCAAAGCTTGCTGTAAGACCGATTCGATGGGCACTCCCAAGGGAGTGAATTGACGTCGCGGAGGGTAATCGTGTTGGGGCCGCTCTTGTTGTCTTTGCTGTTGGTTGGGATAAGGTTGCCTTTGTTGTTGTTGTTGTTGAGGTGGAGCTTGACTTGGTTTGGAGAGTTGCAGCGGCGTTTGCAACGTTTGGACATGCTTAGTATCGACCACCCCATCATTGACCACGTTTTTGTTCTTGTTCCAATATTTGGGTTTATCGTTCGACTGTTAATGAAAATTGCTATCTTTCGTCTCCTTAAAGATTTTGACCACACCCTTAGCAATGAGGGCCTTCTCAATGTTGATACCCTTGTATGTGATTTCATCGAAGGTTGTAGCACTAAGGATTTGCAAATGGAAACCTAACTCTTGGTTGAGGTTCTGCACAAAGATGCTAACAAGCTGTTTCTCTGGAATCTTGAAAGGGAATTTACTAGCCATTTGTCTCCATCGTTGAAGGAAAGAAATGAAAGTTTCACTATTTTTCTGTTTATTGTTGCATAGGTCCGTCATGGAAATCTCATGCTCTGCGTTGTAAGAAAAATGGGTGGCAAACTTTTCTGCTAGCTCGTTGAAAGACTTGATACTCGTAGGTAAGTGTGAGAACCATTCTATTGCTTGACCTCCAAGACTGCGAGGAAAAAGACGCATAAGATATGTGTCGTTGTGCGAGACCTCGAAGCAAGCAAGATAGAATTCCCTAAGATGGTCTTTTGGGTCACCTTTTCCTTTGTACTTATCAAACTTGGGAATAGTGAAATTTTGAGGAAAAGGGATCATTGGTAACGACTGATCAAAAGGATAAGGGCACACGTCCTCTAAGGAGAAGGTCTTTTTGGTGTGGCCAAACGTAAGATCAGATAGCTGTTGTTGCACCTCCGCAATCTTTAGTTCCATAGTCGTGGGAGGGGTTGGTAACATCTCCTGTTGTCCAAAAAGTGGTTGGTGTTGCCCATATGGAAGATTATAGTGTGAGCCATGCGCACTGGTATTATAAGGGTCGTAAGATTGATTGGGATTGTATGAATTGTACGATTGGTTCAGATTGGGTTGGAATTGGAGGCCTTGAGTTGGCAGAGGTGGAGGTGGCACTAGGTAAGAATGTTGGCTTTGCGATGGTTGCAGAAAAGTATTGGGGGGAGGAAAGCTAAAGTGCGTTTGATTAGGTTGTGATGGTGGCACATAGCTTTGGGAAACCTGATGTTGGGAATGTTGAGAGTGGTTAGGCAATGTATGAAAGAAGTTGAGTGAGGATGAACGTTGTGGAGGAGGGACATAGGTAGAAGTGATTTGCGACGGTTGGGGTTGATTGAAGGTGAGATTAGAAGAGTGTTGTGGTGGAGGAACATAGGTAGAAGTGATCTGCGACGGTTGGGGTTGCTTGAGGATGAGAGTAGAAGAATGTTGTGGTTGGGGCTGCGTGACTCTAATTGGTTGAGAGACATGCAGGTGTGATGATATAGGAGGTGGCATTTGTTGAGACCCTTGTTGCATGGCTACATAAGTGTTCCCCGGATTGTAATTGGGTGGGAAACCTACGCGTGATGGGGTAACCAAGATTCCACTTGCGAGTGGGGTGGACACTTTAGGAGGTGGTTGCACATTTGATCGAGCTAAGGTGGCTTGCTTAGCTAACTCTGCTTGATGTTGGAGAGTTTCTTGTTGGTTTTGATAGATCTCCATAGGAGTCAAAAGTGGTGATATGGGCCTCTCCTCTGTTGGATTTTGGAAAAGGGGATTCCTATACTGCGAGCCTTGTGTAGGTAAGGGCGTAGTCACTGTGGACATGGTTTGTACCGCTTGTATGGTTTCTTGGGTGTTGGTGCTCTCCTTGAGAGTGGACACATCAAAATCTTAAGGTAACTTGGCACCTTGCTTTGCAAGCAAGCGAAAGAAATGATCCTGGTTCTCACTAAGGATTTTATCAAAGGCAGCTATAGCTCGAGGATCTTGTAAAAATTCATCAAGATCTTGCCCATCTTCTTGAGAGGATTGACCTATTTCAAAGTGTCGCTCTTCTTGAGATGGGGTTTGATCTACGATATAACCTTGTGGGACAAAATCCGGAGGCAAGCCTGTGGTATACTGAGGTGCATTTAGCAAAGGGGATCTATCCTCATGAGGATTGCTTGGTTCATCTATGTGCGGCATGTTTGGAGAGCTGATTGGTTTTACCGCGGGTGTACTAGGAGTCACCTTGGGAGTAATGTTGAGACGACCTGATTGTGGTGTGTGAGGGGGTGACTTGTGCTTCTTAGGGACAACTTGCCTAGATTTCATGGTTTGCTGTAGCCTAGTGGTGACCATGGGATATACCTGGACATAATGTAATGCTGGGAATCTGTGAGATGCTTTGAAGAAATGGACAAACTCTGATGCACAAAGTACTGGACCAAAAGCACTATACTGTTTGACCAGAGGCGCAGGACTGTGCTACCAAAAGCGTGCTACTGTGGACCAGAGGCGACGGACTGAGCTACCAATAGCGAGTTACTGCTATGCCAAAGGTGAGCTACAGTGACCAAAAGCGAGCTACTGTTATACCAAGGGCGCTGAAGTAGAGTTTTGCCAGAGGCGGGTTACTGCTGACCAAAGGCGATCTACTGTATTACCAAAGGCGAGCTGCTGTAATACCAGGGGCGCTGAAGTAGTGTCTGATGTTTTTCAAAGGCAAGGTTTTTTCTGTTTCTGATTGGATTGGTTTGGCAAGAGAAAACACAACAAACAGGTGGTCAAAAAAAAGGCACAAGGACTGACACGACAGATAGTGTATGTTCAAGGCTCCAAACAAGCCCAATGTTTCCACAGGTCTAATACAGTTGCAATCAATCACAAGCACTTTTTATCCCTAGAGACAAGGTTTCATTGCAGTAGATCAGCTCACAGCTTAATACTCCGTCGATAAAAATATCATTCCATAAAGGTGTCAGATATTTAGTATCTTTGCGAGAGACGATAGGTAGGGATATCTCACCCTCCCCTTGGAAAGCTCAAGTAGGTCACAAGAGCTTTATGTCCAAGGGAATACTATCTCTTCTCAAGGGAGCCAATGGTGAGTATCTTAAGGGTTTAAATCGATTTCCCTTGCACTGATGATTACCGCAATGTTCGGAGGTAGGTCGGGTAGTCTCTATCTAGATTGGTTCTTAGTGACTTTGAGGGACCAACGCCTTACGAGCAATGCGACAAGCTACTAAAAGCTTTAACCAATCCTACTAAGAGTTTCAAACACTTCGCTCAATGTGAAAATCATTTCCACAAAGAGCTAGTACACCTCTTTTCAGTTTGGCACCACAAGGTAAGGCTGACGTCGGTTAGGACTTGGCTTTCGCCTTATCCCTCTTATATAGCGGTTCAAAGGAAAACTCCACTTAGGGTCGTCCCTTTTGGATGAAGCGCAATCCAAAAGCAGGCCCTTCTAAAGGAAGTACAAAAAAAGTAAAAGCAAGCACGTCAAACAAAGGTTCAATTGTCCCGTTATAAGAAAAATAAGGTGCAACTAAGCTATGCACACACACGATTGTACTTGTAAATTGTCCCTTATGAAATGAAGTGTTTGGCATTCATGTCCATTGTCCTTTAGAAAATTGAGGTGTTTGTTCATACATGTCTATTGTCCCTTAAGAAAAGCAGTATATTCCTAAGACTTAGATTGCAAGAAAAGATTTGTTCAATTATCCTTTTAAGCATGCAATGTGTTTCTAAGACTTAGTGAGATAAATCAAAAGAGGTCTTCAACGCTCGTCCTGCATGAACATATTAGAAAAACTCCTTTTGGCTCTGTGTGAGTAATAAGAAGCTGCAACAAGTGAGTTAGTTCCACCAAAAATTCACAAGTTAGCAAAAAACAAATCAACTTGAACCAAAAGCGCTGCACAATTTTACCAGAAGCGACGTACTGTATCCCGGGAGCGCTGTATTACAGACCAGAAGCGTTGTATAATATTACCAGAGGCGCAGCAAAATAACCGGAAGTGCTTCACTATGTTTTTAAAGCGCTCTGATGCAGACCAGAAGCGCACTATAATAATACCAGAAGCACTGAATAATAGCCATAAGCGTGAAACTGTGTTACCAAAAGCGTGAAACGATATAACCAAAAGCACCACACTGTCTCAAATCACAAAAAAGGGAACTTTTTCAAAATAAATCAGATCTGAAGTAAAATTCCATGATTGGTTGACTGATCTGAGAAATGATAGCTGAGAGATCTGTGTTCTGCAATCTTTAAAGAACTCAAAAAAGTTGTAACAACACCAAGGATTAACACAAAAAGTCGAAGGTACTCCTAAATAAATTAGCTTAGGATGTCCAACAAGAAAAACAGGTTTGTCTGACAAATACAACAGCTTGTCATACAAAGCAATAAGATAGATGGTGTAAAAAATCCTGTAAAACAGTGAAAAACCCTAATCTAGCTCAAAAGCGCCGTAGAATACTGCCGGTAGCGTCGTTCTGTCAGACCAAAAGCGCTGCGCTGCGCTGCCGAAAGCACCACAGAATCTTCAAAAGCGCCTAACTGTGCCTCCAGAAGCGCACAAAAGTCCTGCCAGAAGCGCTGTGTGGTGTCGTTTGCGCTGTACCGTACTGTAACTTCAAAAAAAGCAAATTTCTCAAAGAAACAAAGGAATTAGTGGGTCCCACCGGGCGTGCCAGAATGTGTATGAGGAAAAATTGATTAAATCTAAACTAAATAAAACCAAAGAACCCAATAACATAAAGGAAACTAATTTAAATAGAAGCCATAAATAATCACCCAATGCAATAAAGACTTTTACCGAAATCTGTGTTGTTTCCTTTGGATTGAATGTGGATTGCTCAATAAAGTTGCAAAGCCATGGCTGCAATAAGCAAGTATGTGCTCGAGAGATCAATGTCAAAAGATCGTTATAGTGCTCAATCGACGCGTTGTGTATGTTCGAAGCTCTGTTAAGTATGCCTGAGAATACGATCGAAGAGAGAGGCTAAATGAAGGAGATGAGGGGGGTTTATATAGATTTCAAGGAAAATCGATCAACGGTCCAAATAATTCAGAAGAATCAACGGAGGAGATAAGTTGAGGAATGTGCAACGAATGAGAAGAAGACATGTGTCTTGCTTGTTTTTGCATGAGAGGAGTTATCAAGAATAGAAGAATGAGTTAACTGAAGAGATAAATCAATTAAAAGAATAAAGCAATCAGTTAAGTGATTTAAAACAAGAAGAAGAGATTTACATGAGAATAGAAGATATTTTGCTTTATTAAATATAGAAATATTTAATTGATGAGCAAGAAAGCTTGAGTTATTTTAGAGATAACTCAAATTAGAAGAAAAAGCAATTTAAATAAATAATTGATTTATTTAAATTTAGAGAAGATATTTTGGAAGAAATAATTAAATAAATGGAATTATTTAATTTAGAAGATTTGAAAGCAAATTAAATAAATAAATTTATTTAATTGTTGTGCATGATTTTGGAAGAACAGAAGATTATAAATAAAATATTTGATTTTATTTATTTTTAGAGGATTGAGATAATTTAAATAAATTTGATTTGATTTATTTAAATTTAGAAGAACAATTGATTTAATTAAATAATGTAAATTATTTAATTGTAGATAAGATAGAATTGTGATGAATTAATTAAATAATGGGATATATTTAATTAATGTGGATGTGAATTTTGGAAGGAGGATAATGATCAAATTAAATAATTAAAATTATTTAATTGTGGAAGAATATAGAGGAATTTAATTTAATTAATTAAATAAAGAAGATTTATTTAATTAATGTTGAATTTAGGAGATTTAGAAGAATTTGATGATAATTAATTAAATAATTAGATTATTTAATTAACGTTTGCAATGCAAGTGATTAGACAGATAACGGAATGCAAGTGATTTGACGACACGGTCATTTTAGGGTGTCTACAGTGTCATATATCTGATTTGATCTCTCATATGAATACATGATATGATAAGTAGATGTCTCTATTTGATAAAATCATGTGATAAGTTTAAACATCCGAAGCATTAATAGGGCTATCCCCAAAATTTTGCAGGTTCAACTGATGATGGCTTGGAGTGAAGACTGAAAGATGAAGACTTGAAGGTTGACAAAAACAACAATCTCCATCATCAGGCAATGATGGATGTTTAAATTTATCATGTGTTCATTTCTTTTCTTTTTATCAAACAAATGCATAGCTTGCATGTCTGCAATTGCTCAGTCTAGTTACTCCCACAGCTTGTGTGGTACACGTTTGAACACTTCTTTTAAACATGATCAATTAATTTCTCTTATGCATATGATGTATAGGTATTTCCTTTTCAATCAATGCATGAGATAAAGTAACAGATACTTGAATGTATGTTCAAAACATGACATGAAATAACAATTCAATACAAATACCTTTCTTTGTTTTATTCAAAATTGATTAACTGAATAATCAATTTAACTTATAACTCCTGAAAGATCAAACTGTGTAGAACAACTGTATCTCCTTGAATGTTTGATTTCTTGACAAATCTTATTCTCTTGTCATGATAACCCATCAGTCTTTAATGTTTGATTTCTTGACAAATCTTATTCTCTTGTCATGATAACTCATTAGTCTTGATTAGACTGATGGGTTATCCTGACAACTGGATATCCTTCTCCACTTTGTCAAGGCATCAACTGTTCAATGAATGCATAACTTTGAAGTTTTCATTTATTCCTTATGAACAATTACACTAGGTCCAAGTAATTTTAAGTGTGAACAAAAAATTAGTAACATTAACATCAACACAACAATTGAACATCAATTTTGGATCCACCAACTAACTCTAATTCTTTTTATTAATTTAGCAATTCATACTGGTTTGAAAACATAGATGGAAATGGATTCT
Organism: Cunninghamia lanceolata; assembly: GCA_027924645.1. Taxonomy (NCBI): domain Eukaryota; kingdom Viridiplantae; phylum Streptophyta; class Pinopsida; order Cupressales; family Cupressaceae; genus Cunninghamia; species Cunninghamia lanceolata. The sequence continues at coordinate 21,596,962 of BSBN01000627.1, forward strand.
TTGAATACTACTTTTATATTAAACATATGTCTTTGAAATAGATTGGATGATCTCATTCATAGTAGCCTTGGTATCCTATTTTATAGGATGCAAACAAGCTTCAGGACCGAAACATTGTACCTTTTCATAATAACATCTTTTGATAACTAATACATAATTAACAAACATAAATGAAGATAAAAGCATATGCAGCGATCTGATTCTGGATCCATTAATCTCCATAGAGTGACCCGTGACTCAAAGACCTGGCAAGGTCGTCCTCATCTCCATAATATAGATTGATACACCTGCATTGCTTGACAAAATTGTACTCCTTTTGCTTCATCACAACGCTCTTGATACAAATAGATTTATTTGAGTGATATGGTTGATGTACACTTGATCATCACATGAATCAATCTCAAGTAAACTACTCATTATTGATTCCAGAATAAATATCTTTCCCAGACATGTGTAAGTATTCTCTATCATCCTTTCCTCATTATTTACATTTTCAAGTAGTGGTGGCAGTAACTGACCCAGTTCATTCCTCCAAGTGTCCTTGTCTTTTAGGTTGCCCTCATCATTGAAGAAGTTGGGAAATGCCAAATCAATACGTTGATCAAAATCTTTCAAATCTGCTATCAATATACCATTAATCTCTCATGTTTTTTCATCAATTCATTATATCGTTTGAGCACTTGTTCCTTAGTGCTAGCTTTAGCATTCAACCCTTCCTTTGTTTCCAACATTATGAGGTGTAGTCTTTTATGCTCTTGGTATAATTGATGTGTTCTATTGTGAAAATCCCAAACCTTGTCGCTATTTTTCATCATGTGGCCAAACCTTCTTTGAATCAATTTAGAGGCCATACTATATTTGACAGTTTTCAATTCAGTTTCTAGCTGCTCACTTTTCTTTTGATTCTTTTCTGCCTTATACTTCCAATAATTCACATCTGCCAAGGCCTCTATTACCCTTTGATCACCTTCTAGGTATGGTGAGTAGCTGCTGGATGAAGGCAACTTGTCTCTGTTCAAATCAATCTCTTGTCTCAGCATAGCATTTTTTTTCTTATATATATTATTATCTTTCATTAATTTCTCAATTTGTGCTTTAGTAAACCTTGCAACATTGACATTTAAATTAGTAGTGTCCATAGGATTTGTATCCTCAATCCTTTGTATCAATAGGCTACCAAAAGATTTATTAGGATCATCAATGATACGTGGTCTCTTATTTGGAAGATACAATGCCCATATAAGCAATGCTCTTTTATCAGGGTATGACCCTGATCCTCTTCTGATATTATCCATTGCCTCAATGCTAAGTTTCAACTTATCTTGACTTCTATTGAAAGAATCAAATACAATGGCCGAAGCCATGTCCCATCCAGGAATCAAAATCACACCTGCTTCTTGTAACAAGGTCCTTCCCCTTTCTGGAGTCATTATCTCCAATTCATTGTCGATCTCCTTTTAAAGCTCAGACAACACCTCATCCTATATGTCAGGAGTGATATCTTTCATTCTCTTCCTAGCTTGTTTTCCCTTGCATTCATATAAGAAGGCTTTAAACTCAAGTGTTTTGTTGAAATCATCATCTGATATGAATTTACTGTTGGCTAGTTGCCTTATGTCTTCTGATAGATCATTTGGTGCTTCCATAGTGATAGCTTCTCTGTCTTTAGGTGGTTCATACCCCTCAATGGTTGGGTCATAACTTTGCACCCCTTATTCAAACTCTCCCTCTCCTTGTGCAATGTTTGTGTCTGCCGAGAAACTTATATCCGGTGTGGGTTGAGGTGACAAGTGACCTAGGGGTACTTCATACTCAGCCTGTGCATCTTTAAGTTGTTTTCCTTTTTTGTTAAATACATGAAGGGGAACATTCTTGATCAGTACTAGTGCATGTTTAATCATAGTGTCTAGTCTTTCAATAGGATCATCAATATCTTGGAAAACTTTGGTGTAGGTGGGGTTTTGGGCTATCCTCCAAGCCTCTGCTAACATGGTTTTACGGTACAAACTTCTTCTTTTTGTTGTTGTAGTTTCATCACAATTTCTGATTAAATATTCATCAACAAATAGGACACGATCATATCCCTTTAACTTCTGCTTTATTTTTACACTGTTTATCAAGTGTTCTGGATCAAAATTTCCTCTTGAATTTCCAAAAGGTAATCTGAATTGTTCTAATTTACTATAAATTAATTGATAACCTTTGTCAGAAAGTACTGTGAAATCTCCAAAGCATAAAGTCCCAGGCATAAATGACTGTTTACCCTGAATCTTGAGATGCATGAAGTCTGAGGAAGCCAATTGGCTAACAATTTCTAAGTATGCAACTTGATCTGGGCATGTCTTTGGTAGCACGAAGGGTGGCCCTTCATATCTAAATACTCTTATCATAGTGCAATCTCTGAAAACATACCAATCGCCCCAATTATGGCTGAACTTTCCCTCTTCATGTCTATCTTTTGGTCTCAAAAACTTCTGTATTTCCAATGAAAAATTGTGGTTGCAAGGATGTCCAAACCGTTTGAATATTGGTTTCACAAAAAACTCTTCAAAGTATAAATAATGGGATCTGTCACATCTGCTATCCCAAATAGAAGTCCACATTTGCACAGGTTTTATATCTCTATTTTTGTCTAGGTCTCTTACCCTGAGATTTCTATCCCATAAGCCCATGCATTGTCCTTCATATAATACCATATGCATAAATAAAAATAATGTCTGAATTTACTTCCTCCATTCTTAATAGACATTAAATCATTTTTTATATTATATGCCAGGTATTCAGCGTAATCAAAATATATCACACATCATGACTCTGTATGTCCGCAGCTAGGACCATGGGCGCAATTTCCATGAACATGGAGGCCTCTATTCTCAATATCTGGCAGGCAGAGTAATATGTGTTTTTGAAATAATCTTCAAACAATTCAGTTGAGTAGGGTGGATCTTCACCCTTTGAAAATACCCTAAGTTGTTTATTGTCACCGCGAGGCCTATGCAAGGGTAACTTCCATCTCTTATAATTGCTACTCATATTGCGGTACTCAACCAACAAATCCTTGATTCTAAATTTCTTGTCTAAACTTGTGTCTAACTAAAACACTATGGCTATATAGTCTCTGGTAATGGGGAAGAAACCAGTCCCATCATTGAATTCAATATAACAAGTCTTAGGGTTGAATTTCTCTGCAAAAAACTTCAACAACTGGACATTTACAAACACATTCGGGACTACCAATTTACCCAAGTTTAGCCACCATGGGTTTGAAATGGGTTTATGCCTGTGCATTTTTATGTAATGGGAGATAAAGAGATCATACCCTCTGACTGGTGTCCATATATCCCCAATATCCCTATATAAATCTTCAAATTTCTCAGCATGTAGGTTTAGTTGGGCATTTCTTCTGGATTTCTGTCCTGACCCAGGACATTGGTCTAATAAACCTCGGTTTAGATGCCTATCCTCAGTTTTTTGTCTTTTACTCTTTGGGTTTTGAATTGTTTCTTCCATATTCTATCACTATGTCTGGATTTCAACTCTATGATTTATAAACACAGACTAATTTATAAAGTGCATTCAGGAAGTACGAACAATTCCACCGTGGGAGTCCAATCGGCATCTGCAACAAGCCAAAAATCAATGAAAAGATGAAAGGCTTAACATTAGGAAGCAGATGATGGTTTTATTCAAATTCCAAAAGTTCTAACCTGCAATCAACACGATGAAGGCTATTCAATTAAACCAAATGTAAGGATAAATATCAATGCGTAAATTAAAAACACACACATGTTATCAAAGCAATATGATTTGATTACAGTTATCACAACACTGGGGATACAGTAAAATATACCATTTATAACCACCAACTTTGAACACGTTACTTTGGAGCCATGCAAATTACAGGAAAAACTCAATTTCGAGACAACTCATAAAATATTCACCAAAAGATTGTCTCTAAATCATATTAATCATGAGAATAAAAGTGAATGTAAGAACAATTTGTTTATTTCCCTACCAAATCTCTAGAATGAAGAATTGGTAACTAAAGCAAAAGCCAAGGATTAGATTTTAGAAGCTGAGAATGCATAGTTGACAACAACCTTGAGAGCATTGAAGGAACAATTATATTCCTATAATGGGTTGATCTTAACCAATGGTTTTAAAGGTTAGGGTTAGCCGTAAACATGAGGTTGTTTTTATTTTTTCCTTTTTTTGAAAAAGGTTGCTAAACGTTTGAATTATGTCATTCAACACAAAACCCTGAAGGGCAGATTATGGTTATATGTAGGCACAATCTTAACCTTTTACACTTGCATCCATAGAAGGCTCAAGGACATGACAATAAAAACAATCTATGAGTTTAGAAAATTTATGTCTTTCTAGCTTCAGGTGGTTTTATAGTGGGAAGTATAGCTACTGCCGCCAAAGAAAGCAATGAAAACTACTACAAAACGGATTTTGGTGAATGTTTGGAGGCTAGCAATCTCAAGGATTTTGGTGAATGAAAACTACTTACTTGACAAATCGCTCTGGTCCTGAATTGCTTATTCATCCACGCCCTGCACTTGTTCTTTGCAATGCACTCCAAATTCCCATTCAACAATCTTAACTCTGTGCAATCAATGGCATCTGTGCAATCAATTATCGTCGAACGTAATTTTTTTTTTTGAAAACAGAGCGTTAGATCGCCACCATTATGTCTTGTCACTTTATTTCGAAGTGATGTGTTTTGCAATCTCATTTATTGTTCAGGATTTCGATATGACCCTAACTGGCGTTACTTTGATAATATGAGTCTCCTCGAACATGAAATCACCCTTTTGATATTTTAATTTCTTTTCGTCGCCTTTTCAGAGAGACCCCAAAAACCCTCTCTTCAACACAGTAGAGTTTCTTCGAAATACCCTTTACATTATCTTTTCATCGGTGAGACCCCTTCTATCGATGAGACTCTAAACCATATCACTTCGATATCCAGAATCCCTTATCTGTTCAATTTTTGGGGTATCGATGAGACTGCTGAATGACTCTTGCCGATATCCCCTGTCTCTTCGATTTGCTCATTACTTCAGGTTTTCATGTGATTTTCCTTTTGTCTGCTTGTGCCTTCGGGTCATTGAAGAGACTATATATTGAGTCTCCCCGATGTAGTATCATCTTGCCGATGTTATCTATAGTGATTTTTTCATCAAATATTTTATGGTTGAAGTATACAATTTAGGGCTAATAAGGGAATGGTGGTATTTTTTTGGGTTCAAGTAGAATGTCTTATTAGGGATTATGGCGAGAATGGCAAAATTTTAAAGTTTGAAATTTTGATCCAACACAATCTATCGAGGCTTAAAGGTACGGTGCTAAAGTCGACGCTAATGTTTGGGATTTCGGTATGACCCTAACTGGCGTTACTTTGATAATATGAGTCTCCTCAAACAAGAAATCACCCTTTTAATATTTTATTTTCTTTTTGTCACCTTTTTGGAGAGACCCCAAAAACCCTCTCTTCGACACAGAAGAGTTTCTTCGAAATACCATTTACATTATCTTTTCATCGGCGAGACCCCTTATATCGATGAGACTCTAAACAATATCACTTCAATATCCTGAATGCCTTAAAGGTTATTGATATTTTTGTTTGATCGTCGTGACATGTTTTGGTGTCATGCCGAAGTGCCTTATCTGTTTGACTTTCAGGGTATCGATGAGACTGCTAAATTTTTTTGGTGTACGAAGCTAAAGTCGGTGCTAGTTTAGTCGTTATAATCGGTGCTACAAGCGGCACTAATTTAGGCTCTAAAGTCGGATCTAATTTAGGCGCAATGTGGCGCCTAATTTAGAGCCTACTTGTTCTGATTGGTGCAAAAAATGCCAAAAAATGTGCCATCCAGACAAATAGTGCCGACTTTTTCAAAAAATTGGAGAAAAATACATTAAAACAGTGGGTGGAAGCAAAAAAAGGAGCTAATCACAGGGATTTGTTGTAGTGGGTTCACTCCATAGTTTTTTCAACTTGGAATGAAAACCATGCTTAGCCTGATTCTCATCCCATTTTAGGACTAAATCACCAACCATAAGGTATTGTAGGTCAAACACCGATCAAACCATCTCATCGTGATATTTTGATGCTTCTCAAATTGATTGGTGGTTATCCTTCTTACTTCCTAAAGCTAAAGAATTTTTACAAGTGTGACCTCTATTAGGGAGGCCCCAGTGAGGTCATTTGCTCTTAACAACTCATGAGTAGGGAGTTTGGTATGGATAGGCAATCATGCCTCCACATAATAAACCAACACATAAGACAATTTGCCTATAATGCACTTCTCAATGATGTTATCTCAAAGGGTGCAATGTAGTAGGGAGTTCCATGCATGCAAATTATCTTTAATAGTCTAACAAATTATTCATTTTTAATTACTATTTGTCAATTTTGCCATATAATTACCTTGAGGATGGTATTTTGATGCTCAGTCTTCATATAAATGCCATATTTCAAGGAAAATTTGGTAACTTTTAATCATATGAATATTTTTTCATTATCCAAGATTATGGTAGTTGGGGTGCTCAATAAAGTTATAATCTCTAGGAAATCCATGACCCAAACCTTAGCATCTTTAAGAGTAACTACTTCATTCTATCTAGTAAAGTAATTTGTCATAGTCAAGATCCATTTGTGTCCATCACTAGAGGGGTGATTGATGATGAAAATAAAATTATGCCACTTTTGTTGAAAAGGAGCATCAATGAAATGGATTTGAGTGGAAAGGAGGCGTTTCTCTTTCTTCCAATTAATTGTACAAGGTTCACATGCTCAAATGAACCTATGCGCATCATGAAAAATGGTAGGCTAGAAGTAGCATGCATGCATTATCTTGGTGACTATAGTCTTGGTTGAATAGTGACCACCTATGAGTCCCTCATGGATCTTGTGCACTAGTTTATCTATTTGTCAGGTTTGATAAATCTTAGCAAGACTCCATTGATGTTCAACTTGAATAGGACCCCCTTTATGAGTTGATAGTTGACACAAGAGAGGAAAAAACATCATATTTATGTCTTATCAAGTCTAAACAAGATATGTGTTGTCTCAAGATATCTCTAAATTCTAAAATGTAGTCTTTTTAACAATGAGTGAAGTAGAAAGCAAATCTTGGGCTAGAAGCATCACAAGCTCTAGGTTATCATTTTAGACGAAGTGTGAAGTGGATAGACTCTCTATAAGGTGTTGGCATAAGCCTCAACTTTGGAGTAACTTGGACAACTAGATTTTGATATCATATTCCATTATTTTGGTAATCCATCTTGTTCTTTTTTCACTTATTTCCCATGGGGGAGGTAATCTGTCACATTAGAGTGGACTATGAATACTTGCACTTTTCTATGGATGTAGGATGTCTAAAGTGCTTAAGAGACTTCATGAGGGTGTACATTCATTTCTCCAAAAATGTGTACCTTTCCTCATAGTCTTTGAGGGTGGCACTCATAAATGTTATCGGATGCTCATCTTTGTTCACATCTTTCTAGGTGAGAACGATTGCTATAATAAAGTCCATATCATATGTATAAAGAATATAGTCCTTAGAGAAATCAAGACTGTTGAAAACTAGGACTTTAATAATAGCCTTTTAATGAGCTGAAAGGATTATTCTACTTTGAATGCCTAATAGAAGTCGAAATCCTTTTTTATCAACAACATGATGTGTCTTACAAGGCCATTGAAGTTAGAAATAAGCTTTTTGATAAAATTAATCTTTTTGAGAAAAGATTGAAGGCTTTCCTTTTTGTGAGGAAATGAGAATTCACCGATGTATCAACATGGTTTGGGTCTATTGCTAGACCATCATTGGATACAACATGTCCCAAGAGTTTTCCTTTAGGGACAATAAAAATGCATTTCCTTGGGTTAAGACAAATGCCAAACACATGACATCATTGGAACACCACAAATGAGAAAGATGTTCCTCAATATATTTTTAGAACACCATGATGTCATCTAAGTATACCAAAATATACTTGTTTATGATGCCTTTCAAGGCAATATCCATGGATCTTTGAAAGGTGGCACCTGCGTTAGTTAAACCAAAAGGCATCCACTAGTAAGAGGAAGTTCCCCATTTTGTGGTGAATGTTGTCTTGAATTGATCCTCATCATTTACCCAAATTTAGTTGTATACAAAAAAACTATCCAATAGTGAATATATAGTTGAACCGATCACCTTCTACAAAATTTGATCCATTAAGGGGACATAATAGTTTTCTTGGACAAAAACTCAATTGAGATATAGAAATCCACACATAACCAAATTTCCCCATTTTTATTTAAAAAATGCACAAGATTAGAGAGCTATGTGGAATGCTTGACAGGGAAGACTTTTTTATTGGCAAACATTTAATAATCCTTTTGTGTTGAGAAACAAATGCTCAACACTAAGCAACATTGTTGAGGTGCATAGCCTTTGTAAAGATTGTTTGTGATGCATTAAAGTTGGATTTGCTACCCGACAATTACGATCAACTCTGACACATCTTGTGTTATATGTTGTGCCCTAATTTCTACCATTTGTGATGTCTTTTAGTTTTGCATTGATGTAGTAGCATTTTAAAAAAATATGTTTGTGCATACATGTGATGTACAATTGAAGGTGATATTGTAATGTTAAGTGATGATATTTTGTATGTTGAAGCTTGGTTCGTAGAATGGATGCCCTACAATCCTTTACTCTTAACTGAAAGAAGTTGATTATTTGTGCAGTTCATGCTATTATAAAACCTCCCTTTTCTCTACTGCGAATGGATACACTACAATCCTTAACTCTTAACCGAAAAAAGTTGATTATTTGTGTAGTTCATGCTATTATAAAACCTCCCCCCTTCTCTGCCCCTTGACCCGCCGCCCCCTTCCCTTCCGTCTACTCCACCCCTCCCGCCCAAGGCCTAAATTTGATGGTCGTATGGCCGTATTCAGTCATTTCAGCTATAAAATACAATTAAAATGTTAGGAAGATTGTATTACTCGAAAGACAAGATTTTAGGGAAATAGTCAAAATTTCTATGTAATTATTCTTTTATATATATTTCCTAAAATAGGCAGGCTTTAACATTTGAAAGACAACTTCAAATCCAAAAAAATTGCTTGACCTCGGGCTTGTAAAATTTAGCCCTGGGGAGTCCCCCGCCCTTTTTTTTTTTTTTTTTTAATAAAAAAATAAATTGACGTATATATATTCCATGTTTTTTAAAATCTTAATGTGGCGTGAATAGATATAATTTGGCAGCCATTCTATATTTGCAAAAGAATTCCATTCCTGACTGTTAAACGTCGACGATCACATTTCTGGTGTAATCCTCATATGGGCATTTTAGTAGCAGGGGCAATTTTGCTTCATCCCAACAGGTACTCTAGTAGTAGTCTGTTTCAGGTTTTGAAAGAATCTTTTCGTTTGGGTATTTATTGTTTTATTAATTTGGAAGAGGTCAGGGTTTAGGAATTAGGGTTTAGTAGTAATGGAAGCCTTCGTCACCAGAAGAACTGTTGCCTTCCTGAGAAACATCGTTAGAAAAGCAAAATGTCACGGAGCACATTACAATTACAGATGGTCAGCTCATGTTAGCACAAAAATTTGTGGCAGTGGTCATTTTAATAGCTTTGAAGCCTCACCTAACACCCCTTCTGCAATGGAACTTCATTCGTCCATGCCCAATCCACCATTCCTGCATGCCCCCAAACAAGAAGAAGAAACGGCCCCACTCAATGAGTTCTTGGAAAGGTTTGAAGGAGTCATGCGATCTAAACTCTCAGAAGCTTATCCGGATGCTGGTATAGAAATCATAGATGGTATGCTTGAAATCATAGTCAATAAAGTTGTGGTAGAGATAGAGAAAGGCAATTTCAATGAATTTAATAATATGAATGTTTCCTCTTCTGAAACCCAAGATTTGAGTGAAGAGATGTGGAAAATGGTGTGTGAGGTTTCCAACAGCATTGTTGAAGATATGCGAAATAGCGAAGTGAATAGGGAGATTCACTTATATTTACAATCCGAGGAGATGAAGAACATCACTAGGTTTGCCAAGGATGTTGGCATCACTGGAGACCTTCTCAGGGATTTGAAAATGCACTTCGTGGAAGAGAAGAAATCAGAGATTGAGTATAAGAGGAGGTTAGACAGATTGGTTGGTAAAAAGTCTACTGTAAATTTGGTTGGAAATGGGTATGGTAAGAAACAATCTTCTCTGGATAAGGGTGGTTTGTCACAAGGGCGTGCAAAATTGGATTTTTTGGAGTACGGGGTGGATCTTTCTGATCCAAGCTGGACTGAAATCGGCCAAAGGTTGGAAGTAGCAGAGAAAAAGATAAGTCCAGTACAACCTGTTGTGTTGTCAGGAAAAGCCAAGGCTATCACTAAGCAGATCATTTCCTTGTCTGATGACAAAGATCCATCAGATTTATTGACACGCTGGATGGAAAATGTTAAACCATCAAGGATAGATTGGCTTGCCTTGCTGCAACAATTGAATGAATCAAAGAAGAATATCTTTTTCAAGGTCAGTACGATAAACTAAAGTATTGTTTAATGATTCTATTTGAGTTTATTGAACTTGGAAATTCTATACTGCTACAATTCTAAGCTGGACGAAAATTAATATGATCTGCTTTAGACTGGTTAATAACTTAATTGTGCAAATATGCACTGAGTTGCCTTATATGACTTTTTCCAACGTGCCATTGACATATTGTATTTATTAGTGTAATTTAATGAGCAGAGTTTTAGATTAGCATTGGTCTACAACCATCATTTTTGAGTCACCATTCTAATATTTCTTAGCCGTGCAATAAATAATGAAAATGCCTACGAGACTTTTAACTTTATGTCATTTCTACCTGTAGTAATCTAAGCTGATTCATATTTTAATAGACTCCCATTACTTGTGGGTCTTGGTCAGTGGAGAGGATTCACCTGTCGAGGGAAGGAGAGGAGGGGGATTAGAATGAGGGCAGTGATAACAAACCACTTGAATGTATTGAGATGCTGCAGATAAATCATGGGAATGTTTTTAAAAGGTTACTAAAAATTCTTTGTGGTTTGGTAAGTAGAAGTCCTACAACCGTCCTTCTCAGTATCAATTCAAACTCCAAGTAACATGAAGCTTGTTGCAGATCCTTCAAAAACTGATTTGCAAATACTTTTAGAACAAACTACAAAGAAGAAAAAATCATTTTGCTACAATTCCTTTTCTTAAGGTGTTAGCTTTTTCACATGCTATCATGATTGTGTAAGCCATCTCTGTTGATGTTATCTAGGTAAGAGTTTTACCATTAATTACCATCCAGCATATAAGTTTTCCTCCTAATGTAATGTATGTTCAGGCAGCAGAATTTGCACTTAATGAGGATTCATTTGAAGCCAGCATAAGAGATTATACCAAACTTCTAGATGCCTTTGGAAAGGAAGATCGTTTGGAAGATGCTGAAAGGCTTCTCCAGATTATGGAGGAAAAGAAGTTTGCTCGGGATGCAGTGACATGCTCTGTGTTGATTCGCATGTACAGCAAGCTAGGGAATCTTGATCGAGCTAAAGATGCATTTGATGAGATAAGAAGTCTTGGGCTTCAACCAGATCAGAAAGCATATAGCTTAATGATCATGGCTTATGTGAAAGCAGGATTACCCAAAACAGGAGAGTCTTTGATGAGAGAGATGGAAGCTAAGGATATTGAACCAGGGAAGGATGTATACTTGGCATTGCTTAGAGCTTTTGCAGAGAGAGGTCATATTGATGGTGCGCAAAGAATTTTCAACACCATGCAGTTTGCTGGTATCATGCCAAACTTGGAATCTTGCACGCTGCTGGTGGAGGCTTATGGTCAATCTGGTGATCCAGATCAGGCTAGAAATGTTTTTGATCATATGATGAAGGCTGGGCACAAGCCAGATGATAAATGCACATCTAGCATGCTAGCTGCATATGAGAAGAAGAATTATCTTGACAAGGCACTGAGCTTGCTGTTGGATCTTGAGAAAGATGGTTTTAAGCCTGGGGTTGAAACATCAGCTATATTGATTCACTGGCTGAGTAAATTGGGTTTGGTAGATGAAGCCGAGCAAGTCTTTAAGGGAATTTCTGCAAATGAAGTAGTTCCCTCTAAAGTTCATGTAAGTCTTTGTGGTATGTATGTAAGGGCAGACTTAAAGCAAAAGGCATTAGATACACTGAGTATTATAGAAAAAAACATTGAACAATTGGATTCCGAAGGATTTGAAAGGTTGATACAGGGGCTTCTTGCTGGTGGCCTTATAGATGAAGCAAAAAGAATGCACAATGTTATGCAGAACCAGGGTTTTGTTCCTTCAGAGCTTGTCAAAGTAGCATTGATGACAGCTCAGACCATTCCACGCAGGAAACCTGCAGTATGGTAGGAAATATTTGGAGCCTAGTCAATGTGAGCAAGAACTTAGATGTATGCATGAATGTGAGGTCAGGATAAAGTGAAAGTGTAAGAAACTATAATTTTTTGTGATTGACATGAAAGCCAAGCTTGGTTTGCAAGCAAATTGCAGGAGACTTATTCTTTTTGTTAAACTGGCAAAAATCTAACTCCTATTTTCATTTTCCAGTATGAACTATAAATCATTTTGGCATGCTCTCTATTGCTATTCTTGATTGAGCAGCAATGTTTATGGCGGTTATTGCTTAATGTGGGAACTGAAAAAACCCTTTACTTCAAGATCATTTCTAGAATGTATATTATACTGATTATATTTATCCTATCATTGCAAGATTTAGTTACTTTCTGATATGTTCATCTTAGAAAACTTGTGAACCTTGTAGCTGTGAACTTCTTTCCCACTCTTTCAACATTTGTTGTTTTCGAGTTTCTGATGCCCTTTTCACTTTTTGAATGTTTTGGACATAATAGAGTCGAAAAGTTTTTGCAAATTTCTTTATGAAATAGGGACCGAGTTTATAACTGCTAGGCACCCATTTGAGTTAAAGTACTACGGAGAGACAAATTGAAACTCAAAACATTCGCTCTTGTAATGGTGAATCACAATTATTGAATTATCCCATTGACGTGAAATATTATTATGATGTTGAAGGCAATCAAATTTTAGAGGCACGCATTATGTAAGATTGATCCAAAGGCTTCACAACGTAAATCCGATGTTAAAATATTAGATGTCTTTTGCATCAGTGATCAGTGCAATCACTTGACATACAATCTTTAGTCTGTTAGAGATTATTCACGAGAGGTTTAATGTGTAGAGGCTTCCCTCTTCATGATTCTCAACCATGATCCATTTTTCTCTTGGGATTCCGTCATTTCTTATTGAAGAACAAAATTCTGTTATGGATGTAGAAAAATCTAGTCAAGTTATAAGGTCATTCCCTTGAGCCTTAGGCAAGGCCTGGTATACAGTGCTTTGTTGACTACTGGGTTAACTAACAACATGAGTACACGGTATTTCTATATTATGATATTCTTAAAATTGCAAGGTCTTACTCAAGGTGGCTTGCAGTGTGCTTGTGGTTTCTGATATGTCATCCGTAGGTTCTCGAGAATTCATGAAACAAACATATTGAGAAAATTTTATCAACAGACTTTTTTAAATGTCAGGGCATTATACCAATAGCCGTTAAAATGTAAAAATCTAGTATTTGATCTGCTCTTTGCATTGTCTAGAAATGCTTGAAGGCCAAAAAAGAATGCACATGTATCGAGATTGTCCTACATCCAAATCTATACTCATGTTAAATCACGAAGCTGGTAGAGCCTCTTGTTGGTAAGGAATGAGGGGTCACAGACTGAAGTTCTGAGCCTTAGTGTCCTGCATGTAATCTTTATACCCCGGTTATGATAGTGAGAGAAGAGTTGGATCATTTGCAATAAGAAATAGCATAATGCGGTAACTTATAATAACATATAAGACATCATACAGATTTTAAACAATCAAAGTCTTCCAAACCCTTATATCTTCTTTATATATATTTTCTCATTTTATTTTACAATTGCAGGTCTATAGTTTATGCTCTGTATATATATTTCTCTATCTGTCTTTCTTTCTATTATTACTTTTACTATTATTTATACATAAGATTAATTAGGGACGTGTCCCTTAACAAATGGATATATTCTTATTAAGCCTGATTGTCCTTGTGCTTTGCAATCCTTTTGCAGCCAGTTGCGGTAGGTTCTAGTCTCTACACTAGTTGTTGCCAACATCATCCCCCCTTTTGGAACCATGTCTTATTCTCAAGACATGCAAAATTGCTTTAGTTTGCGGAAAAAATGTTTTAATATATTGTCTTCAACTGTGCAAACATTGTATCCCATTGAGTTTTTCCTTGTTGTAGCACTTGGATTTGTTTGTGGATTTGAGCCAACGTTTTTTCTGCTTCCGTAACATTGGTTGAGATTTGTATTTGTTATACAGTTTTCTTTGCTTCGCTTAGTAGACCTATCACTTGGGCCAATCTTAGACTTACCACCTCCTAGAGTTGTTTGAATTGAGCTTTAATCGGCTCCCTTTGATCTTGCAATTGCTGGAGTTGAGTGTGCATTGTTTCCACTTGGGCTGTTATTGTACCATATGCATCTTGAATTGGGTCATATGTGCCTCCATCTGGTCTATTTGGGTTTTGAGGCCTTTTGTGAGTATAGGCCATTGCAGACAAAATTAGTATAGAGTGTTGATGTCATTTGTTGTTTGTTGTAGAGTGTTGATTTGTGTTTTCAATTGTGTGTACTGTAGCACCCTTCCTTCTTGCTTCGTCCCTTTTGCTTTCGTCCACCTCTGCTAGGACTTCTTGTCTGATATTGGTGGCATGTTTATTAATTTCTATTTTTATGCCATCCAACAATTGTTTGAGCTGTTGTGCTAATGGTAATGTTGTATCTTTTTGTAATTGTGGCATTTTGTTGTGGATTGTAGCTATGTCATCCTCCAATTGTTCTGTGTTTTCCACATGTTTCAGAATTTCTTCCCTTGTATTGTGGAAGATGTCCCCTAATTGAAATTTTTGAATTGGAGAGATACTAGTCAGGTCCACTTGAGACCCTGCTAAGGGTATCTACAATAGTTGTGGTGTAGGCATTGGTTGTATTTGTCTTTGTTGTGCCAAAAAATCCTTAATAGACTGCATAGGTGAAGTTGTGGTGGAAGAGGAGGCCCTTGGTAGAAAGGGTGGTTGCTGCTATGATCCCTATTCCTCTGTCTATTGGCTATCTTGTGGGCCACCTCCAGAAGTTGTAGGTTGTTCTTGCTGACTCTTTTTCTCTTCTTCCATTAGCACTGCATATGCTTGCTTCATGATACCAACTGTTTCTTTTTGGATCTTTCCTTTTGCTTCTTCATTTAATGCCAATAATGTATCTACCCTCTGTTTAGTCCTTAGCTCCTTGGCTTGTGCATCAATTTTTCTTTTTGTGTGGTGGAGAGGCTTGGGTCTACCTGCTCTAATGCTTGCTTGCTTATTTCTTCCTCCAACTCCATTATTTTTTCTCTTTTCTTTCTTATTGTGGAAGCTAATTGTTTTGGAAACGGTTCGATGATATTTTCTAAGGTGTCTTCAAACATCCTTATGTCTTATTATTGCTCTCTCAATGATTGCTTTATTTTTCGAACCCACCTTATCATACATTTTGGTTGTCTGTTTGAGTATTCCCTTATTGTTGTTTATGGCTGTTGTTAAAAGCTCAACATCCATAATTGTTTCCTCCTTAGGTTCTTTTGATACATCTATTTCTTCTATTTGCACTGTTGATTGTTTGTTGCTTCTTGTTGTTCTCTTGTGTGGTGGTTTTTTAATTTGTTGTACTTCCTCCTCTGTTTCTTCCCTTGCTTCTTGTATTATCTTTCTCTTAACCCCTTGCTTTTGCCTTGTTGGCTTTTTCTTCTTCTTCTTCTTCGCACTCTTTTGCAGCAATATTTTTGATATTTCTTCTACATAGGGGTCTATTTGCGAAGGTTGCGGAGTAGATACAAATGTTTCTTGTGAGGATTCTCCTTGTTCTGCCACAACCTATAATCCTGAGGTCCCCAAATGCAATCTCTCTGATCTTCGCACTTGCGGTGTAGTTGTGCTTGTTTGTGATTTTCTTGGTGCAAGATACCCCATTTTTCATGTAATTTCTCCTTATTTTTCTCCAATTGCTCTTTGCATTTTTCTTACGTTGTTTCTCTATAAACTCCTTGTGTGTCCCAAATCTCTTTGCATTTTGATCATTGGGTTGCTTGAGGAGATTTTTACCATATGACTCTATGAGTTCATTGCTTACTTCATATAGAAGCTTAAGAATCTAAGAAACCCTAGGCTATACTACCTCCATTAAGGTGAAATCTTTGTCTACCAGAAAAACTATGTCCTTGGCATATCTTTTTACCGTCTCATTTGATATCCTCTTTCTATTTTGCATTTGTTTTTGCGGGGCTTTGAAAAACCCCCAGTATGTCGTGGTGTAGGTTGTTGTGTCTTTGAATTGATGGACATGATATTTTGATTGTGCATCTATCGGTATGTGTGTTTGCCAAGCTTTTTCGGAGAAAGATGGCAATGCATTCATGAAATAAAATGTTTTTGATTAAGATAAGTAGGAAAACAAGGGTCTTGATCCCTTTACAAGCAAGCAAACCTAAGGACCTACACTACATCAAATCCCAATCTAGCAAACCTAACTCCCTTGACTCTGGGGTGCAAGGCAGCAACAGAGTTGGGAAGTCCTTTCTTCTTTCACTGAACCACCATCTAAGAAAGCTCCGAGTCAAAATCCCCAGAGCGAGGTGAGAGGGGATCCTCACTCGATGCTGCGACCAAAGAGGTCTCGAGGGAAACCTCAACAGACGTCGTAGCTAGAGATTTCTTCCGCAAAACCAGAAGTAGGCAAATCCGAAGATGAAATAGGAACTAAAGAAGTAGTAATCCAACTCGAAGCAGAAGGAGCCGAGAGACGATCAAAAGAATCTAGAGAAGTCATGGGGTTCACTGCAACCTCAACCACCATCACCCCCTTAGGTACCACCTCATGAGAGTGTTCGCCCTCTTGAGAGAAATCATCCCCCTAAGATGAACCATCCTCCTAGGAAGCACTGATAGCCAAGTGATCCAGGAGAGCATCCTTCCACCAAGTTGCAGTGCCCTTGCGGCGTGAGAGAAGACAACCGAAGGCCAAATGATCAATATTGAAACAATGTATGCATCTAAAGGGGATACCCTCAGTCTAACAGTTGTTTCCAAGGCCTATCCCCTACCAACAAAACATCTCCATGAAGGGCTCTAGAGATGTGAATATCCACTAAGATGTGGGCAACTGTGGAATGCCTCATAAATGAGGCAGTAGAATCTACCTTCAGGAAACGACCGATAGCATTACCAATTCCCTTCCCGCACAAAAAGCTCTATCATTTTCTGATAGGAAATATTGGTAGTTTCAAACAAATTAATTCCTTCATTTCCAATACCAGATAATTTGGAGATGATTCGGGGACTTGCCTTAAATTTCTTTCCACGCACAATTGATTGCCCATCTGCAAAGTTCTCAGCGAATTCCTTGACCAGCTGTGCATGATGTCCCTCGAATTTCTTTATGAAGTCTAGCCACCCTACTCTCTGAAACAGTTCTAAAATATTCCCCAATGCCAGCAGTTTATTTGGTGAAACTGGCTCAGACTTGCATTTGGCTCCTCCCATATTGCTGAAAGACTACTGAAATATCACAGCACCCAGTGTGGTAAAACTACTTAGGAAACTGATAGGAAGATTAAAGGAAATGCAGGTTTCGAGGACACTTGGGCTTTGGTAATGTTAGTTCGGGATATTTGGCTTTTCAACAGTTAATCACATCAGTTAATTATTACTTTGCATGGGATAGAGTGAACGAGCCGCCACCTTCTCTAATGAAGGAACAGTTCACACATTTGCTAAATTTGGAAAAGAAAGGGGTTCGTGCCAACTTATCTATCTTTACTTACAATAAATGATCTATTAAAAATAAAAGATGTATGTACCTTCCATCCCGTTATTGATTTGAAAGTCGCTTGTCTTTGCTGACGTAATAGCATCCTAGGTGGCGGTACTAACTAGTTTGAATGGAATAAATTTTATTATGATGTGATAATGGGGTGGCGAAATTTATTATGGTATGATGACGGGGTGGCTAAATTTTATTATAACGAAAGGTTGTCATAATAATGTTATTTACTTATGGTTGGAAATGTCGAACTCATGATGGCTTTCGCAGTGGATTGTGGGATGAATGGTGTGTTTTCAAATAATAGGAACATTTACAGGGATGTCGATTGCAAGTTTACAATGATGGAAGAAGATATCAACGGGATGGATATGGGGAATACAACAAAGTTCCGGAGCATCGTTGAAAGATGTAGCCAGAATGAAGGAACGAAGTTCCGGAGTATTGCTAAAAGATGAAGCCGGAATGCAGGAACAAAGGTTCGGAGCATCGTTGAAAGATGCAGTCGGAATGCAGGAACAAAGTTCCGGAGCATCGCTGGAAGATGCAGTCGGAATGCACGAACAAAGTGAGGGTATGGATCTTATTTAGACAACAAGTTTCGGAGCATCGCTGGAAGATGCACCATAATTTGTAATACTTCTTAAAAGATGAAACCCCACAAAACAGAGATGAAATTTAGGCAAGTACTAAAAAGAAAATATGAAGAATTGTTCCTAAATGCATATACACACATTCAAACACGAAATGATTTTTTTTTTGTTGAAAAACTAAAAGATATTTATGGTATTGTTTCTGCCGAAGCAGAATCAACACATTGAGTTTCTGCGTGCATTTCTACCAGTCGAGTAAATTCTTCTTTGTTGATAGGTTTATGGTAGATCTTGAGTCGATGTCCATTGACTAAGAGGGTTCGAGAATCACCATCAATGGGTTTGAGTTGTACTGCTTTGTTTGGGCATACCTTAGAAATCTCGTATGGACCCAGCGAATGAGTTCTGAGTTTACCTTTCTGGTCCTTGTATCGTGAATCAAATAGCAACACCCAATCTTTGGAATGGAATTCTCTTTCTTTGATGTGTTTATCATGCCAGGCCTTTCGTTGTTGTTGAACTAGCTCAGTCTGATGAATGGCTTCTAAGCGGAGTTCATCTAGTTCACTAAGCTGCAAGACTCTCTCTACCTAAGCTCGATCAAGGTCGAAGTCTAGCTCCATTGTTGTTCTAAGTGTTTGGAGTTCAAATTCAATGGGCAAAAAAGGTTTCTTCCCAAAGACCAATTCGTAAGGGGTAAGACCAATGGTGGATTTCCAAGTTGTATTGTAAGCCCAAATAGCCTCAGGCAATTTCCTGGCCCAATCCTTTCTGCCTGATGAAACTATTTTTGTTAGGATGTTTTCGAGCTCCCTATTAGTGACTTCTACTTATCCATTTGCTTGTGGGTGATAGGGTGATGACTTTTTATGGCTTATCTGGAAATGATTGGTGAAGGCTAACAGAACTTTGGACATAAACAGAGGTCCTTGGTCTGTGACAATGGACCTAGGGGCTCTGAATCTGAGAAAAATTATGTTATACAGAAAGTCTGCAACTTGTTCTTCTTGAGCAACTTTGAGGGCTTGGACTTCTGCCCATTTGGTAAGATAGTCCGTGCAGACCAAAATATATTATTTCCCTTGCAAAGGGGGATCTATAGGACCAATGAAATCCAATCCCCACTTTTCAAATGGTTCAAAAACTACCTGTGGTTGCAGAGGCATTTCATTGGATGATGTAGGTCTTCCCACTCGTCAGCATTCATCACAACGGCGAACGTCGTTCTTCACATCCTTGTGCATTGAGGGCCAATAGTATCCTGCACCTAAAATTTTATGGGAAGTTCTTTTGGTAGAGTAGTGTCCACCAGATGGGTCGTCATGGCAAGCTCTAAGGATGTTGTATGTTTCATCTGGTCTGACGTAACGTCGCAGGAATAAATCAAGCCATATCAAAATAACATGCCATTAATCCATTTAAAGTGAGCACTTTCCCGAATAAGGCGTTTCTTTTGTTTTGATGTGAAGTCTGGGGGAAGCTCTGAAGTGGCTAAGTAATTGACAATGTCTACAAACCAAGGTGTTTTAATGGAGACAACAAATAACTTTTCATCAGGAAATTCATCCTGTACAAGAGTACAATCTCCATCATCTTGCTTTATCCGGGATAGAAAATCTGCAACTACGTTAAATTTCCCAAGCTTATCCATTATGGTCACATTGAATTCTTGGAGAAGTATTAACCATCTGATTATGCATCCATTCACTGAAGGTTTGTTCATCAGATACTTGATAGTTGAATGGTCTGTGAATACAGTCACTTTGTATCCTGTAATGTAATGCCAGAATTTGTTTATTGCATGGACTATTGCTAGAAATTCCTTCTCCGTGGTAGTGTAATTTCATTCTATGGGGCTTAGGTTTTTGCTAATGAAGTACTTAGCGTATTTTCCTCTGTTTTCATCTTCTTGGCCTAACACTGCTCCAATAGCATCATTGGAAGCATCAGCATATATATGGAAGGGAAGTTTCTAGTTAGGTCCTCGTAAAACTGGGGCTGAGACAAGCTTTTCTTTAATGATGTCAAAAGATTTTTGACATTCTTCTGTCCAGGTAAAATCCACATCTTTCTGCAGAAGAGAGAACATGGGAGCTGCAATCTTACTGAAGTTTTCTATGAATCTCTGGTAATAACCAGCGTGTCCTAAGAAACTTCTGATATTGGTTTGATTATTTGGGGTTTCTAGTTGTTGTATCACTTCAATCTTCATAGGGTCAACCTTTATCCCTTCGGCTAAAATATGGTGTCCCAGTACTATACCTTGTTCTACCATTATGAGACATTTCTCATGGTTTAGAGATAGTTGATGATCTTCACATCATTGTAACACTCTATCTAGATTTTTGAGACCTTCATCGAAAGTGGAACCATAGATTGTGAAGTCATCCATATAGACTTCTACACAGTCGTTTACGAGCTCATCAAAGATAGCCAAAACAACTCTTTGAAACGTGGCAGGAGCATTACAAAGCCCAAAGGGAAGAACCCGATATGCAAATGTTCCCCAAGGACAGGTGAAAGTAGTTTTGTCCTGGTCCTCTGCTGCCACTTGTATTTGGTTATATCCACTAAACCCGTCCAGAAATGAGAAATACTTCCTTCGTGCTAGATTATCCAAAACTTGGTCTATGAAGGGCAGTGGGAAATAATCTTTGTAGGTTGCTTTATTGAGTTCTCGGTAGTCAACGCACACTCTCCATTTCCCATTTTTCTTTGGCACTACCACTAAGGGTGAAACCCATTTGCTATCCGAAATAAGATAAATAAATCCCACTTGTAAGAGTTTCTTAATTTCAGTTTTGACAATATCTTTGAGAGCCAGATTGAGTCTTCAGTGGGGTTGACAGACTGGTCTAACGTCTTTGGTATAGATGTGGTGGGTGCAAACACTTGGGTGGATCCCTCTCATATCTGTATAGTCCCAAGAAAAAGCTTTGGACCTGTTCATCAAAACATCGAATAATTTGCGCTCATCAGATTCTGTCAACCAACTATTGATATTTAAAGTCTTTCATGGCAATAACATGATAGTCTTGGTTCTAGGGTAATTTGAGGTGACAGTGTGAACTTCTTCTGTTAATGTGTTGAGAGGACAACTATGTGGTATGATTCTATGAAGTTTGGCAATATCTAAGAAGAAATGATCTGTTTTCAAGATGATATTTGCCAGGGGACAAGGTTGAGTTGTTAAGTTGGTATAATCATGTTCTTCATCGTTAATGTGGATTGGATGTCCTAAAATTTCTTCTACCTCTAAAGCTTCTTCATCTTCTGAGCCTATGGAAAGATCTTGGACGTTGTCTAATTCATCTTCTAGTTCTTTGATGTGTTGTTTAATAACCACCATGGCAAGTGAAGCTAGATTTTCTTGGTTATCGGATTCATCTGATTCATCCACCCAGACTTGGTTATATTCTGCAGGTTGAGCGGGGGGTATAGACTTAGATGTTTGCTACTGAGACCATGTGAAATGACCATTCCTCTCGCTCTGCAGTCAATCTTGGTTGTGACTGTAGCTAACCATGGTCTACCCAATATTACTGGGTAACTATCTTTGGGTGTGAGGGACTGGAGAACTTGGAAGTCTATTGGATATTCCCAATCGTCAACCTTGACAGGGACATTTTCTAAGACTCCTTTGGGAATAGTTATGGCCTGATTTGCCATTTGTAATATGGTAGTTGTGGGGCGAAGGTCAATGAGTCCAAGTTTTTCCATAACATCCAATGTTATAACGTTAATGGCTGCTCCCAAGTCCACCAATGCATTAGGTATTGCCACTCCATTAATTGTTATTGTTATAAGTGGGCTACCTGGGTTGCCATATTTTGGAGTTAAGGTTTTTCCAGCTAAAAGTTTAGCCAGATATCCATTAATGTGCATCGTATTAATCTGTTTGGTTTCCTTCCTGGTGTTTTAATGCACAATTGTTTAACTAGTTGGTTTAGTTCGGGAATTTCTTTGATCGCTTGTAACAAAGGAATCTCAATATGGAGTCGTTTAATTTCTTGTATCAGAGCAGTTTCGTTAGACAATGATACTTCTGGTGGGTTCTTAAGGACATTTGATTTGAGACGATCCGGAAAAGGTGCCTGGGTTTTCCTTCCTGACATGGGATTTTTTTCTGGAATCGTTGGTGGTTGCTTAATAACTTCTTCTTGAGATGGTCCTACGATAAGTGTTGAGGTTATCTGGGGTTGCGGTAAGGACAATTCCTCTTTGAGTTTTCTTGGAGTCAAGCTCTGTAGGTACAAGAGGAGTCTTTGGTTCTGCGTTGAGTCTTTCATCTGGGTCTTCTGTAACTTCAACAATGGTTGGTTGATTAAGTGTTTTTCCCGACCTTAATTGAAGGTTTCCACAATAGATAGCATTGACCCCTGCCATGTTATCATGATCAACAACATACACTGGGGCATTTTGACATTTGTTCTTGGGATTAGGAATAGGTTGTGCCGGCAATGGTGGTTGATTAACTTGTTCACTCTGCTGAGGGTTTTGGGGAGCTGTTATGAGGTTCTGTTGTGGATTTGGCATTCGTCTAGGACCATTGTAGAATTGGTTTGGTTGTTGATTCCATTGTGGAGGTTGATTGTGAGGATGCCATTGCTGATTTGGCCATTGGGCGTTTCCCCAGGCTTGGTTCGTCCATTCAGGTGGTCCCCAAGGTGGATAAGATCCCCATCTAGGTGGTACTGAAGGCCATGGAGCTGACCACTGAGTATTGTTCCAAGGGTTTGGAGGTCGCCATGTAGGGTTTGAGTTCTGACCATAGGAGAAATTTCCTCCAAGTCTCTGGCCTATGAAATTGATTTCTTCCTTAGTGTGAGATGGTCGTTTTTTAGAAGTCTTGATGGCATTCGGAATCTCACATTGATCAGTGGTATGACTCTTTTCACAAATTTGGCAAGTGTCAGCCTTGTCCAAAGGACATTCTCTTAATAGATGCTTGTTTCGACACCTAGGACAATAGATGGATAAGGTCTCAGGCTTACATGTTTTGGCTTGTATTCCATCCAAGATAGTGTTCAGTTGAACAAGAATGTCAGTTTTTAGATTCGCTATTTCCTCTCGCAGTTTACCTATTTCATTGGAGCTCCTTAGGAGGCTAGATTTTTGGATTCCTCCTCAAGTATGGGAAAAATTGACATAACTCAGAAATATCAGTAAGTTCGAGTTAGGACACATCTCCTTTTCCCATTAAATCTAAGCTTTTCCTCTCATCCTCATCAAGTCCTTTGAGGAATATAGTCTTTAGAATCTCTGGACTTATGGCTTCCTCACCACATCATTTGGTTAGAAAGATAAACCTATCAAGATAATCTTCCAGGCTCTCATCCTCTTTTTGTTTTAGTTTGAATAGCTCGTATTTTTTGTCACTAACTCTGCAATAACTTTGGTATTTTTCTAAGAAAACAATTTCCATGTCATCCCAGTTAGTTATTGATATAGAAGCTAGTCCCATAAACCAACGCATTGTAGCTTCTCTCATAGTGGAGGGAAAAAGTTTAAGCTTTTGATTGTCATTCTTGTAGTCGTATGTTTGACACAAGACTTTGAACTCAAAGAGGAACTAGTCAGGATCTTCAGAAGAAAGTCCCCTGAAAGTCGGCAAGATAGATGGTGAAATGTTTTTCATTGGTGCATCATCATCTTCGTTGGAGCGATAAGGTAGGTAAAGGTTCATGCTACCGGTCTTCTTGCCATATCATCATTATGGAGATTGTTAGCCATAATGTCAAAAGGAATATTCTCTTCCTCAAAGACTAGGTTGGTTGGTTGAATAACTATCTCCTCAAATATTGGGTCAACTGGCAAAACTTCCGGGGTATGATGGGAGGTCTCAGGTTGATCCTGCTCGATCAATTCGTAATTTAGTTCTTCAGCTGAGACTTCTGCCTCCCTATTTATAGTTGGATTTACTATTGGGGGGGGGGGGGGGTTGGTATGAATCTTCCGTGTGGGACTCATTTTTCTGACCATGCAGAAAGAGAGGTTTGGTAACTATTTTTGGGTGTTTACTACAAGAAATTCCCAAGCATGCCCTAATAACACTTAGAAAAGATCACGTATCCCCGGCAACGGCGCCAAAAAGTGACAGGCTATCCTAAGGTCCTAACACTTTAGATGAAAATTATCAGTTTATCGACCGGGGTAGTGTCCGAGGCTGTCTACAATAGGGAGTTTGGATATTTCATTGAGAAACAATTTTCTAGATCTGTTAAAAAGTTGAAACAGTACACAAAATGAAACAGTAATTTTATCCTTCTACAGAAAGCATTCAAATTCTATACTAAGAAGCATGAAAACTCTAGACTAGAAAGCATATAAATTCTACACTTAGAAAGAAGATAAATTCTACACTAGAAAGCAGATAAATTATATGCTAACAATTCACAAATACAATTTGCTAAGCTGCAAGCACTCCGAATTCTAACCATCAGAAAACAGTAATTCTAACTAAGGCAGATGCGCCGGAAAACTTCTAATGAACATAGAAAGTTTCAAACAACAATACACAACAATTTAACTTTTAAACAACACACCCCGCAGGTTAACAACATAAGCTAAACATAAACTATCTTCAATTGAATAAAAACATCCACAAAAATAAAAATACTTATCTATCTTACAGTCCCACGAGTGGCCAGCTCGTGGGAGAAGCTTGTCTTAATTCAAATCACATTCAATTGCTTCAACAGCACATGAGAACTCCATTCAAATCTTCATATTAAAAAAAAAATGTCAAAATATCATTTCCATTCATAAAAATTGCAAGTACACAGATCTGATGATTTTGAAAAACTAAAGGATTGATTTTCATTCATCCATAGTGTCTATTTATATCCATATTTTGAGCAACAACAAAAATTGAACTACTTCAAAAACTCCTAAACTTTCGATGGCAGGAAAATGCCAATTGAAGAGGTCTTATAACTGAAAAACAAGATCTTAATTACTGTTGTCTTTTAAACATAAAAAGGACTTCGAGTGGAGTCATAATGTCTTTTGGGTAACCACAAAAATAACAGAATAAAAACAAAGTCTTCATTAAATGCAAGCCTAAAATTTCTGGCGCCCCAACTTCTGACGCACTTGTCCACAACTGTGTAATGCCCACTTCTTACGCAATGCATTAACCTGCATAGTTACGCAACTTTTCATGTCATTAAATCAACATTTAAAAGCTAGTTTCAATCAATTTAGGAAGTCAAGATTTGTACAATATTTTATTAAAAATAGATAAATATCACTTATAAAAATAAATAAATTGGCAAGGCTAGGGAATTGGATAGTGAAAAAAGGCTATTTGATCCATTAAAGAAACGATGTTATTTATACCTCATCACAAGGAGTTAAGGTTCCTGTGAGACTGACACCGCACTTTTCTAAAGTAGGTTTAGGTTTTCGGCCTTCTCCTATGTCTACATCACCTCCATCATTGTCTGATGTCTCTATGGCTCGTTTTATTCAGAAACCAAACTCCTCTCCACAATGGAAATGGTTGTTTCCAACTCCACCCGCTTCTTCTCTTGTATCTCAACAAGAGTGTATTTTGCCGAGTCTACTCAAGGCCTACTCGATCACTCTTCCTCCTCCAACATGCAAAAAGTTTCCACAAAATAGTCAATCAACACTTCCTTTATGTGCATATCATCGAGTGATGGGCCATTCCACTAGTGAATGTCAAGCCTTGTATGACAAAATTCAACACCTTCATCACACATGTGCTTGCACCTCCCTTTCTATTGTAACACCTCTTCTTTCTTCAAACAACATTCTTCTCTCTACATCATCATGATTGAGTCTCTTGTTTTATGCCATCAAGACTTACCCATGTCTAGCTCACCTCGATCTTCATGCTTCTTTCACATACAACATTAGTCATCTCAATTGTGATGCTACACTTCTCCCCTTTTGGTGGCAAGAAGTCGTTTTCGTCAATTGATGGTGACCCTAACATAAATTTTATCTTCACTCATGCTTCATACTCTACCCTTGGAGATCCCTATCCATTCTCCTTGTGATGTAGATTTCATTAATCACTTCACTATTGACATGGTAATTGTACTTTTTTCTTACTAGCTCATTGTTATGCATGGTGATGCAATCTTGTTCCTTTCTTTCTAATAACATGAGTACTCTTTCTCATGGTTGTTCTCGCCTATACTCTGGGGATAGTAGGACAACCTGTTAAAGGGGTAGGCATTCTTTTTAAGGATCTCCCCTTGTCTTATAATGTCCCCTCTTCTTTATCTTAAAACATTTGCATATTATACATACAACATTTTAAGGGGGGCATATATTCCCTATTTCACTTGTGCATCCCTACATGAACCCTTATGCATTCATTCCTCTTGAGATTTAGCCTATTCATGTGTCCCCTAAGGCATGGTTATCAATACACTCCCTGAGGCATTGTTTACCTTTGCACTCCCTAAAGTGCTACACTCCCTGAGCTGTTTATTTTGCACTCCTTGAGGCGCTACGCTGCGTGAGGCATTGTTTATCTTTATGCTTCTTGAGGCATTGGTAGTATACGGTTGCCTAACATAATGCAACTTGCTAGCATGTGATCTGTATAGTCTATGAACCATCTATCATAATGCGACTTGCTAGATTGTGTGCTTCATACGATCTAAACTCATGGCCACCTAGCATAACGTAGCTTGCTAGTGTGAGGCCCACCCTTGTGCTTTTGGATTAGTTGTGTTTGAAGACCTCGTAGATGCAGACTTTCTTGACTCTATCCCTATATTTTGATTTGGTTAGATTAGTATGTTGTGGTGTGACTATATCCTGATTTTAGATTTCACTGATGATTATTTGACATGTGACATTCATTTTATGCTATTAGAGTTATTAGTTGTGAAATTATTAAATAGAATTGTTATGCGATTTTGATCTTGACTTAGTGTTTAGCAATATAGTTAAATTATAAATCTTATTAATGATGCTATGTGATTTTAATAATGTTTTAAATGATTATGTGATATCGTGAGTGTATGCATTTTCCTTGCTTCGGCTATGATGTATATGTTGGATTAATCTATTTGTTCAAGTGCGCAGGTGATTTTCCATGCCACGAAAAATCGAAGATCGATCCCACGCCTAATGTGAATCCCGTGTTAGACCGATCTAGTCTCAGGAGGGACCAAGATCATGTGTGAATTGTATGATGCTTTCGTAAATGTTTGCATTTTAATTATTTTGGTTTAGGTCCACCTCTTTTATATTATTTACTTGAAGTGTTGTATAAATATGTGATTTAATATACACCACTTGGTGTCTTTTATTTTGATGGCCATTTTATGTGATTTTCTACTTCCTAAAATGTTTATTATGGGCTAAAATTAATCCTAGGTGGCACCCCTAGGGTCTAGGGCCCATTTGAGCATGCTAAACCCTAGGGTAACCTCTATCTAATCACTTTAACTTCAGCCTGAAATAAAGTGACGAAATTCAAATTTGAATTGGAGTGGAGGATGAGTCATGCATTCAAACATGACCCACTCCTATTTTCAAGGCATGGATTTCCCATCACCTTGAAGACTTGGGGAGTCTTCAAGACCCCCAAGTGTGTGGAACCCTCCTCCAATGCTCTCACACATGTGTAAGAGCATCTTGGAGTGATTGGGCCTCCCTTAGAGAATAGGGTAATGACATGTGTCATTCATTATCCTCTTAGAGCCATCTTGAGGGATACCACCTCTCCACCTTTTCTCTCACACGTGTGAGAGCACATGTGGAGAGAGTGAGGCTAGGATGGATGGGAGAGTGACACATGTCACCTCCACATTCCATGATCCTTGCAAGTGGGTTGGGAAGAGGAAGGAGAAGGTGACATGTGTCACCTTCTCCTTCCTCAAGGCTTTGGAATGAAACCTATATTACTTCCTCTTTGATAGAGGAAGGGGGTTCTTTCATTTTTACTTGTTTTTGCTATTTTGGAGGTGTTTTTGGAGAGTGAGTGAGTTTGGAGATCTTGAAAGGAAGGCTTGAAGGAGGAGGTTGGAGAGTTTTTCTACAACTTTCTTCCATTATTGGCTATCATAGGTAATCTTCAAGGCATGAAGCCTTTCCCATGTATTTAATTTTCTTTGTGTGTTTGAGAGTTATTTGTGTGTTTTGCATTTATTGATGTTGTTGGGTTTTATTTTATGGGTGTTTGAATGAGATTACCATTCTTGGTGTGTCCATTCATGTGAAGGGTGGGAGAGGAGTGAACCTCCTCAAGGTCACCCTCTTTGTATTGGCATATTGTGGCCTTGAGGGCAATGTGGAGAAGTAAGGTGATTATTTTTATGGCATGAGTGCCTTGGAGTGATATATATTGTTCATTGGGGTATTTTGGGTTTGAGGCCTTGTTTTGGAGTATCATGAGATTATGGTTTTGTAGGAGTGAACCCTTAGAGTAGAGAGAGTCCACTCTCCTACCCCCTCAAATCTATTTTTATGGATTTTGTGTTGTTAAACCTTGGTGGGTGTTGTTCTTCATGTTTGAGTGTTTGCATTATGTTGTTTTGTAGAGTGCACCCGTGTTGGATCGATCTCCAAGCTCAGGGGTGACCCTCTTGCCGGTCTATGGTAGGGTGGAGAGCGTTTTGGTGGCTTGGAGTGCTCTTTGGTGTTTTTATTGCAGGTTGTTGTTGAGTTCTTGGAGTTTGAAAGAGGAGATTATCATTCTTTGAGTTGTGTATTTTGTTGGCTATTTGAGAGCCATGGTTATTAGACCTCAATGTAAAATTTGTTGAGAGAGAGGGAGCACTCTTATTTTATTGTAAGCTGAAATTTCTTCTTATGGTTTCATATGTTTTATAGAAATGTAATTGTTGTTGGTTGTATTATTATGTTGCTAAGGTTGTGTTGAGAGAAAATGCACTTTGTTAGTTTATATTTTGGCCGATAGGCCATTCTATATGTGCATACATCTTGTAACTGCCAAAAATTTGGTAGTCTCATCGTCCACAAATTTTAAAAAAATTGGTCATCCAAAAAAATAGAGGAAATAAAATGAAAATATATATATAAATTTTTGTATGGTGGAAGCTACCATTTACCATGTATTCCACAAAGTGGAGTAATGCATTTTTAAAAAGTTGTAACGCTAGAGATCGTGGAAGATTTATTACCTGTGCCCTTCTATTAGATTGCTTCCTCTGCCCTCAATTATAAATTAAGTCCGCTCGTATGCTTTCTAGTGTACTCAGTAGAACAGAATCAATTAGAACCAAAAAGAAAGTACAGAGTGTGTATATCTCAAATTAACTAGAAATTAGAGTGCATATCTATGTCCGGTTTCATTTAGTTTTGTGCATTTTGTTATTCAGATGGAATGATTTTGTGTTTTGGAGTCTTAATTTGAGTTTTCCATGAAAAAGAAAGGAATTTGTGCTTAAAAGCCCTGTGGCTATGTCTACTTCAGTAGATTTACATACCTGTATTATCATGCAACAGGATAGGATCTGTTGACAAAGTTTCACATTTTAAATTCTCTCTTCTTTTTGTACATTTCCTTAAATCTATATGCTATCAACATTGGCAGGTTTAGAACAATTTGTACTCTCCAATTTGAAGTCAGAAGGTAAGGATTTCACTCCTCTTGATGAAGGTGTTCTAATTCTAGTTATAATTCTAGAAACCATCACCTGATCAATTTATACATCCCAAATAATGTGTGTTTCTGCAACTAGAATAGGATGTACATATTTTTTTCCATCATTTTTGTTGGAGTTATTCATCTGTTGGTTAGGGTTAGGTATTTTTTTTTGGGTTAGAATTTAATGGAGGTTGAACTGGTGCCTTAGTATTGCTTATATTCAATAGGGTTCCTTGCTTACCCATTGGTTTAATTTTTATTACAAATTTTAGGCTGCTCAAATGTTTGATTAAATTCAGCCATCAGCCATGTTTTTTGTTGAGTAATGTGGAAAGTTTCAATCAGTTTGATTTGATTTGCCATGAGGGAAGCACCGACATGGAATGCAATGGATCCTATCTCTTCCCTTTCCAATGATTATTCTTTAAGTTCAGATTCAGAGGAGGATAAACAAGCATTAAAGAAGCACAATCTTAAAAAATAAGTAATCAATCAGCTCAAGGTGGAGATTGTACTACTGGTATTTTTCATGTCATTTTGTACATCTCTGTAGACATTGATAGATAAGCTAGTGGTAGTGTTACTGTAACTGCTAATCAATCATGAATTATAGAATTAATTATAGAATTTGTCAAAAAAAAATGGATTTACTTTTCCCAGCATGGTAGATCTTTGGTAAAGTTTTGAGCCATCTTATAAGTGATGCGCAATAAGCTTTGGTCAAATTTTTGAGATTTGTAAACTCGTGTCATGCTGGAATGTACCCAATTATCAATACACCACAACCTTGTCCACATTTAAGATGAATTATGGGTGGATTTATAGCAATGAGGATGGTTGGAACCTGGAACAGGGTCCCTAACTCCTTGGACCTAGAAAGCAAAAATTTATCACGCAATCGTTTTCTTGCTTTTTTCACATCCCTTTTCTTCTAGATTTTGTTAAACTTAAAGCAATCTAATGTTGGTGTGAACAGGGTTATTACCTATCTGGTTTAACCTTTGTTGTGTGGATAATTCATATTATTTAAATATTTATTAGTTAAATAATACTCACACACATGTTCACATCTTAAGTTGACTTAGGAGGCATTCTAGTTGTTTTCTAGATTTTACTAGTTTGTCTAGTTGTTGATAGTTGTTGATAGTTGTCATCTTATCCTATAGTTGCATATGTGATAGGATTAAGACACTTGTCATATGACTACATCATCTTGTATGTCACCTTGGTCTTTATAACCAAGGCCTCATTGTACATTATTGTAATCTAGTATTGTTGTATCATGGCAATATAACATTCTTTTTGCTTGTCTCTCTTGTGTAGAAGGTTATTTGGTTTTGCAGATTTGATCCTGGTGGTTGACTGCTTCAACATAGAATCAAAGTTTTGATCTTGCAAGAACCTTCTCATTTTTGTTGAGAGATTTTGCCATCAACTTTTTGCTGGTGCATCCTAGCTCAAAATGGAGTCCACTGTTGAGTTCAGATCGCCCAAATTAGTAAGAATCAACTATCCAAAACTTAATTTTGGACATAGGTCATTTTTCAACTTTTTTGGGGCTCTTATATGCATTT
Organism: Cunninghamia lanceolata; assembly: GCA_027924645.1. Taxonomy (NCBI): domain Eukaryota; kingdom Viridiplantae; phylum Streptophyta; class Pinopsida; order Cupressales; family Cupressaceae; genus Cunninghamia; species Cunninghamia lanceolata. The sequence continues at coordinate 21,628,689 of BSBN01000627.1, forward strand.
TTGCAGAACTTTTTTGTCCAAAAGGCAAAAAAAAGTTTAGTAGAGCGCAGTTTCCCCCTGCTGTGTTTGCTTCATTATCAGATTCTTAGATTAGATTCAACTATTTTTTTTAGGAGATTTGGTTCAGATTTGACCTTTGCAGATCATTTTTGTCATTTTGGGCCAAAATATCAGGGGTTGTAGATAAGTGTTTTATTTTTTGGGCTCAGTTATTGTTTCGATTTCTTTCTTGTTTACAACTATTTTCAGGCCTCTGCTATTTCAAATCATTGTTATATTTGCCTTGTGCATTGGTCGTCAGTATCTCAAACTGGAGCAAAATCGGTGATCATATTCCTCCAAGGCATCGATCTACATATCTCAAGAGGTCTGCAGAACAACATGGATTTTTAAGGCAAATCTGGTGGTCAATCTTTGATCCAAGAGATAAAGAATCTCAATGCTTCAAATCTAAGCCTCAATGTCCTCAGCCTTGATCAATTTGATCTACGGCCTTCACGTTTGAACAAAGACTCATTTACTTGAGCATTGATTTTTTGTTTGGCCTTTTTTTAGGTCACATCGTACCACCACCCCAAATCCGCCCTCGGTGGTTACTTCATATTGGCATTGGCTTTACAACTTTGGCAGTCAAGATTTGTCTTGATCTTCACAGATTTCCATTTAGTGTTTTTTGTTAGCATCCGATGAACATTTCAAACAGTTCTAGTGAATTTTGAAGGCGGGATAAACATTTCGCAGTCTCCATAGATCTCTGGCGATTTCCTTGTTGCAGTCGATGGTTAAACTTCACTTCCATCAGCCCTCAGACTCAACGGTTGTTTTGAAATCTGGTTGTCTTGGCCTTATCTACATGAGCCATTGGATTTGATTTGTATCGTATGATTGCAGGAAAGATCCGCCCTCTCCTACGTCTACTAGGCTTTCATGCTCCTATAAATCTCTCGGTGTCCTCAGTTCGCGGCCTCTATATAGCAGCCGGCAACTGCTTCTAAAACGAATTCCCCAGTAGTTTCTTTGCTTGCCAAGTCTCCAAATTCTGATCGTGTGGGTTTGCTAACATATTCACAGTGGCTTAACAATACTCATGGTTTGATTGTGGCGTCACACTTGCAGGACTGCTTCAATACAATCTCGGTCATTTTTTTTGGCATTGGCACCAAGATTGACCTCTGTAGGTTTATCAATCTCCCCTCTGTACCTCTAAGCTACAAGAGTGTTTCAGTTCTGACATGTGTGTGTTGGTTTCCCTGAGCTAGAGTATCATTCAGATCCACACATAGTTTGAAGATTCAAGAATTTGGCCGCATAACCACAGTTAGATGCCTACGATTGTGTGTAGGTAGGGGAAGGTCTAAGGTCTTCAACCATCGGTAGTCTAAAACTCCTTTCACCGGCAGCTTTCAACACTGTCGATCCTAGATCCATCACTCTTCAAACTGTTTCATCTCAACCCAGATCCTCTTTAGCGTTTAAAGACTTACTGGCCTCGAAGATTTGCGGACAACTTGTCCGCCCAGACACTTAGCCGGCCAACGTGTCTGCTGTCCTATCCGCTAGGACAGTCTGTCCCAAAACAGGACAGTTAGTTCCCAAATCAGGACAAGCAGTCACACATTTTTGCAAATTTCTATAGAGGGAGATTTTTTTTGGCCATATCTTGCAAACTAGGAGGCAGACTTTCACGTTCTTATAGTCATTGGAAAGGTGGATTAGGGAGCTTCGTCGTGGCACAAGTGATTTTTTCAGATTTTGTTAGTTTTTGCTAGTTTTAGCAGCTTGAAGGTACAGTTTTTTTTTTTGCAACTGGCGTAACTTTTGTATACGACGTTGAAATCTGGTGAATTTTTTTTTGAAATTGCTCAGAAAATTTACAAGGAATTTGATTGTAACTTCTATTTTTTCCTTTGACAAGCTTTTTTTGCTCAAAAATTGTAAAAATCACCGTGTGTTATAAATGGTTGATTTAAGCTTGTCGATTGTACAAATTCTTTCATTGTACTTTGCTAGGGGGTTACAATCACATTGTTAATACATTTTGGGGGGTGAAAAGTCACAATTTAAGTGCCTTTTTGTCTTTGGTTCTTGGTGTTTTTTCTGCTACACATGGCGGAAAGTGTGTCTATAAAACCACTCACTCCACTAATTACCACACATGGAAGTTAAAAATGAAACAATTGTTGCAATCTAAGGGACTTTGGCAAATGCTAGAGGATAATCCACCTGGTTTCACTAAGGAGTTTGAAAGATTTAGTTATAAGAACAAATTAGATGAAGCTATGGGAATCATAGGATTGCATCTATTAGACAACTTGTTGTTTCATATTGCGGAGTGTAAAACACCTAAGCAAATTTGGGATAAACTTGAAGAATTGTATGGTACCATCAATGAATTTCAAATCTTGCAACTAGAGGCAGAATTGACATCACTCTCTCTAGATAGTTTTCCTACTATCTAAGATTTTCTAGAGAAATTCAAGATGATCTTGTCACAATTGAAAGGATGTGGGCATGATAAAACTGAAAAGGAATGTATCTTCTTGATTTTGTCAAAGTTGAAGGGCCCATTTTAGGTATTTTCATCTACCTTCTATTCTACTATGGATGCCTTTGGGAAAGACTTTAAGATGCCTAGCTTTGAGTTGTTTTGTGAGTTTCTTACTAGGGAGCAAACCAAGTTACTTCAAATGGATGCACTTCCTAGTTCTAGGAGTCAAGCCTTGATGGCCTCATCCTCCAAGGGTAAAGGTAAGAATAAGAAGAAGCCCAAGACATAATCTTCTTTAGGTAGTGAGTCTTCTTTCAAACCAAAGCCGAAGAATGATCAGAAGCCCACTTCTCCACCTAATCCTTCCAAATTTGGTGAGTCTTCATCCAAGACAAAGAAGAAGAAAGGTGGCACTTGTTCTTTTTGTGGCGTACCTAGTCATGATGAGTCTCATTATTTTAAGAGGTTAGAGGCTTTGGAGGAAGCTATGAAGAAGCACAAGATTTATCTTCCAAGACCTCCTCTACAGGCTAAGGACATGCTCTTTCAGCACATGGCTTGCTTGCATCTTCAGATAGCTGGATACTTGATTCAGGTGCTTCACATCAAATGGCCAATTCACTTGATCTACTTGAGACTCTTTCTAATACTAGCACTTCTCAGATTGCAGTGGGGAACTCTTCACAGATTTCAGTCATGGGGACAGGCACCATTCAATTGCAAGATGGTTGCATTGAGGATGTTCTTTTTGTTCCTAAGATTTCTGCAAATCTTCTCTCCATATATCAAATTTGTCATTCTGGGGATGGGAAGAAAGTTGAGTTTACTCTTCATAATGTGATTATTAGACGGCTACAGGATCCTGAGACAGTTATTGCTACAGGGAGAGTGGATCATGCCTCTTGACTATACAAATTTGATGGATTTGAGTCTTCATCAGGATCATCTCTTATAGCACATGCTGATGCCTTGAGCAAGCTTTGGCATGAGAGGTTTGGACATATGAATTACAGTTATCTTCAGCAGATGAGCACAAAGAAGTTGGTTGTTGGTCTACCTAAGATTTCTTGTAGAGAGGGAGTTTGTCCGGGTTGTGTACTTGGCAAACATCATCAAGATCTCTTTCCTAAGGGTCAGCCTACTCGAGCTTCAGCTCCCTTGGAGTTGGTTCATAGTGATCTCATGTATTTCCCAACTCCTTCATTTTCAGGGGCCAAGTATGTGCTCACTTTCATTGATGATTTCTCACGACGCACATGGGTGTACTCTCTTAAGTACAAAAGTGATGTTTTTGACACATTCTGGACATATAAGGTGTTTGTGGAGAAGCGGTCAGGTCTTTCTCTTCGACGGATACACACGGATAATGGGGGGAATATGTGAACCAGGCTTTTCAGGATTTCTACCATGAGCATGAATTTAGCATCAGTTTTTAGTTCCTTACATGCCTTAACAGAATGGTGTGGCCAAGAGAAAGAACAAGACTTTAAGGGAGATGGCAAATTGCATGATTCAGTCTAGGTCTATGGATCCCACTTTTTGGGCTGAAGCATTCAATTGTGCCAACTATATTCAGAATCGTATGCCTCACAAGGCATTGCAGCATATGACTCCCGAAGAGGCTTGGTCCCATGTCAAGCCTAATGTATCCTTCTTCAGAGTATTCGGTAGTGAGGCTTGGGCATTCATTTCAAATGGTCAGCGTAAGGCTATAGAGAAGAAGAGTCAACCTTTGATTTTTGTTGGCTATTGTGAGGATGTGAAGGCTTTCAGGTTGTTTGATCCTGTTACTCGAGATGTCTACTTTCTTAGAGATGTCCATTTTGATGAGTCCTTCACACAAGTGGATTCCTCCTCCACTTCTTCTTCCTCACTACATACTATGCCTACTTCATCGTCACTTGAGGATATTGTGCTTCTTCAGGATGATACAGATGAAGGTCATGTTCCACCACCTCCTCCAGCACCCATGTTGCCTTGTTGGGCCCGCATTACTCTTAAGGAGGTTGGTCCTCTTGTTGGTGATCCCACAGATACTCGCCGCACTCGTTCACAGACAGTAGGTGTTAGTCTTTTGAGTCATGCCATTTCCACGGATCCTCAGAAGTTTTCAGATGCCGCAGGTATTCCAGAGTGGGATAGTGCAATGGTTGAGGAGTATTCTTCTTTAATGAAGAATCATACTTGGGATCTTGTTCCTCTTCCTAAGAGAAGAAAATTGGTTCGGTGCAAGTGGGTGTACTGCACCAAATATGCAGCTGATGGTTCCATAGACAAGTACAAGGCTCGTCTTGTTGCTAAGGGGTTTTCTCAGGTTTAGGGTATTGACTACTCTGAGACCTTTGCTCCTGTCGCCAAGATGGATTCCATTCGTCTTGTACTTTCTCTTGCTGCATCTCAAGGATGGTCAGTGTATCAGATGGATGTGAAGAGTGCCTTCTTGCATGGTGATCTTCATGAGGAGATCTACATGGAGCAGCCTCCAAGTTTTGTGTAGGACTCTTCACTTGTTTGTAGGCTTTATCGTTCATTATATGGTCTCAAACAAGCCCCTAGGGCTTGGTATGAGAAGATGGATAGTTTCCTGCTTGCTTCCGGTTTCACATGATGGCATTATGACCCTACAGTTTACACTCAGAGACATGGAGATGATCTTTTGATCCTTGTGCTTTATGTGGATGATTTGATTCTCACAGGCAATTCTACCTCCATGATCTAGAGTATTCAGCAAGCATTGATGGAGTGCCTTGATATGATATATCTTGGTCTTCTGCACTACTTCCTTGGTCTTCAGGTTCGCCAGACTACTGAGGGGATCTTCATTTTTTAGCATAAGTATGCTCTTGATTTGCTTTAGAGATTTGGCATGGATGATTGCAAGCCTGTCCCTACACCATTTTAGTTAGATGTTGTATTGTCTACTAGTTGCACTACTCCCATAGTTGATGCTACATTGTATCGGCAGTTGGTTGGCAGTCTTTTGTACTTGACACACAGTCGTCCTGATATTTCCTTTGTAGTTAGACTTGTCTCCCGGTTCTCTTAGGAGCCACATTGGAAGGCAACCAAACATATCTTGAGGTATATTTAGGGCACATATCACTTTGGCATTTATTACACATCAGGAGCTTCTTTGATTATGATCTTCACTAACTCAGATTGGGCTGGTGATGTTAATGATCAGAAATCCACTTTTGGGTTTGTTTTCTGCCTTGGTTCTGGTCTGATTGCATGGTCTTGCAAGAAGCAGACAGCTATTGCATTATCATTAACAGAGGCTAAGTATGGAGGTACAGTTTTGGCTAGCCAAGGGGTTCTTTGGCTTCGACAATTGATGACTAAGTTTGGATTTCTTCCAGATCATCCCACTACTCTTTGGTGTGATAATCAGAGTGCCATTCACATTTCTCGCAACCCTATGGAGCATCAGCGTACTAAGCACATCGAGATCCATGTGCACTTCATCAGGCAGCTCATCCAGGATGGTGTTCTTAGCTTGGAGTACTTGCCTACTAAGGAGCAGGTTTGCAGACATCTTCACTAAACCTTTGGCATCGCCTCGTTATCTTCAGTTGCGATTGATGCTTGGGGTGAAGGAAGTTGTCCTTGGGGGGTCTTCTTGGGTCCTCCTTCACTTTTTCATGCTTTTTCTTTGCATGTTTTTCTCTCTTTTGGAGGGGAGTTTTTTCCCATGAGGTTTTCTCCTTTTCTCCGCTTGTGAGAGATTGTTTGTACATGGGTACCTAACATGGCCTTGTTGCCGGGACCTATTTTTGCATTTGTTTGTTCCTCCCTAAGTTACACTTAAGGGGGGGTCTTGGTGTGAATAGGGTTATTACCTATCTAGTTTAACCTTTGTTGTGTGGATAATTCATATTATTTAACTATTTATTAGTTAAATAATACTCACACACATGTTCACATCTTAAGTTGACTTAGGAAGCATTCTAGTTATTTTCTAGATGTTTCTAGTTTGTCTAGTTGTTGATAGTTGTTTTTGATAGTTGTCATCTTATCCTATAGTTGTCATATGTCATAGGATTAAGACACTTGTCACATGACTACATCATCTTGTATTTTCACCTTGGCCTTTATAACCAAGGCCTCATTGTACATTATTGTAATCCAGTATTGTTGTATCATGGCAATAGAGCATTCTTTTTGCTTGTCTCTCTTGTGTAGAAGGTTATTTGGTTTTGCAGATTTGATCCTGGTGGTTGATTGCTCCAACATCTACCATCAGCCATGTTTTCTAGAAATCTTTCCTAATTGCTGTCTTTGGAAGCCCTTCCAAATGATTATGATTCACTACCTATGCAAGATTGTGATGGATGCCTAAGATTCCATCTGTTTGGTGCAACATCACTGCTGTAAGGGATAATCTTAAACACAAAATAGAGTGACTCAATGTGATTTAACATCAATCATATAAATCAACAATCTGAGTCAATTCTATTTTGTGAGTTCTATACAAATTTGTTATATTTGTTGGGATGCATTTTAAAAAAAGGCATTCCTAATGTTTTCGAAGAACTTGTTGGAAGTGACTATCCACTATTTTGAATGTAATAGAAAATTCGTTTATCTAACTATTGCTTCATTAGTTGCAAAAATTTTATTACATTCAGGCAATAAATGTAGTAGCAGAATCATATTTTTTGTTGAAGGTTATTGTGAGAATGGGTTATATAAGTGCATGTTATCCAAATTTTGGTTTTGTTAGCTTTTGAAGCTGTCTAAAAGTAGGAAGAATATTGCTTGACGTTCAAAGAAAACTTGAAGCAGAGAGAAGAAAACCTATCATAGATTATGAAGCTTTAGGTAGGCATGGATACAATGGTGGACCTTCAGTTCTTAAAGTTCCTCCTCTAAGGCTAAACGAACCTGCGGAACAAGATTGGTCTTGGTCTGGATGAAAATGAAAGCTTGACAATGAAAAGCCCAAAGAAGAGGAATCCTATGAAGAGCGGGAGAGAACAAGGTGTACTATTACAGAAGGTGCAACATTGGTAGGTCTCATATTTCTATGTTGGTAGTAACAAAATTGTTGCTCTACTACTTTTCTAAAATGACTATCTAAATGAGATTTGGAAACGTTTTAGTATGTTTGCCCTTGCCTGCCTAAGGGGTACGTATTAAACAATAATATCGGTGAATCTCCTAGTTCAAAATTGGATCATCTGCTTGGAAATAACTACAACAAAAATACCAAATTAGTAACTGATAAGACAACATTGTGGATTTTTAGGCAATACAAAATGTTATCATTACAGGGCTTAAATTTGACAGTTGTATAGCTATATTTAGGTATTTTAGTTGAATATACAAGTAAAATTTTGAAAAGACTGTATCATATGAAAGGAGAGATTTTGGACAAAATGTGAAAATTTATATAGGATTATGATGATATATATATTTGGTTTTTATATAATTTACTTATACTAAAGTATGTTATAGTACTTTAAAGGCACCATTAAATAGATAACTATCATATAAAATTACTTGACAAGCAAGGTTGACTGTCAAATTTAAGCCCTAGACTTATCAACCTCTCTTATCTCCTTGGAAATTGTTACCTGTCATTTGTATATGTATTTTTAATAATTGATCATAGCAAACCTAAGAACCTAAAAAGGAAGTTACTGACAATTAGTAACATTTTAAAATTACATTACATCACATAAGCCACCAAATTCCATCTTTCCATGAAACACGTTGAGAAATAAAGTCACAAAAAATGATTTTTGTTTAAAATTGTGGATAATTTAGTATGAGATCTTCTTTTCAAGTTTAGTATAGCAGAAGAAAATGAATTAATTATAACCATTGTTTTAAAATTAACTAATGAAATTAATGGAATTTTCATCATCGCAGAGATGGAGGAGGAACACCAAAAAAATGCAGGTGACTTAGGAGGTAGGGCTTGGGGAGATGTCAAAGATGATTGGTGTGCAAGAGAAGAAGTGAGAATGAAGTGACGAGCTCAGGAAAATGTCCATATCCCGCAATGGGTTTTTGAAAGAGGTAGATGGGTGGACAAATGTAGGACAAGTTTCTTCCTACCCGCGACAATTGTACCCAATCGGAAGTGGTAGGAGGCATTCCACAGGAATCGAAGATGGAGCCCACGTAAGAGCCTCCTTGGATCCAGCCAAGGAACCAATTTCGTCAGAAGTAGCGGCACCAGAAAAATTGAGGGCAAGGTAGGTTGAAGAAGGGCAAGGGCACCTACATACCCGAGCGGAGGAATGTAACTCCTAGGAATAATGGATGGTTCAGGGAAAAAAACTTCAAGCCAGACATGGTGGAAATTTGGCACCACAATGATACACCAGAACAAAGCAAGCTGCAAAGAGGCCCTTGGAAACCGAAGGAGTTAGTGGCTGACGATTCGATCACCCCTGACACTACAAAAGTTATGGTCGACAAACCTAAATTTGATAGACCTAAGATAACCCTAAGCAAAGTCCAGTTTGTGAATTGTGTTAATAAACTCAGGGATCAAGGGATCATGGCCAAATGGGGAGGGGGATGGACGGAAATTGAAAGAATCCAAAATTGGTGTTGGGGAATATGGGGGAAACAAGCCAAAATCACAGCAATCCCTAATGCCTTCTTCCTGATTGAATTCCCCTCTAACATCGTAAAGAAGGAAGCCCTAGAAGGCGGGCCTTATATCCTGGATGGGACAGGCATGCATCTGATTGACTGGTACCCAAATTTTGAACCATGGAAACACAAAACAGGGGAGGGGCTGGTCTGGGTTCGGATGTATAACCTGTCGGCAGAATATTGGGGGGAAGAAACCCTAGAAGAAATAGGGAGGGGACTAGGGACTCTTCTAGCCATTGACAAAATGACTGAAGACAGAATCCAGGGCGCATATGTGAGGATGTGCATAGGGTTGAAACCCCATCACCCTTTGCCGCAAAATGTGGAGATCCATGTGGATGGGAGAAAATGGACACAAGACTTGTTAAGGGAGAATCAGATGAAACTTTGTACAAACTGCAAATCATGGGTCACAGGGACTTGGGGTGTAAAAATAAGGCAAATGTTGACAAAGAAGGAAGATACACCTGGGAGGGCATCCAGCCAAAAATCTCTCCTAGGGAACCAAGGCGTTTTGGCCTAAATCAGACAACCAACCCAGGAGAAGGTTACAGGGCAAAAGAGGGACTGATAAAGGACATCAGGGCTGAAAAAAGGAACCTTGTCCAGGAGAAAGGAACCACCTCTCCAACCCCCTCAAAAATTTGTAACAAGACAGAGACTTGGGATCTGGTCATCTATGAACCCCTGAGAATGGGGCAAACTGGGATTGGGAGCCAGAGCAAGGGAAACTCTGAGGGGACCTCACCCTTGAAGGATGCCCCACAAGCTCCCTTGAGAGGAAGGAGGCCTCAACAAAAGAACCCTCCCTTGTCAAGCCTTTGAAAAATAGAGGTGAGGAACTTATTGGCACTCCTGCCGGTGCAGAGGAGAGTGAGCAGGAATCTGAAGAGGAAGATGATGTGGGAATTGGGGCGGAAGAGGAGATAATTTGGATGAGAGAATACTGGAGCAATCCCAATCCAAGAGGAAGAAACCTAACATCAAGAAAATAGGCAAAAGGGGGGCCAAATCCAATAGGGCAAAACTGGAGATAATAGCTAATGTAACTGGCCAAATGAAACTAAGATCAAGGAAGGATGTATTCCTTCCCCAAGAGCAATGAAGGTGATTATGTGGAATGTTAGGGGCATCAATGCCCCTAACAAGTGGCGTCTAGTCAAATGCCAAATTGACCAAACAAATGCAAACTTAATCCTTCTGCAAGAAACTAAACTAGACAAGGAGGATAGAGAGAGAGGAGATTCAAAAACTAGAGACAATGGAAAGGAATATCCAGTAAAGAAGAGGGTGCCTCAAGAGGTTTGAGCATTCTATGGAACCCCCTATCCATGGAAGGAGAATTAATAGAGGCAAGTAGAAGGTGGATAATTATGAAAGGCAGACTTCTACAAAGAAATGAGAGCTTCTTTATAATTAATGTCTGTGGGCCAATGGCTACTCTAGAAAAGAATGCAGTTTGGTAGCAGTTATCAGAGAAATTAAGGCTCTTCAGGGAGGAGAAGGGCTTTGTAGCGGGGGATTTCAATGTAACCATCAGCAATGAGGAGAAGAGGGGAGGCCTAACCAGAATGATGAATGTGCAAAGATATTTCCAGGATTTCATTGACAGGAATTAGCTCCAAGACATCCCCACAAAGAATGGCACCTTCACTTGGACAAATAGGAGGAGAGGTTTCACTAATATAGCAGAAAGATTAGACAGATTCCTGTTATTTGGGGATTGGGAAGCAAAGGCTGGATCAACAGAGGCAGACATACTGCCCCTGTCAGGCTCGAACCACTTCCCAGTCCAATTAACCATCCTGCCAGGTGAACTCCCCAAGGTGTGTCCCTTTAAATTTGAAAGTATGTGGCTGAGGGATGAGACCCTACCAGAACTAGTAGCCAACTAGTGGGAAGAAGTCAATACTGTAAACCAATCCAAGTTGTTCATCCTGAGAAAGAAGCTTGGGTTTGTGAAGTCCAAACTCAAGGAATGGAACAAGACACATTTCAAAAACATTTTTCAGGAAAAAATAAGGGTGGAGCAGGAGTTGGCTATCCTGAATGAGCAGGTAATAAAGAATGGGATGAGGGAGGAGGAATTTGTAGCAGAAAAAGCTTTAAAAGAGGAGTTGATCAAATTGTTGAAGAGAGAGGAGAGCTACTGGAGACAGAAGTCTAGAGAAACCTAGCTGAAGGAAGGTGACAGGAACACCAAGTTCTTTCACAGAACTGCAGTGGCAAATAGAAGTAGGAATAGAATCTTAGAAATCAGCAAGGATGATGGGAGCCTAACCCACTCCACAGATGAAGTCAACTAGACATCAATGTCTTACTTTGAGGCCATCCTAAACAGAGAAGCTCCAATCCAAAGGGAAGCAAGAGACAAAATCCTAGCCTCCATCCCCTCAATGATAATAGGGGAATAGAACCAAGCACTCTACAAGCAAATAGAGAAAGAGGAGGTTAGAACCACCACTTTTCTCCTCAACCAAGACAAAGCTCCAGGACCAGATGGTTTCACGGTTTGCTTCTTTCAACATTTATGGGAAGTAGTGGGGGAGGACCTCACAAAGGCTGCTGAGGAATCCAAGAAGAAGATGACGATGTTAAAATCGTTCAATCACACCTTCTTAGCCCTAGTTCCAAAAAAGAAAAACCCCCAAGAGATGGGAGACTTCAGGCCAATTGCGTTATGCAATGTGGTTTACAAGATTGTTACCAAAATAATGGCCAATAGACTGAGAGAAGTTCTGAATTCAAGTATCTCAGAGGAACAAACAAGATTTGTCCCTGGCAGATCTATTGTGGAAGGCGTCATCATTGCTCATGAAGCAATTCACTCGATCAGGAAAGCAAGAGATCCCAGCGTGATCACCAAACTGGATATCCTAAAAGCCTATGATTTAGCGGATAGAAGTTTCTTGATGGAGGTCCTAGAAATATTTGGCTTTAACAGAAACTAGAGGAAGTGGGTTCTCAGTTGCATTTCCTCACAAAAAAAATTTGTTCTAGTGAATGGCTCGTCCTATGGCTTCTTCACCTCAACAAGGGGCATCAGACAAGGGGATCCCCTTTCCCCATTCCTCTTCATCATCATGGCAGAAGCCTAGGAAGAGGGATCAACACCCTAAAAAGAGATGGAAAGTGGCAAGGAGTGGCAGTAGCCAATGGTCTGGATAACATCACCCATCAGCAATTTGCTGACGATACAATCCTTTTTGGAGAAGCATGTAGGAGGGAAGCCAGAACAATCAAAACCTTTCTAGATGACTATTGTTCAGCCTTGGGCTAGAGCATCAACTGGAGAAAATCAGAAGTCTTCTTTCTTAATACCCAGCCCAGTCTCCAAAGGGACCTAGCAAGAATTCTTAATTTGCGAGTAGCAAACTTTCCCGGCCGCTACCTGGGTACCCCCTTATTTGCAGGAGCTAACAAAAGAAGCTACTGGGAGAATTTGATCAACAGTTGCAAGAACAAGCTAGGAACTTGGATGGGGAAGTGGTTATCTTCGGCGGGGAGGCTATTGATGGTGAAATCGGTCCTCTCAACAATCCCTGTGTACTCAATGTCCTGCTTGAAAATCCCTAAAGGTGTGGAAGAAGTCTTCTCCCATACCATCAACGGGTCTCTTTGGAGTGGATCAGGTGAACAACACAAACTCCCTCTGGTAGCTTGGGACAAAGTCTGCACTCCCAAGGAAGCAGGTGGAATGGGCATTCGGTAGTTGACCATCATCAACCTTGCCATGGGGGCCAAACCGATGTGGCATCTACACACGAATGGTGAGCAGAAAAGGGTCAGGATCCTCAGAAGGAAGTATTTGGATTTAGATGAAGACACCAGAATCCTCACCATCCTGGACCCACCAAGGGGCTCTGCGATTTGGAGTTATATTTTGGAATGCAGGGACATCATCTCAAGGCACATCACTTGGCAGGTCAGGAATGGACATAGGGCAGATATCTGGAAGGACTCTTGGGGAGGAGGAGAGACTCTTGCCAGTCAGCCAAATTTGGCAGAAATCATGGAGGAAACAAGAAGGGTTTGGGGTCATAAGGTCTGCAACTTCGGGAACTTGTCAATGAGAGATGGAGTCCCATCCTGGGAATGGAAGTCCCTGGAAGGGCTGGGGGCACCTCAAGAGCAGAAAAATGCACTGGAGACAATTTTGAAGAACAGACCGCTGGCCCCCTCTGTGCAAGAAGATCTAATCAAATGGAGCGAGTCGACCACAAGGTATTACAGTGTCAAGTGTGGTTACAGGATCAAAGAAGTAGCCATTGCAAGACAAAACTGGCCCCTAAAACTCATCTGGAATAAGCATAACCTCCCAAAAGTAGGTGTATTTGCTTCGCTGGGAATCGAGAAGAAAGTCCTCACATAGGATAGGCTGGCTAGATTTGGGATAGTAGGACTGGGCAGATGTGTGTTGTGCAAAAATAATAACGAAAATGCAGACCACATTCTCCTTCATTGTCCCTTTGTAGTAGATTGCTGGCATCACTTCATGGGAAAATTGAATTTCCAGAGCCCACTCCCCCAGGACATTTTGGCATGGTTTAATATGTGGCCCGCTATCCACAAAAGGGCAGTCTTTGGCAGCATCTAGTCCATCCTCCCCTCCTCTCTCATCTGGGAGATTTGGAAAGAGCGTAATATGCGCATCTTCCAGGACAAGGAACTGTCCCTAGAGGCCATGTGCATCAAGACAGAATCCCTTATCACAGAGCTAGTGAATGAGGCTGCGGGCACAAAACTGAAGAAGAAGAAGGAATTCTCTGGATGGGATGACAAAATTACTAAAGTATTCCCAGGCTTCAAGATACCCACCTTGATTAGAGGAGAGGACAAGACAAAGAAGGATAGGGCAAATGTGAGATGGCTCCCTCTAAACCCTGGTTGGATCAAGGTGAATTTTGATCGGGCTTCGCAAGGAAACCCGGGGCCGAGTGGAGTGGGGTGCATTGCTTGAGATGAGCATGGCTTCACCCTGGGGCAAAAGTCCAATGGCTTAGGGGTGTCAACCAATAATCAAGCTGAATTTAGGGTGGCCTTGGTAGGCCTCCAGCTGGCAAAAGAATTAGGAGTTAGGAAGGTCCATTTGGAAGGAGACTCCCTCAACACCATTAATGTGATTAGACAAAATCACACTCCTAGTTAGATGCTTGGCCAGTGGCTGCGACCGATAAAGCACATGGTGGGAGGATTTGAAGACTTCAAATTAAGCCACGTGTATAAAGAAGGGAATGTAGAGGCGGATGAGTTGGCAAAGGCGATCACTCAAGGCACGTAGTTCTCAGTACCGGATGATGTCAGGAAAACCTGCACCAAGCTGGCAATTGAATTGGCAAGTGTGGGAAATGTCTTCTCGTGGAGGTGACAGCTTTGGAGGAACTGGTGGCATAACTCCATTCGACGGAAGGTATAGCAAAGGACTAGAGACGGGATTTGCTTTTAATCCCCCAAGATTGTTTATCTTGTTCTCGTGTGGAAATATGATGGCATGAACTAATCATTATTGCAAGAGGTCAAGCGCTATAAATCAAGGATTTTAGAACAAAATCTTGCATCTTTTCTGCATTAATTCCCGTGGCAAGGAGAAGCTCGTAGTGATGGACATGCCTATCTGCCTCGAAGCAACAAAGCTATAGATGGCTCTCAAAGGAGAGGTTTCGAACAAAAGGCTCAGAGGCATTCTAGTCTCTGACCATCCACTAGTCTTGTGGGCGGTAAAGGTCATGGGTCCAGAATTCTTGAAGGCTACTCATCGCTACCGTGTCAACACTGATATTGCAGCAATGTTCCTCGCGGTCCTGGTGTACATGAGTCTGGGAAAAGACAAGGCAAAGTTTCTGTACCAACGCCTTTTCATGCACTCCCACCTGGGAGAGATAGATGCTGCCCTAGACAACATTGATGAGAATCTCCACTCCCCGCTGGCCCACAACTACTACATGTCCAAAGTCGGGAGGGTGGAAGTGAGAAAGTTCTCGGTGGTGCAAACGATGAGACCATCGGAGATGGAAGGCAGGTGGACTGAAATCAAGAGAAGCATCAACTGTCTGGGCTGGATGGCAGGGGTGGTGTGGGTTCCGAATCCTGGCTAGGTGAAGCACTACATGGAGGAGGAAGGGTTAGCGGCAAGTGATGATACTAGTGACACACAGCTCTGGCGTCTGGGTGAGGGAGAAGACTGGGTGGAGACTGATGGCTGCACCCTGGAGGAAATGGCAGACAGCCTGACTCATCATGCTTGCGGTGCTGAGTGTCCAGTGGTGGCTCGAGAAATTGCAACGAGACAAGCCACGGAAGCTGATGCAGAAGGTGGTGAGTGAGTGTGAAAATAAATATGTACAACCTGTGTTTTGTTGTCTCTAGTTTTTAGTTTCTGCAAAGTATTGGCCATTTTGTTTAAATAGGCCTTGTAATCAGAGGGTAGTCTTCAGGAAGGTAGGAAGCGGGGGTTTATAATTTTGCACTCCATGACTGATAGTCATGACCGGATGTAATCAACTATGATGTTTACTCTTTTTTTGATATCAATACAATGGGCGCTGCCCCTAGCAGCTATTTAACTAAAAAAAATTAACTAATGAAATTGAGAAAGTAACACATTAATACACCTATCATTTACTTAGCAAAATTGTATACAACTTCTTATGTTATGGCCAGCCAATTACCATGCCAAGTACTTAAATCCTCTTTTAAAGTTTTATGGCATTGGGAAGCCTAAATTTTTTACATGCACTTCTACAACTTCAAATGAATAGAACAAATCCGAACTTGAGCCGCTTTGTTTGAATGTCATTCTCCATCTAGCATTGTATTCTCTCAATGCATCACTTATTATTAGTGGAATGGTCTCTATCTCATGATTTTCTTGGGTAATCATCCACGACCTGCTACTTGCTAGAGGCTCTCCCAGCTCACCAAATGAGTCCCACAGAGGCTAGTATGTATCTCCATAAGAAAGGTCTCCCGGCAAAAGGAAGACATCATACTCCATATCTTGAATGTGTGTTAATGTGGATTTCGTCTCATTTGTTTGTTCTGGATCACCTGCAAATCTAATCAATACCCAATTATCTTGTGATTTGCCTAAATTAAAGGATATAAAAGCATTTGAGTAAGAAAGCAACTGCCCCCCTCCCCGCCCCCCAAAAAAATGAATTATGTACCTGATTAACAACAATACCTACCTACAATTGCAAAAGTCATAGGGAATTGCGAAGGGGAAGTTTTAAGATTATATTCAGCCCCAAATCCCCCACAACAATAATAATAAGTTGTATTTGCATCGAGTGGTCTGACCACCACATTGTGAATGCTACTAGATTTGTACGATACAAAGTAATATGAAGTATTGTGCCCTGTTGCAGAGGAAGTGTATTTTCCATTGGATGCTGCATACTCCACTAGTGAGGGCACATCAAAATCCTCTGTAAACCATGAAACTCTCATATGATCACTTCCTACTAGAGAAATATGCACCTACCCATAATACAAATGCTCCAAAAGTAAATCCAAAAATTTTAGAAACAAAAATCCAAAATGCAAAGAAAGTTTAGTACTTGGTGTGGTTCTTGGTTTGTGTCTTCTTTGGGAGAGCATAAGCCAAAGGACCCAGATGTGTATGCTTCTATAAGTATCAAATAGAATAGTTTACAAAAACCCATATCCATGTTTGCAACTTTCTTGTGTTAGCAAAAATGGTATCATAAATCTACATTGTAGAGTTTATGTAAAACAAATTTACATCATCAAGCACATGTTTCTAAGGCATACTTTAACTTAAGGTATTATTTTATTAGGAGAGTTGAATTGCAAGTATTTTCTTCCATCCTTTTAAAATTATGCTTTAGAATTAAAATGATCAACTAATCAAATCATTATGATACATTACAAAGAATAGTTACATTATGCATATCAAAATGGTCAAAACATAAAAAGAATAGTTACAGTGTGCATATCAAAATATAAATATATACTATTTGGTGATAGGCCTATTAATATTTGTGCCTATTGGCCATTTGATAGCACCTTTGGTGCTTTTACTAGTTTGTAATGGTTTTTCGATAGAAAGAAAATGTAGGTGTAATACTCTCTTTTGTAGTTGTTCAAAAATATATATACATCCATGTGCTATGTTTGTCATTTGTTTTTACTATGGATTTCTAAAGGGATTGACTGCAATGTGGATTAGTTTTTTTACTAAATAGTTGGTGTGTAACAGAAAGGAAAGGAGAAAATGAAATAGATACTCCATTTGTTTTCAAAAAAAAAAAATTATTGTAGTGTTGTTCATTACTTTTTATTTCAAAAAAATTATAGCAGAAAAATAATTGTATTACTCTTTATTAAAAAAAATAGATTATATGGTTTGATGTGTGTGTATATATATATGTGTGTGTGTGAATCTGAGTTCTATAATTCCAGAGATGTGTTATTTTAAAATATATGTATATATATTCTTAAAAGGGTTATATGTATATACCTGTGTATATGTATATATATAACATATATATTTAAATAGCTGAGTAAATGCCTATATATATATATATATATATATATATATATATATATATATATATATATATATTAGACTTTAACTATAAAAAAAAACAATGAATAGCAATAAACTTTTTTTTTAACTATGAAATAAATTGAATAAAGGAGATTTTATTGCCTGTAATTCTCTTTAGGGCCGAAATGGTCGAATCCATAAAATGGGGAAACAAAATAAATTTCTGTTTGCTGGCTTCTTTTTATACAAGGAAAAAAAATTAGGGAGGCGGAAGCACCTCCATTTCTTTTGTTGTTGTGAAGGTGGGGGGGAAGTCCGCCCCTCCCCCATCGACCAAGTCTCCCATCAACGACGCCCTTTGCGCCATCATCAAACCCTCGCCTAGCCACTGTTAGACTTCCTTCTGTCGTTTCTTCTGCCATAGTTTGGACTCTCCAACACATCCTACGGTTCATTATTTTGGATGTATATATATTTTGTTGTATGTATATACATAGTTGGGGTTTTATTAAAAAAATATACACAAAAATTTTACTTCTGGTTCTTACCCAGAACCAAAACAAATATATATATACAGGTTTATTTTCAACAAAAAAAAAGAGGATAGACTAAGATTAAACCATTCTTTGTGTATTCATCCATTATGGAGGTCTTCCATGGCTACCCCCGTTCTTCAACGTGCAACTAAAATAGAGAAGAAGAAGAGAAAAGAATAGGTGAGAAAGAAAAGAATGATTAGGGCTTCTTTGATAAGGAAATAAATATTTTATTAAGAGATATTTTAGGGTTGGGAAAAAATGAGTGGAAATAAAATAGAAACAAATTAGATTTTTTATCTTTTCCTTTTGCAAGTGAAATGATTCCCACTCATCTCTAATTTTAATTTTTAAATGAGTTGTGTTTTTTTTCTATGCCTTTTTATTTCTTGTTTTAATTTATTTAAGTAGGGTGTTTGAGTTTTAAAAGAAAAGAATATTTTATTGAGCAGCTTTTTAGGGCTTCAAAAAAATTAAATGCATGGGAATATTTAATTCGCTCTCCTCATGCCTTTTTTTTTTAGTGGGTAAGATTATTTTTTTTGGTGGCCTTTTATTTTTTCTACTAGTGTTTTATTATTGAGGGAATTTTAATTGGGGATGTAATTAATTGTTTTTGGAGATAATTTAGGTATTAGGTGATTATATTTTAGTTTTATTAATGCATTGTCTTTTGCATTGTTATAAGAGAAATTTGTATTTTAAACGCTTATAGGGATGTAAAACATTTTAATTTTCTAGAGGAATAGTTGAAATTATTATCGTGGAAATAAGTATTTTAATTGTCCATATTTAATATTTAATTTATTTTAGTGGAATGGGTTAATTGCCTCCTTGATCTTTATTTTATCTAGGGAATTAATATGGTAAAGAGGGGACATTTAATGGGGTTTTAAGTTATTACAATTGAGAGTATTTTATTATATTGTAATTAAATGCCTTTAATGGTGTAAAGTAATCTAATTATTTTTATTTAATCCATGTGCTTGTTCAGAAAATTGTGATGTGGGTATGATTAAAATTAATTAGCATAATTACCTTATTTGAATGGAAGGGTTGGGTGTTTTAATTAAATAATTTTATGAATGCTCTAGAGGCGTTATGCTGCCGCATTTTTCTAGGAATTAGGAATGGTTACTTAAGTATTTTATTTTCACGTTATGTTAATATTTTAATGGTTTATGCATTGTAATTATGTTTTAGATGAATTTCATTTTAATCTAATTATGCTAGTGCTAGGGATTTGGATTTCGACACATACCGAAATCCCTCCACTTCACTTAAGAATATTAGGGTTAGTTTCAAATTCGAACCTAACCCTAGTCGCGACGCTCCTCGCGTCGCCTAACCCTCTAGTCGGCTTACATCTCGCAGGGGTTGTGAAAGGTGTTCACAATACCCCGTCGATCTATTAACTTGTTTGTGTCTTTGTGCGCATGCCACCGAGCAAGCTGATGCATGTGAGGGGGTTTCTAGGGATGCATGGAAAAGTTTTTGTTAATTTGTGTCATGACCACATGTCAAATGTGGACATGACACGTGTGTTGTGTGTTGTGACCACATGGGAAATATGGGTATGATAGCTAGCCCATGACCCATGAGGGTATCTTGGTTTACATGACCCCTAGTGACAAAATAAGCTAGTGTCATAGTCATGTACTCTTCTTCATTCGATTGATCCCCATCTATTTGTATGCATTTTCTCCTTGAAGCAATTAATCGAATCGCTACATTCTTCTATCTCCTTTTTAGAATTCCTCTATTTTTGGTTTTCTTTTGGGTATGATACAAAGTATTGAGACATCCTTTCGACCTAGGTCTCCTTACTTTGGTGACTCAAAGTTTGTTTGTTTTCATTTGCTTATGTGTATGTTTCATGTATGCTTCATGTTTGCTTCATGTCTACTTCATGCCTTCCGTGTGTTTTCTTTAAGCCTTCCATGTGTTTGCCTTGTGTTTTCCATGTGTATGCTCTATGATTTCCCTGAATACTTCATGGATCTCCTTGTGTGTTTTATGTATGATCTATGTTATTTGTATGAGTAACCTCTTTATCTAAGCATTGCAGACTTGTAGGATCTTAAGCTTGGGGGCTAGCGCAAATCTCAACTTAGTGACATTCTACGGATTCAACATCTTGGTAAAGAGATTTTGTCTTCTCCATACTTTAGCGAGTGTATGAGCGTAAGTATATACCCTCACTAAAGTGCAAGCTAAATGTAGCGTCGTAAAATTGATACCTCTTACAATTTTACACTAGATTTGGTACCCATTGTGGCTTATATGATCATCCATATTTACATTATGCAATTTCTAGTACTTCTATGAGAATTAAAGCTTAATCCTCTGTCATCTGGCATTTGGGCAACCCAAATTACCAGGACTAGGGTGCCCAATGTTATAGTCCTTGAAATTTGGCCCCAAAAACTTATATTTTATTGTCAACCTTATGACTTAAGTGATGCACCTTGTCAACCTCAATTTTATTGAGCCCTCATAAAGTAATTAAGATGCATATATAAACAAGTCTTTCTCACTCATTTAGACTAGATTTTTTTTATGATGAATCTCTCTAACAAGCTATCTCTTTCTTTATCTCTACAAGATCTCTATTTCTGTAGATTATTGTTGTGTGTATTAACCCTTGTGGAAAATCTTGGTGGAAGCTCCTTCCTGCTTCATTCTCTCTTTGTGGTGATTTGATAATGACATCATCCCATCAAGGGTTTCATGTTCATGGTAACATATTTCCTTCATGCTTGTATACATTTATCTTTGATTATTTAGATCTTCCTTTGCCCACCTAGGGCACCCACTCTTGATCTAATCCTTGTTGTGGAAGTGGGAACACTTTCATGGGGGCTTGACCGAGGCAAGCTCCTATACAACACAACCATTTTCCCTCTTTTGTGTGTACAGGTCATATCAGAAGTTTCAGACACCTAACATACAACGAGAAGATGAAAGTAGTAAATACAGTTGTATCCATATTTTGTTAGGGCAGAAACCCTAGGACTAGGGTGCCCAACTCCCAAGTCCTCTAGATATAGCTCCTGTTTCAAACCGTGATCTCCAACAGTCCTGCTCTTTTCCTTTTAGGTCCTACTTTCTAGGTTTTCTACTTTGTTAGGTTCGTAACCTCTGTTTTGGCATATTTCATCATAGAAACCCTAGATCTTGCTATTCTCAAATCAGTCTCCACTATTAAAATAGAAAAAACCAAGCTACAGACTATTTGGCTCTCCTTTGAGGACTGAAGCCAAGTGTACAAATCTTGGTTGACTTGTGTTGTAATGTTGGTATAGGAAAGATTGGTCTAGATAGTGTAGAATTGATTAGATCTCTTTTCCTATGTAGAAACTTCTTCAAACCTTCTTTCACCCTCCATTATTCATGAAGACTACGTGTACACCCACATCACTACATTTACACATTAATAAAAGGGTTGTGTGCCAAACCTGAGATGTGGAGAGCTCCATTGATCCCCATCATCTATAATCAAGGAAACAATCAAAACTCAACCATGACCAATAATATTGAGATAAGAGTTGTCACTGAAGTACACCTTCCCCTCATCATATTTCTCATCAATGCAGTCAAGGGTTAGGTGTCCAATGAAGGACAATTGAACCTAGCAACCCAACACACTCAATCTATTCATTTATTCATGTAAAGTAATATTAGAAATAAAATCTCAATTAAACAAGACTCAAGAAATTTTCAACAAATAGAATCCAACCAACACTATAATTCAACTTATGTCATCATATAAGCATATGCAACAATTGATACTTAAAAATCATCTGCAACCACATAAAGGCACACGCCCAGAAATAGAGAATATGGGACTAAATTATAAGTGCCTAGCACTTCTAACATTCTTCTTACAAAGCTTCTCGATTATTTCATTCCCTTACACTTGACCTCACTCTACTAGAACAAACAGAGCTAATATTACTCTCTTAATATGTCAGGGACCTTTTACTATTATATCTATGAAAACTTTGACTCACACAACAACCCACAAGAGTATTAGAATTTCCTAAAATGATCCTTTCTTCCCCTACCACCAGTGATTAACATCCACATTTTTAGCATTATGGAATATCTTTTAATCCTGCGAACTAAAAATAGAGATGCGCTAGTTAGCCACACTATTGGAAGTAAACATTGCCACCACCACTCAAATATGTAATTCCCATCAATAACTTCCACCACCATACCATTTGAAAATCTCTTATTTCTTTTTATCTCCACACAGGCCCCACTCAATACATAAATAACTGCAAAATCTAAAATTAGAAGAAAAGATAAGAGAAATTGATCATAGTCGCCACTGTTGAAGGTAGCTGCTTGACATGAATGACATCTTAGAGGGTCCCAATCTCAAAGGGGTTTGATTCTCTTGCATCACTCATGCATTGAAAACCAATCCCAATGGGGATTCACATGGAAGGAAGCTCTAGAATCTATCATCCACACACTTTTACATACAAGGGTTGCCAAGGCTATGACAAAGGCATCATCCCCATCCTTCAAACAAGATTTATGAGGTTAATCACCAGACTTGTTTCTTTTTCTTCATTTTCTCTTGCTTGTGATCTCTTCTAAAGTGCTTAGTCTTGTTGCAGTTCCAACACTTTGTAGACTTAGATCTCCCATAGAATTTGGATATGCCTTTTTCCTTTTTCTTGTCATTCTTTTGATTTTTATCCTTCAATATTTCATGAATAGCCAAGGCCTTGTTAATAGATTTAGAATCTTTCCACCTGATCTCCTCTAAGATTAAAGCAACCATGATCTCATCAAACACTAATTTCTTTGTAGTGCTTCTAATGGTCATTACTAGGTTGTCCCGTGATTATGGCAAAGAACACAAAAGGGTCATGCATAGATCCTCCTCCTCCATCTTCACTCAAATTGATTGTAATTTAGTCACGATTGTGTTGAATGCGTTCAAATTCTTAGCAATGGAATCACCATCACTCATCCTCAAAGTATACAACTTGTTTTGCAACCAATTGAAGGGGTGGAGAGAAAGGTAAGGTAGGGAATTGAGGGGGAAAGGTAGGGGGCATATGTGTCACTTACATTTCTCTATGAGTTATGTTTGGTGGTGAAAAGGTCATATTCATTCCCATATCCAAGGAGCTTTTATCAATTCATTTGCATTGCC
Source organism: Cunninghamia lanceolata (assembly GCA_027924645.1). Lineage (NCBI taxonomy): Eukaryota > Viridiplantae > Streptophyta > Pinopsida > Cupressales > Cupressaceae > Cunninghamia > Cunninghamia lanceolata. The sequence goes on from BSBN01000627.1 coordinate 21,652,013, forward strand.
ATAATATTTCACATAGTTGGAGCTTTTTACCACTTTCCACAACTAGTGGAATCCCTTACCTTTCTCTTCTTTAACTCTACCTTTTTGAGGATAGTTACTTCACAATTAAGTTGTATTTAGTACCTATTTTAAATATGACAAATTCTACTCATTACACGTTCTTTTTATATTTTGCAAGTTTTTGATGGATTGCTAACTTGCAAGAATGATCAATTACTTTACACAAATATGCGTCCTTTGAGTGTTTGAAAAATATTTAATTTACATGTTGACTACTTGTTTTACCTTGAGATACATTTACCTAGAAGTTCATATGCACATCAAAGTGGGGGTAAAATGTAATGGCGAAACTTGTATACCCATGCTCTTTTCCCTTATGTTTTGGACTTTCTTGGTTTAGGGTGTCATAAATGTAATGACTAGTCTACAAGTCATATTCTTGCATGAATTCAAATCATGTCCCCATATCCTAATCCCATTATCATTCATCCCTAAAGATTGATGATCTTGATCCCTAGATCTACTTTTCATCACCTTTGATTAGATCCACATGTGTAGACTTGACCCAGGTCACTTTTGTAGTTGTAGATTTGAACGTTTACCTTTTAAAACTCAAAATTCAAATTTACACCTCATTGACATTTTCACTAGCCGTTGTGAGATGGCTTAGTGCATGTTTATGTTGATTCAAGTTTTATGTTGTTGTTATTAAAATGGGTGAGCACAACAACAAAGTTACAGATTTACATGATGAACAACACAATAAAATGTAGATATAATAGATTCGTGATTTCATATATTCAATCTAATGATTTTTCATTACAATGCAATGGCTTATAAAGCCTTTAATTTTCCTGTAAATGCAACTAGCTTTTTCTATAGGAAAGTAACTCCCAAACCAACTAACCTAACACACATTTATTTATAAACTAACAATAACTATTGTTTTATTTATTTAATATCTAAACTATATACTAAGATGTAATAAATCCAACATTCCCCCCTTATTACATAATTTTGAACAAAGGACAAAACACTGCAAGGACTAAACACAACAACCCTTCTAGAAACTTTGATGAAGTGCCTTCACCAATTCTTGTCGCTCAACAAAGAAACACCAAATTGAACTCATCAGTGGATCTCCTCGGTGTCAAATTTGTAAATCCTTTGTACCACATGAGAGAACATAATCCCACCCTCCATGCACAATGAGAGAACAACTCTCCTTCGAGAGTCTGCAACTTCTTTGAGTGTGTCAAATTCCCTCCTCTTTTGCTACATATGAGAGGACAGCTCTCAAGAGTCCACTTTCCTTCGAAAGTGTCAAAATCCCTCCTTTAAGGAACAATTATCCTCCAATAGTCCACTTTCCATCGAAAGTGTCAATATCCCTCCTCTAATGCTATGGGTGTTGAACTACACCAAACAATTGAGAGGGGGGGTGAATCAGTTGTCCTAAAACTTTTAACCAATTATGAACATCAACTTATCAATTACTTATATTCTGATATAACCATGAAAGCATGAAATGAGAAGTTCAACACACTAACATAATCAACATCAGAGACACTAGATTTTTATGTGGAAAACCCTAAAAGGGAAAAACCATGGTGGGTGTTAGCCCACAGAAATATATAAGTTATATCAATACTGAAAAACAAAGGCTCACTGCCTACAAGGCTCACTACACAAATTGCTCACTGCAAAGAATGGCTCACTGCCTATGGGTCACTCACTGCCAAAGGGGTGAACTGATTCAACAACATCTACTCCATGTCAGGGTTCAGTTCCATTAAAGCACAATATTATTTCTCTACTATGCTCTTTCACACTTTCGCACTTATCTTTTCATCTTCGCATCACTCACACTTTTTTGCAACATCATTAGATGTTTTTATACAATTCATCAACCTTAGAATGTGCATCAAAGTCAGCATTACATTCATCAACCATTGGATCAATCTCCAAGGTCGTCATTACAATCATACATAAAATAGGTTTGGACCTAATACAAATTAAGCTAAGGAAAAGATGTAAATATGTATGCGGATCATGCCACGCCTTAGCTGGGACTCAAACACAATCTTCCACGTCACAACACATTTCTACAATCTTCGATGCATCTCCGCAAATAATGAATTTAACCAGGTTGGCCAAGACTGATGAGAGCATGAGGTCTGCAAAGAACATTCTTTATTCACGATCCAATTTTCTCTTTGCGGACTAATCCAAATGTAAGAACATGATCAAGAGACATCCACAAGCACATTGTAATCACCAGGAACAACTGCAAAATCTCTAACCACTATGTCAAGAAGATTCTTCAAACCAGAGCACATGAACAACACTGTCAGCCACTATCATAAGTAAAAGATAGCTTGCGGACCACCAAATCACAAACCATTGCAGTTGAAGGCAATTAACATCCTCACAAACTTGATTCTAGAACCACAGACCAGAATACTTCAATGTGGAGGAATGCGGAGCATAACACTTTCTCCCTGTCACCACCAAACATATAGGAAAAATAGTTTTCACATTGGTGAACACAATTCACTTAATTCTTAATGTTGGAGGCTCAAACTTGGAATATAACATCTTTAGATAGACTTCTAAATCACTTCTAATCTGTAGGCAAAGATATTCATTCTACAGGAAATGCAGAGCTATCTTCTAGATTGTTCTTCAGAGTCTAATATACTGTTTCGACTACAACACATTGTTTCCATCGGAGGGCCAATTTTCTCAATATCCTCAACATTAGGATCACCTACATAGGTAAATACAAAGTATCTCACTCATGACAAGGAAGCAACAAAATAAGAGCACAATTGACATCAATGACAACACAGATATGTTGACATCAATGATAACACCGATTAGGCACATACTTGCAACAATCTCTCCATTTGTCATTGATGGAAACATATGATGTGAAAAACTGAAAAGACCATCAAGACAAGATTTTTTCATAACACATCTGTATTCTTTCTCCCCCTGAGTTTTTCACATGATTTCTCTCCCCCTTTGACATCAATGGCAAAGGGCACATACTTGCATGCTACTACTTTGATCCACTGAACTTTCTTTGTTTATCAACACTTACTTTGTTAGAAACATCTAGCTACTCCCTCTGAGAGGTAGCCCTTAAAACATCAATCCAGATAAAAAATGAGGCTTTGGATACCATTGGATTGATGCATTCTTATGCATCTTAGTTCAGGGCAGGAGGGGTAATGACCCCTAACTTTTCTCTAAGATACTCAAAGGTATCTTTTGGCAGAGGCTTAGTGTAAATGTCTACAATCTGATCTTTTGTGGACACATATTCCAACTTTACTTCATTCTTTGTCACCTTCTCTCTCAAAAAGTGATACCTTATTGATATTGTAACGTCAGAAAATGTCCCCTTGGGGGCTTTTCCCTCCTAAGGTTTAGCTCCCAAGTTTTTGATCTACATTTAGGACATCTTGCATCATATTTTGACATCTTGATGAAATGATCCCTAAGTTTCATGACCAAAACAGGGAAGGAGGACTTGGGCGCCCACGCCCTAGTCCTACCCTATTTTGGGTCAATCCCAAATTTTGGGTGTCGACTTGTGATTGTTATTTAGGTCCTATGCCGACACGGTAAGTTTGAATTATGAAATTTTTGGCGGGAGTGTTTGTAGTTGCATATGGGTAAGTGCAAGAAGTTGGGTGCACTTTTTGGCCAAAAAGTGGAAGTGTTTTCCCTTATTTTCAAAATTTGTCATATTTGACCTTAAAATTTGAAGCACTTAGAGATGGAATCTTTAAAAAAGTCACTAAATATAAAATGTAGTACTCGGAGTCTAGTTTCTAAATATGTAATTTTTTTCAATACCCATGTTAGCACTCATTTTGACCTGGAGGTTGATTTTTCATGTTTAGGGGGTTTCTTCATTTGAACCCTATATCTTCTTGCCCATTTTCCTAAGTCTCTGGGCCTCCTCAGCATTTTTCAACTGCAGCATCTTATTTTCTTCGATGGTGGTCAGCATCATCATGTTTTCTGTCAACCGGTTTTTCATCAGGATCATCATGTTTCAATATCGGGTGATGTTTGGATATCATCCCGATCCTGCTGATGAGCTACAGTGTGCCCTGATTTGCTTGCGGGGGTGATTTTTCAAGTATCTGGTGATTTTCTAAATATCACCTTGCCCTTTTATGATGATGATGTCACCCCGATCTTCTGAAGGGGTTATTTTCTGAGTTGTTCGACCTGACTTGTTTTCTTAAGGGTCGTCATCATCATGATCATATTTCTGGACATCACCCCGATGTTGCTTACAAGGGTCATCATATTTTCTGCCTGCATGATCTTTCGTGGGGTGATATTTTAACATCAGGTGATCTTTGTTAAGATCATCCTGATGATGTTGCTGTAAAGTTCTAAGTGTGACCCGATATTCATCGTGGTCATCATATTTTGAACGTCAGGATGATCTTAGTCAATATCATCCTGATGTTGTTGTATCACTTCATGTTCGTTGTTTTATCATCCTGATGATGCTGACGTCATTCTTATGTCAGGGTGATATCTTTTTCTCTGCCTATCTGCATCATGATATTTCTGAAGGGAGATATTCGTCTGTCGGCTTCATGCATTGTCCAATGGGGGTGATCATTTCAAATATCAGTCACATATTCATATATCACCCCGATCTTATAGTGAAGCTACAGTGCAGCATGATATGTGTGCATCAGGATGATATTTCCAAATATCCGGTTATCTTCCGAATATCGTCCTGATGTCGATATGATGATGACGTCATCAAGGTTCGGGGGGGTCATATTTCTAACACTGATCATCTTGTGGAGATCCCCTGATATTTGCAAACATGATGATGACGTCATCCAGATATGAGGAGGTGCGCAGTAGGCAGATATGCTGATGACGTCAGCAGGATATGACGGTGACATCATCAGGATGTTCATTGGCCAGACATTTGGTATCGGCTAAGCAGGAGGATCTTCCTCCGATGGATCAGGTTGTGTCGATGAAGGCGTTTATCATGCAGGTGATATTGCGATATGATGCTGACGTCAAGGTGATATTTCAAGCAACAGGCTATCATGCTGCTGGAGGATGATGATGAAGGTTTATACTAGTGTCGTCGGGAGCAAAAGCACCGACATCATATATGCTCGCGACCTAGTATATAAGGTGATGAGGAGGTTGCTGCGGGGTGTATGTGGGATAATTCAACCCTGCATATTTTCAAATATCATGACGATGTATCTTGGCGGGAAACGGTTGCGACGCACAGTATTCTGCATTTCCCAAGGCCGCGGGTTGGTGCGCCATTAGTGGTGATTGTTGCAGAGGTATGGGCGATGGTGTGGACAGATCTAGTACCCGATTGAAGATGTGGATCCCTAGGCGGCGGCGCAAGGCTCGAGATTTCTTCCTGTCTCCTCTCCCACCTGCTGCATTGAATGTTTGAGCGCCAATCTGATGATACTGTGTATCTGGCAGGTTTTTTTTGGTCAACTATGTAATTAAGGCTGAGCACCTCCTTGCTGTATATAGCAGGTTGTGTTGCTCATTTGAAGGTTGTTGAAAACTGGACATTTTGGCTCTGTAATAAGATACAACTGGTTTTGGTTGCTCTGTGCAGCAAAACTTGTGAGTTTATGTATCTCCTGTTGTACGATTTGGCATGAATCCACTGATTTCATGGTTAATCTTATATGAATAATGCTGTGTTTGCATGTGTTATGCTGATTCTCTCTCCAGTTTTGCATGTATCTTTCTTACTGCAATAGGGATGCCATAAGTATAGACAGCTTAACACTCTTTATTAGGAGATATCTGTAAGGCAGATATCATGTGTATCCCCCTGAAATCCAGTTTTAGCTATTCATGCTGATCATTCACAGGTGTATGTCTACCGACTCCAAGCCCTGGATAGGCACCAATCTAGCTCTGTGTTGAGGTTATACACCATGTCCAGCTTTGCATCCAAAATTCAAACTAAACCATCTCTTCCTTCCATCTATTAGTTGTAGGATTAGGAGTAGGAAACCCTTGCATGCTCTCATCCCTAACCAGACATATATGTCCAAGAATGTTGCCCACCTTGTGATCTATCATACAGATCTTGGTCCATACATGAGAGTATTCTGCCTGTTGTTGTCAAGTTAGATCTTTCTATCTTTGAGCTAGTCAAGGTTACATCTTGAGTTATAGGGATACCCCCCTTGGTGCGGCAGAACCAGAAGTGAAGGGGAGGAGCTCACGCAACCTCCTGTATTAGTTGGCTGAATCTGCCTGTGCATTAGAAGTGGCAAACCCTAATGCTGATTCAGAAGAAAAGTCAACAACCCAGATGATACAAATTGATTTTCAATAGGCATTTCTAAAAACCACTATTTAAAAGTCACTTTTTTTTAATCATACCATGCATGTGTACGGCCAACATAATTTGACCTAAATAAAATTATTTTTCAAAATCCTTTTGGGAAAAGATGTGTAGTATAGTGAAGTTTGATGATGATATTTTTTTATAATTTTTTTCCAAATAATTTTTTTTTTATTAATTTTTTATTAGGCCTAATTGATACTTTTGAAAACCCCTCGTGTACGGCCAACATAATTTGAGCAAAAAAAATCATAAAATTAAATTTTTTTTTCATTGTGTAAGGAATGATGTGTAGATTGATGACATAATTTTTTTTTAAAAAAAATTTAAAAATTAAAAGTTATTAAAAAAATACAAACACCTGTCATTTCAAGTTTCTGGACCAGTTTGCTCATAAATTAAATAATAAATAGAAAAACAAGTCCAATCCAAAAAAATTTACATATTTGAAAACTAGACACTATGATCTGTAATGGGTTTTAATTTCGTAAAAAAATTCAGAAAAAAATGGCATCAGCCATATAGGTGAAGTCAGTCTTTCCTCTGGTTCTGTACTTAGAGAAATACTTGCAGGTCCAAGGCTCAAGGTCGGCTACCCATGCCTTTCCCGAGCCTAAAACGAAACCAAAAGCGTGGGTACGAAATTCAAAATTTTAGAAACGGGTACCCGTTCTATAAAACAATAGAAAACAAAACGGGTACCCGTTTCTAAAATAGTAAAAAAAAGGGTACCCGTTTTTGTTTTTTACTATTTTTGGAAAGTTTCTAAAAATAGTAAAAAATAAAAACAGGTACCCATCTCTGTTTTTTACTATTTTTGGAAACTTTCCAAAAATAGTAAAAAATAAAAACGGGTACCCGTTTCTATTTTTTACTATTTTTAGAAATGGGTACCCGTTTTATAACGAGTACCCGTTCTAGGCTCGGGTGCCCGTTCCTAAACGGGTACCCGTTTTCTTTAAAACGGGTACCCGTTCCTGTCGGAATTTTTTTTTGCACGACACTTCCCCTATATGTGGACCCAACTTCTTGCTTTTACCCATATATAAGCATGTTTAGGCATTCATTTGTAAATTAGATGGACATTTCATGAGCATTGGCATATTGAATGTGATTCAAGGCATTCATTGTGTAGCAAGAGCAGATTTGTGTTGTTTATGTGTTTGTATTTGCAGATTTGAGCATCCATCTCCTCATGGCATGAAGAGCATCTTTCTTCCATGAGATCTTCACTACAAGGTGATATCAATTGTATTTTTGAGCATTTATCATTTAGTTTTTACCTCTGCCTCCCAAGGGCACACACTCTCTATCTGACAACAGTGTTCGAAAGACTTGAATGTCTCTCTGGGGCTTGACTGAGGCAAGCCTCTAAACACCACAACCCCCTCCCAAAGTTTATGTGATTATAGGTTACAGGTTGAAGATACAAGAAAAGTGGAGTTGCAGGAGGGTATTACAGAGTGTCGGATTTGCAAATCAGAGTTGAAAATAGCACCCTAGACTTAGGCACCCGCTAATTAGTCCTTAGGATTTCATGACGGGAAGATCTCTATGAGAACAGGAAAAGGTTACAGATCAAGTTTCCAAATCCTGACAAAAACCTAGGCATTGGACTTGGGCACCCGCTCATTAGTCCTCGACTGTTTCGCTTCCCGGACTTCAAAAATAGGTGCACATTTATCTGTCATTTTACATCTTCCTGTCGCAGCATTTTCAATAATTTGTATGTTTACTTATGTATTTTATAATTAGGGTTTTGATGTATAATTGAGCATAACTAAACATAATTGACAATCAAATCACCTTAATCCAATTTTTCCTACATTCCTAAGTGACCAAGGACCTGATAGTGCATTGTCACTCGATCCAAAGTCCTTGAATGTAATTGGTGAAAATTGGATAGACATCAAACTAATCAAACACTATCCTTTAAATTTTACCACATTACATTTTGGTGAACCCATGTTGTTGGACTTGTTTGCACCTTCCTGATTGTTTTGCTTCAGATTTGCATTGATTTCATTCATTCATATTATCATTCATCTTATTGCATTGGAAAAATTACAAAAAAAAAATCTAAATTTTTTTTTTGCATTCTAGGGTTTATGTTTTGCATCAATTAATTTGAATTTCATCAAATTACTGATTTTTCCATTATATCTTAGTTAAATTGTAGAAAATTACAAAAATTCAATAACTTGCATTGCACTTTCATCATAAACTTGCTAGGGTTTTGTTGAAATTATGAATTTTGCATATAACCTAGTAATTCCAAAAACTAGGGTTTGTAGGTAAAATATTGTTTTAGATTTTTCTACTGATCTTAGACACTCATTCAAATTTGAATTTGGCTGTAGTGTTGCATTTTAGTGTAAATTTGCATTTAAATCTCAAAAATTTGCATTTTTACATAGAAAATTTCAACAAAAACTAGCATTTTCATTGATTTTTCATTAGATTTGCACTTGCATTTTGCATTGTAGGACTTGGAAATCATTTTCATATCTGAGTGCATTTAATTTTTATCATAAATTAGATTGCAAGACATTCATATAGAATTTTACATCAAGATCTCAAACCTAGGGCTTGAAAAACCTTGATTTTCACTAGATTTGGCCTTATCGACTCTCTAGATTTGCACTATAGGCGTGTTGTAAAGAATATTTTTGCACTAATTGGTATTTATTAGGGTTATTATCTACTGCCCCTCCTAAAATTCTTTACAACACCTTTTTATCAGGCTCTTGTATTGAAAATTTAGCGAAAAATTACACATTTTGCTTTATTTGCCCTAGGGTTTGACCTAGTTTGCACTCCAAGCGTGTTGTAAAAGATTTTATGATTCTAGGTGACTGATATTATTTCTATTATTTTTTGTACCTCATAAAATTCCTTACAATACCTCTTTGATTAGGTCTCAGGATTGCAAAACTTTGACAAATCGCATATTTTAGGGCATTTTCACTAGGTTTTAACTTATCATAATTGTAGATTTGCATCAAAAGTGTGTTGTAAAGGGTTTTATTGATTTATTGGAATGAAAATAGACATATTATTTTCTGCCCCTGATCAAAATCTTTACAACACCTTTTCTTTCATATATTTGCATTAGAAAAAATACAAAAAATAAAGCATTTTAGGTCATTTTTGCATATAACTTTGCACTTGTCTTTTGCATAAATTTAGAAAAGATTTTAAAATCTAACCTTACGTTAATTTGCGAAAATACACATGGCCTCTAATCGCAACAACAATAGGTTCCTTCCTAGGCCTTACATGAAGAGAAAGGCTCATGAACCTGAACTTGTGTTTACACATAATGATAGAACAAATGGAGACACTGAAGGACCTCTTTACATCACTATGAAAATAATGGGAAACCCTGTGGATGGAACCCTCATCCTATTTCCATGACTAATGTTGCCACGGAAGAGTTCCTCTTTGCACATCAATTAATGCAAGGATCTTATGACCCTTCGGACATGATGATTAAAACACAAAAGGGAACCTTTATAAACACTTTTGGGAAGATATCATTGTTGGTCACAGTATTTGAAAAACATGTAGAACAATGGTTTGATGTTGTCCCCATTTCTGACCTCTTTCGCATTAAATTGGGCACCCTTGGTTAAAGGCCATCAAAGTTGTCCCTTCAACAATTCATATTTGTCTAAAATTTCCTTTTGATGGACATGTGATTACTATCCCTCGCAATAAGTATAAACCTTTGGTTGCAAAACAACACTTTACACTGGATTACTTTTGGGAAAAATCTTAAAAGAAACTAGACCCACGAATAGACATTAACTTCTTGAGCTATAGAAATTACAAAGCAAAACTATTACATCCAATGGTTGGTCCTTCTATGCAGGAAATAACAAAAGACAAGCAACCCGCATTTGAAGAGAACCCTAGACCGAAAGCAAAAGGTCCATATGCTAAGGTTCCTCCCTCGCCATCCGTACAAGGATTGGGAGGTAATTGTCAACAATAAACCATTCCACCTAGACAAATGAGATTTGATCCCAGTGCTTCCTCTTCTAAAACGCAAAAACCCATGTAAAAGAAAAGCCCTATCTTACAAGAGATAAGTGTAAGAGAAAGAGAAATAGAAAAGCAAGAGAAAGAAGGAGAAGAAGACAAGCTTATGCCATAAACCTTGTATCTCAACAAGAAAACATTGATCCAACCATTGAACCAAACAAAGATGATCCTAACAATGAACAATCTAAAGACAAGGATAAGAATTGGGCTATGGTACCTTATGTCCCACTTTCCTCTAAAATTTGGGAGTGGAAGGATGACGATGATTTGCTTGATGACGACACTTAGCATGAAGATCCCTATAGGTAAGTATCTCTAACCCTTTATCTCTCTCATGATGTGCTTCCCCCGTGATGTGTTATGTGTTGTTTAGGCCTCTTGGGATGACCCTTGATTCTCATGTAACGTCTGGGATACTAGGAGACTGCCTCTATTGTGACCTTTTTCTATTTGTATCATCATTCTTCTATATTGCCTCTCTCTCTGATTTCATTGTTGTGTGTTGCGTCTTACAGACATAGCATTGCGGTTGGTGAATTGGGGGCTCCCTCCTACATGATTGTCCATAAGACATTTGTTTCTCCTCTCTTATTTTATTGTTTACCTTCCTCTAGTGTTTCTATCTAGCAAGCAAATGGTGAAAAACATTTATACTGATGCGGACCTAGCGTCCCTTTAGTGAGAAATCAAAAATTGGACGTAGTTCCTATATGACGATGGGGTTGTAATATATTATCTGACACTTGGCTAGTAGAAGCACTCCTTGCTTTCTACGTAGTGATTTTGATGATGTTTTTATCTCACTTACAAACCATAACAATACTGCTGCTCCGTGCACTTTGTTTGTCTTTGAATCTTGCCTTGGTGACACTCGGTTTTAAGATTTTCGTGATATAGCCCCACGGTTATCCTCGATCTCTAAATGCGTAGTATAACCTTGGCTCTTTGTATGATTAGTCATATGCATTGATGTTGTAGTTTATCATGATTATGTGGAAACAAACATGTTTCTTGCAGGGATGTGTTTGTAGGAACATTTGGCGATCGTAAAGTACATGTCACCTCCCGGGGGCATGGGCTTTGTGAAAGTCTGTGTTCCCTTGTGTATTTTCTTCCTACCTTAACATGCTTGATATGGATGCATGATATCAACCACCTTAATGTGGGGGCATATATAAGGTAAGCTATTTGTTATAGATGTTAGCAATGTGCTTGTCCTTAGGTGCATTTGAAAGACTGGTGGTGATATGTCCATCCTACACTCTGAGTTTGTTTGCAATCAATCAATCAATCATCTTAAGCCCTCTGTTGAGGCAAGGATGGTGTATTTCTTTGAGCAGATTGCATCATCCCGTCATTTTCAAAAAGTCCTCATCAGGAGGCAGGAAGCGGTTATGTGACTAACTCAACTCTTAAACATGTCTTTGCCGATTGTTTTGGCGAAGCTCAATCGTCAGTGTGTGCCTGTAATGTGCCTGAGATGGTGATGAGCCTAGAAATAGGAACACTCCATCACTTGTATGCCATGTTTTCTCTGTGTCTTCAAAGAGTGTGTGTGTGTGTGTGACGTGCTTGCTTTGTTTGGTGTGTCTATTGCCCCATATGCAGTCTAAAGACCAGCGTGATGAGTGCTTCGTGCATTTTGGGAGGTCTTGTATCTTACGTGTGTGTTGCCCCATATATACAGTTTAAAGACTAGCGCGATGAGTGTTTCCTACATTATGGGAGGTGTGTTTACTTTCCTATACTTGCATCTGCATTTCATATATATGAGAAAAAGAAAAGAAAGGAAACCATAACTGTCTTCTATGCATTTACTGTATTCTCCGTGTTTTGCGTGACTATAATTGTCTTCTCCGTGTTTTGTATGCATGTCATTGTCTTCAATGTGTCTGGTGTGTCTTCTCTGTGCTTGGTGTGTTTGTTGTGTTTGTTGACCGTACTTTAATGCATGTATTGGCCTTGTGTTTATACATACATTAAAGTGGGGACTAAATGTAACATCAGAAAATGTCCCCTTGGGGGCTTTTCCCTCCTAAGGTTTAGCTCACGGTTCTTTGATCTGCATTTAGGACATCTTGCATCATATTTGGCATCCCGATGAAATGATCCCTAAGTTTCATGATAAATGGGACCTAGGGGGATCCCTTGAACTTAACCCTGACCAAAATAGGGAGGGAGGACTTGGGCACCCACGCCCTAGTCCTGCCCTATTTTGGGTCAGTCCCAAATTTTGGGTGTCAGCTTATGACCGTTATTTAGGTCCTATGTCGACACGGTAAATTTGAATTACAAAATTCTTGGAGGAAGTGTTTGTAGTTGTATATATAAGCATGTTTAGGTATTCATTTGTAAACTAGATGGGCATTTCATGAGCATTGGCATATTGGAAGTGATTCAAGACATTCATTGTGTAGAAAGAGCAAATTTGTGTTGTTTATGTGTTTGTATTTGTAGATTTGAGCATCCATCTCTTCATAGCATGAAGAGCATCTTCCTTCCATGAGATCTTCACTACAAGGTGATATCAATTGTATTTTTGAGCATTTATCATTTAGACAACGGTGTTCGGAAGACTTGAATGTCTCTCTTAGGCTTGACTGAGGCAAGCCTCTAAACACCACAACCCCCTCCCAAAGTTTCTATGATTACAAGTTATAGGTTGAAGATACATGAAAAGTGGAGTTGCACGATGGTATTACAGAGTGTCGGATTTGCATATCAGGGTTGAAAATAGCACCCTAGACTTGGGTGCCCACTCATTAGTCCTCTAGATTTCGTGATGGGAAAATCTCTGTGACAACAGGAATAGGTTACAGATCAAGTTTCCAAATCCTGACAAAAACCTAGGCATTAGACTTGGGCACCCACTCATTAGTCCCCGACTGTTTCGCTTCTCAGACTTCAAAAATAGGTCCACATTTATCTGTCATTTTACATCTTGCTCTCGCAACATTTTCAATAATTTGTTCGTTTGCTTCCATATTTGCATAATTAGGGTTTTGATGTATAATTGAGCATAATTGAACATAATTGACAATCAAATCACATTAATCCAATCTTCCCTACATTCCTAAGTGACTAAGGACTTGACAGTGCATTGCCACTCGATCCAAAGTCCTTGAATGTAATTGGTGAAAGGATGATAGCCATCAAACTAATCAAACACTACCTATAAATTTTACCACATTAGAGATTTGTGCTTTGTTATTGAGTACATCACTGGATTCTTTGAAATGTTTATGGCACTTGTATTGTCACAAAAGATTGCAATTGAATCTTCATACACAACTCTTATATCCTTCAAAGTTTGCTTCATCCATAACACTTGAGTGCAACATACAAAGGTGTCAGTATACGTTTGCTACAGTGCAGCAGGCAAATGCATGTGGTGGGGCCCGCGGACAAACAAAGGGTGAATGTATGTCCGATATACAATCAAATGTGCAAGCAAAATATACAAGAGGAAGGGAAACATGCCGGACTTCAAGGCTTTTTCGAATTCAATGGATAAGGGGCAGAGGTCCGTTGTATGTATATCGCATTTGTATAATGCGATATAAAACGAAACATACAATGAAGAAATATACAACCCGGACACGATGGACAAATGAAATGCAGTGAATGAAATCTGAGGTCTGTGGGTTGTATAAAGCGCTTGTATATGTTGATATACAAGCCGATGTGCAATGAAAAGGATACAAGACAGACTTCAAAAGGGGGTTCATTCTGATGCATAATGATTTCAAGTCCACGGATTGTATGTATGTGTGTTGTATATCACGAATATACAAAGGTGAAAGTTACAAGCTAGACCCGAGTAAGTTTCTAATCTGCTTCATGAACATTTGGGGTCCGCCTTGTATGATAGGCAATTGTATGCATGTGCAAAAACCGATATGCAAAGAAATTATCGCCAAGACCAAATGCATCGGCCGACCTTTCTTGGGTCATTCCGATGGCTGATGGGGATCAAAGGCACAGTGATGGAGGATGAATCACAAGCTTCCACGTGCCCAAGAACTATTGCATGTATATGCTTTTGCATATACAAAGGATTTTTAAAGGGCAAACAGTGGCAATTGTATATGCATCCATTCTTGCATATACAAGAGCGAAATGGCAAAATGAAAGAGCGAAAAGTCAGCGATGGGAACATGAAGTGCCTATGTGGCACGTGATCATTGATTCTTGGCTTTTCTACAGGTTTTTGGGCCGTCTGATCTCAGCGATGGAGTACAGATCAATGGCTAGGTCTTAACGTTGTAGTGATGGATTTTCCTTGTGTCTACAGTCAGTTTTTAGGCGGGAAAACTCCATGTATGCGTTGCTGTAATTTCTGAGAGAGACTACGGGTAGTTGGGTTGTTAATGGCAACATACAGAGGCATGGGCCGATGGTTGAACGGTCAACTACCTAATTTATGACAAAATTATTTAAACGGCGGCACGGGGCTCAAGTCCAACTCCCCTCGCCATTCCTTCTGCATGTTGCCTTCAATATTTTGGGCGCCATTTTGTGGTGCACGGTATCTTGCAAAATTTTTGATGTGCCATGTAATTAATGCGGAGTACACTTTCTTGTTGTATTAAGCAGACTGTGTTACTCAATATGTTTTGTTGAAAACTGGACAACATTTTTGTGCTGTGATAAGATACAACTTCATTGGTGGCCCTATTTTTCAATGTTTTTGTGAGTTTATGAATCTCATGTTGTATGTTTAATGCATAAATTTACTGGTTTCATGTTGATTAATATGAGTAATGCTTCATTGCATGTGTTCTGTTACTTGTCTCCAAATTGAATGTATTCTTCTTTTGAATCTAAACAGCTAAGGGGTGTCTAAGATTCTTGAATATGGATTTGCTATATTGAATGCTTGGTCTTTTACTTCTGCTCAAGGAGTAGATTAAATGTTTTAGGTTAAGTGTTAAGAAGAATATATTGCAGTGAGTATCTCCTAAGTAGAGGTAACCGAATACTCAATTCTGGGAAGTATCTGTAAGGTAGATACTAAATAATCCCCTTGAAACTTGGTCATTAATATAGGTTTATGTGTACATTCACATGTGTACGTCTATTGACTCCGAGCCCTGGATAGGCATCGATCCAGTCTTGTATTGAGGTCACAACCAAAGTCCTAGTTTTGCATCCAAGTACAAATCAAACTCAAACTTCATATACAAACCTTTAGGATATTAAAAGTAGTTTTAGGACTGAAATCCTCTATCTACAAATGAATATAGGCCCAAAGCTAGCCCCTTTGCACTTATCTTACAGTTTTGGTCTGCATAAGAGAGGATTTATCTGCTTTGTGTCAACATCCTAGCAAATATATAGGTGCATTTTATAGATGTTGAATAGGGAATACTCCCCTCGGTTCTATAGAGCCTAAAGAAGAAGAGGAGATATTTATAGAGTCTATCTCCTATACTATTGGCCCCTGGCCCAGGAATCCTGTTGATCAATGATGGCTACCTTGTAGGGATAACTGGGACCAAGCATCCAGTCTGGGAAAATAACCAACAGATTTTGGTGACTCCACTAGGGATTTAGTAAGGACCCTGATAAAACTAAATCCTACTTGTAGGTGGCAACTCTGAGTAATCTCCCAACCGGTCAAAGTGAAATTTATATGCAAGGGAGAAGATCCCAGCGTAACCCTTTGCTTGAGGAATTACCCATAAGAACGATGTATAGGAGAAAGGGGGCTATTCAGGCCAGTCAAGAGGGTTCTCTCAGCCTCAGAAATCGTGATAATAATCAAAACAATCTAGGATCTTCAGAGCGGACAATATCCTATTTTTCCAACACTGAGGCTGAAATCCAGAATGTATATGAAAGACAGCAGGGTAGTGGATTAAGAATGAGATCGGAGGTGTTTTAGGAATGCCCTTTCCATGATTCCCCTGATAGATTTGAAGAAGCTGAATCCCCAAGAGATGATAATGATGATCAGAATATAATGAAACCATCTTCTTCCATGCCTAGAGAGGAGGAATTAGCTGAAGAAATTAAGAGCTTAAGGGCAAAATTAGAATATCTGCAGGCAGTAAAAATCAAAGATGACATGAGACAGAAAGTGCAAGCACTGAGAGTTGCTCAGAGTGATTCAATTCCTACCCTTGAAAATGCAAATATGCAGAGAAATCAACAAAGGAGTGAAGTTCAGGATCAACATAATGATCAGAGACAGAACGCAAATAATGCTAGGATATCATTAAATAATGTAAGAAATTAGAATACAAATAGAAATGTCAATGTAAATCAGTTTGGTAGACATCTGATGCAGCTGGACAGATTCAGACAGCTTGTTTTTTATGGCATCCCTGGTTACCCAAATTCTATTGACAAACATGTGAGGCTGCAAGTGCCTAAGTTTTCAGGAAATAATACTGTGTTAGGAGAAGACCACTTAAAAGCTTTTTCAGAATATCATGGACAACTTTGAGGTTGAGCATGAAGATGTTTTTATGAAATTATTTATGCAATCCTTAGTTGATGAGGCCAGAGAATGGTGCAAAGGTTTTCCTGACAGAAGTGTTTCATCATGGGATGCCTTCAAAATAATTTTCAAAGAACAGTATGGTGACAAGACTGATCCTAGTTTTTTCATAAATGAATTTACTGGCATCACCAAAGGATCAAATGAACAAGTTGATTTCAATGCTAGATTCATGAAGGTATTGAACAAACTGCCACATCACTTGAGGCCTAATGAACCTATGTGCATAGTGTTATACATAAATGCTTTTTATGCCAAAACAGCCTATAGATTAAGAGACAAGGGTCCTCACAGCCTCAGAGATGCCTTCAAAGTAGCAAAAAATATTGAAAATAACATAAAAGCATCTGGTAAGACAAACAGAAGAGATGATGTAAAAAATTTGCAAAATCCAAATACTAAATCTCAAAGTGTTCAAGGTAGTGCATCTACTTCTGAGGATAAATTAGATAAATTGACAACTATTGTCAAGGACCTGAGCTGTTGAATGGCTAAAAATGAAAAGGGAATAGATCCTGATAGACAGGTTTACCCCAAGGCAAGAAAGAAGACCATCATTACATGATATGCCATATCATACTAATTGGCATAATGGTAAACCCATCCTCCTGCATAGCAATACAAATCAAAGAGCTCAAAATGCTAAGGAAACACCTGACCCTTTAAAGAAAACTGTTGATATGGTTGATGACACCCCATGATGCATCATATGTCAAATGCCTCACTCACAGTCACAATGTATGATTGCTCAGTCTTTATGCAACAATGTTGTTGCCTGTGATGAATGCAATGAGCCGCATTGCATGGAAGATGATAATGTAAATATGCTATCTACAAACTGGGAATATCCTTTTCATGATGTTGATGCAAGTGAAATGGTGAGATTCAGACCTGCCAATAGTTTCCATGTGATGAAGATGAGGTAGATAGTTATGCCTATGCTTAGGATTCACACAATTTTCTGAATAACTTGAGAAGGCCATCTGATGAAGAAATTAGAGCCCTCATAGCTACAGCAGTAGCCCAAGTCAAAAGCAATTACAATCTCAGGGGTAAAGCTCATGTAAGTAATTCACACCAACCAGAGAATACTTTTGCAGGCCAGCCAGTGTATAGTCATAAGGGGGCTGATACACAAAAGAAACAATGGAGCACTACTAAGCAAAACTTTAAGCAAAAAATAGGTCATGATCCTCAAGGACCAGAAAGTAGAATTCCCCAGGTTGAGGATCAAAACAGAAATTTTTAGATTAAGAATGACAGTCAGAGAGCCACAAAAATTAAAGCTGGATCATGCCAAGATAACAATAAAACTGTGGATCAGGCTACAACTGTTATACAAAATTATGTCCCATTTGACATAACTCAGGTCTTGTCTCAGATAAAGGTTTTTGTTCCATTGATGGAGTTGATGAAAGTTGAAGAGTTCAGAAATAAAACATTATCCCTGATTTCAGGAATACCCTATCAAGCTAATCAAAATGATGAAACTCAGGGTAAAAAACAAGCTATGTATATTGAAGAGGATGAGGTCCCTGAAGTTTATTTGGGGATGACCATGACAAAATGCCCTTCACAAGTTGAGCCATTCTATGTCTCCCTTGTTATAAATGGAAAAGTGATTAAGAATTGTATGCTTGACTCAGGAGCATCAACGAATATAATGCCTTTGGCTATCATGCAGTAAGTTGGATTAAAACTAGACAAGGCATGTGGGAAGTGCTATGCCATGGATGCTAGGGAAGTACCTGTCATTGGAATTATGAAAGATGTGGATTTCAGACTGGCAGCATATCCTGAAAAGACTTACAGAATGAACATAACAGTTGTTGATATCAAGGCACAATATGGCATGTTGTTGTCAAGGAGATGGGCAACGTTGATTGGTGGAAGTATGCAATTAGACTTGTCATATGCCATGATCCCAATGAATGGCAAGGATGTCAAATTGATCAAAGAAGAAAGATCATCAGAAACAATTGAGGATCAAGAGTCAGAGGAGCATATATGTTTCGTAGACACTGACTGTGATAATTTTAGAGTTGTCTCAGATGAGAAAGGGGGCATAGAGGGAGGCATGTGCATTCAAGAAATTGACCAACAAGGTATATGGACCATGTACTTTGATGGAGCTTTTTCGAAGGAGGGCTCTGGTGCTGGAATTATATTTCTGTCTCCAACTGGTAAGCTTCTAAAATTCTCATTCTTGTTGAAGTTTGCCTGCACAAATAATATTGCAGAATACGAAGCACTATTGCTAGGATTAAATGTTGCTCTGAAGCATGGAATTAAGATGCTCAAAGTATTTGGGGATTCAGAGTTAGTTGTGTCCCAAATTAAAGATAAGTATGCATAAAAAAATAAAAGATTAAAGCAGTATAAGCATGCTGTTTGGGATACAATTGAATTGTTTGATGCATTTTCAATAAACTGGATAGAGAGATCAAAAAATGTCAGGGTAGATTTTCTAGCTAATGTAGCCATAAGGCCAGATGATGTTACTCTATCAGATGTAACAAATGTTGAGGTCAAAGTTAGACCTGCAGTGCCAGATAATGTATGCAGCTGGCAAGTGTTTGATGATGATAGGGATTTGCTGAGATTTCTACATTGCATTGATGAGTATGAGAACCAGGAAATGGATTTTTAGAATTTTGTAGAGGTTGTAGATGGAAAAGAAACTCTCCTAGGGGAGGAAGTAATTCAACTCAAGACAAATAAAATTTTTAGAGGGTCGGTTGCTTTAGAGAGAGCTTTTGACAATAGGGACCAATTTTTTACAAAGTCATCTCCAACAAACAAGAATGACTTGGAGGAGATAAACTTGGGGACATCTCATGCCCCCAAAAGGGTATACATTGGCAAGCAGCTCAAGCCACATATTAGAATTATGCTGATTACACTACTGAGAAAATATAAGCATGTTTTTGCTTGGTCATATGAGGACCTGAAAGCATATGGAGAGGATTTATTTCAGCATGAAATCCCTTTGAAGCCTGGAGCTAAACCATTTAGACAAAAACAAAGACCTATCAACCCAACTTTAGCTCCTAAAATGCAAGAACTTATGAAGCTTAGGGAGGCTGGAGTAATTATGCCCATCAGACACTCAACTTGGGTGTCCAACCTTGTCCCGGTTAGAAAGAAGAATGGTGACATAAGACCGTGTGTGGACTTTAGAAATATGAATGTGTCTTCTTTGAAGGACAATTATCCATTGCCTAACATGGAAGCCATGTTGTAGAAAGTGACTAGTTGTGAGCTCTTATCCATGATGGATGGATTTTCAGGGTACAATCAAGTAAAAGTAAAAGAATCAGAACAGTTCAAGACTGCTTTCACCACTCCATGGGGAACCTATGTATATGTGAGGATGCCATTTGGACTGACAAATGTAGGTACCACATTTCAGAGGGCAATGGATGTTGCTTTTGCAGGATTAATTGACTCAATCTTGGCTTTGTATCAGGATGATTCGACAGCTTATTCAAAAAAGGAGGAGCAACACTGTATGCATTTAGAACAAATATTTATTAGAGCATTGGAATATGGTATCTCACTCAACCCAAAGAAATGTGCTTTTGGGGTAGTGGAAGGAAAGTTGCTTGGCCACATTGTTTCCAAGGATGGAGTCAGGATTGACCCTGAAAGGGTGGCTGCAATTGATAAAATTTAGATCCCTAAAATAGTGAAAGGTGTTCAGTCCTTCTTTGGACAAATTAATTTTGTTAGGATATTTGTACTTAACTTTGCAGAGACCACAAAAGATATTTCCAAGATGTTGATGAAAGGTGCAGTTGTCAAATGGGAAGACGAAGCAACTAAATCATTCCAGAACATAAAAGAGGCTATAAAGATGGCTCCTGTGTTAAAATCCCCTAATTTTTCTAAGCCATTTCAGTTGTTCTGATTTGCTTCTTTCCATACTATTACTACATGTTTATTGCAGAAAAATGCAGAAGGTTTTGAACAACCTATAGCTTTCTTTAGCAGGTCATTGTAGGTTGTTGAATTGAAGTATGACATCATGGAGAAACAGATATATGCACTAGTTAGAGCAGTCAAAAGTTTCAGACCATGTTTGGTGGGCTCCCATATAGTTGCATATGTGTCTCATGCAGCAGTCAAGGATATCTTTACTCAACAATAGATGATTGGAAGGAGATGCATATGGATAAACAAACTACAGGAGTTCAACATTGAAATATAGATCACTAGACTGGTAAGAGGACAAGGTTTGGCAAAATTGATGACACAGTCAAATCTAGAGGCATGCCAAGTGAATGTAGTGCATAATGAAATTATAAATATGTCAGAATCTGAATGGTATAAGGACATAATACATTATTTGTAGAATCTAAATTGTCCTTCTCATCTCAGTGATGATCAGAAGAGGACCTTGAAGCTACATGCTATTAAATACATCATTGTTCAAGGAGAGTTGTATTGGAAAAATCTGGATGGTGTATTACTTAGATGTGTGAATGAAGATCAGGCTAAGGATATTCTAAGTGACATGCACAATGGAGTGTGTGATGGACACTATGATGCCCATACGACAGCCCACAAAATCCTCAGAGCTGGCTACTAGTGGCCAACTCTCTTCTCAAATGCGCAAAGAATGGTAAGAAAGTGTGATCCTTGCCAAAGGTTCTCAGGAAAGCTAAAATTTGGAGGTGCATTGCCCCTTAAGACTATAACTATAGAAGCTCCATTTCAGTAATGGGGGATTAATTTTATAGGGGAAATCTCAGAAAAATCTAGTGGAGGACATAGTTGGATTCTTGTTGCCACTGATTACTTCACTAAATGGATTGAGGCCACTCTGACTAAAAAAGCAACAAGCAAAGTGGTGATGGATTTTATTCTAGAGAACATTATTATCAAATTTGGAGTACCAACCAAAATGGTCACATACAATGCAATGTGCTTCAGATCTGGTGAGTTTATTGATTTTTGCAACAATTATGGAATTGATTTATCTCATACATCACCATACCATCCATAAGGAAATGGTCAAGCTGAGTCAAGCAACAGGAGTCTCGTGAAAATCATCAAGAGGGTGATAGATAAAAACAAGAGAGCTTGGGATTTAAAGCTGAAGATGGCATTATGGGCTGACAGGGTGATAGTAAAAAGAGCAATTGGAAGGTTGCCTTTTGAATTGGTATATGGTGCAGCAGCTAGGTTGCCTGTGAATAACCTCCTACCAGTTTATAGATTCATGCAAGAAAATGAGGAGATTGAGGAACCAATGACTGAAAGAATAAATCAGCTGGTTGCACTAGATGAAATCAAAAGAGAAGCACATAAAACAAACATCAACAAATAGGAAAAAGTGAAATATCTGTTTGATAAAAGGGTTGCAGCGAGAAGGTTTCAAATAGGTGACTTAGTGCTTATATGGAATGCAAGAGGCCAAGATAAGGGCAAGCACGGTAAATTTGAACCCTTATGGACTGGCCCATATCAAATTGGCCATATCTATGAGAATGACTCTTACTTTCTCCAAGCCTTAAATGGTGAGCTACTCGAATTGCCAGTGCACGGTAAATTCCTTAAAGCCTTTTTTCACATAAATGAGTACCTTCTGTGCACACTGTAAACTAGATGTAAATACTTGTACAAGTCTTGTATAGTCGGTCGTGTTTTGAGTTTTGAGTTTTGTCTGGTCTGCCCTAGAGTAGTCTAGTCCTCGCTGCAGTCTTGCGCCTACACGTCCCCAATCAGAGCCTGTGTTGGTAATCATTTATGTTTAGGGTTTTAAGCTTGAATGTTTGCAGGTTTTCTCTTTCAAACCCTAAATTTTCTGAGTCATGGAGTCTTGCATTGTTTTGTCTGTTCTGATATTGCCCTTCTATGGTGGGTTCATGGTTATTAAGTCTCAGCCTCATACTTTAGTGTTCAAAGGTTGATCCGCCCTCATACATGTTCCGCTGCTTTTCCCTGTCGCCTTGAGAAAAATGCTAAGTTATGTTTATGCAAAGGTGAGTTTTATGTCAGCGGTCTTGAAAATCTCAATCAGCTTCCAAAAATGGTGAAAAAACTAAGTTATATGCATTTTTGAATGCATATCAGGTTCAAAAGGATGCATGTACATTGGGGGAATCTTTTGCAAGACTCCAGAATATGTTGCTATTGTATATCGGGTTCGCTTGTATGTGTTTTGTTGTACATCCTAATATACATCAGCTGCATGCATTTGAAAGATACAAGGAAAAATATACAAATGTGGAATATTCCTTGAAGATTCCCTGTTTGTATGTGAGAAGGTTTGTATGTTTGACATACAAAGGTGTCAGTATACGTTTGCTACAGTGCAACGGGCAGATGCATGTGGTGGGGCCCGCGGACAAACAAAGGGTGAATGTATGTCCGATATACAATCAAATGTGCAAGTAAAATATACAAGAGGAAGGGAAACATGCTGAACTTCAAGGGTTTTTTGAATCCAATGGATAAGGGGCAAAGGTCCATTGTATGTATATCGCATTTGTATAATGTGATATATAAGGAAACATACAATGAAGAAATATACAACTCGGACGTGATGGAGAAATGAAATGCAGTAAATGAAATCTAAGGTCCGTGGGTTGTATAAAGTGCTTGTATATGCTGATATACAAGCTGATGTGTAATGAAAAGGATACAAGCCGGACTTCAAAAGGGGGTTCATTCTGATGCATAATGATTTCAAGTCCACGGATTGTATGTATGTGTGTTGTATATCGCAGATATACAAAGGTGAGAGTTACAAGCTAGACCCGAGTAAGTTTCTAATCTGCTTCATGAACATTTGGGGTCCGCCTTGTATGATAGGCAATTGTATGCATGTGCAAAAACCGATATGCAAAGAAATTATCGCCAAGACCATATGCATCGGCCGACCTTTCTTGGGTCATTCTGATGGCCGATGGGGATCAAAGGCACAACGATGGAGGACGAATCACAAGCTTCCACGTGCCCAGGAACTATTGCATGTATATGCTTTTGCATATACAAAGGATTTTTAAAGGGCAAACAGTGGTGATTGTATATGTATCCATTCTTGCATAGACAAGGGCGAAATGGCAAAATGAAAGAGTGAAAAGCAGCGATGTGAACATGAAGTGCCTATGTGGCACGTGATCATTGGTTCTTGGCTTTTCTGCAGGTTTTTGGGCCGTCTGATCTCAGCAATGGAGTACCTAATTTATGACAAAATTCTTTAAACGACAGCACGGGGCTCAAGTCCAGCTCCCCCTCACCATTCCTTCTGCTTGTTGCCTTCAATATTTTGGGTGCGATTTTGTGGTGCACGATATCTTGCAGAATTTTTGATGTGCCATGTAATTAATGCGGAGTACACTTTCTTGTTGTATTAAGCAGACTGTGTTACTCAATTTGTTTTGTTGAAAATTGGACAACATTTTTGTGCTGTGATAAGATACAACTTCATTGGTGGCCCTATTTTTCGATATTTTTGTGAGTTTATGAATCTCATGTTGTATGTTTAATGCATAAATTTACTGGTTTCATGTTGATTAATATGAGTAATGCTTCATTGCATGTGTTCTGTTACTTGTCTCCAAATTGAATGTATTCTTCTTTTGAATCTAAACAGCTAAGGGGTGTCTAAGATTCTTGAATATGGATTTGCTATATTGAATTCTTGGTCTTTTACTTCTGCTCGAGGAGTAGATTAAATGTTTTAGGTTAAGTGTTAAGAAGAATATATTGCAGTGAGGATCTCCTAAGTAGAGGTAACCGAATACTCAATTTTGGGAAGTATCTGTAAGTCAGATACTAAATAATCCCCTTGAAACTTGGTCATTAATATAGGTTTATGTGTACATTCACATGTGTACGTCTATTGACTCCGAGCCCTGGATAGGCACCGATCCAGTCTTGTATTGAGGTCACAACCAAAGTCCTAGTTTGCATCCAAATACAAATCAAACTCAAACTTCATATACAAACCTTTAGGATATTAAAAGTAGTTTTAGGACTGAAATCCTCTATCTACAAATGAATATAGGCCCAAAGCTAGCCCCTTTGCACTTATCTTACAGTTTTGGTCTGCATAAGAGAGGATTTATCTACTTTGTGTCAACATCCTAGCAAATATATAGGTGCATTTTATAGATGTTGAATAGGGAATACTCCCCTCGGTTCTATAGAGCCTAAAGAAGAAGAGGAGATATTTATAGAGTCTATCTCCTATACTGTTGGCCCCTGGCCCAGGAATCCTGTTGATCAATGATGGCTACCTTGTAGGGATAACTGGGAACAAGCATCCAGTCTAGGAAAATAACCAACAGGTTGCAAATGCCAGAAATATTCTGATTGCCTCAATCTGAGCTACTCAAGCAAAAATCTCTTCAAAATCTATTCCTTCAATCTGTGAATACCCTTTGCACACAAGTCTTGCCTTATTCCTTACAACTTCTCCATTCTCATTCAGCTTATTCCTAAAAACCCATTTGGTTCCAATAACATTTTTGTCATCAAGTCCGGGAACTAATTCCCAAGTATCATTCTTTTCTATCTGCATTAGCTCTTCCTCCATGGCTTTTACCTAGCTTTCATCATTGCATGCTTCATTCAGTCTTTGGTTCAACATTTGAAAGCAAATAGTAATTCACTTGTTCTTCTGCAACTCTTTTCCTTTCCAACACACCTTTATTTTTGTCACCTATAATCTGATCTTCAGAATGATTGATCCTTACATACCTGGGAGTCTTGACAACACTTTCTAGAGCCTCTTCTTCATCTTGATTGTCTTCTTGCTCATCTTTTTCTTCATTCATTATAGTCACAGGTTCATTTGGCTCATAGCAATTCAAGTCTAATATTCTTTCCTTGCCTTCATCCACCTTCACGTTTGTACTCAACAATCTTTTTGAGCCTTTTGTTGTAGCACAAGTAGGCCTTACTCTTGGTAGAGTATCCAAGGAAGATTCCTTCATCACACCTTGCATCAAACTTTCCTAGATCTTCATCTCTCCTGATATAGCATTTGCTTCCAAATATTTCAAAATATTTTACTATAGGACTTCTTCCATACCACAATTCGAAAGGAGTTTGAGTACCATTACCTTTCACTTGAACTCTGTTTTGAATGTAGACAGCAATATGAATAGCCTCTTTCCAAAAGACTTCCGACAGATTTACTTCCTTCATCATTGTCCTAACAGCCTCTTAAACTGTCCTATTTTTCCTTTCCACAACTCCATTTTGCTGAGGAGTCCTAGGTGCAAACAGTTGTCTTTTATCCCATGCTCATCACATAAAATGTTGAATTCATTTGATGTAAATTCACCTCCTCTATTAAACCTCAAGCATTTGATTTTCAAGTCTTTTTCATTCTCAACCATTGCCTTGAAATATTTGAACTTCTCTAGGGCTTCTGATTTGTCTCTTAGAAAAGTAACCCAAGTCATTCTAGAATAATCATTAATAAACAACATGAAGTACCTATCACCTTGTAGACTTCTCACCTTTGTAGGACCACAGAGATCTGTATGCACTAGATCTAGCAAACTGGTAGAAAATTGCTCTTTGCTCTTGAAACTTGTTCTTGTCTGCTTCCCTAACTGACATTCCTTGCAACTTGTAGTGGATGGATTCACAAGTTTTGGTAAACATCTCACAATCTGACCTGAACTTATCTTTACCAGATTATCAAAGTTTATATGACATATCCTTCTATGCCACAACCAACTTTGATCTGCCTAGGTCAATAAACAGTAATCATTAGTTCCTTTTAATTGATAGATGTTACCTTTTATCTTCTTACTGGTAGCAATCACAATTCCAGAGATTTTCATGATCTTGCACCCATTGTCTTTGAATCTCATATCATATCCTTTGTCACACATCTAACCAACACTCAAAAGATTATGCTTCAAACCCTTCACATATAGGAAATTGTCAGTATTATACTTTCCATCAAATGAAATAGATCCTCTTCTACAAATCTTACCTGGTGCATTATCTCCAAACCTAACCAGTCCTCCATCATACTTTTACAAACTTATAAACTTACTTTTGTCACCGGTCATGTGATGTGAGCATCCACTATCAATAATCCATTCATCCTTATCTTTCTCAACCTGAACAGCCAAAGTACTTCTTTCCACTTCTTTTTCTTCCTTCACACAGCTACGAGAATTAGTAGACATAGGATCTTCTTTAATAGAAATAAGCAGGCATTCACTTGCACTAGTACTAGCGTCATCAGATGCATCATCAGATTCATCATCAGTCACTCGTTCATCATGAAAATCTCTAACATAGTAACATTTCTTTGGAACTCTAGGCCTGCTCTCATATCTTTTCTTATTTCTTTCAATTCTTTAAGGACATCTAGAAGCATAATGACCTAATTTACCACAAGAGAAACATTTGAAAGGTAATTTACCTATGAACTTACCAGAACCTTGTTGCAACGTGTCAACAAAGTTAGCTTCAATTTCTTCAAAGTCATCATCCACTTTATATTTTTCATCTCTGGAAATCTTTTTAGAAGTACTGGCTTTAAAATTTGATTCAACTTTCGGTAGGGCATCACCAAAATCTCTCATCTCAAAGGTTGTAAGCTTTCCAAGTAACTGATCTCTATCAATAGTTTTCAGAGTCATAAATTCTTCAATAGCAGCTACCTTATGACTATAGGACTTTGGTAGTGATCTAAGAATTTTCATCACAATTTCCTTGTCACTGAGAGTTCCTCCCATACCTTTTATTCCAGTGACAAGTTCATCAACTCTTTGCATAAAGGCTATTATGTTTTCATCTTCAAACCCTCATATTTCACTTTCAGGCTCTGTAGCTTGGCTTCTCTTATAGAATCATCTCCTTCATACAAATTTTTCAGCTTCTCCCATACCTCATTTGCAGATTCAATATCCACAACTTTTGTCAACACTGTGTCACTTAAGGAACTTAAAAGGGCATCCTTTTCTTTGACATCCAATTCATATTCTTTGATATCATCTTCAGTTGTCAAACCATTTTCAAGCATGACAAATTGTGATTGTGTAGCTAACCATACTTTACAACTAAGATAGAGGAGATGGCTTTTCATTTGTACCTTCCAAAGATCATAATTTGACCCATTAAACTGTGGGGCTTCCTTCTTATAAGACATCCTGGATCTTCCTTAAGTGGACAGAAGTTTCCTGATGGAGGTCCTAGAAAGATTTGGCTTTAGCAGAAACTGGAGGGAGTGGGTTCTCAGCTACATTTCCTCTCCAAAATTTTATGTTCTAGTTAATCGATCAGCCCATGCCTTCTTCTCCTTAACAAGGGGCATCAGACAAGGGGATCCCCTTTCCCCCTTCCTCTTCATCATCATGGCAGAAGCCCTAGGAAGAGGGATCAACACCCTAAAAAGAGATGGAAAGTGGCAATGAGTGGCAGTAGCCAATGGTCTGGATAACATCATCCATCAACAATTTGCTGACGATACAATCCTTTTTGGAGAAGCATGTAGGAGGGAAGCCAGAACAATCAAAACCTTTCTAGATGAGCATTGTTCAGCCTTGGGCCAGAGCATCAATTGGAGAAAATCAGAAGTCTTCTTTCTTAATACCAAGCCCAGTCTACAAAGGGACCTAGAAAGAACTCTTAATTTGTGGGTAGCAAACTTTCCCGGCTGCTACCTGGGTACCCCTTATTTGCATGAGCTAACAAAAGAATCTTCTGGGAGAATTTGATCAACAGATGCAAGAACAAGCTAGGAACTTGGATGGGGAAGTGGTTATCTTTGGCGGGGAGGCTATTGATGGTGAAATCGGTCCTCTTAGCAATCCTTGTGTACTCGATGTCCTGCTTGAAAATCCCTAAAGGTGTGGAAGAAGTCTTCTCCCAAACCATCAACGGGTTTTTTTGGAGTGGATCAGGTGAACAACACAAACTCCCTCTGGTAACTTGGGACAAAGTCTGCACTCCCAAGGAAGTAGGTGGAACGGGCATTCAGCAGCTGACTGATGGAGAGTGATTGTCATTGATGTCAAAAGGTCTTGCGGGTTTGCAATGTGTTGGTCTTGACATGAGTTGTTTGTGTTCATATTCATGGTTTGATTTGACTGGATATCTTAATGTTACCTGGATATTGTTATCAGAATGTTATGTCATGAATAATTGCTTTATGTTAAGATGACTTTTGCAGATGGCTTCATGTTGTGTGGATAGTGTTGGTACATTGGGATCCTATGTATAGTTCATCATGCTTTAGGATCTTGGGTCTAATACTTCATGATATGATGTGTATTGCTTCAGTGTGTACAAGATCTCTTCATGATGATAATGAGTTATCAAAGACATAAGGGCACAATGTGTCTTCTTTTGAATCAGGAGTTGCATAGAGTGTCAAAGTTTAACTTTGAAGGTTTGGTTGTTGACATGATTCTTACCATTGTTGTTCATGTTATGATTCTTGATCTGAAGAGAGTTGACATATGGTATGTTGCCTACCTCAGTAAGACTTCATCTTCATGCGGTAGTCTTGCATTCTTAATAGTGTGTTTTTTATGTGTTCATGAAAGATTGTTTGCCATTAAGAATAATGGTTGGGTGCTCAGGATGATCATTATTGATATAACAAGTTATTTTTATAAGATGCAAGGTTTATTATCAAAGGTTTTTGTAGACAGTATTGACAAAGGTTGAAAAAGTGTTATGCATGTTGCATGATGTAAGGGAGGATGTTTTCATAATTCTCATTATGAAAATGCATCATTGTAATCAGGTTCATAGGGCAGAAATGAGGCAGGTATGAGCAGTGCTTAACAGAGAAAAGGCAAAGTGTTATAGTTTTAACATTTGTTAATAAGGGTTGTAAAATTGAAAATTCTAAATAGTTTTAATTTCCTTAAGTCATCTCTAGCTGCCCGTCATACTTGAAAGCACTTTTTGTTCTTTTCAAGAGATGACTTACTATAGGAGGTTGTATGCCACTTTAGTGACATCTTGGAGGGGTTGTCAACGTGGGGCAACCGGCCCTCCTTCTCTAGTGCTACCGACTTTGTCGGTCTCCTCACCTTTGCTTAAGCGCCAAAATCAAAATCAATGGCTTATATTCGAATGCATGTGGGCAGGATGAATATGATCGATGGCTTCTTTTTAAATTTATCTCCCACACTCTTGTCTTTGATTTTCGACGTGCAACTAACCGTCAATTCATCAAATCTACAGTAAATGTAATTTTTTTTAATGCCTATCTTTAGTCTCATACAAAGGCAGATTTTGTGGTGGTGTCAAAAGGAATATTTTCTAATTTATTACTCGTGGCTTTTGAGAGAATAAAGGAGGAAGTTATTTCTGCAAACTATTTTTAGAAAACTTTTTTTGTCTCGGATGTAGAAGTTTTATAAAACATTTTTTAAAGAGAAGAAAAGAAGTTGTTTGAAGAAGATTTTTTAAGGAGTTTTCTATTTTCATAGAAGAAGTTGAAAAGATTTTTTTTGCAGGAGATTGTCTTTTGAAGATATTTTTGGGATGAAGTTTAAGAGTTTTTTTGTTTGAGAATAAGGCAGATTGGATACAAATTTTTTGAAGAAAAATTTTATGGATTGAAGAGAAGATAAAGAGTTTGATGATTAAATTTTCTTGCAGGAATATCAAGAGAAAGATAATATTTTCAGGGTAGATTGATGCAAAAATAAATATGATTTCTAACTCTTATTTTTGCAGATTGATTGAAGGCTTCTTATAGATGAAAAGTCTAAAATGTTTTCTTCAAATTTTTTTTGAGGAGATGATTTTTTTTTAAGGAATATGAAAAGATTTTGCAGATGGATTTTTGTGGGAAGCTTCAAATTGGAGAGATGACTTATTTTCTTTGCAGATTGGAGAATACAAAAAGAATATTCAAGATGAAATTTGAAAAGTTATTCAGAAAAAATATAAATGGAATATGGAAAGAAATTGATTTTATTTTGCAGAGATGGAATTTATTTGGTTCAGGATTTCTTGCAGGTTAGAAACATGGTGGATATAAAGGGCAGATTGAAAAAATTAATTGTTAAAGACATTCAATTTGATGAAAAATTGAAGTGAAGATGAAAGGTTGTGTAAATAGGATAATGAAAATTTGTTTGAAGGATTTTGTAGGCAGAGAAGATAATCAGATTGAAGGAGAATATGAAAGGTCATGAAATTGTTTTTACAGAATGCTTATTTATTGGCTTCACATGAATATTGAGAAGCTGTTGTTGAGTGTATCTGGATGTAGAATTGTTTTTGAATAGAATGGCTATTTGACAGACAAAGAAATGTTTTGTATTGAACGGAAACAGAGTATCCCTCTGATTTGTTTATTACATTTGTTGGTGATTTGGTTTGCCAGTGAGGCACAGTATGCCAGTGAGGCTTGTGGTCAGTGAGACCTTCATATGCCAGTGAGGCACAGTATGCCAATGAGGCTTGTGTTCAGTGAGACCATGGTCAGTGAGACCGTGGTCAGTGAGACCTCTGTATATGTCAGTGAGACATTTGTAAGAAGATTTTTTATTTAAGCCAGTGAGGCAGTTCTGGAGTGGTTTTTCTACCCCTGGAGGGTTTTCCACTTGTGCAATTCTTGTGTCTTGATTCATATTGATCTTCTCTCTGTGGTTGTATGTTTTACTCATGAGTTTTGTTTATGTGTTTGACAAAGTTATGTGCATATGTGTTTGACAATTCAATGATAACTTTCTCTCCTTGTGCTCTCCAAGTCAAAGTTTGTAAAAAGATTCAAAAATTCACACCACACTGATTCACCCCCCTCTCAGTGTTGTCCCTAACTCCTACACTGACCATCATGAACCTTGCCATGGGGGCCAAACTGGTGTGGCATCTACACATGAATGGTGAGCATAAATGGGTCAAGATCCTTAGAAGGAAGTATTTGGATTCAGATGAAGACACCAGAATCCTCACCATCCTAGACCCACCAAGGGGCTCTGCAATTTGGAATTATATTCTAGAATGCAGGGACATCATCTCAAGGCACATCACTTGGGAGGTCAGGAATGGACATAACGTAGATTTTTGGAAGGACTCTTGGG
This sequence comes from Cunninghamia lanceolata, assembly GCA_027924645.1. Lineage (NCBI taxonomy): Eukaryota > Viridiplantae > Streptophyta > Pinopsida > Cupressales > Cupressaceae > Cunninghamia > Cunninghamia lanceolata. Next base: position 21,683,988 of record BSBN01000627.1, read on the forward strand.
GAGGAGGAGAGACTCTTTCCAATCAACCCAATTTGGCATAAATCATGGAGGAAACAAGAAGGGTTTGGGGTCATAAGGTCTGCAACTTCGAGAACTTGTCAATGAGAGATGGGGTCCCATCCTAGGAATGGAAGTCTCTGGCAGGGTTGGAGGCACCTCAAGAGTAGAAAAATGCACTGGAGACAATTCTGAAGAACAAACTATTGGCCCCCTCTATGCAAGAAGATGTAATCAAATGGAGCGGGTTGACCACAGGGTCTTACAATGTCAAGTGTGGTTACAGGATCAAAGAAGCAGCCATCGCAAGACAAAACTGGCCCCTAAAACTCATCTGGAATAAGCATAACCTCCCAAAAGTAGGTGTATTTGCTTGGCTGGCAATCCAAAAGAAAGTCCTCACAGAGGATAGGCTGGCTAGATTTGGGATAGCAGGACTAGGCAGATGTGTGTTGTACAAAAATAATAACGAAAATGTAGACCACATTCTCCTTCATTGTCCCTTTGTAGTAGATTGCTAGCATCACTTCATGGGGAAATTGAATTTCCAAAGCCCACTCCCCTAGGACATTTTGGCATGGTTTAATATGTGGCCCGCTATCCACAAAAGGGCAGTCTTTGGCAACATCTGGTCTGTTACCACCTACATGAACAGTTAGGTTTCAAGCATTTAAACATGCAGGCGCCTTCCCAAAAAATCCAAAAAGTTCTAAGTCTTTGGACCTCCTCAGCATTTTTCAAATATAGCCTAATTTTCCGAAAGAGGAGGGGGTCATCATCATGTTTCAATATCACCCAGATGTTCTTGCGGGGGGTCATATTTCATATATGACCCGATATTCCGATCAAGGGGTGATATTTTGAATATCAGTGATTTTAATGAAGATCACCCCGGTGTTGTTTTATCACCTCAGGTTCACTTCATCACCCCGAAGAGCGGACATCAATCTTAGGTGGGGGTGATATGTGCCTGTCTAACGGCTTCATGCATTTTTCGAAGGAGGGGGTGATATTCCAAACATCAATCATATTCAAACATCACCCTCGATGTTACAATGAAGTTACAGTCCACCCTAATATTTGTGCGAGGGGGGGTGATATTTCTAACATCAAGTGATATTCCGAATATCACCCTTGCCTCCGAGGATCACCCCAGTATATTAATATGATGGTGACGTCACCCTGATATTTTGTGCAGGGGGGTGGTTTTTCAATTATCAGGTTGCGCCGATGAGGGTGGTCATCGGGTGATATTTTCTTGTGGGGTGATATTTCCGATAAGGGTGATATTTCACATCGGGGTGATGTGAAATATTGGGTGATGTTTCTTGTTGGGTGATGCGGCCATCAAGGCGATATGAAATATCGAGGTGATATTTCACATCAGGATTATCATGCAAGAGGTTCCCTGACGTCAGGGTGATATTGAACATCAGAGTATTTTGTGGGGGGATCATAATGACGTTTATATTGGCGTAGTCGGGAGCAAAATCGCCGACTATCATCTTCCGGTGTGGTCATGCATATAAGGTGTTCTGGAGGTCGCCGCGGGGTGAATGTGGGATAAATTGTTCCCACATGATTTGAAATATCAGGGTCATATTTCTTGGCGAGAAAAGTTGCAAAATGCATAGTCCACTGCATTCCCAAGGCCACGGGTTGGTATGCTATTAATGGCAGATGTTACAGGGTATGGGCGAAGGCGTGGACGGATCAACCACCTGATTGAAGATGTGAATCCCCAGACGACGGCATAGGGCTCGAGACCTTCCTATCTGCTCCTCTACCTGCTCCATTCAATGTTTGAGTGCCATTTTCTCATGATGAACTGTATCTGGCAGATTTTTGAATGACCACGTGCTTAATGCTGAGTGCACCTTCCTTGCTGTATATAGCAGGCTGTGTGACTCATTTAAAGGTTGTTGAAGACTTGGGCAATTTTTTGTGTGAATAACAAAATACAGAGCATTTCTTGTCTGTTGTATCTCTGTGGAGTTTATGAGTTGCATCTGAAGTGTATCTTGCACATATATTCAGTTTCTTGTCATTGTATATGAAAAATGTATTATTGCATGTGTTTATCTGTCAGTCTCCATTTGTTGTATGCATTTTCTTCTTTTGAATCTGGTTGCTAAGGGTTTCTTAGATTCTAGGGTATAGCCTTGCTGTACCACATGCTTGATCTGTAACTTCCATTCAAGGAGTGGATTAAATTGTTTTAGGTTAAAGTGTGGAGAAGATTGTATGTCAGCTGGGATATTCATAAGTAGAGATAGTTAAATACTTATCCTTGGGTGGTGTTTGTAAGACAAATACCAGTCCTAACCCCTTGAAAGTCAAATGCTAATTGCAAGCCACTCTCATGTATACGTCTATGTGACTCCTTGCCCTGAGATAGGCACCGGTCTGCCCTTGTGAAGTAGTTATGATCCAAAACCCCTGTCTTGCATCCAAACCATCAAACCAACCATTCCATATTTTTAACCTGTTAGTTGTAGCAGTAGAATTAGGAACCCCCTGCATACTCTCATCCATAACCAGACAAATATGTCCAAGAATGTTGCTAACCTTGTGATTTGTCACACAAATCTTGGTCCACACATGAGAGTATTCTGCCTGTTGTTGTCAAGCTAAATCGTTTTGTCATTGGGCTAGTCAATGTTATATTTTTAGCTATAGGGATACCCCCCTTGGTGCGGCAGAACCAGAAGTGAAGGGGAGGCAGCTCACGTAACCTCCCGTATCTGTTGACTGAATCTGCCTATGCATTGGAGCTGGCAAACCCTCTGTCGATTTAGGAAGCAACAGAAATGGCAACTCTGCTAGGGAGAGAAAGAGTCAAATATTTGAAGACTGGAAAATCAGGTTTCAAGTGACGTTGTTGTAGCAAGATCAAAAAAATGACCATGTGGTGCTCTGCTGGCGTGGTGAATCCAGAAAACATGTGTGCCTTGTTGATATTCTATCCTCTCTGTGAGAGGTGGCGACTCTGTTTATTGAACCTATCATGCTGCAACATATTTCCAGGTATTCCATTTTTCATTCAAAATGATGAGTTTAGAACAACAATCCTGGTTGTGTTCACAAACAAGACCATTTGTTATTGAGAGATATAAAGCCCTAAATTTTAAAGGAATATATGGTTACCCAAATGTTATTCCCAATAAAATTAGAAAATGTTTGCCAAAATATAGTGGATCAGATTCTGAATCGGCAAACAAGCATCTGCAAAAATTTTGTAATTTAATAGAAGATTATGAGGTAGAGGATGAAGATGTTGTAATGAGACTCTTTGTTCAGTCATTAGAAGATGATGCTAGGGTTTGGTTTTCAGACCTGCCTGTATGTTCAGTTTCTTCATGGATAGATTTAGAAATTGCATTCCTAGGGCAGTTTGGTGAAAGGTTAGATTTGGCCTCATTGATCATACATTTTATGAATATCCAAAAGGAAGATGAGGAACTGGTTACAGCCTTTAATCTTAGGTTTATTAAGTTGCTCAAGCAGATCCCGAAGTATATGAGACCCAATAATGCATTGTGCTTAGCAATTGATTTGGTTGCATTTGATGAAGAAATGAGTTATTTATTGAGAGATAAAGAACCAGTCACACTTCACTAGGCCTATCAATTTGCTATGGATATTGAAAACAATGAGAAATATGGAATGCCAGTAGGTTTCATGGCAGCAAGTTGTCAAAATAGTTATCAAAGTGAATGTATTTTTGCTTTTCCACAATGTTCATTAAAGGATGATTTTGTAAATAGAAATACATTTCAAAATAGTGTGTGCAACCATGATGTGATGATACATGAAGAAAATGTTATAGAAAATGTAGGCATATCCTATGACGAGGAAAACAAAGACTATTATCAGCCACTAGAAGAGAAGCCTACAAACACAAAATGCCCTTCAACTGATAAAATGAAAGATATACATGAGGTTGTGTCTTGCACCAGTATGCATATCCCAGTTATGTCTGATTATTTGTGTGAAATGGATATGCAGAGCTTCACTCTGAATATAGAGGATGTTGTTTCAAGGGACAGCAATGAATATGTTAGTGACTGTCAGCATTCAGATGCATATGTGAGCCTTTCAGATGATGAAATATATATGGATGTTGAATATGAGTGTTTCCTTGAAGATTCTGACCACCTTCACAGTGCAGAGGTTGAAAATTTTGTTTTTGATTATCAGGGCATTGGTGAAGAGGAAAAATAGGGTCACTATTCAGAGGTGGATGGACAGGTTGCAGATGTGTGTGCTCATACAGTTGCGGATAGTTCTGGTTGCAGGGGTGACTATGAACCTTTCAGTGTAGGGCTGCATTCTGAGTTATTTCTGCCTTCATTTGAGACCTTCCAGGTGGACATAAATGATAAAATTGCTAAGCATAATGATGATGAATATCTGTATACTTATAAAGATGAATTTGATTATGAGATGTTGCTTGTGCCTGAATATTGCATGTTTGATGCAGAGGAGCTCTTGTTTTTTGAAAAAGGGCGAAATTCTGATGTGGATTCATTTGTTTCATGTGAGTGTTATTTTTCCAAGCAACATCAATGACTCATATGATGATGACATTCTACAGCTGATAATAATGTATGATCAAAAGTATTGCTGTAGATTGGTCAAAGAAAGCAAAGTGGGCAGCAGCGCAAATAATTGCAATGCTGGGTGTTGCAAATAGTTAAATGCTTTCAGGCTTCATTTGAAGAAATCAAAAGAGAATCAAGTGTTTGACAAAGGGAAATTCTGGTTTTTCCTTTTTGGTGGCTCTGGGCCGCCAAGTTTATTTTAAAAAAATGTGTTTTGTGATGCAAGTTGGTGCAATGTTCGACTCTGTTGCCCAATGGATAAGGACTAGTCTACATCCCAGAGATCTGTGATTCTTGCCATGCCTGCAAGAGGCATGTGTCCCCAGACAGAGCCTATGTTACCGCCTACATGAACAGTCAAGTTTCAAGCATTTAAACATGCAGGCGCCTTCCCAAAAAATCCAAAAAGTTCTAAGTCTTTGGACCTCCTCAGCATTTTTCAAATATAGCCTAATTTTTTGAAAGAGGAGGGGGTCATCATCATGTTTCAATATTACCCAGATGTTCTTGTGGGGGGGGGGGTCATATTTCATATATGACCCGATATTCCGATCAGGGGGTGATATTTTGAATATCAGTAATTTTAATGAAGATCACCCCGGTGTTGTTTTATCACCTCAGGTTCACTTCATCACCTGAAAGAGCGGACGTCAATCTTAGGTGGGGGGTGATATGTGTCTGTCTAACGGCTTCATGCATTTTTCGAAGGAGGGGGTGATATTCCAAACATCAATCATATTCAAATATCACCTCGATGTTACAATGAAGTTACAGTCCACCCTGATATTTGTGTGGGGGGTGATATTTCTAACATCAGGTGATATTCTGAATATCACCCTTGCCTCCGAGGATCACCCTGGTATAAGAATATGATGGTGATGTCACCCTGATATTTTGGGGGGGGGGGATTTTTCAATTATCGGGTTGCGTCGATGAGGGTGGTCATCGGGTGATATTTTCTTGTGGGGTGATATTTCTGATAAGGGTGATATTTCACATCGGGGTGATGTAAAATATCGGGTGATGTTTCTTGTTGGGTGATGTGGCCATCAGGGCGATATGAAATATCGGGGTGATATTTCACATCGGGATTATCATGCAGGAGGTTCGTTGATGTTAGGGTGATATTGAACATCGGAGTATTTTGTGGGGGGATCATAATGAGGTTTATATTGGTGTCGTCGGGAGAAAAATTGCCGATTATCATCTTCCGATGTGGTCATGCATATAAGGAGTCCTGGAGGTCGTCGCGGGGTGAATGTGGGATAAATTGTTCCCACATGATTTGAAATATCAGGGTCATCTTTCTTGGTGGGAAAAGTTGCAAAATGCATAGTCCACTGCATTCCCAAGGCCACGGGTTGGTATGCTATTAATGGCGGATGTTACAGGGTATGGGCGAAGGCGTGGACGGATCAACCACCCGATTGAAGATGTGAATCCCCAGACGACGGCATAGGGCTCGAGACCTTCCTATCTACTCCTCTACCTGCTCCATTCAATGTTTGAGTGCCATTTTCTCATGATGAACTGTATCTGGCAGATTTTTGAATGACCACGTGCTTAATGCTGAGTGCACCTTCCTTGCTGTATATAGCGGGCTGTGTGACTCATTTAAAGGTTGTTGAAGACTTGGGCAATTTTTTGTGTGAATAACAAAATACAGAGCATTTCTTGTCTGTTGTATCTCTGTGGAGTTTATGAGTTGCATCTGAAGTGTATCTTGCACATATATTCAGTTTCTTGTCATTGTATATGAAAAATGCATTATTGCATGTGTTTATCTGTCTATCTTCATTTGTTGTATGCATTTTCTTCTTTTGAATCTAGTTGCTAAGGGTTTCTCAGATTCTAGGGTATAGTCTTGTTGTACCACATGCTTGATCTGTAACTTCCATTCAAGGAGTGGATTAAATTGTTTTAGGTTAAAGTCTGGAGAAGATTGTATGTCAGTTGGGATATTCATAAGTAGAGATAGTTAAATACTTATCCTTGGGTGGTGTTTGTAAGGCAAATACCAGTCCTAACCCCTTGAAAGTCAAATGCTAATTGCAAGCCACTCTCATGTATACGTCTATGTGACTCCTTGCCCTAAGATAGGCACCGATCTACCCTTGTGAAGTAGTTATGATCCAAAACCCTTGTCTTGCATCCAAACCATCAAACCAACCATTCCATATTTTCAACCTGTTAGTTGTAGGAGTAGAATTAGGAACCCCCTGCATACTCTCATCCATAACCAGACAAATATGTCCAAGAATGTTGCTAACCTTGTGATTTGTCACACAAATCTTGGTCCACACATGAGACTATTCTGCCTATTGTTGTCAAGCTAAATCTTTTTGTCATTGGGCTAGTCAATGTTATATCTTTAGCTATAGGGATACCCCCTTGGTGCAGCAGAACCAGAAGTGAAGGGGAGGCAGCTCACGCAACCTCCCGTATCTGTTGACCAAATTTGCCTGTGCATTGGAGCTGGAAAACCCTCTACCGATTCGAGAAGCAACATGGTCCATCCTCCCCTCCTCCCTCATCTAGGAGATTTGGAAAGATCGTAATAGGTGCATCTTCCAGGACAAGGAACTATCCCCAAAGGCCCTTTGCATCAAGACAGAATCCCTTATCGCAGAGCTAGTGAATGAGGTTGTGGGCACAAAACTGAAGAAGAATGAATTCTTTGGATGGGATGATAAAATTACTAAAGTATTCCCAGGCTTCAAGATACCCACCTTGATTAGAGGAGAGGACAAGACAAAGAAGGATAGGGCGAATGTGAGATGGCTCCCCTCCAGACCCTGGTTGGATCAAGGTGAATTTTGATGGGATTCACAAGGAAACCTGGGACCAAGTGGAGTGGGGTGCATTGCTCGAGATGAGCATGGCTTCACCATGGGGCAAAAGTCCAGTGACTTAGGGGTGTCGACCAATAATCAAGCCAAATTCAGGGCGGCCTTGGCAGGCCTCCAACTGGAAAAAGAATTAGGAGTTAGGAAGACCCATCTAGAAGGAGACTCCCTCAACACCATTAATGTGATTAGACAAAATCACACTCCTAGTTGGATGCTTGGCCAGTGGTTGTGACCGATAAAGCACCTATTGGAGGGGTTTGAAGACTTCAAATTAAGCCACGTGTATAGAGAAGGGAATGTAGAGGCGGATGAGTTGGCAAAGGCGGTGGCTCAAGGCACACAGTTCTAAGTACCAGATGATGTCAGGAAAACCTACACCAAGCTAGTAGTTGAATTGGCGAGTGTGGGAAATGTCCGCTCATGGAGGTGACAGCTTTGGAGGAACTAGTGGCATAACTCCATTGGACGGAAGGTATAGCAAAGGACAAGAGACAGGATTTGCTTTTAATCCCCAAGATTGTTTATCTTGTTCTCGTGCAGAAATATGATGGCACGAACCAATCATTATTGCAAGAGGTCGAGCGCTATAAATTAAGGATTTTAGAACAAAGGCTCACATCTTTTATGCATTCATTCCTGTGGCAAGGAGAAGCTCGTAGCGATGGACACACCTATCTGCCTTGAAGCAACAAAGCTACAGATGGCTTTCAGAGGAGAGGTTTTGGACAAAAGGCTCAGAGGCATTCTAGTCTTTGACCATCCGCTAGTCTTGTGGGCGGTAAAGAAGGTCATGGGTCTAGAATTCTTGAAGGCTACTCATCACTCCCACATCAACACTGATATTGCAATAATGTTCCTTAAGGTCCTAGTTTGCATGAGGGTGGGAAAAGACAAGGCAAAGTTTATGTGCCAACGCCTTTTCTTGCACTCCCTGCTGGGAGAGATAAATGCTTTTTTAGACAACATTGATGAGAATCTCCACTCCCCGCTGGCCCACAACTACTACATGTCCAAAGTCAGGAGGGTGGAAGTGAGAAAGTTCCCGGTGGTGCGAATGATGAGACTGTCAGAGCTAGAAGGCAGGTGGACTAAAATCGAGAGAAGCATCAACTGTTTGGGTAGGATGGCAAGGGTGGTGCGGGTTCTGAATCTTGGCTGGGTGAAGTGCTACATGGAGGAGGAAGGGCTAGCAGCAAGTGATGATACCAACGACACACATTTCTGGGGTCTGGGTGAGGGAGAAGACTGGGTGGAGAATGATGGCCACAGCCCAGAGGAAATAGCAGACAACCCGACTTATCATGCTTGCGATGCTGAGTGTCCAGTGGTGGCTCGAGCAATTGTAGCGAGACAAGCCGTGGAAGCTGATGGAGAAGGTAGCAAGTGAGTGTGAAAATAAATATGTATAGAATGTGTTTTTGTGTCTCTAGTTTTTAGTTTCTGCAAAGTATTGGCCATTTTGTTTAAATAGGCCTTGTAATTAGGGGGTAGTCTTCAGGAAGGTAGGAAGTGAGGGTTTATAATTCTGCACTTCATGACTCATAGTCATAACCAGATGTAATCAACTATGATGTTTACTCTTTTTTTGATATAAATATAATGGGTGCTGCCCCTAGCAGCTATTTAACAAAAAAAAATAACTAATGAAATTGAGAAAATAACACATTAATACACCTATCATTTACTTAGCAAAATTGTATACAACTTTTGATGTTATGGCCAGCTAATTACCATGCCAACTACATAAATACTCTTTTAAAGTTTTATGGCATTGGGAAGCCTAAATTTTTTACATGCACTTTTGCAACTTCAAATGAATAGAACAGATCCGAACTTGAGCCGGTTTGTTTGAATGTCATTCTCCATCTGGCATTGTATTCTCTTAATGCATCACTTATTATTAGTGGAATGGTCTCTATCTCATGATTTTCTTGGGTAATCATCCACGACCTGCTACTTGCTAGAGGCTCTCCCAGCTCACCAAATGAGTCCCACAGAGGCTAGTATGTATCTCCATAGGAAAGGTCTCCCGGCAAAAGGAAGACATCATACTCCATATCTTGAATGTGTGCTAATGTGGATTTTGTCTCATTTGTTTGTTCTAGATCACCTGCAAATCTAATCAATACCTAATTATCTTGTGATTTTCCTAAAATTAAAGGATATAAAAGCATTTGAGTAAGAAAGTAACCGCCCCCCTCTTTGCCCCTCCAAAAAAAAAGAATTATGTGCCTGATTAACAACAACACCTACCTACAATTGCAAAAGTGATAGGGAATTGCGAAGGGGGAGTTTTAAGATTATATTCAGCCCCACATGAACCACAACAATAATAATAAGTTGTATTTGCATCGAGTGGTCTGACCACCACATTGTGAATGCTACTAGATTTATACGATACAAAGTAATATGAAGTATTGTGCCCTATTGTAGAGGAAGTGTATTTTCCATTGGATGCTCCATACTCCACTAGTGAGGGCACATCAAAATCCTCTATAAACCATGAAACTCTCATATGATCACTTCCTACTAGAGAAATATGCACCTACCCATAATACAAATGCTCCAAAAGTAAATCCAAAATTTTTAGAAACAAAAATCCAAAATGCAAAGAAAGTTTAGTACTTGGTGTGGATCTTGGTTTGTGTCTTCTTTGGGAGAGCATAAGCCAAAGGACTCGGATGTGTATGCTTCTATAAGTATTAAATAGAATAGTTTACAAAAACCCATATCCATGTTTGCAACTTTCTTATGTTAGCAAAAATGGTATCATAAATCTACATTGTAGAGTTTATGTAAAAGAAAATTACAACATTATCAAGCACATGTTTCCAAGGCATACTTTAATTTAAGGTATTATTTTATTAGGAGAGTTGAATTGCAAGTATTTTCTTCCATCCTTTTAAAATTATGCTTTAGAATTAAAATGATCAACTAATCAAATCATTATGATACATTACAAAGAATAGTTACATTATGCATATCAAAATGACCAAAACATACAAAGAATAGTTACAGTGTGCATATCAAAATATAAATATATACTATTTGGTTATAGGCCTATTAATATTTGTGCCTATCGGCCATTTGATAGCACCTTTGGTGCTTTTATTAGTTTGTAATGGTTTTTCGATAGAAAGGAAATGTAGTTGTAATACTCTCTTTTGTAGTTGTTCAAAAATATATATACATCCATGTGCTATGTTTGTCATTTGTTTTTACTATGGATTTCTAAAGGGATTGACTGCAATGTGGATTAGTTTATTTGCTAAATAGTTGATGTGTAACAAAAAGGAAAGGAGAAAATAAAATAGATACTCCATTTGTTTTAAAAAAAATATTATTGTAGTGTTGTTCATTACAACAAAAAAATTACAGCAGAAAAATAATTGTATTACTCTTTATAAAAAAATATATTACATGGTTTGATGTGTGTGTGTGTGTGTGTGTGTGTGTGTGTGTGTGTGAATCTAAGTTCTATAATTCCAGAGATGTGTTATTTTAAAATATATGTATATATACTCTTAAAAGGGTTATATGTATATACCTGTGTATATGTATACATACACACACACAAATATATATATTCATTTCAAAAAAATTACAGCAGAAAAATAATTGTATTACTCTTTATAAAAAAAAATATTACATGGTTTGATATATATATGTGTGTGTGTGTGAATCTGAGTTCTATAATTCCAGAGATGTGTTATTTTAAAATATATGTATATATACTCTTAAAAGGGTTATATGTATATACCTGTGTATATGTATATACACACAGATATATATATAGGCATTTACTCACAGCTATATATATATATATATATATATATATATATTAGACTTTAAATATAAAAAAATAATGAATAGCAATAAACTTTTTTTTAACTGTGAAATAAATTGAATAAAGGAGATTTTATTGACTGTAATTCTCTTTAGGGTTTTAACCTTGTAACAGGGTGAAATGGCCGAATCCATAAAATGGGGAAACAAAATAAATTTATGTTTGTTGGCTTCTTTTTATAAAAGAAAAAAAAATTAGGGAGGAGGAAGCGCCCCCATTTCTTTTGTTGTTGTGAAGGTGGGGGGGAAGTCCGCCCCTCCCCCATCGGCTGAGTCTCCCATCAACGACACCCTTCGCACCGTCATCAAACCCTCGCCTAGCCACCGTTAGACTTCCTTTCGTCGTTTCTTCTGCCATAGTTTGGACTCTCCAACACATCCTGCGGTTCCTTATTTTGGATGTATATATATTTTGTTGTATGTATATACATAGTTGGGGTTTTATTCAAAATATATACACAAATTTTTTACTTCTGGCTCTTACCCAGAACCAAAACATATATATATATATATATATATATATATATATATATATAACAGGTTTATTTTCAAAAAAAAAAAAAAGAGGATAGACTGAGATTAAACCATTCTCTATGTATTCATCCATTATGGTGAAATGATTCCCTCTCATCTCTAATTTTAATTTTTAAATGAGTTGTGTTTTTTTTCTATGCCTTTTAATTTCTTGTTTTAATTTATTTAAGTATGGTGTTTGAGTTTTAAAAGAAAAGAATATTTTATTGAGGAGCTTTTTAGGGCTTCTTGGGAATATAGAAAACAATTTCATTAATTGGCTTTTTTTAAAAAATTTAAATGCACGGGAATATTTAATTCCCTCTCCTCATGCCTTTTTGTTATTTTTAGTGGGTAAGATATTTTTTTTAGTGGCCTTTTTTTTTCTACTAGTGTTTTATTATTGAGGGGATTTAATTGGGGATGTAATTAATTGTTTTTGGAGATAATTTAGGTATTAGCTATTATATTTTAATTTTATTAATGCATTGTTATAAGAGAAATTTTTATTTTAAACGCTTATAGGGATGTAAAATGTTTTAATTTTTCTAGAGGAATATTTGAAATTATTATCGTGGAAATAAGTATTTTCATTGTCCATATTTAATATTTAATTTATTTCAGTGGAATGGGTTAATTGCCTCCTTGTCCTTATTTTATCTAGGAAATTAATAGGGTAATGAGGGGACTTTTAATGGGGTTTTAAGTTATTACAATTGAGAGTATTTTAGGTGTTAGATTATTATTATATTTTAATTAAATGCCTTTAATGGTGTAGAGTAATCTAATTATTTTTATTTAATCCATGTGCTTGTTCGAAAAATTGTGATGTGGGTATGATTAAAATTAATTAGCGTAATTACCTTATTTGAATGGAAGGGTTGGGTGTTTTAATTAAATATTTTTATGAATGCTCTAGAGGCGTTATGCTGCCACATTTTTCCAAGAATTAGGAATGGTTACTTAAGTATTTTATTTTCACGTTATCTTAATATTTTAATGGTTTATGCATTGTAATTATGTTTTAGATGAATTTTATTTTAATCTAATTATGCTAGTGCTAGGGATTTGGATTTTGACACATACAGAAATCCCTCCACTTCACTTAGGAATCTTAAGGTTAGTTTCAAATTTGAACCTAACCCTAGTGGCAACACTCCTCGTGTTACATAGCCTTCTAGTCGGCTTACATCTCATAGGGGTTGCGAAAGGTGTTCTCAATACCTCATTGATGTATTGACTTGTTTGCGTCTTTGTGCGCATGCCACTAAGCACGCTGATGCGTGCGAGGGGGTTTCTAGGGATGTGTGGAAAAGTTTTTGTTAATTTGTGTCATGACAACATGTCAAATGTGGACATGACACGTGTGTTGTGTGTTGTGACAATATGAAAAATGTGGGCATGATAGCTAGCCCATGACCCATGAGGGTATCTTGGTTTACATAACCCCTAGTGACAAAGTAAGCAAGTGCCATAGTCATGTACTCTTCTTCATTCGATTGCTCCCCATCTATTTGTATGCATTCTCTCCTTGAAGCAATCGATCGAATCGCTGCATTCTTCTATCTCCTTTTTAGAATTCCTCTATTTTTGGTTTTCTTTTGGGGATGATACAAAGTATTGAGACATCCTTTCGACCTAGGTCTCCTTACTTTGGTGACTCAAAGTTTGCTTTTTTTCATTTGCTTATGTGTATGCTTCATGTTTGCTTCATGTCTACTTCATGCCTTCCATGTGTTTTCTTTGAGCCTTCCATGTGTTTGCCTTCTGTTTTACATGTGTATGCTCTATGATTTCCCTGAATACTTCATAGATGCTCCTTGTGTGTTTTATGTATGATCTATGTTATTTGTATGAGTAATCTCTTTATCTAAGCATTGCAGACTTGTAGGATCTTAAGCTTGGGGGCTAGCACAAATCTCAACTTAGTGACATTCTACGGATTCAACATCTTGGTAAAGAGATTTTATCTCCTCCATACTTTAGCGAGTGTATGAGCGTAAGTACATACCCTCACTAAAGTGCAGGCTGAATGTAGCATCGTAAAATTGATGCCTCTTACAATTTTACACTAGATTTGGCACCCATTGTGGCTTATATGATCATCCATATTTACATTATGCAATTTCTAGTACTTCTATGAGAATTAAGGCTTAATCCTCTGTCATCTGGCATTTGGGCAACCCAAATTACCAGGACTAGGGTGCCCAATGTTAGTCTTGGAAATTTGGCCCCGATAACTTATATTTTATTGTCAGCCTTATGACTTAAGTGATGCACCTTGTCAACCTCAATTTTATTGAGCCCTTAGAAAGTAATTAAGATGCATATGTAAACAAGTCTTTCTCACTCATTTACACTAGATGGTTTTTATGATGATTCTCTCTAACAAGCTATCTCTTTATTTATCTCTACAAGATCTCTATTTATGTAGATTATTGTTGTGTGTATTAACCCTTGTGGAAAATCTTGGTGGAAGCTCCTTCCTCCTTCATTCTCTCTTTGTGGTGATTTGATAGTGACATCATCCCATCAAGGGTTTCATGTTCATGGTAACATCTTTTCTTCATGCTTGTTTACATTTATCTTTGATTATTCAGATCTTCCTTTGCCCACCTAGGGCACGCAGTCTTGATCTAATCCTTGTTGTGGAAGTGGGAACACTTTCATGGGGGCTTGACCGAGGCAAGCTCCTATACAACACAACCATTTTCCCTCTTTTGTGTGTACAGGTCATATCAGAAGTTTCAGACACCTAACATACGACGAGAAGATGAAAGTAGTAAATACAATCGTATCCATATTTTGTTAGGGTAGAAACCCTAGGACTAGGGTGCCCAACACCCAAGTCCTCTAGATATAGCTCCTGTTTCGAACCGTGATCTCCAACAGTCCTGCTCTTTTCCTTTTAGGTCCTACTTTCTAGGTTTTCTACTTTGTCAGGTTCGTAACCTCTGTTTTGGCATATTTCATCATAGAAACCCTAGATCTTACTATTCGCAAATCAATCTCCATTATTAAAATAGAAAAAACCAAGCTATAGACTATTTGGCTCTCCTTTGAGGACTGAAGCCAAGTGTACAAGTCTTGGTCGACTTGTGTTGTAATGTTGGCATGGGAAAGATTGGTCTAGATAGTGTATAATTGATTAGATCTCTTTTCCTATGTAGCAACTTCTTCAAACCATCTTTCACCCTCCATTATTCATGAAGACTACTTGTACACCCACGTCACTACATTTACACATTGATAAAAAGGTTATGTGCCAAACTTGAGATGTGGAGAGATCCATTGATCCCCTTCATCAATAATCAAGGAATCAATCAAAACTCAACCATTACCAATAATATTGAGATAAGAGTTGTCACTGAAGTACACCTTCACCTCATCATATTTCTCATCAATGCAGTCAAGGGTTAGGTGCCTAATGAAGGACAATTGAACCTAGCAACCCAACACACTCAATCTATTCATTTATTCATGTAAAGTAATATTAGAAATAAAATCTCAATTAAACAAGACTCGAGAAATTTTCAACAAATAGAATCCAACCAACACTATAATTCAACTTTTGTCATCATATAAGCATATGCAACAATTGATACTTAAAAATCATCTGCAACCACATAAAGGCACATGCCCAGAAATAGAGAATATGGGACTAAATTATAAGTGCTTAGCACTTCTAACATTCTTCTTACAAATCTTCTCAATTATTTCATTCCCTTACACTTGACCTCTTTCTACTAGAACAAACAGAGCTAATATTACTCTCTTGATATGTCGGGGACCTTTTACTATTATATCTATGAAAACTTTGACTCACACAACAACCCGCAAGAGTATTAGAATTTCCTAAAATGATCCTTTCTTCCCCTACCACCAGCGTTTAACATCCACATTTTCAGCATTATGGAATGTCTTTTAACCCTGCGAACTAAAAATAGAGATGTGCTAGTTAGCCATGCTATTGGAAGTAAACATTGCCATTGCCACTCAAATATGTAATGCCCATCAATAACTTCCACCACCATACCATTTGAAAATCTCTTATTTCTTTTTATCTCCACACATGCCCCACTTAATACATAAATAACTGCCAAATCTAAAATTAGAAGAAAAGATAAGAGAAATTGATCATAGTCGCCACTACCGAAGGTAGCCGCTTGACATGAATGACATCTTAGAGGGTCCCAATCTGAAAGGGGTTTGATTCTCTTGCATCACTCATGCATTGAAAACCAATCCCAATGGGGATTCACGTGGAAGGAAGCTCTAGAATCTATCATCCACACACTTTTGCATGCATGGGTTGCCAAGGCTATGACAAAGACATCGTCCCCATCCTTCAAACAAGATTTATGAGGTTAATCACCAGACTTGTTTCTTTTTCTTCATTTTCTCTTGCTTGTGGTCTCTTCTAAAGTGCCTAGTCTTGTTGCAGTTCCAACATTTTGTAGACTTAGATCTCCCATAGAATTTGGATATGCCTTTTTCCTTTTTCTTGTCATTCTTTTGATCTTTCTCCTTCAATATTTCATGAATAGACAAGGCCTCGTTAATAGATTTACAATCTTTCCACCTCATCTCCTCTAAGATTAAAGCAACCATGACCTCATAAAACACTAATTTCTTTGTAGTGCTTCTAATGGTCATTACTAGGTTGTCTCATGATTATGGCAAAGAACACAAAAGGGTCATGCATAGATCCTCCTCCTCCATCTTCACTCCAATTGAGTGTAATTGAGTCATGATTGTGTTGAATGCGTTCAAATTCTTAGCAATGGAGTCACCATCACTCATCCTCAAAGCATACAACTTGTTTTGCAAAAAAAAGTTTATTAACCAGAGACAGCCTAGTACTACAAATATCTCAAATTTTGCTAGAGGGCTTGAGTGGTGGTTATTTCACAAACATTTAATAACCACTAAATCTGCCAAGTAGAGCCTAGTGAGGTTCCTTGCCTTTTTGTCGAATACATCCCAGTCATCACATGACATTGCAATAGGTTTGGATTTGGATATTGCAGCCCCCAAATCTTGATCTATGAGCAGATCCTCCATATCAATATTCCACAACTAAAATTTTATGCCTTTAAATCTCTCCATTTCTAGTCTTGACATGCTTGTCATTTTATTGCAACAAGATCTCCTTTTGCATAGCCTCCCATTCAAACCAAGATTGATAAAAAACCTTGTTCCTGACAGCTATGGCTCGGGTTGATCAAGATTTAACACCAAATGAAATGAAACACATGTGTGGAAATGCTTCATACACTATTCTACAAAGAGAGAAATGTACAAAATAGATTTAATCTTATAATTACAAGGAAAAATAACACAAAAACATACAACCATAACACAATGATATACATGGGGAAAACCCTTCTGAGAGAAAAAACCCACACTCCAAAGCACAAACCATTTTTATTATCAATAACAAGTAACCATTTATAGTAGAATAACCAAGGGCATGCCCTTTGTTGGTTTTTTCCCAGATTGGATGCTTACTCCCAGATTTCCCTACAAGGTAGCCATCAATGATCAACAGGATCTCTGGGCCAGGGGCCAACAGTGTAGGAGATAGACTCTATATTTTATCTCCTCTTCTTCTTCAGGCTCTGCAAAACCTAGGGGGGTATTCCCTACTCAACACCCATGAGAATATGCATACAAAGGCTGGGATGCTGACAGAAAGCAGATAAGTCCTCCTATAAGTAGACCAAAACTGAAAGATAAGAGCAAAGGGGCTGGCTTTGGGCCTATTTGCAGTTGTAGACAGAGGACTTGGATCCTAAAACTAATTCTAATGTCCTAATGGTTGTTTTAGTGTTTGATTTTGATTTTGTGTTTGGATGCAAAGTTGGACATGGTTATAACACAAACACAAAGCAAGATTGGTGCCTATCCAGGGCCTGGAGTCAGTAGACATACACCTGTGAATGATCAGCATGAATAACTAAAACTGAATTTCAAGGGGATACACATGATACCTGCCTTACAGATATCTCCCAATACAGAGTGTTAAGCTGTCTATACTTATGGCATCCCATACCCTTCCCAATATTCAATCTAAAAATAGTTTAATCTACCCCTTGAGCAGAAGTTAAAAGATTAAACATTCAACATGGGAATTCTATGTTCTAGAATCTTAGACATTCCTTGAATACCTAGACTCAGAAGAAAGATACATGCAAAACTGGAGACAGAATTAGCATAACACATGCAAACATAGCATTATTCATATAAGATTGACCATGAAATCAGTGGATTCATGCAAAAACATACAATAGGAGATACATAAACTCACAAGTTTTGCTGTATAGAGCAACCAAAACCAACTGTATTGTATTACAGAGCCAAAATGTTCAACTTTCAACAACCAAAACAAATGGTAACACAGTCTGCCTATATCGGCCAGAAAGTGTACCCACAACAATTAATTACATGATGGACATCAAAAAACGTCAGATACAGCCCCCCAAAGGAATGGCGCTCAGAAGTTATTGTTGCATCAGACAGAAAGTAGACAAAGGTGGCCTCGAGCCCTGTGCTGCCATCTGGAAGTCTCCATCCAAAAATCAAGCAACCTGATCATGTGTACCATCGCCCATACCCCTGCTACAAATGCCATTGATGGCTCAACCACCCGCGGCCGCTTGAAAACTATCGCAGCATCCAAAAAGGAATTTCCCGCCAAAACGCTTCTTCACAGGTTGAAATAATGTAGGGAGATTAATCCCACATGCATAGTGCGGAGACTCCTTCATTAGTTTAAAAGCATGGCCGCGAGCTCAATAGGTGTCGAATGTTTTTCCGTGCTCGACACACGACCATTCGCCAAATACCCATCGCCATGACATATACCATCGGCCCAGCTGAAAATCTTCCTGTCGACATCAATAGTCTGGCCGATCGCAAACTCCACATTCCCTTCATCGGCCAAAGAAAGACCATCGGGCCAAACACCTTACATCGGCGGCCCAAAAATTTGCTTCGCCGATAGCCAAACACACGCCGATGGACATCCATCGACCAGACCAAAACAATCAGAGCATCCAAAAAGTCTTTCGCCGACATAACACTCCTGCCGATAACATATCGGCCTCCCACTTCCCCCTCCGACGGGTTGAACCAACGAACCTCTGAACCGGTTCAACAGCTAGGTTCAAAAGAAAGGTTCAACCACGGGGTTCAGCCTGATAGTTCAACGTCAAAACAATATTTTGTCGGCAACATAAACATAACCCCGCGAACCAGTTGAACCGACGAACTGGTTCAACACTGAAGTTCGCCGGCGAGGTTCAAACCTCCAAAACAATACTCCATCGGCAACAAAGCTTCGAACCAATGAACCTTGAACCGTTGAGAAAAGGGTTCAAGCGGGAGGTTCAACGATACAATATTTGCGCAAGGCAAATGCATAATATGACCCGCTAGAAGAAAAATGAACCATGAACCACTGAACCATTGAACGTAGAGAAAAAGGGTTCAAGTTCAAACTGAAATGTCGAAGACACAAAAACGAACCCATGCCGATAGAGAAAAGACGAAGACCCCTCCTCAAGAAATGAGATGCAGATGCTGAAAAACACTGAGGGGGCCCCAAAACTTAGAACTTTTTTGGATTTTTTGGGAAGGTGCCTACATGAAAATTGCTAAATTAACTGACAGTGAATTCAGGCACCAACAGTGGCTCCGATTGGGGACGTGCAGGTGCAAGACTGCAGTGAGAACCCCAGATCTCTGGGATGCAGACCAGTGCCTTATCCATTGGGCAATAGAGTCATGAAGTTACCATGATCTGCATCACCAAATACACTTGATGGCCTAAGGCCACCAAGAAAAGGAAAACCAATATTTCCCCTTATCAAACACCTTATTTTCATCTGCATGCACTGGGTCAAGCCTGAGAGTGCTGCCATGATCTGACCACAAATAAACTTGGTCATTTGCATATTCAACCTTCTGATTTATTTTGTCACTGTCAACCTTATGCAAACAACCCTCAACATCAGGTAACAAACGGATGCAGAATGCATCAGGCAATGCATACTCAAATGGAATATAACACGTGTTATCATTTGTATCACCGTTATACATTGCAAAATGATCTCCTAGTTGGACTGAAAATAGGAAACACTCAGAGTCCACCACACAACTAGGAAAATCAGAGCTCATTTCATTGTAAGCTGGCCTATCAAAAGAAAATCTTTCAAATTCACAATTGTGCACTTCATGTACACAACCAATAGCAGCACCAAACTGGAAAAGATCAGGCTTTGGCATCTCCTTCAAATCAGGCACATTCTCACAGTCACTTACCTGATGTATGTTGTTTCCTCTTTCATCAGGATGAGAAATAGAATCCAAGTCAAAAACAGTGCTCACACCTTCACCATACTCAGACAAATCCTCATCACCACATGTGTCATAAATGGGTGACCCAGGTACATCAGTTTCATCATAGTATGCCAATTTGTTCATGGGCAGCAGAACATGCATCTTCATCACCAATGGATTCACTCCGTGGAGGAGTATTAGCATGTGTGTCATAAGCAAAACAACCATCAAACAAAGAACAATCATGCTCTGTACTAGCACTTGTTTCAATCTCTAACTGCTCTTCATGATCTCCATGTGTTTGAAAGGTAGGCAATGGGTCACACATGGGACTGTTTTTCTGTTTGCTTATATCTTCTCTGTCTTGAGTACAACACTCACAATTGTCTCCACAAGTCCATTCCAAAAGTTGCTCATTGTTGTCCACAACCTCATTGTTGTTTTCATGGCCAGTTGCCTCATCATTGCAATGGGAGTCTTCATTAGTTCCTTCATTGGCATCCTCAACTGGTGAACAATCCAGTTGAGCTGTATTGTTAGCATTGTGTTCAAATACAGCAGTCTCAACCTCTATGCTTTCATTTTCATTTTTATCTGCACATGATGCCTTAATTATTTGGTCATTTGCAGCTTCACAACTATTTTTCACACTAAAGCCTGTGGACAGGGATTTCAGCAAGTGCTCATTTCTAATTTTTTCTATGTTTTCTATGAACTTGTATGCCATCTGCATATTTGTCACCTTGAAATCCCTCAGTAATGCACTAGAGCCCTCCTCAAAAGCCTCAAAGAATATGCCAACACAGGCTGAAATATCAGGTCTGAAGACTTTTGGGACCTGTGAAAGGGCTACTGCAAACCTATGACTGAAATCAATACATAGCTCTTTATCTTGTTTTCTGATTTTCATTAATTCTGCGACAAGATCAGCAGGTCCTTTTGCAAATTCCCTTTTGAAACAGTCAGTAAACTCATCCCAACAGGCAAAAAATCTCTTTGGAAAGCTCAAATACCAGTCTTTTGCTTTTGCATCAAGGGACCTAACAAAAAATCTCATCCACATATCCTCATCTCTAAATGAATGTTTTCCCATGAACTCATGAAAATTTTGGATATGTGCATCCCCATCACATACATTGTGACCACTAAATCTAGGCATCTGACAGTATATCCTAGCAGGCATACTTTATGTTTTATAATCAACCCATGACAAATCTAACTGGTCATACAAAGGATCAAAAGGGCTGGCAGGAAGTTTAGCTTTCTGACTGGTAGACAGAGCAAGGTTATCATGATTTAATTGGGCCTGCCTAGCCTCTAACAATATCAACCTATTTTTCATCTCTTCTATTCTTTTATCCAACAAGTTATCCCCCTTTTGACTGAGTATGGGTGTATACATATTTGGATTCATGAAATTTCTATTTTCAGACATCCTTAATATTCCTAAGACCTGTAACTTCCCCTGGCATCTAACCCATGCAGCAAAACAACAAATATAAAGGGGAAGGAACAAGGTACCTTTTCTCATACAGATGTTGAAGTCTGAACAGCATATTTTTTGTCACAACACACATCACTTTTCATGTGCACTTGAATCTTTTGCAGAGTCGCCACCTCTCTAGAGAGGACAAAATTTTCAACAGCTGAAAGCTATTTTTCCAAGTTCATTCCACTAGCAGAGCAGAACCTCACTAGAGACTGCAGGATATCACTTTACATCAACATTCCCTAGTAGAGTCGCCAATTTCTGTTGGTTTTTTCCCAGACTGGATGCTTACTCCCATATTTCCCTACAAGGTAGCCATCAATGATCAACAGGATCTCTGGGCCAGGGGCCAACAGTGTAGGAGATAGACTCTATATTTTATCTCCTCTTCTTCTTCAGGCTCTGCAAAACCTAGGGGGGTATTCCCTACTCAACACCCATGAGAATATGCATACAAAGGCTGGGATGCTGACAGAAAGCAGATAAGTCCTCTTGTAAGTAGACCAAAACTGAAAGATAAGAGCAAAGGGGCTGGCTTTGGGCCTATTTGCAGTTGTAGACAGAGGACTTGGATCTTAAAACTAATTCTAATGTCCTAATGGTTGTTTTAGTGTTTGATTTTGATTTTGTGTTTGGATGCAAAGCTGGACATGGTTATAACACAAACACAAAGAAAGATTGGTGCCTATCCAGGGCCTGGAGTCAGTAGACATACACCTGTGAATGATCAGCATGAATAACTAAAACTGGATTTCAGGGGGATACACATGATACCTGCCTTACAGATATCT
This sequence comes from Cunninghamia lanceolata, assembly GCA_027924645.1. NCBI lineage: Eukaryota > Viridiplantae > Streptophyta > Pinopsida > Cupressales > Cupressaceae > Cunninghamia > Cunninghamia lanceolata. The sequence continues at coordinate 21,706,420 of BSBN01000627.1, forward strand.
CCCAATACAGAGTGTTAAGCTGTCTATACTTATGGCATCCCTATTGCAGTATACCCTTCCCAATATTCAATCTGAAAACAGTTTAATCTACCCCTTGAGTAGAAGTTAAAAGATTAAACATTCAACACAGGAATTCTATGTTCTAGAATCTTATACATTCCCTGAATACCTAGACTCAGAAGAAAGATACATGCAAAACTGGAGACAGAATTAGCATAACACATGCAAACATAGCATTATTCATATAAGATTGACCATGAAATCAGTGGATTCATGCAAAAACATACAACAGGAGATACATAAACTCACAAGTTTTGTTGTATAGAGCAACCAAAACCAACTGTATTGTATTACAGAGCCAAAATGTTTAACTTTCAACAACCAAAACAAATGGTAACACAGTCTGCCTATATCGGCTAGAAAGTGTACCCACAGTAATTAATTACATGATGGACATCAAAAAACGTCAGATACAGCCCCCCAAAGGAATGGCGCTCAGAAGTTATTGCTGCATCAGACAGAAAGTAGACAAAGGTGGCTTCGAGCCCTGTGCTGCCATCTGGAAGTCTCCATCCAAAAATTGGGCAACCTGATCATTTGTACCATCGCCCATACCCCTACTACAAACGCCATTGATGGCTCAACCACCCGCGGCCGCTTGAAAACTGTCGCAGCATCCAAAAAGGAATTTCCTGCCATCACAGGTTGAAATAATGTAGGGAGATTAATCCCACATGCATAGTGCAGAGACTCCTTCATTAGTTTAAAAGCATGGCCGCGAGCTCAATAGGTGTCGAGCGTTTTGCCACGCTCGACACACGACCATTCGCTAAATACCCATCGCCATGACATATACCATCGGCCCAGCCAAAAATCTTCCTGCCAACATCAATAGTCTGGTCGATCACAAACTCCACATTCCCTTCATTGGCCAGAGAAAGACCATCAGGCCAAACACCTTACATCGGCGGCCCAAAAATTCGCTTTGTCGATAGCCAAACACACGCCGATGGACATCCATCGGCCAGACCAAAACAATCGGAGCATCCAAAAAGTCTTTTGCCGACATAACACTCTTGCCGATAACATATCGGCCTCCCACTTCCCCCTATGACGGGTTGAACCAACGAACCTCTGAACCGGTTCAACAGCTAGGTTCAAAAGAAAGGTTCAACTGCGGGGTTCATCCTGATAGTTCAACGTTAAAACAATATTCTGTCGGCAACATAAACATAACCCCGCGAACCGGTTGAACCGACGAACTGGTTCAACCTGATGGTTCAACACTAAAGTTCGTTGGCGAGGTTCAAACCTCCAAAACAATACTCCATCAGCAACAAAGCTTCGAACCAATGAACCTTGAACCGTTGAGAAAAGGGTTCAAGCGGGAGGTTCAACGATACAATATTTGTGCAAGGCAAATGCATAATATGAACCGCTAGAAGAAAAATGAACCATGAACCGCTGAACCATTGAACTTAGAGAAAAAGGGTTCAAGTTCAAACCGAAATGTCGAAGACACAAAAACGAACCCATGCCGATGGAGAAAAGACGAAGACCCCTCCTCAAGAAATGAGATGCAGATGCTGAAAACACTGAGGGGGCCCCAAAACTTAGAACTTTTTTGGATTTTTTGGGAAGGTGCCTGCATGAAAATTGCTAAATTAACTGACAGTGAATTCAGGCACCAACACCCTTAAAGGAGTATCACCAACATGTAAATCTAGAGTAATTGTAGCAACATAATCATACCTACAAAATACACTATGCATACTCTAACCTAAAAAACCAATAAATAGACAAAACTCAAACCACAAACCACAAGCCAAAGTAATGACTCATTTAAGTGGCACTATATTTAGCCTAAATTTCAATACCACATTCCATGAGGTGGTCAACATGATATATTTTAGCAGTTGCCTTATGCCTTGTCATAATTTGTCATAAGTTATCACAATCTCCCCCTCAAAATGGGCACTCCATTTTGGCATATTCAATCTCTTCTGAATATGCTTTATGGCATGCATCGTAGACTACCATAATGTTGGTCAAGATTCCAATGTAACCCTCCTCTTATATGCTCGTACGTGTCATGGAATCTATCACAAGTGATTCCCATCTTATAATGATATTAAAAGCTTACATATCATGATGACATTAGATACTCTCACAACTTCTTACACACATAACAAGATGGCCAAAACATGGCCAAAAGTGCCACCTCAAAGTGGGACACCCTCTTTCTCATGTGAGGATAAAATAATAAATAAATACAAATAATAACTAAATGTGGAACATTAGGATGCAAGGTTGAGAAATCTTTACCAACACTTACATGATTCTTATCTAACCTTTGGGGCTATATAAATATCTTGTCATCTCTCCTCATTAGAGACAACACTAGGGGTACCTTGCCTTTTCTTGCTATTACATGTGCTTTCATGTTATTATCTCCTACTTATGTCCATGCTTATCATGTGATTCTATCTATTATCTTTACATATTTTTCTCATCTCCTCCAATTCCTTGCATCCTTTATATGCAACCAATTGAAGGGGTGGAGGGAGAGGTAAGGTAGGGAATTGAGGGGGAAAGGTAGGGGCATATGTGTCACTTACATTTCTCTATGAGTTATGTTTGGTGGTGAGAAGGTCATATTCATTCCCATATCCAAGGAGCTTTTATCAATTCCTTTGCATTGCCATAATATTTCACATAGTTGGAGTTTTTTACCACTTTCCACAACTAGTGGAATCCCTTACCTTTCTCTTCTTTAACTCTACCTTTTTGAGGATAGTTACTTCACAATTAAGTTGTATTTAGTGCCTATTTTAAATATGACAAATGCTACTCATTACATGTTCTTTTTATATTTTGCAAGTTTATGATGGATTGCTAACTTGCAAGAATGATCAATTACTTTATACAAATATGCATCCTTTGAGTGTTTGAAAAATATTTAATTTACATGTTGACTACTTGTTTTACCTTGAGATACATTTACCTAGAAGTTCATATGCACATCAAAGTGGGGGTAAAATGTAATGGCAAAACTTGTATACCCATGCTCTTTTCCCTTATGTTTTAGACTTGCTTGGTTTAGAGTTTCATAAATGTAATGACTAGTCTACAAGTCATATTCTTGCATGAATTCAAATCATGTCGCCATATCCTAATCCCATTATCGTTCATCCCTAAAGATTGATGATCTTGATCCCTAGATCTACTTTTCATCAACTTTGATTAGATCCACGTGTGTAGACTTGACCCAAGTCACTTTTGTAGTTGTAGATTTGAACATTGACCTTTTAAAACTCAAAATTCAAATTTACACCTCATTGACATTTTCACTAGCTGTTGTGAGATGGCTTAGTGCACGTTAATGTTGATTCAAGTGTTATGTTGTTGTTATTAAAATGGTTGAGCACAACAACAAAGTTACAGATTTACATGATGAACAACACAATAAAATGTAGATATAATAGATTCATGATTTCATATATTCAATCTAATGATTTTTCATTACAATGCAATGGCATATATAGCCTTTAATTTTCCTATAAATGCAACTGGCTTTTTCTATAGGAAAGTAACTCCCAAACCAACTAACCTAACACACATTTATTTATAAACTAACAATAACTATTGTTTTGTTTATTTAATATCTAAACTATATACTAAGATGTAATAAATCCAACATTCCCCCCTTATTACATCAATTTGAACAAAGGACAAAACACTGCAAGGACTGAACACAATCCTTCTAGAAACTTAGATGAAGTGCATTCGCCAATTCTTCTCGCTCACCAAAGAAACACCAAATTGAACTCATTAGTGGATCTCCTCGGTGTCAAATCTGTAAATCCTTTGTACCACATGAGAGAACATGATCCCACCCTCCATGCACAATGAGAGAACAACTCTCCTTCGAGAGTCCGCAACTTCTCTGAGTGTGTCAAATTCCCTCCTCTTTTGCTACATATGAGAGAACAACTCTCAAGAGACCACTTTCCTTTGAAAGTGTCAAAATCCCTCCTTTAAGGAACAATTCTCCTCCAAGAGTCCACTTTCCATCGAAAGTGTCAATATCCCTCCTATAATGCTATGGGTGTTGAACTACACTGAATAACTTAGAGGGGGAGTGAATCAGTTGTCCTAAAACTTTTAACCAATTATGAACATCAACTTATCAATTACTTATATTCTGATATAACCATGAAAGCATGAAATGAGAAGTTCAACACACTAACATAATCAAAATTAGAGACACCAGATTTTTAGGTGGAAAACCTTAAAAGGGAAAAACCATGGTGGGTATTAGCCCACAGAAATATATAAGTTATATCAATATTGAAAATAGAGGCTCACTACCTACAAGGCTCACTGCCCAAATTGCTCATTGCCTATGGGTGGCTCACTGCCAAAGGGGTGAACTAATTCAACAGCATCTACCCCATGCCAAGGTTCAGTTCCATTAAAGCACAATATTATTTCTCTGCTTTGCTTTTTCACACTTTTGCACTTATCTTTTCATCTTCTCATCACTCACACTTTTTTGCAACATCATTACATGCTTTTATACAATTCATCAACCTTAGAATGTGCATCAAGTTAGCATTACATTCATCAACCATTGGATCAATCTCCAAGGTCAGCATTACAATCATACATAAAATAGGTCTGGACCTAATACAAATTAAGCTAAGGAAAAGATGTAAATATGTATGCAGATCATGCCAAGCCCTGGCTGGGACTCAAACACAATCTTCCATGCCACAACACATTTCTACAATCTTTGATGCATCTCCGCAAATAATGAATTCAACCAGGTCGGCCAAGACTGATGAGAGCATTAGGTCTGCTAAGAACATTCTTTATTCACAATCCAATTTTGTCTTTGCGGACCAATCCAAATGTAAGAACATGATCAAGAGACATCCACAAGCACATTGTAATCACCAGGAACAACCACACAATCTCTAACCACTCTGTCAAGAAGATTCTTCAAATTGGAGCACAAGAACAACACTGTCACCACTGTCATAAGTAAAAGATAGCTTGTAGACCACCAAATCACGAACCATTGCAGTTGAAGGCACTTAACATCATCACAAACTTGATTCTAGAACCGCAGACCAAAATACTTCAATGTGGAGGAATGCGGAGCATAACACTTTCTCCCTGTCACCACCAAACATACAGGAAAAATAGTTTTCACACTGGTGAACACAATTCACTTAATTCTTAATGCTGGAGGCTCAAACTTGGAATATAACATCTTCAGATAGACTTCTAAATCACTTCCAATATGCAAGCAAAGATATTCATTCTACAGGAAATGCAGAGCTATCTTCTAGACTGTTCTTCAGAGTCTAATACATTGTTTCAACTGCAACACATTATTTCCATCGGAGGGCCAATTTCCTCAATATCCTCAACATCAGGATCACTTACATAGGTAAATACAAAGTATCTCACTCATGACAAGGAAGCAACAAAATAAGAGCACAGTTGACATCAATGACAACACAGATATGTTGACATCAATGACAACACCGATTAGGCACATACTTGCAACAATCTCTCCCTTTGTCATTGATGCCAACATACAATGTGAAAAAATGAAAAGACCATCAAGACAAGATTTTTTAATTACACATCTGCATTCTTTCTCCCCCTAACTTTTTCACGTGATTTCTCTCCCCCTTTGACATCAATGGCAAAGGGCACATACTTGCATGCTGCTACTCTAATCCACTGAACTTTCTTTGTTTATCAACACTTACTTTGTCAGAAACATCTAGCTACTCCCCCTGAGAGGTAGCCCTTAAAACATCAATCCAAATAAAAAATGAGGCTTTGGATACCACTGGATTGATGCATTCTTATGCATCTTAGTTCAGGTCAGGAGGGGTAATGACCCCTAACTTTTCTCTGAGATACTTAAAGGTATCTTTAGGCAGAGGCTTAGTGTAAATGTATGCAATTTAATCTTTTGTGGACACATATTCCAACTTTACTTCATTTTTTGTCACCTTCTCTCTCAAAAAATGATACCTTATTGATATTGTAACGTCAGAAAATGTCCCCTTGGGGGCTTTTCTCTCCTAAGGTTTAGCTCCCAAGTTTTTGATATGCATTTAGGACATCTTGCATCATATTTTGACATCCCAATGAAATGATCCCTAAGTTTCATGACCAAAATAGGGACAAAGGACTTGGGCGCCCACGCCCTAGTCCTGCCCTATTTTGGGTCAGTCCCAAATTTTGGGTGTCGGCTTGTGACCATTATTTAGGTCCTATGCCAACACGGTAAGTTTGAATTACGAAATTCTTGGCGATAGTGTTTGTAGTTGCATATATAAGCATGTTTAGGCATTCATTTGTAATCTAGATGGACATTTCATGAGAATTGGCATATTGAAAGTGATTCAAGGCATTCATTGTGTAGCAAGAGCAAATTTGTGTTATTTATGTGTTTGTATTTGCAAATTTGAGCATCCATCTCCTCATAGCATGAAGAGCATCTTCCTTCCATGAGATCTTCATTACAAGGTGATATCAATTGTATTTTTGAGCATTTATCATTTAGTTTTTGCCTCTGCCTCCCAAGGGCATGCACTCTCTATCTGACAACGGTGATCAAAAGATTTGAATGTCTCTCTGGGGCTTGACTGAGGCAAGCCTCTAACCACCACAACCCCCTCCCAAAGTTCTCGTGGTTGCAGGTTACAGGTTGAAGATACAGGAAAAGTGGAGTTGCAGGAGGGTATTACAGGGTATCAGATTTGTAGATCAGAGTTGAAAATAGCACCCTGGACTTAGGCGCCCACTCATTAGTCCTCCGGATTTCATGACAGGAAAATCTTTGTGAAAATAGGAACAGGTTACAAATCAAGTTTCTAGATCCCGACAAAAACCTAGGCATTGGACTTGGGCGCCCACTCATTAGTCCCCGACTGTTCTACTTCTCAGACTTCAAAAATAGGTGCACATTTATCTATCATTTTACATCTTCCTATCGCAACATTTTCAATAATTTGTCTATTTGCTTCCGTATTTGCACAATTAGGGTTTTGATGTATAATTGAACATAATTGACAATCAAATCACCTTAATCCAATATTCCCTATATTCCTAAGTGACCAAGGACCTGATAGTGCATTGCCACTCGATCCAAAGTCCTTGAATGTAATTGGTGAAAGGAGGATAGACATCAAACTAATCAAACACTATCCTTTAAATTTTACCACATTACATTTTGGCGAACCCATGTTGTTGGACTTGTTTGAACCTTGATGATTGTTTTGCTTCATATTTGCATTGATTTCGTTCATTCATATGATCATTCATCTTATTGGATTGGAAAAATTACAAAAAAAATTGAAAAAATTAAAAAAATTGAAAAAAAAAACATTTTAGGGTTTCTATTTTGAATCAATTAATTTGAATTTCATCAAATTACTGATTTTTGCATTAAATTTTAGTTAGATTGTAGAAAATTACAAAAATTCAATAACTTGCATTGCACTTTCATCATAAAATTGCTAGGGTTTTTTTGAAAATTAAGAATTTTTCATATAACCTAGTAATTCCAAAAACTAGGGTTTGTAGGTAAAATATTGTTTTAGATTTTTCTATTGATCTTAAACACTCATTTAAATTTGCATTTGGCTGTAGTGTTGCACTTTAGTGTAAATTTGCATTTTTACATAGAAAATTTCAACAAAAACTAGCATTTTCATTGATTTTTCATTAGATTTGCACTTGCATTTTGCATTGTAGGACTTGGAAATCATTTTCAGATCTGAGTGCATTTAATTTTTATCATAAATTAGATTGAAAGACATTTATATAGAATTTTACATCAAGATCTCAAACCTAGGGCTTGAAAAAACTTGATTTTCACTAGATTTGGCCTTATCGACTCTCTAGATTTTCACTATAGGTGTGTTGTAAAGAATATTTTTGCACTAATTGGTTGTTATCAGGGTTATTAACTGCTGCCCCTCCTAAAATTTTTTACAACACCTTTTTATTGGGCTCTTGTATTGAAAATTTAGCGAAAATTTGCACATTTTGCTATATTTGCCCTAGGGTTTGACCTAGTTTGAACTCCAAGCGTGTTGTAAAATATTTTATGATTCTAGATGACTGATATTATTGCTATTATTTGTTGCACCTCATAAAATTCCTTACAACACCTCTTTCATTAGGTCTTGAGATTGCAAAACTGTGACAAATCGAATATTTTAGGGCATTTTCATTAGGTTTAAACTTATCATCATTGTAGATTTGCATCAAAAGTGTATTGTAAAGGGTTTTATTGCTTTATTGGACTGAAAATAGACATATTATTTTCTGCCCCTGATCAAAATCTTTACAACACCTTTTCTTTCATATATTTGCATAAAGAAATACAAAAAATCAAGCATTTTAGGTCATTTTTGCATATAACTTTGCACTTGTCTTTTGCATAAATTTTGAAAAGCTTTTAAAATCTAATCTTGCATTAACTTGAACATATACACATGGCCTCCAATCGCAACAACAATAGGTTCCCTCCTAGGCCTTACATGAAGAGAAAGGCCCCTGAAACTAAAATTGTGTTCACACCTAATGATAGAACAACTGGAGACACTGAAGGACCTCTTTATATCTCTGTGAAAATAATGGGAAACCTTGTGGATGGAACCCTTATTGATCCTAATTGCATGACTAATGTTGCCACGGAAGAGTTCCTCTTTGCAAATCAATCAATGCAAGGATCTTATAACCCTTTGGACATGATGATTAAAACACATAAGGGAACCTTTATAAACACTTCTGGGAAGATATCATTGTTGGTCACAGTATTTGAAAAACATGTGAACAATGTTTTGATGTTGTCCCTGTTTCTGACCTCTTTCGCATTAAATTGGGACACCCTTGGTTAAAGGCCATGAAAGTTGTCCCTTCAACAATTCATATTTGTCTAAAATTTCCTTTTGATGGACATGTGATTACTATCCCTCGCAATAAGTATAAACCTTTGGTTGCAAAACAACAATTTACATTGGATTACTTTGGGGACAAATCTTAAAAGTAACCAGAGCCATGAACAGACTTTAACTTCTTGAGCTATAGAAATTACAAAACAAAACTATTACATCCAATGGCCGGTCCTTCTATGCAGGAAATAACAAAAGACAAGCAACCCACATTTGAAGAGAACCCTAGACTGAAAGGACAAGGTCCCTATGCTAAGGTTCCTCCCCCGCCATCCTTATAAGGATCGAGAGGTAATTGTCAACAATAAACCATTCCACCTAGACAAATGCGATTTGATCCCGGTGCTTCCTCTTCTAAAATGCAAAAACCCATGAAAAAGCAAAGCCCTGTCTTACAAGAGATAAGTGGTAAGAGAAAGAGAAATAGAAAAGCAAGAGAAAGAAGGAGAAGAAGATAAGCTTATGCCATAGACCTTGCATCTCAACAAGAAAACATTGATTCAAACATTGAACCAAACAAAGATGATCCTAACAATGAACAATCTAAAGATAAGGATAATAATTGTGCTATGGTACCTTATGTCCCACTTTCCTCTAAAATTCAGGAGTGGGAGGATGACGATGATTTGCTTGATGACGAGACTTAGCACGAACATCCCTACAGGTAAGTATCTCTAACCCTTTATCTCTCTCATGATGTGCTTTCCCCGTGATGTGTTATGTGTTGTTTAGGCCTCCTGGGATGACCCCTGATTCACTTGTAAGGTCTAAGATACCAGGAGACCACCTATGTTGTGAACTTCTTCTATTTGTATCATCATTCTTCTATATTGCCTCTCTCTGATTTCATTGTTGTGTGTTGTGGCTTACGGACATAGTGTTGCGGTTGGTGAGTTGGGGGCTCCCTCCTACGTGACTGTCCATAAGATACTTGTTTCTCCTTACTTATTTTATTGTTTACCTTCCTCTAGTGTTTCTATCTAGCGAGTGGATGACAAAAAACATTTATACTGATGCGGACCTAACGTCCCTTTAGCAAGAAATCAAAAATTGGACTTAGTTCCTATATGACGATGGGGTTGTAATATATTGTTCGATGCTTAGCTAGTAGAAGCACTCCATGCTTTCTACATAGTGATTTTGATGATGTTTTTATCTCACTTACAAACCATAACAATATTGTTGCTCCGTGCACTTTGTTTGTCTTTAAATCTCGCCTTGGTGACACTCAGTTCTGATATTTTTGTGATATAGCCCCATGGTTATCCTCGATCTCTGAATGCGTAGTATAACCTTTGCTCTTTGTATGATTAATCATATGCATTGATGTTGTAGTTTATCATGATTATGTGGACACTAACATGTTTCTTGTAGGGATGTGTTTGTAGGAACATTTGGCGATCATAAAGTACATGTCATCTCCTGGGGGCATGGGCTTTGTGAAGGTCTGTGTTCCCTTGTGTGTTTTCTTCCTACCTTAACGTGCTTGATATGGATGCGTGATATCAACCACCTTAAGGTGGGGGCATCTATAAGGTAAGCTATCTGTTATAGATGTTAGCAATGTGCTTGTCCTCAGGTGCAGTTTAAAGACTGGTGGTGATGAGTGCATCCTGCACTCTGAGTTTGTTTGAAATCAATCAATCATCTTAAGCCCTCTGTGGAGGCGGGGACGGTGTATTTCTTGGAGTAGATTGCATCATCCTGTCATTTTCAAAAAGTCCTCATCGGGAGGCGGGGAGCGGTTTTGTGACTAACTCAACTCTTAAGCATGTCTTCGACGATTGTTTTGGTGAAGTCCAATCGTTGACATGTGCCTGTAATATGCCTAAGATAGTGATGAGCCTAGAAATAGGAACACTCCATCGCTTGTATGTTGTGTTTTCTCTGTGTCTTCAAAGAGAGTGTGTGTGTGTGTTTGACATGCTTGTTTTGTTTGGTGTGTCTATTGCCCCATATGTAGTCTAAAGACCAGCGCTATGAGTGCTTCCTGCATTTTGGGAGGTCTTGCGTGTCTTGCATGTGTGTTGCCCCATATATACAGTTTAAAGACCAGCGCAATGAGTGCTTCCTGCATTATGGGAGGTGTGTTTACTTTCATGTACTTACATTTGCATTTCATATATATGAGAAAAAAAAAAGAAGGAAACCATAACTGTCTTCTATGCATTTACTGTATTCTCTGTGTTTTGCGTTACTGTAATTGTATTCTCTATGTTTTACATGCCTGTCATTGTCTTCAATGTGTCTGGCGTGTCTTCTCCGTACTTGGTGTGTTTGCTGTGTTTGTTGAATGTACTTTAATGCATGTATTGGCCTTGCATTTATACATATATTAAAGTGGGGGCTAAATGTAACGTCAGAAAATGTCCCCTTAGGGGCTTTTCCCTCTTAAGGTTTAGCTCTCGGGTCTTTGATATGCATTTAGGACATCTTGCATCATATTTTAACATCCCAATGAAATGATCCCTAAGTTTCATAACAAATGGGACCTAGGGGGATCCCTTGAGCTTAACCTTGACTAAAATAGGGAGGGAGGACTTGGGCGCCCATACCCTAGTCCTGCCCAATTTTGGGTTAGTCCCAAATATTAGGTGTCAGCTTGTGACCGTTATTTAGGTCCTATGCCGACACGGTAAGTTTGAATTACAAAATTTTTGGTGAGAGTGTTTGTAGTTGCATATATAAGCATGTTTAGGCATTCATTTGTAAACTAGATGGACATTTCATGAGCATTGGCATATTGAAAGTGATTCAAAACATTCATTGTGTAGAAAGAGCAAATTTGTGTTGTTTATGTGTTTGTATTTATAGATTTGAGCATCCATCTCCTCATGGCATGAAGAGCATCTTCCTTCCATGAGATCTTCACTACAAGTAGATATCAATTGTGTTTTTGAGCATTTATCATTTGGTTTTTGCCTCTTCCTCCCAAGGGTGCGCACTTTCTATCTGACAAGGGTGTTTGGAAGACTTGAATGTCTCTCCGGGGCTTGACTGAGGCAAGCCTCTAAACACCACAACCCCCTCCCAAAGTTTCTGTGATTGCAGGTTACAGGTTGAAGATACATGAAAAGTGGAGTTGTAGGAGGGTGTTATAGAGTGTCAGATTTGCACATCAGAGTTGAAAATAACACCCTAGACTTGGGCATCCACTCATTAGTCCTCCGGATTCCGTGATGGGAAAATCCCTGTGACAGCAGGAACAAGTTACAGATCAAGTTTCCAGATCCTAGTAAAAACCTAGGCATTAGACTTGGGTGTCTGCTCATTAGTCCCCGACTATTCTGCTTCTCAGACTTTGAAAACAGGTGCACATTTATCTGTCATTTTACATCTTGTTGTTGTAGCATTTTTAGTAATTTGTTGCAATATACTCTGTTTCTGCAATTGACAAATAGATTGAATCTTGTTTCTTGCTCAGCCATGAGACCAATATATTACCCAAGAAGAAAGCACCTCCACTTGTACTCTTTCTGCCATCAACATCTCTGACCCAATCTGCATCTGTATAAGTACTGAGAGTGAAATCATTATCCTTTGGATACCATAAGCCATGATCCAGAGTACCTTTTAAATACCTTAGGATTCTATTAACGGCCATCACATGTGATTCTCTTGGATTAGCTTGAAACCTTGCAATAAGACAAACTGCATGCATAATATCAGGTCTGATTTGAGTTAGATAAAGCAATACTCTAATCATGGATCTATATATTTTTTTATCAGCCTTAGGTGATTCATCAGTTTTGCTCAACTTGCAGCCAGTCACCATGGGAGTGCATACCGGTTTAGAGTCTTCCAACCCAAACTTCTTCAACAACTCTTTCACATACTTAGACTGAGATATGAAGATTCCTTTATTTGATTCATTTATTTGCAGACCTAGAAAGAAATTCATCTCACCAAACATGGACATCTCAAACTCTTTTTACATTTCACCAGCAAATTTCATACACATACTTTCATTGCCTCCAAAGATGATATCATCAACAAAGACTTCAACAATCAGAATTTGATCACCATTAATCTTGAAATAAAGATTACTATCAGCAGTACCTTTATTGAACCCTAACTACAATAAATACTTATCCAACCTTGCATACTAGGCTCTAGGAGCTTGCTTAAGTCCATACAAAGCTTTTTTCAACCTGCACGCAAAATCACCTTGGTCTAATAAATTAAATCCTTCCGGTTGCTCAGTGTAAACTTTCTCTTCCAACTCACCATTCATAAATGCAGACTTCACATCCATCTGATACACTTTGAAATCTTTGTGGGCTGCAAATGCCAAAAATATTCTGATTGCCTCAATCTGAGCTACTCGAGCAAAAGTCTCTTTAAAATCTATTCCTTCAATCTGTGAATACCCTTTGCACACAAGTATTGCCTTATTCCTTACAACTTCTCCATTATCATTCAGCTTATTCCTGAAAACCCGTTTGGTTCCAATAACATTTTTGTCAGTGGGTCTGGGAACTAATTCCCAAGTATCATTCTTTTCTATCTGCATTAGCTCTTCCTCCATGGCTTTTACCTAGCTTTCATCATTGCATGCTTCATTCACAGTCTTTGGTTCAACATTTGAAAGCAAATAGTAATTCACTTGTTCTTCTGCAGCTCTTTTCCTTGCCAGCACACCTTTGTTTTTGTCACCTATAATCTGATCTTCAGAATGATTGATCCTTATATACGTGGGAGTCTTGACAACACTTTTTGGAGCCTCTTCTTCATCTTGATTGTTTTCTTGCTCATCTTTTGCTTCATTCATTATAGTCACAGGTTCATTTGGTTCATAGAAATTCAGGTCTGATATTCTTTCCTTGCCTTCATCTACCTTCACATTTGTACTCTCAACAATCTTTTTGAGCCTTTTGTTGTAGCACCAGTAGGCCTTACTCTTGGTAGAGTACCCAAGGAAGATTCCTTCGTCACACCTTGCATCAAACTTTCCTAGATCTTCATCTGTCTTGATATAGCATTTGCTTCCAAAGATTTTGAAATATTTTACTGTAGGAATTCTTCCATACCACAATTCATAAGGAGTTTGAGTACCATTACCTTTCACTTGAACTCTGTTTTGAATGTAGACAACAATATGAATAGCCTCTTTCCAAACGACTTCCGGCAGATCTACTTCCTTCATCATTGTCCTAACAGCCTCTTAAATTGTCCTATTTTTCCTTTCCACAACTCCATTTTGATGAGGAGTCCTAGGTGCAGACAGTTGTCTTTTATCCAATGCTTTTCATATAAAATGTTGAATTCATTTGATGTGAATTCACCTCCTCTATTAGACCTCAAGCATTTAATTTTCAACTCTATTCCATTCTCAACCATTACCTTGAAAGATTTGAACTTCTCCAGGGTTTCTGATTTGTCTCTTAGAAAAGTAACTCAAGCCATTCTAGAATAATCATCAATAAGCAACATGAAGTACCTATCACCTTGTAGACTTCTCACCCTTGTAGGACCACAAAGATCTGTATGCACGAGATCCAACAAACTAGCAGAAAATTGCTCTTTGCTCTTGAAACTTGTTCTTGTCTACTTCCCTAACTGACATTCCTTGCAACTTGTATTGGATGGATTCAAAGTTTTGATAAATATCTCACAATTTGACCTGAACTTATCTTTACCAGATTATCAAAACTTATATGACACATTCTTCTATGCCACAACCAACTTTCATCTGCTTGGGCCAATAAATAGTAATCATTAGTTCCTTTTAATTGATAGATGTTACCTTTTGTCTTCTTACTGGTAGCAATCACAATTCCGGTGCTTTTCATGATCTTGCACCCATTGTCTTTGAATCTCATATCATATACTTTGTCACACATCTGACCAACACTCAAAAGATTATGTTTCAAACCCTTCGCATATAGGACATTGTCAGTATTATGCTTTCCATAAAATGAAATAGATCATTTTCCAGAAATCTTACCTGTTGCATTATCTCCAAACCTAACTAGTCCATCATACTTTTACAAACTTACAAATTTACTTTTGTCATCGGTCATGTGATGTAAGCATCCACTATCAATAATCCATTCATCCTTATCTTTCTCAACCTGAACAACCAAAGTACTTTCTTCCACTATTTTTTTTCCTTCACACAGCTAGCAGAATTAGTAGACATAGGATCTTCATTAATAGCAATAAACAAACATTCATTTGCACTAGTACTAGCATCATCAGATTCATCATCAGTCACTCGTTCATCATAAAAATATCTAACATAGTAACATTTCTTTGGAACTCTAGGCCTGCTCTCATATCTTTTCTTATTTCTTTCAATTCTTTCAGGACATCTAGAAGTAGAATGACCTACTTTACCACAAGAGAAACATTTGAAAGGTAATTTACCTTTGAACTTACCAGAACCTCTTTGCAACCTATCAACAAAGTTAGCTTCAATTTCCTCAAAGTCATCATCCACTTTATATTTTTCAGCTTTGGAAATCTTTTTAGAAGTACCGGCTTTAAAAGTTGATTCAACTTTCGGTAGGGCATCACCAAATTCTCTCATCTCAAAGGCTGTAAGCTTTCCAAGTAACTGATCTTTGTCAATAGTTTTCACAGTCATAAATTCTTCAATAGCAGCTACCTCATGCTATAGGACTTTGGTAGTGATCTGAGAATTTTCATCACAATTTTTTTATCACTGAGAGTTCCTCCCATACCTTTTATTCCAGTGACAAGTTCATCAACTCTTTGCATAAAGGTTGTTATGTTTTCATCTTCATTCATCTTCAAACCCTCATATTTCACTTTCAGGCTCTGTAGCTTGGCTTCTCTTATAGAATCATCTCCTTCATACATATTTTTCAGCTTCTACCATACCTCATTTGTAGATTCAAGATCTAGAACTTTTGTCAACACTGTGTCACTTAAGGAACTTAAAAGGGCATCCTTTTCTTTGACATCCAATTCATATTCTTTGATATCATCTTCAGTTGTCAAACCATCTTCAAGCATGACAAATTGTGATTATGTAGCTAGCCATACTTTATAACCAAGACAGAGGAGATGGCTTTTCATTCGTACCTTCCAAAGAGTATATTTTGACCCATTAAACTGTTGGGCTTCCTTCTTATAAGACATCCTGGATCTTCCTCAAGCTGTTAGGCTTTCTTCTAAGGAACTTGGCTCTGATACCAATTGTTGAACTGCACCGAACAACTAAGGGGGGGAGGTGAATCAGTTGTCCTAAAACATTTAACCAATTATGAACATTGACTTATGAATTACTTATATTCTGATATAACCATGAAAGCATGAAATGAGAAGTTCAACACACCATAATCAACACCGGAGACACCATATTTTTACGTGGAAAACCCTAAAAGGGAAAAACCACAATGGGTGTTAGCCCACATAAATATATAAGTTATATCAATACCAAAAAATAGAGGCTCATTGCCTACAGGGCTCACTGCCCAAATTACTCACTACCTATGGGTGGCTCACTGCCAAAGGGTGGCTCATTGCCAAAGGGGTGAACTGATTCAGCAACATCTACTCCATGCCAGGGTTCAGTTCCATTGAAGCACAATATTATTTCTCTGCTATGCTCTTTCACTCTTTTGCACTTATCTTTTCATTTTCGCATCACTCACACTTTTTCGCAACTTCATTACATACTTTTATACAATTCATTAACCTTGGAATGTGCATCAAGGTCGGCTTTACATTCATCAACCATTGGATCAATCTCCAAGGTCAACATTACAATCATACATAAAATAGGTCTGGACCTAATACACATTAAGCTAAGAAAATATGTAAAGATATATGCGGATCACGCCACGCCTTAGCTAGGACTCAAATACACTCCATGCCACAACACGTTTCTACAATCTTCGATGTATCTCCACAAATAATGAATTCAACCATGTCGGCCAAGACTGATGAGAGCACTAGATCTGCTAAGAACATTCTTTATTCACGATCCAATTTTCTCTTTGCGGACCAATCCAAATGTAGGAACATGATCATGAGACATCCACAAGCACATTGTAATCACCAGGAACAACTGCACAATCTCTAACCACTCTGTCAAGAAGATTCTTCAAATTAGAGCACAAGAACAACACTGTCAACCACTGTCATAAGTAAAAGATAGCTTGCGAACCACCAAATCATGAACCATTGTAGTTGAAGGCACTTAGCATCATCACAGACTTGATTCTAGAACCGCAGAACAAAATACTTCAATACGGGGGAATGTGGAGCATAACACTTTCTCCTTGTCACCACCAAACATACAGGAAAATCAATTTTCACACTGGTGAACACAATTCACTTAATTCTTCATGCCGAAGGCTCAAACTTGGGATATAACATATTCAGACAGACTTCTAAATCAATTCCAATCTATAGGCAAAGATATTCATTCTACAAGAAATGCGGAGCTATCTTCTAGACTATTCTTCAGAGTCTAATACACTATTTCGACTGCAACACATTGTTTCCACCGAAGGGCCAATTTTCTCAATATCCTCAACAACAGGATCACTTACATAGGTAAATACAAAGTATCTCACTCATGACAAGCAAGCAACAAAATAAGAGCACAGTTGACATCAGCGACAACACATATATGTTGACATCAATGACAACACCGATTAGGCACATACTTGCAACAATGGGAACCAAATATCTCCTTTAATGTACAAAAGGAACTAAACCAATATGAATATACTAACTCCACCCACAAGTACTGCCAAAAAATTGCTAAGCCCCCTTGCTCCATGAAGGGACACAAATTAAAAGTGGTGCTTCTTGTTAGAGTAATAGGTTATTACTTAATTAATTTAATCATATTGATTAATTAATTAAGTCACCTTTACTTTATTTTTCACTTAAGCTAAACTTAGACCCATTAATAATTAATTAATATTTATTCATCCTAAGGTTTTCACTTTTAGGGTTTTGATCTCTTTTCTTAAGGATTGATCTCTTTGTATTATTCATTCTTGTTTATGCAATTTTACTCTTTTGGCTTGCAGAGCAATATCTTTGTGTTGTTCGAATCTCTTCTACATGATAGATTATTTTGCTTGTAGGTGATCATTGGGTTCTGTGAGGTTGACTTTTACAACTTCAACATGGTATTAGAGCTTCAGATCTACAGCTTCTTGTTCGTATTTTGAGGGATTCAAGCTGAAAGAGTATTTTAGTGCATCTTGAGTCATTTTTTTATCACACCATGGCATTCAAAGTGCTAGAAATAGTCAAGATTGGCCTTTGTTTTTTTTAATTTTTGACTCACGGGCTCAGATCTGTAAAGGTTTCAGCGGGTGTTTTTTTTGGGATCCGGAGGAAAACTATTTTCGAAGCATTTTAGGCCCAAATGGACCTCACCATCGCGCTTAGAAGGCCCAAAAACCTTAAGATCGACTGTCGAATCGTCGAAATTGGCCTCAGGCTCATCTGAGGCAAAAACAAAATTTCTAGGGAAGCCGTACGACCTGCCCAACATGCAAATCGATGTGACATTTTTCAAAAAAAAAATACCTGCCTTTCAAAAAAAAAATTGCAAGTTTTTATATTGTAAAATTTTCTTTGAAAAAAAAATGTTAAAAAAGGTTTGAAAAAACAAAAAAAAAATTGGTACCAGGGGCAGGCTCGTACCCTGTACCTTGCGGTACGCCTTGGCAGTCCGCCTATGTTAAAGGATGACCACCCCTTTAAATAGGGTGCTGCTGTTTTTTAAACGCAGCATTTGAACCTTTTTTAACTATTTTTTTTAAAAAACTTTTTTTTTATATATAAAAAAAAAGGAAAAGTTCAATAATTTTTTTTATAGTTTTTTTTTTAAAACAAACAAACTATTATATATGTATGTACTTGCATTGTAATTTGTGCCCCATCCCTAAATTTGGCTTTTGTTTGGTCTTTACCACCATTTTGGTGGAGCTAATAAATCTAGCGGAGGCTCTGCTAAATCTAGCAGCGGGGGGCTTTTTTGCCCTACTTTGTGCTTCAGGGGGTCTTCTTGTTTTTGCCATATCTTGAGCAAACGGAGTCAGATTTTTGCAAACAAATAGGCGTTGGAAAGATGGTTCCGGGCCCGATCTAGTGGTGCAGGTTATTTTTCCAATTTTTTTCTATTTTACTTCATTTATTTCCAGTCAAAGTCAGACCTTGTTTTTGCACTTCCGGGGGCGTAACTTTTGCATACGTGCTCAATTTTTTGCAAACGAACAGGCGTTAGAAAGGTCTTACATTGCTCTTTCCAGATATGCAAATTATTTCATCAAAAAATTTACCAAGTACATAGAGAATAGTCTAAAGTGATTTTTGCTTTTTCACACTTTCCAGCTTTCAAATTTGTATTGGGGTTTGGTTCTTGTGTTGTGGGGGGTGTTTTTTTTTCTTGCTTTCTGTATATACACATCAGAAAATAGAAAAATCTTCCCTTCTACACAATTCAAAAACTCAAACATCATGGCGAACACCTCATCAGTTGACCATCTTTCCCACATAATTATCATACCTAGAAGGCACATATGACACGAATTCTCATGTCAAAGGGGTTATGGTCCTGTTGGATGAGATTCAACCTCAGTTGCAACGTTAGTTTGAGATTTTGTAGCATAGAAACAAAATGGATGAGGCCATGGGTTTGATATCATTGCATGGTTCAGACAATCTTTTATTTCACCTTGAGAGTTGCACAACTCCCCGGGAAATGTGGACCAAGTTCAGTGATCTCTTCGGCACCATCAATCAGTTTAGAGCACTTCATATTAAGGCAGAATTGACTTCCTTGGTACCTGATTCTTTTCCATCTATTGAGGATTTCTTGATGAAATTCAAATCACTCAGATCTTTGTTACAGGGTTGTGGTAAGAATAAAACAGACACAGTGTATATACATTATTTTATCTAAGCTCCGATGTTCATTTTAGATATTCTCTTCTACATTCTACTCCACCATGGATGCTTTGGGTCCACGATTTACCATGCCTACATTTGAGGTCTTTTGTGATCAGTTGTCACGTGAGCAGTCCAAGTTATCACAGTTGGATGCTCTTCTAGGATCACAAAACCATGCATTGGTTGCTCAGTCATCTTAGGGGAAGTAGAAGCAGAAGCAAAAACAAAAACCAAAGACCACAGAGCATGGGAAGGATTTTAGTTCACAAAACACTTCTGATTCTCATTCTCTTAAGGGGGAATCATCAAAGAAAGAAAGACCTAAGTGTGCTTATTGTAATAAGTCAGGACATGATGAGTCTAAATGCTATGAGAAGAAGATAGATGGATATGCACAACAGGTTTCAGATTTGACAACTCTTCTTATGAGGAACAATATTCATCCCTCTTCTTCATCTACATCAGGCGGGTCTTCTTCTTCACCATCATTCCAGACATATGGACAAACTCCACACAAGGGTCATGCATTATGTGCAACTACCAGTTCACATTCATCTAGATGGATATTGGATTTAGGTGCTTCACCATATGGCATCTTCTCAGGACATGTTCTCATATTTTGAGGTTGCGTCCTCACCACACATATTGATGGGTAATAACACTTATACGAGTGTATGTGGGAAAGGTTCTATCGACATTGATGACGGTACATTCAATGATGTACTATGTGTACCATCTTTGTCAACCAACCTTCTCTCCATTTATCAGATTGCTCACAGTGGGACATGGAAGATAGTTGAGTTCACACCGGATTCAGTGCACATCAGAGACATTCAGATTGGCAACATTGTTGCAACATGGACAGTTGATCATTCTTCCCGATTGTATGCATTCACACACTTTGGTGCACCATCTCCACTGTCTGAGTATCACTCTCCTTCTCCAAGAGAGCATGTTGTATATGAGGTGAAGTTTGGTCACTTGAACTTATGTGTTCTTCCATCTATTCATGAGACTAGTGTTGAGACTTCTACATCTCCACCTCCTATTGAGACCACATCTATTCAATAGGATCCCTCTTCAGCTTTGACAGACATTGTAGATCCACTCATCAAGCCATCTAGTGCAGTTGTTGAGGCCATATTAGAGGATATTCATTTCCTCACAGATGACAGATTCAACACATCTGTTATCCCATCTTCATTGGAGATTCCATTTCAGGATCATCTTGAGTTGTTTGATGTTGATACATTTGATTCAACATCTCGTCATACAGACAATGTTGCTACATTTGATTCAACATCTTGTCATTTAGACACTCGTGCTTTAGTTCAGTTCTCTAGTGAGCATCCTCCAGGACTTCCATTTTTACCTCACATCCAGGGATTTCCTCATCATCGATCGTTGGATTGGTTTCTTCCTTAGGGGAGACACATTGGTTTGATCATCGACACAGAGGTTCTCTCATTCTAGGGGGGCTTTGGAGTCTCCACTCTCTCTCATGGGGGGGGTATTTGATTGTATATCTGCATATGTTCTTGAGAGAGTCTCTTGAGACATTTCATTTGTACTTTCTTTCAGCATCTCTTTTAGGAGAGGAGTTTTTTCCCATTGGGTTTTCTCCTTTTTCTCCACTTTACAGAGATTTCATTGTACTTGGGTACCTCATCAGGCCTAGTTGCCGGGTCCCATCTTTGCTTTCTTGTATTTGTCCTTAGTTTTTTAGCTTCTCCCTAAGTTCATCTTAAGGGGGGTGTGTGTTAGAGTAATAGGTTAATTACTTAATTAATTTAATCATGTTGATTAATTAATTCACCTTTACTTTATTTTTCACTTAAGCTAAACTTAGACCCATTAATAATTAATTATTCATCCTAAGGTTTTCACTTTTAGGGTTTTGATCTCCTTTCTTAAGGATTGATCTCTTTGTATTATTCATTCTTGTTTATGCAATTTTACTCTCTTGGCTTGTAGAGCAATATATTTGTGTTGTTCGAATCTCTTCTATGTGACATGTTATTTTGCTTGCAGATGATCACTGGGTTCTATGAGGTTGGCTTTTACAACTTCAACACTTCTCATGCAAAATATCATCTCTGAGCGAGAAGCTAGCTTGAGATGATAATGGACCTCCTACCTCCAGTGCCTCCAAATCCAATTTAAAGGTTTTGCTTCGTCTTTAAGCTTGATAAGTTCTTCACTTTTTTCCTTCTCAATTACTTCAATATCTACTTCATAACCCTTTTTAAGCTTTCATTTTTCATGTCGTGTGCGACATTTAGCATCAAATGAAATATAATTGAAAGCACACCATGTGCCACAAGATAGTCAAAATTTAGTGGCCCTATTTCCTTAAGAATCGCATGTAATGCAAAATAGAAGCCACAGGAAGACATCAGGTGTCAGATTCCATCAAAACTACACCTTTTACATAGTGTAAACATAAAAACCTTGTAACTCCAAAACTAATGTGCATGAATAATTGGAAAATATTTGGTGAGCTTTGAACTAACAACCTCCAAAGTCATATCAACATCTTATTTTTCCTTATCTCCAATTGCTCTAAACACACTCTTGACATATAGATGATTGAAACAACTTTATATGTTATGATATTTTATTTCAGGGTTTAATTGCGTAGTTTTTTGAGTCAAACACATGAACCATATTTCATGAGTAGTGGTTCACATGAACCCATCTCTCATGTTAATGAATGGTCCACTTAGCACTCATTGCATCTAGGTGATGCACACAGGGGTGAAGCGTCGGGACTTCCCGGGAGCTCACCCATCCCAGTACTACTCCGACTCAAGCGTGCTTAACCATGGAGTTTCCCCCAAGGTCAAGGTCACTTAGCTTGCTACCCCATTTGCAAAACCTTAAGCAAGTGTTGTGCCTTATAAACCATTCATTATAGAGCCCCTTTAGCTCATCAATTGATAAGTAGGAGGTATTTTTTGCAGCATGTCAAATTATGATATTTTATTTCAGGGTTTAACTGCGTAGTTTTTTGAGTCAAACACATGACCCATATTTCATGAGTAGTGGTTCACATGAACCCATCTCTCATGTTAATGAATGGTCCACTTAGCACTCATTGCATCTAGGTGATGCACACAGGGGTGAAGCATCAAGACTTCCCGGGACTCAAGCGCGCTTAACCATGGAGTTTCCCCCAAGGTCAAGGTCACTTAGCTTGCTACCCTATTTGCAAAACCTTCGGCAAGTGTTGTGCCTTATGAACCATTCATTATAGAGCCCCTTTAGCTCATCAATTGATAAGTAGGAGGTATTTTTCGCAGCATGTCAAATTATGATATTTTATTTCAGGGTTTAACTGCGTAGTTTTTTGAGTCAAACACATGACCCATATTTCATGAGTAGTGGTTCACATGAACCCATCTCTCATGTTAATTAATGGTCCACTTAGCACTCATTGCATCTAGGTGATGCACACAAGGGTGAAGCATCGGGACTTCCCGGGAGGTCACCCATCCCAGTACTACTCCAACTCAAGCACGCTTAACCATGGAGTTTTCCCCAAGGTCAAGGTCACTTAGCTTGCTACCCCATTTGCAAAACCTTCAGCAAGTGTTGTGCCTTATGAACCATTCATTATAGAGCCCCTTTAGCTCATCAATTGATAAGTAGGAGGTATTTTTCGCAGCATGTCAAATTATGATATTTTATTTCAGGGTTTAATTGTGTAGTTTTTTGAGTCAAACACATGACCCATATTTCATGAGTAGTGGTTCACATGAACCCATCTCTCATGTTAATGAATGGTCCACTTAGCACTCATTGCATCTAGGTGATGCACACAGGGGTGAAGCATCGAGACTTCCCGGGAGGTCACCCATCCCAGTACTACTCTGACTCAAGCGCGCTTAACCATGGAGTTTCCCCCAAGGTCAAGGTCACTTAGCTTGCTACCCCATTTGCAAAACCTTCAGCAAGTGTTGTGCCTTATGAACCATTCATTATAGAGCCCCTTTAGCTCATCAATTGATAAGTACGAGGTATTTTTCACAGCATGTCAAATTATGATATTTTATTTCAGGGTTTAACTGCGTAGTTTTTTGAGTCAAACACATGACCCATATTTCATGAGCAGTGGTTCACATGAACCCATCTCTCATGTTAATGAATGGTCCACTTAGCACTCATTGCATCTAGGTGATGCACACAGGGGTGAAGCATCGAGACTTCTCGGGAGGTCACCCATCCCAGTACTACTCTTACTCAAGCGTGCTTAACCATGGAGTTTCCCCCAAGGTCAAGGTCACTTAGCTTGCTACCTCATTTGCAAAACCTTCATCAAGTGTTGTGCCTTATGAAATATGGGTCATGTGTTTGACTCAAAAAACTACGCAGTTAAACCTTGAAATAAAATATCATAATTTGACATGCTGTGAAAAATACCTCCTACTTATCAATTGATGAGCTAAAGGGGCTCTATAATGAATGGTTCATAAGGCACAACACTTGCTAAAGGTTTTGCAAATGGGGTAGCAAGCTAAGTGACCTTGACCTTGGGGGAAACTCCATGGTTAAGCGCGCTTGAGTCGGAGTAGTACTGGGATGGGTGACCTCCCGGGAAGTCCCGATGCTTCACCCTTGTGTGCATCACCTAGATGCAATGAGTGCTAAGTGGACCATTCATTAACATGAGAGATGGGTTCATGTGAACCACTACTCATGAAATATGGGTCATGTGTTTGACTAAAAAAACTACGCAGTTAAACCCTGAAATAAAATATCATAATTTGACATGTTGCGAAAAATACCTCCTACTTATCGACTTTATATGTGACATCCAAGAAGAAACAAAAAAGACTTGAAATTGATGATCTGTAAAAACCAAATCCAAAAGCCTTCATAAAATTTCTCTGACCAACTCACTTATCCACCATTTATTAAAATCTTTGTTTTAATGTTGCTTTCAATAATTTTTCAAGGTAGAGAGAAATTCTAGTAGAACAACTTCCACATCTTTCTTAATCTTTAATGTACAAACAACTCTCTTCATGAAAGATTAAAAATAATGATTTCAAAGTTTGAAATATATGCTAAAATTTCCACAACATCAATAGCAAACCATGACCACTACCATGACATAATTCAGTTCTCCTCTCATCCACGACCACTACCATGGCATAAACAATTGGTTCCCACTTTCATGGTCAGTCACTTTGGATTTAATACATGGCTATATTGGATTAAATGGTTTTGATTTGGTTTCGGAACCATTTTAATGCATAGCCATGGATCATGACAGTGGCTTGAATGAGCTTCCATAAGATAAATAGTGTCATTAAATCATCAGGGCAAATCCTCGATCCCTGCCCCTATTAGCTTTTGCATTTGCATTAGAAACTTGGGGATATTGAGACCAAGTTCAGGACATGCAAAAGCTTCACCAAAGCTACTAGGAAGATTAACTTCAGTCACAAATGATGGAAGCTCCGCTGACCGCAGTTGATAAGTCATAGTAGCTAAATCCTCAAGATGCCTTTATTCTGCATCATGCCTCATCAAATCTACAATGCTTCATAGGATTGTTCAATGCTTCAAAAGTGGATTTAACAAATTTTATTCTCCCATACACTGGTTTGGTTCTTCTAGATGCATCACTAATGATCTCCTCCACACATTCAATTATCTCATGTCTCTCATAGCACAAGATTGAATATTGCTTTGATACCATATTAAAATAGTTGAGCACAAAAACAAAGTTGCAAATTTACATGACAAACAACTCAATAAAAATGTAGATATAATAGATTCATGATTTCATATATTCAATTTGATGATTTTTCATTACAATGCAATGGCTTATAAAGCTTTTGATTTTCCCATAAATACAACTGACTTTTTTCTATGGGAAAGTAACTCCCAAACCAACTAACCTAACAAACATTTATTTATAAACTAACATTAACTATTGTTTTAATTATTTAATATCTAAACTATATACTAAGATGTAATAAATCCAATAGTTGTATTTAAGGACATTCACTCAATCATTTGAAATATGCTAGAATGTGAGAGATCATCGAAGAGTTATTAAGGAGCACGTCTAGATTTCATCGAATAAAATTTTTTAGAGCATTATCAGAGTTACATCACACATCCCAAGATACTAAGCCCCTTGCATACTTGCTTATTATTCTTGATCTTCATTCATTATTGTTGAATTAGTCCATCTGGGATTTTGATCAAAGAGAACTCGACCCTTATGATTTGATAGATTTCCCAAAGGTGTTCTTAAATATTGCTACTCCTTATGCAAATCTAGACATCAGAAATCCAGGTGAGTGTGTTCCAATAATCCACCTTCTACTAGTTCCATGAGTCATAGTTTAGTTTCATAAGTCAATTCTATAGGTATGGATTTGAACACAAGTGAAAAATAATTATTTTGTAAAACCTAAAATTTTCATTTAAACAAGCCCCAAAATTCCAAGATCTTGATCAATGGATTCTAACATCTTCAACTTTACTTTCTTATTGTCGAAGTCTAACTAAATATCACATTTAATTTTATCTAATTTTTTATATTCAATTAAAAATTTATTATTTCTATTCCAACTTATTTTATGTAAATTAATTATTTACTAATTAGTTAATTTTATTTAATTAAAATATTTTCTCTCCAAATACAAAACTTTCCCATCTTAAAATACTGACCGTGAAAACCTCATGTTCGTTAGCATGTTGGAAGAAGAAAGGATAACAAAAGCTGCAATTTATTTGATTAAGATTAACAGAGAAGATCAAGGATTCTAAAGGAAAAAGAAGTCAATAAGAAAGCACTGTTTGGACAGCAGGCCGGTTGGGGGCTTTTATGATAGTCTTCGTTTTTGTTATCCATTGGTCCCATAAGCTATTTGGCCTTGTGGACGTATTAAAATCCTTCATTCATTCATTCATTAATTAACCCTCGGGCCTGATTAATCGAACGAAAGAAAAAGTCTTTTCCGTCTCCCAAGATTCTGATTTTAAAAATGGAAAAGAAAACGAGACGGGGTTTTCCTTTCCCGCCGCAGGGCTTTGTAGTCTTTACGCTCAGGAATTGGCGGGGCATAAATTTGAAGCAGTGTGCTATAGCTGGCCTCAAAATCTCGTAAGCCGTCGGTCACATGAAGCGCGTAAAGTTGCAGGCCGACGAACATGGGGAGTCCTCGGCCATCGACAGGTCGTGGGATCGAAACTCAGAAGACGAAGAAGAAAAAAATGATAACGATAAGGAGAATTTCTTTACCGGAAATCTTTACGAGCTGGATGAATATGGAATTCCCTGCGAGAGCAAGGGCGAGGGCGAGGGCGAGGATTCCGATGAAGGCTGCAAGTCGCCTAGCTTTGCGCAGTCGTTTTATGCAAGCGGTGCTGACTGGACCTCCCTCCGCTCCCACGCCAATGGCGGGAAAGGAAAAACAGTGG
The DNA here is from genome assembly GCA_027924645.1 of Cunninghamia lanceolata. Classification (NCBI taxonomy): domain Eukaryota; kingdom Viridiplantae; phylum Streptophyta; class Pinopsida; order Cupressales; family Cupressaceae; genus Cunninghamia; species Cunninghamia lanceolata. The sequence goes on from BSBN01000627.1 coordinate 21,733,740, forward strand.
GGAAAACTCAACTTGTTCAGGCCAAATTGCATGTGATGTGGGGTCTGAAGAGCACGGAGAAGGCGGTGGAGGAAGAGGAGCACAAGGCTGAAAAGAAATTGTCCAATTTCAAAGGAGGGTTTGGCCGCGGAGGGATACGGCAGCAAAAGGAAGTCAGAGCGTGCCCTTTCTATAAGAAAATTCCAGGTTTGTTACTCTTTGAATTTACCTTTATTTGAAGAGAAGGAAAGGTCTAAGAGCCATGTTATATGTATCTTTAGAAAAAAAAACAAAAACAAGAAAACTTCAAGTTGGATCAGGACTTAATTTGACAATCAATCTTGCCTGTCAAGTAATTTTTTAATGACAGTTATTTATTCAACAGTGCCTTTAAAATACTATGACATACATTAGTATAAATAAATTATATAAAAACCAAATATATATATCGTCATAATCTTATATAAATTTTCACAGTTTATCCAAAATCTCTCCTTTCATATGATACAGTCTTTTCAAAATTTCAGTTGTATTTTACAGCTAAAATGCCTAAATACAGCTAGACAACTGTCAAATTTAAGCCTTTAGTTGGATATGTCTAAATATTCTAAAAAATATTTGTATTAAAAGTTTTAGCTCCTTAAAAGGCCATTTAATTTTAAATTGTAAGTCCAAGATATTTATTTATAGTTATACAGAGGGACTCCAGAAGCTTTATAATTTAATATTTAAAATTATTAATATTCTACTTCTCTCCGACTGACTTGTGCATTTAGTAGTCTAACAGGAAGGTTCTAGATAATTGTTTGTTTTGATTTGCTGTTTAAATAGATAGTAAATGACGAGGGAAGGAAATGAAAGGAACGGAAAAAAGAAAAAAAATGCATGCTGGAAATGTACTGAGGAAATGAAAGGATAAGAGGAAATAATGCATGCTGGAAATGTACTGATTTCTGACTCGTCAAAGTTGATCTGAGAGCAATGTTTAATCAAGCTGCTTAAGATTTCTCTTCTCTGCCTTGTGAAAATTAGACCAAGTAAAGAAGTTTAGGTAATTGTTCTTGTAATGTATATTGGGGTTCATATGTGTTGAGCGAAGAATAACAATACAGACTAAAGCAAATGATTAAATCAAATGCATAAACAAAACACATAATCGATGCAAAAGAGAACAACAAAGTTTTTTAACATGGTTCACCAAATGGCTACATCCACTTTGAGCAGGGGATAGCTCTATGTATTAAATCCAAAATTGAATATTTCTGTTACAGCATATCAGATATATATTTAACCTACAGCAGTATACATTCCACACACTTCCCTCACAGTCTAACAATAGACAGGTAAAAATGAATAACCTCCGATAAATGCACTATCTTTAACCTCATCGCAGGAGTAAAAAGCATGCAGAGGTCGATGCAATAAGAGGGAGTAGTGGGGCTGTCAGAACCGTTCATAGACTGAGGATTGGGTTGCAACGTTACACTAACAATCTCCCACTTGAAGTCCAATCGGGGTTGCAGGAGAGTTGCGTAGAGATATCCCCCACTCTAGGCTTATTGTCAGAACTTGACAATGCCAAGAGAAGTGCTACAGAACATGAACTTCTCCCTTGGAACAATCTTCTTCAAAGTATCCGTCGGATTCACTTTTGTGTCAATCTTCTTTACCTGCAACTTACCCTCTTCAAGTACATGCCGAATGAAATGATATCTCAACTCTATATGTTTGGTTCAATTATGAAAAGCGAAGTTCTTTGCCAAGTGAATAGCGTTGTTGCTATCACAAAAGAGAGTAAAAACAGATTGCGTACACCGCAATTCGCCCAATAACCACTATGGCCATATCATCTCCTTTGCTCCTTTGGTGAGAGCAATGTATTCAGCCTCAGTGGAAGAGAGTGCAACTACCTGTTGCAAATGTGAAATCCAACTAATTGTAGCCTCGGCAAATGTAAAGACATATCTTGTTGTAGACCTCCGTTTGTCCAAGTCTCCGGCCATATCAGAGTCAACATACCCCCGCTGCTGAGTATCCTGTCTTCCAAAACATAAAGTATGATCTGAAGTACCTATGAGATACATGAATATCCACTGTACCGCCTATCAATGAGGTTTGCTTGGATTGCTCATAAATTTGCTCACAACTGCCACTGCATGGGCAATATCTGGACGAGTAAAAATCATGGCATACATGAGATTGCCAACTGCAGATGAATAAGGAACATTCTTCATGTGTTTTAGGTCTTCGTCAGTTTGAGGACACATAGCTGATGACAAACGAAAGTGATCAGCCAATGGAGTACTAACAGGTTTTGCATGGTTCATGTTGAACCTGTCCAAGATTTTGTCAATATATGTCTCTTGAGACAATCTGATTTGTCTCTTCTGTCTATCCCTGATTATTGTCATGCCAAGAATCCTCTTGACTGCCCCTAGATCTTTCATGGCAAATTGCTGAGCTAAATGTTGCTTCAATTCCCTAACAACCCTCATGTTGCTACCAGTGACTAACATGTCATCAACATAAAGTAAAAGTATGACAAACTCACCATTTGCAAGCCACTTGAAGTAAAGACACGGATCAGATTCGCAGTGAATGAAGTTATGCTTAGCCATGAAGCTATCAAACTTACGATACCACTGCCTCGGGGCTTGCTTGAGCCCATATAAACTGCACTTCAGTTTGCAATATAAATGCTCTTGCCCTTGTTTTATAAAACCTTCAAGTTGTTCCATGTACAAATCTTCTTCAACATCTCCATGTAGAAAAGCTGTCTTGACATCAAGTTCTTCAAGCTCAAGATCCCACACAACGCCATACCCAGGACTGCACGGATGGTGGTCATTTTGACAATGGGTGAGAAAATTTCATTGAAGTCAATCCCCTTTTGCTGATCAAAACCTTTCACTACTAATCTAGCCTGGTAGCGATGTTTGCCTTCATCTTCCTCTTCAACCGATACACCCACTTGTTCTTCAAAGGTCTCCGATTACGCGGGAGTTTCACCAAATCCCAAGTATCATTGGCTTGCAAAGAGGCCATTTCTTCTTGCATAGCCTCCATCCACTTCATTGAATTTTCATCTTTGCAAGCTTGTTTAAAAGTTGTAGGCTCTGACTGATTGGAAAGCAAAAGTTCATAATCATCCAATTTAGTTGGAGGCTTCTTCTGTCTAGTTGACCTCTTCAATGGATGTGCTTGCTTTGGCAAAGTGCCTTGGTCATGAATAATACTCTGTAATGGATTTTGGACATTATCAATACGAGACTGTAAATTACCTCCAATGCTCTGCCTTTGCACATCAAAACTCCTCTGTTCCTACATTTTGTCTCCAATGTTTTGTGGCAGCAAATTGCACTGTAGTTGCACTCCTAAATCAAATTGTAAATTCCCCTGTTGTTGCATAGTCCTTGTTTATGTAAAATACGCTCTTTTGGCTCACTGCCCTGTCTCTGTATAGAGGTCTGCGTGGACCCTGTACATGCTTCAATCGGCTGCAAATTATGTCCAAAAGGCAGAGTATTATAAGAGGAAGGCTGTGATTCAAAAATTAATCGCTGTGTTGCACTAAGTGGAGGCTATGATGGAACATAGGGTGGCATCGATGAAATTGCTAAAGGCTGCGATAAAACATGTGAAGGTAGCGTTTGGACATTAGAAGGCTGCGAACAAATTGTAGGCTGCACAAGAGTTAATGAAGGCTGCACAGAAATATTGAAGGGCTGCGAAATAGTTTGCAAAGACACGGTTTGAACAGTAGGAGGCGGCGCATTAACATATATGGGCTGTGTACAAACCATAGAAGATGGAAAAGTCACTGTTGAAGGCGACGCATGACTGTGTGAGGGCTGTGTTGAAATTATTAGAGGCTGTGAAGCGGCTTGTAGAGACTGAGAGATTGCTCCCTGTGGCTTTGCCATATGTGTGCCATTGTCAAACATATCGACCGCTATAAATTCATTCGAAGTTGTCCTCTGTTTTTGTAAAGCTGGGAAAACTTTTTCATTGAACACGACATCGCGATTGCGAACAAGCTGCTTGGCGACTGGATCCCACAAACGGAACCCATATTGTTCTTCACCATAGCCAACAAATATGCAGCGTTGTAACTTAGAATCCAACTTCGTGCGCTTTTCCTTGGAGACATGAGCGAAGGCTTCACAACTGAAAACTCGAAGATGAGAATATGAAATCTGTTTGCCCAACCAAACTTCTTCGGGGATATCAAAATCTAATCTGGATGAGGGGCTTCTGTTGATTAAATATAGGGCTGTGTTAATCGCCTCTGCCCAAAACTCCTTGCTTAGGCCTGCATTGGACAACATGCATCGAGCCCGCTCAAGAATGGTTCTATTCATCCTCTCGGCTGTGCCGTTTTCTTGAGGAGTAAATGGGACTACTTTGATCCGTCTAATTCCCTGATTTGCACAAAAACCATCAAACTCCAAAGAACAATACTCTCCCCCATTATCAGTTTGCAAGCATCTGATTTTGTGCCCAGTTTGATTCTCTACCAGTGCTTTGAAAATTTTGAATTTTGAAAAAACTTCTGATTTTCTATTCATTATGTATACCCACACTTTACGAGTATAATCATCAATAAAACATAAAATAATTTGCACCTCCAAAAGATGTTACCTCCGTAGGTCCAAATACGTTGGAATGCACAAGCTCCAAGAGTGATGTTTTCTTGTCATGATTGGTCTTTAGGAAGCTGATTTGCCTTTGTTTTCCATGGAGACAATGCTCACAAAACTCCAAATCCACATATTTGAGTCCTGGTAGTTGATCCCTTTGAAGCATGACTTCAAGTCCCTTTTGGCTCATATGTCTGAGCCTCTTATGCCAAATTTCTGAACTGCTGTCCACAACCACCATTGCAGCTCCCACTTCACCATGACATTCTAACACATAAAGACTACCCAATTTGCAGCCTTTTGCAAGCACCAAAACACCCTTGGTTACTTTCCAAGTATTTAAAGAAAATTTGACATCACACCCTTGAGCATAAAGTTGACTTACAGAGATGAGATTCCGTTTCGCGTGGGAACATGTCTCACATCTTTGAAGATCCACTTATTTCCATTTTTCAAAGACAATGTCACATCACCTTTTCCTACTATTTTATATTCTTTATTATCACCAAGAAAAACTTTTCCGAACATACCTTCTTGATAATTTGTGAAAGCACCTTGGCATGGAGTAGCATGGAAAGAGGCATCGGAATCGAGCACCCACAAGTCTGCAGTAGTGTCACTAGCTGATAAAACCAAAACACCATCATCTTTATCATATGCAGTGTTTGCTTCGTTATTGCTCACCTTTTTTTGTGCCTTTTTGTAGTTCCAACAATTCTTTTTTGTGTGACCCGCTTTGCCACAAAACCAACATTCTCTATTTCTGCCCTTGGACTTCGATCTTCTGGCAGATTTGGACCTTCTTCTGTTATTATTTCTGCCTTTGTCTTGACCCCTTCCTCTATTGCTTGTACTTACAGCAGTCAAGGCATCACCAGATGAGGGTTCTTGATTTTTTCTCCGCATGTCTTCACTGAGAAGAGTGGCTGCAACATCATCAAATTTTAATGTACTCTTGGCAGCCACCAAAATGCTAATTGCCATCACCACTCCTTCCTAGCTGTTAGGTAGAGAGCATAATAACATAATTGCTTTGATTTTATCATCTAATTTTATACCCACTGAAATCAATTGAGTGACCAAGGTATTGAATTCATTTAGGTGATTAGACATGATCCCACTTTCTTTCATTTTTAAATTGTATAACTTCTTTATGATGTATACTTTGTTCGAGGTTGATGCCATCTCGTACATATTTGAAAGCTTATCCCATAGCTCTTTAGATGTCTTCTTCGCTGAAACATTGAAGAGGACATTACTTGACAATGAGAGAAAAATAGTGGCCCTTGCTTTCTTATCCAAAGTCTCCCACTCTTTGTCGGACATCGAACCTTTTCCTTTAGTTTTCCCGATTAGTGCGAGTGAGAGATCCTGCTTAATTAGCAGCGATTCCATCTGAACCTTCCACAGCCTGAAATTTTGCCTTGAAAACTTCTCGATTTTCCATTTGTCTGTTTCGTCCATTCTTTTGGAAATTCTTCATCGATTTCCAACTAGCTTCACCAATGAGCTTCTTCGCCGAACTTCTTAACCTACTCTGATACCAATTGTTGAGCGAAGAATAACAATACAGACTAAAGCAAATGATTAAATCAAATACATAAACAAAACACAGAATCGATGTAAAAAAGAACAACAAAGTTTTTTAACGTGGTTCCCCAAAATGGCTACATCCACTTTGAGCAGGGGATAGCTCTCTGTATTAAATCCAGAATTGAATATTTTTGTTACAGCATATCAGATATATATTCAACCTACAGCAGTATACATTCCACACACTTCCCTCACAGTCTAACAATAGACAGATAAAAATGAATAACCTCCAATAAATGCACCATCTTTAACCTCATTGTGGGAGTAAAAAGCATGCAAAGGTCAATGCAATAAGAGGGAGTAGTGGGGCTATCAGAACCATTACATACACTGAGGATTGGGCTGCAACGTTACACTAACAATATAGGCTTTAGTTGGGTCATCAAGCCAAACAAAGTCTCTCGTTCTTCTGCACATTGCCACCAATGAACTAGGCCACCTTATCAGCCAAGAATTTTGTTATATTAAAATCCCTAAAAGTCATTGCCAGAACTCAGTGCACTAGAGGAATTGTTATGAACATAGATGCTGGCCAGGTAATGGAAATCTCAATCAACTCACCTATCTTTACTGGAGATGGAGAAGGTGCAAGTGGGTTTGTTGCAGCTGCAGTTGTAGGTGGAACAGAGTTTGAATTTGGTGTTGATCCAAATTTGGATCCAGAATTGGCTCTGGCTCTTCAAATGTCAATGGAAGAAGAGAGGTCAAGACAAGAGGTTGCTGCGAAAAGAGCTGCAGAGGAAGCTGCTTCAAAGGCTACACTTGAGGGACAAGAGCAAGCCTCAAGCTCTCGCGATGTGTCAATGGCAGAACCAAGTGCTACTGCAGCAACAGGAACAACCGGAAAAGGGCCTGATCTAATGGATGATGAGACTGCCTTACTAGAGCAAGCTTTGGCAATGTCAATGGATAATCTTGGAGCTACACAATCTGGGGCGGTCTCCATGGGCGATACTCATATGGCAGAAGCTAGTCCAGAGGATCAAGATTTGGCTTATGCCCTTCAAATGTCTGTGCAAGATAGTGCAAAAGCTTCTATACAAAATACAGAGATGAACAAAATTCTGGGTGACTGAGATGTTAGTGAGAAGATTGCACTTGGAATGGCCAACATGGGGAGAAATGCTGCAAATGGCGGTGAAGTTATGTATGATCAAAGGCTCTTCAACCAGGAGAAGGGGATGGAGTCTGGTTTTGCAATGGAAGATCAATACAATGTATATGATAAGGGTCTATTTACGGCGCACAATACTCTTTCTACTTTGTATAGGCCGAAGAAGGATGCAAATACTGAAATGTATGGAGGGGCAGATGAGCAGTGATAAGGTACTTAAGACTGATCGATTCAGGCCTGATAAAGGATTTACTGGTGCTACCGAGAGAGGTGGGTCTAGGGACATGCTTGTGGAGTTTGAGAATGATGTAGAGGAAGCAAATCTGTTTGGTTTGGATCAGTTCTTGACAGAGGTGAAGAAAGGGAAGAAAGCAACGGGCAAAATTTTGCAAAAGGAAGGTGTTGCGATTGATAAAGAAGCTTGGAAAAGACTTATACGGAGTCTCCTTGAACAGATTTTACAGAGGTTAAAGTCTTGCAATGCGGGCTTGTTTTCAAAGTGACTATGGGAATGGAAATATAGGGGAAATCATTGTTCGTAGCAGCAGCTGTTGGGTTTCAAGTGGGAGATCGTTGAATGTGAAACCCAACAGTCACTTTGTTTTTCCCTCCAATAACTCTTGACTCTTCACATTCTGGATAATGCTGTTTATAAAAAGCATGCTGTTTAGAAAAAGCATGCTGTTGTATGTAATGTATCTGAGACAGTGAATAATATATTGCCCTGCTTGAGAGTGGATGTAGCCTTTATGGTGAACCACTATAAATTTGTGTTGTGTTCTTGTTTTCTGAATCTCTGATTCTTTTTTTTTTCTGCCATTTATTGTTTAACAATTAGTGTTTTTTACAGGTACATCCTTTACAGTTGATGCATTTCGATATGGATCAGTAGATGGTTGTAGTGCATACTTTTTGACACACTTTCATGCTGATCATTATGGTGGTTTAAACAAGGGATGGTCACATGGTCCAATCTACTGCACACCAGCTACTTCTCGCCTATTAAAATTGTGTCTTTCTGTAGATTCAAAGTGAGTATTTTTCTGAATAGAGAAATTTTGAGTTATGAAATTTAAATTAGTCTTCACACTGCATTATGTAGAGAGGTTTTGACTATGAAAAAAGCCGTTCATGCCTTTGGGTTTACTCTCTCTTTCTAATCTATTAGAGGTAGATATCTTTCTATCTTGTGAACTTGAAAGAATGTATTTTTTTTCCCTTAACCCATACTTAGAATGTGCTATTTACAAATGTAATTTTGTAAGGCACTTTGTGTATGCCCTGAGAAATTCTAAAATTGAGCCCCGATTAATTTTTAACCCAATAACCCAATCAAATTGTCTGCTGGATGATAAAAGACGTTGCTATTCTTCAGGTATATTCAGCCCTTAAAAATAGACAATGTACATGTTATTGATGGGACTAAAGTCTTGATGCTTGAAGCCAACCATTGTCCCGGGGCAGCCTTGATACATTTAGAACTTAGAGATGGGCGGCGATTTCTCCATACGGGGGACTTTCGAGCCTGCAAAGAAATGCATAGCTATCCTATCTTCAGAGATGTGCATATCAACACTCTCTATCTCGATACCACGTATTGTAATCCTAAATACAGGTGCAACCATGCAAGTGTTGTTTTTTTATTTTTATTTTTTACAATCTGGTTTACAGTCACTTTTGCTTGTTTTCTCAGCTTGTGAAAGAATCTGATTTTGATCTTTGTTCAGATTTCCATCCCAGAAAGATGTCATAAATTATGTTATCAAGGTTACAAAGAATGCACTTTCTAAGAACTCAAAAACTCTAGTGGTGGTTGGGGCATACAGCATTGGAAAGGAGCGTGTCTTTCTTGGTATTGCAAAGGCACTTGGGGTAAGGCTAGCAACATTGTCTGCTTCTTTGAAATGAATCAGTTGTGTACATATTCTCATGCTATAGAATATGTTTTGTAATGGAAGATCTGTATGATACGTGGTTGCTGTTTTTTTAAAAGTTCTTGTTTTTGGATCAGCTGACTTAAAGGCAGCTGCTTAGTTTTGAGCTATGCAGGTGCAGGTCTATGCTGATATTCGAAGGAGGCGCATTTTGACATGTTTAGATTGGCCTGAACTGTCTGAGAGGCTTTGTTCTGATGCTCGGTGCACTTTTTTGCATGTTCTACCCATGTCATCTTTGCATCCTGAGGTGTGTGACTCATCTCTTTCCACCGGATTGGTAGCCTATTTTCTGTGGACATACTTTGGTCCTTCCTTGTAGCAAACAAAAGAAAGAGTCTTTTACTTGCAGGATAACCCTTTTTTGCATAATCATGTGCGCTTCCTTCTTTCCTGTTTGATTATGGAAATTGGGTCTGATTAATATTTCTTTAGGTTTGAGGCTCTATAATCTAATTGAATTTTTGTTGTCATAGAATCCATTTTTCAGGGCCAACTGGCCTGGCTTTAAAAAATAAATAAATTCAGGGTGTTAAATTTAAAAGACATTACTTGGCTGCATTGTAAATAATGATGAATACTGATTATCATTAAACACTTTTATCTGCATCTTATGTTGACAGAGTTGTATTGAGTTGTTGATTACTGCTTGTTTGCTCAGTAAATGGTTTTCTGATTGTTTCCTTTCAGATCAATGGTTGCACCTTGCAAAGACATTTTTCTATTCAAGGGTGGTTTGTTGTCTGCTCTAAAATTTGGGGTATACTTTAAAACACATTTTTTGCTGCAATGTAAATAAAATGAGTAAGTGATGAATATTGGGATTATGATTGAACACTTTGATCTGCATGTTATATTGTTAAAGTTGTACGAAGTTGTTGATCACTGCTTGTTTTGCTCAGTAAATGGTTCTGATTGTTGCTAATCAGGTCAATGGTTGCTTTTTGCAAAAGACATTTTTCTGTGCCAGGGTAGTTTGCTGTTTGATCTATTTATTAGGTTGTCAAGCATGTTTTTGATCTAGATATAATGCGTATTGCGTACAGTGCTGCCAACATGCAAGAAACGTGGTGTTTAGCAACTGTTTTGCGTTTTAATGGCCCCGTGATGTAGAACTTGTATTGAAAGGCCATTTCTTAGCCATTTTATATCTTTCTACATATAGATATCATATTTTCTATTTTTAAAAAAATTATCTTGAAATACAATAAAATATATAATATATTCTTTTGATTAATTTAGAGAGGGTTCTATTGGGGCCTTCGGCGCCTCGCCCATAAACTTCGAAAAATAGCTTACAAATTCAAAACCTGCCATACGACTGAGTAAACTAGAACAGAAAAGAACTGCCAACCCTAGCCATGCGTGGCCACCCAAAACTGACCGTAACAGAGCAAGCCCAGAAAAATTCACTGAACTAAGCCGACCAAACACAGAGCAAAAAAGATCACAAAAGAAAAAGGGCTAAGAAGCTGCAGAAACACCCCAACCTCCCACAATGTGTGCTGAGTAGCCAACCCCTGTACCCACACTGGAGACCTACTCCAAATCCCTCTCAGCTACCAACACCGACCTTGGCTCTGCAACCTTAATTCCGCCACAGTTCTACAGGGCAGCAAACTTCACTCAATGAATGATTCCCTCTCTTTTTGTAGCCCGTTTCTTAACACCACCTGCAAGAGAAGGTAAAGTGAATGCATTTATAATTTCCAGCAACCCACAATTGCGGGAAACTAATAAGTGTTCAAACTAAAGGGCGTCAGATCTAGCATATCTCTATTGACCGCTAGCAATTCTTCATTGAAAACCCAAAGGTCACTCATTGAAGTCGACACACCCTAACTACCTCGAGCTGCATTACAATCCCCACTCTCATCCTTCTCAGCACTGCCCTCCTCTTTGACCGGAGGTGGAAAACGCAGAAAATGAAGCACCCACTTCCTTAACTCTGGTGAAGGCACAATCATCTCCATTTTTCCAAGAAAGACACTGACAATTGTGGTCCTCGAGCACAAAACGCCGACATCATCAATACCCTGCAGGCTGAGGATACTCTTGACAAGAGTCAAGGACACTGAGTCAGGGCATCTAAAAATAATAAAATATATATTATTAAATATTATGTATGTTATTTTTTTTTAATATTGCTAATTGTTACAAATATTTTGCTCAAATGAACATAGACATGAGACAAATACAAGCCCTTGGAAACCACCTATGGAAGACCAAGGAGTCACAACTTAGAACCATCTATGGAAGACCAAGATTCACAACTTAGAAAACCACTTATTTAGAAACCACCTCCACACTAGAAGCCAACTGTGGAAGACCAAGAGTAACAACTTAGATTTGATGTCCCTTAAAGGATCTGAACTTGGATCTCAACAATGAGAATTAAATGCTTTAACCAATTAAACTTAACCCTTTGGACAATATTATGCATTTAATTAATATAATTAAATATTATATAATATGTTATTTATTATTTATAAATTTTATAGTATTAATGCTAAATTAGTATATTTATATTTAAAAAAATATATTTAAATAGGCAGATGGATATTTTTTGTGATTTTCTTAATTTTTTTCTTAACATTTTGCAATTGTTTTTTGTTTTTATTTTTATTTTTTCCAATTTATGTTTTGGTTCCATATTTTTTGTTATTTTTCAAGCTTTTTCTCCTTCCAACAGTTTCCAATTTCTTTTTGGGTTTTTATTTTTATTTTTTTCCAATTTTTTTTTTGTTCCATAGTTTTTGTGATTTTCTCTTTTTCTCCTTTAACAGTTTCTAATTTTTTTTGGGTTCTTTATTTTTTTTCTTTTCCAATTTTTTTTTTGGTATTTTAATTTTTTTTAATAAATTTAGGCAGAAAAAATTAGTGTTCTCATCTCACCCCCTGGGGGTAATGAAGTAAATATAACCATTAATATATATTTTTCTTATATCAACCTTTTCAAATACCTTTTTCCATTGTGTTGTCTCTGTCGTCACGTTTACCTCTATCATCACACCTTAACAAAAGACATGCTCACGCTTACATTATTTTCAGCAGTCCATTTTCATAATACATCCTGCCAGTAGCGATGAATTGGACTTGGCCAACGCAACACATTACTTCTCAAATTAAAAGCATAATAAAAGGGCATTTATGACCCAAGGATATAATCATCAAGAAAAAGAGCTACGGTTTATGGGTGCTTATTGGCGTTGTTCAACTATGTTCTCGATAATTAGACACATCCAGACCATTATAAAATTTGCCTAATTTCTTTTTAAGATTCTTGCAATTGCATGAAATTATCAAATTTGGTGTGGCATCTATGATCGGCCTTGTGGCTCACGAGTAACTATCATTCTGTCTATTGATTGTTCTCTTCCCCTTTATGCGTTATCTTAACCCTGAGGTCTTTTTTAGGCACTCTTCTAGTAGGGAGGTTAGTTGAGTCGTTCGGTTCACATTACTTCAGTGGTCAGTGTTTATTTATTCATTTACAGAACCAAGGGTTCTTTAACACTTATTTTAACTGGATGTACTTTCAAGTCTGATTGATTTACTTTGGTCATTTGTGGACATTGATATTATTTCTTTCAATCTTTCTCTAATTGCATCTAATCTGTAGAAAACGGATTATGATCATCTGGTGAAGTTGACCGACGTATCACGGATAGGATAATTTCGCAAAAAGCCTTTGGAGCGCAATCATAAGTGCATCGAGGAGACGTTTCAAACAAAACCTCCTAAGCCATTACACAATCATTTTATTTCTAGGGAGTAGTAATAATTGGTTCACCTTATATGACCATACCACAGAGTGGCAAGAATGCATATTTTGGACTTTCCCAAGTGATTTTTTTTTCCTATTATCCAAAGGGTTTCTTTCTTATTTAACTTTCCTTGAACTACAAGATATAGGGAGAATTCTTGTTTCCATCCAACTTCGAATTTGGAAGGTTATTGGTCTGAATCTCTTGAAATGGTTTGTCTTAGCTAGGTGTGTTATAGGATGGGAAAATGTTTGGAGCAATTATTGGTAGACATTGCTTGATGGATGGCCTGGATGGAACACCTGGGAATGGAACACCTGGGAATGGAAATCAATTTAGGAGCCAGGAGATTGTCCAACGATTTGCTTTTCTTTCTCCCCATGCGAAATTAGCAGCGTTATATGATACGCCATCCCCCTTTACTTTGATCTGCATACCGTTGCACCAGGTATGAATACAGGAATGATACAGCCTGAATACGGCTCGGGTACCATGCCCGCTTATACCCAAAATGCGAACAAGTTATCTGCCGCGTCGGATACATTTAAATACGACAGCCAGTCGTCTGTGCTGTGTCCAAGTAAATTTTTTTAAAACGAAAAAATAATCCCTAAAACGTAAAAAAAGCCTAATTTTTTTTATTAAATGTAGTTGCAAGTAGACTGTAAAACACACCACAAGCGGCTGGAAGGTGGAGCAAATGCTGGTTGACGTGAACAAAGGCTGAGCGGCACGAGCAGAGGCTGAGCAGCATGAGCAGAGGGTCTCAGACAAATCATTTTGTTTTTGACTGTTAATAAATGAGAAACCTTCCCTGTTTGTTTCTTAGACCGGGCCCTTTTGATTTCCTATACCTTAAAGCTCAGTATTTCAGGATTTAACCGTGTAGCTCATTATGGACTGTGGAAATTTGATGTCTATCTTCCTATACCTTCCTGTTTGTTCCTTAGACGGGCCCTGAATCTTATTATATGCTGTCAAACGACGCCAAATGTGAAACGGAATTAGTGAAGAACGGCCTGTACAAGGTACAGAATTTTCTATGCAAAAAACTTGCCGGCAAAAGCTCATGTGTCGGGGACCTGTGATTAGCAAACATCCTCCCTGCTGCCTCTGTTTTTTCTCTTGCGGTGTTTGATGTCTTCATTCACAGCTGCCTCTACATAAAATACTTGACCCGATTCTTTTTACTTTTTAGGTTTAAATAATCTCGGTTAGGTTTGAAAACAAATTTTTTTTTTTCAAAATTCGTTTCATTTTATTTTGGTTTTACTTTTAATTTTTAATATAAAACTAAGATCTACCAATTTTAATATGTTTTATTTTTATTTATTTTTAATGTTCTAATTTTTAAAATTTAATTAATTTATGAATTTAATAATATTTATTATTAATTTTACACTTATATCTTATTTATTTATATTTTGTTTATTTTTTAATTTAATATTATTTATTTAGATTTTTAACAAGAGTTATTTAAGGCTTGTGAGCTTGTTGGCCCAAGAGGGAGCTTTTATGCTATAAATGATAATATAATATTATTTATTATTAATTATATAAGTAAATAAAATAAAATTAGTATAGATATATCAATTTGAAGATATTTTATTTACTTCACATTACAACCATTTTATTTACTATATACATATTTTTGGTTAATTTTTATTGATTATTACACTACTACATTTTTTATATAAATTAATTAAGATTCAAACATGTATAAAATTTTGGTTGAAATTATTTCTACATTATAAAAAAAATTACAGCTCTTTTCTTTCATTTAATATATACAAAGTAATGTTCCATTTCTAACATTTTTTTGAGAAAATTACAGCTCTTTCCTTTCATTTAATATATACAAAGTAATGTTTCATTTTCTAACATTTTTTAGAATTTTATTTTTTTTCATGCTAAAGGCTTAGGCATTAAAAATTGTAGAAAGATTTTACAAAATTGTAGAAAAAAAATTTGAATGGTGTTGGTGTTGATGATGACATATCTTTGTCTTTACCTCCTTATTTTGGAAATATTATGTTTATTATTAATTTTTTTTAGTATTAAATATTAATATTAAATGTGGTAAGATATTAATTTGAAGTTATTTTATTTACTTTAAGTTATTTTATTTTATTTTTAATTTGTAGATGAGAAGAATGATATTATCCAAAATTGTCTATTGATGAGAACATATCTTTATTTTTAGAGGCTGGATTTATATTATATTTATTATTAAATATTAATAATTTGACATGTAAATGGCTGTCAATTTTAAAGTAAAAAGTAAGAGTTTTTCTTAACACGCTCACGCCATTACACTCCACTCCACCCCTTGTTGCCATTGTAAAATGCTTCTGGACATTAATAACTCTTAAGTAAATAAAAATAAAATAATTAATAGTAGCAATTATATGTCCACCAATGTATCTAAGTTATTTATACTAATTAATATTTAATTACAATTAAAGTTAGGGTTAGCATTAGTGTTAGGTTTATGGTTACAATTGGGGTTAGGGTTAGAGTTACAGTTAAAATAAAAGTTGGAATTTAGGGAATTAGGGTTAGAATTACCTTTACAATTATGGTTAGAACTAGTATATTTGTATTTTAAAAAATATATTTAAAAGATAGGGGCCTATTTCACTTATGTGTGGTAAATTGATTAAAATATAAATATACTAGTAAGTATCAATTATATGTCTAACAAATGTATCTAAGATATCTATACTAATTAATATTTAATTATAATATTTATAGTAACAATTATATGTCTAACCAATGTATTTTTTTTTTTTTTTTTTAAAACAAAGGGGTAAAAACTTTATTAGAAATCAGAAAAGAGCATTACAATAATAACAAGGGGACCCAGCCCCAGAAAACAAGGCGAAAACCCCACAGCATAAACAACATCAACTATCCTCATGTATCCTCCTATCCTCCTCCAAGAACGGTCTAAATCCAGATGCAGCTCAGGATTAACTTGATCCCAATCCTCAACTTTCCAACCACTATCATGCTCAGAGGCCCATTTGGCCAAGCAGTCGGCAACTCGATTCCACTCCCTTGGGATGTGAACAAAGGATGCCTCCTCCAACCGAGAACTAACCTGAAGAATCCGCTGAACCACCGAAGCCAACTGCCAATTAATATCAGATATCTTCGGCTCATTCAAGAGATTAATCAAAATCTGTGAATCAGCTTCACATATAACTTTTCTCCAGCCCAAAGCAAGGGCCCTCTCAATAGCATGCAGAATTGCCAGACCCTCCATGAAGTTAACAGTTTTCACCCCCTCATGTATAGAGAACAGAAAAATCACCGACCCAGCTGAGTCCCTACCAACTCCACCAATTCCAGCAGGCCCAGGATTGCCCCTAGAAGAACCGTCAGTATTGATCTTTAAAAATCCATTGGGAGGAAGTAACCACCTTCCAACCCGTTGAACCCTCTTTTTTCCATGCTTACAGTTCCTGGAACTGAAAAAAGAAGAATGAATTTCTTGAAGACCCAGTCTGGCCATCAACTCATCATCACCTCTCTCCAAGGGGAAAACCAAATCACAATTAGCTGAAACAGACTCCTGCACCATTCCTAGCATACGCAGCCAAACTTGCCGATCCACCAACTTCTGATCACGAAAAATTCGGCGGTTCCGCTCCAGCCAAATCTGCCAAAGCAGAAAGGTAGGACCCACGAACCAAACTTCCTGCAAAAAGGAAGCCATAGAAGGAGGTCTTCCCATACTATCCCAGAATTCAACCAAAGAGCACGCATGAATACAAGGAAGCTTCCAAACCTCCCACCACCAATGCCAAAGCTGCACAACAAAGGGGCACCGGAAGAACAAATGCGAAGAATCCTCTTCTGCTCCCCCACACAAAACACAAATTGAAGGTCCTTGAAATCCCCGTTTACGAATGTTATCCCAGGTCAAACACCTATTCCAAGCCAAAGTCCAAACAAAGCAATTGCATTTAGGCCACGAGAGTTTATTCCACACCCTTTTCCACCAATGAACCTCTACCCCAGTTAGCTTCTGAGCCAATAACACCTGATAACCAGAAGCAACAGAGTAAACCCCCTTAGGATTATGGGTCCAAGCAAGAATATCCTCTTCCAGAAGAGAACTACAACTCCGACTATGAAGAATCTTGTGAAGCTCAGCACTATCTTCCACAAGTCCCAAATCTGGCCACACTGCAGGATCCTTCCACTGAGCTACCTCCAACTGACCAAAAGAAGCAACAGACTTGAAGTCACTCACCCTAGCCCATCCAGCCTCGAGAAATCTTTGGCACAAAGGAAGAAGGTTGGGGAACTGAGAAGTAAGTGGAGGGAATCCATCCCAAGAATCCGACCAGAAGAGAGCTTCAGTTCCCCGTCTACAAATCCAAAATAAACCTTCCTTGATAAGCTTAGCACCCTTTTGAAGAGTATTCCAAATCACTGAACCTTTCCCCTCAAGAGGGTAACGAGGGAGATCCTGCCATGGAATCCCCGGGAAATACTTATGAGATAATATCCTGGCCCATGGCTGATCCAGTTCCACACACCATCTCCAAAATAGCTTAGCAGCCACAGCCACTCCAGATAACGCAGACTGTCGAAGACCAAGACCACCAAATTGCTTTGGGCTACACACAACATCCCACCTGACCAGGCTCCACTTGGAGGATGACAAACTTCCCGCCCATAAGAACTGCCTTGCAAGAGAATCCAACTCCCTCAGAAAACCCATAGGAGCCACCTGAAGCATACATCGGTAGGTAGGGAGAGCCTGCACCACCGACTTGAGAAGCTGAACCCGCCCCGCAAAAGACAACCATCTGTGGGTCCAATGATTAACTTTTGCACGGAGCTTATCAATAATATTCTGCCAAGAACCCTTGGGAAGAGGGCGAACAGAAATTGGGAAACCCAGATAAGTCAAAGGGAGAACCCCTATCTGAAACCTCAAGATATTAGCAATTCTTCTCTGAATGGGGGTTGGTGTATTGAAGAAGACTATGGATGACTTCTCCTCATTAATCATTTGTCCTGAAGCAACAAGATATATGTCCAACACCTGCCTCAAGTTAGTAGCTTCCCTAACAGTAGCCATCCCCATCAAGGCAGTATCATCAACAAACTGTAAATGAGATTGTGGAGGCAAGTCTCCACCCCATCGCCAACCCTGAATGGTACCAAGCTCCACCCTTCTTTTCAACAAACGTCCAAGGCCTTCCACAAGAAGCAGAAAAAGATACGGAGAAAGAGGATCCCCTTGGCGCAAGCCCCGTGAGGCACAAAAAAGTTCAGAATGATCTCCATTTATCAAAACTGAGAAGGAAACAGACATGACACAACTCATGACCCATTGGATCCACTCTTCACCAAAGCCAAAAGAAACAAGGATCTTCTGCAAAAAAGACCATCTAACCCTGTCATAAGCCTTAGCCATATCTAGCTTAATGAACATAGCCTTCTCATGGGAGTTGTCCATGGAGTGGATGGTCTCCGTAGCAATGACAACCCCGTCAAGAATCTGTCGACCTGCCACAAATCCACTCTGTTCCTCTGAAATCAGCACTTTAAGCCACTTCTTCAATCGCTCAGCCAATAACTTAGAAATGATTTTGTAAGCCACATTGCAAAGAGAGATAGGCCGGAACTGAGATAACCTATCAGCCCCTTCACACTTGGGTATGAGAGCAAGGAAGGTGGAATTTAGAGCACGAAGCATCTGCTTATTCCTCTGGGATTCAAGGACAACCGCCAGAAGATCCAACTTTATGATATCCCAAAATTCCTGAAAAAATTCAATTGGGAAACCATCGGGACCAGGAGCTTTACCCTTCTTCATCTGAAACACAATCCCCTCTAGCTCATCAAGAGAGATATCTTTCATCAGATACTCATTTGCCTCCCTGGAGACCAACTGAGGAATACAAGAAAGAACTTGTGCTTCCTCAAGAGAGCCCCCTCGAGAATCCTCCCTAAATAAAGTAGCAAAATATTGAGATGCCTCAGCAGAGATTTCCTGAAACGAGGCAAGACGTTCACCCCTATCATTCACCAAAAAAGGAATGGAATTACCATACCTCCTGTCCTTCACAGAATTGAAGAAGAAGGCGGTGTTTTTATCACCTTCCTGTAACCATTCAACCCGGGCCTTTTGCTTCCAATAGATTTCTTCCCGCAATTCAAATTCCTCAACCACTTTCAAAGTCTTAGCCTCCTCCCTTAGAAGATCCTCAGAGGCCCCATTCTCACGAATCAACTGCGTAATATTATTCAACTCCTCCTGGGCAGCAACCTTAGCATGAAAGATATTACCAAAACATCGCCGATTCCACCTTTTAAGCTAATATTTGACAAACTGAAGAAGCTTAGAGAATGTGTACATTGCCGTACCAAAAGTTGGTCTACCAATCCGCCACCACTCAGCCACAAGTTCATGAAGAGTAGGATCCCGTAACCACATAATCTGGAACTTGAATGAGGGAGAACGAGGCCTCCGAGCAGAGATAATGCTAAGCTCAATAGGCCAATGATCAGAGCCTCTCCAATCAAGAATTTCAGATCGAGTGGACCATAAGTCTCCAACCCAATAACAGGAAACCAAGAATCGATCAAGCCTCTCAGCAACACAACTCTCACCAATTCTCCTATTATTCCAAGTGAAGCAACCATTACTTGGCAGAACATCAATAAGATTTAATTCAGAAATGCTATCTCTGAATAATAGAGCAGAAGGCTCCAACCTAGGAATACCACCTCTTTTCTCAGACAACTCCACAATAGCATTAAAATCGCCAGCCATAACCCACGGATGGTAAGGAGCTAAGCTTCGAACAAAACGAAGATGGGACCAAAGAAGTTGTTTACCCGGAAACTCAACAGGAGCATACACATTAGAGAGGAGAATACACTCACCAGTCTCATACCAAGAGGCGACTAGGGATATAGAGGATCTAGAGGACATCCACCAGAGAGGGAAAATCTTCCGAGGGTTCCAAAAACAAGCCACCCCTCCAGAAGCACCAAGAGCCCCCATACACTGGCATTCACCATATTTCCATAGCTTAGGAGCCATGGCCAACATATTATCTACAGATAATTTAGTCTCCTGAAGAAAAAGAACATCCGGAGAATGATTCCTAACCAAATCACGAATAGCTTTTTGTCGAGGGCCACTGTTCAAGCCCCTTACATTCCAAGAGAGAACAATCATTTCTGGGGGCATGAAAAATGTGAATCCAGAGTCTTGACTGACCCTGACTCCACCAAAGTTTCCCCAGTTAATTTAATCTTCTCCATATCCTTCTTCCTTCCCAACTTGGAAGTCCTGTCACTAATCCCTTTCTTCAGTTCAATTTGCTGAATACCCAAAAGAGGGGAGGCCAACGAGCTCTTCCCCACATTCTTGCTTCCTTTCAGGGGCAATGGGGAACCACCTCCACCACTCTTCGAAGCTCCAATAGAAGATTCTTGTTCAGTCTGGACAATCAATTGTTGATCCGTATCCATCTCCCCAACCCCAATCTCTTGCACAACCTGCATGGCCTCCAATGGTGGCCCATCCTGTCCTGTACCCAAAGTTCCCTGATCCAAGTTCAGCAACCCCGGATTCACTTCCCCCTGGCTGAGATCATCCAGCACCTCAAACCTATTAAAAGTTTCATCAACCTGCCTCTCCCTCAAGGTCCGCTTCTGGCCCCGATTCCTATTGCGAGCCTTGACAGGGACATAGCCATCATCTCCATTACCATCACCCAGAATAGGCTCCTTACCATTATCAGCCCTAGGTGGATTACGAGAAAGCTGAGAAGGTTGGGGCACCATAGGCTTAGCCCTAGGGCACCTACGCTGCAAGTGACCATATTCATGACAAAGACGACACCGAAAAGGTAGGGTTTCGTAATCTAGCTGTTGCACCCAAGTATATGATCCAGCACTCACTTCAATAGAATCTGGTAGTGGCTTGCTTAAATCAATTTCTACACAGATACGAGCAAAAGTCATTACCTTTTTATACTGTGTCTGTTGTGAAGACCCAACAGGTTTACCGAGCATTGAAGCCACCAAATGCAACACGTCATCCCGCCAACACTCCACTGGAAACCACGGCAACCGAACCCAAACTGGGATTCGACTTGGTAGTGCCTCAGTCGGGTTGAAGCCAGCATGCCATGGCTTTATAAACAAACCCACCTGGTTATAAAAATAGGGGCCGCCCTCGAAGACTTTATTCCGATCTGCCATGCAATCAAAAGAGACCATAAAAAAGTTGTTCGCAAGGAGCCTAATCTCCATCTCCCCCTCTGGCATCCAAGTCCGCTGAGCCCAAGATTCCAAAAATTGCAGCGAGACTCTCAAACCCATGAACTTGCAATAAAAAGAGTGCCTTGAATAGTATTCAATATCATCTGCAAGCATTTCCATCGGGATAATCAACTTCGGTCGCTCTTTGCATCTTTCCAAACACCCATTAATCTTTGTTATTCGGGAACCACTAACCGATCCTAGATCATTCATCTCCATCGCTGAAGAAAACAGCGTATTATCAAAAACATTCACTCCATGCGCCGGAGGCTTCGAACCAACTGCTGATCGGAAATCCAATTTGGGGCTAGCCCCAGATGTTTCCCCACCCTGCATAGCAAAAAACAAGAACCCCAGCAGGCATGCAAACCCCCAGGACACGTTTGCAAGAAATCGAAAAGGACAAAACCCCAAGGGAAGGATCAAAACCCTTCCACCCACAAGCCACCCAAACGGCAGCAAGAAGGCCTCCAAAAAAGAAAAAACCCACCACCACCACCCCGAAAGCTTCAAAAAACCCCCCCCACAACGCAGAAGCGAGCAACACACAGAGAACGAGCTAGGGCACGGTTGCCCTAGCTCGGCTTGCAGAGCACGCGAACGCCATCCTATCTTCAATATGAAATTTCGACATAAACACCAACAATATTCCGTCTAACCAATGTATTTAAATATCTAGATTAGTTAATATTTAATTATAATAAATAATATTTAAAATAGCAATTATGTAACTAATCATGGTATCTTCTAATAACTTATAAAATTGTTATAGACATGATATTTCCACAGTCCATGATAAGTTAGAATGTGTGCTTCTGGACTAGACTGTGTGTAGCTTTTTTTTCAGATAGACGTTTCGGATCACACTCTTCTCTTCTAACTTATCATTCTCTTCTCTTCATCCTGATGATGGATATCACACTCTTCTCTTCTAACTAATCATTCTCTTCATACTGATGATGGATCCGAAACGTCGATCTGAAAAAAAGCTACACAGTCTAGTCCAGAGGCACACATTCTAACTTATAAAATTGTGTTATGACGAGTCCATGCAACTTTGCAAATTAATGCTTTTTATACCCCCCTTTGTAACATTGCTTTATATGAATTTTGAAATTTTAGAAGGGAGTTGGTGAGTGCCCAATGAATGACTGAATGAAAGATTTTAATAACGTCCACCACGAGGCCAACTGCACATAGCTCGAAACAGTTTGTAGCCCCTTCTCAAGATGAGAATTTCTGCAATGAATTTTGATTAAAAAGTTTGTAGTTCTGCCCAGTCTTATCTTTTCAAACAAAGTGTTTAAATTGTTAGCTTTCAAGATATCTTTATAACTGATACGAATGATACTGAGCACTTGTTGAAGCACAATTGTTAATTTCTTGAGGTTTGTCCACTTATCATTCATTATTACATGTTTATTATTTTGCATCACGTCCAAAACAGTGGATTACTGTGTAATAATGCATCTTATGAAACTCACGATCATGAAGGAGAACGAAGATGATACAATGCATCTTATGAAAATCGTGACCTTAATAAAATAAAGTGATGACAGTTTTACTGAGCCGTGAGGATCAAGAGCCCTAGTTGACTACCGATAATGAATACAGTGCAGCTATCTGTGAAATAAGAAAAATGTATATTGAAGAGAGTACATCACGTCCTCCACTGTAAGGGCCCATGTGAAAAGAATATTTTTTGATTCTATACTGTGAAATTGTTTAGATGCCTCTCAATTATGTCCACGCTTCTGGGGCATGGAAGTGCCAGTACATGTTCAACTAGAGTTAGGTTAGGTTAAGCATAGTTTTAAAACTCGGACTCGCCGCGGACTCGGCAGCCCAAAATAGGGCAGCCCAAAATAGGATTCGGACTCGGGACTCGGCAAAAAACTCAGTTAGGACTTGACAAAGAAGAAAACCGTAGTTTTACAAAAAAAAAAAAAGAAATTAATGCATTTAGAGAACATAAGAGCCATAATTCAAACATTACACGTCATATGATCTTCAAACATTCAATATTTGAAATTTCATCATTCATGAACCATAATCATACGATTCATACTCATAGTTTCAAACTTTCAAATGTATAACAGCATCATAAGTTTATAAATGTTTACATATAATGATGTCAAAATGAGAAAAAACAACCAAATAAAATCTACATCTTCCTCTTTCCTCTCCTAATGTAACTCAATTTTTGAGGCCTCCTTAGCTCGTAATCTCCTCTTCTCCAACCTCTAATCCACTATGCATACCTGTTTTGTGCTTCAAAGAGTGTTAAAATGAAAAAAAAAACAAAAAAAACTGAGTTTTTAAGCTTGCTGGACGTCTAACTGGCAAAATGAGAGTCTTGGGTCGGGACTCGCGAGTCCGACCCTGGGACTCGCACGAGTCCCGACCCTGGACTCGCCAGGACTCGATTTGCGAGTTGATTCGGCTCGCCATAGGACTCGCGAGTCTGGAGAATCTTGGTGAGTCCTAGAAGAGTTTTGAAACTATGAGGTTAAGAACACTCATTTTTAATTGCTATTCCAATGGTCCAAGACTTGCAATGTCTGTGTTAGGATGAAGGCTTACTTATATCAGTAGAAGCACTTCTTTTTTAATGCTTGATAGAATTTGGGTGCTGTTCTTGAATTTCGTGTAACAGGAGAGTTTATTTTAAAATAATAGGTTTTATTTGGACAGTTAATAGGTCTTTTCATTATTTGTTTTCTTTTTGATAGGATGATGTTGATTGCCAAGCAAGGTTAGTTTTTCTCAAATGTAATGTTGGCAAACCTTACCAAAGGTGAGATAGAAGTAAAGGAAGTAGATTTATTTAGGCCTATACCTGCTCTTCAATTTTAAAAATTATGCATGGATCTGTTGAGCCATATTTTTTTCAATCCTTTTGAATGCCTAGAGACTAGATAGGCACATACTTATTTGTCTTTGACATCATTAATTAAAGTTATTTGTGTGTGCTCATTATTTGCAGAAATTAAAGCAATACACACAAACCTTTCAATCGCAGTTCACATCAGTGTTGGCCTTTCGACCTACAGGTACGCTAAATGGACACATTTTCATGACCTTTGAAGTCTTCTGCCTGTAGTACTGGATTAACACTCTTTCTTGTGAGCATTTTTACATACCCAACGTCAAACTAGAGGGCACTGCCTGGTTGTTTCTGAGGACATGATCAACGGTATCTACAATTATACAATATGGTTTGGTTTATAGAATTTAGAAAATTGCGACCTTGTTTAATAAATTAAAATCAATTTATTTATTAAAAATATAAAAAACATGCCAATAAATTGGACCCTTTGTAACTTAGAGGAACAAACCTTTATCGTTGAGGAATTTAACATGAAGATGCATGATTCAACTCAAAGCATACAAAAAATTGGTGGATTAGAATGTGACTAAATGTATGGGAAAAATGATAATGACGTAGTTAGGCCTCTGTTACTGACTTCAATGTTTTTTTTTTTTAATAAATTTTTATTATTGGAGTCGCATGCCACAGTGGCATCGTTGAGTTTTGTTTATCAACCAAAATACTTTTGCAACATTCTATTTGATGCTCATCTCTTGGTACTTCTATAACCTTGAAATCTTGTTTCCTTCATAGACAAGCTATAAATGTAATGATGGTTTTGAATAATTGATGCTTATCTGATGAAGGGATGAAAAAATGATAAGATGATGTAGTTAGGCCTCTGTTACCGATATCAATATTTGAAGGGGAAAGGTGAGGAAATCCTAAAGAACAACAAGGCAGTGCATGTTTCCATCTATTTCCCTTTATCAAAACTCGAGTTATTTTAGTCCAATGCCACGGTGGCATCGATGAGCTTTGTTTATCACCCAAGATGCTTTTGCAACGTTCTATTTGACTCACGTCTCTTGCTACTTCAATGTCCTTGAAATCTTGTTTTCTTCATAGATAATCTGTAAATGTAAAGCTGGTTTTGAATAATAGATGCTTCTCGAATGAGGGGATGCGATTGAGGTGCATAGGAATGCAATTAATTTCCTAGTGTTCAATGCAATTGGTCTATTGACTTAGGCTTTTATGATTGTTCGAATTACAAAGTTCAATAACTGATCTCTTACTAAGCTCTTATTAACTGATTTAAAATTTAAATCTATTCATTATGACATTTTTGATTATGAATGTTGCACTTTCAATATGTTTGTGTATTTGGAAACAATATTCTATTCACCAATTGGTTGCTGCTATGGAACGTGTCTTTTTGTGTATCAAATATAATGGTAAATGTGGGACTCACATGATACTAAATATACAGGTTAAGTTATTGAACTACATGAAAGAGGTAGTCTACTCTTATAACAAGTCAATTCGGTTGAAATTTGGATCATGCCTCAATTTGAGAGGTTGAATACATTTTCATACATGGAGGAGGTCGAGCATGAAAGCATTATTATCAGTTTGATCTATTATCCCAAATTATCCATACCTCAATGATTTAGGATTCTTAGTTTGACCTTGGAGTCTATCTTTGTTCAGATAAAGCCATATCTTATCCCCAACTTGAAACGGATTCATTTTTCTATACTGGTTATGGCGAGCTTTATTCTTGGCTTGAAATGCCTTGTGCTTGTCTTGCACTTAAAGATGAATTTTCTTGATCTTGTTAACAAATCTTTCAGTCTTTACTATTTCAGAATTCGATTCTTTGTCACTCCCTTTCGGCTGTCCATAAAAACATCGAAAGTGTAAAGAGGCAAATGACCAAAACATGCTTCAAATGAAGATTGGTTAGTGGATGTATGTACTGCTCTGATGCATGAATGTTGAATCATGTTCTTTGATGTCTTCTTTTATATCCCTTAAGAATCACACCAATTTTCCATTAACTTAAGAACCACACCAATGTTCCATTAACTATCTGTTGGACAATCTGGTTGCGGACGGAAAGTGTTGGACCTCTTCAAGTAGGTATTTGTCTTTCACACAATGTGCTTTAAAATCTGCACAAGCAGATTGAATCTCTTAATGAAACAATGGTTCTAGGCAACTCAACCTGTACCCAAAAATTAGTAAAAATATAAATCAGCAGCCCCAAGACCTCCTATGATTTTCTGGCATTGATGAGTGCATATTTGCTCAAACAGTCTACTACCACAGAAAGGTAATTATGCCCCTACTTTGACATAGGAAATTGTCTACAAAGTGTGGAAATGCCTTCCCAGCCTCATGGGTATTGCTAGTGGCATTTATAAACCCAATTTTCTATTACTTGGCTTGTCAGTGTTATGGAACCCTCTTCTAATAAAATTGCCTTGAGACAACTGGTTGACTATGACACTTTCCCGCATCGTGGTCTGCATCTTGATCAACTTTGCATGTTTAGTCAATTTTTGCTCTCCTATCTTGAAGGGATGTCTGCATCTTTCCTGTTTTCGAATGACCCATTTTGAATCATTATGAGCAAGCTCGTTTGGGTTCATACATGTATAATAAATTGTGTAAATTGGGACATGTAGCTTTCATGAGAAACGATTTGGACATCCAATGTATTTTTTGTGGTAAGCCAAGTCAAGCTATTGCCTAATTTATTTTTACTTATGTTTTCTAATTCTTTTCCTCGATGTTTCTTTATTGTAGGGTGGACATACTCTAATAAAATTGGAAATGTGCTGGATTCTATTAAGCCTATTACTAAGGACAATGTTACAATCTATGGTATGCATTCCCTCTCTCTAAATGTGTCTTCAATCTTCCTTGTAAATTTACTTATTAACAATTATGCATATGAGGCAACCTTCCTATCCTCTTTCCGCATCTTTTGTGATGCATGTCGACATTGTCCCAGGGAAGGAGTGGTCTTACCATCCATTGGAAAGTAAGATTTAGGGTTGGTGATATTTGTAGAATTTACATGTTCATTACGTACAATGACCATTGTTAATTTAGTAATTTATCATTGTAAAGAATTATGTTATAAGAAACAATGATTAGCTGCAATATTTAAGCTAAAAATCATTTCAAAGGCATTTAATGTTGTCCAATCCCACCTAGCAATTTGTAACTGCCCACCCCTTCTTAATTTATTTCTTTCTACCCTCTTAATATTTCTAGCAATCCACTTGCATATGAAATTGACTTATTTATAGTAAATAACTATAGTTAGCATACTATGTATAATAGATGTCTTTGTCGTTTCCTCCCCACACAGAGGAAACTGTCCATAACTTCTGCATTTGATTTGGGAACTTTTGTTACAACGATGACTTAGAGAATTGCTTGGCTTGCATTCATAGGGTGTATTTGCTACTCACAGGGTAAGTGATGGTAAACTGACCATAACTTCTGCATTTGATTTGGGAACTTTTGTTAAAAAGATGACTTAGAGAATTTCTAGGTTTGCATTGTAGGGTGTATTTGCTGCTCACAGGGTAGGTAATGGTTATTTTGATTGGTATAAGTCCGAGCAAATTCAGTTAATAGGTGTTGAAAACTGGGAATGGTAGCCTCATGATGAGTTATAAAAACCTCCTCAACTGATTTCATACAACTTCAGTATGCTCATATATGAATGACAACATTGTGGATGTCAAGTTGAGCTAGAAGATTGAGGATAGACACGTTAGCTCTTACTTCTTAGAGAGTAGTGTAAGGACTGTTTTAAGTCCGAGTATCTATTGTGCCCTTGAACTAGAAGGTAAAAATTCCTTTTTAGTAACAAATTTGTCCTCAAGCATGCCATCAAGCTTTTCAATCCTTTTTGATGCTTCCACCTCCACTCGTGCTTGTGTTTCTGTTGCCATTGACCATTCCAATATTTCCCTCTCAAAATCAACAATCTGCTCCATGATAAATATGGCCTCAGATCCTCCGTAATCCAATCAGATTATAGATGGATGTCATCCAAGTTAATCATACTATGAGTCTCCTTACTTTCAATCTTTTTGATGCAAAAGACGAAGATTGTATTGCACAAAAACGGTACCGTTGAGGTGCATTTGGATGAACTTGTTGTGCTTTTTCATGTGAATGGCCTCAAACATGCTCTAATTGTGCTTACAACACAAAATACGGATGATTAGGCCATGAAGATTTGGCATTTTTGCATCATAATCTTCCCACCACAAACTGCAAAGAGGACATTTATAACTTTATAAGTAAACTATAATTGCAGTTATTGAAGAAGCTTAGTATCTACAAGGTTACAATTGAAGGACTCAAAATTTATTTACTTGGATGTTGTGTCAGTCTCCTTTGAATGAATAGAGGTGATGAAAACAACTTTTCTTGCACCATTGTAATCTGTAACTCATCAAGAATTGTGTTTCTAAATTTTTTGTTGAGCATCATCCTCTCTATACATGCGTTGAGGCCATCCATAACCTCCTCATCAAGATTAAAGGAATTGGAGAAGAAAAAAAAGAAGTTCAAGTGTTAGTGGAGTTGTTGCTTCTACTTCCAATCAATTATGTGCCAAAGGGGACTTTATTTTCTTTTATTTTTTCTATTGTAATGTTGGATGGCCTTCTTGGCCTTGCCCATGGCCTCAACCCATTAGATTTTATTACTCCATCCACTACGGATAAAACCCTAACGAAAAATAGTCTGAAATTTTAAAATTAAAATTAATTGAAATTTGAATGATAGTAAGTGACAACAAATAAAAAGTAAATGTTTAATCTAAGAATATGTAATAAGTTTCACAAACTTACAAAGTAATGGAGTTTATTACTTAATAAGTTTGTGATTCTTAAGATTAAAGTTATCTTGAGGATCTTATTTGTGCTCTTGGTAAACACATAATCAAAAGTGGCCTTCACGACCATTTTCCATTGAGATTTCTTGGAATATGGAGATTCCAACTATCGAGTGGCTACAAACATTAGCTCAAGAGATGTTAGTGAGGTTGCAATGTTTTGTAATGTGGTAGTTAGTGAATCATGTGACTCTTAATCACACAAGCTCTTTTCCTTTGGTGTGCTCTATTACGAAGTTAAGCAGTTGCGGGTGATTGTAGACGTATTTTGTGATGTTTCTACCTTCTTCAACCATTGGTTTCATCGATCCTTATGTCCTCACTTAGGAGATCAATGCAATGGGCAGCACAAGTTTTCCAAAAATCAATAGGGTCCCTCTCATCAAAAAGTCTCTTTGTTGTATGTGTTGTTGTATTGTTGGTCACAACTTGAAGGACATTCTCGAGACACACTTCAGCCTTTGGACAACATTCTCCACCTATTAGATAGAACACTACAACTCTTTTTGCACATTTTCTTTTTTGATCTACTATTACCTTCATATTTTTCATGGCTTCCTCCAACGAATGCCCACTCAAATTATGCAAACTAGGTGCCTTATACTGTAGCCCTTTTTGAACATTTTCTTTTTTGATCTACTATTGCCTCCATTTTTTTCATGACTTCCTCAAATCATGCAAACTAGTTGCCTTTTCCCAGCAATAGTCAATGCATTGAGCAGCGACTCCCGATATGGGCTTCTCTCCACAGGGAATGGTATGTTGTTATGATACCAAAAATTTGTGGCAGCCACCCTCACCTCATGTTTCTCTTGGTTCAACATTGTACCTTTGAGCCAAGGTTGCACACCAAGAGTATTTCGAGGAACAAAGAAACCCGATGAACACAACTAGTTAGAACTCCTTGTAGTGGATGAGCACTACATCCATGGACCAAGACAAGAACGTACTAATTCAATATCTAAATTAGGGGAATTCATCACAGATGCATTTGTCTTATTCTTTTCTATTATTTTCTGAATTTCTCCTAATATATAGAAAGGAGAGCATTCATCTCACATTAACTTTAGGTTCATTCTCAAACACAAATCTTGGCTAGTTATTTGTGCAAGGTGGTATTTGAGGTGATTGATTCCTGCTTTCATATGAGAACTACAATTGTTGTATATCACCATTCCTGACTTTGTATCTGATTTGCCATGCTTTCAAGTGTGGCCCTTGGACTTGCTACTATTATGGCTAGTTGAGATGGTATTCCCGATATTAGAGCAAAGTTGCACACCCTAGCAAAACAAAACTTTTCAACTTAAAATTTTTTGAACACTAGCAAAGAGAGAAGAAAATTGAGAAAAACAAAAAAAAAAAACTTTGGAATACTAGAATATAATTAAATTGGAAGAAAAATTTCAAAAACTTAAATCAAAAGTTGTAACCACAGGAAATGAAAATCTAAAAAATAGAACTAGAACTAGAGCTAGGTAAATTAAATGTTGTGTAAATTGTAATTACTCATAGTGTAATGTCCCCTTCTAACAAGCCAAAATTTTCGCAACCTTGCAAACAATTTCAACTTGTAAAGAGCACATTAGTATTCTATTTTCCTTTAATGCTTAACTGTAACCATATATTATTACTTTCATAACAATATGTTTTTCTTTTTATACTTCATGATTTACCTTGGATGAGATAACCTTAACTTGTAAGCCTATTATTAATCACTCCTTCCACCTCATGGGAGAAGATACTTTAGGATGTAATGTCACCCCAATCCTCATGGGTCCATCATTATTCCTTTGATTATTACATCAAAGGCCTAATCCTTAGATTCTCCAATCGAAGGCCTATTATTCCTTGGTTCGTCAACCACGACCTATTATTCCTTGGTTCTCCAGCCAAGGCATATTATTCCTTGGTTCTCTAGCCAAGGCCTATTATTCCTTCAATACTAGATTGAAGGCTTATTGGCTTCCTTGATTCGTCAATCAAGGCCTATGATTTACCCCATGATTTGGTCAATTACATTCCTCGTTATCCACCCCATCTCTATGGTTAGGTTGATTAATACTAAGGCCTATTATCTATCCCTCGGATAATCATGCCTTTTACAAATCCATTTCATATTCATAACTATAAACTTATAAACTTCTTGTACTCATTATCTTATTTAAACAAGATTCAAGCATTTATGTAGGACATCTATTAGTCTCATATTTATTTGAGTTCATAAGACCTCTGCCTTTATATCTCATTTATAATGGATCATCTTTTCTTACTTATATGCAGTTCTAAGACTAATCTTAGATTGTTATTTTCATACATAAACATATATATATTAGATCCTTCTTAATAAGCTTATCATTTATTTTTACCAATTATAGATTGAACAAATTAAATATAAATACTTACTTACCTGCTGTAGCTTTACCTCGGATTTCTTACTTATTGCTACCGTCTTCTTTCTGTTTTCCAATGTTTTCCTTGCTCGATGGAATGACTAATATAATTTTTATTGTATTGCTGCTGTTGTTTATATATTATATAATATATACTTTCACACCCTTTTTTCCCATCATACCCCCTTATGCCCTTTTATATATTTCCAAGGGTTTACCATGGGTAAAAGGATATACCCTTTCCAACGGTTGCGGTTTTAATTTAGTTAACAATGATACATATTAATAATGTTTGTCTTTTTTATTTATTATTTATTAAGGTGATCCTGGTGTCAACCAACTTAATCACTGCACTTATAAATATCCTCCTTCCTTACATATTAAGTAGTGATCGGCCTCCCCTTAACCTTTTTAAAGTATATTATTTATATAATATATATAGTATAAATAAATACATTTATTATTAAGTATGGGAGCTCTTTTATCTTATTTTCATTCACAAGCATATATCGTGGGATAATGTTTTTGTCTTATTAGACTTTTATCTTTATATGATTTTATTTTGAATTTGACCTTTTGTTTAACCGTATTACTTTGCCTTATTCCAAATTACTTTACTTTCTAGCTTTAATGGATAAGACACTTCATTAATAGTTGTAATATTTATTTTTATATATAATAATATATCTTATTAATTATTCACATAAATATTATATTAAAATATTTATATTTATAATATATCTAGTTAATTAAATATATATATTTTATAATATTTAAATATTTATATTTATAAGATATTTAATTATATTAAATTAATAATATTATTTATTAAATAATACATATTAATAGTATATTTTAAATAAATATATTATATTTTAATTATATTAGTTTATATAAGGCTAATTTATTATTTAAATAAATAATTCAATTATAAATCATTAGTATAGGGACATGACACATAGGTGAAAGATGCAAGGGAGGAAATGCATTTGAAATAGACCAAGTTTGGTTTGTAGAGGTCAAACCAAGAATGACAAAATTTTGTCCTCAAGTTTGTCTTCATTAATAGTTAAGTGTGTGTAAATGTAATGTTACTAATGTGGCTTGATGCACCATAAAATGGGATGTTCTATCTAAGTAATAAACAAATATTATGAATGTAATAATCATTTGGTTTGAAGTTGGATCGTGCAAGGACTTGGACACATTGCTTTCTTGACTTAAAAAAGGTGGATAGACACGGATCATTCTGCCTACCATTTACTCTCTTCACGGAGGACATCATTTCTTGCTTCCTTATTTAAAGAATGGTGAACTTGATACTATAGGAGAAATTCGGAGAAACAAGAATTTGATGTCTCAAAAAAGGATTTTGCGGTTTTAAAAGCACACAAATTGCCAATTTGTTTTAGCTTGAAATTCATCCTTAGAGTCCTTACATAAACAAATGCCCTCACACGAAAAAAGAGTGCATTTGTTGACAATATTATCGTCTCTAACATTACATGAAGCATGCTTGAGGCACTTTCGTTGTTAGTTCAATATAAAAAGAGAATTTGTTATTGAACTTGCTCATGTTTCCCTCATATAAGTAGTAATTGTTGTTTAAGTATCTCAAGAAGTTAATACAGTCCTCATAATTTGTAATGTGACACACACCCTCACATACATGGTGGTGAAGAAGATGTGTTGTAGTGAACAAGAAATCAAGAGTATAATGTTAAATAATTAGACAAATAAACAACATATAAATTTAGCACACATAGACAAAAGGTTTAACATGGTTCGCCAATGTGGCTACATCCATGGGAAAGCAGGGCAATATTATTATTATCATTCACAGCAGCATACATAAGGTTTTTACCTCATATATATACAATAGTCTTCAAGAGAAGAAGAGACAAAGCAGGGAATATGAAATGAACAGTTGGATTTCACATCCAACAATCTCCCACTTGAAGTCCGATCCATGCTGCGACTTCACATATGAACATTCTCCCACTTGAAATCTGCTTTCCATGGCCTATTGTCTCATAAAAGTAATAAATAGGCCTCCATAGCTGGAATAGCAACCACAACTAGTTGCTAATCACATCCAACTAACCATACAACATTAGTAAACTCAAGCCAACAACATATCCAACCCATATATTGCAGCTCTTATCCGTGTATAATCCATTGTCTTGCTCAAAACATTGTCATCTTCCAGGATAACAAAACACACCAAAAAACCAATGATGTGCAAAAAATTTGAAGACCCACTGCAGTCCAATGAAAAACACACATACAACCTAGAACTTATGATGCATGAGCAATGTCAACCAAAACAACCCAAGTCTACCAATTAGCGCTTGCATAAAAAAGTGTGGCAAATAATCAAATCATGTAATACCAAGAACAACCATAATGATCTGCAAACTGGAACCATCCTACTACAAAGTAGAGCATACTTCCACAAACAATTTTCTGCTCACTTCTCTCACCTTTGATCTCACTTGTCGCAAGTCCTCCATATTTCAAATGATATGCATTAAAAGACCACATACTGCTGTTAAACAATAAAGTATAACAGCAGTAGATGACCACAAACCAGTGATCATACTAGATGAATAAGAAACTCTAGGAAGAAACATAATGCCATAAGAGAAGTTGTAAACTGTATCACATCCTTCTGCCAACACTACCAAATGCTAGGCTGTGCCAAGTATGATCTCCTTTACCACCCCAAATAAAAAAGCATTAACAACACCCAACCAACATGGATGTAAGCCTCTCTAACCAAGGAAGATCAAACTCAAATCATTCCAAAACTAGGAACCAGCCCAATCAACATCTCCTAAACTCATATAGACAAGGAGATAACCATGCCAACATCCCTCAAATGAACCCTCCAGAACCAATAACGATAGCTCAAGGTCCATAACCATGAGAAGATAAAGCATAAAGAGAAAAACATCTAAAAATAGAATGGGCAATACCTATTTGAAGATAACCCGCCGAGTAGACCAAGAGTGGGGAAGAGAATGCTCCTTCAGGATACACCAAGTCACAATGACTCTCTCCAAGAACAATATCCTCTAGGTCCATAATGAACTCACGTCCATAACCCGGTGTAGGCTCCTCGGTCTTCTTGCTGAAATTGTCTCAACAAATGTTCTCTAATCCCAAAGAGAACTCCAGCCTCACCCAAGGTCTCCAAGTATCCAAAAGTACCTCCATGATCAATCCATGCTAAGCTCCAAAAAACAACATTGCACCATCATGAAACTCTCCAAGCAAATGACCAAAGTACTCAATACCAAGAGCACCAACAAGACCACTGTCAAAACTCCCACTGCACGTCTGCATAACCTGGGAACACAACATGACACCGTGATCTAACATCTCCACAAAGGAAGATCGCATGCTCCAAAGAGCATACCCTATATCAAGAGAACTAGTATCATGCCAACACTCTAGTCCATCATGGCACAATAACAAACATCCAGTAAACAAGGACCATCATCTCTAATCACATGAAGATAACCATCTCCTGACAACAACGGAACTCTCACTACCAAGAGCTCCCACTAAAACTTGATACTGATCTATCCATGGTATCATGATAAGCATGCTACAAGTCCAGCTAGTCACTCTAATCATCCATCCTCTCATCTCAAGGCAGCAAACCAAAAAACTGTATCAACAGTGAAGAATCTCGTGGATATAGATAGTCCACATCTGAGTCATCCCACTGCAATTAATGGGTTGCGCATACCCATTAACTACATAACTCGAAGATCCAAAGAAGCATGCAAACTGGGATATCAAAGAGGATAATTTCTAGACTTAAAGGTTCAAACACCAGATCCACGTCAGATCCGATTTACCAATCTACAATGAGTATCGCATAGACCTCATAAACAAAATGTATAAAATGATACCATAAGCAAGTGTTATAGAAAGATACCAACGACTCCACACTCAAAAGGCTGCAAAATACCTCCTCAAACCATGGACAAAGCATACATGCAAACCTGCAACTATCTTGCTACCAGAAATACCTTTGGGGATTCATTATCTAGAAAAATAGTTTATTAGCAGATCTACAAAACCACAAGTTTTGATTAACCATGTAAAACTTGCAAAACCATATGTTATGCAAATCCATGTCCACTTATCATTTGAAAAACCACGAATAGCTAGATTTGCTCCATACCCTGCAGAATTTAGAGCCAATTCCAGCACCTCCTCATGGGCTTCGAGAAACTCCCATTGGTACAATTTCAGCTTCGCCTTCTTTCCTCCATTCAACTACTTTACCGTCAATCTGTTCTCTAACTTCAGCATGGATTTCTCCTGTATCCCCTATAAAGAGGGCTAGAAACCCTTTGTGTCCTACTATTGATAGACATCAATTTCATGTAGTGTAATAGAATGCACCACCTCCTTGCACTTCTCTTTTGAATCACTTACATGAGTAGATCCTTTCCATTATCATGCTCATGGATAGTCTGCATGAAAACCTGGTTACTTGCATCCAACGTCATTGTATCACTGGCATCTCTATACACAACTTCCGAACTCTGTTCTCTATTAAAATCACTGATGACATCTTGGTAACCGCATGCATGGTTGAGGTTTAACTCATCTATTGAATCCTGTACCTGTCTGCAAAATATGAATTCATTCCTTGAGGTTTGCTTACAGCCAACAAAGTTCTCTGCACAATGGCACCTATGTATCTATTTACAAGATCACAATCCCAACAATTCTTGTCAAGCACAAAATGCATGTGACAAAGAATCCTTGCATTCTTCATGGAAATATGCTAATGCCCGTGCTGTCCCTAGTGCAATATGATAGCGTGTATTCCAGCCCAGAATATTCTGTTGCTTTTTAAACAAGAATGTATTCAAAGACCCATTGGGCATATAATCATAGACCAACAATCTCCGGTCACCCTCAGAGCAAAAGCCTCTAAGCCGAACAAGATTCACATGCTGAATGGTACCAATGGTGCTGACCTTCATCCTAAACTGCTTCTCTCCACCTTCTGGCCTCTCCAATTTTGGTGCAGAAGTACCCCGTCATCAAGATAATTCTTCAGCTAAAGGGGATTAATAGGTTGTCATGTTTTAGGCATTATAATAAGGTCTGTTTGACCATACATGTCATTGTCATTGTAATCAGTAATTCGATTTCTGTTTGTAAGTCCCAAGGGACACCTGTCAATTTGTCATGATAGGTTGTTGAGATTGTTAGTTAGTTATGTCTCCTAGCCGCTTGGAACTCTCTTCCAGCCGCTGGGAATCATATCAGTACCACTGTTAGCAAGCTGATAAATAGCTCAGCTTAGATCAATTGGAGACAGAAGGAGTTGATTTTTGGTTTTAGGAGAGATAGATCACAACAGCAATTGTGCACTGTAATCACTCAGTTGTAATTGCTTGTGAGAAGCATAATAAAAGAGTTCCTGTTTGCATTCGATTTGCTTTGTTTAATCGATTTGTGGGTTTGCAGCGGAGATGGATTTTTTCCCATTCCACCGGTTGATTACTCTGTAATCGGTGGAATGGCTGTATATATTAGATTAGGTTGTCTATTTTGTTTCTGTGCATTTTATTTCGCAGGATCGGGTTTTACAGCACGCTGAATAGTTCCTAGCATCTGCATGTGCTAGGTTATAGAGGTTTAAAATTTGTGTTAGTTTATCAGAGACAGCGGGCTGTTTCGGCGTGAAATTCGTCATCGGGCGAAGGGTGTCGGATTTTGCCGATAATCGAAATCGGGCTAAGGCTCTTTTGTCTGAACCAGTTTCAAAGGGTTTGGTAATTTCCATCGGCGAATTTTGAAGTATTAAATTTCTTGTGTTTGAACCATTCTTCAATGGTTCAATGGTTCCATAAGCTAGCAGCTGAAAACGAAGAGACAGCAAGCAACCCCGCTATCGGCTCCAACAAAAGTATTGAGTCGGCGGAAATCGGCATGGATAGTTTGACGAAGAAACCCTTTTGGCTGAACCTTTGAACCGGTTCAACGGTTCAACCGACCGTTGGGTTCAAAGGTTCCATGAAGTGACGAAGATCGCAGAGTGTTGACGATCGTTGAACCACCGATTTAACCGGTTCAATGGTTCAACAACGGGCGTCGGTTCAACGGTTCGAAGAACCGTAGGTTCAATGGTTCAGTCGAACACTGCTTTGGTGGAGGTCGCGGCTTCATGTCTGTCGACAGAGATAAGAGAAAACAATAAAACATTAAGTACAGTGGTTCAGAGGTTCAACCACAGCAACAGCGCTGTGTTTTAAGCAGTCTCTATTAGTCCGCAGTTTTAACGGGTTTCCACCAATTCTACCGCTCGTGTCGGCTGCGTTTGAGGTTGGTCTGCTAATCGCTCCCCATCAAATTTCTTGACTGTGATAGGGATTGAACCAGAAAGGACACCCTTGTAAACAAACCCAAACCCTCCAGATCCTAGCTTCTCAGAAAAATTTCTCATGGCAATCTGGAGGTCCTAGTAGGTAAACATGTTCTGAGTAGTTCCATGGAAACTCTCCACAGTATCCTCCGCCTTTTTCCATCGTTTCCAACACAGAAAATTCAGGACCACAATTATAGAGACATTTGTTGAGACATAACAGGCGCCCAAGCATACGGTTCAGACATTTGTTTGCGTTGGAGTTCAATGACGTGAATGAAAGAAATGAATGGCGCTACTCAAATGTTTGGTGTCAATATTAACTTCATTTCAAAACCTGAGATCTTATCATGGTTGGAACTTTCAAACATGTAGGTAACTGTATCACCTCTATCGTTGGCCTTTGCTCTGTCCTTTTCCTTTTCTCATATCATTGTGGTAATTCTTTTGCAACCGACTTTATTAAACCGTCAATTGCCCATTTTGACGCACAGTAAGGAGAAACCTCTCCAGCAGCAGATGGACCCCATCCTGATGACAAATTCACTACTATCCCTCTTTTCTTTGCTATCATATGAGGTAGAAAATGACGAAGTATGTTCGCTGTACCCTTCAAATTGATATCTATGACTGAATCAAATTCTTCTGCAGGGATACCCCATAGCTTACCATTTTTTTTAGTGATGTTTGGCGTTCCATCTCCTCATGTTTAGCCTCGGTCTTCATGGCTTTGATATTCAAGGCTTTTCTTTTGGGCATTATGTCAAACAGTCCGCGTGCCACCTCTGCGGCGTTCCATATTCTTCAGCTGCAGCCTCTCTGCACCTCCATTTTATCGTCAACAATCTCCATTGGGGAATTTCTTCATATTCTTCCACTATTCTTCACCTCACTTCACTTTCACCCTTCCATTTCCGCCTTGCAGGCTGTGGGTTCGAGACTCACGAACGAGGAGGAATACGACCCTTTAGCAAGAACTTCCTCCCGTGGCCGCGCCAGTCCGAAGGGGTTAGACCTGGCCAGCTCTGGAGCACCATCATCAACAACTGGGCTCAAAACAGGTTCAGATGCAGTTCTCGGATTCAAAATAATCCGGGGCCTCTCAGACCGATCATCACTAAAAGACTCCTCCGATTTTTTTTGCGGTCAGAATCCAATCGAGTGTCTCTGTAGCTAGCACCAAATCCCTTTGCTCAATCTGCTCTCCTGGGATCTCACAAGCTCTGATACCAATTGTTAAATAATTAGACAAATAAACAGCATATAAATTTAGCACACATAGACAAAAGGTTTAACCTGGGTCGCCAATGTGACTACATCTACGGGAAAGCAGGGCAATAGTATTATTATCGTTCACAGCAGCATACATAAGGTTTTTTCCTCATATATATACAATATTCTTCAAGAGAAGACACACAGACAAAGCAGGGAATATGAAATGAACAGTCGACTTCACATCCAACATATAATCCATTTGAATCACTTCAGTCCAAGAGTTTGCCATCACGCACAAATTTCTCTAACAAAGAGGCATCTACACACTTTCCAAAATGTGTTATGGATTAACCTAGTACTCTCTAGAATGCTTTGTAGGTTTATTGTGTGCTACATGTGTATGCTATTTTTTAAAAATAATTTCTATTCAACGATTGTGCATCAATGTTACTTCTTACTCTCTGATTGTCTCATTACAAAGTTATTCTGGACACTCTTTTCCATTTCTTGTACATCTTTGACCACTGCTTGTTTGCTTTTTGGGCTTCAATTATGCATCTTCTCATTAAAATGTCCTTAGTAAGGGTTGGAAAACGTCAATTTATACACACTTGCGATAAAGCACAGTAGAGTTTAAATTTTTCTTATTTTTGTAGGAGTTCCATACAGTGAGCATTCAAGCTTCCTAGAACTTCAAGAATTTGTTCAGGTAAAGCTTACTTTAACAAGTTGATATATTTTTATTTGGGCTATCATTTTAACTGAAGCTGTTTTTGATGTTTCTTTTACTATTTTCTTTCAGTTTTTGCGACCGAATAAGATCATTCCAACTGTTAACGTTGGTAGTTCAACTCAACGCGATACGATGCAGTCATTTTTTCGACAATGGTTATCAAGATAGATATACATTGAAACAAACACGTGGTTAAAATGAGAAGTTGTTTCTTGTTGCATTCTATTTAATCACACCCAAGATTTTTGGGGAACTATTTAAAATTAACTTGTGCTGAACTTTGGTATAACTGCAATCTTGAAATCATAAATGATGTGACAATAAAAGAATGACCGAGCTTGTCTTGGCAAGTAGAAGAGTAAGAGTGATCTCATGTCTGTATTTAATCACTTAGGATTTTACACACTTTGAGAATATACAATAAAGTTACTGAATAAGTTTATAGGAAAATGACATTCATGTATAATGAATGTAATGTTTAAATATTACAATAGGCCATGCTTATATAGATAGGCATAAAAATTGGGATCATATGTAATTGCCCGATAGCTTAGAAGCTTGCAATTTGATATTAGATTGTTTTATAAATTACTAAGTGTAATATTTACATTATGGTTTTAAAATATAGATATCAAATTTATATAATGTTTTGAGAAATTGACACTCAATTTTATAGTTTGATTTTAAATTTCTGTATAAAATGGACATCTACTTTTCATAATTTAACTATTAACATTTGACTTTTTAAAACATTAATTTAAAAAAAAAAAAAAACTTTCAAAGAGAAATTTCTCACTATTAACATAATAAATAACATTAATTGTTTTTAATAATTAAAATTATTAACAATGTTTTTGATTAGATCAGCTAGAAAAGAGGGTCTAGGACCTTGTATAGAGCAGCCCCCAGGGCAAAACAAGGCAAAACGAGCTAGAAACAACACATCAACGACACACATGCAAAACAATTGTAATAAGGCAATGAGGAACAACTAAGCAAAAGAAGAACTTGATCAAGTAGGACGAACACCCTTGGCTCGAGAGTGGGTTAGGAAAACATGTTTAGGAAGAGCCAGCTTCCTACGGTTAACAACAGTCCATAAGATATCATCCTCTCCAACAACAAAAGTGGGAGAAGGCGGAGAAATATTCGCACAATCCTTTGAAGGGGAGGGAGAAGGTGGAGAGGAAGCACCATTCCCCACAGCAGCAGCCCTCGTAGGAGTAGTAGGCACCCCAGTAGTAGCCGAAGAGGACGTCTCGGCGGCAGAGATTGAAGTTGAAGATGACAAGACTGAAGAAGAAGCAGGAACAGAGCCAGAAGAAATCTTGCTCGAGGCTAGAGGAGTTGACAATTGAGCAGAGGAATGATC
Source organism: Cunninghamia lanceolata (assembly GCA_027924645.1). Classification (NCBI taxonomy): domain Eukaryota; kingdom Viridiplantae; phylum Streptophyta; class Pinopsida; order Cupressales; family Cupressaceae; genus Cunninghamia; species Cunninghamia lanceolata. The sequence continues at coordinate 21,774,923 of BSBN01000627.1, forward strand.
TGAAGAGTCCAGAGAAAGTGAGGGAGCTGAAGCAGCAGCCACCTCTCTAGGAGCAGTCCCAACAGGAAGCTCATCCTCATTAGAGGATGTATCCTCTTGAGAGGAACAATCCTCCCGAGATTCACCAATAGTCAAGTGCATCGGGCGAGCATTTTTCCACCAAGTAGTGGCGCCCTTGCGGCGTGTGAGGGGACAACCAGAGGCCAAATGTTTTGTAGCAAAACATCTTCTACATCTAAAAGGGATGCCCTCGTAGTCTAATAGTTGTTTCCAGGGCCTATCCCCTACCGTCAAAACCACATCTCCATGAAGAGGTTTAGAGATGTCAATATCCATAAGGATGCGGGCTATCGTGGGATGCCCAATGAAGGATGTAGTAGAATCCACCTTGAGGAAATGACCAATAGCATTGCCAATGCCCTCGTAGCAAGAATCCTCCCAAAATTGGAGAGGGAGATTTGGGAGACGGACCCAAATGGGTCTGATGTTAAGAAGCTCTACAAGGGGGTTAAATGATAGAGTCTAGGGTTTGATAGAAAGAGAATGTTCTTGCCATAACCAGACCTTGCCATTGAGAACTAAGTCTCTTTGCTCCGGAGAAGCAAAAACCACAATAAAGAACCCTCTTGCACAAGGAAACAACTCAATCTTACCTTCAACAAGCAGCTTCCATGACTCCAAGACCCAGGAATTTGGGCAAAAAGGGCCAAAGCCCATTAAATCTACATATCACACCATTATTGCGATAGTAGTCCTCATTTTCTATGACCTCAGGGCCACACAACACAACAAGAGACTCTCGGGCACAAGGGATAGGCCGAGAGCCAAGTTGAGGTGAGCGAGGCCGAGCCCCAGAGCCAGCTACAATAGCAGAAAAGGATTTCTTTAGGCCCCCAGGAACCCTGAGGCCCGCAACAGGCACCCCGCTATCACCATTCCCTACAGCGTTGCCACCGGTCACTGCATCCTCTTTGTCCGTCGCATCAGCCAGTAGCTCGAAGCCCACACCTTGACCCAGAGGATCACGGCCAGCGATATGAGCAACCACAACTGCAGCAGGCCTCTCCCCGCCCGTTGAAGGCACAGACCCGCACGCCGGCAAACTCCCGCTCTCAGGGGCAATAGAAATCTTCGTATCCACGTGAAAAGCAATTGGGATCCCTAATTGAGTACATTTCCCACCCCCTCCGTTCAGACCAGAGAGCGGCAAACTGTTCACGCCCCCTCCATTCAAAACATGGAGCAGCTGCTTGAGTGGGAACGCTATTTGAATTCATCGCTATTTTAAAACTTACCAGGAGGTTTGAATTTGGGTTGTTGACTCTACAGGCTGAAGCCCCACCATTTCACAACAGAGTCTCCCCTCTTGGAGGGTAAGCAACCTCAATTTTTTACACGGTAGAGGGTGACCCCGTGGGGTTTGAACCTTGGTCGTAACAATGTTGAATATGAATTGTTTTAGAATTAAAATATGGCAATGTTATATCTTGCAAGTTTTCTTTGCACTTTGATTTGTCCGTTAGTATAATCTCAGATATTATATTTTATGAATGTGTGTTAAGTTGACTTCGACATTTATAAGGGAAGATGTGATGGAAAAGTGCAGAAGTAATACATAATTCAAATTTGTTTAGCTAGTGTGAGTTCTAATGAACAATATTATAAAGGTGCAAAGACTATTTTCTCCAATTGATTGTATTTTTGGACATTTATAGCCTATCTATTGTTATACATATTTTGGCTAATTTTTTAATACAATAATAAAATAATAATTAATATATGAATATTCTCTATAAAAAATTATTGGGTAAAGTAATGTTTGGATATTTTTAAAAGACAATTACAATACAATTGTAATGTGAACATTTTTTTTACAAGTATCCATACATTAAATTAGCAACTTCAATATAAATGTAATAATTTTTTAATATTATTTTTTTTATAATCTTTTATTGAATATTTTTAATTCAACTTTCAATATGGTATGGGTTAGTAATATTTATGAAATTGATAAATATAAAATTATTTGTATATGAAGGTTAAGAATATGTATATATTATTATTAATTTTTAATAGTAGTTAAAAGTGTTGTGGTTAATTGGTAGGTTCACTTTGGTTGCATGTTGGATATTAAGGCTCAATTTTTTCTAAGGATATCTTAGTGTTAGAGGGTATGATGGAATGTTATTCTTGCTGTAGTGGTAGTGTGTGATAGGTCTTTAGGAGGATTGGAGGAGGAAAAATTAGTTGTCTTGCAAGAGGCGATAGAAGGAGAAAGTGTTCAAGCTATAGGAGTGAAGGATGAAGACAAAAGTGGATGCCTTGCAGGTAAAGAAAGGAGGTAAATTGTTCAAGTTGTAAGAACTAAAGTAAGAGATATGTAAGTCTAGAGGTATCCCCTTTGAAAAAGCATTGCATAAAAGTGGTAACACCACTAATTATAAGGGGTAAAGGTCTTTTTACCAACCCTTACTATATAATCTAAAATAAAATAAACTATAATAATGAAAATTTGATTGAAGTTTGTTGCCATCATTTTTTTGATTAAAGGTAAGGAGGTTTTTAAAAGGGCCTCAACCCTTTTACAAACATGGTAATAGAACACCAATAACCAAGAAACAACAAGAAACACAATCCAAACCAAAACCACATCGAGGAATAGGTCAGAATAGAAAGTCACAGTGGCTTGAAACCAAATTGTTCCAATGAACATTGAACTTTCCCTTTGAAACCCTCCAAAGAGATTCTGGGACTATTTTGAATCCATTCAAAACCATCGACAATTGCGATTGATTGATCATGATTCATGCTTGAACTACTAGGTGAGGGCTGGCGGCCGGTAGGATCTATTTGATGTTGCTTGCTTCTCTTCATGTTGCCAAGACCTTGAAAACACTCACCCACTGAGGGGGGATTGTTGAGGACAACCTTCATCGTGTCCATGACCTAAGTTTTGCCATGCACCGATGGATGCTTCTTTCCCTTTTGTTGCGATTGCCTATTACTTCGGCAACAAGAAGTGGAATGACCAACCATACGATAACTTCCTCAAACAATTGCGGACTCCTCAAAAACAATATGTTGCTCCCACTTACCTACTTTGGAGCACAGGGTAAAAGAGGATGGGAAAGTCTTTCCTACCTTCGCATACACAAAATCTAGCAAACATTGGTGGTAAGAGGATCAAAGATAATGAGCCGGCCAAGTTCTCCTCCCAATTTTCCACTGGAAGTCTTATCCACACTGAAACTTTGTTGAAGCTTTCCATTTGGATTGAAGCTTGGAGCCCACTTCTGTAGGAACAACACAGATATGCCCATGAACCTTGGACCACCCATTTGAGCTTTTACATAATCTTCGTTCAGGGAGAAACCATTTGGCATGGCAACAATCTCCACTAGGCCACAATGAGACCACGTTCCATTTGCACATCTCTTGAAGGCGTCAATGTTAAGGTCTTATGCCTAAAGATCTACCAACGAGAGTTTTTGCAGCGCAAGACAACTCTATCAACAACTGCATCGGGAACAAGAAACTAGTTAACACCTGCTCGCCCAACATGGTCGAAAGTCTGCAAAACATTCTGCAGTCTCGAACCATCACCATGCACGCCATTAGGTGAAGAAATCGTCACTCCCGTTCGAATGGAGGCATAAACAAAATCCATGTGGGATTTCTCAAGAATTTGGAGATGCTTCTCCTTACCTGTCGCGAGGGCAGGCGTTTCAGCACTAGCGCCCTGCAAGTAGGGGACACTTGACATAGCAGGCTGTCACCTTAGACAAGAACCCATAGGCGTTGCTTAGGATGGGCCTTGCACAAGGAATTTCCTCGGTAACCTAGTTGTCGAGACAAAGATAGACGTTTGCTCGTGGGTCTCCTCCAAGTGAGACCCCATGGCAGGGGGAGAGGAATGGTCTAGAGGCAATGCCCCCACAACACTGAGAGGATAGGAGGAGAGAACCCCTCATTATTTAATAAAAGAATATCAAATTTTTGATTTCTTTGTCATTTAAATTGTTAATTGAACTTTTGAAGGGCAAAATTGGATTAGTCCTTGTGAATTATTTTGTATAGGAAGTCCTTAATGAGTGTGATTTCTATCTAAGTTCAATATTTGTAACTTTTAACATAGAACTTGCTCACTATGATTGTAAGTACCACACATGCTCTTGTTTAAGAGTTCTCACTTGATATGAATGTTAAGAGAAATTGTTGTAAGATTTAATTAAAACTATCATTGATTCCAAGTTGAAAATTATTAAACTTTCAAGAGTTTGGATCATTGGCTTTCTTTATTAACGGATGTTGATCATTGAGTTTTGAGTAAAAAAATTAACTTCAATGGTGAAAAGATTGATAATGTTTGGTACGTTCTATAATTATTAGCTAATTGACTTTCTATTTATTAGATCACATATTTTGGGGTAGGAAATCTATTGAATTTATTCTTAATTCATTGGTGATAAGATTGCTTGATGTTGAATCAATTGTAGTTGTTGTAGGTGTAGTTGATTATAGTTCTTGTGTGTACACTTTTACATTTTGAGCATGAAGCTTCACCTAATGCAATTCCCACTCATTCAAATGAGTTGAGAAACTTTTGGCATGAGTGATTTGGCCATTTGAATTCTTGCTATCTTTAGCACTCAATAAGTAGAATATAGTCACTGGTCTATTATAGGTCTTTTTCATAGATGACATTTTCCAAGGTTGTCCTTGGAAAGCATTCAAAGCGTAGTGACATCTTAAGACTTTAAGCATCTTTTTCTTATGAAAGGTTTATAGATTTTCTTACTTCCATTGATGACTTTACCATAAAAACATGGGCTTCATTCATAGGCACAGGTGGTTTTTCAATTTTTTTTAATTAAAAACCTCAGTAGAAAAGAAATCTAGAAATTCTATTGGGGTGTGTAGGATAGATAATGGCTTCAAGTAGGCTAGTAGTGATTTTGAAAACTTTGTAACCAATATGGCATACATATGTACATTGTACCCAATAGTCCACAACAAAATGGAGTTTCTAAAAGGAAAAATCATAGTCTAAAAGAGATGGGAAATTGTATTATTCAATCTAGGTATGTGTTAATAGATTTGCGCAAAAGACATCAATTGTGCTAGCTACATTTAATACAACTCACTAAACAATACAAGGAAAGATTTCCTAGGAAGCTTGGAGTGGACAAATACCTCCAGTCAATCATCTTAGAGTTTGGGTGTAATGCTCAGGCATAAATTCCGGAGGGCAAACATAATGCAATGCAAAGTAAAGTAAGTGTTGCATTTTAAATGTATATTGTTTGAGATTTACACACACAAGTTGGTTATTACTAGAATTGTTCAATTTGATGAACAACTTCTTAATTGAAATTTCAACTCCTAACCCCTCTTAACAATAGAATTAGTTCCTCATCTCCTTCCAAAAGGTTAGACAAGATGCTAGTTCTTGTACAAGTGATCCAAATGAGACACACAAGACACAATCACTATTTCATGGTGACAACATGGTGTTATTTGCTACCAATTAAAATCTAGATGCCTTTAGATAGGTAAATGGTAAATTGGAGTGGAATACAATAATACATTTGAATGTTCTTATTTTATGAAGAATAGAACTTGGGAATTTGTCCTTCCAAAAGGAAGAAGGTTGGGTCAATGCAGATGAGCTTATTGTGTTGGAGTTATTACATCTTTAGTTTAGTATATAGTGTATTTTAGATAATAAATAAATTAGTAGATAAATATAACCATTATTAGTTTATAGTTGGGAGGTAGTTAGTAGTTTTGGGAAGTTACATGGGAAGAATAATGGCTTTACAAAGCCATATTGTATTGTAATGAAACTTCAAGTTGAAGTTGTGAGAATCCTGGTTGAATCCATTTATCAATACATTATTCTGTGTTTTAGATACTATTGTTCAACAATGATTTAATATGCATATTGATATTGTGCTCACCGTTTCAATATGGTATTAGAGCAATATTTGATCCTGTTTAGTGGAGGAGAAGATCATTAGTGCTGCATGTGGGAAGAACCAAACCAACATATGGGAGAATTTAACTTGTTAAGTATGCATTTGAAGCGTTTGTTTCTTTGTTCAACACATTCCTGTGAAGCGTTGAAGGTGGATTTCATGAGGCGTGATATAAAATAAAGGTGTGAAGATACACTTGTTGTGGAGTTATTTGTGTAGAATGATTCCTATAGCATTATAATTTTAAGCATGTGAAGAATCCCCAAGGCAATATCAAGAAGAAATGCATGAAATCAAACACAAAGAATCCTACAATGTGTAAAACACGCATGGAGATTGCATTCAAATGAAGAATGTCTGATGGCAACTGAGTAGAAAGAGCAGATAGAGAAGAAATCATAATGCCATTGAAGGATATTGAGATATTCACCAAATGGATTAAGTGAAAAGACCTTATAAATGTTTAAGGAAATGCAAATGGTGGATGTGAAGTCAAATGCTGTAGTCTATCAACACCCTCATTGTTTCACAAAGTGCAATAGACGACTATCAAATCGTGAGTTCATAGAAAGGCCATATTAGGGTTCTATATTCTTGTTCGAGGTGTGTTTAATATTTATTTCTAGCAAGATAATATTTTTGGAGAAATAAGGTTTATGGTATATTGGTGATACATGATTTTGTATAATATTGGAGATATTTTATTTTTCAAGGAAAAATAAGAAAGACAACGTATGGATGTAAAGTTTAAAAATAAGGGTCTTCATTGTAGACATAAGAATTTATGCATTTTTGTAATAGGAGAGATAAGGTTGTATTTTGTTTTTGAAGTTATTGTAAAAGGTGCATTATCGGTTGAATCCGACACCTAATGTCTTCCTATGGATTTTATTTTGCATTACATACAATTCTCAAAGAAACCAGACCTTTAAACTTTGACTACCTGGTGGCGCATGGTGTTTTAGATTATATTTTATTTGATGCTAAATGTCGCATGCGACATGAAAATGAAAACTTAAAAAGGGTTATGAAGCAGATGTTGAAGATAATGGAGAAAGAAAAAAATGAAAAAAATATTAAAAACTAAGCATACCTTTCCATTGGAGGTTGGAGGAGTTTTTGTCATCTCGAGCTAGCTTCTTGCTCAGAGATGATATTTTGCATGAGAAGCACCATCAATCTATGTCCCTTCATGGAGAAAGGGGGCTTGGCAATATTTGTGCACAGTGAAACCTTTGAAATAGGGTGGGGTTAGTATATTTGCACTTACTCAATCTGTGGATAGTATAATCTCTAAAATACTGTGGGATTGATGTATCTACATTGGTTTAGTTCCTTTTGTACACCAGAGGAGGGATTTGGTTCACATCACATTGGAGGAGAGATTTTGACACACTCAAAGGAAAGTTGTTCTCTCATTGTGCATGGAGGATGGGAATATTTATGTTCTCTCATGTTGTACAGAGGTTTTGCAAGTTTGATAGTCAGGCAATCTGTTGGTAGACTCAGTTTGGTGTTTCCTGGGTAAACGAGGAGAATTGGAGGTACTACATGTATGTGTACTTTCTCCTTTATCTCAAATTGATTATACATTCACTTCTCTTAGTGGAGTATCCTATATAGACTCACTTGTAGGTCACTCTTGAGAATCCATTATACTTCTCTTGTACATTCATTGTATTGTATCCTCTATTTTGGAATAGCAACCATATTGCATTTCCACAATTTTTAGTCATGCTTTTGCTATTGTGGCTAGTTCTTGTCATCAAGATGTTGGGAACGTTTGTCCCATCAAGAAATCTTACATGGTATTAGAGTGGTTGTTGATTCAAGACTTGCCACAAGTGAGGGGACCCATGCCTTCATACTGGTAAGGTCAAACCTTTGATAAATGACAACATATATTGCTAGGGGATTCCCCCCTAATTTGATGGTAGATCTTGCCACCAAGAATAGTGCTACACATTTGGATTCACAACTTTCTGGCTTTCTGGCCACTAAAACTTCTTCCTTGCATTAGCATTCTAGCATGTAGAAGAATATTCTAAAGATTTTGTCCATAAATTGGTTTTTGTCTCCTTTAAGGGGTTTCAAATCTTAAAAGAGTAGTTTTTGGTGTAGAAGGTGGTTTCATGATAAGATAATCATGATTTTGCAATCTAGAGGGAATATTTCTTCCATAAGGGTATATTTCATATTGGTATGTAGAAAAAGAGGGTTTGTTGATTTGATTGATAGTTTAATTAGATCCTCCTTTCACTACATACATTCAAGGACATTAAACCGAGTTGAATCACAACTTTTGCAAGAGGACTCAGCTACAAGTTTGGTGTCACTTGGAATGATAAGGACATTTGAAATTTGTTGATTAATTTGTTAAACCTTAGTTCGATTAAGCCTAAAACTCTAATTATACAAAATCGTAAACAAACAGACGAAAATTGACAAATGCTCGCATAGAAAGGTACTAAATGCAGATCAAATGCATACCAAATTTCAAATTTCAGAATGCGGAAACTTCAGGGTCAAAGAGTGGGCGTCCAAGACCAAGGCAGTGCTTTTTCTAAGGGCTTCGGGATATTTTTTGTTACAGACTGCAACCACTTCAGAGATTTTTGACACTGCAAAACTGGAGGTCAAAAGAGCCAGTGCCCTTGACCTTTTAGGGATATTTTTGGCCTTTTTTCTTCAGATCTAAATTCCTTATGCTCTGCACTGAATTCCTGCAACTCCTCTCCACAAGATCCGACACCTGTCACCGGTAATCACAAAAGAGGGGTTGGGGGTTGTGGTGTTTAGGAGCTTGCCTTAGTCAAGCCCCGGAATGGCATTCAAGCCTTCCAACACCATTGTTAGAGAGTGTGTGTCCTTATAGGATAGAGGCAAAAGCAATTGATATGATAAATGATTGAAAACACAAAGTAGATGTCACCTTAGTAGGTGTGAGCTCTCACTGGGAGATGAAGATCTTTCATGCCATGAGGAGATGGATTGATGAAGACAACCCTACAACAAACATGAACAAACACAACACACTATTGCTCTGCAACAGAATGAAAGCCTTGAGTATCCTTAGCACAAGATCACAAGTTCACATTATTCCTCTCTAGTTAAAATAAAGTCCTAAACATGTTTATATATGCATTCCTGCTACAATTTCATAATTCAAACTTAAGAGGCTGACAAGGGAATCCTTTAATAGTCACTTTGCCGACGTTCAGATTTTGGGCCCCAATAAAATAGGACAGGACAAGGGCATGGGCGCCCTTGTCCAAGGACCTATTTTAGGGCTAGACTAAGCTCAGGATGGTTACCTTAGTCCCATTTAACATGGATTTCAGGGGATTTTGCTCCGGGATTTATTTTTAACATGCATGATTAAATCTAAGGGACTCGGGAGCTATATTTAGGAGGTAAAAGTCCTAGGGGGATATTTTATGACATAACATTTAGCCCCCACTTTAATGTATGTATGATCTTACGACCCATACATGCATTAAAGTATGGTCGAAAACACATCAAACACGCTAGGTACTTGAAGCTAATGCATACACAAAGATTGAGGGACTATTTCTAGTCCCCAGTCTCAGGTAAGCATTAGAAAACACATTGTAGACACATAAAACATGGAGAATATAGTAACAGACACGCAAAACATGGAGAAGACAATATTGAAGACATGCAAAACACAATGACAACATTGATATAACATTTTCATTTTCATAATATGTATGCATGGAAATAAAATTGCAACACAAAACTTCAAAAATGTAGGGGGGTCTCATTGCCACACCCTTTACACTACACCAAGGGGAGAAAACACACCATACAAAATCCAAGTGTAGGGAGGACTCATTTCCACCCCCTTTACACTACATGAGGGGGAAAACACGCTATACAAAACCCAAGTGTAGGGGGGACTCATCGCCACACCCTTTACACTACACGAGGGGTAAAACACGCCATACAAAACCCAAGTGTAGGGGGGACTCATCGCCACACCCTTTACACTACATGAGGGGGAAAACACGCCATACAAAACCCAAGTGTAGGGGGACTCATCGCCACACCCTTTACACTACATGAGGGGAAAACACGCCATACAAAACCCAAGTGTAGGGGGACTCATCGCCACACCCTTTACACTACACAAGGGGGAAAACACACGGAAAACACAAGCACCATATAGCATGCTATATACATAGTATACGTCTTAAACATGACAAACAAGGTGATGGAAGGAGCTTATTGCTAAGTGCCACCATCTCAAACACTCTAGAGGCACACCTGACAGTTGGGCTTATGCCACAACAACCGCCAAAGACACACTTAAGGGAGGATAGTCTCAAGATCCAACCCTGCATCCGTAGAGGACTTTTGAGATAAAAGGATGTGCACTAGCTCAAGTGATACACCATCCTACCTCTGTAGTGGGCTTTTGAATAAGATGATATGCACTAGCTCAAGAGATACATTATCTTGCCTCTGTAAAGGGCTTATTTGATTGCAATATAGATAAAGATGTGTACTCGTGCCAGAGATCTAACATCCTGCCTCACGGAGAGGGCTTACAAACACGCTTCGTTAGTACCAAAATCATCAGATAGATATCATTATATATGCCCCCACCTTAAGGTGGTTGATGTCGTGTACCGATATCAAACATGTTAAGGTAAAGAGAAAACACACAAGGAAACAAGAGCTTTTGCAAAGCCCAAGCCCCCAAGGTGACATGTGCTCACGATCGTCGAATGCTCCTACAAACGCATTCAATTCATTAAAGCTATGCATGAAAACAATCACATCAAGGACCAAGGCTATACTATGAGTTCAGAACCAAGTATAACTATTTGGCTATACTACAGATACCTCAGAACTGAGTGTAGCAACAAGGTGAGATACCAATCAAAGTGTAGAAGAGAAAATTGAGTGGATTGTAAAATGTTAGTCACAAGAAATTCCATAAGATGATGCATCATATAGAGTGATTCTACTAGTCAAGTATCAGATATATGTATATCAACCCCATTGTCATAAATGGACTAGGTCCATTTTTTCTCTACTCGTTGAAGAGACATGTGGTCCGTATCAGTATTTGTTTGTTTTCGTCATCCGTCGACTAGGTAGAATCACTAGAAGAAGGTAAACAATAAAATGAGAGAGGAGAACAAGTGCCTTAGAAAAACCACATAGGGGATGCCCCCAGGTCATTAACCGCAATGCTATGTCCCTAAGGCATGACACACAACAATAAAATAGAGGAGAGGTAAGATAGAAGAATGATGATACAAATAGAAGAATGGTCACAATAGAGGCGGTCTCTCGATATCCTTGACCTTACAAGAGTATCAAGGGTCATCCTAGGAGGCCTAAACAACACATAACACATCATGGGGGAACACAACACATACATATATATAAATATATATTTGCATTTTATCTAAGAGGAGTCAAGACTTGTGAGCATCTTAGAAAGGTGCTCCATCAAGTTTTGTACAAAGTTTGAGTGATTCATACTTGATTTATCTTTATTTCCAGAATGATCATACAGTGCTTGTTTCTCAAATCCCTGTATATTCAAAATCTTTTGTTTCTTTTGAGGGGAATCATTGCCATTTCCTACATATGATAATTGTCCTATTCTTTTCCAATCCTTTGATTTCTTGTTAAGCTTTTCGCGGCAGAATGGGGTATTCTCTACCATGACAACCTTTCCTTGTATCATAATATCTTGTCATGGTTGTTCAATTTGTAAATCCGGTGCATCTTGGTTGACTCCCAATCCTTGAAAGGATAACAGTGGAGGAACCTCAGCATAAATACCTTTTCCGCGTGGACAAGGTGAATCTTCAATTTTCTCCTTATCCACTTCTTTCATACCAACTATTTCATCATAGTCAAGATAGTCATCTTCATGTTCTATTGTATTATGCTCCACCATATTGTTGTCATTATGCTTAGGAAATGGATTAGTAAAGATCTGTAAATTCTGGTTTGGAGGGGCAACTGACTTATTTCCATTGTCATTCACACCAGTTACTTGTATCACATTCGAGTTGATGAGGTGTTGAATTTCATGTTGAAGACACATACATCGTTTAATATCATGCCCTTGTTGCCGATGATAATGACAAAAAGCATTAGCATCAAAGTGAGGTCCTTGCATTCTATTACTATCCAATGGTTTGATGGGAGGAAGCTTCAATATATTATTGCTCACCGCTTGATTAATGATAGAATGTAGAAAGTTAGATATTGGAGTAAACTATCTTTGCTGTTATCAAACTTGAAATGGTGCCCTTTTCGGATTAGTGATAGCAGACACCTGTAAAAAAATGTTTGAATTCTGCCCATTTATCTTAATAAAACTCTTGATATTTCTCTTAAAATTGTTCTGTGAAGGTCCAGTCGTGGATTGACCAACTTGAGCCGACGAGTTTTGATTTTCATACTGACTAGATGAAAGTTAGTAATCATGAAGGGTTGTGCATAAATGTTGAAAAGAGCTATATTTCATTAAGAGGATCTTATCACGGATGTTAGGTTGTAGACTTGTAATAAACACCTTCTAAACATCTTCATTGTTCATCTGGTATTGAATTTGTGCATAGACAACTTGATATCGAATGGTAAACTCAGTTAACTTCTCTTTCGGACCTTGCTTGCAATGAACTAAATCAATCAATGAGACTTGGGGTCCAATGTTTGCTTGAAAATGTTTTAAGAATTGATCAACTGGTTGAGAGAACAAATGTATTGAATTTGGAGGCAAAGAGCAAAACCATTCTAAAGAAATGTCTTTGAGGGATCACAGAAAGGGTTTTTCTAACAAGTCCTCTTCAAAGAAGAAATCACGACACATCGCCGTGAATATTGCCACATGAGAATTGAGATCACCTTTACCACTATACTTTTCAAATCGAGGAGTCTCAAAATTTTCAGGCATAGGAGTTCTCAAGATTGCATAAGATAGATGACTACAAGCATGATAAGTTGGTATGTTAGGCTATGAAGAATTTGTTATGCTTGTCACCTTTTGTTGTAAGTGTTTAAGGGAAAATTGGGATTTGTTTAGTTTAGTGTTGTTAGATGTTTGAATCCTCCTTTCACCCTTAACATTCAAGGATCTAGGGTAGAGTGGCAATGCACTATCATACCCTAGATCACTGTGAGATGTAGGGAAGCTTGGATTAGGGTGTTTAATTATCAATTTTCCTTCTCTTATGCTTAATTGACCATTGAAACCCTAATTATGCAAATACGACAATAAATTAATGAATAACGAAAAAAGCTTTTGTAGAGAGATGTAAAATATCAAATCACAGAGTACTTGTTTTCGGGGCTCCGAGGCAGAAAAGTCAGGGACTAAGGAGCGGGTGCCCAAGTCCAAGGTACCAGTTTCTTTGCGGGATCCTGACCTTCTGACACTAATCTGCACTGTAACTTCTGTTTCCAAAAATTCAATTGCGGAGGACACATGAGCGAGCACCCAAGTCCCGAAAAGGTTCTGGTGTCCTACTTCTCTTCAGATCCTGAACCCTTGATGTCTGCTGATCCTTCCTGCAACTCTACTTTTTCTAGATGCGACACCTGTAACCTACAACCATAAAACTTTGGGAGGGGGTTGTGGTGTTTAGAGGCTTTCCTCAGTCAATCCCTGGAGGACACTTAAGTCTCTGAACATCATTGTCAGATAGAGAGTGCGTACCCTTGTGAGGCAGAGGCAAAAACCAAAGGAAATGATGATGAAAACACAATATAATGTCACCTTGCAGTGAAGATATCATGGGAGGAAGATGTTCTTCATTCCATGATGAAATGGATGCTCAAATATGCAAACACAAACACAGACAACACAATTATGCTCTTGCAACACAATGAAAGCCTTGAATCACCTTTAGAACACAAGAGCTTGTTAGTAATCATCTAATTGAAATCTAGTCTACAAATGATTGCCCAAACATGATTTTATATGCAACTACAAACACCCCAGCCAAGATTTTTGTAAATTCAAACTTACCGTGTCGGCATAGGACCCAAATAACGGTCATGAACTGACACTTCAAATTTGGGCCTGACCCAAAATAGGGCAGGACTAGGGCATGGGCGCCCAAGTTCTCCCCCCTATTTTGGGCAAGGCTAAGCTCAAGGGGTATTTATAGGTCCCATTTGTCATGTTACCTAGGGCTCATTCCATTTGGATGCCAAATTATGGAGTAAGATGTCCTAAATGCACACTAAAGACCTGGGAGCTAAACCTTATGAGGGAAAAGCCCCCAAAGGAACATTTTTTGACATTACATTTAGCCCCCACTTTAATGTATGTATAAACGCAAGGCCAATACATGCATTAAAGTAAGGTCACAAACACAACAAACACGCCAAGCACAGAGAAGACACACCAATCACATAGAAAATAGTAACAGGCACGCAAAACACAAAGAAGACAGTTATAGTCACGTATTAACACGAAGAAGATAGTAAATGCATAGAAGATACATTAATGCATGGAAGATAGTCATGATATCTTTTCTTTTCTTTTTCTTATATATATGAAATGCAGATGCAAGTATTGGAAAGTAAACAAACCTCCCATAATACATGATACACTCATCGCGTAGGTCTTTGTATATATGGGTAACATACATGCAAGACACACAAAACCTCCCAAAATGCAGACTGCATATGGTGCAACATACATGCGAAACAAAGCAAGCACACCAAACACACACACTTGAAGAGATGGAGAAAACACGAGAGACAAGCGATGGAGTGTACCTATTTCTAGGTCTAACACCATCTCAGGCACATTACAGGCACACATCGACGATTGGGCTTCACTACAACAATCACCAAAGACACGTTTAAGGGTTGAGTTAGTCATAGAACCGCTCCCTACCTCCGCAGAGGAATTTTGAAAATGCAACCCCACCCGCATCACAGTGACGCCTTACAGTGAAAAGGAAGCATGACATACAACCCGACCCGCGTCATGGAGATGCCTTATAGTGAAAAGGAGGTATGAGCTCAAAAGTATACAACCCCATCTGCATCACAGAGACACCTTATAGTGAAAAGGATGTATACGCAATAGATTTAAAGATAGATTGGTTGATTGCAAACAAACATAGGATGCAGGAAGTACTCATCGCACTAGTCTACACCTGAGGACAAGCACATTGCTAACATCTATAACAGACAACTTACCGTATATATGCCCCCACCTTAAGATGGTTAATATCATGCAACGATATCAAGCACGTTAAGGTAGAAAGAAAACACACAAGGGAACATAGACTTTCGCAAAGCCCATACCCCCCGGAGGTGACATGTACTTTACGATCACCAAATATTCCCACAAACACATCCTTGCAAGAAACATGTTAGTGTCTACAAAATCACAATAAACAACAACATTAATGCATATGATTAACCACACAAAGAGCCAAGGTTATACCACGAATCCAGAGTTCGAGGATAACCATGGGGCTATATCACGAAGCTCCCTGAATCGAGTACCGCCAAGGCCAGATTCAAAGACAAACAAAGGTGCATAGAGAAGTAGTATTGTTAAGGTTTGTAAATGAGATAAAAACATCATCAAATTCTCTATGCAGAAAACACGAGTGCTTCCACTAGCCAAGCATCGGATAAGTTATACAGCCCCATCGTCATATTAGGAACTAAGTCCATTTTTTGATTACTCTCGAAAGGGACACTAGGTCCTCATCAGTATAAATGTTTTTTCATCATCCACCAACTAGATAGAAACACTAGAGGAAGGGAAACAATAAATAAGAGAGGAGAAACAAGTGTCTTAGGGACAATCACATAGGAGGGTACCCCCAAGTCACCAACCACAACGCTATGTCCGTAAGACACAACACACAACGATGAAATCAGAGAGAGGCAATATAGAAGAATGATGATACAAATAGAAGAAGGTCACAACAGAGGTAGTCTCCTGGTATTTTGGACCTTACAAGAGAATCAGGGGTCATCTCAGAAGGCCTAAACAACACATAACACATCACGGGGGAAGCACATCACGAGAGAGATAAAGGGTTAGAAATACTTCCCTGTTAGCACCATCGTTAAGAACATACACTTAGGATATCTCTCATGTTGTTTTATATTGTATTAACATTAAGTTTAGGATGACAAGAGGCTTTGGTGGGTTTCAAAGAGCGGTATCCTATACCGGTTGTGTAGTTAATTCCAGCAACTTGTAAAGGTACTCTAATTCCTTGTTGATTTACACCATTGCCAACATAGTCGTTATTTTTGTACAAGATTTGAAATCCATGACCATATAGAGAGTCCATTTCTTTAGAAGAAGGTGAAGGCTCATAGGTATCATAATTTGTAGTATAAGTGAGGGTATTGTCTTTATTTTCAACCAAGGAAACTTTGTTTTTCTTAGATGTTTCAAAAGACTGTTTAGACGAGATCGAAGTGACTTTTGATGTGTCAGGTTTATTAAATTTGTATTCCCCTATACTGCAAGGGTTAAAATCTAATGCACCCCAATCATCACCAACAAGTGCATTTGATGGTTGAGAGTTTTGCACAACATTAGTCATTGATGGATCACCTCGCAAATTGTTTGTCATATGATTGTAAATTGGTTTTTGCATTTCAATGTGTAAACAGTTGTCTAGTTTAGGATTAGCACGAATAGTATGAAGTTTACCTTTGAATATAAATTTGATTGAACAATGTAGAGTGGAAGGGACTGCCCCCAATGCATGAATCCAGGGTCTACCAAGAATCATGTTGTAAGATAAAGAACTAGGCATGACATGAATCAGGGTAGGCACAATCACAGGTCCCACTTGTATAGGTAAAGTTATAGTACCTATGGATTGTCGTCCAACATTGTCAAAACCACGGATACTTAACAGTTCCAACTTGATGGCAGATGTGTCAAGTTTAATCTTATGTAATAAGTCAATGCCACAAACATTAAGAACCAATCCAATATCAATCATAACTCTCTTAACCAATGATTTGTTTATTGTGACGAAGATAACGAGAGGATCATATAGGTTTTGAACTTCGACTAGTTGTAATTCATGTGGTTGAAAGAGAATATCTATTTTTTTCGCATGCATACTATCCAATACAACTACTACATCATTAGGCTTAGCAGTAGGTGGGACAATCACCTTTTGCAAAGCTTCTTGGAGCATTCCATGGTATGTAGGCGATGTTTGTATTAAATCCCAAAGAGAGATCTTAGTTGGAGTAGTGCAAAGTTGTTCAACAAGATCATACTCTTGACCACATTTATGAGTAAGGCAAGGTGTTGGAGGGAGCATAGGTTGAGAACATGGAAGAGAGATAGGTACATGCGGTGCTTTCTTACTTTGCTTGTTATTACGGGTGTTATATGTATGAGCAATCACATTGTGGTGTGGTTGTTGTAACACATTTTGAACACCTTGACTCGGTTGAGAAATTTGTTGTGCATATTTATAGATGTAATATGGGGGTCTACCTTGAACAGTAATCACCAGCTTTAGGCAAGAGGGTGAACTAGGTGCCCCTTGGATAATCATCTTAGGAATATTGCTACAAAGTTTATTAACCAATATTAAATTAACATCGTTTCCCTCTTGGTTGCACCCAACATCCATCCCTAAAGTATTTAATGTGAGAGACCTTTTCTCATCCACTAATGCTACATCTTGGCCAGGGAGAGCAATGGGATGAGAGGAAGGTACATCATCATCATCATACTCTATGGTGGAAAAAGGATTTTCACTCTCATCTTTCTTATGAGTGTTCCTAGAGATGAATTTGGTTAAATCTTCTAATATCATAGGATGTTCACTCATGAGGATTAGGAATTTGTCAAAATCAAGATCTTTGATAAATGCATGTAGAGGTACCATAGAAAAATTACATGAAGGTGCCATTGCATTGTTTTCAATGTAAAATTAGAATTTAAAATCTTTTCAAAAGTGGTGCAAAAGACAAGTGCCAAACTATGAAAAATAGCCTTAAATGCTTGATTTTTGATACTTTTTCAATGCAAATGAATGAAACAAGAGGTGTTGTAAGGATTTTGATCAAGGGAAAACAATTATATGTTTGATGTCAGTCCAAAACATTAATAAGATCCTTCACAATGCACTCTTGATGCAAGTCTACAATGACAATAAGTCAAAATATCGTGAAAATATGTCAAAATATGCAATTTTTTCACCAAATCTCGATACAAAAAAGCGTGACAAAGGGTGTTGTGAGGAAAATGATGATGGGAATAAAAGTATATCAGTAATAACAGCCACTTGGTGCTAAAATATCCATCACAACATGCTTGTAGAGCCACTTAAGGTCAAACCCTAGTGAAAATGTAGCTAAAATAGACAATTTTTCACAGTTTTTCACTTCCAAGACCTAGCCAAAGAGGTGTTGTAATGAATTTTAGGAGGAGTAGCAAGTAAAAACAATGATATCATTCACCTCAATCCATAAAATTTTTCACAACACACTTAGAGTGGAAACTAGGCAAAACCCTAGGGCAAAAATAGCAAAAATGTGTAGTTTTTCACCAAAATTTCAATACAAGGGCCCAATAAAGGGGTGTTGTAAATAATTTGAGGATGGGAAGAAGATAATATTCCTTATATAAGTTAATTAATTCAAAAATATTCTTTACAACACGCCTATAGTGCAAGTTTAGGAAGTCGATAAGGCCAAATCCAGTGAAAATCATTATTTTTGAAGCCCTAGGTTTAAGATGTTGACACAAAATTCTATATGAATGATTTAAAGTCTTATTTATGATGGAAATGAAATAATATCAGATCTAAAAATAAATTCCAAGCCTTAATATGCAAAATGCCGATGCAAATCTAATGAAAATGTATGAAAATTGCTAGTTTTTTGTTGAAATTTTCTATGCAAAAATGCAAATATTTTAAATCTAAATGCAAATTTACACTAAAATGAAAGACTAAAACCAAATTAATTTGAATGAGCCTCTAAAATTAGTAGAAAAATCTGAAAGAAGATTTTGCCTACTAACCTTAGATTTTGGAATAACTAGGTTATATGAAAATTGTCAAAATTTCTACAAAAGCCTAGCAAATTAATGATGAAAATGCAATGCAAATTATTGAATTTTTGTGTTTTTCTGTAGTTTATATCAGATCTGATGTAAAAATCATGAATTAGGGAAATTTAGAAAGAATTGATGCAATTTAATAATCTATATGAAAATTCAAGCTAGGGTTTTCAAATTTTTGCAAAATTTTCATTTTTTTTGTAATTTTCTCAATGCAATAAGATGAAAGACTATATGAATGAATGAAATCAATCCAAATCTGAAGACACACACTCAAAAAGTTGCAATTTAAGTCCAAAAACATGGGTTCACCAAAATGTTTAATGGAAAATTGGGATTTGTTTAGTTTAGTGTTGTTAGATGTTTGAATCCTCCTTTCACCCTTAACATTCAAGGATCTAGGGTCGAGTGGCAATGCACTATCATACCCTAGATCACTGTGAGATGTAGGGAAGCTTGGATTAGGGTGTTTAATTATCAATTTTCTTTCTCTTATGCTTAATTAACCATTAAAACCCTAATTATGCAAATACGACAATAAATTGACGAATAATGGAAAAAGCTCTTGCAGAGAGATGTAAAATATCAAATCACAGAGTACGTTATGAGGGAAAATCCCCCAAGGGGACATTTTTTGACATTACAGTAAGGAAGTCATGCCTTGTAAGAGTTGATTTAAGATGACATCATTAGGAGATGCAATTTGAGAATTAGAGGCTGTGGTCATAAAGTTTTGAGGTGAGTGATTATGAGTGGCAACGAAAGGTGGTTGGGAATAATTGTGAGTGAAAGGTGGTTGAGAATGACTGTAAGTAGAATGAAGAGGTGGTTGAGAGTGATTGTTCATATAAGAAGTCACCCTAGGTGCTAGGTTTTGATAATTGAATCCCACAGCGTTTTAATTTTGTGAATTAATGGCATTAGATACTCCAATACTAGTGGTAGCATTACTACAAAAAGGTACATTAGTAGTGAGAATTGATGATGTAAAAGTAGACATTTCAATAGTCGGTATAGGTGTCAATACTTGTGTATGGGTTGATGATGACATATTAATAGTATTTGCACATTCATTCATTGTCATAATGTTGTTATGCACTATGTGGGCCAATCCACGTAGTGTATTAACACCATCTTGTCCTTCTTTTAACATCTCTCTTAGATTATGAATAACAAGTACAACTTCTTCAACTATTCTTTCTTTTTCCACAAATGCTTGAAAATTAGCTAGTTCCTTATCAAGTTTGTTTATTTTCTCATTAGGTACATGTGTTATCACATCTATAGGATCTTCAAAATCATGAAATATTTGTACTTCTATTGTAGTTGTAGGAGGTATGCTATCTTGCAAAGTTTGTGTTTCTCCTTTTGTAAATAAAGTGTTCAATGGATTTTTTGATGTAGGAACAACGTTTCTATTAGGAGCACTAGAACCCATTAATCTAATACTTCTCCTTAGAGGGAGATTTCTATTAGGGTAGTGGGTTATAAGACTCATACAAAAGCATACAACACTTAATGCATAAACTAATAGAACAAACCCAAGAAGCAAGATATATTTGTTGAAATACAAAATGTGTAAATGTAAAATTTGAAATGTAGGTGCAAAAACACATTATGATGAAACACTACTATCCAAAATCAAATTTGAATGAGTGTTTAAAAGGAGTAGTAAAATCTAAAACAAGATTTTAGCTACAAACCCTAGTTTTTTGGAATTACTAGGTTATGTAGAAAAAGAGGGTTTGTTGATTTGATTGAAAGTTTAATTAGATCCTCCTTTCACGACATACATTCAAGGACATTAAACCAAGTTGAACACAACTTTTGCAAGAGGACTCAGCTACAGGTTTGGTGTCAGTTGGAATGATAAGGAAATTTGGTATTTGTTGATTAATTTGTTAAACCTTAGTCTGATTAAGCCTAAAACCCTAATTATGCAAAATCATAAAAAATAGACAAAACTTGACAAATGCTCACACATATCACACAGAAAGGTACTAAATGCAGATCAAATGCATACCAGATTTTGGATTTCAAAATGCAGAAACTTCAGGGTCAAAAGAGAGGGTGCCCAAGACCAAGGTAGTGCTTTTTCTGAGGGCTTCGGGATATTTTCTATTATGGACTGGAACCACTTTAGAGATTTTTGACATTGTTAAATTGGAGGTCAAAAGAGCAGGCGCCCTTGACCTTTTAGGGATATTTCCTGCTTTTTTCTTTAGATCTAAATTCCTTATGCTCCGCACTGAATTCTTGCAACTCCTCTCCACAAGATCCGACACCTGTCACCTGCAATCACAAGAGAGGGGTTGGAGGTTGTGGTGTTTAGGAGTTTGCCTCAGTCAAGCCCCAAAATGGCATTCAAGCCTTCCAACACCATTGTTAGAGAGTGCATGTTCTTGCAGGACAGAGGCAAAAGCAATTGATATGATAAATGATTGAAAACGTAAAGTAGATGTCACCTTAGTAGGTGTGAGCTCTCACGGGGAGATGAATATCGTTCACGCGATGAGGAGATGGATTGATGAAGACAAATCTGCAACAAACATGAACAAACACAACACACTACTGTTCTATAACACAATGAAAGCTTTGAGTATCCTTAACACAAGATCATAAGTTCGCATTATTCCTCTTTAGTTAAAATGAAGTCCTAAACATGTTTATATATGCATTCCCGCTACAATTTCATAATTCAAACTTAAGAGGTCAACAAGGGAAACCTTTAATAGTCACTTTGCCGACATTCAGATTTTGGGCCTCGACAAAATAAGGCAGGACAATGGCGTGTGTACCCTTGTCCTGGGACCTATTTTAGGGCTATACTAAGCTTAGTATGGTCCCCTTAGTCCCATTTGACATGGGTTTCGAGGGATTTTGCTCCAAGATTCATTTTTAACATGCATGATTAAATCTAAGGGACCTGGGAGCTAAACTTAGGAGGTAAAAGTCCCATGGGGATATTTTACAACATAACACATGTTGATGTTAGTTGATGTTAACACTACATCAAATTTCTCTTCTCCTAACCTGCCCCTCTCTCCATTGGAAGTTTAATTTTTCACTTAGACTTTGTATGCTCTATTTTCAGTTACTTAGGCTTCATTTTTTAGCAATATTTTTAATTTGGGATATTTTTTTAGGAGCATTGCAATGGTGTAGATGGTTTGTGATTTTGGTGTCTAGATTTTATAGAAATTCTAGTTTCTTAGAGGTGTTGTTGACTTGTTCTTATTTTGGGAATGCCCGAGGCTCTATTTTAGGTGCCATTTTTTTGAAAGTGTGATTTTTCATGTACTTTGTGGTGGTATCATTGGTTTATTCTCATTTTCTCTAGAATTTTAATTTTAGTACTTTGGCCTTTTGTAGCATATGTGTTATAATCATATTTTGCTGGGGGCTCTCTTGATTGAGTATTTTTTGTGGGGTGTGTGTTCTAATGGTTGTGTTTTCTTTCCTATTATTCTATGTTCTATCTTTTCCCACTTCATCATGGAGTCTAGTTTGATTCCACTCTTCACACCTTACAACTATTCTATATGAAAATATCAAATGATTTGATTGCTAAAATTTAAACAATTGTATAGGATAATTCAGGGACTTGAGGATGTACCAAATAATGAGTATTGAAAGATTGGCCGATCCCACAATAGTGTGTCCCACTTGTGGGACTTTTTGATTTTTTCTTGAAATCACATTTTTTAGAAAAATTAATGATTTAATTCTAGAGGAGTTTCATCTTAGGGGTTTTGACTGAAGGGGTTAGACCAAAATTCCTTAGATCAAACCCCCTTAGATAGAACCCCCTAGGCCTAAATCAAACTTTTGACAGAGTCTCCTCTGCACGTATCAAAATGTTAACAAAAATAAATTTTATTCATCTTTTGGGGGATAAAATGAAGTCATTTGGAAATTCCACTTTGTAACTATATAGCCCTTATTATGCTTTCCAAAAATTATAATATTTATTATGTTTTCTTTAATATTATATTTTAAAATTTTATAATAAATGTAGGTCCATTATGAAAAAACAATAGTCTATTCAAGGCACTAGGAAAATAGCATTGTTAGAAAAATCTCAAAAAAATGCACTACACTCCCCATAGATTTCCTTGTTTTAATGACAAAGAAAAAATAATTTCAATATATATGCTAAGAGAAACATGTTACAGAAAATTATAGGTTTGAAAATTTTTAGTACTAATTTAAAAATTAATGATGAAAAAAACATTTAATAAAAATTAAGAAAAAATATATGTGTACTAGAAATTGGAGTTAGTGATCTAATTCTAAGAAATCATGGAAAGTTTTTAGTTGTAGTGAAAGTTATGTGATATGGAATAAAGTCAGTTAATAAAAAATAAAAATTGATTGAAAAATAAAAATAAAAGTGATAGAAATATGTTTAAAAAAATTAAAAAATATTACAACTTGAATCTTCATAGAAAATGCCACAACTCATTAGTTTACATCATCCTTGAATTCTTGATTGTTTGTTCTCTATAATTGACACAAATTGAATTTTTTTAATTTAGTGTCCCACTTAGGCCAAAAAGTTGGACACACTATTGTGGGATCATTTGATAAGTAGTTGAACAATTGTGATGAGACCATTAGCTTTTTGTGCATGTCTGTTTCTCCAGAGTTGTTTCATATTGAACACCTTGACACCTAAGGCTATGTGGGATGAATTGTCAAAACTATTGGGACAAATAGATGAGATTCAAGATCAATTATTAGATGAGATTCAAGATAAGTTATTGCAAAATGAACTAATAAGTCTCAATTCATGCAATTTTGGTAGCATATATGATTTCATCATAAAGTTTAAGTCACTAAGAACATAGCTGAAGGGTTGTAATATTGAAAAATAGATAGTTAGTGTGTTTTTAAGGTAGGACCTAACTATTTAATGTTCATGTCTACCTTCTATGCTACGAAGCCTGCCTTGCAGAGTGAGTTTAAAATGTTTTCTTTTGAGGATTTTGCTATGTAACTCTCTAGAGAGCATGGTATACTTATTCAAATGGGTACCTTGAAGTTTTCAAAGTCACATGCCTTGGTTGCAACCCAAGAAACAAAAGAACAAAATATTTGTGGTGGCAAGAAGAAGATCAATGTGTATGAAAAAAATAGATTGATTGGCTCACACATATTCTCAAGAAGAACAAGATAGCCTTTATAGACTCCTTTTCCATAATTCTCCACCTTCATCTTCATCTACAACTACTAGGTCAAAGAAGTAGAATGACAAAACACTTTTTGCAATTGCAAATATTAGATTACGGATTTGGATCCTTGACTCTAGAGCTTCGTACCACATGGCTTTTTCACTAGAGGCATTTTATTCATTTGAGACTTGTTCTATGCCAGGCATTTTGATGGGTAGCAACACTTCTACGGGTTTTTGTGGGAGAGTGTACATTGACATGGTGAAAGATAATTTAATGGTGTCCTTTGTGTTGATTGGTAAGAGTGTTGAGTTTACTCTTAATTCTATGGTTACTTAGTATCTACTAAGTAGTTATCTTGTTGTAGTTGAGAAGGTAGATGATCAATCTAGACTGTACACTTTATCACATTTTTCTCCTAATGCTCCTTCAACTGATGCTCATACTTAGATATTTTATGTGAATAGTTTTTAGGATGTGTAGTGTAGTCATCTGAACCTACAAATCCTTTCATCGACTAAAGTTTTATAGATGTGTTGAGATTTCAAAATAATCATCTCCTACTTATTTAGAGTTTAAATTTTCTTTGGATAGAGCTTCCAGTAACTTAGTGTAGCAAGACCATTCTTGTTTTCTAGAGGAAATTCATTGGGATGAGTACTTGACGAATCTTTTAGATTATTTTGGGAGTCCTACCTTGTAGATCTAAAGGACACCATCGAGGATATTTGTTTCCTCTTTGATAATAGTTCCACAATAGTTGTTGTCTATTTATTTTTGGCTCCTATTCTATAATAGTTTACATAACTTTTTGAGTTCTCATAGTCTTCACTTAGGCTTGGGACTCCTAATTAGATTATGACACCTTTCAACATTGATGTGACAATAGATGAGCAATATCTAGAGATCTTCTTCCTATGTTTTCTTCCTCATATTCCTTTTTGGAATGGGAAGGTCTTCAAGTTATTCACCTTTGAGTTTGTTTCTTCTAAAGGGAGAAATGTTGTTTGTTGAACATGGATTATCTTCAACATTTAGTGTTGAGCATCCACCATCGATGCATGAGACTACACATTAAGTAGGGTGCATAGTCCTTCACTTTATTTCTCTTTTGGAGAGTTTTTTCTCACACGGGGTTTTATCATTCTCAATCCTTTGAGAGAAATCAATCTATGCATGGGTACATAATATGGCAACACATTTGCTAGGACCCATTGCACCTACCTAAGCTATGCTTATGGGGGGTGTTGGTGCATATTTATTTAAATTTTTGCATTCAATTAATTACTTTATTGCATTAGTGCACCTAGAATAAGCTTACTTAGATAGGTATCTACTTGGGTAGGTGATAACTTCCTTGCACATAAGTAGGCATCTACTTAGGGAGGCAATATGCATTTAATATAGATGGTTGTACTTTCAAAATTTTGGGGAGACTTGTACTACACATGTGTACTTTCTCCTTTATCTAACATTGGTTCTACATTCACTTTTCTTAGTGGAGTATCCTATATATACCCACTTGCAACTCACTCTCAAGCATCCATTGTACTTCTCTTGTACTTCCATTACATTGTATCCTCTATCTTAGAATAATAATCATATTCCATTTCTACAATATTTAGTTGTGATTTTGATATTGTGACTTGTTTGTGTCATTAGGATTCTAGGAAAATTTTCCCCACTAACAAATCTTACAGATAATACATCATATGGATGTGAAAAGTGCATTTCTTCATGGGTATTTGCAAGAAGATATTTACATGGACTAGTGCCAAGGGTTTGTTTAGGATTATTCACTTAATTTTAGGCTAAGGAAATCCTTAAATAATCTCAAACAAGATATTACAGCTTAGAATAAGGATGGATTGATTCTTTCTTGATGCTTCTCATACTTCATAGTTTACATGCAAAGGAAACATGACAACTTTTTCATATTGGTAGATCTAGGGCCTAGGGGTAAAGCTTGATGGGCAACCCAATTAAAGAGATTGAATTAGGTTATGTGTGTATAAGGTTTATATTTATGATAGAGACTAGAATAAATAAAGAATAATTGAATAGGAAAGTAGAGAATATCATAAACAACTAAATGTAGAACTGTAACAACAAATTTGTATTTGCTAGTTTGGTACATGATCCATGAGAACATATGTATATGGGTAAGTGAAAGATAATGGGTATACTTTGAGAGCTAAAAACATGGGGGAAAAAAACTCCACAAGGAACGAGTACTTGTTTCCAAAAACTCGTATACTCACTTTTAAGAATTAGTGACTTGTTACGGTTTGGAGTCTCAGACTTAAACATATACCTATTAGTAACAGAGACCTATTACTAACATATATACTTTTAGTAACAAGTATCCATTACTAACGTATATATGTTTAGTTACGTGTATCTATTACTAAAAAGTATCTTTTTGTTTTTCCTACGCTTGCGAGCATCTTTCATTGTGTTCATAACGGGTACCCATTTATATAATAGGTACCCAATATAAAATTAGTGGTTATTTGTTTTGTTAAAACACACAGATATACTGAGAGGGGGGGTGAATCAATATATACCAATTTTTACTTCAACTCTACTACAATATCAAAATCTTTACCACATCAATCAAATTATATAAGAATTATGCAAACATAAGCATATCCACATATCCACACAAGAGAATACAAGATTTACGTGGAATCCTAAAAGGAAAAAAACCATGGTGAGAAAAGCTTCTTGGGTCTATTTCCCAAATCCAACCTCACAAAATGAGTCAATGAATTACAATATTTTGTAGACACCAACCCACATGAATTTCAACCTGAGGACACCAATCCTTTTACAGATTTGTAATCACCAACCTACAGCAGACTCTAGTCCCCTTATCAAATTGAGTACCAATTCAGAATATGAAGCACCAACTTCAAGGAGTAGACAACCAGATCTAGATCTATCTACATTGAGCACCAACCCAGCTATGAAGCACCAACTTCAACTGACTAAAATAGGATCAAGTTCATTCCAATTGAGCATCGACCTTGCTATAGTACTAACACAAACTATGTGAACTTCAGATCTTCTATTCATGCCCTTCACACACAACTTACAAAATCACTCACATTCACTACATGTGCTGTACCAATTCATGAAACAACTTAAGATTATACATATATATATATAATTCACAATTCTTTCAAATCATCTGCGTCGGCTACATGGTGGTGAAAAACTCTATGCAACATGAAACGTGTAGTTAGCCTTGCATATACTCTTTTATCCCAAATCAAATGCGGTAATGAAGGAATGAAATATCATTACATGCTTCACATCAAAGAGCACTTCCATATCATATGCGTTATCTTAGAACCACTTACCATATCTCTCCAAGACAGCTCATGTCAGCCATCAACCCTTAATAATTTATGTAATGTGTAGTCAGATCGACTCTAAACCCTATGTAGTAACATAGGAGTGAATTTACATTATGTGCTTCATTCCATGAGCTCTCCTGGTCCCATTCTACCTTCACACACTTCCTCTTGTTGACACATGTTTCCTTTATTTAGCACAAGCTCTCAGACATACATACACTTGATCTTCTTGTAACATAGTAACACTGTCTTCACATTGATACTTCCAGATACCTATGCGATAACTTAAATCACCTATAACTTGGACCAAACCAATATAATGGCCAACTAATTCTATCTTCCAAACCGCAAGACCATACACCTAGATGTGGTAGTATGTGATAGTCTTCATTGACACTCCTGTTAACTAGTTTCACTGTCTTGACTCAGATGCTTCTAGATATCTTTGTGCGATTCATAACTTCTGTAATTAAGATGTAACATGCCTTCTTTTCTTTTCATAACCTCCAAACTACAAAGGCAAACAATCAACTGGGGTAGAATGTGGTACCAGGGAAAATGACAGTCTAACACTGCTTCTGAGCAACAAACCTTAGAAATCTACCATACACATTCCCAAACCTCCGCAAACATGGTAAAAATTTCAAGAATAGACAATTATGGCATGCATAATCACTTTGTAGTTCTTGTACAAACATTTGAGCCAAAACTAACCATTTGTGGTAGAGTGCGACACCAACAACAATGACATTTTAACACTACATCTGAGAAACAAACCTTAGAAATCTACCACGCATATTATCAGACCTCTGTAAATGTAGTAAACACTCAGAAAAAGCTAATTTCGTTATGCAACAATTTTCCTCTACAACAAAATCCATCTTGAAACCCTTGACATCTAACCTTGACATCAATGACAACAATATGCA
This sequence comes from Cunninghamia lanceolata, assembly GCA_027924645.1. Lineage (NCBI taxonomy): Eukaryota > Viridiplantae > Streptophyta > Pinopsida > Cupressales > Cupressaceae > Cunninghamia > Cunninghamia lanceolata. Next base: position 21,803,441 of record BSBN01000627.1, read on the forward strand.
ACATGTTTATAATGGGTAACCATTATGTTTAAATTCAAATCTTCTCCACCCACACTTTCACCTTGGTTTTAGGATTGGGAATTTGACTCTAAGCCTTGGACTTGTAAGTACAATGTCATGGTAGCATCTAATAGTAAAACTGATTTTAACAATATGGATGACGACTTTATTTTTAATTTTTTTTTGCGAAATTAAAACCCATTATAGATCTGAATGTTTAGTTTTCAAATATGTATTTTTTGTGATGTTTAACCTATTTTTGTATTTATTTATTAATTTTTAAACACAAAGACACATAAACTTGAAAGAACATATATTATTATTTTTAATAAATTTTAATTTTTTATTTTTAAATAAAAAAATATTTGTGACCAATCTAGACATCATTCTCGACACACTGAAAAAGAAATTTCATGTTATGTTTTAGGTGGATTATGTGGGCTATACATGACGGCTTTCAAATTTACACCTTAATCCTAGTAAGTATATATATTTACTAAAAAAATAAAAACTATTGAAACCAAACTTCAACATCATATGCATCTATTCACAAAAGGATTTTGAAAAATACTTTCATTTACTACTTTTTTTGTGGGTCGTACATGTGCATGTTTTGGCCTCCAACATATTCTTTTAAAAATGTCACTTTTGTACATCCTTTACTCAACCAACTTTTATCATCTAGGTATTAGAATAAATTACATATTTGAAAATTAGAATCAAAACCCTACATTTTATATTTTTACATTGTGCTGATATTCTATCTAGAAGTGCTTCAAATCTTTACCCCAAGTGTAACAAAATTTGATTTTTTAGGATAAAAGTTGCTACTTTTTGGCCAGAAAGTGGACCCATTATCTTACACTTACCCATATTGGTTGTAAGGAAGCTAAGGTAGTGAAACAACTTCCTACACTAATCTTGAGGGAAGGGATATGCAGAACTTTTTAGATCTTTACAATAGTTATAGAAATAAACACAAATAACAATCATACCACAACTTAGTAATTACATGGGGAAACCCTTTCAAGAGAAAAAACCCACACTCCAAAGCCGCCCAATATATTATTTAGGAATAAAAAAAGATTACAATATACTTGCAGAGAAAGCTTTCACAAGAGTATAATCAACTAGAGATCCGGAGGCAACTCAACATCTATAAGACTCTTATACACAACCTCTATCTCAATCTCCTGATATATAGGAGATACAATACAGTAAACCATCAATGACAATTACAAAACCATGGGCCAAAACCACCCAAAAGTGGCACCCAAATTATCTCCAATAAAAGATGCCTTGTGATGTGCCAAATCACACACCAACATGTGTAACTCTCCCCTTTACATCTCTTTTAAGTGTCCAACATGTTTTCACATTTCCCAAAATAGGAGGCGCAACTTTGGAGGCCATTACTTTTGATCCGGGTGTCCGATTGACGAACCATTTGATGCGTTAGAAATTTCGTGAAGAGATCTATCATGCTATAACTAGATTCACTGATTATGACAACTTTCAGGGCACTTAGGGATCTCTAAGTGCCTCAAATATGAGTTCAAAACTTTTCTGGGAGTTTCAAAAAATAAAAACTTTAATATCTTGCAATCCAGGTATGATCTTGAGTCGAAACTCACCAAGATGTTTACTTGACAGTTTTGTACCTTTTAGAAAATTTTTGGGTTCATCCGTGCTCAAATGTAGATTTACTAAAAATAGTAAGCCTTACCATTTCTACCCCTTTTGGAAACTTTGAAAGTTTTAAACCATTCTTCAAGATAAAGGGTATTCAAAAAGTCCAAAATTGGAAAGAATAGAAACCTTTTGTAGTTGCAAGGTTGAGACACCTTTCCTAACATTGGCTATACCTTGTTATCCTCTCTAAACAAGAATTATTTATCCTCTCTAAAGAAGGATTATTTATCCTCTCTAAACAAGGATTATTTAACTATCATTTTACAAAGAATGGCTATGTACAATAATATACAAAGAGAGGAATATGAGGCATTAGTTGGGGCATGGTAGCTCATATTTTGATTTCTATTATCACAATCACTCACAATTGTTAGGAACAAGTTAAACATGTGGTATCAGATGTGGAGTTATGACTTGTGGTTTGGGATAGAGGTGTTGACTAGGATGAGTATCTTATTGATGAAACCATGAAGGCCATTGAGCAACACCCAAGATTTGTAGTGTATCCTAGTGACCTAGGTCCTCTTGCATTAGTTGCCCCTTCTTGAAGAGAAATGGTCTCGATTGTAAGTAGGTGTGACAAAATATGTAAGAATAGTTTGACAACCTATACTTCTATGACCCATTTTCCTTGGGAAGGAACTTGGCCCACTTTGAAAATCTAGAAGAGAGGGAACTTTGTTGTCTTGTCTATTCCATCCTATGTCAAAATTGTTTGTTGAAGTGCCTCTGCAACATCTGAAGTATCCAACAAAGGTGGATAGCATGAGAACAATAGTTTTATGTTTGAGATTGGATGCAACCCAAATTAAGTAGGAAACTTAACCTCAAATGTGTTATCTCCTACTTTCTTGGTGATGGTGTAAGACTTGTATTGAAGTGGATGAAGCTTGCGGTAAGGTCCTATTAATATTTACTTATACAAGTGTAGATAGATTAAGTCACCAAACTAAATACAAGTGATGGTGTAGGACTTGTATGCAATCTCTTCCAGTACACAAATGTCGATTCTCATTTCCATCCCATGACCTTTCACATTCTCTAGCGGCTTATTTATCAAGCCTCTTTGGCGGTTAACCAATGTTGGTTTTTCCATGTTGGCCAATAACAAACTAAATGCCGACGCCTTTATTAAATATAGGGCAATTTTTGCTTCAAGGGCGTTGCCCCCGAGCCCCTACTAGGGACGCTTCCCCCATCAACCTCCGCTGGGTGCGTTTCCCCAACCCTCCACTGTGGGTTCCTCCCCTAGGCCCCCACTAGGGGGATTGGCCCCCCCGGACCCCACAGGAGGGGCTCCGCCCCCTGCACACCCTTGTTAATTTTTTTGGGGGGAAATTGCGGTTGACAAAGTCACCAAAATTTACCTTTCTACATGTACCCACAACCCTACAACATGATCAGTCACCACATACTAACAACTTGTCACACCTATGATTTCATCTCTTACATGTCATAGAATCTGTCATAACTCATGACACATGACCACAAGGTGCTGACACATGGAAAAACTATGCCAAGACAACATGGGATGCCTACCTCCTCATATGAGGACAAAACACACATCTAGTCACCTTCCATGTAGGATGACACATCACCATGCCAACTCCCACAAAGTGACAAAATAAGATTTACATTAAAATTTACAATAGTAGGTAAAAATAAATAAATACAACATTAGGAAATTTCAAAGGTTGAGACACCTCAATTCACAACATTCTCCCACTTGTCGAACACCTTTCAAGAGCCAATAGAATGACATGATTTAACTGCTAGAGGCTGAGAGGCCCATAGACTCTAAGCACCATATGAACTTCTCCATGCTCACAAGTTTTGTCAAGTTATCTACAATATTCATCAAAGTGTTAACTTTCTCCAAATTCACCTTCCCATCCTCTACCATGTCACAAACAAAATGGTACTAGACATCAATATGCTTTGTCCTCACGTGGAAAGTAGGATTCTTTGCCAAACATATGGCACTCTGACTGTCACAACAAATTGTAATCTTCGTTGCATCAAACCCAACATCAGAACATGATATTTTAAGCCAAATGACTTCTTTACAAGAATGACTTGCTTCCATGTACTCTACTTCAGTAGTGGACAAAGTGACCACAGGTTTCCGCTTACTCATCCAACTAATAGCACCACCGAACATAGTGAACACATAAGCACTAGTAGATCTCCTGCTGTCAATGTCACCTTCCTAATATAAATCCACAAATCCTTGAATACAAAGTGAATGTTAATCCCTTGTAGGATAACCATAATAACATAAGGATATTTAGAAGTACCCCACAAGTATCTAGACACTCTCTTCACTGCATCCCAATTTACCTATCTAGGATTAGCCATAAATTGACTAGGGACTCCCACTACTTGGGCAATGTCTAGTCTTATACAGACCATAACATACATCAAGTTGTAAATTGCAATAGCATAAGGAACTCTACTCACATCCTCCATCTTAGAAGGAGACTTTGGACAATCTATAATAGATAACTTTGTCCCCATCATAACAGGAACGATCAATGGTCTACAAGCTGCAATGCTGAATCCCTCCAACATGGTGTTCACATACTTACTCTGGGCTAAGCATAGTTTTTGTTATCTCTGTCTCTTCTAATTTCTATTCCCAAGATGTACCTAGCTACCCCTAAATCTTTCATCACAAACTATGCTGACAACTGAGACTTCAAATCATAAATCAAATTCTTACCATTCCTAATGAACAACATATCATCAACATATAATGCAATAATGAGAATGTGATCATTATCCATCTTAAAATAAACACAATGATTTGATTTTAATCTCAGAAATCCCAAACTCAACACAAAGCCATCAAATTTTTGGTACCACATCCTAGGAGATTGCTTCAAACCATACAAAGACTTTTTTCTTGCAAACCAAATTTCTTTACCTTTTACCATGTAGTTCTTTGGATGTGACATATAGATTTCTTCCTCCAAGTCACCATGAAGGAAAACTATCTTCACATCCATTTGTTCAACTTTTAAATCGTATGCTACAACAAGTGATAACAAGAATTTGATAGATGTCAGCTTTGCAATGGGAGAGAAAATCTCACCATAATCTATTCCCTCAACTTGGGAATAACCCTTTGCAACCAACCTTCCCTTGAACTTCTCAACACTACTGTCTGAACAAAATTTCTTCTTGAACACCCATTTCCATCCAATAGGTTTACTTTCATTAGGGAAGGGCACTATATCCCAAGTATTGTTTTTTTCCAAGGAAGCCATCTCTTCTTCCATGGCCTCTTTCCAAGAATTTGCATCACTCATATCTATAGCCTAGCTTATGGTCCTAGGATCACCAGAGTTATAAATCAAAGCAAAAATACTACTAGAATCATGTAATGAATAAACAAAATTTTTAGGTTGTTGTCTTATCCGTGTGGACCTCCTCAAAAGTTGCGGTGAAGGTTCTTCATCTTCTTCTGAACGTTCAGAGCTACTAGAGCTCTCCTCATCATCAGGTCCAACAAATATATTTGGTTCAACTTTCTTAGGGGTGGAAGGAAGCTGAACCACATCCTCTTTCTTCTCTTCTTTTTCTAGCTGCAAGACAACATAAGAAGGGCTGAGATATCTAAAGATCACACTTCTGCTATACAAAACTCTTTTGGCCACCAAATCCCAAATTTTGTACCCTTTCACACTGATGCCATAACCAATGAAGATACAATTCATAGCCTTGTTCTCCAACTTAGACCTCTTCTCCTTAATCACATGTGCATATGGATCGCAACCAAATACTTGAATGTGTCTTAGTGAAGGCTTTTTACCAGACCACACTTCCATAGGTGTATTATCAAAAAGCACCAATGTAGTAGACCTATTAACGAAGTAACAAGAGCTAGCAACATCTTAAGCCCAAAAATTTTATTCAAGGCCAGCTTCACTTAGCATACTTTTAGTCCTCTCCATCAACGTGTTGTTCATTCTCTTTGTAACTTTATTCTGTTAGAGGGGTATATGGAGTTGTCTTATGTCTCTCAATCCCCTGTTCTTTATAGAACTTGTTGAAATTTGCTGAACAAAACTCACTACCATTGTTAGTCCTCAAACACTTAATCTTTCTATCCTTCTAATTCTCTACAAGAGCTTTGAACTCTTTGAATCTACTAAAGACTTTAGATTTATTTCTAAGGAAATACACCCATTTCCTATTGTAGTCATCAATGAATGAAACAAAGTAAATAGATTTTGAAATCGAAGGAACATTAACATGACCAAACACATCCAAATGAATCAAGTCCAACACCTCAGAAGATTTGTGAGAACTGGAATAAAAATGAATATGGTTTTGTTTTTGATAAATGCAATGTTCATAGAAATTAAAATCAAGGTTACAATCATTCATACGCTCAACAAGATTTTTATTTTTCGGGGTGCTCAAACGCTTTTGACTAGTGTGAGCAAGCCTTTGGTGCCATAATATTGTCTTCTTAACGAGAAGTTTCATCTCCATAGAATGAGCACCCTTAGGTACCCAAAAATCACAACCATTAGAAGTAGATGCAATAGTCCTCTTCGCTACTGGTTCTAATGGTGAGGATGAAGAATCTAAAGCTCTCTTCTTTGAAATAGAGACACTATTGCACTGAACTACACATTCATCAAGCTAAAACAAAGTGCCAATATGAACACCCTTAGCCAACACCATAGCTCCTCTAGTCATCTTGCATCCTCCATTTGAGAAAACAACCTAGACACCCACATCATTCAACTTACTTACAGAAAGAAGGTTCCGTGCCAAACTAGGGATATGTAGAACACCATTGATCCTCTTCATTAGTCCATCAAGGAATCTAATCAAGACTCTTCCACGGCCAACAATCTTCAGGTGAGAGTCATCACCCAAGTAAACCTTTTCACCATTATATTCTTCATACTTTGAAAACCAACCCTAATTCGAGGTCATGTGAAAAGATGCACCAGAGTCAATAAGCCACACATTCTCATATGCATGCATTGCCAAGGCAGCAACAAACACTTCTCCATCATCTTGAGAGGACTTATCAGAATCAGAATCATAGTTCTTTTTTATTTTTCTCCTCCTTGCACTCCTTACAAAAGTGACCAGGTTTTCTGTAGTTCCAACACAGAGCCTTGGACTTTCCAGGAGACTTGGATCTCCAATGAGATTTGGATCTTCCTTTTTCTTCTTTCTTCTTATCCTTTTTCTTCCATTTCTCTTTAGATCTACCATGAACTATAAGAGCCTCTTTAGCTGACTCGAAAGATTTTCTCTACATATCTTTAGACAAAAATAAAGAAACCACTTCATCCATCTTGAAGGTGCTAGTGGTACTTCCAATGGCCATAACAAGGTGGTCCCACAAATTTGGTAAGGAACACAGTAATGTCATACCTTGATCCTCCTCATCCATGTTCACACCAACAAAGGTCAACTAAGCAACACGCATATTGAAAGTATTCAAGTGATCAGTGACAGATCCTCTATCTTCCATCCTTAGAGAATGCAATTTCTTTCATAGGAATAACTTGTTCACCAAGGATTTAGCTTGATAAACATTTCCAAGTTTCTTCCAAAGATCTTTTGTAGTATTCTCTTCATGGATATTCAAGAGCACTTCATCAGCCAAACCGAGTCTTATCAGACCCTTAGCCTTCTAATCCATCATATCCCAATCTTATTGTTTCATGCCTGATGGCATGGTTTTGGATACTACGAGCCATAGATCTCTATCCACCAATAAATCCTCCATCTGGAGTTTCCACAACTCAAAGTTGCCTCCATTAAACTTCTCTAAATCAAACCTCCTAGATGTTCTCGCCATCTCTTTCCTACAACAAAGATTTTAAAATCCTCTACACAAGCTCCCACTCAAATGAAGATTAGCTCAAAAACCCCTGTACCCAACAATTAGAACCAAAGGTGATTAGGCTCTGATACCAACTGAAAGGAAGCAAGGTATGCAAAAACAACTTCCTACACTAATCTAATGAGGAAAGTTAAGAAAATTTTAATGTTTTTTAGTTACAAGTTATTAGATACACATTAATAGAAAGGTTAAAATAGGAGCATCCTAGGTTGAAGAGGAATCTTGCATCAACCAAAAATATTTGCTTTTTTTTTTCTTGCATTTCAGTTGTAGTTTAGTCATGTTTAGTTTCAACAGTTTCTACCGCATCTTCATTTTAGAGTTTTGCGGAGCAACATCTAGCTTCTATGCCATGTCAACTACATCATATTCAAATTTCATGAGATATGGAATTGTTTGTGGGAAGATATTGCTATTAGAAGATCATTAGCATTCACAGAATAAAGCATTCATCAGTCAACATGATCATACAAGGTTTATGGAGCACTTTAGTGACTTGCAGGGCCAAATGGAACACCATACAAGGAAATATGGGACCAGATAGACCTTCATTGAGAACCACATCAAGTTTCATTCATTTGTAGAGCATTACCAAGAGTTGTAGGCCAACCTACACATTTATGCACGTTTCCTACATGTTTCATCATTCATTGGAGTTTGATATCTCTTAAGGCCAACATGGAGGATTCTTTGAGCTGGAGAAGGATATATAGACATTTCTTAGATGCTTGAGGAAGTTAGTGAAGTTAGTTAGTTTAGTAGTTTGTTATCCAATGATAGAGAGTTATTTTTCAGAGGCATTTCAATGCCATATCTTTCATGTATGTTGTAACCTAAAAAGTAGGCCTGTGAACCTATGATTGTAGCTCGCATGGTTCCAACATATAAGCATTGTGATTTTATGATGTATTGAACATATAAATCTTCCATTGTATTATGTTGCTTCCATTGTGTTTACTCTAGCTGCATGGTTGGACAGTCCATTCTCTGGACCGCCCATCCATGACTGCACCAAGTGGTATCAGAGCAAAGTTTGCGAATCCCTTGGGAGTGAAGGCATTCTAGAAGATCTTGTGGTGAACAGATTTATGACCTAAGGCGGTATACTTGTGTTTTTCCACAGAGCACCGATTGTGAGGTAGTTGCTACCTTGTAGTTAGATCGCTGAATTGAGGTAGTTGCACTAGATCCTAGGAAGAGATGCTGCCAAGGAGAATTCCTGCTATAGCCAATATTGCTAGAAGAATAGAAGAAATGATTGAAATGATGAGAATAATAAAAGTTAGATTGGATGTTGTAGAAGAAGATAGAAGAAGAGGACTAAAATCTAGACATGAGGGTGAAATTGATGATGAAGAATTTCAATCAATTGACCAACATGAAGAAACCCTAAAAGAATAGGAATCAGATTAGGTAAAGGTGTTGAAGGCTATTTCTAAGATTGGTAAGAGACCTAGAATGGAAGTATCAAACTATACTAGAAATTTAAATCATGAGGAATTGATTGATTGGATAAATGACCTGGAGGAATACTTTGAATATGAGGAAATTGAAGATTCAGAGAGAGTAAGATTTGCAAAAACTAAGTGGAAAGGACATGCTGCTATTTGGTGGAAAGAAGTTCAATTGGAAATAAATAGGAGAGGAAAAGAGAAAATCATAAAATGGGACAGGATGGTGATAAAGTTGAAGAATCAGTTCATACCTGCTGACTATGAGTTGGAATTGTTGAAGAGACTACAAAACCTAAGGCAAAAGGAGAGATCTGTGAAGGAGTACACTGAGGAATTTCATAAGATGATCATTAGGACTGGACATAGTTAAGCGAGCAAGGAGAAAGTGGCGTGGTACATAAATGGACCGAGGATGAACATTCAAGAAGAACTAAGTTTGGTGAGGATGACAACTGTAGAAGAAGCATATCAATTTGTGCTGAAAGTTGAAGATAAGATGAATAAGAGACATGATCAAAGACAAAGAGGTAGAGGAGGCAAAATTCAAAGAGGTAGAACACATTTCGAAGGAGAAAGACCATATGCAGAGAAAAACAAAGAGAGTAGCCCATACCAGAAAGAAGACAAAGACATCAATTCATATTGAAGAGATGACATAAATTTTTAGTACAGTAGTAAGGGAAGTCATAATTCTTACAGCAATGAAGGATACCAGAGAGATGAAAGAGGATTTGACAAGAGATCATTCAAGGGAACCTGTTTCAAGTGTGGAGGTGAACAACATAAATAATTTGAATGTCATCAAGGAAGTATTAGCAAGAGGACGAAGAATAGTGCAAGAGCATCTTACGTGGAAGAAGAACTGGTTAGATCACCTAGTTTAGTGGGAAAGCTAGAGAAAGGAGAGTCATTGGTCATGAGGAGAGATTTATTTCAAGTAGAGACAACTGAGGAGCCACCATAAAGGAAATGTTTGTTCTGAACAAGATGCAAATAAGGAGGTAAATGTTGCAAAGTTATCATTAACAGTGGTATTACAAATAATTTGGTTTCAGAAGAGATAGTGATGAAGCTGAATCTGGAGAGATTAAAACATCTGAAGCCCTATAAGATAGCATGGATTCAAGATGAGCACAAGGTACTGGTAAGTGAACAATGGTGAAATTTCATATAGGATCTAATGTTGATGAAGTATTGTGTGATATTATGCCAATGGATGTATGTTATATATTGTTGGGGAGACTATGGCAGTATGATAGAAAGACAATACATGATGTGAGGAAGAATACTTATACTATAACATCTAATGGGAAGAAACATATCTTGACACCTTTGGAAAAAGAGCCCAAAAGCGAAGTATGCAACAGTGCTAGAATCTATTTGGTGGATGGAAGGAAATTTTTGGATGGATTGAGACATTAGAACACGTGTTTTGCATTGACTCTGAAGAAGTTCAGAGACAAAAGAGTAGAAACTGCCACCACAAAAGAAGAAGAACCACCACCAGAGGAAATAACTAAATTATTGACAAAATACAAAGATATCATTTCAGAGAATGTACCTGAAGGATTGCCACCAATCCGGAGTATCATTCATCATATGGACCTTATACTTGGAGCTAGTTTTGATGTAGAGCTATCAAGTAAATTCTTAAAACAATCTTGAATCACTAACAAGAGACCTCTGACCTACAACCTTCAAACCTTCCTTTTCTAGCTGTCCTTAGCCTAGTAGCCCTTCAAGTGCATCAATTTAGACCTTTTTGGTCATAAATTTTCCTAAAGACCTGATATTAAAAATATAAGACCTGTTTGGAATACCCTTTTGGCTCTTACTACACATATTTGAAAATGGGCTAGGGTTACTTTGCACGAAATAGGTAAAAATGGACTATTGCAGAACTGGGAACCTTAGGCTGAATCCTGCCTATTTTTGCTAAAATTTCTCTAAAATGCACATAACTCAATCAGATATCCTAAAACAAATAGAAAATTAAATAAGAAAAGATTCTCCATCTTCCCCAACTAGTTGCAAGTCTGTACTATATCTTAAATGGCCATACTAGCACATTTTCAGACTGCAAATTCTAGCAAACATTGTTAAAACATAGCAGCCTTCACCAAAATGGCCATAACTTTCACAAATAGCAATGAAAATTGATGAAACAAAAATAAAAATGAAGTAGATTCATATATCCACACTATTCAATTGATTTTAGACCAATATGTGGCTAGTACAGGCCATACACAACAATAGAATAGGACTGCAACATTAAAAACCACAGAAAAGCTTGATTCTATTCACCAAAATCACAAAAATCCATTCTTCTCCCTTTCTATTTGACTTTTGAGGTTGTCTTTTTCCATTTGAAACTGATCCCAATCATTAGTAATAATTTCTTGCTTGCATGTAACAATTTCTTGCCTTTTTGACAACTTGTCCAAGTTGCATGATAACTTTTAGCAACATTTGGCAACTTTTACACTTTTAAATCAAAAACCTAATTAAAACACCCAAAAATGAACCCATATGATTCTAAATGGTCATAAATGACCTTATGAGACTCCAAACACTTTAACAAACCTAAGACTCAAAAATAACAAAAGTAAGCAAAATGAGGCTCCTGATGCCCCTGCACCAAGTTTGCCTAACAAAGCAACACACTGGATGACACCAACATAAAATGCAGAGCTAAATAGACAAATACGGGAGCTGTTGAGGAAAGGATTGATCAGAGTAATTTTAAGCCCATATACGGTACCAACAGTACTAGCACTGAAGAAAGATAGAGAATGGAGGATGTGTACATACTTGAGAGAAATCAATAAGATCACAGTCAAGTATAGATTTGCATTGCCAAGGATGGATGACATCATGGATTGTTTGAGTGGAGAAAAATATTTCACAAAGATAGACTTGAAGAGTGGATACCATTAGATTAGAATCAGGGAGGGAGATGAGTGGAAGAGTGCATTCAAGACAAATGAGGGATTGTATGAGTGGTTAGTCATGCCTTTTGGATTAACTAATGCACCAAGTACTTTCATGAGATTGATAAATGAGGTTTTGAAGAAATTCTTGGGTAAGTTTGTTATTGTATCCTTGGATGATATTCTAATTTTTAGTAAGACAAAAGAGGAACATCTGTGGTATAGTAGACAAGTATTCCAGATGTTGAGGGAAGAGAAGTTGATAAACATCAATAAATGTAGTTTCATGAAGACATAATTGGTATACTTGGGATTTGATATTTTTACAGAAGGATTGAAGATGGACCTTGAGAAAGTTAGAGCAATTGTTGAATAGCCAACATTTGTGAACATTGGAGAAGCAATATCATTTCATGGACTAGCAAGTTTCTACCAGAAGTTCATCATAAATTCCAGTATTGTATGCACATCAATGATAGAGATAATGAGGGGTGACAGGAAGGATTTTAAGTGGACATCAGGAGCACAAAAAAGCTTTGAATTGTTGAAGCAGAAGGTGATAGAGCAACTAGTGTTAACATTATTAGATTTTAACAAAGTATTTCAAGTTGATTGTGTGTCAGTGGAAATGTAATAGGAGCAGTGTTAAGTCAAGAAGGAAGACCAGGATCATATTCTAGTGAGAAGTTGAACAATGCAAGGAGATATTTAGTTTATGATCAATAGTTCTATGCCATACTTCAAGCCTTGAATAAATGGAGACATTACTTGTTGCCAAAGGAATTTGTGTTGTACATTGACCATCAAGCTTTGCAGTATTTGAACAGTCAGGATAAGTTGACTTAGAGACAAATGAGATGGGTATAATTCATGCAGAGTTACACATTTGTACTGAAGCACAGGAGTGGAAAGTCAAACAATTTGCAAATGCATTGAGCAGAAGGAGGAACTTGTTGACAGAGATGAGAGTAGAAGTGTTGGTATTTGAAGAACTTAAGCATATGTATGAAGAGGATCTTGATTTTACAGAAGCATGGAAAACATGTAGAGAACCTGTTGTGACAGATAGAAGTAAGTGGTTGTATTATTTCATTCAAGAGGATATGTTGTTCAAAGGAAATCAATTGTGTATACCTCAACATTCAATGAGAGATAATTGGATCAAAGAGAAGCATATTGGTGGATTAGCATGACATTTTGGAGTGGATAAGACAATAGATTTGGTAAGTGAACATTATTTTTGGCCTTAGATATATAAGGATGTAAGGAAGTTTCTGTAGAGTTGCAGATTTTGTCAAGTTACAAAAGGGAATAGTCAGAATACTAGTTTGTACAAATCTTTGATAGTACCAGAGACACCTTGGGAAGATATAAGCATGGATTTCATATTAGGTTTTCCAAGAACATAGAGGGGACATGATTCTATATTTGTAACTTAGTGGACCAATTTTCAAAGATGACACATTTCATTCCTTGTAAGAAGACAAATGATGCTGTACATGTTGCTGACCTAGTTTTAAGGATATTGTGAGATTGCATGGATTACCTAAGAGTATAGTTTCAGATAGGGATACAAGATTCATTAGATATTTTTGGAGGACATTGTGGAAGAAGATGAAGATAGACCTAAAGTTTAGTTCAACATTTCACCCACAGACACATGGACAAACAGAAGTGGTAAATAGGAGTTTGGGTAACTTGTTGAGATGTTTAGTAGGAGATAAGGCAGGAAATTGGGATATAATTTTAACGCAAATAGAGTTTGCACACAATAATTCAATGAATAGAAGTATAGGGAAGACACCATTTGAATTTGTGACCAGAGTACAACCTAGAAGAGTAGTATAGTTAAGAGACATCGGTATGGAAAACAAGAGAAGTGCAGAAGTAGAGGAACTTGCATGATACATGTAGATAATACACACTCAAGTCAGGAAGTATTTGGAGGAGATGAAAAACAAGTATAAGGAACAAGAAGATGGGAAGAGGAGACATAACAATTTTTTTGTTGGAGATGAAGTTATGGTTTATCATAGGAAGGAGAGATTTCTAGTAGGGACATACAACATGCTAAAGATGAGGAAGTTTGAACCATGTAAGATTCCTAAGAAGTTTGATTTAGGGAATGCATATGAAGTGGAGTTATCAGAGACATTTGGTATATTACATATATTCAACATTGCAGATCTATATCAGTATCATGAGGGAAATATGGATTGAAGGACTAGTTACCACATCAGCAACCAGAGTAGATAGAGCAGATTTGGGATAGCAGTACCAGAGGCAAGCATTATAAAGAGTACCTGGTTAAGTGGAAAGGAAGACCAAAAGAAGATTCATCACGGATTTCTCAACTTGAGGTGGGCTATCTTGGTTTTCCTCTAGCCCCAACAAAGTGAGAGAGTTACTTTTTTAACAACTGTGGGTATTTGATGCGGGAGCATCCTAGGTTGAAGAGCAATCTTGCATCAACCAAAAAATTTGCTTTCTTTTCTTTTCTTGCATTTCAGTTGCAGTTCAGTCATTTGCAGTTTTAGCATTTTCTATCGCATTCTACCGCATCTTCATTTTAGAATTCATGGAGCAACATCTAGCTTCTATGCTATGTTAGCTACATCATATTTAGATTTCATGAGATTTAGACTTGTTTGTGGGAAGATATCACTATCAGAAGATCATCAACATTCACAGAACAAAGCATTCATCAATTGACATGATCATACAAGGTTTGCAGATTACTTCCGTGACTTGTGGAGCCAAATAGAAGATCATACAAGGTAATATGGGACCAAATAGACCTTCATTGAGAACTGCATCAAGTTTCATTCATTTGCAGAGCATTTCCAAGAGTTGTAGGCTGACCTACACATTTCTACACATTTCCTACATGTTTCATCATTCATTGGAGTTTGAGATCTCTTAAGGATGATGCATAGGATTCTTTGGGATGGAGAAGGATATATAAGCATTTATTAGATGCTTGAGGAAGTTAGTGAAGTTATTTAGTTTAGTAGTTAGTTATCCGATGATAGATAGTTCTTTTCCAGAGGCACTTCAATGCCATATCTTTCATATATGTTGTAACTCGAAAAGCAAGCCTGTGAACCTATGATTGTAGCCCGCATGTTGTTGGCATATAAGCATTGTGATTATGTAATATATTGAGCATATAAATCTTCCATTACATTCTATTATTTTGTTGTTTCCATTTTGTTTACTCTAGCTGCTTGGTTGGACAATCCATTCTCTAGACCCTCCATCCGAGACTGCACCAAAGGTAATATCACATCAAAAACAAGTACAATGCTCACAACATAGGATATACGTGGGGAAAACCCTCTTAGGTAAAAAACCCCACACTCCAAAACCTGCATAATGTATTAGCAAATCAAAATATGATTACAACACACTTGTAATGGAAGCTCTTCTAGGAGTACACAAATGTCGGTTCTCATTCGCATCTCATGACCTTAAACATTCTCTAGCCGCTTATTTATCAAGCCTCTTTGGCGGTTACCCACTATTAGTTTTGCCATGTTAGCCAATAACAAACTAACTGTCAACACCTTTATTAAATATAGGGCATTTTTTTCTTCAGGGGCGCTACCTCCAGACCCCCACTGTAGGCTCCACCCCTAGGCCCCCACCCCCTGAACCCCACAGGAGGGGCTCCACCCCTGTACTCCCCCGTTAATTATTTTGGGGGAAACCGCGGTTGACAAAGTCACCAAAATTTACCTTGCTGCATGTACCCACAGTCTTGCAACATGATTAATAAACACATACTAGCAACTTGTCACACCTATCATTTCAGATCTTACATGTCATAGAATCTGTCATAACTCATGAAACATGACCACATGGTGCCGACACATGGAAAAACTATGCCAAGACAACATGGGACACCTACCTCCTCATATGAGGACAAAACATACATCTAGTCACCTTCCATGTAGAATGACACATCACCATGCCAACTCCCACAAAGTGACAAAATAAGATTTACATAGAAAATTACAATAGTAGGCAAAAATAAATAAATATAACATTAGGAGCTTGCAAAGGTTGAGACAACTTAATTCCCAACAAATTTTTTCTAACATCATAACTAGTTCTAATTTGCACAAAAACATGGTTGCAGACATAAAGTTAACTTATATTCTAGTTTGTACAATTTCATAGGGCATAAAAGTGACTTCATTTTTTTAATTCATGTTGTATTCTATTCTAATTTGAAATTCTTCTTTGTTTACATAAAAATATATTTATATCTTGCCAATACTCGATCCTTATTATGCATTTGATTTTTATCTTTTGTTCTATCCTTAATTTGCATTTTAGATTTTGTCTATAGCAAATTAGAATGACAAAGAATGTTTGTTTATTCTTGGAATATTATGAAGTCAAAGAAGTTACATGGACACCTTCTGGTTCTCTCTATACAATTTTCATATGATTCTTTTTGTTCCATTTGCAAAGTGCGATCTCTAATTTTCATGAGTGAAGAAGTGACATATCCAATAATATTGACACTTTTAGATGCTTTGAACACGATATTTCTATAAATGTTGTGAGGTGCTTCTCATGTCTTTACTTCCAAAATAATTTATTTTAGAAGATAACATATTTGAATATGGTGTAGAGGATCCCACTATAGGGTCTTACAATGGAAATGCTTTGTTTTTAGATTCTGATATATTTATGGCATTAGAAGAGAATAAATTTTGGAGAATTGTAATATTTAACAAATACTCTTTTCCTCTAGCCGCATGGTTACCTAGAGGTGTGGGGGAATGGGTGCCAGTAGACAAAGAAGAATGCCAATCAAATTAGGGTGTGTCTATAAATCAGTAAGGATACAACTATATTATACATAAATGTGCTCATAAAAAATGTGGGTATAGAGATGGTGAAATAGTCCATGTTCCTATAATGGAGTTTTCTAGTAACTATACCTCTCCCACATTCATGGGGGCAAGTGTATTTAAACTTTAGTAGTTTTATCAACACTGATATCCATAGATAACTATTCTAGTATTAATAGTTGCATTATGAACACTTTTAAGGATACAAAAAATCAACAAGATGGAAATAGATCACACCAACCTAATGATCTACTCCAACTATAGGTTCCAAATATAGAAAATAAAATCCTGTAATAAGTCACATATCACTGCAAAGTAGAACTTTGAATCATGACTGAGTCACATACCATTGCTGCTATTTTGCATGAAAAGTATAATCTGATTGAGAGTATAAAATTAGATCTATAATAGAGTATTCTGAGAGCCCAAAGTATGTAAACAAGACCATAAGTGCCTTTGATTTTTACTAGGCATTAACATTATTATGAGTGACATGGTGGATTTCCTAACATCTTGCAATATTAAAGCCATGTGTAGTGTGCCTAAGTCGGCTTGTATTTCAATTTGAGAAACTTTTAATTTCACGTTACATCTTTGCCATAGGTTGACTGAGCCTTCTTTGTGCATTACATGAATTATTGGCATCTCAAATCAAAACCCTGTCTTGTCCTTCCTTGCAGTTGTATCCTTCCATCCAACAAGTGCCAATGATCTTGAGCAGTTGCAAAAGATAGGTTTCTCCAAGTGCAGTGTGCCTTCATCATGCTTGAGCATGCCTCCATAGCACCTTCAGCCTCCTAGACTTGCAATCAAACAGGAGAAACATCAAAATATTCAAAATCAAACCAATTGTAAACTAACATCATAAAGATATAACATTTCAATCACTAAGTTTATCAATTTTAAATTCTGGGCAATTGTTTTGCCATGGGCAACTTCACAAAATTTCCATCTTGTAAGCCATCACCCTTGGATCTTTATCTTGTCATCTCATACCTTCAGTTATCTTGTCAAAGACAATTGGGTTCATTATGTTAGCCATGTCAAATTTTAAGATTACCTCAGGGTTGTCTTAAGGTTGCTATGACTGTCAACATATCATTTTTAGGGTTGCTACAATAGGTTCCAATGGAATTCAATGATTAACTCCAATGACTAATGTTCTTATGGATTTTATACTATTGATGGACTGTGTTGAGACTGTTAGGACAATTAAAATATCATTAAACAATCCTCTTGGACAACATTCCTTCTTGTCACTCCAAACCATCCCAATACAACTCATATAGATAGAGTAAGCAAGAATTCCACACTTGAAATGATGATTTGATGTTCATATGAGCCTAGACAATGGACTTGAAGGGACAAGGCATTCAATGTGCTAAAGGGATAGTTGCATAATTTTGACAGTCCCAAATGATTGTTATGACTACCCTTTTTTTAAGAAGCCCCTCCATGTCTTAGTAAATAATGCCTTAACATAAATTCAAAATAGGGGGGTCTAAGATTGCTTACAAAGTCCCATCATTCATTCACAAATCATGTATCATCCATTCATAGATGTCTACAGGATTCCAAAGTCATAAACTCAGTTCATCATGACTATTACAGTCTTATAGGGTATTAGATCAGTGGTATTTGCATGTATTTCATCTTTAAATGATGACATCTCACTCTTTTTTTTGATCGGTAAGGATGCCAGACACCATAATATATTATATTAAAATATTAATGTTTTTACAATAAGAGGGTCCAAAGATCAGATATTACACTTAAAAACTAGACAAAAAGTGCTGACAGAAGCTCAAAGACCTAGCAGAGCCAAAACAGTGCCAAAAAACTAGACCAAACATAAACTTAAGGGTTCATTACATTGAGGTTAGCCACCTTAAAACCATGGAGCCTTATTGGTTCCTCTTCTTCAGCAATCAGAGTGTCACCTTCAGGATCAAAGGGAGCAGGAAGAGGTTGGAAATGAACCAAATAAGTCCTTGCATTGTAGACATCTTCAACTCTCTCCTTTTTGCCACTTCCAAATTGCTTCTTATGTGCACGTAATGAGCAGTCGAGATGCTCACTATTATTGTTCTGAAGACTGTAAATCATAGCCTGATAAACACAATTCACGGAGGGCTTTTCTAGCATTTTAGACTGAACAAACAAACCTCCTATTTCTGCCACTCCCAAATGCATATCATAGTTTACAAATGCAAGATGTAATTTGCTAGTTGGAATTAGGAAATCATGGACAAAGTTCACCGCCAAACCCTTAACCATGTTGACATTCTAGAGCACATCCATGGCATTTGACAAAAAATGCAATACCAAATGAGAAGCAAAACAAACCTTTGAATACAAAAGGAAATATGTTCGGCAGAATTCCATCAAAGCCTCTTCGACATCACCATCATGTAGTTTAAAATCCCTTGACAACCCCCCAACATCTATGCAACCATGAATAGGTTGCTCCTAGATTTGAATGGAAATGAGAAGTCGGTAGTTCCTGGGAGTCGTCACCATAGCCAAAATATTTCTTATAAGGTCACCTGAGAAAAAGGCACCATGAGGCCCAACAACAATGACATATTATGATTGCATAAGCAACATAAACCTTGATTGCCCTTATATCACTGTGATAGTCTCACTTTCTTCATTTTGTGCTTATTTCTTGTCAATTTCTCCTCAAAGTTTAGTGATCACTTGTTGAACTCCTATTCTCTTACCCATATGACCTCATTTATGGCTTTGAGAATCAACACAGTCAAGGAGATTTATAATTGAGATAGCTTTGTGAAGCATGATTTTCTAAATCAGTCTAGTCATGACAATCCTAGGTCCTTTTAATAGTGATATCATCTAACATTCAAAAATGGGGGTAAGAATGTATAAAGCCTTGGCATTTATACCTTGGGAACATCTCAATATTTCACAGGAATCTCAGGACCTATAACACCAAGAAGAAAAGTGAAGAACCATTATGCTCACAGATCAAATGTATGACAAAGAACAAGACCATCAAGACCCTCCATATGAATCAAACTATGGAACAACCAAAGTAAAAATCTAATCAAGACCTCTCAGAGCAATAATAAGCAAGGACTAAATTGATTCAACAAGAACTCAAATTGAACCATCAACCAAAAACCATTTGCTCAAGGACATAGGCTCAAGCTAGGGTATTGTGAGTCGGGAGTGGGGAGTAACCTCTACCACCTTTCGAAATGGTATAGTGAAATGAGGAAGGTCAAGGCCGCGACTCCAAAAATATACAATTGAGGAATCAACAAGAGTCGAGAGGAACCTCTACCACCTTCTGTAATGGAAGAGTGAAATGAGAAGGCCCAACATTGTGGCTCTAAAAATATACAAGTGAGGAATCAATGGGAGTTAGGAGTTAGGGATACTGGTTTACCTATGCCCAAATGCTAGGTGAAAATGGGAAGGCCTGATCAACTGATCTCAAGGGACCAAGCAAATGCAAGGTGTCAGGAATTGGGGATTGGAAATGTCATCGAACCCATGCCAAATATCAGAGATTCCTTTACGATCATGCTAGGATGACTAACTTTGAAAATCCAATGAGGGTGAGACACTAACCCAACATCAGCCCATGGGAGTCGAGACATTAGGGATTCATTTACAATTATGCCTAGATAACTAACCTCAACAAACTGACATGCACATAGGTAAACAAACGAGGCATATAAGGTAACATTGAGGTTTTAGGGATGCTTCTATTGTCATGCTATCATGACAAACCCCAAAATCCCAACAAGGTCGAAAGGCATCAAAGCACTAAAGGTAAATGTGCAAATGTGAACCTAATAGAATATAAAGGTAAAGTGCAGGGGTTTGGGTCTGCCCCTTCCATCATGCCAAAATGATAGTCCAAAAACCTAAAAAACATAAAATCAATGAAAATACCAAGGACTAAACTTGCAATCAAATGAGTCAAAACTCATCAAATGAATGATAATACTCCAAAGCATGTCAAAGAATATGAAAGCACCAAATCATATAAGTGAAACAAGATCCAAAGAGAATGAATCAACTTGAAGTGAAAAAAAAGGGGGTCCCTATTTTGAGGCAAAATGGGGGGTGTTGTGTAGGGCACAACAAACGCCAACCAAAATAGAAAAATTCTCCAGAGCATTTCAAGGTGGGAGAATCAACCAAAGACTCAAAACCCCAATTCCATCAAGCACAATAGAAGAGGAAGTACTAGAACAAACCAAGAGCAAGAATGTTTAAAGAACAAGATCAAATGCATCCAAAATCTAAGTGTGTGCATGTGATTCGCTACCATTCTTTAAACATGCAAGAATTCATCAATTACAAACTAGAGATTGGGTTAGGTAAAAGTGGATTTTTCTTTCACATGATCACCTAGACATAGCTCCACTACCAGCCAGGCGTCTATGGCCCCGACAAAGATATCACTAATCCCACCCAAGGCCTTGCTCTACTACTAGCCAGGAATCTATAGCCCCAGTAAAGATTTCTTGAATCACCTAGATAGTTGAATTCTCCTGATATATCATTATTTTCCTTTTTCCTTTTGATTTTCTCTTTTGTTCTTTCTTTTCTTTTTTGATTTTCTTTAAGCACTTCTTTTCCTTTTCTTTTGATTTTTTTTGAGTATTTCTTTCTTTTCTTTTCTTTTTCATTTTTTCTTTTCATTCTTTTGATTTTATTTTGAAGCTTTGTCAACTCACAAGCAATGAATCTTTCTACTGGGTTACGGGTTAAGGCTAACCTATAAGGAGGAAACTACTCCTAGTTTAAACTAGTGGTGGTGACCTAGAAAGACAAAATCATTGGATTTTTCACCCAATAACCAGATGCAATGACTTATTCCAACAAGCATAAAGAAGAATTAATGTGTAATTATATGTAAGATTTCAAGAGAACATCATCCCAAGAATAGAAACCACCTTAACTCCTAGCTGGACCAACAAACACACAAGATGATATGAATGATAAAACTAAAAATTCTAAGAAAAGGATTGATTTCTTGACAAGAAATGTCTGAAAACATTCCTCCAACAATGGTTCCACTATTAAACCCACACAAACAAGCCTTTTGCCAACCAAAACATGCACCCAATTAGCCAAGAAGGGTTCTAGGACCTAGGGTGCAAGGGTAAAACATCAGCAAGCTAAAACTAAACTCAAAATCAGACCAAGTGGACTGAAAGCAACTCAAAATAGTAAGCTAATGACATCAACAAACCAAAGAATAAGCAAAAATTGATCAAAATAAAAAATAGCTACCAAAACTCAAATGAAAATTAACTAACTAGACACACTCAGACTATGTACACAAAACTCAGAACATCAAGCATATGGGCTGCTTCTTTGTAATGTCCCTTACATAATTTTCCCTATAACATTCAAATGCCACAAGTTAGGGTTAGGGTTTCAGAATTACCATTTAGACTATCTTCAAACTACATAATTCTTGTGCTCTAATTCTACAATCATGACATAGGAAAACACATATACAAAATATAGATATACAAATATACCTCTTGAAATATTAGTGATAGATAAGATTTTCCTTGCATTCAAATTCGTAAACAATATTCATATAGAAAGATCATCTATTTATTACAAGGGGATGGTACTGAGAGGCATGGCAGGGTGTAGACTATCAATAATACCTCCATACAATCCCTTAGGTAGGCATGATAGGGTGTTTCTCAGTTCTCCCTTCAAACAGTCCCTAGGGGGGGCTTGACAAGGTATAGGCTATCAACAATGCCTCCATATAGTCACCTCAGGGAGGTATGGCAGGGGTGTTGATCAATCCTTCCTCCAAATAGGACCTTAGGGAGGTATGACAAGGTTCCCTCCACATAGTCCCCTCACCATTCTTCTTGGATTGGCGGAGACTTATGATATATATATGACAGTGATATACAATAATTAAATCAGTCAATAGTCAATTATTTGACTTGCTATATTTATCCAATAATGTTTAACAATATATCCTTTTCCATCTTAACAATCTATATGACTGTGAAAATAGATAGCTTTTTGCAGATCCAATGTCTGCTCTCCAATTCAATGATTATTATTCTTATGATTGATCAATTGTAGATGCCCCCTTTTGACGTCCACCTTTCTCTCCTTTAGCATCCCTTAATGGAAGTGTCCCTAAGGGATCAACGTGTCCTTGGCTAGAAGACGCCTTCCTTCATAACTCACGTCTCTTCATCAACCATTATTTGCTTTACATAATTAGTTAATTCTTTTTGGTGCCATCTAGACTTGTGCCTTTTAAATTTAATTTAAACTTGTAAAAAAATTATTAATTGAATGAAGTTGGCCTTGTTATGTTGGAAAATGTCCCCTTGGGGGATTTTCCTTCTTAAGGTTTAGCTCCTGGGTCCTTGAATTGCATTTAGAGCATCTTGTGTGTTAATTTTGACTCTTGATGAGAAAACCCTAAAGTCTTATGGCAAATAGGACCTAGGGGGGTGCTATTTGGATGATCCTTTGATCCTCAAACAAAAATAGTAGGGTGGACTTGGACGTTAGCACCCTAGTCCTACCCTATTTTGCATTTGCCCTAAATTTAAATGTCAGTTTTATGACCGTTATTTAGCTCCTATGCCGATATCTCAAGTTTTAATTATGAAATTCTTAGCGAAAATGTTTGTAGTTGCACACATAAGCATGATTAGTTTCATTTGCAAACTAGATGGAAATTAGATGGACTTTATGCATACTTGTGATTATAGAGCATTCAAAATAGTCATTTTGTCGCAAAGCAGAGCATTGTTATTGTGTTTCTATTTGCAGGTTTGACTCATCTCCTCATGGCATGAAGAGCATCTTCCTCCCATGAGATCTACACTTCAAGGTGATATCTATTATGTTTTCAATCATTTATCATTTGGATTTTTGCCTCTATCCCATTGGGATACTCACTCTTATTTGACAATGGTGTTCAGAAGACTTGAATGTCTCTCCGGGGCTTGACTGAGGCAACACTACAACAAATCCCTGTGATTAGCCCCCTTTTTTGCTCTGATTTTTACTTCCACCCACTGTTTTAATGTATTTTTTCTCCAATTTTATGAAAAAAGTCGGTGCTATTTTTGGCATTTTTGTGTCCGATCAGATCAAGTAGGTGCTAATTCAGGTTCTAATTAGCACCCAATTTAGTGCCTACTTTAACTCCAACTTTAGCACCTAACTTAGTGCCTACTTTAGCACCTACTTAAGGCCTAATTTAGTGCCTACTTAGTGCCTGATTTAGCTCCTAACTTAGTGCATAATTTAGCGCCAAATGTAGCATCTAATTTATCGCCAATATATGGTTATTTGGGTTTAGGAGTATTATTTAGGGTTTAGGGTTTATGGTTTTGGGGTTAAGGATTAAGGTTTAGAGGTTTAGGGTTTAGGGTTTAGGGTTTAGAGAGAGATAGAGGACCAATAGGGAGATTGAGGGGAGAGATAGGGAGATAGAGAGTGAGGGATATGGCCAAAGAGTAAGGGAGAGAGATTGAGAGGTAGAGGGACAAAGGCGATAGGGAGAGAGGGGAGAGATAGGGATATAGAGTTTTACGGTTACTTGTGTTTAGGGTTTAGGGGTTAAGATTTCGGGGCATTATAATTTAGGGTTTATTATTTAGGGGTTAGGGGTTTAGGTTTAGAGGTTTAGGGTTAATAGAGAGAGGAATGATAGGGAATACATAGAGGAGACTGTGGAGAGAGATAGGGAGATAGAGAATGAGGCACATGGCTAGGGACATAGGGAGAGAGATTATTGATAGGTAGAGGGATGATAGAGATAGGGGAGATAGACTAGGTTTAGAGTTTCTTGGATTTAGGGTTTAGGGGTTTGGGGTTTAGGGTTGCTTGGGTTTAGAGATAGTTAGATAAAGAGAGAGAGAGGAGACAAATAGGTAGAGATAGAGGAGACATAGAGGGGATAGATAGGGAGATAGAGAGTTAGTGAGATATCTAGAGAGATAGGAGAAGGATGAGAGGATTGAGAGGTTGACTAGGGACGATAGAGATAGGGAGATAGGGGTTTAGGGTTTCTTGGGTTTAGGAGAATTATTTAGGGTTTATGGTTAATTAGTGTTTTGAGGTTTAGGGTTTAGTGTTTAGAGAGAGAGGACCAATAAGGAGATATAGAGAGTGAGGTACATGGCCAGAGACAGCCAAAAAGAGATAGGGATAAGAAGTGGGGGAAATGGCTAGAGACAGAGGGCCTAGAGAAGGGAGATTAAGAGGTAGAGGAATGATAGAGATAGGAAGATAGAGGTTTAGGGTTGCTTGGGTTAGTGTTTAGGGTTTAGGGGTTTGCCAAGGTTTAGGATTTAGGGTTTCTTAGGTTTAGGGGTTAGGGCTGAAGATTAGGGGCATTATTTAGGGTTTATATATGTTTTAGGGGCATTATTCAAGGTTACAGTTTGCATTTCAAAAGAAGTCTCTCTCTCTCTAAATCCCTCAACCTAAATAATGCCCCTAATCCTTAACCCTAACCCCTAAACCCTAAATGGCCTGAGCAACCCTAACCTCTATCTCCTATCTCTCCTCATCTCCCTCGACTCTCTATCATGCCTCTACCTCTCAATCTCTCTAGACATCTCACTCACTCTCTATCTCCCTATCTCTCCCTCTATCTCCTCTATCTCTCCCCAATCTATCTCCTCTCCAGTCTCTCTACCTATCTATCTCTCCCTATCTCTTGCCTCTCTCGCCCTATCATTCTCTATCTCCCTATCTCTCTAGACATCTCTCTATCTCCCTATCTCTCCCCTCTATCTCCTCTGTCTCTCCCTATCTGTCTCATCTCTATCTCTCTTTACCTAGCTATCTCTACTATCTCTCTATTTCTTGCCTCTGTCCCCCTATCATTTGACCTATATCTTCCTATCTCTCCCTTATTGATGAAGGAAATGAACAAGAAAACTAGGACTCTCTTCTCTAGTCTCTTCCTCTTTGCCTCTATCTGTCTCCCTATCAACAAAGGCAAATGGAAACAAGAAAACTAGGACATGAAAAGAGGGATGAAGATATAAATTGGCATGATGAAATGGAAACAAGATAAAACTAAAGTTCATTGGATGGGAAGAATGATGAGAGGAGAGGTAGAAATTAATAGTAAAATAGGGAAAATTGGTGGGATCTAAAAGGAAATTGGAAAGGAAAAGGAAAACTAGCTTGAAAGCTAGGAAAAGGATTTAACTGAGAGAGAGAGAGAGAGAGAGAGAGAGAGAGAGAGAGAGAGAGAGAGAGAGAGAGAGAGAGAGAGAGAGAGAGAGAGAGAGAGAGAGAGAGAGAGAGAGAGAGAGAGAGAGAGAGAGAGAGAGAGAGGGAGAGAGAGAGAGAGAGAGAGAGAGAGAGAGAGAGAGAGAGAGAGAGAGAGAGAGAGAGAGAGAGAGAGAGAGAGAGAGAGAGAGAGAGAGAGAGAGAGAGAGGAGAGAGAGAGAGAGAGAGAGAGAGAGAGAGAGAGAGAGAGAGAGAGAGAGAGAGCATTAGTTAATCACACACTTCACATTTGATATCATGGTAAAAAGATTGAATTAGTTTTGTATTTCTTCTCAACTATTTCATTTCTCTATCTTAATTACTTAATATCTCAATATTTTATTCTACTCTCAACTCCTTGTACTTTAAAGTTTAATTAAATCTAGGATTGGACTTAAATATTCTATTATAGGGTATGATTTATTTCCCTACATTTTTTTGAACTCACAATTTCCATGCATATGTTTAGGATAAAAAAAGATTGATTTTTTATTTGAGATTTTTGTGGTTGCATTTGTTGGAAACAACACAATGCCTTTAATTTTGCATTACCTAAGAAACATCTAGGATCCTTATTCTTGTATATATTTCAAAAATCCAATTTTGTTTTTCTATTTTAGGAGTAGGGTTTAAAGATTTATAGAAAACATTATCCATTGCTATGTTCTTGTGTTGACCATTTGTTGCCAGTTGTTGATCCTTTAAGTCACAACCTTAAGTCTTGATGTCCATGGGGTTGACTAGCCCCTTAGCCTAGTCGTTACATGTTCCCGCCGATAATTCCTAAAGTTTTATAAAATGAAAATCACACCGTCACGGAGCATGTCAGGATAACGTCATACCCAGTCACGACGCCAGTGATAGGCCACCACCTATCCATGTAACCTTTGCCTATAAAGTGTCTACCTCAACCAATTGTCCACTGCCACATGTCAGTGTTGAGTGTTTAGATTCTCAGAAGGAATATTCGCCACGAGATGGCAAGATAAAGACACGTGGCATCGTTTGATTAAAAAGTATCATAAAGAGCAATGGGTGCTATGTCACACCATCGCGTGGTAGGTATATGGTGGGCCCTCCTTGACTACGACGTCGTGAAGAGGTGACACATGTCCAGTCCGTGCAATAGACCTTGGCTCATTCCCATTGAACGATGACTTGTCAACCAAGATGACTATGATTGTCAAATCTAGTCAGTGAATCAAAGCTGTAGATTTCAAGAAAGGTAACGAAAGATAATAGTCCAAATTCAAAAATGCAAACAATGAATATTTTCGAACAACTATGGCACGAGTAGAGTTATGGTTGCCGCGACCTCCATTAATATACAAAATGGTACAATTCAAGTTATTTCCTATCATCCTTCAAGAAGTAATCATATTCAGAGCTGGAGAATCATCAAAACAAGTAAAGAGAAGCAATTCAAAGCCTCTGCGACATCCATAATCAGTAAGTCATTGTCTCTCCCCTACACTTAGTTTTCTATCTGTAAGAATTCTCTAAAACACTTAGGGCAGCCCGTTGATTGCATAAACCCTAGGTTGCCTACAATAAAATACAAAATGAGTCAGTTCGGTGAAGCTTCGACCCCCAAACATAGCCTTGATGATGACATCATGATTTAGTGTCTTGGCTCATCTAAAAGACTTTGACAAATTTAGGAGAGGTTGGTAGAAATGATAAAATATACGACCTTTGTGTAGATTGTAGAGATGCTAGGCTCCTTGTGTCTGCTTGGAGTCTGTTTGAGCATTGGCACAAATGAAATGACTACAGAGCCCTGGTCTGCCATGCTTGGACATTAGACTTGGCCAAATTTGATATACTCTAATGTCTTCATAAACACAGAGTTAGTTAGAGCTATAGCAACTAGGTATGACTCTAAGACCATGTCTGTCTTGTCTAGAAATGGTAGTGTTATCATTAGATTCACAAAGGACTACATTGCTACTGTCTTCAATCTTAATTCTACTATTGGTATACCTATAGACTTGAATGTTTTTAGATAAAAATATAGAGGTCTTAGGTATGCATACAAATCTTACAACTTGGCCAAGCATAGATTGAAGGGGGTGATGGAGCTCTGATCAAAATCCCTGTCACAGAAGAGGAACCTCTCCAATGCAGCCTGTTCATGAATATTTTGTTAAAACTTATCATAGCTTGTGTCATGTGCTTAGGATAGATGCATTAGATAGAATGCTAG